>OZ016468.1:3067747-6030247 GCA_963966625.1 Caenorhabditis zanzibari | reverse complement strand
AATTTTGAATCCATGCATCTCTGAATAGTCGTTTTCCCTGTTTTCGTTCAGGAATAAATGTTCCAATTTCTTCCGAAAAATGTTGCGTCGCCGATAAAAAAAAGGTCAGATAGTGAATTTGACCTGTAAAAATTGCTGTTTCTTTCCGATTTTCGAAATCTTTTTCATCTGATCTATGAAAGAATAGGATTACGGTAATCTCCAAAAGAGTAAAGATAAGAAAAAGGGTCATAAATTATATGATGATGATGTAGAAAGGATGAAAGGGAAAAGCGTGTAGGAAAGTGAAACCGAGTAGAATCGAAAGGAAAAGCGTGCGAAATGTGGGCGGAGTTTATGGGGGATGCGAGAGAGTGAGAAACGTGAAGAGACGCAGAGAAAACAGAGAAAAGGCGGAGCATCGGAATGTTGCGTAAAGTTTGCAAATGGGGGTAATTAGCTGAAGTTATTGCAGTAAATCAAAAAACAGAAAAACAAAACAAGAAGCATGATTGGAATTTGAAAAAAAAAACTGTAGTAACATTTTATTTTCATATTGAAAAGAAGGAAAGAAAAAAAAGGTAAAGGAGGTGGATCCAGAAAACAACTTTCAAGTAGGATAAGTAAGTGTGACACTCCAAAGGAAAAAGTAAAAGTTTGCACTATTTTCGGACAGATAATAAATCAATGCAAAAAAAGGATAGATAGGTGATAAAGTGAAAGGAGGGATAGTCTCTAAACTTGTCCCTCATTTAGCCCTACAGTTTTCCCTTTTTTTTTGGAGGAAAAAAAAACCAGAAGAAGAGAGAGAATTGAACCCGATCAGATGGGAGATATATTGCGTGGTGATTAGGCTAAAATAAGAAGGAAAAAAAGGGGAAATTGTCTGGAAGTTTATGGATTGAAGAATGGGCGGGAATTCAAAAACGCTTTGAGATAAATGGAGAAGGTTCAGCAGTCAACCAATCATTGAAAATATCTGATTGAGCAGGAATTTGAAATTGGTCAGAAACAGAGAAGATTAAATGGGGAGAACCCTAATTCCAAAATTTGGAGATATTCATACCAATCGACGTAGAAATTTCGAGATTAGATGGGAAATTCATTATAAGACTGAAATCAGAGGGAAAAATAGAAAGTTTGTCTGGAAACTCTCCGATTAAAGAATAGCAGAATTGGCGGGAATTCAAGTTGGTTGGAAACAGAGAAGTTCTAAGAACAATAAAACTAAATCTTTTCGAAATTTCAAAATCTAAAAGGTTGCCTGTAACAGAAAATTTTGAGGGAAATTGTGATTTTTATTCTGAATTCTTGTTTGATCCCAAATTTAAGATTCAGTTTCGACAGATGGCTTCAACGAATGGAAAAAGCATTAGCAAATTAAATTACAGTAATTCTCCTGCATTTTCGGAAACAGTATTTTTTGGCGTTTTTCTATGTTCTCCAGTTTTTAGTCTTTTAAATGAAGAATACGGGCTTTTCCGGAATTTTCCAATTTTTATTGCTTTCCCAATATTTTGTGCTGATTCCGAATATAATTTCAAACAAGAACTATTATAATATTTTGTGCTGATTCCGAATATAATTTCAAACATGCTCAAAAATGGCTGTAGAACCTGGAAAAACAGTTTCAAGCACGATCAAAAAGCCAAAAGTTGTCTTGGGTGGCCGTGGCCTAAGTTTCTTCAAAGTGGACGGAGTCAGCCTAGGCTTGTTTTGGTGCAACCTGGGCCACGGCAGCCAAGGCAACCTCTGACTTTTTCGTCCGGTTTGAAGTCGTTTTTTTTTTTAATTTTGCTTATTTTATTATCCAACTTTCCCAAGTTTCATCGCGCTCCATTGCGAACTTATGGAAATTCAAAATTTTAAGGTTTCCCGCTCACTTTTTTTTCATGTAGGTCACGTCAAATATAAAAACTTTGTTAATTTTGCGGTTTCGACGTGACCTACATGAGAGAAAAGTGAGCGGGAAACCTAGAAATTTTAAATTTCCCCAAGTTCGCAATGAAGCGCGATGAAACTTGGGATGTTTCGATAATACATAAAACAATAAAATTTTTCGTACGGTACCATCGTTTAACCATCTGTTTTACCATCGTACCATCGTTTATCATTAAAAAATTAGAAAACATTTTCATGTTTCAGGTGAAACTGTGAAATTTCTAAATCTTTCCAGAATTGTTTTGCAATTTCAGAGAATCTTATTCGTAGAAAATGAAAATTGATTGATCAGTTCTTTCTCACTAGGGAATGGTCAGACATGTCTGTGGAGTTGAGACATAAGACTTACACCATTCGAAAGCTGATGACCTAAAACATCTGAAATCAATTTCAAAAAGTGCTCAAGAGCCACGTGGTTTGAGAAATCCGGGTCAACGTGGTAACTCAGTACTAATTTCAATAGAAATTTCAATAGAAATTAGTGTGGGAAAAAGTAGAATTTTCGAAAAATATAAAAACGTGAAGAAAATATTTTTCCAGTTGAAATTTATAACTACTGAATTACTACTGACAATGACCTCTAACCTGGATTTCTCGAACCACGTGGCTCTTGAGCACTTTTTGAAATTGATTTCAGATGTTTTAGGTCATCAGCTTTCGAATGGTATAAGTCTTATGTCTCAACTCCACAGACATGTCTGACCATTCCCTAGTCAGTGGATTTTCTAATTCTATTCTTTTTATTTGAAATTTGAATTACCGTGCTATCCAAGCATCTACGAAACTGAGATTACTTCAAGTGATAAATATAACAAGTCCAATTGAAACAGTACAGAAAATGTTTTTTCCAGAAATTTCTGTTTCCTCAAATCTTCAATAATTCCTGTCAGTAGTCCAGAGTATTAAGCTTGAAATTCACTCTTTTGACCTCTACTCTCCGTTTAAATGCTCAAACTCTTTTCTGATTCATCAATATTATATAAACATGTGCCAATTTGTGCCGTAAATTGGGTTTTCGAAAATCAGAATAACATAACATCATCTGAAATAAGTAAAAAAACTAACGAAGTGATGCTGAGATCAAAATGTGTTGCTTTTCTGTTTCAAAGGGACAAGGAGAAGGAGAAATTGTTGGAAATCACAATTCTGTGATCCAAAGATGATGGTTTTGAGTTTTTAAATACCGTAAGATCTGCATTAAAGAGCTCAAAATGAGCACATTCTTGAAATTCTAGCGGATTAGAATCCTCCTCAAAAGTTGATTCACAAAATATGTTTCAAATCAGAAGTTTTGATCCATTTTGAGAATTCAGAAATATTTTGTGTAGATACTGGAAAAATATAGGCTTTCTAATCTAATACATATTTTCTCAATTTTTTCCTCAAGAGTTTATCAATTGAGCGAGTTTGCATTAGTAACAGTATGCCAGCTTGATAAACAAGCCTAATCTTCTGTGTTCTGGTTAGTTTCATCGCTTGACCCCGAACTTTATCGGATTCGGGAAGTGAAAAGAGAGAAAATCAACGAGAGAAAGGCATAATAATCAAGTCCCTTATAGAAGAGAGAAGAAGAACAGGAAAAGGCGATCGTTTTTACTATAAATTCACTCTCAATTCATTCGAAACCGATTCGAGAAATGGATTCTCGTTCCAAACAGAGAGAAAACGATTGTTCGTATTGTCGTTTTGCAGGGGGAAACCGATAAAGTAGGCGGAACGAATTCCGAGAGAAATTAAATAAAAATTTCAATGATTACGACATTTGGGATCGGATCGGATAGTGAAAGTTAATAATTCACTTTCCCTTAAGAGATTACCTTCGGACACGACGGGTTATCCCCCCTTCCTTTCACTGATTAGCGTCCAACTAGTGGTTGTTAATTGAGATGATAATGATTAACGATGATGATGCATCGAATCTCTGAATACTCAACACTCCTCCCCAATTAATTCCGATATGACGTAAAGTGTAATGAAGTTTTTGTCGCCGGAGGATTACGTCAACCGAACACATGGAACACCTTTTTCTAGGCAGAAGACTGGATTTTTTGGGGTTATTTGGGGGATAAAGAACTGATTTATAGAGGTTCAAGCAGAATCTAACTTACGGTGGTATAAATATATAGTACTGGCCAAAACTCAAAATCGCAAAAAAAAGCCCTGTGAAAACCGGAACAATGCGCTTGAAATAGGTCAACTTTGAGGGTCTGAAAATGTGATTTCCAGATATCCGAGTTTTCGGAAATTTTGTGGATGTATAGAGCAACTCTAGAACTCTATTTTTGTAGTTGACAACTTTTTTCATAGGACCACAATCCAGTTAGTTAGGTGGGTTAAAAGCGAAAATGCTCCAAAATGATCATTGCGGCGCAATGACAATTTTGGATTTTGGCATTGCGCTGCAATGACAATTTTGGATTTTGTCATTGCGGCGCAATGACAATTTTGGATTTTGGCATTGCCCCGCAATGACAATTTTGGATTTTGTCATTGCGGCGCAATGACAATTTTGGATTTTGGCATTGCCCCGCAATGACAATTTAGGATTTTGTCATTGCGGCGCAATGACAATTTTGGATTTTGGCATTGCCCCGCAATGACAATTTAGGATTTTGTCATTGCGGCGCAATGACAATTTTGGATTTTGTCATTGCGGCGCAATGACAATTTTGGATTTTGGCATTGCCCCGCAATGACAATTTAGGATTTTGTCATTGCGGCGCAATGACAATTTTGGATTTTGTCATTGCGGCGCAATGACAATTTCGGATTTTGGCATTGCCCCGCAATGACAATTTCGGATTTTGGCATTGCCCCGCAATGACAATTTCGGATTTTGTCATTGCGCTGCAATGACAATTTTGGATTTTGTCATTGCGCTGCAATGACAATTTTGGATTTTGTCATTGCCCCGCAATGACAATTTTGGATTTTGGCATTGCCCCGCAATGACAATTTCGGATTTTGGCATTGCCCCGCAATGACAATTTCGGATTTTGTCATTGCGCTGCAATGACAATTTCGGATTTTGTCATTGCGCTGCAATGACGATTTCATATATGACCAAAAACTGAAAGAGTATATATTTTTTCTAGAAATCCAAATTCTTGCGAAAGTCAGAATTTGGTTTGTAATAGGGGATCAGAGAGTGATGTCATCACAATTTACTGTAGAGTATAGGGAACTGTCATGGGAAGAATGACTCATTTCTCAGAATTGAAAGAAATACCCACTTGCCAAAGTAGAGATAACAAAAAATCATGGACTGGCTATGAAACTTTGAAAATTTTCAAAAGTAATCTGAAGCTTTTATAGCTTTTTGAATGATGAGACATTTGAACTGTCAATGCTCAAAATATAAGATTTTCGTAGCTGAATTGAAACAGTGAAGCATCGAATATTTTCTTCTCTTTGAAATGGGAATAATAACAGACTTCTGATTAGTTCAAGTGATTTTCTAATGATCTCTCCCTGTAACAGTATTTTTTCCGCTTCTAACCCAGAGTATTGGTCACATCGAACTTCTTTCCCCTTTGGCTCAAAAATCGTCGAGTTCCATTGGGGAAAAATAAACAAAGATTTTGAGGTGGCGGAAATTGAGGAGAAAGTGTGTGTTTGTTTGTTATTGAAAAGTATAGACTGGTCAAAAAGTAACGAAAATGAAATTAGATAGGATAAAACGGAACTTTTTGGCTCTCAATTACTGTGTAGTCATTTTGGGAGGTATTTGTTGAGAATCTTGAGACAAAAACGGAGAGCAAAAATCAAAAATAGGAAGGTGGAAATATTACGAGGGGAAAGTAAAGATTCAGATTCTGAAAATTTGAAAAATGAAATTGCGGGTTATCAGAACTTTTTAGAGTCTCTTTTTACAGTCTCAATTTCAAAAGCCTTCAGAATCTCTGATAGTCAGAATCCATTATAACTACAGAATTGAACTACAAATCAATGCGAGAGTAACTCAGAAAGGATTTTTGGAGATTGTCAGAATTATGGATTGAAAATTATAAAACGAAATTTTGAAACCGAAATTTTTTAAAACTCGAAAAAATTTTGAAACCGAAATTTTTTAAAACTCGGAAGAATCTTCAAAATTCTCTTCTGATTGTTTTCTGTAGCCTTCACAACTACAGAATCTGGAAATCTAGTAAATCTTCGAATAGCAGAATCTCATTCTCGTTTTCTAGACTTCAAACGGACCATTTTGAGCCGAGATAGAGTCATGTGAGCCTGGTGGCCTAGAATCCTAATATCGTGGCCTAGAAATCCACGTTTTTGGGTTTCTAGGCTACCAAATTATAAAGCTAGATTCAAGGATGCTAAAGCAGTTTTATAAACTTCAAAAGGACCATTTTAAGCCGAGATAGAACCTTTTGAGCTTGGTGGCCTAGAATCCCAATATCATGGCCTAGGAATCCTACTTTTTAGGTTTTTAGGTCAGCAGTAGATAGAGCTAGATGCGAGAATTTTAAAATAGTTTTCTAGACTTTAAACGGACCATTTTGAGCCGAGATAGAGCCTTTTGAGCCAGGCGTCCTAGAAATCCATGTTTTTGGGTTTCTAGGTCACCACCAGGACTATTTCCTAGATGCTCTTCGAATCTCGAAATATTTTAGATAGAATGGGATGCAACCATGTCTTAGACACACTAGAAATCATGAACATTGAAAAATTTATAACAAAAATTTGAAACCGAAAGAATCTTCAAAGTATTCCTCTGTTTTCTGCCTTCTTATTCATTCAGTTTTGTTTCCTCAAATAGAAAGTTTCTTGGTTGTAAAAAAGGTGATAAAAAGATCTCATAATGAGATGTTGTTTATCGTTTTTCCTCCCTATCACACAGTATTCCAAATGAAAAGAAAAAGAAAAAATACAACGAGAGAAATCAAGAAAATGAGGGAAGGAAGAAGAAGCATTGCCCTATTATTACACTTTATGCAGTTTTCTATGTCTTTATTACAGTAAGACGATGATTTATTCAAATTTCGTTGAGAAATCCCGGTTTGAGTATGAGTAATTCATTAAGGAAGGAAGTAGAAGAGGTTACACTGTGAATGTCATTCTGGAAATTACAGTATTCACAGGGAAGTAAATTTTAGAAGTCACAATGATTTTTGGAAATTTCACTGTTTCAATTTGATTTGGAATTAATGGTATGGATGAAATTTTTAGTTGTCGAGGCAGTCTATTCTTTTTAAAATTGCGTCAAAGATGCACCAGATTTTGAAACTATTTTTGTTTTCTGTTTCACTGAAAATAGAGAAAAAGATTTCAAGTTTTGCTTATATTATTGTTTCTGCTCATATTCTTGTAACCAAATCACGGAGTTCTGTAATGTGCGGTTTTCGAAGTCGCGCTCCACTGGACTTTGGCGGTAATTCAAATTATATTCGCTGCGTAGCGACTCACTGTAACGTTTAAGGCAAAAAAGTTGATACAGAGTTTTTTGACGATTTTTTAAAGTTTTCCGCTCGTTTTACAGCGATTGTAATCGGAAAAATAGTTTTTCGTTGAAAAATGTCATTGAAAACCCAAAATCGCACTCTGTATCGACTTTTTTGCCTTAAGCGTTACTGTGAGTCACTACGCAGCGAATTTGATTTGAATTACCGCCAAAGTCTAGTGGAGCGCGACTTCACAGAACCCCGTGGGAAATTGCGCCGAAAGTGCCCCATTAGGTCATTCTCACTGGAAATGTTCTCAAATCTTGTTGGAATTGCAACTTTTAGAGCTCTGTTACTGTAGGTATATAAAATATAGTTATTGATTCAAATTTTGAAAAAGACCGTATTGAAAACTTTTCCATGTTCATTCTAAACCTCTAACTCTGAAACTGTATTTCTTGAATTCCCAACTACAGTATCTATTTCTCTGACTCTTTTTTTTCGTTTTTCCCTCCCAAAAAGTCAACAAAACATTCGGCAACATTCCTCTCTCTCTCTCGCCACGTCATTTTCCCAACTTTCCGCTTCCGTTCCGGGGCGGAAAAAAGCAACCGGAGAGTGAGGCATAAGGTTGCAAAGAAAACGTGAAACGTGAAATTTGTGGACATTGAGTCAGCTGATCGTAGCAGGATTCCAGGAAGAGAAAAAGATCGTGGTGGTTGTTGGACTCGATGAGCCATTGGGGAATTGGGGGAGAATGGGGGATCTTGGAAAGAAATTGTTTCTAGGGACTGGAAGAGCTCAAGGGGTTGAAGAAAGTCTCCGAATTTCTATGAAAACTCAAGTGAACCTAGCAATTAGAATTCGAAAAGGGAACATTGGATGAAAGAAAACTCAAGCCTACAATAAGAAATCAGAAACAGAAAGTCTTTGAGAACAAATCTTATTCAAATTTTGATTGGGAAATTTATATATCTCCCTATTTTGGAAAAAGAACCCCGTTTCTATGAAAAAAACGTCTGTTGATAGATCTTAGAATCGATAGTCTAGACGGTAATCTTATGAGTTGTATCCTCCTTAAAGTAGGATTACAGTCATTTTTTATTATCTCAAATGCTCGTCCCAATTCCATTATTTACGAAAATAACAAAATTTTTGCACAAAAATCGATTTTCAAACCTCAATTTCTAACCTTTTTTTTCCTATTATCAAAAAATGTAGAATTTTTCGCTGATTCGAACGCACCTAATATCGCTGCTCAAAACGCATTTTGAAGCGAGTTATGAGCGTTTGAAGTTTCGGTGAAAGAGACGCAGACACTGCCTCGTTTCTCTGCGTCTCTTCGACAACGAGAGTGTCTGCTTTCTCTGCGTCTCTTTTTCTAACACTTCAAACGCTCATAACTCGCTTCAAAATGCGTTTTGAGCAGCAATGTTAGGTGCGTTCGAATCAGCGAAAAATTTCACATTCATTGAAATAGGTTAGAAAAAAAAATGTGAGTTGGCGGTTTGAAAATCGATTTTCTCGAGTTTTAACGATTTTTGTGCAAAAATATTGTTATTTTCGCAAATACTGGAATTGGGACGATTATTTGAAAAAATGAAAGAAATTTGAAAGAAATCCTACTTTGAATCTCGAAAAAACTTCATTTAAAAACTTATAATTTCTTCAGATTCTCATTGAGTCCTTGTAGGAATCATTGAACTTTTGAAAGAAGGAAGGTATATCTGAAAATTCCCGACCGTCATTTCCTCTAAAAATCACTTTCTCGGCTCAAATTCATGACAAAACTGATAATTATGGAATTTCTACAGTATTCTCTGCGGAGTTTTGGAAAAGTGCAAAGTTGCAAAAAGTACAAGAACACATGAAACTTCAAAAAAATTTACAGTTTCAAGAAACTCAAAAATTATTTGAATACTGTGAATTCACATTTACACAATAATCATGTTGTAATTTTCGGAAATTTCAAGTTCATGTCAATCATTAAATTTTGAATTGACTCTTTGGAAAAAATCTGTCTACATGACAAAATTACATGACTTTTTGATAATTTGAAGAAAAAATGGGTAAAACAGAGGTTCAGGAAGACTTTTACTCATTATTTTTGCGATAAGAAAGAATGGGCGTGGTTTTGCGGCAAATGAAGAAGCCTACAGTAATCCCAACAAGAATCAAGGTATCACAAAGTGAAGGGAGATTATCAAAGATCATTATTACAGAAAAAATAATACAAGAATCAGTTGTAAAAATCATATATTGCAGATTGAGAAGGAACTTGATTTTGGTTTGTAAACTAAGGCTTTTCTCTAAGAGTCAAAACACAAAAAAAAATCTCAGAAAAAAAGAATGTGTCAAAATTTCAGAACAATGATAATGAATCGAATTTGAGGGTCAAAAACTGAGCGAAGTAATTTGGTGATAAGCGTTCTCTCACGAGACTTACGAAACTTTTCTTTTTTTTTTGGAGGAGTTTCTTTTGAAATTGACAGTAAATAGGAGAAGTGCGGGTTATTTACTAGAATGTAGCTGGAGAAAAAAAAGGTGATTATTTTGGAAGAAATCAAAGATTTCTGGAGAAGCAAAAAAGGCGAACAAGGGAACAGAAAACAAAGTATGAAGCGAAATTGAGGATACATTTTTGAATTATGTTTCCGGGATTGTGAATTTGAGGATTGAAGTCGCTTTGAAAGTTCACAAGATTGCTGAGGAAAATTCGAAAAAAAGGTATTTTTTAAGGTAAAATAACTTTTCATCTATCGATCTTTTTTCCCAATTCGATTCACTAAAAATTCAAAGTTTCATGAAAAACTTAAGATGTAAAAATGACTCTTTTTAATAGTTTTTGGGTCAGTTTAATGGAAGAATCTGGACCACTTTTGGCGGTTTTGGTATTAGGGATATTTTTTAAAGGGGAGCGGGGCCGAGCTTAAAGGCACACAGGGCCAAAGTTTCTCCATGCGTCTTTAAACATTTCTTTGCCACAAATTTAGCTGCTTTTAAAGGCGCATTAAAGTACTTTGGCCTTTAAAGCTCGCCACGCCTGGAAACAAAATTATCCCTAATTCCAGATTGCCGTATTTACTCCAATAGACCGGCATGCCGGTTTATTTTTCGTGGTCCTCATTTTGATGCCGGTTTATTAGAGAGTGCCGGTCTATTTTTCGAAGTGTCAAATTGGCAAAAAAAATCGGCAAAAATTGGTGCTTTTTCACTGGAAATGTGTATGGTGACGTTTTTTTTTTGAACAGTATTAGTAGGTGAAGACCCTCCTAAATGATGTGAAATACCAAATTTTGGCGAAAATCAGTGGAAAAAATTTGAAATTCTCAAAAAATAGTACTTTCAAACTTCATTAATTTTTGGGGTGCCGGATAATGTCCAGTTTCAGCTGGTAAAATTAATAGAAAAATTATCATTTGCTTTAATTTGGCTCACTGGAATCTTTTCTTTTATTTTTTTACTGTTTCAAAAATACTTTGAGAAACTACGGAGAAATTTTGATATACTTTCGTAAGAACAAGTAAAAATACTTCTTATTTCTTCATAGTAATGTAAACTGACTTGTGCTTTCGTGTTTTTTTTGAATTTTTGCTGTTTCAAAATTGTTCTGAAAAGTTACAGAACAATTTGGATGTACTTCCATAATAGAAAATCGACAACGAAAATTGCACCTAAAATTTAGTTTTTTTCGAAGTACAGTAACTACAAACTTGAAAATCCGATTTAGAAAGTTGAAATCCGTCGTATTTTTTTCCATAAAAGTGTTTAGAAATTGAGATCTGTTTCGTAGAATTCTAAAGTTGCACTTTTTCAAATTTTTACGGTTCCAAAATTTTTCTGAAAAGTTGCAGAGAAATTTGGATATGCTTCCATCAGTGAGAGACTATTTTTAGGCACCATTTTCGTTGTATACAACGAAAATGGTGCCTAAAAATATTTTTTTCCGAAGTACAGTAATTACAAACTTGAAAACCCGATTTAGCAAGTTAAAATACTTCTTATTTTTTCATAGTAATGAAAACTGACTTATGTTTCGCAGAATTCTAAAGTTATACTTTTTCAAAATTTTACTGTTTCGAGAACTAAATATTTAGTTACAATATCCAGAAAAAGCATTACTATTTCGTCTGCAACTCCACTTGAGCTAAGTTATAACAGATCAAATTAAATACCGTAACCTAAAAAGGGTCACCTCAAAAAACGCACCTTTTACGAGAATCAAACCATCAATGAAATAATAATCAGACTGAAACTCTGACTTTGTATTATCAGTTAGAGCCTAACTATGCGTATTATCAATCAAAAAGACCAAGAAGCCAACGAATACAGTATGACCGCCCATTTTTCGTCACTTTCCCGCAAAATCACCTCACCAAAACGATGATTATCACCTTTTAAGCATTCGAAAAAAACAGAATAAAGTGCAAAAGTGATGAACAATGCGGGAAAAAAACCGAAAGAAAAGGTTTGATTCTTAACCCATCTTATCAAAGTTCATAGTTCCGGGGTACTGTAGAGGGAGAGAAAAAGTCAATAGAAATAGAAAAGTTGTAGTAAGTGTTATCAGTTGGAGTGAAGGATGGGCAAGGTTATTGATTTCGTTGTGGAATTCGATTTTGAAACTTTGTGGTCAGTTTTGCAAACAAAAGTAGGCGAGTTTGAAATTTTCAAGGTCTTGAGCAAAAGATCAGAAATGTTGACTTTTTGGGGCACTTTTATGGAATCCAGTTCGAATTGAGCTCTATAAAAATTGTGTGTTTCAGAAGAAGTTAGCTTCTAAACTAGAGCCCAATACTAGTTGATGTAAACATCTCAGAAAGAAATCTGGGAAAGTGCTATTGTTGAGCTCACTCCGTCTTTCTATTGAAGGTTTCCTTCGATCAGAGGCGTTACAGTAAATACGGCAATTTTCGGTATAATTTCCGGCTTACACTGAACTTTGACTGGTGGTTCAAAATTTCAGTTTCCGACAAAACAGAAAAAAAATTAGAACAAAAATTGGTATGTTCCCAAAATTTTGAACGTTGAAGGATCTTTACGATTTTTCAAAATCTTGTTCCTATTAAAGGTGGTGGGACAGAAAAACTAAATTATTTCTGAAATTCTGTTAACTCAAGCCAAAAATAGTGTAAGCGATTTCCGATATGCCAAAAGTTCTATTTTGGTTGATTTCTGTAAGAAAACAGACATAAAATATGAACAGTCGTAAGGTTTGACGTATGGTACGCAGGCACTACGACTGACACGCTCACGCAAGAATGCACGGAATTTCCCCCGCAATTTCCCCCGAAAAATTGCAGTCCCGTCACCTTTAATAAGGTAATCGTCCGATATTCATACTGAACTTTAACCAGCGATTCAAAATTTCAGATTCTGATGAAACAGAGGAAAAAAGTAGCAAATTTTGAACGTTGAACCGTCTCATCTATCTTTCAAAATCTTGGACATGTTCACTGTTTTAAAAATGTCAACATTATTTTTTTCTTAAAAGTTTTCATCGAAATTTCCAGAAATCGTATTTTCTAGTCACAATTCTAAATCTCACCAAACAAGAATCGAATAAACCCTAAATTCCCACAATTTTACCGCATGATGATGTTCCTCCTCCCACCACTACAATACAAGATAAGCCGTGCAGGTATTCGGTGCATTTTTTGGAAACCAAACTACATTTTTTCCATGTTTCATTCGTGACTGGAAGTGTCAATTACGGATGCGTCAGCATCAAACATCTTAAACGTTGTTACTGTACAGATAAATAGATCAATGATTGTCACACAAAACACAATGTATTCGCTTGTAGGGGTGGTCTTGGGGAGAGGGAGAAGTTGAAAAGAGAAGAGGGGTTCGGAATTAAATGGATTAACTTTAATTAGAATTTGAGTAAATTTCACAGTTTCAAATGTAGTGTAATTCAAGATACCGTAAAATCTTTATTGGAAGGAAACCTCTATTTTTCCAGCATCTAAAGGATATTTCTGAATTCTAAAACGGATCAGAACATCTAATTTGAAAAATATTTTGTGAGTCAACTTTTGACGAGGATTCTAATAAGACTAATTTCAATACGTTTGAATTTCAAGAATGTGCTCATCGGGGTGCAATTCTAATACAGATCTTACGGTAAGTTTCGTATCGTGCACTATAATAAGATAGGTAATTTTCCATACAGTTTTGTTATAGTCAAAGCTTGATATCGACTGAAACTTCACTGTTTCAAGGCATACAACTAAAGAGAATAATATAAGGTAAAACAATGTTAATTTTGTTTTCAAACAATGTCAAAACTACTACAGTAGTCTTCATTTTAAAATAATATTCAGACCGACAAATTCGAATAATTAGCAAAGCACTTTTCGAAATCTCATGTAAATTTTGAAATTTTCTGAAACAGTAGATTTTTGAGCCTTTGAGCCCTTATGCTAGAAACTCACACATCGCCATTAAGGAAGGGCTTTTTTGGATTTTTCTTCTCCTGAAACCCAAGTAAATTTAAATTATTCACTTTTTATTAAAAAAATTGGGTATTTAGTTGTACTTCATTAGTAACGGAAGCGATTTGTAAACTTATGTTTCTCTCGGATCTTTTTTGAGAAACAGTAGATATTTCTAAATTCTCAAAATGGATCATAACATCTGCTTTGAAACACATTTTGTGAGTTAACTTTTGACGAAGATTCTAATAAAACTAATTAAATCCGTTTGAATTTCAAGAATGTGCTCATTTTGAGCTCATTGTGTGTCCTTCTAGTACAGATTTTACAGCATTTTTAAATCGCTTTCAATTCGACACAATTTAGGGAAAATTGAAATTTCAAACGCGAATTCTGACTATATTTTGAACAGAGCAATGACTCATTTTTCAAAGTTTCAGACGATTGTTGGGTAGTTTTTTTCATTTATAACATCATTGATCACATCAATTTGTAAATTCCTAAGCTTCTCTTGAATCTCTTTGTGAAACAGTAAACTTTCCGAAAAAATTTGAAGCTTTTCGAATTGCCAGGATCAGCTTCAATGTGCCTCGGAATAGTTGTGAAATCGTGCATTCATGATTTCAATTTTTTGAAACCGAAATAATTTTGATCTTTGAAAAAGTGACCGCGATCTACTCAAGAAAAAATGGCTATTGGGGATACTATAGACTAATTTTCGAGAAACCTAAAAACAAAAAATGCGAAAATCAAGACCAATGAAATTCAAATGTTTCTTTTTTTTTTGCTCTTTCTGCGGTTTTCGATTACGGTTTTGTTGATTTTGCCGTAGAATTCTTTTTCCCGCAAAAACTTATCAATTTTCTTGAGGTTATCATGATTTTTATGGAAAAGAGAAAGAAATAGTGTTTCTTAATTCATTTCGCCGCAAAAACCAACCGAGATAACGGTTTTGGTTTATTTTGTGGTAAAACATGAAGCATGTGATCATTTTTATGAATGAAAATGAAAGATTTGAGAGAGAAAGAGCAAGTTTTCTAGTTTAGAAGGGAGGTTGATAAGTGATTATGATAAGAATTGGGTCAATAGAATCACAAAGTATATCTGAAATTGACAGGTTTTGAAAAAAGGGAGCAAAAAGAAAAGGGAAGTGGTAGAAATTACAGTAATCTTTATAATTGAGGATTTCCGTATCATAAAAACTCTTAATAACATTTTTTTCAGTTTCATGTTTTATTTTTCTTCCCAGATTCAAATATTATTCTGTTTGGAGACAAGTCAAAATTTCCCTTCTTTTTCTGAATCAGCAAATTTTTGTGGCAAAACTGGAGGCACTTTTGCTCTTTTTCTCGTTATCAATACAAAGTTTTGTCAACGAAAACATTTATCAAACGACTATTTTAAACTTTGGTTGGATTTTTTGAAAAGAAATGAGAGATGGACTGAGGATTGAGAGATCATAATGAATACTGTTTCAATAGATATTTGAAAATGTGAAAATTTCTATTTTTGTATTGCGAAGAAATCAGTTTTGTTATATTCCTGGAAGAAGCCATAAATTTGCTTTAAAACCCCTAAAATTTGAATAACAAGAAAAAGATTGACTTTGCAAAATTTGAAACTTGCGTTGTTCATAAAATTTTCTCCTCTTTCGAATGGTATATCACACATGTTGAAAGGCCACGGTCAGTTTAGACCATTCCCTAGTGAGGAAAATGTACTGTTTTGAAGAACCTTTCAAAATTCGATGCGTTTTTCGACTACAGTAACGGTTTTTTCTTACTGTACCCTTCTGTACCCAGAAACAACCGAAAAGTTCAAAAATTAAGGTGGTCCTACAGACTTTTCGAAATGAAAACAGAAAATGTGGTCTAATTTGTTGTAGTTTTTAAAGTTTCAAACTTTCTCGAAAGAGAAGTTCGCAATGAAGTCAGATAGTATGTAGAATTAAGCCAGTCCGTTCAAAGATCCGTTCAAAGATTGAAACGAAACTCAATATAATATCTCAATTCAGAAATACCGTAAAGCCTGTTTTAGAAGGGCATGTCCCTCTATTTTTCCAGCATCTAAAAATATATTTCTGAATTCTCAAAATGGGTCACAACATCAGATTTGAAGAGTAAACTTTTGACAAGGACTCAAAAAAGACTAATTTCAATCCGTTTGAATTTCAAGAATGTTCACATTTTGAGCTCATTGGGGTCCTCTTTTAATACAGATTATCCGATACGTATTATTTGACCCATTTCTATGGACTGATTATAGTTTTTTAAAAAATATCTCGTATTTTATTTTAGGTTTTTTGCATGGCAAGTTACAATGTCTCCTTAATAGTAAAAAGAAATGCCACATTTGTTTTCGAATTGTTGTGAAACAGTACATCTTTTCCCCGCTTTTTGCAAACTGAAAAGTTTGAATCTTTGAAAAAAATAGCGCGATCTACTCAATAAAAGATGACAAAAGAGTTCATCGGGATGGCCTTCTATTAGAGGTGATCATCTAATACAGATATTACGGAATACTATTTGACTTGTTGTAGATTTTACAGTTTCAAGGCTTCGCCATAGAGAAGTTAGCAATAGAATCAAGTAGTACGTAAATTACAGCCAGTTCATTCAACAATATTGTTGGATAATGAAACTTCCTTTACAGAATTAGGGAACGGAAAACTACGTTAACTTCGAACATAATTCTGACAGTATTACAAATCGGAAATAATGATAGTCCCTTTAGGCCTAATAAAAGTTTGAACTAAAAAGTGGAGACTACATTGGCTTTCAGTTTTGGAAAAGGTATTTTAATGAAGTTTCAAAAGAAAAATTTACGAAATCCCAAAATTGAATAATATTTGAAAGTTTAGCGTATTTTGTGCATTTATCGATGCTGAGACCCGGAATAATCAGTGTAACGAAAAGTACAATTCTAACAGAATATCCAGATAGCATTTATCAAAATTTTCAGTTTCAAAAATTATTTGAATTGATGGAAGAAATCGGAACCCAATCATCATCTTTACTATTAACAAACGCAAAGTTCTGTGTGTGTGTGTGTAGGTATCCCGCCCTAGCTCAGTCCCCACTGAACCGATTTTCACCAAATTTGGGCAGGTTATCAGTATTCTGTCTCTAATGATGCCCGTCAATTTTGTTTTTCGATTCGTCAAGAAATGAGGTCACGAGAGCTCAAAAACCTCCATTTTGGGATCGAGAGTGACGAGTTCACGGAATTATTTTTTCAATATTTCAAAACTTTCATTTCTAAAAATTTCACGTTGCCCGAAGGGCCCCAGAGGGGCGTAGCCCGTCTGGTTTGATAATAAAGGCAATGAAAAACATTTTTGGATTATTTTAGGTGACTCAAAACTATTATAAAACCGTAACCTCATTGCCATAACAAGAAGAAAATGAAACAAGAGACAATACTCAAAATCTGAGTACACAGGAAATGGAGAACACAGGAAATGCCAAAACAGAATCTAATAATCCTGCTGATGCTGCTCTTTTCGCTGCGTCTCTTTCTCTCACACACTATTTTCACTTCCACTTTTTCTGTGATCACTGAGCAAACCGTAAATGGGGAATGGCAGGCAGGAAGCCTCCCTGAGAAAGAAAAAATAACAGAAATGGGTGAGAGAAAAAAAAACGAATGTAAATCGACCGGAAATGAGTGAGAAGGAGAAAAGACAAACAGAAAGTTGCTGTGCGGAAAAATGCTTGCGGGAAGAAAAAATTGAAGAAGAGGAAAACAAATTGATTATTGAGAGGGGGAAGATAAGGATCATTGGATATCAGGTTGACAGGTATTTTTGAGAATGTGAATGTGTATATATCAAGGGAACATGGGATGGCAATGAAAATCTAGACGCAATTTTACAAGTACTGTTCAACAATTGATTCGAAATTATTTTGATATCTTGTGAAAAAGAAAATTATTTTACAGTACTGGCATTTTCAGTTGAAATTGGTCAACTTTGAGTGTCTGAAAAAGTGGTTTCCAGAAATTCGATTTTTCTGAAATTTTGTGGATGTATAGAGCACTTCAAGAACTCTATTTTCGTAGTGGATAACTTTTTCATAGGACCACAATCCAGTTAGTTAGAAGCCAGAAGACTCGAAAACAATCGAAATTTACATCGGCATCAGCAAACTTGGCCTAACTAACTCGATCGTGGTCCAATGAAAAAGTTGTCAACTACAGAAATAGAGTTCTTGAGTTGCTCTATACATCCTTCAAATTTCAGAAAAATCGGATACCTGGAAACCACTTTTTCAGAGACTCAAAGTTTGCTAATTTCAACTTTAAGAAAAGTGTGGGCATTCTTTCTACGCATTACTGTATGTGCAATCTATTCGAGATTTTACTTTCCGTGAAACAGAAAATTATACTGAAACAGCACAGTTTTGCTGGAAAAAAGTCTGGAATCTCGAACTTTGTTGACGAGTGAGACTTCGGTTACCCATTGGATCTTTAATAAATAAAAAATCGTAGATCGAGAGGGAACTGTTTACAAATTCAGATTACTTTTTATTCCACTCAAAAAATTATTACGGTTTCATCAAAAGTTGAAATTCTTCACAATTCACGGCACCCTGAAATGGAAATACGTTTCACGGCTGCCTACGTGTCTAGGGCATCTCAACTTTTTGAAATAACCACTGAAAAATTGGATTTTCAGCTATAACTTGGTTCAAAAAAATAAATTCAAAAATCGGCTGAGATTAAAATGTTCAGGGTTTTCCGAGCTACCTGCTCGTATAAAATTGTATCAGCACGTCTAATATAAACTGAGTTATTTCAGCTTGAAATGTCGACAAAAAATGTACTGAAAATTACGATTTTTGACCTAAAAAATTTTTAAGGATCTAATTTAAAAATCGGCTGAGATTAAATTGTAGTCCCATGTGAGACCTTCAAGTTGACATATAGATCTCGTAATTTGGGTGAACCTGAGTTGAGTTATTTCAGCTTGAAGATTTTGAGCCAACCGATCTCTTGTTGCAAAAAAGGAAATATGGTCAAATTTGGGTTCAAAATGATCACAAGAACATGATTAAGAACTTTGAATTTATAGTATTATACTATGACTGACATGTTTTCTGATATCTAGGTTTCAAGTCAGTGTAGGTTTTAACAATTCCCTGGATTCAAAGTTCACGGGCAAATTGTGAAATTTGAATTTCCATTTGAGGACGCCGTGCAATTTCCAAAATTTCAATCTTTTCTTTAATTTCAGAAAAATCGGATATTTGGAAACCACTTTTTCAGACCCTCAAAGTTTACCTTTTTCAACTGAAAACGCCTGTGGTAATTACAGCATGTAACACTTTTCAGAAATTAGATATTGTAGAAAATGAAAATTATTCCAAAACAAAACAGGCACTACATATTATAAATCATAATTGAATGGAGTATCCCAAGGAAGTCTTAAGGACCAAACTTTTCCTCTAGCCTCAATTTTTCAACCCAAAGTGTTCTTAGTCTGTACTTGAGACAGGGCCCACCCTAGACTTGTCTGGAAGATGTTCATTCTTTTTATTCTCATATTATTTTTCCGAACTTTCATTCAAAAAATGAAGCCAACTTTCTTGGTTCCCCTTATTTTTCTCACCTTTGTATCCATTCATGTCAATTGTGCAGGTTTATACAAAAATTATTCCAAAATTTCTAGAGATCTTCCAATTTTCAGAGACATTGAAAATGCTAACAATCCATGGGAAAGTTACTGGGAAAAGTCTAAATGCAGCCAATGTTGATGAAAATTGTGAGATGGCTTGTTTCATTCAAGCCGACTGTATCTTGGCATTTTTCAACGCCGAGGATTACTGTATTCTTCTGAATTTCAATTCTACAGTAACCGTGGAGGTGGTGGAGGCAACTAAAGAGGAAAAGTTATATGTTTCTTTCAAAGTGAGACCTTCAGAGTTCTAAAACTACAATAATCTCTGATCTTCAGACATCGTTACCAACCGATATTTGTCCGGCATATGACCGGATTCTACCAATAGTTACTGTGGGAGAAGTTTCGATACCATGGAAAAAATCGAATCGTTCATGGACCTACCTCAACTATGAAGGACGTTTCAAAAAATTCCAGAGGTCAAATCCAGATATTACTGTATATTTACAAGTATATCTGTTGGAAAAAAAAGTGACCCAAGAAGAAGCGAATGAGTTTTGTGAAAGTCAAGGATTAAAATTGACGGGAGTTGCAAATTCAGAAGAGATCTCATGGATTCGTGGTAGGGGACAGAGTTGGCCGGCAACAAATTTCATCAACTTATTCAAATGAGAATAACTTGTTTAAGGAGGAACAGGTGATGGTCAACAAGAAAAGTGTTTCTAATTGAAAAATCCATGTCATCAAAAAGTAACATAGTTGGGTTGCCGAAAAGTTGTTGATTTTGGCGCCGTGGGCAACTTTTTGACAACGCAAGGCGTCACACTGTTAGTTTCATATGAAATTCGACTTATTTGTAAGCAATCGATAGCTTTTTTGATAAGGATCATTTTTCTTGTTGACCGAAAAATTACCCGATCCCTCTGAAAAAATTCTAATTCAAGTTGCAGAAATTCGTTGCAGAAATTTGTTACCGCTCCGCCCTCGTAGGGGAGCAGATGATTTTTTTGGAAATTATTCTATTTTTTTCAGAGAGATTATATGAATTGAACGGGGGAAGTGTTCTAGGTAAAGGTTTAAGTACGGTTTGGATTGATGGTCGAAGAAATTGCACGGGACGAGATGTGAATTGCAAGGTAATATCGATGTGTTTTAGCTATCCAAAAATAAATTTAAAAAAGAACGACTGAGCTGAGCAAATCTTGACACAACGTTGAATGGAGCTATTGTTCTCAAACTAGAACCAATTAGTTGTTTTCTTTTGATTATACAGAGTGGCGAATAAGCTTGTGATTTTTTGGCGCGAGTTCCAGGCTGCGCACCAAATCCGATTTCCTAGAACCTTCGATCCATTTCAAAAATAGAAGGTATAAATAAGAGTTTCCCAAACCCCGCTTGTCTTCACTTTGTGTGTTCATTTATGCGAGCTTCACCACACCGCACCCTCTACTCCAAGGGGTGACATTGCTCGAAGTCTCAACAGCGGCCGGTCGTTTTCCAGAAGCTCGTCAAGCGCTTCAAAAAGAAGGGACATGTTGATGAAAGGAATGACAAACAAAATGGCAGAATCGCCTGATGTCAGTCGCAAAAGTGTCCAATTGATGATAAAAATAACATAAATCTGAATAGTTACTTAATCCGTCGTGGGCAGTACCTTTCAGATCAATCCAAGAAGAAACGACTCGAAAAATCGGATGTTTCTCCTCGACCTGAAGGTGTCCCGCCTCTACGACGTGATTTGTACAGATGAAAAAATTTTCACCATTGAGCCGCTTCCGAATCGCCAGTACACCCACCAACTGTTGTCAAAAGCTGACTCGAAATCTCCAAAATGAAGTTTGGTCTGGGCTGGTCTGACAGCTGAAGGCAAAGTTTCACTGTTCATTGATTGGAACGTCAATATCTACTAGAAGGTGTATCAAAAGACGGTTTTGAAGGATTTGCTACTTCCCTGAATCACTCATCACATCGGACAGAGAAAATTCATTCTTCAACAGGATTGGGATCCGTCACACGGCTCAAAATCGATGAAATCGGCGCTCGATGCTAATTTTCCGGGATATTTGGGGGAAGGACTTGTGGCCAGCGTCATCGCCGTATCTCAACCCGTTGAAGTTTTCCGTTTGGGGCTACTTAGAAACAGAGTTACGCGGAATTCCGACTTCCGACTTCCGGGCATTTTTTTTCATTCCGACTTCCGCCTTCCGGGCAATTTTTCACTTCCGACTTCCGAGTTAGAAATTTTACTTCCGACTTCCGATTTTGAAAATTTCACTTCCACGCAACTCTGCTTAGAAAGCAAAGTTATGACTCGCTCACATCCAAATCTGAACTCTCTCAGGAAAGCACTTCTCAAGGCATTGGATGAGATAGATGAAGATGGCCTGCGGCGCACGGTCGAGTCTGAGCATCTTCTCAAATACCATAAAACCTCTAATAGAAGGACACCTAAGTGAGCTCGAAAATAGTACTTTCTCAGATTTCTGTGCATCTGAAAGTAGCCTCAATTGATTCCTTATCAAAAATAGACTAGGATTAATATGAAATACACTCTGAATTGCTTCTCAAAAATTAGTTACGGATGCTTTTGTGAAATTTAAATTTTGATTTTGAGGAGGTTGAACAATAGAAGGACATGTCTCTCTATTAGAGGTTTTACGGTAATTGTTGTTTCAGTATTGTTTTATCAGTAAATGAAGTTTGTTGAGTTTTGACAAGCCATTTTTTTCACCGCGCCTTACGACAAAAGACCACATACTAGTTCGCCACCTTGTTGTAAAGAAACTGTTTTTTCTTCAGAACTTCGACTGGACCGATGGATATACTGTGGGATTGGATGCACTACAAGACCCTAGTAACGCAAAGATCTTCGATGAGTATGGTATTGTATCAGGTTTCTCCATTATTATCAGATTTTCCAGACAGGCAGCATACGACACTTGTCTCGCAGTTTTATTCAGAGCAGGTCGCGTGCTGAGCAGCGATGAAAAACAGTTGAATGAATTTCCATGTGATGGTGTGATCTACGCCGAGTTTTTGGGAGTTGCTTGCGGTTTTTCATGGGATTAAATATTGTATTTTTCTGCTCCTAATTTGGGAAAATGGCCTCCCGTTTCAGCTTACAAGCTCTGTGAAAACCTGAAAAGTAAACTATTCGATACTGAACAGATTTTTTTTTTTAAATTTTGTAAATGTCATTAAACTTCCAAAAATAAACAAGAAATCCTCCAGAATAAATAAAATGAGATACAAGGAAAAAACGAGATTTAGAATCCACCATCGTCGCCTCCTCCTCCTCTCGCCAACGCCTGCGTCGTTTTGTTTCCAATTCCAGCAAGTTTCGGACAGTCCGTGATACGATGTCCAAGACCAGAACAATACGCACATCCCTTGTCGGCATTCGTTCCAGCCGGTGCAATGCCTTCTTCGTCTCCAGCCAACATTTTCAGGAATTCCGGAAGTTCTTGTCCGGCTTCCACGAGCAATTGTTTCAAATCTGATAACACTGACATTTCCGATTTCTTGTTAATGAATGTCGTCGCGAGACCTTTTCGTCCCGAACGACCAGTACGACCGATTCTGTGCACTGAAATTTATGAATTATTTATTTAAATTGAATCAGGAGAACCTCACCATAATTCTCAATATCTTCTGGCATATCAAAATTAATGACATGTTCGATTCCTTGAAAATCGAGACCTTTCGATGCGACATCTGTTGCCACTAGTACATCCTTCTCGTTTTTACGGAATGCTTCGATTCCAGCATGTCGATCACTTTGATCTTTTCCTCCGTGAATTGATGCAACTTCGACTCCTTTGACAAGTAGATACTCATAGATGTTATCCACATCAACCTTCTTTTCAGCGAAAATGAGCACTCTAAAATTAGAAAATGGTTAGATTCAAGGATGGGCGTTAAATTTGAATAACTCTTTTCGGGGAGATCGGGTAAAACTACGATCTAGAGGGAAAATGTTCCTTATTAAAAAAGCTATCGTTTGGTGTTTAAAAACCGTCAAATTTCATCGAAAATTAGCAGAGTTACGCCTTGTGTTGCAAAAAACAGTTTTTATTTTTCAAATATTGCAAAAAAAAAAAAAAACCAATTCTTATACAATTTTTGAAATTTTTTTAAAATATTTTTCAAACAAAAAAACTGCCGATTGTGGCAAAGATTTTGCCGAAATGTTGCCAGAATCTTTGCCAAAATCGGCAATTTTTGAATAAATAGTGAATTTTTTCTTTGCAGTTTTTGAGGAATTTTTAAAATTTTTTTCAAAAATTGCAAAAAAAAAAATTACAATTTTTCAAAAATTGCAAAAAATTCAAGATTTTCAAAATTGCAAATTTCAAAAATTGAAAAAAAATCACAATTTTTTCGAAAACTGCCGCTTTTGGCGAAGATTTTGCCGAAAAGTTGCCGAAATCATTGCCAAAATCGACAATTTTCGGAAAAAATTAATTTTTTTTTCAATTTTTGAAAGATAAAAACTATTTTTTAGGTCACACAGGCCGTAACTTTATTATTTTTTGATGAAATTTTACGTTTTTTTCATCAATCGATAGCTCTTTTAATAAAGAACATTTTTCTGTTGTCCGTATTTTTACCCGATCCCTCTAGAAAAGTTATTAGCTTTTGAATAATACTAACTTCGGTGACGTCTTCTGAAGACACTCCAACACTCGAACCAATTTATTCTCGGATCTCACGAATTCCAGCTCTTGGAGCACATTCAGCGATGCAGCTCCAGCACGTCCAACATTCACTACAATAGGTTGGACTAATGCGGATTTCGCGAAAAATTGAATCTTTTTGGGCATTGTCGCCGAGAAAAGAAGAGTCTGTCTTTGGGCTTTGAAGAAGTAGAAAATGGATTTAATTTCATCTTCGAATCCCATATCAAGCATTCGATCGGCTTCGTCGAGGACCAGGTATCGGCAGACTTCTAAATTGATAATCTTCTTTGTGAGCATATCGGAAAGTCTTCCAGGAGTTGCCACGACGATGTGGATTCCTCTGAAAATGAAATTAAGCTTAGAAAATTAGAAGAGTGAATTACTGTCTAAATTCCTTGGCTTGCTCTCCAATCGGAACTCCTCCGATACAAAGTCCTGCTCTCATTTCTGGAAATCCTGCTCTTGAAATCGCATCGAACATTTCAATGATTAAATCGTAGATTTGACGAGCCAATTCTCTCTGAAATATGAATTTGAGAGGGACAAAAGCCAGAGTGCTTACCGAAGGCACAATAATCAATCCAAACGGGCCCTCGTTCCTCATAAACGGAAGTTTCATCTCTTGTTCCAAACAGAACATAATCAATGGTAACACGAATGTCATCGTTTTTCCGGAACCTGTTGAAGCGATTCCAATCATATCACGACCGGAGAGTCTGCAACAGAATAAATATGGACTTCCGTGGAATTCCGTAAGAAAGTGATCACTTACGCTACAGGAACGCCTTGAATCTGAATAGCTGTCGGTGTGACGATTCCTTTTTGTTTCTGCAGAAACTCGAGTAATGGTTTCGGAAATTTCATTTCGAGAAAACTTCCGATTGGCGGTGGAATATTATCGCCTTCACAACTGATTCCCAATCGTTTCCGTTGATTCTCGTAGTCTGTCTGAGTCTGACGACGAATGTGACCTGGTGGACGCCATCTGAAAATCAAGAGGTGGATTTTTTCGAGAAATTGCTTTGAAAGATGCATAATTTGCCGCTGATTCCGAATATCATAATGAAAACGCTTAAAAATGCCTCTGACACCTCCTGAAGCGGGTTTTCAGGGTTTTAGCGAGTTTTAATATGATATTTGAAATCAGCGCGAAATTCGCATATTTTGAAGCAATAAAAATTTTCGCTCGGAATCCCCTTTAAAAAATAAGACAGTACGCTGTTGTAATCGGCTCTTCATATTTTTCTCCTTTAACGAGCTCTGTGACAGCTAGAAGACCTCCACCACGTGTCACTTTATCCAGAAGCTCTTCTTCTTCTCGTAGTTGTCTCTCAGATTCGTCGATTACTCCTTGAGTCTCCATAATCTCCGCATGTTTCTCTAGCAACGTCTTCTGCGCATCTTCCGCCCGTTTATCATCTTCTTTCTTTCTCCGTTTCCTCTCAATTTCTTCTTTCTGATTCATCGTCGGCGCCAAAACTTGTTTCAGAAGTGCTCTTCGATGAACTTTTTCTCTTTTCCTTTGTAACGCCGTCAGAAACATATCGTCAACGTCTTCATCGTCGTCTCCAGATGACAAATTCATTCCGTCCCTTCGTTCCTTCATCTCTTCCTCCTGAATTTTTCGACGTCGTTCTTCATATTTTCGTCGCGCTGACTCAACGTCTTCTGTGCTCATTTTTGATACACTGAAAGGCATTGTATGATTTCTTGGTTCTGTGGAAAAAGACAGTAGAAAATAATGAATGGGCAATGGAAACATCCAATTTTTCAGGCTGATAAAGAAAAAAAAAATTCAGGAATTTCATGTTGGTGAACAAAAATAACAAGGAAAATCGAATAAAAAAGTATGGAACAAAAAATTGAAGATCAGAAGAAGATTAGACGACGAGACGGTAGGTGATGTATCTTCCGGCGGTTTCAGATGGGCGGATGATTTTGACGACTTGTCCGCGGCGGAGTCCGAAGTAACGAGCGACTGGATCGCACTGTTGGATACGTGGAAGTTGAGAATCCTTGAGCTTGCTGAAAAAAGAAAACGATTTTTGAACACAAGTTTCGGCAACTCATTCAAAAGTGATTACTTTTTTCAGGGGGATCGGGTAAAAATACGCACAATAGAAAAAAATATGCCTTATTTAAAAAGCTAGCGATTGGCTGAAAATCGTCAAATTTCAACGAAAATCAACAAAGTTATGCCTCTCTTTGCCGAAAAAAAAATTTTTTTTCAAAATTTTTCGATTTTGGCAAAATTCGGCAATTTTTCGTGAAACTCTGTCAAGGCAACACGAGGCGTAACTCTGTTAATTTTTGATGAAATTTGACAGTTTTATAACCAATCGATGGCTTTTTTAATAAGGAACATTTTCCCTCTAGATCGTAGTTTTACCCGATCTCCCCGAAAAGAGTTATTCACAATTGAATGAGTCCAGCGCTGATATCCACTCACTATCTGGCAAGAAGCTCCGCCTTCTCATCAGCAGTCATGACAACATGTTCTGGAACCAATTCGTGTTCAGTGATGTTAACCATCAACTCTGCCTCCAAAAAGTGCTCCAACATGTATTTCGGTGCCATATCTCCAATCGATTGTTTTGCACTCGGAGTCATTCCAGTTTGAACGACTATAATTGCTCGAGAGATGTTTTGCTCTTGCATTTGTTGACAAATCGCTTTGATAGTTTTGATTCCGATTTTCGTGTCTTCTGGGAAGAAAACGAACATTTGATCGGCTGGATCGTCGTTGTGAGCGACTAGAATTGTCAGGTCAGAACGAGCGGGCTTTTTCTCAGATGGACGGTCTCCGAATGTCGCTTTGAATGTTTCCAATGGTTGATCCAACTCTTCTTGAGCCACAAGGTAGCCACGATCGTGAACCATCTGAAATTAGGATTTTGTTGGAATACAGCTCGAAAAAAGCACCTGAAGGACCGTTTTGCGGATTCTCCACAATCTGTACGTCTCAAGCTCGTCGTCAGCCATTTTTCAGGTGGATTTCTGTAAAAATAGAAAAATTAAGACTAGAAAACACAGAGAAAAATTAAAATATATTACAAGTATCGATAAAAAATAAAATTCGAAATTGACACAAAAGATAAACAACGCGCGCCGCGACTGCGCGGAGTGTCGTTCGCACTGTCTCTTTCTCTAAACCTCCACACACGCATTGCATAGTGGTGGACGCGAGCCCGGTTTTTGCCGGTACACACGAAATACCTACCCCCGCCGCCTCGTCTTTTCCGCATCGCTTCTTCGGCTTATTAGCTAAGATCAAAGTGTAGTATCTGTTCTTATCGTATTAACCTACGGTATACACTCGAATGAGTGTAATAAAGGTTATATGATTTTTGGAACCTAGGAAAGACTCGGGGCTTGCTCCGACTTTCCAAGGGTCGTCCTGGCGTTGCACTGCTGCCGGGCTCGGCCCAGTCCCCGCGGGGACAACAAGGAAATATGCACACTAGTGGGTAAAAGTGTATCTACAAATAAAGATAGGTTAACCGTAGCACTTTGAGGTATCTCGTCTTGAGAAACGAAAACTTTTTTGATAACAGTTTGATGTTCATAAGAAAATTTAAGTTTTAGAAAGGTTTCGAGAAAATACCGTAATTTATTTTTTCACCTGATAAAATTGAATTAAAAACTATTTTGGCAGGGAAGAATGTTTAGTGAAGTGGTGTTAAATAACTCTCACGATAATAGTGATCAGGTGAAAAATTTGGATCCGTGGGATATCGAAAAGTTTACATTACGATTTAGGTTCACAATAAGGAAAAACGCGAAAATGGCATTTTTCAGCTTTGAAACATTTTCATTTTCCTTTTTTTCATCATAAATGTTGTGTAGCATTCATCACCACACATTTTTGATAACGTTCCTGCTTGAAAAAACAGGATATTCTGTCCATCGAGCCATAAACGCAATGAAACTGAGCTCGGGTCCATACACAAGTGGAGTTATCGTGTGAATTTCGATAGCTAAAGTGAAAAAGATCATGTCTCAAATAAAATTTTACTTGAAATTGTCAATCCAGGTCAACATCTTTAAAATTTCAGTTTCAGAGAAATTATTTTTTTTTCAGGAACTTCATTGTATTTCAATCTGCGCGTTATCAATGCTAATTCTTTATTCGAAATCGGTTCAATTATGTTATCGCGATGGAAAGTCACTTCGTAGCCGTTATCTCGTAATCTTAAAATAGAATCATTAAGGGAAATCGAAACATGAAATCCCGGTTTCAATTGCAAAGCTTATGTTTTTATTATTGTATCCTCGAGTTTTAGATTGTCAAACTCTTTCGAAGCCATCGGTCTCTTTTTTCTAAATACAAAATACGATTGCTATAATCGCGAATACAAACTTACAGTTTTGAAAAACTGTTGTACGTAGAAAAGCTGTCGTCTGAACTTTTCACTTTATTGAATGTTTCGGTCCAGAAAATTGGCGTTTGAAACACTAATTCTGCATCGAATAATACCGAATTCTCGAAAATTCAGGTTTTTTGTATTACCCAAATTCAAAAATTGTCTGTTTCAGGAATCCTACAAAGTTAAGATAAGTTTTTGTTTTGTCATTAAAAGTCACCTCGAAGCCGGAATCTCGGAATCTTAAAAATAGAATTATTAGGGAAATCGAAACACGAAATCCTGGTTTTAATTGCAAAGCTCAACTCTTTAATATTGAATTATTCAGCTTACTTCTCGAGAAAAACAAGATCCTCGCCTGATCCTCGAGTTTCAGACTCTCGAATTCTTTCGAAGCCATCGCTCTCTGCTTCCTGAATACAAAATACGGTTGCTATAATCCCGAATACAAACTTACAGTTTCAGAAAACTGTTGTAATTTGTAACGCAACTGTCGTCGGTTTCTTTGAGTCGTTGAAAAATCTCGCTCCAGTATATTGGCGTTTGTAAGATCTGTTGAAGGTTATCCAATATCGAAAATATGATTTATTCTTCAAAATCTACAAGGAACCGAATCTTTTTCCAATAACGAAAACAGTATTCAGAATCTTGTATCTTCTCTTTCTCAAGTTCACCAATTCTATTCGTTCTCCCAATAAATTTTTATTCCTCATGATGTCCACCCAAAACCAAGAAAACTTATTGTCCAGTGACGTAACATCTTTCTAAAAATAGAGGGACCTCTGGAGAGAAGAAAAATGCTCTTGTTACGTCACAAGCAAATGCTCTTACTCTTTCTTGGTCTGTGTCTCAAATTCTTTTCAAATTTTCATTTTTCGGATACCAATGGGAATATTATAAGTTATTACTGTTTCGGGGCAATGTTCAATCAACTCATCGAGATAGTGTTTTATTAAAAATCTCGGCAAGAGGAACAGAGGATCTGGAACTTCAATATTATATCTATTTCAGGAACTTTAAACACACGCATTATTCTTCAATCTTTTAATTTTAAGTTTGATTTCTCCTACCGTAATCTTTTCAATTATGTTTTCGCGATGTAAAGTCATTTCGTAGCCGTTATCTCGTAATCTTAAAAACATAATTATTAGGGAAATCGAAATACGAAATTGTTTTGAATAAAGTGGGTATCAGGTAATCGAAGTCTGAGAATTCGATTCTGCTACTTTTCAAACTAAAAAATCAACACTTGTCCCATTTTCAGGTGTCACATGATACCTGACCAACATTCGACCAAAATCGTGAACTGGGTCGAATTTTTCCATTTTTTCACGAGACATCTGCTTGAAGTTATCATTCTTATGTTTTTATCGGTGTACCGGACATTTGCTGACCTAATTTGACACGTTTCAGTCTGTTTCAAGGGTGGAGCAATACTTTTGTGGAGTCGTCCAAAACGTTTTTTTGAAGGAATTTTTTTCTGAGTCACGGCACAAATTTTTAACCTAGATAAAAAGAAATGTCATTGGGTCATGATCATGTCCCCTTATGATGTCCTGACCTGAAAATTGACCTAGAAAGCTGTACCCTGAAAAATGAGGGTGGAGCAATACTTTTGTGGAGTACTGTAGAGGGACCACTGGAGAGAAGAAACATACTCTTGTTACGTCACAAACGAATGCTCTTACTCATTCTTAGCCTCTTATTCTTTCAAATTTTGGACACCAATGGGAATATCCAAATTTATTACTGTTTCAGAGGAAACGCCTAGATAGTTCGAAATAGTTTTCCATGGTCCATACTCCCATTTCAAAACCAATTCAGAATTTTAATTTTCTTTTATATGTATGTATTTTTTTTGTTTTTTTTAAGTTCAATTTTAATTTCTTACTTATTTGAATAAACAATTTTGAAAAACAGTTTTTGTTTCACTGGATATGGCAGACGCGGGTTCGATTTTGTGGCGCGACCAAATTCTTTAAATTTCGGGAAACTAAAGCGGACATCCTGACCAAGAAACGGGCAAACCTTCTAGCGGATTATATATAAGTAAGATCTATAGTTGGCACGTTTCAGGATGATTCGAATTCGGAACGCGAGATCACGCATGCTAAACACCGCGCGACGCGTCATTTTGGAGTGTCGTTGCAATCATAAGTTCTTCTGGGTTCTTGTAGCAATTTCCGACCGATTCGGGATATATTTCAGCAATTTCCGATAAAATTTGCATTTATTTCGCATGAAGCGATATCAGAATACATGGAGGACTGTATCTTTCAGGTTTTACAGACATTTCCGATTTGCCATGCTTGGATGATCAATCGAATCGGTATAAACGCTTCACCGAGCGCTGGATTCTTATTTTTCAGATTTTTCCTGCGTTTCTTTTCAGATTTTCACAAAAAAAAAATTATTTTATCTATCGAGTAATGAATCAATGTATTGTTCCATAAACTTTTCTATAAGTTCAAGACTAATGAGAGAGTCCCCATCGTCGGCAATCATCTCGTCTATGCAGTTTTGCATTCCTTCGTATTTGCCATACTCCCATTTCAAGACCCTTAGAAATTCTCCGAGAAGCCGTGACTCATTGTTTTCCCCTTCTTCCTCGAAATCCTCAAATAGTTTCTTGAAAGATCGCACTATTGAGGATTCAGGAACCGTCTGAAATTAGCAATAGTGTACACTCACTAGTAAAGGCTTCACTACATGAAATAGAAAAGGACTAACCTGCTTCAATTTTTTCGCTTCTTCTTCTTCTGTTTTGAGTATATTGAGTAGAGTTATGTTCCTGCTTTCAAGGTTCATCAACACTTTGACGGTTTTTGAAAATAGATCGCCTAGTGGAACTGAGTCTCTGGAAAACCAATATTAAATCTATTTCAGGAACTTTAACCTCACGAGTTGGTTTTCGGTCGGTTCTCTTTGAGGTGGATTTTCAGTCCTACAATTTCTTCAATACCGTTCCCAGCATGGAACTTGATTTCGTATCCCTTGTCTGTATACCTTAAAAAATGGAATCACTGAGGAAACCGAAATTTGAAATCCTGGTTTTAATTGCAAAGCTTACTTTTTTATCATTTCTGCATCAATTTTGGACCTCGCGAAAAAAATAATGCGTAACTGATCTTCCATGGTTAGATCGTCGAACTCTTTCGATTTCATACTTCTGCTTTTTCTGAAAACAAAATACGATTGCTACACTCCCGAATAAGATCTTACAACTTCCGAAACGCCGAGTAAAAGTATCTGAAAAGAAACGCAGGAAAAATCTGAAAAATGAGAATCCAGCGCTCGGTGAAGCGTTTATACCGATTCGATTGATCATCCAAGCATGGCAAATCGGAAATGTCTGTAAAACCTGAAAGATACAGTCCTCCATGTATTCTGATATCGCTTCATGCGAAATAAATGCAAATTTTATCGGAAATTGCTGAAATATATCCCGAATCGGTCGGAAATTGCTACAAGAACCCAGAAGAACTTATGATTGCAACGACACTCCAAAATGACGCGTCGCGCGGTGTTTAGAATGCGTGATCTCGCGTTCCGAATTCGAATCATCCTGAAACGTGCCAACTATAGATCTTACTTATATATAATCCGCTAGAAGGTTTGCCCGTTTCTTGGTCAGGATGTCCGCTTTAGTTTCCCGAAATTTAAAGAATTTGGTCGCGCCACAAAATCGAACCCGCGTCTGCCATATCCAGTGAAACAAAAACTGTTTTTCAAAATTGTTTATTCAAATAAGTAAGAAATTAAAATTGAACTTAAAAAAAACAAAAAAAATACATACATATAAAAGAAAATTAAAATTCTGAATTGGTTTTGAAATGGGAGTATGGACCATGGAAAACTATTTCGAACTATCTAGGCGTTTCCTCTGAAACAGTAATAAATTTGGATATTCCCATTGGTGTCCAAAATTTGAAAGAATAAGAGGCTAAGAATGAGTAAGAGCATTCGTTTGTGACGTAACAAGAGTATGTTTCTTCTCTCCAGTGGTCCCTCTACAGTACTCCACAAAAGTATTGCTCCACCCTCATTTTTCAGGGTACAGCTTTCTAGGTCAATTTTCAGGTCAGGACATCATAAGGGGACATGATCATGACCCAATGACATTTCTTTTTATCTAGGTTAAAAATTTGTGCCGTGACTCAGAAAAAAAATTCCTTCAAAAAAACGTTTTGGACGACTCCACAAAAGTATTGCTCCACCCTTGAAACAGACTGAAACGTGTCAAATTAGGTCAGCAAATGTCCGGTACACCGATAAAAACATAAGAATGATAACTTCAAGCAGATGTCTCGTGAAAAAATGGAAAAATTCGACCCAGTTCACGATTTTGGTCGAATGTTGGTCAGGTATCATGTGACACCTGAAAATGGGTCAAGTGTTGATTTTTTAGTTTGAAAAGTAGCAGAATCGAATTCTCAGACTTCGATTACCTGATACCCACTTTATTCAAAACAATTTCGTGTTTCGATTTCCCTAATAATTATATTTTTAAGATTACGAGATAACGGCTACGAAATGACTTTACATCGCGAAAACATAATTGAAAAGATTACGGTAGGAGAAATCAAACTTAAAATTAAAAGATTGAAGAATAATGCGTGTGTTTAAAGTTCCTGAAATAGATATAATATTGAAGTTCCAGATCCTCTGTTCCTCTTGCCGAGATTTTTAATAAAACACTATCTCGATGAGTTGATTGAACATTGCCCCGAAACAGTAATAACTTATAATATTCCCATTGGTATCCGAAAAATGAAAATTTGAAAAGAATTTGAGACACAGACCAAGAAAGAGTAAGAGCATTTGCTTGTGACGTAACAAGAGCATTTTTCTTCTCTCCAGAGGTCCCTCTATTTTTAGAAAGATGTTACGTCACTGGACAATAAGTTTTCTTGGTTTTGGGTGGACATCATGAGGAATAAAAATTTATTGGGAGAACGAATAGAATTGGTGAACTTGAGAAAGAGAAGATACAAGATTCTGAATACTGTTTTCGTTATTGGAAAAAGATTCGGTTCCTTGTAGATTTTGAAGAATAAATCATATTTTCGATATTGGATAACCTTCAACAGATCTTACAAACGCCAATATACTGGAGCGAGATTTTTCAACGACTCAAAAATAGAATTATTAGGGAAATCGAAACACGAAATCCTGGTTTTAATTGCAAAGCTCAACTCTTTAATATTGAATTATTCAGCTTACTTCTCGAGAAAAACAAGATCCTCGCCTGATCCTCGAGTTTCAGACTCTCGAATTCTTTCGAAGCCATCGCTCTCTGCTTCCTGAATACAAAATACGGTTGCTATAATCCCGAATACAAACTTACAGTTTCAGAAAACTGTTGTAATTTGTAACGCAACTGTCGTCGGTTCCGGAATCAGATTTTCAGTTTTCAGCAAATTTAGAGATTTTAAACATTTATTAATAGTTGTGGTATCGAACAAGAGATTCATTAGTTGTAAATATGAAAACTGGGATATTAAAACTTTTGTAAATTTGGTTTATCAAGGAAAAATATGGCTCCGCGACATTTCGAAAGTCTGGCCTTTCAAAAATCGACGTTTCGAAAGTGCGACATTTCGAAAGTGTGACATTTCGAAAGTGCGACGATTCGAAAGTGTGACATTTCGAAAGTGTGACATTTCGAAAGTGCGAGATTTTGAAAGTGTGACATTTCGAAAGTGTGACGTTTCGAAAGTGTGATATTTCAAAAGTGCGACATTTCGAAAGTGTGACGTTTCGAAAGTGTGACATTTCGAAAGTGTGACGTTTCGAAAGTGTGACGTTTCAAAAATGCGACATTTCGGAAGTGCGACGTTTCGAAGGTGTGACATTCCGAAAATGTGACATTTCGAAAGCGAACATTTCAAATCATGAACGTCGTTTTTTGCTTTCGAATCGTCGTTCTTTTCGCTTTCGAAACGTCGCGGAGCCAATAATATGTATACACAAATGTACAAAGATACAAAAAACCAGGAAAATTTTGAATGAAAATCTGATAATACTATTAAATAATACTAATAATATAGACTATTATACTTTTTCAATAATTGAAGAATACGAAGGGGGCGGAGCTTCTTGATTTGGCTCACATGATGGACAATCGAACATTTCCAATTTCTTCGTCTCCTTATTCCAATTGGCATGACAATTCTTCCCGTTTTCCTTCGCAATCACCACCAATTTCTTCTCCAAATTGCACATTTTAACCGATAATTGATTCTTTGGATCTCCATCGTCGTATGCTTTATAATCCGATTTGGGACATGTCCCAATATATCGAAAACATCGTTTATCTTCTTCCAAAATCCAATTCTTCTCAACTCCGTATCGATTTTTTGTGATTAACATGTAATTCAAGTCGACCTTCTTCACAATTTCCATTTTTTCCTCTTGATGATTCCATTTCGACCAATATTCCGGACCTTGAACCATCAACTTTCTGATAACTGATGCATTATAATGATGAGTTTCTTGATATGGAGTTTCAATATAAATACAAAATCCAGCCACATAATCGACTCCATCAACCACATAATAAGCCACTTGGATTCGATTATCACCGATCATTTGAAATTCAAAATGACTATCCGGTGGACCTCCATGAATCGGTACAAACGTTCCAGGCATCGGTCCACTTTTGAAATTTTTCCTTGGAATTGAAACAATACAAGTGGATGGAGGATAGAGTTCAGCATCAATGAAACCATCGAAAAGTTCTTCGAGAATTTTTTTGATTTTCTTTCCAATTTTATGCTTCTTTTCAGATACTCTTCCCTTGTTATTGAATGTTTCCAAAGTGTATTCTTTTGTGTAGACACGGAAATGTGGGGCCGGGAAATTCCATTCGACTAGTTTTGGAGCACACAGGTTTCCCAAAAGACAATGGGGAACACGAGGAGTTGATGTTCGGGATTTGAAGGATTTCGATTTGAAATATTCGAAGAGATAACGGAGAAGACCACCGATCTGGAAACATGGGGAATTTTAGTAAGTTTCATATAATTTTAAAGTGTCAAGTTTTTTTTCAGAAAAATACAAATTCAACATAGGTCTGACAACTGTCATCAAATTTCAATTTGATTTAAAAATTTTTGTCATTGAAAAATTCATAAAACAAGGTATCGAACTCTTTCAAAATCCCTCAAGTCTGGTCATTCTGAAAATAGAAAAATTGTGAAAAAGGTTTTCTGTTTCAAAAATTTTACAAAAATGGCATTTTTTAGAAAAAATTATTATGTCTTGGAAATAAGGGTTCCATTCGGTCGGGAAATTCAGCCGACCGACCGACCCCCGACCCAGCCGACCGGTCGGTCGGCGCCCGACCGAATCTGTGCATTTGCGCGTCGGCGTGTATGAAACTTTTCGCGACGAACGTAAGCCTATTTTGCAACTTGACGCGCAAATGCACAGAATCGGTCGGGTCGCCGACCGGTCGCACAGGGTCGCAGCGCGGTACATGATTTGAATTGCCACGCAAATTTTCGCATGCGGGATGCGTCGCGTGTCAGGTGCGAAATATTCGCTGCGTAGCGACTCAATTTTGTTTTTCCCACGATAAACTTCACAAAATTTGAATTTGGCGGGAAACCGCATGCGGGCTGCGTCTCTCTCTTGGCTTGGCAGTGCGACAGAGCGCGCTTTCTCGATGTACCGTCGGTCGGTCGGCTGAATTTCCCGACCGACCGAAATGGAACCCTTACTTGGAAACTTTTATGTCCTGGCTATAAATGCTATCATATTGTGGTTTTCAGACATTTTTGAGACTAGCTACACTGGTTTTGAAATTTTTAAAGAAAGGGTGATTCTTTATTGTTCCCGAATTATATTTTCTCTAATAAAAGGACATTCCCTTGTATTATTGAAAATTTAGCCTCTTCTAAATGAAAATACAATGTTTGAAAAAGTACTGATAACTGAATTTCAAAAAGCAGTTCATAACAGTTTCCATCTTGGACCCTGTCTATTTTAGTAAAAAATTGATTGGGACCATTTTCTGCTGCATAGAAATTCGAGACAGAACTTATATTGAAACGCATAAAACATTTGGAAAAGCACAAATATTAATTAATTTTCTTGGAGTCAAATTCAAATAGTTTATGCTGGAAACAGGAAACTTTGGAACAGTTTAGCAAATATCCTAAAACCCGCAAAAGAACCTCACGTTTTTTGAAATTGTTCACAGTTTCACTAAATTTTCGAATATCGGTACTGTTTTTCAAATTCAATAGGACGCGTGGACTTTTTTGAAAAACTTACAAAAAGAATGAGCATAATCAGAGAAATAACAAATCCAGCAATATATGTCAATGCTTCTCCGGCTTTTCCATTCTTGCTGAATGTTCCTCCTTGCATCTGAAAATGTAAAATAATGAAAATTAAAATAACTAGATCGACAGATAATGACAAATGGAAATAACCATCAGAATATCAAAAGTTTAAAATAAAGAATATTTGGTTTGAAAACTGTTTATTATCCAGTAAAACATGTGACCGAAATTAGAATGGAATCCAAGCGAAAGGGATACATTTTTAAAATTTTTGACCGTCGCTAAGCTCCGCCCACTTTTTGCAGTTGGAACGGAAGGCGAAGAATGGAATAGTATCACCTGAAAATTGAAAAACTTTGATTTTCAAAAACTTTTAGCCGTAAAATACTAATTTCTAAAGCAATTTCGAAAATTTTCAAGAGCAATGACAAAAATTTCTCCAAAGTAATGACAAACTTTTTTTCTAGAGCAATGACAAAAAATTTTCTAGAGCAATGACATAATTTTTTCTAGAGCAATTGCTTGCGTTCCTGGCGCACCTTCAGCACATCTTCATTTTTTCGTTACAGTAGTTTTCTCAATAGAATTTGAATTCAAGTGGGATTTTCAAAAAAGCCGGCCAGTTTTTATAATTTTTACTAAATCGAAATCTTTACAAAAAATCCAATCAAATGGTATAAATTCCACCAAAAATGCTCAATTGAGACAAATGTCATGAGCTTTCGAAGAATTCCGTTCAATTTTTGAAATTGAAAAAAAATGCTGTTTCAAAAATAAATTTTTTTTAAACAAAACAAAATTTCAACGATAATGCTCGTCTTTTCATTTTAAAATTACATAACTCACCATCTATTTCTGCTCCTGCGTCAACTCGATCATTTCCAAAAATTCATAAGAAGGCGGAGCATCTTGATTCTCTTCAAGTCTTCCCCTCGCATTCAAATTACAATCCAAACAACTTTGAACTTTAAATTTCCCAATTTCCGAATCCCAATTGAAATGTGCCACCATTCCATTCGAATCCTTTCCAATCATCACTAAATCATTCCATTTCTCGCAAAATTCCACTTTGAGAAATTTCGAAAAGTCAAGTGTCGGTAGAGGTCTCGCACTCTTCTTGGAGCATTCATTGGTATTGTGCTCATAAAAAGAGCAATCGGGACAAGTGACTCTTTCCATTTCATTTTCTTGTCCATTAAATGAATATTTATCAACTTCTCCAAACTCGTTTCTCGTCATTATAATCCATTCGTTTCTAAACGAGCACCACACTTTTTTCATCAATTTTTCCTTGAAATTCGCCGGATTCGGTTGATAGATTCTGCAGTCATCGAGAGCACTTTTAATACAATTCTTATTGATTTTAAATGGATTATATCGATTATCCATATAAATCACAATTCCAGCAATATACTTTGTGTTATCATAATGAAACCATGTGACTTGAATACTTGATGAATATAATTCATATGAATATTCTCCTTGAATTCCATCTTTTGGTTCAAAATCATTCCAGAATTCCCCTCGAACTCTAAAATTATTCCTCGGAATTGCAATCGATACAACGTCATCTGGAATCTTGAATCTCGGATCTCTTCCATTATTTGATCCGTAATTAAACATCATCGCATCTCTCAACACCCACATTCCAAATTCTGGACATGGAATCAATTTTCGAAGAATTCTCCAGAATCCTCTCGTCTTCTCACATCTCACCACTATATTTCCGTCGTATTCATATGTGTAGGCGTTCTTTGGATTCAGATTCTCAACGAATCGAAAACGAGTCGGTTTTCGGGTTTCTTTTCGTTTACGACGGTAGAATTTGGATAGAAGACAGCAGCTGATCTGGAAGAAAAAAAATAGTTCTTGAGTTAATTTGAAAATTGAAAATTTTTTCTGTTTCAAAACGAATCTGCAATGTTAATTCTTTATTCGAAATCGTTTCGATGGCATTTCCATCATTTTTTTTTTCTGTTCAAAATTTATGGAATAGTAAATGTCTGATTTGGAATGGCAATATTATACCGCAGCTTCCATCAAAAAACACTCAAATCAATAAATTTCTATTAATTCAACTATCACTCATTGTCAAATATTGAAAAACTGAGACCCACGGTGTTAAATTACAATTCCCCGCCCACAAAATTAAAATAAGGCGCATTGCGATTTGTGGGCGGAGCATCGTAGCGAAACGCCGAAAATTTTTTTTCTGTTTCAAATATAGTAAAACTTGCTGTAGTTTCTTCTTTTTCCATTAGTTCTCTTGCAAAAGATTCTTTTTTAAAACTTAAAGTTTCTGTTTCAAAATTTTATAGGGAACTATCCGGCTCATGCTCTACAGTATTTGCTGAGCTGTAAATGAGCCGTAAATTCTCAATTTTTTCAAAGTTATTTGTCTGATATTGCCTTCATTTGATTCTTCTAAAGAATTTCTCCCTATTAGAATACATTGAAAAAAAGAAGTTTCTACTGTTTCAAAATTCAAAAAAAAATCCAATTTTTTTCCGATAAACTTGATATTTCGTGGTCTATTGCGATTTGAGGGCGGGGCTTCAAAAATAGACAGCGAAACGCGGAAACTTTTTACTGTTTCAAATATACTAAAAAACTTTCTGTGATTTCTTAATTTTTGATCACAATGGATGATGCTCTAAAAATTTAGATAACGTTTCAGTTTCAAAATTTCTTTAATCCACTTTCCGGCTCATGTTCTTCAGTATGTGATGAGCCGTAGCTTATCAATTTTCTCAAAGTTTTTTGTCTGAAATTGCCTACATTTTACTCTCCAAAACAAACTGTAGGAAGGGAAATTCGTTGAATAATTTTTTTTCAGTTTCAAAATTTTTATAAGCCACTTTCCGGCTCTTGCTCTACAGTCTTAACTGAACAGGAATTTCAAATAAATTTCCAAGTTTTTCTATCTAAAATTGCCTTCATTTGACTCTGTTTAAAAAATTCTCAGACACTTTTCTCTGTTTCGAAGATTTAAAAAGTTCTAACTATTTCTAACAAATTAATGTGATTTATCATCCTTTACTTCCAATAAAAGTTTTATAAGTTTTTAAGTTTAGTTTTATTTTAGTTTTATAAGTTTTAGTTTTTTAAGTTTTTTTAAAGGTATTTTTATTATAAAACTCACCAAAATGCCTATTGGAATACCGATGAATATTAAATAGATCCATAAGTACTCGTCATTTTTCATGACGAGAGAATCTGGAAAAAAAGTAATTCAAAAAAAAAGAAAAAAGGAGCATTTCAGAGAATTAGACGAAAACGAATAAAACGAATCAAACATAGGCGGAAAAATCAAACTTGAAGTTTGGAAAGACTAACAAAAAAGGTACGGTTTCGACAAATTCAGAAAGGAACATGATAATAAGATTAATTCAGTTTGAGTAGAAATAACTGCTAACGTCAAAAGTTTAGGAAGAATTATGAGTAGGGACCACCACGCGTGAGAGGCGGGGCGTTTATATTTTTCGGAATATTTTTATCGCACGACTTTGATGGCTCGTAATTCAGGTCACAATGAGCCAAACCGTTCGAAATTTTGTGAGGATATGTGTTCGAGCATGTAGAATCGGAAAATCTAACTAGTTTCAAAAAAATGACTGAAACTGATACATTGAAAAAAAACAAAAACAAAATGACAGTTTGACCTACTTCCAGAGCCGTTTCACTTTTTAAATGTAGGCCCATTTTTTCGCCTCGGCAAAATAATATGTTCCATCGTTGTCTTATCTAAATTCTAGCTTGCGCCTCATCGGGAATTCAGGTCAAAGTAGGCAAAATTCAATTAGTCCTAACACTAACACCTGAACCACTATGAAAATGGTACTTGTCAATATTGTTCGAGAATCTCTTTGAGTCCATTTTGTAAAATTTTTGAAAAAATGGAACAAAAACTGAGCGAACAGTGATGCATCAAGTGATACCTATGTTTCTGAAAATCGATTTTTCTCATTATTTGTTAGTTTAGAGTGCCGTTTCACATTCAAAAGTATATCCATTGGATTCTACTTAAAATTCCCCGTATTTCTTATGTTGATCATTTTTTGATCCGAGCTTGCGCTCAGCCAGTAGGAGCATCTTTCTACTGTCTCCAGTACAATTTCAGTGCTGATTTTAGGATTTTCAGAGAAAAATATCGAAAAACGTGAAGAAACGTGTTCTAATTTTGAGTTTTCCTTCTTTTTCCTTTCGTCTAGGCTCCGCCCCTTTTACGAAAACTAGTAGAAAATTGAGGTGCTCTATTATGCCTATATCTCAGTCACGGTTGATTTTTTTCGCGTAAAAAATTGGGCTGGTATTTACAATGACCTAATATACGATACTATAGGTAAAAAACACAGAAGAAATGCGTTTCATATAACACATGGTGGTCATAATTTATGAGTCTATGATTATGGGAAAGTAATTATGAGAAGTTTAAAAATTCAAAAAGAGCAGATGAGTCGGGGAAATTTTAATTTCGGAAACAATAATTTTTCTGTTTTGGAAACAGTAAAGAGTTTTAAATGGAAACTAATTGTAAAAGCGATTTTTCAATAACTTGAGATTTAAAATTGTTTTACTAAAATTTTCTGTTTCTAATTTTTTACAGACCAGTTCATAAAAGTGAACGGTAATAATTGTTCGATAAGTTCTATTATCCAACTTTCACAAGTTTCATCGCGCTCCATTGCGAACTTGGGGTAATTCGAAATTTTGAGCTTTCGCTCTCACTTTTTTCTCATGGAGGTCACGTCAAATATAATAATTTTGTTATATTTTTGGTTTCGACGTGACCAATAACTTCCCAGCGTTTTTTGATTCGAATTTCAAAATTATTTTTCTGTTTCAATCATTTTTTAAACAATAAAAGAAAAAGTGTGGTTAGTTCAATTTTGCTTTTAATGCGTTCCTAGCTGACCTTCAAAGAACTAGAGGCTAGTGTTTTGAAACAAACTAAAAGAATGCATGTACCCACTATATCCCTAGAGAGAGAGAGAGAGAAAAAAGAGACGCAGAGTGAGAAACAAAAATGCACATTGCGAAATAGTGTGTGAGCAGTAGGAGTTAGAGAAGAAGAGATTCGGGTCATCACTCTTCTTTCTGTGGTCAAAAAAATAGACTAAAAGCTCTTGACGTCAAAACGCATCTACTTGTTTCTGAGTATTCAGATAGTTACGGAATTTGAGAAAAAGAGAGAGAGCGAGAAAATTTGAGAGTTGAGGAAATGAGACAACGGCTAATGGAGAAGAAGGAGAAGGAGAATGATCATGTTGTAAATTTTAGAATGAGTAGTGCAGAATTCCAAATAAAAAAATGGGAATAGTTAATTGAATGGAGACTTGGGATAGCGAAGGCCTAATCTAAAAATTGGATTCTAGGAAACTCAGGGGGTGAAAAATTTGAATACAATCTCGGGATCAACGGCCGACCATTGTTATCAAAAGAAATTCAGAAAGCAAAATATGTCATCTGAATCAGAAAAATTTTCAATAGTCATTTAGATTTTCGGGCTATCTAGTCAAGTTGAAGTTTATCCAATATCAAAAATATGCTTTATCCTTCAAAATCAACAAGGAATCGAAACATTTTCTAATAACGAAAGCAGTATTCAGAATCTCTCTATCTTTTCTTTCTCAACGTCACCAATTATCTTCGTTCTCCCAATAAATTTGTATTCCTCATGGTGTCCACCTAAAACCAAGAAAACTCATTTTCAAGTGACGTCACATCTTTCTAAAAATAGAGAGCCCACTGGAGAAAGTAAAAATGCTCTTGGTACGTCACAAGCGGGTCTGTGTCTCTCATTCTTTCCAAGTTTTCATGCTTCGAATATCAATGGGAATATTGCAATTTATTACTGTTTCGGGGGGAATGTTAGAGAATTGAAGTTTTGGAGCCATTCAATCAAAACATCAATGTAGTCCTTCATCGTTCCAAATGTTCCAAATTCCCATTTGATGCTTCTCAAGAATTCACCAAATCCACGCTTCTCATTGTTCGATTCTTCGACTTCCTCATCAAAATTCTCGATCATTAGTTTAAAGGAGGTGTCCGGTCAAAAATTATTATTGCTTTAAAATATGCAGAATTTTGCGCTGATTGCGAATATCACAACGAAAACGCTCGAAAATGCCTCCAACACCCCGAAAAATCGCTTCAAATATAAAAAAGTTGCCTTGGGAGGCCGTGGCCGAACTTCGCCGAAGTGGCGCGCGCAATGTAGCAAACGCCTTTGCAGTGTTGCGCGCGCGCGTTAGAGAGCGCTCATTGGCTGACTCCGCCCACTTTCCCACGCCCACGCGCCACTTCGGCGAAGTTCGGCCACGGCCACCCAAGGCAACTTCTTTGATTTTTTTCCTGTTTGAGGCAACTTTTCGGGGTGTTGGAGGAATTTTTCAGCGTTTTCGTTACGATGTCCGGAATCAGCCAGATAATCTACACATTTTAAAGCAATAAAAATTTTTGACCGGACACCTCCTTTAAAACATTGTTCGACCTTTGTTTGTGGTACCATCTGAAATTAAAAATATTGTACACTCGCTATTAAATGCTTTACTACATGAAATAGAAAAGGACTAACCTGCTTCGAATTTTTTACTTGGTCGATTTTTGAAGGATACAGTGCTTATCTTTTTTTTAGGTCAACATTTTGAAAAAAGAATTTCAGTTTCAGATAAATTATTTTTTCAAGATGCTTCCTGTTTTTCCATTGGCAAGTGAAATACAGGATCTGAAACTTCAATATTATATCTGTTTCAGGAACTTTAACTCACGAATCATTTCTCAATCTGCGCGTTATGTTATCATTCGAAATCGTTTCAATTATGTTATCGCGATGTAAAGTCACTTCGTAGCTGTTATCTCGTAATCTTAAAAAATGGAATCATTGAGGAAATCGAAACATGAAATCCTGGTTTTAATTTTAAAGCTTACTTTTTCATCATTAACAGTTCATTTCTGGATTCATTTCTGTTTGATATCACTACCCACATATATTTTGGCATACTGGAATTCGTTAACTTCGTTTTGCTGTTTCAAGCGGGAAATGAAGTTTGAGAGCATTCAAATTTCTGTTCAAATCTCTTTTTAGGTACCGTCTGAAATTAGCAATGTTGTACACTCACTAGTAAAGGCTTTACTGTATGAAATAGAAAAGGACTAACCTGCATGGTTCTATTTGCTTCTTCGGATTCAGTTTGAAGAATTTTTATTAATGCGAGATTTTGTGTTTCGAGCCTTTTCAATACACTTATGAGTTTGGGGAAGACATCGGCAAGTGGAATAGTGGATCTGGAACTTCAATATTATTTCTGTTTCACTTCAATATTATTTCTGTCTCAATACTATTTCTGTTTCATCACATCATTTAAAACTGTTTCTATGGCATTTCCACCATTAAACGGCACCTCGAAGCCGGCATCTCGGAATCTTAAAAATAGAATTATTATGGAAATCGAAACACGAAATCCTGGTTTCAATTGTAATGCTTATTTTTTTTATTATTGTAGAGTCCAGTTTACTTTTTGAGTAGAATAATATCTGTTAGCTATAATCCCGAATACAAACCTACAGTTTTGAAAAACTGGCGTCGGAACTTTTCCCTTTTTGGAATATTTCGGTCCAGAAAATTGGCGTTTGAAACACTAATTCTGCATCGAATAATACCGAATTCTCGAAAATTCAGATTTAGTGAATTTCCCAGATTCAAACATTGTCTCTCAGGGAATTTTTGGGCAACATGCCGCAAAAAACGGCAAGTTGCCGCGTGAAAAAGTTTGCTTGCCGCTGACAAACGGCAAGCAAACTTTTTTGCACGGCAACTTGCCGATTTCGGCGGCAACTTGCCGATTTCGGCGGCAACTTGCCGATTTCGGCGGCAATTTGCCGATTCTTGTCATTAGATGCGTAGCAACTTGCCGAATTTAAAATTATTTTCTCGCATTTCCAAGATTTAAGCCAACTGAAACACAACAATTTATGGAGAAAAAAGAAAAATACAACAAGGTAACAGTAAAAATTATGAAAAAATTAGGAGTCCATGACAGTTTCTTATTTGCTTCCTGTTCCAATGATTTCCGGCTCCTTTGATGAGTGCGATTTGGATCTTTTGTTGGATTTTCCCTTTCTATCGTTTTTGGTATTATCCTTCGTGGAGTGCCAAATATGTCCTAAATTCAAAATTTCTAATTAAAGTTTTTTACAAGTAGCGCTTACAATTTCTTTGAAAAATCCAAAAACGAAATCGGCACAGGCTTCAAGTCGATGGAGGTCGATGAACTCCTAAGCACTTTCGAAACCATCCTCCGTCTTCTCTGTTTTCTGTCAGTTTTCTCCCATGCTTTCGCGCTTACAATTGTGGTGTGGATAGTTTTGTCATACTGAGGTTCATGCTGAAAAAACAAACATTCGGACATTTAAACGACTTTTAATTTCAACTCACCTTTTGATAACATCCACCTCATTGGTCGATTCATGTCCTTCACATAGTTTTTACAATCTCAAAAGCCGAAAAACGAAAAAAAAATTGGACTTAGTTGAAAAAAATGTTCAGAACGAATAATGCGCCTTGCAAACTGACGCGTCATCAGAAGGCAGCAAGCGAACGGCAACTTGCTGCTCATGCAGCAAGCAAATGGCAACTTGCTACTACGGTAGCAAGCAATCGGCAACTTGCCGGAACGACAGCAAGTTGCCGTTTGCTTGCTAGTCTCAAATCGCGCAGCAAGAAGCAGCAAGTTGCCGATTCAGCCAGCAAATTGCTAATAATTCGGGCAAGTTGCTGTTTTTTCCAGCAAGTTGCCCTACGCGCAGCAGCTTGCCGATTGCTTGCCCAAAATTCCCTGAGCTGTTTCAGAAATCCTACAAGGTTAAGATAAGTTTTTTTTGGAGATTAATTCAGTGGAATTACTTGAATAGTAACTTTGTGAAGTCGTTTGAACTTTTCGTGGTGTCTACATATTTCAACTGTAATCAACAAAATTAGAAACTTTTTTCAATAAAGTTTCATGTTTTGTTCACCAAAAAATTGTTCTATGTACAATTATTCATATATTTACATACTTACAGATATACAAAGGTATTTACATTACAGAAAAACCGGGTGTCACATAGTTCAACAAAACTTTCTAACAGAAACATCTAGAAAATTAAAAATCGAACGAGTAAGTCTACAAAATGAGGTGATCATCGCTTTGAAACTATCTCCAAAATCGTAATCTTTTTCTTCTTTCTTTGGTTTTTCTTCTTCTTTTTCGGGATTCCTTTCCTCCTCTTCATTTTCATTATTATCTTTATTATTGTTATTGTTTTGAATTCCTTCGAATGGAATTTCATTTAATGGAATTTCCATGAATCCGTTGACAGTAATCCGATGTGCAGGGAATTCTGGAACTGATTCTAGACGATTTGAATGATTTTCTTCTTTCTTCTTTCCTTCGATTTTGGCATCAATGAATTCACGACAACGATCGAAGACGTCTTTCTGAAATTCCCCAATAAATTCAAATTTTCAACAAAAAACAAACTCACAGTAACGCACAACTCTCCTCGATCGATCCATTCTCTTCATATAGTCGCCACTCTAGAACCATCTATTTCTTTTCTCTCTCTCCTTCTCCTCGTTGACAATACTCATTCGAATGAAGTCACTTTGTATGGACGAATGAGTACTGTCACTCTCGTTTCCAGACGTTTTGCAATTCTCATCGATCGATCCATTCTCTTCATATAGTCGCCACTCTAGAACCATCTATTTCTTTTCTCTCTCTCTCTCCTTCTCCTCGTTGACAATACTCATTCGAATGAAGTCACTTTGTATGGACGAATGAGTACTGTCACTCTCGTTTCCAAACCTTTTACAACTCTCCTCGATCGATCCATTCTCTTCATATAGTCGCCACTCTAGAACCATCTATTTCTTTTCTCTCTCTCTCCTTCTCCTCGTTGACAATACTCATTCGAATGAAGTCACTTTGTATGGACGAATGAGTACTGTCACTCTCGTTTCCAGACCTTTTACAACTCTCCTCGATCGATCCATCCCCCCTCTCATAGTCGCCACTCTAGAACCATCTATTTCTTTTCTCTCTCTCTCCTTCTCCTCGTTGACAATACTCATTCGAATGAAGTCACTTTGTATGGACGAATGAGTACTGTCACTCTCGTTTCCAAACCTTTTACAACTCTCCTCGATCGATCCATCCCCCCTCTCATAGTCGCCACTCTAGAACCATCTATTTCTTTTCTCTCTCTCTCCTTCTCCTCGTTGACAATACTCATTCGAATGAAGTCACTTTGTATGGACGAATGAGTACTGTCACTCTCGTTTCCAAACCTTTTACAACTCTCCTCGATCGATCCATCCCCCCTCTCATAGTCGCCACTCTAGAACCATCTATTTCTTTTCTCTCTCTCTCTCCTTCTCCTCGTTGACAATACTCATTCGAATGAAGTCACTTTGTATGGACGAATGAGTACTGTCACTCTCGTTTCCAAACCTTTTACAACTCTCTTCGATCGATCCATTCTCTTCATATAGTCGCCACTCTAGAACCATCTATTTCTTTTCTCTCTCTCTCTCCTTCTCCTCGTTGACAATACTCATTCGAATGAAGTCACTTTGTATGGACGAATGAGTACTGTCACTCTCGTTTCCAGACCTTTTACAACTCTCCTCGATCGATCCATTCTCTTCATATAGTCGCCACTCTAGAACCATCTATTTCTTTTCTCTCTCTCTCCTTCTCCTCGTTGACAATACTCATTCGAATGAAGTCACTTTGTATGGACGAATGAGTACTGTCACTCTCGTTTCCAAACCTTTTACAACTCTCCTCGATCGATCCATCCCCCCTCTCATAGTCGCCACTCTAGAACCATCTATTTCTTTTCTCTCTCTCTCCTTCTCCTCGTTGACAATACTCATTCGAATGAAGTCACTTTGTATGGACGAATGAGTACTGTCACTCTCGTTTCCAGACCTTTTACAACTCTCCTCGATCGATCCATTCTCTTCATATAGTCGCCACTCTAGAACCATCTATTTCTTTTCTCTCTCTCTCCTTCTCCTCGTTGACAATACTCATTCGAATGAAGTCACTTTGTATGGACGAATGAGTACTGTCACTCTCGTTTCCAAACCTTTTACAACTCTCCTCGATCGATCCATCCCCCCTCTCATAGTCGCCACTCTAGAACCATCTATTTCTTTTCTCTCTCTCTCCTTCTCCTCGTTGACAATACTCATTCGAATGAAGTCACTTTGTATGGACGAATGAGTACTGTCACTCTCGTTTCCAAACCTTTTACAACTCTCCTCGATCGATCCATCCCCCCTCTCATAGTCGCCACTCTAGAACCATCTATTTCTTTTCTCTCTCTCTCTCCTTCTCCTCGTTGACAATACTCATTCGAATGAAGTCACTTTGTATGGACGAATGAGTACTGTCACTCTCGTTTCCAAACCTTTTACAACTCTCTTCGATCGATCCATTCTCTTCATATAGTCGCCACTCTAGAACCATCTATTTCTTTTCTCTCTCTCTCTCCTTCTCCTCGTTGACAATACTCATTCGAATGAAGTCACTTTGTATGGACGAATGAGTACTGTCACTCTCGTTTCCAAACCTTTTACAACTCTCCTCGATCGATCCATCCCCCCTCTCATAGTCGCCACTCTAGAACCATCTATTTCTTTTCTCTCTCTCTCCTTCTCCTCGTTGACAATACTCATTCGAATGAAGTCACTTTGTATGGACGAATGAGTACTGTCACTCTCGTTTCCAAACCTTTTACAACTCTCCTCGATCGATCCATCCCCCCTCTCATAGTCGCCACTCTAGAACCATCTATTTCTTTTCTCTCTCTCTCTCCTTCTCCTCGTTGACAATACTCATTCGAATGAAGTCACTTTGTATGGACGAATGAGTACTGTCACTCTCGTTTCCAAACCTTTTACAACTCTCCTCGATCGATCCATTCTCTTCATATAGTCGCCACTCTAGAACCATCTATTTCTTTTCTCTCTCTCTCCTTCTCCTCGTTGACAATACTCATTCGAATGAAGTCACTTTGTATGGACGAATGAGTACTGTCACTCTCGTTTCCAAACCTTTTACAACTCTCATCGATCGATCCATTCTCTTCATATAGTCGCCACTCTAGAACCATCTATTTCTTTTCTCTCTCTCTCCTTCTCCTCGTTGACAATACTCATTCGAATGAAGTCACTTTGTATGGACGAATGAGTACTGTCACTCTCGTTTCCAGACCTTTTACAACTCTCCTCGATCGATCCATTCTCTTCATATAGTCGCCACTCTAGAACCATCTATTTCTTTTCTCTCTCTCTCTCCTTCTCCTCGTTGACAATACTCATTCGAATGAAGTCACTTTGTATGGACGAATGAGTACTGTCACTCTCGTTTCCAGACCTTTTACAACTCTCCTCGATCGATCCATTCTCTTCATATAGTCGCCACTCTAGAACCATCTATTTCTTTTCTCTCTCTCTCCTTCTCCTCGTTGACAATACTCATTCGAATGAAGTCACTTTGTATGGACGAATGAGTACTGTCACTCTCGTTTCCAGACCTTTTACAACTCTCCTCGATCGATCCATTCTCTTCATATAGTCGCCACTCTAGAACCATCTATTTCTTTTCTCTCTCTCTCTCCTTCTCCTCGTTGACAATACTCATTCGAATGAAGTCACTTTGTATGGACGAATGAGTACTGTCACTCTCGTTTCCAGACCTTTTACAACTCTCCTCGATCGATCCATTCTCTTCATATTGCCGCCACTCTAAAACCATCTATTTCTTTTCTCTTTAATTTAATTTAATTTAATTTAATTTATTTCATCGAAGGGTAGATACCACTAACACGAAGATTATGGAGTGAAAGATACAATTAATGATGAAAGAGAAAGTAAGACCGGGAAAATAAAACCGTATATGGGGCAAGAATAAGATTAGTAGTTGTATGAGTTTAAGGTTAGAAAGTGGTTTAGGTTACAAGATGATAAATTGGATTTGAAAACAGGGAAAGAGATTTTGACCGGGAAAACGTTAGAAGGGAGTGAATTCCAGCACTTGATAATACGATTAGAGTAAAATTGGGAAGTGAATTTGGAAGAGTTTTCGATTGGGGAACGTAAATAATAATTATGTCTCCTCAAAGATTTAGCATACTCAGCGAATTCAAATAATTGAGTCCCAACTATAACTTCCTTACTCACAACATACTTGTAAGTAAATAATAAATCGATGATAAGTCGTCTATACTCCAAGGATTCCAATCCACATTCCAGTAATGCATCAAAATAAGATCGATAATACTTTCCAAACTTTCTGAACAATCTATAGACAAATGACTTCTGCACAGATTCTAGTAATACTATGTGCTCTTTCATAGTTGGAGAAAAAATTATCGATCCATATTCCATAAGTGGTATAATATAGATTTTGTAGCAGTTAATAAGTGTATCAATAGAGGCATGCTTCAATACATTGAAGAAGATATTGATGCGTTGGTGAGCCTTCCTTATAGTTAGATTGTAGTGATGTGAGAACGTCAAGTCGGCTGATAAATAAACTCCAAGGTCCCTCACATTTGATACCAAAGGAATAATAGTATTGTCTAGCTTGAAAGTGATAGACTTCATATCCTTTTTCTTACCTTTGAAAAAAGGAATGTATTCGCATTTATTTGGCGCCACACTCATCTGCCATCTCCTGCACCACTTCTCCAGTTCATGAATATCATCCTCAATAATAGTAGGATTTGTAGAATATAGTTTTAGATCATCCGCAAATAGTAGATGATCACATTTCAATCGATCTCCAATATCGTTGATGTACAAAAGGAATAATGTAGGGCCAAGTACTGACCCTTGCGGTACTCCACTCGTCACAGCCTTGGAAGTGGATAATTCACCATTAACAGTTACTTGGAACGATCGATCTGAGACAAATGCACTGAGCCAATTTTTAAGCTTGCCTGTGATCCCATAGCTTTCGAGTTTGCAAATGAGTTTATCGATAGACACTGAGTCGAATGCACGTTTGAAATCAATATAGAGGCTATGAGTGATATTTCCCTTCAGTGAATTGGCTGCCTCTCTCTTCTTCTCCTCGTTGACAATACTCATTCGAATGAAGTCACTTTGAGAGTTCAAGGATCTGAATCTGGAAGATCAGATACGTATTTTGTTTTTTACTCGAACTAAACTTGATGCTAGAATGATCAAAATGTAAGCTTTGCAATTAAAACCAGGATTTCAAATTTCGATTTCCTCAATGATTTTATTTTTTAAGGTATACCGATGAAGGATTCGAATTTAATTCCCACGCTAGGAACGTTAAAACTTTTAGACAAAAACTGAAACAGGTAATCTTGGTGATTTCAGTAACATTTTATAGGTCTCATCGAGATCTACGTTTTGGTACAAAGATTGAATCACTTCTCCATTCGATTCTTCCGTACATGGGCAATACGAAGAAGTAAGCGATGGCATTTTTTCATCAAATTATTCGAGATTTTGATGGTTTTTGAATTGAAGAGAGCCTCATGTAGTCCGCAATTGTCGTTTTTCGATCTCTCCAATTTTTCATTTTCCACTAAATTCAGAGTTTCATCGAGGAAGTTTTCGTGCCATTCGAGGGCTGTTATTTCCTCGAATTTCGTGTATTGGCATGTATTTGTTGCAGAATTCAGTTTGATTGTAGATGGGACCATTCTGGAAGAAAAGGTTTACTGTTTCAGAAAAACTAAAGGTCTAACCATCTTCGTTTTTCTCGCTTCCGCTGCTTCAGATCTGAGTATATTGACTAAAGTTATGTTATGGCTGTCAAGTCTCATTAGCACTGTGACTGTTTTCGTAAAGACGTGGAACTTCAATTTTATATCTATTTTAGGAACTTTAACCTCACGAGTTGGTTTTTAATCTCAGATTACTGTCAATGGATTTATGGAAATTCCATTAGATGATATTCCATTCGACGGATTACAAAACAATAACAATAATAATGATAATAATGAAAATGAAGAGGAGGAAAGGAATCCCGAAAAAGAAGAAGAAAAACCAAAGAAAGAAGAAAAAGATTACGATTTTGGAGATAGTTTCAAAGCGATGATCACCTCATTTTGTAGACTTATTCGTTCGATTTCTAATTTTCTCGATGTTTCTAATAAAAAATTTCGTTGAATTATGGACCTCCCGACTTTTTACCTAGAAACTCTGTATATCTGTACATAGAGCTTGTACTTAAAACTCCTTTAAAACCCCTGTAAAATTTCCCAATTTCACTTTGATCTCGAATAATTGCTCCATATAAATTGTAAATATCTTTGTATATATGTAAATAAATGTAAATATGTACAAAGTACACATTTTTCATGAAATTTTAATGAAATAGATGGTTCTAGAGTGACGACTATATGAAGAGAATGGATCGATCGAAGAGAGTTGTAAAAGGTCTGGAAACGAGAGTGACAGTACTCATTCGTCCATACAAAGTGACTTCATTCGAATGAGTATTGTCAACGAGGAGAAGGAGAGAGAGAGAAAAGAAATAGATGGTTCTAGAGTGGCGACTATATGAAGAGAATGGATCGATCGAAGAGAGTTGTAAAAGGTCTGGAAACGAGAGTGACAGTACTCATTCGTCCATATTTGGATCAATATTAGAAGCTGTTCGAGGAAAACTTTATGTTTGTTTGTCATCTTTTCAAGGAAACAAGAAATATTTTATTTTATTCGTTGATTCGTGTGGGTCGTTTGCCCTCATTGCCCTCTTTTTCTTGTTCACGGAAAAAAACTGTATTTTTCGGGCAATTTTTTCTTCTCATCGGAGCGCGCTTGCGATCTTTGTCTTTGGCGTTTTTTGCGCAGGAAACCCTTTTTATCAGGGAGCTAAACTCGTCAAAATTGCAATAAACCACTTTCCGGCTAATGTTCTTCGGTATTTGCTGAGCCGTAAGCGAACCGTAAATTCTCGATTTCTTCAAAGTGTTTTTGACTTAAACTGTTTTTATTTTACTCTCCAAAAGAAACTGTACGAAGAGAATCCGTTGAAAAAATTAATTTTTTTCTATTTCAAAATTAGGATTTGAGATTTTGATTACAGTAGGTCAAACGCCTAGAACTCGAGATATCGCCATAAATGAGCCGTACATTCTCAATTTTTCATAGATTTTTGTCTGAAATTGCCTTCATTTCACTACCCAAAAGAAACTATAAGAAGGGGAATCCTTTGAAAAAATAACTTTTTTCTGTTTCAAAATTTTTATGAACCACTTTCCGCTTGTCATTGTTTGATTCTCGAACATTTTTTTAAAACATTCTTCAAACTTTTTTTCGGTACTGACTGAAATTAGCAATGTTGTACACTCACTAGTAGAGGCTTTACTACATGAAATAGAAAAGGACTAACCTGCATGGTTCTATTTGATTCTTCGGATTCTGTTTCAAATATTTTTATCAATCCTATGTTTTTTGTGTCAAGACGTGTCAAAATTGAAATGAGCGCTTGAAATATGTCGGCGAGTGAAATAATGGATCTGGAACTTCAGGAACACGAATCATTTCTCAATCTGCGCGTGTCCAATGTTATGTTATCATTTGAAATAGTTTCAATGGAATTTCCTTCATTAAACGTGACTTCGTAGCCGTTATCTCGTAATCTTAAAAATAGAATCATTAAAGTAGATGCATTCGAATCAGCAAAAAATTCTACATTCATCGGTTAGAAAAAATGTAAGTTGGCGTTTTGAAAATCGATTTTCTCGAGTTTTACCGATTTTTGTACAAAAATGTTGTTATTTTCGTAAATAATGGAATTGGGACGATTATTTGAGAAAATAAAAGAAATGACTGTAATCCTACTTTAAGGAAATCGAAACATGAAATCCTGGTTTCAATTGAAAAGCTTTTTTTTTATTATTGTAGAATTCAGTTTGCCTGATCCTCGAGTTTTAGATGCTCAAACTCTTTCGAAGCCATCGATCTCTTTTTTCTGAAAACAAAAAAAGTTGTTATAATCGCGAATAGAAACTTACAGTTTTGAAAATTTTTTCTACGTTGAAAAGCTCGAAAATTCAGGTTTAGCGTATTACCCAGATTCAAATATTGTCTGTTTCAGAAATGCTACAAGGTTAATGTAAGTTTTTGTTTGAAGATTAACTCAGTAGAATTATTTGAATATAAACTTTGTAAAGTTGTTTGAACTTTTCGTGGTGTCTGTTTTTCGTGGTGTTTCGTGGTGAACATATGTAGTATTGAGAATCTTGTATCTTGTCTTTCTGAACGTCACCAATTCTCTTCGTTCTCCCAATAAATTTGTGTCCGTCCTGGTGTCCACCTAAAACCAAGAAAACTCATTGTCCAGTGACGTCACATCTTTCTAAAAATAGAGGGACCTCTGGAGAGAAGAAACATGCTCTTGTTACGTCACAAGCGAATGCTCTTTCTCTTTCTTTGTCTGTGTCTCTTATTTTTTCCGAGTTTTCATGTTACGGATACCAATGGGAATATCCAAATTTATAACTGTTTCGGGGAAAATGTTAAAGAATTGAAGTTTTGAAGCAAATGATTCCAAGAATTGTTCTATTAAATCCATGCTTATGTTTATGCTTCCGTCATCTTCAATCAAATCATCGATGTAGTACTTCATGGTTGAAAATGTCCCTTTTTAAAAATGTCCCTTTTTCTAATTTATGTTTATTCATGAAGTGTAAAAACCACTAACGTGAATGTAGATAAAACAGAGACTAATGTCTAAGACAGCAGTATTAATTAGAGGACAAAACAGAAGGAGGGGGATTAATAATTCAAAGAGTTCAAAATAAGGAAATGTTTAAAATTGCAAGTAGACAACCTAGAATTAAACCCAGAAGTAGAGATTTTCACAGGGAATACAGTAACCGGTAGCGAGTTCCAGCAGTTGATAGCTATATCAGAGAGTATCTGACTAGATAGTTGGAAAGAGTTCATCGTAAGCGGTTGAAAATGTCCCTTTTTTAAAACGTCCCTTTTCGGTTGAAAATGTCCCTTTTTAAAAATGTCCATTTTTCGGTTGAAAATGTCCCTATTTAAAAATGTCCCTTTTCGGTTGAAAATGTCCCTATTTAAAAATGTCCCTTTTCGGTTGAAAATGTCCCTATTCCATTATTGAAATTCATTTCGTACCCGGCAAAAAAAGACATAGACAAGAATCAAATTTATTGTAATCCTGGGGACCGTCTCTTAGTTCAACAAACTATCTATGAACGATTCCAAGAACTGTTCGATCAAATTCATAGTCATGTTCATGTATCCCAACTCTTCATTCAAAACATCAATGTAGTCCTCCATCGTTCCAATTGTTCCAAATTCCCATTTGATTGTTCTTAGGAATTCTCCGCAAGACCGAACTTCATTGTTTGCCTCAACCTCATTGTTCTCTTCGGCGTCAAAAGTTTCGAACATTCTTTCAAAACATTCTCCAAATGTCTTTTGAGATATTGTCTGAAATTAGCAATATTGTACACTCACTAGTAAAGGCTTTACTACATGAAATAGAAAAAGACTAACTTGCATGGTTTTTTTCGCTTCTTGGGCTTCTGTTTCTAGAACATTCAGCAATCCCAGATTTGTCGATTCCAGTTTTCTCAATATTTTTATAGTTTTTGTGAAGATCTCGTAAAGTTGAATAGAGGATCTGGAACTTCAATATTATATACATTTCAGGAACTTTAAACTCACTGATTGGATCTCAATAATCGTCGCGTAGACAATTCGAGGTTATGGTTTGAAATCGTCTGGATTGTATTTCCATCATAGAATGTCATTTCGAAACCTCTATCACGGAATCGTAAAAATAGAATTTTTAGGAAAATCGAAACACGAAATCCTGGTTTTAATTGCAAAGGTTACCTTTTAATCATTTCATTTGTCAGCTTTGTTTTCGAAAAAAACAGGATCCTTGCCTGATCCTCGACTTTTAGGCTATGGAACTCCTTCGAATCCAATGATCTTCTCTTTCTGAATACGAAATACGGTTTCTATAATTCTTAATACAAACTTACAACTTGACGAATGTGTTGTAACTTTTATACAAATTTTCCTCGGATCTGTAGTTTTTGGTAAATTTCGCTCCAACTGATGGGCATTGTTAGAAGGTGTATCACTTTGAGAGCAAGCTCAATGAATATTTGCTGCTTGTTTGTCATCTTTCAAAACAAGAAATATTTTATTTTATTCGTTGATTCGCGTGGATCGTTTGCCCTCATTGCCCTCTTTTTCTTGTTCACGGAAAAAAACTGTATTTTTCGGGCAATTTTTTCTTCTCATCGGAGCGCGCTTGCGATCTTTGTCTTTGGCGTTTTTTGCGCAGGAAACCCTTTTTATCAGGGAGCTAAACTCGTCAAAATTGCAATAAACCACTTTCCGGCTAATGTTCTTCGGTATTTGCTGAGCCGTAAGCGAACCGTAAATTCTCGATTTCTTCAAAGTGTTTTTGACTTAAACTGTTTTTATTTTACTCTCCAAAAGAAACTGTACGAAGAGAATCCGTTGAAAAAATTAATTTTTTTCTATTTCAAAATTAGGATTTTTTTTTGGCGGAGTTTCGAATCGTGACACATATATCATCTGAAAGCTCATGAGCAACTGAATACAAAACTAAGTTCAGTTTTTGCGGCGGATTCATAATAACGAAGAAAAATCGACTGAGAGGTGTTCTATTTTAAATGTTTGCCTTCGAAACGTAGCATTTGCAAAACGTGACACTTCCGAAATAGCACTTTGGAAATGTCGCGGAGTCAATTAATTGCCAGTTTCCAAAATCCTACAAAGTTTTTTATTGATTTTCTTTTAGATTCAGACGTTTCCAACCTTTAATAGATTCATTAGACTTCTTTCGTCACCCAACTTTTTGTGGTGTCCATTTGAACTGTAATCAACACCTTTTCATTAAAATGTCATGAAAAATTTGTGCTTTGTACATGTTTACATTTATTTACATTGATTTATATATATACAAAGATATTTACAATTGATATGGAGAAATTATTCGAGATCAAAGTGAATTTGGGAAAATTTACAGGGGTTTTAAAGGAGTTTTAAGTACAAGCTCTATGTACAGATATACAGAGTTTCTAGGTAAAAAGTCGGGAGGTCCATAATTCAACGAAATTTTCTAACAGAAACATCTAGAAAACCATAAATCGAACGAATAAGTCTACAAAATGAGGTGATCATCGCTTTGAAACTATCTCCAAAATCATAATCTTTATCTTCTTTCTTTGATTTTTCTTCTTCTTTTTCTGGATTCCTTTCCTCCTCGTCATTTTCATTATTATCATTATTATTGTTATTGTTTTGTAATCCGTCGAATGGAATATCATCTAATGGAATTTCCATAAATCCATTGACAGTAATCCGATGTGCAGGCAATTCTGAAACTGATTCCAGTTCATTTTCTTCCTCCCTTTTCTCTTCGATTTTGGTATCAATGAATTCACGGCAACGATCAAAAACGTCTTTCTGAAATTCCACAATAAATTCAAAATTCAAAAAAAAACTCACAATTCGAAGACAAATCTTGACAGCTATCTTGAGTAACGCCCAATTGATAATACTCTTGGTTAAAAGCCAGAAAATGTAGAGAAGAACTGGATAAGCCAATTGGAGTTTGTTATTTCTAACATAACGGAATATCTTCTCAAGAGTCCACAAATTATCATTTCTTTGAATCAGAAGACTCTTGCAACTCGGTTCAACTGGTGTGGTTTTACTGAGACAATCGATTAGGTTTTCTCCGCATTTTTCAACGTCTCCGTTGATTTTGCAGTGTTCGTACATGTAGTTGCATGAGCTCACTTCTCCTGGAAATTTGGGAAGAGCTATTAAAAATAGGATTTTCATATCGGGATCTTACATTTTTCTAGCCTATTTCAATGAATGTAGAATTATTCTCTGATTCGAATGCACCATAATCGCTGCTCAAAGCGCATTTTGAAGCGAGTTATGAGCGTTTGAATTTTTCATTTGAGACGCAGACATTTTCTAGTTTCTCTGCGTCTCTTCGACAATGAGAATGTCTGCTTTCTCTGCGTCTCTTTCACCGAAACTTAAAACGCTCATAACTCGCTTAAAAATGTGTTTTAAGCAGCGATATTAGGTGGATTCGAATCAGCGAAAAATAATTCTACATTTTTTGAAATAGGTTAACCAATTAGTGGTTTGAAATGCGATTTTCTCGATTTTTACAATTTTTTTGCAAAAATATTGTTTTTTTAGTAATACTGGCATTGGGACGATAGCTGTTATATTTTTTGAGAAAGTTTGTGTTTCTATAACTCAAATTGATCACAAATTTCTGTTTCAAAAAACTTTGAAATTCTATTGAAACTGAAAAAATACTCGTTTTTATTTTATTTTTTCAACCCACTTTTAACAGGAAAACAAGTGAAATAAGTGTTCTCCTCGAAACTATTCAGAAGGTACAAACGATCATCTCGATATTCGAATGGTTGCATGTAGATTATATCCGTTGCATTGATATATGTCACTTTGTAATCTGAAAATTAGAAGAAGTTTTTGGATTTTCAGAGGTTCAGACTAACCCAATGAAAGAGGTGGAGTCAGTGGAAGATAAGCATTGACCATTTCGTGGTAGTGTCGCGCCGTGGGAGTTTAACCAGCCTACGGGCGTAAAGCTGGGGTCTTCGAGTGACTCAGTCTGTGTGTGATGTCCTCCAAATATGCTCCACTTCCGGAGTTGTCATCGGTGGTGGTTCATTGAAGCAATAGTACTTCGACTATTGGAATAATAGACAAGCGAATATTGGAATGATTCCTTTATTAGTAGAACAGCTGGGGGACAATTTAGAGAGAGAGAGCGCGGTGACACACGTCACCTCTCTCGAGGGAGGAATTGGGAGAAGTGAGTTGGGGGAGAAGGGAAGAGTGCGAAGTGAGAAGTGCGGGATTTTAGGCCAAACAATAATTATTACGAAATCTTTCCCGCCGGATTTGAATGAGTGTTTTCGCGGGAAGTGCGGTGGAGCGCGCATGCGCATCGTCTCCTCGTCCGTCGCTTTGTAGTCCTCTCGGAGAAGACGGTGAAGAAGCATGTCTGCTTTCCGTTGTGTGCGATGGAATTGCTGGGGATTGAGACGATGGGAATGAATGTTACTGAAGAGAATAAAGGTCGAGTCCATCGCCTTGTGATGGGCGCGACACTGGGGGGGCCAGGAGAATCTACTTTCCGGAGTTGGCGATGGAAAGTGGATTGAACAGGGTTGAATGAATGACCATCGCATCCTTCCTCGAGTTGGTTTGAGTTGACTTGAACTGTCCTCGGAAGGAATGCACTGTTCATTGGGACTCCTCTCCTGTCTCTGGATCCGAATCCTTCGTTTGGAAACTTGGTAGACACGTTTCCTTCCTGACATGCCACCACAGATCTTATCAGTAGATCGCGGTTGGTCTCCGGCAATGATGTTATTCCTTCGGTCTTTTCCTGGGAACTGCGTCCCTTTGAAATCGGCTGCTTGACTGCTGGGGGGTCTCTTTCCTTGCTGGGACTACCTTTGACGTCTTCTTGGCCATGTCTGAACTTCGTCAGATTGGCTTTTGATGCGCATTCGGCGGCGATCCTTTGTTTGGCGACTTCGGGATATCTGTTGTTGGTCCTTTGGTCTCCACTCGGTTTACTTGGCTTTGCTCCTCGTCCTGTGGATTCAGACGAGGTTCCGTGTATTTCGGGTAAGACTGAATGGGGTGGGGGGGGGGGGGGGGGGTGAACAAATTGAAGACGAAGAAAAAAAAAAATTAGGGGTGAAATTGAGCTAAAAATTATAGACTCGATTGGGGAAGGGGGGATAGAAAATGTTGAAAGCGGGGCAAATTGGGGATGATGGGGTGAGCTTTAAGAGCTTGGGAAAAATTATAATGGGGCTGAATTTTGACACAAAAGGGGAAAAATGGGGGAGACAAGAAAATAGATAAACTTAAGGTGGACAATGTGGAAAGAAAGGGGACGAGAATTATAATTGGGGAATTGACTGGCATTCAAGAGTAAATCCTCCGTGTTACTGCCCGTCTTGGAGTTGCTGCTTGACTGGAATTTTTGACTAAATTTAGATCGAACTTCGTCGGACGTTGTCGTAGATTGGGATCGAGACTTCGCTCTGATGTTGGACGTTGTGAAGTGTTTTCTTGAGTCGACATTATTGAATAAAATGATTTTGATCGTTTTTCGGACGACTCAATCACTTCCAACGTGATCTACTTCTTGTGTTGAGATCTTATTTAGACAAAACTTTCAGCTTTTCAGCGGCTTCAAGAATTGATTGTTATGGCTGGGGGATTTTCTCTGGATGCCTTATCAACGGGCGTCCTTGAGCTGGTGATCGGAGACGTTATGGTGAGAAAACAAGAAACATTGGGTTAGGAGTTGGTGGTTTGTTGTAGGGAATTAGGCGTCGGAGGATTCATCGTCCTCGTCGTCCTGATTCAGGTACTCCGTAACCTTACGTTCATGCTGTCCCATTGGGTATTTGAAGCAGATGCCAGTATAGTGTTTCTCTTGGCAGTAGAAGCACTTGAATGGCGATTTGCACGTAGTCACGGCGTGTGTCCCACTGAGGCAGTTGGAGCACAACGACTTCTTGTGTACTGCGTTGATCTTCTTCTCAATGGGCATAGGGCACTTGTTGGCGCTGTGGTTGACGTCGTCACAGAACTTGCATGGGAGCTCTTTGCTTGGGGGCATGTCTCCTTTTCGTGGTGCTCTCTCGTTCGCTGTCGTGGCTGGTTTCCTGTATCTCCCTAGTTGATTTTGGTCTCGGACTGTCTGGATCTCCGTCCTGTAGACTTCCTTGACCTCTTTCTTCTTGTAGATCTTTTCGAACTCCACGAAGTTGTGGGCTTCCTCCATCAAGCTTTCCAAGGTGACGTTATGTCCAGCTCTGGCTCTCTTCTTGTTCAGGGCTAGGGCCATTTTTTCTGGAAGCTTGTTGATGAATCCTTTGACGAAGTACGGGTCGTCTGGGTTGGTTCCAAATGGTCTCAGTTTATTGGCGTATGTAGCGTATGTGTGAAGAGATTCCGACAGAGCTTTGTTGTCGCCTTCCGGGAACACTAGCTCTTCCATCAATTCCATGATGATTGCTAGCTGGGAGTTGGCTCGTCCGAATTGTCTATGGAGACTATCTCTCAATCTGTAGTACCCTGCTGTGGAGTACTCTGTTGGACTATGCTCTAAAGACAATTTTGGTGTCAGGAGCGTGAAGAGAATTGATTGCTTCATGGCATCCGACAAGAACTTGTTGTCGTGTACGATAGCATCGAACTGGGCCATGAATTCCAGGTATTTGTGTTCTTCTCCGTCGAATCGCTTCACTGCCACCATTAGAGATGAGACTAGGCTTGACTTGAGTTGTTCCGTCATGACTGCTCCCAGGTCAACCGGATTCGCACTAGCTTCGAGTGGAATCAAGTTGTTCCTTTGTTGAGTGTTGACGTAGGACGGTTGGAAGTCCAGTCTTCCGGTCTTTGGGTTGAAACCAATGCACTTGGTCTGTTCTCGTTCCTGGGAAGCTGGGGGTTGAACGACATTTTGCTGTCCTTTCATCTCGTCCTTGTTTAGGATTGCTTCGGCTATCATTCTCAGATCTTGCTTGATAGATGCCTGGTTGGCTTCTAGTTCGCTGAGACGTCCGAACATGATGATTTCCCGTTCTTTGTTGTCTGGAAGGGCCGGATGTGGGGTTTCGTGACCTCTGCGTTGCTGGAGCATGGTGTGGATGGTCTTGAGGTCCATGCCGTTCTGCTTCCCTTGGACTTCGCCGAGGTTTACAGCAGATCTGTTCTCTGGGTCCCACCAGTTTGTACTCTCGTCTCCAATCTGGACCACTGGAGTGCTAGAGCGACCTCTGGCATCTCCCTGACAGTAGGAGTTGCTTCTGGGCTTGGTCTTCTGTCTGACGACGTTCGGGACTTCCAGGTCGGGTCTTTCCGATCCTCCCTTCGTTCCCGGTGCTTGGGCTCTTTCTTCCGCTACTTCCTTCATCTTGTCGATCTTCTCCTGGAGCTCGTTGATCATGTTGTGAAGATCCTTGACTTTGTCGTCGTTTCTCTTTTGGTTTAGATGCTCCTCCATCTCCTCCGCGGTCTTTTTCTTCTGGGGATCTTCGTCCCCATCATCTCCTCTGTGGTCGTCGACTTCTGCTTGGAATGCTTCCAACAGGCGCATCTGGTCCGTGAGTTTTTGGCGTTGGTTGATGAGATTTGCTGGTGCGATCTGTTCCAACAGCACACCGGCTTCCTGTATCAACACATCCGCTTTCGAGGCTGCCGCCGTCACTCTTGTTTTGAAGTTTTCTGCTGTCATGCTGGGGTTGTTGTCTTGTCGCTTGTGGTAGATGACTTCCCAAGTTCTGCAATACAAATCGTTTGAGTTTTGTATTTGACTTGGTTGACTTCGGCGAAATGTACGACAGTTGAAGAAAGAGAAAAAAAAGGGAAAAGAAAGAAAGGTCGGTTCCTGGTACTTCGACCCTGACTGTATGCCGAAACCTTTTCAGCAGCTCCGCGACAAAGTTCGGGTCGTTGGGAAGATTATTTCTGTGGTACCGCCTTCTGTGGCACTCTTAACAGCAGAGCGCATTGCGACTTAGCGGGCCTCCCTCATCTGGACGATGTCAGCTTCCTGTTCTTACAACTGTTGTCGCAGCTACAGCGACCTTATCATAGACTCCGTCTTCGGGTTTCTGCTTCTCTTCTGGCTTGGGATGAGGTTCCTGGTGACGTCGATCGACTTGTTTCCTTGTCGTTCTTCGTCGACCAAAATTTAGGTGAGAGAGACGGTGGAATCGTAGATGGTTTAGTCGTCGGAACCGTTATTTGTCCTCATCCTTTTCGTTGCTGAGGTTTTTCAAGGAGACAAGTTGGTTGACGGGTTCTTTACGATCCTGACTATCCGCCCTGACCATTACAGATCTGGGGGAGCCGTCTGACTTCCTTGGTATCGTTCTTGACTGTGAACTCTTTTCCAGGAACGCCATCTTTACCCTGCGTTGGAATCCTGAAGTACTCTCGATAGGTCTTATCAGCAGACCTTAATCGATTTTTTCAACCGTCCTTTGCTGGGGGCTTGGTAGCACTGTTGTCAAACTTTTTGTCGATTCAGAATCCTCTGTTGTGTAGACTTTGGACTGCGTTCCCTTGAGCGAAGCTTCTTCATGATTCCAGTTGTTATCATGAAACTTTGTTATGCCTGTTTGCTTCTTGCACTGCTTTTCCGGTAATGGATGACGTGACAGCTTTATACGGGACGTTGCTGGGGAATGACTTTCTGGTACTCGTCCTTTGCGAACAACTCTCTTGGCGGTTTTCTGACGAAGTCTCTTGACACTGTTTCAGCAGGCTGTTGGTTGCGATGAGACCTCTTTCTCCTCGATTCCATCGAGTGCTCGGGGCCTCAGTTGGCTTAGCGCGATATGATGGCCGCGGGGGGATTCGGCATGTCGCTGTCGGCAACATTTTCTATGGATTTCACCATGCTCTGCTTCCTGACGTCTGGTTCGATTACACGAATCCAGTCTCACAGCCACTTGTCGTCTTGATGGATTGTTCTTCTTTGATCGTCGTTGTTGACGCTGTCTTGGAAGCGCTTCGTAGGCAAAGTTGAGCTCTTTTGTAACGCTCGAAGCTTCTTTCTCCAAGCGATCACCTCGTGAACCATTCCAGGTCACTTGGCGGTACATCTTGGATCTCCGGTCGTTTGAAGAGGGATTAGGTCTCTTCTTCTGTTGTTTCCGTCCGGTTGCGTCTCATTTATCGTATGAGCGTGGCTCGCTTTTGCAGGAACAGTTGTTCTAGCCTTCCGTGTACTTGTGGATTAGCTTGGCTGTCATACTCCGATGACTTCCTTGCTTTGCCTATGTTGGTGCGCGTTTTATCCATGATGACGTTGGCACTGACGCTTTACTGTGTCTCGTTCTCCGACTTGCTCTCCTAACAGAAGAGGGCAAGACGTACGAAGAGACGACCTTCTTTTGACGACGTTAGTCAACTTCTCGTTTTCCACGACGATTTTTGTCCCGTGACGTTGCCTATCCATCTTCCTTTTGTGTTGCTACCTTAACAGGTAGTTGGTGGGTTCTTCACTCCCTTGCTTGGGCATATGACGTGGGTCCTGATCCTTTCTTGTATTGATAGCACTCAGACCTTCTTACCAACAGAAGGCCAAGCCGCTATCTGCAAATGGTGTTGCATTTTGATCGAGACAAGTCGGGAATTCTCCGGCGTGTGGCGGCTACTCGACCGACTCCCAGTTATAAGCTTTCGCGTGAAGAAGTGAAGATGTTGTGTCGGCAATGTGCAATAGTCGGGTATTCTCCAGCGATGAGGTGGCTACTCGACCGACCTACACATATTGTCGACGTGATGGCGACTTCGCGCCATGTTAATGACATCCTTGTCACTCTTGATCCCTGGTTTCCGATTGGATGACATTGATGAATGTGTACAGTAGTCGGGAATTCTCCAGCGATATTGTGGCTACTCGACCGACTATCCCTTCTTTCGACCGAACGACGACTACGCGCCGTAACGGTGATATCCTTTGGTCCATGTTTGTCCAATTGGTCGACATTGATGAAGATTGATTTGGGTATCAGTTTGTCCTTTGACTCCTTGAAGCTTGGTAGCTTCTCGGTTGCTTCTGCCGGTGGACAGACCGGTTTCTTTAGCTGGGGGCGAGTGAGGTTACTCACACTCTTCCGTGCATCCTGCCACGATCTACTTGGTCCCACAAGTCGAATGTACGGTTGGCATCATTTGCCTCTCAATATCGTTCCTCTGGCGTTGTTACAGAAGAGATTCTTGTGAAGACGAAATGTGCATGGGCTGGGGGTTGCTGACGTCCACTGCTTATTGACGCATTTCCGCAGCGTTCGTAGAAGATCTACTCGTTTCAGGGTTTCACCTGCTTCCAGCATATCTCTTTTCGTCTTTCTCCGACAGCATCCATAGGGTGGTGCACTCCAAACCAGGTTAACAGCACCTGGAGTGGTTGCTTGGTTTGTCCTTGATGAACGGATTGTCCTTGATGGACTTGGTGTTCTTGGTGAACGGGGGTATCCTTGGTGGACGTGGTGTTCTTGGTGAACTGGGGTGGCGTCCATTCTTGGTGACTAGATCGCGCTGGTTCCTCTATTGTTTTCAGGAACTTCCGAGTTCTATTCTTTAGGACCATCTCGTTCTTGGTGATTGAGATCTCGGAGGGTCCCCCAAGGACATGGGCGCCGCACTGGCTTTTATGCCCTACGCGTGACTAGATGAGCTGGGCGTATTTTTAAACTATCCTAAAAGTTACCTACTAATTATATGCGCATCTATTAGTGAGGACTAGGAGGACAGTTGTCCTTGGGTGGCGCCGGGGCTTAGACACTAATATTAACCCAAATAGTTAGCGCTATTTTTACCAGCATAAGGGGCCCCTTGGTCAACGCCATACTTGGTATCCCTGTTGGGTTGGGAGCGCGGTGTGTAATTTTGGAGGTGGATGGAATTTTAAATTTACCTAGTTTATAGGGACGTTATTTAGAACTAATTAGTTACCCCAGGCCTAGAGTAATGGTAATTAGATCCTAATTTTGATAAACTATATGTAAACCTAATTGTTAGCTAGGGGCGCTCCGTGAATCGAGTCCTCTTTTCCTCGGTTCGCTCCTCTCCATTGGTATCTCTTGGTCCACTTCCAACGTTACCACCTTGCTGGGGGGTCCATGTAGCGTCACACTACTTCCATTTTACATCACCATTGTTATCTCCGTTCGTTCGGAGTTGGATTTGATATGAAATCCAGGCGACCGTTGGTCCGACTTGCTAGGATTGGTGAATGTAGAAGTTGTGCGTCCTAAGTATTTGCTCGAGACTTCGCTCGTCCCCGCAAGTACAAACCACAATTGTTTTGAGCAGCTGGGTGATGAGCATACGATAGCCATTGATCCGTGACTTGGTGTCATGAGTTCTCGCTCTTTTTCGGTGACTATTTTTGCTAGGGGTTGTTCTTGTCGTCCTCTACTCAGCTTTGCAGACGCTCAGCGGCGTCGTTGCGTTGCCACTCGCTCCAGTCTGCGTGGAGCCCGCAACGCTTCCGATTTCTCGGCTTTTTCAGCATACACTGCCTTATGTTCGACTCCATCTGTTGCTGCTTCGTAGTCCGAGCCCTTAACAACAGGACTTGTGGACATTTTTGTCGTTTTCGGCGATTGTTTTGCTTCGGCACGTCTTCCGATGATGTTTTCCGTGTCGCCGACGACAAAATTCGATAATTGCGTCATTACCGGGCGTCGTGGAACACTTTCTTCGCGTGAAGACATGTCGTTGGGTGTCGAGCAAAGGGGACTTCATTGTATGCTGGGGGTTTTCGGCATTTCAGCCCTTTTTCAGCATTCTTCTCGGCTTCGTCTGCTTCTGCCTCGTTGTCCGAGCCCTTAGCAGCAGGGCTGATGGACATTTCCTGATTTTTCAGCAGTTTTCCAGCTTTTGGAACGTCTTGCGGTGATATTTTCGGTGTCGCCGACGATAAAAAATCGATAATTGTCCTTACCGAACATCGCGGAACACTTCCCGTGCTTGAAGACGTGTCGCTGGCTGCCAAATGAAACGGACTTCGCCGAATGCTGGGGTGTTTTGGCTTTTCAGCCCTTTTTAGCCTTCTTCTTGGCTCCGTCGGCATATGCTTTGTCGTTCGAGCCCTTTACAGCAGGGCTATTGGATTTTTACCTTATTTTTCAGCGATTTCCCTGCTTTGTTCCGTCTTGCATTGAAGTTATCCGTGTTACTGACGACGAAAAATCGATAATTTTCGTTACCGAACATCGTGGAACATTTTCAGCGTTTGAAGACGTGTCGCAAAGCAGATTTCACATTTTCCAGATTTTTCAGCATTTTTCCTTCGTTGGTACTTCATGCGGTGGATTTTCGGTGTCGCCGACGATTGAAGACCGATAAACTTCGTTACCGATCATCGCCGAACACTTTTCGTGCTGGAAGATGCGTCGCTGGATGCTAAAACAGAGCGGACTTCGCCGAAAGCTGCGTGTTGACTTCAACTTCTCTCTCGCCACTCCGGGCTTCTCGACTGATGTACTTGGCGACTGATGGTTCACTCATTGGGGTTCTTTTTCGGACAAATTTCGGCGGTTTCTTAACAACAGAACCCGCCTTTTCCTATCTTGGTCGATGCACCATGTCGCGCCGTGGGAGTTTAACCAGCCTACGGGCGTAAAGCTGGGGTCTTCGAGTGACTCAGTCTGTGTGTGATGTCCTCCAAATATGCTCCACTTCCGGAGTTGTCATCGGTGGTGGTTCATTGAAGCAATAGTACTTCGACTATTGGAATAATAGACAAGCGAATATTGGAATGATTCCTTTATTAGTAGAACAGCTGGGGGACAATTTAGAGAGAGAGAGCGCGGTGACACACGTCACCTCTCTCGAGGGAGGAATTGGGAGAAGTGAGTTGGGGGAGAAGGGAAGAGTGCGAAGTGAGAAGTGCGGGATTTTAGGCCAAACAATAATTATTACGAAATCTTTCCCGCCGGATTTGAATGAGTGTTTTCGCGGGAAGTGCGGTGGAGCGCGCATGCGCATCGTCTCCTCGTCCGTCGCTTTGTAGTCCTCTCGGAGAAGACGGTGAAGAAGCATGTCTGCTTTCCGTTGTGTGCGATGGAATTGCTGGGGATTGAGACGATGGGAATGAATGTTACTGAAGAGAATAAAGGTCGAGTCCATCGCCTTGTGATGGGCGCGACAGGTAGAGGCGACATGTGGATTGGACTACGCTGGCGTTGGAGCTTTTCTGAAGAGCAATCTATATCGAAGGTTCTAAAAAAAACTACAGTGCATAAACTTTGAGGGTTAAAAATGGTTTCCAGATATCCAACTTTTCTAAAGTTTTGTGAATGTATAAAGCAACTCAAGAACTCTATTTCTGTAGTTGACCACTTTGTCATAGAACCACGATCCGGTTAGTTAGGCCGCGCAGAAGCTGAAAGACTCTAAAATGATCGAATTTGAGGTTACGTCAGCCCACTTGTCATAACTAACTGGATAGTGGTCCTATTAAAAAGTGGTCAACTACAAAAATAGAGTTCTTGAGTTGCTCTATACATCCGCCGAATTTCAGAAAAATCGAATATCTGGAAACCATTTTTTCAGAACGTCAAAGTTGACCTATTTCGACTGAGAAATCCTATTCATTTTGACCAGTACTATGTCTTGAAATTTATGTCATTTCTGAAAAGCAAACCTTCAATGCCAATCCGAACTTTCCATGACAATTAGATTGCTTTGAATCCTCGTGACAATCTGCATTTCTCGCCCAGATGTGGTTGATCTCCACTGAAATTTTTCGTATTTTTCAAGTTGCGATTATTGGCAGGTATACTGTAGATGTGATTCGGGATTTTAAATTCAAATTTTTTGGTCAATCTTGATACCAAAACGTAGATCTCGATGAGGTCTATAAAATGGTTCCAAAACTTCCTGTTTCAGTTTTTTCCTAAAACTTCTCGAACACCCGTGGCGGTGTTGCGGCTTCTATAGGCTCGTCCCCGATATTCTAAAATTATTCAAACTCGTACCCGATATTCGTCCCCGATATTTATATGTAAGAGTTTTAGACAAACACTGAAATTAGGATGATTTTGGTACCATTTTATAGGTCTCATCAAGATCTACATTTTGGTGTAAAGATTGACCAAAAAGTATAAATTTGAAGTAGATAGAATTGAAGGCCAGTGATAGAATAATGAAACTCACATGCGACAGAAACTCCGCATAAATACTCGACCAAGAATCGATCCAACTCTCTCCAACACTTTTTCGAACTGAATCCTCCGTGCCACATTTGAATCGGAATATTCATTTTACTCGTTCGAATCACTTCTCCTCTCGATTCTTCGTTGGTACATGGGCAATACGAAGAAACAAGGGACGGCATTTTTTTCATCAAATTATTCGAGATTTTGATGGTTTTTGAATTGAAAAGAGCCTCATGAAGTCCACAATTGTCGTTTTTCAATCTCTCCAATTTTTCATTTTCCACAAGATTCAAAGTTTCATCGAGGAAGTTTTGGTGCCATTCGAGTGCTGTTATTTCCTCGAATTTCGTGATATTTGGCATGTATTTGTTGCAGAATTCAGTGTGATTGTAGATGGGACCGTTCTGGAAGATAAGGTTTACTGTTTCAGAATTGCAGTAGTATTTTCTATGGATAAGCAGTACTGGTCAACTAATTGGTGTTTTAAATAAAAATAGCTCCACTTTGAGGGTCTGAAAAAAGGGTTTTCAGATATTCAATTTTTCAGAATTTTTGTGGCTGTATAGAGGAACTCAAGAACTCCATTTTTGTAGTTGATAACATTTTTGTAGGACCATGATCCAGTTAGTTATGTCAATTTGAGTGATGTCATCTCGAATTTCGTTTATTTTTCAGCCTTTTGGCTTCTACGCGGCTTAACTAACTGGAACGTGGTCCTACAAAAAAGTTGTCAACTACAAAAATAGAGTTCTTGAGTTGCTCTATACATCCGAAAAAATTTCAAAAAAATCGGATATCTAGAAATCACTTTTTCAGTCCCTCAAAGTTGACCTATTTAAACTGAAATCGCCATTCCTTTTGGTCAGTACGGTACATAGAAGTTTGCACTAACCTTGATACAGATCTGAAACGAATTTGTGCATTCTGAATGCTCATTTCCAGAAATCAGGCATTTTTCATATTTCGGAAAACACAATTTGCTCCTCGTGAAATCCTGCCAGCACAGTTTTCGAATGTCGTTTTTGAAGCAAGAAACTGCTGAAATTGGCGAAATTTTGACTCAAATTAGTGACTTTCCAAGTGAATTTTGATCTCTTGAAAAAAACCAAAAAAAAAATACAGAATTTTTGTAGTATGAACTGACCTATAACCACTATTCCGAGTATTGCATGCAGCCTCATCTTTGCAATAGATCTTTATCAAATAAAACAGTTTCTCCAAAACTGACTTCTGATCCAATGAAAACCTATCCGTTAAATGATAAAAACAAGAAGATATGGGCGGTCAAAAAGTCCCGAGTGTGATAAGAGAAAAAAGTGAACCCAGTTTATTTATGATAAGTAAGAAGAGGTGAAAAGATCAGAAGAAAAATAAGAATCAGTTCTTCTTCTTCTGATGACCTTATGATTTTTTGTAGAAGCAGAAGGGAACGTGGAACATATGATGATGTATTTTTAATGAAACGAATTCTCAGATGACTTGTGAAATACATGTGATATCCTGCATCTTCTCCTTTTTTAGACGTCTTCATGTAATCTTTCATCATAACAATTGCTTAGATAGTTGTATTTCCTCATGTTGTTTTTTTTAACTATTCTTTCATAAATCAGTATGAAAGGTTGGATGCCCGGAAGTGAAATTTACAAAGTACATCTGAAAAAAAGTCACACCGAAATTGTCATGAGAGGCAAATTAGTGTCCCTTCGATGTCTTATGAGAAGATTTGTGAACAGTAATCAGTAAAATGCAAGAAAGTTGCAAAAAAAGATTCGCTGTTTCTTATTTTTTTGATCCCTAATGAACATGTTAATAACAGTACTTGTAGAAAACACTTGAATTCTCAAACAGTAATAACATGTAAGTAATTAGAAACGTCTGTAAGTATCGACTCAAAAACGTTTTCTCCCAAAGGATAAAAAGTCGACTTCTTCACGCCCTTCCAATACAGATTTTACGGCATTCCTTGTGAATCAGAAGCGCAAAACTAGACTTTCTGAAAGCGATTTCCATCTAAAATAAGCCTCTACGTTGAAGTTCATTTTTTCAGTTAAAAAATAAAAGTTCAACTGTATGCGTCAAGAATCTTCAAAACTGTCAATCTACGTTAAAGAATTTATGTCTTAACAGGAATGTTGGAAAAATGCATAACGATTTACAACGAAAAACGACAACAAGGAAAACTAAATAAAAAAATTTTAGAACAGTAACTTAATGTAAACTGATACAGGTGAAATTATACCATGATCTCATGAGCAATACGTCCACGTCGAGGCCGAATTTTCAAAGAATAAAAAACTCGGCACATATTCCAAAATGAGCCAAACGCTTTCTTCGAGGATTGTATGAAGTTCAGATGGATGGGTTCAATATTTCCTTGGTTTTGGACCTCGATCCTAACTTCACGGTTTCCTTCGTTATCGTTAGCGTTGTTTACAATTCTCACAGGAGCTTCCTCTTGAATTACTGGATATTCGTCTGGATTATTTTGATCCGGCCCTTGGTTATTTTGATCCGATTCCAGTGGTCCAGCCGGGCGGTCACGATGTGCATTTTGTGGAGGAACGGGGTTAAGAGAAATACGTTCACCGGCGTATTCTGATTCCCAGTTTTTGACCTTTGTATCACACCAATTACTCTGAAAGATTTAAAAGTTATGAATTTCAGTTACATTGATTCCTATTTCAAATTAGACCTCTAGTCCGTTAAACTTACAATTTTCGAACAGATTTTGCATCCTTTACGGTTCAACTGATCTATATTGAACAGCAACATAACAATGATCACAACGAAAACAGTTTTCCAGTTCACTGTCTCCAGATGTGTTCTTACAATCAGCAGAGATTTGCAATTATTGTCAAAATCCACCAACAAAGCATCACAATTTGAGTCGATATTCCTACTCACACAGCGATCGTACATGTATTGAAGGGAACTTAACTCTCCTGAAACCTATAAATATTCGATTTTCAAAAAAATAATCAAAGCATACGTTTGAAAGTTAAACAGGAATTGTCTCGGTTCTGGAAGATATCAAGAAGATATAAGCGATCTTCTCGATAATACTCGGCTGGCAAATGTTGGACTGTTGAAATTTGTACATATGTGATATTATATTCTGAAAGTTTTTAATGTGAGTGAATTAAAATGAGATTGTAACAAAACCGTAGGAAACCTTATGTGTAGCTGGAAAAAAGTTTACCACCATTTCGACGTATTTGAGACAGGTTAATCGGGATGGACTTTGTTGGCTTGACTTTGTTGGTTTGTCGGCTTTGTTGGCTGTATTCTGAATTTATCACTTTTTGAACTCTAGACACGGTACTTCGAAATCAGAAGCTCCAGACATGGCAAACCGGGCCGCGGATTTTCTTACATTTAAATTCAGATTTTTCAATCGAAACTTGTATGAAAATGTAGCTCTCGATGAGATCTACAAAATGCCATACAAAATTATAAGAATTTTCGGCTCGATTTCGTGTTGCCTCCTGAAAAACACCCGGGCCGAGAAATGAATTCGAGTCAGGTCTGCCCTTTTCGGGAAGCAACATGAAATAGAGCGAAGGAATTTTATAATGTTATAAGCCATTTTGTAGATCTCATCGGGACCTACACTTTCACATAAGTTTCGATTGAAAAATCTCAACTTATCCGGGAGAAAATCGCCGGCCTGATTTGCCATGCCTGGGAAGCTCAAGCTGATTTTCCTTTTTTTTTTTTGACTCGAGAGTTTCATACATTGAGTCCAGCGAAGAATTTTTCCTGACAATCCCCTTGCTTCAAATTTTCCTTGCAATCCCAGAACTTTGCCCATTCGTGATTGATCAATTTTGAATGACTCCCACAACTTTTCTCCATCATATATCGATCCAACTCTCTCCAACATTTATGATTCGAGAATCCACCAAAATGCATGTGAATCGGTGTTCTCATTAAACTATGCCTATTCAATTTCTGAACATGATCCTTGCGACATGGACAGAATATACCACGAAGATTTGGAAATTCCGAGATTGCCTCGTTTGCAGATTTTCGGAAATCGTAACCAGAAAGACGGTCTTCCATTCCACAGCTGTGATTTCTCTCTTTCGATTCATTTTCTCTTGGTTTCAGAAGATCAAAAACTTCGGAGTATGGCGATTCAGTGGGTCCCTCAGACAAATTGGCAGTGAAGTCGACAAGAGCTGAAACCATGGTGTATTATTTTACAAACATTTGTAGGGACCACAAAGGGAAGGGGCGGAGCTTAGATTTCTTTCTCTTGGGGTCACTTTTGACAGGTCAGAACTCGGCCACTGTGCCAAACGAATTAGGGAAAATCCAAGAATTCAATTAATTTTGAGAAAAAATCCACAATAATCTATTATGGATATTTTCGAAGGGGAGCGCGCTTCGTCTGCAAAAATAGCCACAATAGGTCAAAGTTTGCCAGAACTTTTCTCTGAAAATAACTCAATGAACATCAGATTTTAAACATTTGTTTGATGAAGCAACTATTGGTCAACCTACTCTCAAAATTTTAACGTTTTTTTACTGATAAGTGTTTCTATCTGCATATTCTATAAAATGCGGAAAGTATGAGCTTTTCGATTTGTGAACGGAGCCTAAGTTTTTGACAAAAATGCGGAATATTCTGTCACAAAGTTTGAGCGTTCTTAACTCCATTCTCACTCGATCGATTTCTACGATTTTTGTACCATCAGATAGGAAAATGTGGGCCGACCATCGAGAACTTAGAGAGGTTGAATATGGACCACAATGACCCGATTTATGATCGTTGCGGCAAAATCCTATTTTTCATATGAAACTTTTGTACTGAGCTGATAAGGATTTTTGGACTCTCACGGAGTCAGTTCTCCTTATTTTTCTTCAATATTATAGCATCATGAAGAGCGCAACGTCAATTGTCTTGAGCTCAAACTTCAGTTCTTTATCTTGAAAAATAAAAAATAGAGCCATAAAAGTACATATCGATTTTGGCACTTTTTGATCATTCTCAATCTCTTATCTCACATTTTGATCTTTTATCTTGATTTGGGATTTTGAAGTTTAACAAAAATGCAAAAATTCATTTCCAACTTTCCGAGAGAATAATGAAATTAGAATGAGTTTTATGATGAGCTAACACACGCAGCAAGAAACGCGGCGCAGCCGTGTCCAGCGCCGCATAGCGTCGCTAGTCGTGTTCAGAAAAAATTTCAGTCAGCATTATCGTAGAGAAAAAAGATTCCGTTTCAAAAATGTTGCGGCCCCTAAACATATTTTTATACTCTACAGGGTGGCGATTAAGTATACGGACTTTTGTTTTTAGTAATATCTCCAAATTGAATTGTTCAAGATTCAAATGCGTTACAATCTAGCTTTGTCGTTTGATTTTGTATAACCCACAAAAGTTTCAGCGCTCCCCTGTTACTCTGTATTCTTATATCATTCAAAATATGACAAGAAAATATTGCTGCCGCGCCGCGCTTAACTTCGGGTTTAACGGGTCATCAATTCAGAATGGCTGAATGGATTTTCTTAAAATTTTGCGCAGAAGACAATGATATAATGCACTAACTGTGAACAAAAATTTAGGCCAATTGATGTACTTTCCCACGAGCTAGAGAAAGTTTTACAACTCTTACCCAAAAGTACCAAAAGCCCCCTAAATCGAATATCTGGATTTTTTTTAGATTCCACTTTTCTCGAACAGTCCAATAGTATCCAAAACGTGTAACAGGTTATTGCAAACCTAATTTTTATATAAGCTTTTAGATCCATACGCACATCAGCTAGAAAGCGAAAGATGAAAAATTGCCGATTAGTACTGTGCGGCGCGCTCAAAATTAGGTGTGCGCGGTTCGGTATTTCTCACTCAGTTTTTCATAAAACTTCTTCAAATTAGGTTTTCACAATAATGACTATTATGTCCAAATGCTACTAAGTTGGTTTCTTCGTATTCGCAGTTTGAAGTCCTCAAAGAGACAGCCCAAAAAGCCTCATTTCAGTACTAAATTCGGAAGTTTTCGGCTAAGTTAGCATAAAAACGCATATGAATTGTCTGGTAGCTTGAGCAGTAGAACATGTCTAATTGATTAGTTCTAGTTTCTGTTGCAGTTGGAATTTTCGAGAAAACGATCCTAACCACGCCACAGCAGTCTTTCGAAAATAGTCCGTATACTTAATCGCCACCCTGTATAACAGCAACTCTAACCGAAAAAATATCACTAATAAAATAGAAAAGAAAAAAACTTACAAAGAATCAATACAATCCCGAGTAGAGTTTTGAATCTCATTCTGAAAAAAAAACAATTAAGATAAGTTGGGAACGAAGAAGAGTTCGCAATTTTAGGAACAAATGATTGACAGTTTTTCGACAAAAATACGCTTATCGTATTTTCTCTTCACATGCCAATTTGGCGGCACAGTATTTTTATTGGAGAGGAGTCATGCTCTCTACCCTTCTTTCTCTGCTCTCAACGCTTGATTTCATCATAATTTTTGAGTCATAAAATTTGAAACGAAGTGCATATTTTCAAACTTTTTGGACAACTTTCTGTATTTGAATTAAATGTCTTCCAGTAATTCGCCAATTTTACTCCCGATCTAGCAGATCTTCCTCGAAAATTTAACCATTAAGTGCATTTTCTCGAGGAAAATGCCGCTAAAAATTTCCGTTTCGGCCCAAATTTTTGTTCCTTAAAACGCCCCATTTATGTTAACAGTGTTGTAGCCACATTCTAAATAAATAATAATTTATTGGAACTACTCGACTGTTAATAATTAACATTTTCAGAAGCCCTTCCTCAATAATTGCATCACAAAGTTTTATTTCTCCAGGAAAACACCATTAAAAATGTCCGTTTCAGTCCAGAATTTTGTCATGTTAACATAGTTAGGTACTAAATAAATAATAATTTATTGGAACAAAATAACATAATAACCAATCTCCAAACAATATTATCAAACTTAATAACCTGGTGGAGTTCTTGGTGTTGGGCAGTGGAAGCAGTCTCCGTTTGGTCCCTTGGATCCAATTGGTCCCTGTCCTCCGGTCTCTCCCTTTCTTCCGGCTCTTCCCTTTCTTCCTTGATCTCCAGTTGGTCCTTGAACTCCTGGATGAACGGATCCTGGAACTCCCTTTGGTCCACGTTCTCCCTTGCGTCCCTGTGGTCCTGGGGCTCCTGGTGGGCCTGGTGGTCCGTTGACCTGGAAATAAGAGATTATTATGGATGATACCTTCAATTGAAATGGAGAGGGGAGGGAAATCAGAAAAGTTTTGTTTGAAACAGTGAATTTTTTGCTGTAAACTCACATTGATGACACGTCCATCGTCTCCCTTCTTTCCTGGTGGTCCCTGTGGTCCTGGCTCTCCTTGAGTTCCGGCTGGTCCCGACATTCCTGGCTCTCCACGTCTTCCATCGACTCCCGAGAGTCCTGGCGATCCACGTGGTCCTTGTGGTCCCTTGGCTCCTGGTGCTCCGCCGAGTCCTTGAGCTCCTGGTGGGCAGATGACGCATGGCTCGGATTGAAGTCCGTCGGATGGTCCGACGCCTCCGTCCTTTCCGTTCTTTGCATCGGCTCCAGCACTTCCGTCCTTACCATCGTGTCCATCGTCTCCTGGTGGTCCTGGTGGTCCGGCCTTTCCTTGTTGGCACGTGCAGCACTGTGGCTCTGGCTCAGCATTGACCACTGGTCCGTATCCATTGTTGGTTCCCTGTGCTCCGTATCCAGAGTCAGCTGGTCCGCTACCGTATCCGCCGGCTCCACCTCCGACTCCGGAGTCTTGAACCCACGATCCGAATTGCCAGGCACGCTTGGCACGGTAGTTGCTCTTTCCGGCGGTGGCGTACATGTTCATGAGCATGTCACGGGAGCGCATCATGCAGAATCCGGTCTCCTGGGAGATCTCGCTTTGGATATTCATAACCATGTTGTACATCATTGGAAGAGCAACGATCGAGCTGATGACAGCGCATGTCGAGACGACGATTGCGGCTACGGCCAGACGGCGAGCATGGCTGAAAATGGGCGCAGGTTAATCTTTTCACGATTGTTTTACTAAAATGTGAATGTAATTTCTGAATACGTGAAACAGTAATTTTGATAACTTTTTTTCACCAGTCTGCGTAGCAGGCTGGATTCCTGGCTTTGCCGCTCAAATTTTCCTAGAAATCTCGCGTTTTTATACGCCGTCGGTTACCTTCCCTACGATGCACGTGTGGCGCAGCCGGTATCGAGCTTGTCGGCAGCGCGAGGGTTGTGGGTTCGATTTTGTGGCGCGACCAAATTCTTTAACTTTCGGAAAACTAGCAGAAATTGTTGACAATAAACGGGAGAACTTTCAAACAGTAAAATGTTCAAAAAAAAATTTTTTTTAATTCACTTCTTCCTTGAAACCGTAACCCTTACTCACCAATGTTGATCCTTTCCGTCCATTGCTGAAGTGAAGAAGGAATCTTACCCGTCCTCTTTTCCCTTGCTCTTTTATACACCCTCGAAAGTAGGCGGTCTCTTCTACTACCGTATTCTCTTTATTCCGATCCGTCCTTGCCCTTTTCTCTTATCCATCATGTGATCCGGTTGGCTGATAAACCTCCCCGCGGGAGGACACATATTGTATTATGAATATTCCATTAATAATAAACACTCCCTCTCTCAGATCTAGGTCATCTTATCCTAAAAACCGGGTGGCGGGGGGTCTCTAATTCGGAATATTTTTGGCCAACAATTCATGTGGAAAGCCCTTCATTTTTGACCGAATCGTAGTGACAAGGATACAGAAAAAACAGATAGACGCACAGCGCTTCTGGGAAAAAAGGTTATTAGTCATAAATAACGATGTTACAATATATGGAACAGAAGTTAGAAAAAAAAGGGAATCTGAAAAAGACACAGAGAGAGGTAATTCGTGAAAAGAAAAAAAAATTGATAGTTTTTTAAAAAATGTTACACCGAGTTAGGAAACGATTAGAAAGAGAGTACAAGAAGGAGGATTCGTGGTAGATTATTCTCCATTCTGAGCAGGATCATTTGACAGGACACACTTCTGAATCGCAGTTTGAGCAAAGTACATCATTCGAGCATCTAGATAGATCGACGCCTCGTTGGCGCGTATTCCGTGACGTTCTTTTGGGAAAATCTGAAATAGGGAAGTAGAGATCTTGGCTTTCTTTCAAAAACTCACCACCAACTCATGCCACTTTCCCTTCTTGATGCACTCATCAATGAGCGACGTTAAATGCGAAAAGTGCACATTCTCATCCATCAATCCGTGAATCAGCATCAAACGATTTGGTCTGGAAATTATCAATATTTTACAAGAAAAAAAAGATTACTGTCATATTTTTTGAACTCAAATGACCGTCCCATTTCCAGTTTTTACGAAAATAGCAATTTTTTGCATAAAAGTTGATGAAACTCGAGAAAATCGATTTTCAAATCGCGAACTTTCATTTTTTCTAACCTATTTCAAAAAATGTAGAATTTTTCGCTGATTCGAATGCACCTAATATCGCCGCTCAAAACGCATTTAAAAGCGAGTTATGAGCGTTTGCAGTTTCAGTGAAAGAGACGCAGAGAAAGCAGACACTCTCGTTGTCGAAGAGACGCAGAGAAACTAGAAAATGTCTGCGTCTCAAATGAAAACTTCAAACACTCATAACTCGCTTCAAATTGTGTTTTGAGCGGCGATATTAGGTGCATTTGAATCAGCAAAAAATTCTGTATTTTTTGAAATAAGTTAGAAAAATGTAAGTTCGCTATTTGAAATGCGATTTCCTCGAATATTATGAAAAAAATACTGTTTTTTCGTAAACACTGAAATTAGAACGATCATTTGAGTTCTATTCTAAGATCAAAAACTCACTCATTCGGCAACTGATCAACAAGTCCCAAAATGGAGCTTCTCTGATACTCATCGTGGCAAACCGGGAATCCCATATATCTCTCAGTGTACGCCGTATCATAGAGCCGCCAATCCGTCACCGCTCCTCCGGCTATCGCCGCACTATAAACCTTCGGATGTTTGGCAATCATCTGAAGAGCCATGTATCCTCCGTAGCTCCATCCGTGAACAACGACTCGATTCATGTCCATGAAGCCGCCGGTTCTTTCAGCCATCATCTGAATTCCCTCGACTTGATCCTCCACCTCTACTGTTCCCATGTTCTTCATTATGAAACTCTCAAAATCGATTCCACGATGAGCGGATCCTCGATTGTCGAGCACGACGACGACGTATCCGAGACGAGCGAATCGTATGAATTGGATCCATCTGAAGATGTAGAATATATTGAAAACTGAGAGAGAATGCTTACGTAAAATCGTTGTGGACAATTTGTATTCCAGGTCCTCCGTAGACATAATGGAACACTGGATACTTCTTATTCGGGTCGAAATTCGCTGGCCGGATGATCATTCCGTAATGCATCAATCCGGTTCTTCTCGATTGATACTCAATCATTTCCGGAACATCGTGCGGTGCTTCTGTTACTGTTGACGAGCCAGGAAGGTAGATCTGAAACAAAGACAAGCTATAGATATCACACAGATAAGATAAAAACTCACAACTCCAGCGTAAACCGCCTTTGGCAATTCCTCTCCATCCGCCCATCTGAATGAATAGAATCTACACTCGGCTGGCGATCCGACCGACGTGATCCAGCTGGTGAATCCATGATCGAGATCCAAAGAAAGCTTTCCGTTCGCTCGTTCGACCTTGTAGCAAATTCCGCTCTCCGTGAGTTGAGCGTGAGCACTGGTACGGTAGCTGGAGACGCAGACGTTCCATTCGGTGGGATGCGACTCGTTGGCGACGTAGTAGACGAGATGTCTCTTCTCGTCGACAACGATTCCCATTGATTTGTTTATCGAGTATGTCTCGGCCATTAGGCTCTTTTCTTCGGTGTGGTAGTTGTAACCACTGAAGGAAAAATAGGTTAGTGTAGATCGGGGCAACAAATGTGAATAACTTTTTTCAGAGGGATCGGGAAAATACGGTTAACAAGAAAAATGTGACTTTTTAAAAAATCTGCCGAATGGTTAAAAAATCGTCAAATTTCATTGAAAATTAATGGAGTTACGCCTTGTCGAAAAATTTCTGATTTCAGTAACCTTTCGGCAAGGCGTAACTCTGTTAATATTTGATGAAATTTGACAAGCTTTTTTAATAAGGAACATTTCTTCTGTTGCCCATATTTTTACCCGATTCCTCTAAAAAACGTTATTCACATGTCTAGAACCAGGAGAAAACCTACTTTTTGTCGAGATAGGCTGTGATAAGTGTCAAAACACTTCCTTGAGACTTCTCAACACAGTAGATGAACTCGTACACCGGATTCTCGGGATCCTCAATTTTCAGCGGATACGTCACATTGTGAGTCTAAAAACAAAACGTAAAAACAACGGGGAAGTTCGAGTAATTAGCCTCTACATTGATCCAGTGTTCACTCGTCTGTCTATTGATCACCACCGATTTCTGAATCTTGTGTCGCTGTCTCTCGTCGACGACACTCGGATCGAATGGTCCCATATTCAGATTGTCGGCCACTTCGAATTCTGTTTCTCATACAAATGCGGTTAACTTGGGCGTTCGTTTCGGAATACTTACTGCTTTTTGGATATTCTTGACGAAGTGCCGATGGCAAATCGAAATCCGTGAATGGAATTAGCATAATCTTCGACTCCTTCTGAGGACGATCCATCGCTTGAATCCAGACACTGTAATAGTTTAATATGTTTCTGAAAAGGGATCGACGCGGGCCAGCGATTTTCTTACATATAAAATGAGATGTTTCAACGGAAACTTATATAAAAATGTAGGTTTCGATGAGATCTACAAAATAGCATGCAATTTTTGAGCTCACTTGGATTTCAGGTTCAGATAGGCGAAAATTGAGCTAAAAATTATGAAAATTGCAAAAAAAATTGAGCTAGAAGCGTTCAAAAAGGAAAAAATGGTCCTGCCGGATTCTGGAGGGCTCTTAAGGCTTCCGGAGGCTTCTGAAGGTTTCTAGAGAATTCTGGAAGATTCTTGACGGTTCTGAAGGCTGAAGTTCTGAAGGAAAGGCGGTTTCCGGGAAGCAACACAAAATTGAGCAAATAAATCGAATAATCTTTTTTGGCTCAATTTTCGTCTTTCTGAACCTGAAAATTAAGAAAGCTTAAGAATTACATGCCATTCTGTAGATCTCGTCGAGTTCTACATTTTTATATAAGTTTCCATTGAGAAATCTAATTTTATTGGTTTCAGAAACTAACGTAGTTCCATCAGTCAAGAATCCGGCACGAGTGATGTATTCGTAATTCCCAAACATTCCTCGAATGACTTCATTATTCAGAGCAACATCATAAACCTCTCCATTCTCCAACACAACCATTCTCAATTGTGACGACGGATTCTTGGTTCCAACTCTCGGATACTTCATCGGCGCCCCCGGACGTTCTCCGTTAACCCCAAACTGAGCATCTTCGACACCTTCCTCGTTGACTTGCTCGTACAAAAGTCTTGTCTGAGTCTCACTCCACCAGATTCCATCGAATCGTTCCATTTCTTCTTGAACGATATACGACGGGACTCCGTTTGTGATGTGCTTCGAGTTGGATGTGGTGTGATACACAATCTTTCCCTTATTCTCAATGTACACCTGCTTATTGAGCACATAAGCACAGTAGTCCGGATCGCAGGGGGCCAGCTTGGCAGCGGACACGAAATTCGGCGATTGCGGTTTCTTTTCAGGAGTTGGGGGAGTGCTTGACGAAGATGTTGATGAAGCCGTAGCGTGCTCAGGATCAACGGAGCATCCCTTGGTTCCAGGGCCCATCGATCCGCCTTCGCTGACATCCATTGGTTCTCCTGGACCTGTTGAAACATCTGTTGATGGATCCTTTTCGATTCCTATTTTTATTGGTGTTACGAACTCTTGTCCGACGCGGAATCTGCAAGTCGGGAGTGCTTTTTAGATAAGCAAGGATCATTGAAATGTGAATAACTTCTTTCAGAGAGACCAGGTAAAATTACGGTCAACAAGTAAACTATTCCTTATTAAAAAAGCTATCGATTGGTTTAAAATTCGTAAAATTTCATCAAAAATTAACGGAGTTACGCCTGCTGTTGCCGAAAATTTACTCATTTTCAGCTCAATTTTTTCATTCTTCGGCTCATATTCTTTCAGAACTTGTTAAAATTAATTTTTAACATTTTTGATCGTTTTCCACTCAAAATGAGTCATTTTTGGCTCAAAAATCCCCGACTTTTGCTGGATTAAAATCAGAGAAATTTTGGCAGATTCTGATAAATTCAGAGCCAAGAAAATGCGATTCTGAGCCAAAATTAGTCAATTTTGCGCTGAAATGGCCGAAATTGCCTCCGAGTCCTTCAAAAGGGGACTCTGAAAGATTTCAGCGGATTCTAGACCAGAAAACCGCGTCTTTGAGCTCCATTTTGAGCCAAAAACAGTCGGAAATGCTCAAAATTAATTTTTACAAGTTCTGAAGGTTTCTGAGCCGAAGAATGGTAAAAGTGAGCTGAAAATGAGTAAATTTTCGGAAAAACAAGCCGTAACTTTCTTAATTTTCGCTGAAATTTGACAAATGTTTTACCAATCGATAGCTTTCTCAATGAAGAACATTTTTTTGTTGAAAAAGTTACTCAAATTTGAATGAGTTGCCGAAATTTGCTTCTCTTCTCTTCCGCCTTACAATCTCTAACTTACCGAAAAACTTGATCGCCAGCCATCAACGTCAAATTCTTATGACAAATCTCATAGTCAGTGACACCCTGAGTAACCTGCATTCTCTGCCGCTCGCAAAGCATTGCGAATTCGGCAGATGGAGCTTCTCCTTTTCTGAAAATGTCAAATTTCGATACTAATCTTTTTTTTTCTTCCTCACTTGATCATACTATCGATATTATGACCCAATCTGAGTTTAATTTCGATTTTCGGATCACCGGGAATGTACGCTTTCATCAATTTCAAAGGAATATCAGCCATGAATATGGATTGAGTGCCATTTGATGACGTCGCCGCTATGCAGTACCTGGAAGCTCGGAAATTCGTAAATTTTATTAAATTTTAAGCTCATAAAATCCATTTTTCCACTCATAAAACCTTACATATTGAGACGATTCTTCTCCGGACGCATCAAGCCCATCTTCGTAAACGCTTGAGTATTTATCGACCGAAGCTGGAAAAAAATTATTTCTTTTTTTTTAATCCTTATTTTTTACCTCCGTTTTCCATTTCTTCGCATGTGCAATCAATTCTTGAAAAGTGCACTGATGGAATGCAGCCTCTTCGAGCTTCCTCATTTTTTATCTTGGAAAACTCGGGTTTTTTCTCTTCGAAAACTGAAAAATCGATAAGTTGCGGAAGGAATTGGTGGAGAATAAAGCGATAATGGTCACGAACAAAACTGATAAAAAGCGAAAAATCAGGGTTTTGTTGCAGTTTTCTCGAGAATAAATAAGGTGAAGCGAGAAACAGTGGAAGAGGAAAAAGAACATTTGTCATTGGGGCGCTAGTTCAGCGCGAAAACATCTTGAGGCTTGCGGGTGGAAAATAGATCAGAAACTACGATAAATGACGCTGTATTCATGCTTTTAAATGCGTCATTCTGTCTTTCAAACAAATCCGAGAAGCAATTTATGGGTCCAAAAAACCAGAAAATCAAAACCAAATATTATTTAACAAGTAAAAATGGAACTAAATAAATGCTACTGTAATTATGATTGGGGGAAAGGGTAGAAACAATACAACCAGTTTAAGATCATATGAAAATGAGGGGTGGTAAAACTTTTTAAAAGGCAAAAAAGATCCGTAAAGATGGTACAGCTAAATTAATATCTGTAGTGATCTGGCTTGTATGGTCCGGCGATTGGAACTCCAAGGTAGGCGGCTTGGTCGTCGGAGAGCTTGGTGAGCTTGACTCCCAACTTCTCCAAGTGAAGGGCGGCGACCTCCTCGTCGAGGGTCTTTGGAAGAACGTAGAGTCCGAGTTTGTACTCTTGTGGGGTTCCGAACTTGGTCCAGAGCTCAACTTGAGCGAGAACTTGGTTGGTGAAGGAGTTGGACATGACGAAAGATGGATGTCCGGTGGCGCATCCAAGGTTGACAAGACGTCCCTCGGCGAGGAGGATGACGTGGCGTCCGTTCTTGAGGGTGTAGCGGTCGACCTGGAAAGAATACAATTAAAAAATGAACAGAATTTCATGAATTCAGCTTACCTGTGGCTTGATGGTGTCCTTCTTGGTGGCGTTGGCGTTGAGCCACTTGACGTCGATCTCGCAATCGAAGTGTCCGACGTTGCAGACAATGGAGTCATTTGGAAGAAGCTCGAAGTGCTTTCCGGTGACGATGTCCTTGCATCCGGTGGTGGTGACGATGATGTTGGCCTTTGGAGCAGCCTCCTCTAGGGTGGTTACTTCGTATCCCTCCATAGCGGCTTGGAGAGCGTTGATTGGGTCGATCTCGGTAACGATGACACGGGAACCGAAAGCCTTGAGGGAAGCAGCAGATCCCTTTCCGACATCTCCGTATCCAGCGACAACGGCGACCTTTCCGGCGAGCATAACGTCAGTGGCGCGCTTGATTCCGTCTGGGAGCGACTCGCGGATTCCGTACAAGTTGTCGAACTTGGACTTGGTGACAGAGTCGTTGACGTTGATTGCTGGGATCTTGAGGTCTCCCTTGGCGAGCATCTTAGCCAAGTTGTGGACTCCAGTGGTGGTCTCCTCAGAGAGTCCGCGGATTCCCGGAAGGTATTGGGAGTACTTGGCGTGAACCAAGTTGGTAAGATCACCTCCGTCGTCGAGGATCATGTTGAGTGGCTGTCCGTCCTTGAAGACGATGGTTTGCTCAATGCACCACTCGTACTCCTCGTCGGTCTCTCCCTTCCAGGCGTAGACTGGGACTCCGGTTTGAGCGATGGCGGCGGCGGCGTGATCTTGGGTGGAGAAGATGTTGCAGGACGACCATTGGACCTGGAATAAGAATTGGTTTTCTTAGGACTTTGTGGACAGAATTTTTTTTTAAATCGTAAAACGTTGAAAACTAACCTCAGCTCCGAGAGCGGTGAGGGTCTCGATGAGAACGGCGGTCTGGATGGTCATGTGGAGGCATCCGGCAATTCTGGCTCCCTTCAATGGCTGGGATGGTCCGTACTTGGCACGCATCGCCATGAGTCCTGGCATCTCGTTCTCGGCAAGGGTGATTTCCTTGCGTCCGAACTCGGCGAGCGAGATGTCGGCAACCTTGTAAGCTGGCTTGGACTGGGCCATTGTGAATGTGTATTACCTGAAAAATACGCAAATTTAGGAAAATAAAAGTGAGACGAAGCAAAGAAAAAGGACGAGAGGGACGGAGAATACAGAAAAAAAATGAGAGAAATCGCTGTCTTGTCACTATTTTTATTCGATTTTTTTGCAAAAAATCCGGAAAAAACGAACGAAAAGAACTGAAATTCCCAAAAAATCCGAAAACTAAATTCGAAATTTCCACGGATAATTTTAAAGGTGCATGGGGTCCGAGCGACGGGTCTCGCCACGATTTTGGTTTTTTGGCCTAAATTTTGAATTTTCATCGGCGCCAACAACAAATTCTCGTGGATTTTTGGAAGAATTGGTGAACATTTTTGAGAAAAAGGGAAAAATCGAGAATAGAAGAGTGTCTGTTGGATATGAAGTGCCGATATGAGCATTATGTGACGTTATTTATATCGGTCGCTTTCTTTGAATGACCGATACGTTCGGATAACATCTCGATGACCATGAAAACGTTAGATAAGATCCTAGAAATGACCTCGTGCAGCCGATAGCATTGGAGATGTTTTCTGTAGATCCGGCCTAGTCGATAAATCAAGCCCTTTGACATCTAAAATCTAAATTCAGTCGAGCATAGTTTCCCCTTATATTCCCCCTCTTTCTCTGTTTCAGACAGTGGAAAGGAGATTTTTTTCCTTTTTTTTGATTAGCCCGTATTTCTACGGCGATGTTTCTGGCGCAGCGTCCCCCTTTTATAGCAGACCCGCCGCTGGTGCCACATTTAAACTCCGCCCATTTTTTCGGCGTGGATGTTCTGCGTCTCCAAGTGTCTCGCTTCTTCTGTGTACTTTTGTCTGTGTCTCTGTTTGATGTGCAGGAATGATAGAGAGAAAAAGCAGAGATGAGAGAGCAATTAGAAAGAGGCAATTCGAAAATCAAGATACCTAGTTTAGGATTCTGGAAGGAGACGCTCTCTTCCTGAAATAATTTTGACATTTTCTCGAAATTTAGAATCGAAGAAGACGTGAATAGTTGTTCAAATGATCTCAAAACTATCCGATTTCGGTTTCAACCCAAATCAGGAGTATTCATTCAATTCCGCAAAGATTTTCGAAACTTCTCGAATAATCCAAAAACGATCTCTGTGTCTCCGTTTTTTTCCTTCCTCTCTGAAGGTCATTTTGTCCGTCTCTTATCGCAGTTTCTTTTTTCGAAACTATTCCACCACCGATTTCGTAGACAATTAAAGATGTTTCGCTTATCATTTTTGCAGATGGTTGTATGTAATTGGATATTGGTTTTTTGAACTGATCATCTTGTAATTCTCTAATTATAAAATGTTCTTTGAAACGATAAGATCAGAAGCGGAATTCGTCCTGTTTCGGATTCGTAGTCTATGAGGCATCACAAATCCTAAGCGCTCGTCTCCTGAAAATCTCTGAAAATCTGAATTTTCCAAAAAAAAAAACTGATCTGCTACATCACGCCATTCTCACGGTCTACATTATTCTGTGATTCTTTGCCTTTTCTCGTTCATTATATCATCATGATCTTGTTATCAGTCGGCACGAGAAAAAAAAGAATGGGGAATAGTAAAAAGATATCGGACAGAATTGAAAGAGGAGAATAGAAAATCTTCTGGAATAAGTTAAAATTTTTCTGGATAAAGTTTGGAGGATCAAAAAGTGGGAGATGAGAGAATCTGAATCTGAAAAAGGGAAAGTAATACAAAATAAATATTGGGAAAATTCAACAAAAAGAGCCAAATAAATTATTAGGTGATGGATGTCTAGAAGGCGTATCGCGTGCGAATATCTTCCAACTTCTTCGAGATCTGAAAATATTTAATTTGTGAGATTTCATGATTTTGATGAATCCATTGAACAAAACGAGGGATAAGAATCTAAAATCTCGTTTCCATCTTTTTCCGATTCACATCTCTCCTACCTCGCTGACTGTTTTTCCCAATTCCTCGGCGACCTCTTTTTGTTTCGAAAATTCCATCAGACTGAACTGCTCGCAGATGTCTCCGTCGATGACACTCTGAAAAAAATGGATTCTAATTTGATTTTTTTGTGAAATTTGTTCAATGATCTGTGGGCCAGACGACTGATTTGCATTTGAATGTAATCATGTGTATAGACTTTTGGATAACAAAAAAGAGTAAAAGTTACCTTGCATGGTGCATAGTACGATCTGTAGGCGAGATGATCACGGCCACAGAGTGGCGGATATTCACTACGAACATGCATTTCCAGATTCGTGAAGAAATCGACTTCCTGGAAAAAAGTTGAAAATTATAATTTCCCTAAAAATTTCCTTCAACAACTAACATCCTTAGACATAAACGAAACCAAACACCCAATAGCTCCACCAATCGTCGTATAAACCAACGCCTCGTTGGCTCCAGGCATCAACGACGTCTTCTGAAGACTCGTGACCGTGTCTCCGATGAAGAAGTTGGCGACGAGTTCCACTTTCTGCGATGCTCCATTCAACCATCCACGATCCCAGACACTCTTCGAAACCGTCGGATCGTCCTGGACGTCTTCGTTGACGCGCTCCGGGAGACGGACGACGGCGAGGTTTCCGAATTTGTCGGCGACGGCGACGGTGTGATAGTCGAGAACGCAGACGCAGGAGACGTAGCGGGGAGTCGTGTCATCGGCGAAGACGACGAGTTGGTTGTCCTGGAAAAAAGGGGTAGAAATCATACGCGTGATCCGGTCCTTCAATTTTCTCTACTTCAAATTCAAACTTTTTTGGTCAATCTTTACAACAAAATGTAGATCTCGATAAGACCTATGGAATGGTACTGAAATCCACAAGATCGAATGTCTCAATTTTTGTCTAGAACTTCTAGAACACCTGGATTTTTCACAAGTTCTAGATAAAAACTGAAATTAGGATGATTTTAGTACTATTTTATAGATCTCATCGAGTTCTACATTTTGGTATAATGATCGACGACAAAATTTGAATTTGAAGTGGAGAAAATCGAGCTCGAAATCTGTGATTTGTGAACTTTCAAAAAATTTGTATGAAATTTTCATGAGTGTACGTATGTTTTCAGACATGTTGATCATCAAAATCACGATGTTTTTTTCACAAAATATAGAGATTTTCGTGCTCTGTACATTTTTGGCTTCGGGACAATTCGGAAGTAAGACATTACGAAAGTGTGAAATCGGGTTTTTTTTCGAATTTTTGGAACTTTTCATATATATTTTTATCATTTTTTTTCTATAGTAAGCCATTTCTAAAACTATATCAGATCATAAACAAAAAAAAAAAGAAATATTCCGAAAATTCGACAAAAACGCGATTTCACACTATCGAAATGTCTCGCTTTCGAAACGTCACACTTTCAAAGTGTCTGCGGAACCGAAAATCCAAACTTACTCCTTTCCGATATCTCAAAAAGTGCACCGACTCCTGACTGTCCGAGACGATGATACGCTGTCCAGTCGATTGAATATTGACGATTGAGACTGGGAAGTTCTGGAAATTTCTTAATTTAGAGGATTACTGTAAAAAAGCTCATGGTCCATATCTCCCTTTTCCCAAAAGAAATGCCACCCTCTTCTTTCTTTTCCCGATCCCTTTCCAGTTCCGGTTCGTTTTCCCATCATTTTACCTATTCTTCTTCCTTTCTCCCTGGGGAGACCCAATTTCAAATGGGAGGGCCCATTGTAAATTGAATAAATAAAATACTAGGTGCTCAAATTTCGTCCCCCTAGAAAATCAAAAGGTCCCCCAAAAAAATGGACCGGAAGACGTCGTATCCTGTCCCTCCTGCAATTTCAACAGAACGAGAAAGAGCTCTTTCTCCATCTGAACAATTAAGCTTTCTTTCTCTTTTTGTGGACACAAAGAGCAAAGAAAACTAGTTGCAACACTCTCCTTAGAATCTCAAAGATTCAGAAAAGAGAAACTTTTAAAGAAGATGTTGTAGACGTGAGAATCTACAAGTAGCGAATCCGTCGACGTCTTCAACAATAAAGGTAGTTATATGTTTTTTTTTTCTCTTCTTTTTTTTTCGGAGGGTCCTCCTCTTCATTCGCAAAACAACTAAGACGACGACTATCTGAGAAAGAAGTAGAACTTTTCGTTTCCTTTGCTAAATGCTTTGTTCAATTCATCCAATTTACGTCTTCAGATGAGACTAGGAGCATGTGATGATTAGTCACGTTTTTTTCGGTCGAACTTTCATTTTTTTATATCAAAAGAATTCTTCATAAAATTTGCTCAGTTTAAATTTCTCAGTTTTGAAGCTTTCTAAATTGCTCATCACAAGATTGCTCAGGTTTTGGAAATTTTTAGATTGCTCATCATAAAATTGCGCAGATTTTGAAATTTTTTTTAAGAATTTTTTCGAGAAAAAAAAAAGAATTTTTTCTTTAAAAAGTTTCAAAATCTGAGCAATCTAGAAAACTTCAAAATCTGAGCAATTTTATGATGAGCAATCTAACAAGTTTCACAATCTGAGCAATTTTATGATGAGCAATCTAAAAAGTTTCACAATCTGAGCAATTTTATGATGAGCAATCTAAAAAGTTCCAAAACTTGATCAATTTTATGATGGGCAATCTAAGGAGTTCCAAAACCTGAGCAATCTAAAAAGTTTCAAAATCTGGGCAATTTTATGATGGGCAATCTAAAAAGTTTTAAAATCTGAGCAATCTAAAGAATGTGTTTTGAATTCAGCAATTTCTGTATTTCCTTCAATTTCCTATTTCTGTCAAATGAGCTCTTGTTGGTCCCTCGATTTCCGATTCCTGCTCTCCCGAGAATCTCATTATTCTGATTACCCTACTTGCTGAAATTCTCAGTCGTCATCATTACTACTAGTAGTCAACCAACCGAACGAATACATTTGCTCCTGAACATTGAGCACTCAAACCAAAAAAAAAATTCTGTGGCTAAAAAAACAAGAATGATGAATGCAAATCAGGTTGGTACTTCTTGACTACCTCTCTAAAAATAAAATATTCTTGTTTTTTTCTATTTCATTTGAGGAGTTTTTTCTCTCTTTTCTTTGGATGAAAAGATGGAGAGGAACAGCTGGAATTGGATCGAATCGTTTATAGGATGCAAATTTTTCCCCCGTTTTTTTCTGAAGTTTCCAGAAAATTCAGAAATCCAGAAATTCAGATTCTGAGACTTCTAACGCTCCAACTGTAATCTAGCCTCTTCTGTTCCCCGTATCTTAATCTTCCCTCTATTTTCAGCTATTTTTCTTTTTCCCCCCACTAACAATAACCTCTCATTTTTAGATTGCCTATTCTTCCTCATTTAGCTCATCCCTAGTTCCAGACAACAAGACACATTGGGGATTATACTTCGTTTCCGCTTTCCTAGAACCCCTATTCATGCAGTTTCAGTTTTTTTTTTTGGAAAACAATAAGGCCCGTACAGTTCGTGGGTCCTTTTGTTAAGATGATCATGACTGGAGAATAACAAAAAATATATATATACAAGTTGACTCTCAATAGGCGAGGTGTTTTTCAACAGGGCTGAAAAAGTAAGACGCTTAAAAAAGGACGCAACATAATAATTATTTTGTGTTTTTTACGTGGCTCGACACAGAATTTTTGTGGGAACAATAGATGCTCTTGGAGCATAGTCTGAAAATTTCTAGTTTTTGATGTATAAGCCAAATACAGGCCAAAATATTGTACGGAACTGAATCTGCACTCGTTCAGTCATACATGTGATCCGGGCTTTTTTGGGCCTTCGCGGGCCTTCAATTTTGTCTACTTCAAATTCAAATTCTTTGGTCGATTTTTATACCAAAATGTAGAACTCGATGAGATCTATAAAATGGAACTAAAATCACTCAGATTGCCTGTCTCAGTTTTTTTTCTAGAACTTGTAGAACACACGGACCGAGACAGGCCGAAAATGCCTGGCCCGGGTGTTCTGCAAGTTCTAGACAAAACTTATATAGACAATCGGAATGATTTCAGTACCATTTTATAGATCTCATCGAGTTCTACATTTTGGTATAAAAATCGACCAAAGAATTTGAATTTGAAGTAGACAAAATTGAAGGCCCGCGAAGGCCGAAAAAAGCCCGGACCACATATATGCGTTCAGTACTAATTTTTGCCCCATTTTTGGCTTATAAATCAAAAACTAGACATTTCCAGACTATGCTCCAAGAAGATGTATTGTTCTCACAAGAATTCTGCGTGTAAAAATCTCAACAAAAATAATTATGCGACGTCCACTTTAAGAGGCGCTGGACAAAGTGTCCCCGATTAGGCTTGAGATAAGAAGGCTCAGTTCTAGACCCCAGTACAGTAGGAATTCTCAATTCTCTCTGTGTTCGAATGATCCCGGAATCTACACATTCCGTGGGAATACCTATATACTCGCTTCCAACAAAAAAAACAACACTTTCGAAATATATCGAGAAAAACATGGCCGCCGTCACACAGACATCGGACTTTTTCAAAAGAGAACAGAAAAACTTCCGACTACCAGTCGATTTTTTCGAAATGGATAAATAGAAGAAAAGAGCAAATAGATTCGACGAGAGGGTGTCCAGTTTATCCCCACCTTGTTATTTTCTGGAGCTATTTTCTTCTTGGACCGTCTTGGAACCCCCAAATCTCTTTCTCTTCGTGTTTTAATCCAATTCTCGTTCAAATCTCGGAGCATTCATTAGGTGCTTATAAAGTGCTAGAACTCTTCTTCCTTGTTCCTTTCTCCTCTTTTTTCATTCATTCAATGATGATAAGTACAAGCAATTGAATCAAGTCCCCCTCATCCAGACAAAAAACGCATTTTTTCAGCTTCTCCAAAAATAAAATGTTAGACCCATGAGCCTAATTATTTCGCTGTTTTTCAGACCAAGAATCAGAAATTCAGCTGCAAGAGTAGAGGAAAGTAGAAACTTTTTGCCTAGTTGATTTCAAGTACTTCCGGGTAATAACTAATGTGCCAAGAGCTCTTCATAATATCAAAGATTGGAGGAGTCTAGAAACAAAAGCTTTGTAAGCTGGATGTCCTAAGTGCTCAAAAAAAGGAAGAAAACATTATTCTTAGGGAAGATTATGATATAGAGATTTGGGATTTTAGATTTTCGACAGAAATCATTTGATCAGATATTTTGGGGGCGTAACATTTTCTTGAGATTTTTGCATGATTAGACACAAATTTTTTGTGAGAGCAATAAATCCTCTAGAAGCATGGTATGAAAACATCTAGTTTTTGATTTACAGGCTAAAAACAGACACACACCAAAAATTAGTACTGATCGAGTGCACTATACTAATTTTTAACCTGTTTTTGTCCTATAAATCAAAAACCAGACATTTTCAGACTATGCTCCAAGATGTATTGTTCTCACAAGAATTCTGCGTCGAACCATGCAAAAATCTCAAAAAAATATGTTTAAATATCTGATAAAATCATTTCTGTGAAAAATCGAAAGTCCCAAATCTCTATGTCATAATCCTCCTTAAGGATGATGTTTTTTCCTTTTTTCGAGCACTTAGGTCATCTAGCTTACAAAGCTTGAAAAGCGATTCTTTCTAGTCGAAATTCAACAATCCGAGGTGTCCCTAATCGATCTTCTTCTTCTTCCTCTAATTCACCCTCATATGTCTTCCAAGTGTTTCCCAAGGCTCAAATGCTCTATGGTCATTTGTCAAAAATCTCCTCCGAAAGTGTAACAATAACCCACAATTCAAAGATCCATTGTGTGTGTTCGTTTAGTTCCTCTATGCTCTTGTTAACAAGATGAGATCGAAAATATGAGTAGACAGGAAGACAAGCTCTTGAACAAAGTCAACTGGGGCCACCCCAAGAAGAACCTTCTCTCACCCCAAAACATCTTCCACCAAACACCACGTGTGTGTCTTCCGGAGATGAACACAAAGGCTCACTCCTCGTCGTTTTTTTCCTATTTTTTTCATCTTCATTAAACCAAGACCCCCTTCTCTGTGTGCTCTAGTGAGACGAGAGCAGAGAAAAATTGGACCAAAAACACGGAAAAATGATGGGTTAAGGACCCGTTCGCTCGTGTTTTTTCTCCCTGTTCCAAGTCAAAGTCTCGGGTCTTCGGTGTTGCTCCAGAATTCTCAAACAAGGACATCCGCCCGACCGGACACCATCCGGTCGATGCAAATTCGATCAAATGTGTTCGCTTTTTTCTCTTTCTTCTAGGGAAGTTTTTCCCTGACGAAGGAACAATTCAATTGTCTCCTCTCTCTCTCTCTGGCTTTGAATTTTCAAAGACAAAAAATTCACACTTTTCCTCCCAATCCCTCTGATCTTCGCTATTTCAAGGCAAATCGAATTTTTAAGGTTTCTAGGCTATCAAAAATCTCCATTCACATCACTTTCTTTGCCATAATATTTCATTAGTAGTAATTGTATAAGAAATGTGTTTATGTCTGTAACTACTAAATACGATAACCTCTTTTTCGGGAATCTCGACGCAAATACAATTAATTTTATTCGGTTTGCGTCATTCATTTTTGTTTTTTGAGGAGAAGAAAGACTAGAAAATATGAATGTTCTGGAGAAGAAAGTACCAGAAGAAGTGCTTTTTTAGAACAACAAGAAGCCTTGAAAAGAGGATTCCGGCCCAAAAATTAAATATCTTTAAATTGTGAAAAACGTTGTGTAGATTACGAATATCGAAGTGAAAAAGCTTGAGAAAAATCGTAGCGTTCACAGTGATCCCAAATGGAAGAGAAATTTGAAATTCATTGCAAAATCGCGAAAGGCCGCGTAACTTCTCTTCCATTTTTTCAAATTTCTCTTCCATTCACTTTGAGCGCTACGATTTTTTTCGAGCTTTGTCACTTCGATATTTGTAATCTACACAACTTTAACCACAATTTAAAGATAATTCATTTTTGGGTCGGAATCCTCTGTTAATTTCCTTCCAGATTATCTTAAAAATTCCATTCTCTCCTCCTGGTCAACACCTCTACGGGACCCTTTCCCTCCATATTTTCTTACGCTTCATCGCACCTTTCCCCGCTCATTCTTGCTCCTTCCCGTCCCACCCACTTATGGAATATGATATGAACAACAAGGAGCACACAACCAACACCTTTTCTCCATTCAACATTTCAGAGGTTTCGTCATCTCAGATGTGTTTAGGTTATGAGATTCCGATGAACTCTGGTGAACCAATCATCTCTCTATTTTTTCTCTCACTACTAAGAGAACCATAAACCAGTGAATATTCAGTGTCGACAGGTGAAACAAAATGATCGCAATCGTCATCTATAAATAATTTTCTCTCTGTCGTTAGAACTAGTAAGACTATAATGATTCTTCTTTTTGTTTTTCAATTTCCCTTTTTTGCAGGGAAACCCCCGAAAAGATCGGTCTGATCTATGTCTCATCTCGAAAAAACTTCAACTTTCAAAGTCATTTTCAGAGAGACAAACTTAAACTATTCAGAATTTTTCGAGTAGCGATCAATTTATTCATGACCTCATCAATCGTGGTGAATTCAAAAAACACCGAAAAAAAAGTTGGATTCTTTAGAGTACAGCTCATCCCTTTTTTGAAAAGTTGAAACTTTTTTGCTCCTCCACATCACTTTCTGGTAATCCGGTTAGTTCTAACTCTCAACGGAAGTACTTTGGATACTTGAGACGCTAAAAATAGTAGAGTAGAAGTCAAAAATAGAGCGCTTCTCCATCTTGAGGAAGTTATGCTGTTATAAACTAATCTATAAGTTATTAGGTTTTTATATGTGACACAGCTGTTGTAAGGAGTTAAAATAGAAAAGATGACACGTCATCGGCAGAAGAAGAAGAAGTTCCACATTTTGAATATTTCATTTTCCTCCTCCGGGGATCAGCAGATCACAAACTGTATGAGTCAGGGCACGTCACTCTCTCGAATTCTCAAAATATATCCAACCGTCGTCGCAGACAGAAGGGACAATGGGGAATAGTGCTGCTATATACAAATCTATTCCTCGAGTCCAAATTTATCACATGAGAGTTAATACTAGAATTATTAGCTATGTTCGAGTTGGGAAATTTCGAGAAAATCCTGAGAGATCTTCTGGAATCTGAAGAACTTTTCTAGATTGTGTGAAGTGCCGTAGAAACTCCAGATTCTAGATTTCCGCCAAGACTTTTGTTCGAAAACCGCTGGAACATCTTCGTGGCTCATTTAAAAATCTGATCTCTTTTATTGGGTTCTTCCAACTCCTCAATCCCTTCAATCTCGCGGTCTTCTTCTATCATTTCTGATAATCCTCGATGATAATGACTACTGTACACACTGATTCTCACCCCCTATTGATTTAATCATTGAGACTCTCTTCTTCATTTTTCTCGGTTTCCATATTTCAAAACAGAAACCTAGAATAAGGAAATGAGAAAAAACTTTTTTCCCAAGAAATCCTATTGTTTTTCTGTGTTCCCTTTTATAATCCACACCTATCCATAATTCTTTCTTCAAAGCATTCTCACTTCGTTCGCTCCTCCAGAATACCGAGAGTCTTCAGATGTTTTCCTTTTCGAGAACATCTTCTTCTTCGTTTTTTGTTCAATTGGCAGGAAAAAAAACTGTCAACAAGCAAATCCCCTCTTCATTATTTTGGAACAAAACGAGAAAGAGAAAACTAAACATTTCCATCATTTCCATCGAAGATTTAAGCGAGAAGTGAGCACCACTTCGTTTTTTGGAGCTGGAGAGAGAGAGAGGTTCATCGATCAGAACCTTCACATCTTCTTCATCTATAAAAGAAAAAAGAAGACTAATTCCAAATTCTGGTAGAAGTGAAATGAACCGAAGAGGGAGAGAGAGAAAGGCCAAAGAGATAGCCGCTCTGTTAGACACCTTTTTTCGTGTGGGCTGCTGCTGAAAAGTTCTCCGGACCTTCTCATATTTCATGGTGAAGAAGAAGAAGAAGACAAGGCTAGAGGTCAGCTGTTGAGTCGTGCCGCTTCAACCGGCTGTAACTAAACGTAATTGTTCACAACTTTCAACCTCCAAGGTGTCATTTCAAGATTCTTTGGCTTCTATAGGTCATAGAGTTTCCGAATTTAGATTAAATCCAATTCGAAACGTCACCGATCCCCGAGATTGAATCAGTTTGATCCAATCATAGGTTTCCTTTTGCTCCGCACACCTTGTTGCTCCAAGCATCTCTGCTGTTACGGAGCACACAGAAGACGTGTCTCCCTGCCATTATCTCGCCCATTTTAGGGTCTGGAGCTTGCTCCTTTCTTTGCATGTGCCACGTCATTATGTCCTTTTAGGTCATGGAGCAAAAAGAAAACGATGTAGGAATGTAAAATTTACATGTCTCCTGGAACCTTTCCACGAAGTTTGTGTCCTGAGCTGTTTGTCACATTTCCACCAATATTAATTTGTTTTGAGTTGAAACCTTAAAGTTCGAGAAGAGTTTTCAAATTTGCTCGAAAACTATATTCTCCTCTCGTTCTTCAACAAAAAATGTGACACATTTCTCACTTTCACTCGGAGCAATTTGTATCGCCCCCGTTTAGTACATCCTGTTGTTCTCTGTCCACCATTCTTCCTTTGACGGAGAAGACGAAGACAAATTAAAATCAAACGCACATTTGGTCCAAGCCCAGGAGCTGTAGCTCTCGCCAGAGAGGCTCCGCCCCATTTCTTAATCTGGGCATTGGGGGGCTGTTTCCTCTTCTGCTCCTATTTTCCTTAAACTGAAAGTATATGCAAGAAGAAAAAAAAGGATTAGCTAATCATAGCCATCCCTCTCTCTTTTATTCGCCACTTCTTCTTTCCTATTTTCTCTGAAATTCCGTCATATTTTCAGAGTCATCAGTTCGTCTGTTCTGCCTCAATTCCCCTATATTGCATTCCTTTTTTAATAAGAAAAAGCAATTTTCATTTTCTGTTGTGCGTGTGTTCCAGAATGTTCCAGAATCAATTTCAATGATTCTAGTATGATGTGAGGGGATACTGTAAACGTTTCTTCTGACACCACGACATACAATTATCAATACTCCGATAACATGTAATTTCGAAAGTTCGCTAAGATTAGTATCAGTGAACTTTTTGGAAATTCTCCTTCTTCTTTTCTCCCAAGGAAATTTCCTTTGTCTCCTCTCTAAATCCATTCCCACTACCATAAGGCGAAAGGATTGAAGGGGGGAAAACAATAACAAACTTCGGAGACACACAGAGAGAGCAAGAGCATCTGTCTCAAAACAAAAAAAAAAAACGAACGATGACAGTGGCTGGAAAATTGTCGAATCGTTGTTGGTTGAGTGGCAATGACGTGGTCACACAACCAGGTCTTGTGAGAAGGATCTGGATCCTCGGTGATTTCGAGAATTGTAACATTCGAAACCGCCTGGAAGTCAATCCGTCAAAGTGAATTTTGATGTTTCTGTTGTTTCTTGAAAATCTTGTTTTGAGAACCTCTAGATTTTTGGCTCAATCTTCTTGGAGGGTCAGAATTTGGAAGAACCTGACTCATCCGAGTGGGGGTTTCTTGCCATAAATATTTCCGGTGCAATGCTTGATTTTTCACGAATCTTGATAAATATTTTGTAACGTTCCGTGTCTCGAAAGATGTCCTCCGTTTTTCTCCCCCCAAATATCATTTTTCTGTCTGTTCCTCTTCACTCTGTACATTTATATCTTCTTTTCTAGAGTTAAGAGCAAGGGGAGAGGCTAGAGGCCCTAGCTGTGTTTGTGTTGGCTCTCTTTTGCTCTTGCGACATCTTCAGATTTGTTTCCTCCTCCCCTTTTTGCTTCTTCTTTCCGTCTACTACAACTTCTCCGGCGGGGCCACCCACCATTCCTCCATTCATTTGTCCATCTTTTTCCTTCTTGCGTTCATTTTTTTATTGTTATTATTAGTGGCACGTCATTTTGGAGCCACTCACACTCTTTACTGAGAAGGCGACAAGCGAAGAAAAGAAAAGGGAAGAAGCGGGGAAAATATAAGGGGCGGAGTTTCATCTATAAATTAATTAAAAACCCACACACACACACAGACCCCAGTCTATTCCATCATATATAGATGGGTTTAAAAATAATAGCCCATTTTTCTTTGCCTCTCCCTCAAATTCCTCATCAACAGGTACATTTTTCATTTATATTTTCTTCTTCATGACGTTTTCCTTCTCCTTATTCCGAGATTCTGTGTGCCGAGAATCTTAATTTCCGTTTGGTAAAATGTGCCCTCGGGCTGAATTCATTGCATCCCATTTTCAGCAGTTTTCAGCTTTGGGGTTCTGTTTGAAAATCTCTTCCTTCGTCTGTTTTCTTCTTCTTTCACCGAACCATTCGCTCAAAAATTCCATTCTTACAGAAATCTTCTACATTCGAAATTCATATGGAATGAACATATTTGGAGCAGTGAGGCAAAAAGGAGAAATCGACGAATAAGGCCACCGGCTTAGCAGAGATATGGAATGGGTACGACAAAAATTGAACGGGCAGTTTCACGCCGAAACAGACGAAGATTACGGTGGAGGAGGTGACAACTATACGACGACTACTATTGGATTCACGCCTATCATAGGTTCGATTTTCAGTATAAGAGTCTTCTAGAACTCTTAAAATTTCCAGAAGACAGTCCCAACTGCTCATTCTACGAATGGTCGCGAAACCCTTCCCATGCCCAATTCTTTCGAATTTTCTCCATCATTTCCGTTCTGACCGTTTTGGTTGTCGTCGTTGTTCTCGGAAATGCACTTGTCATTGCTGCAGTGCTTCTCCGACGACGTCTACGATCAGCAACAGGTCTTCTGATTCTGAGCCTTGCACTCGCTGATCTTCTGGTCGGTACAGTAATCCTGCCGTTCAGTATTGCCAACGAGGTATTGGATCAGTATTGGATATTCGGTGAGACTTGGTGTACGATATGGTTGACTTTGGATATTTGGATGTGTACAGCCTCGATTTACAATCTAGTTGCCATCTCGATTGACCGGTAAGATTTCGAACTTTGATCTTGTTTCCAAAATCAGACTTTTTCTGTAGATATATCGCTATCATCAAGCCACTGAATTATCCAATGTTGGTCACTAAATTTCGAGCCCGTTGCACCGTGGCAATCGTATGGATCGGAAGTTTCTTGATTTGCTCTCCAAGTTTCTTCTTGGCAAGCTCAATTAAAAACAAGGAAACTCCGTGTAGATGTACTCCTGCAAATGCTGGAAGAGTCTACGTAGTCTTCTCCGCTTCCAGTAGCTTCTACATTCCAATGATCATCGTCGTCTTCGTCTATTTCCGGATATACGTGGCAGCCCGGGCCGCCACCAAGTCAATCTATTCGGGAATGATGAGTGTGACGGCGGCGGCAAACAAGAAGCAGAATCCGAAGAGCTACCTTCTGAATCATCCCGATGTGATCAACAAGGATTCGTTGCCGATGCTACGTGTACATCGAGGATCGTCGGTGGTCGCTCAAATTACACCCAACAAGCCGTATAAGTGAGTAGTAGAATCCTCTTCTTCTCGAGTCACCGCAGCCCCATAAACAATTTATAATTGGGAGTCGGCGGGTAAATTTAGGGAAGAGATGAGGAGAGCAAAGCTCATTCATTAAAACAACATGATCTCCTTCTTCGTCTTCTTTTCCTTCAACTCAAAATCGTCTCCATTTTCAGCGCAACCCGTCAAAACGGAAATTCCATAGACGCCACCGCCAACGGAGCATCACAGATTACTGCAGCGACGGCGAAGGCGAAGAAATTCGCGAATGAGTCGGCGAAAACATTGGTGAATCGAGGAGCCGTCGGAGCGGCGGTGGCACCACAACAAGGTAGTGGAGCAAGGCACAAAAGGCACGGAAGAAGTAGCGAGAGTTTTGTGGATTCAATGAATGGGTATGTGATTTTTGAGCTCCGTTTCAAATTGTAAACTAGACTCTCTAGACGGATTTAGCAGCTTCCTAGTAGGATTTTGGTGGATTAAAAGCAACAATGTTTTCAGAACCAATTCCTACTCGGCAACACCACATAAATCCGGAAACGAGGAGCTCGGATCGTTGATCGAGAACTCGAGGAGCAGTTCGACTGACTCGACCACCGACAAAACCGAACCATTGACGAATCAAACCGATGACAACTTCTCGCTGACCAACAACAATAATAACAATGGAGATGAAAAGGAAACATGTGATGAGTCGTTGTTGGGTGATACGAAAAAGAAGTCAAAGAGTTTGGCATCGAAATTCAATCATCTGATGCGTCGTGGACAGAAGAAGCGAACAGCTGGGGCGTATGAGAAGAGACTGTCGTTGGAGATCAAGGCAGCGAAGACAGTGGCCATCGTAACCGGATGCTTCATCTTCTGTTGGCTCGGCTTTGCACTAGTCTATGGTCTCGAGATCAAACTGAACGACGTAGTCTGGAGCATTGTGTTCTGGCTGGGTTATTTGAATTCCGCTTTGAATCCAGTAATCTACACAGTTTTCAATCGCGAGTTCCGAATCTGTTTCAAGAGACTGCTCACGTGTCATCACTTGAACCATCCAACACATAAGGTAGGTACCTAGAGTACCTTGAATTTCTGACTCTAATACTAAATTCTTTCCGTTTTCAGTACACCAACAACAATTCCTACAATTCCACTGCGATTCGATCGACGAACGCTGTCAATCGTGTTCCTCAAACGAGCCTCTACAACTACACTCAAACTCAGAATTCGGAGAAAAGCTCAGCGGTCACTTTCAACACTCCAACCAATTGATCTTTCTATGCACTTATTCTTCTTCTTCCCAATTAATTCATCCCATTCTCTCACAAAACTTCCGGTGAACTCTTTCCATCCATTCGAAACAAACTACAGGGTACTTTCATTTCTTTATTGAACTTTCTAATTTTTTGGCATTTTCAATGTTGTTTTCTCATAATTTCAATAAATATCAAACATTAAATGTTATTTTTGGCTCCAAAACGCTTTTTTTCCGCTTCAAATTTCCGAAAAAAAAACTAATTCGTGCGGAAGAAGGGGAACTTTGTGATGTATGTGACACACCCGGAACTTGTTGTTAAATTTACACATAAGGGGAGACCAAGAAATGAAATTTTTCGAGTGGAATTAATGGATGACGGAGATTCCTGGAAACTAGAGAGCTTGAAGTCTTTTTTAGGATCGAAAAGTTTTTTTTCCAGTCAACTTTCGAGGGTTCGCTGGAATTTCCTCAAAAAGAGGAAGCTCACACACTTGAGACGAAATATTAATACACTGCTCCACATAATGATACGGCCACCCTCAAAATTGGAAAATTCGGGAATACCTGGGGGAGTTCAAATCTCATTTTGGCTCTGTAAAAACCTAATCAAAAACTACATTAATGGGTCCCACAACGAAAACAAAATTAAGATGAGCAAGAAAGATTTTTCACTTTTTTCATTTTTTTGCGTTTTATTTTTCCACATAATGATACGGCCACCCTAAGTTTTGGGTTGTTTATGGTTTTTTTTCCAAGTCAATTCACATTATTTATCGATTGGATTTTATTCTTCAGGTGTTTCTATCAATGGGACGCGGAAACCCGTTAACTGATTGCGAAAGAGGACTGATTGATGCCAAAATAGCTCAAGGATTGTCCTACCGGAAGATCGCGACCAATCTGAAACGTTCACGTGATGTGATCGCTCGATATGCCAACAATCCGACAGCTTACAATACCAAGAAGTCCCCTGGACGCCCACCACTTCTTTCGAACTGAGCCAAGTCAAGAATCATCCGTGAAGCTTCTAACTCAACAACCACATGCTCCAAAATTCGTAGCGAATTGAATCTGAGCGTGTCATCTGAGACCATCAGACGTGTTCTGTCGAAATCGCAGTTCATCAAACGTCGGAAAATGCGAAAGGCTCCAATGGTGACACAGATTCATAGGCAAAATCGATTGAAGTTTGCCAAAAAGAACCAGAGAACCGATTGGAAAACAGTAAGGATTACGGTAGACAATTCCAACTGAAATTTCCGTTTCAGATCATCTTCAGCGACGAAAAGAAATTCAACTGTGATGGTCCGGATGGTTATCGGGATTACTGGCATGATCTCAGGAAGGAGAAGTTGCGATATTCACGTCGCAACTTTAAAGGAGGAGGAGTCATGTGTTGGGGAGCCGTCAGTGCGCATGATCGTGTGAAACTTTGCTTCGTTTCCAAGAAAATGGATGGATCTGAATACAGATACGTGATGAGACGTGGTTTGATACCATTCATCCGTCGGAATCGATCCAAAAATTACATCTACCAGCAAGATGGAGCTCCATGCCACCGAGCACGCCGTACAATCCAGTGGATACGCGATCGCACTGTGCCTGTCCTTGAGTGGCCAGCATGTTCCCTTGACATAAACATTATGGAAAACATCTGGGGATTCATGGTGAGGAAGATTTATGAAGGAAACAGAAGTTATGCCAATATCCAAAGCCTCAAAGCTGCTATCATTGACGCATGGCATCAAGTGGACCAACAACTTCTGGATAGTCTTTATTTGTCTATGGATTCTCGTGTTTTTGGCTTAATTCAACGAAACGGACGTCCGTTGGATTATTGAGCATGATTTGTTACTGTCCTAACCATTTTTTTAAACATTTCTTCACCCGGCCGTATCATTATGTGGAATGTTTTCTTTTCATTTTTCAATAAAATCGATTTTTCTTTTTTGGTAGATGTTTTGGTACATTTTTCATCTTTTGGGAAGTAACTTGTTATAAATGCGCACAGTTTCTCAAAAGACTCCAAGTTCCTAGCATTTCTCATTTTCGAGTTCGGTCGAACTTTCAAGGTGGCCGTATCATTATGTGGAGCAGTGTACAACACTTGAGAGAGGGTGGGAATTTCGTTTTTTCTTCTTCCTTTTCAGAGCGAAAAAAAAAAGAAAAGTCAAAAGATTAGTTTTCTCCTTCAGGGAATTTCGAAAAAAAATATAATTTCTGAAATTCATTCCGACCATGAGATTCTGAGGAAAGAGAGGATCCTGAATTCTAGTGAAGCTATAGTTTTTGAAATTCCAACAAACTTTGGATTTCTCATAACATGACCTTTAGCCGGGACACGGAATGAACTAAAAACTGATAATCCTTCTCCTTTTTTTTCTCTTTTCTTTCCGTTTCGATTCATGGACACCCCGAGCGACGACCTCATCTGTGTGTCATCCCTTCCTTCTCCTCCCCGACTAATCAAATCGCCATTTTTGCACATGCTCCCCCCACACAAATGCGTCTTTCCTGGACAATTTTCACACATTTTCCCGATCCCCAAAAAATTTCTGAAGGGAGATATGAACCAAGATCTAAGGAAAAACTCTGGTCGTACCTTATTCTCACACTTGGCCAACAATTTCTTCTGTCCAATATCGTACATTCGAAGGAAGCGACCGAATCCGACGAGAGCCATTCCACGGAAGTCATGAATTGCGCCGACTGGCTGAAAATGGAGGAAATCTTATAATTTTTAGTTAAAGAGGGACTAAAAAATTCCAAAAAGAATGATATTTTTATATGGATCGATTCAGATTGTTGCAGACAAGAAAAAATCGTCTTGGAGAAATATCCAAAAATTGACCCAAATCAAGTTACAAGCTCTCAAAGTGCTAAAAATGAGATTCCATGGTCCTATTCGGCGGAAGCAAACTTGGGAAAATTCCGTAAAAATAGTACCACGGAATCGCTTTTTTTGGCACTTTGAGAGCTTGTATCCTGATTCAAGGAGGATTCCGGACAAAATAAGTTTACGGTTCATTCGATGCGAAATTTCTTCCTGATTCCGAATATCACAATAAAAAAGCTCAATATGCTCCTCTGATCCAAAAAAAACGCTCTCAAAGTGGAAAAAAGTTATCCCTGTGAAAAGTTAGGCCAACAGGGATAACTTTTTTCAACTTTGAGAGCGTTTTTTGGGTCAGAGAAGCATTTTGAGCGTTTTCACTGTGATGTTCGGAATCAGGAAGAAATTTCGCATCGAATGAACCGTAAACTTATTTTGCCCGGAATCCTCCTTTAGGTCAATTTTGGGCATACCTCCAAGAGGAGTTTTCTTATCTGCAATAGTCTGAATCGATCCATACAAAATAACGTACTTTTTGGGAGCCATTCAGTATCTTTTAAGGAATAATCTTTTCAAAACCTTCGTTAGAGTGATTTTACTCAAGAAAAAAAACCCACCAATGGAGTCTCTGTTCTGTGCAAAAAGTCGAATCTATCCCCAGAAGCGGCCAGATGGAAAGTGTAGACGCATCCTCTGACTTGTCCCGAATGTTGAGTTGATGGAACGGTTTCTTGTGTATTCAGAATCTCATTAACCCCACACCCGACAAGAACCATCACTGCATCTGGATGTTTGGAGAATTGAACGAGCGCGAGGCTGAAAATTTGAACTGGAAATTTTAATAAAAGTCAAATCTAACTTACCACTTGGCATTCTCATTCTGTGGCAACTCAAAGTGTGAAAACTTCTCTCCAGTGTTCGCTGACACCAAACTGATCGCTGACGCCCACTTTCCGTAACCAGCTCTCGGTGCTCCGAAGATTCTCTCATCCAACCTTCTTTCTCGAAGATTCGTTGCAATCTCCTGTGCCAATGCTCTCTCCTGCTCATCCGTTGCCATTTCTTTAACATCCTGTGCCATTTGATTTCTCTTCAATCCCTTCGTCACTTCTGTATATGCCGCATGATCGGTTTCAATGACAACGAGGCACGGCATCGTCGGATGCACCGCAATTCGACGAGGCGTCATTTTGTGTTCGAACGATTGAACGTTGAAAGCGACTCCGAGTTTCTCGGCGGCGATGATTCTGAGAGTGCTCGCACAAATGGCGACGACTCCTTCGGAACACTGATTTGAGCAGAAACTGGCTCCGTATTCAAGGTTGGTGTAGCTGAGTGGAGTCAGATGGAAACGACGTTGGAAATGGTAGAGGAGCCATGAGCGGGAGGAAGTGCAGAGAATCTGAAAAATAATCTTTACTAATAACATTTGAAAACTTTGTATGTTCGTTTATGTGTTGCAAGCTGTAACTCAGCTCAAACTGGACGGATTTTGATGAAAATTTTACAGAAAGTTCAGAAATTTTTATTAATTGATGCCCGTATGTTTTGACTGTTGACAAAAAAAACTGAGCAAGTTACGGCTCTTTTCGTGAATTTTTAGTACTAAATTCGGTACCGAAAATGTGTCGCTAACCCTTTCATATATTCAAAGTTAACCGATTCTCTTGAAACTTTCACAGTTTGTTCCTGCTTGTCTGACGATAATGCCCGTCTATTTTATTTTTCGAAATTTCAATTTTGAAGCCTTCTGGAGCATTTTTTCGGTATGTTTTCACTCGCGCATTACGGGTCGGACCGGGCCAGAAGGAAACCTTGCCGGCCCGGTCCGGATAGAGAAAAATTTCACAAATTTTAAAGTTTTTTTGCAGTCAAAATGACACAAGGAAAAAAACACTGAAAAAGGAAGAAACACCAAAAAATCGAACTTTTCCTTCAAAAATTCGCAACCAAAATTTGTTTTTTTTTTAAATTTCGACTCGGCTCGGCCCAGCCCGCAGAATATCTGAAGAAACTGAAATAGACGGAGACTTACAGCTGATCTTCCTTGAACATTAACTTTGAACAATTTGACTGGACGGGTTCCAAGATATCGGGTACGAGTATCCATGATGGCTCCGGTGACGTTGTCGACAGTGTTACGGAAGAGACAACCATTCTGGAAAAATTATAATTTAAAACGGAATTTCAAAAACTTCACAAACCTGCAATCCAATATTCAAATGCACCGATGCAACACCTTTACCATCTTCATTCGGCGTATCGATGAGAAGAATGGATTCTGGAGGACACGGAAGATTCTGAGTACTCAATGGCATCAGCATATCATTTGGATCGAGGGAAATGATTCGAACGGCGTTGTCAACGGTTCCGAGAGCCAAGAAACGAGAATTGAGCTCTCCCTCGGATATTTCACTGAATGTCATGCACGCGATGTCGGCGTTGAATAGTTTTCGCTCGGTGAACTCGTTGAGCGTTCCGTTCTGAAAAAACTTGATTCCAAACAATTTTTAAACTAAAAACTCACCAAGTCCAACTCGAAATACACCAATTCTCCTCCACTCAATGCAACGGCGACTTGTCTTCTATTCATAGCACATCTGACGATTTGACGACGTGGCGGTGCTTTCCATTCGTTGATACGCTTGTCGGCACGAATGTGACGGATACCTTCCGAGTAGATTTGCACAAGCGAATCATCTCCAATCATCGCACATCCTATAGTCGGTGTCGTCGGCAAGAATCCAGAATCGGCGGCTTCTTCGACGGTATCTCCAATCGTGAGAACCAAGGTGGCGTTGACGAAAGAGACCACGATGTACGAGTCGTATTGGTCTGAAAATGGAGATTTTATAGTGCTCCAGAATTATTGCACAAACCTTCAATATTCTTCTTCACTGTCCACACTCCATTCGGATTACCGGGCAAATCTGAAACTGCCATTTCAGATATTTCTAGTCCGTTTCGAAGAACTTTCATGTGAGAACGAGCACCACGACCGACGAGGGTGTACAATTGAGCCGCATCTTCACGAGCGAAATCTCCAATCTGGAAAAAAGTTAAAAATATTTTACCTTCAATTTTTTAAACTTCAAATTCAAAATTTTCGGTTAATCTTTATACCAAAATGTAGAACTCAATGAGATCTACAAAATGGTACTAAAATCATTCTGATTTCAGTTTTTGTCTGGAACTCGTAAAAACCAAGGTACAAGTTCTAGACAAAAATTGAAATTATGAGGATTTTAGTACCATTTTATAGATCTCATCAAGTTCTACATTTTGGTATAAAGATTGACCCAAAAAATTTGAATTTGAAGTAGAATAAATTTAAGGCCCGGAAACCTCCAGAAAAGAGAAACTTACCACTGCATCTGTAAGAGGACTCAAACTGTCCATAGAATCAATCGGAATCAGAGATCTGAGCTCATGTGGCTCAAAGAATGCCGCATCGTTATCTCCAAATCCCATTGCCGATGAAAACTCATCGTCTCCACCCTCTCCAAGACTTGCGATTTGATAAAGTTCATGATTTCCGAATTCGGCGGCGACAAACAAGAAACCGGATTTAAGAATGCATAAAGCGTTCGCCGGTGGTACTGTATCGAAATATTTGAGCTTCATTTCAGTCACCAAATCCTCATCAGTTTCGAGGGTAACCTTGAAAATATCTCCATTCTCAGCTTGAACCAAGAAGAAGAACATATTCTTGGTTTTGTGGGTAGCCGTGGCGATGATGAGCATCGTGCGGTCGGCATCATCGAGTTCGTTCTGAAAATAGTTTCAGTTGATTTGGATGAATTTAGACAACCAGACGTGGCAAACCGATTTTCTGCCATAAAAAATGAGATATTTCAATCAAAACTTATATAAAAATGTAGATCTCGATGAGATCTGCGAAATGGGAAGAAAATTCCCATATTTATCCACTCTGTTTGGTGTAGGGATTCGTTAAAAACCCGGATCCTTACACAAAATTGAGCGGATAAATATGGTCATTTTGTATGTCATTTTGCAAATCTCATCGAGATCTACATTTTCATATAACTTTCGATTTGAAAATCTTAAATTACATAGGAGAAAATCGCCGGTCAGGTTCGCCATGTCCGGAAAAAAACACTCACTCTTCGTCTTGGAATCGGACATCTGATGTCTGGTTGATCTCCGAGATTCTTGTAGACGAGATAGTTCTCACAGCATACAATCACTCCGGATGGTCCATCGTTTCCACCTGGAACTGCGATAAGCAAGTTTCCTGGATCAGTGAGGGGTTCTGCGTACTTTCGAACGACATGATTCAGACCGAGATCTAACTCGTAGAATGTCAGCGTTTGTTGTGTTCGTTTCGCGGCCTCTCCTGTCGGATCGTTGTCACTGTCCTGGAAATGAAAGAAGTAATTTAAAGTAGGATTACAGTCTTTTTTCTGAAATGATCGTCCCAATACAATATTTTTGCACAAAAATCGTTAAAACTCGAGAAAATGGATATTCAAAAATGGATATTCGCGAGCTTACATTTTTTCTAACCTATTTCAATGAATGTAGAATTTTTTGCTGATTCGAATGCACCTAATTTCGCTCCTCAAAACGCTATAGAAACATTTTTAGACGATTTGCGAAAAAATGTACTAAAATTTTTTAAAAAATTAAAAATTGCGGTATTATCTATTCGAAAAAAGAACGCAATGAAAAATTTGATCTGTTTTTGGTTGTTTTCATTGCCTTTTTTTCGAATAGACAATAAGGCAATTTTTAATTTTTTTGCAGATCATCTAAGGATGATTCTATTGCGTTTTGAGCAGCGATATTCGTTCGAATCAGCAAAAAATTCTACATTTTTTGAAATAGGTTAGGAAAAATGCAAGTTGGCGTTTTGAAAATCGATTTTTTCGAGTATCAGCGATTTTTATGCGAGAATTTTGTTTTGGAAGATCATTTGAGTTATAAGTTCATCAATCTCAATATTTACCTCATAATCAAACTCAAGACACGCAAATGTCGGATTCTCAAATCCCACATCAACTCCAACCATCGAATAACACAATGTATGTTGTTTGTGTGCTTCTAGAGGAGACGAAATCGTCAAATGTGCTTCCGAGTCTCTGTTCATAATATAAACCAATTTCTGTCTCTCGACTGCTCCAATCATCAGAGCACGTCCACGTGGATCTCCAGCCAAATAGTGACCCGGAACGATGCGACGACATCCGGTTTTTCCGAATGTCTCCTGATGGAGCCGCTCGAAGCAGGCCTTTTCCGGATTGTATTGTAGAATGACAATTCGGCCCGAGTCGGAGCCCACTGCGATGAAATCACGAGTTCCCGCAGTTAGACGGAAAGCGAGGAGAGAGCGGACGATTCCGAAGATATCTTGATGGCACATAACCTGGAATTTTGAATTTTCATACATGTCCAAACCCGGGCCGGGCCGACGGAGCGGCTCGGGGACATTTCGAAAGTGTGAAATTGCGTTTTTTTCTCAATTTTTTGAAGTTTTCGTATTCATTTGCTCAAAAAATATATGAAAAGTTTGAAAAATCGGGCAACAACGCGATTTCACATTTTCGAAATGTCCACTTTCGAAATGTCTCGCTTTCGAAATGCCCCGGAGCCGACGGAGCAATTTCTACTGGGCCGGGTTTTGAGACAAAATTTTCCCGAAGATTTTGAAAAAATGCGATTTTATGACTGTTTTCTGTTCAATTTTAAACTTTTTAGTGCGTTCATGATTTTTGATTCAGTAATTTTTTCATGAAAAATTGATTTTTCGGATAATTTTTGACGGGAATTTCCAATTTTCATGAGTTTCTTACATCGAAATTTGCAGAATTCTCCCAATTTTCAATATAGAAAAATCCCTACCTTAATTTTTCCAGTTCCTGGATCCAATTGCAGCAATTCTAGGGCGGATCCACGTCCCAAAACGATTTCCTGAGAACATAGAAATTTAATTTTTCAATATTTTCAATAGTTTCGAAATACCTGTGATTTTGGGAGTCCTGAGAAATTACCCTGAATCGCCTGATTGATGGCCGTCTGGCCTTGCAGTGTCAAATTGTATAAATGCATGGTTTAGGACTGAAAAAATACGAAAATTTGGAAAAAAAGATTCCCAAAAACTTTCTAAGAAAATCAGTATTAAAATAAACTGCAATTGTGAAAAAATAATTAAAGAAAACGATATTCTTTATCTTCAATTATTCGAAAGTGGTACCGTTTGAACACAGGGGGCGGGGCATGTATTTTGCAATGGCGTGCGCGCAGTTTCGCAACACTGCCGCGCGCGTTTACCAGTTCTGTGGCAATTTCCACAGCAGAGAATAAAAAAAGGTTCATTTTACAAAAAAAACCGGGAAATCGAAGAGGCAAGAGAATTCAAAAAAAAAAAAACTATTAACAGGCGATGGAGAGAATTATAAAAGAAATATAAAATACGACAATGTAATGAAAAACTATGAATTTTCGAAATTTTACAGAGATTACGGTGTCGGCACACTGTACTTGTGGAATTGTTTTTCTAGACGATGGCGTAGCTCATCAGTGCTCAGCGATCTCGTTGACTCGTCGTCCATTTTCAGATTGACGAGGGAGTCGGTCGGCTGTTTCTGAAAAAATAGGAATTTCTATGAAGATTTTATGAAAGAACTAACAGTCCACTCGCGATTGAAAAATGTGAAATACTCGGCGTACGCCATCATGAAGATTCCGCAGTCCACACCGTTTGTCTGCTTTGGGAGTGTTTGACACACGACTTTTCTGAAAATTTCTTGTGTTCAAATTGTCTCTAAAATTGAAGGTTCGGATTTTGTGAGCCAAAAATTTATAAAAATTGACTCAAAACTGCAAAACAGCTGAGTTTTCAGCGCAAAATATGAGAAAATCGAACTTGGAGCTCTGAGAACCGTTTTGGACGAATTTCCATGGTTTTAGAGTACTTTTTCAGTACCTGATTCGCGCCGCCATGAGATCTTCTCCAATGGCTGCTGCCGCCATTTGCAACCAAACATTTATGTAGTCGAACGCTTGATTGTGTGCATTCGCGAGAAGCGGACTGAAAACGAGAAAAATTGTTAAAAATCAAGAGTTTTGAATAGGTATACCCGAACTTTCTGCTATGGCACAAACTGTCCATAATTATGATTCGACAGTCCTGTCTTTCTTCAAATTCGACATAATCTGCTAATTTCTCTGATAGCGACTTTCGTTGTTGGTTGTTATTCTCGTCTGCTGGAACGGGAACTTTTCGACGGAGAATCGCTCCAGATGGGTTATGAACGATAACAAGGAACCAATGCTTCGGCTTCTTCAGATGGCACGGGATGACGAGAATTTCTTTGTTTAGAAGAGCGCCAGGTTTCGCTTTTTGGAACATTCGGTTGTAATGCGTTCCGAGCTGTAAAATTGATCGGATCAAGCAATCCTACGATCTCCACAAACCTCCGACTTTCTCAGTTGAATGCGTCCGAAATGATGGCGCAGATGTGTTTGGAGCTTGTCATAGAAGAATGTGTTGAAAACATGTACTCGGCGTCTTCTGAAAACAACGAGATTTCCAAATGTAACTTTATCAGTTTCGAACATACAAATCGTCATCATAACGCTCCTCCCACATGTATTGGCACATGTAGAATTCAATGAGTGTGTCGTTCAAAAGTGTTCGATCCTCATTCCTCTCTGACCAGCCACTTTGAAACAACGGAGGTATATCGAGCAACTTTCCTTTGTAGATCACTTTGAGTGGTTCGATTCGCTGGAAATAGAGTTTTATAAGAAAAAAAGAGAACAGTTGAGAACCTTAGTGATCAGCTCTGACGTCTGTGACTCTTCAGGTTTTTGCGATGATGCCGTTCCTTCTGCGGACGGTCTACACGAACGAGATCTGGGTCTCCTCTTGGCTTCATTGACGGGATTCTAAAAGGATAGCGTGCAGAATGCTTAAAGGAGGATTCCGACCCAAAAATGAATTATCTTTGAAATGTGTGAAACATTGTGTAGATCCCGAATATCATAGTGAAACAGCTTGAAAAAAACAGTCGTAGCGCTCAAAAAACGCGATCGCCGGTTCTCAATTGAAGTTTTTTTTTTAAAAACGGAAGAGAAATTCGCGAAATATTTCGAATTTCTCTTCCATTTTGGATAACTTTGAGCGCGCTCCGATTTTTTTCAAGCTGTTTCACTGTGATATTCGGAATCTAAGCAAGTTTTCACACATTTTAAGCGAATTCATGTTTTGGTCGAAATTTTCCAAAGGAAAAAGAGCTCAAAACCTTTGTGATCGGCTCTGGCGTTGGTAACCCTTCGGGTTCTTGCGATGATGACGTTCCTTCTGCGGATGGTCTACATGAACGAGATCTTGGTATCCTCATGGCTTCACTGACGGAATACTGAAAGAATTTGAGTTAAAATTTAACGATTAGCCTTGAAAATTTTTAGTTTTTGGAAAAAAATAATATTTGGAAATTTCAGGCAAATTCTTTCAGTGCTCCATGAATTTGATGGTGCTGAAAAAGCGCTAGAACAGCATTTTTACATTTGCGATGCATGGGAGCACATCGTAACGTCTTCAGAGAAAAATTGAACGAAAAAATAGGCCAAAAAATGCGAAAAAAAAAATTTTTTTTCAGCGAGCGGCGCGGCGCCAAAATTTTTGTGCGACGGGGCGCACTTGCTGTCAAAAATATTAGAGGGAATTCAAATATTATTACAATAACGAAATGAATTTTTGGCCAAAAATTTTGGAATTTCAGTCGGAATTTTCAGTTTTTAAAGAGCAGGAACATAGGAGATAAATGAAATTATTGTTCTAATTAATAAGGATAAGTGACAAGAAAGAAGAGCTTTAGTTTTCTTACGTGAACTACAAACACCGAAAAACTGATTCCACTTGGCTCCTTCAAAAAAAATCCAACTCACAATCAGAGAGACTCAAAAATATCCCCGAGTATCCATCAGAAACAATGGGCGAGAATACATTTGGAGAGCAATTCGAACAACTGTATATAAACAATGGGGAAATGTGAGTGAATTCGAAAGAAACTTCAATTTCAGTAGTTTCTTTCCAGATATCACGGTTATCTTGTATGCGAAAAAATAGATGAAGGAAACTATGGACAGGTGTTTGTTGTATCGAAAGACGGACAACGATATGCGATGAAGGTGGAACCGAAGAGAGTCGATGGATCAGCTCCAGCTCTGAAAACTGAAATTGAGATAATGAAGAAATTGGGCGAAGGGAAGTCATTGCTTCCAAAGTATTTCCCAAAGTGGATTTTCTCTGGAAGTGATCCGAAATGTCATGTTTTGGTTATGGAATTACTCGGTGATAATTTGAAAAGTCTTCGATTAAAAACTTCGAATCCAAACGTGTCATCAGCTGGAACATGGAGTCGAATTGGGATTCAGTGCCTCTATGTGTGAGTTTTTGAAGGATAGTAATAATTAGAATCTGGGAGTCCTTCATTTCTCTCATTTTAAAACCTTAAATGTTTCATGTATTCAAATTTTGAAACAGGAATTAATTGAGTGAAAATAGGTCAACTTTGAGGTCCGAAAAATTGGTTTGCAGATATCCAATTTTTTTGAAATTTTGCATTTCTGTATAGAGCAACTCTAGAACTTTATTTTTGTATTATCCAATTTTTCCAAGTTTCACCGCGCTCCATTGCGAACTTGGGGAAATTCAAAATTTTGAGCTTTCCCGCTCACTTTTTTTTCTCTTGTAGGTAGGCACCGCAACGGGAGGGGGAGGCGCGTCAAAAACTTTCTCCGCGAGGGTATCTTGCTTGTTTGAAGGCCTATAACTCAGGACTGGATGGTCCCATTATTATGAAATTTGGTGTCGTTATGTAATCGACTACGTAGAATCGAATGGAGTTATTAATTTTTCATGAAAACAAGTAGTTTTCAGAAAATACTCGATAAACTGAAAACGAGTATGGAAAATCAGCCAAAAGTGGCCCATAAAAGTCGACTCCGCATATTTTTTTAATTGATTTAGATATTTCTTGTGATCACAAAAAAGATAATTCGATCAGATTTCCTCAGTTAATTAGCGCATTTTGGTTGTTGTTAGTCAAACTTCAAGCAAAATTTTTGAAATTTTTTCAGTGACAACAGTATGTTTATTCTACTGAAAAACAAAGAAAAACCTTTTCACTACTAGTCCGGAAAGTTTCAAGACTTTTGGAAGCTTTTAAGCTATTTTAATACTGATCGAAAGACACATCATCTCTAAATTTCGGTGGTTTTTGTGGATTTTTGACAACTTACAGGTCGACTCCGCATGTTTTCTCTTCACTATCAGATTCTACGTAAAATTTTACACTAAGGGTCATTGTCAAATTTTGCCCACCAGTTAGCGCATTTGAGCAATAAGCCTTTTTCGTGCCAAAAAATGGTTAATTTTTCGATAATTTCGCGCATCTCGGTAACCAACTGCAGCGGTCGGCACCAAAGCTTTATCATAGCTCTCGCGAAAGCGCGACGACTTGTTCTCCGTGGCCGAGTGGATAGCGCGTTGAAACAGCGGTCGCCTGGTGGATGTTCGACACCTGTCGGCGACAGCCTTTTTTGCATTTTTCTCCGCGCGGAGAAAATCGAGGTTTTTTCGATATTTCAAATGCTTTTTACTCGGCTCCTAGAGAAGCGTTTCTTTTGAAATTTTAGGAGTGCACTTAGAATTTTTTTGCGAACATTTTGATATAAAAAATGTGAAAAACGGTTCAGTTTGAAAAAATCGTTGCGGTGCCTACTTGTAGGTCACGTTAAATATAATAATTTTGTTGATTTTTTGATTTCGACGTGGCCTACTAGAGAAAAAAGTGAGCGGGAAATCTCAAATTTTTGAATTTCCCCAATTTCACAATGGAGTGCGATGAAACTTGAAAAAGTTGGATAATAGTTGATAACTTTTTCATAGGACCACGTTCCAGTCAGTTAGGCCAAGTTTACTGACGGCCCTATGAAAAAGAAGTCAACTACAAAAATGTAGTTCTTAAGTTGCTCTATACACCTACAAAATTTCAGACGAATCGAATATTGGAAAACTGCTCTTTCGGAAACTCAAAGTTGACCTATTTCCATTGAAGGGCGTTTTCAGTGGATATAGGTCAACTTTGAGGTTCTAAAAAAGTAATTTCCAGATATTCGATTTGCCTGAAATTTTGCAGATGTATAGAGCAACTAAAGAACTCCATTTCTGTAGTTGACAACTTTTTCATTGGACCACGTTCCAGTTAGTTATGTCGCCTGGAAGCCATAAGGCCCCAAAATGATGGAATTTGAGGTGAAGTCAATAAACCTGGCCTAACTAACTGGAACGTGGTCCTATGAAAAAATTGTCAACTACAAAAATAAAGATCCAGAGTTGCTTAATATATCTGCAAAATTTCAGAAAAATCGGATATCTGGAAACTACTTTTTCTGACCCTCAAAGTTGAACTTAAACGCCAGTGCGTGCATTCATTCTGAAGATTCCAAGCTTCGTATTTTACTTACTTTTTTCAGTATCGTATCCCCTAAATCTAAATTTCCAGACTGAAACAAATGCACGATGTCGGTTATCTCCATCACGACCTAAAACCCGGTAACTTTGCAATGGGTCCACAAACCGATTTGGATAGATCACGTGTTCTTCATCTTCTTGATTTTGGAATTTCTCGTGCTTTCATTCGTCCCAAAAAAGGCGCAGCGATCAGTTTCACGACGAAGGATGGCGCGAAGACGACGGATTTGGCGAATATGGAGTTTCGACCACCGAAAAAGAAAGTGAGCTCGTTGAGAGGAACACCGGTGTACGCATCACCGAATGCCCACGAATTCATTGATTTGGGACGAATCGACGATATTTGGTCACTTCTTTATATGATTGCTGAGATGGTTGAACCGCTTCCATGGGGTCTTTTGGAGGATGAGCAATTGAAGAGTAGCAAATTGAAGTGCAAATTGAAGGAAATTTTCAAAGATGGTAGGTTTGAAAAGGGTTACGGTAATTTTTTAAATTTGTACTCAAATGATCTTCCCAAATTTCCATATTCACCAAAATAACTATATTTTTTTCATAATAATCGCTAAAATCCGAAAAAAATCGATTTTCAAATTGCGCATTTAAAATTTTTCTAACCTATTCCAATAAATGTAGAATTTTTCGCTGATTCGAATGCATTTAATATCGCTGCTCAAAATTCATTTTTGAGCGAGTTATGAGCGTTTGCAGTTTCGGTGAAAGAGACGCAGAGAAAGCAGACACTCTCCTTGTCGAAGAGACGCAGAGACAGTAGAGAATGTCCGGGTCTCTCACGAAAACTTCAAACGCTCATAACTCGCTCCAAAATGCGTTTTGAGCAGTGATAATAGGTGCATTCGAATCAGCGTAAAATTCTACATTTATTGAAATAGGTTAGAAAATATGTAAGTTCGAGATTTGAAATTCGATTTTCTCGAGTTTTAACGATTTTTAAGCATAAATATTGTTATTTTTGGAAATACAGAAGTTGTAATACAAAAAAAACTACAATCCTACTTTGAGAAAGAGATTTTCAGATTCCTTCGATGCGGTTGAGCAGATGCTCCGTGCTAGCAATTTCTATTCATTTCCCAACTACGAATTGGTCTACAATACTCTGAAATCAGTCTATGATAAGAGCAAATCCACGTGGCTGGATCCATACGACTGGGAATCAAAACAAATGCCATCGTATGTCCGTTGGAAGCAATACACTGAAAGGAAAACGTCTTTGTATCAATACAAATGGGAATATTCGGATATTCGAGAATTCTTCCGTCATGATCCATTCAGTACTCTTCAAAAGAAGGATGGGGAGAAGAAAGAGAAGAAAAAAGAGGATGGAATGAATAATAATGAAACCGTTACGAAGACTACTGAAACATGTCCGACTGTCGAGGAAGCGAAGACTCCGAAGCCTGTGATGAAGAAAAAGTCGAAGATTTCGAAGCCGATTAAATCGAAGACTAAGAAGAGTAGCAATACGAAGAAGAAGTGAATTTGGAGCCCTTTTTTAATTATTTGCATTTAATTCGTTCTGGAAATCAAGAATTGTCAATAAATCCGTGAGCTCGATTATCCATTTTTCTTTTAAAAAATCATTACGAAATCGACATTTTTTTCATCCTTTCAATATATTTCACTAATGTTTTGCTTTATTCTGTAGGTATCATACTTTAAGTCTCGAAATTACTCTTAAGACGCATTGCCTGAGAGACTCGACCACTGCAATCATAAGTTCTTCTGGGTTCTTTTAGCAATTTCCGACCAATTTGGGATATACCGTAAAACCTCTAATAGAAGGACACCCCCATGAGCCCGAAAAGAGCATTTTATTATATTTCTGTGATTCTGAAAGTAGTCTAAATCGATTCCTTGTCAAAAATAGGCTAGGATTAATATGAAATACGGTATGAGTTGCTTCTCAAGAATTAGTAATGGACCAGCCTGCTTACCGCAGGCTGGATACCGATAAGGGATATTCGACATGCGCTGTCATCAGCTCGATCGTTGCCCTTCCAATGATGTATAACATGGTTATGAATATCCAAAGCGAGATCTCCCAGGAGACCGGATTCTTCATGATGCGCTCCCGTGACATGCTCATGAACATGCACGCCACCGCCGGAAAGATCAACTACCGCGCCAAGCGTGCCTGGAAATTCGGATCGTGGGTTCAAGACTCCGGAGTTGGAGGTGGAGCCGGTGGATACGGTAGCGGACCAGCTGACTCTGGATACGGAGCACAGGGAACCAACAATGGATACGGACCAGTCGTCAATGCTGAGCCAGAGCCACAGTGCTGCACGTGCCAACAAGGAAAGGCCGGACCACCAGGACCACCAGGAGACGATGGACACGATGGAAAGGACGGAAGCGCTGGAGCCGATGCGAAGAACGGAAAGGACGGAGGTGTTGGGCCATCCGATGGACTTCAATCCGAGCCATGCGTCATTTGCCCACCAGGAGCTCAAGGACTCGGCGGAGCACCGGGAGCCAAGGGACCACAAGGACCACGTGGATCGCCAGGACTCTCGGGAGTCGATGGAAGACGTGGAGAGCCAGGAATGTCGGGACCAGCCGGAACTCAAGGAGAGCCAGGACCACAGGGACCACCAGGAAAGAAGGGAGACGATGGACGTGTCATCAATGTGAGTTTACAGCAAAAAAATTCACTGTTTCAAACAAAACTTTTCTGATTTCCCTCCCCTCTCCATTTCAATTGAAGGTATCATCCATAATAATCTCTTATTTCCAGGTCAACGGACCACCAGGCCCACCAGGAGCCCCAGGACCACAGGGACGCAAGGGAGAGCGTGGACCAAAGGGAGTTCCAGGATCCGTTCACCCAGGAGTCCAAGGACCAACTGGAGATCAAGGAAGAAAGGGAAGAGCCGGAAGAAAGGGAGAGACCGGAGGACAGGGACCAATTGGATCCAAGGGACCAAACGGAGACTGCTTCCACTGCCCAACACCAAGAACTCCACCAGGTTATTAATTTCGATAATATTGTTTGGAGATTGGTTATTATGTTATTTTGTTCCAATAAATTATTATTTATTGATAGATTGTGAATAATTTTGTTAGGAGGCGTTTTTAAAGAAACAAAAATTTGGACTGAAACGGAGAATTTTAGTGGCGTTTTCCTGGAGAAAATTTACTTGGTGGTGATATTATCGACGAAGATCTTCTAGGTCTGCCTGACTTCAAATACAGTAGTTTCTCCGGAAAGTCATAAAATATGCACTTCATTTCCTAGCACTCCCTCTTTTCAAATTTTATGAATCATAAATTATGGTGGAGAGAGCAGAGAAAGAAAGATAGAGAGCATGATTCCTCTACCATAAAAATACTGTGCAGTCAAATTGACATGTAAGAAAAAAAGAACGATAAGCGCCGTTTTGTCGAAAAACTGTCAATCATTTGTTCCTAAAATTGCGAATTCTTCTTCGTTCCCAACTTACTTTAATTGTTCTTTTCCAGAATGCGATTCAAGACTCTACTCTCGACAGTATTGATTCTTTGTAAGTTTGTTTCTCTCTTATTTTTTTTGTGTTAATTCTATTCAGTTAGAGTTTCGATTTGCTAACTTTTAAAAAAAAGTTTAATGATCGCAACTTTTATTTAAAAAATCAGTGTTCTTAAGTTTTTCAAAACGGAATCGTATTCATGTGTTTTTCATTTTTGCGACATCTGAGCAGCAACTTTTTTTTTCTGACCGCGATAAACACTCTTAGAACCGTAGAAAATGTTGAAATTTTGAGATTTGGTTGAGAAATACCGTATTTACTCTAATAGGCCGGAACCCCCAAAAAAGAATGAAATTAGAAAGTATACTTTTTGATTTCATTATTTTCAAGTACTATTTTTTGGATGTTTCAAGTGTATTCACATAAATGCGGGAGGGTTTTCACCTTTTGTAACTGTAAAAAAAAATAATGAAATCAGAAAGTAATTTCAAGTTTTTTTTTTCCGATTTTTACATAAATTTGGGATTTTGCATTATTTGGGAGGGTTTTACTTTTTATAAGTGTATGAAAAAGGCTTTATACATATTTTCAGTGAAAAATCACAAATTTTTTGTTAAGTTTTCGATAAATTGACTCTTTGAAAAGACACCGACACTCTCTAATAAACCGGGCATCACAATGAGGACCACGAAAAATAAGCCGGCATGCCGGTCTATTAGAGTAAATACGGTGGTTACAATAAAACCTCTAATAAAAGGACACCCAATTGAGCCCGAAAAGAGCACTTTTTCAGATTTCTGTGCATCTGAAAGTGGTTTCACTCGATTCCTTGCCAAAAATAGACTAGGATCAATATGAAATACACTCTGAATTGCTTCTCAAAAATTAGTAGTGGATGCTTTTGTGAAATTTGAATTTTGATTTTGAGGAGGTTGAACAATAGAAGGACATGTTCCTCTATTAGAGGTTTTACGGTACTTTATCAAACAAAGTTTTTAAAAATCGGGTCTTCATAGAGGTATTTCCAGAGAAAAGAGTTTCCAAACTTTGACGTCAATGATTTCAGCACTGTCCAGTTGCGGAGTCTACTTCACTGCCAATTTGTCTGGGGGGCCCACCGAATCGCCATACTCCGAAGTTTTTGATCTTTTGAAACAAAGAGAAAAGGAATCGAAAGAGAGAAACCATAATTGCGGATTGAAGGACCGTCTTTCTGGCTATGAAATCCGAAACTCCACAAACGAAGCCATCTCGAAGTTCCCAAAACTTCGTGGTATATTCTGTCCATGTCTTGAGGAACCTGTTCAGAGATTGAATAGAGATAGTTTAATGGGAACACCGATCCACATGCATTTTGGTGGTTTCTCGAATCATAAATGTTGGAGAGAGTTGGATCGATATATGATGGAGAAAAGTTGTGAGAGTCATTCAAAATTGATCAATCACGAATGGGCAAAGTTTTGGGATTGCAACGAAGATTCAAAACAAGGGGATTGCCATGAAAGGTTCTTTGATAACCTCAAGGTATGGGTAACTCTGAAATCAAAAAAGAAATAAAAGTCATTTATTCAGAATATAGCCAACGAAAGCCGCCAACAATCCCGATTGACCTGTCTCAAATACGTCGAAATGGTGGAAAACTTCTTACCAGCTACACATAACGTCTCCTACGGTTTTGTTACAATCTCACTTCAATTTGGACTCACATTAGAAACTTCCAGAATATGATATTGAATATGTACAAAGATCAAGAGTCCAACATTTGCCAGCTGAGTATTATCGAGAAGATCGCTTATATCTTCTTGATATCTTCCAGGACCAAGACGATGCATGTTTAACTGTTAAAAGTATGCTTTGATTATTTTTGTGAAAATCGAATATTTATTGGTTTCAGGAGAGTTAAGTTCCCTTCAATACATGTACGATCGTTGTGTGAATAGCAATACGGACTCAAATTGTGATGCTTTGCTGGATAATTCTGACAATAATTGCAAATCTCTGCCGATTGTCAGAACGGAGACAGTGAATTGGAAAACTGTTATCGTTGTGATCATTGTTATGGTGGTGTTCAATAAAGATCAGTTGAACCGTAAAGGATGCAAAATCTGTTCGAAAATTGTAAGTTTAGTTATTGTTGAGGCTTCCATTCGGATGAATTTTCGCAATTTCGCGGCGGTGTGTTGCACAATTTGCATTTAATTGACAACAAATTAGTTTTTTGTTGAATTTTTTCGGGGTTTGCCTTATTTAAAAGTTGACAGGTGCATTTTTCACTGTAATTCTTCAAAATCGTGAGAAGCGCAGACTTAATTTAGGAAAAATCGTACAATTTGTATGACTAGAAATCAAAAATTTTACTCGAGACTACGGTAGGAAACGCATACTGACGCAAAATTGCGTCCGGACGAAAGTCGGACCGGACAGCGGATGGCAACGGGGGTCCAAAGAGACCGTACAAATCGGAAAGAAATGGAAATCGGAAAGAAACGAATCGGAAAGAATGTGCAAAATCCGCCACGTCTGAATGCACCAAAAACACCAAAAATACTGTAAAAATTCTGTAAACCGTACTTTTGAAACGAAAAAATGAATTGAAAGGAGTACGGTTTACAGAATTTTCGGTGTTTGTGCATTCAGACGTGGCGGATTTTGCACATTCTTTCCGATTTCCATTTCTTTCCGATTTCCATTTCTTTCCGATTTGTACGGTCTGGGTCCAAATGTTCTTCGTCCGAATAGAAGTCTCAGTTATCGAAACGAATTAGAGGTCCAATTTGAGATAGGAATCAAAGTTACTGAAAATCACAACTTTCAAATCTTTCAGAGTAATTGGTGTGATACAAAGGTCAAAAACTGGGAATCAGAATACACCGGGGAACGTATTTCTCTTCACCCCGTTCCTCCACAAAATGCACATCCTGACCTCCAGGATGGACAACTGCAACCAAATCAGAATAACCAAGTACCGGATCAAGATAACGCAGGTCAAAAAGATGCAGAAGAATATCCGGAAATTCAAGAGGAAAATTCTGGAACCGGAAGAATCGTAAACAACGCTAACGATGACGATGGAAACCGGGAAGAAGATGGAATCGATGGCCCAAGTCAAGCCAGAATTGAAGTCGGCAATCTGGACTTCATACAATCCTCCAAGAAAGCGTTTCTCTCATTTTTGAATATGTGCCGAGTTTTTTATTCTTTGAAAATTTGGCCTCGACGTGGACGTATTGATCTTGAAAACGTGGCATAACGTCACATTGAAATTTCACCTGCATCAGGTTACAGTATTAAGTTACTATTCCAAAATTTTCCTACAGTGCGGTCAATATCTATAGGACCTCCCTATATTTGGGGTGTAGAGACCGAACGAGAAGAGATATCAAAAAACTGTGAACGCCAATCGATTCAGAATGCAAAATAACCCCCAGGGAACAATTTTCATCCTTTTACCATTTTCCATGACCACGTACTAACGAAAAGGTACATCTGCAAGCGGTCAATATCTATAGGACCCCCCTGTCGTTTCAAAAATACTGGCCATTTTTTCCACTGGGTTTTTGTCCTAAAATGTTGAGCTTGAAAATTTATGACGATTGATACTGGTTTCCAAACCAAAACAGAAGAATTTTGCAGTTTTAAAAGGGTCAAAGCATTTTCAGCACAATTTTTGGATTTTGCTTGTTCTGTCGCAAAATCTTTTGAAATTACTCATTGGGTTCTGCTAAAATTTGATAGGTGAGTGTAAACACCGTGTTTCTCAACATTATCAAACTGTTTTCAACTCCATTGAACTCCATTTGAATCTTTTTCGCCCGTTTACAACTTCTCCATTCATCCCACCCAAGTGAGTTCGTCGCCTTTGATGAAGTTCTAAAATCAGGTAGACTAGTCTTTTTTTAATAATTTTGTGTTGAATATGATGTCTGACTCTTTCTGAATCTTTTTTGTTTTTTTTTTTTCAATATCTTGTCTTTTGGAAACCATATTGTTGCCCATTTTTGTAATCTACTTTGAGCTTTCTGTGCTGGATATCATTCAGAGCCTTAAAAGCCGTTGATGAAAAAAATATCGTTAGAGAATTTCCAAAACACAAAGATATACACAATGATAGTTTAAAGACACAAGAAATAGAATGTTTGAACTCAAAATATCCTGATTTAGGAAACTTGTCGGGCAACTTCATAACGAGGTCTTAGTCTTGCTATTTCCATGGTTTAGGGTAGCATATGTAAGTCTCTAAAAGGTCTAGATATTGAAAACGTGGTATCATTAGATTCAGAAAGAGTCAGACATCATATTCAACACAAAATTATTAAAAAAGGCTAGTCTACCTGATTTTAGAACTTCATCAAAGGCGACGAACTCACTTGGGTGGGATGAATGGAGAAGTTGTAAACGGGCGAAAAAGATTCAAATGGAGTTCAATGGAGTTGAAAACAGTTTGATAATGTTGAGAAACACGGTGTTTACACTCACCTATCAAATTTTTGCAGAACCCAATGAGTAATTTCAAAAGATTTTGCGACAGAACAAGCAAAATCCAAAAATTGTGCTGAAAATGCTTTGACCCTTTTAAAACTGCAAAATTCTTCTGTTTTGGTTTGGAAACCAGTATCAATCGTCATAAATTTTCAAGCTCAACATTTTAGGACAAAAACCCAGTGGAAAAAATGGCCAGTATTTTTGAAACGACAGGGGGGTCCTATAGATATTGACCGCTTGCAGATGTACCTTTTCGTTAGTACGTGGTCATGGAAAATGGTAAAAGGATGAAAATTGTTCCCTGGGGGTTATTTTGCATTCTGAATCGATTGGCGTTCACAGTTTTTTGATATCTCTTCTCGTTCGGTCTCTACACCCCAAATATAGGGAGGTCCTATAGATATTGACCGCACTGTATTTGATTTCTACTTGTTTTATTTTTTCGTTTAAAATTGTTATGCATTTTTTCCAACATCCCTGTGAAGACATAAATTCTTTAACATAGATTTGAAGTCTTGAATTTGATTGGAATCATAAATATTAGAAATTGATTCTAGGTGTCGGATATTCGAGAATTTTTCCGTCTTATTTCAGAACTCTTCGAAAGAAGGATGGGGAGAAAAAAGAGGATGGAATGAATAATAATGTAAGTTGAGGAAGCGAAGATTGCGAAACCTGTGATAAAGAAAAAGTCGAAGATTTCGAAGCCCATAAAATCGAAAACCAAAAAAAAAGCGAATTCGGATCTTTTTTCGCATTTAATTCGTTCTGGAAATCAAGAATCGTCAATAAATCTTTTTGAATACAAAATTCGTTCTCTTCCACTCCTCAATAATCCATTTTTCCTCAAGTACAACCCTCTTCTTGGTCATGCAAAAATGCAAATTTCTTCCTCCAGAGATATCCAATCAAATAAATGTCATATCCACCTCAACTTTTATTACTTTTTCTCTTATAAAGAGCTATGTTATTGGTTTCCGATTAGCTGAAACAAGGTTATGCGGAAATTGAATTTTTGAACTAGAAAGACAAAGTTCAGATTCGAAGATTCTAGATCTGAAGAGTTATTTCTAGAAATGGAGAGAAAGGAAAACAAGATTCGTATAGTTCTGATTAGTATAAAAAAGATTACATGTTTTTGGGGGATTTTTCTAGAATTTTTGGGTAAATATCTATTTAGATTTTAAGATTTCGTAGGAAAGTGACTTTTCAGATTTAGAAGTTTTGGATACTGTAGACTATGAGAAGGAAATTTCAATATTTTCATGTTCTTGACTAATAACATTTGAGCTCTAACTCTTCTCAACCTGAACCAATTTGAACCAAATTTATACAGAAAGATCAGAAATTTTTTCTAGATGATGTCCATATGTTCAAAATTTTGATAGCCCAAAAATTGAGCAGGTACGGCTCTTGTTGTGAATTTTCTGTGTAAATTTCGAAACTCAAAATGTGTCGCTAACACTTTCGTATTTTCAAAGTGGACCGATTTTTTTGAAATTTTTAGAGTTTGTTCCCGATTACTTGAAGATGAAGCCCGACCAATTTTTTTTCAAAATTTCAATTTCGAAGACTTTTCGAGCACTTTTTCTGAGAAACTAGCCGTAAATGTATCAAAAACTTTCTGCTGAAAATAACTTCATCTGTTAGTCGAAACAGTAATAAATTTCCAAGTCGAGACGATGAAAAAGTTGAAAAATCTGATCTTTTTTTTTCGAAAAATTTCACTTTGGTGGAATCGTATTTTGTGTTGGGAAACTCTAAACCAAAAAAAGCAACGAATTTTTTTCTCCAAAAAAAAATATGTCAAGAATCATGAATCGTGTTGTTGAAACTGGATAACATGAATGTTTATTTGGTTTATGGTTGAAAAAATATAGGATTTATTAATGAATAAGTTCTGAAACAAGAGAAATCCACTCCACGACATTTCGAAGGTGCGACGTTTCGAATGTGCGACGTTTCGAAAACAAACATTTAAAATTTTTTGTTGAAAACTACCTCTCAGTACAAGCAGCATTTGAGCCCGTTTCGAAGTTTTTTTTCACCAGGATGTTTTAAAATTTTTACTTTCGAAACGTCACACTTTCGAATCGTCTGCTTTCGAAAATTCATACCTCTCTGAATAATTAATTCATTATATTTTTAAAATTCCCTTTCATTTTGAAGTCTTCTTGAAACAGTAATCTTTTTTTGAAAGCCAAAAAATCCCAAATTTTAACTCTAACTTTTGGAGTGTATCGAATGAAGCATCAACGAATTTCACAGAAAATAAGAAAGCCATCGAAACAGAAATGTTTTCGTTTCTAATTTCTGTCTTAACAAGATTCCATCTCAAGTGCTTCAAAATTTCTACAGTAATCTCAAGTTTCCATAAATAAATCCGTATAAACTGAATCCATTAGTTTTTCCATGTGTCCAGCAGTGTCCATTTCCCCCTTCTATCCTTCATATCTTCTTTTATTTTAATTTCAGTCATCTCATCCATCCGCTCTCTCTTCTGGAGCATGAAACAATTAAGGCTTCTCTCCAGTTTCTTTTCAGACTCTCCACTTTTTCCATACTATTTCCCCATCACTCTTTTTTCTCTCAATCCTCTAATCTTTGGCTCTAGAAGGCGTGCTAGTTTTGAAGAAGAAGGGAGGGAGCGCATGTGTGTGTGTGTGCTCCGAGAGCACTCAACGATATTGAAAAGTGGGCGGAGTCTTCTTTCTCTAACGTCTCCGTCTTGCAGGGGCCCCGCCGGCGCCGAAAAAAAACCGACTGGTCAGAAGCAGCTAAACGGGAAGGGCGACACTACTTCTCCTCGTATTTTATACTACAACCCGCTTATTCTGAATTCATTGGGATTTTGGATTAAGAAGAAGAAGAAGATGACGTCCTCGTCCATCGTCACACAATCGCTTCTCGCTGTTGCACTTTTGTCTGTAGCCATGGTTGAGGCTGCTCCGTTGGTTAGTTTTTTTTATAATAATTGGGGTGTCTGGGGATCTTAGGGGCCCTGGGGAGTCTAGGGAGAACGAATTGTATGATTTTTAAAGTTTATTGAAGCCTCAAAGCTCGTTCGAAGTTTCTAGAACGTCCCTTGGGAAATTGAAAGTTCCCAGAAAAGTGCACCAAAAATTTTGTTTTCCGATTTTCCATCCCAAAGTTCACTTCGCGCCTTTTGGCGCGTCCCCTCTTTTTATACGCCCTCTACCCCCTCCTTCAAAGTTGCCCGTGTGGCGCAGTAGGTATCGCGCGGGTCGTCCTCGCGATGGTCAGGGGTTCGGTTTTGTGGTGCAACCAAATTCTTTTTATATAATTTTCTTCCTTTAGAAATCAAAATTTCATCCTTGAGACCAAAAACTCTTTTTTTTCTTCTTTTTAATGTTGTTTTGAGAATATATGTTTTCCCCATTAGCTTCTTTATTCTTTATAAGGAGGCAAAACAATTTTTATTTTCCTTTGCCAAGATTGGTAGAGAGACTCAAAACAATCAGAATTTGTAATAGAAATTCTAGGGATTTGTACTTTCTGAAGAACATAAACTATACGATTTTGGCTCTTCTATAAACAAGTCAGAATCCAAAATTTTTTGTATTGTTCCACGAGATTCTAATGTATTTGAAAACTCAATTTTTTGTAGTTTCAATTCTTTTCTCACTGACTCAATCTTGTGACTTTTTGTAGTTCAGAATTCAGATCAAATAGAAGAGAAAAATGACGTCTTCGCTTTTCAAAATTGTATGTTTGATTCTTTCTTTGACACAATTTCCGGTTGATTCGGTTTCTTCTAGGTGCGTCATTCCCTGGTTCTATAGGGATGAGGATAATGTGATGATAAGATTTTAAGCCATATTATGAGCAAGATAAGGGGGAGTATAATAGCATGGATAAATTGCGCTCAAAAAAGCACCTGCTCCTTTTTCTTCTTTCTTTCAAAAAGTTTCCGCTCTTAACGTCTTCAACTTGAGCAGTTTTTGCTTCCTTTTTCTGAGAAGAAGAGCACTTTTCGAAGGCTCAAATTTCTGAATGTGTCAAATATCTTTTAGTATTACTACTAACGTAAATTCCTATCCAAAGACTACGGTAGAATTCAAAATTCTGCCCTTGGAGGAGTTCGTTTGGAATTCGAAATTTTTCGAAGACGTTTTTGTGAATACTAATTCCAATTTGGCTCTCTGTTTTTTGAGCCAATTTGATGTATCGAAAAAAGGGAATTTTGACATTTAAGATTTTGGGACTTCACTAGTTTTAGGGCTTCTCAAAAAATTTTGGATTTCATCAAAATAAGTATTTAAACGATTTTTAAGCCTTTGTTTGGGAAAAAGGAATGAGAAAATGAGTTCGGAACAAAAAAATGGGAAAGAGAAAACAGAAAGTACATTTGGAAGGAGACGAGTTCTTGAAGGCAAACGGAAGCTTCTTGTTTTTTTGAAGACTAAAAAAAGAAACTTTGAATTAGGAATTTGGAGCAAGTATACTATAAGAGATGTTTAGGGAAGAGAAGAAGAAAAAGAGAAATTGAAAATTCATGGGTTTTTTGTTGGAAAAAGGATCAAGGTCTGAAGGAAGTTGAATGACCACTAGAAGGGGGGAATCTAATGGATTTTAATCGGGGTACAGATTTTACGGTATTCGAAAATTATTCAATTTTTCGGTTTCAAAATTTGTTAAAAATCGATCATTAATTTTTTGACACCAATATTTTTTTTTCTCGGCGCAGATTCATAGAACACTAATTTTTCCTGAGCTCGCCGGGGTGTCATTCTATTAGAGGTGTCCTTCTAATACAGATTTTACGGTAATTAGAATTTCTCTCTATTCTTGGACAAACTAGACCCGAAACTTTAGATTTTGAGTTTTCTAGATCATATTTAAAAGCAATAATAATCTATGAGCACAAGTTTCACTTCGTCATCAGAAGTAATAGATCAAATGAATTTCAGCGGGAATTAAAGTCGAAAAATTACCGATTTCGGGAATTTCGACATAGCTCATAACTCCGATAATTTTTGATAAAATTTTACGGTTTCTTAACCAATCAATATCTTTTTAAATGAGGAAATATGTTAATAATCTTTTTGCCCGATACCCCTGAAAAAAGTTATTCACATTTTAATGAGATACTGAAATTCGTTGCCGCTCATCCCCGGAGCGAGTCGACAACAGGAGAGAATTTCGGCAAAAAATTTCCATTGGTTCAAAGCAACAAATATTCAATTTGTGAAGTTATGAATATATTATCTGAAACAGTGAAAACCTGGTAACCGAGACTTTTTGAGATAACGGATTAACTTTTGCTGTTTCAAGAATATTTTTAATATGAATTTCAAATTTTCTGAGCTGATATTGTTGCTGACGCTGCTCCGGGCCCCCATTGTTAGTCACTAATCACAAATCGATCTGATCCCGTTTCACTAAACATTTCTAGTGTCCCCGATGAACCTAGAACTTTGAAACCGTAAACAATTTCGCAATTTATCCCCCCAAAAAACACTAAATTTTCGATTACATTCCTTTTTCGGTCCCTATCCATTTCATTATCCCAAAATGACCCCTTCTTCCCAACTTTGTTTTCCACCCTCATCTCGCTTTTGTTTTCCGGATCGTGTCCCCATCTGGAGGAATATAAAAATTTCCTCCTTCATAACAAAAAGCCTTCTCTATATGAATGACTTTATAAGGTTCTTTCTTTCCCTTTCAAATAGATTCAATTATATTTTTTCAAAAGAAGAAGCCGAGGAAAAGGCCAATGAGCAAAGGGGACGACCAGATGGGGAGCATGATCTTTTTCTGCAATTTTACTATTAGAGTGGAAATTGAAGTTAATTAGGGTCCCCTGTCTGGAAATTGATAAACAAAATAATAAATTAAAAAGGATCAAATAAAAATGGGATCAATTTTTATTACAGGAGTCCGCCAAGAGCGCAGCAAAGAACACGAAAACAGTCAGTGCATCGGCTACGAAAACGAAAGGATACGGTAGGGAAGAAAAATGGAAAAAAAGGATTCTTAGAATTACGGTTTCAAAAGTTGAAATCCAACAATTTCGTGCTGTTATGATTTCGATTCTAAGAGGCCGCGACATTGCGAAAGCAGACATTTCGAAAGTGCGACGTTTCGAAAGCAAAAATTTCGAACTAATCTATGGAGATATAGCTTTTAGTACAGTGCAGAATGTTGCCCGTTTTTGTACTGGGAGATTTTCCCCAGAAAGTTTTAAATTTTTACTTTCGAAACGTCACACTTTCGGAACGTCACACCTGCGAAATGTCGCAGAGCCTCAGAATCTAATGAAATAGAGTTCCCAGAGAATACTAGAAGTATTAAAATCCACAGAATTTTACATAGGATCGTTCTGAATTCTAGTGAAGCCATTGTTTTGGTAATTTTGCTTTCGAAACGTCGCACTTTCGAAATGTCGCAGAGCCATAATTTCGAAAATGACAATTGCTTTTGCTAAAGATTTCTGCTATTTTATTTTTTCCAAAGTTGGGAGATGTACTTGAATGAAATTCAACCTTTGGAATTGACTAGCACGAACCAAAACGAAATATTGTTAGATTTTCGAAGCAGTGATTTTTATGAAAATTTTGGCAAATTTTTCAAAGTTGTTTCTCACAGTTCAAAATTAACTTTGCAACTGAAAATAATCACAGAATGAACGGCAAAGATCACAATAAGCTAACTTCTGAAAATAACATTGAAACATAATTTTTTTTTGAGAATTCAGAGGTATCTTTTTTAGGTTCTGAATAAATAGAGGACATATCTTTCTAATACAATTTTTACGGTACTTTTGAAAAATTGCCCAATTTTCAACAGCAATTGACTAGCATGAACCGAAACGAAAAGTTTTTAGATTTTTTGAAACAGTGATTTTTAAGAAAATTTTGGCGAAATTTTCAAAGTTGTCTCTCACAGTTCCAAAATTAACTTTGTAACGAAAATGGTGAATGCCAAAAATTATAATGACCAAACTTCTGAAAATATCGATATTCGCTGAAACAGTAATTTTTGCAGTTCCCGCCCCAAAAAGTCTCCGTCGTGGAAAGCGAAACGTGATTCTGGAGGAGATTCCAGATGATAACGATGCCGTTTTAGGCGGCACCGAAGAGGATGTGCTCCGAGAGCAATTGGCTGGTTAGTTGAAAAAAAGGACGTGGGACGGAAATGGGTATTGGATTACATTATTAATTTTTCGGTTTTTAAGTATCTGGAATTTTCGATTTCTTACTGTTTCAATGCAAATTTTAACACTTCTCTCGACGTTTTCATCCACTCACAGTCTCTTTTTCCAATTCTTATCCAGTTATTTTTTTCTGAAAAATTATTCAGGGATTCTATTAGCATAATCCATCATCTAATAGCTTTATTTACCTCGATATTTGCAAGATTTCGTGCGATTTTAGATTCAAAAAATTAGTAATTGGATTACGACAGAGAATCCCTAAATGGGATTAGCTTATGAGGGATTTCTGACATCTAGGCTACAAACTACAAATTTTTTACAAACGTTTCTTTTTTCAAAAAATCTCAAATTTCCAAGACGTTTGTTTCCCACGAAAATTAGTCAATCTTCTTCTCTTCACTTTTTGGTTTTTTCACTCTTCGAAAATCAGCTGCTGGGGAAGAAAATTGGACACAAAATATATATTATTTTTCCGTTTCGTTTTTTCACGGAGACAGAGACAAATAGCAATTAGGTGAGGGTGTCTGAAAATTTTACAGCTGGGAAGGGAGAGGGATTTTGAGAAATTTTTCAACAGCAGTTTGAAAAGGGAAAAAAGATGACTGAGAGTTGTGGTTGGAAGGTGTTTGAAACTGTATTGGGAGCTCAAAATGAGCACATTCTTGAAATTCAAATAGATTGAAATTAGTCTTATTAGAATCCTCGTCAAAATTTGACTCACAAAATATGTTTCAAATCAGATGTTATGATCCATTTCGAGAATTCAGAAATGTCTTTTAGGTATTCAAAAATAGAGAGACATGTCATTCTTATACAGATTTTAAGGTAATACAAACAGTTACAGTTTCAAATACGATTTTTCAACTTTCGGGTAGATTATAACAAAAGTACTCTCTCGAAAATCTTTGGTTTTCATTAGAAATCCTCTGAAACAGAAAGATTTTTTGAAAGATTTTTTTTGAGAGGAATCCGAATTTTAATCAACTTTTAATAATTTTAATATATGTTAATAATTCAAGTAGAAAATTCTACGAAACTATAATATGGAACAACTCATGGATGTTTCAAAAGAGAAATAATTTTCAACTTCATATATTTTCTGTTTCAATGAAATTTGAAATTAAAATCCAATTTGGTATTAATAATGGAAGGCGACCTATCGGCAGGACCCCAGAAAGAAACACGGACTACAAAAAAAGACAGTTTATGTTTCGAATTTTTGAAAATAGGGGCCATTTCCTTCTAATACAGATTTTACGGTAAATAAAAAAGTTATAGATTCCAATACGTTTTTTCAACTTTCGACCCACTAGATTATTACAAAGGTACTTTCCCGAAAATCTTTGGTTTTCTTTAGAGATTCTCTGAAACAGAAAGAATTTTTGAAAGAATTTACGGGAAAAGTCCTTCAAAAGAATTTGAATAGTATTCAATTCTTTGTTAAAAAAACTCAAGCCATAATCTACAAGACTCTAATAAGAAACAACTCATAGAAGTTTCAAAGAGGAAATGATTTTCAACTACATATATTTTCTGTTTCAATGAAATTTAAAATTGAAATTTAATTTGTAATTTGTAATGCGTTGAACATGTGACACAAAACTACATCAATTTTCAGTTTTTAAAACGATTTTCTATTTGAATTTTTCGATTCCAAATAATTTGGGATATATTATTTTACATACATCCAAGAAAAAAGATTCTTATGATTAAAAGTTCAGAAGCTTTCTTGAATTCGATTTCTGCCTGAAACCGTACTTTTTTTTTGACTCCGTGCCATTTCGAAACTCTTCCAAATTCCCAAATCTATTTCCGGAAAACTCTAAAAGTCCATTATCAATAATTCAGATGAGATGATCCACCTCCTCTTTTCTCTCTCAAAATCATCCATCATTCCTTTTTTTCCCAATCCCAAAAAGACATCTCATTTTCCTCTGATATTGCCTCCGGATATTTGACATCTTCTCCTCTTAGTAAAATTTCCAGAAAGTAGTGTGTATTTTGAAGAGACGCAGAGAAAAGAGAAACATAAGAGAGCACTCAAAAAAAAACACAAATGTGAGGGGTGAAATGAGCATAAAAGGGTGAAGATTAAAGTTCTTTTTTATTTGCGAGAGGGAGAAATTGGCAAAGTTTGGATTAGGGGGGGGGGGGGGGGGGGTACAGAAAGGGATTTTCTGTTGCAACTGAAATAAATAGACTCTTATTATTGAACAGAAAAGGAATCACACAAGAATTTGGATTAGATTTTTGGGAAAACGCTAAAATATGAGTTTTTTTTTTGGAAAATTGTTTGCTGTTTCACACAAAAAGTGAGACTTCCCTGGTTTCTTCAGAATTTGTTTTTTCATTTATAATGAATTCGTCAATTTTCAGAATTTCGAAATCAGAATTCACAAAACTTAAACCTAGGAACTTACTATTTAAATCTGGGAATATGTCGGAGCTCTAATTTTTTTTTCAAACATAAAACTAGATTATTGGAAAAATGCTGAAACAGGAGTTTTTTTTCAAAAATTATTTGCTGTTCCACACAAAAATTAAGACTTCACTAATTTCTGAAGAATTCGATCATTTCATTTATATGAGATCGTCAATTTTCAGAATTTCGAAATCACAATTCAACTTAAACCTAGGAACTTACTATCAAAATCTCGAAAAACGTCAGAATCTCAATTAACAATCAGTGATTTCAAGAAGAAGGCAATTTTTTTTAAATGTGGACCTATAGGTCTGTAACTCAGCTTAAACTGAACCGGTTTTGACGAAAATTATACAGAAAGATAAGAAATTTGTCGACGTCGATGTCTATATGTTTCGATTTTTGATATCTCTGAAATTGAGAAAGCTCCGGCTCTTTTCTTGAATTTTCTGTACTAATTTTGAAGCGAAAAATTGTTGGTGAATGGTATGCTTAAAATTAATCTTCAAATATTTGAGAATCTGAAAAATTGAGAATCTCAAAATTCAAAAAAAAAAGATTAGGATTCAAAAAAATGAAGCTCGTCAGAATCTGGAAATCTGAAAAGAAAATATGAGATTCTCGAAATCCCGGAACCTCGAAACACCAGATTCTTAGAATTTTTGAATCTAAGAATCTCAAAACTTGGATTCTCGAAGACTTCAAAAATTATACTTTGAATTTACAAAACAGAATTTTTTTTTCAAAAAGGATGCAAAACCCCAAAACTCATCAGAATCTTAAACCTAATTTCATATTTTTCCAAAACCAGATTTTTATAATTTTTGAGTTCCAGAATCTCAAAGTCTTCAAATTTCATAATTTTACTTTACAAAACTGAAACTCATCATATTCTTGAATCTAGTTACCTTGAAATTCTCTATAACCCTAAAATCACCTAAAATCTGATTTTCCAATTCCCATTGTCTCCATCCCAGACACCCTAAACCCCCTTTTCTAATCCTTTTTTTCCTTATTTTCCATACAAATTGAATCCCATTCATTCATCATCATCATCATCATGACATTTCCCAACCACAAAAGGCTTCCCTATCCATGAATCACTTCTATTTTTTCCAGATCTTAGCGATGATCAACTCGCCGTTTTGGCCGAAATCGTCCAAAACGAAATCGACCAATACAATCCGGAAGCCGGCGTTGAGGCTTATGAAATCGTTGAACTTCCAGAATACTGTAGGTTTTGAAAAAAAAAAGAGAGAAAAAAAGAAAAAAGAAGGGTTTTCAGTGACTCAACCAATCGAATACTACCCACGTGATCGTCGTTCGGTGCCAGTCTTCGAGGCATACGACGAGAATGAACTTCCGGAACAATTCGAGGATAATCAGGAGGTAAGGAAGGTTCATACTGACACTAGAAAATATAATAGTTTTGAGTTTTGAATCTTAATTGAAACTGAAAACTTTTTTTGCATATATTGAAAACGGAGGAATAATTTGGGCGCGATTTCAGAACTTTTGAATTTGAATTGAAACAGTAGAAATGTTGGGAATTTAAGAAATGAATCAATTTAATACTGAAATTCTAGTAAAAATCTGAGTTATCAGTTTGGATAGTATTTTTAAAATTTTCACTGTTTCAATCTAAACGATACAACGGAGTTATTAGTTAAATAGTGATTACTTATCAAAATAACTGGGGTTTGAAACTGCAATTATAGAATTTCAGAAATTTTAGTTTTTTTCAGAACTTTTTCCTCTAAAAATTTCCTAATGGTTTGCTGTGTTTATGCTTATTTACACGATTATGTATATACAATCACCCTGGACCATTGATCTGATTGAACTACTGAAAAATCTCAAAAATAATTGAAACGGTAGATTTTTCGAAATCTGCTCCCGTTTACTGAAGATTTTGAATTATCTGGATTTTCTTTTGGGTTTTGAGATTTTAAAGTAAGATTACAGTAACTTTTTTGTGCTCATGTAATCTTCCCAAGTTCAGTATTTACGAAAATAACAATATTTTTGCATAATTATCGTTAAAAATCGATTTTCAAATCGCGAGCTTACATTTTTTCTACACTATTTTTAAAAAATGTAGAATTTTTTGCTGATTCACATGCACCTATTATCGCTGCTCAAAACGTATTTTGAAGCGAGTTATGAGCGTTTGAAGTTTCAGTAAGAGAGACGCAGAGAAAGCAGACACTCTCGTTGTTGAAGAGACGCAGAGAAACGAGACAGTGTCTGCGTCTCTCACGAAAACTTCCAAAGCTCATAACTTGCTTCAAAATGAGTTTTGAGAAACGATATCAGGTGCATTCGAATCAGCGAAAAATTCTACATTTTTTGAAATAGATTAGAAAATTGTAAGTTTGCGATTTGACAATCGATTTTTTCGAGTTTCAGAGATTTTCATGAAAAAATTTTGTTATTTTTGTAAAAAATAGAAAATGACTGTAATCCCACTTTAATTAGTTTAATAGTATAGAGTAGACATAATATTCTCATTCACCATTTTGAAGTTTCTGAGATTCACATTTCCTAAGAAACGGTAAATTTCATCGGTACTCCAAATCAATATTAACCTCCAATTATTGAAATCTCAAATGAAACTGTATTATATTTCCAGCTAATCTTTGTTCATGAATAAATATTATTAGTTTCGTAAATATCCAATCACTCAAACTTTTAACAAAACCGTAACTAATTTTCAGCTAATCTTCGTCCCAGAAGAAGCCCTCCTTGAAGCGGCCGCCGAGGAACAAGACGAATTGGAACTTCGTCAAAGGATAGCTGAAATTGCAACAATTCTCAATGAGAGAGCTTCTCGACGATTGAGATTCATCTAAATTTTTGAAATTTTATTCTCTTCTCGCTTCTATTTTTCTCTTCTCCCGGTTGACACCACACACACACCCACACATTTTCAACGGTTTCCCTCCGAATTTTTTCTCCTTTTTTCAAAGATTTCTATCTTTCTATCTCTTTCCAGCCCACACCAAGTCAAAACCAAAATCGCTAATTTCAAAAAAACTATTTATTTTGTAGCCAAAAAAAGAAGAAGAGTCTGATACAAAATAAACTGTTTTCTACCGTTGATGATGTTTATTCACAAATTTCGAAACACATTGACGATCGGGTTCGGCGAGGTCGCGGAGATAGGCACACTGCTCGATTTGGTCGGGATTCCAGCGCGTTGATGGACGGATTCGGAGACTGGAAATTGAGATTTCAGATTTTTGACAGCTCGAGATTTGGAATGATCTAACAAGGGGATTACGAGAAGTCGTGTGTTGAACTTTTTTCTGAGACCTTGGTCCTAGACTAAACTGACCCTGAAAAGCTCAAATCTGCAATTAAAAAAACCAAATGTTCACGTAACTCGAGACATGAGCCCTCCAAATTGAGGTCGACACTAAAATGAGGTACTTTGAGAGCTCATATCTCGAGTTACGTGAACTTTTCGCCATTTTTTATTGCAGATTTGAGCTTTTCAGGGTCCGTTTAGTCTAGGACCAAGGTTTCAGAAAAAAGTTCAACTCACGACTTCTCGTAATTCCCTTGTAAAGCATCTTTCATTATTCTAGTAATCAATTTTCAAGAAATGTTGAATCTAGATGATCCAAAATATGTCCTTTTTGTTTTATCACTCCCACGATGCTCACCAATTACTAATAAGCTCAGCTAAGGAATCCGGATATCCATCGATTGGCTCTACCATAATCTCCTCGTACGAAGTGAATCCTTTCAAATAATCCTCATGATTCGGACCCATCGCCAATTCCCAAAGAGTTAAGCCAAAACACCAAATGTCCACTTTTTCACTGCAAAAAATAGGTAAGAATTCGTAAAGGAAGCCTTTTTCTTCAATAAAAATTGAGATTTTTCACTCGAAACTTATATAAAGATGAAGGTCTCGATGAGATCTACAAAATGACATATAACATGGCCAAATTTTTTGGCTCAATTTCAAAAAAATTTCGCCAATAAATATAGTAATTCTGTATATCATTCTGTAGATCTCATCGAGTTCTACATTTTTATAAAAGTTTCGATTGAAATTTGTCTATTTTTATCGGAGAGAATCGATTTTCTGACCTATAATCGTTTCCCATTCGTTGTTCTGGCGCTTGATAAAACAGTGTGCCGATTTCAGTTGTAGCAATCCGAGTTGTGTTTTCGATTCTCTGCAAAAACAATGATTCATTCAAATGTAGATAACTTTTTTCAGGGGGATCGGATAAAAATACGGCCATCAAGGAAAATGTTCCTTATTTAAAAATCTATTGATTGGTTAAAAAACCGTAAATTTTCATTGAAAATTAACAGAGTTACGGCTTGCCGAAATTGCCAAAAAAATGCGTAACTCTGTTCGATAGCTTTTCTAATAAGGAACATTTCCCTTGTTGACCGTATTTTTACCCGATGTCCCGGAAAAAGTTATTCACAGATTTATGAGTTTCAGACCGAAACCTCACCTTGGCAGCTCCAAAATCGCAAATCTTAACCTCTCCATTCAAATTAACCAGTATATTATCGGGTTTGATATCTCTATGGATGTACCCAGGTCCACTATTCCACACGTGTCGTATCGCCCGTATTAATGATAATGTAACACTTTGATGAACGGGGAATGGAAGTGCACCGAATTGACGGAAGTCACCACCATCCATGTATTCAAGGACCAGCTCTTTTTTCGTTGAGCTAACTTCACAGCCGAAATAGTCAACTACGTATGGCGATTGGGAGCACTGAAAGAACTCATTGAAGGATTACTGTAGTTTTGAAGATTTGAAAAACTTGGATTTTTTCCTTATTTTTTTGTTGAGATTTTTACATGGTTTGAAGTAGAATTTTTGATAGCATTTTCTGAAAATGTTTTTGGCTTGAAAATCAAAAACTATTTTCAGACAATGCTCCAAGAGGATTTATTGTTCTCACAAAAATTCTACATCGAACTGTAAAAATGTTGACATAATAATTGTTTTATAGCCGTTTTCGCTAGATTTGAAATACTTTATTATGCTGATCTCAATGAATGAGAGTCCTGGCTGAATTTCCCCGATTCTTTGGCTTCGATCTCAGTGCGACAATGCTACAGTAATATATTGAAATTTAAAGAAACATACCTTGATTTTTTATTTAATTTTTCATGTTTTTCGAACGATTTCCAACAAGTTTCCGAGTGAAATGTAATTTTCGGAGCAAATAACAACATTTCACTCTGAAATTTGTTGAATCGTTCGAAAAACATGAAAAATTTAAAAATTGACCTGAAAATCAGGGCATGTTCCTTTAAATTTCAATATATTACTGTAGCATTTTCGAGCCGAGATATCGCAGCCAAAAAATTCGGAAAATTCGGCCATGGCTGACATTGATTGAGACTGACATAATATCTGCTCTTTTTTCACTACAATACAGACAATTTTTACTATGTTTCGATTTTTAATATTTCAAATTACCTCTTCATAGGCCACGATCTCTCTTTCATACTCCTTTTTATCGTTATTATGCGATAGAATCGTCTTGATGACATACCATTTATCTGTTTTCTCATGTCGTGCCCTAAACTTTTTTCTCTTTTTTCCCCTCCAATTTTCTGCCTATTCTTACAGTATCACAGAGCCATGAACCCCATTCCCAACGTATCTTCCTCGCTGTAATTCAGATGGAAAAATTCGAGAATTCTCTGAATTCATTGCAGACGAAGAAGGTTTTCTGACCTCCACTCTCTCCAGAATCAAGACAATTTCCTCGTCTTCGTCTGCTTTTTCTAATCTTTGAGTGAATTTTTCGAAATCCTCGGCTCCGCGAACTTTCAAAATTGCGCCGTTTTCATTGCTATATTTTAGCTTGAATTCTTCAGAAATTTCAGGAATTTCCAGTGCCAACTCGGCCATAAAAATGTCGCGATGCTGCCAAATGTGACCGGGGAACTGGAAATGCGGGCGATAAGCTATTGGAACGATTAAAAATCAACCTGTAGGCTTTTAGGCTCCTCGAGTTCTCCCGGATTGTTCGCTAGCTCATAATAAACTAGAAAGGACCGAAATTCTAGCATTTTCAGAATTTTCAGTAGAGAAAATAGTTGAGGGAGAAATAGGATAGGAAAGAAAAAAAATCGAGTGCTCTTTCTCTCTTATCTATTTGCTCTTTGGAGACTCTTATCTCTTGAGTGTAAGGACAAGAAGGGGGAATTAAAGTTGTTTAATTCACTTTTGACATTTCTCATATTTTTAATATTTATTTTTTCACACAATTTCTCTCGACGAATAAATTTTATTTCTTTACAGATTTCTTGGAATTTTAAACTTACGGGAGGAGAACAACAAATAATTTAAAGATATGATTAAGGATCTAATATTAATTCAGGATACAAAGAAAGGAACATGAAATAGAGAGAGATCCAAATATGAAAAAGGGAAGTACAATTAAAAAAAGAACGGGTAAAAAATGGGTGAAGCAAATATTTTCGGAAATATTTTGTTCCAAGTTTTCAAATTTTCGTCGAGGTTTTATTCAATATTTTGACATTTTGATTGGGTTTTTGAATGTGATTTCTGTGGCTCAATGTTTGGGTTGAATTTTTGGAATTTTAGTATGGTCGGAATCTGCAATTTTTGGTTATTTTCATATTTATAATTTTATTTTTTTCAAATTTTAATCTTTCATTTTACAAAATCGATCTTACCCAGCAGGCTGTCCTCCTCGTCCTCTTCCCATTCCACCTCGTGAGCTCATTGGTCCTCCTGGACCACCACGCATACCACCACGTCCTCCTCGGAAATCTCCTCTGAATCCTCCTCGACCTCCTCCGCGTCCGCCTCTTCCTCCTTCGGCTCCACCTTCCTTCTTCTCATCATCCGTCTTCTCTTCGTTATCTCCACTTCCGTTCTTTAAATGAGCTGGTGTGGTGTCCTCGTGGATCTAAATATCTCGTTAGTAACCTTAATAGATGTGGAACTTTGCGGTGATTCCGAATATCACAACGAAAATGCTCCAAAATGTTTCTCGGAGCCAGAAACGCAGTCAAAGGGTTTGAAATGGGACAGAAGTGCTCGCTTGCTTCTCCCAGGATTTTTAGACGACATTAGTCATATTTTTCTGTTAATTTACCTGTCAGAGTGTCATTTGATACTATTTTCAGTGAAATAATGAGCGGAATTGACACTCTGGCTCGTAAATCAACAAAAAAATATGACTAATGTCGTCTTAATCCCGGGAGATGCAAGGGAGCACAGCTGCTCCGTTTCGACCTCTTTGATCGCGTTTTCTGGCTCTGGGAAAATTTTTTGAGCATTTTCGTTGTGATATACGGAATCAGCGCAAAATTCTGCATCGTTTAAAGCAATAATGATGTTTTCCCGGAATCTACTCTCTTACCGGCTGCAGAATTCTCGACAGCTCCTCGATGACAGCGGCGACACGCCCATATGCAATGTATGCTGGAGCCACGGTCTCAACTTTGACATGAAGAGGCCCACTGAAATGAGCGTGCTGTGGGTCTCCTGAAGCCAAGAGCTCCGCCTCCTTCTCGCGATCCTTCGTCGAACCACGTCCCAGAATGTAGATGTGGCACTTGTGGGTCTTGCAGAGAGTTTGAAGAGTCGCTCCTTTTGGTCCGAGCACTTTTCCGATGAAGTTGAACTGAAAAACATGACGATGAGCTATAATTGAACGCTGAGAAACGTACGTTTGGATGACGATAGACTGGAATCAGAACCTTCTTGCAAACCTTGACAGGCTTCGCCACGTCTACTTCAAGCCACTCTGGATCAATGTTATTCTCCAACTTCTCCTTTTCAGTGTTCAGAAGTCGTCGCGCATTACGGAATTGATCTCCAGAAGCCTCTAGACCTCCGACCTCAGCGTGAATCTCTCTCAAAACCGCTTGTATCTCGGCGTCCAACGGTGACGGCATTTCTTGTGGTGGGTAACCACCGCCTCCCGGATACATTCCGTAGCCTCCAGGTGCTCCGTACGGATTGTATGGATCATATCCTCCGTAGGCTGGAGCCCCGTATCCTTGATCTTGGGGTGGATATCCTGCGTGACCACCACCGCGGCCTCCTGGTCCTGCTGGACGTGGTGGATAGCCGCGCTGTTGTTGGTATGGATCCATTGGTCTTGTGAGATCTTTGAGAATCAGAAGAGATGCCTAAAAAACATTTATAAAAAATTGAAGGCGAAAAAAAAGTTGAAAAACCGACGAACGCCTAATTTCCCGTTTCTACGAATTTGTGAGGAAAATCACTCGAAAAATGTTGTATCTTTGCTACTAAATCAGTTTCATATAAAAATCGATGAAAAAAGCAGTGGTAACGATGACAACGCGCAGGATTCAGAAGACATCGCGTCGCCGTTCGATTCGAATTCTCGCTGTTCGTTGGGGCGCGTTTGCGATGTTTGCATAGTTTGCGTGACGGTGTTTGCGGAATTGCCGTCGATTTCAACGAAAAATTCTTTTTTTTGGAAAATGGCGACTTTTGCTTCGCGAGATTTGCTGAAAGAAGACGAAGAGGAAAAATCGACAGATGTCGCAGGTCCTTCAGAAAAACCTGAAAAAGATGTACTAGGAATCGTGAAAACCGGTCCGAAGAGTCTGGCTACTGGAGAGGTTTTTGAAAAATAAAGGGAAAATTAATAAAAAAAATATATTTCAGTCATCGTCATTGTTCAAATTGAAAAACGAGCTACTCAGGCGGAAGGATAATCTCGGTTCACAACACATTATCAAGAGTAGTGGGACTCATGTCACTGGGAAATCGGTATTTCCGATTTTCTTCGAAGCGGAGTATTAATTTTACCCTTTTTAGAACCTCCTGAGCACCAAGAAAGAAGAAAAAGAGCGTCTAGCTCGTGAAGCAGAAGCCAGAAATCAAAGAATCGCCAAAAATGAGCGGGCTCTTCGTCGAGAAGAGGATGAAGAGAAGCTTCGAGCAGCGCAAGCGAAATTGAGAGACAAAGCAGAGTTGTATGAAAGAATGCAAGAAGGAAAAGTGGTTTTGGCGAATCCAGATGACACTCCTGTCGATTTTCTGGTGGATTTTGGAACGAAGCGAAGGAGAATTGATGAGGAACGAGAAATTGAGAGGGAACGATTTAGAGAGCAAGAGGAAGCGGCACCGACTGGATTTGGAAGGGCACCGGTTCCAGAACATTATCATCATAGTGAAGGTAATTAATCGATAAATAAGAACGATTTTATGCTGAAATTTGAATTTCCAGAACAACGCGTCTACGGAACGTCTCATATGAGATTATCGATGAATACGAATAAACGAAGAGAGGATATCGAGAAGCTTTTGGAAATGTCGAAGAGTACAGACGCGGAAATCGCGAAACGGAAAGCAGCGAAGAAGCAGAAGGATAGGGAAAGAAGAGAGAAAACGAACAGAATGAGAGTTAGAAATGGACTGGCGCCTTGTAAGTTGAGCAGAGAGCGATTTTCTCCAATTTAAATTGAGATTTTTCAATAGAAACTTGTATGAAAACGTAGGTCTCGATGATATCTACAAAATGGCATGCAATTTTTATGGTTACTTAATTTTCAGGTCCAGATAGGCGTAACATTGAGCTAAAAGTGGTGCAAACCGTGAAAAATTAAGCTAAATTTGATGAAAATCGCAAAAAAGCTAAAATTTATGAGAATTGCTGAAAAAAGGTAAAATTGGTGGAAATCACAAAAAAATTAGCTAAATCTGATGAAAATTGGCAAACATTGAGCTCAAAATGCTGAAAATCGCAAAAAAAATGATGAAAATTCAAAAAAAGCTAAAATTGATGTCGCAACAATGATCGCAAAAAAATGAGCTAAAAATGATGAAAATCGCAAGAAAAATCTAAAAATAATGGAAATCGCAAAACAATGATTATGAAAATCATGAAAAATTGAGCTAAAAATGATGAAAATCGATCGCAAAAAATTAAGCTAAAAATTATAAAAATCGCAAAAAAATTGAACTAAAAAAATTGAACTAAGAAAAAGAAAAAATGGTCCTGGATGATTCTGAAAAGCTCTAAAGGCTTCCGGAGGCTTCTAAAGGTTTCTGGACGCTTCTGGAAGACTCGGGACGATTCTGAAGGCTTAAGAAATTTTTTTGTGCCAGATCAGCTTTTTCCATACTTTTTTAGCTCTTTTTTTTTTGCGATTTTCACCAGATTCAGCTCAATTTTCGCCTACCTGAATCTGAAAATTGAGAAAGCTTAAGAATTGTATGTCATTTTATAGATCTCATCGAGACCGATATTTTCGTATAAGTTTTGATTGAAAATTTTCAATTTTTATGGGAGAAAATTCTCAATTCCCCTCCTTTCAGTACCATCACCCCCAGCAACACCACCTCCGCCAGAAATCGATTTGGATTCCATTCCAATGCCGGGACAAAAGGAGACTCCAGAAGAACGACACGCTCGTCTAATGAAGTCGGATCGAGAATGGGATCGAGGAAAGGGCCTCTACACGACATGGATCGAGAAGGAGCGAGATGAGAGGGACGATGAATTTAGACCGCCGGATTCGTATTTTAAGTGAAGAACATTGTGTATATAATATGAATTTATGCTTGAAATTGTACAATATAAGTGGTAGTGTTGGGATCAATGGGATTGTAGCTCAGAGAGACCCGAGAAAATTAAAAAATACTAGAGAGAAATGTGAGAGATCAACGCGGTGAATGAAAAATGACAATTATCGATAAAAAACGGGGCTCCCGGAGCCGAAATTCTAGAAGAATGAAGATGTGGTCTGAAACATGGACATGGAATTATAATCGTCCATTAGATTATCTCCATAAAGGGAACTTTGTGAGCCATCATCACTCGTTGAAGTGCTCACAGACTCGGGGCCACCCAGATCAACTGCCAGAGTTTCGAATAGATCTTCATCCTCATCCAATCGATTCAGATTCGCTAGAGATGGTTCTTGATTTGGCTGGAAGTCCAACATTAGCTCCTGCATAATTTGATCCGAGAGATTCGGCGCCTCGAGTTTTCGCTTCCGATTTGGTGCTGGGATTTCCGACATTTGAAGTTGGAATGGTTTCTTTGGAGGAGCCTCGGTTTTATAGATTTGTGGATAAACTGGAGAAGGGCGGGGTTTCGGAGCTCGTTGTTGCGGTCGAGGCTCCACCACTTTTCGAATGTAATATTTCTTTGGGACGGGCTCCGATGCTTGAGAATTGCTCCGCGATATGAGTTTTCGTGGTGGGTGCCGGGGGCTCTGAAAAAAAAAACGTTGTCAAAATGAATGGAAGCAGACACTGGGCCACCGCGAGCCAGCGATTTTCAATGCTCCGGGACAATTCGCAGCTCGACATTTCGCAGCCGAGACTTTCCGCATTCAAAAATGCACTATTTCTCGCATAAATTGTGTTAAAATGAACAAAAAACAGACAATTAACTATGATAATTGTCATTTTTCAGTTATTTAAAGGTGTTTTATGCGAAAAATAGTGCATTTTGGCTGCGAAATGTCTCGGAGCCCGATTCGCAGTTAAAAATTCATCATTTGTCGCATAAATTGTGTCCAAATAAACAGAACATGGAAATTAACAATGATAATTATCATTGAGATACATTATTGTCATTTTTTCCGTCTTTGTGAGGTACTTTTAAAGAAAATCGTGGTTTTTTGGCTGCTAAATCTGGCTGCGATGTGTCCCGGAGCCATTTTCTCTCATTTAATTCAAGATTTTTCAGTCAAAACATATATAAAAATGCAGAACTTCATGAGATCTACAGAATGAAATACAAAATAGCTATTTTTCTCTGCTCAATCCTGTGTAGGTTTCCGTTAAACACCCAGGATGACTAGACTTGCGCCATACATGCTCGGAAATCGGGTACTACAATTTTTAAAAATGTGGGTAAAAACTCAAAATGCGAGCTAGAAATAGGAAAAAAAATTAATCGCAAGCTAGAAACCTCAAAATTATAAATTTGCGAGCTATTTAGCCGGTGACGTACCGAACATACAGGTCGGTCGACGTCGGTGCTGACTTCCGTTCATTGCGCCTACACGGGTCTTTAATGGTAATCATCACAAACGTGAGCGGATAAACATAGCCATTTTGTATATCATTTTGTAGATCTCAACGAGCTCTTCATTTTGGTATAAAATTTGATGATAAAATCGTGATTTTAAACGGAGAAAACTGCCTTGAATGAAAAATGAACTTACAGTTCTCGCGCTTGTGAGATACGCTCCTATTGGCATTTTAGCGATCGTTTCGGTCTCAACACTGGGTTCCGGCTGAAAAATTGGAGCTTTGAATGGGAAAAAATGGCGGGAAATTTTGGTACCGTTGATGGTTGTGACGGTCCCGGATTCTTCGGAGAGATCGGAATTTCTACTGTTTCAGTTTCCGATAATTTCCTCTTGTTCAAAATGCTCAAATGTGGTGGTGGTTTCTCCAAAAGCTTATCCAAAAGAGATTGTTGCTTCGGAGGAGGCTGTCCTGGTGCAATTGGAGCGTTCCGGAGGGCCCGTTGTTCTTGGTGCTGAAAAATACCGATTTGAATGAAAGTGTTACAGAAATATCAGAATTTTATTCTAGATTATGTTCATATGTTTAGATTTTCAATAGCTCGAAAATTGAACAAGTTACGGTTCTTTTCGTGATTCTTTCGAAATTTTCACTTACATATTGCATAATTTCATTGGCCAGGGGACCTTTTGCCGTGAGCATGTCCCGTAATAAGGAAGAAATCGGGGTCTGTGGAACTTTTTCCGGAATTATTTCCACTGGTGGCTTTTTCGATGGCTGTGGTTTCGATGCGGGAACTTTGACAATTCCATTTCCATCCTTCAGCCTATCGTATTCTACTCTTCTCATTTGGAATTTTCCATGAGCCATTGGCGCTGGCGGAACTCCATACGGATAGTAGGGATTCTGAGTTTGAGGGGGCCATTGGTGTTGGCTTGGCATAAATTGCAAAATCGGAGGCGATTTCTTCCTCGCGACATCTTGAGATTTGATTCGTTGGAAGGTTTGATCGAATTGCGCCAGCGCGTCTTCAATGGATTCCATTTCTGGCGGTTTTGAAGTTTCGGCGGGTCTTGGAAGGGTTGGAGCCGGGGAAACTACTGGGCTTGGCGTTGAGGAGAACAGTTTTTCCAGCTGGATTCCTTGGATGTTGATGTTTGTGGGTTCTGGAGCCCTTGATGCTACTTCTAACGTCTTCTGAATTGAGACTTCTGGAGTTGAGCGTTTCGGAAGGTTTGGATCAGGAGCCTTTGCTGCTGGCTCTTCTATTCCGGAATTATCCTCCGAGGAATCTGCTTCTGATTCTTCTGACTCAACGATGGTTTCAGAATCCGAATCCCGTCTCACTCCCGGACGATACTGACATTGGTTTAATGATTGGATTATTTGTTGTTCGAGAGTCTGAAAAATTTAAGATTTTTGAAAATCTTTTTCAACTTATTCTAATTTTTGAAGACAAATCTCTCGAAAATCAGGTTTCGAGAGAAACAGCAATTTTTTCCAAGGAAAATCTTTTCTTTCAAAAACTCACCCATCTCTCAATATCCCATTCCGAGACTTTCGCACTCCGATTTCTTGGCTTCGCCGGTCCCAACAAAACCCATTTTCCCTCCTCGCATTCGTCTGTCTGCGAACCCGTTTCACATTTAGTCATTTGTTGATTTCTGAAATTATGAAAAAATCTTACAGTTTCAGTGGACTTTTTTAAATTTAGCGATTTTGTTTCTTCTAGTTCTTGAATTGTAAGTCAAGCAAATTTCAAACTCAAAAAGTATCGAAAAACCGATATTTTCTTTGAAATGGGTGCGTGTGCGTGCGCTGCGCGTACAGGAATGGTCCCCGTTTGCGGATTATCGATTATTGTTTTTTTTTTTTTGAATGTACCGGCGAAGATGGTATGGGGGGCGTGTTTGCACAGAAGACAAGGGGGGGGGGGGGAATTATTGCAAGAAACTGAAAAATTTTGAAACTGTAATAAGGTGAAAGAAATCGAAATATTCAGTAGAAAGTAGAAAAAAAATCGAAAAAAGGTAGTCTATTGGAGTAAAATTTTTTTCATGAAAATTTGTTATTTTCGGATGATTTTGTATTGGAAATTGTTAATCAAGAGTTTTCGAGATGCACTAGCATAGCCGTACAATTTACAGAAAAAAGCAAAATTGAAAGCGAAAAATTTGAAGATTTTGGCAAAGGCGTAACTCCGTTCATTTTTTATGAAATTTAGCAATTGTTTAACGAATCGATAGCATTTTTAATGAGAAACATTTCTTGTGTTAACCGTATCTTTACCCGATCCCCTGAAAAAAAGTTATTCAAATTTGAAAGAGTCGTAGAAAATTGTTGCCGCTCATGCGCTGAACTGAATTTGCTTTCTCGAGCCCGATTTTTACAGTTTTGGTACTACTGTAGTTGAAATTTTCGGATTATTTTGTAATTGAAATTGTAGTTCACATTTTGGTTATAAATTTTCAATTTTCTTCGAAATTGTGGATCGCCGAAAATCAAAGAAAGACTAAGACTGAAATACTATCCAATTATCAAGAAAAATGAAAAATTGAAACAGAAAAAAATTTGAAAAAGTTGGATTTTTAGTTTTTTTTTGGGATATCTCCTATAAAAATTCGTTGTTTCGAAACTTCCTTGTGTTGAAAATTGTTGATTGAAGATTCATTCACGAACAGAAAATAAAAAATTGTTTGTTTCCCGATTACCGTATTTACTCCAATAGACCGGCACCTCTATATGTCCGGCACCCTCTAATAGACCGGCAGTCAAATGACCATTTTGAAAAATAAACCGGCACCCTCCAATTATCCGGCACCCCAAAAATTAATGAATATTGGAAGTACTATTTTTTGAGAATTTCGAGTTTTTTTTCCAATGTTTTTCACACAATTTTGGTTTTTACGTAATTTCGGATGGTTTTTGCGCTTTGTAACTGTTCGAAAAGGCTTTATCATACATATTTTTTGTGAAAAAACACCAATTTTTCGTTAACTTCTCGATAAATTGACACTTTGAAAAATAGACCGGCAGCCTCTAAATGACCGGCACTCTCTAATAAACCGGCATCAAAATGAGGACCACGAAAAATAAACCGGCATGCCGGTCTATTAGAGTAAATACGGTATGTTTAAAAATTCGTCAAAAACCTTGAGTTTGAAGACAATCGAATGCCGTTTTTCGTGCTCCATGATCACAGCCAAAGTACTGTAATTGACTGAAATTATAAAGCAAAGACATACAAAATTAGAGGCGATTTATAACTGGAAAAATAGAAAAAAATAGTGAAACAGAAAGGGTTTTCACAGAAGAATGACTTCTGTTAGAGTTGAGGGAAAATTCAAGTTTTTTCTCTGAAAAAATGTCTCTAATTCTTCAATCTGAAATAACCGGGAAGAAACGGAGGAAACCTACAGATTCAAAAAGTTTCGAATATTGAAATCTAAAACCAAAAGTTCCCTAAATCTATAAATTTTCTTACTGTTTCTATTCTATATTTTTTTCATTCGCAGTTAGTGAAATCTACTGAGCAGTGTTAGCACAGGCCCTCTCAATAACAATTCCTCATTTCCATTTTCAAGCAAAGCTGGTGCGTCATTGGCGCATTATTTTCTTGTTCTTCAGTAGCGATCAGCGCTAGGCGGCTACAAATTTCGGTGAATCTTTCAAATATGAATAACTTATTTCAGAGAGATTGGGTGAAAATACATCCAACAGAAAACATGTTCCTTATTAAAACAGCTATCGATTGGTTGAAGAATCGCCAAATTTTATTGAAAATGAACCAAATTACGCCTTGGGTTTTCACCGGAAATTTACGAAAATTGCCAAAATCTCCAAATTTCTTCGGTTTCAATTTTTATCTTTTTTTCTAGAAATTGGAAACTATTCTTGTCCGTCCTTGAATCGAATGGAAACTACTAAAATTTTACTACCAAAATATGAATAAACTCTTGACTGACGACATCTTCCCTCACAAAATCATCGTATTCCCGATTTTGGCAATTTTTGCAACTTTTCGGCAACACACGGTGTAACTCTGTTAATTTTGGATGAAATTTGATGGTTTCTTAACCAATCGATAGCTTTTTAAAGGTGGTGTGCGGGTTTTTAACATAAGGGCTCACATGGGGTAAAAATATGCGAATTTTCATAATATCATGATGAAAACGCGCAAAAAAATTTCTTACGGCCGCAAAACGCCGTCAAAGTGCGATTATTTGGTACGGTAGTGGTCCCTGATGGAAGAGCTGGCCTAGCTTTTTCCACTAGTCCGCGGGCCGCCGACGCGGCGAAATTCGCATATTTTCCCGAAATTTTCAATTTTTTAGCCAATTTGCGGATAAATTATCAGTTTTTCTGCATAATATGTTAGAAAATCACCTGACAATGCTGGCACAAATGAGTTTTCACTGTTTTTCGCTAAAAATAAGCGAAATTCGGTTCGCGAGAAAGGGACCACTACCGTAGTGCAAATCGCACTTTGACGGCGTTTTGCGGCCGTAAGAATTTTTTTTACGCGTTTTCATCATGATATTATGAAAATACATGTATTTTTACCCCATTTGAGCCCTTATGTTAAAAACCCGCACACCACCTTTAAATAAGACACATTTATTCTGATGACACTATTTTTACCAGATTTCCCTAAAAAAGTTATACGCATTTGAATGAGTTGCCGAAATTCATTGCCACCCAGCCCTGGTAGCAATCATTTCAAAATCGCCCAGAAATCTTCAAAATGCATCTATTTGGTAATTCAAAAGAATGAAATTATTTTGCATAAAATTATCTTTCTGTCTATATAATTTGCACAAAAATCGGTTCAGTGAAAGTCAAGATAAATAATTTTCAATTTTCAGTCTAATTTTTCGAATTTTAGGAATTTAGAAATTTATTTTTACATACCACAAAGGCGAAAACATAAAAGAAGAATAGTTTAAAAAAGAGATTATCGTGGAAGAAAAAAAATCAAATAACTCAGGCTATTTTTTCAGAGTGAATTGGGGCGGACACATTGAGCAATTTATGTTGAAGTTTTTAGAAAAAAATTAGAAGGAAAAGAGAATAATTGCTTTGAGGATCAATAGAGAGAAAGAAAAAGATGAAAATAAAAAAAGAGAGATGATAATAATAAAACTTAGTATCAAATCCTTACAGATTTTTTTGGGAGAGTTCAAACTGATGGAACCTGTATTATGGGAGAGAGAGAAGGACAATTTACACACACAATTTTTAGCACTTTTTAAGGACTAGAATAGAGAGAAACGAGTACAAAGAGATTCAGACAATAACACAGAGATAATATGAGACGAAAAAAAATGAAAGAATAAATCAGAAAAGCACCAAAACATCGGATTGAAAATGAGTGAGAGAGAGAGAGAGACAATTGAGCAAATCGGATTCTTTTTTGAGGTGAAAAAACGGGTTTAGGCTTGTGATTGGGAGGGCGGAGCTTGAGGGGTGGGTGGACCAGGGGGCGGGGCTTGTTGTTGGGGAGGAGGCAAATGATGAAGAGGCATTTGTTGATGCATTTGATGTTGCTGCATTTGCTGCATTTGCATCATTTCTTCATGATGTTGTTGCTGGATTTGATGTTGTGGATGCATTTGCATATGCTGCATATGTTGCATTTGAGCCGGATGCATTCCTTGCTGCATCATCATTTGACTCGGATGCTGCTGTTGCATCATTTGTTGAGGGGGCGGAGCTACCATTCCGTGGGGCGGAGCCATTGGCGCTGCTGGAGCCTTGGGCTTCGTGGTACGTGGCTTTCGGGTCGCCTTGTTTGCCTGGAACTGGAAATGATTTCGGTTTGGGGGACTAGGGTTAGTATGGATTGAACTGAAGATGAAGAGGTTAGTGAGTTTAAAGAAAAAGGGGCGGAGCTTAAGATTCTAGTCTAGACACGGACAAACTTGAATTTGAATTTCTAAGCTAACCAGATTTGCAAAAATCCTCGTATCTCGAGTTCTACAATTACTGTATTTGAATTTTTTCTGTTAAATAAAAATTCCTCAATTTAGGTTGTTCCAATTTTCCAATTGTCTTTCTGAGCATTCTGTTTTTGAAAACTATGATTTTTGAAATTCAAAAATTTCCAGAAATTGAGAGATTTTTTTATCATTGCAGAGACATAGTAATCTGACATTCCAATTTTCGAAAATTTCAAAAATTTTTGGAACAGAAAACTTTCGCTTAGAACTATTCGCTTCAATAGAGTATCTGAAATTACTGAATTTTTACTAAAATTACTGTATTTATATCTAAAATTATTGTATTTTTACTAAAATTACTGTTTTTGATTTTTGAAACTTTCCAGAAAAAATTTTCTGTTTCTTTGGGGACATTAAAATTTCGGGTTTCCGGGTTTTTCGATAGACCGTATTGCTGAATTTCATTTTCAGTTTTCTGGATTTCATTTCAATATTTGGGCTCCGCGACATTCGCAAGTGTGACTTTTCGAAAGTACGACGTTTCGAAAGTGTGAAATTTCGCAGATGTGACGTTTCGCAAGTGTGACATTTCGACAGCGCGATGTTTTACATGTGCAATGGTTTGCTTTCGAAACGTCACACTTGCGAAACGTCGCACTTTCGAAATGTCGCGGAGCATAAACTAAAAACAGTAAACGAGGAACTGCGACAAATAAAATAACTAAAATCTGGTAAATTTCCCTCTCCACTCATAACCGAGTAGTCTAATTATCTAACGAAATTCTTCCGTTTTTTCCCCATAACTTAAGCTACAGTAATCCTAAAGCTACCGTAGTTACACCATTGGAATCAGCTTGTTCAGAGCTTCAAAATGAGCTTAAACATGTCTAGAATAAGCTCACTCACTTTGAGTTAGCTATGTCTTAGCAAAGTTTAGGAAAAAACCAGGTTTCTAAATTTCGCAAAGGTACAGCTAGCTCAAAGTGGGCGTAGCCTAGACATGTTTGTACTCATTTTGAAGCTCTTAAAACGCCGATTCCAATCGTATAACTACGGTAGCTGTAGGGTTACTGTAGCTCGAGTTCTGAAAAGAATAAAAGAGAACAGATCCCTAACATTGCTATGCATCCCCCACATTCGCCAAGGCTCAAGCATTTCGCTAATGGCTCTATTGAAAAAAGTTTCAGTTTCAAGCTAATTTCAAAATGAGCTAGTCACGCAATCAATAATCAGATGGTACAATGATTAGGATCCAACTTAAGCTCCACCCCTTTCCTTCTCAAATTACAGTAACCCCAAACGAACCTTGGTCTTACTTTCGGCGGCCGCCTTGATCTTCTTATCATTCTCGCTTATCGATTTGGCAAACTCGGCAATCTTCGCATCGTTCGGATCGTCGTTATTCATCATTTCTCCTTTCATCATTTGTGGATGCTGCTGCATCATTCCCATTGGTTGAGGTGGACCCTGTTGATGTTGTTGGGGGTGCTGTTGGGGATGTGGAATTTGTTGTTGTTGTGGATGATGAGGTTGTTGCTGATTTGGGTGGGGCTGTTGTTGGGATTGTTGCCGACGAGCACCGTTTTGTTTTGGCTGGAAAGATTTTGATTTTAATATTGCCATCGGAGAAGGGAAGAGAGCGCCGCCAGCTGACTTTTACAGTACTATTGAGAGTAGGTCAACTTTGAGAATCTGAAAAAGTGGCTTCCAGAAATCCGATTTGTCTGAAATTTTGCGGATGTATCAAGCAGGTCAAGAATTATATTTTTTTAGTTGACCACTTTTTTATAGGGTCAAAATCCAGTTAGTTAGATTGCATGGAAGCCAAAGGGCTCAAAAATAGTCAAATTCTAGGCGGCGTTAGTAAATTTGGCCTAACTATCTGGATTGCAATCCTATGAAAAAGTGGTCAACTACAAAAATAGAGTTCTTAAGTTGTTCTATATATCCACTAAATTTCAGGAAAATCAGACATCTGGAAACCTCTTTTCTAGACCCTCAAAGTTGACCTACTTTCACTAAAAACGCCTGTACTGTAGACGTTAGTGAAAGTAGGTCAAATTCAAGGGTCTGAAAAAGTGGGTTCCAAATATCTAATTTTTCTGAAATTTTACAGATGTATAGAACGACTCAAGAACTCTATTTTTGTAGTTGACACCATTTTTATAGGATTGCAATCTAGTCCGTTAGGGCGCGTTTACTAACGCAGGCTCAATTTTTTGCTATTTTCGAGTCTTTTTGCCTTCCAGGCGTCATAACTAACTGGAACGGGCCCTATAAAAAAGTGGCCAACTACAAAAATAGAGTTCCAGAGTTGTTCTATATATCCACTAAATTTCAGAAAAATCAGACATCTGGAAACCCCACTTTCAGACCCTCAAAGTTGACCTACTTTCCCTGAAGCCGTGGAATTCAGCTGGTGGCACTCTAGCTTACCACATTATTTTTTCAAATTTACCTTTTTTCCTCTTACCTTCGGCTCGTGCCCATTCATCATCCGCAACGCCGTGCCCGTCGACATTCCATTCGGTGGCTCCATTCGATTCGCCGCGGACGCCGCGCCGTGAAAAGCGTGAGCCCGCATGTTGTGCTCGTGAGACAGGTTTCCTGTAATGCAAGGTGCTGTTAATTCCAGGGCAGTCAGTACGGTGCTCTTTTCAGAGAAAAAACTAAATACATGGGGACTTGCGGCCAGATAGAAGAGAAGAAGAAGAAGGTGTGCGACAACGAACCGAATCATCATTCCATTCCAGGGCTGAGCGGCTCATTCAAATGTGAATAAATTTTTTATGTAAAAAATACCGTCAAAATGATCCTCATCAAAAAAGCTATCGATTGGTAGTAATATCGTCAAAATTCATCAGAAATGAACAGAGTTATGTCTTGTGTTCCAAATTTGGCAAATTTTCAGCAATTTTAAGGCATAGCTCTGCTATTTTTTGATGAAATTTAAAGGTTTTTTAACCAATCGATAGCTTTTTTAACGAGGAACATGTTTTTTTCTGTTGACCTGAAAAAAGTTATTCACATTTGTTTCGCCGCCCAGCCCTGATCACTACACGAATAGAAGTGGAAAAGTGAGGTAGCATGAAACCACACACATTCATTCATCTCATTGCCACAAGTCCCCAAATCGAATACTTACTTCCACCGGGACTCGCAGACGGCAATTGTGAAGTGATTGAATGATTGACACGTGGATCCGATAGAGCGGCCAGCTCGGCGCTATTCGGACGATTCCGCCCGGCACGGGCGACACTTTCAATGATTTCACAAATCGACGCGTTTCGACGATCATTCCTTTCGGAATCCTCTCCATTCGATGGTCCTGGATTCGAGTGTTCTTGATGATCCATTGGTTCAATGTCGAGTGCGCCGAGGTCTCCGAGATCGGAGAGGTCGCCGAGGTCGGCCACTGAAAATGGGATTTGAATTAATTTGAAAACTAACGATCATAATTCATAAGTTATTTCAGGATCGAAGAAACCTAGAATCCTAGACAGTCTATCGGTTTCAGAACATTTAGTCTTTTGAGAACAAAAATTTCTGTTTCAGCGAATTTTGAAATAAAATACAGAAAACTGAAAAAAACAATTGGAGTAGGTCACCAAAAACTGAAAGAAAGAATCGAAAAATTCTAATACCTTCAAAGAAACAGAAAATGTTTTCTTGAAGGCCAAAAAAAAATCGAATACAGTAATTTTAGAATTGATACTCTATGAAATTCGAAAGTGTGACGTTTCGAAAGTGTGACGTTTCGCAAGCGTGTTTCGAAAGCAAAGCGTTGCACTTGCGAAATTTCGCACTTTCGAAACTTCACACTTGCGAAACGTCACACTTTCGAAATGTCGCGGTTCTGAGCAAAAGTTTTCTGTTTCAACAAATTTTGATATCTTTCAAAATTGGAATGTCTAATTGCTCTATTGTAAAAAGAATCTCTCAATTTCTGGAAATTTTTGAATCTCTAAAAGTCCAAGATTATCACACAGGCCAATCATAGAAACAGAACAGACAAAATTATGAAATTTTTGTGTAACAGAAAATGATTTTTTTTAAAAAATGACCTAACTTCCGAATCACACATCAAATATTGAAGTTTCAAAAGTTGAAAACTCTAGAATATCAGTTTTCTAATCCCCAAAAACTCTTACATGGCTCCGAACAATTCAACAACTGATCCACCATCGTCTTCTCTCCAATATCTCCTCCTCGAGCATTTTGGCCTCCAGGGGGCGGAGCCGATGGTCCCGGCTGTGACGGCACTGGCTGTGATCCGGAATGTGGTCCTTGTGGTCCAAACGGTGTATGACTACCCGAATAGACACTCGCCGACGAGTCACTCCGCTGAAATCCGCCAGGAGTAAACTGTTGTGGTTGTGGCGTGTGTTGACTTCCTTCCGATGACGATGTTCCAGGGGGCGGAGCGAATTCTCCGGATAGACGATGTTGCATTGAAGGTGGTGGTCCTTGGCTTGGAGTGTTTTGTTGGGGATTCTGAGCATCTGGAGGCAACTGTTGTTGATTGGTTCCCGGTGGATATGGGACCGGGAGTTGTCGTTGTTGAGGAGGTGGCCATTGACCGCCCATCGGTTGTTGGGGACCACCAGGTTGGCCTTGTTGTTGGGCTTGTTGGGCTTGTTGCTGTTGAAACATTGCCATTCGTTGCATCTGAAATAATTTCTGTTTCGAAAAATTTTCAAAAATGACGAAAAGTGGAAAGGTGTCGGCTGCGCGACTCTGCTGCGTTCCCCATTCATATGCGCCCTCCACTTTTCCTTCTGGCGATGACCGAGTGGCGCAGGCGATTGAGCGCTTCTCTGCCGCGCGGCAATCGCAGGTTCGATTACAAGTCGCGACCAAAGCGTTTTTTACTTTTTTTCAATTTCAAAGCTTACATGTTGATGTTGCTGCCACATTTGCTGTTGCTGTGGTGTTGGTGGCGGCCCATTGGGATGAAAACCCGGTGGAAACGCTCCTTGAGGTGGTCCTCCCGGATACTGTTGCCCGGGGTACATCTGGGGTCCTCCTTGTGGTCCTCCTTGTCCCTGCTGTCCCTGCATCATTTGCTGCTGTTGCTGTTGTTGCTGCCATGCCTGCATTTGTTGCTGCTGTTGGGCCTGAGCTTGTTGTGCCTGCTGCTGCTCCAACTGCGCCGCCGCCGCTTCCTTCTGCTTCTTCGTCGGCCTTTTCTTCTTTTTCGGTGGCTCCGCGACTACCGTATCCTGTTGCTGCTGAGGTGCGGGTTGTTGCTGTTGCTGTTGTGGCGGAGGTATCGGACGAAACTGTTGAGGTGGGCCACCTGATGGTCCCGGATACGATGGAATCCTTTGAATCATCTGTCCCTGTGGCCCATGGAACATTTGAGGTTGTCCCATGCCGAATGGAGGTGGTCCCATCGGTCGTCCGGGGGTTCCTGGTGGGGGCCCCTGTCCCGGGAAATAGCCTTGAGGATGGCCTCCCGGGGTGTTTGGAGTCGTTGGTGGGGGTTGGCCTTGTCCTTGTTGGGGACCGGGTGGTACTCCTTGTTGCTGAGCTTGTGCTTGCTGTTGTTGTTGGAGCATCGCTTGTTGTTGTTGTTGCTGTTGTTGCTGTTGTTGGAGCATTTGTTGATGACGGAACTGTAAAAATGGAGGTTAGGGGTACTGTTGGAATCGCAAATGTGGAAACTAAATTTTTGAGAAAACTATTGTTGTCCTAGATTAACGGAACGAAATTTTTTATGAAATTCGAAATTTCGAAGAAACCGTAATACTTTTTTGAATTTTCAAAAAGTTGAAATCTTAAATGTTTGGTTTTCTCATTTAGAATCCTTAATTTTACAGATTTTTAACACTTTGAATTATTTATTTTTATTTGCACTCAAATTTTGAAAACTGTCCAAAAATTTGCGTTTCAGTGAAAACAGGTAAACTTTAAGGGTCTGAAAAGGTAATTTCAAGATGCCCAACTTTTCTGAAATTTTGCGAATAAATAGAGCAACTTTAGAACTCTATTTTTGTAGTTGACAACTTTTTTATAGGGCTATCTTCCAGATAGTTAAGCCGCTTGGAAGCCAAATGGCTCAAAATGGTCGAAATTAACACTGACGTCAGTAAACGCGCTCTAACTGACTGGAGCGGGGTCCTATGAAGAAATGGTCAACTACAAAAATATAGTTCTAGATTTGTTCTATTCATCCGTAAAATTTCAGAAAAATCGGATATTTGGAAATTTGTTTTTTAGAAAACACAGGAAATTCAAGATACTGACATTCTGAACATTTAGAACCCCAAATTTTGAGATTTCAATTTTTTGAAAATTTTTTAAAAAATTTTTTTAAAAAGAAAATTTTTTAAAAAATTTTTTAAAAAATTTCGAAATTTCAACATTTTTCAGTTTCCAAAACCTCATTGGCAATTTTGGTTTCCCAACGACTCCAAAATTCAGAATATCAAACCATTAAAGACTTTAATGTGTGAAGAATCCAGAAAATTCAAGATTCTAAAATACTGAACACATAGAAATCCCAAACTTTGAAAATTCAAAAAAATATTACCGATTCTTCGAAAATTCTAAATTCTTCACAATTTCCAAAAGTTCAATCTTGTTCGTCCAAAATTCAAAATATCTAACCTATTTCTGTTGCTAAAACGTTTCTTTTTTGAATTTTCAAAGTTAGAAATCCCAAATTTTCAAAATCCAAAAATGTATTACAGTTTCGTCGAAATTTGAAATTCATAAAAATTTCCAAATTTCAATGTGGGGTTATCAAAATTTCCTTTAAAACTTTCAAAATCTCAATTTTCGTTTCCAAACATCTCCAAAATTCAGAATATCAAACCATTAAGGATTTTAAGATGTGAAGAATCCAGAAAATTCAAGGTTCTGAGATTCTGAACACATAGAAATCCCAAACTTTGAAAATTCAAAAAAATATTACCGATTCTTCGAAAATTCTAAATTCTTCACAATTTCTAAATTTCAATGTGGGGTTATCAAAATTTCCTTTAAAACTTTCAAAATCTCAATATTGGTCTCTAAATGTCTCCAAAATTCAAAATATCTAACCTGTTGTTGTTGCTGAAACGCTTGCATTTGCTGAATCGACATTGGATGTCCCTGTTGTTGTGCATATTGTTGCTGTTGTTGCTGTTGTTGCTGAGCCGCCTGTTGACTCGAACTCGACAACAAATTCACAAGTAACGGACTGTTCGATGTGGTTCCCTGTTGTTGATGTATCCTCTGCTGGTGTGGATTCATCATTTGCGGTCCTTGGGGTCCTTGTTGGGGTCCTGAAGGTTGTTGAGGAGGCGGACCTTGTTGGGACGGACCACTCAGGGGTCCACCCATTTGTCCAGGTTGCGGAGTCATTTGTTGAGGTTGTGGGGTGCCGGGGACCGGTGTCGGATGTCCACTGGAACTCGACAACTCTTGTTTGATCGGGAATCCTTCTCCGCCTCGAGCCCTCATCTGTGCAAACTCTTCGGCAGTGATCTGACGCATTCCGGGATGCATTTGATGGGGATACTGTACTTGTTGTTGTTGCTGTGGATGAGGTGTCTGGGGTTGTGGAGTAAATTGGGGTTCTTTTTTCACAAAGCTCGGATGTTGTCCCTGGTGTGGAGGTAGAAGGGGAACCATTCCCGGATGGGGTACTGGCTGAGGTAGCATGTGTTGAGGCACTTGTGGAGGCGGTGGTAATTGATGAGGGTTTGGCCTATGTGGACTTCTTGGCTCGACCTCCGCCACGGGGATACTGGGCGGAGGACCATCGGCAAGTCGAATCAGATCACCGAACTTCGAACTTTTCACCGAGATCAGTCCTATCCGCCGCAGTGTCGCCGGCTGGTATCGGGCTATCCTTTTCAGTCGTTTCGCCGCTTTTGAGGGTAGTTGTATCGTATACCGTTGCTTTCGCATCGGATGATTCCTGGGTGATGAGTTTAATACACCGGGTGCTCCTGACGAGGTGCTCGGCAGCACGCCGTCTTGCGTTGGACTGTTTTCTACTATATCATCGTCGGTGGCCGGAGGAGCGGATTCTTCTGAAAAAAATATTTTTTTTTTGAAAAATTTTTTTGAAAATCTGTCGCTTGGCCGAGCGAACCGCGCACACGAGCTTCATTTGGGCTTCCCCTGTGTACGCCCTCTGCCCACCAACGCGCTGGCGTGTGAATGGCCTAGTGGTGAGCGGCGGTGACTCCCAATCTCACCACCCTGGTTCGAGTCCGCCTCGCGTTTTTTCTTTTTTTTTCTTTTTTAAGACCCAAAAACACTCACCTTGTACCATAGGATCAGGCTCTTTCGAAGGTCCAGGTTTCGAGAACGGCGAATCATCCTCTTCCGGCTTACTCTCCACTTGCATCTCTTCAGGCTTGACGTCGTCGTCGTCTTCAACAGCGGCGGCGGGTTCTGAAAGGTGAGAATTCAAAATTTCAATAGAGCGCGTTTGCATCGCCCCCCTCCTCCCGGAACGTCTTCTTTTGGTCAATTGAGTAAACGAAAAAGGGGTGTGAAAAAGGAGAAAGAGAAAAGAGGGCGCAGAGAAAATAGAGAAAACTGGCAAGACGGGTTCGAGGAGGGAGGAAGAGATGAAGATAGTGGATCTGTAAGTGTGAAAAAGGGGATCGGTTCGGGGGGAGAAAAACTGAGCGCGGGGAATACAGTAGATCAAAATTAAATTTTTAAAAGAGGGGTGGGTCTAGGATTCTGATTCTAACACCTTGAAATTTCCAATTTCGCGGCTGAATTGTTTCTCTATTTTGTCCTAGAAACCATACTTCATCTAAAAATGATTATTGATTTCAAATTTTTCAACACTTCTTAGAACGACAATTAAGAATAAATCCCTCCTCCAAAACTAAAATTTTGAATGAAACGGTAAAAATTGAATTTTGGCGGCAGACATTTTGGCTCCGTTTCGAAAGTGTGACATTTCGAAAGTGTGACGTTTCGCAAGTGTAACGTTTCAAAAGCAAAACGTTGCACATGTGAAATATCGCGCTTTCGAAACGTCACACTTTCGAAATGTCTTCTTTCGAAGTGTCGCGGAGACCAATTTTCATCAATTATAGGTTAGTCAGTCTATTCTTCAATTACTATTTAAAATCCCCCTAGATACCAAACTAAAATATGAAACCGAAAATTTTTACTCACCATCTTCACTTCGTTCCAAGTTTTCATCTTTTTCTTCTGCTTTTTCCAACTTTTCCTCATCATTAGTCGCTTCAACTACAGTATCCTTCGACGACGGCTCTGGTTCTTCTATCAAAATCGTCGCTTTGTTAGCCTCCGCGGTCACTTGAATCCCCTCTTCTTCTCCCAAATTCTCGTCATCGGCCTCGTTGAGCGGCGCAAAGGTGTTCGTCGTCGTTGGGGTACTCGCACACGACGTTCCCGCTTCTGAAGTCATCGAAAGTTCAGCTGATGGACTTCGCAACGACTCACCGATGCCCGATGAAGAGTTGGAAAGGGAGGAGAGAAGTGCGGTGGCCGACGACGGCCGCACTATGTCTCCCACCTTTTCGATGTCTGAAAAATTTATTGATTTTTGGATTTTGGCGGGATTTTGAATTATTTTTCTGTTTCAGTGTTTCTCGAAAATTGGAGATGTTTTGAAGGTAATCATTGTGTTGTTCCCACTGAATGTAATACCTTTTTTCTACCGTAAATTGGATCAATTTTACCTCTAAAAGTGCTCTTTAATTGCTAGAAAATCGCTATAAAATCAAAAAGAAACAGCAAAAAAAATAATATGCCCGTAAATCAGTTGGCAATGATTTGAAGGCCCAATTCGCTCATAAAAGCCAAAAAACCTCCAATTTTCAGATCCCTATGAGATTTTCAACCTCTCGAAGTACCATTTCCAACTATTTTCAAGGCTCCAAAAAGAATATCAACGCTGAAAAATCACATCCAATTCAGCACCTTGGAATCGATTTTGGAGCGTTTTGGAATTTCTTTTTGGATACCTGGTGCATTTTCAGACTAGAATTCAAGTATCGATTCCGATTTTCAGGAATATCGACTTTTTCAGAACTAAATTTCCGACAGAAACTTAAAAGTTAAAAAATCTGTCCGAGTCAAAGATGAGCCTTCCCTGGGTTCAAATAGGTTTGTTGTGAGCAAAATTGAAGCTTCTCAAACAGTTCCAGACTTTTGGTATCCATTTCTAATGAAAATTGAGACCCAATTTGGGTCCAAAGAAAATTATAACAACTCCAACTCTGCGCCTTTTCAACGACACGAAGTCTCATTTTGATGATTTTTGTAAAAGGGGGACGACAGCTCCCATTTTCACGCTGTTTTCTATACGCCCTCGTTCGCCTCTCCCATTTTCGTTCGCATGGCGCAGCCGGTAGCGGCGCGGCACCCACAGCCGAGCGCCCACAGGTTCGAGTCCACATGAACAAAACGTTTTTTTTCTATTTGTCCTAATTGAATTATAGCACTTTTTAATCAATGAATACTTACTAGACTGAAGCGGGGGTGTCCTTGAGTGCGGAATTGTGGACCACGTTGACGATGGAACAGCAGAAGAAGTTAGTGCTGAGGCAGACGCTGCTCCCCGCATCGACCGACACGACCATTCAGCGCCAACTATTTTTTCTGAAATTTTCTGAAAATTCACATAATTGAATCAAAATTTATAAATTATTGATAAAAAGATAATAGTAGGGAAAGTGAAAGTTGAATATAATATCGATAGTTAGTATGAAAATTTCATGAAAAATGGGGTCGTTTTCCGGGAGAAAATATACGGGAAATTGGCAGTTTTTAACTTTGAAAAAATTGATTTTTTGCCAACTAGAAGTTTCCCATTAAAAAATCCGAAAAATCGCCGCAATTACAGGCGCCAAATTTGAATACGGTGGTCGTGAAAAGTGAATATAAAATCGATAAGTGGGCGGAGCCAAAGTGAAGAAATTCGAGATTGGCGCCGCGAAACAAGTGGGCGGGGCTTAGAATGGTCGAAAATTGAAAATCTGAAATCCAGAAGGCGTGACGATGAGTTGATCCACGTGAACTTCTGGGCGGCGGCACCATAAGAACGCTCTCTCTCTCTCTCTCTCTCTCTCAACAGTCGTAATGCAACCGCGACGCGCCCCCGTCCGCGTTGCGGTCGACGGATTGAGAGGGGTCTACGACCGATTACTCACTGCGAGGCGAGAGAGACGATGCAATTGCGCTCCATTGGACTGGGGGAAGAGAGACCGACCGAATAGACTGTGTTTGCGGGTGTTGGCTTACCGTACCTGTACTCTTGTGAATGCTTGTTTCAAGTGTAAGTGATGATGTCAATAACAAATGCTTTTATTTGTTTGAAAAAAAATTAGAAAAAATAAGTATAAACAAAATTGATCATGGGATAGTGGAACATAGAAATAGAAAACAAAGGTAAAGGGAAAAGTTGAAGATTTCCAGAATCCATATCGAGTTGACTTCAGAAGGCCCAGATGACGTCGGAAAACCTAGCGAGTGCGCCACACTTAAAAAAGGAAACGCGCCAGAGGCAACAAATTCCGGCAACTCATTCAAATGCGAATCACTTTTTTTCAGAGACCTCGGATAAAATTACGGTTAACAAAAAAATGTTCCTTATTAAAAAAGCTATCGATTGGTTCAAAAACCTTCAAATTTCATTCAAAATTAACAAAGTTAAACCCTCCGAGATCTGCGAAAAAAAATTTAAAAAAAATTCAAGGCGTAACTCTGTGAATTTTTGATGGAATATAACGATTTTTTAACCAAACGATAGCTTTTTTAATAAGGAACATTTTTTTGTTGACCGTATCTTTAGCAGATTTTTCTGAAAAAAGTTTTTCACGTTTGAACGAGTTTCGGAAATTTGTTGCGACGACTTTGATAGAGAAAAATTTCTGAAGATTTGAAGCTCAGTTTTGAATAAAATTGTTAGGGAAAGTATACAATAAAAACTAGAATTGAAACAGAAACATTTTGGAAGATAAAATAACAAATAAATACGAATTTCCATGGTGATTTTTGATTCTAAAAAAATTCCAAAAACTTTTTTTTAAATTCTAAATTTGGGATTTCAAAAAAGTTCCCCTATTTCAAAAGTCCCTCGACAATAATCCATCTTCTTCCTCTCTTCTTCTTCTCATCAATTTCAGTACTATTCCTCTATTATTCACTTCTCCCCTCAATTACACATTCAAAACGAGTGTTACCGTATACCCAAGAGATTCCCGTCGAGACTTTTCGTGTCTGCACTCTCTTATCTTGCGGAGAAAATGAAGGAAATCCTAAATTTTTCGGCTTTTTTCACGCTTTTTTTGAGGGAAAATGTAAATTTTAGGGGGAATTTAACCTAAAAATGAGTTTAAATTGATTTTTTTGCTAAATTTTTGGTTATTAAAGGAGATTTTTAATGGAAAACGAGGAAAAAGGCGCTGTGTTGGATGGGTTGGTTTTTAGATTCTGGTCGTTTTTATAAGAAATTTTAATAATAAATTTGTTGATTAAATGGTCCTCTCTGTTTTCAAATAATTTTGGGTGAAAAAAGTTCATTTTAGGAGCTGAAAAATGCTCCAAAATCCGGCCAATCTTAAATTTTCAGTTGCTACTTCTTGATATTGTTTTAATCTTGATTTTCGATCCAGTTTCGCTTTAAAAACTTCCATTTTTCTCAAATTTTCAGCCATGAAGTACTTGGGAGCTTATCTCCTCGCCAACCTCGGTGGAAACGGATCCCCATCAGCCCAAGATGTCCTCAAGGTCCTCGGTGAGTTTTTCTTTCAATTCAAAATTCTCTGTTTTTTCGAAATCTTCCTCTACAATTGTCTAAAATCCTTTAAAATTCTCTAGAATCCCCAATTTTTAGAGGCCGGAGGTCTTGACTGCGATATGGAAAACGCCAACTCCGTCGTCAACGCTCTTAAGGGAAAGACGATCGCTGAGGTGATCGCCGAGGGAAAGGTCAAGCTCAGCTCGGTCCCATCCGGTGGATCCGCCCCAGCCGCCTCCGCCCCAGCTGGAGGAGCCGCTGCACCAAAAGGTACCGTAGTTTTTTCATTTTTGGGTTACGGTAATCTCCATTTTTTCAGCCGAAGAGAAGAAGAAGGAGGAGCCAAAGGAGGAATCCGATGACGATATGGGCTTCGGTCTCTTTGACTAAACGTGTTGTTAAAGTTGTTATTGGCTCTTTCATTTTGACAATGAATGGCTTCAATTTTATGAACTTTTTGTTGAATATACAGTTTTTTGAGAAATTATTACAGTTTCATTGGATGGTGAAGAGAAGGTTGAAGATTTCCGAAATGTTTTATTAAGTAATAGTGAGAGAAGAAATCTAGATCACATTGAAGAAAACGGAAATTTTAGAGGCGCAAGGACATTATAACTTGAAAATTGGAAAAATTGGAATTCTAGACAGCGAAATCCTTTTTTGAATAAATACTAAATATGATAAAATTAGTTCTAGAAGAGCATGCCCCTCTCTTTTTCCAGAACCTGAAAAGATATTTTTGAATTCTCAAAATGGATAATAACATCTGATTTGCAACATATTTTGTGAGTCAACTTTTGACAAGGATTCTAAGCAGACTAAATCCTTCCGTTTGAATTTCAACAATTGCTCATTTTGAGCTCATCGGAGTACCCTTCTAAAGTTTTTAAGGTATTTCGTTTGTTCCTGTTTAATTTGAATATAAAATTTTACCATCCTCGTCAAAAGTTGACTCACAAAATATGTTCAAATCAGATATTATTATCCATTTTGAAAAATCAGAAATATTTTTTGCTGAACAAAAATTTTCCGTTTCATTGAAACTTTAAAAAAGTATCTCTTACTAAATTTTTGAACGAATAATACAGTAGCCTATTCGATTATAGTAATGTACAGTAATCGACGAAGAAAGTCTGCGTTTAGTGAGTTCGAGAAACAGTTCCGAAATACATAATTTTGGTGGAACTGCAATTTTTTTTGTAGTTTTTCGATTCGAGTTCGATTAAAGAAAAAAGAAATTTTTTAAAACAAAATCATATTCAAAATTGTATAAATTTTTGCGGTTCGATTCAATAATCATGACTACACAACTGGAATCAAATTTTTCGACCTAAAATCTATACGGGTCATTATTTTTGGCAGAAAAATCCTAATTATTTACAGTAAATTTGGAAACTTGTTGACCTCACGTTATTTATCACATTTTTAAATTTAGGTAATCACGTAAGAATGCATTTTTAAAAACTTCCACGTGTAGATAACAAAAATTTCAACAAAAAACAATTTCTGTTTCACAACTTTATGAAAAAAATTGCTCAACTTTTCTTTGACATTTTTACTTCTTGTTTTTGCGATTATTTTCACAATAATATTGTTGCCATTCTCATTTTTCCCAGAATCCATTTTTTGTCTTATCGATTTTGCCCACCCCTCTTTTGTTACAAACTTTCTTCATTCTTCCAGAAATGCTACAACCCAGTCTGCACTCCGCTGCCAAATGGATCATCCGTAACACTCTCATTAGTAATGAAAGTTTGACTACAGAATTCAAATTTCGTCTTATCACAATTGCGAGTCCTCTCTGGATGTCTACTCCCGATTCTTGCCCTCTTCCAGACCCATATTGGGCATTTTATTGGCCAGGAGGACAAGGACTCTCCCGTTATATTCTGGATAACAAGGATTTGTTTCGTGGTTCGAGAATTCTGGATTTTGGAGCCGGATGTGGGTCTGCATCGATGGCAGCGTTGGTTTGTGGAGCACAAAGGGTTTTGGCGAATGATATAAATAAGTGTGAGTTTTTAAAATTCCGATTGACAAAGAAAAATCTGAATTTTAGATGCTCTCCTCTCCACGAAACTGAATTTCCATCTCAACAACTTGAAGGATTCAAAAATCCAATATTCCGCCATGAACTTTCTCGATGAACAAAACCAGAAGACGTCATCTGAATTCTTCGAAAATTCTGAGAATCAAAATAAGTACATTCTCCTTGGAGACATGTTTTATGACTCTGATTTCGCCGAGATTCTATTCAAATGGCTCAAAAGGTTAGTCTTTAAAGTCTTGATTCCAAAATTAGGAATACGAATTTTCAGAATTCAAGACGAACACGGAACCCGGGTGCTGGTTGGTGATCCAGATCGTCATCCATTGGTGGAGACGGATTATTTGAAAAGGTAAAAAACTTTAGAGTTGTTAAACAAAATAGGATTATTTCCAGGTACAAAACAAAGTTCACGAAGACACAATTAGCTGAGTACTCTCTTCCAGGATATGTTATCAAGGAGCATTACGGTTTTAATACTGCCAAAGTTTTTGAATTGAAATTTCACTGATAAATGTTATTTGTTCAACATTTTTTTTATTATTTTCTCGATAAATTCTGTATCAAGAATTTCTCGAAAATTACATTTAAAATTAATTCCTAACAGAAAATGCAACTTTTCGCAAGTCAATGGGCTATGGACAACTTCAAAACACGTTTTCTTGAGTAAATTTTTCATTTGAAAACTTGGATTTTTTCACAGAATACTTGTTCCTGGAGCAACGAGATATTCTGCAGAAAATTCCAAAAACCACATTCATTTTGTTGTTTAACTCATTGCATTTGGCGAAGTTTCAACGAATTTTTGACGATTTGAAAATGTGAAAATCGAGTTTGGTTAAAATAAAGAAAAATGAATTTTCTCAAGAATGGAACATATCCAAAAAAATTCTGTTTCACAGTCTTACAAAACTTTTTACGCTCTTTCGAAAGATATTCTTTTGAATTCATAATTCACGTTATTGCATACATTACAATTCAAGTCAGCGCTTGCCATCGCGAGCCGGTACTTTTCTCAATTTAAGATTATGATTTTCTCATAAAATTTCATTCAAAAATGTATAAATCAATGTGATCTACACACTCGCGAAATTTCAGTACAATCGGATATTTGGAAACCACTTTTTAGGCTCTCAAAGTTGACCTATTTCAACATTTCAAGATAACGCGCTCATTCATTATAGTCATTACTGTAGACTCTTTCAGAATAAGTTTTTCAATCTTGGATTTTCTGTTTGCTTTTTTTGTGGTGGATTATTCAACTGGACAACGTTTATAACTCCGGAAAGCCTACTTCTGAAAAATTTTATTTTTTCAGTTTGGATGGGAATTGAATTTTAAGTTATTCTTTATTTTTTAAAAATTTTCTGAAAATTTGAAAAAATTATCTGCCTATTCTATTAAATGCGGAAAGTATGAGCTTTTCGATTTGTGGGCGGAGCCTAACTTTTCTACAAAAATGCGGAATATTTTGTCACAAAGTTTGCGCATTCATAACTCCATTCTTACCCAACCGATTTCTTCGATTTTTGTACCATTGGATAGGAAAATGTGGGCCGACCATCGAGAACTTTGAGGGGTCGAATATGGACTACAATGAGCCAATTTATAATCGCTGCGGCAAAATCTTCCTTTTCAGAAGAAACTTTTGTACTGAGCTGATAAGGGTTTTTGGACCCTTTTGGTTTTACTTATTTTTCTTCGATATTATAGCATTATGAAGAGCGCAACGTCAATTGTCTTGAGCTCAAATTTCAGCTCTTTATCTTGAAAAATAAAAAATAGAGCCATAAAAATATATGTCGATTTGGGCACTTTCTGATCATTCTCAATCTCTTATCTTACATTTTGATCTTTTATCTTGATTTGGGATTTTGAAAATTTCAAAAATGCAAAAATTCATTTCCAAATTTTCGAGGGAATAATGTAGAGACCGCAACAAAATTTTCAAACTTGCCGTATTCCAAAAAAATTTATATCATTGTGTTCCCCTTCTTGAAAATAGACAGATTCCAAATTTTCGTCGAAAAATATTTGCCGGTAACAAAGTTACAGCTATTTTAATGCGCAAATTTTAGTACTGAGTTTCTCTTGGGGGGAAGGCGGCGGGTCGGGACAAAGTGTATAACCACACAAAACTGATCACTAATGAAGTTCAGAAATAGTTTTTATATGAAAACAAAAGAAGAAAAAACTATCTGGACACTTTCGGAGTTGAACCCCACTTCAATTTTTCGATGGTCAGAGTCACTATCCACTACGCCATGGAGGCGAAATCGTCGCGCGGCGCGGAACTTGTATACGAATTAGAGACTGTCGGCGGTCGGCAGCCGCCATTTTTTCAACGAATTTCTCAATTTTTGAGGGATTTTTTCTCCTAAAAATGCCGCACAATTTTTTTCGCGAACTCGTTCAAACAAACCACATATACCATTTTGTAGGAAATTTTTTGTAGATTCAGATCGTAGTAAGAACTCATGCGAGATCGACCAGCGTCATATATAAAACATGGAAAAACTGATAAATTTCAAAAGCATGCTTCTTTTAGACACGGAAAAAAGTAACTTCAAGATGGTTTACAGCTATGAAATTTGGTATATAGGTAGTTAAAAAGTTACTTTCTTCACTGCTCAACTAAAAAATATGGGTTATCGCTGAAACATTTTCAGAAAAATTGTTTGAAGTTTGAGAGCATGCTGAAAATTTTCGCGAACTCCTCATGATTATCCATTCTCAAAATCTATTAATGCATCTCTTTGGCTTTCAGAACCTATAAATAACTCGACCGAGATCCCCTATAGCTGAGCCAGAAAATAAGATTTTCTGAAGAAAACTTTAGTTTTTTTCATTTTTCAAAAAAACTGTTTGTTTTCAATAAAAACTGGTAAGATTTTTGAAATCTACGTATTCGATTACATGATGAGACCAAATTTCGAGATGATTGGTTGATCTTCCGCCGAGTTACAGGCCTTCAAAGTGCGCAACTACCCCCCAAGAGAAAAATCGAGAGGCCACGCCCCCTTTCATTGCGGTGCCTAGAATAATGAAATTAGAATAATTTCTATGATGAGCTAACACACGCAGCAAGAAACGCGGCGCAGCCGTGTCCAGCGACGCGACGCGTCGCTATTCCTGATCTTTTGAAACTCTTCAAAAACCGAAAATTGTTTATTCTAAATGAAAATTAATACAAAGAACACTTCCTCAGAATCTAGTGACTGGTCTCTTCTCCAACCATTCTTTGAGTTTTGGAGTCTCCAGAATCTTCTCCCGGAACTCTACCAATTTCTTCTCTTCGTCAACATCCATCAGTTCTGCATTTATCAAAGTTGTAATATTGTCAGCTACTACCAAGTCAGCCCAAGTGAGTTCGTTTCCAACCAAGAATCCAGATTCACTCTTCTCCAAAATTTTGTTCAGATAGGAGAAGTAAGTTTTCGTTGCTGGTTTCATCACTTCTTGTCTTATCTCTTTCTGAAGATTCATCAGTTTTCTATTGAATAAAGTAACTTATCAAACCATTTTCTCCTCTGATTCTCCTGTTAAAACTGCCACAACAAACTTTCTGAAGCTCTCAATGAAATCTTTGAATGTGTCCACGATTGAGTCGGCCATCAGTTCTTCTTCAGCAGTTTTTCCTGTGAATCCTGAGAACAGTACAGTTTCTCAAATTATCAATTATCACTGACTTACCAAACTTTTTAGCCAAGTATCTTGCGATGGCAGTCGATTGTGAAAATGGGACATCGTCAATGTAGAGAATGGGAACTTGGCCAGTTGGAAGTTCTGAATCGGCAACTATGCCAAATTAACGAAAAGTTATACAACTTACTTGGTTTCAATTCCGCGAACTCCTCTGCTTCCAGTCGATGATCCTCAAATTCCACCCCAGCCAAATGAAATAATTGTCGAGAAATTTCAGCGAGACCTCGTGCATTGAAATAGGTTAACTTATAATGAACCATTCTTTTTGAGTGACAGAAGAGATTCTCGTTTCAACAGAGAAGTGATAGAAATAGAGAAGAGAAAGTATGCTCTTTTTATTATTTTCGTTAGTTGAGATAAAGAGACAATTGGTCAGAGAAAGCAGCACAATCATCCCAAGTGTAAACTACAAGATTCGTTTTGAGAGCGTTTGAGTTTATCCTCCTCAAATGAAATGGTCAACAATTTGCAGAGAACCTCCCAAGATTTAACATTTTTAGACGAATAAATAGAATACAGATAGTTTCCGTTCAGTTTAAATATTTCTTTTACCCAACTACACTTCCAGCTTTGGAATTCTTTGAACTTGCTCTCAAAATAAACCATAACTACGTATTAAAACGTGCATCTGAATTTTATCTCAATTGTCGAGACATTGATATTTTGTTCTCCTTCTAACACACACACAAAAAAAATCCGTTTCACGGCGGTTTTTAATAATGAACTAATTAATTTCACACAATACTCTTCGTTCAAAAAATTCATAGGAATTCTGAAAAAAATGGATGTGTGATGTGGTATCCACTGATTTACAAATTAAAACTACAATTAAAATGTCCATCAATCATTCTGAAAATTTCATACTATCTTATTTTCCACCGGAACGAATCATCAGTCAGAAGAAAGAAAAATAAAGGCGTAGAAAAATAAAACAAGCACATGAGGAAGTAAAAATTTTTCAGATCATGGCTAATATTTTCAGAAAAGAGGCGGAGTCTTAAATATTCCTCACATTGTCAATGTTATTGTTCCACACTCTCAAGAGATCGTAATCAGTACATTGTTCTTAGGTCAGCCGAGCGGACAAACAGAGACACACCTGGACTGCCTTTGTTGAGTGGCAGTAAATTTTGTTTTGTTCCGGATTTCTGTAGACGGAGCCGACAATGAGACAACCATTGGAAAGTGAAGAATATCTTTGTAGGCGTGACCCACAGCATAGCAATACACTGATTACAATCAGCACTCCAGGTGGGCACCTGGAGTACCTCTACCTACCCCTGGTTTATACTACTCATTCTTCTTCATATTCCTGCTCTGGTTACGGTGGATTTTGATGGCTCTGATGTTTTCTTTCTTCTTGGCTGATCTTTTAACGGGCTCCTCCCCAAACGGCTCCTCCTCCTGTACGGTCGCTCCCCGCACAGTTCAAAAAGCCACCCGTTGAGAGAGAATGTCATGGAGGGGTTAGCAGAGGAAAAATCGGATGAAGTCGTTAAACAGAGCAGTGGGTCGCGGAGGTACACTTTGCTTCAACCGTGGAGCTGAACTGGAGATGCTGATAGAGAGAGGTGAGATAAAGACAATTTTGATTTTTTTAGTATCTAAGACGGACCATTACTGTATTAGGTTGAAAAATTACCTTTTTCGTACAGAAAATCACCTTTTTCATAATCAGTACAAAATTGATTAACACATGTAGCACTGGATCTAAATAAGCTATTGTCGAAATGTAAGACAATTTGAACTTGTTTTCGAATAGTTCTGATCACTCTAAAATGTTCTTTTCGAAAACAAGTTCAAGCTGCCTAATACCTTGAGAATAGTTCCACTTTTTCATAAAACAGTCAATTTTTCAGGAGGAGCCAAAACGACAAATCAACGATTGGAGGAGCGACGACGGACACGATATGGATACGACGACGGACACGATATGGATACGACGACGGATACGATATGGATACGACGACGGACACGATATGGATACGACAATGGATACGATATGGATACGACAATGGATACGATATGGATACGACGACACACACGATATGGATACGACGATGGATACGATATGGATACGACGACGGACACGATATGGATACGACGACGGATACGATATGGATACGACGACGGACACGATATGGATACGACAATGGATACGATATGGATACGACAATGGATACGATATGGATACGACGACACACACGATATGGATACGACGACGGACACGATATGGATACGACGATGGACACGATATGGATACGACAATGGATACGATATGGATACGACGACGGATACGATATGGATACGACGACGGACACGATATGGATACGACAATGGATACGATATGGATACGACAATGGATACGATATGGATACGACGACGGACACGATATGGATACGACGATGGATACGATATGGATACGACGATGGACACGATATGGATACGACAATGGATACGATATGGATACGACAATGGATACGATATGGATACGACGACAGACACGATATGGATACGACGACGGACACGATATGGATACGACGACGGACACGATATGGATACGACAATGGATACGATATGGATACGACGACGGACACGATATGGATACGACGACGGACGCGATATGGATACGACAATGGATACGATATGGAGGAGCGATGAGGAAAACTCAAAAAAAGAGGTGAGTCAGACACAGTTTTTATATTTTTCAGTATCTAGGAAGGACCATTAGTGAATTGAGTAAAAAAAAACATTCTTTATGAATAAGTCCACTTTTAGGAGGAGCCAAAACGTAAAATCAATGATTGGAGGAGCGACGATGGATACGATATGGATACGACAATGGATACGATATAGATACGACAATGGATACGATATGGATACGACAATGGATACGATATGGATACGACGACAGACACGATATGGATACGACGACGGACACGATATGGATACGACGACGGACGCGATATGGATACGACGATGGACACGATATGGATACGACGATGGACACGATATGGATACGACGACGGACACGATATGGATACGACGACGGACACGATATGGATACGACGACGGACACGATATGGATACGACGATGGACACGATATGGATACGACAATGGATACGATATGGATACGACGACGGACACGATATGGATACGACAATGGATACGATATGGATACGACGACGGACACGATATGGATACGACGACGGACACGATATGGATACGACAATGGATACGATATGGATACGACGACGGACACGATATGGATACGACGACGGACACGATATGGATACGACGATGGACACGATATGGATACGACAATGGATACGATATGGATACGACAATGGATACGATATGGATACGACGACGGACACGATATGGATACGACGACGGACACGATATGGATACGACGACGGACACGATATGGATACGACGATGGACACGATATGGATACGACGATGGACACGATATGGATACGACGATGGACACGATATGGATACGACAATGGATACGATATGGATACGACGACGGACACGATATGGATACGACAATGGATACGATATGGAGGAGCGATGAGGAAAACTCAAAAAAAGAGGTGAGTCAGACACAGTTTTTATATTTTTCAGTATCTAGGAAGGACCATTAATGAATTGGGTTAAAAATAAACATTCTTTATGAATAAGTCCATTTTTAGGAGGAGCCAAAACGTAAAATCAATGATTGGAGGAGCGACGATGGATACGATATGGATACGACGACGGACACGATATGGATACGACGACGGACACGATATGGATACGACAATGGATACGATATGGATACGACGACGGACACGATATGGATACGACGACGGACACGATATGGATACGACGACGGACACGATATGGATACGACGATGGACACGATATGGATACGACGATGGACACGATATGGAGGAGCGATGAGGAAAACTCAAAAAAAGAGGTGAGTCAGACACAGTTTTTATATTTTTCAGTATCTAGGAAGGGCCATTAATGAATTGAATTAAAAATAAACATTCTTCATGAATAAGTCCATTTTTAGGAGGAGCCAAAACGTAAAATCAATGATTGGAGGAGCGACGATGGATACGATATGGATACGACGACGGACACGATATGGATACGACAATGGATACGATATGGATACGACGACGGACACGATATGGATACGACGATGGATACGATATGGATACGACGACGGACACGATATGGATACGACGACGGATACGATATGGATACGACGACGGACACGATATGGATACGACAATGGATACGATATGGATACGACAATGGATACGATATGGATACGACGACAGACACGATATGGATACTACGACGGACACGATATGGATACGACGACGGACACGATATGGATACGACGATGGACACGATATGGATACGACGACGGACACGATATGGATACGACGACGGATACGATATGGATACGACGACGGACACGATATGGATACGACAATGGATACGATATGGATACGACAATGGATACGATATGGATACGACGACAGACACGATATGGATACTACGACGGACACGATATGGATACGACGACGGACACGATATGGATACGACGATGGACACGATATGGATACGACGACGGACACGATATGGATACGACAATGGATACGATATGGATACGACGACGGACACGATATGGATACGACGACGGACACGATATGGATACGACGACGGACACGATATGGATACGACGATGGACACGATATGGATACGACGATGGACACGATATGGAGGAGCGATGAGGAAAACTCAAAAAAAGAGGTGAGTCAGATACAGTTTTTATATTTTTCAGTATCTAGGAAGGACCATTAGTGAATTGAGTAAAAAAAAACATTCTTTATGAATAAGTCCATTTTTAGGAGGAGCCAAATAGTAAAATCAATGATTGGAGGAGCGACGATGGATACGATATGGATACGACGACGGACACGATATGGATACGACAATGGATACGATATGGATACGACGACGGACACGATATGGATACGACGACGGACACGATATGGATACGACGATGGATACGATATGGTTACGACGACGGACACGATATGGATACGACGACGGACACGATATGGATACGACGACGGACACGATATGGATACGACAATGGACACGATATGGATACGACGATGGACACGATATGGATACGACAATGGATACGATATGGATACGACGACGGACACGATATGGATACGACGATGGACACGATATGGAGGAGCGATAAGGAAAACTCAAAAAAAGAGGTGAGTCAGATACAGTTTTTATATTTTTCAGTATCTAGGAAGGACCATTAGTGAATTGAGTAAAAAAAAACATTCTTTATGAATAAGTCCATTTTTAGGAGGAGCCAAATAGTAAAATCAATGATTGGAGGAGCGACGATGGATACGATATGGATACGACGACGGACACGATATGGATACGACAATGGATACGATATGGATACGACGACGGACACGATATGGATACGACGACGGACACGATATGGATACGACGACGGACACGATATGGATACGACAATGGACACGATATGGATACGACGATGGACACGATATGGATACGACAATGGATACGATATGGATACGACGACGGACACGATATGGATACGACGATGGACACGATATGGAGGAGCGATAAGGAAAACTCAAAAAAAGAGGTGAGTCAGATACAGTTTTTATATTTTTCAGTATCTAGGAAGGACCATTAGTGAATTGAGTAAAAAAAAACATTCTTTATGAATAAGTCCATTTTTAGGAGGAGCCAAATAGTAAAATCAATGATTGGAGGAGCGACGATGGATACGATATGGATACGACGACGGACTCGATATGGATACGACAATGGATACGATATGGATACGACGACGGACACGATATGGATACGACGACGGACACGATATGGATACGACGATGGATACGATATGGATACGACGACGGACACGATATGGATACGACGACGGACACGATATGGATACGACAATGGATACGATATGGATACGACGACGAACACGATATGGATACGATGACGGACACGATATGGATACGACAATGGATACGATATGGATACGACGACGGACACGATATGGATACGACAATGGACACGATATGGAGGAGCGATAAGGAAAACTCAAAAAAAGAGGTGAGTCAGACACAGTTTTTATATTTTTCAGTATCTAGGAAGGACCATTAGTGAATTGAGTTAAAAAAAATTCTTTATGAATAAGTCCACTTTTAGGAGGAGCCAAAACGTAAAATCAATGATTGGAAGAGCGACGACGGACACGATATGGATACGACAATGGATACGATATGGATACGACAATGGATACGATATGGATACGACGACGGACACGATATGGATACGACGACGGACACGATATGGATACGACAATGGATACGATATGGATACGACGACGGACACGATATGGATACGACGACGGACACGATATGGATACGACAATGGATACGATATGGATACGACGACGAACACGATATGGATACGATGACGGACACGATATGGATACGACAATGGATACGATATGGATACGACGACGGACACGATATGGATACGACGACGGACACGATATGGATACGACAATGGATACGATATGGATACGACGACGAACACGATATGGATACGATGACGGACACGATATGGATACGACAATGGATACGATATGGAGGAGCGATGAGGAAAACTCAAAAAAAAAGGTGAGTCAGACACAGTTTTTATATTTTTCAGTATCTAGGAAGGACCATTAGTGAATTGAGTTAAAAAAAACATTCTTTATGAATAAGTCCACTTTTAGGAGGAGCCAAAACGTAAAATCAATGATTGGAGGAGCGACGATGGATACGATATGGATACGACAATGGATACGATATGGATACGACGACGGACACGATATGGATACGACGACGGACACGATATGGATACGACGACGGACACGATATGGATACGACGATGGACACGATATGGATACGACGATGGACACGATATGGAGGAGCGATGAGGAAAACTCAAAAAAAGAGGTGAGTCAGACACAGTTTTTATATTTTTCAGTATCTAGGAAGGGCCATTAATGAATTGGGTTAAAAATAAACATTCTTTATGAATAAGTCCATTTTTAGGAGGAGCCAAAACGTAAAATCAATGATTGGAAGAGCGACGACGGACACGATATGGATACGATGACGGACACGATATGGATACGACAATGGATACGATATGGATACGACGACGGACACGATATGGATACGACAATGGATACGATATGGAGGAGCGATGAGGAAAACTCAAAAAAAGAGGTGAGTCAGACACAGTTTTTATATTTTTCAGTATCTAGGAAGGACCATTAGTGAATTGAGTTAAAAAAAAACATTCTTTATGAATAAGTCCACTTTTAGGAGGAGCCAAAACGTAAAATCAATGATTGGAGGAGCGACGATGGATACGATATGGATACGACAATGGATACGATATGGATACGACGACGGACACGATATGGATACGACGACGGACACGATATGGATACGACGACGGACACGATATGGATACGACGATGGACACGATATGGATACGACGACGGACACGATATGGATACGACAATGGATACGATATGGATACGACGATGGACACGATATGGATACGACGATGGACACGATATGGATACGACGATGGACACGATATGGAGGAGCGATGAGGAAAACTCAAAAAAAGAGGTGAGTCAGACACAGTTTTTATATTTTTCAGTATCTAGGAAGGGCCATTAATGAATTGGGTTAAAAATAAACATTCTTTATGAATAAGTCCATTTTTAGGAGGAGCCAAAACGTAAAATCAATGATTGGAGGAGCGACGATGGATACGATATGGATACGACGACGGACACGATATGGATACGACGACGGACACGATATGGATACGACAATGGATACGATATGGATACGACGACGGACACGATATGGATACGACGACGGACACGATATGGATACGACGACGGACACGATATGGATACGACAATGGATACGATATGGATACGACGACGGACACGATATGGATACGACAATGGATACGATATGGATACGACGACGGACACGATATGGATACGACGACGGACACGATATGGATACGACGACGGACACGATATGGATACGACGATGGACACGATATGGATACGACGATGGACACGATATGGAGGAGCGATGAGGAAAACTCAAAAAAAGAGGTGAGTCAGATACAGTTTTTATATTTTTCAGTATCTAGGAAGGACCATTAATGAATTGGGTTAAAAATAAACATTCTTTATGAATAAGTCCACTTTTAGGAGGAGCCAAAACGTAAAATCAATGATTGGAGGAGCGACGATGGATACGATATGGATACGACAATGGATATGATATGGATACGACGACGGACACGATATGGATACGACAATGGATACGATATGGATACGGCGACGGACACGATATGGATACGACGACGGACACGATATGGATACGACGACGGACACGATATGGATACGACAATGGATACGATATGGATACGGCGACGGACACGATATGGATACGACGACGGACACGATATGGATACGACGATGGACACGATATGGATACGACAATGGATACGATATGGATACGACGACGGACACGATATGGATACGACGACGGACACGATATGGATACGACGATGGACACGATATGGAGGAGCGATAAGGAAAACTCAAAAAAAGAGGTGAGTCAGACACAGTTTTGATTTTTTTCAGTATCTAGAAAAGACCATTAATGAATTGGGTTAAAAATAAACATTCTTTATGAATAAGTCCATTTTTAGGAGGAGCCAAAACGTAAAATCAATGATTGGAGGAGCGACGATGGATACGATATGGATACGACGACGGACACGATATGGATACGACAATGGATACGATATGGATACGACGACGGACACGATATGGATACGACGATGGACACGATATGGATACGACGACGGACACGATATGGATACGACGATGGACACGATATGGATACGACGATGGACACGATATGGAGGAGCGATGAGGAAAACTCAAAAAAAGAGGTGAGTCAGACACAGTTTTTATATTTTTCAGTATCTAGAAAAGACCATTAATGAATTGGGTTAAAAATAAACATTCTTTATGAATAAGTCCATTTTTAGGAGGAGCCAAAACGTAAAATCAATGATTGGAGGAGCGACGATGGATACGATATGGATACGACGACGGACACGATATGGATACGACAATGGATACGATATGGATACGACGATGGATACGATATGGATACGACGACGGACACGATATGGATACGACAATGGATACGATATGGATACGACGACGGACACGATATGGATACGACGACGGACACGATATGGATACGACAATGGATACGATATGGATACGACGACGGACACGATATGGATACGACAATGGATACGATATGGAGGAGCGATGAGGAAAAGTCAAAAAAAGAGGTGAGTCAGACACAGTTTTTATATTTTTCAGTATCTAGGAAGGACCATTAGTGAATTGAGTTAAAAAAAACATTCTTTATGAATAAGTCCACTTTTAGGAGGAGCCAAAACGTAAAATCAATGATTGGAGGAGCGACGATGGATACGATATGGATACGACGACGGACACGATATGGATACGACGACGGACACGATATGGATACGACGACGGACACGATATGGATACGACGACGGACACGATATGGAGGAGCGATGAGGAAAAGTCAAAAAAAGAGGTGAGTCAGACACAGTTTTTATATTTTTCAGTATCTAGGAAGGACCATTAGTGAATTGAGTTAAAAAAAATTCTTTATGAATAAGTCCACTTTTAGGAGGAGCCAAAACGTAAAATCAATGATTGGAGGAGCGACGATGGATACGATATGGATACGACGACGGACACGATATGGATACGACAATGGATACGATATGGATACGACAATGGATACGATATGGATACGACGACGGACACGATATGGATACGACGACGGACACGATATGAATACGACAATGGATACGATATGGATACGACGACGGACACGATATGGATACGACGACGGACACGATATGGATACGACAATGGATACGATATGGATACGACGACGAACACGATATGGATACGACAATGGATACGATATGGATACGACGACGGACACGATATGGATACGATGACGGACACGATATGGATACGACAATGGATACGATATGGATACGACGACGGACACGATATGGATACGACAATGGATACGATATGGAGGAGCGATGAGGAAAACTCAAAAAAAGAGGTGAGTCAGACACAGTTTTTATATTTTTCAGTATCTAGGAAGGACCATTAGTGAATTGAGCTAAAAAAAACATTCTTTATGAATAAGTCCACTTTTAGGAGGAGCCAAAACGTAAAATCAATGATTGGAGGAGCGACGATGGATACGATATGGATACGACAATGGATACGATATGGATACGACGACGGACACGATATGGATACGACAATGGATACGATATGGAGGAGCGATGAGGAAAAGTCAAAAAAAGAGGTGAGTCAGACACAGTTTTTATAGTTTTCAGTATCTAGGAAGGACCATTAATGAATTGAGTTTAAAAAAACATTCTTTATGAATAAGTCCATTTTTAGGAGGAGCCAAAACGTAAAATCAATGATTGGAGGAGCGACGATGAATACGATATGGATACGACAATGGATACGATATGGATACGACGACGGACACGATATGGATACGACGACGGACGCGATATGGATACGACAATGGATACGATATGGATACGACGACGGACACGATATGGATACGACGACGGACGCGATATGGATACGACAATGGATACGATATGGATACGACGACGGACACGATATGGATACGACAATGGATACGATATGGAGGAGCGATGAGGAAAACTCAAAAAAAGAGGTGAGTCAGACACAGTTTTTCACGTTTGAAGAAGCGATGAAACGTCATATATGATTGGGGGAACGACGATACGAAATGGACTGCGAATGGAAGTGAGTCAGAATTAGTGTTGATGTGCCCCCTCAAAAAACACAGTTCTTCAAAACAAAACCAAAATTTTTCAGGAGGAGCATCGACTTATTCTTCTTCATATTCCTGCTCTGGTTACGGTGGATTTTGATGGCTCTGATGTTTTCTTTCTTCTTGGCTGATCTTCTAACGGGCTCCTCCCCAAACGGCTCCTCCTCCTGTACGGTCGCTCCCCGCACAGTTCAAAAAGCCACCCGTTGAGAGAGAATGTCATGGAGGGGTTAGCAGAGGAAAAATCAGATGAAGTCGTTAAACAGAGCAGTGGGTCGCGGAGCTACAACTGAATTTGCGCCAAACCGAATCAAAGGATCGACGATACGTCAAGGAATATGATTGGAAGAGCGACAATCAAGCTCAGGATTATGATAGCTCACAATATCACTAAATAAAATTTTATATCACAGAATCATATAATCTCAAAAATGTATGTATCCACAAAAACAGATGACACTCCCACATCACACAAATTTTTCTTGACCAAAAAAACTACTTTTGAAAAACTGAGCAGATATTCTGTATTAGCCTTCTCTTACATCTTCTTCAGGTTACGAACGCGACCCTGGACAATATTCATTTCTGGGAATCATGGTTCAGACAGATTTTAGCAACTCAACTTTTCAAAACATTCTCTTCTCATATTCTTGGTGCAATACTTGAAAATCTTTGAAATAATCAATCTTTATTTAACGCTTTTTCTCTACATACATGTTTAGAGGGTCGAGAACTTTCTTTTTTCCAAATATTCCTTCAATTTTGGAGTTTCTAGTACTTTCTGATGAAACGAAGCCAACGCTGTCTCTTTTTCTGGATGGAAGAATTCAGTGTTCTTCAAAGTTGTGAGATTCTCAGCGACAGCGATATCTGCATAAGTAAGATCAGATCCAACAAGATATCCAGATTTAGTTCTCTCCAAGTATTTCTTCAAAACTGAGAAATACACTTCAACTGCTGGCTCCACAATTTCTTTTCGGGCACGATCCTGAATAAAATATTTTCGTTTTGATCTAAATTTTTGTAATCATACCAATTCTTCTTGAGATTTTCCGAAGAACAGTCCAGCTCCATAATGTTTGAAACTAACAAGAAAATCTTTGAAATGGTCGATTATCGCATCAGCAGTTGCTTCTTCTTCTGGAGTTTTCCCGGCGTATCCAAACTTTCTTGCCATATATCTCCAAATGGCAGCAGATTGAGAAATTTCAAATCCATCAACACTAAGAATGGGAACTTGGCCAGATGGTAGTGCTGAAATCATTGATATAGAATGAAGTAAACTTCACATTTTCTCACTTGGTTTCAATTTCTGAAACTCTTCGACAGTTAGTCGGTGATCTTCAAATTCAACGCCAGCAAGTACGAATAGTTGTCGAGCAGTTTCAGCTAAACCACGTGCATCGAAGTAGGTCAGTTTGTAATGAACCATTGTATAAAAGCTGGAACTGGAAAACATTGAAATACGCGAAAAAACACAAAGATAAATAAAGGATCGGTTCAAAGAAGAAGCATAAATTGAAAAATAAACAGGGGTAAAGAAGGAAAAGAGAAGGAAGAATACCCTTCAGTTTTTTAAAAAACCGTTTTCCAGAGATTTGAATGAAAGTCTGATTGAATGTTTACAAAATAGTAACCAAACTTCAAAACATGACAAAAATGAGTTCACTGTACTTGATCTAAATACTTCCAATGAAACAAGTTTCTCTTTTCATTTGTCAGCATTTCTGCGGGTAAACACCAACAGAAAATAATGAACTTTGGTTTAGTATCAACATGAAAAGGATGATAATACATTGATAAGATAAAATATAAAAGATAGAATCTGACTACAACTGGAAAACATTCAAGCATCGAAAAATATGCCAACCTACAAGCTTTCGTATTTTGATGTTCGAGCCCTCGCTGAACCAGTTCGTATCATATTTGCACTTTTCGATGTGCCATTTGAGGATCATCGAGTCTCGGTTGAAGAGTGGAGTGTTTTGAAAGAAAGTAATATTTCTTATTTGCATAAAAATTTACTATTTTCGAGTTTCCAGAGACTCCTTATGGTCAACTTCCAGTTTTGGAGGTGGATGGAGTATAAATTGGACAATCAATGGCAATTACCAGATATTTAGCAAGAAAATTTGGTTGGTTTTTGAAGCTTAAATTATATAACTGACTTTTTTTAGGTATTGCCGGAAAAACTATAGAGGAGGAGGCATTGGCTGATTCAATCGTTGATCAGTACAAAGATTTCATTTTCTCATTCCGTCAATTTACTTCTGCAACTTTTTATGGAAAAGATGCTGAGCACATAGTGAGCATAAGTAGCTGATAAGGATAATTGAATTAATTTCGATATTTTTAGAACAAAGTGAGAGCTGAAATCGTGAATCCAGCACGTGATCTCTTTCTTGGAATAATTAACAAAACTCTGAGCAAAAGTGAATCTGGTTTCCTGGTTGGAAAATCTCTAACTTGGGCTGATATTGTGATTGCTGACAATTTGACTAGTCTCCATAAGAACGGATTTGTGGATTTTGCAAAAGAAAAGAAGTTGAGAGAGTTTTACGACAGGATCCATTCCATTCCAAAAATCAAAGAATATGTGGCTAAGAGAAAGGACACCAACATTTGATTTGTGACAATGAGTACTGCTTTTGTTTTGCTTTGAATGAAGACTTTTTTATATTGAAGACTGCCTACGTGACGGTTGTGAACTATTTTTTTATGAATGAGACTCAAACATCAAAACTACGACCGCCCGCATAGAATCCTTTTTAAAGTTTTCAACAAACACATTTTTTCCTTGAACTTGGTTACATCATGACCACTTATCAACTGGTCTATTTTGATCTTCGTGGACTTGGTGAAGTATCCCGTCAATTATTCCATTTAGCTTATGTCAAATTTGAAGACATCAGAATTCCACGAAACGACGAATCACAATGGAAACAATTGAAAGATTCTACTCCTTTTGGTCAACTGCCAGTTTTGAAAATATTCAATTCTGACAGTCAGGAAGAAATAGAGATTGCTCAATCTTCTGCTATTGGACGGTATTTGGCAAAAAAGTTCGGTGAGTCCATAACTTTTTGTAAGTAATCTAGTTTTAAATTTGTCTAGGTTATTCTGGAAGGAATGCAGAAGAAGAAGCTATGGTCGATGCGATCGTTGATCAGTTCAAGGACTTTCTGGCCTCACAGAAACAATCGACTTTCGCTATTAGATCCAAAAAGTCAGAAGAGGAAATTGTGATTGAGATCTTTATTACTTCAAAAAGGAATTCCGTTTTCAGAAAAGAATAACTGAAGATATTGTATCTCCTGCGAAAAAAGTGTATTTTGACATTCTAAAGAAGATTCTTCAAAGAAATTCGTCAGGATTCCTAGTTGGGGACAATCTCACTTGGGCTGATCTTCAAATTTCTGATAATTTGACGACATTGAAAGGATTCGGGCTGTTTGTTCCTGCAGAAGAACCTACTCTACAACGTTTCCACGAAAATATCATGAACACACCCAAACTAAAATCATACTTTTCCAATAGACCGGTTTCTCTGCTGTAATGTGAGATACCGTAATCTATAAAATTTGTTATTGAATTCTGTCTTTTTCAAACTTTGAACTCCAAAGCCTTCTTTTTTTGGTATTTAAAGGTAAACTAATTGACGGTCGAAAACCAATAAAACTAGAAAAATGATGACAAACTGCGTTGTCCACAAGAACGCATGAGAGAACCTAGAGAAAATCGAGAGGGCTTTTTATAAACAACTGCCTTGTACAACGAGCAGAGTTCAGTTGGATGTTTTTTTGTGGTTTTTTTGCTTCAGTTTCTATTCTAAATTGTATTTCATAACTTCCAAAAGCTGAAAATTCTTCCAAAAAATCCTAGCGAAAACTTCAATTCAATTTCAGTGCCCATGTCCCTTTAAAACTACAGTCTCGGGTCTTGCGGCGATTTGAAAAAAAACATTTCTCTCGCCGAGTTCGATTTTCGCTTCTCTGCGCTCTGGTTTTCAAGCGGTTTCCATGGAAGCCGTTATCGATTTTGTTTTTCTCGTTTTTTCTTCTCATACGTTCTCCGCAGCTTTAACATCATCTGAAATGTTTATTTTGCAGAAATGGCCCCAAAAACTGTTTTCATCACCGGAGCAAGTCGCGGAATCGGACTGGGACTCGTCAAAGAACTTTTGAAAGTTTCTGGCGTGGAGACGATCATCGCTGGAGCCAGAAATATCGACGGAGCAAAGGAACTCCAAGCACTGGCTGCAGGCGATTTGCGTGTTCATCTTCTCGCTGTTGATGTTGCGAACGATGACAGCCTTGCAAACTCGGTGAATTCCGTTTCTACACTCGTGGGTGACCGTGGACTAAACTTGTTGATCAATAACGCTGGAATCATTGAACCATATGGAACTTCTTCGACTCCAAATCGTGCAGCCGTTCTCAAATGTATCGATGTGAACGCAGTCAGTGCTCTACTGGCTTCTCAGCATTTCTTGCCACTTCTTCAAAAAGCCGCCGCCAAAGAGTCTGGTGATACTCTGTCGGCAGATCGTGCAGCAATTGTCAACATCGGCTCTGATTGTGCGTCTCAAGCTCTTAACCTGCGAGGATCAGGACCTGGAAACTCTTTGCTAGCCTACAAAATGAGCAAAGTGGATATGGTGAGCTTCTCCCGATCAATGGCTGCTGACTTCAAGAATCTGAACATCCCGGTACTTATCACCAACATTCACCCTGGATGGGTTCAAACCAAGGCTGCCACATAGGCGGCCGCGGCCGGCCGCGGCCTCGGCCGTGGGTAGGTTGCCGTGATTGAGTCCGGCCGCCCTTTCAAAAACAAGCTCTTGGGATCGAAAAAGCTCAGGGCCGCGCGGCCGCCGTAGGTTTCCATGATCAGAAGTACCCAAACCAGAATGCCGCGGCCGGCCGCGCGACAGCCTTGGTTCAAACTGACATGGGTGGCTCAAACGCCGAAATTTCGGTAAGAAATTTATAGTGAAAACTAATCTCTAATGTATTTTGCAGGTTGACGAATCTGTCACTAAAATTGTCGCTGGAATCGGAAAGCTGAACTCCAGTCATCACGCTGGCCTTTTCAACCGGGATCTCGAAACTATGCCCTTCTAAAGTCCGGCATCAATTCTTCCAAAGTAAGTTTCTCTAATTCTATTCATTTTTCCACTTTTGTGAATAAGCTTGTATATTTTCAATAAATATTTATGATTCAATCAGTGTATGTTAACAGATTTATAGATTTTCAAATCAAGTGAACTGTGGATTGCGAATATCACGCCCTCTAGGTGTCTCGAATGAGTCCATCAAAAAAACTGAAGGAGACAGCTCTCCGTTCAAAGTTAATGTTTGGAGTCGTTTCTGGAGCTCTCTTTGATTGCTCAGAGTCCTCGATGCTTCATCAGCTTCAGTGACAGGTCCACGAACAGGGCTGAATAAATGACATGGCGAGTGTTCGTAGTAGCCAGAATTGATTTGAAATTGTGGATAATGGTTAGAGGTTTCGAGAATTGGTGAAGGAGCAGTGACTGGAATCGGATGGGGCAGTCCAAGTAGTTCAGGCATCTCTTCGGCAATTTGTTTGAGACCCGTTGGTCGCTGGTGACAGAAAATTGAAGATGAAATCTTGATCATCTAAAAAAAAAGAAATTATGACAGCACCTCGAAAAACAAACCGACCGTTTCACGCGAGTATTCGACTTTCAAGAATAGGTGTTGATCGTCTTTATTTCGATAGCACACCAGCTCACCGCCTTCTGGAACTTGGGTGCGTTGGCCTTCCTTGAATCAATCAGGGTCGTGGTACAGTAATCCATTGGACATACCTTCGAAGTTAGAAGATTTATGCGATGAGAAGCAGGCGACGTCATCTTAGTCAAAGCGAATCGAGGAAGAAAAAAAGCTGTCGATTGTTGTTGAGTAGTGTAAAAATGAATTCTTTGATGTTTTTGTGACACTTTCCTCAATTATCCACGTTTCTGTTGGCAGAGTTCACGTTCGATGAGTTGGTAACAAATTAATAAATTAAATTTTATTGAAATGAAAATAAGATCGAAATATAAATTAAACTATCATTTTGTGTATAATCTCGAAATATTCTGTAGTCTGGTTTCTCACGAAATACGTACACATTTCATTCCAAAAAACTATAGCTGTCTATGTTGTTTTCTTTTAATAAAACAATTAACACCTGGAGAGAAGACACGACTGTTGTAACCTTTTGTTCGAACCTAGGTCAACTCCCCAGTCAATGTGACTACATAACAGAAACCTGTCATCTGTCTTCAGAATCCTCTTCTACTTACACATTCTTCTGTATTCGAGTGTTTATTGATCTGTGTTTATTTGATTTCTGTCAAAATGGAAACTTTCCGATTACTTCATCTGCCTCATGTTGCTCTACGACAAGTTTTGATTCAATTGGATTTGTAAGTACATTTTGAATTCAAAATTTCAAACTGTTTAGTTTTCTTTCAGCATACGATTCGCAGAAGTTAGTCAAAGCTGTCAGTTTTTGGTGAAACTTTTACTACCGTTGAAAATTCGCGAAGTTCTTGTGACTCATTCATCTTATGAGCATAAGGTCTCTGTTGAATTCAAACCATTCATTGAGTACATCAGATATTTCAAAGCGTCAAGTGATCAGGAAACAATCAAACCAAATGAATATAGGTTTTATTTAAAACACGAATCTCCTTACATGTAATATTTCTGAAATCATATTCGAAATTGCCACATAAATTTCAGGCACACATTCCATTATGAGAACAAAAAAGACTCAGGAAATGATCTTCTGGAGGACGTTGAGAAATTTGTGATTTTATTGAAACGGGTGTTCGAAATCCGCGAGTTTAAATATTCAGTGAATGCAGATGGTTTCTCCGATTTTCGTAGTTTCTTTACGAATCAAATCGTTAGTCGAAGATTGGAATGTACGGAATTAAATTACGGAGCTTGGGAGAAATATCTTCCAGTGAACGACGACGATATTCGATTTGTTTTGAATAATTTACCAGTGGATATTGAGTTGAGTTTGAATGAAAGGCCAAGTGAAGAATTCAAATATGATGGCGTCAGTCAAGTCCATATGCAACTGGGTTTTCAATTATCTTTTTTTCAGAATTTGCGTCAGAAAAGAATGGATTTTTTATATTGTTCCTGGATAACTAAAGAGCATTTGTTTAAGTCAACATTTCAAGGCTTATCACTTGGAGATAGTAACAATATCACATTGAAAGATTTAAACGAATTCTCGAAAAAGTGGTTGAATCATGAAATACACGAAGGTTTTGAATGGATTCGGATGAGTCTTCATTGGCGTGTTTATGGAGAGGATTGGAGTAGAAAAGAAAAACATGTGAAGGAACTGTTGGATGGAATTGAGACGAAGCCTTTCGATGAGAAGAGGGATTTGAAGGAATATCGGTGAGTATCTAATCTATGTGAATAAAAAGAAACATTGAATCAAGGCTGTCACACGGCCGGCCCCTGGGCCACGCGGTGGATAGGTTGCCATGATACAATACTTTTGAAAATAAAACTTTCTGTATCAAAAAGGTCAGAGTAGCGCGGCAGCCGTAAGCTTCCATAATAAAAAGTACCCGAACCATTGAATAATAACCAGAAGGGCCGGCCGTGTAACGTCCTTGCATTCAATACATTCAGAAGGCATCCCGTCGTCTTTCCAAATGCTGACACAGTTTATGATATTCATAGGGATGATGGGGAAGTTGCCAGTTTCTGTTTGCAAAGGAGTAGAGTTCTTTTTCGAGTATGGAAAAAAGGACCATATGATTGGTGAATTTGGATCTTTGAAAAAATTATTTCATTTTACTTTTTTCATTCATGAGCTTGATTTTTTGTTTAATGCCTGCAGTATCAAAATGTGGTTGCACAATCCTCTGTTGTTCTACGATTCTTACTATTTAAAAGTTGTTCAATTTCAAAATTTTATTCACGAATAAAATGTTCAATATTCACATTCCACCCTGACTTCCTTCACAAGCCACTTATCCAATTCGTAATACGCCTTCATTTTGAAATCCGTCTTCTTGACAACCTTATCACTTTTCGTCAATTGAACAGTGCATTTGAATGCGAAATTAGTGTAATCCTCAATTTCAGTTTTCACGAGCTCCGATGAAACATAGTTCGACGACCAGTTTGCCAGATATGTCTCCGAGAAGTACTCTGAAAATTGAATTACTCTGAAAAATGCGGCAACTTTAAAGGTGTGAAAAAGTGGTTTCCAGATATTCGATCTTTCTGAACTTTTGTGAGAGCAGAGAGCAACTCAAGAACTCTATTTCTGTAGTTGACAACTTTTTCATAGGATTGCAATGCAGTTAGTTAGGTCATTTTGGAGACATTTGGAGACTAAGATTGATATTTTTTTAAATTTTAAATAATTAAATTTTGGAAATTGGGAAGAATTTCAAATTTCGCAGAAACTGTAGTTTTTTTTGAATTTTCAAAATCCTTAAAATTTTGAATTTCAAGTGCTTAGAACCTTAGATTCCTTAATATTCTGGGTTCATCACAATTTAAGACCAATAATTATCATAGTATTTGAATTTTTATCATCATTGTATTTGAATTTTGAAAACTAGCCAGAAGTTTGAGTTTTCAGTGAAAATAGTTCATATTTGAGGGTCTGAAAAAGTGGTTTCCAGGAGTTCGATTTTTTTTTTGAAATTTTGTGGATGTATAAAGCAACTAAAGAACTCTATTTCAGTAGTTGACAACTTTTACATATAATTGCAATCCAGCCAGTTACTGATGTCAGTATTATTTTCAGTCATTTTTGAGCCTTTTGACTTCCACGCGACCTAACTAACTGAAACGTAACCCTATAAAAAAGTTATCAACTAGAAAAATAGAGTTTTTGAGTTGATCTATTCATCCACTAAATTTCAAAACAATCGAACTTTTGGAACCCACTTTTTTAAACCCTCAAAGTTGACCTATTTCAAATGAATACGCCATTTTTTGGCCAGTACTGTAACTCGACTCATATCTATTCAATATCGATGAAAACTGTACTATTTGAAAGTTATTTTAATAGAGATTTATTTCAGATTTATTTTCTTTAGTTTTTGGTTTGTGCACTTAGATAGGACCGATGCATCGATAGTCTTCTGCTAATCGATTATTCGCTAATTTTATGAAACAGTAATAATTTCAATCTGATGTGTCCTTTGACTTCCACGCAGTCTAACTAACTAGATCGTGGTCCTATAAAAAAGTGGTCAACTACAAAAATAGAGTAGTTCTAGAGTTACTCTATACATTTGCAAAATTTCAGACAAATCGGATATTTGGAACCCACTTTTTCAGACCCTCAAAGTTGACCTATTTCCATTGAAATCGCCATTCATTTTGGATAGTACTGTAACTGTTTCAAAATTCAAATACACTTAAAATTGAAGGTTTTAAAATGTGAAAAACCCAGAAAATTCAAGATTCTGAGATTCTGAACACTTTGAAATCCACATTTTCAACTTTTGGAAAATTCAAAAAAGTATTACAGTTTCTTCAAAATTTGAAATTTTTCGCAATTTCCAAAATCTCATTGTGCTCTATAATTTATAGACTATAAATGTGTTAAATTTCAGAAAAATCGGATTTCTGGAAACTACTTTTTCAGACCCTCAAAGTTGACCTATTTTAACTGGAAACGCTCAATTCTCTACTCACTATAAAATTTTTGTCCATTTCCCAATCCACAAACAATTGCCCAGAATCCTTGATGCTCCTCCTTCATCATATGACTCAAAAATGTGGTTCTTGATTCTAGAGATGGACCATCGTTGATCATCGGGGAGATGGATCCACACACTTGACCCACGAATTTGTCTTTGATTGTTTTGGGATCCGCGGTTCTTAATTTGGGGTCAAGAAATCTTAAGCTTTGAGAAATTTTAAGTTCCAAAAACTCACGGAGTCAAATCATCGGGACAATCCACTATCAAAAACGCCGTCCACCAATCAACATATCCCGATTCGTACGCATTGTTTTTTCTCTGAAAATTTTAGAACATCTTTGGTTTTTTGGTCCCCACAGTACCTCTTCGATTCTAAAAATGTACTTATCCCTCATTACAATTCCATTTGGAAAACTGACTCTCACAGAAAACGTTACTTCTGTTTGATAGTTGTTTATAGAAACGGTTGATGCTCTTTGTTCCTGGAAATTAATAATATACATTATTGACAAAAAAATGGCACTTTCAGTTGAAATAGGTCATGTTTTAGGGTCTGAAAAAGAAGGTTCTAGATATCAGATTTGCCTGAAATTTTGTGGATGTGTAGAGCAATTCAAGAACTCTATTTTTGTAATGGCCAACTTTTTGATAGGGCCACGTTCCAGTTAGTTAGGTTGAATCGAAGCCCAAGGGCTCAAAATGATGGAAATTCGAAGGGACATAATTAAACTTGGCCTAACTAATTGGATTTCAATTATATAGAAAAGTAGTCAACTACAAAATAGAGTTCTTGAGTTGCTCTATACATCCACAAAATTTCAGAAAAATCGCATACCTAGAAACCAGGGATGTGCGGGAAAGACCCTCCGGAAAATTTTTCGGGAAAAGTTTTTCCCGGTGAAAAAATCCGGGAAATTCCGAGAAATTTCGGGAAATTCGGGAAATTTTCTCAAGCCTGATTTTCAACAGTTTTTTTTTCGAAATTTTGTATAATTTGGAAGGAAAAATATGGAAACGATCTCTGCAATTATCCACGTCCCCCTGAAAGTCAATTCTGACCTAATTTTTTTGATTTCGCGGTCGCTGCGGCCAAATCAGGAAAAGTCCGGCAAAATTGACTTTCACGGAGACTGACTGAGATAAGACAAAAAATAAGCCTTCTTTTCAAAATTTCGGCAAAAATTTTCACTAATTTTATCATTAATTGTCGGTTCCCCTCAACTAGTTAACCAAAATGTGACATAACATGAGTCCAAAAATTTCCCGATTTTCCCGAATATTTTCGGGAAATTTCCCGGTCGGGAAATGTTGGAAAAAATACCGGGAAAAACGGGAAATTTCCCGGTACCGGGAAATTTCCCGCACATCTCTGCTAGAAACTACTTTTTCAGACTCTCAAAGTTGACCTACTTTCTCTAAAAACGCCTGTACTGTAGAAACTTACCAAGTAACTTTCAGCGTATTCGTATCGTTTGAAAAGGTAATTATTGAAATCGTCTGAAAATATGTTTAGTCTTCTGTTCTTCTAAAAAAGGGTCTTACACATATCCCCAATCCTTCCATTCTGCTCGCAAAAGTTCACTCTCACTTTGAGGAACAAGAAATTCTTGGTGAACGTTGAATAAACTGACATCGAAGGTCTCGGGTTCGTAATTAGAACCTCGTTCAAGAATGAATTTTTGAGCCTGTCGATGTATACTCCAACTGGTTTGTCTGCATGATCCGAAAGTTCGTTAGGAATCTCTGTGCAGTTTCCAGTCAGAGCGATTTTGGTGTAGATGAACGATTTTTTGGTTGGGTCCTGGAAAAATGCGATTCCCCATAATGGTAAAGAATGAACTGTGATTAGAAGATCAAAACTAGTTCAAATTGTTTTCGAAACAGTGATCTTTTTCAGAAAACTTCTCCAAGTTCCATCATCAATGACAGTGCTGGTCAGAATGAATGGGTGTTTTCAGTGAAAGCTGAAAAAGTAGTTTCCAGGAATCCAATTTCTCTGAAATTTTGTGGATTTAAAGAGCAACTCAAGAACTCGATTTTTGTAGTTGACAACTTTTTCATAGGACCAATTCCAGTTAGCAAGGTCGCGGGGAAGCCTAAAGCCTCCAAAATGGTCGATTTCGAGGTGACGTCAGTCAACTTGGCCTAACCTACTGGATCATGGTCCTAGAAAAAATGGCAACTACAAAGATAGAGTTCTTGAGTTGCTCTATTACATCCGCAAAGTTTCAGAAAAATCGGATACTTGAAAACCACTTTTTCAAAGCCTTAAAGACCAATTTCCACATTAACGCGCATTCATTTGGGCCAGTTCTAACTCATAAAAGAAGAAAATAACTAAAATTTGGAAAATTGCTTTAAGAAAAATTTTCACATAATTAGAAAAAAATCACAGTTTCGGCTGAACTTTATAACTGAAAGCACAGCCGAATTAAATTCCACTTTTTTTTTGCAAAATGTTCCGATTTTTTTACATCCTATCAGTTTTCAAGGCAGCATGAATCGAAAACTTGAAATTTATGAGCAGGATTCTAAACTACCGTAATATTTATTACAAGGGCATGCCCCTCTATTTTCCCAGAAATTAAAAAAGATATTTCTGAATTCTGAAAATGGATGATAACATCTGATTTGAGTCAACTTTTGACGAGGATTCTAATAAGACTAATTTCAATTCATTTGAATTTCAAAAATGTGCTCATTTTGAGCTCATCGGGATGCCCTTCTATTGAAGGTGTCCTTCTATACCACCAGGTGCAACACTAATATTGAAAGTTTACTTATGATTTTCCCAAAATTTTGAAACAGTATTGACAAATTTTTCCTTGTTTTCAAATTTCACTGTTTCCAGATTTTTTCAAAGTTTAGAAAATATTTGGAATTCCAATTTACCAAATGGAAAACCTATGAATAAATTTACTTGAAGAAAAAACGTTTACTGTTTCGAAAACTGTCTAATTTTGAAACTTTACTTAGGAATTTCAGAAATTTTTGAAACAGCTTTGACAGATTTTTCTTTTTTTTCAAATTTTAATGTTTCCGGATTCTTTTGAAGTTTAAAAAAATCCGAATATTCAATTTCCTTTCATTTCGGAATTTTAAACTCACAAACTGCGACTCTCCTTTCCATTTCAAAAATATCACTTTGTCATCGTGAGTGATTGCAATATACTCGATATTAAATGTAGTTACAGTATCCGATGGTTTGAAACTTCCGCTACCCTCAACTTTCTGAAATTAAGGGGAATAAGTTACAGAAATTTCGAAAATTCTCACATCGAATTCTTTGAAATATCCGTGTAATAGACGGATGAAAATTCGAAAACCGGCTGGAAATTGATTATAGTGCGACGTTTCGCAAGTGCGACGTTTCGAAAGTGTGACGTTTCGAAAGTGCGACATTTCGAAAGCAACGATTTCAAAGAGCGTTATTTTTCCCCAGAATGGCTTGAAATTTTTGCCTTCGAAATGTTGCACTTTCGAAACGTCACACTCTCGAAATGCCGCACTTTCGAAACGTCACACTTTCGAAACGTCGCATTTTTGAAATGTCGCACTTTCGAAACGTCGCACTTTCGAAATGTCACACTTGCGAAATGTCGCACTTTCGAAATGTCGCACTTTCGAAATGTCGCAATTTCGAAACGCCACACTTTCGAAATGTCGCACTTTCGAAACGTCACACTTTCGAAACGTCACACTTTCGAAATGTGGCACTTTCGAAACGTCGCACTTCCGAAATGTCGCACTTTCGAAACGTCACACTTTCGAAACGTCACACTTTCGAAATGTGGCACTTTCGAAATGTCACACTTTCGAAACGTCGCACTTCCGAAATGTCGCACTTTCGAAAAGTCGCACTTTCGAAACGTCACACTTTCGAAACGTCACACTTTCGAAATGTGGCACTTTCGAAATGTCACACTTTCGAAACGTCGCACTTCCGAAATGTCGCACTTTCGAAACGTCACACTTTCGAAACGTCACACTTTCGAAATGTGGCACTTTCGAAATGTCACACTTTCGAAACGTCGCACTTCCGAAATGTCGCACTTTCGAAAAGTCGCACTTTCGAAACGTCACACCTTCGAAATGTCTTACCAAAATTCACCGCCTTCTGATTTTCACACAACAAAATCTGCGTATTTTCAGTTGAATACGCTCCCAATTGTGCTATATGCTTCTCGGTATTTTTTGACATTAATTGAAAAATACTGTAATTTTTTTCGTAAATTTTTCTAATTTTCCTAATTTTTACTTCCAAAAGAAAAGATTCGCAGTTTTCGACGGTGTATCCGGAGGAATCGAATCCTCGTGATCCGGTTGTAGATGACGTCGAGATGTTGAATTATCCAAGTATTCTTCCATCCAATCGTAGAAGTCAACGTCATCTGAATCCAGCGGAACATCTCCGGAAATTGAAGAAAAGTTCAGAAGAAGCAGGAAGAGTAGAAGAATCATAGCAGAAATGGGAAAAAGGGGAATCGAGTGGTTTTTATGTTTCTGGTTTTAATCGAATCATAGCGATTCGATTTTTTGAGGAGCTATGATCTGAGAAAATAAGTCCAATTTATATATAAAACAAGCATAGAAGTTCTCACAGTGAGAATGTTTGGGAGGGACCAGTTACAGTTACTACCTGTGCAAGGAGACAGAAAAGTGAATTGGTTTCCTTTGAAAGTTGAGCGGGCGAATCAAATTGATCAGTGTGTTACAATAAACTATTTGGGGGAGAGGGGGATAGAAGTGAAATGAGTAGTAAAACAAAAAACGATTACTTGGTTAATGACAACAAACGATTCGGGAGAGAGAAAAGAGAATTCAGAAAACAGTTTCTTAGGGTTGCTTGAAATGGCACAGACTAGGTTCAGGGGGAGCAGAAAGAGCTTGAGAGGGGGGCAACCAGTATCTGAATGAGAGGGGGCGAGTGAAATGAATTATATTAATGCTACAGACGTCGAATCGAACCATTTTTACGCATTTGCTCTTTTTCCTGAAACTAATACCAAATAATTAATAGTCAATAGCTCAAGCTTAAACTTACAACAAACGGATCGATATCAGCGATTTTGATGTGCATTTGTATATTATGAGAATCGTCCGATTTCAATGGAGCAAGATCCGGAATCTCGTCCCGAATATCGTGGAAGTCATTATATTTTGCAAACGCGCGGCAGATTGGTCTGACGTAATCAATAACGTTTTGCAATTGTTCGTACATGAATCCGGTCGCTCTTTCGACAGCACTTCTAGGCTCGTAGTTGACGAATAGGACAGCGGCAGCGACGGTACGATAAGTGAATCTGAACGATTCGATGTCGGAGAGGAGATAGTCGAGAATCTTGCACATTGCAATGTATTCGGAGCGGAGGAACTCTGGCACGTACATGTTTCCTCTGTTATCTTCGTTATGGTCGTCGTTCTGAAATAGAGGAAAATAAGAGAGAGGATTCCGGGAAAAAAATTTGTTTTACTTTAATAGATGCAGAATTTTATACGCTGATTCCCAATATCACAACGAAAATGCTCAAAATAGTTTCTCGGAACCAGAAAACGCCGTCAAAGGTGTCGAAACAGGCCAGAAGGCTTTCCTTGCTTCTAGTGGGATTTTTAGACGACATTAGCCAAATTTTTTTGTTAATTTACAAGTCAGAGTGTCTTCAATACTATTTTTAGTAAAATGAGAAAATTGTACAAGTCCGTCAAATAATAGGAATTTACTGCGGCTTTGCCTAGAAAATTCCGGAGAAAACTCGGCTAAAATGGAGCACTCTGGGCGCAATTTTCGCCCCTTTGAAGGCATTTTCTGGCTGCCGCGAGTATTTTTGAGCATTTTCGTTGTGATATTTGGAATCAGCCCCCTACTTTACATCTTTTAAAGCAACACAAATTTAGTTCTTACCTTTCCCGTTCCAAGTAACTGAAGATATGTCGATAGCCATTGGATGCTTGTGATAGGCCCAAGACTCCATCCGATATCCTTCACGATAATAACTTCCATCTGACGAATATTCTCCGCGGTGAAGGCTCCGTCGGTAAGGGATGCAAAATCGGCGCATTTCGGTGGATAAATCTCTTCATATTTAGCAGCGATAAACAACGCAGCCGTTCCCACCAATTGAAAAGTATCTTGCGTACATTCGTCCCGTGCCACCTCCAAATACCGATCGACATAATCCACAGCCAAATGGAACGTTTCACGGTGAAGTTTCTCGGATTCACAGACTTCTTGCATCCAATCGACAAGCAAACGACGCATCGTAACAGTCATATCCGGATGATTTTGAAGCAACATGCTAGTGGCGCGTGGAATATCGTCTCGTTTCACCATCAGTGACCAAACCTTTGAAGGAGACCCTATCCCTTGGCACTTTCCGGTGCTCAGAAGAGATGGTGGCTCTATTAGATTATCGTCGTTCATCAGACGCTTCGTGACTGCGAACTCGACATTTTGAACTGGTGGATCTGAAAAAAATTAATAAAGAATGAACTCCCTTTTAAAATTGTAAATTTTAAGTCAAAATTTATATGAAAATGTAGAACTCGATGATATCTACAAAATGCTAGTTAGAATGTCTAAATTTCAGATCTATATTTTCCATGAAACGTCAGGGGTGCTTTCTGACGTTTTAAGGAAAATGTAGAAATGAAATGTTGATATTCCAACTACCATTCTGTAGATCTCATCGAGTTCTACATTTTCACATAAGATTTGACTTGGAAATCACAATTTAGAGGGGTGAAAATCGCTGAATCAGCAAAACCCGTACCATCTTCATCTTCAGTTTCTGACTCAATGTCTTCATCACTGTCCTCCTCGTCATAATCTCCCACGACATCCACATCTTCATTATCACTGTCCTCAATTCTTCCAGAATCTTCGTTATGTTCCTCTTCTTCTTCATTCTCAATATCATCACTGTCTTGATCTTCCGATCTCGGTGTCTCACGACTCACTTCCGATTCAGCGTGATGATCAGACGACGACATATCGAGCACTTCATCCTCTTCTTCCATCACCGGAAGAGGACGTGAACGAGTTCTTGATGATGTCGAGCCTGCGGATGATGTCTCCGTTTCACGGTCTTCTGAAAAGACTATTAAAAAGAAGGTTGTGAAATTGATGCTAAAATACTCACCACTGCTGAATGAATCATCACGACTTGTGCTTCCGTGCTTCTCGGTGGAGTGTCTCTTGGCACATGGTCCTTTCTGGAAATGAACATTTTACTACTAAAAATACATGTTTTAACACTTTTCGCTTTTCAAACCGCACAGTTAAAAATGAATTTTTTTTTTAAAGTAAGTAGGGGGCACCCGGAGTTGAACCGGGGACCTCTCGATCTGCAGTCGAATGCTCTGCCACTGAGCTATACCCCCACATGGTCATATAGATAACAATTACGGAGAAATGATCACGACGCGGAGAAGAAAGCGAGCGGAACAGGAGTCACCGACAGCTAGGCAAAGAGAAAGGATGGATTGTACGTTAGGAAAAGAGATGAGTAGAGATATCCACCATTCGCTAAATATGGAAACGAAAATAGTGAAAAATTCACTGTAGAAAAATCGAAAAGACTGCCTTAGGTTTTTCGAGTCAAAAATCGTGAAAATTGAGTCGAAATTCGAAAAAATCTGATAAGAACGTTGGAAACTATGTTAGCCGATTTTCAGCTGGATCTTAGCTATTTTTAGCTGGTTGTAGCGCTTTTTAGCTGTTTTTCAGTTGCGTTTAGCGATTTTCATTAGATTTTCAGCGATTTTTAGGTGTTTTAAGAGTTTTTTACGGTCGAAAATCATGAAAATTGAGCCAAAATTAGAAGAAGTTAAGAAGAGCTATTGAATTTTCCAGCACTGTATAGAGCAAAAAAAAAACGCAAAAAGAACTAGGGGGCACCCGGAGTTGAACCGGGGACCTCTCGATCTGCAGTCGAATGCTCTGCCACTGAGCTATACCCCCACATATCGGAGAAGGCGCAGACGGCTAGTAAGAAGTGGACACAAGAGACGCCCGCTGCTGCGGCCGCGGAGAGTGTTGTTGGCGATTCGAACCGTGTTCAGCGGTGTATTGGTCGGCCTTCTCTGCGTCTGTTTCTTGTCAATCTGACTGAGGTGGCAATGTGAACCCGAAGAACACAACCCCGAAGAGATGAGAAAAACTAAGAAAAGAGAAAAACGGAGAGAGAGAGTACTTTTTAGCGCACTATTACACTGGTCAAACACAAAGTGTCTGTTTCCCAGTGCAAACTTTTTTCTTTTATTTTTTTTACTGGCTGTTTCCCGTATACTTCCAAGATACTGTACCCTCAATAAAATAAAGATTTATTATCTTGTTTCTTGTCATTCTCTCTCAGAATCTCTATCAACACATACTTTCGTTATCAATCCCATTTTTCTTTATTCTCTTACCATCTCCACAATCCGCAACCGCTTTACAGTTCTTCTTCTAGAGAAATTCGAAACCAGAGACATGGCGAGAAGAAAAAAGTAAAGTAGTCGAAAAGTACAACAACTTTTTGAATATTTCTTCTCTTATCATTTTTTCCTTGTTCCCCCCAAACGTCTCCTGATAGCACAGCACAATCGCCGTTTGCTCTTACCTCGGTACTGTGTCGTTTTCTCGACTCCGAACAGTCCGATCGTTGACTTCCGACACTTTCGTTCCGTGTGCTCGATGTTCTCTCTGGAATGTTCTCTTTCACATCGATCGCCGTCTCCAGAAGACGCTCGCGCAATTCATCGTGTGGCGATCTGCAAAGTTAGAGTTCAAAAAACTGAAATCTGCGAATTGAAACTCACAAAATTGCCGATTTTCTTTCGGCTTTCTGTGCAGGCACACGATCGCCATTCCTTGACTTTCTGCCAGCCATAATTTTTGATTAAATCGCCCTGAAAATTCAAAAATTGATATGAAAAGCGAAGGCAGAACCGGAACGCAGCATCCTCGATTGTCAGTTCCAAATACTGAAAATTTTCTGAAAAGGCCGGTGAACTCCAAAATTTCACTATTTTTGCACTGAATTTTGGTAAGGTATCAAATTTTTGGCGCCTAAATTTTTTATTCAAAAATCGGATTTCTACAAATTTTAAAGGAGAATACCAGCTATCTATTTATATAGAAAACGTTAATTTTGATCTCGACACTATGAGAAAAAGCTGAATTTTAAAAATACCACTGTTAGCAGTGAAAAAAAAGTAAGAAATTCAGTGTTATTTTTGAAATCCTGGACGAGATCAAAATAAACGTTTTTGATATGAATAGATATCTGGGATTCGTTTTTAAAATTTGTAGAAACCCGATTTTTGAATAAAAAATTCGGACGCCTAAAAACATCGCCAAAAGCTGATACCTTACCAAATTCAGTGAAAAATAGTGAGATTTTGGAGTTGACGGGTTTGACGGGGGCATATGTGAAAATTTTCTGTTTTTTGAAACTGACAATCGAGGATGCTGTGAGAAGTGAAAACGGAACCGGAAGACAAAGAAAAAAATAGTTTTGGTGAATTCAAAGAAATTTTCGCCAGTGAGTGCTAAAAGTCTCTGGGAAAACGACATTTCGTAAATCTACACTAATCAGCTAACTCCTTATTCGGTGTATTCTATCGATTGGCTCAACAAACAGTTCACATGAGGAATGTGTGTTCACACTCTCCAAAAAAGTCATGTGAATTTGAACTCATTAGTTTGGCGCGCCGCGGAGGTACGGTAGAGTTTGAGTCATAAATCGACACTGAACTGTTTTCTAGGAAATCCGAAAACTCGTCAGTTTGAAGGCGAAAAGAGATTCGAAACTGTGAGATCAGATAAGATGAAATCCGCACGAAGGTCATGTTGGTTTTAGATAGATTAGGGCTGCTAGAAATTTCTAATTTCCTTCAAATGCGTTAATTCAAAACAATAAAAGAAGAAATCACTTTTTTTTCAAAGAAGAAACTACAAGCTAAAGCTTCTTGGCCCGATTCTTTCGACGCTAGGATTATTATAATAATTTTTGATATTAAAATAATACTATATCAAAAAACTTATTGAAAAAAATAGATCCTATGAAAGATAATAAAGATATTCCATAGCTACGTAATAGTTCATCAAGTTCAAATCAGGATCATGACAGGTCGATCGAAGGACGACCCACAGTTACGCCATCACCCTAGCTCTCTCTCTAGATTCAAATCGCGCGCTCTTTTTCCCGCGTTCCCTCCATTTTGCCGCCTCTTCTCCCCGCCACCTCCCCCGGGGTCTCACCACGATCGTTTCTTTTTTCTCTTCCCCTCTTGCCTTGACGAGAAAATAGAGAAGAATCTGAAGGGACTCGTGTGAAGAGACGCAGACACAGTCGACACGTACGAATAGAGGGCACTACAACCAAGCGCTCTCCGGAGATGTTAGACAATGGGAGAGAAAATGGCCAAAAGGAGAAGAACGAGGAGGAGGAAGAACAACATCTTGGATTTTTTTGTTGTGCATTCTTTTTTGTTTTGTTTTTTCTAGCCTTCCGTAGCTGGAAACCAAGTCACAATAACATTCGTTAACTGACTTTTGAAATTAGTTACTAATCGAAATAACGATAATTCTATCGATTACTTGAAATTGTAACTAATTAGTCTTCCTCGTTTCATTCTCCATCGTTCTCGTAAAAACTATACAATTTTCAGCAACTTCAAAATGTCGGACGACGAGGAAGAAGGGCGTCTGCGAATCGATGAAGGCGATTCTGACACAGAAGAGTCTAAAACGAAGATATCGGCTCCTAAACCAGCGGATTCACAAGCCGTGTCAGACCCATCAAGCTCAAATGGTGAGGTTTTCACTTTTTTGATAGCTTCCAGCGAAGAGACGAAAAAATGAAAGCAAAAAAACGGGCCTGCGATTTTTCCTCTCTATACTGTGATTTTCAAGTCGAAATTTATATGAAAATGTAGAACTCGACGAGATCTACATTTTCTAATAAATTTTGACTCGAAAATCACAATTTAAAGGGGAGAAAATCGTCGAAAAACATAAAAAGTAGCATTTAAAAAATTTTTCACCAAAATGGTATAATTTAGCACCTGAAACAAAAGACGATGATGGTTCCGGTAAAGAAGACGGCGAACTAGATGAAGACGATGAAGAGGAAGAAGAACAAGGAACGGGTGAGGAAGAGGAAGAAGACGATGATGAGAAGGAAGAAGTTGAAGAAAAGGAAGAAGAAGTTGAGCCAATGGAGATGAGTGATAACGATGAGCCAAAATTGACAATAGTCGAAGATGACGAGGAAGAATCGAAAGCTCCAGAGCCGGCGAAAGTTCCGGAAAAACAGGAGGAAAAATTGGTGAAAATCGAGGAAAAAGACGAAACAGGTGAGGAAAACGCGCTTATTTTGATAATCTTGAGCGGGAATTTAATGGACCCTCAAAGCTTTTTTCGGGTTTTTTGGGGTCAAAAAATTTGGGGTGAATTTTTATAGTAAAAAATCGATTTTCTGGTAGCTTTTTTGAATAAGTCATCAATATGACTCATATTTCTCAATTATTGAATGTTTTGTTTCATTTTTACAGCGAAAAATCACAAACAAATTCAAAAATTGTGATTTTTTTTTTGAAAAATTTCTTTATTTTTCCCTACCCGGTTCGACGAGGCCGGTCCGAAATTCGCCAAGTCTGTGGGCAGTGAAATATTTTATTTCAAACTCAACTAATTATAAAACTATGCCGAAAAAAATCAGGAAAAAACAAAAGAAAAACGAAAGAAATGAAAATTTTTTGGGAAAAATTTCGAAATCGAACTGCAAAGATTACTGTCGCTGTGCAAGTTTGGGCGACGGTGTTTGCACAGAATTTGAATTTTTTAATCAATTTTTTGGATTTTTTCGGGAATTTTTCCGGAAACAAAGCAAAATGAATCAAAAAATTGGAATAAAACCGAATTTTTTCTAGTAATGTCCGAACCATCATCACCGGCTTCCTCCAAGCAATCAGAAGATGCCGAAATAAAAAAGGAAGAGCATTTGGAAGAGCCGGAAATCAAAATGGAGATCGATGCATCGCCAGAGAAGCAAAGAAGAAGTCCAACGCCGACGTTGAAGAAGGAAAATGGGCTGATGAAGCCGCCGCAAAGTACAGAGAAGGGGCCAAGGAAGCGGAAAGGTTTGTTTCAGTGCTGTGCGGCAACAAATTAAATTTCGGAAACTTTTTCAATTAACTTTTTTCAGGGGAAGCTGGTAAAAATACGGTTAAAAAGAAAAATGTTCCTTTTTAAAAAGGCTATCGATCGGTGGAAAAATCGTCGAATTTCATCGAAAATTGACGGAGTTAAGCCTTGTCGAAAAATTGCTAATTTTCAAGCTTTTTGAGCGATTTTCAAGCGTTTTGTGAGAATTTCAAGCTTGTAAAGCGATTTTTAAGTTTTTTGAGCGAATTTTCAAATTTCGAGTTTATTGAAAATTCGCTCAAAAAAGCTTAAAATCGCTTTAAAGGCTTAAAAATTGCTTTACAAGCTTGAAATTCCTACAAAACGCTCGAAAATCGCGCAAAATGCTTAAAAATTGCTTAAAAATGTTAAAAATCGCTTAAAAAGATTGAAAATTAGCAATTTTTCGGCAAGGTGTAACTCTACTAATTTTCGATGCAATTTGACGATTTTTCAGCCAATCGGTAGCTTTTTAGATGGGGAACAGCTTTTCTGTTAACTGGATTTTTATTCGATCTTCCTGAAAAAAGTTATTTGCGTTTGAAAAAAACTTTATTTTTTTCCTCGGAAAATTTGAAACTGTCTTTGTTCAGAATCCGCGGACAACTTCTCATCTGAAAAACGAAAATCTGGAATCGAAACGATCGCCTCGTCATCCGGAACTCCTCAACGTCCAAAACGATCCTCTTCTCATATGGCCACCCTCGCAATTTCAGCCTGTCTCGCCGAGGAAGACATCGTCTCGGTTCCAATGATGCCAATTCAAAAAACACCCGATACTTCTGCTCCACAATCAAAAAGAGCCAAACGAGATATAAGTACGAATGTGATTACGACAAGGGGAACGGATATTGATGGACTATTAAACGATGATTCACTTCTGAATACCGCTCCCGGAACGTCAATGCTTTTGGAGATTACGGTAATGTACCGAACGAGAAGTTCGCTAGCATTTCGAGTCAAAGGTTGCGAGATGATCGGATTTATTGGAGATGGATTGTCGCCTATTATTTCGGCAATGGCTGCAAATGCAGCATCCACTTCTGGAAATAATAATAACAAGAAGAAAGTGAATAATGAGGAGGGGAAAGATGGGCGGTCGAGTTCAGCGAGTTCCAATGGAAGATCGGTTAGAGGAGATTCAGTGGTGAAGGATGGAAAGGGAGAGAAGCAAAAGGGAAAGAGAAAGAAGGAAGAACCGAGTAATGAGGATGTGGATGAAGATAGTAAGAGCAGTGATCAGTATGGATACGATAAGTGTGAGATCAAGGAGTTGGATCTGTAAGTTTTCGAGAATTTTTGGGCTCCAAGACTCATAAAACGCCTTGAAGTGACTGGAAAATGACAATTCGCATTGTCAATTGCTCATTTTTCGTTCATTTTGAGACTTTTTATGCGAAAAATAGTGCATTTTTGGTTGCCAATTTTCCCGAACAGGGCTGTGCGGCAAGGAATTTCAACAACTCATTCAAGAGTGAATAACTTTTTTCAGAGGGATCGGGTAAAAATACGGTCAAGAGGACAGATGTTCCTTATTAAAAAAGCAATCTATTGGTTGTAAAACCGTCAAATTTGATCGAAAATTAACAGAGTTACGCTTTGTGTTGCTGAAAATGTAAAATCAGCGATTTGTCGGCAACACAAGGCGTAACTCTGTTAGTTTTTGACAAAATTCGACGGTTTTTCAAACAATCGATAGCTTTTTAAACAAGGAACATTTTTTCTATTGACCGTATTTTTACCCGATCCCTCGGAAAAAAGTTATTCACACTTTAATGTTGCCGAGACTCCGAGACATCTCGCAGCCAAAAAAATTCACTATTTTCTCATAAAACACCTCGAAATGACTGCAAAAATGACATTAATTTTCATTTTTTTGCTCATTTTAAGACATGTTATGCGAAAAATAGTGATTATTTGACCTCGAAATCAACAGTGCCTTTTTTTCAGAACCCAATACCACGATTGCCATTTCGACGAGTGCGAGAAACGGTTTCAAAAGTCACAAGAGCTCGAATATCACATATCAAAGTGTCATAAGAAACGAACGGTTGGTTTTTTAATATACGAGAATAACAGTAATTTTTCAAAAAAAAATCGAATTTCAAAATTACTTTTTCTGCAGGCCCCCGCAGCTAATGTGGGAGCCAAAAAGTGGTCAGATGGTTTTCAAGAAAAAGTGGTCAGATGGTGTACTGTAGTTTTTAAAGGCGCATTGCGAAAAATGATGTAATTTTTAAAAATCGCATTTAATTATGGGTTACTGTATTTTTATCGGACGTTCGTGAAACGTTGTTAGGCACATTGAGAAAACATGCGGACATTGATCCACCGTACTCCTGGGGGAAAACTCTTCCCCGACAGTTTTAATCATTGGAGTGCAGTGGCGCAATGTCCGCCTGTTTTCTATGCTACTAATATTGATTTGTGAAAGTTGAAGTTTTCTTATTGTTGATGAAGTGATTTGATGTATGTGTATTGTTTTATGGAATGCATGACTTATATGACTGAATTGAAATCGGATATGAAGGTATAAATTGTGAAAGGAAGCTTTATTAACACCTGAATTGCATGTCACACTTCTCAACAAAGAAGCAAAAAAGATTTGGAGGTAGATGGGTTCGAACTAATGACCGTCCGCTCCATAGTCACCGCCTCTACCACATACACCAACACGCACTCTTTCTCGTGTCTCCTCATCGCGCCTAAAAAGGAGGGAGCGGCGACATGCGAGGAGGAAAGGAGGGAGCGAGGCGGCAGCGCGCCAAGTGGAAGGAGGAAGGTGAACGGATTTGTAGTGATGTCGGAAAAAAACGCATTTGGAGGCACCGGAGGTGCTCGTCAGATGGTTTTATGGACTTAAAATGAAAAATTGAACCATAATAGGCCAAAAGTCAGATGGTTTTAGTGGAAAAATACCGCGCTGTCATTACAATGGAAAATATGCATATAAAATACATTACAATGACAGCGCCGTATTTTTCCACTAAAACCATCTGACTTTTGGCCTATTATGGTTCAATTTTTCATTTTAAGTCCATAAAACCATCTGACGAGCACCTCCGGTGCCTCCAAATGCGTTTTTTTCCGACATCACTACAAATCCGTTCACCTTCCTCCTTCCACTTGGCGCGCTGCCGCCTCGCTCCCTCCTTTCCTCCTCGCACGTCGCCGCTCCCTCCTTTTTAGGCGCGATGAGGAGACACGAGAAAGAGTGCGTGTTGGTGTATGTGGTAGAGGCGGTGACTATGGAGCGGACGGTCATTAGTTCGAACCCACCTACCTCCAAATCTTTTTTGCTTCTTTGTTGAGAAGTGTGGCATGCAATTCAGGTGTTAATAAAGCTTCCTTTCACAAATTATACCTCCATGCCCGATTTCAATTCAGTCATATAAGTCATGCATTCCATAAAACAATACACATACATCAAATCACTTCATTCAACAATAAGAAAACTTCAATCTTCAAAAATCAATATTAGTAACATGATGACTCTGGCTTCATAAAATTTTCCCCTCCTAATTTTTGGTCGGATGGTCCCCTAAATTGCCCATTTTTTTTCAAAATTTTCAAAATTTCAAAAGTGGTCAGATGGTCTAATGAAAATTTTTACATTGGTGCGGGGGTCTGCTTTTTCTGTCAAAAAATGTAGAATTTTTCGCTGATTCAAATGCGCCTAATTTGAGTCGAAACGAACCATTTTGAAGCGAGTTATGAGCGTTTGAAGTTTCAAGAAGATAGACGCAAAGAAAGCAGACACTCTCGATGTCGAAGAGACGCAGAGAAACGAGACACTGTCTGCGTCTCTCACAAAAACTTCAAACGCTCATAACTCGCTTCAAAATGCGTTTTGAGCTGCGATATTAGGTGCATTCGAATCACCGAAAAATTCTACATGTTCTGAAGTAGGTTAAAATGTGAGTTCGTGATTTGAAAATCGATTTTATGCAAGAATATCGTTATTTTCGTAAATACTAGAATTGGGACGATTCTTTGAATTTTACTGTGATATTACTCAAAATTCTTTCACTTTCAGATGGTCTACGAGTCGATTTGCACGCAAACAGAAATCTCTTCATTTCATACAAAGGATGTGGGAACCGAAACGGATGATCTATCGGCAATGCCGGTTTTGAAAAAAGAGGTACCGATTAAAGTGAGTTGTAGATAACGAGCATCAAATTATTTGCTTTTTTTGGTTTATTGGATGCTCAGTTCAGCATACACGTCCATCCCGGGCCTGCAGTTTTCTCCCTTTAAAATTTTGATTTTCTCATAAAATTTTATACCAAAAGGTAGTACCTAATGAGATCTACAAAATGATGTATAAAACAATAACATTTACGGAAGCCAGAAACTTATGGAGCCTGTAAATGGTTTTGGTTTTTACACCATTTTGTAGATCTCATTGAGATTTACATCTTGGCGTAAAATTTTATGAGAAAATCATGATTTTACGTAGAGAAAACAGCCGGTCTAGATTGGACATGTATGCAGTTTAGTTGCTAATCAGAATCTTCTACTAACAAAACGTCCACTATTTGAATTCTAACCTCTAGAGACTACAGTAACCCGCAAAACATTTCCAGCAACCCGTCGGCCATGTCTACGAAGATCTCTCTGACGACGATGTGGATCCGAAGCCAACGGATCTCGTTCTCAAACAACCTTCATCTGCTGCAGCCGCCCTTATGGGAATTGCCCAAGCTTCCTCCTCCTCCTCGTCAGCCGGTCCACCTCCTCCGATAATCCAAAGATCCACACCATCCACTCCGATATCTGCAAAGATTGGAATAAATCCACAGATGATGGCGATGGCCGAGAAGAGTAAACAACAGAGGAATGCAATGGCTACGAATTCACCGAGACGTGAGTCAAATATTCGGTTCCGGGAAGTTCCGCATCCGGACATTTCGCATCCAAAAAGGCACTGTTTTACCTAAAAAACATCTCAAAATGACTGCAAAAATGACAAAAATGAATGAAAATTATATTTATCATCGTTAATTGTCTATTTTTTGTTCATTTTGAGGCAATTTTTTCGAAAGATAGGGCATTTTTGGCTGCGGAATGTCCGGCTGCAAGATATCCGGCTGCGGAATGTCCCGGAACCAAATAATCCGATTTTCAGAAATTGAAGAGTATTTTTCAGCCAACCAAATGCCACCAGCATCCTCAATCCCTTCGACTTCTGCTCAACCTCCAGTTCTAATCCAAACACATCCAATGGCGGGTCCCCAATTCATTGCCCCTGGTTTCCATCCTGGTATGATTCATCATCCCCACCATCAAATGGCTGCCGCCATGGCCGCCGCTATGGATCCCCGAATGGCTGCATTGAATCAAGTCGCAGCGTTGAATCAGCAACAACAGCAAATGTCTCGAACACCGAGTCGACAGCCAGTTTCGGATTCGCATAAAATCCACGAATTAGCAAAGTCGAAAGAACAAGAACAACGGCAAAGGCAACAGGCGACGACTCCGAAGACACCGGCGGGAAATGCCCAGGGAGGAGCAGTGACCCCGCAGAGACAGTTTGTAGCGCCCCAAATGATGCAGGGGACGCCAGGTATGCTCTTTTTTTGGAGAACAGCTAATAAGAATCGGTTTCCAGGAACTCCGCAAAGTGTTCAACAGCAGCAGCAGCAGGCTCAGCAACAGGCGCAGGCTACGCTGGCTCAGCAGCAGATAATGCAGCAGTTACAGTTGCAACAGTTGCAAAGGGGAATGGTTAGTTAGAAAAAAACAATATTATTTCAGAAAATGCAGAATTTTTTGCTGATTCAAACGCACCTAATTTGAATCGAAACGGACTATTTTGAAGCGAGTTATGAGCTTCTGAAGTTTCAGTGAGAGACGCAGAGAAAGCAGACGCTCTCACTGTCGAAGAGGTGCAGAGAAACGAGACAGTGTCTGCGTCTCTGCGAAAAATTTCACATTTTTCGAAATAGGTTAGAAAAAATGAAAGTTCGCAATTTGAAAATCGATTTTCTCGATTTTTAACAATTTTTGTGCAAAAATAATGTTATTTCCGAATTGGGACGATCATTTTAGCAAAAAATGACTGAAATCTTACTTCAAGTTGTCTAAAATGCTCCAGAAAACCAAAATTGACGCAAAAATGGAATAAAAAATTGTAAAAAATTCAAAATTTGAAAAAAACCTTTCTAATTTTTTAAAAAATTTTTATCAATTAAAAATTCTGTAGAAAATCAAATGTTCGTTACTGAGAACGATTTTCGAAACAATTTTTCTTCTAGTTTTCAAAATCCAAGCCTTCAAAAACTCTAAAATTTCAAAATTCCAACAAATCCCCCATTTCCAGGTCCCACAAATGGCAGGAGTCACCAACGACCAAATGTTGATGATGATGATGGGAATGATGCCTGGAGCCGTTCCCGGAGCTCCAGGCTTCCCCGGTGCTCCACAGCCACCTAAATAATTTCATTCACTTTTTTCATGTCTAATTATTTCTCCGGTGCTCACACCTTTCAAATTTCCTGAAATCTACACACAATTCTAATGCTCGGTATTATTCACATCTTTCATTTTTGTTTCCTGAAAAATCCCCTTCTGAAAGTGATAATCGATTCTCCCTTCCCACAACAGATACAATTTTTGCCTCGTTTTCATGTTTCTCGCTTTTTGTTTCCTTTTTTCTCACAATATCTATTATATTGCCTGCTGATGATGAAGAATACAAATTTCGAGCCCCCCCTAATCAAGGGTTTTTTTCAAAATAGTGTAGGTGTGAAGGAGAATCAATCAAAAACAATCATCTCTCGTTTAGTTCCCTCGATTTTTCTCCTCGAGTCCAGTAGGATTGGAAAACAAAAAGCACCGTCGAAGATAGCTCAAAAAAGATCATTGATTTTTGAGAGAATCAGAGAAAAAGAGAGAATTACAACATTTCAGGTAGTCGGGGAGCTTCTCTCGGCTTGAGCAGCCCCTGGAAAAACCAACACATTGGCAATCACACACGGAAGATACGGCAGGCAGAGGCCACTTTTTATGTGAAACAATTGCTCAGAAATCCAACGATCTCGAGACATTCGGCCCCCGCCTTCTGAAGAAAACCGAGATTTCTGGAGAAAAGATGAAGAAGAAGAAAAAAGAACATCTGTGAAAATAACGAAGATAGGAACACTAGATGATGAAATGTTGTCTTTTTTGAGGATTGATATTTCAGAGAACCACAGAAAAAGTACGCGGAATTTTAATTAAAAATGCGAACAAAAGCCGAGGTAATCTGAGAATATAAAGTTTTTGAAACAGAAAAAAAAGAGCTCCAGAGGGAGAAAATCATTTTATTTAAAATTTATCTTGAAAATTTTTAGAATTCGGCTAGAAAAAAATCAAGCTACCCGTTTTGGTTCACTGCTGAAGAAATTGTACATTTTTCTATATGATCTCCTTGAAACAGAAATTTTCGAAAAAAACTATCAGATTTAGTTTGAATGAAAAAATGAAGAATTCTGAATTTTTCTTGATCTAGGTTTTTTTAGTTTTCAGCTAGAAAAAATTAAAGACATCCGCTTTGGTTAACTGCTGCTGAAATTGTTCACTTTTTTAAAAATATAATTTGTTTGGAACAGAGAAGTTTTTGAAATTAAAAAAAAATTATCAGATTTTGTTGAAATGAAAACTAATCATTCGGAAAGTGCCTTGAATTCGAATTTTCAAATTTTCGGCTAGAAAGAAATGGAGATGCGCAGTTCGATTCACTGTTGATGAAATTGCACATTTTTTTATGTGACCTCCCTGAAACATAGAAGTTTCTGAAAACAAATTCTATCAGTTGAGTTTTGCTAACAGAAAGATACTTGGCGCGTTTTTTAAAACCTGTAAACCTAAATGTTTTTTCTCACAGCCGGAATTAGAATCTTATTGATTGGGCAACTTCCGCAGTTGGCTTCGATTAAATCTAGCAACTGAAATGTTTAAAAAAACCTATATTAACAAAAACTTTTCTAAAAAAATAATCATTCCGAAAGTGCCTCAAATTCAGTTTTCAGCTAGAAAAAATAAAGCTACCCAATATGGTTCACTATTGAAAAAATTGTACATTTTTCTACATGATTTCCTTGCAACAGAAAGTTTTTTGAAAAAAAAACTATCAGATTTAGTTGGAATGAGAAAAAAATACTGAATGTGTCTTGAATTATATTTTTAAAAAAAGTTTTCGGCTAACAAAAAAATTGTGAAACTGACATTTTCTTGAAAGCAAATTTCAAAATAACTTTTATTAACATCAACATAACCGAATGAAGATAGAGAACTCTGTGAAAATCCATTGTATTCCTGAAACAGTGAAAGTGTGGTATCAAATTATGTAAAGCATTCTTTGCTATTATAGATTTCTAAATATAGAATTCTGTTCATCAATATCATTAATACCTGTTTATAACTGCTAGTTCTTAAGTTTTGGAGTTAAATCTGCTCAATTGACAATCAAGACTTCTAGAATTTATAAAAATGAATTTGAGCCTCGATGCTCGTTAAAATAATACCGCTTTAACTGAAAATTATAGATATTTGTGGTAAATGTACTCGTTAGAAAAACAGTACAATCGAAAATATGAGAAAGTTTAGCGAACTTATATTCTTTGGTGTTAAAGTTTCAGATTCTCACCTAAAAAAAAACTTTGCGGTTTCATGAAAAACCCTTATATGGAAGGCGATTGTTCCTTTGATAATGCCTCATTTATAAGTATTTCAAATGTAAAATTGATTTTTAAATTAGGATTACTGTACCTTTTGCCAAAGTGGTTCAGGAATGCTCAAAATTTCATAGTGGAGGGACTGGAACAAGATTTGAAACTGGAGAGAATTTCTCAATGAATTGTACTGGACGGATAATGAGAAATCTTTACTGCAACTGTTGAGATGTTCGAAATTCTTATGAAGTTTTGAAACAGAGAAAACGTTTTGTTATATTTTCAGATTCCCCCATTGAAAATCGTAGATTTCTTTGTTAGACAGCAGCTCACTTGTTAATCATTTAGTGTTCCTTTTTTTCAGTTTTGCCAATTTTTTGCCAAAAATAATGGTCTATTGGATAGAATGTTATATAACAGGTGACAGTTTGAGTAGACGGATCTTCCGAATAGACGAAGAAATTTTGAAACTGATAAAATTTAAAATTTTTCCGTTTCAGAAGTTTTTCGAAAATTGGGGAATTTTTGTTAGATTAATAGCTTTGATGATTCGAATCGTCTATAAACCTCAATATCAGATTTCTTTAAGCCGGGAGAAATAAAACATAGATTTTCCAGAGTTATAAAGTTTGTATGCTGAAAGTTAACAAGTTTATTTACAGTTTCATTGTTATTATAAGAGAATTTTGAAAAGTAATTACACATAAAACTTTCAAAATTCCAGAATATTCCACAACAGAGAGAAAAGTTTCTGTTTCAGTAAATCTTTTTGTTAGATTTTAAGTACCGATTTCAGTCCTCTGAGAACCCGAAGCCTATTTATCATTCTTATCTCTCTTTTTCCGCTTCCGTTTTGACACCTCCACTTCCCCCCAATTATCATCAATATTTTGCTCACCACTAACAAAATGACATCCATCCTCCAAAAAAAAAATGATGGTCCCCCTCTGTCTCTCTCCTGCACACTGATCCCATCTTTTCGCTCTTCGATCAGTCAGAATCAAGTGTGAAGGGAAAGACGACAACTACCGTATCTTTTCTAGGAGATACATAGAAAACAAAGAGATTCCAGAGGGAAGAGTGATCTGAGGGGGCGGAGGGAAGTGTAATAGGAGGAGAAAGCATTTGAGAAGAAACAGAAAAAGATGCCAGTGTGAGCCAGAAGAATGAGAATCTGGATCCCCGGGAGCTGCCGAGACTCCCACTCACTTGTTTTCATTTTGTGAGAAAAGAAGAAGAAGAAGACTTCTCGGAAAGATTGAGATACTTCTTTTCTTCTACTTGATTCTTGTGATAATCTGCTGACTTCGTATAGTTGTATAGGTAATTTGAGACTGGAATTTTTAGTTTCTTTATTTAAATTTGATTTTGAAGAGTTATGATTGAAACGAAACAACATTGGAAGATCATTGAATTGAAAGTAATTTATAGAAAATTTTAAAACTTTGAAACTGTAAAAAATACTATTATTTTTTTACAATTGTTAGAACCAAAATTTCCGGTTTCACAAATTTCTCGGGTACAGGATTTGTTTTGCATTATTAGTGGATGACGAATTCCCTCTAAAGATTTTGACATTTTTGGTCTAGAGATTTGAAGTTTTTGGATTTTGAAAATCAGAGACAGAACTTTGAAGATTTTGAAATTTCGAGGGCCCCAGATTCGAAATGAGTACAGTATCTGAAAACTTCGAGGTTCTTTGTGACTCATTTTTTAAGTTTTCTGGAAGATTCTGTAAGCTAGGAACAAAGGTTTTGAGTCTCCCAAGGTTTTCAAATTTCTGGATTCTGAAAAGCTCTCAAATACCAAAATTCGAGGATTCGAAATCTCAGAAATGCTCATTTTGTAATTCTGATAGAAATTCTGAAAAGGAAATCTCAAAATGTGAACAGGGAATCTCAAAGTCTGTGGTTTTTTCCAAATTAGGAGATTTTTTAGCTCCGATTTTCGAGAATTTGGAGATTTTTAACAAGCTTTGTTATCCTTTAATCTCAAATAGACTCTGGTGGCCTAACTTTCTCCATTGAAAAGTTAGGCCATCGGTAGTAACTTCGGAAATTCTGTGCTTTCTAAAAACTACTGTTTCTCATTTTGATTTAAATTTTTTGGCCTCAATTTCCATACTAATTTGATTTCCCAATCTCAAATTACTCTCAAATTATCAAAATAGAGATTACATTATTACAACTCCCGACTATTTTGCTCATTCTTCTCAACATCCTTTCTCTGTTCTCTCTCAATTTTCCCCAATATTTCCCCCTCTCTTCCTTGTCATCATCAGTTGTCACCTGTTTCTCGTTTATCTCCCCTTTCGATTTCCTGGTAAACAAGGTTTCTTCCCAATGAATTTTTTTTCCTGAAACTTTTTCCTGATTTTTCCAAAAAACAATTGTGATTGAATTGTTCCTCTATGTATACATAGGAAAAAAACAATAATTTTTTCTCCGAGACAAACTTTTCCCTCCCCGACTATATACAAAAAAGAGAACGTATTGAATAGGAGAATAGAACTCGTCACTTTTTTTTGTTCTTGTTAGCTTTAATATTATTATGATTGCTGGCACTGAACGAATTTATTGGATTCTTTAATTTTCTTGAAGATTTTTTGAAACCGGAAATAAAAACTTGAAATTTTCAGCGAGGAAGATGCCACCAACCGAGGATCAAGTCGTCGCTGGTGAGTTGGGACTTTTAGATTATAAGATTACGGTAGACAAAAAAAATCTTTCCCTGTCCCTTTAAACCCCTCTAAACCCATCAAAAACCATTGTTTCGGAGTCCCACTGTTGATATTTGCATTCGCGTCAGGAGCGGGGGCGGGCGAAGGTCAAAACTGTCAAAATTTTCGTATTTGTGTGTATTTTGTGTGCATGCTCCTCAAGCTATCCGTTTTTACGATTTTCATGGATTGATTGTGATTTTGAAATTGAAACTTTGACAATATCTATATTATAGAAAACATCGAAAACTGGGGGAATAGAGATTGGGTAAAAACTAGTAGATTTTTTGAAAATGTAATTCAAAAAATGCTTTCTCGGTCTCAATTCAGATAAATGGAATAGATTTTGAGTCTCCTAACAAGGGAAGTGTTTTCGGAGGGGCTTTGAGAATTTTCTGAAAATTGGTACAATAGTACTTTCGACCATGCTGAGAAACGTGGTAGTTTTATTTTTTGCCCCTTGCCCCCGTGGGCCAAGATATCAGCCAACAAAGATGTCCCCCAGTACAAATAAGGGGATTTTTCGAGAGCCTGTAATTTTGCTTCTAGGCGCTTTCAGAAGGTCTCGTTTTTTGTTTTGGGCTCAGAATTGATTGTATAACAATTTCCGGTACTTTTTGGAGAAAAAGTTTTTTGAGCCAAAATTCGAAAATTTGCCACCATTTGGGTGCGAAATTTTTTGAAGTGCCTGGATTTTCAAAACTGTTTTTCCAATCTGACAGTTCTTAGCTGGAAACGATAGATGGTGGTTTGTAGAATATTTCTTGAAATTTTCATGTACTTTTTCAATAATTCGGGTGATTTTTATAGGTCAAAAGTTGGCTGAAATTTTTTCGATGTTTTTGGCTCACAACTGACCTAATTTTTTGAAAAAGTGACAAGTAATGGTACGAGAATATGGAGAACTGTTTTGCAAACACCCATCTATCGTTTCCAACCATGAACTGGAAGGTTGAATTTTTTTTTCAAAAATCCAAAAAACTTGGAAAAATTTCGCACCCAAATTCAAGTTTTGGCTCAAAATTTTTTCTCTCTAAAAAGCATTGGATATTGTTAAACAATCAATTGTGAGTCCAAAACAAGAAATTAGACCTTCCGAAAGTGCCTAGAAGCAAAGTTACAGGTCTTCAAAAATCGGCATTTTTAGTACTGGATTTTGCCTTTTTAGCGGATATCTCGTTCCCCGGGGGCAAGGGGCAAAAACTAAATTCACTACGTTTCTCAGCATGGTCGAAAGTACTAGTGTACCGATTTTCAGAAAATTCTCAAAGCCCCTCTGAAAACACTTCCCTTGTAAGGTTTTCTGATTCCAGATTTCTGAAAAATTCTTGAACACACTGATCCGAAGGTTCAGGAGCTCCGAGATGATTTCAAATTTTTTCATTTCTTGTCTGTCTCGCTTTCTATTGTATGGTGTAATTTGTAAATCGAAATTAACCATTTTAGAAACAGTAAAATTTCAGTTACCGTAAATTCTGTATTAGAAGGGCCCCGATGAGCTCAAAATGAGCACATTCTTGAAATTGAAATGGATTGTAATTAGTCTTATTAGAATCCTCGTCAAAAGTTGACTCACATAACATGGTACAAATCAGATCTTTTGATCCATTTTGAGAATTTAGAATTGATTTTTTAGGTGCTGGAAAAATAGAGGGTAATGCCCTTCTAATACAGATATTACGGTAATCTGAAAATGTAATTTAAAGCTTTCTAGGTTCCGATTCATAATAATATTATGCTCTAAAACTTGAATTCTATTGCATACTGCACCTTTTGAGGAATTTTTCATAGTACTGTAACAATGTCCTGAAATTTCCTATCGATCTGTATGTTTTCCATGCAAATCTGATGATAGCCAATGTTACCATTGTTTGATGGATGGAAATGAACTTTCTGATTACATGTTAGCAAAAGATTCCATTATTTCATGACTAAACATGAAATTTGACAAACATTTTTTGAAACAGTGAAAGTTTTAAAACTTTTTTCGAACCCAATTTACTGAATCAAAAAAATGTTACTTTCCCTGTTTCTCAACAAAAAACCTTTTTTTTCCAAATTTTCCAGTGCCTGGCGCCTTCTCTTCTAATCCCTTTCGGGTGTGGCCCCCCGTTGTAGTAACCTTAAACCGAACAGCCAATATGAAAGCTCAGTGTGTTTCTTTAATGATTTACCATCACTTTTTTTAGACGCTAGAAATGTAATGGGAGAGGGAGAGAGTTTAGAGAAAAGAAGAGTAAAACAAACAGTTCGGGAAGAACAATGTGGTGGTGCTCCTTCGGGAAGAGATGGGGACTCCTCAAATACAATATTGTTCTTCTTCTTCTTCTTTTACTCCCACAGAGGTTACTATCTCTTATTTTAAACTCGACGATGAGAGAGTGAAGAGAGCCAGAGAATATTTCTCGCTTGCGCAGAAGAGTAGAGGCCACTTCAGACGTTTTTTGTGTTAAAGCTCACAAGTTTTTCTACCAGATTTTGGATCAGTTAGTTGAGGGGATACGGTAGATTTGGAGGTGATATAAATGTGAGAAAATCTAGATGAAATTGATACTTTTTACAGTTTCGAGTTTTAGTTTTATAATAGTTTGAGATTTAAGGATCGTTAGAATCTGTTAAAGAACAGGTTCGCAGTCAAGTTAAAATCAAGTTTTGGTCATTTTTTAGTCATTTTTAGACAGAAATGATCTTCAGGAAGTGTCACAGCTGAACTTTACAATGTATTAACTGAAAAACTTCAAAAAATTTTGTTGAGAATTTCCAGAAACCGCATTTTTTTGCTCAAATTTTCATATCATGTAAACTACGAACTGAATCAGTGTCACTGAAAGTTTGAATCGATTCTAAATATTTCAACATTCCTTGAAACTGCTTTTTTTCAAAATTTTCTAAACTTTAGGCTAAACTTTAGCCAGTCAACATTGACAGTCTGAAACCTTTTAGATAACTGAAAACCTGGAAATAGAAAATAATTAGATTCTGAGTTTAGAGCCAAGTTATGAAACTGAAAATATTTCGGAAATTAAGTTTAAGCCACAAGCATTAAATGTATTGGAAAACTTGAAACCCATTGAAATATAAACAAATTTTGAAACCGAAAATTATTTAATTTATGAGATTTTACCTATCCAAATTTCGGGTCCGTGACATTTCGTGAGTGTCACATTTCGCAAGTGTGACATTTCGAAAGTGCGACGTTTCGCAAGTGTGTCATTTCGAAAGTGCGACGTTTCAAAGGCAAAACATTGCATTTTCGAAATATTGCACTTTCGAAATGTCATACTTTCTAAACGTTACACTTTCGAAATGTCGAGGAGCCAAAATTTTGGTAGCAATCTCGAATTTAGAATTATCAGATTTTCCATTCAAAAAGAATCAAAGGAATCTGAATTTTTTTGAAAAATTAGGTAAAAATACAATCCTACGGCGTATTATAAACTTGGAACCCGCTACAAAATTATATAACTTCGAAACCGAAAATATATTTTTTTACGAAAATCTTCATCCAAAGTCAGAGTCAGGGATCATTTTGCAACCAAAAACTGCTCGAAAATCCAAAAACCAAACAGAAAATCTTTCTTTTGTCTTTCGTCCTTGTACTCTGAGCCCCCTTTTCAATATTCCCCCACTGCTGAGCCAACTAAACAAACTTTTATATCTCACTTTCTCTATTGGAACAAGAAAATTTTGCTCTTTTTTTTCAACAAGAATTTTTGAAACCGAAATATTAAAGAACATTTTGTTCTTTTTGTGATTCAAAGTTCAAATAATGTTAGGTGTTCGAGAAGAGTATTAATCTTTTCTCTCAAAACTAGAACCAGTTTTTAGATTCTCTCTCCCCCTCCTCTTTACTTTTCTCTTAACTTTCCTCCTAGCTACTCGCTCATCATTATTTCCGTACTGTTCTTGTCCTCGTCTTATTGTGCTCTTTTTCCATTGAAGAATGCTCTCGTTCAACACAACAACATCGGCATCAAACTTTCAATCTGCATCACAAAGATATTCTTCATCTTCTTCGTCACAATCCAAACTCTTTCCTGAGCACTTTTATCCGAGCGGACTGAGCCCAAGACAGTCGGAAGCCGTCGAACGACTACGACCAAATCCACGCGAACGAAATATTCCGATTCAAGTTCAGAATCAGAAGCCTTCTGAAGACGTGGTCGCCTCCCCGAAGCCTTCCATTGTTCCGAACTTTGTCTCGGAGCAACGGGGCCTCCAGCCAGTCTCTCAACCTCCAACAAACTACCGTCAATTCGTGGCGGCTCCAAAGAGCCCACGTGGCTATGGAGACTATCCAGAGATTACTGGAAGACCAGCTGCTCAGACTGGAGCTGGAGTTCAAGTGCCAATTCAAGTTCAAAGAGCTCCAAGTCCAAAGGAAACTGTAATTCCGACAATTGTATCTCCACATCCAGTATACTATTATGACAATCAGGAACAACCGATTCAACAGATTCGAGGTTTTTTTGTGATTTTGTGTGCTCTTTGTGCATGTTTGTGTTTAAAAAAATGTCAAGAAAACAATTGCGCATTGAATTTTTTGAAAATCAATTTTTGAAGGGAGTATTTTGAAACAGAAAATACAAAAAATGTATTAAAACGGATGTAACATTATTATTTTTGTTAAGATTTTTACATGGCTCGACGCAGAATTTTTGTGAGAACAATAAATCCTCTTGGAGCATAGTCTGAAAAAACAAAAACTGGCCAAAAATTAGTATTGAATTTTGGCCTGTTTTTGGCTTATAAATCAAAAACTAATGATTTTCATACTATGCTCCAAGAGGATTTATGGTTCTCGCAAAAATTCTGCGTCGAACCATGTAAAAATCTTAACGAAAATAATATTGTTACGCCCTCTTTAAAATGAAAATTTATGTTTCTCGTGATTGAAGTTTCCGTAGTTTGCGGTGGACCAATTTGACACTTTTCAATTTTTGTTAGCCTGAAATTTTGTATGACAATGTCTAATAGGATAATGCTTGTTATTAAGGAACTAGAATTTTCAAAATTTCTTTAAAGTTTTTTGGAACAGTAAACTATTGAAAAGTTTTCAACAGGAAATACAAAAAATGTTTTAAAAAATGTATGTGTAGGTTTCTTGTTCTTGAAGTTGCCACAATTTGAGCTGATTCAATAGTTATTATCTAACAATAAGCCCCCACTTTTCTTCAAAGTTTTTTGAAACACAATTTTTTTTTTGTCCAAAAAAGAATACCCATTGAGTTTTTCAGCTAAATTGGTTCATTTTTTTGCAAAATAATTTCATTCTCAATAATAACGTTAGTCGTGAAACTTTTCGAAACATAAAACTATTCTGAAACAGCAAATTCTAGATTCTCTAAAAATCAAGATATCCTAAAACCCCAGATCCCACCACCTTCCAACCCACAACTCATCACGATCCCAATATTCCAGAAGAGCAACCAAATGCCACGATGGAGACCAAGGTCACCGGACAAGGTCAGCCAAAGCGTGTCGGACGCTGGACACTGGCTCAACTCCGTCAAACTGACGGAATTATTCCGAGCCAGGCCGGATGGAACAAGGGAGACTCGCAAAAGTTGATGACCAACTTCGGTACGCCAAGAAACACCAACACTCGTGTCAAGTCCGAGAATCTTCAGGTGAGAAAGTTGGGGTTTGAGATAGATCTCAAGGGGTCTATAAGGAATATAAAGAATGTGGAAGCATCCCAGAAGTAACTTCAGCATTGAATCCAAAAGTTTGAAATCAATGTTTTTGGAAAAACAATTTTCTGAATACGTATCAAACTCTTGATCCTAATTAACTATCCATCTACAACTTCCGAAACCGTAAATTCTTTTTTCCAGGAGGTCCCAGAAGACATTGCCAACCGTTCCCATGGAGAAGTCCGTCTTCAATCCGGTACCAACAAATATTGCTCGCAAAGAGGAATGACTGGATTCGGATCCGGACGTGATGTGTGCCGTGAGGGAGTCCGTGTCGCTCAGAATCCAGCTGATTTGGCTGTAAGTTTTTGGGGTGGAAAAAACTGGAAAATGGGTTGTCAGTGAGTAAAATGGACTTCAAAGAGTTAAGGGGAACTTTTGAAACTCAGAAAAAATCGAATTTTCAGAAAATTTTGGTGGGTTCCACAAACATAACTGTCAAGACAATCAAAATTGAAATTGAAGTTACTTCTTTGAACATTTTTTGAAGCCGGAATTTTTTTGAATGTCTGAAAATCATATCGTTTTTTCAACCATCTCCATTTCGAACCCCTCTAACTTTGACATTTTCTGAAACAGTATCTATATTTACACAAGCGTTCTTTTTTTCAATCAGTTTCCCTTGCTCTCTTCTGTTGTGTGTGAGGACCGACTTAAAGGGGATTACGGTAGTTTTAGGGAGCAAAAAAAATGAAGAAGGAACGTGGAGGGTAAATACTGTAGGAGTTTATTAGGGTTAGATGGAACCAAAGAGTCTATGGGGAGATAGTGAAAAATAGTTGGACGGAGATGTCATGAATGTGAAAAATTTTGGAAGAGAGAGATAACAGAATTTTTGAAACGGAGATTTTTACTAGAATACAATTCAAAACTTGACAAAATGATAGAAAATCCTTTTAGGGAATTGATTTTGATGTAAGTTTCTAGAAGAATAGAAAGTTTGGCTCCGCGACGTTTCGAAAGTTCGATGTTTCATAAATGCAACGTTTTTCTTTTAAATTGGGTCCCAATAGAGCATGTTTTCTGACTCAAAAATTCACTAGAATCGAGAAAATTTCCCCTGAAATAATCTACTGAAAATTTTCGGCTCCGCGACGTTTCGCAGGTGTGGCATTTCGAGAAAATTTCAGGGAGATCTTTTCTTGAGTCTAGGGAGTTTTTGAGTCAGAAAAAGTGATATATTGGGATGCAATTTTAATTTTGAGCTTGTGTAGGACATACGATAAGTTTGGGAAGTTCGAAGGTTCCAGAAGCGAAATGAACATAGTTTGATACTCAGTGAAGAAAATTTGGTTTACAATTGACACAATGGACACATAATATGCTCTTACAGTACCGCTCAAAAGGTTATCAACTTTTGGTTTTTTTGGATTAACTTTTTTTTTGAGAAAGGTATCCAATACCAATGACTAGTTGAAAAGAAAATCAATTAGACTTGAAACAGATATTCAAAAAGAAATTCAAATATTCAAAAACCCAATTTTTTTCCAGGAATTGCCAGAGGAGAAGATCCGCATGTCGGAAGGAATCGTGCGTCTTCAAGCCGGTACCAACAAATACGACTCGCAAAAAGGAATGACCGGATTCGGTACGGGACGTCGTGAGACCACGAAGATGGTCGACTCGAAGCATCCAGAATATGATCACGAGAAGCCAGATCAGTCGGAGATTCCACTTCAATCCGGAACCAACAAGTTCGCTTCGCAAAAGGGAATGACCGGATTCGGAACCGCCCGTCGTGAGACGACCAAAATGGTCGACTCCAACCATCCAGACTATTCTCACGAGTGCTCGATCGATCAGACCACAATTCCATCGCAGATGGGATCCAATCAATACGCTTCTCAGAAGGGAATGACTGGATTCGGACAACCACGTTGGGAAGTTCTCGATCCATCCATCTCGTGGCAGAACCGCAAGTCCCAGGGAATGGTCCGTCTTCAATCTGGTACCAACCGTTTCGCTTCTCAGGCTGTAAGTGTTTTGAGGGTAAAAAAGTCATCTGAGTTACGTGATTTCAGGGTATGATCGGCTTCGGAACATGCAGAAACACGACATTCGAGGCTGAGGGAGGAGAGCTTCCATACGAGGCGATGAAGGTTTCCGAGACCATCATTCCAAGTCAAGCTGGATGGAACAAGGGAGACTCGCAGAAGGTTTGTTCTTGTTTGGGACTGGTGAAATCTAGTATGGACAGAATATCTAAGAAATTGAAGAAGGTCCTTTGAAATAGAAAAAAAGGTTTTTGAAAACAAGAATTTTGAGGACTATGATGACGTAATATTTCTAAATCTTCATGAATATAAAAAGAGTAGAAGACAGAAAAAACAATACATTTTCATTAATCCAATATTTGAATAAAAGTTATGTAACAGAAAAGTTTTTTCGCCGTTTCAAAACTGAGCGATTTTTGAATTTGAGTTGAAAGTTTAATTTCGATTTCGTACGAAATTACTGATCCAAATTTGATGGAAATTATACCAATCGATAGGGAATTTTGTGAACTTTCAAAATTTACAATTTTCAAGTAGTAACATTTTTACGAAGTGATTTTTTATTGCATTTTTTGAGATGAAATTGAAATTTTTTCACTGTTTCGAAATAGCGATTTTAAAAACCGGGAAGGAAGAAGAAGTCGATAGGCGTTTTGAATTTTTCTTTAGACTTTTAGAAAGTTTTGGAGATTTTCAAAAGCATAAAAAAATTAAGACTGATCTGGAAGTTTCCAACAAAAATTTCCTTTCATGATCTTCAAGAGCCCTTCAGAACTCTTTATAATCTTCCAGAACCCTCTAGTTTCCTTTAGCGTCTTTCAAAATTCTTCAGAATCTTTCAGAAACATTTAAAGGCTTTCAGGATCTTCTAGAACACTCCAGAAGCTTCTAGGATGATCTAGAATTTCATGGGGGCCTCCAGAATCTTTTAGAATCCTCCAGAGCTCTCTAGGATTATCTAGGATCTCCTTGGGTCCTCCAGAATCCCCTAGAACCCTTCAAAGCTTTTAAGGATTATCTGGAGGCCTTTAGAATCTATTAGAACCCTCTAGGAGTCTCCAGGATTTTCTTCTTTTAAAACCTTCTTATCCTGGCCCGGTTTTTCTTTCACCTAAATTTGCTTTGGCAATCATTTTACTAAATTTTTAAACTCCTAAAAATATTACTGTTTCAAAATCCACTATTCAAGCATTCTAAATCCGAAACTTTGATGGATCTGCATCACCACTTAATTTCCTCCAAATTTTCAGAAGATGACATCATTCGGAGCACCACGTGACGTTAAGGGCAAGCACTTGAAGAGAATCTGGGAACTCGAATACCCAGAAGAGGCCGAGGTTTCTTTGGATCGCCTCTAAATCCTTTTTCTCTTTTTTTCAAAAAAACAATGATACCTGTGCATAATTTGCTTCATCTTCTTCTTCATCTACTTTTTTGTTTCTATTTTTCCGTGTTCTCCTGAAAAATGAATCCAACCACCTGCTTTCCCCCCAAAACCCTTCTTCTTCCCTCAAACAATTCATTTATAAATTTGAAATTTTTCGTTTTGTTTTTTGAGTGACATTCAAATGATGATATTCACACAATTCAAAAATACAAATTCAGTGAAAAATTTGACTTGGTTTTTACTACTTTTTCATGTTTTCTCAAAATGAAACTTTTTTTTCCAAAGAATGGAGCCATGGCTCCGGGACATTTCGAAAGTGGAAATCTCGAAAGCGGATACTTCTAAAGCGAGACATCTCAAAAGTGTAAAATCGTGTTTTTGCCGAATTTTTGGAATTTTCCATTGATATTTTTGCGTTTTTGGTCTTTTATAGTTTTAAAGAAATGGGTTATTATAAAAAAAAAGCAAAAATATGTCTATGAAAAGTTCCGAAAATTCAGCAAAAACGCGATTTCACACTTGCGAAATGTCCGCTTTCGAAATGTCCACTTTCAAAATGTCCTGGAGCCGATTTTTCTACGTAATTAGGTCTCGTGGCCAAAAATGATTATTTCGTGATTCAGATGGTCAGAAGCTTGTTTTCTTGGCTCACGAGGGACGTCCGCTGCACAAAAACAAAGATCTCGTGCAAAAATTTCGTCAGTTTCCTTGTTTTTCAGAAGTTTATTTTTTTCTGCCCTACTACTAGTACTATTTTATAGAACTACAAATGTGCCATTTTTTCGACGAAAACTAAAAATCTTATACATGGTTGTGTATAATCGAGGCTAAAATCGAAACAGAGAAACGAAAATGAATCAGTATCGTTTCTTTGGGACGTCAGAATCGCCGAGTTGCATCTTTTGCCAAAGAAGTGGTCCTCCCCAGATTCCGGAAGACTGTGGATGGGCGGTCATTCCTTGGAGTCCGGTCTCGGAGAGTCGTTGGTATTGCCAGAAGGCTCCGATAATGGCAGTGAAGAGGGCAGCTGATGCTCCAAGTGCTACGTTGCTCTCTGAAAATGGATCAAATAGCTAACTCTGCAAAAATAGTGGGAAATATACTCATAGTGGCAACGGTGGATCCAACAGCAGGCAAACCAATGAATGTTCACATCATCCTTATTACGGATAGTGGCGGCTGCTGACAATGCGAAACCCCAGGAGAACGCGACAGCCAATGGGAATGGAGCAAGTTGAAGATATCTCTGAAAAATGTATGAATAAATAAAATAAAACTTAATTTCCATAAAGAACCTTCAAATAAGTCCTTGGCGAGAACTCAGCGACCGATACGGTGTTGAGAGCACGGATTTCGAGGATAGTGTATGGAGCCACTGAAATCTGTTTCTTTTCATCAGTTACCTTCACTTGCACTATTCTTCGCGTCATTATTGTTCCACCTGGATATGGGCCCATGTGAAGATTTTCCTTTCCGATCGTACCGCAAACAGCAATTAACCTAATCTCTTTTATTGTATACTCATCTGTATTTTCTTCACTTATCTTCCCAGAAGCAGTACACGTCGTCTCTCCGCCCCTTCAATGCTCTGCCCCTTTCTCTACTAGTATATATGGACTAACAAACCGTCAGTCAGTAACACTCTTTTATTTTTCTTCCCTCTCTTTTTTTGTTTTCCTATCCATCAAAATCGATTTTTTGGTGCTTTTTACTTTCTATTTAAGTTCAATTAGGTGAACACTTTAGGTCTTTTTTTCAGATGTGTCTCCCGTCAACTTCGGATGGTCTTCAATGGAAACGGTCGAGCTTACCTGGACTTGAAATCCCAGAAGTGTCTCCCGTCTGCTTCGGATGGTCTTCAATGGAAACGGTCGAGCTTACCTGGACTTAAAATCCCAGAAGTGTCTCCCGTCTGTTTCGGATGGTCATCAATGGAAACGGTCGAGCTTACCTGGACTTAAAATCCCAGAAGTGTCTCCCGTCAACTTCGGATGGTCTTCAATGGAAGTGTCTATGTCGACATCCTTCGCCAGATAGTTGGTTTCCGGGACCGGGAAACCAAATTCTGTCGACATCTTTCCGGGGACAAGATCGCCAGATGTTTGGTTTCCGGGACCGGGAAACCAAATTTTGTCGACATCTTTCCGGGGACAAGATCGCCAGATGTTTGGTTTCCGGGACCGGGAAACCAAATTTTGTCGACATCTTTCCGGGGACAAGATCGCCAGATATTTGGTTTCCGGGACCGGGAAACCAAATTCTGTCGACATCTTTCCGGGGACAAGATCGCCAGATGTTTGGTTTCCGGGACCGGGAAACCAAATTTTGTCGATATCCTTCCGGGCATAAGATCGCCAGATATTTGGTTTCCGGGACCGGGAAACCAAATTTTGTCGATATCCTTCCGGGCATAAGATCGCCAGATATTTGGTTTCCGGGACCGGGAAACCAAATTTTGTCGACATCTTTCCGGGGACAAGATCGCCAGACCGGGAAACCTTTTAAGTCCAGGTAAGCTCGACCGTTTCCATTGAAGACCATCCGAAACAGACGGGAGACACTTCTGGGATTTTAAGTCCAGGTAAGCTCGACCGTTTCCATTGAAGACCATCCGAAGTTGACGGGAGACACATCTGAAAAAAAAACCACCTAATTGAACTTAAATAGAAAGTAAAAAGCACCAAAAAATCGATTTTGATGGATAGGAAAACAAAAAAAGAGAGGGAAGAAAAATAAAAGAGTGTTACTGACTGACGGTTTGTTAGTCCATATATACTAGTAGAGAAAGGGGCAGAGCATTGAAGGGGCGGAGAGACGACGTGTACTGCTTCTGGGAAGATAAGTGAAGAAAATACAGATGAGTATACAATAAAAGAGATTAGGTTAATTGCTGTTTGCGGTACGATCGGAAAGGAAAATCTTCACATGGGCCCATATCCAGGTGGAACAATAATGACGCGAAGAATAGTGCAAGTGAAGGTAACTGATGAAAAGAAACAGATTACAGTTAATTGTGAAGAGAAATTATGTTTACAACTGAAGAGGCGGTACGATCAAACGTCTCCAGCTGTGCAAGAAAAAAGGAATCGCAAGGGAATTCATTGGATATCGACTTTAATCCCTTTTGGACCCACTAGATATTTTGAAGTCTGCTGAATCATCCTGGATTTCTTTGGAAGAAACCAGAGCAAGCAGTAGAATTTTGAAAAAATTGAGAATCCAATTGAAAAGTTTGGTAATCAATTTGGAACACAATCAGGTCCCCAGGGAAACTAGGGCTATACTTGAATCATCGACGAGGAGTGCACACTATTATGGGTAATGTAATAATCCAATAATCTCAAATTTTCACCTACTAGAATCTTCTAGTAGATCATCATCAAAAAAACCTCTAATTTTCCGCCCATAACACAAACTCCTTTGTGACATGGAGTCTTCTCCAATTTCTAGATGCGTCAACGCTTGCGAATGTCTCCATCTTCTATGGATGAACTATGAGTGGTACTCGGGTACTCTTGCCCCGCTTACAATAATAAATTGCCTTTTACAGAGCAGACAATCCTTAGCAGATATTTATTCATTCATGTCCCCATCACATTAACGTTGTTTGTTTATTAAGACAGGTTGTAAAAATCCTATACAAGTCGACTAGATTTCGAAGGAAAGTATAGATTTCAAGAATTTTTTTTGATATTCTAAAGTTTAGAGGAATTGAAGGCATTTTAAAGATATTTTATAAGCTTACGCACAAAATTGCAGATTTTAACCTTGTAGTATCATTTGAGTATGGCTACGCAGCGAATTGGAAAAACCAATTTATATCAATTTAGGGCTGTTCATGGACGTTAATGCCAAACTTCTGAAACAGAAAAATGTAAAAAAAAGTGACTTTGAATTTTTGATTTATTGATTAGAACCGGGAAACAATGTAACAAGTAAAAAACCAACAATTTTTGAAACATCGAAATTTCAAACAACAACTTCCTTAACAATCAAAGACAAAGTAGGTAGTACCATTTGGATTTGAATCTCTTTTCCATTCTTTTTCTCTTCTTTCTTTTCATTTTTGTATTCTTTTGCAGCTTTCTGTGCAGCATCTTTCTTCAACCAACACTCAATAACAAAATCAGCTTTCGATGGAACTTTCTTAATTTCCATTTTCAGAATCATTGATTCATATTCAGAATAGATTCTCCTATAAGAAGAGAGAAGAATATCAGTCTTGCTTCCTTTTTTATATTGACACACTCCTCTTCGGATTACTTTCTTCAGACTCTTGATTGCCGATTTGGAAGTTTCCATTGTGAGAAGATAGATGGTCTCGTTGGTGATCAGATACATTGCTTGCTGAAAAATAATGAAATTTTAAAAATGGAAATTGATATTCCAAAAAACTAACCGCACTCATCATCTGCCCTTGCATTTTGTGGAGTGTTGACTTGAAATTTCTCTGATCTTCAGAGGTGATTTCCAATTTGGTGGATGAGGGGGAAGCAGACAAAGAGGATAGAGTGTTGAAGAACATTTTAATAGGAGTTGGTGGACTGAAATACTGAAAATTAGAGAGACTTGATTCGAAGAAGAGCTAGATACCGAGGTTTGGAAGAAGATCAGGACAACACGTTCAACATTTCTAAAAGCATTGAAGACAATTACAAGATATTTTGAAACAGGAAAACCATTTTAAAAAGTTATGAACACTTTCCGAGCCACAAAAAATGTGTCATTTTCAGGACTAATGCTATAAAAGAGGGCCAGTAATATAATAGGGATAAGCTGAACATTGCAAATTGAACCGGAACCAATTGAGAATTCGTGAAAAAAAGTTATCAAAATTTGAAACGGCAAATTTCCAAAAACCCAACATTGAGAAAACGGATAAAACATAACGAAAGGAAACTGAATGAACTCGAAAAAAGACAGTAATACTCTAAGTGGGCGGAGTTTGGGACTCAATATGTTTACAGTCCTCACATCATTGTGAGACTTTTCCCATTGTGAGAGTAATTATCGACCAGATGTCACACATACACCTGGACATTGTAAAAATGTGTTACATGGAAAAAGGTGAAGGGTTTTTACAGTGAACATAATAATAATAAGGAATGTGCTAATAGGAAAGCTGCGATTTACAAGCTGCGATTTTTTTTTGTTAGAGACAAAGTGAGAAGACTAGAGAGAAAACGGGATCCCGAGAGGATTTGGTTTTGTATAATTTTGCCAGAGATACTAAAAATGAGATTCTTTTGAAAATATCTATCGAACCATGACAAAGAAGACAAAAAAAGCACAGCGAATTAGTGTAAAGTTGCTCTATGTAACAAGCGTATTTCAAAAATATGCATTTGAAATTTTTGAATGGTCATTTTTATGACTAACAAGTTCGAAATGACTCACTTGGCACCTTTCGAAAGTTTGAACTGTCATAAATACGGTAGATAGCAAAACAGAATTTTAGGGAACCACTGGGGTTAGGAATTTCAAAAAGTGTTTTTCTTGATGGAAAACAGCGTTACGTACTAGTGTGTCGTCTCGCGAGACGATTCCAGCATTTTCTCGCACAGTCTCGCAATAGTCCAGCAAAGTTCAGCATATTCTCGTTTCAGCAGAGTTCAGCTTTTTCTCGTTTCAGCAAAGTTCAGCAATTTCGCAATTTTCCCATTTCAGCATCCATTCTCGCTGAAGTTCGCAATATTCTCGCGAGACAAGCGTGAACTAAAAATGTTTCCTTCGCAAACGGGTCGAGACAATCGATTGAGAAACGTGGTTTTAGCTCATTTCTAACTGTTTTGTATTTTTTCCACTCCAAAAATGACTAGCTTTTTTATCACGCAAGTTCAGCGAGAATGGATGCTGGAATGAGAAAAATTGTAAAAGTGCTGAACTATGCTGAAACGAGAACACGCTGAACTGGGGTTTTGAGAGAACATGCTGAACGAGCTCGGCAAATCTTGCCAAGTCTTGTACCAATTTTGAGGTATACAAGTCTTGGCTACACCTCTCACAAGTATGGGTCACATTTGCCACAAGTCTTGTACAATAATAGCGCGCGCACAACAGTTTCACAAGCATCGCACAAGTCTTGGCCCAACTATGGACGTTTGGGTGTCCAAAACAGCTTCCACAAGTCTTGGCCGAGAATCAGCTTATTGATTTCGCGATCGCCGATGCGTTCATTTTTCGTTTTCTCCCTCGTTTTTTCGTTTAGTTTTTACATTTTGAACTGAATCTTCTTATGTATTTCTTGAAATTGCCCATATAATTGTTTCCATCTTCAATTTTTTCTAGAAATGACATCAATTATCACGGAAAGAATAGTGACCCTCGGAAGTTTTCGATGAGACGGATTTGAAGTGGAAAAGGCGAAGTATATCGAACGGTAGAAAAATGTGAGTTTAATTAGCCGTTTGCCGATTACATGATTTAATAATAATTTTTCAGAGAAAATATCTCCGATCTCCGACAAATTAGAAGTTCTGGCAACGACATCAAAACAACGACGTTTCTTTCTACAGAACAACTTCAACATTTTTGGAAACGGACAGGAGCAATTTTTTAAATTTTAAATTTTTTTATCCTTTTCATGTAATTTAAGTCTTCCTTGTTAATAAAACTAACTTAATAATATGTTGTTGCATCACAAAACGTGTTTCGAAATTAAAAACAAAAAGAAGGGCTGCCGCCGGTTTTCCCAGCTGATCCACAAGTCTTGCACAAACTTCCCACAACTATTGGACTGTGCGTACGTAACAATTGCGGGAGTCTTGTGCAAGACTTGTGGCAAGTCTGAACTAAACTTGGCGAGAGTAGCCGAGAGAATATGCTGAACTCGATGCTGAACTGAACTGTGCTGAACGAGATTATGCTGATGCGAGAAAATGCTGAATTCTCGCAAAGTGCTGAATCTGAATCTTGCGAGACGACACACTATTACGTACCATCAAATAATTACTGGATGATTATTTTTCAAAAGTATTATAAAAATTGTGCAACAGGAAATTTTTTTCGAAAACTAATATTGGAAAAGAGACCTAACTAAGAGACAATATAGAATAATGTGAGACTGAATGAGTCCAGATGAGACAGTAAGGCTCTATGTGGGTGGAGTTTGGTGATCAATGCAGTATTCTTCACATCCCGAGACTCCTCTATTGTTATTTGTGGGAATATTGTATTTCCGTTATGAGACAGTCGTAAATGAGCAGATACTACATACTGACCCACCTGGACGATGTGAAGATAGTGGGAATTTCTCACAGTGACTATTGATTCTTATTAATTCGTTACTGTTCCATCTGGATTCATTTTACCTCCGTTTTCAGAAAAAAAGAGACTCTAAATTTACTGTTTCAGAGAATGGTTTATTTCGTTTTCAAACACATAAATTGTTTTGTCTTGAAACTCAACCCTTTCATTTTTCCTATATTATTTTTAACCAAACTTCTTTTTAGGGACAAATGGACGTTTTTTTTCCTGATCTGTAAAAAATCAAACTCTGTCTAGTAGTTGAAATTTGAAAAAAAAACTTAATTGTTTTCAATAAAATAAAACAAGATTTGTAAATTAACCCCCAATTTTCAAATTCGTTCTCTACCGTACTTATTCTAAAAATGACAGTTCAACTTTTCGAATGTTGCCAAATGAGTTATTTTGAACTGGTTACTCATAAAAATGACAATTCAAAATTTTCAAATACTTTTTTGAAAAGCAACTGTTACATAGAGCAACTTTACACTAATTCATTGGGCTCAACTCTCGTTTTGTCTTTTTATCTTGAGTCAATGGATATTTTCGACATTAGTTCTCTTAGCTCATTTCCTGATAAATTTTTAGTGCTCTTATCTTTCTAGCAGAATAACAAAGAATCTAATCCTTTCGTTAGCTGGTTACCTTATTTAGCTCTTCTATAATGTTATCGCCTAATGTTATGTTCACTGTAAAAACTCTTCACCTTTTTCCATGTAACACATTTTTTCAATGTCCAGGTGTATCTGTGACATCTGGTCGATAATTACTCTCACAATGGGAAGAGTCTCACAATGATGTGAGGACTGTAAACATATTGATCCGCCCAAACTCCGCCCACTTAGAGTATAATTGTCATTTTTTGAGTTCATTCAGTCTAACATTCTCGTTTGTTATCATTATCCCTATTGGTTTGTTTGAAATTTTCTGTTTCAAATTTCGATTAGTTTTAGTTACGTATAATTGGTTCCGTTACCGTTACTGCTGCTACATCCAAATCGTAATCATTAAAATAGAACTTCCCTCTGTTTTGTGATTTGGAAGTTTCTCCATAACTTTTTCGAAACCTTTTCTATGCTTTAAATTGTCTGTAATCCTATTTAGTTTATCTCTATATTATTATTGGCCTTCTTGTAAATCATTAGTCCTTAAAAACAACTTTTTTGTGGCTCCGAAAGTGTTCGCAAATTTTAAAGCTGTTTTCCTGTTTCAAAGTTTCTTGTAATTCTCTTCAATGCTTCTAGAAACGTTGAACGGGGTTTCTTATACTCTTAACCTAAACTTCTTCCATATCTCACCATCTAGTTCGACTGCTATTCAATTTATCTCATTTTCAGCATTCTACTCCACCAACTTTTATCAAAATGTTCTTTAACACTCTGTCCTCTTTGTCTGCTTCCTCCTGCTCATCCACCAAATTGGTAATAACCTCTGAAGATCAGAGAAATTTCAAATCAACTCTCCACAAAATGCAAGGGCAGATGATGAGTGCGGTTAGTTTTTTGGAATATCAAATTCCATTAATAATTCCATTATTTTTTCAGCAAGCAATGTATCTGATCACCAATGAGACCATCTATCTTCTCACAATGGAAACTGCCAAATCGGCAATCAAGAGTCTGAAGAAAGTAATTCGAAGAGGAGTCTGTCAATATAAAAAAGGAAGCAAGACCGATATTCGTCTCTCTTCTTATAAGAGAATCTATTCTGAATATGAATCAATGATCCTGAAAATGGAAATTAAAAAAGTTCCTTCGAAAGCTGATTTTGTTATTGAGTGTTGGTTGAAGAAAGATGCTGCACAGAAGGCTGCAAAAGAGTACAAAAATGAGACGAAAGAAGATAAAAAGAATGGAAAAGAGATTCAAATCCAAATGGTACTTCCTACGTTGTCTTTGATTGTTAAGAAAGACGTTGTTTGAAACTTCGATACTTGAAAAATTGTTGATTTTGTTACCTGTTTTATTGTTTTCTTTGATACCGGTGGTTATTTTTCTGCTTGTTACTCAATAAATTACAAATTCGAAACTACTTTCCTTTGTCAAATTTGGTCCATTCATTGTTTCTCTATTTGTAGCATACCTGAAAAAATATGGTTGATTTACGGGTGAATTTTCCACCAAAACATTGCCTGTCTAGAGAACTCTGTATTGATGTCTATTCAAAGAAATCGCAGAGAAAACTTTAACAAATTTTATGTGTAAACAATTTTTTAGGTTTCAATTTGCAAAACTTTCCTTTTGTTGTTTTAGAGTAGACAATACGCACCCAAGAAAGTGGCCCAGGTCAAAAAATCTTAGACCCACTTTTAATAAAAAATTTGACCATACAATGCGGGCGCAAAAAGATTGAGAAGAACAGTGAGGGCAAGATAGAACAAAGGGTGACCTAGTTATTCATGCGAGGAGTTTTTACTTGGCACAGTTCCAACTATACTACGGCAGTCTGTTTTTTTCTTTTTCTGACAAGTTTCTAGTTTTCCGGTTGAGTAATTTTACACTGACTTTGGATTTTATAAAATCTATCTAAAATTTTTTAACGTTTCTGAATCTAAACCTTGAATTCTTGGACCTCTGTCCAATCACGGATTATCTTTCTTTTTGAATAACCGAAGCGTTGAGTTATTGATTATCTAACTTATTGATTCTTTTTATTCGCTTTCTCTTTGAGCCCCCTGAATCTCTGATTCTTTAACATTCCGTTTTCGAGTCTCAAAATATTTCTAGAAGGATTTTTCAGTCTGTTTTTGTATTCGCAAACCTAGACAGTCTCTTTCATGTCAAAGTTTCACCTTTACTAATTTCCTAAATTTCGGATTCTCTAAGTCTCCGTGTCTCCCATTCGTTGGGACTTCTTTTATCTGAAAAGTGTTTGGCGACGACGTTAGAATTTTTGTGAAAACTTGTCTCACTTTTAAATATGGAGATTTCTTTTTCGAAATGAAACCCGAATAAATATTTCTGTAAATCGATTCATGCACCATAATCGTCCTTTAGAATACTGAAATAGCATAACTCTAGATCCGTTTTTCTCAGTTCATAGAACGCAGTTTAGGGAATTGATAGTTGAATTATATGTCAAACATGGTTTCGGATTTCAAGATTATTGCCGTCACTTGGGTTAGGATTTTCAGAGAAATTAAACAAAACTTTTCTTTGTAAAACTCGATCGATTTGTATTGATACGATTAACTATCTGTTTTTGAAAAAAAACTTTTTGTAAGTTTTTGATTGTGGTGGATTTTTTCTAATTTACCATCTTTCTAGTAATCTGAAAAAAATCGCATTCTGAATATCTAAAAATCCTATATTCTCTGAACCCCATTACCTCTTCAGTATCGCCTTATCGCCAGGAAAGATCCAGCCACAAATGAATCCCAGACATCCACCTGCAGGGTTTTCCGATTTTGTAAGTTTTGAACATTTTAATTTGAAAGCGTATAGCAGAATCTCGAAACTTCACTACTTTCTAAATTGACCCGGTCAAAAAAAACTTTTACTACTGTGAGTTGAAAATTATGGAAACCTAAAGAGCTGATCAAATATTTCAATTCGAAAAATTTACTTTTTTTTCAGACACCAAATCAAAATCCGTCATGTCGAGATTGGTATTTTGAGAAGCAAATATTTCTACGTGGCTACCGGGGATGCAATGAGAACTCGAACCGAAACGCATACCCAATGCTACCACCTCAGCCAAGCAACAACAACAGCCACAACCACAACGGAAGATACACTGAAGAGGAGAACGTCAGTAGAGGTGTCGCGTCAAATAGAAACCGTAAAGGAGCCGGTGCTCGGAGTGCAGCAAACAGAAAAAGAGCTAACAGGATTCCATATTTGGTTAGTTTTTAAGCTAGTGATACAAAATTTATCAAAATCAAAATTTTAAAATTGTAGTTGAGAAGCTAGGCACTGACTTTCTAGTCATCTATGATTGGATATAATCATGAACCATTGTTTTGAAAATCAATCGAATATCCATTTGAATTTTTCAGCGACGTTGTCGAAATATCACAAGGAATCCAAATCGAAGAGTTGTGGAAGAAGAAGTGGTGGCTGTTAGTGGTGAAGACAATGGACAAGAAGTGCACGGAGGAGCGGAGAGTCGCGTGGATGAAGGTTTGGAGCAGGAAGAGGAAGATAGACATGAGGATCTAGAAGGAGCGGATACTCAAGAAGAGAATGTTGCAGTGGAAGTGGTGAGAGGAAGCGCAGAAGAAGTTGGCATAGTACACGAAGGAAGCACGAACGACGAAAGTAATGAAAGAAAACAGGATCCAAACGATGCTTTCATCGAAGAAACACAAGGGTCCCAACCGAATTCCGGACGTGATGTCAACTTCCCTCCCGACTCCAATCCATACACTTTTGAGGTCCCAAGAATCCGATATGAGGGACAAAATGAGCACGTAAGTTATTTTCAATGTGACAAACTAACTCTTGTCATGAAATTTTGGGAGTCTAGGAATATTTTCAGTTCTTAAATGGGGAAGATTAGAAACAATTTTCAGTTCACCAGTGTCGCCGACCATCATCGAGAGCTCGCGAGTCGCTTTCGAAGTCAAAACTTCTATGTTGCGTACGTCATGTTATGGCCGTTCTGCACTGCTCGTGCGAGCCTGGTGTATGTGAGAAGAAACTTCGGGTTAGTGATCTACTTTAATAACGAGAAATAACAACCATCCTTTCAGTATCGTTCTTCAAAATGGCTCGCGATCAGTACCCGCACTTGTTACACGACCAGCAATGCTAATGGAAAAGTCGTCACATTTGCAGTGGGCCTCCAAACTGCCACTCAACCATTCACCAATCATATGGATCCCTGGAAGACGGTGTTTGGGACCACCGCAATGGTAATATTTTACTTAGTTTAAATTTCAGTTTTTAAGGATTCGAAACTTTCAACAAAAAAATACGAAGTTTCTTGAATTCTTAAAAACCTCATTTACTCAAAAAAAAGTGTCTCACTTCTCACTTTAAACTATTTCAGGTGAGTCGTCGCCGCAACGTATGGCACGCGCTGAGCTCCTCAGAAATATTGAGGCTCATGCTTCTGGGCTCGTTCATCGAGTTCTACCCAGAAAGAACGCGCCTGATCAGTGATCACCACAAAATAGCCATCGGACAAACGGCTATTATGTTGGATGCGTGGTCAGAAGCATCGGTCCGCAGACGCCTGTTACATGTGAGTTTTAATTTAAATCTCTTTCTAGTTTAAACTCTGAAGAACTTGAATTCAAAGTTCTCGAATTCCGTTTTGCCATTTTTAACAAACTCAATATTTCAGCTCCTGAATGATATCGGACAAAGACGAATGGAAGAGGAAATGGAAAGCATTGGATGGGTATATGAGGAGCGCAATGCATTGTAGAAGTGGAAACTCGCACCATCAAAGTCTATTTTTTAATTGCATGATTGCCAAAAGCGTTTTATTGTAAAATTTTCCGGTTTACTTATTTTCTATATATTATGATTTGACTAATTGTTTAAGTTTTGAATGTTCCCTGTGAATTGCTTTTATTTTATATGTAGAATTACTAGAATGACTCAAAATCCCGTGTAAGTAGCATATTTTTTTGAATCCAAATAAATAGCTTCAATTTAAAAAAAACTGTGTTTTTTGTTTGGAATTTTCAGATTTTCCTTCTCATGTTTCCCACATTTCTTCTAATTCAAAATCATATACATAAGATATGGAACACATAATTAAGGATTTGCTGGGAGTCAGGAGTCTTGAACACACGATTTTCAACTCTTTAGAATTGTGATCTGAAGGTTGACATTGAATAGAGCTTTCTCGTGTAAACATAAAAAATAGAATCTCCAAACGTTTTCATTTCAATTATTAATACTATCCAGGCCAAACCAAAAACATAAAGTTAGTCTGAATATCTCCAATCGTTCTCAAAATCATCGATGCTTCCTTGTTTTCCTTCCTGATATCGAAGCTTTCCTCGATTTTGATGTTCCTTGAGAAGTTGCTGGTTTTTCTGAAATCTATAATACTTCAAATACAACTCGAAGGAAAACTCACAAATAAAAAGTCCTCTCTGTTTCCATTTTTCGACCTTCCAATCCTTTTAGAACCTTTTCCCTGTCCCATAACATTCCTTCGTCTGATTTGGCTTGCAGCATTTTTAAATTAGGATTTCCACCATTTGTCCAAGATTTCAGAAACGAGTTCAATTCTTCATTTGTCCAATTTGACCATCCCAAATCGATAAATTGACAATTCATAGTGAAAAGAAATTTCGGTTTCAGCCAAGAACTAATTTCCAATTTCAGTTCTTCCATATCAAGCCTTAGGCCTTCTGGTGATAAAATTGTGGAACTTGAAGGTATTATTAGTTTTGTTTTAATTTGAATCTTCTCCAAAACCATTTGAATATAGACATCAGGAATGAAATATCCCATTCTGACATTATCTACTATCAAGTTTTCCACAATCTTCTCGACTTCGGAAATTTCAAAATGTTTCACAAAATCTCGAATCGTCAAAGTATCCAAACCGACATTGAACATTGATGAAATGTGATTCAACCACTTTCGAATTCCAAAATTATTCATTTGATAACTTTTTTCGGTTTCCTTGATTCCCCACCCTGTCCATTTCTCGATTTTTACAATTCCAGAATTTGGAATTTTCTTCGGATTATATTCGAGCTCATCTGAGTAGAAAGTCCAAATGATTTTTGATCTTCGAAAAGTGATCCAGATTTGAAATTCGCCATCGATGAAGAATAAAAGTTTGGCTGGTTTTCGGGGGATTATTAGTTTGGAGTAGAATTTGCAGATAGGGGAGCATAGGGAGATGTCGACTCTGAAATATGGGAGTTTTTGAATTGAATTATTGAAAACAGTAGTGTTTTCAGAGCCCTAGGTTTGAGGTCTCTGAACTTTTCAGACTCAGAATCAAAAGCAATCAGAAGAATCAGTGAAGAACCTCAATTTGTTTCTCTATTTTCAACAAACTGTTCCCAAAAATCAAGAGATAACTGTTACAATTAGACCAGGTTCTCAAATTTACTATTAACATCAGACTGTTCCAAGCTCAGGCGTCAAATCTTGGCATTAATGTAAGATCGACGATCTCCAAGAATTCAAATTTTTCAAGAAACCGTAATCTCAATAATTATCTCTCCACTACTATCACAATCAATAACCCCCGATTCAACAAATTTGAAGTTCTCGTTTTGAGCTTTTTTTTGGGTATGCTCTCTAGAATTGTATGTGCATGTGTTTTATCATGGAATTAAAAAAAAATTACCAATATTCTTATCAGAATCAAGAAATTCCACAATCTCAGAATACCTTGTTTATAAAACCGAATTCTACAAAAAAACTTGATTATATCATTATTTAGTAACAGAAATTGAGTAATCTCTGAAACAGGAAGAAAGAAATGTTCATAGTTCATAGAAGAAATGTGTGCCTAAATTTTTCACTCTTTCCAAGTTTTGGCATAATTAAATGGTTTAGGTTGATCCCAATGCGATAGTTCAATCTCAATGTCAAATTTATCCAGGAACTTTATTCTGCTGTTTCAGAAATTTCAGATGAGTTTCATGGTTACTGTTTTCCATAGTTGCTGAATCTAATTATTCCCCCTACTCAAATTTCAAAATTTCCTATTTTAAAAACTCACAATTCGGCAGTAGTATAGAATCTGAGCACATTTAAAAGTGCAACTTGTGGTAGTTGAAGTAAGGGAAACGGAATCTCGGTGATGGTGGACATTTAGTTCTGAATGAAATGGGGAGAGACGAGAGGATGGGATTATTGGATATGCAGAGAAGCATAATAAGTAGAGAGTGTTCGGGAGGTCATGTGATGGAGAGCGAAGAACGAACGGGAACGGGAAGGGGGGGGGGGGGGGGGGGGGCAAAGAGAGAGAGAGAAGGGGAATGTGCTCCGAGAGCAAGTACACATAGACTAATTATGAATGGAGAAAGTCTACTCTAACGCTTAGTACTTTTCAGATTGGCAGGCTTCAGTATCCGATTTTCATGAAACGGGGAAAAAATATTTGTTCTAAAAACTGCTGAAACAAGAATCTATAGATATTATCGAAATCTCCTGTTTCAAGAATATACGATTTTCTGAAGAACTAGAATTTCAAAGTTTCCAGGTTTAGACTTTTAAATTTTTGAATTCGTTATGTTTAATCATGAATAACCTAGCTGATGGAAAACTTGTTTATTTTTTAGAAAGAAAAAATAAATTGCAGTTTCAGTTTTAGTGAAAATAGTGCTTGTTTTTTTTTTCGATTTGTAATGCAGGTTCTCTATTGTCTCTTCAATAAAACGTCGGGAGAATTTCGGTTAAAACGGGCACACCCCTTTTTCATGTTGGTTTGTAGGTCAATTTTTCAATAGTTACGTGAAAACGGCGTGTACAATAAGTCCCCTTGCCGACGTTTTATTGAAGACTCATTGCTCTAGAAAAAATTTTTGTCATTGCTTTGGAAAAAATTTTTGTCATTGCTCTAGAAAAGTTTTTGCCATTGCTCGAGAAAAAATTGCCTTCATTGCTCTAGAAACATGTTTTGTCATTGCTTCAGAAAAATTGTTTGTCATTGCTCTGGAAAACTTTTTGTCAATGCTCTGGAAAATTTTTGGTCATTGCTCTTGAACTTTTTTGTCATTGGTCCAGAAAAAATTTTTTTCATTGCTTTAGGAGAAAAAAATTGTCATTGCTGTAGACAAATTTTTGTCATTGCTTTAGGAGAAAAAAATTGTCATTGCTGTAGACAAATTTTTGTCATTGCTCTAGAAAAATGTTTTGTCATTGCTCTAGAGAAAAAATTTTTGTCATTGCTTTGGAAAAATTTTTGGCATTGCTCTAGAAAATTTTTTTGTCATTGCTCTAGAAAAAATTGTTGTCATTGCTTTAGGAGAAAAAAATTGTCATTGCTGTAGACAAATTTTTGTCATTGCTCTAGAAAAATGTTTTGTCATTGCTCTAGAGAAAAAATTTTTGTCTTTGCTTTGGAAAAATTTTTGGCATTGCTCTAGAATATTTTTTTGTCATTGCTCAAGAAAAACGTTTTTGTTATTGCTCTAGAAACATTTTTGTCATTGCTCTAGAAAATTTTTTGTCATTGCTCTAGAACATTTTCTGTCATTGCTGTAGAAAAACTTGTTGTCATTGCTCTAGAAAAACTTCCTGTCATTGCTGTATAGAAAAACTTTTTGTCATTGCTCTGGAAATTCTTTGTCATTGCTCTAGAAAATTTTTTGTGATTGCTCTGGAAAATTTTTTGTCATTGCTCTGGAACAATTTTTTGTCATTGCTCATTACTCTAATAGGGCACCCTAGTGAGCTCAAAAGAGGACATTTTTCGTGAACCTGAAAGTTGAAAGTCGATTCTTTGTGAATAAATATATTGAAGATGGCGAGACATAAGTTTTCTGTGCATTTTTGCGTGAGCGTGTCTGTCTGGGTACCATGCGTCAAAACTTACGACAGTTCATATTTTAGACCTGTTTTTGGATGGAAATCAACCAAAATAGAGCAGTTGGCATATCAGAAATCGCTTACACTATCTATAGTTTCAGTTCACAGAAAGCTCCAGTTCAGAGAAGAAAAAATGAAAATTTTGCTGTCCCACCACCTTTAACAAGCAAAGAATAGACAGTTTTTTTTCGTAAAACTTCCGAATTAGAAATCTATATTCTCAGAACCTCGACTTTCTAAAAAAAATTCACAGTTTCAAAATTTAAATTTACAAATCTTTGAATTCGCTCTGTTTAATTATGAAAATTCTAGCTGATGGAAAACTTGTTTTTTTTTTCAGGAAAAAAACACAGTTTCAATTTCAGTGGAAATAGTGCTTGTTTTTTCGATTTGTAATGACAAAGCTCTTGCAAAATATAATTTTTTAAAAATTAATGTGTAGCTGGAAAGTGTTTCAATCGATTCCTTGAAAAAAATAGAATTTACTTGTTTCTCAGTTATGGGTACTTTTGTTGAACATTCATTTTGAACAGGCTCACATTAGTTCATTTTCATATTTTTTCTACTTCTTCAAACTCTTCGCAGTCATCAAAGTGTGACGTTCACTAACAGTCGAACTTGTATCCTTGGTATCCGTGTTAGCATTCTCAATGATTTTCGTATCCAAAAACATTCCCTGAAATTTGAATTTTATGGATTCAAATCCACTCACTTCTGAAGTACCTGACAATCATCCTCCCTTTTCGTTTCTTCAAAAGATTTCACGTCTCCGGGACCCAAAATGAGACCCATCAGAAGGCCTCGATGACGACGATGGAAGTTTCCGACTGAAAATTTTACTACTTTTCTGAAAATAAGGGAAAAACTCACAAGTATCCTCTGGTCCATCATCGAAAGATTTGTGTTTCGGGTAATGGAAAAGGACGCGAAACCAGTTGATGCCATTCTTCTGCTTTTCAGCCTCACTTTTCCATTCTGAAATTTTCGAGGGAAATTCGAAACAAAAACTAAATAATTTAATTACCATTGAATTTAGCAGTCCAAGTCTTTGGAAGATATTGAGGGGATACCAGAAATTCCTTCATCATTGCTGCTTTGAGCTGAAAAAAATGAGAAATTTTCGGTTTCAAATTTTTCCGAAAAAAGAGATGGAAAATTTTTCTCGATGATTGATCCGCAGTCTGATGAAAAGTACACAGGAAAACATTCGAAAAAGTGACATTTCGAAAGTGTGACGTTTCGCAAGTGTGACATTTCGAAAGTGTGACATTCGATAATTTCGAAATGTCACACTTTTGAAACGTCACACTTGCGAAACGTCACGTTTTCGAAATATCACACTTTCGAAATGTCACACTTTCGAAATGTCACACTTTCTAAATGTCACAGCGTCGAAACGTCACACTTTTGAAACGTATTGTCTGCGAACACAAAAAGTACCGGAAGTCGAAACCCTACAAGTCTTTACCTTATCTCTCTTCTTCATCACCGCCTTCGTCTCATCATCAATTGCACAATTATTTTTCTGCAAATAATCGATAATCTTATCCAACGCCGAATCCAAAACAGCCAACACCGACGCATCCAATTTCTGTTTTCCCGAGAAGAATTTCGCCAAAACTTCATTTTCCTCAATCGTCAGACATTTCTCCATTGCATGATGCTTTTTCGCCACTTTCAGAAGACGTGGTGCCAACTTCAGAATCTCCTTCTCGTCTGCGTCAGATGTCATTTTCTCGAACTCATCATCGTCCAATTTGTCAAAAGCGTCCGGTTGATTTTCAGCGATTGGAGCGGATATGGTTTTTTTCGAGTCTGTGACAGAGGGCGTCGAATTTGTTGTTTTCAACGGAATCTCTTCTTTCTTGCTCTTTTCGTCTGGCTCCTTTTTTGGGGGCGGGGCTTCGTTGGTGGGCGGAGTTTGGGTGTCATCTGGAGTTTTTGGAACTGCTTCGACGAGGGGGACGGGAGGCGCTGGCTTTGAAGCTTCTGGTTGCTCTGGAGCTGCTGTTGGGGGTGGGGGTGGGGCCTGGAAAGTTGCAAGTTTGGAAAAAAAACGCGGTTTCAAAATACAGTTTTTAACAGTCTTGGTCCAGACTCTTGGATTCTGTCTTAATTAACTGATTTCAAAAAGTTGATATTTCAAAGGTTGGAAAATACGAAACATTTTAAATCAATTTTCAAATTTTTGTACTGTAATTTTAAAAAAATCGCTCTAAAATGTTTTCTATCGTAAAAACGAGTCAAAACGGACCATTTTGGAACGAGTTGAGCGTTTGAAGTTTGAGTAAGAGACGCAGACACTGTCTCGCTTCTCTGCGTCTCTTCGTCAACGAGAGTGTCTGCTTTCTCTGCGTCTCTCTTACTGAAACTTCAAACGCTCATAACTCGCTTCAAAAAGTGTTTTGAGCAGCGATATTAGGTGCACTCAAATCAGCGAAAAATTCTACATTTTTCGAATCATTTTTTTTTTTTCAATTTTTTTTTACATTTTTCAAAGATTTTCAAATCGCGAACTTACATTTTTCCAACTTTTTTCAGAAAATGCAGAATTTTTCGCTAATTCGAATGCAACTAATTTGAGTCCAAACGGACCATTTTGAAGCGAGTTATGAGCGTTTGAATGAAAAAGAGACGCAGAGAAGCAGACATTCTCGTTGTCGAAGAGACGCAGAGAAGCAGATATTCTCGTTGTCGAAGAGACGCAGAGAAACGAGACATTGTCTGCGTCTCTCACGAAACCTTCAAACGCTCACAACTCGCTTCAAAATGGTTCGTTTTGACTCGTTCTCTTTTCTTCTTACCGTATTTCCATCTGGTTTTTCCTCCAACTTCTTCTCTTCAACTTTCTGTTCTTCCACAGGTTTCTGCTCCTTCACTGGCTCCTCCTCCTTTTTCTTCTCCTCTGGTTTTTCAACCATTTTCTCTTCTGATTTTTTCTCAGCCACCACAATAGCAATCTCTTTCTTCTCTGGTTCCACCGGTTTATCCACTGGTTTCTCTACTTCTTTCTTGACCGGAGGAACTTCGGATTCTGATGATTTATGTGATTTTTCCGCAGACTTCTTGGTTTTCGACGCACGAGACGATTGGTCAGTTCCAGAGGAGGAAGCAGATGGAAGAGAACTTATTGGGACTGCTCCAGAAGTCTTTTTCTCCTTTTTCACCTTCTTTTTTTGAGGGCCGGAACTCATGGAGATGTCGGATTTGGGGAGCTGAAATAGACAGGAAATTATATCGAAATTGAGGTTCTTTGTGCTAATTAGAAGATTTTTGAATAACTTTGAAGCAGAAAACTTTTCGAGTATTTTAAAAGTATTTTAAGATTGTTTTTTCAATAACATTGGAAAATCTAGAATTACGGACAATTATACTGTCAATCATCATACCAAAATTATGGCTGGCTGACAAGCTAAAATTTTTTCTGAAAAAGTGATTTTTGGAAATGTTTGCTATTACACTAGGATTTATGCTCATTGAAAAAGTTTCCCGTAGTGATGTTTTTTGGATTCGAAAGTGTTGTTTGATTATTCATTAGTCGAATATTATAGAATTGAAAACTTTCAATTTTTTAAAAAATTAGCTTCAAAAATGAAACAGAAATCTTCGAAAGTAGGAGCTAAAACTCATCAGTCGGAACAAAAACACTTTTACAGTTTCACTAGGACCCAAATTTCGAAACCAATTTTCGAATCTGATCGCTTTCATTTACTATCATGTAATCTACCGTAAAATCAGTATCAGAAGGGCATTACCCTCTATTTTTTCAACACCTAAAACATACTTCTGATTTCTCAAAATGGATCATAAAATCTGATTTGAAACATACTATGTGAGTCAACTTTTGACGAGGATTCTAATAAGACTAATTTCAACCTGTTTTAATTGCAAGAATGTGCTCATTTTGAGCTTATTGGGGCTCCCGTCCAATACAGATTTTACGGTATACTCAATGAAACTTAGAAAAAATCCCGTTTCAGTGTATTTTTGGATTTAAAAGTGTTTCAGTTTATATACTAGTCGAATGCAAGATGAAATTGAAAACTGTCAAGTGAAGAAAAAAAATTACATTTTCACTTTTCTATTCAAAAAATGCAACAGAAATCTTCGAAACTTCTTTCTTCATTGAGATTTGATTGCTTTATTAGAAGTGAAAATATTATGTCGATGTCTTAATCTTATCTTTACTATTAACAAACGCAAAATTCTGTGCCGTGTCCGGATCCCGCTCTAGTTCAGTCCCCACTAGACCGATTTTTCTCAAATTTTGGCAGGCTATCAGTAATTCCTGCTTAATGATGCCCATCTATTTTGTTTTTCGATTAATCAAAAAATAAGGTCACAAGAACGCAAAAAAATCATTACAGGGGCCCCAGAGGGGCGTGTTTAGTCTGGTCTAACAAAGTTTGAATATTTCCTAAAACAGTAATCTTCTTCGGAAAATTTTTCACTTTTTCACTTATTTGAAATTTTAAAAAATTCTCTCACCTTCTCATACTGTTTTTTCGTCGTTTCCTTCTTTTTCTCCTTCGTCTTTCTCCCTCCAGTCCGTTTCTTCGAATTCTTCCAAATCGTTGGCTTCTCGGGAAGAACATAAACCATCGGATGAGAAGAGCCTCCGTCAATATTCTCCAGAATCGTTGGTGTCTCATCTGGATCATCCGCCTTCACAAATATTCCTTTTTTTCTCATTTCTGCTCTCTTCGCCAATTTCCTCTCTTCTGGTGTCAACGTCTTCTTTTTCTCCTCGGGTTTATTTTTCAAAAATTGCTTGTATTGATCCTGCACGACGCCGGCGGTCACTTTCTTTCCGAGATTTGATCCGAGCATTTTCGAGAAATTCTCACTTTTGTTTTCTCTCGAGTTTTGAAATAATCTTTCTTTTTTTTTTGAGAAATTTCTGTTGAAACGGGCAAAAAAATAGAGAAAGTTTACGTTCTTTATTATCTTTTAAAATCACACTAAACCGACTGGAATCACAAGAAGAAAAAACAATTGAGAATATACAGATCGCGTAGTATAGAGAATCAATACCCGGTCAGAAAACTAAGGAAGATTTTAGAAATTTAAAGAAAAAGTGCTAAGAAGAGCCACCTAGTGGATCAGAAGTTGCTTCTTGGGTTTCTGAAGCTTCTGTCTTCGTGGATTCAGATTTTGGAGCTTCTGGTTTAGAAGCGGAAGCAGAAGACGTCGGGGCTGGTTCTGATGTTGAAGTAGATGGAGCAGACGTCGTCGCTTCCCGATCTCGATCTCGACTACTTGTTGGCGGAGGAATTGGAGGTTTCTTGGGGAATGAAGTGCGAGAGGATACGGTACCGGTGACGATTTTGGAGAGGATCAGGACATCGGTGTAACGGACTTGGAAGTCTTGTTGTTCCTGGAATTTAAGGATAATTTGTTTGGAATAACGTCTTGTCTGAGATACTATTGAAACTTTTGGAATCTTCTTATTTTAATTCAGGAGAATAAATCTGACTTCTGTTATTCAAAAGTATTGCACTTTAAACTGGACGAATCATGTTTTACTAAACTATTCATTTTTTCAAAGTTTTTTGAAACTGTAATTTCAGTACTGGCGTTTTAGGTCACCTTTGACTGTCTGAAAAAGTGGTTTCCAGATTCCCAAATTTTCTGAAATTTTGTGGATGTATAGAGCAACTCTAGAACTCTATTTTGGTAGTTGACAACTTTTCATAAGACCACAATCCAGTTAGTTATGTTGCATAGAAGTCAAAAGACTCTAAAATGAGTAGAACTCAATCAACTTGGCCTAACTAACTGGATCGTGGTCCTATGAAAAAGTTGTCCACTACAAAAATAGAGTTCTTGAGTTGCTTTATACATTCACAAAATTTCAGAAAAATCGGACATCTGAAAACCACTTTTTGACTTCTTCAAAGCTGACCTATTTCCACTGAAAACGCTATTATGTTCATTTCTTCCAGTGTAGCATCGCAAATCACAAAACTGATAATTTTCCAAAACTTTTTGAAACATAAATTCTTTTTTGCGTTTTCCTTTTTCAATTACACGCCAAGCTAGCCTCCCAGCGATTGATGAAATTTACGATAAGAACGTGCATTAAAAACTGTTAAAACTTTTCAAGTTCAAAATTTTCCTGAAACCGAATTTTTTTCAAATTTTCTCAAATCTCTAATAAGTCTCACCTGAGTTGTGCATCCCGACAATCCCAAATGATGAATTTCATGCGGTGGAATGAGTCGAAGTCCCTTTTCAGCAACCGGAACCAATCCGTTGGGCATCAGTGGAAGAGCGACCTGAAAGTTATTTTTTGAAAACAAGCCTCTAAACTACAGTAATCATATTCAAAAACTAACCAAATGAATATGATCTCCAACGTGACTCCTTCGATTCCGAAGTGGATGAGATGGATACCAGGTGTACACGATTTTTCCAGCCATACCACGAGAGGGTTGGAAGAGCCAGGAGCCACGGCCAGACATCTGGAAAAGGATACGGTTTCAGAGAAATTTGAAATAAACATGATTATTATTGTATGTGTTGGTTGAATGTGACCATTTAAAAATATTCATTATTCTCTTTCTAAAAGCAGGATTACACTGATTTTTTTTTAATTTTCTCAAATGATCCCCAATTCCAGTATTTACGAAAATAACAATATTTTTGCACAAAAATCGTTAAAACTTGAGAAAATCAATTTTCAAAACGCCAACTTACATTTTTTCTTACCTATTTCAAAAAAATGTAGAATTTTCTGCTGATTCGAATGCACCTAATATCGCTGATCAACACGCATTTTGAAGCGAGTTATAAGCTTTTGAAGTGTTAGAAAGAGAGATGCAGAGAAACGAGGCAGTGTCTGCGTCTCTCTTCTAGAAACTTCAAACGCTTATAACTCGCTTCGAAATGCGTTTTGAGCGGCGATATTTTAATAAGTGCATTCGAATCAGCAAAAAATCCTACATTTTTTGAAATATGCTAGAAAAAATGTAAGGTGGCGTTTTGAAAATCGTTTATCTCGAGTTTTAACGACTTTAAAGCAAAAATAAGGTTATTTTCGTAATTAATGGAATCGGGACGATAATTTGAGAAAGTAATTAAAAAAGTGTAATCCTACTTTAAATAGTGAAATCCCGTAATTCTAGAATCCATAGAAAGCTTTGAGAATTATGAAATAAATTACCGTAATCCTACTTTTAAAAAACTCACATGTTGCACCAGCTCATCCGGCCAAACCACCAAACACTCTCCAGACGATTTCAATGGTTCGTTCAAATATTTGAATATCTGCTCACTGTCCACAATCAACACCCATGATCCAATGGTCATATCCTTGTTTCCATTGATAATTTGTCCGGTTTTCAAAAGTTGTTGAAGATTCGGACGTCCCATTATTTTCCGTTCTCTTGCTGTTTGGGGTGGAGCAGTTAGAGTGACTGGAGCCGCAATGGAATCATCTGCCGGGGGACGAGTTTTGGGTTGGAGGACCGAGACACGGGCGGAACCGTCTTTTGTCATCTCGACGATGGAGTTTTCGAGCTGAAAGATTCGAATTGAAAAACGCAAAAGTATTCTCTTATTTGTACCAGTGTGAAACAGAAAATTATTTTTTGGGCTTCGGTTTTATGGTTTATTTTTCATTTCGTAGCAATAACATTTCGCAACTTTATATACTAGGAATTAGATTTGGCTCCGCGACATTTCGAAAGTGCGACGTTTCGAAAGTGTGACGTTTCGCAAGAAAGCAAATTAAAAGCATTTTGGGGGAAAAATAATTTTTCGTGTCACTTGCGAAACGTCACACCTTATGAAACGTCACACTTGCGAAACGTCGCACTTTCGAAATGTGTTCCTTCGAAACGTCACACTTTCGAAACGTAGCACTTTCGAAACATAACACTTGCGAAACGTCGCACTTTCGAAATGTCACACTCTCGAAACGTCACACTTTCGAAACGTCATACTTTCGAAACGTCCCACTTGCGAAACGTCCCACTTTCGAAACGTCACACTTGCGAAGCGTCGCACTTTCGAAATGTGTTCCTTCGAAACGTCACACTTTCGAAACGTCACACTTGCGAATTGTAGCGGAGTCTCTGATTTGGGTTAATATTAACGGAAAAATGCGCAAAGAACACTTCGGAGGAATCGTTTGGTTTCGAATTTTCAAAAATTTCCAAGATTTTTTGAAACCGAAAATTTTTCAATATCCTCCACTCACCCGCCTCCCCTGCTTCGGTGTTGTCATTAACACAATCATCTCCTGATCTTCATCAGTTTCCTTATCTCCCTCATTCCTTGGTGTTGGTGGAGGTCCCACGTGGAAATGTGCTCTTGGAGCCATCGGAGGTCCACTGGATGGATTTGGTCCTCCTGGACCTGAAGGACCTCCTGTTGCAGTTGTTGATGGAGTGATTATCAATGGAGGAGCTCCGGGGTTTGGAGTTGCTCCGAGAGATGCTTGTTGTTGTTGTTGCTGATGTGCAGAGGTGCTTCCAGAAGGACCAAAGTGGTTACGAAGGCGATCCCAAACGTTTTGGCCGAAGTTTCGGAAACCCTGGAATTGATATTATATTTTTTTGACTAAAACTTATGCAAGAAAGTGGTCACACATTTTTACGGGAATAGTTGAAAAAAAATCTTGAAACCGAAAAAAAAATCAAACCTCAAAAGTGAAAGTTGGTCCGAAAACTTTATGAATCTGAGAATGAGATTCGATATGAGAAGTTGTCAGTGGAGATACATAGATCGGGTATCCAACTGGCAAATCCGCAGAACTATTGATCATGTTTCTGAAGAAAATTGGAACTCAAATTTGAAACCAAAGTGCAAAAATAATACCTGAGAACTTGTCTCGCATTCTGAATACTTCCACGCTCCGGATTTCGGTTTCGAAGGAAAATGAGCTCTTGTTGTTGACCTGCCCAGAATGCACGGACACATTCACGATTTAGTTTGATTACTCTGAATATAGTCATTCTCCATTAACGAGGTTCAATTTTAAGAGTTTGGTGAAGGTTGAAGGATGAAACAGTAGAAAATTTTATCATCGTACTGTAGTATGTAGTCTAGAAGGCTCAAATCCTAGATTTTCAGCTTCAATCGGAACATAATACAAAAAAAATCAGTTAGGTTCAATTTTAAAATAAGATTTTTCCATGAAGTAGGATTTCAGTCATATTTTGTTTGTACTCAAATGATTGTCCATATTCCTCTATTTACTAAAATAACAGTATTTTTGCGTAAAAATCGTGAAATTCGATTTTCAAATCGCAAACTTACATTTTTCCTAACCTATTTCAAAAAATGTAGAATTTTTCGCTGATTCTAATGCAACTAATATCGCTGCTCAAAACGCATTTTGAAGCGAGTTATGAGCGTTTCAAGTTTCAAAAAAAGAGACGCAGAGAAAGCAGACACTCTCATTGCCGAAGAAACGCAGAGTAACGAGACAATGTCTGCGTCTCTCACGAAAACTTCAAACTCTCATAACTTGCTTCAAAATAATCCGTTTTGACTCGTTTTTTCGGTAGAAAATATTTTAAAAGTACTTGCAAAATTTTAGTACAAAAATTTGAAAATTGCCAAAAACATTTTCTACTGAGTTTTGAGCAGCGATATTAGGTGCATTCGAATCAACAAGTCAATCGATTTTTACACAAAACATTTGGTTATTTTTTTAGTACAAATAAATCCTACTTTAATTATCGATTAAGTTCGAATTATACAACTTTGGGCTCCAAGAATAATTATCACTGTTTCAAAACTCAATTTTTGTTTTTCGCATGTTATTAATAATTAATTAATTCGATTGTTTTTCATCGCCACATGCCATTTGGAAAATTGGAAATTTTTTGAGTAATTTTTTCCATATCCAACAACAACTTCCAGGAAACAGAAGAAAAATCACAAGTGAGTAGTGGAATTTGGTTTTGGAAATTTTTTAAGAAACTACCCCTGGTTGAACAAAATAAGGATAAGCAACAAATTATTGATGCTATTTTTGAAACAGTAACTTCTCTCACCTCATATTCAAATGCATTTGATTCAACATGATAATCTTATAATCATCCTGTCCATCATCATAAATATGTCTCAACGCCAATAAACTCGGAGTGTTCGCCAGAATCGCCTGTCTCCATCCAGGATCCTGTTCATGAGAAATGAACATTTTCGTCTGATACTCTCCAATCGTCGTGTATAATCCATCGTTTTCATCGAATTCTTCGAATTGTGCAAAATGATCTTGATGGAGTTTCAGAGCCATTTTCACGGCTGGAGCAACGACGCATCGGAGAATATCCATGTCGGTGAAGACCCATTCGTCGCGTTGGCAAGTTATTCTGGAAAATTTGATTATTTTCGGCATATCAAAGAAGAAAGTGATAAATATCATTGTTGAAACATTTCGAGATTAAATGAAACAGAAAATTTTGGTTTTGGAAACAAAGGTTCATATGACGTTCATAAGTCTAGTTCTGTTACAGAATTGCTACTTGAAACTTGTTTCAGCAGCGCTAGGCTGATTTAAAAAAAAAACATTAAGATCACTGTTTGAAAAAAACTATTTCGTTTCTGTTATTTTTTAAAATTTGATACACATCTATCAGTCGTTAACCATTATATTACCAGGTTTCGGCGGATTTCAAGAATTTTAAAGGAGGATTGCCGGCAAAATGAGTTTATGGTTCAATCGATGCAAAATTTCATGCTGATTCTGAATATCACAATGAAAACGCTCAAAAGTGCTTCTCAGGCTCAAAAAACGCTTTCAAAGTTGCAAAAAGTTATCCTTCGTGGCCTAACTTTTTCAGCATTTTTGGGGCCTGAAAAGCACTTTTGAGCATTTTCATTGTGATATTCGGAATCAGTATGAAATTTCGCATCGATTGAATCATGAACTCATTTTTCCCGGAATTCTCCTTTTAAACCACTTACAGTTTTCAGAAAACCTTGCAAACGTTTTTTTTTTCAATATTTTTCTGTTTCAAAAATTTCTAAACTTTTTGAACTCTTTATACATTTAGTACGCAGCGGTCCGTTGTTAACAATTCATACCTGAAATCTCCTTTGAATAGCGAGTGAAGTCCGTACAAAAACGACTCGGCGGCACTGGAATGTCTATTGAATGCAGCTGTTCCGAGAGATCGACGAGCAACAAGGGAAAGAAGGTAACAGAGGGTGAAGGCTTCTTCGTGGTCGCTCGAAATTTTGGATTTTAGGCGTTTAAAAGAGCATAAGATTATTGAAATCTCGGTACAAGTTTAAAAAAAGATAAATTCGCTAGGAAGTTTGTCAATTTCTTTGTCAGAATGTCCGCATTAGTTTTCCACAAAAGAAAAAAAGAGTTTGGTCGCGCTCAAAAATCGAACCCACGACTACCGTGCGGCGGACCAGCGCGCAACCAGGGCTGAGCGTTTGACAACTCTTTCAAATGTGAATAACTTTTTTCAGGGGGGTCGGGTAAAAATACGGTCAATAGGAAAAATGTTCCTTATTAAAAAATCTATCGACTGGTTAATAAAGCGTCAAATTTTGTCAAAAAATAACAGAGTTACGTCTTGTGTTGCCAAAAAGTTACCAAAGTCGAAATCAGCAACTTTTTGGCAACACCAGACGTAACTCTGTTAATTTTTGATGAAATTTTACAGATTTTTAACCACTCGTTAGTTTTTTAATGAGAAACATTTTTCTGTTGACCGTATTTTTACCCAGTTTTTCTGAAAAAAGTTATTCACATTTAAATGAATTGCCGAATTTCGTTGCCGATCATCCCTGCGCGCGGCGACTCTGGTCTGACTATAAAATTCCAGTTTCAAGAAAGTTTTTTTTAGCAAAATCATGTTTTTTTCCCTCACAATTGTTCCTCCTCCACAGTTTCTTCTCTTTTCCCCAAGCAAAAGACCATCCATGACAAATAGACACTCTTGAAACTGCTTCTCGATATTCCCTGCTCTACAGTGTCATAATCTTCATCATTCGTCGCACAGAATATCGAATCAACATCAGTATGCCGTGGATTATCCATGACTGTCTTTATCGCACTGGCAACTGTCTCTTCACTTATCCATTGACGGAATTTATTGGAAGTGAAGGTGTAGTAAATGATGCATTTGATGTAGAGAGTGACTAGGAGACGGCGCAGCTCGTGGACCTGAAAAAATGGATTTTTCAAAAAAGATGAGAGGGGTTACTGTACCTGCAACAAGTTGACTGCGGAGTTGTCGGAGATACTGTATCCATCGATGATATATTTCCCGGAGACCACTTCCCATGCGAGCCATCGAAGATTCCAGGCGGTGTTGAATGAAAGGAATCCGGGAAGTGCTCCTGGTGAGCAACAACAGAATCCACTTCCATCACGGAGATCCTCTGTAATCGCTTCGACTTCTCTCTGATGACAATAAGTTCCTCGGAATTCTAGACCACGCAGTTGAAATGTGACGAATCCGTTGCCGACTTCGATGATGTGCACGAGGGAGTTTAGGTAGAAACTGAACGATTTTCGTTGTTAAAAAGAGTTTCAGTGGGAAAAAATTTAACTTTTCAGTCTGGATTCACCTTCAACAGAAAAAGAGATATGTACATAAGCAGTTAATAGAGGACAGAGATGAGCGGAATTCCGCCTTCCGCCTTTCGCCAAAAATCGGAAAAATTAGGCGGAAGGCGGAATTTCAAATGTTTTTTCAAACTTGCTAAAAACAGGGATTTTTTGGTTATTTCATGCTTGAAACTCTAAAATAAGTGAAACAGCAGCAAAAACGTCTCTTTTAGGCTGGAAACTCCGAGTAAAAGTAGGAAAAAATTCCGCCTTCCGCCTTCCGCTTTCCGCCAAAATTTTCCCACTTCCGCCTTCCGCCTTCCGCCATTTCAAAAATGCTCTTCCGCCCATCACTGATAGAGGATTTATTGAAGAACTCGAATATTGGTACATTTTAGAAAATTTTGAAACAGAAAAAATATTGGGGTTGATTCCCCAAAATGATTACAGTTTCAGGTTTTACGATTTAAGGAAAACATTTCAGAATCCACAGTAACCCGTACGACATTACGATTTTTCGATTTTTCGCTTTATTACAAAAAAAAATGTAGAATTTTTCGCTGATTCATAGGCGCTTAATTTGAGTCCAAACGGACCATTTTTAAGCGAGTTATGAGCGTTAGAAGTTTCCGTGAGACACTGTCTCGTTTCTCTGCGTCTCTTTGACAACGAGAGTGTCTGATTTCTCTGCGTCTCTCTGACTGAAACTTCAAACGCACATAACTCGCTTCAAAATGCGTTTCAAATCAGCGAAAAATTCTACATTTTTAGAAATAGGTTAGTAAATACAAGTTCGCAATTGGAACTGCGGGTTCGAATTTTTTTTTTTTAAGATTTTTGGAACAGAATAAATTCAATTTACCTACAATTTTTCAGTTTGAACATTTCACTTTTGATAAATTTCATACTCAAAGGCAATAATATTGAAAAATTTAAAAATTGGTATATTTCGGAAAATTTTGAAACACAAAAAATATTGGGGAATTCGCCCCAAAATAATTACAGTTTCAGCTTCTAAAATCTAGCGAAAAAATCTTAAAAACTACAGTAAGCCTTTGAAGTCGATGATAAGAGGGAGATGTAGACAAAAAGATAATTTTCAGAATTTTGAGAAGTTTCAGGATGTATTTCATTCTAGAACTCGTTCCAAACATCGAAAATGTAATAATTTATCGTGTTCAACTAGGAAATTATTACGGTTTCTCCAAAAACGTGACACTCCGAAATCCCATATAAAAAATCAGATCTGGAACACTGATAGGGTTTTCCGCATAAAAGCTGATTCGAAACACCCGAGAGCCCTCAGTTTCGATATTACACACTCGATACAAAAGGCCCATCGCTCAATTAACCTCTCGAAGGCGAAGAGAATCCGACGGAAAACTGGAGATGAACCCGTTCGACTATCTGCACATCGCAATGCTACTCGTTGGCCCAATCGCCGTCTTGATTGGATGTGGAGGCAAGAAGAAAGCGCCGTGAGTGACGGGGGTTTATCATTGCAGTCTCGTCTCCTGCCGTGTTTGCAAGGGCGGCGCAGTGCACAGGTCCTGGGCAGTGATACGCATAATGGTTCACACCCATATCCGGCGCATAATGGACCCAAATCAGACACATCAGCTCCATTGTGCGCCGGATATGGATGATGAGACCCATTATGCGTATCACTGCCCACGACCAGTGTGGGGTGTGCACTTGCTTTTCGTGCGGGTGGTCGATGGTTCGATTCCACTGGGACGCAATCTCTTTTTTCTTGCTTCACCTTCACATCTTCAGACCACCCAAGACGGGCTCAAAGATGACTGCTCCACCAGCTCCACCACCATCCCTTCCAGCCGCCCCTGAAGCCGCCGCTGCTGCTCCAGATGCTGCAGCTGCCGCAGATGGAGATAAGAAGGATGGAGAGAAGAAATCGGAGAAAAAGGATGTAGAAAAGAAGGATGACGAAAAGAAGGATGACGAAAAGAAGGACGATGAGAAGAAGGATGAGAAGAAGGATGGAGATGAGAAGAAGGATGAAAAGAAGGAGGAAAAGAAGGACGAAGAGAAAAAGGATGGTGATAAGAAGGAGGAAGAGAAGAAGTCGGAGAAGAAGTCAGATAAGAAGGATGGAGAGAAGAAGAGTGAGAAGAAGTCGAAGAAATCCAAGAAATCCAACAAGTCGAAGAAATCAAAACGAGATAAGAAGGATGGTGATGAGAAGAAGGATGGGGAGGAGAAAAAGGATGACGATAAGAAGGATGAGAAGAAAGACGACGAGAAGAAGGACGATAAAAAGGATGATGAAAAGAAAGATGATGATAAGAAGGAGGAGGAGAAGAAGGAGTAGAGGAGATACACTTTGGAAGCTTTTTCTTTATTCATTCTTCACCAATAAACGGATTTTATACTACTGTTATTATTAGGATTATACTACTGTTATTATTAGGAAATTTTCGATACAGTTTTTATTAGCTAATTAGCATAGAATGAGTCTGCTAGTTATTTAGATCAACTATACACAGCTAACTACAGTAAAAAGAACGCTCGCTGCACACTTTCGTTTTCAGTTGAAATAGGTCAACTTTGAAGGTCTAAAAAGTGGTTTCCACATATCCGATTCTTCTGAAATTTCGCTGATGTATAGAGCAACACTAGAACTCTATTTTTGTAAATGACAACTTTTTCATAGGATCACAATCCAATTAGTTAGGTGGCGTGGAAGCCAAATGACTCCAAAATGATCGAAATTCGAGGTGACGACAGTAAACTTGGCCCAACTAACTGAATTGTAATCGTATGGAAAAGTTGACAACTACAAAAATATAGTTCGAGAGTTCCTCTATACACCCAATAAATTTCACAAAAATCGGATATCTGAAAACCACTTTTTCAGATGCTCAAAGTTGACATATTTCAACTGAAAACGCCAGCGCGCACATTCCTTTTGGCTAATACTGGAACTACATGGCCAACAAGCCTTCTGCATATTTAGCAGGCCAAAACGTATTATCCGTTCATTAAATCATCAAATAACTAGAAAACGAATGGGATTGGGCACTCAAAATAGCCTCAAAATATGGGAAAAAATATTCTGTTTCAAAAACTTTAAAACTGATTCAAAATTTTTGGAAATCGGTGCCAATCTCCATAATGGTCCATATACCATGTACAATTTTTTTTACTGGCGTGCTATTTTCAAAAATTTAAAGTTACTGTTCCAGACTTTGACTAATGTTCATGATTTTTCATCAGCTCAGTTTTCGAGCTTTATTTACACACCTCGCCAAAACGAAGCAATCTCCCGGTTGCACACTCGTCGCCCATCTTCCCATCGCCAAATCTCCGGCAAGACTTTTTTGAAGAGATCTTGTCAAATGCTCATAAAATACAGCATTCAAATTACTGTCATCCATCATTGGTCCTCTATCGATTTGAGATGATAATCTCATCGTTGAGGCATCGGTTCGTTTTGTGTTATAGTCTTTCTCCCAGAATTTCACAGGGCGGACGTAGGAAGACGTGAAGAAGGAGGAGCCTGGAATTGTGAGCAATTTGAAAGGTTACAAGCATAGAGTAGATCCAATAAGCTGGTAAGTAGTGACTAAGGATAAACCTTGGAACCTTGAAGTTTTGTTGAAACAGTAAACATACCTAAAAACGGGTTCAATGGAGCACTGATGATACTCGAGATGATGGTTTGAATGGCAATCAGAGCTGAATGAGGTACCGAGAATGGTTGAGCGAATGCGTGGAATGCACTTCCCCAACTGATTTGCCATGGAGCGACGTATGCAAGAATGAAGGCGATTTTGAGGTAGAGCTCAACGATTTTCGGGTAGATGAGCACACAAATGTACATGATGATTGGGAGGAGATTCCATGATGTTAGGGTCTAAAATTGGGAAATGAGAGGTACTGTAGTTTCGAAAGTTTGATTTGAAATCAATTAGAGTTGAAACCGGTAAATTTGCTCTTGGACACGAGGTTCAAATTAGGCTTCAAAGCTGGCGTTGAATTTGATACATTTTTGTAGGGGCAAATTTTTTGATGCCTCTGACCCTTTTGCGCCTTTAAACTTGACATTCTCTCGATAAGCGACGAACCTCATTGGTAGGCATAATATTTTCAAAGCGCGATATCTCAAAAAGGAGTGAAGCTAGCAAAAAGTAATCAACTACAAAATTGCTCGGCATAAAATTTTAAATATATTTGTAGTTAATTACGTTGTTATATCTTTGCACCTTTTAAAGTTATGCGCTTTTAACGAAGGTGAATTTCTTATGAGCGCTCTTACTTTGAACGCTTGTATCTATTGCAGTACACAACTCGTCTCGAAAAATAATAAATGTGGCGGGACAGCAGTTTTCCGGGGGAATTCTGTGCATTTTTGCGTGAGCGTGTCAGATGCGTCGAACCTTACGACAGTTCATATTTCGGTATTTTTCCGCACGGAAACAGAGGTGGGCGACATGGTCTCACTGCGACCATACGCGACGGGAAGACGGGAACGTTTTGTCTGCGCTCTCTCGCCTCTCACCACGCGCGGCGGCACTCTCTCGCCTCCCTCCTCCCCCTTTTCTTTCCCGTCGCATTTTGCCACGGGAAAAGAAGGAAAAGAGCTGTTTTGAATGAAAATTTATGGTTTTTTCGGATGAATAATGCAAATTATAATGAAAAAAATGAAAAAGATAATCAAATATTGTGAAATATCATAAAATTTTCATAAGTTAGATGTGCGAAAATGAAAATTTAGGCGAAATAAGTGATTCTGATTTCAACTGATCAAACTTTTTCACTACACACACGGTGTATATTTACATGAAAACCGACTCAACGATGATTTGTAGCCTTTCAAAAGTACATACATGTTCTAAAAACAAAATAAAAAGACAATGACGCGGAGAGGGATTGAACCCCCAACCATCCTCTTTGCTGCCTAGCACTCTACCACTGCGCCAGCGCACGCGCGCGCTCTCTCCCTTTTCCCTTCCCTCCGCGCAGCCGAAGACCTTACAGACCATCGGCGCCCACCTCTGCACGGAAATTAACCAAAATGGAACAGTTGGCATGCCAGATTCCGCTTACTTTCTATAGCTTCAATTCGAGGAGTTTCAAAAAAAAATTTTAAATTGCTGCCCACTGCCTGAATCTGACAACTATCCAACAGACCAACAAAATTTTTTAAAATTTTGATATATTTTTGAAACAGAAAAGCCTAGCATTTGCAGTTGTAAATATATTATTCAATTTTCTGAATCAAAATGATAGCGGTCACTTTATAAAATTGATTTAGTAACTTTTCTGCTGAAATCGTAAAAGTTTTCAAGTTCCTTACTGTAAAAAATGTGAAAAAAGAACAGATAATTAGCTGAGTAATTACAGTCTCACACTGCCTCGAAAATTCGTAGAAAATTTTTGTTCATTTTGTGAAACAGTAAAAAATTTTAATAACTTACTTTTCCATCATACTCGATATTCACAGCATGTTTGAGATCAAAAGCAGCGGCTAGAAATGCGACTCCAACGGGAATGTACATGAGTTGAGGTTGGGAAAAACCGCCACGAAGAAGGCGAAGACAGACGAGTGGGAGAATTAACCAGGGATATGGAATAGACCAGCTGTTTTCAGTTACCATTGAGATTACGAGTAGAGGGTAGATCTAAAAGATGTAATGTTTAAAAATAATATTTGAAATTTCATTGAAAACTCACAATATTCCTCTCAATAGCCACCATCCACAGATGAATCGCCTCAAAATACATCAACTTCGCAGCATCTGGAGATTCGAATTGAGAATGTTCATTAGATTTGAGCAACGGAGATGATACGGCACGCCATGGTGTATGAGATCGTAATTGGGAAAATAGATAGTGATTGAAGATTCCGAGGAATACACAGATTCCAGAGATGGTGTACTGAAAAAATGTAATTCTGTTTCAGGTTTTGTAGTTTCCTGACTGAGAAATTTTTTTTCGGTTACAGATTATATAAGAAGGTTGAAATTTGAAACTTTTTAGTCTCTGATTTTTTCCTGATTAAAACACGAAATCACTGCACGTTGCCACGTTTAGCAGAAATTGCAGATTCACAGCTGCTGTAAATCTGGCAAAATGGCTTGGCTCACCCTTGTTTTGCCAGATTTACAGCAGCTGTGAATCTGCAATTTCTGCTAAGCGTGGCAACGTGCAGTGATTTCGTGTTTTAATCAGAAAAAAATGAAAAACTAAAAAGTTTCAAATTTCAACCTTCTTATATTGTAGACAATTTTCAAGTTTCTTTCATCATTTATGCTTGTGACAACATATTCAATTTTTCAAATAAAGAAGTCTGTTGGGTTTCAGATTTTCTTGCTGTTTCATTTTTAGTTCGAATTTTTTGATTGAAGTTTTTAAAACGATATTGCGATTAATCTCACAACAGCAATATTTTCTATTTCAAATTATAATCATAATGATTTTCCCTAGGGATTTTTATTAGTTTTTATCATAGCTTACACGGGACGTGTTTTTAGACACCGCTTGGGAATTTTCTGAAAGTTTGCTCATAAGTACTATCGAGTATGCTGAAAACAGTGGTGCAATTTTTATCTGCCCGAATTCAGGTTCAGTGCCAAAAAATGACCCAGAAAGCATTTTCAGTACTAATTTTCACATACAAACTTAGTTTTTTCGACGACTGGTTTACTTTTTTGAGAAAAGTTTTGTACCGGTCTGCCTAAAAAATGTTTCTCTATCGATTGAGATACATTTCAAGCGATTCCTGAAAAATTTTTTTTTGATAAAATTCAGCATGGGTACCCCCAGGCTCTTCAAGCGATTTTTCGAAGTTTTTCTAGAAATCCGTAAAAACAGTACTATACTGTTTCTAGAGTCAAAAAACATACACGCAACAATTTTTATACGAAAATCTTGCTTTTGGACCCCAAAACAGTCAAATTCCAAAAAATGCTGATATCCTCAAATTGGCCATGTATCTTCAAAATGACCGGAAACGGTCAAAATATTGCGAGTTTGCCGGCTAATATTATGGTGTTGATTGTTTTAACAAGATTCCATCCAGAAAAACTGAAAAAGGAGCCATGAATTCTTTCGAAATCGTCCGATCTCTGCTTGGCGACCTAGCTTTTCGAGCCGCCATAAAAATTTTCTGGGTCAATATGGGCAGAAAATAATTACGTCATTTTTTTCAGCATGTTCGATAGTACCTATGGGCCCACTTACAGAAAATTCCCAAGCGGTTTCTAAAAATACTTCCCTTGTTAGGCCAAAATCTCTGAAAGTAGAAAAAGAAGACCTAGAAGTTAATATTGAGAACATTGTAAGCTCAAAAAATCATTAAAGATTGACAATAATGGAAGACCATCACTAGAAAATCTTGGTTCCTCGAAAATTTATGACAAAATTTTGAAACAGAGATTTGTGAAGTCAAAATTGTGAAGTTTCGAATAGTCACAATTGTGAAAATCGAGTTCAAAAATTTCAGAATAGAACTTTGGTATTTTTATTTCACTTTCTATGCAGGTCACTGAATAAAAGTTTGAAAGTCACATTAATTTTTTGAATTCGGTGAAACAGAAATTTATGTAAAAAATTGGGTAAGCATTTTATTGTCGGATTTTTTAAAGTGAGACTCGGTGTTTGCGGACTTTACAGTATCGCAAGCCAAATTTGGCTTGGTGAACTGAAAAGTCCGCAAACACCGAGTCTCACTTTAAAAAATCCGACAATATATTGTTTCTAGCAGAAAACTAGCGTAAAATCTGTGTTAGAAGGGCTCAAAATGAGCAAATTCTTGAAATTCAAACAGATTGAAATTAATCTTATTAGAATCCCAATCAAAAGTTGACTCATAAAATATGTTTGAAATCAAATGTTATGATCCATTTTGAGAATTCAAAAACAATTTTTTAGGTGCTTGAAAAATAGAGGAATTCTCTTCTAATACAAATTTTACGGTAAATTAAGGTACTTTTTTGGTGATTTTCTAGGTGAAATTGGCACCCTTAACTTTCTGAAACGATATCATTCTCAATATTTTTTTTTCGGTTCCAAAAATTGGTGAACAATATTACCGTTTCTTTCAAAATCGTTGTTCTGATAAATTTGGCTATATAGTTATAGTAAGCGGTCCACCAAATCCCCAAAGTTATACAAATTTGGAAAACACGCCTTTTGGAAAAGTTGTAAAATTAAGCTTACCGTGAAATATGGCTGAGTTGCAGTGAACAACGATGTTGAATGAAGTCCAAAAAAGAACGCAACCAAGAAAATGGAGAATATCAAATCGTATCTGGCTCTCTCTCCAATTGTTTTTCGAACCATTTTCGGCATTTCATCCCGAGCAGTTGATATCGCAGGCGCATTTGCTTCGGATTCCTCTTCCTCATCAGATTCTGGTCGTTTTCGGAATGGAGAAGATAAAATATCGAAGAGAATAACCATTAGATTCTGATTAGAAGACATTCTGGAGAGAAGATAGGACACGGCAACGCTGGTGGCGATGAATGCGGAGAATAGAGGATTTTGGGTGGATTTCGGCGAGAATGTGTAGGCGACTCGACATCTAAAAACGTAAATTTGATGGCGTTTTTTGCTTATAGACTCACAAAAGCACCAATGCTAGATAGAAAATGGAACTTTTTGCCAATTGAACACATGCTGAAAAGACGCTGAAGGAGGCGGTCCCCCCAAAAATGTGCATTTCGATTTGCTCAGCGACGTGGTGAGCCAAAGTGTTGAATTGAGGAAGCCATCCAAGAGTGAATGCAACTGGAAGCAGGAGTAGAAGAATTGAAAGGAGATCACGGATGGCTATGAGGATCGAGGAGGCGGGCATTAGGTGGAATCTGAAATTGTTTTTGAAATAAAGTTAGTGCTGGAATGAAATTTGGAAACCTGTCGCTTGATGGGGAAAATTTGAAAGCGAAAAAATTCTTGGTTGATTTTTTTTTCAAATTCTTGGTTGATTATTTGAGATCAGAATCAGAATTTGTATTTAGATTTAGATTTAAAACCATAATTTTGTAAGACAAAACTGGAAAATTATTAAAAATTGAATTTTACGAAAATTTAATGAAACAGAAAAATTTTGGATTTTTATCATTTTCCAAATGGAGATTTTTCAGAATACAAAAATTCTAAAATTACGCGGGATTCTTCAGAATTTCAGGGTAGAGTCTCAAAATTACAGAACTTTCAGTTTTTTTTTTCAAATTTTAAAGTTTTAATTCTTAGAATCCTTAGACTCGCAGAATTGGAAAACTGGGAATCTTGGAACCTCAAAACCTCAGAATGTCAGATTTTTGGCTCCGCGACATTTTGAAAGTGTGACGTTTCGAAAGTGTGACGTTTTGAAAGTACGGTATTTCACAAGTGCAACGTTTTGCTTTGGAAACTTCACACTTGCGAAACGTAACACTTTCGAAATGTCGCGGAGCTGTATTCCCATATACACATCTAAAACCGTATTTCTGCAAAACAAAATTGGAAAATTATTAAAAATTGAATTTAACAAAAAATGAATGAAACCGAAAATTTTATGATTTTCATTGTTTTTCAGCGAGGTTTAAAAAAAAGATGCGGGATTCTTCAGAATTCCAGGGTAAAGTTTCCAAAATAACAGAACCTCAGAATTTCAGAAGTTTTTTTTTTCAGAATTTTCAAATTTCAAAGTATCGAAATCCTCAGAATCGCAAATTTTGAATTATCGGAATTTTAATCTGAGGATTTCGATACTTTGAAATTTGAAATTTCGGAAGGAAATTTCTGAGATTCTGAGATTCTGTGATTCTGTAATTCCATCCTGAAATTTTTTAAAGATTCCAGAATCACTCTCAAATATTTGCACTCTCCTGAAAGATCTCCAAAAATTTTCTGTTTCATTCAATTTTTGTTAAATTCAATTTTTTATAATTTTCCAGTTTTGTGTTTATAAAATCGTGGTACATCTCTGAACAGATTTTTGAATTCTGAGAATCTTTGAATCCTAGAATTTCGAATTCTGAATAGATAAATCTAAACAAGTCAAAAACCGGAAATTTTCAGTTTCAGAATATTCTTAGAAACTTGCCAGAAACAGTAAAACAACTTTCGTATCTTTAACTAAAAATTTTGAAGCAGAAAATTCACTCACCTAAACGGATTCCAATTCCACGTCAACTCGTCCTGATTCTCATCGACTTCAGTTCCTCCACCCAAATGATGAACATACAGTAATCCAATCGCCATAATACAGAAATAAATCGGTCGATTATAACTGGCAACCCAATTGAAACCATGAATCGGTGATGATGCATCCGGTTGGACACTTTTCAAGAGGGAAAATTGAGCAGAAGCAACGACGAAACAGAATGCAACAAGGGAGTAATCGTAGAATATTCTGGCGTCAATCAACAAAACAGCCAGAAGGGATACTGTAGTTGCAAGAATAATATCAAAAAGGAGGCTCCAAATGTTATGGTTTCGATCGAAAAGTCGATCAACACTCATTCGATCCGCTTTCAAATTGAAATTCTTTTGTGCCTTCGGAAACATTTTCATCGGATAATAATAACTTTTTCGAATATTCGACGATGCTCTTCTCGCCTCCAAACGATCCATAATGTCTGGAAGATGACGTAATTCTGGACGAAATGTGTCTCCTGAGAACTGACTGGTCATTGGAAGACTCGGAAGTTCCGGTGGTTCCATACTTCGACGACTACTGTTTGACGTTGTTATCAACTCCATTATTTGCTCCATTTGCCATATATGGTCTGCTGATCGTTCGTCAGAATTTCGAGTGTTGTTATTTCGGAGACGGGATGAGAAACAGACGACTGGATTTGTGCGGGTTGTGCTGGAAAAAAATATTACGGTTTCGGTGAAAACATTTTTTAGAGAATGCGGTAATCTAGTCACTGATATCACATTTTATAGTATTTGAAAAATACCTTGAAGGAGGTGTCCGGTCAAAAATTTTTATTGCTTTAAAATATGCAGAATTTCGCGCTGATTCCGAATATCACAACGAAAACGCTCAAAATTGCCTCCAACACCCCGAGAAATCGCTTCAAAAATAAAGAAGTTGCCTCGGGTGGCGGTGGCCGAACTTCGCCGAAGTGGCGCGTGGGCGTGGGAAAGTACGCGGAGTCAACCAATGAGCACTCTCTAACGCGCGCGCGCAGCGCTGCAAACGCGTTTTCTGTAAACTTTAAGATAACCCTATGCTAGGATTACCACCTTCCTAGTTTATTGAATGCCAACTTTTTAAATAAACTCTCTGTTTCATAAGGACTATGTTGGGCTCCCAACTATTTATCTTCACTTCTAAGTTCCAAAGCAGCATTAAAAACTCACGTTGATCTAGTCGCTGCAGCTCCAGTAGGCGCATGGAATACACTCGAAGGCAATGTTGGCATATAGGTACTTGATTCATTACTAGAACTCGAAAGAGCTCTTTCCCTCTTCGTCGTTGGCAATTGCACCGGTTGTGCGCCAGTTGGTGTGATCTTTGCCAACGTTGTTGTAAATTGTAGATCCGGCTGTTTCAGCTCTTCTTCATCCGACGTCTTTTCCCCTTTTTCATCTTCTGTTGAATCATACATACTCTCTGGGAGTACTTCAAGCTCTCCTGGTGGGAAGAGTTTCCGTGCGGTTTCGGGATGTTTCTCGCGTTCTCGATGGATTAGTTCGAGTACTGCACGACCGGATCCGAGCGGTTGGGCGGTGCCGACGCCGGCTGAAAAAATGTCAGAATACATCTTTAATTAAGTTGTTTTACGTTTTCAAACTGCATGTCTACAGTGCGTGAACTATTGATAGTTGCACCCGAAACTTTTAAAACTAAACATTGAAACTGAAAATTTCGAAACAATACATGAAGTCTCAAAACTTGCTATGGAATCTAGAATTTCAGGTTTTCGCTATTCAGAGTAGGATTACACTCATTTTTTCTCAAATGATCGTCCCAATTCTAGTATTTCCGACAATAACAATATTTTTGCACAAAAATCGTTAAAACGCGAGAAAATCGATTTTCAAAACTTCAACTAACTTTTTTTCTAATTATTTCAAAAAATATAGAATTTTCGGCTGATTTGAATACACCTAATATTGTTACTCAAAACGAATCTTAAAGCGAGTTATGAGAGTTTGAAGTTTTCGTGAGAGACGCAGACATTCTCTAGTCTCTGCGTCTCTTCCACTGAAACTTCAAACTCTCATAACTCGCTTTAAGATTCGTTTTGAGCAGCGATATTAGGTGCATTCGAATCAGCGAAAAATTCTACATTTTTTTGAAATAGGTTAGAAAAAATGTAAGTTGGCGTTTTGAAAATCGATTTCTCGAGTTTTCACGATTTTTATGCAAAAAATTGGGTTATTTTCGTGAATACTGGAATTGGGACGATCACTTGAGAAAATTTTAAAAAATGACTGTAATCCTACTTCAAAAGTTAATTTTTAATGAGATTTCATTTTCAAAAAAATTCGGTTTCACAGTTTTCTCTAAAGCATTCTAATATTGAACAATGGGTTTACTCAGACAACTTGACTTGTGAGTAACCTTATGATATCTCGACTCACAATTCTCATCAAAAGTGTACGTGAACCATGTTCCTTCTTCATCCTGAAACGTATGTACGGCTCCTTGAGAGGTGTCTTCGTGTGTCTGAGCAATATGATGTTGACTAGAAGACGCTACTTGAGAATGGGCATGCCAGTCGATAAACGAATTGGATCTTCTGAAATTTTCAGAAATTTTTACCTCTTCAAAGTTTTTCTAAACTCACACAGCATTCCGAAGTACATGAGGGAAGGCGAGGATTCCATGAGTTAGGCTCTGATGAGCTGTCGACGTCGATGGCTGAGAAGATGACGGTGGCATTGGAGCCATTTCAATCGGAACTGATTCATGGGATTCTGAACTTGGACGGCCTCGACCCAACCGGCTCATTCTGACATTCTCAATGGCATCTAGGGTTACTGGATGTTTATCGATAAGATACTCCAAAAGCTTTGTGATTTTTCCGATATCTGCTCCATTATCAGCGTCATCTGCTGAATATCGAGATGTCGTTGGGCGATCGGCGTCTCCAAGAGAGACGACGACGGGGGTCCAGCCGACGGAACTCGGCATGCTTCGGGATGATTCGTGGGAGTCCTGAAAATGGAAATTTTAAAGTAGGATTACGGTGATTTTTTATTTATCCTAGATTGATCATCGAGTATTTACGAAAGAAACAATTATTTTGCATAAAAATCGATTTTCAAATTGCGAATTTCTAACTTACTAAAAACGCAGATTTCTTCGCTGATTCGAATGCACCTAATCTCGCTGTTCAAAACGCATTGTTAAGCGAGTTATGAGCGTTTGAAGTTTCTAGAAGAGAGACGCAGAGAAAGCAGACACTCTCGTTGTCGAAGAGACGCAGAAAAACGAAAAAATATCTGCGTCTCTCACCAGAACTTCAAACGTTCATTACTCGCTTCAAAATGGTCCGTTTTGAATTGTTTTTGGACCATTTTGAAGAGAAAGTTGTATATTATCAAACACACAAATGAAAATTTAATTGTAAATATTGGAATTTTCAAGAATCGAACTGGAATCAATTTTCAAATAGCGAACTTACATTTTTTTCTATCCTACTTCAGTGAATGCAGATTTTCTCGCTGATTCCAACGCGCCTAATCTCGCAGCTCAAAACGCATTCTGAAGCGAGTTATGAGCGTTTGAAGTTTCAGTGAGAGAGACGCAGAGAAAGCAGACGCTATCGTTGTCGAAGAGACACAGAGAAACGAGACAGTGTCTGCGTCTCTCTTCTTGAAACTTCAAACGCCCGTAACTCGCTTCAGAATGGTCCGATATTAGCGATATTTGGTGCATTAAAATCAGCAAAAAATTTTTTGCATTTTTTGAAATAGGTTAGAAAAAATGGATGTTCGCGATTTGAAATTCGATTTTTTCGAGTTTTATCGAATTTTATGCAAAAAAAAAAACATTGCTACTTTCGTAAATACTAGATTTGTAAATAACATGAGTAAAAATTAAGAAAGAAAAAATTACTGTAATCCTATTTTCCTTAAAAGCAGATTTTAGCAAACTTTTAGCAAAAAAGTTACAGTTTCACAATAAACCTCTCAAAAATGAATATTCTAGATTTCTGTTTCGGCTGTCACATCAACTAACCCTCTTCATCAAAGACCCCGCAAACACTGCTGGTGACCCTGCCCTCCTTGAATATTTCCTCTTTCTATTCGTATTTCCAGTTGAAGAACGTCTTCTAGACTGACGTCTACTTGTTGAAGCGACTGCAGATGACGTTGATGGAACATCATCATCATATGCTTCTTGTTCTTCATATTCTCCTTCGATTTCCCTGACGTCTTCTTCAATATCACGAATCCTTCGTTCCAATTCTTCATCATTATGATATCCCGGTTGATTTGCTCTTTTCTTGGATAACGATGGATCGGAACGTCTGAATCTGTTTCGAGGGAATGGAGAAGACGTTGATGGTTGATTTTCTATTTCATCATCTTCTTGATTCTCTTTCCTTCTTCGTAGACTCGATGGCATTGATCTTTTCCGTTTCGGAGTCACTGCTACTACTGTAGGTGGAGATGTAGAACGACTTCTGATCTTCGGAAGCATCGGGGGCCTCTCGGAGAATTGAATGTTCGAGGGAAGGATTCGGTTAGAAGACGTCGGCTCACTTTCCGCATCCGTCGACTCATCTTCAAGTATTTTCAACATTTTTTTGACCTCAGCAATTGAGCTCGAGTGCACTGATGTGGCCGAGGAATTTGAGGCTGGAATTGTTGATTTGAAGAGTTTTCTTGTGTGGAAGTTGGGCTCTAATTATTTTTTGGCTACTGTGCATCCAAAAGAAACTTCCACAACAAGAAAACTCCAAAACAGTGTTCGAAATTAGGTCAAGTGCTTAGAGGTTAGAAAGTGCAACTTCAAACAAAGAAAAATAGAGAAAAACAATATATGTAGTATTGATACAACACATACTATTAGAAGTAGTTTTCTAAGCAAAAGACCAAAAAAAACGAACACACAAGCATCAACAATTCCAACACCACTACAAAATAATAGAGCTCACCAAAATCCCAAAACTTTGAAGTCACTGGAAGTGGAATTGGCGTGGATTGGTCTAAAAATTCTTGGCTTTTTTTTGGGGTTTGAAAGTAGGATTACTGTCATTTTTATTTGTACTCGAATGATCGTCGCAATTACAGTATTTACGAAAGTAAAATTTGCATTGAAATCGATAAAACTCGAGAAAATCGATTTTCAAATAGCTAGCTTACATGAATCTAACCTATTTCAGTGAATGTAGAATTTTTCGCTGATTCGAATGCACCCAATATTGCTCAAAACGGACCATTTTGAAGCGAGTTATGAGCGTTTGAAGTTTTTGTGAGAGACGCAGACATTTTCTAATCTCTCTGCGTCTCTTCGACAACGAGAGTGTCTGCTTTCTCTGCGTCTCTCACGAAATCTTCAAACGCTCATAACTCGCTTCGAAATGCGTTTTGAGCAGTGATATTAGGTTCATTCGAATCAGTGACAAAATCTACATTATTGGAAATAGGTTAGAAAAATTGAGTTGAAAATCGATTTTTTAACGATTTTTATGCAAAAATATTGTTATTTTCGCAAATTCGGACAATCATTCAAGTGATAAAGTACTGAAATCCTATTTGAAATTCCTTACTTTCTCTCTCCGCAGCGTTCGCGGCTCTCTCAATAATATCATGATTTCTTCGAATTCTCGCCATATTCGCTGCGATTTCTTCTCGAATACTTGTCTCTCTTCTGGCGTCTAGAGCTCGCTCGGATCCTCGTAAATTGTATCCCATATCTCGGAGTTCAATCATTTCGACGTCCATTGGAGGGGCTGGAATTGGGAAATTCAAACGGAAGTGGATGTTTTATTGATCTTATGGGTTTGCTAAAATGAAATGAGAAAATTTTGAAACTGTAATTTCGTTCTCAAAGATGAAGCATTAAAATCCAAAAACGTTTCAAAGTTTAAAAGAAAGTCTGAAACTGTTTTTTTCCAAAATAACAAAAAACCAAATAATTGTAATTTGATAAATTCAGAGAATTCAGATACGGTTTCAATTGAATATCATAAATCTACAAATTTTTATAATCTGTTTGGAATGATCATCAAAGAACCGATACTGAACACTTAGAATCTATTAAAAAACAAAACTTTACAGCCAAAAACTTTTCTTTAAAAAACTAACCCTCGGATCCTCGATACATCTCATCCTCTTCATCATTGATGACTCTGGTGACTACAACTGGATCTGTTGTATCGAATACCAAATGAAGATATGCAACAACACTCTGAAATAAAGTTATCGGTTTCAGTTATAGTTAAAGTCTGTTGTTCTCCCTTTCTTTTTCAATTTCTGACAAAAACTTGAAATCAAGATTTCGGTTTCAGTTATAGTTAAAGAGCGTAGAAGTTCTGTTGTTTTTTTACTTATTTAAGATGGAGCACATTTGCTTACCTTGATAAGAGTGAAAAAGAAAACAATGAATCCAGTATATGAAGCAGCGAAAACAAGAGAGACTCCTTGAGAAGCGACGAGTCCAAGAATAAGGGGAAGAAGGATAAGTATGAACCAAACATAAAGGTGTAGTGTGTTACAGAATATTGAGAAACCCGGCTCGTAGTACCTGGAAATAAATTGGAAATAAATAAGCATAACGGGTACTAAAAAGTTCCAAAAAAACTATTTTTTCTTGTCTGCAACAATCTGAATCGACCTATATTAAAAATATGCACATTTTTTGGAAGGTTTTAGTACGCTTTTGATGTAAAACAAAATTGGAAACTTTAAAGTAGGATTACACTCATTGTTTTAATTTTCTCAAATGATCGTCCCAATTTTATTATTTACTAAAACAACAATATTTTTACACAAAAATCGTTAAAACTCGAGAAAATCGATTTTCGAAACGCCAATTCAAATTTTTTCTAACCTATTTCAGTGAATGTAGAATTTTCGCTGATTCAAATGCGCCTAATATCGCTCCTCAGAACGCATTTTGAAGCGAGTTATGAGCGTTTGAAGTTTCAAGAAGAGAGACGCAGAGAAAGCAGACACTCTCGTTGTCGAAGAGACGCAGAGAAACGAGACACTGTCTGCGTCTCTCACGAAAACTTCAAACGCTCGTAACTCGCTTCAAAGTGGTTCTTGAGCAGCGATATTTGGTGCATTCAAATCAGCAAAAAAATATGCATGTTTTGAAATAGGTTAGAAAACTTGAAAATAGAGTTTTAACGATTTTTGTGCAAAAATATTGTTGTTTTCGTAAATAATGGAATTGGGACGATCATTTGAGAAAATTAAAATAATGAGTGTAATCCTACTTCAAAAATTGGTTTCTATGAATGGTTCATTTGAAACAGAACATTTTTTGTTGGATTTGGATTGGAAAATTGCTTTTTTACGAAACATCTGATGCATTTTCCGATAAACCTATAAAATTTGTAGTATTTTTTCTGTTTCATATTATTTTCTTTTTTGTGAACAATTTTTTGAATCTACATTAAAACATGCAAAGATCTTTCAAAAAATAGTTTTGGTTTCGGAAATTTCCAAAAAACTATATTATGTCTCCAAGAGGATGTTTTCTTGTCTGCAACAATCTGAATCGATCCATATATAAATATCCCCATTATTTGGAAAGTTTTAGTTCCCTTTTAAAGTAAATAAAACTGGAAACTTCTCAGATTAATTTCTATGAGTCGTTCATGTGGAATAGGAAACTTTTTGTTGGATTTGGATTTGAAAATAGCTTGTTTATGAAAAATTTGATGGATTTTTAGATAAAATTACATAATTTATAGTATATTTTTCTATTTATGATTATTTCCTTTCTATTTTACACCTCACGGCACCCTGAAATGGAAATACGTTTCACGGCTGCTTACGTGTCTAGGGCATCTCAACTTTTCGAAATTACCACTGAAAAATTGGATTTTCAGCTATAACTTGATTTAAAAAAATAAATTCAAAAATCGGCTGAGATTAAAATGTTCAGACTTTTCCGAGCTACCTGCTCATGTAAAAATTGTATCAGAACGTCTAATGTCAACTGAGTTATTTCGGCTTGAAATTTCGGCAAAAAATGTACTGAAAATTAAGTTTTTCGACCTAAAAATGTTTTTAAAGACCTCATTCAAAAATCGGCTGAGATTAAATTGTAGCCCCAAGTAGGACCTACAAATTGACATATAGAACTCATAATTTGGGTCAGTCCGAGCTTAGTTATTTCAGCTTGAATATTTTGAGTCAACATATCTCTAGTAGCAGAAAAGCAAATATGGGCAAATTTAGGTTCAAAATGATCAGAAAAACATGGTTAAGAATTTTAAATTTTCGATATTGTTCTATGACTGATACATTTTCTGATATCTAGGTTTTCAGTGTGTCTTGATTGAACATTCAAAGTTCACGGGGAAATTGTAAAATTTGAATTTCCATTTGAGGACGCCGTGCACCTGTTTTTAATGAAGTCATAAAAATCATCAATATTTTTAAAATTTTCGGTTTCAAAAATTTTATTTTTTTTTTGGGTTTAGAAAACAAGGTAATACATGGCATTCTATAACTGCCAGATTTTTTTTCCAGCTCTGTGTTATCAAAATTTTTAATTTTTTGGGCTCTACTTATTCCAATAATGATGAAAACAAACTTCAAAATTTTCTGTTTCAGAAAAAGTTTTTAATTCGAAGAATTTTTCTAATGTAATTTCATTGATGAATTTCAATTCAAATTAACTCTCTTTTTTTCATAATTTAAATTGAATGTTTTTGAATATTTGGTTTTTGTTCCAAAAACTTGACTAGAATTTTCTGCTACTATTAAAACTGTAGAACAACCAATTCAAATTTCCTTTTTTTCTAAACTACTGTAGTTTTCGTACAGTACTCTTTATTACAGTAATTTTAATTTATTTTCATAAGATTTATAATCATTTTAAGTAAAAAACTCACCATCCACCAGTAAGCGACGCCCAAATGCCCTGTCGAATGACCTCAGCGATGTGTGTGCCAACACTCATCGTGTCCGGTCAAAACGAGTTGAGCCTTTAGTCAATCGCCAGTTTTTCTCCGCTTTCACTCTGCAAAAATCGATATTTTGAATGTTATGAACCTATTTATCATTATTTTTAATCTACAACACAATTAACAATCTGCTATTGTTATTTTCAAAAATCGATGAACATTGAGCCAGGGCTCGTGCTTTTGCCGGAGGCGTCTGATACTGAAAAAGCACATGGAGTTGGGGAGAGAGACCGCAAACACTGTGACGCACAATTGCGGACTGGAGAAAAAAGGGGGGGGGGGGGGCAGGAGGAAAGAGAGAAAGAGGGAGATGTAAATGATTTATTACATGGAGAAGAGGAGGTTAATGTCAATAGATTAAAGAAATAGAATAGTAAAACCAAATGCAAAAAACTTTTGAAACTCAAATTATTACCAAAAAAACTTTCCACGATTCCGTTTCTTGTTTAGTTTTGCCTTGGTAAACTTGAGAACCGAGTTGATGAAGTAAGACACCCATAAGTTTTCAAATTTGGATTATGACTGTAACAGAAAAAAAAAATTTCCACGGATTTTCAGAAGTAAAAGGGTCTAGAATAATTAACAGAATGTGGAACAACAATTAGTCTTTAAAATTCTATTTTTAAAACCTAGATTCTCTGAAACAGCTGAAAAAAAACTGGGTACAAATGCAAAGGTTTATATTTTTAACAACATTTACTATGTATTTCTGATGACTTATCAATATTTTACACATTTTCATAGAAACCAATGATAATTCCTTCAGCATATTAGTTGTGGCTCTGGAATCAGCTTGTTTTTTGATAGTGGTTTTGAAACATTTCCTAACGTCGTATTCTAAATTCCATAATTGCTAATCGCTGTGCCATTGACTCATTGATTCAAATTGTATCGATTCACTATTGAATAGATTCTGAAACTGTGAAAATTTTGAAGTTCAAACCCTATCAGACAGTAGGGAATGTTTACTTTCTTATTTTTTTGTTTTTTTATGAAACAGTAAACACAATAAGAAAAAAGACTAACTTTTTGGGATACCTAATTTTTCGATTCGGTGATTTGGTAAGAACCGTCCGACTAGAATTTTCGTAGAATCTGTATTAGAAGGGCACCCCAATGAGCACAAAATGAGCACATTTTTGAAATTCAAACGGATTGAAATTAGTCTTCTTAGAATCCTCGTCAACAATTGACTTAGAAAACTTGTTTCCAATCAGATTTTAGGATCTGTTTTCATAATTTAGAAATATTTTTTTTGAATTCTGCCTTCGAATACCAATTTTACGGGAATTCAGCTTGTTACTGTCAAGATTCTGCTGTGAAAAATTAGACCAGTGAAAGGAATATTTTGAGATTCAAAATTTATCAGATAGTAGGCAGTGGTCACTTTGTTCCCTTTTTTGTTTTGTAATACGAAACTTTTTGGGATTCCTAACATGGTTTTCTAATTGACGGTAGGTAATATCCAGCTGAAGCATAATTGCACAGAAATATTCCAATTAAAAATCTTGTGAAACATAGATATTTTGACACAAATTTTATCGGTAGTTACTTTTTGCGACAGAAAGAAGATTTCATTCCTTATAAATTCATCCAATCTGTATCAAATTATCTTGAAACGGAAACTTAATAGTATGAATTGAGTGAAAATTGGGGCCCACCAAAATTATTACAGATGAAACTATCTTTACGGATGAAATTGAAGACTTCGTAAAGTTTGAAATGTTTAGAATCACAGAAACAGAAAAGAAATTTTAAAATTTGGATTTACTTCTAGAAGGTTAGTCATTGTAAGAATCTGAACACCTAAAATTTTCAAAACTCACAGAAACCAAAAAATTTTTTTTTGAAAAATGGGACAAAATTGAAAATTTGATTTTTGCATTGTTGATCTCACCAGGATATGTAAAATTTTTTTGGAAATAAAGAACACATTAAATTTCTGAAAACTTGAGCTGAAATTAAATCTGCTGTAAAAGTAATGAGGATTTCAGAACTTTTGTAACCTTCAAATCTATTAGAAACAGAAAAATTATCTAGATCATCTCAATTCCCACGGGACCTCCGTATGTATTCTCATTGTTTCCTCATATTTCCCCATACATAATGACCCTTCTTCTTCTTCTCCGACATAATACCGTTCCTCTTCTTCTCTTTGCTTCGGAATTCTCTAACAAGGTCGTGTTCCCTTTTTCTTTGTGTCTCTCTTTCTCTCTCAAAAGAAATATACATATATCCTTCTGTATAATAGGTGGTTGTCCACTCCACTCCACTATTCTTGACCCTTTTTCCTGAGATGAAGACGTCTTTACTCCTTTTACTCTTAGTTTTTGCTTCACAAGGTAGGCATTGATTTTTTACGGTTTCTGGAACGGAATTTAAAATTTTGGATGCAAAAAGTCACTGTTTCAAAATCATTCATAATTTTGGGATCTTGTTCCTGAAATGTTGCAAATTTCTAACCCGTTTTCAGTTAATTGTGCTCTGAACAATGGAGCATCCTCCAAAGATATCGGAGGAAGAAGAAAACCAAGTGGAGGCGGGGGCCTGGATGAGAATATTCCAGTTATTGAGATTCGAGGCGAAGGAGCTCCAATGAGTTCTGCTCAAATTAGACATTTGGAGGAAATGGATAATGGGGGACCATTGGATATTAAGGTGGGATCAGAAATTCCGGGTTTCAAAAATTGAGTCAAAAATTGGGTGTGAACTTTTCGGCCCCGCGGCGTTTCGAAAGTGTGACGTTTCGCAAGTGTGACGTTTCGCAGTGTTACATTTTGAAAGTGCGATATTTTATAATTGCAATGTTTTTCTTTTGAAAAAACACGCTTTTGAAATGTCACACTTGCGAAACGTCACACTTTCGAAACGTCACACTTGCGAAACGTCACACTTGCGAAACGTCACACTTTCGAAACGTCGCGGAGCCAATTTTTCAGGCCAAAATTTTTTTCGGTGTTTTTTTCTGAATAAGGGATATTTTTAATGGTTGAATATTTTGTGCAATTTTTACAGCGAAAGATACAAAAATTTTCAAAATTTTCCAGCTTTGCCAAGTCTTTGCGGTCTTGGGGTTGGAAAACACCGGTTCTACTGAAAAAGGCTATTTCAATTTATATTCATGTCAACCCTGAAACTGTAAATTTATACTTCTTCCAAATTTCAGATCGAGAAGACCTTTGTCCCCGCAAAATGCCCACATCAAGCCAAACGTCTGGATTTCATCACTTTCCATTACAAAGTAACCCAATCCATCTATTCAAACAACTCCAAACTTTTCCAGGTTTTCACTGAGGACAACAAAAAAGTGTATCAAACTTATGGCACCGGGCCGGTCACGATTCAACTGGGGACTGGAATGATTATGCCGGGACTTGATAAGGTTTGAAATCAGAAAAACAGTAGAGAAACCGGTTTATCGGTGTTCCCCATCTGAACGGTTACTGTTGACATTTTGGAGAAAAAGAGAGAGACTGGTAACCTAGATTTTGGGGGTTTGATTGATGGGGTAATTGGTTTCTTGGAGTAGGAAAAAGTTGGGATTTTGAATTTTACTGTTTCTAATTTTTCTCGAAGTGTACGCAGACATTGATCTTATGCTAGTCGTTTGATGTGGCAAGATAGAAACTAATTCTGAGTTTTTTTTTTTCAAAAATTACAGAATCTAAAATTATTTTTCAAATTGAGGAACGTATCAAAGTCTTAGGATCCTGGATTTTTCTTGCTCAAATTTGCTGAAAAGCTCAGAAACTTATGAAAATTTTTCCGTTCCAAGAGATTGGCTCCGCGACGTTTCGAAAAATGACACTTCGCAAGTGTGACGTTTCGAAAGTGCGATATTTCACAAGTGCAAAATGTTTCTTTTGAAACGTCGTACTTTCGAAATGTCACACTTTCGAAACTTCGCGGAGCCAAAATGTTATGAAACCAGACGGGCTACGCCCCTCTGGGGCCCTTCGGGCAACGTGAAATTTATAGAAATGAAAATTTTGAAATTTTGAAAAAATAATTCCGTGAACTCGTCACTCTCTCCTTTTCGATATGAAAAAACTACTGAATGGTCTCAAAATGGAGGTTTTTGCGCTCTTGTGACCTCAATTCTCCATGAATCGAAAAACAAAATAGACGGGCATCATCTCGTAGGAGTTTCTGATGACCTGCCAAAATTTGGAAAAAATCGGTCCAGTGGGGACTGAGCTAGGGCCGGCGACAGACACAGCACAGACACACACACACACACACACACACACACACACACACACACACACACACGCACACACACACACACACACACACACACACACACACACACACACACACACACACACACACACACACACACACACACACACACACACACACACACACACACACACACACACACACACACACACACACACACACACACACACACACACACACACACACACACACACACACACACACACACACACACACACACACACACACACACACACACACACACACACACACACACACACACACACACACACACACACACACACACACACACACACACGCACACACACACACACAGAACTTTGCGTTTGTTAATAGTAAAGATGTTAGAAGCTGTACCGTAGTACACTTTAATTGTTAAATGAGAAATTCTCCAATTTTTTCTGATTCAAAAGTATTTTGATTTTTTTAACGGGGTTTTATAAACTGCTCATCTTATAACAGTTACAAAACACTAACTTTTGAGATAGAAGTATTGGAAAATGTTATTTTTTCTGAGCTTTTTTCGGAATTACAGAATCCAGTATTCTTTTTTTCGAAATTAGGACCGTCTCAAAATATTAGTATCATGGAGTTTTTTTGCTCCAAATTGCTGAAAAGCTCAGAAATTCTTAAAATTTTTCCGTTTCAAAAGATTATGAAATAATTGAAGCTGTACGACTGCACACTTCAAAGCGTTTTCTGTTATGTTTAGGCTAATTTGAATAAATCGAACCGTTAATCGAACCATCTACCGGAAAAAAAAGAACAAAGATCAACAAAATTTACATTTTTAATGTGCTTTGTCACAGAAAATTGAGTAGAGTCTTCTATTTTAAATCGTGAGTAAATTGGTACAGAGTATTGAACGATTTCCACAAGTTTGAATACGAAATAAAAATTTTTTGGAAATTTCAGCCGTCAATGGGACCAAATTTTCATTAATACTTTGAAAATATCACAGAAACCGGAACTTTTACTTGGAAATACTGTAGAACTTTGAAAAGAATTGCTCGAAAATTTACTGTTAACAGCTGTTTCTTAAATTTTTCTAATAATTTTTTATGCTAAAGTTATTCTAATCCATCTATGATCACAACACTTGAAAGCACAACAAAAAACTCCTATTTTCCAGGGACTCAAAGGAATGTGCGTCGAAGAACTGCGAAAAATCCAAGTACCGTATCGAATGAGCCGAAAAAGCAAGAGCAAAGTTTGGAAAAACATTCCAAACGATGAGAATTGGTTGATTTTCAACATTGAAATGATCGAGATTAAGCCGTATTCTCCTGAACTACAATTCAAGTTTTTGGATTTGAATGAAGACGGGAAATTGACAAATCAAGAAGTTCAAGATTTCCAGAAGAAAATGAAAAAAGAATTTGGGAAGAGTTGGAAGAATGAGGATATTGACAATGTAGCTGCTGCGGGTTACTATATTAAGTGAGTAGAAGGTATGCGCCTTTGAATTACGGTATTTTTTTAGGTATTTTGATGTAAATGGAGATGGAAATGTGACAGAAATCGAGTGGTTGAAGATAATGGATAGGGATCAAAAAATGATGGATGAGAAGAAGACAAAGGAGAAGGGAAGGAAGAGAGATCCAGCAATTGGGTGGATTTTGGATTTTGATAATGATGGAATTGTGTCGTATAAGGTAAAGAGAAAACATACCATGAGAAAATTTAAAAGAATTGCCGGCTTACTGTCAAAAACTGGTGTCTAATTATTTAACAGAAACTTTTGAAACATTGAAAATTCTGAAAGTTCTGAAAACAAAATAGTTAAGGGAAACTTCATTACGACTTATCGACTTACTTCGGTTAGATACTGAATGAGATTTGACTATTATTTGCTTTAGAAATTGTGAAACTGGACTATAAAATTCATCCACTGTACCTTATCTGAAAATCCAATTTTTAGTTAAAAAATTGAAACAGAATTTTTTTGAATTCTAATACATCCCAAATTTTATTAATTTTCAGGAAAACGACGAGGCTGACGAAAGATTCGAAGCTGGACCGAAAATCTTGCCAACGGAAACCAAAGATGAACTTTAATGTGCTTTTTAAAACAATTTTTACTGTTTCATGACTTGTTTTGCTGATCATAAAGTTTGAGATGATTATTTTTATTGAAAATTAATTCATGTCGTTTATAATCATAACAAAGAATAAGAGAATGTTGAAACAAAATCTGAATTTTACTGTTTCATTTTTTTTTATTAAAGTTTGAGATATTTTTAAACCAATGATAAATTTTATTTCAAAGGTTTAAAACAGAATCTTGTCAAGAATTCTGAAAAATACACACCAAAGAAGTATTCCCAAAGTGATTATGTTTTTTTTTATGTTTTTATATAGGTCGACGTAAAATTTGAAAAAAAATGCAGTCTCAGTTGAGAAAAATCACGAAAATCAAATCTAAACTAATTATGTATGGGCTTTAAAAGTGTCTAAAATAGCGTTTTCAAGATGATCTTTTTCACTAAAACATTCAGGATGGAAAATTGTACTGTTTCTAAAAATCCCCTTAAGCAAATCTCATTATTATTGCTTACTTGCTTTCCGTCTAGTGAACCTACAAACCTCTTTATTTACAAAAAAAAGTTCAAAAAAAGACAGCTAACACAGAGAAAAAAGCATTTTCACATTTCGTCGTATTCTCTCATTTTGGAAGATCCTTACAAACAATGACTCTCAGCTGAAGATCCCAATAACATTCGGAATGAACACACATTTTGTTGGGAAGTTGATGAAAAGTGGATTCCAATGGTTTTTGGCATCTGAAAAAGGGGGTTTTTGGGGTTTTGAGGGGCCGTAGGGGCTTTTAGGCTAGTCGAGAAGGTTCTAGGAAATACTATAAGCTTCTAGAAGTTTCTATAAGCTCTTAGGAGATCTCAGAAGATTGTAGAAGTTTCCGGGGAACTCCAGATGACAGTGGACTTACACAGAGCACTGGAAGCACGTCGGATGCCAATAGGAGTTGAGAGCCTCGCACAAATTGGTCTTGATGAAGTCGCCGCAACCTGAAATAGAAGATCAGAGATTTTTGGGGATTCTAGAGATTCAGAAATATTTGGAATGGCAAACTCGAAACTTGAAAAGAATTCGAAAAAAAATGAGAATTTCGAAAATTCAAAACATTACAAAAAGAGTAATGCCATATTTAGAATCCCTTTGAAATCTAGATTTTCTGAAACAGTGTTTTTTTTTTCAAATTTTCATACCTTTGCACATTGGACGAGTGGTTTTGATGTGGCACTCGGAGCACAAAATGATGCCATTTTGAGGAACGCATCTGGAAAAAAAAGTTTCTTGCGAATTTGAAATTTTAGATCAGAAAAAATTGTAAAATTGGTTCATGAAATTATCGGGAACCAAACTTCCAAAACTTGGATACTGACAATAATTTCATTGAAACAGCAATGTTAAGTGAGGCATTCAGAAAATTCCAGGGCTCCGCGACACTTCGAAAGTGCGACATTTTGAAAGTACGACGTTTCGCAAGTGCGACGTTTCAAATGCAAAGCTTTGCAGTTTTGAAATATTGCACTTTCGAAATGTCACACTTGCGAAACGTCACACTTTCGAAATCTCGCGGAGCCGATTCTGACGGGAGGATCACATTTCTTTATTTCCAAACTTTCAATTTTCCACTCACCTCTCTCCATCATTGATCCGACACTCGCACAAATCACACAGAAGATGGTTTACATGCCAAACCTGCAAATGCGCTCCATTGCAAATTCTCAATAGAGCACATTTTCTTACCTTTCCATTCGCCAGAAGAGCCGACTCCTCGCCAAGTTTTACGGAGCAACGTCCACACTCGTTCATGCTTTTGAAGAATATTCTTTTTTTCGGTTTCAAAGAATTTGGAATTTGTCAACGTGGAGAAATGTGGATGATGGGACAAAGTGTTTTTGTTCTGGAATTTAGAAATCATTGAAACGGAAACTTTATTATTTCTCAAAAAATAATAAGAAAAGCGAATTCTCGGCTCAAAAGAAGGGAAAAGAAATGGAGGATCGTAACATCACGGAAGCGGATCGAGAATGTCCACAACTACCCGAATTCGATGAGAAAACGAATCAGGCCAAGGATTTGAAGGCGATGAAACCGGTAAAAAGATTCTGGGGATTCTGAAGATGTGGAATTGATTTTAGGGTGACGAGATTGGAAAGAATTGGAAAGTTGTGAAGGCCATTGAGTCGGATAAGGGATTCAATACGATTTATGTGGCTGAGCATGTGGTGAAAAAGAAGAGAGCAGCGATTAAGGTATGAGATTCTGAAGAAAAACCGTATTAGAAGGGTACCTGAGCTCAAAATAAGCATATTATTGAAATCCAAACGGATTGAAATTAGTGTTATTAGAATCCTCGTCAAAAGTTGACTCACGAAATATGTTTCAAATCTATTTATCTTTTAGATGCTGAAAAAATGCCCTTCTAATACAAATTTTTCAGTAAAATCATCTGAGGATTCTTATATTTTTTTTTCTGTTTCAAATTTTGAACAAAACTTTTCGCGCGATTCCGACGTCGGTGTTGTGTTTGTAGCCATGAATTTTTAGGTGGAGAAAAAAACGGAGCCCATCAAAATGCTCCAATTCGAATTGTTCGTCTTGCTGACTGTGGAGAAGAAGAATCAGTGCAAGCAGTTTTGCAAGTGAGTGATTTGAGGATTGTAAAATTTCATACTACGGAAATCGATCAACAAAACAATTCTGGTGGGCGGAATTATCCAAATTTTGAATGAAACTTGAAACAGAATATTTTGAAATATTTTCAGATTATTCGAGAAGGGAAACGAGAAAGACTACAACTGGATCGCCATCACCCTCTGTGGAAAGAGTTTGAAGGTAAAACTTTTGGATTACTGTAGATTTATATTACTGTACAAAATGAAACTTATAGACTCTTCGTAAACAACAACCCGGTGGAAAACTATCGGTTGCATGCGGTTTGAGTGTCTCTCAACAGTGTCTCAAGGGTCTTGAAGAGCTTCATCGTGTAGGAATTCTGAATTTTTAACGAATAATTTATCGATTTTTTCAGCTAGGATTCATTCATCGTAACGTGGCACCGTCGGTTTTCGCGATTGGAAGATTTACAGGAGATAATCATTCGGATATGAGAAATGTGAGAGATGAAGGCTCAAGGCGGAAGGCTTATGGCGGGAGGCATGAGGCGGAAGGCCTAAGGCGGAAGGCCTAAGGCGGAAGGCCTGAGGCCCGGAAGACCCGGAAGGTCCGGAAGGCCCGGAAGGCCCGGAAGGCTTAAGGCGGAAGGCATAAGGCGGAAAGCATAAGGCGGAAGGCTTAATGCGGAAGGCTTAGTGCGGAAGGCGGAAGGCCTAAAGTGGAAGGCTTAAGGCGGAAGGCCTAAGGCGGAAAACGTTTTTTAACTCTGAAAGTTATAAAATGGCGTGTTTTAAAACGTCCTAGTTGCAGAAGAAACTTCTAGAAAACGTCATCATATTCAGATCTTCTTGCTCGATTTCGGCTTCGCCCACCAGTACATCAACAAGGACGGAACCCTAAAACCGCCGTCTCCAAAACCATGGAAATATGTCGGAAGTCTTCGCCATATGCCACGTGCCGCCTTCTCTCGTGTCGAATTTTCGAGAATGGAAGATTTGGAAATGTGGTTTTATATGAGTGTTGAACTTGTCAAGGGGTGTCTTCCGTGGGCGCATTTGAAGGTGAGGGGATTTTGACTTTTGCGAAAGCTTTGTTGTTCCAAAAGTGCCAAAATTTTCTAATTTTTGGAACAGTTCAACTTTCACAGTTAAATGCATCCTGTGCGTATCGGTCTTGAAGTTTCATAGTTTGAATATTAATAATTTTGGAGACAGTGATTTTTTAATTTTTTAAGAAGCCCAAAGACGTCCATGACTACCAGAAACTGTGTCGTAATGGCCTTCACATGCGTGAATTTATGGGCGGTCTTCCCCCGGAATTTGTCGATATTATGCATATGGTAATAAAAAATCAGATCCCTAATAATTAGGGCCTAATTTCTTAATTTTTACCTCATTTTTAGGTCGACAAACTCTCATTCACCGACACACCGAATTATCACGAGATCTACGGACTTCTCACGAATGCGATTCTTTTCAGTGGAGGCAATGAGTTCCCGTATGATTGGGAGGCAAATGAGATCAAAGAATTTGAAAATCCACCGAAAACGAGTGCTGAGCCAGCTACCAAGTAGACTTTTGATGCGAATAAAGATTAGATTTTAATTTTTTTTTAGTTTTTTGGCTGTTACTTTATTTTCTAGGCTCAGTTTCACACTAATAGTCTTGTACTGCTTTATGTCACTTCTCTATCAATTTTCGGTCTGAATTTTTCGGCTTAACTTGACAATTTCAGCAAAATCACACTGAACAATTTAGATTTTTATAAGAATTTCAGTTTATATGTAGAAAATTGCGAGCACCAATTTTCCTTATAACCAGTTACAACTGGGGAAAACTTAATGAAAAAAATTACTGTTTCTTTTGTGAATTTTGAAATAACGTTTTTCAAATCAACCAATGAATATTCCTGTAAACGAAATATGAACCTCTACGACGTTTTGCAACTGGTCGTTTCACAACTCTCCCATTTTGCAACTATTCTTTTTGCAACCGATCATCTACAATACGGGCCAAAAAGAATGCTCTCACTGACGTTCTCAGCCAAAATAGTTCAACTGAGAACGTGGTTTCCAGGTATCCGATTTTTCTGAAATTTTGAGCGTGCATCAAGCAACTCAAGAACTTTATTGTTGTAGTTAACATTTTTTTTGTAGGATCACGTTCCAGTTAGTTTGGTTGCACGGAAGCCAAAAGGCTCCAAAATAGTCCATATTAACACTGACGTCAGGAAACTAGGGCTAACTGACTGGACCCTGGTGTTATAAAAGATTTGTCAATCAAAGAAATAAAGTTCTTGAGGTACTCTATACATCTGCAAAATTTCAGAAAAATCGGATATCTGAAAACCACGTTTTTCAGGTTCTCAAATATGACCTACATATTTCAACTAAAACCGTCATTGCGTTCATTCTTTTTGGATAATTTTGTAGATGATCGGTTGCAAAATAAATAGTTGCGAAATGACAGAGTTTGAGATGACCTGTTGCAAAACGTCGCAGTGCCCAATATTTTGATCGGTTGGATTGCTTATGCATCATTGGTGAATCTGAAAAACGTTTCTAAAATTCACAAGACAAAATCTGAATCACGAAAAAATCTACATAAAACTGATAACCGAAGCTAGTTGAGCAACTTCCTTCTTCAAAATTAGTCCATAATACCTAACTTCTATTTTCAGAAGTTTCAAACCATCAAAATTATTTTTCCGATCCCCTCTGTTATTCTAGATTTGGAAGATTCCGACCCCCGTGTCGACCTGGGTCTCCTCCCAAAAAAAAATCCAAAAATAAACGTAAACCCAGTCACTTTTTTCCCCAACCCAACTGGCTCATTTCCATTCGCTGTTTTTTAGTTTTTTCTTCAAAATCGACTGAGTGAAAAGTGAGAAAACAAAGTAAACAATGATGAGAAGAGGTGCAAGATCGAAAACCGGGCGGAGACCATCGTGAGTCTTTGTAATTTTGAAAATCTAAAAATCGAGAATCTTCAGAGGGTCCGCGGAACTTATATCACCATCTGGAAGATCGGGAAAATCGGATACGCACAGTCCAGCGACACCTCAGCCGAAAGCGCCAAGGAGCAAACAGCATGTAGGGTGAAAGTGTGATCCATTGATAATAATTAATTTTAGAAACTGCGAAGAGTGACTTCATGTGATAACCAAGTGAAAATAAGTGGAAAGGAGGGGAAACGAAGAAGAATGAGAGGGAATCGAGGGAGTAGTGAAATGGAGAAGGCAGAAAAAACGAGAACATCGAGAGAATTGACTGGGGAAAAGACATCAGAAGATCCATATGATAATGTGAAAGGACTCGAAGTGGATACGAAATTTGAGAAATTCAAAGATTACGATGATTTGAAAAAGGATAAAAAGAAAGAAGAGAAGAATAAGGAGCTGAGACAATCTCAAATCGGAAGTGTCTTCGAGCCGATATCGGGACCGGCGGTTCCGGCGATTAGTGGAGCTCACGGGGTGAAGAATAAGATGAAATGGAAGATTGATGTGGAACCTGTTGGTTAGTAACGGACAAAGGGGTTCGGAAGTGGAAATCAATTCGAAAAAATAGTTTAAAGTCAATTTGATACAGTGAAAAAATTTTGAAATTTTGAAACAAATAGAGGCGGTTTTGGGGCTACTGGGCCATGAACTAGAGAAACATTACTTTTAAAAAACGTTGTCTGTCCGCTTTAGTTTTCCACAAAGAAAATAAAAAACTTTATCGCGCCCAAGAATCGAACTCGCGACAACCACGCGACAGACCAGCGCTCAACCGACTGCGCCACACGTGCAGCTTTAGTCGTGAGAGGTGGAGGGCATATATAAAATGGGAACGCGCGGCGGCGCAGACTACAAACTACAAAGCGAGAGTTAGCAGACTAAAATTGCTTGATCTGCTTTTTTAAGTTTTTAGTCAAATTTTTTACAAAAAAATGCAATTACAGAACTGCGAGGAGACCAAAAAATGTCGGAAATACTCGAAAAACTGCGAGAACTCAAAAAACATTCCGGAATGAAACCGTGCAAAGTCCTAAAAGCCAACGAGCAAATGATGTCGAGCAGCGATGATGAGCCGACGGAAGAAGTAATCCATTTGAGTGCTCGTGTCCTTCAACTCGTCAAAATGGAACAATTGATAACGAAAGAAATCTCGAAAGATGATCAAGAGATTTTGAAGGGATTTTGTCGGTGTGGAGATCACAAGGAGAAGGCTGAGATGATCTTTGAGACGATTGCATGCTCGATTTTGGAGAAAGTGGCGTTTAAGAATGAATTCATTCGGCATGTCTCGATTCCCGGGCAATTGAGACTTTTTGCGGTGGATGAGAAAAAGGTAGGATCTGTTAGACACCACAAAGTAGTTGAATAGTATCGATTCTGAATTTATAGAGGCTGGTGAAACGGAAATTTTCGAAAACTGAAAACAAAACTTGTGTGTTTTCAAATCAGATATTGAATCCCAATCTCTCTCATTCTTTTTTTCAGTCCAAATTCCCCATGATGGCTCTGCTAATCGTTCGAAAAGATCTCTTCTACTATGCCTGGAATAAACAACCAACACCAGACGACGATGAACAACTGGATCAAACATGGAGTAGTATGACATTCAAACGACATTTTCCTTTACAAGATAATCAACTTCCACCACAGCCGGCTCTCATCAAAAGTGCTCATTTTCAACCGTATTACTAGAGAAATCGAAAGTTTCATGCACTGAATAATTATAAACTTGATGAATGAATGAAACTTTTTCTAGAAAATTTTTTTGCGGTTTCATGGAATATTTTTGTATTGCAATAACAATCGCGAGTGTTTCGTCGAAAAATCTCTACTTTAAAAAATCAAAACCTTTTTTTTCCAAAATTCTTGCCTATTAAAATCACTTTATTATCATTATCAACTACAGTATCCCAAAAAAAAAATCAAAATCGAGATCACAAAAACCAATTCATTTTTCCACGGATTTCCAGAAACCAATGCTTCCCGTTTTCTATAAATTTCGTCATCCTCATCGGTACAAAGGTGATCTCCATCACATAAATGTGTAGTTGTTGGAGCTTCTGTATACGTCGTGGCGGCTTCTGGAGTCGTTATTTCTTCAGAAGTCATAGTGGAGGTTACTGTAGTTTCAGAAGGACTTGTAGCCGTCGCTTTGGATTCTGGAGAAGTTGAAAACGTTTCCTTTGTCATCATTGTTGAAGCTTCTGGAATAGAAGACGTCGTCGTGTCTTCTGGTGTCGTTGTGCCTTCGGAAGTTGTCGTGGAGGTTACTGTAGTTTCAGGAGCACTTGTGGACGTTTCTGTTGTCGTCATTGTTGGATTTTCTGTCATAGACGTCGTCGTAAATTCTGAAATCATTGTTTCTTCAGAAATCGTCCTAAAGGTTACTGCAATTGCATATGTACTAGCGGTGACATTTCCGTCAGTAAGCATAGTGCTTGTGGTTGTTTCTGAAGGATTAATTTTTTTTGGGAAACAGTAAAAAAGTTTTCCGTTTCAAAATTTTCTTGAAGTTCGTTTAGAAAGTTCCTTTTCATTGCGGAACTTGTAACTATTTCTGAAAAAACCCGATTACCTGTGATGGTTTCTGGTTCAGTTGTAGTGGGGATGGTGGTGGTTGGAGCTTCTGAAAATCAAAGTTTTTTATTTGATAGCGAAAAATTTGATATAGATTACCTGTGGTCGTGGAATCTACAGTAGTCGATGTCAAAACTGTTATTGTCATTGGAACAGAAGTTAATGTGGACGTGGGTGTAGAAGATTCTGGAAGTTCATATTGAAAATATCCTAATGATGATAAGAAAATGGGCTCTATTGAACATTTGAACTGAAACTTACCTGTAGTCGAGATTGTAGACCCTTCGCTTCCAAAGACTCTAACACCTCCAAATGTTGATGGTTCAGAAGTTATAACTGTAGTCGTTACGATTTCTGAAAAACAGTCGATAAGATTTTTTCCAGTTTCAGTGTTTATGTTTGTAGGGAATCTAAAAATTTGCGATCAATTTTCTTTTGTGGATATAGTGTGAAAATGTTACCTGTAGTTGTGGTTGGAGTTTCAGAAGTCGTCGTAGTTTCTGGAGCACTTGTAGACGTTGTGGTGAATTCTGAAGTTGTCAGTGAGGTTACTGTAGTTTTCGTGGCTTCTAAATGATACTTTTTGAGAAAAAATAGTTTCGGTTTCAAGTTTGGGCCGAATTGCTTGGGTTTGGAAAAGAAACACTTCCAATTCATATTAGTTTTTCTTACCTGTAGCTGAAGTAACAGTAGTCGTTGAAGTCGTCGATGCTTCTGTAAATGCCTTATTTTTATAGAAAGTTCTAGAAAATGGTACCTGTGAAAGTTCCTCCGAATCCGGGACCGCCTGGGATCGGAAGTGGGGATGTGGAGGATTCAGAAGTCGATGTAGAAGTTATAGGGGTTGTTGGGGCCTCAGTTGAAGTGACTTTAGTCGTAGTAAAAGCTTCAGTTGTCGACGTGAGCTCCACTGTGCTTGTAGATGTCGTTAAAGTCGTTGTGGGTTCTGTATTGGTAGAGGTTGAAGTAGTTGTGGTTGACTCTCCATTAGTCGACTCTAGTGGGGGTACTGTAGCTTCCGGAACGCTCCACGGTCGCTCAATGGTTGGGGCAGGCATGTAAATGGGTGGAACAGGAGAGCCTGTACATCTGGAGCATCCAGAGCCTGGACTTTTCGTAAAAACTGAAGCTGGGATGTAGGTGGGAGGGGCTGAAGGTTTAGAATCTTCTGGAACGCTCCATGGACCTTCTACAGTTGGAGCAGGCACATAGGAAAACACATATAAACACATATAAAGGGCACATATAAACACTGAAACTGGAAAAAATCTTATCGACTGTTTTTCAGAAATCGTAACGACTACAGTTATAACTTCTGAACCATCAACATTTGGAGGTGTTAGAGTCTTTGGAAGCGAAGGGTCTACAATCTCGACTACAGGTAAGTTTCAGTTCAAATGTTCAATAGAGCCCATTTTCTTATCATCATTAGGATATTTTCAATATGAACTTCCAGAATCTTCTACACCCACGTCCACATTAACTTCTGTTCCAATGACAATAACAGTTTTGACATCGACTACTGTAGATTCCACGACCACAGGTAATCTATATCAAATTTTTCGCTATCAAATAAAAAACTTTGATTTTCAGAAGCTCCAACCACCACCATCCCCACTACAACTGAACCAGAAACCATCACAGGTAATCGGGTTTTTTCAGAAATAGTTACAAGTTCCGCAATGAAAAGGAACTTTCTAAACGAACTTCAAGAAAATTTTGAAACGGAAAACTTTTTTACTGTTTCCCAAAAAAAATTAATCCTTCAGAAACAACCACAAGCACTATGCTTACTGACGGAAATGTCACCGCTAGTACATATGCAATTGCAGTAACCTTTGGGACGATTTCTGAAGAAACAATGATTTCAGAATTTACGACGACGTCTATGACAGAAAATCCAACAATGACGACAACAGAAACGTCCACAAGTGCTCCTGAAACTACAGTAACCTCCACGACAACTTCCGAAGGCACAACGACACCAGAAGACACGACGACGTCTTCTATTCCAGAAGCTTCAACAATGATGACAAAGGAAACGTTTTCAACTTCTCCAGAATCCAAAGCGACGGCTACAAGTCCTTCTGAAACTACAGTAACCTCCACTATGACTTCTGAAGAAATAACGACTCCAGAAGCCGCCACGACGTATACAGAAGCTCCAACAACTACACATTTATGTGATGGAGATCACCTTTGTACCGATGAGGATGACGAAATTTATAGAAAACGGGAAGCATTGGTTTCTGGAAATCCGTGGAAAAATGAATTGGTTTTTGTGATCTCGATTTTGATTTTTTTTTTTGGGATACTGTAGTTGATAATGATAATAAAGTGATTTTAATAGGCAAGAATTTTGGAAAAAAAAGGTTTTGATTTTTTAAAGTAGAGATTTTTCGACGAAACACTCGCGATTGTTATTGCAATACAAAAATATTCCATGAAACCGCAAAAAAATTTTCTAGAAAAAGTTTCATTCATTCATCAAGTTTATAATTATTCAGTGCATGAAACTTTCGATTTCTCTAGTAATACGGTTGAAAATGAGCACTTTTGATGAGAGCCGGCTGTGGTGGAAGTTGATTATCTTGTAAAGGAAAATGTCGTTTGAATGTCATACTACTCCATGTTTGATCCAGTTGTTCATCGTCGTCTGGTGTTGGTTGTTTATTCCAGGCATAGTAGAAGAGATCTTTTCGAACGATTAGCAGAGCCATCATGGGGAATTTGGACTGAAAAAAAGAATGAGAGAGATTGGGATTCAATATCTGATTTGAAAACACACAAGTTTTGTTTTCAGTTTTCGAAAATTTCCGTTTCACCAGCCTCTATAAATTCAGAATCGATACAATAGTCGAAAAATTAGAGTATTTGACGAAAAATCATCATTTTTCCCCGATTTTCCGGAAGAAAATTTTCGTAAAAAATGTTTAGAAATCGTTTTCCCGAATAAGCCTGTTCGGAATGTTTTTAAAGTTTTCAAATTAAGGAAGATTTAGATTTTCTATGCTCTTTAAGCTCTCCAATTTTTCAAATCTTGCAGTTTCCCATACAAATTTCCATTTTCAGATCCGCCAACGTCTCCACCGCCTGCATGTCCTACTGGAACTTCCAACCTCAAAAACAAGGAAATCTGTCGTCTGGTGAAAACAACGAGCGCCTGGATCAATGTGCTCATGTGGCTCTTCAGTGAGAAAAATTTCCCAAAATCTTCTTAATTTCTTATTCCAGAGGCTTCCAGCATGCTCACCCTATCGTCGAGATTCCAGGAACCGGTTGGTCGGACTCTTCATACGATCCACCGGTTTTCATGCCAACTCGAGGATTTTATGTTTCAACTCGACACGTTATTACAGATATGATTATGATTGAGAAAAAGTACAGTAAGGAGGAGTGTCTAAAGAATAAGTGAGTTTAGAGAGCCTGAATCTAAGATCTGGAATCCAGAAAACCCCCGCTTTTCTTCAGCAAAGACGTTCTCTCGATGTTGGAAGTGAATGAATTTGAAATCGTCAAGGCTACTCTAATCGGAGAATGTCGGGATCAACCATACGGATTTCTGCTATTGGAGACTGCTTGGCAAGCTGATCATGCTTATGGATGTTTGAGAGAAACGAGACCAAATTTCCATGAAAATGAGAAGAATGAGAATAAGAGGATTCTAAAAATATGGCCGAGTGTTTATGAGACATATCCGAATAACTATTCAGCCGAGTATCGAGAGGTAAGGTGGTTTTCTAGGCCACAATCTTGAAATGTCAATGTTGCGTACACAATTTTTCCGACAATTATAGTACTGCTTTCCTGAAAGAATTCGATTTTCTGCCGAAAATACAGTGAAAATTCGAATTGCCGTCAAGTCTGGTGCATTGCCTGCAAGCACAAAATGAATTAAAATAATGTCGCAGTTTCAAAATTTTCACATATACATAAAAGTTCTGATAAAGATAGTTCAGGATTTGCATCAAGAGGAGAATTCGGGGAAAAATGAGTTTATGGTTCAATCGATGCAAAATTTAATGCTGATTTCGAATATCACAATGAAAATGCTCAAAAAAGCTTCGCTGGTAAAAAAACACTGTCCAAGTTGCGAAAAAATTATCCCTCTCGGCCTAACTTTTCGCGTGGACAGTGCGAAAATTGTAACCCACGTGGATTACACGACAAAAGTTAGGCCAGCGTATATAACTTTTCCAAAAAGTTATATGCGCTGGCCTAACTTTTGAAATCTCGCATCGATTGAGCCATAAACTCATTCTGCCCGGAATTCTTTAAAATAATTTTACTGTTTCAAAATTTTCCCATAAACATCAAAATTATGGGGAAGATAGTTAATATCAAACTCACTTCCTGATTTCCCGAATCCCATAATTTTCAGCAATGGCGCGATGAAAACTGCCCGGAACAATCCGAAAGTGTCTACTGCGTTGGCGTATTCCATGGTCGTCGAGATCACTACAAAGAGCGTGGTCTAACTCTTTTAATGGAAAATAACACTCCAAGACGGAAAAGTTCGAATTGGACACTCGCTGGAATCACAATCGCATCGACACCTCGAAAGGGATCCACTCCGAAGTCGAATGTTCTTTCGATTCATGTTTATTTGGATGAGATTTGTGCGGCTAGTGGGATTTGTAAAGAGTAAGAACCTATTTGAGGCGATTAGGGTTTCCATAAGGGGGTCATGTACCCGCTCGATACATTTTGTGTTCGCAGACAATGTAAGCAATTTTACGACAATTACAGTATCATTTTCTTGAAAAAAAGAAAAAAAACTGAAGAATCGAAGTGTCGTCAAATTTGGTACACTGTCTGCAAACACAAAAGTACCGGGAGGTTTGTGAAACGCTCGTCATGGAAACCCTGAGAGACTTTTATACTGAAAGTCAAATTGGGGGGCCTGTACATCTCACAGGGGGGCCTGTACATCTAGAACAACCGGAATCTGGAGCTTTTGTGAATATCGGAGCTGGAATGTAAGTTGGTGGGACTGGTGGATTAGAATCTTCTGGATTCGACCATGGACCTTCTACAGTTGGAGCTGGCACGTAGGTCGGAGGGACTGGAGGGCCTGTACACCTAGAGCACCCAGAACCTGGACTTTTTGTGAATACTGGAGCTGGGACGTATGTTGGTGGAACAGGTGGGCCTGTACATCTGGAGCATCCCGATCCTGGACTCTTTGTAAACTCTGGAGCCGGAACATAAGTGGGAGCAACAGATGAACCTGTACATCTAGAGCAGCCAGAGCCTGGACTTTTCGTAAAAACTGGAGCTGGAACGTAAGTAGGTGGGACTGGAGGACCTGTGCATCTGGAGCAACCTCCTGGAGCATTGGTGACGCTTTCAACGTTGAACGTAGCGGAATCTGGAGCACGAACAACACGACCATCAGAAGGAATTGGAAGACAGCCAGAAGGAGCTTGTCTATCGATTGATTTGAATGGAGAATTGTCTTTCTCTTCATCAGTTTTCCTATAAATTTGACTTTCAGTATAAAAGTCTCTCAGGGTTTCCATGACGAGCGTTTCACAAACCTCCCGGTACTTTTGTGTTTGCAGACAGTGTACCAAATTTGACGACACTTCGATTCTTCAGTTTTTTTTCTTTTTTTCAAGAAAATGATACTGTAATTGTCGTAAAATTGCTTACATTGTCTGCGAACACAAAATGTATCGAGCGGGTACATGACCCCCTTATGGAAACCCTAATCGCCTCAAATAGGTTCTTACTCTTTACAAATCCCACTAGCCGCACAAATCTCATCCAAATAAACATGAATCGAAAGAACATTCGACTTCGGAGTGGATCCCTTTCGAGGTGTCGATGCGATTGTGATTCCAGCGAGTGTCCAATTCGAACTTTTCCGTCTTGGAGTGTTATTTTCCATTAAAAGAGTTAGACCACGCTCTTTGTAGTGATCTCGACGACCATGGAATACGCCAACGCAGTAGACACTTTCGGATTGTTCCGGGCAGTTTTCATCGCGCCATTGCTGAAAATTATGGGATTCGGGAAATCAGGAAGTGAGTTTGATATTAACTATCTTCCCCATAATTTTGATGTTTATGGGAAAATTTTGAAACAGTAAAATTATTTTAAAGAATTCCGGGCAGAATGAGTTTATGGCTCAATCGATGCGAGATTTCAAAAGTTAGGCCAGCGCATATAACTTTTTGGAAAAGTTATATACGCTGGCCTAACTTTTGTCGTGTAATCCACGTGGGTTACAATTTTCGCACTGTCCACGCGAAAAGTTAGGCCGAGAGGGATAATTTTTTCGCAACTTGGACAGTGTTTTTTTACCAGCGAAGCTTTTTTGAGCATTTTCATTGTGATATTCGAAATCAGCATTAAATTTTGCATCGATTGAACCATAAACTCATTTTTCCCCGAATTCTCCTCTTGATGCAAATCCTGAACTATCTTTATCAGAACTTTTATGTATATGTGAAAATTTTGAAACTGCGACATTATTTTAATTCATTTTGTGCTTGCAGGCAATGCACCAGACTTGACGGCAATTCGAATTTTCACTGTATTTTCGGCAGAAAATCGAATTCTTTCAGGAAAGCAGTACTATAATTGTCGGAAAAATTGTGTACGCAACATTGACATTTCAAGATTGTGGCCTAGAAAACCACCTTACCTCTCGATACTCGGCTGAATAGTTATTCGGATATGTCTCATAAACACTCGGCCATATTTTTAGAATCCTCTTATTCTCATTCTTCTCATTTTCATGGAAATTTGGTCTCGTTTCTCTCAAACATCCATAAGCATGATCAGCTTGCCAAGCAGTCTCCAATAGCAGAAATCCGTATGGTTGATCCCGACATTCTCCGATTAGAGTAGCCTTGACGATTTCAAATTCATTCACTTCCAACATCGAGAGAACGTCTTTGCTGAAGAAAAGCGGGGGTTTTCTGGATTCCAGATCTTAGATTCAGGCTCTCTAAACTCACTTATTCTTTAGACACTCCTCCTTACTGTACTTTTTCTCAATCATAATCATATCTGTAATAACGTGTCGAGTTGAAACATAAAATCCTCGAGTTGGCATGAAAACCGGTGGATCGTATGAAGAGTCCGACCAACCGGTTCCTGGAATCTCGACGATAGGGTGAGCATGCTGGAAGCCTCTGGAATAAGAAATTAAGAAGATTTTGGGAAATTTTTCTCACTGAAGAGCCACATGAGCACATTGATCCAGGCGCTCGTTGTTTTCACCAGGCGACAGATTTCCTTGTTTTTGAGGTTGGAAGTTCCAGTAGGACATGCAGGCGGTGGAGACGTTGGCGGATCTGAAAATGGAAATTTGTATGGGAAACTGCAAGATTTGAAAAATTGGAGAGCTTAAAGAGCATAGAAAATCTAAATCTTCCTTAATTTGAAAACTTTAAAAACATTCCGAACAGACTTATTCGGGAAAACGATTTCTAAACATTTTTTACGAAAATTTTCTTCCGGAAAATCGGGGAAAAATGATGATTTTTCGTCAAATACTCTAATTTTTCGACTATTTTTATCTATTTTCCAAGAATTCTTTTCGGATTTTCAGATAAAAATATCGATAAATTTTCAAAAATTGAAGGGGGGGGGGGGGGGGGGGGGGGGGGAGAGAGAGATTCCGAAAAATAAATTTTTCTGTTCTATTATTCCCTCAAAATTTCAAAATACTGTGAACATCAGTTAGTATAGTTGAAATTCGTTTTCATTTTCACAGCCTTGTTCAAAAAAAAAATTTTTGCATATTCTAATGCGCCAAATCTTTAAAAATTGATCTTTTTGTACATACTGTAAGTGGAACTATTAATTAGGCCCAATTTAATTTTAAAAATATACTCCTATTATAAGTTCTTTCTAGATGAAAAAACTATACCTAATTTCTAGAATTTCTGTTTCAGAGTTTCCTAAAACGTTTCAAATCTTTTAGACATCACTTCCTGAACTACACTTACCTCGAACAAATCCCACTGACTGCACAAATCTCATCCAAATAATGAGAAATCAAATGAATCAAATAAAAGTGTCCATTGAATTTCGAAGAAACTTGTCCATAAACTGCCCACTTCTGATTACCCTCTTCAGCGTCTCCATCATTTTTACGAACACTTCCAATATGATTTTCAATCTGTCCATCCACACAAAACAATCCTGGTCCTTGTTCAGAGCATTGCTCATCGCTAACCACGGATCCAGGAATTCTCGGAGTCATTCGGGGTGCTGGAGGCTCGGGTGTCGCCCGCAACTTTTGATCGGAGGTTGGCCGGCTTTTGAACGACGCTTGGTCGGATTCCGGCTTAGACACTATCAGAAGTCGGCCAAACGCCGGTCAAAAGCCGGCCAACCTCCGAGTAACGTCCGGCCAACTTCCGACAAGGTTCGGCTTATTCCCGGCTAAACTTCGACCTCCCGCTGCATTAGAACTAGGAAAACGTAATAAAATTACATTTTATTGCGAAGAATAACTATTCAACAATTGAAATAACAAAGAAAAAATTAAAAAATCGAAGTGATAAAATTATTAAAAACATAATCCTCGATGTTAGGGTGCTGCTTGTTGATCGCCTCCTTAGACATATTGGTGGGACTTGGACTTCTTTGGTGCGTGGTGCTGGCTTATTAGCATACGGACGTTGTGCGTTGACTGAGCTCCTGAAGTTGAATAAAGTGTTGCATAAAAAGGTCAAAGAATTAATTACCTTGATAGCCTTTCCTTTCACTTCAATGGTCAATCCGACGAAACTGTTTGGAATTTCGAATTCGTACATTGAAAAGTAGTCCTTATCAGCTCCGTCATGAGAAGAGGCGAGAGATCCAGTGGCGCGTCCAGAGTCTTGAGAAGAAGCCTGAAAACTGCAATTTGAAATTTCGTTCAAATTTCTACCTAAAAACACAAAAATGGATATATATTGGGCTGAAATTCGGCAGCTTTGAAGCAGGCTTGGTCGAAATCGGAAAAACGAGTTCTCGTTTTTTCTTCCTTTTTTCTTTTTCTACTTTTCCGACTTTTTTCGTATAATTTTTTCCGTCGGAAAATTTCACGAATTTTTTATTTCGGAAAATCGGAACAATATAGATGAAAATTTTCAAAAACTTAGAGATTTTGACAAAAAATCGTCATTTCTGAGCAATTTTTTTTTCCAATTTTCCGAAAAAAAAAAATTTCGGAAAGAAATTTGAGAAGTCGTTTTTCCGAACAAGCCTGCTCTGAAGTATTATTAGGCTATGGTTTTCATTTCCTATTTTCAAACTCACGAGGCTTTCTTTTGGAACTAACACTTCCTGGCATTCCTTGTCTTGTTCTTGCGTGTTGATGTAATTTCTAAATATAATGCAAACTTAATTATATGTCTTTTATCAAGAAATTCTTTAAAAAACAAACAAAATTACAAAAAAATTAGGAGAAAATTTAAAAGAAAATGACACGCGACGCCTACACGCAACGCGCTTAAGTGCCGGTAAACTTCCGGCCAACTTCCGGCCTGCCGCCATCTCGCCCGCGCCCAACTTCCGTCTAACCTTCGGTCAACTTCCGAACCTTCGCGCATCACTAAAGTTGTTGGCGACTTCCGGCCAAAAGTTGCCCAAAGTCCGGCCAAAAGCCGGACCCCTCCCAACTTCCGACCAGAAGCTGGCCAAAGTCCGGTCAGAAGCCGGACCCCCTTCAACTTCCGGCCTGAAGCCGACCAAAGTCTGATCAAAAGTTGCCAGCATAACCCGAATCGCGACCTTGTCGTTCAACGTCCGTCCTAAAGCTGGCTAACATCCGATCAAAAGCCGAACCCCCCTCAACTTCCGACCTGAAGCTGGCCAAAGTCCGGTCAAAAGCCGAACCCCCACCAACTTCCGGTCAAAAGTTGCAGCCCGACACCCGAGGGGTTCCAGTACTGAAATTTTGGTTTATTTAACTTTTCTTGGAACCACTTACCGTGAAATAGAAAGATTTCTCCTCGGCAACCTCTGGCTTCTGCTCTGAAATCAAAACCTTCGAATACGACTACTGAAATTAAGAATCTTACCAGCTAGACAATCATAATTCCAATGATCCACATGCCAATTCGATTCGAGAATCAAGAATCCAAATGGTTCATCGTCACGACATTCACCGATTAGGGTGGCTTTGACGATGTTCCGCGAGTTCTTTTCCAACATTGAGAGGACGTTTTTGCTGGAAAAAAGGGCCATGTGGACAGCTGAACTTCAGGTTTCGGCTTTAAAACTTTCCAAATTTTGTGTTAGAATTTCATTAGAATCTTGAAATCTTGTTTCGATTTTCGTCTTCATGGAAGGTTCGAAATTCAGCTTTTCAAAAAAAACCGCAGCCAAAACAAGCTTACGACAAAAATATAAGATTTTTCTTCAGAGAAAATGGAGACATTTTTTTTCCGTTCCAAATTTGGCTAAACTCAAAATTCGTATTGTTTAAATGATTCTTGTGCTATCTCGGAGACATAATTCTACCAATTAGAATTTCATTAGAATTTTGAAATTCTACTACACTTTTCGTTTTCAAGGAAGATTTTAAAAAAAACTCTCTTTCACTCACATCGAGCTTATAACAGAAATTTGAAATTTTTGCTTCGAAAAAATGTTAAACATTTTTCACAGTTTCAAAGTTGACTAATATAAAAATTTGTATTCTTTGAATGATCCGTTCGTTATCGACATAGATTACTGAGTTCTAACAAATTGAACTTCTCTGTTATCAGAAATTTGGGTTCCCAAGACTACAAACTACAAAACCAACAATGCTTGAGAGTCCGCAGTTTTATTTTAGTCAACTAGACAACTAGCTTCAAGACTTTCTTTGATCTGCTATTTCATGCTTTGTAGTTTGTAGTCCAGCAGAGTAACGAGACTTTTGCTGGAAACTTTTCGGTCTGCTAGGCTACAAACTACAAAAAAAGGTAGGCCAAAATGGCAGCAAGTGGCCACTAGCATGCTTCGATCTGCAGGGGTACAAACTACAAAAGTATAATTAGCTTCCGTCTGTCTCACAATTTAGGTCCACTAGACTATAAACTACAAAAAAAACTACCAGACCCACTTTTTCTCTCTACACTCCTCCGCATCATATTTCTTCCAAATCAAAATGACGTCAGCAATCAGATGACGTTTCGAAATCATCGTCGCCTCAACATCGAACAACATATTCTCCTCTTCCACGTATTTTTCAATTTCCAATCCTTCCAAAGTGATAGACGATGGAACGATGAGTGGAGGAAGTATTGGTCTGAAAATGTGCTCCATTGTAATCAAAAAAAGAAGAATTGTAACTCACTGTCTCTTTTGATCTCCACATTTTTGGAGTCTTTCGTTATTCTCGGCTGGCGATAAGTCCCCAGTTGGATACATTTGACGCCCGAAACTTGCATGAGTTTGAATAATCAGAATATTCAAGATTATCAAGGATGAAAGCATTTTCGATGTAGTCATTATCTCTATTTTTTGGAGAACTAATTTTTTTCTGGGAAGGTGTTTGGACACGTTTTGGGTCCAGGTGGATTCAACTTGGGATGAATTTGGGTCCCAAAGTGTTCACGTTTTTAGAAAAAAAATAGTTTTGAACTGGGAACGAGCAATTTGATTTTCTTTTCGACATTTTTTCAAGGTTTCCGACTAGCGACGCTTCGCGTCGCTGGACACGGCTGCGCCGCGTTTCTTGCTGCGTGTGTTAGCTCATCATAGAAATTATTCTAATTTCATTATTCCCTCCAAAATTTGGAAATGAATTTTTCCATTTTTGAAAGTTTCAAAATCCCAAATCAAGATGAAAGATAAAAATGCGAGATAAGAGATCGAGAATGAGAAAAAAGTGCCAAAATCGACATATACTTTTATGGCTCCATTTTTTGTTTTTTGAGATAAAGAGCAGAAATTTGAGCTCAATACAATTGACGTTGCGCTCTTCATGGTGCTATAATATCAAAGAAAAATAAGTAAAACTGACTCCATGAGAGTCCAAAAACCCTTATCAGCTCAGTACAAAAGTTTCATCTGAAAAATAAGATTTTGCCGCAGCGATCATAAATTAGGTCATTGTAGTCCATTTTCGACCCCTCAAAGTTTTCGATGGTCGGCCCACATTTTCCTATCTGATGGTACAAAATTCAAAAAAATCGGTTGAGTAAGAATGGAGTTATAAATGCGCAAAGTTTGTGACAAAATAATCTACAATTTTGTCAAAAAGTTAGGCTCCGCCCACAAATCGAAAAGCTCATACTTTCCGCATTTAATAGAATAGGCAGAAACAGAAAAATTAGAAAGTTACAAAACCACTGACTTGATTACAGTGAAGCAACCAGAAACTTTAATTTAAAAAATTCCAGTTTCAAAAAACATTATTATTTAAAAACATTTTTATTCAAACAGTATAGTCTTTTATTCAACTGTAAACCTAAAAAATGGCTCCGCGATCTTTTGAAAGTGCGACGTTTCGAAAGTGCGATATTTCACAAATGCAATGTTTTTTTTTTTAATTTTCACTTTCGAAACGTCACCCCTGCGAAACGTCACTCTTTCGAAACGTAGCACTTGCGAAACATGACACTTTCACCTGCTTTCGAAATATCGCAAATCCGAAAAGAAAGGAATTTTCAAAAAAGTTGATCACAAAAATTCATTCTCGACAATCACACACAAAAGACAAAAGTTCCGAATAATTTTTCCTATTCGAAAATCGAAATTTCATCCGATCAGAGTACTTTGAACCGGAGCCGTTGTTGTCTTTTTCACAGCCATCACTCCCCAAGATCCGTCCTGGAAAAAATATTGAGAATTTTCAGTTTCAAGGAGATTATTTTTGACTGAAAATTCTAAGGATTTGTTTTGATTTCTGCTCCCGGTACAAAGTAACCAACCAAAGTATTCTCCACATCGCGATTCACTTTCTGCCACGAAACATAGAGCAAATCTTTTCGAGCCATCAAAAGAGCCATCATCGGAACTTTTGCCTTCTTCTCATCCACTGCGAACAATCTCAGTTCCCCGGGAATTGTAACTTGTCGAATGAATTCATTCTTCTGTACAACTGCATTCAATACACTCATCACAATCTTCTCAATCATTCCCTCCGCTTTGTCCTCTTGATCTCCACTACGACAGAATGCTCGAAGAATCTCTTGATCGGCTTCGGGGATTTCTTTGGCGATAAGAGATTCCATTTTGACAAGTTGAAGGACACGGGCACAGTTTATGATGGTGTCTTCGGTCTGAAAATTGAGAATAATTGGGTTTGTTGAACTAGAAACTACAAGATCGTTGCTAGCATACGAACCATAATCATGGCTGCAGGCTTGTGGTTCGCTTTCTATCAGCTGCGAGACTCCCCTTTTCATATACGCCCGCCACCTCCAACGCTCGTTGCTGCGAGCGTAGCGCAGTCAGTTGCGCGCTCACAGGTCGTGGGCACTTATACGCATAATGGATCTTATCCATATCCGACGCATAATGTGTCCATATGAGACACATCAGCCAACTATGGACGGCGATGGGTCTGATATGGATGGGATATGGACGCGCCTAGAAACTCAGCTGCGGCGGCAGACGGATCCCAGATGTGTCATGGATGCGTGGGCGATGTGTCAATTATGGATCCCAGATGGGGGATCTGTAACGACGATCCGAATGAACACTGTATCGTTGTTTAGCGGAAATCGCGACCGGCGATTTTCGATATTTTTTTTCAACCAAGTCCCAAACTTGTACATTTTTTCTTGATTTTCGGACTTTTTCTCTAAGTTTTTGATTGAAAAAAATTATGGCTGGTAAAATAATGATAATTTTGAACTTATTTTCGCTAAATTTTCTAAAAATTACTTCATTTGGGTTGCGCTTTCCGATTTTTTATTTTTTTTTCCTAAGTTCATAATGTATTCGAGTTTTCACTTCAAAACGATGAGATAAATTATATTTCAGGTGGATAAAAAGGTTTGTTGGTAAGTTTCTCGTTTGTTATGAAGTGAAATTCATGTTATTTTCAAAGACTCAGCCATATTTTTTTCCGAACAAAAACTTAGAGTTAAAATTCGAAGTCTCGAAAAATAGTTCAGGAAGAACTAGAACAAGAACGAAATTGGAAGACCTGTACAATATCACATCATATTAGAGCTTGTTTAGTTATTAAATGCATCGAAATTCATGTTTCGATGCTTCCTAGGGAACGAGAACGAATGAATCAGCGTGCGACTGGATGGATCGCGAATGCGTCCCAGAGGTGGTGGGCGATGTGTCCCAGATGCCCCATATATGGCTGCTCCTGGGACGCATTGCTTGTACCGTTATCATATGAGCGCCATCCTTATGAGACCCATTATGCGTATGAGCGCCAACGACCTGTGCTGTGCTGCCGCACGGTCGGCGCGGGTTCGATTTTTGGGCGCGACAAAATTCTTTGTTTCTGTGAAAAATCCTAGCGGTTTGTAGTTTGTAGTCTAGCAGACCCAAGAAAGTGTTCGCATTCTCTTTCGCATTATTGGTCTGCTATCTCTACATTTGTAGTTTGTAGTTTAGCAGACCAACTTTCGCGCTATGACAACAAGCTTTGGTCTGCTAAACTACAAACTACAAAAGTGTATTAGCAGGCCAAAGCTACTCCTGCATGGTTTTGGGCTGCTTTTGGAGCTTTAAGATCTTTTTTAACAGCAAAAAAGTGGAAAACTCACAGTCTCTTTATCATCATCCTCCTCCGTGCACACTTTATCATTATTAGCCTTCAAAACTTTGCACTTTTTCGTCTTATTCTTCTTTCGAAGTTTTGCCAATTTCTCGAGAACTTCTGACATCTTTTGATCTCCTTTTGTTGTTGTATCCGCCCCTTCGACGTCGATCTTCCAACGCATCTTATTCTTGATTCCGTGAGTTCCGGTTTGAGCCGGAGCAGCGGGGCCTTGTACTTCCTGGAATTTTCTGCTTCAGAGAAAATTGAAGATATGGGGATTGAGAACTTCACTACTTCTGTGAGAGCTTTGTAACTCGAAAATTTTCTAGCAACTAAAATAAAAATTGTTTCTGTTTCGAATAAATAGCACTTGGACCAGAACTCATTATTATTAATTAGGCCAAAGTGTATATCTAGGATTTTATAGATCTAGAGTCTACGAATCTTTAAAAATATCAGTTTCAACGTATTATGCCAGTCTCAGTCAATGACAGTCCTGGCTGAATTTTCTTGATTTTTTGGCTGCGATATCTCGGCATGAAAATGCTACAGTAATATATTAAAATTTAAAGGAACATACTCTCATTTTCAGGTCAATTTTTCAATTTTTCGCGTTATTCGAACGATTTTTAATAAATTTCGAAGTGAAATGTTATTTTTTGCTCGGAAAATTACATTTCGCTCCGAAATTTGTTCGAAAAACAGAAAAAACATTTAAAAATTGAACTGGAAAACAGGGTATGTTCCTTTGAATTTTAACATATTACGGTAGCATTTTCGTGCCGAGATATCGCAGCCAAAAAATCCGGAAAATTCAGCCAGGACTGGCATTGACTGAGACTGCGATAATATAGGAGATCCCGAAATCTAATTTTTCTGTTTCAATTTTTTAATGAATTTTGTTTCGACAACAAGCTATTGCTATGTATTTTGACCTCGTCGAAATTTTTAAAAAAGTATATTTTCTAGTGCATTTTTGAAAAAAACTCAAATTCCCCTCATACCTCAAAAACACTCGCTTCCTGCTCCTCTTTCTTCGGCTCTTTTTTCTTTGCCGGTTTCGATGGAGCCTCTTCAGTTTTCGATCCTCCTTCTTCCTTCTTTTCTTCTTTCTTCTCCTCAAAACTCTTCGGATTCACATGATCCTTATCTTCCACTGTTTTCGGTGTATTCCCATCCTCGCGAGTCAGATTTCCTCGGCGCTTCTGGAAAAAAATAGTTAGAATGCATTATGAGGCCCCGAATCTCCCCCTTACATTAATACTTTTAGATCTGGAAGTTCCCGAAACTGAACTATTCGAAGCTGTAGCTGGACTCGGCGCAATTGCAGTTGTTTGACTTCCCAATTCTTCACGACTATCGTTATTTGTTTTTTGAGCGGATCTGAAAAGGAATCTGTATCAAAAAACTCTTTGAAAAAGAAATTCAAAACTTACGATCCCCAGAACTTCTTCCATTTGGATATCGATCGACTATTGGATTTCGATTTCGATTTTCCCATTTTTTTTACTGAAATTCATTTTGGTAAATTGCAAATGGGGAGGACTAACTTCAAATCGGTGTAATTTGTGAAGAAGTTTCGTCTAATTTTCGAAATGATGGTGGGAAATGTGAAAATGAAAGGGGAAATGGGGGCTTTGGAATAAAAAATTAATTGAAAGTTGGGAAACGTGAAATTTACAAATTGGTAACATAATTTTAGATTTCGAACATAACACGGCATCCTCGATTGGAAATTGAAAAAAAAAGAAATTTTATCACATTTTTGGCGTGATCTCTAGAATAGAGTTAATCGTACATACTTTGTTCCGTTTTGACCTGGATTTACTAATTCTAGTCGATTCTCTAGAAACTTTTGAGATTGCTCAAAATACAATTCAACTTTTCCTGATCATTTTGAACCTAAGTTTGCCTATGATCGTTATTTTTCAACCAAATATCCTGTTGACTCAAAATATAAAAGTCAACATGACTTGGCTCGGGATGACCCATATATCAAGGTGAATATACCAAACTGTAGGTCTGACATTAATCTACAGCTCTATTAAAATTAGGTCCTCAACATTTTTTTAAGTTCCAAAAAATCAAAATTTCAGTACATTTTTAGGACAAACTTTAAGTCACCATGACTCGGTTCGCAGTAAACGTCCAAAAATAATTTTTACATCATCAGATGGCTGGCATTGTTTTTAACATTTCTATCTCGGCCGAATTTTTAATTTAATTTTTAATCTCAAGTTATTACCGAAATCACGAATTTTCAGTATTAATTTTTGCACTTTTAAAAAAGATAAAATTTGCACCAAATTGTCAAAAAAAAGGTCGCCATGAAACCTATTTCCATTCCAGGATGCCGTGCATAACCAGATATGGAAAAAAATGAGTAGCTGTTTTGAAATGTCTATTCAAAATTTTTTGAAACTGCAAAACTTTCATCTTAAAACAATGTCAGAAAATAGAATTCTTTAAAATTTCATATTTTTTTAAATCGGTGTTTTGACAAGAGATACAGTACTGCCCAAATAGAAGGCGTCTTGAAAAATTGAATAAAAAGTTCGAAGTTGAAAAAAATTAGCTATTTTTCAGTTAAAATGGCTCAACTTTGAGGATCTGAAAAAGTGGTTTCCAGAATTCTGATTTTTTTGAAATTTCGTGAACGTATAGATCAACTCAGGAACTCTATTTTTATAGTTGACAATTTTTTCGTAGGACCACGATCTAGTTAGTTAGGTAGCGTGGAAGCCAAAAGGCTCCAAAATTTGACAAAATTCTAGTTGGCTTAGTTTAACTAACTGGATAATGGTTCTATGAAAAAGTTGTCAACTACAAAAATAAAGTTCTTAAGTTGCTCTATGAATCCTCAAAAATTCAGGAAAATCGGATATCTGGAAACCACTTTTTCAGACCCTCAAAGTTGACATATTTCAACTGAAAATAGCAAATTTTCACTGTTTCAAAGAATCACTGAAGTCGCGAGTGAGCTCAAAATGTCAGTTGATGGTCGTCATGTCCAATACTGTAAGAATGTTATTTTTGATCTACCCCTTTGCCTCTAAACCCCGCCCACTCTTGACTCCGCCCACTTTCCTCATTGTCCCTAGCAGACCACTCATACCCCCCTTCCCTGTTCTTACCCCATATTCTGTACTAATCGTTCAACGATGTCCCTGGAATCTCTTCCCCTTGTTCCACTTTGTAATTTGCTCAAAATGATGAATATGTACAGTTTGTGAGTTCTTTTTTGAATTCGATTTTTAGGCCTAGGAGCAACTGAAAGTATTTTGGATTTTTTTGCACTTTCAAAAGTTCTAGAAGTCTGAAAAAATTAGACTTCAACTCTGATATGTTCATTCCTGCTCTTCCAGAATCGAATTAACAAAATGCAACAAATCTCTGAGAGTTTTCCTTCGAAAAGTGCCGATTCAATCGGGAGGATATCAAATATCAATCGATGAATTTGGATCAAGTATTGAAATGTTTCATCAAGAATTTCGATATTATTGGAATCGAAAACAAAAATCGAATCTTTTGGAAATGGTTCTGGGATGCTACCAATATTTGGAAAGTGTATTTCCAGGAGGAATAAATCATCTGAAACTATCTCCGACGTATTCTGAATTCGTCGAGAAACTTCCGAACAAGTGTCAAATTCTTTCGATTGAAATGGAATCTTCCGTAGCGGATACGGAATTCTCGAATATTGATGTCATTTTGAATCATGTCGATTTTCAAAAAGGACTTTCTCTAAATGGAATGACTGAAAATGAGAAAATGTTTTATATTGATTGGCTGAAAATCGATAATTCTGAATGGATGACGTCACGCATTCTGGGAAAACTGAAGAATAACATTATCTATTTGATGGATGTCTCATTTAGTGAAGAAGAAATCAATCGATTAATTTTGGATTTGAAAAATGGGAATGGAAATGATCGATTGGAAATTATGACAATTGAGAGGAATGGGAAATGGGATGAAGAAAAAGTGATGGAAGGATTGGGAGCATCGAGAGTTGGGAAACAGGATTATGTCATTGAAAAGTGAGTTTTTTTTCGAAAATACATATTTTTTTGAAACAGAAAATTCAGAATTTCAAAGTGAGTTTGCTCAATTTTTGGAGCAATGACAAAAATGTTTCTAGAGCAATGACAAACATTTTTTTAGGGCAATGTCAAAAAAGGTTTTCTAGAGCAATGACAAATTTTTTTTCCTAAAGCAATGACAAAAATTTTTCTAGAGCAATGATAATATGTTTTTCTATAGCAATGACAAAGAAATAATAGCAATAACAACATTTTTTCCAAAGCAATGACAAAGAAATTATAGAGCAATGACAAAACTCTTTTCTATAGCAATGACTTTTCTGGAAGATTTGGAAATAGTTGCTATGTTTTGAAATATCCCACAATACCCTCTTGACAAAAAATCCCAAATCTCAACTCTTAATCCTTTTTTATTTTCCAGCTACGACCCCATCATCCAATCCGAAAATTTCCTTCCATTCAAAAACGAGATCACCGTCTACCCGGCGTACGAATTCAGAAGAGCGACCGACGGAATCAGATGTAGTGTCGAGATTCGATATTCGACGATTCGAATTTTTATTTGGAATCAGAAGAAAAAAGAATTTATGAAGAGAAATGAGAAGACGTCATCTGAGGAGAAACCTGTTGTCAAGAAATATTGCTCATAGATCTGTAGATACTGTATATATTTGACTTTTCTGTTTTGAATACTAACCATTTTTTGTTTTGCTTTTGAATTCTTGTCAATGAAATTGAATTTTTATACCTTTTTTTGGTATTCTGAAAATGAGCATGAAAGTGCCTATTCAACCAGGAGAAAATCAAGAATAAATTTGAATCAATTATTGGAATTTTCCAAAAAGAACTTCAATATTATTGGAATAGAAAACAAAAATCGAATATTATCCCAAAACCATTTCCAGAAGATTCGATTTTTGTTTTCGATTCCAATAATATTGAAGTTCTTTTTGGAAAATTTTAATATTATTATCAATATTTGGAAAGTGTTTTCATGGAGGAGTAAATCATCTAAAATCTGGAAACTCAGAGGTTTTCTTTCAATATTGAAACTGGATTTTAATTTTTGCAACTCGGATTTTCTATGAAAACTCTAAAAAATTTTAGCGCAGAAAGCAGCTTCTCAAAAAAAAGAACTGTTTCAAAGTTACTTTCTAATTCTTCAGGGTCGAATTGATTATTCAGTGACGAATAGATGTTTTTATTCTTCAATATTCCCAGTATCCGTGACGTCATCCATTCAGAATTATCGATTTTAACCAATCGATATGAAACGTTTTCTCATTTTCAGTCATTCCATTTAGAGAAAGCCCTTTTTGAAAGTCGATATCATTCAGAATTAGGTCAATATTCGAGAATTCCGTATCCGCTACGGAAGATTCCATTTCAATCGAAAGAATTTAACACGATTTCGGAAGTAATCGACGAATTCAGAAAACGTCGACGACAGTTTCAGATGATTTATTCCTCCAGGAAATACACTTTTCAAATATTGATAACATCTCAAAACCATTTCCAAAAGATTCGATTTTTGTTTTCGATTCCAATAATATCGAAATTCTTGATGAAACATTTCAATACTTGATCCAAATTCATTTTGATATCCACCGGATTGAATCGGCACTTTTTGAAGAAAGTTTCACAGAGATTTGTTGCATTTTGTCAATTCGATCCTGGAAAAGCACGATTCGTATTGAAATGTCAGGTTTCCAGACTTCTAGAACTCTTGAAAGTGCTATAAAATGAGACTCAAAATCCAAAATATTTTCAGTTTCACACAAACTCTAAACTTCAAAATTTCTAAAGGATTTGGTGCATTTTGTTCATTCGATTCTGGAACAGTGAGATATTGAAAATCTCAGAATCAGAATCTTCCACAATTTCAGAATCGCGACAGACCAAACTCGAAAGCCTAACAACTGTAAAACTTGTAAATCTAACAATTAAAGTTTCCGATGATCAGAATCCTAGAATCTCTTAGATTTCAAAAACTACAGTATCTTCTTCTCGACGAATTTCCCATCCCCTCCTCTGTGAACTATGAAAATTTCCCATCAATTTTTTCTGTTTCCCATACAGTTCTAAATTCCCGTCCATAAATACCCAATCACTTGTCCACAGCGTAGCCCCTGAAAAATGAGACTATTTCTTCTACTATTCTCAAACTTTCTTCTAGTTTCTGCCAAATTTCAATCCAATTTGGAGACGAAAAATGGAACAACAAACTTCATCGATGAGTTGAATAAACTGGCTTTGGAGGGGAATTCGACTTCTAGAATCAATGGAAACGGAGAAATTGTTGGAAAACGAAGACAGGGTGGAGAATTGGATTTGGAGCCGCCAATTTCGTATTCGAAAATTGTGAATTTGTTCTATGGAAAGTGAGTAATGCTGAAATTGATAAGATAGTTCTTAAAATTCAAGTAGAAAATTTGCTGTTTTAAAAAAAATTGAATTAACTTTAAATTTATCATTCCAAATTACTGGCAATATAAAAGTTTGATCCACCAAATTTTCAAAGGATTTCCAAAAGTTAGAACATATTTAATATAACTGTTTCAGAAAAAATATGAACCCCTTTTGCATCTGATAACTTCAATTTCATAGCATTGGAAGTGATTTCATCCAAGAAATAATAGGGATAATATGCTGAAAATGTTGTCAAATTAACTGTTGTTTTTTGTTGTTCACGAGGAGTACAAAATTCCTAAAAGAATGCCGAAAGTATTATATTTCAGTGGCGACATCTTTATGAAAGTAATTCGATTCGAAAATAATTACCGTTGCAAAATTTCAATAAAAATATTTTTAAAACTGAAATTTTGATGATAGCCAGCTTAACCACTTATTTTCAAAATTTAACAGTTTCAAGCTTTTGTAAAACAATTTATTAAAATCAAACCCCTAATTTCATGAGGATATTCTTTCAGCATGCTGCTCCTAATGCAAGAAAATCGAGACCACGAAATAGCGACAATCACCAAATACACCAACTCAGACACTCAGATTCTCCTCTGTGAGCAGTCAATTAAATCCACAATCGGAGAACTTCGTCGTTTTATTAGTCTTATGTATCATCATTTCAAGGAAGTCTCGGTAGGTAGAAAACGCGCTCTATTGATAAAATTTTCTGGAATTTCCAGGCAGTTTCAATGAGCATGCAACCGGAAGATGATAGTACAGTGAAGTTTCAAGTGAAGTATAAGGCGACGACGGTTCATGGGGAGGAAATTCGATTGGAGTGGCATGGAGAGGCGTTTTATGTGAGTTATAGGTTAACTGGAAACGTGAGTGAACATAAATATGTATTTTGAAAAGTTTTTGAAAATTCACTGAAGCAGAATAGTTTTTTAAACACTGGTGTCATTACTATTTATAGTAGGATTGCACTTTTTTTAAAAATTTCTCAAATAATCGTCCCAATTCCAGCATTTACGAAAACAACAATATTTTTGCACAAAAATCGCTAAAACTCGAGAAAATCGATTTTCAAAACGTCAACTTACATTTATTCTAACCTATTTCAATGAATGCAGAATTTTTCGCTGATTCGAATGCACCTAATTTCGCTGCTCAAAACGCATTTTTAAACGAGTTATGAGCGTTCGAAGTTTTCGTGAGAGACGCAGACAGTGTCTCGTTTCTCTGCGTCTCTTCGACAGCGAGACTGTCTGCTTTCTCTGCGTCTCTCTCACCGAAACTTTAAACGCTCATAACTCGCTTCAAAATGCGTTTTGAGCAGCGATATTAGGTGCATTCGAATCAGCGAAAAATTCTACATTCACTGAAATAGAAAAAAGTGTATTTTGAAAATCGATTTTCTCGAGTTTTAACGATTTTTGTGCAAAAATATTGTTGCTTTCGTCAATACTGAAATTGGGACGATCATTTGAGGAATTTCAAAAAATGACTGTAATCCTACTTTAAAGGTGCAAGCAATTATTTCAAATGATACCTTACTGCGAATTTGCTTCTACAGTATCCCAGTGTATGCGCCTTTAAATTTTACTGACAACTGACAGCGGCAATGAATTTTGAATCCTACAAATAAGATGACGAATTTTTTAAACCGCAATGTTTTTTTTTTCAGGATCGCAGCAAAGCTTACTACATGTTCTCGACTCTCGATTTGAAAGGAGACTGTACAAAACTCCCTAACGAAATCCCAGACCATCCAAAAGAGCCAAAAGAGAACTTTATCAATCAACTCCAAGCGAATCTATCTGGAATTCTGTTCAATAATGGGAATCATCCACTTCCGGTTTATCAAGAGTTTACTAATCGATTCATGATTAATAAGACACGAGTACAATTATGCGATCGGAATGGAGAGAACTTGCCAAGGGATGATTTCAGTAATTATTTGTTCCAGAGATACATTGATGTTGAGAGTTTTACGGTAAGTTTGAGATAGTTTGAGCTAGATGTTTCTGAATCGCGCTCCATTGAGAAAATGGCGGAAATTTGAGTTTCTGGATGTCCCACGATTTCGCAAACCTTTTTGTACTGTAGTCGGGTACCTTCTTTGAAAACTTCCAGCAAGGTCTGCCCAAGATTCTAGAAATCTCAAAAACAGTAAAAAATATTTCGAAATACCGTAAAATCTGTATTAGATGCGCACGTCCCTCTATTTTTTCAGAACCTAAAGAGCTATTTCAAAATTCTCGAATTGGATCATAACATTTGATTTTAAACATATTTTGTGCGTCAACTTTTGACGAGGATTCTAATAAGACTAATTTCAATCCGTTTGAATTTCAAGAATGTGCTCATTATGAGCTCATCGGGATGCCTTTCTATTAGAAATACATTTCTGATACAGATTTTACGGTAGTTATCCTATTAAAATTTATCGAATATTAGAAAAACTACACTTTTATTTTGACTTCCCTCATGAAACAGTGAATTTTCTTACAAAAATTCAACCCAAATTTCAGGATCATTCCTTCTCAACAACCCCGTTCTCTGACTATCAAACTCATCTCATTTTCACCGTAATTGTTACATGGAAAAATGGAATTATCATGAAGGATACTTACGTTTTTCGAATTGAAGAAGAACGAAAAAGAGGAGGAGATCAGGGATGGAAGGATTGGTGGGCTACGTGGGCCTTCGTCAAATGCCCTGCCGATTTGACACCGTGAGTTAGTGTAAACAATTGGACCAGTACTACATTAAGAAATCATTGATACATATGAGTTTGGCGATTTTTGAAACGGCAATTTTCTGAGCATGTGAAATACTAACTAAAATCTGAGAATCTCTTCATAAAGCAACTGTGGACCAGTAAAAAGATTCCAAACCCGCAAGCTCTAGAAATTTAAAATACGATAGAAAAATTCCAAAATTGTCGATATAATGTACCACAACAAACTGTGATGAACTAAAACATTCTGATTTTGCTTCAACTCTGAAACAAAAAAAATATATAATCTTGAGTCCTAAATTTCCAGCCGAACCGACCCGGAAGCCTTGAAAAAAGTGTTCATGCGCCAAGTATGTGGTTCCATCCCTCTCACAATCACCAATGGGCCATCCGCCGAGTCAAGAACAACATTTTTGAGCCATTTTATGCAAAAAGAGGAACAAGGATTCCATGCACAGATTTGTGAGGAAAACTATAAACCAATTTATAAGTGTAAGTGACAACATGAAATTTTATTAGCAATGGAGCAAGTTTTCAGTCTCGGATTTCGAGAAATGGTTGGCTACATGGACTGGGGAATATGATGGATCTAAATTGGCTGAAGCGAAAGTTGAATCATTCGAGAACTTTTCGTTCATTTGTGTCATCGATGTGATGAAGAATTATGGAGTTCATGATAAGGAATGGAAGAAGAGAGAATTCACAATGAAGGCGTATTTCGAAGTGGATCGATGGTTGGTCAAGGAAGCAAAGATTGGATGTGATCATTTTTGAATAATGAATTTTTATTTACAATTGAACACTATGCTTACACAAATTGAAGGCTCAGAAACTTGGCTCAGAATTTTAAAACTTTTGAAACAGTAAAAATTGTAGAGCAATTTTTTTCAAATTGTAACCGTACGAAAAGATTGAAAAACACAGAAATAAAATCAATTGTCTACGGTTTCGAAATTTCATAATGAACCATAAAACAATCCAAAATTCAGTTGCTTTACTGAATATTCAAAACTACTGTAACAAAAAAAATAATTTTCTGTTTCAAGCTTCATTTTTCAAAACCCTTCCCTCGAAACTACGATTCATGGCATTTCAGACATATAACTTTCTAGAAGAATGTTTTCAAAAAAATATTCAATCACTATCTTTTGGAATGCGTGACAAAAAAACGAACCAAAGAATTATCGGGATCCCGATTGGATTTCATCCATGAAAGATAGAAAAGATCTTTTCTCGAAATCAAAAGAGCCATCATTGGAATCTTTGCTCTCTTCTCATCCACTGCAAACATTCTCAATTTCCCTGAGAGTCCAAAAACCCTTATCAGCTCAGTACAAAAGCTTCATCTGAAAAAGAAGATTTTGCCGCAGCGATCATAAATCGGGTCATTGTGGCCCGTATTCAACCCCTCTAAGTTCTCGATGGTCGGCCCACATTTTCCTATCCAATGGTACAAAATTCAAAAAAATCGGTTGGGTAAGAATGGAGTTATGAATGCGCAAACTTTGTGACAAAATAATCTACAATTTTGTCAAAAAGTTAGGCTCCGCCCTCAAATCGAAAAGCTCATACTTTCCGCATTTAATAGAATAGGCAGATTACGAATTTTTGAAACAGTACAACTTTTTGCAAAAATTTTACTGTTTCGATTAGAACCCTAAAAAAATCTGAAAAAAGTAAAAAAACTAAACTTTTTTCAAAACTTCTAAATCGTTTTTAAATTATGAATTTTTATCTATAATTGAACATACTATGCTTACACAAATTGAAGGCTCAGAAACTTGGCTCAGAATTGTGAAACTTTTGAAACAGTGTTGTAGTGCAATTTTTTTTGAAATTGTAACCGTACGAAAAGATTGAAAAACACAGAAATAAAATCAATTTTTTACGGTTTCGAAATTTCATAATGAACCAAAAAACAATCCAAAATTCAGTCGCATTACTGAATATTCAAAACTACTGTAACAAAAAAATAATTTTCTGTTCCAAGCTTCATTTTTCAAAACCCTTCACTCGAAACTACGATTCATGGCATTCCAGACATATAACTTTCTAGAAGATACGATTCCTTTCTTGCTTTTGAAATGAAAGTATGACATTCCGCAAGTGCGACGTTTCGAAAGCAAAAAATTCAAACCATTTTGGGCAAAACACCTCTCATTAAAGTGCAATACTTTTGAGTTTCAATTATCATCCTACGAAACGGGTTTAAAGGGGGCGGGATATCAGTTTTCCGGGAGAATTCTGTGCGTTTTTGCGTAAGCGTGTCAGTTGTAGTGTCTGCGTACTATGCGTCAAACCTTACGACAGTTCATATTTTAAGTGCGTTTTTGGACGGAAATCAATGAAAATAGAACAGTTGGCATATCAGAATCTGCTTACACTACCTGTAGCTTCAGTTTACAAGAGTTTCAAAAAAATTGAAATTTTCTTTATCACTCAAACATTTATAACTCAAATACCAGTTTTTGTCTTTTCTAGAATAATTTGTGAAACTAGTGTAACAGTACATTTTTTAGAATTGTGCTGAAAGCCTTTGAAATTGCAAGGCAAAAGATATAAAATCAAAACCTTCATTCCTGACACCTAAAATCCATCAGAAATCTCGAAAAAAGTTCACTTTTTCTGAGGCGGTCCTTGTCCACGAGCAGCCGGATAATACGCACTCACAACGGCAGGAGTTGGCACTTTTCGAATTGTCATATTTCTCCAAGTAGGGTCCTATAATTTTCATTATTCTGGGGGTACTATTTTTTTCCTATATTACCAACTCTTCCTCATTGTTACTCGGTTTCAGCCATGCATAATACAGAAGATCACATCTAACCAACAGGAGAGACATCACGGGGAGCTTTGCCTGAAAAATTTTATAAATTTTGTTTCCTGAAATTTCTAACCTTATTCTCATCCACGGCCCACATTCTCATCTGTCCGGGAATCGAGACATTTCGAATGAAATTATTCTTCGATGAGACTCCAATTAGTACAATCATTGTTATTTTCTCAATCAGCTCCTCTGCTTTTTCCTCTTGATCTCCACTTCTACAGTACTTTTTTAGAATCTCTTTCTCTTCTGAATCCAATTTCTCATCGATTAATTGATCCATTCGAACCATTTGAAGCACTTTTGCACTCATTGAGATTTCGTCTTCGGTCTGGGAAAGGAAATTTTGAATGAAAATTTTAATGTTTCAAAGAAAACTGATGTGTTAATGTGTTATGGATGTGTTAATGCGTTAGATATCTTAATTTTGATACAAGTCTACTCGTAATATTTTTTATTTTATTTTTAAAAATCTACCAATTATTTAATTTAAAAAAAATTTTTTGGAGAAAATGCGACGTTTCGGAGAACTTGGACCACTGTTGAATTGTCCACGAGGAGTACACGATGCAGAAGAAAAAGGCGCGAAATAGCACATTTCAAATTATATTCTTCTTCTCAATGGAACGAGATAACAGCAAAAAAATCTGATTGCACTCCGTTGATATATAAAAGTTACAAATTTGGGTCGAAATTTTCCGGTTTCAATCAGAAATTCAAATAGGAAATAATATCGAAAGTTCGATCGTTTCAATGGAAAACTAATTAGCGAATTTAAATTTGGCAACTTAAAACTCCGAGTATTAGTTCCAAGTTGGAGAATTCGACTAATTTTATTTCAAACTGATTGATTTTTAAAAATTACGTTTTTTTCAAAAATTTCGGTTTCACTGAACATTTGAAAACGATTTTCTATGTAATTTTCTATGTAGAAAACTCAAACTGCTGTCGAAATTTTGAATTCCCTCCAAACCTCACCGGCTCATCATCTCCATCCCTGACAACCTCGTTTGCCTTCAAAACTTTGCACTTTTTGATCTTGTACTTTTTCCGTAACTTTCCCAACTTTTCAAGTACATCCGTCATCCGTTGCTCTCCGTTTATGTCTGGAAATTTTTCAATTAGAGTCTAAATAGAGCGCATTTACTGACCAACACCTTTCACATCAATTTTCCATCTCATTTTGTCTTCGACTCCGTGTGGCTCAGCGTTCACTGGAGATAAGGGGCCAGCAACGTCCTGAAATTATTTTAATTTCAATTTTTTTAGAGCTCTCATGGTCTTCAAGACTTTGAGTCCAAGTCTCACCTCAAAAACACTTCCCAAATTCTTGGGTCCTTTTTTCTTTTTCCGTTTTGCCAGAGCTTCCAAATTCTTTTCATTCTTCTTTTTACTTCTATTCGAAGGTGTATCCATCATATTCTGTTGTTTCGCTTGCAATAACATCAATGATTTCGCCGTTTTTATATTTTCGTATTCGGGAATTTTCGTCTCTTTTGGATTTGCTGTCTTTGGAGACGAAGGTTTCGCAGTTTTGTCGTCGGATGATTGTTGTTGGGATGGCTCGACTCCGCTCATTCGGGATTGACGTTTCTGTGGAATTTCAATGAAGTACATGTACAAGTAAGCAGTAAGTATGAGATTGAAGGAAAAACATTTTGGTTTGAAACAGATAACTTTTTTTGGAAAAAAAATTGTTTTTAAATTTAAAAACTGACTGAAAGCCAACAGATGGTCTGACTAGAATCGAATTTTCAGATTTGATTTATTGACAACTTGAAGTTCAAATTGTTAAAAACTGGCTTCTGAAACTGCAAAAAATTCCGGTTTCAAAGTTTTCAGATTTTCAGTTTCAATGATCAGAAATAATTATCAGTTTCGTATCCTTAGAAAATGAAAATCTAGCAACCTGAAACCGAAAAATTTCAATAATTGAAATTACAGGTTCGGGAAAGTTCCGGAAACCGAAAACTTGCTGAATCTCGGAAGCTTAACGTCTCAAAATCTCTAAGTTCCCGAAACAATGGAATTCAAGAATTCAAAGTTTTCGGAATCCTAAAATCTCAAAGATCAAGATTACGAGAAATCCAGGATCTCAGAACCCTTGAAATTCCAATACTTTGAAGTTATCATAGAAAGAGTAACGGAACTTCAAACTCCACTTTTTTGAAATCCGATTCTTGAAACTGTAAATTTTTTATCTTCACAGAATCCAGAAATCTAAAATCTTGAAATATCGAATTCTAAGAATCTCCAATTCTCAAAATTTTAGACTCTCGGAATTTCAAAAACCTCAGAATCTTACAGTCTCTGAATCTGAAAACCCTATTTTCAAAATTTTTATATTTCAGGATTCTAGATTCTTCAATTCAGAAACTTTTAATATCTCAAATCATATTGCCTTTGATTTAATGGAATTCTAGAATTTGAAGTTTTCAGAATCCCGAAATCTCAAAGATCAAGATTCTTAGAAATACAGAATCTCAGAATCTTGAAAATTTCAATACTTTGAATTTCTTATAGACAGAATAACTGAATTGCAAATTCCATTTTTTTTCAAAGCTCGACTCCTGAAACTGTAATTTTTTTTATCGTCATAGAAACGGGACATTTAAAGTCCTGGAATATCGGATTTTCAGAATCTCAAAATTTCAGATTCTCGGAATTTCAGAAGACACAGAATCCAGAAATCTAAAATCTTGGAATCTCGAACCCTCAGAATCTCCAAATTTCAAAATCTCAAAATTTTAGATTCTCGTAATTTCAGAAAGCTCAGAACCTCAGAGTCTCTGAATCTCGAAACCCTCCTATTTTCAAATTTTTAATATTGCTGGATTCTGAAATAATCAATTCAGATCCCCACCTTTGATCCCAAATGTCACAATCTCAGATTTCGATACAATCACAAAAGATCAGAGTTTTTAATTTAAATTTACAGTTTCAGCTATTTTTGAAATAACAAAATCATTTTTTCTATTATTATTGCTCTAACTCTTCGGTTACAATTTTCAACATCCAAATTCCCACTTACCTTTGATTTGTTGGACTTATTGTTGTTGTTATCAGTTCTCTTCAAATCAAAATAAACTGAATTTGACATTGGCTCCGGAATTTTTTGATTCATTTTACTCTGGTTGTTACTCTGCTGAGTCTGCTCTTCGGCTTTCTTTTTTGCCCTGAAAATCCTATTTTCAATCAATATTTTTGAATCCAAACGAACGCTTTCTTCCTTCCACTCAAAGATCGAATCGAACGCATCAAACTGAATTTCTTCGATTTCATCGATTTCTCCCCGTTCGATTTCGATTTTGGCTTCGGCTTCACCATTGCTTTCGGGCGACTGAAAACCTGAAATGAAGCTCAAAAAGCTAGTTTTAAACTCACATCTAGTTGTTTTCCAGACGGATTTATTTTCCGATTGATACGGATATTCAAACTTGATAAAATTGTGAGTAGAAAATGATGAGGATTTTGGAAGAAAAACTGATAAGAGTTGATGAAAAAAGTTGAAAGATTGGAGAGATAACGAGAGGGAGAACATTCACGTGGGACATGGATTTTTGGATTTCTTTTTCTTTGAGCTCAAATTCAATTGGGTCTGTAACTGTATTATATTGTACTTTGCTTTCGAAATGTCGCGAAGCCCTAAAATCTGTATTAGAAGGGCATGTCCCTTTAATCACCTAAAGAGCTATTTCTTAACTCTAAAAATGGATAATAACATCTGATTTGAAACATATTTTGTGAATCAACTTTTGACGAGGATTCTAATAAGACTAATTTCAATCCGTTTGAATTTCAAAAATGTGCTCTTTCTATACAGATTTTACGGTATATGTCAACTTTTTCTTTTTTTTTAATCTGTAACACATGCATAAACCTAATGAGCGCAACTAAAACTATCAAAAGATTTGGAAATTTTGAAACAGAAAACTTTTTGAATTTTACTGTTTCGATTAGAGTTTTTCATCTAAAATTAATTTGCTGTGTCAATATGACTTCAATTGGATATTCAGGATTTTGAAAAACTCCAGAGATTCAAATATCTGGAAAATTTCAAAATCTCCATTTTCAGAGAAGCCAAAATTTTTTCACTCAAAAAACAAACTTTTTTGACATTTCTAAAGCACCGAATCCCAATCAAAACTTTCTAAAAACCTTTATTGCCACTACTAATCTAAAAAACCATAAAAAAATAAAGTAAAGTCAAAGAACAGTACTCTGAACAGCAGCTCCTGGAACCTTCTTCACTGCCATTCCCGCCCATGCTCCATCCTGAAATTTTTTTAACCTGTTTCAAAAAAATTTCAAATGTTTAAAAAAAAAATATTCAATCATTATTTTCTGTAATGCGTGACAAAAAACGAACTAAAGAATTATCCGAATTTCTTCCATGTAATACGAAATGTGCTCATTTTGAGCTCATCGGAGTTCGCTTCTAATACGGATCCTACGGTATATGTCAACTTTTTCTTTTTTTTTTTTTTTCTGTAACACATGCATTGAACCTAATGTGCGCAACTAAAACTATCAAGAGCTTATGAAACTTCGAAACAGTAAAACTTTTTGCAAAAATTTCACTGTTTCAAATAGAGTACTTCATCTAAACAGCAAAATTAATTCGCTGTGCCAATATGTCTTTTCATTGAAAATTTCAAAATCTCCGGTTTCAGAGAAGCCAAATTATTTTTACTCAAAAAAAAAAAACAAACTTTTTTAACACTTCTATATCTCCAAATCCCAATCAAAACTTTCTGAAAATCTTCATTGCCACTACTAATCTATAAAAAACCACAAAAAATAAGGTATATTTTCAAAGAAGAGTACTCTGAACAGCAGCTCCTGGAACCTTCTTCACTGCCATTCCCGCCCATGCGCCATCCTGAAAAAATATTTTTTTTATCCTGTTTCAGAAAATTTTCAAATGTTTTCAAAAAAATATTCAATCACTATCTTTTGGAATGCGTGACAAAAAAACGAACCAAAGAATTATCGGGATCCCGATTGGATTTCATCCATGAAAGATAGAAAAGATCTTTTCTCGAAATCAAAAGAGCCATCATTGGAATCTTTGCTCTCTTCTCATCCACTGCAAACATTCTCAATTTCCCTGAGAGTCCAAAAACCCTTATCAGCTCAGTACAAAAGCTTCATCTGAAAAAGAAGATTTTGCCGCAGCGATCATAAATCGGGTCATTGTGGCCCGTATTCAACCCCTCTAAGTTCTCGATGGTCGGCCCACATTTTCCTATCCAATGGTACAAAATTCAAAAAAATCGGTTGGGTAAGAATGGAGTTATGAATGCGCAAACTTTGTGACAAAATAATCTACAATTTTGTCAAAAAGTTAGGCTCCGCCCTCAAATCGAAAAGCTCATACTTTCCGCATTTAATAGAATAGGCAGATTACGAATTTTTGAAACAGTACAACTTTTTGCAAAAATTTTACTGTTTCGATTAGAACCCTAAAAAAATCTGAAAAAAGTAAAAAAACTAAACTTTTTTCAAAACTTCTAAATCGTTTTTAAATTATGAATTTTTATCTATAATTGAACATACTATGCTTACACAAATTGAAGGCTCAGAAACTTGGCTCAGAATTGTGAAACTTTTGAAACAGTGTTGTAGTGCAATTTTTTTTGAAATTGTAACCGTACGAAAAGATTGAAAAACACAGAAATAAAATCAATTTTTTACGGTTTCGAAATTTCATAATGAACCAAAAAACAATCCAAAATTCAGTCGCATTACTGAATATTCAAAACTACTGTAACAAAAAAATAATTTTCTGTTCCAAGCTTCATTTTTCAAAACCCTTCACTCGAAACTACGATTCATGGCATTCCAGACATATAACTTTCTAGAAGATACGATTCCTTTCTTGCTTTTGAAATGAAAGTATGACATTCCGCAAGTGCGACGTTTCGAAAGCAAAAAATTCAAACCATTTTGGGCAAAACACCTCTCATTAAAGTGCAATACTTTTGAGTTTCAATTATCATCCTACGAAACGGGTTTAAAGGGGGCGGGATATCAGTTTTCCGGGAGAATTCTGTGCGTTTTTGCGTAAGCGTGTCAGTTGTAGTGTCTGCGTACTATGCGTCAAACCTTACGACAGTTCATATTTTAAGTGCGTTTTTGGACGGAAATCAATGAAAATAGAACAGTTGGCATATCAGAATCTGCTTACACTACCTGTAGCTTCAGTTTACAAGAGTTTCAAAAAAATTGAAATTTTCTTTACCACTCAAACATTTATAACTCAAATACCAGTTTTTGTCTTTTCTAGAATAATTTGTGAAACTAGTGTAACAGTACATTTTTTAGAATTGTGCTGAAAGCCTTTGAAATTGCAAGGCAAAAGATATAAAATCAAAACCTTCATTCCTGACACCTAAAATCCATCAGAAATCTCGAAAAAAGTTCACTTTTTCTGAGGCGGTCCTTGTCCACGAGCAGCCGGATAATACGCACTCACAACGGCAGGAGTTGGCACTTTTCGAATTGTCATATTTCTCCATGTGGGGTCCTAGAATTTTCATTATTCTGGGGGTACTATTTTTTTTCCTATATTACCAACTCTTCCTCATTGTTACTCGGTTTCAGCCATGCATAATACAGAAGATCACATCTAACTAATAGGAGAGACATCACTGGGAGTTTTGACTGAAAAAAAATGGTTTTCAAATTTTGTTTCCTGAAATTTCTAACCTTATTCTCATCCACGGCCCACATTCTCATCTGTCCGGGAAGCGAGACATTTCGAATGAAATTATTCTTCGATGAGACTCCAATTAGTACAATCATTGTTATTTTCTCAATCAGCTCCTCTGCTTTTTCCTCTTGATCTCCACTTCTACAGTACTTTTTTAGAATCTCTTTCTCTTCGGAATCCAATTTCTCATCGATTAATTTATCCATTCGAACCATTTGAAGCACTTTTGCACTCATCGAGATTTCGTCTTCGGTCTGGGAAAGGAAATTTTGAATGAAAATTTTACTGTTTCAAAGAAAACTGATGTGTTAATGTGTTATTGATGTGTTAATGCGTTAGATGTCTTAATTTTGATACTAGTCTACTCGTAATATTTTTTTTTTAACCGAGAACTTGGACCACTGTTGAATTGTCCACGAGGAGTACACGATGCAGAAGAAAAAGGCGCGAAATAGCACATTTCAAATTATATTCTTCTTCTCAATGGAACGAGATAACAGCAAAAAAATCTGATTGCACTCCGTTGATATATAAAAGTTACAAATTTGGGTCGAAATTTTCCGGTTTCAATCAGAAATTCAAATAGGAAATAATATCGAAAGTTCGATCGTTTCAATGGAAAAGCGAATTTAAATTTGGCAACTTAAAACTCCGAGTATTAGTTCCAAGTTGGAGAATTTGACTAATTTTATTTCAAACTGATTGATTTTTAAAAATTACGTTTTTCAAAAATTTGAAATTTTTCAAAAATTAGAAACACTGAATATTTAAAAACGCTTCTAAACATACATATCACTATTACAACCATGTAAAAAATCATATATATATTCCTACTAAACCTGAAAACTCAAACTGCTATCGAAATTTTGAATTCCCGCCAAACCTCACCGGCTCATCATCTCCATCCCTAACAACCTCGTTCGCCTTCAAAACTTTGCACTTTTTGATCTTGTACTTTTTCCGTAACTTTCCCAACTTTTCAAGTACATCCGTCATCCGTTGCTCTCCGTTTATGTCTGGAAATTTTCAAATTTTTCAATTAGAGTCCAAATAGAGCACATGTACTCACCTACACCTTCCACATCAATCTTCCATCTCATTTTGTCTTCGACTCCGTGGGGCTCAGCGTTCACTGGGGATAGTGGGCCGGCGACGTCCTGAATTTTATGGATTTTCAGCTTATTTTCTCTAATTTCTCACCTCAAAAACACTTCCCAAATTCTTGGGTCCCTTTTTCTTTTTTCGTTTTGCCAGAGCTTCCAAATTCTTTTCATTCTTCTTTTTACTTCTATTCGAAGGCGTATCCATCATATTTTGTTGTTTCGCTTGCAATAACATCAATGATTTTGCAGTTTTTATATTTTCGTATTCTGGAATTTTCGCCTCTTTCGGATTTGCTGTTTTTGGAGACGAAGGTTTCGCAGTTTTGTCGTCGGATGATTGTTGTTGGGATGGCTCGACTCCGCTCATTCGGGATTGACGTTTCTGTGAAATAAAATATATGTATAAGTAAGCAGTAAGTATGAGATTGAAGGAAAAAAATTTTGGTTGGAAACAGACAATTTTTTTGGAAAAAAAATTGCATTTTTAAATTTAAAACTGATTAAAAGCCAATAGATAGTCTGACTAGAATTACATTTTTAGATTCGCTAATTTGAAAATATTTATAGCTTAATCCGAATTTGAAGTTGGAATTGTTCAAACCAGCTTCTGAAACTGCAAAAAATTTTGGTTTCAAATAGGGTTCCGAATCGATATAATCATTTTCCGATATCACGCGATAATGACTAAAAATGACAATTGTTTTAGTCATTTTTGTCGAACAAACGATATTTCCGATAATCAGATTTGATCAAAAGATATTGAAAACAACTAAAATAAGTGCCACGTTTTGCCACGTTTCAAAAATTTCCCCCTATTTTTCCCCTTTTCAATGGAAATTAAGAAAATTGAAAATGATAATTCCGATAAAATGACGATATCGATAATTGATTTTTTTTTTAAATTTGATATCTTTTGACTAATCTGATAATCGACAATATCGATAACGACGGGAAGTCAATAAAACGATTATCGACTATTATCGATAACTTAGTCATATTGCTCCGATTCGGAACCCTAGTTTCAAAGTTATTAGATTTTCAGTTTTTAAGATATCGAAACTAATAGGAATGACAATGCAAAAAGGATTACAGATTAAGGGGAATTTCAGAAAAGAAAAATTTGCTAATTTTTAAAATTTGTAAATTTTTTATAGTCACAGAATCCAGAAATCTAAAATCTTGGAATCTCGAATTCTCAGAATCTCAAGATTTCTCAAGATTTTGGTTGGAAACAGAGATTTTTTGGAAAAAAAAACTTGAATTTTAACTGACTGACAGTCAATAATAGTCTGATTAGAATTGAGTTTCTATATTCAATTAATAGCATCATTTTACAGGAAAATTCAAATTTGAGGTTCGAATTTTCGCAAACTGGCTTCTGAAACTGCAAAAAAAGTTCGGTTTCAGAGTTTTTAGATTTTCAGTTTTCAAGATATCAAAACTAATTGTTTTGTCGGTCTAATGACTAGTTATACTTACTAAGAAAATGAAAATCTAGCAACTCTGAAACTGAAAAAATTTCAATAATTCAAAATTACAGATTCAGGAAAGTTCCGGAAACCGAAACTTGCCGAATCTCGGAATCATAACGTTTCGAAATCTCTAAGTCTCCGAAACAATGGAATTCAAGAATTTAAAGTTTCCGGAATCCCAAAATCTCAAATATTGAGGTTCTAGAATTCCAGAATCTCAGAATCTTTTAAATCCCACAAAAATAATATATTACAGAACAACTGAAATTCAGATTTCATTTTCTTCAAAGCTCGACTCCTGAAACTGTAAATTTTTAATCGTTGCGAAATTTAAAAATTAAAAATCCTGGAACCTCGGATTTTCAGAATTTTAAACCCTCGAAATTTCAGACCAGAATCTCAAAGATCAAGATTCTTAGAAATACAGAATCTCAGAACCTTGAAAATTTTCAATACTTTGAATTTCTTATAGACAGAATAACTGAATTTCAAATTCCACTTTTTCGAAATCCGATTCCTGAAACTGTAAATTTTCTTATCGTCATAAAATCGAGAAATTTGAAATCCTGGAACTCTTGAACTCTCAGAATCTCAAACTTTTAGAGTCTCGGAATTTCAAAAACCTCAGAATCTTACAGTCTCTGAATCTCGAAATCCTCCTTTTTTCAAATTTTTAATATTGCTGGATTCTGAAATCTATCAATTTTTGAGACATTCACTAAAATTTAGTTTTTAAATTTAAATTTACAGTTTCAGCTATTTTTGAAATAATGAAATCATTTTTTCTATTATTGGCGTTCCTTATCATTTTCAACATCCAAATTCCCACTTACCTTTGATTTGTTGGACTTATTGTTGTTGTTATCAGTTCTCTTCAAATCAAAATAAACTGAATTCGACATTGGCTCCGGAATTTTTTGATTCATTTTACTCTGGTTGTTACTCTGCTGAGTCTGCTCTTCGGCTTTCTTTTTTGCCCTGAAAATCCTATTTTCAATCAATATTTTTGAATCCAAACGAACGCTTTCTTCCTTCCACTCAAAGATCGAATCGAACGCATCAAACTGAATTTCTTCGATTTCATCGATTTCTCCCCGTTCGATTTCGATTTTGGCTTCGGCTTCACCATTGCTTTCGGGCGACTGAAAAATGGATTTTGAAATTCAAAAAAGCTGATTTTAATCTCACATCTAGTTGTTTTCCAGACGGATTTATTTTCCGATTGATACGGATATTCAAACTTGATAAAATTGTGAGTAGAAAATGATGAGGATTTTGGAAGAAAAACTGATAAGAGTTGGTGAAAAAAGTTGGAAGATTGGAGAGATAACGAGAGGGAGAACATTCACGTGGGACATGGATTTTTGGATTTCTTTTTCTTTGAGCTCAAATTCAATTGGGTCTGCAACTAAATTATACCGTATTTTACTTTCGAAATGTCGCGAAGCCCTAAAATCTGTATTAGAAGGGCATGTCCCTTTAATCACCTAAAGAGCTATTTCTTAACTCTAAAAATGGATAATAACATCTGATTTGAAACATATTTTGTGAATCAACTTTTGACGAGGATTCTAATAAGACTAATTTCAATCCGTTTGAATTTCAAAAATGTGCTCTTTCTATACAGATTTTACGGTATATGTCAACTTTTTCTTTATTTTAATCTGTAACACATGCCACCTAATGAGCGCAACTAAAACTATCAAAAGATTTGGAAATTTTGAAACAGAAAACTTTTTGAATTTTACTGTTTCGATTAGAGTTTTTGATCCAAAATTAATTTGCTGTGCCAATATGACTTCAATTGGATATTCAGGATTTTGAAAAACTCCTGAGATTCAAATATCTGGCTTCATTGAAAATTTGAAAATCTCCATTTTCAGAGAAGCCAAAATTTTTTTAACTCAAGAAACAAACTTTTTTGACATTTCTAAAGCACCGAATCCCAATCAAAACTTTCTAAAAACCTTTATTGCCACTACTAATCTAAAAAACCATAAAAAAATAAAGTACATTTTCAAAGAACAGTACTCTGAACAGCAGCTCCTGGAACCTTCTTCACTGCCATTCCCGCCCATGCTCCATCCTGAAATTATTTTAACCTGTTTCAAAAAAATTTCAAATGTTAAAAAAAAAAATTCAATCACTATTTTCTGTAATGCGTGACAAAAAACGAACTAAAGAATTATCCGAATTTCTTCCATGTAATAAGACTAATTTCAATCCGTTTGAACTTTGATAATGTGCTCATTTTGAGCTCATCGGAGTTCGCTTCTAATACGGATCCTACGGTATATGTCAACTTTTTCTTTTTTTAATCTGTAACACATGCATTGAACCTAATGTGCGCAACTAAAACTATCAAGAGCTTATGAAACTTCGAAACAGTAAAACTTTTTGCAAAAATTTCACTGTTTCAAATAGAGTACTTCATCTAAACAGCAAAATTAATTCGCTGTGCCAATATGTCTTCAATTGGATATTCAGGATTATGAAAACTACAGAAGTTCAAATATCTGGCTTCATTGAAAATTTCAAAATCTCCAGCTTCAAGTTTATGAAGTCAAAAACCAAACTTTTTTGACACTTCTAAATTTCCGAATCCCAATCAAAACTTTCTAAAAATCTTCATTGCCACTACTAATCTATAAAAAACCATAAAAAATAAAGTATATTTTCAAAAAAGAGTACTCTGAACCGCAGCTCCTGGAACCTTCTTCACTGCCATTCCCGCCCATGCTCCATCCTGAAAAATAGATTTTTTGATCCTGTTTCAGAAAAAATTCAAATTGTGTCAAAAAATATTCAAGCATTATTATCCTAGCAAAAAACAAACCAAAGAATTATCGGCGTCCCGATTGGATTTCATCCATGAAAGATAGAAAAGATCTTTTCTCGAAATCAAAAGAGCCATCATTGGAATCTTTGCTCTCTTCTCATCCACTGCGAACATTCTCAATTTCCCTGGAATCGAAACTTGTCGAATGAATTCATTCTTCTGGACAACTGCATTCAATACACTCAATACAATTCTTTCCATTAAATTCTCCGCTTTTTCTTCTTGATCGTCACTACGACAGAATCCACGAAGGCATTCTTGTTCTTGTTCTGAGAGCTCTTTTGAGATTATTAAATCCATTTTGACTAATTGAAGAACGTTTGCACATGTTATGATTATGTCCTCGTTCTGGAATTGAGCGGTATTTTCACAGTTTCAATAATCTTCCAAAGGAAAGTTAGTAGGGGGATATTGGTTAATGAATATTGCCAGAAAATTGAAACCGTACATTTTTTGGATTTTCAGAATTCAATAGATACAAGAACAAAACCAAAAAAAGCATTTGTTATCGAATTTTCAAAAATTCCAACTCTTCAAAGTTTTGGAATCTTGAAAGCTCTAAATCTTCTAAGGTTCTAAATTTGTCTGTTTCAGTAACTAGGCATCATCTTTGCTCGAAAATAAATACATAACGTTTCGAAAGTGTGACATTTCGAAAGCGCGACATTTCGAAAGTGTGACGTTTCGAAAGTGTGACATTTCAAAAGTGTGACGTTTCGAAAACAAAAATTTCAAACAATTCTGGATAAAAATACTATTTTGTAGCACAATTAATCATACGGCTCAGAACTTTAAAAACGTCGCACTTTCGAAATGCCGTACTTTCGAAATGTCGCACTTTCGAAATGTCTCACTTGCAAAGCGTCCTTTTTTCGAAATGCCGCGGACACGATTTTGAGGTATTTGAAAATTTTTAACAGTTTCAAAATTTGTATAATTGTAATCTAAATTTCTCATACAGTAATATGCATTTATTTTGCCCACCTCACCCACCGGTTCCTCTTCCTCCTCCTCCTTCTCATTCGCTTTCAAAACTTTGCATTTCTTCAATTTGCTCTTTTTTCTCAACTGAACCATCTTCTCCAAAATCTCCGACATTTTTTGATCTCCAAACACATCTGTCACTTCTACATCAATCTTCCAACGCATCTTATTTTTGATTCCATGGATTCCAGTTTGAGCCGGGGATGATGGTCCTTCTACTTCCTGGAAGATTACTGTTTCAAGGAAATTTGATATCTTCATGAATTTTGATTCCGTTAATTATCCCATTTCTCATGGGAGACCGGACAACAGTTTTTGGGGAAAATTGGAAGATAATTCTGTGCATTTTTGCGTGAACGTGCCAGTGCGTCAAACATTACGACAGTTCATATTTTACGCCTGTTTTCGGGCGGAAACCAACCAAAATAAAGCAGTTGGCATATCAGAGAGCTCCAGTTCACAGGAGTTGCAGTAAAATAACAATTTTTCTATCCCACCACTTTTAGACCAAAAGAATAACGTCAGAAAAAGTGCTCCACCTCAAAAACACTCGCTTCCTGTTCCTCTCTCTTCGGTTCTGGTTTCTTTTTGATTATTTTTATTGCCACTTCCTCACTTTTTTTCTTTTTTTCCTCCCTCTTTTCCTCCCGTTTCTTCTCATTCTGACTTCTTAAAGTAGGATCACAGTTGTTTTTTATTCTCAAATAATAGTCCCAATTACAGTATTCACAACATAACAATATTTTTCCATAAAAATCGATTTTCAAATCGCGAACTTTCATTTTTTCTAACCTATTTCAAAAAATGTAGAATTTTTCGCTGATTCGAATGCACCTAATATCGAAACGCAAAACGCCTTTTGAAGCGAGTTATGAGCGTTTAAAGTTTCGGTAAAAGAGATGCAGAGAAAGCAGACACTCTCGTTGTCGAAGAGACGCAGAGAAACTAGAAAATGCCTGCGTCTCTCACGAAAACTTCAAACACTCATAACTCGCTTCAAAATGCGTTTTGAGAAGCGATATTAGGTGCATTCAAATCAGCGAAAAATTCTGAATTTTTTGAAATAGGTTAGGTAAAATGTAAGCTCGCGATTTGAAAATCGATTTTTATGGAAAAAATATTGACATTTTTGTAAATACTGGAGTTAGGACGGTCATTTGAGTATGTAATCCTACCTCAAATTTGGCGACAATGCAATTGGTACTTGATCACAAGTTTTCTCCTCCATTGACGTCTTTGGAGCTACAGTATCCTCACGAGTTCCAGCAGTTTGGCGTTTCTGAAACTTTGGCTCAGCGACGTTTCGCAAGTGTGACGTTTCGAAAGTGTGAAATTTGTTTTGGTATTTTTGATCCGTTACGCGATAACGCACTTTTGCTGTCAAACCGCCACACTTGCGAAATGTCACACTTTCGAAACGTCACATTTGCGAAACGTCGCGGAGCCCTGGACTTTAAAATCCAATGTTTTTTCTACCGTAGTATTTCGTTTTGGTTTCAAATATCCTCCTGAATTCGATGTCGAATCACTTGATTTCGGTGTATTCGGACTATTCGCAGATGGAGAAGTTGTCGAAGTAGTAGTATTTGAAGGAGGCGTCATTTGAGTTGTCATTGTAGTCTGTTCAACGAAATCATCCTGATTTTCTTGAGTTTTCTCTGCTCTGAAATGCCTAATTTATCTTTTTATAGATACGGTAGACTCACTTGAAAAATTTCTTCAGCTTAGAAATCGATCTACTGTGAGATTTCGATTTGGATCTTCCCATTGTGTTCGAGAAGAGATTTTGAAATAGAGAACGTTTTGTAGAAAAGTTGGAAAATAATTATAGAAGGAAATTATTAGAGGATTTTTTTTCGGTTTCAGATCGGATTGAAGATAAGGATAGGATAAAATATTATACTTTTTCATGGTAAATTAGATAGGAATTAGGCTGACGTAGAACTGAAAACCTTGAAGTACGTACGATGTTTCAAAAAAAGCGTGATGTTTCGAAAGTGTGAAGCTTCGCAAGCATGACGTTTTGCTTTTAAAAAGTCGTCACACTTTCGAAGCGTCGCTGAGTCAAAATTTCAGAAACGCCAAACTGCTGGAACTCGTGAGGATATTGTAGCTCCAAAAACATCAATGGAAGAGAAAACCTGTGATCAAGTACCAATTGCATCGTCGCCAAATTTAAAGTAGGATTACATACTCAAATGACCGTCCCAATTCCAGTATTTACGAAAATGACAATATTTTTTGCATAAAAGTCTATTTTCAAATTGCCAACTTACATTTTTTTTCTGACCTATTTTAAAAAATCAGAATTTTTCGCTGATTCGAATGCACCTAATATCGCTCGTTTCGAAAGTGTGACATTTCGAGAAGGTGACATTTTGAAAGCACAACGTTTCAAAAGTACGACATTTCGCAAGCAATTTTTTTTTTAATTTTGGACAAAAGAAATGTCGCGGAGCATTTTTTCTGTGAATTTTCTTCGTTTTCCTCATTTTTATTGATTTTTTCAAATGTTCGTACTATTGATAGGGTAAAAAATTGAATTTTAGACTGTTTTTCCAGTCAGAAACCTTCAAAAAGTTTTTGAAATCCCAAATTGTTTTTAAATCTTTTTTTTCCTTCCTTCCGTTTCAATCTTGCGAATCAGACTCAATTTCACTGTGTTTTTCTTTAAAAATTCTTTTTTATTTTTCAGAAGTTTATCCACATTTTACTGCTCATAAATACCATTGTGGCTGTCATTGTTCTTCTGAAACTTGGAATTTCCGAACAAAAAATTCAATATTTTTTAATTTCGGATGGAAATATGTGTTCTCGATTCTTGCAACTAATACTCATTTTTTATATAACCGGAATGCAGTACGAAAATAATATACAAGTACATAATTAAAGCCAACAATTATGCTTCCTCCTTCTCCTCAGTCTTCTTCTGCCCCTTCATTTGCACTGAAAAACCGCCTTCTCCATTTGGAACCATTTCGAAACTATCCGTCGAGAGACCAAACGGAGACAAGCACATATTTCCGAATCCCTTCAGCTTCTCCATAATATCCGCCTTCATCGCCTCGTTTCTCTGATTCACTTTCTCATTGATCTCTTCAATTTTTCGCTGAAATTCCGTGTGTCGTTTTGGGAGATTCTCTTGCAACTTCTGGTAGTCTTCAATCGCGTTTTCGTATTTTTCCGACATATTCGAGTAGGCGAATGCGCGTCGTTCCAGTGCTTTCTCGTTGGCTGCTCCGATCTGAAGTTTATTGAAAAATTAAGGAATTTTCGAGAATATCGAACTTCGATAGATTTCGATGCCGCTTCTACGGCTGCTTCCCATTTTCGTTGTTTTATGAGAGCGGCTGCGGAATTTGAGAGAAGAATAGAATGGATATCAGTGGAATCTGGAGGGCACGCGGTGATGGCTTCCTGGGAATTTGAAGATATTTATTTTAAAGCTTCTTTCATTACCTGATACTTCTCATCAGCCTTTTCAAATTCTCCTTTTCCAAAAAAATCATTTCCCTCTTTCTTCAACCTTTCCACCTTGGCCAATTGCTCCTCCTCTCCCTCGATAATCTCCTCGATGACTGCCATTATAAAGCTGAAAACTGCTAATCAGAGGGTTGCGATAGAAGAGCAGATATCGAGATTGAGAAAACCACAGAATTACAAATATTCAAAAAAACAATTTTAAACCTTTATGGTTCGTTCTAAATCATCACTGGACATAACAAGAAAATATATAGGAAACAAGATCAACAAATCTATCTAAAAGTATTTAAAGGAACACGTATCATTGGAAGAGATGCTCATAGAGCTCATTATAATGAGACACAAATCGAATATCCAACTCTGATTTCATGAATTCCGGAAGATCATCAAAGTCGCGACGGTTTTCAGAAGGCAGGAAAACTCGCTTCGCGCCGACACGGCGGGCCTGGAAATTTCAGATTTTACATAAATGTGGTCCGGACTTTCCGGGCCTTAGCGGGATCTTCAATTTCTCTACCTGAAATTCAATTTTTTGGTCAATATTTACACCAAAATGTAGATCTCGACGAGGTCTATCAAATGGCACTAAAAGCATCAAGATTACCTGTCTCCGTTTTTGTCTAGAGCTTGTAGAATACCATGGTCGGCGTTTTTGGCCCGTGTGTTCTACAAGTTCTAGACGAAAACTGAAACAGGTAATCTTGATGATTTTAGTACAATTTCATTGGTCTCATCGATACATTTTGATGTAAAGATTGAGCGCAAAATTTGAATTTGAAGTGGAGAAATTGAAGAACACACGATGGTCCGAAAAAGCCCGGATCACGTGAATGCTATTTTCAAGAAGATAGCTGAATATCCAAGCTTACCGCGATAATCTTCTCCCGAATTCCCCCCACAGGTAACACTTTTCCAGTCAGTGAGATCTCTCCAGTCATAGCCATATCCTGAACGACGGGTCGATTCAAAGCAAGGGAGAGGAGACTTGAGACAAGGGTCACTCCAGCTGATGGACCATCTTTTGGTGTTGCTCCCTGGAAAGATATTAAAATATGGTTGCATTAATTTTGATTTGTACTAAAATTATTGTCTCAATTCTAGTATTTACAAAAATGACTATAATATTATTTTCAAGGATTTTTTTCGATTCCAGAAAGTCTTCTCACCTCCGGAACATGAATATGTATGTGTGACTTATCGAAGAACTTATTCTCCGGCTGCTCTCTCGCCAGAATCCCTTTCGCAACCGTCAACGCCGTCCTCACACTCTCCTTCATAACATCTCCCAAATTTCCAGTCGTCTCAATGCTTCCATCCTTATCCGATGTCAAATCAACGGGCCTTTTGAGCACCGTCTCAATATACAATGCCGATCCTCCCATCGCCGTCCACGCGAGTCCCATAATCACTCCGGGCGGTGTCGTTTCGTACATTCTGTCCGATGTGAATTTGGGACGACCCACGAATTTCTGAAGGTTGTCGGTACTGATTGTGATCTTTTCAGCGGTAGTTTTCAATGATTCTGATGACGTTGGCGTACTGATGGGCTCCGAATTCTCACTAATAGCAGTGGTAGCCTTCTGAGTCGGCTCTTCGTCTTCAACCTGTTGCTCAGCAATCTGCAGAGCTGCTTTTCGGAAAATCTGAAACACAAATAGTTAAAATATAAGATCGTTTTTAATTCCAGTACTCGTTCAATGTGCTGCTGCAAATTTCTGACTCCCGACTCTCGACAGTAATGCTTGATGAGCTCCTCCAGCGCGGAATCTTGAATTTCCAATTGATCATTCGAGAGAGAAGTGTCTTTTCTCAGCTGTGGAATCAGATGTTGATGAGCAATGGCGACTTTCTCTTCGGCCAAATATCCACTGACATCGATCATTTCCATTCGATCACGAAGGGGGCCCGGGATTTTTGAGATTTCGTTTGCCGTGCAGATGAAAAGAACTCTGGAAATTTTTAAAATTTTGTTTTCTGAAAAAAATAATAATTTTGACCTGTAGATCAAAAAAATTGGCCGCGAGCGCGCGAAATTTCGTTCGAAAATCGCCGCAGCCGTCATTCGCGATCGCTTCATTTTTCACTCTAATTTTTTTGTTCTCAATAATTTTCCCCGTTTTTGTGCCAATTTTCGAGCTCCGGGACAATAGTGGCGTTTCGCAACTATGACATTTCGAAAGTGCTACGTTTTGAAAGCAAAACTTTGCACTTTCGAAATGTCATACTTTCGATCGCACTTTCGAAATGTCGCGGAGCCCAATTTTCGAGATTTTACTAAAATATACAAAATTTTCTTCTCATTATTATCATAAAAACTCCCTTTTTTCCCGCAAAAAAATGTCTCTAATTTCAGATTTCCTAACCCCTCATTAACAACTCCAATCTTCTCACAATGAGCGCCGCCGCCTACGAAGGAAAGTTCAGTGCTTTGGATCCCATGTTCCAGAAGAAGTGAGTTTCCCTTCTCGCTTCCGGTTCTAAAATCCAATTTTCAGATCCACCGAACAAAAAGAGGGTTTCAACGATCATCTGGAAAAGGACTGTCAACGTCTTCAGAAGCAAATCGATGAGATTCTAGACGCCCGACGTCGTCGCGCCAAGGAGATTCGCCAGCTGACAGAGCAAGCCGAGCATCAACAAATTGTGATTTCGGTGATGCGAAAGTTCGCCCTAATGGGAAAAACCAAAGTCGACGAGCGCGTGGTTCGCGATTCGGAGGCGAAGACGTTGAGCCTTCGCGAGGAGCTGAATGCGTTGAAAAAGAAGTTGAATCTAACGGATCAATTCCGGAAGACGTTGGAGGAGAATCGTCATCTCAAACAGCGACTGCTCAGGAAAACCGAGTTCTGTGCTCAATTCCCGCTCGGTGAGCCGTGCGAAGAAAATACTCTTTTCGAGGGTCTCATGTACACAAAAGCGGCTGTCGTGGATACGATGAAGACGTGTTTCGAGGAGATGGACGACGTTTTTCCACGTGGAGCTCCATCGATGGAAGGGGATTCAGAAGGATCTCAAGAAGATTTTTCAGAGGAAGAAGAATCGCTGGAATTGGAGTGGAATCTGATGATCCATGATCTATTCCAGCAGGAGCAGCGGAGCTTCCAAGAAGAGATCGACGAGCAGGAGGAATCTCAATATCAAGATGAGATGAGCATTTTGAATCTGCTTGTCGAAAAAGCGATCGAAAGAAGCCTTCTGGAACAAATCGACGCCGAAAAGGAGTACGTTCAAGTATTCGATGATGATCAATGGTGAAAATTATTTTCTATCTCAATATTTCGATTATTCTTGTACCAATTTTTTGAACTCTGTCAATAAATTACTGTAAAAACCGTGTTTCTGATGTTTTTTGGATAGTTTTTAGTGAATTTCGAGCGTCCTGAGCTGGGAAATCGAGGTTTTGAGCTGTTCGAGATTTTTCAATCAAAACTATTTGAAAATTGAGTTATCGAACTTTTTCCGGAAAAAATGTTCGGAAAATCGGAGACAAAATGTGTTAAAAAATGATGATTTTCGGTCAAAATCTCTAATTTTACGACAATTTGTGTCTATTTTTTCTGAATTTCCAAAATTACTTTCCAATTTTCCGAAAAAAAAATCGAGAAACTTCCGACCGTAGAAATTTTCCGAAGAAAATCAAAAAATTGGAGAACTCGTTTTCCCATTTTCAACCAAAGCCTGTAACTTATTCACCTCGACAAATCCACTGGCACATCCAAAAAGTGATCGTTAAAATTCGCATTCTGCTCCGGATCCAACAATTCCAACAGAGCAGATGCCGGATCTCCATGGAAACCGGCTCCTCCGATTTTGTCGACCTCGTCAATGAGGACGAGTGGATTCTCCGTCTTCACCTTCTTCATACACTGAATCATTTTTCCGGGCATTGCTCCGACGTAGGTCCGGCGGTGTCCTTTGATTTCCGCAACATCCGTCATTCCACCGACTGAGAATCGGAAGTACTGAAAAATATCGGTTTTTAAAATGATATCGTTTCTCTATTACCTCTCTATTGAGCGCGTTTGCAATGGATTTCGCGATCGAAGTCTTTCCAACTCCCGGTGGTCCATGGAAGCAGAGAATCTTTCCTCCAACAGATTTCCTTAACAAATTCACAGCGATAAACTCCATAATTCTCTCCTTGACATCCTTCATTCCGTAGTGTCCTTCATCAAGAGCCTTTTTCGCATGTGACAATCGTCGATTTTCTGGAGACGTGAGACCCCATGGAACACTTGTCAACCATTCGAGATAGTTCCGGGTGACACTGAATTCACTTGAATGGGGATCCAGAAACTGTAGTTTCGTCTTTTCCTCATTGATCACTTTCAACGCGTATTCCGGGACTGCCAGTGTCTTTATTCTCTCGTCAATCTTCTCGATAATCGTTGTTTTTTCGTCCTTCTCAATTCCCAACTCCTTTTTGATCACTTTCAACTGCTCATTCAGCAGATATTTTCTATGATGATCCTGTACTTTCTTCTCCACATCTTTGTTAATATCATGCTTCAGTTTCGCCACTGCTTTCTCTTTTTGAATCAAAAGAAGTGCAATTTTCAGCCGCTTCGATACATCCGTCTCGTCCATCATCTCCTGAAGATCCTTAGTTTCTGCCGATTGAACCAGCGTCGCGACAAGATCACAAAGATAGACAGGATTATCTATAACATTTTGAGAAGGGTGGAGGAGAAGATTGATTTGTTGTCCGAAGAGTTGATTGAATTGAACGACGTCTCTGATCGTCTGCACGATGGCCATCATCGTCGCCTTCGTCTCATTATTCTTCGGCACTGGATCAGCGACAACATTCTCGGTTCTAACCATTACAATTCCCTTTCTCTCTGTCTTCTTCTCTTCTTCTGGAGCAGCAGAAGAAGATTCTGGAGCCGGAGGCGCAGAAGTCGGTGTGGAAAGTGGTGGAGATGGTGGAGGTGTCGGAGGGAGTCCACGCTTTCCACGAGCACGCCGTCCATTCAATGGAACATCCGTTTTAATCGATGTTTCTTCGATTGGCTCGAGGACTCGAATTCTGCGATGAGCACTGAGAACGAGCTCAAGGACACTTCCCTGGTCTCGAACTTCGATGATTTGGACGAAGGATCCGGTTGGGTAGACTTCGGAGAGTGAGGCGATCGTTTCTTCTTTGTTTCTGAAAAAAACGAATTTTCAAATGAGGATAACTTTTTTCAGGGGATCGGGTAAAATATGGTCAAAAGAAAAATGTTCCTCATTAAAAAAGTTATTGATTGGTTAAAAAATCGTCAAATTTGATAAAAAATTAAAAGAGTTACGCCTTCCGAAATATGAAAAACTTTTTTTTTTTCAAAATTCGCAAAAAACATTTTTCGAATATTTTTTTTCGCAGTTTTAACTCTTTTTTTAACTCTGTCAATTTTCTATGAAATTTCACGATTTTTCCATCAATCGATAGCTTTTTTAATAAGGAACATTTTTTCGGTTGACCGTATTTTTACTCGATCTCTTTGAAAAAAGTTATTTGCAATTCAATGAAGATGGATAATTTTTCAATCCTTACTCATCATCTTTTTTCACAAAAACTCCAGCATACGGTTGTTTTAACTGTAGTTGTCTTCTAATCAACGCCTTCAGATTTTCATCTCTCACAATCTGAAATTAAGAAAATTTGTCTATTTTTTCGAGATTTCTGACCCACATCAACTTTCTTAATGAATCCTGGAAACAATGGATACCGATTGATAGCAAGAATCGGAACATTCGGCATGTCGGCTGGAACTTGAATTGCTGACATTCCTCCCTGAAAATTTAAAATTTCGGTGGAAATAATTTCAAAGAAAATTACCAAATCTTTATAAAGTTCCAGGGAATCATCCACAGCGATCGGGTCGTCATGATCTTTGTTTCTAAAACTGTATTTTTCGGTTTTTCAGTGATTTCCTCATAGAGAAATTGAGATTCATTTTCGACCATTTTTAGTCATTTTCCGGCTATTTTTACCGATTTTACCCATTTTTGGTTATTTTCGACCATTTTTAGTCGTTTTTAGGCCATTTTTCGACCATTTTTTGATAATTTTCGACCATTTTCACTTATTTTTCAAGCTTTTTAAACCATTTTTCGACAAATTTCTAGTCAGTTTCTGGTCCTTTTTTCGTTATTATCAGACCATTTTTAGTCACTTTTGGATCAATTTTTGGTCATTTTTCGATAAATTTCGGTCATTTTTCGACTATTTTTCAACCATTTTTTGACAATTTTTAGTATTTTTGAATATTTTTTTGGCACATCCAGTCGTTTTTAGTGATTTTTCGACCATTTCTAGTCATTTTCGACACATTTTTGGTCCTTTTTTGACCATTGCTATTCATTTTCAGGCCATCCTTGATCGTTTTTCGACCGATTTTTTTATTTTTTGACAAATTTTAGTAATTTTCGAACAATTTTTGGTCTTTTTTGGTCATTTTCGAACAATTTTTGATCATTTTTTGACAAATTTTAGTCATTTTTCGACCGTTTTTTCCATTTTTGACTATTTTTCAGTCAATTTCAGGTAATTTTACGATTATTTTCCGAGCATTGTTTAAACCATTTTTTGACAATTTTTAGACATTTTTCGACAATTTTCAGTTTGTCTCCGATATTTCGGTCATTTCCGGTCAATTTTAGTCATTTTCAGGCCGTTTTCGGCCATTTCTCGACCATTTTCAGAAAAATAAAATGAAAAAAAAATTAAGCAAATAAATCTAGCCAATTTGTATATCATTTTGTAGATCTAATCGAGACCTACATTTTTATACAAGTTCCGACTCAAAAATTTCAGTTTAAATGGGGGAAAATCGCTCGAAAAAAACTCACGAGTAGAATTTCTTATCAGCCAATTTCCCTGAATTCGCTACCAAAAGTGGACTTCTTTGAGAAAAAGTTGCAAAATTCGATGAGGTTGATGGTAGTGCTGAAGCGGTGAGAAACCGCGTGCGACGAAGTGCTGCTCCGCGGAGCACTAGTGCTCCAGCGCGGTACATTTCTGGATTCAAAAATTAATTTTTCTGAATTTTAAGATTAACATAGTTTATTTATTTAGAAGTAAATGCAATCCGCATGTAAACGACGACTCATTTCGAAACAGTTGTAGGAATGAAAATGCGTTTATTATGATTTTTGGGGTGTTATATCACATGAAAAAAATAAATTATAAATAAAACGAATTTGACGACCAGATCCCAATTTATTTCGTTTTCTTCGTCTCCTTCTTTTTCTTGTCGACGCTTTCCGAGGACGACGATGATGATGCTGAATCTTGTTCTTCTACCGGAGTTTGCCACTGGAAAAAATACGTTATTTTTGAGCTCGGAGCCAAAAGAATCCCACCACAATTGGATTCTTTCTAAAAAGGAATGGCCATGGTGGAAGAATGATGAGCGCGGTGAAGGCGGAAGCGCCCATGACAGTGTACATTGCGTACGAGAGTTGCTGAGTCCAGTAGCCGATGAAGAAACCGATGATTCCGGCGAGAGTGAGAATCACCTGAAAACTTTGAATTTTTTAAAACTTTATTTCATTTATTTTTCAAAAATTTACCTGATAGGTGCGCTCGGCGACTTTCTGTCCTTGAAAATCGATATGCGAGGAGATCTTCTGCAGTGGAGCAGGCAACATTGCGATCATTCCGTCCATGGTTGCTTCTGAATTCAATTTTTTGAAAAATTGTCAAGCTTTTAGACAAAAAAACATAAAAAGCTGTAAAAAAACTGTTTTCACAAGAGTTCCAACAATGACGTAAAATAAGGCGAGCAATAGAGCGCACATGCATTCTTTGGGGAAAAAAGAGGGGAAACAGCCCGAGAAATGATAAAAAGGAGAGAAAAAAGAAACAAAAAAGCTTTACTAAAAATTAAGGGAACAAATAAATATTTTAACACAGATTTTCATTTAATAAGATCTGACTTTCGGTGGAACCCAATCGGTTTCCGATTTATCGAGAGTCGTGTCGATGACTGGACGATAAGTGAGATCAACCGCTCCAGTCTTCGTGTCGATTCCAATGATGGAATGTTTGCGCCAGTGCTCCTCGAACGTCTTCTTCTTTTGTCCATCCAACGATTTGCTGTAGTCAAACTCGTCGATTCTATCCTGGAAGTCGTCACGAGCGTGAGCTCCACGGGACTCGGTACGGTTTTCAGCGGCGACGATCGTTTGATTTGCGTTGATGAGCAAGTTTTGGAGCTCGAGAGTTTCGACGAGTTCTGAATTCCACACTTTTCCAGAGTCGGCACACGCCTTCATGTGTTGTTGCTCTTTGTAGATCGATGCCATTTTCTCGACTCCTTCCTGGAAGAAAAAAAGAAGTGAACGGCTTAAAAGACGCAGAATATTTGTCAGAACAATAAATTCTCTTGAAGCACAGTCTAAAAAAGTGTAGTTTTTGATTTATAGGTCAAAAAAAGTTCAAAAAATTTGTACTGAATCTGCACTCGCTCAGTACAAATTTGTGGGCAGTTTTTGGCTTATAAATCAAAAACTAAACATTTTCAGACTATGCTCCAATAGGCTTTCTTGTCCTTTTAAAAATTCTGCGTGGAACCATATAAAAAAATCTCAGCAAAAAAATTATGTCACGTCCTTTTAATCCATTCAAATGGCAACAAAAATAATTTTTACGCCTCTCTTTTTACCTTCAACAAATCTCCTCGTCTGAAAACCGCTGCATGCTTCTGCATCGTATGCTGCATCTTCAACCGCAAGTCAATCGCTGGAATGTCTCCTTTCGAGTGAAGAAGTCCATTCAAATTGTCACGAGACTTCTCTTCACAATTTGCTGGAAGTTCTGGAATCGAGTCTCCAGGCTTGTTTTCCTTGAGGATACTGAAAAAAGGCATAAAAACTGAACAAGAGGATAAAATCTCACTTCAAAGCACACGATCTTCCAAAGATAACCAAATCGAGAAGAGAGTTGGCTCCAAGTCGATTGGCTCCGTGAACAGAGTGAGCAGCGCACTCTCCAGCAGCATAGAGTCCTGGGATCACTTGATCTCCCTTCTCCGGAGTGTAATTGAGAACTTGTCCCTTGTAATTCGTTGGAACTCCGCCCATGTTGTAGTGAACTGTTGGGATAACAGGAATCGGTTCTTTCGTGACATCAACGCCCGCGAAGATCTGAGCAGTCTCCGAGATTCCTGGCAACCGCTGATGAAGTTGCTCCGCTGGTAGATGGTGCAATTGAAGATAGATATGATCCTTGTTCGGTCCGACTCCTCTTCCTTCGATGATTTCCATTGTCATGGCTCTCGAAACGACATCTCTCGACGCTAAATCCTTGGCAACCGGAGCGTATCTCTCCATAAAACGTTCTCCTTGTGAGTTCACAAGATATCCTCCTTCTCCACGAGATCCTTCAGTGATCAAGCATCCAACACCGTAGATTCCAGTTGGATGGAACTGAAAGTAGGATTATACTCATTTTTTTGAAAATTTCTCAAAATGATCGTCTCAATTCCACTATTTAGGAAAATAACAATAATTTTGCACAAAAATCGTCAAAAATCGATTTTCAAGCCTGAATTTTTTCTAACATATTTCAAAAAATGTAGAATTTTTCGCTGATTCGAATGCACCTAATATCGTTGCTCAAAACGCATTTTGAAGCGAGTTATGAACGTTTGAAGTTTTCATGAGAGACGCAACCATTTTCTAGTTTCTCTGCGTCTCTTCGACAGCGAGAGTATCTGCTTTCTCTGCGCCTCTCTCACTGATACTTCAAATGCTCTTAATTCGCTCCAAAATGCGTTTTGTGCAGCGATATTAGGCTCTTATCTAATCTGCGTAAAATTCTACATTTTTTGAAATAGGTTAGAAATTGAGGCTTGAAAATCGATTTTTGCGCGAAAATTTTGCTATTTTCGTAAATACTGTAATTGAGATAATCATTTCAGGAAACATGAGTATAATCCTACTTGAACAAACTCCATATCGGAGTTTCGGATTCCGGCGCGAGCCGTCAACGCCGTTCCATCTCCAGTACAAGTGTGAGCCGACGTGCATGAGAAGTAGGCTCTACCGTATCCCCCGGTAGCGAGCACAGTATTCTTGGCACGGAAACGATGAATTTGGCCAGTTTCAATGTCCAGCGCAACAACTCCGATGCATTTTCCTTGATCCATGATCAAATCGAGAGCGAAATACTCCACGAAATAGTTACAATCGTACTGAAGAGATGCTCCATAGAGAGTGTGAAGAAGGGAATGTCCTGTTCTATCGGCAACACAGCAGGTACGATGAGCCTGTCCTCCACGGCCGAAATCATTGGATTGTCCTCCGAAAGCACGCTGATAGATCTTTCCATCAGTGGTACGAGAGAAAGGCATTCCATAGTTCTCGAGCTCAATAATAGCTCTTTCGGCTTCCCGGGTCATATAGTGAATCGCATCTTGATCTCCAAGCCAATCAGAACCCTTGACAGTGTCGTAGAAATGCCAACGCCAGTTGTCTGGATTCATGTTTCCCAAAGCGGCATTTACGCCTGGAACAATTCAAAATTAATCAATCTTTATTCAAAAATATTCTCAAAACCTCCTTGAGCCGCAACCGTATGCGATCTGGTTGGAAACAACTTCGTAATAACGGCGGTTTTCATTCCACCTTCCGAGAGCCCCATGGCTGCTCTCAAACCGGCTCCTCCGGCTCCAACGACAACCGCATCGAATGTGTGATCGATGACATCGAAGTTGGTCGTCGCGCTCACCTTTTTTCTGAAAAATATCAATTTTTTCCGAATTCAAAGTTTTATTCGAAAAATTACTTCATGTAGGTGCGAACCGGCGTTTTCGCACGCGACATCGACTTGACGACGTTCAGCATCGTGCTGAAAAATGAAAATTTTTGACGAAAATCACAAAAAAAGCGATGAAAAACAAGAAAAAAGGTCTTCAAAATCAGGCAAAAATCCAAGCCGCGCATGCAAAAAAAAAATACAGTATTCCGTTCGTTGTGAGACCCAAAAAAGATTTTCAGGCATGCGCCTTTAAAGTTACAGTAGCTGGCGCGAAATTATGATTTTTCCAGCGAAGAGATTTGATTTTCTCACAGATTTCCATAGAAAATTGAGAAAAATGTGGACTTTTAACGAAAATCACAAAAAGATTACCAGAAAAACAAGAAAAAAGTCTTCAAAAGCCGAAAAAAAGGTTGCAAAAAAAAGCTTGCCGATTACGGTGGCAGATGATTTTTCAAGAGAAAAACTGAATTCTTCCGTTTCCGAACTTCTTGCTGATGTCCTGTGAAATAAAATTCATAAATTTACATTTTATCGATTTATCGAAAAGAAAAAAGAAACAATAGACAAACACGATCTTTGAAAATTGAAAAAAGACCATCATCTTTCGAAAACTAACAGTCTACATTTTAAAAAAGGTTTTATTGAGAGGAAGGGGTCTAGAGCACGACACGAAAACTCGATTTATATTCAATCCAACGTAATGTCTACCAGAACCACTTGGACATCCATTGTGGGAACCAGTTATCATAGAATTTCGGACCGGCGTACTCGGAGTGTTGACGCCAAAGATGCTCGCGAGCCTCGACGGATCCCCATGAGTGAGCGAAGACCTCGGTTGCCGATGGATCCCACCACTTTTCGCCAAGGGTGAAATATACGGGTTCTCCGTACCAGGTTCCAGTCTTCCATCCTGGAACATCCTTCATAATCTCCTCCTCGAGGGCGCGATTCTTGGCCATCAGTTTAAGCCAATATCTGTCTCGTTCGGCCGTCAGGAATGGCTGCATCGCATTGTTGATGTCGACGTCTTCGAACTTTTCCGTGCTGAAAACTGATGGTTTTTATGGGGAATAGTAAATTAATCGGGATTACATGAATGCCTTCTTCTTTTCAAGAGCTGCGTAACATCCATAAGCGGTGGCTCCGGCAATCACGGCAACGACGGCTCCCGCTGGAATAAAAATAGTTATTTTTTTAATTGAAGTTATTTTCTTCAAAAATAAATACTTCATCTTGAATATGTTCAATTTTTTTTATTCCGCTTGAAAATTGGTTTCTGATGGTTTTTTCTTTTCTTTTTTGCTTCGGCGATAAAAAATGGCGAAAATTATTGTTTTTTCCAAGAAATTTTCTATTTTTTTTACAAATTTCCGTTTCAATCTCATATTTTAGAGCTTTTCCATCTTTTTCCCCACCCAAAAATAGACTTACGACTCCAAACAAGCTTGGGGAATGTACGATGGAAGTTGAAGGCTCGATAGCCTCCTTTTGGAGGCATATCCTGCCGGAACTCTGCTCCCGAGGCCATGTTACCTGGTAATAACATATTTCTTTTATTATTTGTTTGAAAAAATGAGAAATTTTGATGAAAATCGAGCTAAAAATGGATTGAAGCTGAAAACAAGCAAGCCGTGCAGGTTTTGCGGCGCGGTTTTAGGGGCGGGGCTAAGGGAGTGCAACGTCGCCGCACACTTTTTCTTGACTTTTTTTTGGCGGGATTTGCAATTTTTTTGAATCATTTTCTTTCTTTTTTCAGCTTTTTCTTGTGTTTTCTCTTCGAATTTTATATATTTTTCAGTCGCAAAATGAATGCCGAGCGAAACCAAGACATTCTCAAGCTCTACTCCCAAGCAATCTTCATCAAAGGTGTCAAAAATGCCGAACAATTTCTCGAGGAGAATTTGCCGATCGATGGTGACCAAAAGGATCGTCAACTGACAAAAGTGCTCACCGCAGAGAAAAAATTCGAGGATAATCGGAAGAAAATCGAGGAATTGATGAAGGAACGCGAGGAGTTGACAGCTGGTGGGAAATTTGTTTTCAATTTTTGTGTCGATTTTTTAATTTTTTTTGTTTCAGAACTTGTTGATTGTGATGTGGATTCGTTGGAGCAGTTGAGAGCCGAGAGAGACGCGTTGCTGAGAAAACGTCAGGACGATAAGAACACCACTATTACGGTATTCTGATTCCATCGATTTAATTCCATCCCCTTTTAGTTCCAGAGCCAAAAATCGATCGACGAGATTCTGCGAATGAAGAAAGAAACCGAGAAGATGCGTGCTTCCATTGAGACCATGAAGAAGGAGAATATGTACATTTGTGCCCTCTAATTCCTTATTTGTTCCCTAACTTTTTCTTTCTGTTGTAAATATAAAGATCCTCTTCTCACAAGTCGAAAGAAAACGGAAGTTTTATTTTGAAAAAGTACAACATAACATTTGGAGGAGAGACGCAGCTTTCTTATTATTTGCGAACACGAAAAGCAAAGTGACCATCACATCGGACACTTTGCTTATTTTCTCGAGGAGCTCTCTCTCGCTGACCAGCTCATTTCTCAAGTTTTTAATTTACAAATTATGCTTCCGAAAACTGGATCCTTCGATGCGTTGCCCAAGAGCTTTAGGGCGAGTTTGAGAAGTGAGTTTTGGTGAAAAATCTCGAAAGAAAATTTAATTTTCCAGTGAATAGAATCGAATTGGAAGATTCTTACTTGCTAGAGCCGTTAGATATTTGCCAACTGAGCCCGAAATAAAGTTGAAATTTTTTGATTTTTTTCTGAAACCGAAATTATTTTCTCATCTCTGATTCTTCCCCATTATAAACACTTCCATTAGGTCACTTGAATTTTGTAATTTTTTCAGTTTTGACAGAAATCTATTGGAAAATCGATTTTTATAAATACATATGGATAATTTCATGGTTTTTAGGAACTCAAAGTGTCGAGGGATCTGATATTTTTGACTACATGGAAGAGGAAATTTCTAGAAGGTGAGTAAATTTGTATTTCTCGAATTTCGAGCCGTGACATTTCGAATGTGCGACGTTTCGAAAATGTGACATTTCGAAAGTGTGATGTTTCGAAAGTAGGACGTTTAGAAAGTGCGACGTTTCGAAAATTTGACAATGAAAATTCGAAAATTTGACAAAGAAAATCGAAAACGCAAGCGCGACGTTTCGAAAGCAAAAAATTCAAAATTTGCTTTCGAACGTCGCACTTTCGAAATTCCACACTTGCGAAACGTCGCACTTTCGAAATGTCACACTTTCGAAATGCCACAGAGCCGAAAACAATGCGCGCCCGTATTTCCACCCCTGTATTCCGAGGGGGTTTTCCCTGATTGCACTGAATTCTGATTATGTGTACAAAACACTGTGCATTCGAAAGATATTGAACTTTTGGCAATAAGAAACCAAAGGCAATTCCATGGATGGGAATCGAACCCGCAACGATCAGATTGAAATCCAATCGTGTTATCCACTACACCAAATGGTACACGTGAGGAGTGTGTTTGAAATTTAAATATAATATTTCCAATAAAACAAAAGTACTGAATGACATTGTGATGAATCACGTGGCCCCGGGACCTTGCTAAGCCTATGTTGAAAACATTTTGTAAATTTAATTTTGGAGAGAAAAAATTTAAATGAACGTGACGGCCACAAAAATCACTGGCCAAAACTCTCATTCACGGAGAAACCCCTCGGAATACAGGGGTGGAAATACGGCCTCCCGAAAACAATTCATACAATATCACCCATAATTCTTCTTCAAAAATTTCATACAACCCTTGAAACTGTAAAAATATTTTTTGTTTCCAACTTTTTATGAAATTAGATATTATGATCTCGATTAGTGGAAGTTGTTAAACCTTTACAAAAAATTTTACCTGTTTCATTTTTGATACAAATAAAATAATAATTATATTCTGGATTAGAATTGCCGTCTAAATTTTCAAAGAACTTTTTCCCTAGTTTTCTAAAATTTTATGTTTCAAGAATTTTGTATAAAGAACTTACCGTTACTTCTGGAATTTTTGTTTGTTTGTCATCTTAGTTATAAAACTATAATTTTAAAACATTACATTGCATTCTAATATCAAATCCTACACCCTCTCCACTAATCCCCCAATTTCTGTTTCTAATCCTTCTCTCTCTTGAAAAGTCCCCCTACATCTCCATAGAAACCCTCCCACTTCAATCCTTTTTGTTTTCCTATTAGCTATTTGGTTTCTGGAGTACCATGGGAAACCAAATATTTTTTTTTCTATGTCGAAATATTTTGTGTCGTCACACTCAACAAAAAAAGTTTCGAAATATAGTCAATGTTTGGAGAGACTTATGCAAAAATAACCTTCAAAGATGTGTCAACACTTTTTTAAAAGAGGATTATAGTGACTTCATCATTTTTCTTCTTTTTCTATTTTCGTCGGTTCTTTTGCATGCATTGTTTTTTTGATCACTGAAAATATAGGGTAAGGAGCAAAAAGCTGCAAATAGAAGATTCAGTAAGAATAAAAGAACTAATAAGAATCTTTACTGTTTCAAGGGGACAGTATAAAATTTTAACAGTTGTTTTATGAGGAAATATCATTCAAATGTTCATAACTTTTTTTAGGGGGATCTGGTAAAAATATGGTCAACGGAACAAATGTTCCTTATTTAAAAAGCTATCGATTGGTTAAAAAATCTTCAAATTTCATAAAAAATTAACAGATAGCTTTTTCAATAAGGAATATTCTTTCTGTTCACCGTATTTTTATCCGATTCCTCTGAAAAAAGTTTGAAGGAGTTGCCGAAATTTGTAGCGGCCCAGCACTGACGCAGATTTTTGGATTTCAGAACCTTTGGAATCCTGGAACTAGGAATATGATTTTCATCAAGAGTTCATAATTTCAAAAATGTTCATACTTTTTTGTATAATTCAACTGAAACCGAAAAAGTTAGGATCAATCAATTTTTAAAATCGAGAGTTTTCGAAGTTTCGAACTTTTTACTATCAGACTTTGGGATTTTTCCAGATCGCCATATTCAAAACTTCATAATCGTGAATCTCAAAATTTAGTACTGACTGAAATCTTCACTGTTTCATAAAAATATTTTCCTGATATCTCAAAATAGATGATACCGAAAAACCTCTAATAGAAGGACAACCCAGTGAGCTCGAAAAGAGCACATTCTCAAATTTCTGTCACACTTTTGTGCGATTCGAATTTTGATTTTGTGGAGGTTGAACAATAGAAGGACATGTCCCTCTATTAGAGGTTTTACGGTAATATCTGATTTGAATAATATTTTGTGATTCAACTTTTGACGAGGATTCTAAGAACACTAATTTCAATTCGTTTGAATTTCCAGAATGTGCTCTTTTTGAGCTCATCGGGGTGCTCTCCTAACACAGATTCATTAATATTATTTTGAAAATTCACTGTTTCATTGAAACTGTACAAAGTTTGACTAGTTATTTTTTCTGATGATCCCTTTGCACGTATGTACATGTTTCCAGACTTTAGAATCTTTAGAATTCAGAAACTATGATTTTTTCGGCTTTTGGAGGAAGGATCATTACTTTGAAATGTGCATACATTTGTTACAGTTTTACTGAAATCATAAAAGTTCGGATAAATTTTATCGAAACCAGATTTTTCGCAGTTTCCATTATTTCAGATTACAGGGATATATTCTTGTTGGAAAGTTAGAATCGAGAATCTCTAGATTCAATATTGACTCTGAAATTTTCCCTGTTTCAGAATTAAAACTTTCATGCTTCTAGTTATCTTTAAGCATTATGGGATATCTAAAAATTAAAGAAAAAAAACAAAAATTGGAAGATTATCAAGAATATAACTTTGAAGTGCTTAATGGAAACTGTTTAACAGTACGATACTTTGAAGTTCTATCATCTTTCAAATACTGAATCTCCAATTTTAGATGTTTAACTTGAAATCAAGATATTCAAGAATTAGATTTCCCCACTAGATCGAAAAGGAATCAGAAACCCCATTGAATTCTGAATCTAACCATGCAAATCTCAATATTTAGAGTTACTAAACTTCCCATTCAGACTAAATTTCAGTTTCAAATTCACTTTGAAAACTTATTGGAAAAACTATAATTCGCTACTTTTTTCAAAATTGAACTCCTCGAGCTTATATCATTCCCATTTCTCAAAATCTAAATAAAAAAGTTACAAAATATTTGCATAGTGATGTCTCTCTATGTATGTTCTGTGTTCCGTGTCTTCCAACAACTATGATTCATCCTTTCTTTCCCCTTTTCAATAGTTTTTTTACGCTGTAAAAGTTTCTTTTGAGATTCAAGATAGTTTCCTTAAATTTTCAAAATTTTCAGCCCATCCCAATACTCTGGAATCTTGACAATTGCTCCACCATCAGCGAAACAATCTGGAGATTTCAGTCATCTTTCGACGGATTTTGTGGTCCCAAAAAATGAGGAAACATTGAGGGAAAGGCTCTTGGGTTTTCTGAAGAAAACAATCAAGTGAGTTGGAGATTTTTTTTCTTTGGGTAGTTAAATTGAGTTTGGAATTTGAAGAAAAGGTTTGTTAGATTCGAATAGGAAAACTTCTTTTTCACAAAAATTCTGTTTCAAAATTTTCTAGAAACAAAAAGTTTCCGAAAAATTTGATGGTTCTCTGATAAGTTGAGACTAAAATGGCTCATTTATATTTCCTGAAAACTTCTGGAAAATATAGAAAACAGACAGACATCTGAAAATTTCAGCTAATTTTTCCAAGTTGTTATTTCCGCCGTAGTTTTCTGATTTTTTTATTTGTGGTGTACATATTTAATTTCCAAGGAGTCATAATATTCTCTCTGACAAAAAAAAGATGCGAGTATTGAGAAACTTCAGTTGCAGGTTAGTTGATGGTTTCGAAAAAAGTGACTAATTTGATTTTGACAATACAGTTTGAGAAATATTCCTTTGATTAGATAACAATTAGTGATAACTAGTTTTTCAAAAAATTACTTGATTGGAAAATTAGATTTCATTTTTTTGCATTTTTTTCAGAGATATCCTCGGGTTTTGGAATTTTTTCTCTGTTTCAAAACTTTTTTGAAAAATTTAACATTTTGAAAAACATATTCTCTTAAACGGTTGTATTCATGTTGATTTCAAATTATTTCTTAAAATATTATCTAACTTACAAGTTTTTAGATAATTCTATCCCAAACTTCTATAATTTTTTGATAAGAACCTAAATTTCTTGATTTGACTTACATTGAGAAAAAATGAGTCCAGAAATTCAAAATTCAAGAATCTTGTAGACGAAGGGAAACAGTAGAATTTTTGAACCATTTTGTGGCAAATTTGAACTAATTTTCTAGTTAAGATAATTACCATGAATTCTGCATTAGAATGGCATGGCCCTCTATTTCTTAACACCTAAAAAAACTATTTCTGAATTCTCAAAATGGATAATAACATCTGATTGGAAACATATTTTGTGAGTCAAATTTTGACGAGGATTCTAATAAGACTAATTTCAATCCGTTTGAATTTTAAGAATATACTCATTTTGAGCTCATTGTGGTGCCCTTCTAATACAGATTTTGCAGTCATCGTTCGAATTTTTTCTTGACTGATTTTGGACCGGTTCTGTTCTTGGAGGTTCAATGTCAGAGTTCTGTTTCAAAATTTGTTTTCAGTACAAAGTTTTCGAAAGCAGTATTATCAGTATTACACGGCGGGGCTGCGAGAACCCGTGGCCTAGAAAGTGAAATTTCTAGTCCCTCTGCTGCGGCGGCGCCAAATTTGAATTTCGTTTTCGAGCGTTATCGAAATTGCTAATAAAAGCAACTTTCAGAGCAGTTTTTTCAGAATTTTTCAATTGAATATGAGTACACACCTTATTTAGAGATTAATTGAGTTCAATATTTCAATATGTGGCATCCCCTGACCCGTTAAACAGCTGGAATAAAATGGCAATCTTATTTGGCTGCTATCTCAAAAACGGAACTCTCAAATTTTCTGAAATTTTGCCAGAACGTTGCCAAAGTACAGAGCAATAATTTGACCGTTCGCTTTTTTCTGTGGCTATTTTCGTTTTTACGAAAAATCAATATCAGTGTCTGAAAATCCAGACTTTTGAACTTTTCTCAAAAACTGAACTCTCAAATTTTCTGAAATTATAGGAGGACCATTTTATGATGCTTGGCTACATTTTTAGAAGCCCGTTAGGCATGTTGCGTTACTTGAAACGACGAAAAAACGAACTTCTTCAGAAACCTCCTCAAAAATGCATTAAATCACACTAAAATTAAAATTTGGAAACGGTCAAAAGATTCTAAAACTCTCTCTGATCGTTTTCTAATTTTTTGTTTTCTCTAAAATGCAATCAACAGCTAGAAAAATGCATAGTTCGCGAGCATGCAATCAGCGAAACTGATTTTTGGGTTACTGTCAGGTGTTCACCATCGTATGTTTGCGGACTTTTGTCGGCTGAGTAGCAAACGCAGAAAAAACTCTTCCAGAGGTCGTCGCAGCCCCGCCGTGATTATATTAGCAGTATTATATTACCTATCACTTCTGACCTTAAATTATTTTTTAAACTCTCTAACTTTGAAATTTTCATAATTTTATCCCAAACTTCTCTAATTCCTTGATGAGAACCTAAATTTTTAGATTCAAAGGTAACGATAGTCATAAATTGTTATTTTTTTCGTTTTTAAAATTAGTTAAACATCGATTACAATTTTAAATATTTTTAGCAAAAACTTAGCTTTCCTGCAACTACTCTTCATGGATCAATGATTTTCCAAGAATATGACTTTCAAATTGAGCTCATTTGAAACAGTAAAAAAATGTTCACTGTTTCCCAAAAATTTTGATAGATTTCTCCATTTGTAAAGTCTCAGTGATCATAGGTATCCAGTATTAGATACTTCATTAAGCAAATTTTAAAAAATCTTTCTAGTTCAAAAATTCGTTCAAAAAATGGTTACAGACAGAGAATTTCTTAGTTCCTCTGTATTTTTGTTGGAATCCTTGTTAATATTGAAAAATTAGTTTAATATTGGAAATTTTCGAACCTAGAATCCCAATCTCTATGCATTACTCATAGTTCACACCATGACCAAATACATAATATAAAATAGTACTATTTCCAGTTGTTGATCTCTGCACTAAAAGTAAACCAAAACAGTCTCTCTCTCTCCCTCCAACAGTTCCCTCTCTTTTCTTCCCGAAAACCAGTTTCCATTTTAAAATCTTCCAGTGGTCTGCGTCTCTCCGATTTCCACACTCTCTTCATTATTTCTCGTCGCCCGAATTCTTTTCCTTCGTTTCACCCCAACAACGCATCCATTTTCGTCATATTTCTTCTTCTTTTTCTATCCCCCAACAACAATGTTTTCTGTTTATTGGACCCTTCTGGATTAGGGGAGTCAAGTTGGCAAAAAATAACAGTCTCTCTTGGGAAAGAACAAGGGGTAACTGGATATTATTCATTCTTTTGGCTATGTTTTTGGGTGTTTGTCAAGTGACTTCCCAACACTAATATTCTACTGGGAGAAGAAGAAACAAAAAGGTCAGATTTCGTTTTTTTTCAAAAAATTTTTATGGGAAGTTTTGGGTTCTTCTTTGATGACAAGAGTCGGCGCGTAGCCTTTTCATTTACGCCCTCCACCCCTGAAATTAAGAAAATGGACAGACTTCCTAGCGTTTTGACACTTATTTCAAAATCCATTTTTGGAGGACCCGTTTATAGTTCAAAATTTGTAGTCCGAATCTAAATTTTTAGAGTCATTCCTTTCATTTTCCTTTTTTTTTCTTTGTATTCTATTTTCCCAATATCAGAGCGAATTCAACAATTTTCAGTCTCCCACCGATTTCTGTTTTGACTCTCATTTTCGAACTCTATTCGTCACTGATTTGATAAAGTTAAAACAATACAAATTCAGTTAACTTGTTTTCAGAAATATCTTCTTTCCCTGAAACAGTTTACTTTCCAACTTACAACAGTTGGTTGTTCACACAGAAGAAAGTTCTCAAAATACAGTGGCGAAAATGGGTGAGTATACCTTTCTATCTTAGTGAATAACTTTTCTCAAACAAGTCTAATTTACTTGAAAATTAACACGTTGGTAGCCAAAGAGTCTGTGAGTAATACCTATAGTTTTTTGAAAATCAAAATTTGCTCAGGGCTCCAGAATTCTATATGATGTAGGCGTGATTCATAATCAAAAAACTAACTTTTTTCTCAGGTTATTTAATCTGTTCCGAACTTGTCAAAAAATGTTGCCCATTGATCAAATATACTCCACAAAAGGTTTGGTCCACTTTGGATGATCGGCTCCGAAGATATGGACGTCGGAGCAAAGAATGGTACATTTAGAACAGTTGGCATAACTCGGTTGAGAATAGTTCTCAGACGTTCAAAATTTCAGAAATTATGAACCTTAACATGTTTTACAAGATGGCCAAAAGAAATTTCCATTTTGAGAGAAAAATATTTTTTTCGAAGTACTGACCCATTCAGCCCGAAGTGGCTCTGTACTTCGACAAAAAAAAATTTTTGCCGAAATTGAAATTGCTTTTTGCCATTCTGCGAAGCATGTTAAGGTACATGTTTTCCCAAATTTTGAGACTATCGGGAATATTCTCAGCGTTGATACAGCCAATGAGCAAAACGTACCAATCCATGCTCCGACGTCCATATCTTCGGAGCCGATCATCCAAAGTGAACCAAACTTTTTGTGGAGTATATTTGATCAATGGGCAACATTTTTTGACAAGTTCGGAACAGATTAAATAACCTGAGAAAAAAGTTAGGTTTTTTACTTTGAATCACACCTACATCATGTAGAATTCTGGAGCCCTGAGCAAATTTTGATTTTCAAAAAACTGTAGGTGTTACTCACAGACTCTTTGGCTACAAGCATGCAAATTTTCAAGTAGATTGGACTTGTTTGAGCAAAGTTATTCACTAAAATAGAAAGGTATACTCACCTATTTTCGCCACTGTATTTTGTAAAAAAGTACAATAAACATACTCACGATGTGCAAATAGAGCAGTTTGAGATTTGCGAAAAGAGTTACTGAAATTGTTTTCGGTTTCAAAGTTTCAATAGTTTTTGGTGTGAGTCAAAATTTTTGATCGTGTGTTTGAATAATATAGAAATCTAAGAATCGAAGCATCTAAGAATCTAAAAATCTATCTCCAGAATTCCAAAAATTAAGATGGTGAACCGTCAAATCTAGGTCAAAACCTCCAAAAATCTACAAGTTTTTCCTCTCCAATTCTCGAAAAATAAAAAACGGTGTCACTTCTCCTTCGAAAAACCAAAAAACCGTCCATTTTCGCTCCATAAAACCGTCAAAAAGACGCATAAAATCGAGAAAAATCGGTTCGATTTCTTCTCGTTTTCTTCATTTTTCCCGAAAACTCTTCTTTGTTTTCAGAATAATTCCCCTCATGCACAAGGATTCTTCTTCCTCCTCCACAGACAAAGATTTGAATCAAAATCAAACGGAACCGTCGAAAACAGAAGACCCGGAGGACAAACCAAAATCAGTCAGATTTCAAAGTAAGAACCCGAAATTTAAAGAATCAGAAATGATGGATTCCGAATCGGCTGTTTATGAAATCGACGAGCTGAATTCAACGATTGCTCCGTCGAGCAGTCGACAGTGTATTGTTGAAGGAGGTTAGTGGTACCCACGAGTGTGCTTCTTTTTGTTGTCGTGTGTATGTGGTTTTTGGTTAGATGGAAAAAAGATTACTGTTTCGTATTAACTGAAAGTAGTTTGGATTTTTGATTTTTCTTAATAGAAGTAGCCTATAAGCTTCATGTAGAGCACGTTTTTAAATTTGTTTGGTGTTTTTTTATCCAAATTGGTCCACTATGAGCTGAGAAATGACCGCCTAGAAACAAGCAAATAGACGGAAATTTTTTTGTTTGATTTCGAAAAATACCATTGTTCCAATTCTCTTATACAATTTGGAGAATATTACGTTTCGTACTTGTTAATCGAGTCTATTAGCTTATTTTTCAACTGCTCAAAAAAACTTCTGAGCTTCGAAATTGCTTCAGAATCAAAATTCAACCATCGAATTCGGATTCGGCGCCAAATTTAAGTCTAGAATTTACTTTTGGGCATAAATTCTCATTTTAGGATCGTTAGGATTTTAGGACCACTATTTCGTATAATGTGGAAGAAATTTACTTTTTTCTTTTTCACTTGCTTATTTTGATTAAAAAAATGAAACTGAAGCTAGTGAGAATTATAAAAATTACATTTTGGCCTAGAAAATAGGCTCAAAGAGTTCTTATTCAAGTTTTGAATCTTTGAAAGCATTGAAAATTTTTTCGGTTTCAACAAATTATCAGTTTCTGATTACAGTTTTACTTTTGATGCGGCTTCATCTTGCATGACTTCATAATTTCAACATCTCTTCACAACATAAACTTTAAAAACCAAAATACCGTAAAACCTGTGTTAGAAGGGCTCAAAATGAGCATATTCTTGAAGTTCAAACGGATTGAAATTAGTCTTATTAGAATCTACGTCAAAAGTTGACCTACAAAATATGTTTCGAATCAGATGTTATGATCCATTTTGAGAATTCTGAAATATCTTTTTAGGTGTTGGAAGAGAGAGGGGCATGCCTTGCCAGTACAGATTTTTTTGGTATATTTCAGAAGCAATAATTAGGTTTTGAAAATTTTAATGTTTCAAGTTATAGCTGAAATTTCATAGTTATTCGAACTAAATGATGCAGAACTCATGAAATCCCACCACAAAAAAGAGTGGATGGAAACCTCACATCGTCTTTCCCACACATTCTCTTTTTGTTGTCTGTTTCTGTTTTGAACACTCAAAAAGATTTTTTTCTGTTTTTTGTCGTTTCTTGAAAAATTCACGTGGTTCTTCACTCTCTCTCGACTACTACAAATTCATTCATATTTTCAAAAACACTTTCACCTAAAAATATCATAACTGATCTTTTTTTGTCACAAAAACAGCAAAATTGATTTCTGATGGACGGCGAAACGAGAGGTGAGATTTCTAGTTAAGTTTTTAAAAAAACTCTTTTAAAAGTTTCTCAAGATTTTTTATATTGAAGAACAATTTAATTGAAATAATCGAGATTATTAAAACTTCTGAAACCACAGTTTTGAGCTTTTTTTCAGAAATTTTCTGTTTCATACGAAATTTTTCAAAAATTTCAAAGTATTTCTTACATTTGTTTGTTTGTTTATTGATCAACCAGACGGGCTACGCCCCTCTGGGGCCCTTCAGGCAACGTGAATTTTTAGAAATGGAAATTTTGAAATTTGGAAAAATAATTCCGTGAACTCGCCACTCTCTCCTTTCCATTAAAAAAAACTACTAACTGATCCCAAAATGGAGGTTTTTGTGCTCTCGCGACCTCAATTCTTGACGAATCGAAAAACAAAATAGACGGGCATCATTAGAGACAGAATACTGATAACCTGCCAAAATTTGGTGAAAATCGGTCCAGTGGGGACTGAGCTAGGGCGGGATACCTACGCAGTACGGACACACACACACACAGAACTTTGCGTTTGTTAATAGTAAAGATTAAGAAAATATATAACATGGATCAATAAATAGTTGGGTTTCCCCTGCAAAAAGGGTCACCCAAAGGAAGGAGGGAGAGAGATAGGCGATATTTGGTAACGGATAGATAGGGAGAGGGGGGTGAGAACATAAATATTTACAACCGGGTAATCGATGAGTCGACAAGGGATTCAAAGTGGGAAGGGGAAAGAAATGAGTCACAGTTGGCAAGAATAGCATTCCAGTGGGAAATGGACCCGTTATGTGTTCGATCTCATTTCCATTCGCGGGCGGCCAGTAAACGGATTCGCATACATTAGTTTTGGTTTTTGAACTGACATTTATGATGTGAATTAAAATTAATTCTTGTCAGCTAGGTTAAGTGGAAAGACTATGAATTCAAAACAACACATTTGAGAAAAATCGAAATTTCGTTTTTTAAAATTCGGTTTCAAATTGAACCTAAATATATTCTGTATAATAATCGATATTGGTTCTGCTAAAACAACATACTAAAAATTAAGCTTCTGTAAATTAGAAATCAGCATTAGGAACATGAATTATCAAATTAGAAACCGTAAAACTTAAATTTCGATTTCACTGTTTCGAAAATCTACAAAAAACCGAACATTCACATGCACAGGTGATTCGCGAATTACGCGTAACGGACCGGATAGGAATGCTCTGTGTGTTCATCAGGTATTCGACGCATAACTGATCCGTTATGGGTGTTTTTGCGAACGAGCACTCGCGAACGGACCCGTTATGTGTTCGATCTCATTTCCATTCGCGGGCGGCCAGTAAACGGATTCGCATACGGATCAGTTTAGTTATAACTTTTACAGCTGGATCCGTAACGGACGCATTACGGACCCATATAGAATTCCTATCCGATCCGTTCGCGCTTTACCTGTGTACAGTTGACTGATGGATTCGAAAAAATTGAATTTCAGTTTCATAAAAGTTTTTCTGTTTCATCTTGAATCTGAATGTATTCTGGATAATGATGGACATTGGCTCAGCAAATACCACATACTGAAAATAAAGCTTCTTTAAATTAGAAATCACCATAAATTTCCGAATCCGGCCCAGGTAGGAAATTCCAGTCGAAAATTGTCCGAAAATATTAAATTCTTCATGAAAAAGTTTATAAATTTCATGAAAATACTAACAGTATAAAGCATTTCAAAATTGAACAGAAAACAGTCAAAAAATCGGATTTTTGCCAAAATTTACCTTTGGAAAAATTGGGTCTCAAAGCTTTCGTGAATTCGAAATTCACTGTTTCAAATCGAAAACATCCCTAAACATCTCCGAGCACTTTCAATGTTCCTTTGGTCGTCTCATCTCAAAATTTTTTCCAGATTTGGAGTGTGCAGTATCCAAGCCAAAGAAGAAGCCAATCCAACGAACAGAATTCCATCCGCGTCCTCCATTCTCATGTGTTCCAATCTACACAGCAATTCTTCTCGGTCTTTTGATTGTTTTAATCGTGGGAGCTGTCACTACATTAGTCGACATGAAACCTGCTTTTATCTACGGAGAAGCTGAAAATTCGACTCTTGTCAGTTTGAATAAAACGCTAACTTCTATTGTAGAACCTCCTCCAGCTATTTCTTTTTCCACTTTGAAACCTCAGTGAATCCAATTTTTTCTCTCTTTTTTCTGTATATACGATGTGTAGGTGTCCACTTTGTCGCGATTCGAAATACCGGTGACTTTTTTTTCGTAATTTTATGTTTTTTTTTGTTAATTGCATGCAGGATTAAATAAATGATAGTATGGTATTGTTTTGCTTATTGAAGATGGATTGAAAAATGCTTCAAATTTGTTAGCTTTGAAGCAGAGAAATCTTAAATAAAAATGGAAGAGTATTCTCATAAAATTGAGTTCTGGAATCAAGCAAAAGTTTAGAAAAGGGCAATGAAACGGAACACTTTTTTCGATAAGTTTACTGGATTACAAGGGGGATTCTAGCTATTATTCAGTCGCCGGCCCTTGAGCCTCCGCAAAAACAACGACACTCCACAAGGATTTAGTGCGCGATGTTTAACGTAAATCGACATAAGCTTTCAAAAAATAGTTTTTCAGCCAGTATTATTGAGGGTTTTAGTAATTTCAAAGACATATTGTTGGAAAATTGGCCAGTAATTCATGGTACGGACTTCAAGCCGCCTGTTGATCGTTAATTGCGAGTTTAGTGATATATTTGCAACCTTGTGTCGATTTACGTTAAACAACGCGCACTAAATTCTTGCGGAGTGTCGTTGTTTCTGCGGAGGCTCAGGGGTCAGCGACTGAATAATAACTTATTGGCTAACTATTTAACAATAGATTAGCAGACCAACTGGTATGCTAACTAAGTAACAAACCAATGAACCCGTTACCTAATTAGCATCCCATCAACTTGTAATTCTCATGATCTGAATCTTCAAAAGTTCCTCCTTTCAGTTCCCTTTCCCTCGCTTTCATAACTTTTAAACGTTCTTTTCCTTCCCATTTTCCCGCTATAAAATCCGATAAGAAATCGCGGAAGAAAAAACATGAAGCATGTCGTCAGAGGGAAGGAATATTGAAACATTCTAACGTCGAACCAGAGTGGGCAAAGTTTCAATGATCAAAAAGCTTCCGAAAAGAGAAAAAGATCAGAAGAATAAAGAAAGATTGGGTAATCAGTTCAAAAGATTAGAACATGTGGATCTAGTTTGGAATCGGAGGAAACGGAGAAAGATATGATAAAAGTGGGTACTGTAGCTTGTGAAACGACGTAATTAGTGACGACATAGAGATTGAGTGGTTCGAGATTCGAATCGAGAATGATGGCAATTATGAAGATCAAGAACAAAAAAACGAGAGGCTGTGGGATTCTGGGATTTTGTGGGAGAACTGGAAAAGTTGAGTTTTTGGGAGGTTAATATTCAGTATTTTTCGTTCATTCTATGGATAATTGCCAGTTTTCAATAAGCCTTTCTAATCCATTTGTATCTGAAACAGTAAATTTTTATTTAAAAACCACAGGCTAGTCGTGGGTCCGATTTTGGGGCGCGACCAAATTCTTCAACTATCTTTGTGGAAAACTGACATTGTGACCAAGAAACGGACAGACTTTCCTACGTTTTACGTATAAGTAAGATTACATTTCTCAATTTTTTAAACTGTTGATTGTCAATTATCAGAAAACTTTCTACTCCATGTGTACGTAAAACAGTAATTTTTTCGGTATCAAAAAATTTATTGACTTCTCAAAAACAGTACTCAATTCAATTCAACCCGTACATTCAGAGACCAGACTTCACATAAAAAGTACAGCATCAATAACATTTAGAAACTTCCAGCGATATTGTTGACGTGCTCAGCGATGACATCGTAGAAGACAAAGATTCCAAGAGCGATCATTACGATGAAAATTGTAATGATGAGGAGAGTTATGATGAGGACTCTGAAAAAAATGGGAATTGTATTGAAAAATGAAAAAAATATCGAATTGTAAGAAAAACATCGAATTTTAAGAATACATTTTGAAACAAATAGGTTTTTGGGAACATCTCAATATACTGTAGACTTAGATTACTTTAGGATTACTGTAGTTTTGACACTGTACAAAGAGATTTGAACGGATCGCTTTTCCGATATACGTCGCAAAAAAATCACCGTGTTCAATTTCTCAACTTTTTTAAAGATGGCGAGACAGCAATTTTTGAGGATAAATTCTGTGCATTTTTGCGTGAGCGTGTCAGACTACGTACCATGCGCCAAACCTTACGACAGTTCATATTTTAGGCCTGTTTTTGGACGGAATTCAACCAAAATAGCTGTTGGCATATCAGGATCTGCATACACTATCTATAGCTCAAGTTCACAGGAGTTTTAGAGAAATTAAAGTTTTGCTGTCCAACCACTTTAATAAACTATGTTTCAAAATTTTTCATATGTATTCTACTCAACTACTAGAGTTAATGGAAATGTTAAAATCTTCAAGAGAAAGTAATTCAGTATAACAGATAAAAAATTACAGTTTCAAAACTTTTCTATGTTGATTTATAAGTCGTTAACATTATTTTGTTTATTTATTTATTGAATGCTATTTTTATTATCGTTCTAAATCCCGCTTCACGAATTCTCACTACAATGATCAACTAACAATTTCAACTGCCCATTATGCAATCAGAAGCATCCCCCACTTCTTTTTCTTCTCTCCAAATGACGTCGTTTCATTTGTTTTGTTGGTCATTCCGAAAAACGATGGACTACATGATTTCGTAGTTAGATCTATGGAAAAAAAACGGCGGGTTTTCAAGTGGATTTCTAAAAGGATTGAATGTTACTAAATGTGTCAAATCCGAGGAGGTGAAAGTTTTTTTTTTGGAAAACGGTGAAAGTGTGAATCAGATAACTTTCTCTTGAAGTTTTTTTGGTTGTTTCAAAAGGATAGGGTTATGACATGAGGGAAAAAAAACTTGTTGGGAGAAAGTTAGAAAAGTTTAAATTAAATATAAACTGTTTCAATTAGAAAACTGAAATCGGATATGCTTCAAAATGACATTTTCTGGTCCCCCGTTCATAAAAATCGCAGCCGCACTTAACAGTTTTCCGGGGGGAAATTGCAGGGGAACTGTGTGCATTTTTGCTCGAGCGTGTCAGTCTACGTACCATGCGTCAAACCTTACGACATTTCTTATTTTAGGCCTGTTTTCTGACGAAAATCAATTAAAATTGAACAGTTGGCATATCAGAATCCGCTTACACTATCCATAGCTTTAGTTTGTAGAAATTTCAGAAAAATAGGATTTTGCTGTTCCACCACCTTCAAATCGAATTTCAACTGTTTCAATGGGAAATCTAGAGTTGGATATGTTTGGAAATGACAATTTATGGTATCTTACTTTAAGAAAATCAAAACTTTCGAAAACCGCGGAAATTAACATTCAAATCATCCAGCTGTTTCCTGTTCGATTTTTTAAATATAAAATTTTCAAAAACTTCTCTGTTTCAGGGAGCTCACATAAAAAAGTATCAAATTTCACCAACAGTGAGTCGTACTGACCATCTCCATTTTTTTAGCCGAAAACCTACTGAAAATTCCTAATTCGAGACATTTTTTGAATGATAAATGAAATTTCAGGACATTTCTGTGTTCCTCAAAATATAGAACCAGGATATTGAATTTTTGAAACTCCATTAGAAAAAAAATTGAAAGTGATCGAAATTAGACTGCAAAAATATTTCGAGAATTAATTTCTCGTTCTCTGATTTGAAAATACCTAATAAGAAACAGTAAATTAATAAACCATCTTTGTAAAAAAACAACATAGAAATTCGAAAAAAAAATTTCAGTTTCAAATTATTTGGATAAAAAGAAGGTGCACTACACGGTCTCCTCAATTCAAAATTCAAACTGCAAGAAAACGTGAAAAAATTAAATAAAAATTTTCACGTTTTTATTCAATTCTTTTATTTTTGTACTGAAATTCTTGGTTTTTAAGGTTTTCAGCCGACTGGTCAGATGAAATTTCGATGTTTTTTATAAACTTTGTAGAAAATTCAAATCTCTATCTAATGATCTACGACTCGAAAATTTTGACTCAAAACTGAAGGACTTGATTGAAAATAACTGAATTTCAGAAAAATAGCTCTATTTCCAACACCAATCATTTTTTGAGGCTGGAAATTGGAAGACAGATTCAGTAACAGTTTTTGCGCTTATATAGAAAATTTCAGCCTCAAAAACTAATCGGTGTTAGAAGTAGAACTATTTTTCTGAAATTCAGTTATTTTCAATCAGGTCCTTCAGTTTTGAGTCAAAATTTTCGAGTCGTAGATCATTAGATAGAGATTTGAATTTTCTACAAAGTTTATAAAAAACATCAAAATTTCATCTGACCAGTCGGCTGAAAACCTTAAAAACCAAGAATTTCAGTACAAAAATAAAAGAATTGAATAAAAACGTGAAAATTTTTATTTAATTTTTTCACGTTTTCTTGCAGTTTGAATTTTGAATTGAGGAGACCGTGCACTATTTAAAAGTTTTCAACATATACCGTATTTACTCCAATAGACCGGCACCCCAAAATTAATAGAATTAGAAAGTACTATTTTTTGAGAATTTCAAGTATTTTTCAAGTGTTTTTCAAGCAAATTTGGGATTTCACATCATTTGGGACGGTTTTTACCTTTAATGACGGTTTGAAAAAAAAGTCTTATTGTACATATTTTCAGTGAAAAAAACACCATTTTTCAGTAATTTTTCGATAAAGTGACTCTTTGAAAAATAGACCGGCACCCTCTAAATGACCGGCACTCTCTAATAAATCGACGTCAAAATGAAGACCACGAAAAATAAACCGGCATGCCGGTCTATTAGAGTAAATACGGTATGCTGTTCTAAAATGGAAAAAAAAATATGCTTTTCTATGCTGTAATATCTATATTATCTTGTGCTATGCATAAATTCCACAAAAAAAGAATCCTGATCTTCAAAAATTGAGGAAAATCATCATACAAGGTGCTGTAAAATGAAAAAAGATTTTCGGTTTCAAGAAATTTTTCAAAAGAATAATAGCGCTTGAATTATACTAATGTGTTTCCTCTTTGAAAAAAGGAAGTTTTTGTCCTGACAAGCTTTTTTCAAATCTTAACTTATCTCTTCTAGGATTACTGTGACCAAAAGCTTTGCCTCTTCTAGGATTTTCTCGGATACTGTAACCAAACAATACCTTTTCGGACACGCCGGAGTAATAGCATAATACTCGGGAATATCGAAACGATTAGGAATAAGAAGTTTAACGGACCTGTGTGACTGCTCCCTCTCGATTCGTTGCATTTCTTTGTGTGGTAACGACAAAGGACGCATATCGAAACAACGAGAGGTGATGGGATGAGATGGAGAGGAAGACGAACAATTTGAATTGACGATGGGTGGTGGTGGTGGAGATGAAGAAGAGAGAAGAACAGGTGGGGGCGGAGGAGAGGGATGAGAAGAGATAATCGGACGACGTGATGAGGCAGATGATGAAGCTGTTGAGGTTGAGGATTCTGTCGCTCTGTAACACCATTACTTTTATGAAACTGAAACTGAAAAGAGATTATGATCTAGAACAAGATTTTACTTTACGAAACACAAGTTTACGTTCACTTTTTTTCATAATCGAAGTTTTGAAAGCGTAAAGTGTCTAAAAAGTTTCTGTTTCAGAGTAAAGGGGTAAATAGTTTTAATTTTAAAGTTTGGTTGAATCAAAGTTTTTTGAGGTTATTTTGTAACTGTAAAGTTTGGCAACCATGTCATTTCGCAACTTTTAGAAATATGTTCAATAGATTTGGAATCGTTAAGTGTCAAAGAAAAAAGTTTCTGCTTCAAGTTACTATCTGAAACAGTTTAAATTTTTGTATTTCGTTAGGTGCTTTGTTCTACAAACGTCATTTCGCAACCAGCCATTTCGCAGCCAGTCATTTCGCAACCAGAATTTTGAATCGTAAAGTGTCAAAGAAAAAAAGTTCTATTTCAGGGTACTAACGGAAACAGTTTCAGTTTGTATATTTCGTTAAGTGCTGTTTTTTACAAACGTCATTATGCAACCATGACATTTCGCAACCATGACATTATGTAACCAGTCATTTCGCAACTTTTAGAAATAGGTTCTCAGCATCTAATTTAGGCTAGCTTAAAAGTTGCACGGCCGGTTTAAGTTATTAGTTTTATTATAGAATTTCTGGGATTGAGTTTTTAGCTCAAGAGCTTATTAGTTTTAGTTCCTATTCTCATAAGATTCACTATCTGTTTCAGTTCTCTCAAACTAACCGCGCCAAAACCACTCCAGCCAGACACAAATCATAACTGCTTATGAAACTTCATACTACTTCCAGTTACAGTTTCACACTATCAACATATCTATATCTAATCATATATGTTTCAGTTCGTTTATTAAATTTTCCCATTACAGTGAATGGAACGGGAACGATAAGTGATAATAACAGTGAGACCAAAAAATACGATTTGTACATAATTTCTATTTGGAAGACGGATGGGATGTTATTGTAAATAATTTCTGTTGTTAATGGCAGTTGGAACATCGAGAAAGAGTTTGTAGTTTTATTGAAACTGGAAAGTTTGGTAAATTTTAGTGCGACTTCCTTCCAGCAACGGAGCATAGATGCGGTTTAGAACGACACCATGATGTTCAAAAGGTGTTTTCCAGTGAAAACAAAACAAGAAAAAACAATTGGGAAGATTTTGGAATTGAACCAATATGTGTTTTTTAATGGGCAGAGCTATTATCCACTAGGCCATAAAGGCAAAGTGGCGACGCGGAAAGTTGTATACGAAAGAGGGGCTGTCGGCAGCCTTGGCAGCTTTGAAAGCGGTTCAATTGGCATTTTTCAAAACTGAAAATTTGGTAAAATATTTCTCTTTCAGGAAAAACTCATTTCATGTGTAAGAATCGAAGGCTGTTATCATTTCTTTTAATTCACTGAAAATTTAAATGTTTTTCGATCTCCTAAATCCCTCTCTCATTTCGACACTTGATCATTTCCACATTTCCACACTAGACATGTTTTTTTCGATTCTTTCCATATATCTATCCATATATTACGCAACATTAAAATCATAACGCCGCCGCATCGTTTTGATGATTGGATTAGTGTTGCGTTGGTTTTATCATTCGGAAGCAAAAAGAAAAGATCAGAGAATATTTGGAACGAAGCCAAAACGAACACGTTTCATTTTTGCAGGAGTGAATTCGAGTGGAAGGGTTTTTTTGAGGTTTCTGACCATTCTGATCAAATGGAAGGAGTTTTCAGGCGGAAGGAGGGAATAAGAGTACTGTTTCAGATTTCATAGAATTTTGAAGCGGAAAAATGGATTTTTGATTTGTAACACCTATATTATTGTTCAAATGTGAAAAATTGGAAATTAGGAAATTCAAAAATCCCATTCGTGTCCAAACCCGGCCCGGCCCTGGCTTTGAGACCCATTTTTTCAGTAGGTCAATTTTTGGAAAAATCGATTTTTTGACTTTTTTGTGTTTTCTATTATTTTCATGAGTTATTCATGAAAAATATAATTTTTTGGAACATTTTAGCCGGATATTTCATGTCCGGACCGGGAAGGCCGTATTTAGACATGTATAAAGAATCCGATAATTCAAGAATTCAAAAAAGAATGGAACTTCAGAATCGCAATATCTTCAATTCTCGGCTCCTTGACATTTCGCAAGTGCGACGTTTCGAGAGTGTGACATTTCGAAAGTGTGAGAAAGAGGAAGTTTTTAAAGCAAAAATCATTCCTGAAAAAACGTCACACTTTCGAAATATCTGCTTCCGAAATGTCGCGGAGCCGAGTTCTCCAACTTTACGGTTTCAGATTTTATGGATTTTTGAAGTTAAAGGTGGATTTTGATTTGTCTTTTCCATGACTAATGTAAGTCAAGAACGTAAAAAATCAGAAGTTAGAGATCCAAGAATACAAAAATTTCGGACTCCCAGAATAGCAATATCTCGAATTCTCACAAGTTCAAGGAACTAAGAGTCCGAGAATCCGAAAATATCGGAATCTTAAAATCACTGTCACTGAGAATCGTTTTCAAAAAATGTATGGTTTTGAATGTACAGTTTCTGATTTTATGGATGTTCAAAGTGGAAAATGATTTGTTACTTTAATTTCAAATCTCAGAATTTCAAAATTACTGAAACCGAGGATCACAAAAGTTCAGAACACAAGAATCACAAAATTGCTGAATTAAAAATTCTCAACCAAAATAAAATTCCGTTGTAAATAAAGTAAATTTGTCTCGAATAGTTTAGTTTAACAATTGATCTCAGTTTGACTATAGCTCAAAATTGTATATTTTTGTGAAATTAGGTATCTCCAAAAGTCATATTAACGAAATCTACAAGTTCTCAATATACAGGATTCTAGAAGCTCATTTTAAAAAATTCTTTCTCACTCTAAAATCTCAAGAATCCCCCTCACCTTTTTCCGAATCCCGATCCATAAACTTCATCATCAAACGAAGGTGGTGGTGGTGGTAGTTGAGCCAAAAAATCGCTCATCGATGGTTTCGAAGTCCGTTTTCCCATCATTTTCCAACTCCGAGAGCACAATCCGGTGAGTTCTTCAACATTCTCGTAAACCTGAAAATAGTTTCCGGTTTCATAGAAAACTCATATATTTAGCCTTGATGTGAAATTCTTATTACTATGGTTGACTTTTGTCTAATAGTTCTTTTGGTAAAAAAATGTTGAGAATTATGAGTTTCGGGATCTTTAATATTGCTTTTGTGCCTCAAAAAGAAGCGATAAGGAAATTTGAATTTTTATCTTTCCCGCCCGCAGTTTTCAAGCTATTACGAATTTCTATGGCTCGAATTGTCCACGAGGAGTACACGCTTTCAAAACAAAGACAAACCGGTGAAGCCAATCCAGAAGAAGACGATGAAGATGTGGAGACTGTTGAAGTTGGAGAATAGTCGCAGAATGTAGATACATCATCGTATACACCCATTCTGTAATTTATCGAGATCGAATTGATTGTGAGAGAAGAATTTTGGGAGGTGGAGAGCAAGGAAAGGATAAAAAAAGTTACAGTTTCAATTACGATTTGTAAAAAATTGAGGATTTAGTTTAGGAATTACGGAATCACTTCTGAAGCTACATGAGCAGAAATATTTTGGAAACAACAAACTCACTAGGATAGATTTTGAGTCATCTAATTGTCAGTTTTTTCTCTCAAATTGTTTTTTTCTACTACTGACAGTTCAAGAATACAGAACTACCTCTCGACTTGATATACCTAACGGATTACATTAAACTTGATAATTATCCAAGATTTCTCTTAAACAGGAAAATTTGAACCAGAACGGTAATTAAAGGTGACGAGACAACTGTTCTTGGGGAAAGTTGCGGGGGAATTCTGTGCATTTTTGCGTGAGCGTGTCTGTCTGCGTATCATGCGTCGAACCTTACGACAGTTCATATTTTAGGCAAGTTTTCGGACGGAAATGAACCAAAATAAGACAGTTGGCATATCAGAATGCGCTTACATTATCTATAGCTTCATTTCATAAGAGTTTCAGAAAAACTAAAATTTTGCTGTCCCACCACCTTAAGGTTACTGTTTCAAAATTTTATCTTTAAGTTCACAGTTGAATATTATTCATTGAATGATTTATCTCTATATCAACCATTTTTACAGTTTAAACTTTGAAACAAAACAGAAAAGCAAAAACTGAATCAGCAGAACATGATTACTCCTAAATTTTTGAGGAGGAAATTTTAAAAAAACACTGTTTCAAAGGACCTCATAAAGTTTGAATACAAATGGGAATCTGGGAGGAAGAGTGAAAGAAAAATATAAAAATAGACCAAAAAAGTTACTGTTTCAAGAAAATTTTATATAAATATGAGGATAGATTTAAACCATTCCACTTGATCAGTCGAAATTACAGAATAGAGCAGCACTACTTTTGAAACAACAACTTACATGAAAAGATTTTTCGGCTCAAAATTATATCTTCAATTTTCACAAGTTACTGTTTTAAAATTTTTCTTAGAGTTTACAATTGAATACTATTCATTGCATTTCGCATTTCCATAGAAAAATCAATTTTTCCACTTTTATCACTTTCGATGAAAACTGATTACTTTTCAATTGATTACTTTTCAATTTTTTGAGGAGAAAATTCAGAAAATCACTGTTTTAAGGGATAAATTTGAAAATTTAAAAATGGTTCAAAAATCCTACTGTTTCAATTATTCTACAATATTCTCGAATTTAAAATTTCTGCACTTTTGTTTTTGCATTTGATAACAAGAGTATTATCTCACAGAAACCCAAAAGTTAAAATTCAAAAATTCATCTCCCAACAAAGGTGTAAATAATCTCAGTATCAATGAAGCATTAGTCTAGAGAAAAACTAAAGAAGAGAGGGAAAAGAAATCATAGATAGGTCACTTTTCGAAACTGATCAAATAAAAAGTGAGAAAATAGAAAAGGAGTTTGAAAAGCAAATGGTGAAATGGGGTAAGATTGCAATTTGGAATTCAAATTTGAAATGTCGTTGGAAGTTTTGAAAAATATAAGTACTGTTTTAAAAAGGGAACACTTTTGTGGCTGTTTTCAACAAGCCATTATATAATGCGAAAAAAATTTGAATTGCCCGCGAAATTTAAAATCAGATATGCTATTCAAATTGTCTACTAGAAATTGAAGTTTTTTACAAAAGATATTCAAACTTGAAAAAGAATTTCAAGAGAAGAATCTCAAAATCTCAAAAATGGCTTTCAAAACTCAAAAAATTGGAAAAATACTAAAAGAAAAGCAATCTCATGGACAAATTCCATGTGTTCTTTCATCTCCACACTCATTCATTTTTTCCCACTTTCTGTGTTCGAAAATGACAGTTCAGCGTTGTTTTTCTGTGTTGCCCTCTCCTTTTTCTTTTTTCGGTTGTTTGCCCAGTGATAAGCGCGGCTTTTCTCTACCCCGCCAATCGGTCTCTTCTTCTTTTTCTTCTTATTTTCAAATGTATATATTTGCATACAGAGCAAATGGACACAATAATATTATAATACACTCCCTGATACTGAAGATGACCACTGGAAAAAATATTTTTGGATATTGAAGAGATTTTACCCGGCTTGTGGAATCGACAATTTTTCAGAGTTCCAATATTCAAAACATCGATGAAACAGAAAAAAAATTGAAAAAATACGTTTCTGAATTCTAAAAATGGATCATAAGTCAATTTTTGCCGAGGATTCTAATAAGACTAATTTCAATCCGTTCGAATTTCAAACATGTGCCCATTTTTCGGGGTGCAATTCTATTAAAGGGGGATGGAACCATTTCCAAAAAATGGATTTTTTTGGTATGATTGGATGCAGAATCATGAGACAATAAAATAATTCTCTTGGAGCAATGTCGAAAAATTATCCTGAAAGCAGATATTTGACTGAACACGACAAAAATTGGTGCTCAGTCCCCAGTATATTTTGGGTAGAATTTCAAGTTGTTCCCGTGAAAAAAATTTTTTCATTGAAAAAATCAGAGGTTTTAAAAAATTGTGAGGATTTTCACGGGAACAACTTGAATTTCTACCCAAAATATACTGGGGACTGAGCACCAATTTTTGTCATGTTCTGTCAAATATCTGCATTCAGGATAATTTTTCGGCATTGCTCCAAGAGAATTATTTTATTGTCTCATGATTCTGCATCCAATCATACCAAAAAATCCATTTTTTCGAAATGGTTCCATCCCCCTTTAAAGGTGCAGTATTTGAATACAAAAATTTTCAAAAATAAATATTTTTCGGTTTCAAATCGCAATCTTATAAAAAAATTTCAACTCGAGGTAATTGAACTAGAGAGTGAAAAGCTTATTTATTAGTGATAAAGTGAGATTCCATTCATTTCCCTTTTACAGCAACTACTAAAATCACAGTATTTTTTGAAATAACATCTATAAAACTCAAAAAAAATTGAAACTCGATTTTGCTTTTTACATTCCGGGAAAGCTATGGGAATGGCCATGGAAAAGAGACTGTGCAATAACTTACAAAACTTGGAAAGAATTTTAGAATGATCTTGAAACCGCAATTATAAGAAGAGCAGGAAAAAGTTATTGAAAATTTTAATTTAAACAATAGGGAGCCGTTTATCGAATATCAAAATCTCTTTCAAAATCAATCAAATTCTGTCCGTAACAGAAAAATTTTTCTTTCGAATTTTAAGCCTAAAATCATATTTCAAAGTTACTATCAATTATGTAGTAACTAAACTATAAGAAAGTGAACATTTTCAATATTCAGAAAACATTTTTCAGTTTCTAATATTATTGATCTTAAAAACAAGCAACACAAAAAATAGTTGAACAGTGTGGCGCACTCAAAAGTTTACGAAGAACTAAAAAAGTTGTGATAACACCAAAAAAACGCTCCTGTGACATTCAATTTTCAGTCGTTATCAATAAGCTTTTTTGTTGAAAATTTGAAATTGTTCTGTTTCACATCTCTTTCATAACTACTTGACAAATCAGAACTCTGATTTCTTAAAAATAGTTCCCAAGTAGTTTCAAAAAACTAGTTAATGAACAAATTCAGGGTGCCCGTAGTTTTGTCATATTTTGCAAAACCAGATATTCAAAGAAGTATCGAAATTTCCTTCAAAAAGTTTGCACTATTGTCACAAAACAGTAAAATATGCTTTGAAAAAAATCTGTTTGCTCCAGATTCTAAATTTCAGAATCAGGTCTAGAGGGAAAACTTGAAAATTTTGTTAATAATTTACATCAAAACATGAGTGACTGATTCTAATAACTAATAAATTTTGATTGTTTTATGAAACAGAAAAAAAACATGTTTTGAAGTTAGGATTCTCGATCTGCAATTAATGCAATTTTCAGGCCGAACAAAGTTTGCAATCGAAAAAGTTCCATTCCGAGTGAAACATCATTAATCCCTCTGTGTTCCTTGTTTATGGCGAGAATAGTAGGTCAAAAAGGCAGAAAACCAGTCAACTATGGTAAAAGTTAATACCGTAATCCTTCAATGACCCGCTTTGGGAAACATGAAAATAGTCTATATTGTTGCTTAAAATTGAAGGTTGAAACAAGTATTTTTGGAATCCTGAAAAAATGGGGTCGGAAAACGCGCTCTAATGAATTTTAAGCAAAAATTCCAATTAAAAAAAGGCCAAACGGTTTGCCACATACACATCGAATCTCTCTGTGTGTTATGATGATGACTGAGGTGTCAATGAAAGTGCAAATAAATGAAAATGAGAGAGAAAGAGGAAGAGGGAAATGTTTTTAAAAAAACGGTTTGAATGGAATCTAAAGAGGAGGTACTTGACAAGAGAAAAGACATGTAATAGGTGCCAAATGGCAAGAAAAGGGCAGATCAAGGATTATTTGAAGAAGAAAGGGTTTTTTTGCTGTTTCAGAGGGATAGGAAAATATTTTGTAGCTTGGGATTATTGGTTGTTTTTTCCAATATTTTTGGCTAAATCTATGAAGTGTAATGGAAAGGGAAGGTTCGGATTTTGAAAAGGAATAAGGAGCCAAAATTGAGCAGTTTAGAGTTAAATAATCGCTTTAAAAGATTATGCAACTTTTGAAAAAGAGCCTGAATAATTCCAGAGAATTTTGAAGGCTCTAAAATTCAAAGTTACAAACAACATCTGTATTAGAAGGGTATGCCCCCCCTATTTTTTCAGAACCTAAAAATCTATTTCAAAATTCTCAAAATGGATGATGGCATCTGATTTGAAACATATTTTGTGAGTCAACTTTTGACGAGGATTCTAATAATACTAATTTTAATCCGTTTCGTTTTCAAGAATTTGCTCATTTTGAGCTCAATACAGATTTTACGGTATTTTCAGATGATATTTGATGTCATAAAAAATCGAACAGAATTAGTCTAAAACGACACAAATAATTGAAAACCTTGAAACGGGGAACATTTTCTGAAACTTGTTAGTTTTTCGAACACAAAAAGTTCAGGTTTCATTGGATTCAAGTCAAAAGTAACAGTTTTATAGATGTTGATATTGAAAACTGCTTCAATGATTTTTTTTTAAATCCGAAAACGACTCATTTTTTTCTGTTTCAGAAAATTTCTAACTTCTTTTTTCATTAGTTCCGAAAGTCGGTTTCTAAATTTCCATAAATATTTGTCTCCATTTTCAGTGAATCAATTCTGGTTTAGTCATAATAGAAAGAGACAATCTAAAATTATTATACTTCATCATGATACGGTTAAACTTAAATTTAAAATTATTATACTTCATCATGATACGGTTAAACTTAAATTTAACACACTTTTTTTAAAAATTAGTGGTGACTTCTAGAAACTATTTTTGCAAATTTCTGAAAAATATTTTTTAAATTTTGCTTAAATTTTGCATTTACAAATTTACAAGATCTTTTTATAGAGTTTTTAATAAAACATTTTGAAAATGAATCATTCATCCTCTGTATACTTTAAAAAAATTTCCTGTTTCAAAAAATTCATTTGAAAAATTTAACATTTAAAAAAATGTTGATGCGATCAAACATGTCTTCCTAACAGAATTACTAGGTAAAGACTGAAACAAAAAGAATCGAGAAATTAGTAAAGTGGTTGACGAAAAAAATGTAATTGTGTGTTTCTCTGCAGACGAGGAAGAGGAGAAGAACTGTCGATAATTGCCGCTAATCTTTGCCAAAAAAAAAGAAAAATGAACGGATAATGACTTCTTGAACACAGAACATTTTGTCGAGAAATTTTCGGGGGAAGACTGTTTCAAAAAAGTTAGATGTATTTCTGAGAGAGGTAACTTCAATAACGAGTTCGATGTCATTTTCGGGTGAAATAAAATTTTCTAGAACTTGAATCCTAGGATTTTCAGAATCCTAAGGGGACCATTGAATTCAGAAAATCGTTTAAAGAAATTTATGTTTCAGAAAAAACCTAAAAATTGATAGTCACTAGTTACACTTGGTTCTGCTAACTTTGATAAACGACAATTTTTTCAGCTTCGTTACTACGATTATGTTGTCCGGAAAGTTTTCTACCATACTTTAGTTGTTCTTCTATTTTTCTCTCAGTAGATCCCCAAAAAATTTCAGTTTGGTGTTGAGTAACTGATATGCGCCTCTAACATAAAAAATTGATTCTGGCCATCTACTCCTCTTCGTTCAGATTTTAGAGCCATTTTTTGAACAGGTCGAAATGAGACTTTCAATTCACAGTTTTTCTCAGACTTGTATCTAGCTTTAGAATGGTCAAAAAACAATGATTTTTAGATATGATGAAGACCAGATCTCCCTTATTATTATGCACATTGATGTTTTTAGTGAGTATCTGATCAAAAGATATTTCGCAGAATTACAGAATATTAGTTCACATTGCTTTACAGAAACTATGAGGTGCACCTGCCACTTTTCCAAAAAGTTTCAGCTATTTTTATCATGAAAATCCGAAAAATGGCCCTTTCCGTATTTGTATACATTACTCGCTCATTTCAAAATCTAATGCTGTAGAATTATGTGTGTGCAGAAAGAGTATTAGATAGTGATTTAATTCCGCACAAAACTAATTGTCTGCGATTTTATATCCACCGAGGAAAACGGATTCATTTATGGTAGAAAACTTTCCGGACAACCAAATAGAAAATTTATATTATACAGTTTATATTTTTTTAAATTGCCCTTACAAATTTCGGCTCTAAAGATGCTCTATGCTCACAAAATTTTTACTGTTTCATGAAATTTCTTAACTTTGGGATCACGGTTTCAGTCTTGTTAATAACAATACAATGGGGCGTATAGAATCCTAAATTCTGAATTCAAAACAAAACAAAATGCATCGAGAATTCATACAGAAAAAAGAAAGGAAAATGACGATATGTTGTAATTACGGTTGGACGGTTGGAATGAACTGGATATGGTGTATATAGATGTATTCTTCGGTATTGGAAAAGGAGGAGGAGGGAGAGGAAGAATAGAAATCGGAATGGCAGAAGAAGACGAAGAAGAAGCTAGGCGGGATTTTGGAATAAGGGGGTAAAAAAGGTATTGAGAATGAAGAAGGAGGAGATTTTAGAAGATTACGAGAAAATTTGAGATCATGGAATAATTAGAAAACTGAATCATTCAAAAGAGTTTCAACTGAATTTGTTGAACCTGGACGGTTTATTGAAAAATTTGAAAAAGTCCTTCTGTTTCAGATTCTGGTCAATTTTGGGTTCCAAAAATTCCATCTGTTTTCGGATTTAATGTAACAAAAAAATCGAAATAATTTCTGTTTCCAAAGTTTTATAAACTGAAACCCAACCTTATTTTTCAGTGGAGCTACTTCTCTCGGATGAATATTCGAACTTTAGAAAACGGGGTAGAAAGGTGTTGAGAGAATCGTAAAATAATTAGAGAAGTTTCATAACTAAGAGGAATTCCAACTGAATCGATTGAAACTGACAATAATAACTGAAGAATTTGAAACGGGGATTTTTGAGAATTGGTGAGTTTTTCAACCGAAATAATTCAGATTTCATTGGAATCAAGTCAAAATCAAAAAATTTCTAGATTCGGATTTCAAAAAATTTCTCTTGAGTTTCAATGAAAGTAAGAAAATTCAAAAAAAGTTATTTTTCTGTTTTTAGTTTTGAGATAGTAATGTGGTCTTCATTTTACAGTAATAGTAATCTTATGTCATATCCTAAATAATTGAAAATTACTAGCCTGGAGTTTTCTATTCAGAATCCTCAATTTGTTCTTCTGTTTCAGATCTTGATCAATCTTCGGTAAACCATTACAAATTGTTTAATGACCCAATGTAATCACAACTTCTAATTTTTTCTGTTTCCAAAATTTTATAAACTGAAACCAAACTATTTTTTTCAGTGTGTGACCCGCTGCTGGATAACTATTCAAATATCAGAAAAGAGGTAAAAATGGAATCGAGAAAGAAAAAAGAGGATATTTTGAGAGATTAGGGGGAAACTTGAGATCATGGAATAATTAGAGAAGCTTTTTGAAAAATCACTCATAAGAATTCCAACAGAATCAAAATTCCAAGAGAACTGGCAATAATAATTGAAGAATTTGAAACTGGGATTTCTAAAAATTATTGAGTTTTGAACTGAAAAGGTTCAGATTCCATTTTAATCAAGTCAAAATCAAAAGTTTTCTGGATTTGTATTTCAAAAAATTGCTCTCGAGTTTCAATGAAGAAAATTCAAAAAAGTTATTTCACTGTTTCTAGTTTTGAAATAGCAATTTGGTCTTCATTTTACAGTAATAGTATTTTTATACACAATTAATTCGAAATTACTAGTCTAGAATCTTAAGTTTGTTCTTCTGTTTCAGATTTTGATCAATTTTCGGTAAACCATTACAAACTGATTAATTGCAATGACAAATTTAAAAATGTTTCTGTTTCAAAAATTTTATAAACTGAAATCTAAATACTTTTTTTTTCAGGGTGTGATAAATAATCAAACTCGAAATGAAAAAAAAAAAGAATTCTGATATTCAGTGACCATAGTACAGAGAAAAACTGAACATTGAAAAGTTATTTTTTCACTGTTTCGAAAAATTATAATATTAGGCTATAAAAGTCTGCTGATATTCGAGCTGTTTTATGAAATTTGGAAGTTGAAAGTTCTCAATTGGCTTTGAAACATTGCGCTTACAGCACTGACCAAAAAAATGTGGTTGAAATAGGTGAACTTTAAGGATCTAAAAAAGTGGTTTCCAGATATCCGATTTTTCTGAAATTTTGTGGATGTATAGAGCAACTCAAGAACTCTATTTTTGTAGTTAACCACTTTTTCATAAGACCACAATCCAGTTAGTCAGATAGTGTGGAAGACCAAAGGCTCCAAAATAATTGAAATTCGAAAAAAAACTTGGTCTAACTAATTGGATTGCAATCCTATGAAAAAAGTGTAAACTACAAAAATGAAGTTCTTGAGTTGATTAATACATCCATAAAACTTTAGAAGAATCGGATGTCTGGAGACCACTTTTCAGGCTCTCAAAGTTTTCCTATTTCAAATGAAAACGCCAGTACTGTATCTTTCTCAAATAACAAATTTTCTCGGTTTCAAAGCATCTCTATAGATACATATGAGCTCAAAAAGATCAGTTCCTTTTCGAAATTCATTACTTTAATATTTAATTTTTTCTAAACTTCGATTGAAAGAATCCATTCGAAGTTTCAGCCTTCCTTCCTTGGGGAATTCTGCCACCAATACGTTTTCCATAAGGAAATGAAATCGCTATTAGGATTCTAGCTAATAAAAAGAGGGGGAATTCCCTCTGTAATTACATAATGGGAGAATAATTAAGATTGTGTAATGCAATCAGAAAGAAGATCGATTCGATTTGAGTTTTGAAGGGGATACTATTGCAATAATGAGCTAACGAAGAAAAATTACAGTTTCAAGATTTTCTGAAACAGAAAATCGAGTAAATTGTTTATTGTCATTATATGAGACTTACCAACACTTTAAAACGTATATTTTTCAATTCAAAATCCATAAATATCCCATAACAAAGAGAAACAAATCTACAACAACCAGTCAGTTAGTTTTCGCCAAAAAGTAATCCAACCTCCCTTTTTCTGGTACTAATTGAATTGTGAATTGCTTTTCGATCCGAAATGAAATGACCGTGCAATTATGAATTACGATACACACACATGAAAACACAGAAAAAGTTGAAAATGAAGAATAAGAAGAAGAAAGTGAGAAAAGATTGACAGAGTTCGAAAGGTGAAGTGAAGGGAATTGAATTGGAGAAAGTTACAGTTTCAGATTGAGATACATAAGTTTTGGGGAATTGAGATTTGATAATTCACGGAAAAAGAGAAACACCTCTACATGTGGTAATCAACGGATTACACTAAACTTAATAACTATTCAAGATTTCTCTGAAACAGGAAAAGTTTTAAGCTTGAATGTTAATTAAAATTGGTGGGACAGCAGTTTTTGGAGGGAATTCTGTCCATTTTTGCGTGAGCGTGTCTGTCTGCGTACCATGCGTCAAACCTTACGACAGTTCGAAATTTAGGTCTGTTTTGGGACAGAAAGTGCTGAAAATAGAGCATTTGGCATATCAGAGCTCGCTTACACTATCTATAGCTTCAATACACAGGAGTTTCAGATAAGTTAAAATTTTGATAATAATTTCCCACCACCTTTAAAACACGCATACTTACAGAGCCTTGTAAGAAAGCAAAACGAAATTTTAAATTTTCGGCTTTCCAATGATATTACTGCTGAAATACTAGTCATTCCCTAGTTACTAACTAAACAGAACTACACTGAAACCGAGAAACTTTTTTTAAGCCGGATGTTAGCTACATTTGGGACTTCATATTTTAGACAAAAACTGACACAATTTACATTTTTTCAACGAGAAAAGTTTGCTGATACATGAGCAAATTAAAAACTCAATTTTTTTCTGTTTCAAGAAGCTCTTTCAAAGTAAGCTTTTGTAATCTTTATGATAAATGTGGTGACACTGAATCTGCCTATGTATCTTTATGTATCTTTACAGGAGTTTCGAAAAAATTGAAATTTCGCTGTCCCACCACCTTTAAATCCCAGGAAAGTTTTTTTTTCAGAGAAAAACTGATAACGCTTGATAGATTAGTCTATTGAAAATTACATGTTTTTCAAAGTTTGCTGAAACAGGAAGAAATCTAAGTTTTGATTTTTTTTTTTCTGTTTCAAGAAATTTTTTCAAATAAAACTTTTTTAATCTTTGTGTTTCAAGGAACAATTTAGGCTTTTTAATTGGATTTTTTCTACTATTTCAATGTTCTCTATTTTAGAAATTTGATTTCAGCAATAGGCCCTTGAATCTTTTTTCAGACTATTTGTGTGAAGAAAAAAGAAAAATGCTCTTATTAAAAATGATATCGTAACTCTACTATTGAAATAATATTTGAAACTTTTAAAAAAAGTACTTTTTTCGTATTCTATGATTGCTTTTTCAGTTTTCATTTACAAAGTTTTTCAAAAAAAAATTTCTGTTTTAAAATTTTACCTTATCTGCTACTCTTATTAAATGCGGAAAGTATGAGCTTTTCGATTTGTGGGCGGAGCCTAACTTTTTGACAAAATTGTAGAATATTTTGTCACAAAGTTTGCGCATTAATAACTCCATTTCTACCCAGCCTATTTCTCTGATTTTTGTACTATTAGATAGGAAAATGTGGGCCGACCATCGAGAACTTAGAGGGGTTGAAGATGGACCACAATGACCCGATTTATGATCGCTGCGGCAAAATCTTTTTTTTCAGATGAAACTTTTGTACTGAGCTGATAAGGGTTTTTGGACTCTCACGGAGTCAGTTTCACTTATTTTTCTTCGATATTTTAGCACCATGAAGAGCGTACCGCCAATTGTCTTGAGCTCAAATTTCAGCTCTTTATCTTGAAAAATAAAAAATAGAGCCATAAAAATGTATGTCGATTTCGGCACGTTTTGATCATTCTCAATCTCTTATCTCACAATTTGATCTTTTATCTTGATTTGGAATTTTGAAATTTTCAAAAATGCAAAAATTCATTTCAAATTTTTTAGGGAATAATGAAGTTAGAATTTTTTTTTTATTATGAGCTAACACACGCAGCAAGTAACGCGGCGCAGCCGTGTCCAGCGACGCGAAGCGTCGCTAGTTTTCAACTGAAAACTTTAGTTCAATCATTTAATAAAGTGCGATCGTTTAATATCACGAAGTAAAAAAGACCTATTAACTTTTTTAAAAACCAAGAATGAGATCGTGAACAAATTCACTAGTATATAGATATCAAAAGAATAAAGATCCTGTTCATGAAATTCGTTGGAAACAAATTGAAAAAGTACTAAAGTGAGAAGCAGAATCCGCGAGGTGTTTTTTCCTTTTCATTTTCACTTTTCCCGATCAAATCGTCACTTTGAGAAGAATAAAAAGGGATGAATAGGAATTTACAAAAAAAAAGTGGGGATATTACACCTTTTCTTGACAGATGACACTTGTTTTCGGTGTCTTTTTGAGGTGTAGGTCAAAATGTTTTTATTTGATGAATGAGGTCTCCTTCTCTCGTTTTTTATTAATATTAAAACAGAGAAAGTGTAAAGAATGAGAAAAGAGGAAGGAGGATATATTGAAAAAATCCCGTATCATTTATAAATTTTCAGATCGATTATTTTGTAAATATTTTGAAACAGAAAACATTGGAAGCTGAAATTAAAAGTCTTCTTTCAGTTTAAATCAGCAAAAAACTATTTGGAACCGAATAAAACATCTTTGTTAGATTTCAATTTGAAAAAATTCTGAAACAGGTTTTTTTCCTGATTTTTTTTGTGGCAAAAATTCCTGTTTCAACATTTTGTACAAATCTTTTTATGATTATTAATGGAACTTTTTATTTGATATTAAAAAGTTTTTGAAACCGAAATTAAATTTTGCTTGAAGAAAAAAATCACACTTTCAACCAAACCATATCTGCAACAAGTTCAATAATATCACCGATTCATTACAAATTTCTGCTAACCCAACAAATTTACTATTCAACTCAAAAAAAAAAGAGTTTGACCACCCAGTTTGGATGCGTATATGTTTGTGGAGGTACTCGACGGTGAACATGCAAAAAAAAAGAACGAATACCGACAAACTGCACTTGAAATACACGGATTCTATTGAACAACAATTAGATGGCAAACAAATAATGGAATTTTGGTTTTTTCGAGAGTTTAGTTGGTCACAAAACTATTGCAGGTTTTTTTGGTTTGTGAAATTTGAGAATATTGTTTTACGAAATCACAAAAGTTAATATATTATCGGAATTTCCCAAGTTTCACCGCTCTCCATTGCGAACTTGGGAAAATTCAAAATGTTGATTTCCCCAAGTTCGCAATGGAGCGCGGTGAAACTTGGGAAACTTGAATAATAGTCGTATAAACAAATTAAATTAAATTAAATTAAAGTTTACCTTAATAACTCTCAAGATTGAAACAGTGAACTTCAAAATTCCGATTCAATAGTTCCATTTTTATTGAAATTTTATGATTTGAAAGTTAATTTTGGTTTCAAAATGTTGTATTTTTCAATTTTCAGGACAAACTAATAGAGATTACAAACCATATTTCCCATTTTTAGAATAATGCTTTCAGTGGTTTTGGAGGAGACAAGGGATCATTTTTACAGGTAAAAACAACACATAACAAAATTTTGAAACTGTAAAACTTTAGGATTTCAAAATCTTGGAATGTCTCCGAATCTTTGGCTTTAAAAAGTTTTAAAGCCCTGAAGCCCCAAAAAAGTCACCGAACAATCTATGATTTCGGAATCACAAATTTTTGCGCAAACGCTTTATAAAAAGTTTTTTTTTTCAAATTTACCCATGAAGTGATAACAAAATATGAAAATCATTGAAACTACTAGGTTTCCTGAAGGAACATTATAATTAATAGTAGATTTCCCATTATTTTTGCATATTATCTAAAGCAAAAACACTCTTTTTTTCATGTTTTCAGTAATTTTAACGATCATACGTTTTAGAAACCAAAGAAATATCCGTATTTATCGTTAGCAACACCATCGCCGAAAAAATACAATTTCCATGAAACCGTAATAATTTTGAAGAAAAAAGAACTAAATAAAATGAGAATTCTAACACAGTTTGAGCAATGAGTCCAGCTGCTACCCTAAGCTCCGCCCCTTTTTCGGTCATGACCCAAAACTAAAAGTGCAATAGAGAGAGTGCAGCTGGCGTACCAGGTGCAAAGATAGTGGAAAAACTAGAAAAAGTATCGCTTTCTTCGTTTTTTTCTAAAATACTTCAACTGAAAACGTATCAAAGTGAGAAAGTGTTCCGTCGTTTTCCGCACGGTCTTAGAGCTCTCTCTGTGAGCTCTTGAAAGTGCGCGTTTCCGCACATTTTGGAGAGCCACTTTCGGTCGGTATATACAGTGAGGATGCTCCAAGAGCATTTTTTTCCAACTTTTTGAGCAGGAGTGGAATGCTCACGAGAGGATTGGAGGGAATTGGTATCATTAAGGTGGGGAAGATTTGATGGGCTCGTGCTCTTAAATAATACTAATAATTGAAACAATTTTTTAGAAGAAGAAAAAAATAATAGAAACCGGTAACAGTCTTCAATCCATCGAAGTGTTCAAACTCTGCTTTTTAAATCAAGAAAATTTGAAACCGAAGTTTTTTTTTCAAATTTTTCAAATTCAGTCTGAAGTGAAAGTTCTTGCAAAGGACAACCCCTTTATAATGAAAAAATGTCTGACACAAAAAAAATAATCACAGTTTCAAAAAAATATCTATTACAAATTGATTATTTTGTTTTTGAAGAATTCATTTTAGATTTTTTATACTCCATTGGTAATGAATACTTCAAATAAAGTCACAATGGAAAAGAATCTATATCGTTTCACTTCTGAAATTTTGAAAATGAGACGTTTCCATCTTCAAAACAGAATCAGAATTCAAGTTTTAAACCTCGACCCGCCCTCAATTTCTTTGAATTGAAATCGTAAAATCTCTATTAGAAGGGCACACAGATGAGCTCAAAACTGAAATTTGAAAAATTGGAAAATTCCAAGATTCGTACGCATAATGAAAGTTGATAAACTTACATAAATTTCTATAATTTCTTGAAACTGGATATTTTTTTAATGATAAACTTATTGAGAGAGTAATTATAAAATTTTCGAAAACAATGACGAAATTCTGGAAACAGAAACTTTCTTCAATTCTTTTTTAATTTCTAGGTTCCCTGGGACTTCTTCTATAACCTTTCACTTTGGATAACTCAGATAATCCATTGATTTGTGATTGTGAAATGATTGGATTGATCTCTCAAAACGACATTGAAATTTTCAATTTTTCAAAATTTCAAGTACCGTGAAATCTGTATTGGAGGGGCACCCCGATAAGCTAAAAATGAGCACATTCTTGAAATTCAAACGGATTGAAATTAGTGTTATTAGAATCCTCGTCAAAAGTTGACTCACAAAATACGTTTCCAATCAGATGTTATCATCCATTTCTAGAATTCAGAAATATGTTTTTAGGTTCTGAAAAAATAGAGGAGTATGCCCTTCAAATACAGATTTTACGGGAAGCTCATCATTTAAAGAAATCTAAAAAGTTCCGCCTCTGAAACTTTGAAAACGGGATATCGATTTGAGAACAATTATTCCAAGGTTATTTTTTAGAAAAGTATCTCACAATTCAATCAAATTTTTCTGTTTCAGAAAAACTACTTTTCAACCTCAATAAATCACGTTTTGGTACAGCGAAGGTACACGCCAAAGACACATCAGCTTCTCCAAAAAATTCTCACTTTTTTCCCTCTCTTCCTTCAACTTTCCTTCCCTCTCCCTCCCTGTCACAAACTCTAAAAAATGTTTGTGTTTTCGTCGTGATGCAACCCTTTTCGATTGCGAAATTGTAGGCTTCGAGGCTCCGCCCCCTTTTTGAAGAATATAAATATGGATTCTGAAATAAAACTATCAAAAATGTGCTTCTTCACTCACGCAGTCGTTCTTGGAGTCGGATATTGGATTGGAAAACAGTATAGTGATGGATTTTCGGTCGGTTTTTTTGTATTCTTAGTCTAATTTATGCTGAAATTTTCAGATTCGCCAACTTCCGATCGACCCAAATAATCCGAACACTCAAGAGTTTGTAGTCCACGTGGAGAAGAAGAATTTAGGATTCTGGGAGAAATCAAGATGTTGTCAGGAGCATCCAAGTGTTGAGAAAAAGGAGGAGTGATAAGCATATTGAAATGTTGAATGTTTTAAAGATTTATAAAATTTTGATGGAACTGAAAATGTTTTGTTGATAAAAGTATCATGGGGAAATGAAATTGCATAACCACTTATAGATATAGAGCCACTGAATAACCATTATGTTATTTGGGATTTCGGGAATTTGGGAAACAGTACATTTTAAAGTTTAAAAAATGAATTCATCAGAGACACTTGGAGTTGGATATTTTTATGGAAGATCTTACTGTTTCCGACACAAGGTAAGAATAATTTGGGAATGTTCTAGAGTAATCAACGATCTTACCCAGAAACAGTTTTGAAGAAAATGGATTCTCTATGACAATCTGATGTTTCCAGGTACATCGTCTTCCTGAAGACGTCGACGGATCGGAGATTCATTTTCGAGTAGAGAGAAAAGAAGGAGGATATCCAATGTTTTGGGGAAATCCTTGGTGGAATCATCATTATCATCATTGTGGTTACTATCATCAGAAGAAAGAGGAAAATTCAGAGAAAAAGATTCAACAGAAGAATCCAGAAGTCTTGGAAGTGGAGAAAAGTCAATGAGAATGGAGACTTTGATTATGTATTTATGTGATTTTGAATCAACGATGAAATATAAAATGCGTGTTGAAAGAACTTAAGATCAATCTAAATGTACTGATACAACCAGTGATTTCTGCATGTCAGTTTGTATGCTGCAGGCTGTAACTCAGCTCAAACTGGACGGATTTTGATGAAATTTTTACAGAAAGATCTCCGCGACTTAAAACCACACAGTTCCAAACAGTTTGAAAAGAGAGAACTTGACGAAGTAATAGTGTTATCTCATGTCTTCTAAAACTTGAAAACACGTAAGTGGATTGAATAGTTTTGCATTTCTCAATAATTCCAGAAGTTTTTTGCATTTTCAAATTGTGAGTAGATAATGACAAGTTTTCACTATCAATACTCACATTTTTTTCTAAAATTGTAAAATGATCAATAATCTCATTCAGTTACTTTTTCTTGTCATCATTCAAAAATCCCAAAACAGAAAATTCAAAACCAATCATTTTTTGAAACTGAAAAGGGAAGGACAAATCCATAATCAGTTCCTGAGCATGCAAAAAAATGTGCTCAAACAAATAAGATTGATGTAGGAGATAGACTTCAGTTTGAATTTCAAATTAGGGAAACGGTGCGTTTGTTAATAGTAAAGACAATCTGTAAGTTCTCTTCCCAATCGATTTTCTTTTTTTCCAGGCTCATCTGCTCACGGCTCTTCTAATTGTGAGCACTTTATGAAGGTGTGCCCCGAGTGATGGGCGGATCACGCATTTTTCCCACAATACCCCCTTTTGCCACTGTGCACAATAAGACATTACACGGTCTTCTTCTCTCCAGTCAATCGATATTGTTATAAGGATTTGAATCGTGTCCAAATAAAGGAATCCTATTCGATCATGTACTTCTACGCGTTTCCCATTCCATTCCTCTCCCAAGAGCTCGTTTGGGTGTCAGGCATCCATATGGCCGTAATGCCAACTGAAGACTCGCTTGTGAAATTTTGCTTCTTGACGTGGACTTTAGCTTTCTTTAGAGCTGCAAATTGGTTCGATTCAAGGACGTCCTTGGACAACGCACCACTACCTCCTCCCCAATCATACTCTTATTACCAATACTATATGAATCGTGCGTTTTTCGGAGGAATGGTTCATGCAATTGTGCAGTATTTGGTGGTACACACTTTGGACTTGAATCGTTGGGTGAGTTTGTTTCTTGTTTGTTGCAGGGTTTTCTGTAAAAATAGGTCAACTTTGAGGGTCTGAAAAAGTGGTTTCCAGATATGCGATTTTTGTGAAATTTTGTGGATGTATAGAGCAACTCAAGAACTACATTTTTGTAGTTGACAACTTTTTCATAGGGCCAATTTCAAGTTAGCAAGGTCGCGCGGAAGCCAAAACGCTCAAAAATGGTTAGAATTGACACGGATAGAAATTGTTGTCGACCAATTTTGAACCTCTATAACTCTGCCAGTTTCCAATCGATTTTCATGATTTTTGTCTTAAAATGGCTCCAAAAATCTTAATTTTATTTGCTAGGGACTAAAATTCAGATTACCTCAAAAAATTTTATAGTTTTCATGAAAGAAAAAAATTCAAAAAAAAAATGGACCTCTAGTACACTTTTAGTTTTCATCCAATTTCTGTGATTTTTGAAAAACTCTAGAACTTTATTTTCGATGTTGACATCTTTTTCATAGGACTGCAATCCAGTCACACTCATTTCACGACAAAATCACAAAAAATTGTTTCTTTTATAAAAATTGTAAAAGTTTTTGAAGTTCTCTGAATTTTATTCTCTAGAAAATGAAATTGAGATTTTCTGAACCATTTTAAGACATGAAAATCGGTCGGAAACTGACAGAGTTATAGAGGTTCACAACTTTAATTTCAATCCTTTTGGAGCGTTTTGACTTCCATGAGACCTAACTACCTAGATATTGGTCTTATGAAAAAAGTGTCAACTAGAAAATTATAGTTCTTGAGTTGCTCTATACATCTGCAAAACCTCAGAAGAGTCGAAAATCTGAAAACTAGTTTTTCAGACCCTCAAAGTTATAATCCATGTTTTTCTTCCAGATCGACTTTTCTTTTTTCCTTCTTACCAACTTGTGCAGCATCTATATTCACTTCTGTCACACTTGGAATGTTGTGGATCAATGTATCTCGTCCCTTGGCCTCATCTATCCATTGATATTTGTGCTCAACACGTGGCTCACATGTCGTTTCTCAGAATTCTTTTCGTCTCAGAAACCGGACATTATCTATTTTTGGATATTTTCCAGCAGTGTAGTCGACTGGCTCGTGGCTAGATATTGGTTCGCAGTGGATGTGAGGTTTTTAAAGGAGCATCATGTTTTTGTTTGTTGATTTTTTACATTGTCCCACATCCTCCTACAGTACTGGACAACAAGAATGGGCGTTTTCAGTTGGGAAAAGAAAAAGGTAATTTTTGAGGGTTTGGAAAAGTGGTTTCAAGAAGTCCGGTTTTTTCTGAAATTTTCTGGGTTTATAGAGCAACTCAAGAACTATATTTTTGTAATTGACAACTTTTTTATAAGACCAATATCAAGTTAGCAAGATCCAGTAGAAGTCAAAAGTCTCCAAAATAATAGATAGAAAATTTTTTTTCGGCAAGCTTTGAACCTCTATAACTCTGCCAGTTTCCAATCGATTTTCATGATTTTTGTTTTTAAATTATTCTGCAATCTCAATTTCATTTGCTGAGAAATACAATTTAGAAAACCCCAAAAAGTTTTACAATTATCTTAAACAAAGTCAACAGGTTCCAAACTAATCAAAATTGGCACTGTTAATGAGACCTGGCCTAACTACATGGATCTTGATCCTATGAAAAAGTTGTCAACTACAAAAATATAGATCTTGAGCTGCTCTATACATCCGCAAAATTTCAGAAAAAGGTGACTTCTGAAAGCCATTTTTTCAGACCCTCAAAGTTTTTCACCCTATTTCAGCTGCAATCACAAGTGCTTTTGTCCATTGTTTTTGGCCGATACTGTATCTTCTCTCATTTTGACTCCAAAAAATTATAACGCTTCCTTCTCTTATTCTCCAATCCCCACCCAAATTTTTTTGAACATAATATGTACTTGATAATTATTAATAAAAAACGAAAACTGATCAGTGATCGATTTGAAACTCAGATTGCAATTCTTTTATTTATTCAAAATCGCATAAATACATAGTCAAAAACCCGTTCTCATTGACTTTTCTCCACTTCCAAGAGTTCTCGATTCTTCTGTTGAATCTTTTGGATGATCCGTTTTGTTCCAATGAACACTTGTAAACGTCACTTTTCGATCTCACAGCACATACTCCATTCTTCACACATAACTCCATGATGCAAACGATTTCGCAATCGAGAGAAGGCTCCGCCCCCAGGAGGTATAAATAGGAGAGGATTTTGGAATAGAAAATCAAGAAATATTCAAAAGAATATCTATTAAAAATGGGCTTCTTCTCGCATGCAGCTGCACTTGGAGTTGGATATTTTATTGGAAAATCTTACTGTTTCCGGTACAAGGTGAGAATAATTTGGGAAACTGTAGAGTAATCACAGGTTTTTATAAAATGTAATAAGTTTTTACTCAAATATTTGTAGATTTTCAATAACTATTTGAAAACCTGATGTTTCCAGGTACATCGTCTTCCTGAAGACGTCGACGGATCGGAGATTCATTTTCGAGTAGAGAGAAAAGAGGGAGGATATCCATGGGGAAATCCATGGTGGAATCATCATTATCATCATTGTGGTTATCAACATCAGAAGAAAGAGGAAAATTCAGAGAAAAAGATTCATCAGAAGAATCCAGAACTTTTGGAAGTGGAGAAAAGCCAATGAGAATGGAAATAATTTTTTAATTTTGTATTTATGAGAATTTTAATAAACGAGGAAATATAAAATGAGTGTTGTCGACCTAATGATCGATTATCCAAAATTTTCGATTTCACAAATTTTGGAAACAGTATTTTTAAAAATTGAAAGAATGAACAAGAGAAAACATAGAAAACAAAGTTTCAATTAATATTACGATTAGGGATGCGCAAAAAGAAGATACGAACACGGATTGTATGGGAAATAATCAACCATCTTCTGGAGTCCATACGATTTCGCCAAAGCCAGTCCAGGTTCCACAGATATTCCAAGGATACACTCCAAATTACTTCTAATTCAATTTTTGTTATAATAATTGACCTAATAATTCATAATTTCTTAATAAATCATAATAGTTTAAATTGTGGGTTCTGTATCTTTCCTTAACCTTTTAAACATAAAAATGTTCTGTTAAAAATTGAATGGTAATTAAAATTTTCTGTTTCTCAAATCCTTTGAAATCGATAATAATTGAAATTGATTGATCTTCTGTTTTTTAAACGCATTTTGTATTTAATCGTCTATTCAAATCCGCATAATTCATTTTTTCTCAATAAATCATAACAATACTTTAAAAACTGTCTAAAACAGACCCCAAAAATTATACTTGTAAACTCACAGGTCGTCCGCAGACGATCCGTTACGGATGCTCCGTCGCTAGCGCACGGACCATATTGGTATGGAAAACGAGTCTCGTTACGGATCCGTATTTCATCCGCACACGACCCTTATGGCGAATTACCGGCGGGCGGCTTTTGGTTAGCATACGGTCCGCGTGCGATGTTTTTTTGTGTGAACAGAAAATTAGGATTTTTCTAGCATATTTATTTCATCGAACACTTAATAAAACAATGAGAGAAAACAACAGAAACAGATACCTATATGATTATTGTAGAGACACAATACATAGGGAACGTAAAAAATAGCTAGAAATAGCATCTATCAGATCAGAAAAAACTATTAATAGGAGGAAAAAATAGAGTGCGTGGCTTAGATTTGAAGATTTCGAAAATTATGATGAACTGTTGCCGAAATGACCGATCTTTCTGTTTTGCTTGTGCTGACTGGCCACATCGAATAACATCATTTGACGCTTTGTGTATCTGCTCTTCCTATCCTGAAAAAAAAACGGAATTTCGTTGAGTAAAAATGATTCGCACACTTACGTAGTTTTTTCCACGTCGTTTCCTCTCGACATCACTAATTATTTAAATTAGAAGTAGTTCTCCGAAGTCCTTACCATGAGCAACCACCTGATATCCACATTTCGAAAACTCTGAAAATAGCGATTCAAATCCCAACATCGGAAAACTGACTTTTTTTACCTTTATTCCATGTCATATTTCTGCAGGGAAAATTGCAAGTTCGAGAAGTCATTCGATTTCGTTGTTGAGATGACGTTGACAGAAAGAATAGCGGAAATAAAACGAAAATCGAAATACGAATAAACATTTCGAAACAGAATATGGAAGAACTTTTGCATCAGGCGCCGCCTCGACCATCTGTATACGGTCCGTACGCGGGTAGACTTCCTTGTAATACTGTTGTATCCCACCCGTGCGCGGACGAGTCACAGTCATATTGGTCGCATTTCAATAGCGTGCTAGCTACACTCATGCGGTCCGTTCGCGGATGAAATGAGTCAGCCGTGCGCGGACGAGTGATCGCAAAAATTAGTCTTTACGGATCCGTAACGATACTTATCACGAGTCGCACCCTAAATGCGTCGACTCGCTAACTACCTGTGGCTGAAAAAAAGGATCACGGTCACTTTTGGTGAATGTTCCAATTTCCGAATCTGTACTCAAAATTGAGCCAGGAATCTGTAATTGAGCTCAAGATTACTAGGAAACAACGGGAAATATAAATTTATCACCATTGAAAACCGAAGAAATCGAGAACACCAAAAAAATTCAGCTTTGAAATTTTCTGTTTCCCAAATTCTTGAAATCGAAAATGATTGAAATTGATTGATCTTAAGGTGAATTTTTCAATTATGAAGATGTGCCTAAAATTGAGCCAGAATTCTGAATTTGAGCTCACGGTGACTAGAAAACAGCGGGAAATTCAAATTTATCACTCTTGAAAACACATGAAATCGAGGAAACCAAAAAACTTCAGCTTTAAAATTTTCTGTTTCTCAAATTTTTGAAATCGAGAATAATTGAAAATTGATCAGTGGTCCATTGGAAAATTAGAGTGAAATTCTATTATCGTTTATTCAAAATCGCATATATACAAAATCAAAGCATTATTTCCATTCTCATTGACTTTTCTCCACTTCCAAAAGTTCTGGATTCTTCTGTGGGATCTGTTTCTCTGAATTCTCTCTCTGAATTTCTTTCTTCTGATAATGTTGATAATCACAATGATGATGATAATGATGATTCCACCAAGGATTTCCCCAAAACATTGGATATCCTCCCTCTTTTCTCTCTACTCGAAAATGAATCTCCGATCCGTCGACGTCTTCAGGGAGACGGTGTACCTGGAAATCAGATTTTCAATGATAATCTAGATTCAAGGAATAGTTATTGAAAATCTACAACTATTTCAGTCAAAATCTGTTACTAACAAAAAAATGTCCCGATTACTCTACAGTTTCCCAAATTATTCTCACCTTGTACCGGAAACAGTAAGATTTTCCAATAAAATATCCAACTCCAAGTGCTGCTGCATGCGAGAAGAAGCCCATTTTTTCGAATATTTAGAATTTCTTTCTTGATTTTCTATTCCAAAATCTTCTCATATTTATACCTCCTGGGGGCGGAGCCTTCTCTCGATTGCGAAATCGTTTGCATCACGGAGTTTTGTGTGAAGAATGGAGTATGTGCTCGAAAAGTGACGTTTATTGGAACAAAATCGGTTATTTACAAAACAAAATGGTATTGGATGGGGAACTCGATTTGGATATCAAGCTGAATTTTGAGATTAACAATTGAAAAATGACCAAATTAAGTGAAGGATCTTTCTAGGGAAAAATGAGATACAGAAGATCAATTAAATAGTTCAAAATAAGATAAATGAGATCCTATTCCTAATCCTGACGCCTTTGATTCCCTCCTCTCCACGGCTGCCTCGATCCCCCTCGATCTTGCCATCCTCCCCGACGATATCCTCCATACTGTCCTCCGCCGCCGCCTCTTCCTCCGCGTCCTCCTTGCCATGATCCTCCTTGATTCTGATAACCGCCACCACCACCACCACCACGACCGCCATGGAATCCACCTCGTCCTCTGAAAATTCAAATTTTTTTGAAAAAAAATTTTTTTTCAATTTTCGCAAATTTTTTTTCCGTTAAAATTATTACCTGTGATTATTGTTGTTTTTCGGATGCCATGGATGCACCACAATCACTTTCTCGAATCCCGTCTCACACATTTTCTTGTAACGCTCATCGTTCTGAAAATTGCTTGTTTTTACCTGTTTTTATTTTTACATTTTGTGGAAATTTGACTCACCTCTGTGTATCTGTCTTTGAAGAGTTCATCCAAACTTTTGTTCTCTGTCATTTTCGAATTTTTATCTGAAAAAAAGACGAAAAATGATGGAAAAAATGCGATTTTTCGAACGATTTCTCAATGGAGCGCAGTTTCACAACAAGGCGGTCATCACATTTTTTGCGATTTTTTTCTCGTTTTTGCATCAATTTTTTTGTTTTTCTTGTATTTTTTACTCACTATTTCCCTTTTAATGTTTTTAAAGCTATTTATCTAAAATAAAACGCTCAAAAATCAATAATTCCAGCAAATCATGGGCCTCTTCTCACACCTGCTCTCAATGGGTCTCGGAGCGTACGCCGGCGCCTATTTTGCACAGAATTACGAGGTAATCTTATCAAAATTCAGCCATTTTTAAATTATATTATTTTTCAGCTACAAAAATTGCCGTCAGCGAGCGAGATGATGAAGAGTTTAGAAGACTATCTGAAGCAATACAAAAAGGAGCCATGACACGGTTGTAGTTGTCAAAAATTGATAAATTTTTAGTCTATTTTAATAAATTTGTGCACACACCATAAAACCTTTATTTTCAAATCAAATCAGAAGATTTACAGGGAGAAGAGGGAATAAATTAAAAATACGGGTGATCGAGAGAGAAGAATCAATAAATAGGTTAAAATACAATAAAGTCGAGTTCGATGAATGACGGGTTCACTTCTTCTCTTCTTTGTTCTCCTCCTTATCCTGAAAAAAAATATTATTTAGAAAACTTCAGAAGGCCCTAAAGGATCTGGATTCTCAAAATCCTGATTTTTGGGTTAAAAAATTGCTCAAAAACGTCCGAAGTTGATTGCGCGCCACACTAACCTCAGTTCCAGAAGGCAGATCATCCACAATTTGCTGCAAAAGATCCGGATTATTCAGCAAGTCATCGAGATTGTCTTCAGCTGGTGGTCCATCGATATCCATTGGCTCCAATTGTGGTGGCGCAGAGACCTGCGGAGCATTCTCTTGCATCGAGAGACGAAGCGCCCATTCCAACTGTTGATCCTCCGTCATCGCTCCCATATCCATTTCCTCCAATGGAACGGCAGCAGGAGCCTCCTCAGCCACTGCATCTGGAGCTTCTCCGTTCGCAGCAGCCGCGGCAGCTTGACGAGCACGTTCCTCTTCCATCGAGACACGAAGAGCCAACGCCAAGTCTGGATCATTGTCAACGTCCATACCGAATCCGTTGTCAGCACCACCGGCGCCGGCTCCGAATGGCGCTTGTCCGTCTTCATTCTTGCATACACTCGATTGCATCAAAGCGTCAGTGAGAGAGGATCCAGTTGGAACAACGATAAGTGATGAGCCGGTTCCTTCTTTCCCGTTAAGAGTGTCCACAAACGAGGAGAATTTCTCATGTCCATCTGTATCGTTGTCTCCGAACATGACAACATCACAGAGCACCTTCTCCTTCTTCATTTTCTTTCCAATCTTCACCAATTCAGCACTGTCAATCTCCTCGAGCGGTGATCCGATAAAAAGAACGACACGCATTTTGTGATTACGGTTTTGACGATGCTTGAGTGCAAGATGTGCAATTTTGATTCCAGCAATGAAGTTGCACTTTCCGAATGGCTCGATAGAGTGAGTCTTCATCATGAGACGACCCTGCTCTGTCGATAGACTGGAGAGAACTTGGACGCTGCTGGAAATAATAATATTGGTTTTTTAAAAGCTGAAAACCAAAACTTACTCTGCCATTGAAATTATTCCAACAGCGTTTTCTGGATTCGCTCGTAATTTACATTGTGTGACAAGATTGATGGCATCCTGTTGAGCTTGAAGGCGAGTTGGTTGGAAGTCACCGTTGCGCATCCATTCGGAATTGTCGACGCTGAAAAATTCGCCATTTTTTGACAACATTAAACATTTTTAAACATTCGAGATCCGACCATTTTCGATCGATTTTGACGAGTTTTGATCGATTTCTGACCAATTTTGGATCACTTTCAGCGAAATTCCAACCGGGAAATGGTCAAAAAATGATGCAAAATGGTCCAAAATCCAAAAATCTGATAAACTAGTTTGACCATTTTCAGACCGTTTTCGATTAATTTCGGCCATTTCTGACCAATTTTATATTCTTTTTTTTTCTTTTCATCGAGTACTTACCAAATCATAGTACTTTCTTGAACCATTTTGATGTGTTGAGAACCTTTGAACGATGTCTGAAAAGTTGGAATTAGTTAAATTACTAGAAAAGAGTGAAAAAAATAGTATTAACGGTACAGAAACCGGTAAAAAAAAATACGAAGATAAGATTGCATTAAAAATTGAAGAATATTCTTTGTAACAACAAACATAACAAGAATAATAAGAAAAGACACTAAAAAAATCTATCCTGAATCAAAGAGAATCCTATTGTGGCGACGTTGGAGCATGCTCTTTCATGTGCTCAAAAACAGGGAAATCTTCTGTGAAATCGTTGGTTTTGCTGTACAGTGGGAATTCTTTTCGGATCGAATATCGAATCAGCTCTTCGTCGCGTGGTGTTGTCAGTGTTGGGGAAATTACCTGGAAGAAGGGATTCTTTCAAATGTGAATAACTTTTTTCAGGGAAATCGGGTAAAAATACGGTCAACAGGAGAAAGGTTCCTCGTTAAAAAAGCTATCGATTGGTCAAAACCCCGTAAAATGTCATCAAAAATTAACAGAGTTATGTCTTGTGTTGCCGAAAACAGTAAAAAATGATCAAAATTTGAGTTCTGAACAATTCTGAAAAAGTTTTGGTAGATTGTGAAAAATTCAGGGCCAAGAAAATGCAATTTTGTATGAAAAATGATCATTTCTAAGCCAAAACTAGTTAATTTCGAGCTCAAATGACCGAAATTGGTTCCGAAAGGATTCTCAAGGATTTCGGCGGTTTCTAGATCAAAAAATTGCGTTTTTTGAGCCTAAAATGGCTAATTTGGAGCAAAAAACAGTCAAAAATGCTCAAAATTATTTTTAACAAGTTCTGAAGGATTCTGAGCCGGAAAATGGTAAAATTGAGTTAAAAACGAGCAAACTCTGTTAATTTCCGCTGAAATTCAACGATTTTTTAACCAATCGATAGCTTTTTTATAAGGAACATTTTTCTGTTGACTGTATTTTTACCCGATCCTCCTGAAAAAGTTATTCACATATAAAACCACTAACTTGTTTAGATTCGTCTACAGAAATATGTGTGACTCTCCCTAACATCGGCACAATATACTGTTGATTAACAACAACGTAGAATCGGAACAATTTCGCTTCGATATCAAAATTCGGTCCGGAAATCTGTTTTGGCGCCAGGAAAATCGTATTCTCAGCCACAAACACTCCCATTTGTCGAAGAGAACTCTTGACCACTTTCTTATCGATAATCCATTTATTTTCCATGTTAACTTTAATCGGCACCACGATTTTTTGCAAATCTCTTCCGACAACTTTGAGTTCGTACGGGATTCTGATGCGAGAAGCGAGCTCATCGGCCATTCGCTGAAAATTGGTGTTTAGAGAGATAAAAAAGTAATTAGATTACTGTTTTCATGTTTGCATAGTATTTCAAGTCGAATGGTGACGCATAGACAGCTTTTTTTGAAAGAAGCAAATCCTTGCGAGCCAAAGTTCGATCCACGCTGACGACGTCAAATTGGTGACCGATTCCTTCAACATCTTGCAGTAGAATCACTTTTATTGGACCTGCTGATTTCTGTGTTTCAAATTCCACGACTTCATACTTCTGATAGTCATGGAAGTCGTTGGGATTCTTCTGAATACCGCCAGGTGGTGTGACTTCTGGCTGGAATACTCGTCGAAGCACCCATGTGTTCTGAAATCAAAGCTTAAAACTATGAAGAAAAATTGAAATTTACTCTGCTTGACTGAAGATTTAAATGCCGCGCTAGCCTGTGAAGGTGTGTGGCTGGAAGCATAATTACCTGAAAATTAGACTCTAATTCTATCTATTTTTAAAGAAATCAAACGAAAAAGTCTAAAATAGCGCTGGAAAAATTTAAAATCGAAAAACGAATGAGAAAAGAAAATGCGCGCTGATGCCAATGATGACAAAGTTAAAGGCGCATGCATTTTTCCAACCGAGATATCTCGCCGCGCGTTCTCTCTCACTTGGTTCTTTCTCTGCGCTCTCTCATTTCGCCACACTCTCTTGCCTCTCGCACGTATTTTAAATTTCGCCGCGATTTATTCAATTCCAATGGCTTCATCCGTTCTTTTTCGATGTTTTCGAAGCAAAAATGAAATCTAGAAGACGAGAACGAGATATTTGTTACATTTTCTTCTGAAAAACGTTAGTTTTAGTCCTGCTAATACTCTGTTTGTTTCAGATCCGTAACTCTTGGGAAATGCCTCCGATTCCCAGCCGGGCGAGGGTCTACGCCGAAGTAAGTTTTGAAATATTGAATTTGGGTGAAAAATTAAGAGAAAATGGGTAGAAAAATTCGTGGAAAGTTGCTCGATGAGTCATCAACCTGCCTAAAAAATTAATGATGTTTATTCCAGTTGTTTTGGTAAAAAGTTTCGCATCAAAGATCGATTTTAAATTATTTTTTTTTGTCATGGATAGACTATAATATGATAAAAAATGTTGAAGGAGTATTCCAGGCAAAATGAGTTTATGATTCAATCTATGCAAAATTTCATGCTGATTCCGAATATCTTGATGAAAACGCTCAAAAATGCTTCTCAGACCCAAAAACGCCGTCAAAGTTGCAAAACAGTTATTCCTCATTGCCTTACTTTTCACTTGGGCAGTGAGAAAATTTTACTCAAAGTGGAAAACAAGACAAAACTTCGGTCACGAGGGACATTTTTTTGCATATTTAACGGCGTTTTTTGTGTCTAAAAACCATTTTTGAGCGATTTTTTTGTGATATTCGGAATCAGCATAAAATTTTACATCTATTGAATCAAAAACTAATTTTTCCCGAAATCTTCCTTTTTTTCAACCAAATATTGATTTTTAAAATTAATTTCCAGATCAATCCGTCGAGACCTCGCGAGTATTGGGACTATGAGGCTCATATGATAGAATGGGGTCAAATCGACGATTATCAGTTGGTGCGCAAGTTGGGACGTGGAAAGTATTCGGAGGTTTTCGAGGGGTTCAAGATGAGCACCGACGAGAAGGTCGTCGTCAAAATTCTCAAGGTTTGTCTCAATTTTTAAATGTGAAAACAAAAAGAGCATTTTCAGCCAGTGAAAAAGAAGAAGATCAAGCGTGAGATCAAGATTCTGGAGAATCTTCGCGGAGGAACGAATATCATCACTTTGCTCGACGTCGTGAAAGATCCAATATCAAGAACACCAGCTCTGATTTTTGAGTGAGTTTTTTCGTTGAAAAATGAATAAAATTTTGAGTTTTCAGACATGTGAATAACTCTGACTTCAAGCAGTTGTATCAGACGCTGAGCGATTTCGATATTCGCTATTATCTCTACGAGCTCCTGAAGGCTCTCGACTTTTGCCACTCTCAAGGAATCATGCACCGAGACGTGAAACCACACAACGTGATGATTGATGCCGAGAAGAGGGAGCTGCGATTAATAGATTGGGGATTGGCCGAGTTCTATCATCCAAGACAGGACTACAACGTTCGTGTCGCTTCGAGATATTTCAAGGGACCCGAACTTCTTGTCGATTATCAATGCTATGATTATTCTTTGGATATGTGGAGTTTGGGATGCATGTTGGCGAGTATGATCTTTAGAAAGGAACCGTTCTTCCATGGACACGATAACTATGATCAGGTAAAGATTTTTCAGACATGGCAAACGATTTTCTCCCACATTATTTGAGATTTTCCAATCGAAACTTATATGAAAATGTAGGTCTCGATGAGATCTACAAAATGGTATACAGTATGACCATATGTATTCGCTCAATTTCGTGATGCGTCTCGAATAAATATGATTGTATTGTATACCATTTTGTATATATCATCGAGACCTACATTTTCATATAAGATTCGATTGAAAAACCTCAAGGAGAAAATCGCTGTCCCGGTTTTCCAAGTCTAGGAGGTAAATAAAACTTTTATTTTCCAGTTGGTTCGCATCGCCAAGGTTTTGGGAACTGATGAGCTTTACGAGTACATTGCAAGATATCACATCGACCTTGATCCACGTTTCAACGATATTCTCGGAAGACACTCGCGAAAACGTTGGGAGAGGTAGTTTCGAATTTCATAAATTATAGCTTAATTGAGAATTACAGATTCATCCATGCCGAAAACCAACATCTCGTCACTCCAGAAGCTCTCGATTTCCTTGACAAACTTCTCCGCTACGATCATGCGGTATGTTTTTTTTTTCCATTTGAGAAACAGAAAAAAAGAAAGTTGTTGTTGAATGCGAAAGATGAATCGAGTCGATTAGTCTTCATTATGTATGCCTCCCTCTTCAAAACAACTTTTTTCAGGAACGTCTGACTGCTCAAGAAGCAATGAATCACGAGTACTTCCGTCCAGTTGTCGAGAAAAGTCGTGCCAACGGAGGTGATCAAGCTGATGGACCGGGTGCAACAAATTCCGCTTCTTCTCAATCGTCTGATGCCAAAATTGACGGCGCTTAATTCATTCATTATTATTCCTCTCTTTTTCTGTTGATCGTTCCCTTATTTTCTTTTTGTCTCTTCTTCTTTTTTCTTTTAATGCTGTGAGAATTGGCTTAAAATTTCTAATCGCTCTCCACTTTTGAAATCCCGCCCTCCTGCTGCTACGTACCACACACACACACACACACAAAAGTGCCTCTTTTAGTGAGAAATAACTAAATCTCTATATATTTTAGGATTTTTTTTTGTGTAAATCATAACCTAAAATTCCAATTTCGTTCCAACAACACCACCGATCAAGCCGTTTCTCTCTCTCTCTTTTTCTAATCTTAACATGTTTTTCTTCTGAAATCCCCCTTCCTTTGTTCTCTTCCATCTCTTCTCCCAATGTTTCCCTTCTTCATCCTCGTTTCATACGAACCACAATCATCTTAAACATAAACTTCAAAGTTCTTGCACACCCAATCCCAAATTTTGTGCTCTTTTTGCAACAGAAGCAACGCTGTGGTTTCGAAAACCTTCTATTTATAGCTACAACAGCAAAAAAAATTTTAAAAACGAAAATTTTAGCGAAAAAATGCTAAAAGGACGAATGTTACTTCGAGCGATCGCTCGCCGCACAATGGCTTCAAAAATTGAGCCCGGAGCGCCTCAGCCGATTTATTTGGATGTTCAGGCAACGTCGCCGATGGTAAGAAAAATATTAAAATTTTTCAAAAAAAAAAAAATTTTTAATACAATTTTTTTCAAATTTTTTTAAATTTTCCAAATATCCAGGATCCCCGAGTGGTTGATGCAATGCTTCCATACATGATAAATGATTTCGGAAATCCCCATTCGAGAACTCATTCATACGGATGGAAAGCCGAGGAAGGAGTGGAGCAAGCGAGAAAATATGTGGCAGATCTTATCAAAGCAGATCCCCGGGATATCGTTTTCACTTCTGGAGCCACCGAGTCCAATAATTTGGCGATTAAAGGAGTGGCAAAGTTCAGGAAGCAATCTGGAAAAAATCACATTATCACACTGCAAACTGTTCGTTTTTTTTTTCCGATTTTTTCGACTGTTTTCTGTTTAATTTTAAAAATCTTCATAATTTTAAAGTTTTTGATGAAATTTAGATACTTTTGCATGAAAAATTGAATTTTTTTTAGAAAAGTATGATAAGAATACATATATTCCAGGAGCACAAATGCGTCCTCGACTCTTGTCGATATTTGGAAAATGAGGGATTCAAAGTGACATATTTGCCAGTTGACAAGGGAGGAATGGTTGATATGGAGGTGATTTTGGATTACTGTAATTCTTTGTGCTCAATTTTTAAAATTATTCACTCAAAAATTGTTTTTTTCAATTTTGTTTTTTTTAAATTTACTCAAAAAAAAGTTTTTAAAAAATTATTTTTCTCAATTCTATTATTTACGAAAATAGCTTTCTTTCGCTTAAAATGAAAGACCGATTATGATTTCTAAAAATTTCAAAAAGATCGAAATAGTTTGAAACATTAAATTTTAGATTAAAAGATCGGATAGTTGACTATAGTTGAAATAGTTGATAGTTTAAATTTTAAATTTACGGTAGGATTACTGTAATCGTTTTTTTTTCTCAAATGACCGTCCTGATTCCAGTTTTCTTAAAATAACAATATTTTTTTGCATAAAAATCGTTAGAACTCGAGAAAATCGATTTCAAAACGTCAACTTACATTTTTCTAACCTATTTTTAAAAATGTAGAATTTTTTGGTGATTCGAATGCATCTAATATCGCTGCTTAAATCGATATAGAAAACTTTTTAGTCGATTTTCTCAAAAATATACTGAAATTTCAACAAAAAAATTTAAAAAATCGCCTTATTCTAAAAAATATTCAATTTTGATTGCGACTTTTTCGAATAGACAATAAGGCGATTTTAATTTTTTTTCTGTTGAAATTTCAGTTTTTTTTAGAAAATCTGCTAAAAAAATTCCTACAGCGTTTTGAGCAGCGACATTAGGTGCATTCGAATCAGCGAAAAATTCTGCATTTTGTGAAATAGGTTAGAAAAATGTAAGTTGACGTTTTGAAATCGATTTTTTTCGAGTTTTATCAATTTTTATGCAAAAATTATGCTATTTTCGTAATTACTGGAATTGGGACGATCTTTTGAGCAAAAAAAGTGGTTGTAATACTACTCTAAAGCTGGGTTTTTCAGCAACTCGAACAATCCATAACCCCGGAGACGTGTCTTGTTTCCATCATGTTCGTCAATAATGAAATCGGAGTTATCCAACCAATCAAACAAATCGGTGAACTCTGTCGCTCGAAAGGCGTCTATTTCCACACAGACGCTGCTCAGGCGACTGGAAAAGTGCCAATTGATGTGAATGAATTGAAGATTGACTTGATGTCTATTTCTGGACACAAAATCTACGGACCCAAAGGAGCCGGTGCTCTTTACGTCCGTCGTCGTCCACGTGTTCGTGTGGAAGCACAAATGTCCGGTGGTGGACAGGAGAGGGGTCTTCGATCGGGTACGGTAGCCGCACCGCTTTGTATTGGATTGGGAGAGGCGGCGAGGATTGCGGATCGGGAGATGGGTTAGTGTTTTTTTTTTTCGGGCTCCGTGACAATTCGCAGCCGAAAAATTCCTCAGAGAGATATTCCGCAGCCAAACAAGCACAATTTTTGCTCTAAATTGTGTCAAAATTAACAAATAAAATAATTAACATTGACAATTTTTCATACATTATTGTCATTTTTGCAGTCATTTTAAGGTGTTTTATGCAGAAATAGTGCATTTTTTCGACTGCGAAATGTCTGGGAATTGTCCCGGAGCCTATTTTCGAAGCATCTATGAAATTTGAGAATTTTCAGCAATGGACAAGGCTCACGTCGAACGACTGTCTCGTATGCTCATCGACGGAATCAGCGAGAAGTTGCCACATATTATTCGCAATGGAGATGAGAAGCATGCGTATCCGGGATGTGTCAATTTGTCGTTTGCTTATGTTGAAGGTTCGTAAAAATTGAACGTTTCCGGAAATTTAAAGTTTTAGAATGATCTCCATTGGATTTCCTATCGATCTGTATAATTTTCATCAAAATCGAACAATAATTCTAACGCATTCCTTTACGTTAGCGAAGTTTCCTAAAATAGTCCCCAATACTTAGATTCCCCAAGAAACCGGAAAAAGTTGGAATTTTCCAGAAACTTAGAGTTCTAGAATGATCTCCATTGAATTTTCTATCGAACCATGCAATTCGCGTTAGATTTGAATGATTGAAACTGGTGAAAAGTTGCGATTTCAGAAAAGTGACCTTTTCTGGCATTAACGTTGCTCCAGAATCCTTCCAGATCAAAATTTTCGGGAAATTCAAAGTTTCAGAATGATCTCCTTTAAATTTCCTATCGATCTGTTTAATTTTCATCAAAATTGAATTACAGGAACAGAAGAAAAAATTGATTTCAGAAAAGTGACGAATTCTGACATTAACGTCGCCCCAGAATCGATCAAAATTGGAATTTTTCGAAATTTTAAATTTTAAAATGGTCTACATTGAATTTCCTATCGATCTGTATAATTTTCATCGAAATCGAATAACTGGTTCTAACTCATTCGTTAACTTTAGTGAAGTCTACTAAAATATTTCCCAAATAATGTTCCCCCAGAAACAGTAAAAATTGGAATTTTCCGGATATTTAAAGTTCTAGAATGATCTACAATGAATTTCCTATCGATCTGTATAACTTTCCTCGAAATCGAACAGCTGGTTCTTACGCATTCTTTCACATTATCAAAATTTCCTAATCCACTGCCCAAATAATCCCCTCCAGAAACCGTAAAAATTTTTTCCAGGCGAATCCCTCCTAATGGCCCTCAAATCGATTGCTCTTTCTTCTGGAAGTGCCTGCACATCGGCATCCCTCGAACCATCCTACGTACTTCGTGCCATTGGATCCGAAGAAGATTTGGCTCACTCGTCGATCAGATTCGGATTGGGAAGATTCACGACCGAGGAAGAAGTCAAACACACAATCGAACTTTGCATCCGTGAAACGAATCGGCTCCGCGAGCTCAGTCCGCTTTGGGAAATGGTTCAGGAGGGTATCGATTTGAAGAGTATTCAATGGACTCAACATTAATTTTTCTTTTTGTTTTTACTGTGTAAATTGCCTTCTAGTTTCCCTCCTATTTATGTGTGTTTTGGTAGAGTTGTAGAGCCTTGTTACAAGTTTATTTTATTATTTACAAAACCTATAAATTTCATCTTTGAGATCATTCTAGTGCGGTCCATGACTTTAGGAAGTACTCCGTCTTATTAGTCATCTTCTCCATCACGGACCCTGGAGCCGGCCAATGTTTATAGTAGTAGACATCTGGACTTGCATTGACATTTAGATAAGAACTCCACCATCCAAAAGTTCCCGTTGACATTATGACACTATCACAGGATGCTAAAATGGCCATATCGACTTCTCGAGGACCGGGACAGTAGAAATGGGCGGTATCTTTGCCGAGTTTCAGATGGCGGCGAGCCCAAGCGACGTCATCGGAGCAGATTACGAAAGCGACCTGAAATTTCTAGATTTCCGATGGGATATGAATATTAGGAAGATCTAACAATTCCAAATTTTGAAAATCTTTGAAACTGAAATTTTCAGATTTTAGACAAAAATTAAAGTAGGATTACACTCATGTTTTTCTCAAATGATCGTCCAAGACATTCCAGTATTTACGAAAATAACAATATTTTTGCACAAAAATCGTTAAAACCCGAGAAAATTGATTTTCAGAACGCCAACTTACATTTTTCTAACCTATTTCAATGAGTGTAGAATTTTTTGATGGTTTTAATGCACCTAATATCGCTGCTCAAAACGCATTTTGAAGCGAGTTATGAGCGTTTTAAGTTTTTCTGAGAGACGCAGACAGTGACTCGTTTCTCTGCGTCTCTTTGACAACGAGAGCGTCTGCCTTCTCTGCGTCTCTTCCTCCGGAACTTCAAACGCTCATAACTCGCTTCAAAATGCTTTTTGAACAGTGATATTAGGTGCATTCGAATCAGCAAAAAATTCTCCATTTCTGGAAATAGGTTAGAAAAAACGCGAGTTGGCGTTTTGAAAATCGATTTTCTCGAGTTTTATCGATTTTTGTGCAAAAATATTGTTATTTTCGTAAATACTAGAATGTCTTGGACGATAATTTGAAAAATTTAAAAAATAAGTGTAATTCTACTTTGAGAAGATCAGACAACTCCAAATTACAAAAATCTTTGAAACTGAAACTCTTAAATTTCGAAAAATGATTACTCACACTATCATAGACTTTAGAAATTTGCTCAATGGCTCTTTTATAATATTCGATTGGAGTATCCACATGTCCATGTTTTTCGTTTCGAGAATTCATGGAAATATCCATTCCGTGTCGAACATGAACACCGACGATCATTGTTTTGGCGAATGCTGAAAATTTTGAAGATTTTAGATTGCCTTTGGAGCCTTTGACGCGTTTTGAACAGATTTGTCGAGAATATTCGAAAGATTATGATTTCTAAAAAGTTTTTAAAGATTTAAATATTTTGAAACAGTAAATTTTATAATAGAAGATAAGATTCTCTAAAAATGGTTGAAACAGAGAAAATTTAAAGTAGGATTACGGCCATTTTGTTGTACCCAAATAATCTTTCCGATTCCAGTTTTTACACAACAATTGTTAAAACTCGATAAGAATCGAATTTCAAATCGCGAACTTAAATTTTTTCAAAAACTGAAGAATTTCTCGCTGATTCGAATGCACCTAATATCGTAGCTCAAAACGCATTTTGAAGCGAGTTATGAGCGTTTGAAGTTTCAGTTTAAGAGACGCAGAGAAAGCAGACACTTTCGTTGTCGAAGAGACGCAGAGAAGCGAGACAGTGTCTGCGTCTCTCTTACGGAAACTCCAAACGCTCATAACTCGCTTCAAAGTGCGTTTTGAGCAGCGATATTAGGTGCATTCGAAGCAGCGAAAAATTCTACATTTTTTGAAATAGGTTAGAAAAAATGAAAGTTTGCGCTTTGAAAATAGATTTTCTCGAGTTTTAACGATTTCCATGAAAAAATATTGTTATTTTTGTAAGTACTGGAATTAAGACAATAATTTGGGTACAAAAAATGGCTGTAATCCTAGTTTAAGTACTATGAAAATGGAAAGTTGAAACTGAAAACTTGTATTACTTCCAGATTCAGAGAAACCCCAAAAAATGGATCTGATCTTCAAAGCTAATGAAATTTCAGCTAGTGTTATCAGCAAGAAGCCTAAATTTTTCTATTTGAGTTGTTTCTGAAACAGTTTTTAAAAAACTGTAGAGATTTTACTCACTTTTAACCTAATTTTAAGAAACCTTCAATTGACCACAAAACCAAAAAACTCTTCGGTTTCAGAAGTTTTCTATCAATTATCAATGCTTTGAATTTCCAGTTTTTTTTTAATTTAACCAACTCACTCACCATCTTCTTCAGGCATTTCGAATGCCTGATCATCATTTGCCACATTCGTTTCAATTATTCTTGCACTTCGAACTGTCAGCGAGATTCCAACGTTTTCAAGGAATTCGTCCACCTTAAAAATTAATAAAAATGAGTACGGTATGTAGAAGTGGGAAAGAGCACGTTCTTGAAATTCAAACGAATTGAAATTAGTCTTATTAGAATCCTCGGCAAAAGTTGACTCACAAAATATTTTTCAAATCAGAGGCTATGATTCATTTTGAGAATTGAAAAATATATTTTTAGGTATAGAGGGACGTTCTAGTACAATTTTTACGGTACCTTTCTCACTCTATTGATTTTCCCATAAAACCTAAAAAAAATAAAATTCTTACCAACTTTCTGATCGGCTCTACAAAAGTGAACAATTTCTTCATAGTTTTCTCAGAATCCGGGTGAAAATAACGGAAATTTTGGAAGTAACCGTCGATTTTCTCGATTTTTCGATCATCATTGAATAGAATGGAAGTGAGGTTACGGTATGAGCAGCAACTCTGGAAATATATTATTATAAGCCTACCGTAAAACCTCTAATAGAGGGACATGTCCTTCTATTGTTCAACCTCCTCAAGATCAAAATTCGAACTTCACAAAAGTATCCATTACTAATTTTTGAGAAGCAATTCAGAGTGTATTTTATATTCTCTATTTTTCATAAGGAATCGATTGAGACTACTTTCAGAATCACAGAAATCTGAGAAAATTCTCTTTTCGGGCTCTCTTGGGTGTCCTTCTATTAGAGGTTTTATGGCATATGGATTATCAGAAGAAATTTCATTCGATAATTATTTGGAAAAACATTGAAACAGTAACAAAGGCTCAAGACTCTAACTCACCGTCATTGTGATTTTTCTCGATTCCAAGTCATTCGATAATTGTTTTGTCACTTTCGGATCCACAAACTGAATAGAATCACTGAAATTCTTCTGAAAATCGAATGCTCTTCGAAGAGAAGTTGAAATTGGAATCAGAAGAGTTGCATCAGATTCTCGAGCAATTGAATAGAGACCAGCGATTTGGAACATTAGATTGCCAAGGCCTGAAATTGAAAATAGGACAGTGTGGTTTGGATTCTGGTAATAATAATTCAGTTTGTTTTAGAAAGTTGTAAAACAGTAAAAATTATATCGAAATTTTGAGGAAAAGTGGATGTAAAATTTGTATTAGAAGGGCATTTTCCAACACCTAAAAAAATATTTCTGAATTCTCTGGATGATAACATCTAGTTTGAAACATACTTTGTGAGTCAATTGTTGACGAGGATTCTAATAAGACTAATTTCAATCCGTTTGAATTTCAAGAATGTGCTCATTTTGAGCTCATTGGGGTGACCTTCTAATAGAGATTTTACGTTAATTCTGTGTTAAAAAATAAAAAAAAAAATCAACTATTTTTTCTGTTTCAAGAAACATTAAACATTTCCGAACAAGTTAAAACTGCAATGTCTATCCCGAACAATGACACGCGGAAGAGATTTTCGAAAATCCGGAAGACGGAATACGGAAGGCGGAACAAAATAGTTTTTGGCGTAAGAAGGAAGAAGGAAGACGGAAGAATGATAGACCCGGAAGACGAATGTCGGGAGAAAGGCGGAAGTGGCTGTTTTTAGCCAAAAGTACTAAAAAAGTACGCAAATGTTGTCAGCAGTGGTTTTTACCGTCAAACAATGCTTCCGGACAACTTTTCCTGTCTTGAAAACTAATTTTTCCGACACTTTTCAAAAATTTCCGTTGTTCCATTTTCTTCCGTTTTTCTTCCGTTTCGAACAATTTTATACGGAAGACGGAACACGGAAGACGGAAGAAAAATTCATTTTGGCGGAAGACGGAATACGGAAGGCGGAAGAGAAAAAAGTGGCGGAAGACGGAAGACGGAATTCCGCGCATCTCTGATCCCGAAGAACCAGGACATTTTAAAAAGTCGATTGGTATACATTTTATCCAAAATGGTCCACCTTGAGCCTAGGTATAGCCACCAGCTAACAAACAGACAGACCAAAATTATTTAAAAAATTACTCTAAATTTTTTTAGCCGCTTTACTGTTTTCTACTGATTACTGTATCTAACAGTTTTTTTGGTTCAGTAAGTGGAGAGAAACAGTGAATTTTTTTTGAAATTTTCGGAAAACGATGATTTCAAAATTTTTTTGTATAATACTATTGTCTATTCAGAATGAATCGCAAGGAAAAATTTTGCAAATTTTATTTGTAAACAACTTTTTACGCTCCGCCCACAACAGTTTCCCGCACAGAAATTTGTAAAAAACAACGTAATTTCCAACAGTGGGCGTGGCCTAAAATTTAGCTTACAAATAAAATAGATCAAATTTTTCCTTGTGATCTATTTTGAATATACAATATCAGATGAAAACTAAACAGTTGGTATTATCCAACTTTTTCAAGTTTCATCGCGCTCCATTGCGAACTTGGGGAAATTCAAAAATTTGAGATTTCCCGCTCACTATTTTCTCTAGTAGGCCACGTCGAAATCAAAAAATCAACAAAATTATTATATTTGACGTGACCTACAAGAGAAAAAAGTGAGCGGGAAAGCTCAAAATTTTGAATTTCCCCAAGTTCGCAATGGAGCGCGATGAAACTTGAAAAAGTTGGATAATACAGTACGGAAATTTAAAGAAAATTGAAACATTGAAAAATTTTTTTACGGTTTCAAATAAAATTTTTGTCTAGACTTTTGAATAAAATCTGATTCATTCATACAGTGCGTTCCATAAGTATAAGGATACCCCTAAATCAGCTTCTAATCTGACAAGAAATCACTTTTTCCGAAAACTAACTTTAGGATCGTGTTCAGCATCTAAAATTACCCCAGGGTGCAAATGTTGGTGACCTAATTTCAAAAAATTTGCACCCTGGGGTAATTTTAGATGCTGAACACGATCCTAACGTTAGTTTTCTGAAACAGTGATTTCTTGTCAGATTAGAAGCTGATTTAGGGGAGGCCTTATACTTATGGAACGCACTGTAGGTATAGTAAGAAAATTTGAAATACAATAGATTTGGACCTGTTTAGTTGAAAAATGACAACTTTGAGGGACTGAAGGTTTAGATATCTGATTTGTTGGAAATTTTGTCAAGCAGGACTTTATTTGGTAACATTACAGCTTAATGAAAATTTCAAAAGTATCGGATATTTGGAAACTACTTATTACTCACCATGACTATACTCCAGATCGGAAAAAATGTACTTTTTCCCAGAATTCTCCAAAATTTCAACATCATCCACTACATTTTCCAACACTGGAACTGGCCAGGGGCAGTTTTCCAAAGACGCTTCATTTCCTGAAATTTGGAATTTTCAGTCTTGGGAAATTTTATACAAAAAAGTTACCAGATTGATGAAAAACGCTCTTTTTGAGATAAGTAGCCGGTCGATTCGCGGATGGCAAATGATTTTTGGAGAGATTGAATAAGAAAAGAATGTAAATACAGACGACGATGAAGATTAGGTGGGAGGAGGAACGGGTTACTGGAAATTGTGTTGTTTTGAAATTTGAAATTCTAAACTACGGAAAGAAAAAACTCACTCGAAAACCTTGCCATAATCTAAAAAATAGCCAAGATTATCACATAAGTTTAAAACGTATCAAATAGAGAGAATCCAAAAGAAAATGAGAAGAACAAGAAGAAGTGAGAGTTTTTCTGGGTCATTTCTCTTTCTCTCTGTTTTCGGGAAGAAAAGAACAATAACGAATTGAGGAGAATAAGAGAAAAGTGAAAAAGAAGAAGAAGTTGATTAGAATGAGTAAAAATGATTAAGAGGTCAGGTGATGAGAGATCTAGGAGTTTCTGGGGGGGGGGGGGGGAGACTGATTTAGGGGTTAAAAATAGTTCTCAGATCAAAATTATGCATCAATGAATCCATAAAAAAGTATGGTTTTATGCCCCTTCACTCTTTCAGAGAATTTGGAAATTAGTTTTTTTCCCTGTTTCTCCAAAAAAGTTTTACTGTTTATCACAAAAAATGTTCACTACTTCTCCAGAAAGAAGAGGAATCTCAGAATTTCAAAATCTCAGAGTTCTTAATTAGTAATTCAGGTGATAAGAGATCTTGATGTTTCTGGGAGGGACTGATTTGGGGGTTAAAAATATTAGGTTGTCTCATAAGTTTTCTACCATAAATGTTTTTGCATCTAACTTTTCTCAGGGGTGGTGCCAAGTAAAATCTTTTTGGTAGTAGGTACCTGATATGTTTCTACTATGAACTATGGTATTCATGTTACCTCGTACCGCTTTGTTGGGAAAAACGAGATAACTTTTTGAACAGGTCCGATTTAAGATTTCAAATCGCATATTTGGGCAAACTTGTATCTTGCTTTGGAAGAAGTTTTATGAGATGGATTTTCAGTATGTTGTTACCCAATTCTTCTTCTTTTATAAACTTGGTATCGTGAAACTCGGATGTTGGCTAACACAGTTTTTTGAACCGAAATATGAAAAAAACGAAAAAATAAGATTTTTTGAGCGTTAGGTAAAATCTGGAGGCCAGGCTCCCGTATTATATTTTTACTCATATTTTCAACTTTGTGCCAAAAAATTAAATTGAACAACCTCTTTTTAAAAGAGTTATAAGAAAAAATCGATTTTTTGGCCAATTCCAAAATCGAAAGATTTTCACTTTAGCTCTTCTAAAATTTTTCATCGTTGACCAAACTGCGAGATTTTTTGCAAATTTACAGAATATAATCTCACATTGCTATACAAAAAAATAAAAAGACCTTCCATCAACTCTTGGAAAAATCTCGACACTTTTTTGGTCTCAAAACCGAAAAATGAGGCATTTTGGTTTTTGCGGCGTATCTCGGGAGTGAGAAGCACTGATGGGTTGAAATGTTGCACACCTGATCCTCTTTATACTGGTTACAAAAGCCATACAAAACTAACCTAGTGCCCCCTCACCCCTTGCCAGGAGGACGAATTCATTTATGGTAGAAAACTTATGAGACAACCTAATAGTATTCGGATCAAAATTATGCATCCATAGTCCTATTATAGACCGTGGTACTTTCCCCCTTCAATCTTTTAAAGAATGTGAAAATTAGTTTTTTTCACTGTTTCTCCACAAATTTTTCCCCACTTTTTACCAAAATGTTCACTGCTTCTCCATTTACATTCTTTTCTTATTCAATCTCTCCAAAAACTATTTGCCAACAGTGACTCGAGCGTTTTCCATCAATCTGGTAATTTTTATATCAAACTTCCCTGTAAATTCCAGATTTCAGAAAACGAAGCGTCTTTGGAAAACTGTGCGTGGACAGTCCTAGTGGTGGAAAATGTAGTGAATGATGATGAAATTTTGGAGAACTCGGAGAGAAAGTATATTATTTCGAATCTGTGGTATAGTCATGGGGAGTGATAAGGATTTTTGAAAATCCGAAGATACAGAAAGTACTGTTAAATGAAATATTTGTTAATAGAGAAGTTCAAACTGAGGCAACGAAAAAGTGGTTTTCAAATCATTCTTTACTGTTTATCCACTCACTGAATCGAACAAATTGTTACATACAATAATGTATTGAAAAATTCCAACTCTAAATATCTGATTTTCGAGGTTTCAGCACAAAAATTATACTACATATGAGTATATTATATGACATTCGCTTTTTCTCGAAATTTCCAAATAATTTTACTGTTTCACCAGTTTCTCAAAAAATTACCACAATCTACATCTCACAGTCCTCTTGTTTGATGTCCAGTTTGAGAAATCAGAAATATATTTTTCAGTTGTCGGAAAATAGAGGGGCATGATTTTCTAATACAGATTTTAGAGGTTCCTATAAGAGTCGCCTAATGTTTTAATGTTTTAATAATGTTTATTGGATGAAGGGCAAGTGCCACTAACTCATACAATCGAAAAGAAAAAATTATAGTTAAATTTTGGTACAGTTTAAATAATGGAATTTACTAAGGTCGAGATTAGAAATATTGTTTTTGAAAGCAACACATGAATTCTTAGTGGGAAATATAAAAGGAGGGAGGTTGTTCCAGACTTCAAGAATCCTATTTGAGAAGAATTGGGCAGAAATTTTACTAGAATTGGATAATGTACAGCGAAGATAATAGGGATGTCTACGGAGATGATTAACATTAACAGTGGTGAGGAACAGGGGGGAGTAAATAATAGTCTCTTTACTTACGACAATTTTGTACAAAATAGCTAGGTCATTTAGAAGACGCCTTGATTCAAGAGTTTGTAAGTTACAATAAGAAAGGGATTCGAAATAAGAAGTATATGGGATATTAAACTTTTTGAAGCAACGAAAAATAAATGATTTTTGGACAGACTCCAAAGATCTGATAAGTTCCTTAGAAATGGGGGAGTATATAGTGGAGGCATATTCCAGAAGAGGTCGTACATAAATAAGAAAACATTTGATGAAAATATCAAAGTTGGCATGCCGAAGAATGTTGAAGAAAATGTTGACGCGTTGATGGGCTCGACGAACCATAGTCTCGATGTTAAGTGAGAAGGACATATCAGAAGAAAAAATAACGCCCAAATCTCGAATACTACTCGTTACCGGAAGTTTTACGTCACCGATAGAGAAGTCGGTGTTATTGACTTTTGCCTTTTTTGAATGAGGGAAAGCAATGATTTCACACTTGTTAGGGGCTACTGCCATTTACCATTTTTCACACCACTCGGACAGGATGTCAAGATCATGCTGTATTGTGTTAGTATCCGTGGAGAAAAGCTTGAGATCGTCAGCGTACAGTAAAAAGTTAGATTTAAAGTCTTTCCCAATGTCGTTAACAAACAGAAGAAATAGCAACGGGCCAAGAACCGAGCCTTGGGGAACTCCGGACAACAACCTAAATTTTCAAATCATTCTTACTGTTTCGTTCCTTCCTAAAACGAATTACCATAGTCCTATTCTCACATTAATCCCATTAGTAGTTAAGGTCTCTGTAATTTAATGTTCCAAATCGCTGGTCTCTATTCAATTGCTCGTGAATCTGATGCAACTCTTCTGATTCCAATTTCAACTTCTCTTCGAAGAGCATTCGATTTTCAGAAAGATTTCAGTGATACTATTCTGTTTGTGGATCCAAAAGTGACAAAACAACTGTCGAATGATTTAGAATCCAGGAAAATCACAATGACAGTGAGTTACTGTTTCAATTTTTTTTCAAAATAATAATCGAATACAATTTATTCTGATTTTTCAGCGATACACGCTTAATTCCAGAGTTGCTGCTCATACCGAAACTTCACTTCCATTCTATTGCATGATGATCGAAAAATCGAGAAAATCGGCGGTTACTTCCAAAATTTCTGGTCTAAAACTAGGCTCGTAGTGGTCCATTTTGGATAAAATATATACCAAAATATTTCGAAAAAAGCGCACGTTCTATATATATATTCATTGCACTTGTAACTTGTTCAGACATTTTAAAAGTTACTTGAAACTGAAAAATATCTGATTTTTTGGGTTTCAACACAGAATTAACGGAAAATCTCGAAAATGAGCATATTTTTGAAGTTGGAACGGATTGAAATAAGTTTTATTAGAATCCTCGTCAAAAGTTGACTCACAAAATATGTTTCAAATTAGATGTTATCATCCATTTTGAAAATTCAGATATAATTTTTAGGTGCTGGAAAAATTCCCTTCCAAAACAGATTTTACATCCACTTTTTCTCGAAATTTATAATTCATTTTTTACTGTTTCACCACTTTCTAAAACAAATTGAATTATTATTGCCATAATGCAATTCTCACAGCCCTATTTTCAATTTCAGGTCTCGGCAATCTAATGTTCCAAATCTCTGGTCTCTATTCAATTGCTCGAGAATCTGATGCAACTCTTCTGATTCCAATTTCAACTTCTCTTCGAAGAGCATTCGATTTTCAAAAGAATTTCAGTGATTCTATTCAGTTTGTGGATCCAAAAGTGACAAAAAAACTGTCGAATGACTTGGAATCGAGAAAAATCACAATGACGGTGAGTTACTGTTGCAGAACTTTCGAAAAATGATAATCGAATGAATTTTCTTCTGATATACATGCTTATTTTTGAGAATCATAGGAGAATAGGAGAATCATGACTCCAGCGAGAAACGACGCCTGAACTAGAACTCCTATTTCTAAATCATTCTCTGAATATCTGGTTCATAAATAGAAATAGAAATACATGCTTATTTTTAGAGTTGCTGCTCCTACCGAAACCTCACCTCCATTCTATTCAATGATGATCGAAAAATCGAAAAAATCGACTGTTACTTCCAAAATTTCCGTTATTTTCACCCTGATTCTGAGAAAACTATGAAGAAATTATTCAATTTTGTAGAGCCCATCAGAAAGTTGGTAGGAATTTTTTTTGGAAAATTAATGTACGGAGGAAGGTACCGTAATATAGTCCTTCTTATTTTCCAGCCCAATAAAGATATTTCTAAATTTTCAAAATGTATCATAACATCTAACAATTGTTACTGTACACTTCCTTATTTTCTTATGTGTTGTATGATTTAGGACTTGAAGAAGACTCGTAACGTCCAAATTTCTGATTGTCGGGATTCTGAATGCTCCTGAAGGCGTCCGAATACTCAAAATCTATTTTCTTTTCCACTCCTTTTTTCTCAATTTGCCAGAACTGATCTTACCGATTTGTGTATGTCTAAGATTTGTGTATGACATTGTCCATCTGTATGAAACGATTCGAATTAAATGTTTCGACTTTTTATAGCTCAATTTTTGGACAAGCTACTAATTCTTGAATTCCAAGTCTACAGTAATCTTTCTCGACTATTGTACCAAATCCCTCATTTTTCACTTTTTTCTCCATCTGAAAATTGCTTCCTTCTCTCTTTCACTTTCCCCAAACCACTTCCCCTATCTCTTTCCATTGTTCCGTTCTCTCTCTCCACTTTCAGCCTCAATAACCCCTCTCGTCTCGTAACGGATTGATCTATGAGCCAAACTGAAAATCGAAAAATAGTATAGAGTCGCGGAGAGACTCAGAGATAGGAAGAGAAGAACGAAAAAATGTCACAAGACTCTGAAAGTGTTCCAATGTGAGAGAGAGAGAGAGAAGAGACGCAGAGAGAACTTGTTTTCGTCTGGCGCCCAAAAAAAGTGGGCGGAATCTTGGCGCGATGCCAAGAAGTTGTATAGTGAAGAGGAAAGGTTAGGGAGGGCTGCAAAATTTCGAAATTTTGCAGAAATTTTAAAGCGACAACCGTATGTAGAACGAGTGTATGTTTGTTTCGAAAGTACTAATTTGAGGGGACAGTAATTTGGAATTTAAAAAATTCAAATTGGTGCCATTTCTACAGTAGGACATTGAATAAATATAGAAATATTACTGTTTCTGGATTGAATCATTGAAACTTTGATTTGGAACTACGTATTTTGCAGCCGCACAACTTCAAAAAAATTTTAAATTATTGGCTCCGCGACATTTCGAATGTGAGACGTTTCGAAAGTGCGGCGTTTTGAAAGTGCGACATTTAGAAAGTATTTTTTCAGAATGGTTTGTATTTTTGCTTTCGAAATTTCGCGGAGCCAAAAAAATTATTCGGAAATGCTTCGATTCTGGAATTTGAACTTCAGAACCTTTCTTCGAAACGGAAGAAAATTTGAGTAAAAAAAACGGCTTCGCGACATTTCGAAAGTGTGCCGTTTCGCAAGTGCGACATTTCGAAAGTGTGACGTTTCGAAAGTGTGACGTTTCGAAAGTGCGATATCTTACGAAACGGTATTTTTCCCGAGAATGGTTTTGATTTTTTGCTTTCGAAACGTCGCACTTGCGAAACGTCATACTTTCGAAATGTCGCGGAGCCAAAAAATTATTTGGAATGTTTAAATTCCGCAAACAGAGCTAGAAACATTTTTTTGAAAAAAGGAAGAATTTCTGAAACTTTTTTGAAACTGAAGAAAATTTGAGTACAAAAATACAAATTTTTGTCTTTTTTTCAAATTTTTTAATCTCGAATTCAGTTTTTTTTCCATATTTCTGTCCGTTTGTCCATGACTATCCACCGGAAACTTCTTCTTCATTCCTTGCAACAAAAAAAAACCAAAATTCAATTTCTTGATTTTATTAATTCATTTGTTTAAGATCTGCATTTTTTTCATGCTCATCATCGTCAAAATACATTCGCATATAGTTATATCGAAAAATCGTGGGGTTCTGGGGTTGGGGAGCGAAGAGAAAGTGAGACTTAGAACTGAATTTTTTTGTTGGGAGGGGAAATTTACAGAGAAAACGGGAAGGAAGAAAAATAGTGTGGAGCGAGAGGAGAGGAGGTAGAGAAAGGAAAAAGAAACTAAAGATTGGAAGGAGAGGAGGAGTGATATGGTCTGAAAATCTTTCTCTTTTCCATTGGGAAGAGACTGTTTTTTTTTTTGGTGTTATGGAGAGACTCCGCACCGATATATTGCCACACCTTTTGAAACTGAGATTTCTTTGGATGATTCTTCGAAAATAATGAGTTGAAAACACGAAAAAAAGAGTATTTAATTTAGAAAGAAAAAACTGATGACGTGGCAATATACACAAACAGAGAAGAGTTTTGTGGGAGAAAGATTTGAAAAAAGGGGTTGTTTAAAAAATGATAGAGAAAAAGGGGAGGGGGATCACATCACTCAGGTGTAAAGTTTCGAGGTAGATTACGGTGTCTTTACGGTTTTTTTGGGTGGGAATCGAATCGAAACTGGAAATTTGGGGGTGGGGGAAAAAAAAGAAAGAAAAGCTAGACATTCTCTACTAAAAACAACGAAATTACAGGTCGAAAAAAGAAAAGACAGAATGGGGAATGTTTTGAAAAACGAAAAAAATTTACAGAATATAGAATTGAGGATAGAGGTAGAATTTAAAGGGATGGGGCAACGGAGAGAGAGAAAATAGTGTAGGGGGACCTGGATGATGAGAGTGAAGAAGAACACGAAAAAATAATAGAAGAGAGGTAATCAACGGTTTTTTGATATTTAGCAATAAAGGGGAAAATGGGATATTTGGAAAATATATCATTCATTTTTTAATAATTATTACACTGGGATGGACGTCCAATTTTCGGAGGAGAAATGGAGAGGAGGAGGCGGTGATGATCATTGAGTAAAGATTTGTGTGGATGCACAGTAGTCGGAAAGATTTCTGAAAAATGGACGGTTTAGAAGATGTTTCGATTTTGAGTTTTTGGCTTCGGGACTTTTCGAAAACCGACATTTCGAAAGTGTGCAATCGCGTGTTTGTCTAATTTTTGAACTTTTCATATACTTTTTTCGCGTTCAGCGTTTTTAGACAAAAACGCAAAGAAGTATATGAAAAGTTCAAAAATTAGGCAAAAACGCGATTTCACACTTTCAAAGATGCCCCGGAGCCGAGTTTTCCACTCACCTCATTCGCTGCTTTGCTCTCTTTCGAACACCAAGATAAAGAAGAAATTGGGAATAAAATAATTTTTAAAAACCACTGGGATAGCATCGGGAATTGAGTTGCTTGATGCATTGATTTTACAAATCGAAATGAAGATGGTTTCCAGTGGCCTGTTGTGACAACTCGTGCCGAATCAACGCATCCACATCCATATCCATCAGTGGCTGATCTGGAAGTGTCAAATTCTCCAAATCGATTGGAAGAGCCGACGATGAGTTGACGGTGTGTTGGGCGGCGACGATTCCGCACGATTGAATTCCGGGGAGTGGCGATGAGGTGGTCGTCGAGAGCCATCCCTGAGCACTTCCTCCGTTCTGGTAACCTCCGTAGGCTCCCGGGAGTGGCATTCTGAAATCATAACTTTATATAGAACCGTACTTCTTTGAAATCTAAAAGCAACCTAAATCCGTAATCTGCGAGACTAGCAATTGGATAAAAAGGAACTAACGGTTTGAAATTGGTGCTTGGCACGATTGGATTACGAAGAAGTGGATTCTGAGCGCACGGTCCGCGGACACTGTTCAACTCGTGGTACGATGGTGGTGGAGCGATTGGCTCGGTCTGAAAATGACTGTTTAAAAGGGAATTAGTCGATTTAATAATTACCTTAATTGGCTTTGACTCTTGCTTAATTTGAATTCCATTCAACGAGTTGCTTCCATCAATACGCATCTGATCAGTCCGATCGACCAGATCATTGGGAATATTTGGAACAGCCGGAGTGTCTCCGACCCACGACGGGAACTCCAAATCATCGTAGAGCTCTCCGCCGATGGATGGAGAGACACGGGACGAGGATCCGGGGACGGACATTGTCGATTGAGTGCGTGGCCGGAATGCGGTCATACTGTCGAATTGTCCCTGCATCGAATCATCGTCGTACAGATCGTGCTGAATCGATGTGATCGATCCGGCTATCGAGTTTCCGTTGAGTGTGTTGACTGATCCGAGGAGTGCGGCACGATCCTTTATCCGCTTCTTGGCTCCGCGGCGGGTCTTTTCGAGTGCGGCCTAGAAGAAATATGGATTAGATATAATTTTTCGAGATTTCAGTTTCTTCTAGAGCTTGGTTGTAACTAGGCTGATTTAGAGGCTCAGGGAGCCAAAAATTCACTATTTTTCGTCTAAAAAAGCCCGGATCACATGTATGCCGGAAAGAATGGGGAAAATAGTGCATTTATAGCTGCGAATTTTTCCGGAGAATGAGGAAACTTCAAAATAGCTATAACTTCGCTCTCAATAGCCCAATTTCCATTAGAAAATACATCAATAGAATTTTCCGTCCCTTACAAACCTTGGTAGTCGCCTCGATAGTGTTCGATCGCTCACGAGTGCGTCTCGGATTCCGTCCCGGTTTGGCTTCTGGATTGATGACCCACCACGAACTCTTGCCGGCGCCCTCATTCTGTATGCGCATGAACCGAGAGTGAAGTGAGAGATTGTGTCGAATCGAGTTCTGTAAATAGGGTTTTTATTCCTCAAAATTTTTATATACAACTTTTGGGAATCGCTCTGTTTTTCAAATTGCCCCCAATTTTCTCAGTTTTTATGACTCTGAAATGATCCCAATTTTCCTTCTCTGTCACACAAAGAGCAACATAGAGACACTTTTCATGGCTTCTCCAAAAATAGTTGAGCATCCGGAGCGAGACTTAGACGGCTAAAGAAGGAAACAACTAATAGGGTTTTCTTTGGTTCTTCTTCTTTTTTGCTGAATGTTGCAGGGCCCCTCCCTCATACTCTGGAGCATGAGTCTGTGAAGGGACGTGCCAGCCACCACGATTCTCTTTTTCCATGAGATGAAAAGGAAGGAAAAAGAAGAAGAGGGTGGTGGAGGAGGAGGAGGAGGAGAAGAGCATCCTCCTTGTGATGGTCATTATGTGATGGTCCAAAAGATGAGGCAAAGAGATATATTGGGGAAAATGAGGAGAGGGTTAGAAAAAACCCCTCGAATTAGGCTCCCTTTGCTCTTCATTAGGAATTCATTGGAAAATTAAAATTTTTTGTGGGAAATTTGGAATTTGAAAATGACGAAAATTGGGATCAAAGCATCTAAAGATCCAAAATGACACCATTTCAACGAAAAAAGTACAATGCCACGGGCGATTTTCCCGCAAAAGAGGAACATGATGATGTCAAGGCCGTTCTCGTCGCGTTCACTTACCTTCCATCCGGCGGCCTCTTCTTGACTGGACCGCTCTCGAAAATAGGAAATATTATCCGAGAACCACTGATAGATCTCGTTCAGCTTCAACCGACCGTCTGGCGACGATTCCAGTGCTTTGGCGATGATGTCCGAATAGGACTCTTCACCCCACGGATTCGGCTTTTTCTGCGCCAACTGATCGGTCGGCTTCTTACGGCACCGCTTCTTCTTGGCCGGCATCGGACCACCACCTTGCGAAAGGTTCATGGACATTCCGAGACCGGAGCCAGAAGAGCACGGCATCGTCGCCGCGAGCATTTGACCGACGGTTTGTTGTTGAGCCTGAGACGTTGCGGCGACAGAGGAGCAACCCGGCTGGTGGCCGCTGCCCGGAGAGCCTTGTGCCCCGCCCCCAATGGAACTGGCCACTGAGCTGCCGGAAGACGTCAATGTCGTCATGTTTAGATTCAAAAGTGGCTGCGGTAGCTGATGTTGCATATGGGGAAGGTGATGCGGATGCATCGGATGATACGGATTATGCGGATGGTGTTGGGGAAGTGTCGCGGGATCCTGATAGACGAATTGCTGCATGGGCCATGTGTAGCAACGGCCACGCGGCTCCGGCGGGTAGTCATCGTCTAACGAGTCGTTCATTCTGAGGTGTGGACGACTTCTGGAGAGAATCGAGAATAGAGATACGAGATACGAGCAAAAAATCGAGAAAAGAGAGATTGAAGATCGAAAAAATACTTTTGAAGTTACAAAAAAAGCCATTCTGTGTCCTTCCAAATAGTTTGTGTGAGAGAGAGTGATGCGGGGAATCGAGGCGTCCACTATCGAGAATATATATGAGAGAGATGGTCGATTTGGGGGGAAAAGAACAGGTAAAGAGGGGGCGCAGGGGGGAACATCGAAAGTTAACGGCAAATTTTGAGAGAAGAAGACGAAGATCCCTTTTGCTGATGACGTGGCAAGAGTAGAAGGCAATGAGAGGAAGAGAAGGAAGGCACGTGTTATTGTCAAAATGATAAGAAAGTTAAAGATTACAACTTTTTTGCCTTGTTTTGTTTCAAAATATGGTTTTGCAAAAAGAGAATCCGAAGCCCTTATGTGTATCTAACTATGCTAACTATACGTACCCCGGGGGGTGGGGGGGGGGGGTACAAAAAAGGAACACTTTTTTTTCAAACTCTCGCGGAATACACACACAGTGCTAACACTTTCCTTTTTTTTCCTATCCATAGGAGAGGCCTGGGCAAAGAGACGGTGGAAGGAACGGACAGGAGAGGAACACCCTGGGGGAGAGAGAAAGAGGGAACGGTGAAAAAAAATATATATATGATACCTCCGTTCGGTTTTTTCGGGGTGAAAAGCTGCACGGAGGTCGAGGCATAGTTAGAGGAGGAGGAATTAGTGCGAGTTAGCAAATATGGGAAAATGGGGGATGTAATCCTATGGGGAAGTTAATTATTATGTAATTAGTGTCTTATCTACAGTAAGAATCTGGAGCAATTTTTGGATAGTAAATTCGGTCCAAAAGGCTCGAAAATCTAGAAACAGAAGAATCGGGAAAAAATGAGCGAATTCTTTGGCTCTTCGGACTCAAAATGAGCGCCTTAGACACTGTAAAATTCTAGTAGAGTGCTGATTCAGATGGAGTAAATAAAAAACTTTCAAAAGACTATTATAAACTCCATCTGAATCAGCACTCTATTAGAATCTAACAGTGTCTAAGGCGCTCATTTTTAGTCCAATGGGTCCAAGAATTCGTCCACTTTTTTCGATGTTTATCTTTCTAGACTTTTCGAGTCTTTTGGGCGGAGTTTATTATCCAAAAAATTGCTCATACTTCCGCAAAACTTACGGATTTGTACTGTAGATAAAACATGGAGCTTACTATCAAAAATTGCTCCATTCAACATTTTCGAGATTCCCTGGAAACCCAGCTAAGTCCCGATTCTAGATCCAAGGTTTTAATACAAATCTCAAAATCGTATGATTTCGCTAATGAGACGAGATGGAGGGCAACGGAAAAAAAAAACGAGGAAGCAAAGAACGAATGAAGACCACCACCCAAAAAAGGCCAAAAACGACGCGACAGATGGCTGGACACTGAACGAAATGGCTGGGGGTGGTGGTAGAAGAAGAAGGTGATGACCGGCCACACACGGACAGACAGAAGAACGGATGAACGGAACAGAGAGAAAAAAGAGAAGAGAAGGCCTGGGGGTGCGGGTGAGGAACAAAAAAGAGACATCTCCGTCGGTGTGTGTGTGAGGAGGAGAAGAAGAAGACGGGTGGCCCGTACGGAGAGTGATCGAAATATCGTAGAGAATCCGGAGACACAGAGATAGGGAACACACACACACACAGGCGTTCACTTTTTGTTATAGTGAAGGAGACGGTATGAGCGAGGATGGGAGAGCGAGAGAGAGATAGACACGAAAACTGGTTAGTGATCGAGTAGAAGCCGAGAGGGGACAAAGAAAAAAAACGTGCCACGGAACACAGAGGGCCATTCTCCATTCATCTCTGACAGTGAGTGCAGAGAGATGAAGAGGCAGAAGAGAGTCAGAATGATTCTCCCTCTCTCACCTATCTATCTTTCTCACTGCCGCCAGCCTCCTCCCGATCAGCTGGTAGGTAGAATAGAGAGATACAAGTACAGGTAGACGCAGATGGGTGGCGCTGGAACACCCATTCGATCTAGGTGACAGATATCTTCCTACTATTAACCACCCCGTGTGTCCGAAGTAGAAGAAAATGAAGAAGAAGAAGTAGAAGAACGACCATTTTCGATTTCATTTTCTTCCCTAACAAAGAAGCCTCTGTCCTCCAGGTATTCTCCAAAAAGACAGATGGAACTAGAGAAAAAAGGGGAAGTAGTCTTTAGACTCTCGAGAGGGACTCCAAAAGAGGAGGGTGAGCTCTCAGAGAGAGAGCAGCTGATCGCGGAAGAAAACCGAACGCTTGGGGGTCGGCTCGGCTAATTGCACATGTGTGTCGTCAATGAGCAATGGAGGACCATTATGTGCCCAAGGGATTGCATCTACAGTACTACCGCTACTGCTGCTGGCTGTGAGAACAAGGCCACAAAAAAGGGCACTGTGTACCTTTCTGCCGTCGGAATGGGAGAATGACGTGGCTTGTTTACAGTACATTTAGAGGGCACAAGGCTACAGTAAGCCTGCAGATCCATCTGGATTACTGTAACGTCTCTCAAAATGTGTCAAGTCTCTTTTTCATCAATCCGTCAGTCATTCTGCAGCACATACAGCCGGCTGTCTTCCCGCACACACCGCCCGTGTCAATTAATCCATCGCCCTCCGTTCGGAGACTCTTGAGGGATCCAGAAGACGAATAAAACTATATACTGTGATCAAAATCTCAAAAGTCTAAAAATTGTAATCTGATCTACTTACGAAGCCCGATAGACTCTAAATCTGACGAAATCCTCTTATGAGGTAAATGAGAATTCTTTTAATCTCACGACGCCAGGCACAAATGTGATATGAGATAAAACTGGCTCTCTCAATTTTGTCACGTTTTTCATTCGCTCCAATTCCTCTCTGATGAAATTATGGGGTGTTGGTCAAAAAGAGTATGACTAACCCCCCGTTTCGCGGAGCTTGATGAAGAAGAAGAGGAAGTACGAAAAGGTTTCTTCTGACTTCTTGGGAAACTACCGTAGTCCTCACATTCTTCTAGTTAGGTGATGACGGAGCGTTTTCCAGTGAAGCGAAGGATTTTGGATTCCAGAAGAATTTTTCATTCTGAATCCCAATAAAACGAGATTTAATTAAAAACCCAAGATTAAAAGCCAATAAAGTGGTTGTATACGCCGGTGACGCGCCTGACAGAGCCAAAATTGGAAAGCAATAATGGATATGCTCGGCCGAGAGCACAAGGGGAAAATCCAAAACTCAAAAGAGGGAAAAAAACGAAGCTAATCTATCTGTCACCCTCTCGTTTTCAGTATTCTGATGATGCTCATTTTCTAAGAAGAGAAATAGTTGAACAGTACTAATAGGGCATGAAAACAAGAAAAAATTGGCTCATTTTTTTCTGACAAAAACAACAAGGAACTCTCTCTCTCCTTATGAAAAAAAGAGAAAGAGCTCTGGGTGGGGGGAGGAGGAGGTCACATGTTACAAGAGAAGGAGAGAGCCTGGTGTGAATGAATGCAGCAAAAAATGAAAAGAAAGGAATAATTTGTGATCTTTGAGATTTTGTTTTATATGAGGAGAAGGAAGAAAATGAAATGAATCAGAAAAGAAAGGTGAGTGACCAGTCAGAAGAATCACGAGCTCCTCGTCTTCTACAGTAATCCAAAAACGACGTCTTCTTCTTCTTCTTCAGAATTCAGTATTTCAAGTGAAAATGGTCAACTTGGAAAGTCGAATCAGCCAAAAAACGTGAAAACTGGTGATGGGGAGGGCAAAGTGGTGATCGGCGGGGACACATCGAAACATTGGCAAAATTGCGGAGGTGAAAAAGAATCGAAAAAATGAAAAAAAGAGAAGAAACACATGACCAATAGGCTTCCAAATTGTAAGATGGGGGCACCTCTCTGATGAATTTTTTTTGAGAAAAAATAAAAGAAATTGAGAGAGAAATCGAAACCGAAAATTCTCGAGATTTTCGGCCTAAATTCTCTCAAACTTCCAATTAGAAATCTTGACTACGGTAGCTCTAGTATTTTTTCCGATTCAAAATTATATGTTTCCCTCCTTCACCACCTGACACGCCCAAAAAAACCTTTCGAAACCAAATAACATCATCTTATTTTTCTGAAAACTTCTTCTCCCCTTAATTAGCACTGAGCCAGAAGAAGATAAGCCAAATGTCCTCGATCTTCGGACAGAAAAAAAGAAGAGAATGGCAAGTGGGCGGAGCCTATTCTGATAACTATACGAATAAGAGAGAGGAAACTCGTGATATACAATTCTCAGGTTATCTTTCTCTCTCTAGAGAGTAAGATTTTTTTGTTATTCGGGGGCTCATGCGATATTCTAATTTCCTCTCTCACTCATCAACACTTCCGGGACGGGCTCTTCTGACTTCAACTCAGAAGGAGGTACGGTAGATAGAGGGGTTCCAAAAAGCTTCCGGTAATAAAGGAGGATTGCAAAAAGGAAAATTACAAGGTCTTGTGACAAGGAACGATGCGGGAAAAGTGCAATCGAACTTTTTGTTTGTCGCTTTTCTATTTTCCTTTCGTTCTCTGGGACCCTCTCGTTTTGAGACATCGGAAGGAAAACACGTGGATCTTCAGAATCTTGGTATGGATTTTGAGGAACTCAAAAGGTTAGAAGAATTCTTGGAATAATACTGTTTTCCAATTTTCAGAATAAATCAGAAGGTGTGTCTAGACGAAGGCAGAGAGCAGACTGACCGAAAAGTTCCAGCCTTCTTCTTCTTCTTCTGTGTTTTCGTTCTTGTTATCGCCTATATCGCTCATGTTTTGGTCTCCAGCGCGAGAGCAAAAAGAGCTCTAAGATCAGGCTGATGAAATATTACCGAATCTTGTTCTCTAAAAAAAAGAGTTTGAAAACTTTCAAAATCTGCTTTTTCAGGAATTTAAAGGTGGCGGGACAGCAGTTTCCGGGGGAAACTCCGGGGGAAAATCGTGCATCTTTGCGTGAGCGTGCCAGTTGTGGTGTATGCGTACCATGCATCAAACCTTACGACTTTTCTTATTTTAGGCCTGCATATCAGAATTCGCTTAAACTATCTATAGCTTCAGTTCACAGGATCTTTAAAATTAGCAGAGCCAAAATTCGGAGCTCCATAAACTTTGCAATCGAACAGTGTTGAGAGAGCGGGTAAATTGGAAATCCGACACCAACGTAAGCAGAACGAGCAAAAGAGTATAAACACAGAAAAGAACCTAGAATACATAGATCTAAAACTAAAATGTCGGTTAAAGAAGAAGAGAAAAAAATAAGAAGAAGAATGCAACTAATTTAGTGGTGGTAGTTGTGTGTGTGAGAGTGTTGGAAAATGTGGCCGACCGAAACGAAGAAGAAGAAGAAGAGTAGTAGATGATGATGATAGAGGAGATGAAGGAGGAGGGGACGCCTGGCGGTGCTGCTTGCTCCCAGCGCCCGGCGCTTCTTCTCCGCGCGCGCGTGGACCCCGTTGAGTTCGTTCGTTTTTCGAAAAAAAGAACGGAACTCTCGTCGTCTCTTCTTGTTTTCCAGTGCCATCCAGTGCCCTGTGTGGGCCCCTGCCGCCGCGCCGCCGTCCCTGGGTGGCGGCATGCGCTCTCACCCCCAGGGCTCCTCGTGCTCTTTTCTCTGTTCCTCGTCTTCCGCGCGGAGCCTGGCGGCACCAGGACCGCGTACAAAGTCACGCTCTGTGAGGAGGCTATTTTAGGGTGGCAGACGACGGCCGGCCTGGGGGTGACGGCGGCGCCTTCTAATAGTATTCAGAAGAGCAGCACGACGGTGAACGGATGGGGGACAAAGGGGGATGGCTCTTTACAAAGAGCTCTCGCACATTTTTTATTTATTAAAAAACCGACGGCGAAATCCGTTCAGGGGAACAATCGGCTATTGTGTGAAATTCTTCGCTTCTTGCGAGAAAAATGAGGAATTCAGAATTCTTCCGAGTAGGGACCGGATTTTTCAGAGCGATTCCCAAGACAAAAATAAAATAAACTAACCTTCCATCCAGCCGAACTATTCGAGTCTCCCTTGTCGCGGAAGTAGGGCACATTTTGGACCATCCATTCGTATACTGAAAAATGTTCAATTTTCCCTTCCGTGTTAAAAAAAAGTATTCGGCGGTATCAAGTAGTATCAAACTATCGCAGTTGCCGCGGTCAGCAAGAAATGGGAAACGCGGGGAGAGAGTGTGCGAGACGAAGAGACGCAGAAACAAGATAAACGGTGCCAGCCATCGGTTCTCCAAAAATATTCGCAACACTTTGGGGAACTTGTCAGGTGACCAGGAACTCGAAATTAATAGGAAAAGTACGATTTTCTTTTGACAAAATTGGAATTTTTGGGTTCCCAAAACTACAGTAGTCCTAGAAGATCCAATTACAGTGCTCCAAAACTACAGTAACCCTCTCCTATCGAACTCGAAATTGATTGAAAAAGTACTATTTTCTTTCTACAAACTTGGGGATTCACAAAACTACAGTAATCCTCCACTTAAAACTACAGTAATCCTTCACTAACCTTGTGCCAATGTTAACCGCTTCTCCGGCGATGCCATGATGGCTGTGGTGATGAGTTCAGCGTACGACATGTTTCCCCATGCGTTCCGTCTCGTTGTCGCCTTCTTTGAGTTCACCGATGCGGCGTCGTCGGGTGATTCGGACATTCTGAAACTTTCGAAGGCGTGAGAGAAGAGTTCAGTTTTAAGAGAAGAGTTTTCAGATACCTATCCAGGGAAACTAGGGCTACCGACGATAAATGATAGGCTGCCGTTGGAATATAGATTCTAGTGGTCTCCATAGTTTTTTGCTTTTCAGTCTCTTCCTGGGGGGACCGAGAGCAAAAAATAAGGAAAAACACTGATAAGAGAGCTTTTTGAATGAAAATTCTTCACTCCCTCCTTCTCGTTATTATCAGCAGGAGTTTTTTTGTTGCGAAAGCATATAGACCGTTCGTTTCTTTCTATACGAATGAGACGAACTGGTACCGAGATGATAATTTAAAGGTGAATGCTATATAATTTTTGAGTACAATACGATTCTGGAGCCGGGAAGAAAGAGCAAACTTACTCGGATCCGAACGATGTCGAATTGGCGTCCTGAGAATGAAGCATAGCGGTCGATCCGTTTGTCGATGCTCCGCCGAGTCGTCCGCATTGCTCAGTGCTTCCATAGAGGCTGCAAAAAATAAAAATAAGTAGGGGGTGATTAGGAGGGAATTTTCTAGGTGGTCTTCAGGTCTCCGTTTATTTAGCTGATCATTTTTCTTAATCTTTTTTTCAGCCGTTCCTAGGAGAGAAGAATGTTCTAGACATACTCCGGATCCTCTTCGGGTATCTGCTCATGAATCAGGGGGCTCGAATTCACGGGCGGCTCCAACTGGGGCCTACGCATCGGCCACGTGTTACACCGATCTCTGGGAATGGGCTCCAGATCGTCGTTCATCATCACATCATCCGGAGTACTCATGAAGGCGTCGGCGCCGAATCTCGACACCGACGATGTCGATGTTGATGCCGATGCAGTGGCGTCTGTCGTCGTGGTGGGCTCTCCCAACATCTCCATCATAACGTCTTCCGGAATTTCAGCTAGCGACGAAGACGATGACGAAGAGGCTGATGAGTCGGGAGTGAATGAAGCAGCCAGTGGCGGGTGTTGCTGTTGAAGAAGAGTAGTCAGTGGATGGTATTGGAATGACAAATGATGGTGATTCGGTGGCAGGTATGAGGAGGTTGGAGGTCCAGAAAGTACAGTAGTAGTAGATGGGATTGTGAAAGAGGGAGTAAGAGGAGGGGATGAGAGTGAAGGCAGCAGCTTGAACGGTTTTAATTGGGAAGATCCAAAGAAAGAGGAAAAAATAGAGAGAAAGGTGTCGTTGAAGTGAGTAGTGTGTGTAGAGTTATCGATTCCAATGAATTCTGGAAATCTTTGATAAGAGAGGAAAATTTGAGCGAGAAAAGAGCAAAAACGGAAGAGATATGTATAAAGGGATCGGGAATTTGTAGCGCCTCCAGACTCTACTGATCCGAGTGCTCTGAACTTTACGGATTAGAGGGAGGAAGAAGAAGAAGAAACTATGGAAAAGATGGGCTTAACGATTAACGTCATCATCGGGAAGATTCCACATCATCTTCTTTTGCAGATCAGATCATTGAGAGATTCAGAGAAACAGAGAGAAGAGCTCAAAATTAATTGGAGAAGATCATGAGCTTTTTTCTTCTTCTCGAAGCCTCTTTTCTTCAGGAGGAGCACAAATGACGGAGCGGGAGCGGGAGCGGCGACGGGAGGGTCCCCGGGCGCCCGCGAAAAAAGAAAGAAAAAGAAGATAAAGAAAAGAGAAGAGAATGGGGTTGGCTTCAGGAGAGGAAATCATTTGTTAGGAGAAGGCACGGGGCATTTTTGCAACAGGCTCGGCAGGGGAGAGAGCACATGCGACAAAATATAAAAGAATGAGAACGAGTTAGGGGAAAAAGAATGAAATGATGGTGGTGGTGATAAGATGATGGAAAGGAAATCTGGGGTGAGATAGGAGATGATGGAATCGAAAAGAGTCTAGGCGGGGATCGGAATTTTGATTCCGGGACATTTCGAAGGTGTGAAATTCCGTTTTTCCTAATTTTTGGAACTTTTCGTTTAATTTTTTGCGTTTATGATCTATTATACGCCTAAAAAATAGCGTTTTGAGACAAAAACGTTAAAAAGTTCCAAAAATTATGAAAAACGTGATTTCACACCTTCGAAATGTCCCATTTTCAAGATGTCTTACTTTCGAAATGTCCATTTTCAAAATGTCCCGGAGCCTTCGAAAATGGGAATTTTTTTTTGTAATTTTTTGAACTTTTTATATAATTTTTTTTGCGTTTACGTTCAAAACGCAATAATATGCATGAAAAGATCCAAAATTAGGCAAAAACGCGATTTCACACTTTCGAAATGACCACTTTCGAATTGTCTATGTTTCGAGATATCAGAACTTCTAGATGTAGATTTCGGAGCATTTTCAAGCTCTGAGCTTTAAAATCTAGTTAATTCAATGAACAAAACTTGGAATCTGAAAAATTCCAGACTCCAACTGAAACAATACAAAAAAACCGTCGAGACTAGACAAAAAACCCACGACACTATCCAAAATCCTCCTTCCCATCTAGATAGTGATCAAAACGAGAGGTTGCAGATGGATAGAGAAGCATTATTTCGATGAGAGATACGGTCTCCCCTTCCCTTCACAGGCGCCTTCTTCAAAAGACGCCTAGACAGACAGGGGAAAGACCTCCCCTGACGGCCCGGTAAGAGATGGTGTCAGAAATACGATTGGGTTTTTTCTTTCATTCGCGCAATGCCTTGTCTAATTTTTCACCATTAGTGCCCGTTGTGGGGAGGTCTAATGAGAGACAAAGATTCGGGGAATAGGCGCAGGCGGAGAAACGAAGAGGAAATTTATTCGTTTTTGAGCGAATGACCTTTTCAAGGTGATTTCTTGAGTGCTGAGATCCTTTTATGAAGAATTTTCGAAAAAACCTATTGAAGCGAACTCTTTTTTCAGTCTACTTCAAATTATGAACTATTCGGCTGATTAGGCCGAAAGTTTCTGATGAGAGCAGTAGTGCAAATCAAATCGGATTATCTCCTTCTACTTGGAATAGTAATAGCCGGAAGAGACCTCGGAAAAAAAGGGGGCGTGGCCTGGGAGCTCTTCTCTCCATCAAAAGGAGAGAGAGAGAGAGTGATTAGTCATCGGCTTCTCCTTCTTCTTCTGAATGCGGCAGGTGTACTCTTATTCGAGACGGAAGCACAAATGGGCAAAGGATTAAAAGAGGAGTATGGCATTTGGATCTATGGAATTTTTCGTAGTTGTGGAAAGAAACTCCGAATTCAGATTCCAAGACAGAAGAAGAAGATTCACCACTCTGTTCAAGAGATTTGAAGATTTGAAGCCAATCAGAAATCTCTTCTCAAAGAGATTAACACTCTTCGAAAAGTCAGAAGAAGAAGAAGATGTTTCGGATTATCTTCAAAAAGTTATAAGCTATCAGAGAGCAATAATTGAAGACTAATTTATCATCTCTAGACAGTTTTTTTCGGTTTTTTCTGTTTGTCTGAGGGCAAAAAGAAGAAGAAGATCCTAGGGGCGAATGATGATCGCCTCCTGATGGATGGTTTTTGAGACGATGGGGGGAAAAGAAGGGAGAAATAGAGAGTGATATGTGATGGAGACAGCGGGTGTAACAATTTTCAACTTGTTCCCTCGACTTCACATGGAAATTCAGAATCCAGAGATTCTTGAAGACGTCTGGAAGCGAATCAGAAGACAGGAGAAGGCCTAAAAGTTCCAAGGAAATCCGCAATTTTTTCATAGGAACAGACTGAATCAAGTAGAAGACGAAGATGATGAAAAAGTAAAGAAAAGAAAAAAGAAAAACGAAGAAGAAGAAGGAGCACATGACTGGTCGCTCCTCTCGACCAGCGGCAATGTAGGAATGACCCGATAATATGGGAAAAAAGCCGAGGCACACATTTTTTTGCCAAAAGACACTGTGCTCCTTCTCCTTGACACGTCATCCAAGACGGGGACACAAGTGGTCACTAATTCGAGAATATCTCTCTGAAAAGAGCCCAAAAGGAAGTATGTGCACTTCTTCTTCATCACTTTTCTTTTTGCAAGTCTATAATTAGGTGGAGGCGGAGAGGCGATGCCTAATTATTATGATTTTTCGGGGCGAAAAGTTCATGAAAAGTGCATCGGATTCTTTGACCGGAGACAAGAAAATGATTTTGTAGTTTCTTCACTATAGTAAGATCAAGATGAGAATTTCCGCTAGATTCGAAGCAAGTACAGGGAATCAAGTGATGCACGAGGAACGAAGCTCGCACAACCGGAAACTGATAGAAAGTTACCAGTGACTAAGAGAGCCTAATAGAATTTAGAATGCCTTCAACTGATTCGGTGAGATTTCAAAAGAGCCGAGGTAGATTTCCAGAGCATCAGAGATCTTCAAAGATCATACCTACATTTGAGGATTTCAGGGGGGATTTCGGAGATATGAAATCATCACTTGCAACTCGGAACATACAGAGCGAAAACAAGAAGAAGACGACGTATTCGTAGTCAGAAGAGAACGCCGTCTCCCAATGTATTCTGCTCTCGTTGCATTTCTTCGTCAACAAAATACTGTAGTATCAGAAGAGGAACACAAATGTGACGATGGCAAAAGGCAAAAACATAGTAGCATGCCAGTGGTGGTGGGGCTGACTGAAAAAAAAAACGGAACGACGAGGAGCTGGAGGGGAACTTGTATGGCTGAAAAAGAAAGAAAAAAGAGCCCCCCGTCGAGCTGAAAAAAAACGAACACACGAGAGGATCGACAGAAATGAGAGAGAGCTGGGGGTAGTAGACAGCGTTCGTTCTTCTTTTTCTCTTCGTTTTTTTTCGCTTTTTTTGTGACATCGTCAGACTGAAAGAGAAGAAGAAGCGTGTCGCTCTCCTGAGACCCCACCGAATGTTTACTCGCGTTCCCTTTCAGAGGAGAGCTCTTCTAGCTTCTATAGCTCTCTTTGGAACGGCACAGAAAAGTGGGCGGAGTCTTGGGAGGCGAAGGAGATGAAAAGGAGCAATCGTCCAAAAAAGCGAAAGAGGGAACAACAACAACAACAAATCAAAAACATGCCCCGTCGATTTCACGGGGGTGCATAGTATTAACTGTCTTTGTTCTTGTGGGCTGTGGAAAATTTCCGAATTTTTTTCATAGGGATCGAGGAGTCCCAGAAGACCTTCTGATCTTCTAGAAAGTTCGAGGAATTCTAAAGAATTAGAAATTAGATCAATCCATCACGGCCTTCACCACCAAAATCATCTGATAGAGAGATGGAGAGAAAAAGGGAAAAAAATCGAAGGAGTGTAGCCCCAGTTCACCTGATCGACACATGTACTGTACTTTTTCAGAGTATCTTGATCGCTCTTTCATCTCAAAATCTTCTGATTTTACCGCTATTCTCTCTCTAACTGATAACATATTCTCTTCTTTTTTCGATTTCAGAGCAGTTTTCGATTTTGATAAGGATGGGAAGTGAAAAATTGAAGAAAAAATCTCAATTTTTGTAGGCGAAAAATTGGCGTAATTTCGTGGATCCTAAAAAGACACCAAGGCAACCAATCGAATGCGAATTCGGTGGCTTTGCCCTTTTGATTAGACAGAGGAGAAGAGAGACGCAGATTCACAGAGAAACTGTCATCGAAAAAACTGAAGAAGGAGGTGGAGAGGGGGCTGAATTTGATAAAAAATAATCGAAGAGAGAAATGATCATCTCTTTCTTTCTCTCTCTATCGATGCATAGACACACCGATCACTTTCTATGGGCAGCTTGATGATAACGGAATATCAAATTTGATAAGCGTTTAGAAGAGAGAGAGAGAGACAGAGTGAATTTTGGTAGTGAAGTTGAAGAATGGGCGAAAAGGACACAGTTCGAGCTGGTTATTGATGGTTGAAATGTTATTTGTGGGTCTAAATCGCTGAAAATTTAGAGTTTTTTTAGGGATTTTGGGATGAGTATGAGCTAGAAACTGAGATTTTAGCGGGAATTTGATTCCAAGGAAAGTTTAACCATTTTGGCTGAATTTTGACTTTTTTTTTTCAGAACCTAAAAGGATTATTTTAAATTCTCAAAATGGATCATGACATCTGTTGGAGAAGAGACTTGAACCAACTTTTGACGGGGATTCTGACTAATTTAAATCCGTTTGAATTTCAACAATGCGCTCATTTTGAGCTCATACAGATTTTACGGAGTAATAGTATACTTGAATTCAAAAAGCCCCTCTAAAAGGTCCCATATGTGCGAGGAGGGGAACCCCTAATTAGCGCTGCCATTTTCTCGAGAAAAAAAACGGAGAAGGAAATAGGTTTTTTTCCCACAAATGGAAAAAAGATATTCAAAAAAAGTATTTTTGAATGTTACAGTAATCCTAATATCGTAATTGTTGTGAGAACGCGCTACTGTAGTTTTGCTAACTCAATTATAAAAAAGCATGCGGAAAATTAACTACAGTAACTTTCCCACGGCGGGGACTGTTCACATATGCTTATAGCAAAACCTGATTTTTTGGTGAATTTTTGAAAATTTTCTGGATCAAAATTTCCCCTAAAAACGAGTCATCCTTGGATTAGGATTAGTTGCAAATCGAAAAAAAATCCAAAAGAGCAGGAAATGGGAAAAGAGGATTAACCTAGCCGTTTGGATTGCTCTTTCGTTCTGAAAAAAAAACACTGAAATTGGATAATAGGATTTCTGCGCACTCCCCAATCATATTATGGCGGCGCTAAAAGTGCACGAATAAAACGGAGATAACGATCTCAGGCGGAATTCTGTCAGATTTTGAAGGAGAAAGGGCCGGGGCGCCCAGGTCAACTTCTGCGGTAAAATTGTCGTAAGAAGTAAAAGGGGGATAGATTGAAAAAAAAGAAGAAGAAGAAGAAGTGTTCTCTCTCTCCCTAAAGGCGCCTAGGCCATTGGCGTGGCAAATGCAACACGATGGGGCGTAGAGGGGAGAGAGAAGGAGCGGCGGCACTGGTGGGGTGACTGAGGGAAAAAAGGAAAGGAATGTCTCTCAGAAGAAATAGTGGAACAAGTTCGAGACACGCAGGCTACTGAACAGACACAAACGGTCGGAAGAGAAGAGGGCACGGGGCGCCCCGTTTTTTTGGGCAAAATGAGACTTGAAGACGTCCGTCCGATGACAAGTTGGGGGAGGAAATATGGATGAAAGGGCATTCATTGTTTCCCGAATGTCGGCGACATGTGAGTTCTTCTATACATTTTTGTGGCGCTGTCTCAGCGCTTTTTTGGTTTCTTTTTCTTTCGAAAAAGTGCACTTTTTTGTTTTTTTTTGTTTGAACGGAAGAAAAAGTGGAACTTTTGAATCACAAACTTCCATTCGGACGAAAAAAATTCGGACTCTCGCCGTCCGTCCGACTCGCTCGTCCGTGATACGCAATATTGCGTCAGTGTGCGTTGCCTACCGTAGACTACGGTCCGTAGTAAATAGGGCATACCCCGAGAAAATCAAACGAAAACTAATTTGTCGTCAATTAAACTGCAGATTGTGCAATAGATTGATGTGAATTTGCGTACCGAAAGACCGTAACCGGACAAGTTTCGGAAAAAGTCCGAATGGAAGCCTTACGTAAGACCACCTGCGAGCCATGGCCACCTTCTCAGAATCTCATTTTCATCGAAAAAAAAAACCGAAAATGACGACGGTGTGAACAAAGAGCCGAAAACACAGGTGATAATTGGACGAAAAAAAGTCAGCCGTCACCACCACCCAGTGGAGAAACTCGAAAACAAGAAAAAACTATTTTTTGGGAAAGCTTCAGGAGAAAGTGCACGAATCAAGGCTCTTTTAAGCGAAGAAAGAAGAATCTCATAACTAATTACACCCTTCTATGCTCTTGCTCTCTCTCTCTTGCTCACTCACTTTCCCAGATTACTACTCTTCTTCGTTAACTTAAAGATGAGCATCCAAAAGGAAAAGAGCGAGGAAATGAGGAGCAAAGAAAGTGTTGCCTCTTTTTTTGCTGCCGCTGCTGAATTCACTTACTGTGATTAGCCGGTCCCTCTCTAAGAATCTTCCAATAGATCATCTGATTCCCGGTGACCATGGTCAAGTTGTTCTCCTTCAGATGCTCAGTGATCTCCTGGTGGATCTCCGAGTTTCTTCACTAAGGCATCATGGAAGAGATCATCATGGTGAAAGAGGATTATCTCTCACTATGAATGAACATGAAAGTTTCATCGTCTAACAGATCAGAAAGATTCTAGGAAAGAAAAAGAGTACGGTAGTAATTTATGGAGTACTCCTTTAATGACCTCGAGTAGGATGAAAAAAAAAATGGTCGAAAAAAATGGAAAGTAAGCGGGAGAGGGGAACTTTACTGCAGTTGTCATTTGATGGACACTGCTACCAGTAAAAAAACGAGTTCTCACTCTCCCAGGCCTTCACATTTTTTTTCCATCTTTCGTCCTTTTCAAGTATTGCGTCGAACACAGACGCAACGTCTTCTTCTTCTTCTCCTCCTACGTTCTGTCCATGAAAACGAATCAAAGTTAAGAATCAGATCTTCGTCGGAATTCGTTCGTAAAACTGCGGGGAGGAGGGGAAATTGGGAAATTTGCAGTAATCGTCCAAAGACTGTGGTCTCTCAAATTTCGATATCAAACATCTAGAAATCGAACGGAGCTCTCTTGCGAGCTGAAAACAAATGGGGTCCGCCGCGACGGTAATCCGACACTTCGGGGTCCTTCTTCTCGTCAAAACAACATACTCCATTTACTCGATTCTTTCCAGAAGGAACCAAAAAAGGAAGAAAGAAGTAAATGGAAATGCGAGGGCGATAGTTTCAAGCAGTTGCAGGAAATTTGAAATTCCAATTCTCAGAGAACTATTGAACTTTTCCACTAATGATGAGTGGGGGCCCAGGGCTAAAAACAAAAAGCTCAGAGGGTTCCCCATCCATCTGAAATGCAATACTTCCAACGAGGAAGACGTGGACGTTTTGCATTTTCAGAATGGGAACCAATGACTCATGACTCTCTTTCTGGAATTCCAATCAACTCCTCCTCCTCCTCCTGTTCGCTTTCACAGACAGCTCCGTCTCTATCTCTATCTCCCTTCAGAATCTGAAATGAGACAAAAAGCGAGAGGGATGGAGAGACGCAGACACGTTTTTCAGTCTAGAACACTAGCTCTCATGTGACATGGGACCCTCTCTGGTGAGGGTGGTTCGCAATTGAATAGGAGCGGGGAGTCTGGACTGTTCTTGGATTTTGGTCAAGGAAAAACGGACAAAAAGGGCAATCGTCAGAAAGTGTCTCCTGGGACTGTCTGTTTCATAGAACAGGCGAGGGAAGATAAAATCTCGAAAAATTCGGAGACAATCCTTCCTGTTCTTTGCAAAAGGACATCCAACAGGTATGCCGGTCACAAAATGAGCCTCCGAGTTTACTCCTCCTACTCTCGAGTTGTGGATCAGCAGCTACTCATCAGGAAGCGTATATGATAATCCTTCTTCTTCTTGCACATCATCTTCTCATCATTAACGTCATCATGCAGATACATTGACATTAATCAGTGAAGGAGGAGAGCTGAGCTTATAGGTCAGAATCGTGGGTGTCACGTGTCCGTTTCCCTTATATCGTGTTCGAATGACACAGCGGATTCAGGATCCAGGATCTGAGCAAGAGCACTGTGATAAACATTGGTAATCTTTATCTCCTTTTCGCCAGCATCTGTCGAATCACATGCTTGTTGAGTTGTTTCTCATTTCTCTTCGAAATGAGCACAAATCGAGGGATAAGATCATGGATAAGAGGTGTTGAAAGTGAAACTGGGAAAACATTCCCATGAACACGGTCTCCTGCGTGAATTTTAGGGACAGCTAACATCACAAAATGTGGATTTTCCAGAAAAATTGAGAAATTTCAGCGTGAAGCATATTTTGGCTTGAAAATCAGGTTTTTAGTCGTTTTCTCTCGGAGAAAAAATATTTTCCAAAATTTTCCCCAATAAATTTCTTTGAAACAGTGAGAGGAACTCTGTGCAGGTTTTTCAGCTAATTACGTACTGCCAATCTGAAGTTATTAAACGATTTAGTATATTTTCATACATTTTCGTTAATAACTTCAGATTGGCAGTACGTAATTAGCTGAAAAACCTGCACAGAGTTCCTCTCACTGTTTCAAAGAAATTTATTGGGGAAAATTTTGGAAAATATTTTTTCTCCGAGAGAAAACGACTAAAAACCTGATTTTCAAGCCAAAATATGCTTCACGCTGAAATTTCTCAATTTTTCTGGAAAATCCACATTTTGTGATGTTAGCTGTCCCTAAAATTCACGCAGGAGACCGTGATGAATCACATCTTCTTCTGGCGCCAAATTCGAAATTCCAAGTTACCTTAATTTTTGGTTCTCCAAAACTAGTTTCCTTTGCTGATGAAAAATTCCGCGAAAAGTGTCTAGACTCATCTAAACGTTTTCCCGAAGGAGAAAAAAGTACAAGTTATCGGTATTCCATCTTCTTCCCTTTTCTATCTGAAGACTCGAGACGACAACGTCGATAATCGCGAACACAACCGGTTTATAGAGTCTTTTTTGCAGAAAAAAGAAGAGAAAGAGATAACGGAGAAAAGTTGCGAGAATTGAAAGGGGCAACAGTTCTTCTAGGGGAGCTCAATTTCCCATTCAAAAATGTCTAGAATTTCTCTCACTCAGACCAATTTAAGAGTCAGAATCACTTTTATTGGTTTGTTTTTCACTTTGGTCCAATTCATTGTAGAAGGGGTCGAAAGTCAAAAAATTCCCGAAGCAAGGGAAAAGGCGAAGAACAATAGGAAGGATTCTGTTCTTACAGTAAGACGTCATCTGACTTGAACCTTGAAACCTTGAACCGTTTTTTAAAAATTCGAAACAAACAAAAACACATCTGATGAATCGACACGTCATCATCTTTTGTGAGAGTTGATTATGGTGTCAATGCGTCTGGTTATCACATTGCAGCCAGTGAAATTGATAGGCTGGCAAAATGGTAATAAGAAGAATGATGAAATGATCAAAGACTGTCAAAGGGAGCTCAAAATGAGATAGTGAGAGAGTGGAGAGAAATAGAGTAATGGCTCAAAAACTAAGAACAAAGAGCACGGTCTGGCGGTGCTTCTAGAACGATTTAAAGATCGCTCGATCATACCATCGCAGTTTTTTTCGTTTTTTTCCTTTTGACTGGAAAAAATTGGAAAAAAATGTCTACGGGTAAAGGAGGCAAAGGCCAAAACAAACACTTTCACTTTCATCCGTTCTGTGTGAGAGTGAGAGGGTAGATGGGGGCAAAAAAAAATCACAGACAGACTAGGAACACACTTTATTTTTCGATGAGCGAGTCTATGAGGGTAGAGACTAAAATCCAGTGGGAGATAGATAGAGAGGAAGTTGGTGAGTGCATTTGGATTATCAAACATTGGGCCTTCGATTTTCTCCTCATTAAATTCAAATTTTTATGGTCATTTTTTATACCAAAATGTAGAACTCGATGAGATCTATCAAATGATACTAAAACCACTCAGATTGCCTGTTTCAGTTTTAGTGTAGAACTTTTAAAACACCCGGGGTTTTTTACAAGATCTATACAAAAACTGAGACAAGCAATCTGGATGATTTTAGTACCATTTTGAAGATCACATCGAGTTCTACATTTTGGTATAAAAATTGACCAAAAAAAAATTAATTTGAAGTGAAGAAAATCGAAAGGCCTCCGGATTGGATAGTCCGTGTATGAGATCCTGAGAAAATGAAGAATATTTTCCACCAGATTTCGAATCCTGAAGTTCGACTGACACTGTTTTTCGATTCTTCCATTCCCCCCAGAAAAGTGCATTTTCTCTTCAAATATACCACTCCGACTTTTTCTTCAAATGTTTGCCATCTTCCCCGTGTGTCGAAAAACAGCTGTGATGGAAGACTCGAAAAGAAGCTGAGAAACGGAGAGAAATAGAGAAAAGAGTGTCTGGCGGAGAGCAAATGGTAGAGGATAGTTTTCGACCTCTGAACGTCACTAAACTTTCACTTTTTGGGGTTGTGAGTAATCATGGAGTACTGTAGAGGGCATGTCAGGTGATTCCTTTTGCAGGGATCACATTTTTCTGCAACTTTTCCTTCTTTTTTATTATTCTCTTTTTCTTCGTCTGGTCTCTGGCTCAAGACATCACAAAAAAGAGAAGAAGAGATCGGGGAAACCCCCCCCCCCCCCCCCCCCGTTTTTGTTTGCTCTTTTCACGTGAATTTCACATGAAAAAAGAGAGAAAGAAACAGCTGACAATGAAGTTGATCAAATAATAAAGAGTCAAAATTAAAACAACTAGTAGTAATGAGACCCCTTTGCGGTTTGCCTCCCCGAGGTCAATAGCGAAAAAAAAATCACTTTTGATGTGCCAAATCAAAAAAAGAGGAGGACGAGAGAATTTCAATGATCAAAAACCAATGTGACAGATAAAGGATGACGCGAGAAAATCGTTTCGGCGGCGAGAATTGAAAAATCACATAATAATACAGTAAAAAGGTCAGCTGAGAGAGACAGGAGACCCCAATCTAAAAAATGAAGATCTTTGGAATTGAAGAATCCGGATTCAAGGTTGTTTACCAGGAGAGAGCGAGAACCGATTGACATGAGCTTATGAAGAGTGTAAAGAACTGATAAAAAGTGCGAAAAATTTTTTTTTGAAAAATTAAAATAAATTTTTTTTTGACCTGAAGACCACCAAAAAAACATTCTCTGAGCGTACCTGGTCCTTCCACTGTCTACAGTTTCCAGGGAAGTGTTGAAAAACGGACGAATCGCGACTTTTTGGTGCATAAATTGTTGAGAATACTGAGTGGTGCCGCCGAACGAAGCCGAGCGGCCATTATTCTTCTGGTAGAGATCGAGATCCCAGAAGTCGTCTGAAAAAGACGGAATTTCAATTTATTAGACGCTTTTAAGGATAAAATACCATCGAAATCGGTGGAAATGCTCATTCCGGAGTCAGTTTTTGCCGGTTCGAGATTGTGCAACGTGACGACGGATGGTAGCGGCGATTCGAGCTGAAAAATAGTGATATTTTTTCGATGATTTTTTCAACAAAAAGCTGTGCAAACTTTCTATTTTTGGAGCTGAAAAAAGATTGGTTTCGAAAAAGAAAAATCAAAAATATTTTCCTCGTGCGACTACTGTAGAGCGCAATGTCTGCAGTGTGTTTGCGGACAGCGAAACACCGTACCTCACGACAGTCCCAGTCTTGCATGTCACGAGCGAATTGTTTCAGAAAATTTTGACAATCCAAACAACGATTTGAAGTAGTTTTTTGTTGCTGGAAAATTTTAAAAACTAGGTTCAATTTTACAAAATTAACAACCTCGAAAGTCATGACACGTGTAAGAAATAAGAATGAGCAAAGGGTTAGAGGAAAGGGAACGTTTTTATGTCGATAAAATTTATAAAGAGCGCTAGCGCTGTCTAGAAGTGATAAGAAAGAAGAAGAAAAAGCTTGAGAGTGTTTTGAAACATGAAAAATACAGTTCCGGAACGTCTAGACCGAAATAGAAAGGAAATTTCGTTTGCAAACTCATATCTTTCTTGCACCCCATCATTTTTCTTCTTCCAATCACATGTGTCTCCGGTCAAATGATGGTAAAGTAAACCGATGTCCTTCGTTTTGCGGGAATATGGAAAAAATCGAGAGAAGAAGGAAAAAGGACAGGCGAATGCTTTTTTTTCTTCGTCGTCTTTTTTTTCTCGTTGGTCGGCATCATTCAGAGGTTTCAGAGATCAATTTTTCGGGGCGACCCCCCTCTTTTTTGCGACGATAGAGTTGTTTACTGGGAAAAGTGCAAAACTGTTTTATGAACTTTGAGACGACGGAAAAAAAGTAGTGGAGCTTGAGGAAATGTTGCGAAGCAGCTTGGCTCAAGAGAACAAGAGTTCGTTTTTTTTTTGCTGTCACTATTTGCGGAAGTTATGAGCAACGCTAAAATTTTGAAATTTTCTTATCGGGAGTTTAGTAATCCATTTTTAAAAAATTGCCGGTGTTTGAAGAGAAAAAATTAAATCTGGGGAAGAAGTGGGCGGAAAATTGGGGGAAGAGCATAATTTCAGGTTGGAAAAAGGCGAAAAATGTAATTTTCAGTGAAAATTTTCAAGGAAAAGCCACCGAAAATGTCAAAAAAGCCTAGGAAAATTGAAGCTTTGGCTGAAAATTAATTATTTTTATTTTCGCGCTCTACTGTACTTCAGCGCGGCCGAGCTTAAAGGCGAACATGGCCGAAGTTCCATGCTCTAAATTTTGCTGTTTTAAAGGCGCATGGAGAAACTTCGGCTCTGTGCGCCGTCGCGCTGAAGTGCAGGCGAGCGCGCTACTTTTTTCAAACTAATTTTCAAGTCTAGACAGAAAGAAAACTTCAACAATCTCTTTTGGATATTCTTCGACCTTAAAAATAATCGAAACTTCCTTGTTTTCAAGCTTGCAATCATTTTGCACCCAAACTAGCCATTACAATAAACAAATCAACACTAGAAAACGGTCAAACCACATTGGAATTTATGAAAATAACATGGAATTGAGGAAAACACATTGAAAAATAAAATAGAATAGAGAATAACAAACTGCGAGACCAAAAAGTTGCATTCTATTTTTCGTCGCATTTTATTTTTCACTATTTTCTGGGCAGTCCCAGGAATCAGAAAGAAATCAGCTGGTGTCTTCTTCTTCGTCTTCTTGCAATTACTAGGGAGAGAGATCTAAAGTACACTAGACAGAGAAACAAGTCAACAAAAAGGGGCGGAGCTTCTCTTTTTCCATCCGTCATGCACGTGGCACACGTTGTGTCGCCCCGCCGCCGCTCCATTTGTCCCCTCTTTTCCAAAGAGTGATGCCTTAGAATAAGCGATCACTCGGGGAGGGCGCCAATGTTCCCAATGTGATCTCCGAAAATTTCAAACTCTTTTTTTCTCCCGATTGGTTTCTTTATGTTTCTTTTCGAAGCGACAATGATAAGGTATCAGGGAGGTGTGTGGTCGACTGCAGGAAAAAAACGGAGACTGTTTTTTCATGTGAATTTTTTTCAGGGTTGCAACGGGCCGGGCCGGGCCGGGCCGGGCCGAAAGCAAAAATTCTCGGCCCGGGCCCGGGCCCGGCCCGGCCCGGCCCGGCCCGTGTTCAGCCCGGCCCGGCCCGCGGGCCCTGTGAGGGAAAATTTCGATCAAAAAATTTCGATCCTAATTTCTAATTTCCAGTTTTAGTCGCTATTTCATGTATAAAAGTTTGAGGAACTTCTATGATCACATATGACAACATTTTTTTTTTGAAAATGTCCCAATTTTTCTTTAAAATTTCGAGAAAATTCGAAAATTTTCAAAAAATTTTCATTGAAATTTTTCCTCACGGGCCCGCGGGCCGGGCCGGGCCGAGAAAATTTTTTTGAGCCCGGCCCGGCCCGGCCCAGCCCGGCCCGCGGGCCGGGCTTTACGGGCCGGGCCGGGCTTGGGCCCGGGCCGGCCCGTCAAATTGCAACTCTGATTTTTTTCGAATCTACGTATAGTTTGACGTTGAATCATGCGTTTTTATATGTTTCAAGAAGAAGAGGTCGATTGGTCTAGACAAGTGAGAGAAGAGACTTGAGTCATATGGGGTCAGTTGAGAAGAAGAAGAGAGAAGACGGGCTATTAGAAATTCAAATGGAAGAAAATTTTCTGCAAAAAATTCATGAATCCATCGTATGACCCGATGAGGAAGAGAAGAGGTGTTTGATTTTTGAGATATGTGCTTCTCCAGAAAAAGAGAGGGAGGAGGACATGTGCTCACTTATGGAATATGGAGTAGTGGTCCACTAAAAGCAACTCATCGGAGGGAAATGAACAAGAGAGCAAGATGGGAATCGAGGGTTACTGTAGAGAAATTTAATAGAGGCCAAAAATGAAATTTCAATAACTGCTGAAAGTATCAAGTTTTTGTGAAACAGTGAAAATTTTTCGAATTTTTAGGGAAATTGCGGGCTAATTTTGTGCATTTTTGCGTGAGTGTGTCAGTTTTAGTGTCTGCGTACCATCTCGGGTGTCGCCGGCAACTTTAGGTCGGAGGTTGGTCGGCTTTAGCACGCTGCTTTGTCGGAGTCAGAACAAGTCCGCTACTAAAGCCGACCAAGCTCCGACAAACATCCGACCAACTTCCGACCATAATCCGACCTATTCCTGACCAACCTCTGACCTCTTAATACCTTGTATCTTGTACAAACTGAAAGTGAGAACAATTTTATTGAGCAACAAAAGTGGAACAAATGAATAATTAAAACAATAGAAAATTATGAAAATCCTGGACGAAACATAGGATTATCTAGTTGAATGAGAAGTTGAGGTCTAGTTGAGGACGAGCGATCTCAATCCTTTTGTGGGATGCCCTTGTCCTTGTGAATGTTGCTGCACTTTGTGGAACTGAAAATAGAAAATCTCAATAAATTACGATAGGGTTTTTCTTACAATCCAATTATGTCTGTTATATCGTATTGGTTGATGTCCTTCGAGTTCTCACGGCAATATTCTCGGAATAGTTTCAGATCACGCCATGTGAGGTGCTCAGTACATGAAGTTCTTGCCTGAAGAAATAATATTTTAAAAGCTATAATTATTTGGTTCAAATTACTTTGCAATTCTCCAATTGATCCGTCTCAATGATGTAATGATAGTCACGCATATAGTTCCTAAACATAACAAAATAAGTAATTTCACCAAATAGACACTCACAATGCCTGTCCGATGCTTCCTTTCATTGTGTCCGCTACCATTTCTCGATCTTTTCTGCGACGTTGGACTTCTTTGATTGGGTCGGCGTTAGTGAGAGATTTCACGAATCTGAAAATTAACTTTCTTTTAGAAACAGGTGTTCCAACAAACTTGTTTCCCGGATCGATTTCACCAACTAAAAGATCCTCGGGAAGATAAACACCAACTGCATCGTAGACGAAGTCTTAAAATAAGTGGGTTTATAGTATTGATTTGATCGGTATACCAAGAAGTTTGTCGGCGATTTCCTCGGGAAACAGTTCGAAGTGCTTGTCGGTTGGTCTGATGCACTTTGGCCTATAAGTGTAGAGCCAGATGGTATAGGAAGGTGAGCGGACCTGAAGTCGAAGAAAAATTGACGAAATTAAAGTAGATCCTGCTTACTTGTTTGAACGTCCTGGTTAAAAAGAAAGTCATTTGAGAGAATGCGGTGTCTCCTACGAGACTAGTTTTGTTATATATATTGAGAAGATCGATCCTTGGAAACCCTTGAGTCGGATTGATAATGTGATTCTCCTCCAATTGACGTTTCGACAGAAGAGCCACTTTTGTTTGCTCCGAAAATGAAGATGCAAGGGAAGAAACGGACGCTTTCAACTTGTTGATTGTCGAACTCTCGGTCATTGCCATCTTAGTCTGGAAAAGAAATGAATGATAATGATATTTATTCAAATCATACCAGAAATAGTTGTCCCATTTGAAGGGAGTTTCTATCCGACTCAGACGCGCTTTCAAGTTGTTGGTGAAATTGAAACAGAGACAACGAAGGTTTTGGAGTCATCTTGATGAATTCCTGAAATTTGTATTGATTTAGTCTGAAAAATCAATATAACAAAACCTCGACTTGTATTTCAGTCAGTGAGTTGTCTGAAAAGCCTTGTCGCAGACTTTCGCCGATTTTTAGGACGTTTCCTTCTTTCACTGCGTCCTTGAGATTTTCTGGAAAATTGCAAAGAAATTAATAACTTCAAAACGCTGCTCATACCCATTTGATTCTTTGGTGCCTTCGGCTTGCTGAGGAAACTGGTGATTTTGAATTTGTCATCTCGTTGGCGCAAATAGCATGTAGAAGTCTCTCCATGGAGGTTGGTGTCAGAAAAGTCGGAGTACTGTGAATTTTCAAAATCGAAGCCGTACTGTTCCTCGAGTTCGTTACTGGCATTATGAATATCCATATCCTCATAATTGTCTTGTTCTTCCTCATACAGCTTCAAGTGTGGGTACTTTTTTTCGACATCGGCTGGGCTTCTATAAACGGGATGTGTTGGATCGAGTCCACGTTTTCCTTTTTTGTTGTTCACGCCAGTTTTTTTTCTTGTAGCCGGTTCTTGTTGTTCTCTCTTCACTGTGTCTTGAACACTGGAGGCTAGTCCTTTTGGCTTTCGTAGAATTCTTCCAACCATCTGAAAACGCGGGTTATATCTATAAATTACAAGAGAAAGATATCAGCGATGGAAATAACATGAGCAAAATAAGTCACAATGTTAACATGTGTGAAAATGAAGAACTCTATTCAACATCTTGATACATAGGAATGACTACAATATTCGATAATAGTTACAAACCCTTCTATGAACTTAGAATGGATGATTTTCAATTTTGAATCCACAACTTTACGAAAATAAGTGTTAGCCTCATTACAAGCAACTGATAAGCTATTGTAGTAAGAATAGTGATATAACAGTGGTTCTAAAAATCGAAAAGGGTCGATAGTTTGGAAATCGTGCAGCAACACAAAAGTTTCGTTTGACTGCATCACAAAAATTCGCTCGATGGAGCCGAATCCTACAATTCCTGATTCATCGATGTAATAGACGTAGCAATTATGGATCGGTTTGTTAATGCATGACCTTCGAGTAGAAAACACATTGTTTCCATTGTCGTATGATTTTCTGTAATGGAAACTATCCGTGAGAAAATGTTATTGTTCAATAATACCTGAGCTCCAGAGAACTTATAGTGTTAGTCACATTTCTTAGTACATTGGATTCATCTTCTGTCAGTTGTTCATAGTCCAATCCTCCGATTGAAACAGTTTTCTCATCACAACATCCTATTGTTCCGATCATAGTCATTGGAGGGGTGATTCGTTTTTTTATGGCAAGATCAGAGCAATGTTGAGCAGCCCTCTTCATTGCCATGAATCTATTCGAAATGTTCATAAGTGTTTTAGTCGTGAACGAATTTGAGCTCCTTCCAAGTGTTTGGTTCAATCTTTCAAAAGAAGCGGCGCTGGATAATAACGGACTCCCATGGTATTGAATCGTTGGAACCAAGTGATCGACAAAGTACTGAAAACATGATTTTCGATAAGAAAAAAAAAGGCAACAACTTACATGAAATTTCAATGAGAACAGACATGGAAACTGTCGTCCAACTATACTTTTGAGTGTCGGAAGGATGACTTGGATATTTTCACATTGTTTGTTTGTTAAGTGGCAATCTGTTACGGTCCGCGTTACGAGCCAATGTATCATCGTCATTAGAAGCCAGTTATTAGCAGTACTATGTATAGTGACAAGAATTGGTACTGCCAAATCGAATATCTGAAAACTCCATTTGAATTATTTTCTTTTCGCTCATCTCAACTTCTTGTACTTCACAACCGGTCCGGGTTGATAGTTGAATTGGATCGAGAAGAGAAGCGGAGGCTCTTCCTCTTGGAGTGTTTGCTGCGCACAGTGCTTTCTGAAAGAAAATAACTTCAACTTATAATATGAAGAAACCCTACCGACCACTGGCACCTCATCTTCTTTCGAATTGGAAATCCAGTTTTACTACCATTGCCTAAAAGGTCCTTCATCAGATCGCGAGAGATTCCTTCGGCAATGATATGCAAATTGTCGAAGCCATCCGCCCATGGAGGAGGAAGACAAGTATCCAGAAGCTCTTAAAAGGTTTAGCTGAAAGCCACTTTAGTTGTGTGAGACTCACTTCCCGGTGGATACGAATCATCATAATCATCAGCTGCTTCTGATGAATACCAACATAACTTTCGCCCTGTTTTTGTTTTCACTTGTTTTCCTTCAATGTTGCACAAAGAGCAGGAACCGTACGATTGCCATACCGGAAGACCTCTGATCTTACGCGACGCCTAGAAATTGAATCATGGTTTTTTTTTGTTTTAAAATATTCGAAAAGCTTACGTCCATATCTAAACATGACTGGAACAATTCGATTCGTACTCCATACATTTTGTCACCAATTTTTACTCTCAGTGGGTTTTCTGTTGTATCGTTTAAATCCATCTTCATGCGTTCGAAAAAGGATTGAAAATCAACTGGGTTCAGTTTTGTGTTGGTCTGCATGATGCCAGCAAGAATAACAAACTGTGGTCGATATTCTCGATAACTACCAGTTCCCTTGGCAACGTCATGGGCTGCAAGAAATAGAGGCCAGATTTCTCCCCTGAAAATAATATTTTCATATAAACGCTTGCATCTTTTCCAATGATCACCTCGAACATCCCCTTTTTCTGAAGCCATCTGTGTTTAATGTGACCAGAAGCGTGATGAGATCGGGATGCGTTTTTTCACACTTTCGTAGTCGTTCTAGGTACTTTGCAGTATCGCAAAGACGCTTCAGCACACATGGCTCTTTCCGACTTCGTGTCTGTAGAAGCCTGTATTATTATGCTATTGACTGGGAAATAACTATACCAATAACTGCTCGTCGAATACTCCACATTCAAGCATTTCTTGAATTTGTTGTCGAATTGAGTAGGTCACAACTGTTTTCAAAGATGAGATGTTTGCTTGAGAAATCGAATACCGTGAGCAAGACGCGTTAGTACATTTTTTTGCGGAAGTTAAGATTGAAGAGCAGCTGATACAAAACGAATAAGTTCTCGTGTCGTAATCACTCCAACTTTCCATTTTCCGTCTAATGTGAGAAATCTGAAAATATGATGCTCCAATTTTAAAAACTGTCCGCCATTTAACCTTGATGTCAGCGTGAAGAGACAGTAATCTAGCACATTGGAAGAAATCCTTTCCGAAATTTCGAGAGACATTGTTTTGAAGAAAAACTGCAGCAATATAAGAAATTGCCTCATTGAATCCTGAAAATAATAAAGAGACGCTACTTGAAACAATGATACTTTCACACACACACCGATGAAGTTGAAATTTTCATCCTCTTCTTCATCTTCCGTTGCTGGTAGATCACTTGCACTTTTATTGTTTTCTATAAATACTATAGTTTTCGAAACATAAAAAAACTGTTTTGTTTTACCTTCCATGTCATTCTCTTCATCCCAAAATGACCAGTTAACATCGTCACCAATGAGTGTTTCTTCTTCTCTTTCCGGTTGATCCAGGTTTTCATCTTCCAAATTCACATGAATTCTTTTTGGAGAAAATGCGGATTCCCAATGAGTTTCTGAAAACTACCAATAATTCAATGAGTAGTCCCAAATTTATACGTACGAAGTTTTCTTTTGGAGCGGCTTTTCCCATTCATCTCATTCCAGTTGGTTCTTTGGCTCCTCCTTAGATGGATTTGTTGCCTAAATTTTTTTATTTGAATATTATCAAGAAATTATAACGATATAATATCAAAAAACCGTAAAATCTTGAAATAATAAAGCGAGATGAAAATTCGAAAAATGAAGCTGCCCACACGCAACGCAGACACGCTACGCTCTTAAAGTCCGACCAACTTCCGACCAACTTCCGACCTAGTAGTGCGCAGCCTGCCGCCAACTTCCGACCAACGTCCGACTAACCTCTGACGCAAAGTCGTGTTTCCAACTTCTGACCTGAAGCTGACCAAACCCCGGTCTAAAGCCGACTCATTTCGTTACTTCCGATCTAAAGCTGACTAAGGTCCGACCTAAAGCCGAACCCCACCTAACTTCCGACCTAAAGTTGCCATTAGCACACGGGAGAGTCTCAAAACTTCAAACTTCCGACCAAAAGCCGACCAAAGCGTTCTTTGACGCCTCTAAAGTGGTCAACATCTGACCTAAAGCTGACTAAGATCCGACCTAAAGCCGAACCCCCCTCAACTTCCGACCTAAAGTTGCAACTCGACACCCGAGATGCGTCAAACCTTACGACAGTTCATATTTTAGGCCTGTTTTTAGACGGAAATCAATCAAAATATAACAGTTTGCATGTCAGAATTCGCTTAGACTATCTATGCTTCAGTTTACAGAAGTTTCAGAAAAATTAAAATTTTTCTATTATGCCAGTCTCAGTCAATGTCAGTCCTGGCTGAACTTTCCCGATTTTTCGAGTGCGATATCTCGGCACGAAAATTCTACCGTAATATATTAAACTTTAAACGAGAATACACCGATTTTCAGGTCAATTTTTAATATTTGCATGTTTTTCAAACGGTTTTCAACAAATTTTGGAGCAAAAAATATTACTTCCCTCCGAAAATTTTGGAAAGTCGTTCGAAAGACATGACAAATTCAATAATTAACCTGAAAATCGGAGCATTCTCGTTTAAATTTTATTATATTACGGTAGAATTTTCGTTTTTTTCGTATCGAAATGCCGAAAAATGCCGAAAAATTAATATTAGGACTGACATTAATACCTCACCACCTTCAAATTTCGGAATTTTGAGCTCTACTGACTATGAAATTCTTAGGTTTAGTTGCATTGAATAAAAACAAAAAGATCTGCTACAATGAAGTAAAAATTCTTAACTTCTCAAGGGTTACTGTAGAAACAGAAATTCTGAAAAACTCCTATGAATAAGCATGTGTTTCTGTTCCAAGAGTCATTTTCAAGTGGTTGTTAGAGCACATGTGATTTCAAGTGGGCGCAGAATTTTTGATTTTTTCAACTTTGAACCGACTATTCCAGGTTTAGAAGAACTAATAACAAGAAAACACAAACTACCTCGATACAATTACCAAAACAATTTCAACTTGGCCAGTTTATGATTTCGACTAGAAACAGAAAAAAAAGAATTCTAAAATCCCAAATGAAGCCTTTGAAAGAGCAGAGAATCACTTGGCACTAATGAATTCAAATGACTATTCTAATATCATTTTGTTATTGACTCTTTCTTCGTCATCAATGCACTATTTTGCACCCAATCAGTGTCAACTGGTGCCTTGCTCTCTTTTTGAAAGCTTGACCTTTTCCCATAAGAGTGAAAGTGTTATGGGAAAGAAAGTTTGAAGAAAACAAGGAAAAAGTTCGGTTTCAGGGGAATTTGAATTATCTTGGAGTTTAGTGAGTCATGTTCAGATTACGTACAGTAGAATTGAAAATAGCACACTGAATTGCAAAAAGTTTCAGTTTCAAACAAGATTATTCAATTGTTGCTGGTTTCTGTTTTTATAGATCAAAAGAACGTTCGAAATTTGAGCAACTGCAACATTAAACACATTTTGGGTTCTATAATTTTTCCGGTTTCAATAGAAATGTAAGCTTACTGAAAGAATTTACCAGATGATGAGTTTGGAAAACCATGAAAATCTCAAAATGAAACTGAAAAAAAATGTATTTATGCAGTATTTTTACACTATTTTTTAGGTAAAATTGAAGCTGAAAACTTGAATCAGATAAATTACTAGCCAAATTCTTGAAATTTTCAAAAAAAAACGTTTTCGGTTTCAAAGCAAGTTTTTACAACATTAGTTTTTCCGATCTGTGGTCTTGTGCAAAATAGATGAAATTTTTGATAGGATAGTTGTTCCAAAACTTACCATATTTTTTTAAAAACAGGAATAATTCAGTTTTTTGAGACAGAAAATTTCGATGATTTCTGACACTGATACCAATAATACTAATTTTCACTGCTTCATGAATATTTCCTGAAACTGGCAGTCATTCTATAAGGGAACTGTTCTTTAGTTTTTTAAACTCAAAGAATCCAATAGTTGGAAAATATTGGAAAACACTATAAAATGTGCTACGATATTGATGAAAAATCTCAAAAACTTTGAACTGTTTCATATTCACTAAATTAATAACCTCTGAGCCTTGGAAAATTACTGGTATAAAGTTTCTCCCCTAAACTAGAATCCAATAAATCATCGATCAATCCTCCTAAAAAAGAAAGCCATACATTAAGTTTCAGAGATCCTGAAATGCTCCAAGAAAAACTGCTAGATATCGTCAAAAAAGAAAAAAAAAAGAAGAAGTAAAATTGAATTAGTGTGTGCTCTCAAGACTTGTGTCACGAGGAACTGAGGATTAGGCAACAATCGAGTGATCTGAGGGCATTTTGATGATTTTTGGGGAGAAGAGTGGACTTTAATAAGGTTAAGACAAAACATATGATGATGACAGAGAGATTAGGAATTGCGGATTTTTGATTTGGTCGACAGGGATTTCACTGTTTCAGAGAACGGGCTTCAGGGAAAGAAAGAGAGGGGATTTCTGATTACTTTCTTTTTTATCTAGTTTTTTTAAAATGTAGAAACGAAAAAGAAAATGGCAAAAGAAAGAATACAATTGGATTTGAGATACAGTTATAATAGCTATACTGGACTACTGCGAAAAAATATACATGGGAACTAACCAGAGTATTAGTTATGCACATATTGAAAAATAAAATAATTTTCCTGAGAAACAGTGGAATTTTTGAGGTTTTCAGATTCTCTGTGAACCAAAAAATTACTGAAGTGGAGAATTTAGAGCTTTTAAGACGCATTGCCTGAGAGACTCGACCACTGACCAACTACCCGGCGACACATTGACAAGGGTCTAAAAATTTAAATTGGCTGAAATTGAACATAGTGATTGTACTAAGTGTCCTGAATACATTAATTGTGTTTTGAGCCCAAACGGTCCCCTAGGTGCCGAAATACGGTCAAAAATCTGAAAAAATGAAAAATTTTTCCTGATTGAGATATCTCACCAATCTTTTTTGCAATCGATTTCTGACATTTTTTTTGAGCATTTTTTGTGTTTAAGTCAACTTTGTAGCTTTACTCCTTCATTTAGAAAAAATCAAAAAAATATCAAATTTTCCACTTTTTTAAATGAAAAAGATTTTTTTGGCTCGGGGAGCCGAAAAGACGGAGGTTTTTATTTCAGATTCGGAATCTACGCAAAATTTACTACAAAACCCAACTAATCTCGATTCATAACTCTGTGACATGAAAAAATAATTTTGCGCTAAACATAGAACTCTGAAAAAATTTTTTTTGAGATTTTTTGAAAATCAAAAATTCTTCATAATATTTTGTACTGAAGTGTATTGAGTATTTGACATATATGAAAATTGTTTAATTTTAGCTTTCTGATGAACTATTGAACATTAGATAACTTTGAGTTTGAAGCTTTCAGTGACCGTTCAAAGTCCACACTCCGATTTTAGGGTAGTCACACAGCAATGGAAAAACTCGAAAATTTGAAAATGATCCTAGAGCTTTGAATTTTTTTTTATTTTGTAGGAAATTTGATTTTTAATTAAACTTTCAACTGATACTTTTTCCTAACTCTTTATCTTTTTGAGAAAAATGTGAATCTACGAATATTTATGCACAATGTTGAGTTGGAAGAGAAAAAACAAAATTTTTCAATAAGAATGAAGAGTTAGGAAAAAGTATCAGTTGAAAGTTTAATTAAAAATCAAATTTCCTACAAAATAAAAAAAAATTCAAAGCTCTAGGATCATTTTCAAATTTTCGAGTTTTTCCATTGCTGTGTGACTACCCTAAAATCGGAGTGTCGACTTTGAACGGTCACTGAAAGCTTCAAACTCAAAGTTATCTAATGTTCAATAGTTCATCAGAAAGCTAAAATTAAACAATTTTCATATATGTCAAATACTCAATACACTTCAGTACAAAATATTATGAAGAATTTTTGATTTTCAAAAAATCTCAAAAAAAATTTTTTCAGAGTTCTATGTTTAGCGCAAAATTATTTTTTCATGTCACAGAGTTATGAATCGAGATTAGTTGGGTTTTGTAGTAAATTTTGCGTAGATTCCGAATCTGAAATAAAAACCTCCGTCTTTTCGGCTCCCCGAGCCAAAAAAATCATTTTCATTTAAAAAAGTGGAAAATTTGATATTTTTTTGATTTTTTCTAAATGAAGGAGTAAAGCTACAAAGTTGACTTAAACACAAAAAATGCTCAAAAAAAATGTCAGAAATCGATTGCAAAAAAGATTGGTGAGATATCTCAATCAGGAAAAATTTTTCATTTTTTTCAGATTTTTGACCGTATTTCGGCACCTAGGGGACCGTTTGGGCTCAAAACACAATTAATGTATTCAGGACACTTAGTACAATCACTATGTTCAATTTCAGCCAATTTAAATTTTTTGACCCTTGTCAATGTGTCGCCGGGTAGTCGAGTCTCTCCCGCAACGCGTCTTAAATTCTAGATTGAGAAACTCGAAGATCCAAATTTTTAAAATTCTGAAGTTTTGTGGAAACCTCTCTCAGATTGATCAACTTTAACAGTTTTAAATCCAAAAACTTCCACTTACCGTACTCTTTTGCACTCAAAAATCCTCCAAAAAGGCGAAACTTCCGCAATAAATCGTACCGAAAATGTAAGACTGAGACGGTTTCTCTCGATTTTGTTCTTTTATTCGAGAAATCGGAACATTTTTTCTCCTTTTCTCCACCCCGATCTCTTTTCCATCTCGCTTCCTTCGAACATGCACTTTTTTGAACGAACTGAGAATTGAGGATAGAGATCATTCGATTTGAAGAGATTCAGACGCTTTTCTTCAGAAAATCAACGAGATTTCGGCCTTGAAAAACGGAAGAATATGGTTGGGAAAGGGGGTATCAAAAAGGGTTTAGAAATACTACGATGGCGGCAATGAAATGCCAAGAAAAAGTGCAAAAAATTAGAACAAGGACGATGGGAAATTGGAGAAGAAGAATAAGTTCAAATGATGGATTTTCTTGAATTTCGAATAGTAATAACTGAAAAAACTTGTTGTGCAATAATCGGTGATATTTTTGAAAGACAAATAGTTTTGATGAAACAGATTTTGAAAAAAATATTTTGATGTTGATCACATTGTTTAAAAATTATTTTAGAACTTTCAAGAGTATCAAATTAGTTCAAAAAGTTTCAGAAAGTTCACAGACTTACTATTAGAACTTTGACAACGATTATGATGCTAAAAATTCGAATTTCGACGAAATAAAATTGTCAGAAGTATTTTTCAAGAGCAAAATAGATTTTGTTGAAATAGTAATTATTTTCCTGAAAATTTCAAATTTTTCAAAAGTTGGAGTCTTTCGGGATCTACTGTATTTAGAACTTGTAACAATTGAATTTAGCGCTGATTTCAGAAAATTTCGGTTACAAAAAAATTTAGAAAACTGGAACTAATCTCGACCAAAATAAAATTTTCAAATTTCAAAACCTTTGAGAATCCCAGAACCCATCGAAATTTCAGAATCCGTCACAAAATCAACCAATTAAAAGTCTGAAAACCTGAAAATTTAAAGTTTTTGAATTTGAAAATCTATCCGAATTCAAAACTCTTCAAGATTCTCCAAAAACAAATCAGAATCTGTTTTGAATAATTTTTTAAACTTTTAAAAATGAACGGTTAACTAATTTTCAATATGGTTCTGATTGTTTGATATTGCAAGTGATTCTGGAATTTCAAACGATTCTGAGATTCTCAAACTTTCGAAATTCTGGAGTTTGTTTTTGGTCAAGCTTACTAGGGAATGTTGTAACCAAAAAGTGGAGTTTCGTGACGAGACCTATATCATTTGAAAGGAAAAAATTCACTGATTTCAAAAATATAATAAGTTTTTGCCTAAGAGCCCTGAGCATTTAGGTTCCAGTTTCTAAATCAGTTTTTTTTCACGGTTTCAAAAATAAATAATTTTGAAACCGAAACCAAATCTACAATTCTAAAGGGACTTCATCCGTTCAAATACACATTCTAGAATTTCAGAAGAGAGGACCACCAATACGATTTTATTCTCGAAAAAATCAAAAGGCAATCTGAGAATAGAAGGGCAAAACAAATAAACAGTTCAGTTTATTTACTCTCACTTTCTCTTTCAAAATCAACTGTTTTCCAGTTGAGACATTTCGACTACCAAGAAACACACACAGACACCTATTTCTGTTGTTTTGACCCTGGAAAAAATAGAGATAAATAAAGACATCTGGGTCTAGGAACTCTTTGTAAAAAACTTTACTGTCTCTGTCGAAAAAAAAGGGGGGGGGCAAACATATGGGGTTGGAGACCAGGGGGATTCAATTTCAAGGAGAGGCTGAAAACAATATTTATTTGTTTTTTATTAGGGAGTCGAAGGAATTGAGAATGTCTGAGAATGATTTGGGGACTAGAAAAGGTTGAAAGCTCAAAAATTTATTGGTTATTGACTGTTAAGCAAACTTTGCAAATTCTCTCAAATTTATTAATATTCAAGGAAACATGAATCTTTTTTTTTAGAATTTGAAAAAAAGTTTTCGGTTTCAGAAAGTTTCAAATTTTACGCTCTCATAATAGCTTTCGTTAAACACCTTTTATTTACAAAGTCTATTGAATTTTACATTTTCTGGATTTCAAATTTAAGTATTCCCAAATCTTACGGAACTGAAGTTCTCAAATTTGTGAGTACTGTTTCCATGGAAATATATAAGGTTTTGAATTTAAAGTTTATTTTGTCAACAGAAAAAAACATGACATATTAGACAAATTAAAACAGAATAATACAGAATCATTGAAAATCTGAAGGCAATAGATCTGGATTCGCAGCGGCAAAGTGAACCAATTGGAGAGTAGCAATGACATCTTCTCTCGAACAATGTCCTCCAGTTGAATTTTGAATCTGTCTTCCCAAATATTGAGAAGTCAGGTTCCGAAGAGACGGACGTTTTCCATTCTTCATGAACAAAATTGAAGTGTCGATGACATTACCATGAAGAATCCCCAACGCCTTCAAGTCTCCATTCAAAGAGTGTCCAATGAGAATTGATTCTTCGTTCAGAAGACTCAGAATCTTCTCACGAATCGATTCCAGGGACTCCATTGCGAATTCCATGTGGTAGGGCGTCAATCCAGAGTATTTGGTGACGTAGTCATAAATTACATCCTTCGGAAGCACGATGTCATCGATGATGGTCTCTCCGTCATGGTCGACTACAGTAACCCGGCCTACTGCCTGTCCATGTGAGGTATAGACTGATTCGACATCCAAGCAGAACATCTTTCCTGATCGATCCCTATTCGCCATATCCACCATTGGCGCCCTTTTGAATTGACGCAAGTGCTCAGCGGGGAGTCGAGTGTGGATGTGGAAGTTGTAGGAGTTGCCATCGAAATCTTGGCAGACTGTATGGGGGCGCATTGGCTGGAAACCATCTGGCTCGACGAAGAAATCCGTGTTGCAGCGAGTACATTTACGGAGGATGTCTGAAAATAAGGGGAATGAGAATTTTAATGAATTTTGGGGAGTAGAAATAGCTATTATCCAATTTTCCCAAGTTTCATCGCGCTCCATTGTGAAATTAGGGAAATTCGAAATTTTCAGCTCACCCGCCCACTTTTTTCTCATGTAGGTCACGTGGAAACCACAAAATCTACAAAATTTTATATTTGACGTGACTTACATGAGAAAAAAGTGAGCGGGAAAGCTTAAAATTTCGAATTTCCCCAATTTCGCAATGGAGCGCAGTGAAACTTGGGAAAGTTGGGATTTGTGATTTTCTCTAGCCTGAATGACCAAACTCACCGTTCCTTGTGTAGAAAAGTGCCTGCTTTTGATATTTATCTGGATTCACCATCACTTGATTTGTCATCTGAACCGGGAATCCGAAATGGAAGCGTTGAGAATCAGTCAGGAGAAGTTTTTGGAATGGATGAGCTGGGTGGGGTTTGAAGAGGTGAGAGGCTACTGAAAATAGTTTGTTTAATAAAGGAACGTCGCTTTTTGAACAGTCAAGTTTAGTAGTAACTACTGAAACAGGGAAAATTGTTTGAGCGCGAATTTCAAAAAAAATGAGTCGAGTACTACTTTAAAGTGACAAACATTTTCGAAACTCAATTTTTTTGAGACTATTCTAACTTTGTAATCAACTAGGCTCACAACAAAATATTTTAGAGGTGGTTTTGAAACCGTCATTTTGAAAAGTAGGATTACAGTAATTTTTTATTTGTACTAAAAAGATCGTCCCAATTTCAGTGGTTACGAAAATAACAATATTTTTGTACAAAAATCGTTTCAAAAAATCAATTTTTAACTCAATGTTTTATAACCAATTTCGAAAAATGCAGAATTTTTTGCTGATTTGAATGCACCTTATATCGCTACTCAAAGCGCATTTTGAAGCGAGTTATGAGCGTTTGAAGTTTTCGTGAGAGACGCAGAGAAAGCAGAGACTCTCGTTGTCAAAGAGACGCAGAGAAACGAGCAAATGTCTGCGTCTCTCTTACTGAAACTTCAAACACTCATAACTCGCTTCAAAATGGTCCGTTTCGACTCGTTTTTGCGGTAGAGAACATTTTTGAGGGACTTTTTAAACTTTCAGTATAGAATTTTAAAAACTGCCTAAATTTTTTTATAGATGGTTCTGAGCAACGATATCAGGTGAATTCGAATCAGCGAAAAATTCTACATTTTTTGAAATAGGCTAGAAAAAGTGTGTTCGCGCTTTGAAAATCGATTTTTTCGAGGTTTGACAATTTTTATGAAAACATATTGTTATTTTCCTAAATACTGGAATTGGGATGATAATTTGAGCACAAATAAAAAATGACTGTATTCTTGATAGCAAAAAATACTGCTTCAAAATGACTGGTTTTTAAAAACTGTGTTGTGAGCCTAGTTCAGTTCGACTCAGATCAATGGACTATTTTCGAAAAGACTGTAATCTACTGATAGCAAAAAAGCTAGTTTCGAAATAACAACTTTGAAGCGACCAAATTGTTCAAAGATCAGTTTTGGAGCTTTGGGCAATTTCGAAAGTTTAAATGGATTTTTAGTGACCTTTTTTGAGTTAAATTGGAATTTTCAAACTATTTTTTGTTACCAGACAGTTCAGATTTCTCTAGTGAACCAGAATTTAGAAAATTAATGAAAAGAAAAAAGTTCAGACAACTAACCATTATGAACTTCTTCAACAGCAAACGAATAGAGACCCTGAATCATATCAGGGTAATATGGAAGAGGGTAGAAATACATTATTATTGGTTTTTGAAGACAAGAGACGACTCAAGAATGAATGAATGGTCACCTATCTAGAATAGGGTGACCTGGATTCCTAATCGATTTTAGTTTTACAGGTGGAGTGTGCACACGTGGACCCTTTACAGTCTTTTTAACAATGCCGAAAGTCCTCACATCAATAAAAAGTGATCCCCGCCCTGTATTAGTGGTTCAGGTGTACTGTATTAAAATCGATAGGGGTCCAGTCGTATTTACCATTTATTCTGAACCTATAACAATTTTTTGTCTTCCAATCGAAAGAAATGATGTATTTTTCTACTCCAATGTACTCTCAATCTGCCATGCACATGGCTAGAATTCAAACGGATTTTATTGCTGTTGAAACAGGTTAGTTTATCCTTGAAGAGCCCAGGGAAAATGGGAAAAAAATCATCATAATTTTTTAAAAAATTGAGAACAAAAACAGTAGAAATGTAACATAACATCCAGTTATCAAAAAATGTACGAAAAAAAAGGATTTTTGCTCCAAAGAATGGCTCTGCGACATTTCGAAAGTATGACGTTTCGCAAGTGTGACGTTTCGAAAGCATCTCTAGAAAACATGATACTTTCGAAACGTGTTCTTTTGAACTGTCGCGGAAGTTCAAAAAATGACACTCAATTTTCTAAATTCACCTCTCTTTTCAGTATCCTCTGCTGCATTCCACCACCTCCAGCAACAAGCATCTGCGATTCAGAATTTGATTCTCAAAAAGAATCAACTGTTCATGCACGGATTTCCAGTTGAGCAGGGACCCCAAAACGCGTACATTCAGCCGAACGAGTATCAGAATTTCTCGGATATGTTCTATACGGAATATGGTAAGTTTTTTGAAGAATTTTGAGAAACCAATTACATCTAGCCTTACTGCATCAAGAATAATAAATTTTTTTGATAGCAATAACTTACCAACATGGATCAACAAGGCTCAAAACAAAATATTTTTAACACTAATTTTGAAACAGTATTTTTTTGCGAACCATTAAAAATGTTTTCAACCGCAAAAACCATTCAAAACGGACCATTTTGAAGTAAATTATGAGCGTTTGAAGTTTCAGAAAGAGAGACGCAGACACTGCCTCGTTTCTCTGCGTCTCTTCGACAACGAGAGTGCCCGCTTTCTCTGCGTCTCTCATGAAAACTTTAAACACTCATAACTCGCTTTAAAATGGTCCGTTTCGACTCAAATTAAGTGCATTCGAATCAGCAAAAAATTCGGCATTTTTTGAAATAGGTTATAAAAAATTGAGTTAAAAATTGATTTTTTGAAACGATTTTTGAAAATGTAGGTTCGAGATTTGAAAATCGATTTTCAAGAAGTCTATAGATTTTTATGCTAGAATATTGCTATTTTTGTAAATACTAGAATTGGGACGATCATTTGAGTATAGAAAATACTGTTTCAAAATTATAAATTTTCTCATTTTTATTATCATTTTTTAATCCTTCCCACTTCCAGACAACTCCCGTACCTGCTGCCGTTGTGGTTCCAAATTCCACGTGGATCAAGATGGATTCCAACCAATCTGGACAACTTCCGCAATTTGCCGCGATTCCGACGGCACCCCGTACAACTTCCACATCCACACAAAACTCCCCATGGAGCATTTGAAGAACTTCAAAAAGGCTCCGAAGGTTGACGACTGGAATAGGGATCGATCTGGAAAGATGTACGCGTTGGATGTGGAATCTGTGTACACCTCTCATGGACAAGCGGTTGGTCGGGTTACTGTAGTCGACCATGAGGGAAATACGGTTATTGATGATTTGGTTCTTCCGAAGCATCAGATTTATGATTATGTTACCAAGTACTCTGGATTGACGCCCTATCACATGGCATTCGCAGTGGAGACCGTAGAATCGGTTCGTGAGAAGATTCTGAGTTTCCTCAATGAAGAATCAATTCTCATCGGACATGCTTTGAATGGAGACTTGAAGGCGTTGGGGATCATTCATCCAACAATCATTGACACCTCGATTGTATTTATGAAGAATGGAAAACGCCCTTCGCTTCGGAACCTGACTTCTCAATATTTGGGAAGACAGATTCAGAATTCAACCGGGGGTCATTGTTCGAGAGAAGACGCCGTTGCTTCCCTTCAATTGGTTTATGTGGCTGCTAGGGGTCCCAAATAGTCCTGAATTCAAAAGTTTTGTTGTACAGTTTTTCCTCTGTTTGATTCTTTGCCGTTGTATTATTGGTTATTGATTTTTTAATATAATAAATTGTTATTTTTTTAGAAAACATATTTTTCATATTTCTTGAGTCACCTTTTGAAGACTAGTGAATCGAAATAACCTATTGTTTCAATTTTTATTGAAACAGAGAATTTTTGATTTTTCTCGCACTTTTCTATCAATTCTTGCAAAAAAATATTCTCGGCTTCAAAATTTTCAAAAAAGTTTTCGACAATCCCAAAAAAAATCAGTGTTAATAAGGACTTTTTGGATTTTTTGGCTGCGATATCTCGGCACGAAAATGCTAAAGTAATATATTAAAATTTAAAGGGACATACCCTGATTTTCAGGTCAATTTTTCGATTTGCCATGATTTTCCGACAATTTTCAACAAATTTTGAAGCGAAATGTTATTTTTTGCTCCGAAAATTTCATTTCAACCTGAAATTTCTTGAAAATCGTTCAAAAAACATGACGAATTAAAAAATTTTGAATTGACCTAAAAATCAAAGCATGTTCCTTTAAATTTTAATATATTACTGTAGCATTTTCGTGACGGGATATCGCAGCCAAAAAATTCGGAAAATTCAGTCAGGACTGGCATTGACTGAGACTGGCATAATAAGTATGATATCATTTTTTGTCTAATTTTCGAATTTTGATATTATTCTCTTCTTATTTTCAAATATTCCAGACACTCCTCTCTTTTTCATGAAAAATAGCAGTAACCCAATTTTGGAAATTTCCCGTATACAAACGTGACAATCTTTCTTAAAAACGATTAGAATCTAAGCTCCGCCCCTTTTCCCTCCAAACTCTTTTCAAAAACCCAATCCAATCATTTCTAATGAAAAATTTCTACGTGTCTGTCTTGAATTAATCAGTCTTCAAAAATCTATTCAAGCTAATGGCGAGAAAGGTTTGTGAGGGCGGAGTTTAGGCTGAATTTCAAAGAGCTTGAAATTTAGGACACGGATGCAAATCGAGCGAGCAACGAGCTGCACTCTCAACCCGATGATACTGATTCGTCACGTGATAAGAAGGAGAAGAAGGATGAGAAAGGTGGGAAATTTGGGCATTTTTGTATTGTATTTGGAGCCTTTGAAAGCGATACTGTTGGATTTGGATTACTGTAGATAGCACTGTAGACTCAGGGGATCTTTCTAGGTCTCCTAGGATCCCAGGATTACTGTAGGACCCCATGAACCCTTAGTGGGCTTACTAGGATACTGTAGGTTGACTATTGTGGATGGTACTGTAAGCTTATAGGATCCCAGGACTACTGTAGGACCCCTAGGACCCCCACTACGGGTAAAAAATAGAGAAATGTTCACTGTTTTGCTGTTTCAAAAGTACCGTATTTACTCTAATAGACCGGCACCTCTATATGTCCGGCACCCTCTAATAGACCGGCAGTCAAATGATCATTTTGAAAAATAAACCGGCAGCCTCCAATAATCCGGCACCCCAAAAATTAATGAAATCGGAAAGTACTATTTTTTGAGAAATTCGAATTTTTTCCAGTGTTTTTCACACAATTTCAATATTTATCAGCATTTCGAATAGTGTTTGCTTTTTAAACTATTCAAAAAAGGCTTTATCATGCTCATTTTCAGTGAAAAAGCAACATTTTTTTGTTAAATTTTTTATAAATTGACTCTTTGAAAAATAGACCGGCACCCTCTAAATGACCGGCACTCTCTAATAAACCGGCATCAAAATGAGGACCACGAAAAATAAACCGGCATGCCGGTCTATTGGAGTAAATACGGTAACCTAAAGTTTACTACAGAAAAGCTCCAATTATTATTACTTTGTGGTTTTTACCATTTAAAAACAGATTCTTATAGACCCCTCAAACTTCCAAGATTCTTCCAATACTTATTTTTCAGGAAAGAAACCAAAACTATCAATGGAAGCACAAGAAGAGTCGAAAGAGCCACCGAAAGAAGTGAAAACGGCAGTTGCGAAGAAACTGAAATCTCCATCGACTCCAAAAACTCCGAGTCCCAACCCAAGTCCGAGTCAGAATAAGAAAAAAGAGCCGAGTCGAGAGAAGAATGGACCGGAGCCAAGTGCGGATAAGAGATCTGGAAGGGTTATTCGGGGAAAGGTTAGTGGGATTCAACATATTCTTTAGCACTGTTTTTGTTTGAATTTGGGTGTAGTTATAGTTTTGTTGAAACACTGGGACTTTGGAATTCCATACCGAAAAGAATAGCGCAGAGGTTAACTTTGAAATGAGATAGGTTAACTTTGAAGAACTGAAAAAAATTGTTTCCAGATATCTAATTTCTCTGAAATTTTATGGATGTATAGAAAAACTCTAGAACTCTATTTTTATAGTTTACAACTTTTTTATAGCACCAAAAAAAAAAAAACAGTTAGTTAGGCCAAGTTTACTGAAGTCAGTGCTAATTTCGTCTCATTTTGGAGCCTTTTGGCTTCCACGCGTCCTAACTAACCGGAGCCTGGCCCTATGAAAAAGTGTCAATTACAAAAATGAAGATCAAGAGTTGCTCTATGAATCCACAAAGTTTCAAAAAAATGAATATCTGGAAGCCACTTTTCCGGAATTTCAAAGTTGATCAGCGCTTTCCGTATATTGTCACATTTTTCCTGTTTCAATGGAATTTCGAAGTTTTAATTTTTCAAAGTTGGATAATCACTTTTTGGTAATTGAATGATTTACGGCAAATAAATTTACAAAAATAACACACTTCTAGAAGAAATCATCGGGAAAGGTGAGAAGCCATCGATATAAAAAACTGTTTCTGTTTGGAATCAGTTCTAGTTCTAGTTTTGTTGAAACAGTGAGAGTTTTGCTTTGAATTCCATACCAAAAATAATGTGGAAATAGGTCAACTTTGAGAGCCTGAAAAAGTTATTTCTAGAAATCCAATTTTCCTAAAATTTTTGGGGGTGTATAGAGCAACTCAAGAACTTTAATTCTCTAGTTGACAACTTTTTTATAGGACCACGTTCCAGTTAGTCAGACCAAGTTTGCTGAAATTAGTGTTAATTTCGAACATTTTGGAGCCTTTTGGCTTCTACGCGAGCTAACTAACTGAAACGGGGTTCTATAAAAAATTGTCAACTAAAAAATTAGAGTTCTTGATTTGATCTATACACCAGCGAATTTTCAGAAAAATCGGATTTCTGGAAACCATTTTTTCAGAACATCAAAGTTGACCTATGCGCTATGTTATTTCCCTAGTAATGGGGCCTGAGGATTTGGTGAGGGGCCTGAGGATTTTAGGAGGTTCGGTAATAACCAAAAGACAGGAGTCGAACCCGCAACGATCAGATTGAAGTCCAATCGTGTTATCCACTACACCAAATGGTACACGTGAGGAATGTGTTGGAAGTTCAAATATAATATTTCCAATAAAACAAAAATATTGAATGGCACTGTGACTAATCACGTGGCCCCGGGACCTTGCTAACTAGGGAATGGTCAGACCTTTCCGTGGCGTTACAGTATGCGACCTATATCATTCGAAAGCTGATGACCTAAAACATCTGAAATCAATTTCAAAAAGTGCTCAAGAGCCACGTAGTTCGAGAAATCCAGGTTGGAGTACATTTTCAGTACTAATTTCAGTAGAAATTTCAGTAGAAATTAGTGTGGAAAAAATTAGAATTTTCGAAAAATATGAAAACGTGAAGAAAACATTTTTACAGTTGAAATTTATCACTGCTGAACAGTGCGCTGCCCCGGAATGAAAATCCCGGGATTTCCCGGGATTTTCATTTTCAAAAATTTCGGAATCCCGGGATCGGGATTATTCCGAAATCCCGTGACCCCGGGATCCCGGGATCCCGGGATTTCGGAATTTTTATCCCGGAATCCCGGGATCCCGGGATCCCGGGTCCCGGGAATTATCCCGGGTCACGGTTAATTTTAACTTCATTTTTCAATTATTTGCTTTCTTCGCTGTTGTAATCTATGTAGATTTTCACATTATCACGTGACCTTGGATCAACACATCACCACGCCAGCTGACAAAAAATTGATATGTGGAAAAATGAGTTGAGAAATTAATGAAACTTTGAAATCCCGGGATAATCCCGGGATAACCCCGGGATCCCGGGGTGATTCCGGGACCCCGGGATGAAAAAAATCCCGGGGTTTAGGAATTCCCAAATCCCGGGATTTCACGTGAAACGAATTCCAAAAATCTATTTCATTCCGGGAAATCCCGGGATTTCAACTCCGGGGCAGCGCACTGCTGCTGAATTACTACTGAAAATGTACTCTAACCTGGATTTCGCGAACTACGTGGCTCTTGAGCACTTTTTGAAAATGATTTCAGAGGTTTTAGGTCATCAGCTTTCGAATGATATAGGTCGCATACTGTAACGCCACGGAACGGTCTGACCATTCCCTAGTAAGCCTATGTCGTAAAAATTTTGTAAATTAAAATTTGGAGGGAAAAAATTTGAATGAACGTGACGGCCACAAAATCACTCATAATCCAAAGGCCCCTTTACTCGGGAAATACGGTAATACTTGACCTATTTCTACTGACGACTCTATTCCTCTATTTCTACAGAGGAAATTTTTTCCTGTTTCAATGGATTTTCAAAGTTTTGAATTTTTTCGAAATTTAATGATCGTTCTCCACCATTTCGATAAAATCAATACATTTTCAGAAGAAACCATCAGCTGAAGCGGATGTCAAAGAGTCTTCTTCGTCTCCCCCCAAAACCGACGCCGTCAAAGAACCCGCCAAAGAATCCTCCTCAACCTACGGCTCTTCTTGGCACAGTTCTCGTCCTCAAACAACGAAAAAAGACTTTCAAACACTGGAAGAGCACATCTACAAAATGCCCAATTTCCATGGATACATTTGTAGAGAAGACGTTGGAATGCTTTTGAAGAATTCCGGTGATTGGTTGGTTCGTCTTTCAGTTCAACCGTCGAAAGAAACGGAGAAAAAGGGCGGGGCAAAGAGTGTGGAAAGAGCAAGGGGAGGTTCGAAGCATCGATCGAAAGCGACGAATAAGGTTTTTGTGATTTCGGTGCATTGTAGTGAGTTTTTGAAGGGAATTTCGGACTTCAAATGTGAATAACTTTTTTCAGCGGGATCTGGCAAAAATACGGTCAACAGCAAATCTTTTTCTTATCAAAAGAGCTAACGATTGATTAAAAAACCGTCAGATTTCATAAAAAATTAACAGAGTTACGCCTTGTGTTGCCGAAAATTGCCTAAATTTCCGAAATCGGCAGTTTTTTGGCAACAAAAGGCGTAACTCTGTTAATTTTTGTTTAAATTTTACGGGTTTTTAACCAAAAGATAGCTTTTTTAACAAGGACCATTTTTTTGTTGGCCGTATTTTTCCTCGATCTTTCAGAAAAAAGTTATTAACATTTGAATGAGTGGCCAAAATTCACTGACGACAACGAATTTCGGCAACTCATTCAAGTGTGGATAACTTTTTTCAAAGGAATTGAGAAAAAATACGGTCAACAGCAAAACTATTTTCTATTTAAAATGCTATCGATCGGTTAAAAAACCGTCAAATTTCATCAAAAAATAACAGACTTACGCTCACTATCAGTGTTGCCAAAAAATCACTGCGCACGGCATCCTCGATTGGAAATTGGAAAAAATGAAATTTCATCACATTTTTGGCGTGAACTCTAAAATAGAGTTAATCGTACATACTTTGTTCCGTTTTGACCTGGATTTACAAAATCTAGTCGATTCTAGAAACTTTTAAGATTGCTCAAAATACAATTCAACTCTTCCTGATCATTTTGAGCCTAAATTTGCCTATGATCGTTATTATATGACCAAATAATCTGTTGACTCAAAATATAAAAGTCAACATGACTCGGCTCGGGATGACCCACATATCAAGATGAATATACCAAACTGTAGGTCTGACATTAATCTACAATTCTATCTCGGCGGATTTTTGAATTAGGTCCTCAAAATTTTTTTAGGTCCCAAAAATCAAAATTTCAGTACATTTTTGGACCAAACTTTAAGTCAACATGACTCGGTTCGCAGTAGACGTCCAGAATTAATTTTTACACCATCAGATAGCTGGCATTGTTTTTAACATTTCTATCTCGGCCGAATTTTTAATTTAATTTTTTATCTCAAGTTATGACCGAAATCACGGATTTTTAGTACTAATTTTTGATGTTTTTAAAATGATAAAATTTGCCCCAAATTGTCAGAAAAAAAAGATCGCCGTGAAACCTATTTCCATTCCAGGATGCCGTGCTGCGTTTGACAATTTTGGGCGTAACTCTGTTAATTTTTTATCAAATTTCACGGGTTTTTTACCAATCAATAGATTTTTTAATAAGGAACATTTTTTCTGTTGACCACATTTTTACCCGATCCCTCTGAAAAAAAAAGTTATTTGAAAGAGTTTCCGAAATTCGCTGCGGCCCATCCCTGATTTTTCCAGAAGGAAAAGCAGTGTCACCTGGAAAATCAAATTGTCGAAATTTGGTAATCAAAACTTCGGACGGAAAATTCTCAATCGATTCGATTAAATGGTTTATGAAGATTCATGACTTCTTCACCTACTATCAGAATACAACAGCCACTTATAAAGAGGTTTGTAACTTTTTTTTTGAAGGTTTCAAAAATCCTTTGTATTTTGGTTTCAATTTTTAAATTATTGAATTGGTAAAGGCTAGCCCTTTTTTCCAGGCAGAATTCCAACTGCAACACCCTTGCCCTCTCTCCGTTTGGGAATTCCATCACGATGACATTGAACTAATGGCCAAGAAGCTCGGAGAAGGTGCATTTGGAGATGTTCGTGTTGGTCGAATGACTACGAAAGATCCCAAAAAGACAGTAGTGGATGTGGCTGTGAAGATGTTGAAAAATGCGTCTGAATCAATAACAAGGGATCAGGTGGATGAATTGCTTCACGAGGCAAGAGTTATGAGACGTTTGGATCATCCGAATGTGCTCCGGACTTATGGAGTATCAGTATTGAGAGAGCCCTTGTATTTGATGAGTGAGCTGTGTTCGAGTGAGTTTTATTGTTCTTGCACATTTTTGAAAAGTCCTCGGGTGTCGAGTTGCAACTGTTGGTCGGCTTAAGTTCGGACTGGCTACACCCGGAGAAGTATAATATTAGCTAGGTTTTGTAGAAAGTGAGATTTTGAAACAGTACGTATATATTTTTGAAAGTAGGACAGTTTACAGTAATTTTCTTCCTAAAAGATCGTCTCGATTCTAGTATTTACGAAAATAACAATATTTTTGTATGAAAACCGTTAAAACTCGAAACTCGATTTCAAGTACATTTTTTCTAACCTAATTCAACCAATGCAGGTTTTTTTGCTGATTCGAACGCACATAATATCGCTGCACAAAACGCATTTTGAAGCGAGTTATGAGTGTTTGAAGTTTCGGTGAAAGAGACGCAGAGAAAGCAGACGCTCTCATTGTCGAAGAGACGCAGAGAAACTAGAAAATGTCGGCGTCTCTCACGAAAACTTCAAACGCTCATAACTCGCTTCAAAGTGATCCGTTTTGACTCGTTGTTGCGGCGGAAAACATTTTAAATGGTCCGTTTGGATTCAAAAAATACTGTTTCAAAATGAATGTTAACAATATTTTGTTTTGACCCTTGTTGATCCGTGATGGTAAGTTATTGCTATCAAAAAAAAATTAAAAAATGCGTTTTGAGCAGCGATATTATGTGCATTCCACGGCATCCTCAAATGGAAATAGAAAATTAGAAAATCAGTAGAATTTCACCGTGAACTTTTCATTGGATAGAATTTGAGGAAGACAGGCATCTTTTTGACCTATTTATTCAAAACTGGGCAACACTTTCACAAGGATTAGAGAACAGAAAAATTACCCTGTTTTTCCTGATCATTTTAAACCAAAATTTAGTACTCTAAGTGTCCCATGTCGTCTTTTATGTTGACTGGAAATATGAAAATTGAAATAACTCTGCTCAGGTTCAACCTAATTTTTTGCATTTGACCTCAAAAGATGAGCGAATAAATTTCTTACGATTTGGCCAAGATACATTTTTTGGATTGATACATATAAAGTAGAAGAACACTAAAGACCTAGTTGTATGAGATTCTAAGGCCTAATTTTGAATTGAAATAACTTTCTTCAAACTTGACGTTTTTTGACGTTTTTTGAGTCAATAAGAACTTCAGGCTATTTAGAAAAATTTGGCCAAGCCAGATTTCAAAAATTAGCTTTTTGAAATTTAATACAATCCAAAAACTGGGTTTTCAGTACTAATTTGCAAAAGATTTGAAAATATTTCTAGAAAAGTAGCGTGTGTTCTATTTCCATTTGAGGATGCCGTGCATTCGAATCAGCGAAAAATTTTGATTTTTTTGAAATTGGTTAGAAAAAAAATTAGGTTCGAGACTTGAAAATAGTTTTTTTTCGAGTTTTAACGATTTTTTATGCAAAAAAATTATTATTTTCGTAAATACTGAGCAATCATTTGAGCGAAAGCAGAAAAATGACTGTAACCCTTCTTTAAATCAATCGAGAACATTTGAGAGATTTTTGAAACAGAAAGTTTTGAGAAAGATTCCAATTTTCTGTGGTACAGTACTGAGTTTCTGAACTGCGAATTTTCCTAGATTTTCAAACTTGCAATAGATTTTCAAGTGTTCAGACTCTGAAAATTTTCAGACGGTGCTCTCCGTGAATATCTGAAAGATAATCACAAGACGCTCTCAATCTCCGACAAATTGAATTTCGTCCTCGGAGCAGCCCGTGGAGTGGAGTATCTTCATTCTCAAAGGATTATTCATCGAGATTTGGCGGTTCGGAATGTTTTCCTGACGGAGGATAAAACGGTGAGACATGTTTCGAGATCCTTTCCTTTTTGTGGTTCCCTATTCAACTATTTCTGTGAAACAAAAATTTTTTATTAAATTTTCCAGCCGAAAGTGTCCGACTTCGGCCTCGCGAAACTAACGGATCGATACGAGATGAAAGAGCAATGCAAGATTCCAGTTCGATATTTGGCTCCAGAAACTCTCGAACTCTTTGTTTTTACCCCGAAAACCGATGTCTTTTCATTTGGATGCGTTATTTGGGAGATTTTCGAAAATGGGCAACAACCGCATGATGGAAAGAATGCACAGACGATTCGAGCTCAAGTCAAGAAACGAGAATTCTTGAAATTGTCCAGCTCGGCACCGGAATCTCTTCGAAAATTTGTTTCCGAGAAGGTTTTCGTTCCGGATCCCGAGAATCGATGTTCAATGTCAGCGATTGTTCAGTGTGTGGAGAAGGTGGACAAGTCGGCGAAGTGATTAATTTTTTAGTAGATCTCTTTTTGAATAAAGATTTTTCTTTTCGCTATTATCGAAAAAATCAAACTGAGACTCGGTGTTTGCACTGTGTCGATTTACGAGGCCCCGCCCACAAAACAAAAACAACTGCGCGCCGCGCACTTTGATTAGTGGGCGGGACCTCGTAAATCGACACAGTGCAAACACCGAGTCTCAGTTTGATTTTTTCGATAATAACTTGAAAATAAAAATTATCAAGAAAAAACCCATTTGAATAGTTCTCTTTTCCCTCCAATTTATTTTTTTCCCCCAATTTTTTCTGCAATGTGTCGTCTCTGTGTTTGCGTATTCTCGGCGCCAGCTTGAAATTTTATATTTTCTCACACAATTTTCGCTCCCGTTTTCGCCGATTTCTCGCAATTTCTCAATGTTTTTCAGGTAAAATGCCACCGAAAAAAGCACCGAAATCGGGACTCCTTCAATTCTTCGCCAAACAACAACAAGAAAAGTATCAGAATCCCCCTCAACCCTCAGCCGACGACGATTCGTGTCAAGTTCTCTTTGAGAAACAGGCGCCAGGGCCGAGTTTTGTGAATCCGACGACGCCGAAATCAGCGACAAAATGGGCGAATACACTTCAGAAGAGTTCAGAAAAAACAGCTGGAAAGGATTGGCAGCATCCGTTTCCGATTAGAGTGGGAAGTGCGAAAAAGGCGAATAATAATAATAACAAGGCGGATTTGCTAGCGAATGGATTTGACGGAATTCATGGAAATGGCATTTTCTATCCGATCGATGAACCGATTCGAAGTTTTGAGGTGTTTAAAGAGAAACAAATTATTATTTGATTATTTTTTCAGGTGAATTTACTCAAATGCACTGCCACATCAAACTGTTGCATCGCTCTTCCCTCCTCCGCTCCCTCAACTTCTGGAAGAATATGCGCAATGACTGTTTTCAATTTTCTCAAATGGTTTCCCCGTTGTCGAGTCCTCCTCATCACCCCTTCCGATAACTGGCTCATTGCTCTTCGTCAACTTGGACTCGAATCTCAAACGACGAAATTAACAACAATGACACAATTCAAAAATATGAAAACTGAAGCGGGAAGGATTCTGATGTGTTCGACGCCGCAGTGCGCTCTGAAAATAGTGGAATCTCAGGAAGCGAACGAGTATCTGGATGAGATTCGGCTGGTTGTGATGGATCTGAAACCGAGTGAATGTTGTGCGAAATATAAACCGATTATTAATGCATTGACTGTTAAAGATGTGTGTTATTTTTTGCTTGAAAAAGGAGGAGGATTACAGTCTGTTTTTTCATAAAAATCGATAAAACTCGAAAAAATCGCAAAATTACTTTTTTTTTCTAATCTATTCCAAAAAATGTAGAATTTTCCACTGATTTGAATGATCCTAATATCGCTTCTCAAAACGCTGTAGAAAATTTTGTAGTCAATTTTCTAAAAAATATACTGAGATTCTAACAAAAAATTAAAAATCGCCTTATTGTCTATTCGAAAAAACGGCAATAAAGTTTTTGATATATTTTAGATGTTTTAATGGCGTTTCTTCTAATAGAAAGCTTTTTTTAAAAATTTGAATATATTTTTCAGAAATTCTGAAAAATATACTTTAAAAATCAAAAATTTAAAAAGCTGTCTATTAGAAAAACCGCAATTAAAACATCTAAAATAAATATATCAAAAATTTTATTGCGATTTTTAATTTTTTTTTTTTGAAATTTCAGTATATTTCTGTAGAAAATTGGCTCAAAAGTTTTCTACAGAGTTTTGAGCAGCGAAATTAAGTTCATTCGAATCAGCGAAAAATCCTGAATTTTCAGAAAAAGGTTAGAAAAAATGTAAGTTTGCGATTTGAAAACGATTTTCTCGAGTTTCAACTGTTTTTATGAAAAATTATGATTTTTTGGTAAATACTAAAATTGGGACAATTTTTCGAGAAAAAATCAATTTTTTCCTACATTAATGTTTCAGACATTCTTCCGATGCGTGATCCTCACCACTTCCATCTCCAACACCTCTCGCCGAACATCTTCAATCACAAAACGCCAAATCATGATAACAAATCTACATTTATCCGACTGGATTGAACAATCTGAAACTGATTTCTCATTCCGTAGTTCTAACATTCCTGCTGGCATTGAGGTGAAGAATTGGAGATCCGATGAGAACTCGGCGAAGCATTCAGAGATTATCGAGAAATTCGAAATGTTTTGTTATCCAACAATTGAAGAACTCGCGAGAGAATCGATTCTTCCATCGAAAAGTTTGAAGAAATCTATTTGGACTTGTTGGAAATCTCTGAAACAATCGAATCCATCAGCAATGGAGAAGTTGGAGATTGCTGAGTTTCTAACGACTTGTTATAAACTTTTAATCATTGATGGAGTAGTAGCAGCAAGGGATTATGTGAAGAAGTACATTGATAATGAGAATGTTCAAAACTACGCCGAGAAGATTTTAGATCCGTCAATTCTCGGCGGATTTTCAGAGTTTCCCGCGAAATTTCAGCATTTATCCGATTCAATTGAAGCGTTTCTCAGAATGAGTATGTTCTAGAAGCTTAGATTCAAAGGATTTCTTGGTTTTCAGACAATCACGTTCTCGGAGTGATTCTGTGTCGAGATACAGAGCAAGCGATTGAGATTCAGAATTATCTGGATTTACAGTTGACGACGAGATGTACTTGTGTGAGGATTATTGAGGAGGGAATGGCGATGGGAAGGAATTTATGGAATATTCAAAGAATTTCTACGGTTTTTATTGATGTTAGTGTTAGAATGGAAGTATTAGGAAAATCTGAAAAAAATTGCGCTGATTCCGAACTGTATATTCGGAATCAGCGTCATTTTTAAACATATTTTGAAGCAAAATTATTGTTTTGGTCGGAAAAAAATTTTCTGTTTCACAAAAAATTTAAAGTTTATCGAATGTTCTCAACGATGCTCCTAATTTCATCTACAAGTTTCCTTTCAGCGAAAATCGCCAAAAATCGTGATTCTCCCCGTGAAACTTCGCGATTTCATTGGCTACTCCGACGCTCTGCCACTATCCGAAGTCACTTTTATCGCATCCGTTAATCGAGAATCCATATTTAATTTCCGAAGATTTGGTGGTGCATATCTTCTAATCGCTAATGAGCCATTGGAGAAATTGAGAAAAGAAGACGGTCGTCTGATCGTTGACGATGGAAAATATGCACAAAAGGATGGGAAGAATGCGATGAAATTGGGTGCAGTGGAGAGATATGATTTCAAATTCGAGCCTTCACGTCTTCGAATCGACGTCTCCAATCTTCCGATTCTATTTTTTTATCCCAGAGATATCGGAGATTCCTTGTTGGATGAGACAGCTGGAATGAGTCGGTTGGGGAAGTCAGTTTTCGAAAATTTTGAGCCAAATTTTAAATTCAATCTTCAGAACCCACATTGAAATGTCATCGAAAGAGCACGCCGAGCTCTACAAGCGCCTTCAGAATCCCGATTTTTCATCGTTTCAGAGAAGGAAACGTCCGTTTTGGGTTTTAGTATGTCAAAAATTTTTGATGCGTAAATTGGAATTAAAATGGTAATTTTTCCAGGAAGACATGAAAAATCCAGACGAAAAGAAGCCCATCGAAGTGGAAGAAATGGATGAGATGCAGCTGATTTGGAATCAGGACTTGCAGTATGTCGGAGATGTGAGTGACCACGTGGGTCTGCTAGACTACAAACTACAAATGGAGATTTAGCAGACCGATGCTCAGATACGCAAAAAAGCTTGGGTCTGCTAAACTACAAACTACAAAGACTGCATTAGCAGACCAAAGCGCGCACTCAAGCTGTCGCTGCGGAGTAGGGTTGGTCTGCTACGCTACAAACTACAAACACGAATTAGCAGACCAAAGCGTTTGGCGGCGCACACACAAACAGTCGTTGCGAAAAATTTTGGTCTGCTTAACTACGAACTACAAGTGGAGGATTAGCAGACCAAAGCGTTTAGCGGTGCGCAAAGAGACTTGGGTCTGCTAAACTACAAACTACAAATGGACAATTAGCAGACCAACGCGCGCGCGCTGTGATGACAAGGCGTGCAGAGTTGGTCTGCTAGACTACGAACTACAAACGCAACATTAGCAGACCAACGCGGCCGCCTTGGCGGCGAGGCGAATAAAATTGGTCTGCCAGACTACAAACTACACGTCAGAATTAGCAGACCAACGCGGCCGCCGTGACGTGAACGCGTGCGGCATGGGTCTGCTAGACTACAAACTACATTAAAACATTAGCAGACCAACGCGCTCGTTCAAGCAGTCGGCGCGTATAGCTTTGGTCTGCTAAACTACAAACTACAAGTGGAGGATTAACAGATCAATGTGCTACGCGCGCGCGGTGACGGCGGGGCAAACAGTTCTGGTCTGCTAGACTACAAACTACAAATGCAGGATTGGCAGACCAAAGCGCACACTGTGTTGTAGACTACAAACTACAAAAGATAATTAGCAGGCCAATGCGCGCGGCCTTTGCCTCGGAGATTTTCGCTCATTCAAATTCCTTCTTTTTTCAGATCAGATGGTCGAAACTATCGGAACGACTCACCAAGTACATAAGAAACGGACCCGTGGAATGGTCGATAAGTGATAAGCGACGATTCGAATATGTTAATGAAATGTTAGTGAGGGAAAATCAATGATTTTGAAATTCCAAAAACAAGTAAAATTCTAATTTTAGTCTCGCCGACATTTCATCTAACATTTTGCCCGAAAACCCAACATTTCCTACTCTATCATTATTCACATAAATTCAAAAACTCTAGAATATCACGCGATCCCCCCACCTTCTCACCGAAACTTTTTTCCAGAACTTCCTCTGAACGTCTTCACCATTTGGATCTTCTCCTACGAAAACTCGATACGAATTTCAATTTGCGTAATTGAAAATCCGATGAAGACGACGTCAATGGCACATACACCGAAAATCCTACCTTAAAATCTTCTTATTTCCATATTTTCCGCCCCGTTTTTATGCCTGAATGTATTATTATAATGATTATCACTACACACATGCTTATATTTTTAGAAAAGAAATAGTGAGAATTATCAAGAGACGCAGAGACTAAAGAAGGGATGAGCCCTCTTTCGAGCCAAGGAGGCTCAACAGATATGCGCCTCAAAGCTTGTGTATCTCCCCGACAACACGACGACGCACGGCATAATAACAGGCTCCGCCCACTTTTTCATCTCTCTTCTAGAATACGCAATGAGGGGTGCTCTCCCATCGGGGGAAATTGAGCCAAAATAATATTTTTTGATGAAAATTATTAGAATAGAATCAACCATTCTTCCTCTTTTTCTAAATTTTGCCTAATTAGTGTGCACATTGAGCCCCGGAGGGAGGCCCTCATCAGAATAGGATTAGAATTTTGAATATGGGGATTATAAGAGATAGAAATTTGAAATTTTTGAATCGGTTTTCGGGGGGTTTTGATTTTTTTATTATTATCATGATAGTATTCGTTAGGATACTGTGAGTTCGTAGAAAAAAACCTGGGCAGTCTAAAAAATTTTGAAATGATCGCTTCATCAGTAGATTTTAAGGATTTCTCTTTTTTAAATGGTAATCTGAAACAGTAAAAATTATGAATTGTAAATTTTAGAAGTTACTGTTACAGTAAGAATTCAATAGCCGAACTAATCTGGAATTTAATGTCAAATTTCAAGGTTTTCGCAGAAAAATATTTATGTTTCTGAAAATTTACATGTTTTTCGGTTTGTTAACAGATAATCATTTGTCGTAGAATTCTATTAATAAATAAACAGAAAAAAGTTTTTCAAAAATCCAAAAGCACCCGGAACGTTTTCGTGCTCTCAGCTGTCCCGTTTTCAAAGTATAATTAGAACGGACTATGGGGAAATTTGAGCATTTCCGTCTTCTTGCTCATAAGCTTTGTGCATTTTGCACTTTTAGTTTTAGTTGAGTTTTAATGCTCTTCCAAATCCAAAATCAGTTTTTATAGCAAAAGAATCCCTTATTTTCAGGGGGTTCGCACCTCCTCAAACATGGAAATGGACCGGGATTCGGTCCTTCAATATTTGCGAGACAATCCTCATTTCATTGAGGAGTTCATTGTTTCTCCAGATGTCTCGCCTGAAATGTTCGAAAGAATGACAATTCGAAGAGCTTTGAAGTTTAAAAAAGCCAAGAGACCATTCACGGCGACACCGGTTCCTGTTGCTTGGACTGTGAGTTTTTTACTGTTTCGAAATTTTGTTTGATTAGATAATATGATATCTTTTTCCAATTTCAAATCTTCTATACAGTACTAGCAAACAATCACTGACATTGTCTGTTGAAAAAGGTAAACTTGGAGTGTCTGAAAAAGTGGTTTCCAGGAATCCGATTTTTCTAAAATTTAGCAGATGTATAGAACAACTCTAGAACTATATTTTTGTAGTTAACAACTTTTTCATAGGATTGCAATCCAGTTAGATAGGCCAAGCTAACTAAAATTTCTTCTTATTTTGGAGCCTTTTGGCTTCCGTTGTCCTATATAAAGCTGTGAGCTACATAAATTTGAAAAAAACTAGAATTCATATCCATCTAGTCTATTATTTACTCATTTTCCAGGAACCCGATTTATCCATGAAACGACGAGTGATTCTGGAAACTTCCGACAATCGGGTAAGTGAAACAGGAATCGGAAAAAAAAGGAAGTTGGATATTAAAAGAGGGAAGAAATTGGTAAAAAGTAAAGGTAGAAGGCTATGAACTAGATGGATTTCGTGCTCTTACTTACTTTAGTAGATCTGGCAAATTTTTTAAAATGGGAATTTGTGGGGATTAATAGGGTTAAGTTTTTTGAGAACTGAAAATGCTCAATTTTAATGAAGATTTGTTGATATTTCAAAATCATGTCACTTTAGAAAACTGTAATGGATTTGACTAAAATTCGAAATTTTTACTGTTTTTCAAAGATTCTGAATTCTTGCGAAATTTCAGCAGAATTAGTAAACGGCATCAACATAACTCAAATTTTCAATAGAAAAATTACGGTTTCAAAAAATTGAGTATCCGATCGAGTTTCTGAATTTGCATTTCTTCTTTGAAAAGTTGAACTACTTCTATGAAAAATTTATGAAAGAAAAACCGCTTTGTTTTTTTGAAAACTTCTAAATTTTCTCCTAAAAAAATATTTTTTCTGTTTCTCATTTTCAATTGGAAACAGGATCAATGTATGGTACCTCGAAAATATTTTCAATAAAAAATCCCAGTTCCTGAAAATTGAGTATGCGTTTGAGTTTCTGAATTCGCACTCCTTCTTGGAAAAGCACATTGATAAAAGAAAAAGTGCTTTGATTTTTAAACTTCTAAATTTTTTCTTGGCAAAATTTCTTTTTGTCTATTTCACAAAGAATCTGAACACTCATTAATTCGAAACAGAATCAGTACAAGAATGGTTCCATAAAACTAAAATTTTCAATGAAAAATTACCGTTTCAAAAAATTCAATCTGCAGTTGAGTTAATTGACTTTTCACTATTCCAAATGATGAAGAAACTGGTTTAAAAATGTATTGAAAAATATATTTCTAAATTTTCTCATGACAAAAATTTTTTGTTTGTTTCTGGAAGATTCTGAATACTCACGAATTCGAAACAGAAATCAGTAGAATAATGGAAATAACACTCAAATTTTGAATAGAGAGATCACAGTTTCAAAAAATGGAAATTGCAATTGTGTTAATTAAATTATTACTGCGTGCTTGGAAAAATTGATTGATAAATGTCGAAAAGAAAATGTTTTTCAGCTTCTAATTTCTTCTTGACAAAAAAAAATCGCTGTTTCTGGAAGATTCTGAATACTCATGAGTTCGAAACAGAATCAGTACAAGAATGGACATTGAACCCAAGTTACATTTTTAATTTTTTCCTTGACAAAATTTTTTGTCAGTTTCACAAAGATTCTGAATATCCTTGGAATGAAACAGAGTAGAATAATGGAAATAACACTCAAATTTTGAATAGAAAAATCCCAGTTTCAAAAAAATTCAGTTTGCAGTTGAGTTAATTGAATTTTCATTACGTCTTTGAAGAACTTTGCAAAATGTCGAAGAGAAACAGCTTTTAGTTTAAAAAGGATTTGTTAGATACCCTTCGGATTCTGAAATTTCTGACTTTCAACTTCTAGAAAAATCACATTTGAAATTAAGATTTTCATTGATTCCTAAACCTTCAAGATGAAAAAAAAAACTAATTTTTTGCAGACAAGAATCCTCTACGAAATCACTCAATGTTGTGGTCAACTAATCGGAACCAATTCCGTAGAACTCATCGTTCAAAATGATGATGGTGCATTTTCTTGTCGAAAAACTGATGATGGAGAGTTAAAATTGAGAAAAGTACGGTTTTTAAACTCAAAAATGTCGTTTAAAAATGATAATTTAGGTCAAAACTCACAAGAATGCCCAATTCATTCAGCCAATCGTCAATGCTGGAAATCAGACTATTGGTGGGAAATTTTCAAGAATTGAGAACTTTTTTTGTCATTTTTTATTTCAGGTGAAATCTACTTCTATATTCCATTGGATTTTACTGAAAAGTCAATTGTGAATGCGATATGTACTTGGGGAGCCGCTGCGAACTATTTTTCGGAGGTACAGTAAATGGGGATTACTGTATTGATGATTCATTAACAAAGATTTTCAGTTGTATACCCATAAAAACCAAGGAGACTCTCGCGAAGTCCATGAAAACATTGCAAGACAACGGAAGTTGTCCAATTTCCTCTTGGATGTTGCTAGATCCATTTTCCATGATATTGTCTCCATGGATGCGGTTATTGTTAAAGTTATGGTAAGTTAGAGGAAACTGAAAGAAAATTTGTTTTTTTTAAATTTGTGTTTTCTGTTTCAAAAATTTTTTGTGAGCAGTCTTCTTAGAATTTGAGTATTTATTACAATCCAGTGCATACTAACTCTTTTTTCAGAATTTCGCTCAAAAACTGGTCGATGCTGATCGAGCCTCTCTATTTTTGGTGGATTCCAGAAAACAACAGATTTACGCGAGAATTTTTGATGTTGGAACTGGGGATGAGGAACATGTTAGAGTAAATGCTGATGGACAGAAGGAGATTAGGTGAGTATGCAATTAGAGCCTTGAAAAAATAAAATTAGAAAAAAGTTGAGATAATTTTCTTCAAAACGCAAATTACCAAAAGATGCCGCAGTTTATGAACGAAGTTTTAGGCTCCGCCCATTTCATTTTCACAGTTTTCAGTTCTCAAATGACAGCCTAGGATTCCGGACCAGCAATTTTATTACATTTTGAACAGTGCGAAATTTTAAAACTACGGTCGGAAACAGAAAAAAATTTGAAAAAAATAGTTCTACTGGGTAAAAAATTTGAGTCATGACTGAAGCTTCATAAAGGTGGCGGGACAGCAACTTTCAGGGGAAATTGAGAAAAATTCCGTGCATTTTTGCGTGAACGTGTCAGTTGTAGTGTCTGCGTACCATGCGTCAAACTTTACGACAGTTCATATTTTAGACCTGCTTTTGGACGGAAATTAGCGAACATAGAACAGTTGGCATATCAGAATGGGCTTGCACTATCTGTAGCTCCAGGAATTCTAGAAAATATAATTTTTGAAATTGTAAAATATTGGAAGATTAAAAAGGTCCCACAGTTTATGCTCCGCTCTCTTTTATTTTCACAGTTTTCACTTCTCAATAGAAAGCATAGGATTCCGGATCTGAAATCTCACTACGTTTTGAAATGTGTGAAATCACAAAACTGCGGGCGGAAACAGAAAAAAAAAACTTGAAAAATTGTTTTACTGGAAGAAAGTTTCCATTATGACTGCAGCGGATAAAACTGATTTTAATAAATTTGAAATAGACGAAGCACCACAGCTGTAACTATAATAGAAGAAAATTTAAAAATTGCTTTCAGGCTTTTTCAGAAACAGAAAAAAATGTAAAGTTTTGCGGCCAGATTTACTTGAAAGTCTGCGAACATATGATAGTGAAGACCAATTTCCAATTTTTTTTGGACCGAAAAAATGCTCCAACCTTAAGATTCTGCTACAACGGAGCCTTCACATTCCAAAAAAAAATGTTTACATACAGTGGCGGCACATGGTGAGGGTCACTTTACGTTTAGGTTTATAACTTTGCTCAAATATGTTCAATCGACACGAAATTTGGCATGTTACTGAACGATATGACTGAGAATAAAACATATAGTTTTTTGAGAATCATATTTCATTCTGGACTCCAGAATCCTTCCGGATGTAGGCGTCATCCAAAAATCAAAAAAAAATAACTTTTCCTGCGGTCAATGAATTTTTGTAATTTGTTTGAGAAAATGTTGGTACTAGATGAAATAAGTAACATACAAAGTTTGGTTCATTTTGGATGATTGCCTCTGGAGATATGGACGTCGGCGCACAAAATAACATGTTCGGAACATTAAGCATATAAGAAAATGCAAATTTCAAAAGTTTTTGAAAATTATTTTGTTTGAAAAATTCTTCTTATTTTCCGTACCAACTCCAGCCTTTTTTCGTCTCCATTATCCCGATGAAAAACATGTCTCATTAGGAATCTCATTCGTCTCATTCATTGGTCCCATTCGGAATGGGTCATTCCTCGTCCTTTTTCTGTTCTTTTTTTTCCGAACACAGAAATTTCGTCTCAAAAAATCTGTGTTTTCGTGGCAAAGGTACAGAAATTTTGTTTCAAAAAATCTGTGTCTTCGTGGCAAAGGTACAGAAATTTTGTCTCAAAAAATCTGTGTTTATTTGCCACGAATATACAGAAATTTTGAGACAAAAAATCTGTAGTTGAGCGGAAAATAGAAAAACGTGAAAATATACAGAAAAATTACCAAGCTTTTCTATACTTTTTTAGAAGGTGATGTGGATTATTGTTGAAAACAAACCCATTTGAATGATCAAAAAGAAACCACAACTGCATTCGGATCAATTTAAGACATTCGGGTGAGATCTCTAACATCATTAAAGGGGGCGAGTGCTAATTCTAAGCTTATGGGTTTTTTTTTTCATTGATCGATGCAGAAAAAAAAGTTAGAAGGAAAATTCTCTTGCACAATGTCACGAAAATCGATCAATCAAAATATATAGGTCAAAACAGCTCAAAAAAGTGAACTTATGAGCAAAAAAGTGAACACCCGAGTAGACCGATCACTTTTGCAAAACGTGAAGAAAAGTGGAAAATGTGATCGGTCTAAGTTCACTTTTTTTGAGCTGTTTTGACCTATATATTTTGATTGATCGATTTTCGTGACATTGTGCAAGAGAATTTTCCTTCTAACTTTTTTCTGCATCGATCAATGTAAAAAACCCATAAGCTTAGAATTAGCACTCCCTTTAATGATGTTATAGATCTCACCCGAATGTTTTAAATTGATCCGAATGCAGTTGTGGTTTCGTTTTGATCATTCAAATGGGTTTGTTTTCAACAATAATCCACATCACCTTCTAAAAAATTACAGAAAATCTTGGTCATTTTTCTGTATATTTTCACGTTTTTCTATTTTCCGCTCAACTACAGATTTTTTGTCTCAAAATCTTTACTATTAACAAACGCAAAATTCTGTGTGTCTGTCTGTCTGTCTGTGCTGTGTCTGTCGCTGGCCCTAGCTCAGTCCCCACTGGACCGATTTTTTTCAGATTTTGGCAGGTTATCAGAAATTCCTTCGAGATGATGCCCGTCTATTTTGTTTTTTGATTAATGAAGAAATGAGGTCACTAGAGCACAAAAACCTCCATTTTAAGACCATTCAGTAGTTTTTCTTATCGAAGGGGAGAGAGTGACGAGTTCACGAAATTATTTTTCAAAATTTCAAAATTTTCATTTCTTAAAATTTCACGTTGCCCGAAGGGCCCCAGAGGGGCGTAGCCCGTCTGGTTTCTGTATATTCGTGGCAAATAAACACAGATTTTTTGAGACAAAATTTCTGTACCTTTGCCACGAAGACACAGATTTTTTGAAACGAAATTTCTGTACCTTTGCCACGAAAACACAGATTTTTTGAGACGAAATTTCTGTGTTCGGAAAAAAAAGAACAGAAAAAGGAAAATAAGTTTGCTGGATATTCAACGCTAACAAAAAAAATAAGTACACGAATTCCTGTTTGATGGCAGCGATTCTAAAAAACTGTATAAAAATCGGTGTTTATGGCATTATAACTAACTTCGATGAAAATCTGTTAAAAAAGTACACAATCTATATAAAACTGACGATTCCGGCCACAAATCAAAAACTTTTGAAATTCAACCTTTCTTATATCTCGGCTGAAACTGATCGTAAGACTCTCAAATTTTCAAAGAATAAGCATCTTGTTTTGCTCTACAAAATGGCAAAAAGAATTTTTAATTTTGAGCGAAAATTTTTTTTTCGATACACTGCCTCCATTTGGTCAGAAGTAGCCCTGTACTTCGTCAAAATATTTTTTGCTCAAAACTGAAAATTCTTTTTGCCATCTTGTAGTACATTTAAAAATACATATCTACTGAAAATTTGAGAGTCCTACGATCAGTTTCAGCCGAGATATGATCAATGTGCCAAACATGCCATTTGGTGCTCCGACGTCCATATCTCCGGAGCCAATCATCCAAAGTGAACCAAACTTCGTGGGTTACTTATTTCATCTAGTACCAACATTTTCTTTAACAAATTACAAAAATTCAATAACCTCAGAAAAAGTTATTTTTTGGACTTTCAAACCACGCCTACATCAGGAAGGATTCTGGAGCCCAGAATGAATTGCAGTTTTCAAAAAACTATGTGTTCTACTCTCAGTCATATCGTTAAGTAACATGCCAAATTTCGTGTCAATTGAACACATTTGAGCAAAGTTATAAACCTAAACGTAAAGTGACCCTCACCATTTGCCGCCACTGTATCTCTTGAAACCGAAAATAAACAGAACGCATTTTCAAATCAAATTGTTAAACAACAAACCACACCGTTCAAGAACAGGATCATGATTCCATACTCCCTCACCATAAACTTTTCCAATGAAACCGCGAAAAAATTCATTCAGGTTCGACATGTCAAAAGGAATCGCTGGACACGTTGCCTCAACTGGAGAAGGATTGAATATTGAAAATGCGTATGATGATGAAAGATTCAATGCAGATGTTGATTCAAAAACTGGATACACAACGAGGACTATTCTGTGTATGCCGATTTTGATAAGGGGAATGTGAGTTTTGGTAGTTTTGGGCATCAGTAGAGCCTAAATATGGAAAAAAATGGTCGAACTGAAACTTTCTAATGTTTTTCGCTTGAAAAATTCTGAATCAACAGTAAAAATTACATCTGCCTGACAAACCAAATGTATGTGCACCGAAGTTTGAAAAGTTCTACGAATGAAACAGAAAATACTTTTTATTGTTAAAAAAAAGCAGATTGTTGCGCTAATTCCGAATATAATAACGAAAACGCTCAAAAACGCATCCAACACTCCGAAAAACGGCTTCAAATAGGCGCTTTTTAAACCCGGAGGTGCCTCCAGTGGCCGTGGCCGAACTTCGCCGAAGTGGTTCATTGGCTGACTCCGCCCACTTCGGCCACGGTCACCGGAGCCACCTCCGGGTATTTCGGGAAGTTGGAGGAATTTTTTAGCGTTTTCGTTATGATATTCGGAATTAGCGCGAAATTCTGCCCAGAATTCTCCTTTAATTCAATCTTCCAGAGTAATCGGAGTTGTTCAAATGGTAAATAAACGAATTGGCTCCTTCACTCGTCAAGATGAAGACGCATTCGAAGTGTTTGCAGTTTACTGTGGATTGGCTCTTCACCATGCGAAATTGTACGATAAAATCAGAAGATCTGAGCAGAAATATCGAGTAGCTTTGGAAGTACTCGCATATCACAGTGTTTGCAACTCGGATGAAGTCAATAAATTGAAGAAAATTGAATTGAATAACAGGATTATTGAGTTGGAGACGTAAGTTCTTACTGTTTCAGATGTTTCCTTGAATTTGAAAGTTGAAAAAATAATAGTCCTATGAAATGTTCCTAAGCTCAGCAATAAAAAATGAGTTTTAAAAATTTTCAGAATCGATTTCAATGGAATGCGACTGTCGGAACTGGAAAAGCCACTCTACGCTGTCTACATGTTCAAATATCTCTTCTCGGATTTTTTGTAAGTTTTCTGTTTTCAGAAACTCAAGGACCCCTAGAATCCAAGAATTCGAAATTCAAACAAAAAATAAGCACAGAAACTTTAGAATCGATCAAAATCAGAAAATCGAAACCTAGAGAGACGCAGACAACGAGAGAACTCTGCGTCTCTTTTATAGGCGCGTTAACTTTAAAGGAGGTGTCCGGTCAAAAATTTTTATTGCTTTAATATATGCAGAATTTTGCGCTGATTCCGAATATCACAACGAAAACGCGGAGTCAGCCAATGAGCGCTCTCTAACGCGCGCGCGCAACACTGCAAACGCGTTTGCTGCATTGTGCGCGCCACTTCGGCGAAGTTCGGCCACGGCCACCTAAGGCAACTTCTTTATTTTTGAAGCGATTTTTCGGGGTGTTGGAGGGCATTTTTGAGCGTTTTTGTTGTGATATTCGGAATCAGCGCAAAAATCTGCATATTTTAAAGCAATAAAAATTTTTGACCGGACACCTCCTTTAAGATTACGTATCTCACGAACCGTGATAGCTAGAAAAAAGTTTTCAACTACAAAAACGTGCTAAATTTTATGGTGAGCAATATTGCAGTTGACCATTTTCCGATAGCAATAAGTGTTTTTGACATATAAGGCCTCAAAGTTTTTCCGATGTTTTTTTTTGCATTTTTGGTGATGCAGAGCTCAAATCGAGTTTAGACTCCCGACGTTTTCCAGGAGTGACGTTTCAAAAACAAAATTTTCAAACTCCGTGAACCGGGTTCGAGTGCTAAACTGTAATGAGAGGTACTTTCTACAGAATGGTTTGAAGTTTTTGCTTTCGAAACGTCACACTTTCGAAATATTACGGAAATAAGAAATCTTAGGATCCACTACTTCAAATTTCAAGAGAAAAATTTACTGTTTCAAATTTTCCGTAATAGTTCTCATAATCAAAACTTGTGTTAATACGTAAAATGTATGGACACCAGGATTAAGAATATCCGATACACACAGGGTTGCAACGGGGGACATCGAGAAAGCGCGCTTTGCCGCATGGCGACTAGACGCGACGAGACGCAGACAGCATGCGGCCTCCCACCAAATTAAAATTTTGTGAAATTTCTCGTAGGAAAAACAAAATTGAGTCGCTACGCAGCGAATATGTCCACCTGACACGCGACGCAACCCACTCTCTGAAAGTTTGGCGGGAGGTCAAACAATGTTTGCAACCCTGTGGATACATACATAAAATGTAAAAGCTAAAATTCTCAGAATTAGAATCTCAGATTCTTAAAGTTAAAATCCAATAAAACTGACAATTCCAAAGGAAAATACTCAAAATTTAACGAATTTTGACTGTTTCAAGCTTCCTTGTTTTATTTCCCAAATTATCAAACTAATTGATGGTTATGACGTCAGGCGCTGCCAAATACTTTAACTTTTTTTGTGGAAACATACTTTCCTGCGGTTTAGATTTGAGTAAAATATTGGAATCCTGATAAAATTCCAGACAATTCGAAAACGACGATCTCATTCGATTCGTACTAACCGTCAGAAAAAACTACCGACGAGTGGCCTACCACAATTGGGCTCACGGATGGTCAGTGGCTCATGCGATGTTCGCGACTCTCGTCAATAGCCCTGAAGTCTTCACCAAACTCGAGGTAAATCAGAAAATTCGCTCCATTGATAACAATTTCCCTTAGGCCCTTGCCCTCTACGTCTCCTGCTTATGCCATGATTTGGATCATCGTGGAAAGAACAATGCGTATATGAAATCAATGGATACTCCATTGGCCGCAATCTACAGTACTTCTGTTATGGAACGTCATCATTTCAATCAAACAATTACGATTCTTCAACAAGATGGACACAATATTTTGAGAAATTTGTCAGCTGAAGAGTACAAAGAAATCCTGTCATTGATTAAACACTGTATTCTGGCTACAGATTTAGCGCTATTCTTTTCGAATAAGGCAAAATTGAATGTGATTTTGGATAACGGAGAATTCGATATTAATCGGAGAGATCACAGGTTAGTTTTCGCAATAGAGCGCGTTTTCCTACCTTTAATTTTCAGACTTCTCACCCAAGCCGTTATGATGACTGGATGTGATTTGGTAGCATCTGCTAAACCATGGACAATTCAAACTGAAACAGTAAAAGTGATTTTCGAAGAGTTTTATGATCAAGGAGATGCGGAGAGGCTAGGAGGGAAGGATCCGATTCCGATGATGGATAGAACACAGGCACATATGTTGCCACAGATGCAGGTACTGTAGAAGTTCAATGCTAAGTGTTCACTAGAAAATTTTTGCAAATGTGAATTTTATTTTTGTATTTAATAACGTACCATTTCCTGTTCAAAATGGTCTAAAAACGAGCCAAACGGACCACTTTGAAGCGAGTTATGAGTGTTTGAAGTTTTCATGAGAGACGCAGACACTGCCTCGTTTCTCTGCGTCTCTTTGACAGCGAGAGTGCCTGCTTTCTCTGCGTCTCTCTTTCAGAAACTTCAAACACGCATAACTCGCTTCAAAGTGATCCGTTTCGGCTCGTTTTCAAATAATTTTAAAAAGAAAACAATGTACCCAATGCTGAACTAATTTTGATTACGGATTCATTGAAACAGAAAAAGTTAAACGAAAAAGTAAAAAAAAAATCACTGTTTCATACAGACAAGTTATGAAACTGTAATTTTCTAGTACTGCTAGGTAAAAACTGTCGAACGTATTTGATTTCAAAATTGGGAAACGAGTTACAACTTACAGTACTGGCCAAAATGAATGACATTTTTCAGTTGAAATAGGTCAACTTTGAGGGTCTGAAAAAGTGGTTTCCAGATAATAGATTTTCTGAAATTTTGAAAATGTGTAGAAAAACTCAAGAACTCTATTTTTGTAGTTGACAATTTTTTTATAGAACCATGTTCCAGTTACTTAAGTGGCGTGGAAGCCAAAAAGCTCCAAAATGTTCAAATTTGAGGTAACGTCAAACGACTTGGCCTAACTGACTGGAAAGTGGTCCTATTAAAAAAGTTGTCAACTATAAAAAAAGAGTTATTTTTTTTTTGAATTTGTTTATTTAGTCTTGACCACAAAAAAAAGAATAATATACATTAATAAGTGAAGAACCGGTAAAAGTGGGGAGATCATGTGGGGATTGACTAAATAAAATTAATGACCAGAGAGGCCGGCAATAGCCACATGGTCACATTAACTACTTACAAGACAATCAAAGGGAATCGATTTGAGAAATGTGTCGAAACCGCCACTGGACATTCGTTTATTGATTTTCGCGGCTACCCTATTCCAAAGCGCTAGATGGGCGTGCAAAAATGAGTCTTGAGGAAGACCTATAGACTTGAGGAGGTACGGATATCTGGGGGATTGACCGGGTTTGAGAAGAGATTTGAGAGATGGGAAGTGGTATTCACAGGTAACTATTTTGAAGAATGTTTTAAGAATTAGAGTGACTCGGCGATGTAGAATAGAATGAAGATCATATTGTGAGAGTCTATCAAAGTATGTAGTATAAGATATGTTACAGCGCTGGAAGACTCTACGGGAGTAAAAACGCAGAGGATATTCAAGTTTTTTGGTAAGTTGAACGGTAGATGGATGGAATACTTCACATCCATATTCAAGTATGGGACGTACGTACGTGTTGAATATTTTAAAATAGAAGGTAGGATTATTGGATCTGAAAGTTTTTAGGATTAACCTACACTTGTGAAGGGCAGCATTACTTACTGTTTTGATATGTTTTTCAAAGGTTAGTTTATGATCAATGAAAATGCCTAAATCTTTGATACATTCAACTTTTTCGATGGGGGAGTTGTTTATGACATACATATATTTGGGGTTTTTTTTACCTAAATGTAGGACAGCAGTTTTGTTTTCCGCTAGATTTAGTTTCCAGACTTCGCACCATGAGACTACAATATCAATGCTTTTTTGGAGGCTAATTGGGTTATCCCCAAGGATTTTTAGGTCATCCGCGAATGCCGTGACATAGACGTCTTCGGGAAATGAGTCAAGGAGATCATTTATGTACACGAGGAATAAAAACGGACCACTGACGGAACCCTGGGGGACTCCGGACACTACATCGAAGAATTTCTCGCTAATGTGGTTATTGATTTTCACCCTAGCGGTGCGACCTGTGAGAAATGAATGGAACCAAGTGCATAATTTCTGGTCAAAACCAAAATTGGCGAGTTTGCTCATGAGGAGATTGTGTGGCACGGAGTCGAATGCCTTCTTGAAGTCAAAGTATAGCACGTCAACATATTTATTTTTACTTGATGCTAGTTTCTGGATTCTCGATAGGGATTCTAGGAGGGCCAGGGCACATGATCTTTTATTGAGGAACCCGAATTGATACTTAGAGAATCTGAGAGTGAAGTCCGTCCTTAGCCTATCTATTACAATTTTCTCCATTAGGCGGGAAAGAGAGTGTGTAAGGCTGATTGGTCTATAGTTAGACCCATCGGAGAGGGAGCCTTTCTTGTGAATGGGGATAACTATTGAGGATTTGAGAGTGTCCGGGAAGATTCCACTATCAAACGAATCTGTGTATATGAGAGAGAGGGGGATGGTGATAGCATCAGCGCATTTTTTGATAATGTAAAAGTTAATGGAATCCCTGGAAAACCCTATTTTTGGCTTGATGAATTTAATTATGCGGGCAATAGTGAAGGGTGAAAAATCAATGGAGGAATTGAGGGGCTTATTGGCTGGGAGGGCAGGAAACGGATTAGAGGGCTTACAGAACGCTTTAGAGAATATAGAGCAAAATTCATCGGCTATTTTAGAGGGATCGCTAACAACAGTATTATCGATTGTAAGGTACGTTAATTCATTACGCGTTACTAACCTGGAGTTTATAAAGTTGTAAAGCTTTTTGGGATTCTTTTCTTCAATAACGTTCATTTCTTGTTTGATTAAGGATTTTTTGAGTGACTTTAGACTTTTTCGCAGCTTTGCTTTGGACTCTGTTTTACGATTACGGCGCAGGGAATTACGGTGAGCGGATCTCTTAGTGGTTACACGTTTTACATGTTTGGGGCTAATTTTGGGGGTGTAAAGTTGAATGAGCTCATTGAAGATTTTCATGAAGTGGTTGAGCTTGCTTTCGGAAGTGGAGAAGAATGAAAGTTGTTTGGGCCAGTTATATGACATCAAATGCTTAATCAGGGAGTCGAAGTCACACTTTCTATAAGCCAGTTTATCTACACTTTTCCTGATAGGGACAGGGGGATTTTGGATTTGAAGATCGAACGAGATAGAGTAGTGATCCGAGAGCAGAAAGGGCGGTGATTGATAGGCATTAAGGACTAAGTGTTGGGAGTCCGTGAAGATCAGGTCTAGGAGGTTATCTTTACCTGATGCAGCCGTGCGGGTAGGAAAGTCAACTATTTGGGTCATGCAATGAGAGGCTAGCACATCGAGTAAGTCGGGATGGGGAGGGTTGCCTCTGGCTGGGATGGTATCCCAACTAACACCTGGGAAATTAAAGTCCCCTAAAATGAAGGTAGATCGGGAGGAACTCTTGAGTAAACTTTTCAGGTTTTCAGCTAGCAGGGACGTTTGTTGGGTAGATGTGTTAGGCGGTCTATATACTAATATGAAACGGGTTTTGGAGCTAATATGATCAATAGAGAGTAATTCACAGTTATGTTGGGGATAGAAAGTGTCATTTAGCGCGTTAACTGGGGTAAGGGAGACAGATCCGCGGAAAAATACGGCAACTCCGCCACCTCTTACCTTCGGGTGGGGGTACTGCCTATCAAACCTGAAACAGAAGAATTCGGGGGAGGTGACACTCGCAATAGGAGAGTCAGAGAAGAGAAACGTTTCGGTAACAAATAAGATATCAAGAGAGTTTTCAAAGAAAAATTTTTTAAGGAAGAGGAGGCGTTCAGCAGAGGAGATAGAACGCGCATTCATTAGGCAGCATGAGAGAGGAGAGGCCAATGATATACGCGCAGGAGTTGAGAATGATGAGTAGTTAGAGCTGGGAGGTATATTCACAGGAGGCTGTAATGTAGGAGGCGCCACTATAGATAAACCGAGGGTTTTGATAGATTTATGCGCAGATGGTGGGGAGGAGGATACGGGCTCGGGTGATGCGTCTAATGCGTACGATTCAGTCCAGTGGCCGTTTTCCTATGCCTGCTTAGATGAACAAGTAGTACTAGATCTATTTGGGAAGGGGCGCGGGGAAGATAACGTGATAATTTCCAAATCTTTAATAACATACTTGATCTTTCCTTCTTTTTGGTTCTCTTCGTAAGCCTTCTTTCGGATGGTCCTCAACAAAGCCAGTTCGTCGTAAGTCATGTCACGCCGGCAGCGAAGTGGGCGTTAGTTGCTCTATACATCCAAAAAAATTCAAAAAAATCGGATATCTGGTAAACACTTTTTCAGACCCTCAAAGTTGATTTATTTCCACAGAAAACCCCATTCCAAGACTGTGAATGGGCCCGACGATTTGATTTGCTCTGAAAGTTTCGAGTTTCTAATAAAGCTCGGTTTTCTGATTAATTTTTACTGTTTCTGACTATAATTCTCACTACCGAAAACAATGACGTAATTATTCCGCCAAATACCCAAACCGTTTATTTTCCAGGTCGGATTCATGCGTGGAATCTGTATGCCTTGTTACGATTTGCTCGCCAGAATCTTCCCGAAAGCCGATAAAATGAGAGAACGTTGCGAGTGAGTTTTTTAATTGTTTGTGACAATATAGTAATCTAACTTTTAGGTAACTCATGATTCCTTGAAACAGTAAAGTTTTATAGAAAAATTACTGTTTCTATCTTATTACAAATCTGAGCAATTATCAAAATTTTTTGATGTCTATACTCTACTTTTTTCTCGAATATTCCTTTTTCAGATACAACGCTCAAAAATGGGAGGAGCTTGCCGAGGAGGCTAAAGTGATGAAGGAACGGAGAGATCGAGAAGCGGAAGAAGAACGGAAAATTCGGATGGGAGAGGATTGAGAATATTAATTTTTATGTTTTATTCTTTCGAAAACTCAACAATTCTTTGAAGATGTACCCAAATGGATCCAAAAAGTTTCAAGGAAATTTAAATCCATTCGGCTACATTTTCAAGCTTTTTGAACATCTGAGTAATGGCGCTCTATTGAGACAATGGATACAAAAATTATTTTCAATAGAGCGCACTTACTGAGTCATGTTTCTGGTGACAATTCATACAAGAAGTCTAAAGGCGTTGCAGATGAAAAATCGATTTTCTTTTTTTTATTGAAAATTTTAGCCGAAAATTGAAACAGAAAAATTTGGCTCCTGGGCACTTCGAAAGTGTGAAATCGGGTTTTCTCCTAATTTTTTGAATTTTTCATATCTATTTTGCGTTTATGGTCTATTATAGATAATACACTGCCTTATTATATTTGAAAAATGCAAAAAAAAAGTTTCAAAAATTAGGCGAAAACGCGATTTCACACTTTCAAAATTTTCCACATTCGGAATGCCCTGGAGCCCAAAATTTTTCGTTGTATGGACTGTCATTAATATTATTAATATTATTATTATTATATAAACACTATTTTTACGACTTTGTTCAGCTATTGCTCATGATTCCTAACTTCTGGACGTTTTGCAACCAGCCATTTCGCAACTGTTAGTTTTTAATCTACTTTGACAAGAGTTCCAGTTCTTACAGTTACAAAAAGTCCGGTTGCGAAACGTCCAGAACTCTTTAAAATATGCATAAATATCATCTTAGATCATTTCACTTTTCTTTGTAGTCTTTCAGATTCAATTGCCCATCCAAGAATAATAAAGTTTTCAAAGCCGTTTTATTATCAATTATTATTAGTTATTATTATTAATTATTACAAATTATTACATCTTCTTCTAGAATCTTTTATAATCCCAACGCTGGCATATCAAATGCTCCATTTCCTCCAACAAATCGTTTCGTCTTCGAATTCATTTTAAATCCAACTTCATCTCCTGGATTCCATTGATTTGGGATTTTAAACATTGTATCCCATTCGTCTCGGGCACGTCCTTGAGTGGAGAAAGCTGTGTTCAGGGCGGGCATTGTGGGATCGAGGGAGGGAAGGATGAATCGAGATCCTGGAAATGGAGGGAATTTGAATTTGGGAGGAAGATTTTACAGTTTCATGATAATTTAAAGTCAAGAAAGGATCGTTCAATTCGATCAGTTAAGACATCATTGTTTTTGAAATGCAAGAGAGAGAGAGAGAGCTTTCAGGAAATTTAAATGTTAGAAAGATTTACTATTTTTCAGGAACAATTTTTTTGGCAATAACACGGTTTTGGGACCTATGAAAATATTAAGAAAAAACAAGTTCAGAACATTTTACGGTTTCTAAAAGTTTTGAGATGTCAGGAACATTTTTATTATCAGTTGCGGCAATGCGGAATTATTTGTGTAACTTGGAAATGAAAGTTACGAATGAAAATAGCGGAAAACGACATTTTTTCGAAACCCATAAAATGAGACTAATTTTCGTCTCAAAACTGCGAAGTTTTGCAATAAGACATCTCGCAACCAGTCATTTTGCAACTTTCTGGCAAGACAACTGAATAGATCGGTTGTGAAATGACTGATTGCAAAATGACATGGTTCCGAAATTGAAATACAGTACTACGGCCAAAATGACACTGATTTTTTCTGTGGAAATGGGTCAACGTTGAGGTTCTGAAAAAGTAATTTCCAGATATCCGATTTTCATAAAATTTTGCGGATGTATAGACTAGAACTCTATGTTTGTAGTTGACAACTTTTTCATAGGGCCACGCTCCAGTTTACTGGATCGTGGCCCTACGAAAAACTGTCCACTACAAAAACAGGATTTTTGATTTTCTCTATAAATCCACAAAACTTCAGAGGAATCGAATGTCTGGACACCACTTTTTCAGACCCTCAATGTTCCAACTGAAAACGCCAGTTCGCCTATATATTTTGGCCAGTACTGTATGTATTATTGGTTAGGAGAACTCCATAGGGAAAATGATATAATTAGTAAAAGTGTTTTACAAAAATATGAAAAGACTTTCGAGAAACAGAAACAATTTGAACTAACGAATTTCAAATCTGAATATGTCGTTCCTGTTCCAATTTCCCATTGATTTCAATGTTGAAAAATGCGGAAATTAAAAAAAAGTGACCAAAGTGTCCTGTATGCCGAGCGTTTTACAGTTTTTCAGAAAATATGACAAAAACTTTTTGAAACAGAAATGATTTCAAAATTAGTGAGGAATAGCTAGTTTCAATATTTCTCAAGCCCTCTATGAGTTTTCACAGAAAACTCTAGTGCGCGTCTGCTAAAACATTAGCATCGGGACCGAACACGAAAATTTTGCTACCAGTTGAATATTTTTACTGTTTCAGAAAACAGTTTTAGTTTGTGAAATGTTTTTGAAGTGATAGTATGCTTCCTAAACCAACTCACCCAATCCAGGAATTTCCCTCTCATTGGCTCCAGTCCATCTCAACCGTGTGTGTTTTCCTTTTGGCTCCCAGAATAGTGGAGGTACTGGACGTTCTTCGATATCTTGGAATACCTGGAAACTCGGAATATTGCTTGAACTTTTTCGACTAACCATAATAAGGTCAAAGTTAAAGGAAAAAGTTTGAATATTTCTGAAACAGTAAAAACATCAGTACATTTTCTATCGTAATTTGAACTTTTCACTATTATCTGACTGGAGTAACATGAATAACTAATTTTCAAATCGATTCAATTTCAATATATTTCTGAAACCGTAACTAACCTTCGCATCAATCATCTCCGCCTTGGCCGTCGGTGCTCCAAATAATCTTGGGAGTGCTCTAATCGTCTTCACCCGTGTTCTTCCCTTCTGCTCATCCGTCAAAATCTGTCTTCCCCTCAAAGTATTCTCCAATTTCTCATCCATAAAAAGAGCAGCAAGACTTGGATTATTCTTTAAATTCGTCAAAACTCGAGATTCTTTTGCCATTTTCCATTCAGAACTCGGATGTCTTCTCACTTCTTCTTGAGTTTTCGGATCCGATCCAATCAATAATGGAAGCATTTTACGAGGTCTAGTTGGAATCTTTCTCGGTACAAAATATCCCGGCTGTGGTTTTGGATTGAATTCCATTGGTTTTGGTTCCAAATACTTTTCAACGTCATCAACTCGATATTTGATTCGATTCAATGCGCTTCTCAATTCATCGTTGGATTTCAACTTTTCCACGAATCCAGATGACAAACGGAGTGGTGCACGACGGAAGGAATTAGACGATGGATCGATTGAATTTTCATCTTCCTCATCGTCATCTTCATCTCCGAGACCATCGAATCCATGGAATCCCAGTACGAGCTGAGATTTCTGATCGAGTTTTGCACGTGCTTCCATTGCACGGAATGTATTCTCATCGTCGTCTGGAAATTGGGAAGATTTTTTGAAATGAAAGTGCAAAAACTGCAAAAAAATCGCGATTTGAAAAAAAGTTCGATTTGAAACAGCAATTTTTTTCAGAAAAATTTATCTTTATATTATTTTAAAAGTTTTCACAGTTTCTTAATATCCTGAAGTTGCTCAAACTGGTAATTCTGCGATCTTTTGATGTTTATACATTCAGAGAATTTGCGAATTTCAAGCTGATTTATTCCATATTTTACTGTTTCCAAAGATATATAAAATTTTCATTTTTTTCAAAGTTTTCAATGATAACATGTTGTACATAGTTGTCAGATTGACACATTTAAAGGATATTGAACTTGAGTTTTCAAAATTAGTTCCGGGACAATTCGCAAGTGGACATTTCGAAAGTGTGGTATTTCGAAAGTGTGAAATCGCGTTTCGTTTAATTTTTGGATCTTAATATGAATTTATATTATAAAAAGATTTTTTATCGAATAAAATTTTTCACTGTTTCTAAATATCCTCAAGTTTTTCATACTGATATTTCTGTGATTCATCAACATAGATCGTTTCGGAGATTTCGCTTTTTTCAAGTTGATTTCATTCCATATTTTACTGTTTCCAAGAATATATAATTTTTTCAGTTTTTTCAAAGTTTTCATTGCAAACGATACGCTCAGCTGTCAGATTGACATATTAAACGATATCGTTTCGAAAGTGTGAAATCCCGTTTTTTTGAACTTCGTATAAATTTTTGCGTTTTTATATCTATGATGGATTAAAAACGCAAAAATGTATTTAAACATTTTCAAAAAATATAGGCGAAAATGCGATTTCACACTTTCGAAATGTCCCGGAGCATCAAAATTTCAGTAAACTTTTTTTGCAGTTTCAAAAACATAAAATCAAACAGCTGATTTCAAATTTTGCCAATGGGGTACCTACTTGTTTTTGCTTGAAATTCAGATATTTAGATCGCTGAAAACGATTATTTTGGCTCCGGGACATTTCGAAACCGGACATTTCGAAAGTGTGAAATCTCGTGTTTGAACATTATAAAAATTTTTGCGTTTTTATATGTGAAAAAGGATTACAAACGCAAAAATGTATTTAAAAATTTTCAAAAAAAAAGGCGAAAGTTTCAAACTTTCAAAATGTCTCAAAATTTCAGTAAACTTTTTTGCAGTTTCAAGAACATCAAATCAAAAATCTTATTTCAAATTTTGGTAATGGATGTACTCCAAATTCGAAGTAAAATCGAGATATTTAGATAGCTGAAAACGTTCTTTGTTGATTCAAAAAATAGAGATTTTCAGTTTTCTGATCCACAAAAATACGATAGCAACTATTCACAATCAGTGAAATTTCAGAAGATCTAAAATCCCCGTTTCAAAAATTGTTCATCTTAAAAACTATCGAAATAACATCCGTTGGTTGATCTTCTATTCATACATCCTCAGATAATCAAAAGTGGTACTGAAAATTCACGAAAAGAGCCATAACTTGCTCAATTTTCGAGATATCAAAAATCTAAACATATGGGTATCATTGTAACGCTATTTCCAGTTTTTTAATAGAAGTTTTATTCAAATCGGTTGAGTTTGGGCTGAATTAAAGGAAGTTTTATAATGTTATTAGATTTTCGAAAAAATCCTCACCAGTCATAGCAAGTGGTCTCCGTTTGCTCAGCGGAGAGTCTCTCATTCGACGATAGGATAGTAGAGATTGAACTTCGGCGTTCTGGAATGATTCGAGATTGTTATTTAGCTTAATGGATAGAAACTATAAAAAGGAATACAAAGATTTTAAATAGGGTTCCTTGAAACAGGAAGTATTATTAAAGTTAAGTTTCCAAAGTTTAATGTTCCGAGAGGATTTCAATTCTAAAGCCAACTGTGAGAAAATGATGGTTGATATTCATTATTAATGTAGGATTACACTCATTATTTTTATTTTCTCAAATTATCGTCCCTGCGTTTCGAGCAGCGATATTAGGTGCGTTCGAATCAGCGAGAAATTCTACATTCATTGAAATGGGTTAGAAAAAATGTAAGTTGGCGTTATGAAAATCGATTTTCTCGAGTTTTAACGATTTTTGTGCAAAAATATTGTTTTTTCGTAACTAATGGAATTGGGACGATCTTTTGAGATAATAAAAACTGAAATCCTACTTTAAGAGGAAAATGGCAAAATTTAAAAAAAACTGAAGGTACCTGTAAAAGTCCCTTCAACCTCGGACTATTCCTCAATCTCCTCATCAAATCCCTTCTCTGATGCTCCGCCTCCGTCTGTGGCTCTCCATCGGAACTTCTCCTCCTGGATACCGTATCCTCCTCAACCTCATCATCTTCCTCTTCTTCCTCCTGTTCCCTCTCCCGCATTCTCTGATCCACTCGATTCATCATCATCATTTGTTGCTCATTTCTCATCATTCCTGGAGCATTTCTTCCGAGCATTTCTCTTTGAGCGATTGCTTGTTGAAGGACGGAAGATGGTGCCGCTTGTGCTTTTCTCATTTGTTGGGGCATTTTGAACGGGTTTCGACCGGCGATCATGTTGGCAACGAGGCCGGGGAGGATTTGGGTTTGGAATTTGTCGAGGACGGCTTTGGCGATCTGAATGAGATATTCATAGTACTGGCAATTTCAAATTTATCGAACACTGAAACCATTTCGCAATCTACAATTCTCAATGCGCGAACTGGAGTTTTTTTTGTGGAAATAGGTCAACTTTAAGGGTCTGAAAAAGTGATTTCCAGATATCCAATTTTTCTGAAATTTTGTGGATGTATGGAACAACTTGAAAACTTTATTTTTGTAGTTGACAACTTCTCCATAGGACCAAGATCCAGTTAGTTAGGCCAAGCCAACTCAAATTTCGTCTCATTTTTGAGCCTTTTCGCTTCCACGCAACCTAACTAACTGGACTTTGGTCCTATGAAAAAGTTGTCAACTACAAAAATATAGTTCTTAAGTTGTTCTATACATCCACAAAATTTCAGAGAAATTGGACATCTGGAAATTACTTTTTCAGGCGCTCAAAGTTGACCTCTTTCAATTGAAATCACCAGTCAGCGCATTTATTATGGCCAGTACTGTACGAAGGTTTGCTTGGGAGGACTCCATTTTTAAAATGTTATCAGTAGTAAAACGTTTTGCAAATATTCAAAAAAGCACTCGAGAAACATTAAAAAATTGAACCAACGACTTTCATACAAATCTGAATCTGTCGTTCCTATTCCAATTTCCCGCCGATTTCAATGTTGAAAAATGCGGAAATTCAAAAAATGTCCCTGTTGCCGAGCGTTTTCCAGTTTTTAGAAAATAAGACAAAAACTTTTTGCAACAGAAATTATTTCAAAATTTGTGGAAAAATTTCAACATTTTTCAAGCTCTCTGTAAATTTTTTCACGAACTAGAAATCAATGATTTTAACAAACTCTGATTTCCCGTTTTATTAGCTTTATATTGCATTTTAGTTTTCAAAAATTGGTTGAAAAAGAGCCGAGATACGTTCCATTGAAGAGGAACTTTTTGAAATTCTTGAAACTTTCAAAAAAGAAGATTTTTAAAGACTTTCTAGGAACAGAAAAAAATTGAACCAACGAATTTCATACAATTCTGATTCTATTGTTCCTGTTCCAATTTCTAGTTGATTTCAATTTTGAAAAATGCGAAATTTGAAAAAAAAATGACCACTATGTGCATTATGCAGAGCGTTTTACAGTTTTAAAAAATATGACAAAAACTTTTTGAAACAGAAATTTTTTCAAAATTAGTGGAAAATCGTGTTATTTTTTCAAGATCTCTTTAGATTTTTTCACGAACTCGAATACAATACGATTTTAACAATTTTTGATTTTCCAATCTATTAGCTTTCTATTGCATTTTAGTATTTGAAAATTGGTTGAGAATAAGCCGAGAAACGTCCCATTGCAGATTAACTTTTAAAAATTCTCAAAGTTTTCAAAAAAGTCGATTTTCTCAATAACCGATAATAGCATGGGAAAAATGTTCTAGATAACTTTTTATGCTCTATAATTTGAGCATTTTTCCAACTAACCTGCTCAGAAGGATCCGTATTTTCCATATCCCTTTGTGTCCGAATCGCATCTTCCAATCCACGAATACTACTTCCAATTGGGATTCCATTTCCATTTAACATGTCAATGAATGCGTTTCCTGAAAAATAAAGGATTACTGTTTCAGGGGGGAAATTTTGAGAGAAGGAGTTGGAATAAGTTTAGTACTCCATCCCTTCTGTAATTATCATAAGCATGTAAAAGTCATGAGTGAGATAACGCTAAATCTCAAAAATTTCATAATTTAATCAAAATTCAAGAAGAGAAATTGAGAAATGAGTAAGTTAGGATTAATATGCTGAATTTCAAAAAATGTTCCATTGAAATATTTACTGTTTCCCAGCAAAGACAATTTTCAGCGGAACTATTTAAACTTGGTGAAGAAAGTGCTGGTTTATCTTCAAAATACTACTGTTTCAGCTACTATAAAACTTGGAACCCATGTTTCTTAATACAATTAAAAGAGACCTTTCATTATGAAATAGAATCCTTTAACTTTTTTCTGACCCACCTGTCTTCGGCTGTAACTTTGACATTTCCGCCTGTTGCATAACCGCATCCGCTGCCAAATCCTCCACTTTCAACTTTTTATACTTTTCAAATTGATCCGGATGCACTTTTTCCAAAACTTCCAATTGTGTCTTGAATGCTCCCTTGGCCATTTCCATTTGTCCTTTTTTGATGAGGGCGTCCACAAATTGAACTCCCATCAACTCAAGAGCTTCCATGGATGGAGCCAATGGAAGTTTTTGATGGTTTTTTGTAGCGAGGGAGGATAGGAGAGCGCCAGGGACATCGGATGATGGTGGTTCAGCCAATATCAGCGCTGGAAATTGGATAATTACAGTAGGAAGGGTTTGGTCTGCTAATTCGCGTTTGTAGTTTGTAGTCTAGCAGACCCATGATTTATGCGCCAGCACTTTGTGTGCGCGCCCTGGTCTGCTAATGTTTCAAGTGTAGTCTGTAGTTTAGCAGACCCAAAAAGTTTCGTTCTGGCAGACCAAAATGGAAAGCGCGCGCATGGGTCTGCTAATTCGCGTTTGTAGTTTGTAGTCTAGCAGATCAACGCTGTTTGCCTTGCCACGGAAGCGCGCGCGTTGGTCTGCTAATTCGCGTTTGTAGTTTGTAGTCTAGCAGACCAATGTCCTGCGCGCCTACAACAAAGCGCGCGCTTTGGTCTGCTAATGATGCATTTGTAGTTTGTAGTCTAGCAGACCAAAGATGTTCCAATGGCAGGTTGTGTGCGCGCATTGGTCTGCTAACTCTCGATTTGTAGTTTGTAGTTTAGCAGACCCAATTAAATTCGTTAAATCAATCAGGTCTGCTAAAAATTCAAAAACTTACAAAAATTTAGAAACAGAAATATCAATAAGAATAGTATCATGACTGCTGACTATTTTTGAAATGAGTGATTTTTCTATTCCGAGGAAAATGATGGAAAAGTGAAAATGGATTGTAAGTGATCGAAAGGAGTGGGGGAACTGGATGAGAAAACGAGAAATCTTGGCGTTTGATAAGGATAGCTAACGAGATAGAGGATTTTTCACCTCTCTTTCGAGAAGATTTGATAATAGGTGAACCTCGGAAGACTGGTTTTTTTGGGGTGAAGGGGAGAAATTGAGATGGATTTGTTGCATCAGACAAGCTTAGATTTTTGAAGGGGTGAAAATTCTATTTTTGTTTTTGCCGATTTTTGTGAAAAAAGTTGCAATATCCTCTAATATTTTAGATTTTCTTTCCTTGGTCCCTCTCGTTTTTTTTCCTTAAAATTGCAATGTTCCGTATCTCGAAAGTTCCTTTCCCCCTTCCTTAATCTTTATTTAAAATCTTTCAAAAGTTCTTCAGATTTCTTCATTCTGAATCAGTCTTCCGACCTCCAACGACGTTTTTACGGTCGTCAAAAGAACCGACGGAAGATAGGAATCTGGAACACACGACTGACACACGACCAAGCGTTTTTTGAAGAAGATGAAGAAGAAAAAGTGAAGAAAATAAAAATAGAACTGCAAAATAGCATAGCGAAAGGGGGAAGGGCACCTCAATAAGCTCAAAAAGAGCAAATTGTTGAAATTCAAACGGATTGAAATTAGTCTTATTAGAATCCTCGAATTTACGGTACAGAATTTATTTTGAGAGGAAAATATGAAAAAAAGACTTGTGTTAATATGAAAGTTGCAAATTTACACATCCTCTAGAAAGTAAGGTACATTGGAACACTTGGAAACCCAGAAAATTTCCCATTTTCTTTGAAACAGAGATTTCTGAAATTGCTCTGTATTAAAGAAAAATAATAATGTGAATAAAATCATCAAACTATTGCAGATTTTTGGAACCAATGAAACCAAAAACAGAGGGTTGTCTGAAACCGAAACAAATCTGTATTAGAAAGGCATTTCCCTCTCTCTTCCAACACCTAAAAAATATTTCTGAATTCTCAAAATGAATCATAACATCTGATTTGAAACATATTATGTGGGTGAACTTTTGACGAGAATTCTAATAAGACTTATTTCAATTCATTTGAATTTCATGTGCTCATTTTGATCTCATCGGGGTGCTCTTCTAATGCAGAATTTATGGTGTCTGAAAGTTAGGAAAATTATCTCGTACTTTATCCACCAAACGACACAAAAATTGCCAATAGAATAGAGATTTCCTGAAACAGTGATAATTGTTTTTTTTCGTAAAATTCCTGATTTGAGGAATAATTTCTGTTTCAAATCGATTGAAAGATTCAAAAATGGAAAATTTCCAAATTTCCTTGCAGACAGATTTCTGAAGCTTTTATGGGTTGACAATAGGAGAATAAAACAATATCAGTTAAACCGTCAAAATACTGTAGATTGTTTGAAACCGAAAATTTTTCAAACAAAAAACGGAAACATCATTATTCTATTAAAAAAAGCGAGAAATCAAAAACAGAGGGTTGCCTGGAACCGAAAATTTTCAGAAATTTTCGAAATTAACCCTTATCCATCAAACAACATAAAAATTTTAGATGGAATAGAGATTTTTTTGAAACAGTGATCATTGATTTTTTAAAAATTTTCTATTTTTTTGGGGAATCATTTCTGTTTCCGTTCTTCTTGAAGTATTCAGGAAATTTTCAAATTTTAATAGGATTTCCGTTTTTGCCACAAATTGTTTGAAAAAGTCTGAAAATTTGAATCGTAAAGTTCAAAGCTCAAAATGTTCAGATTCCAGAAGGCTTTGAAGATATTTTTTTTCCAATCCCAGGGTCTTAAAACCAATTTACCAAAAATTCACTGTTTCAAGATTTCAAAGTATTCCCGTCACAAAAAAGGTAAAGTGCTCCATGAAACATGAAAACCATTATAGTCTAGAACTTCTATATTATAATCTTCAAATTCTTGAAGGATTAGAAATTATATTGCTTTCTAAAATTTCTCCCAACCTCTTCATCCCTCACCAACAAAATTCAATTTTCCCGCGATTTCTATTCCATTCAAAAAAAAACCTCTCGTCCGGGAGGTCGCGTGTTCCAGATGCCTATCTTTTTGACGATCGTTAACGTCGTCGGAGGTCGGTGTGCTTCTGAAGAGAGAACTTTTACAAGATTTTGAAAATGAGATAACTTTCTTTAGACAGGGAGAACTTTCGAAACAAATGAAATTGATGTCTAATTTTTGGGAGAAAAAGCAAAAAAGAAGGGGAAAAGAAAACAAGAATGTGAGTTATTTGAAATCAAATTTTTTTTAAAGTATAAAGAACAATGAGATCACTATTTGTTTAATTTTTGGTTGAAATTTTAAAAAAATATTTGAAACAGAAAGAGTTGAAAGTTTAAAACTCCAATTTTCAGTTTTTTGGCACATTTATTTTAAGATACTGGAAAATTGTATGATTTTTTAAAGCTGCAGTTTCCTTTTCAAATAAATTACAATGAAAAAATTTTCGGGAATTCGAAATTCGAAATTTCGCGGTTTTTTCTTTGTTAGCTTTCCCTAAAAAATACAGTTTCAAGTTTTTGATATGTTCAAAGTTTTTAAATTACTGTTGGTTATTGAATCAATGAGTCTTGAAATCCCAGAATCTTCAAATATTGGGATTTCAAAACTTTCAAATCTTTCAGAATCTCAAAAAATTTACCGTTTTTTAATCAATTTTTTACCTGAAAAAATAAATTTGCTTGATGCATTGTAGACACAGGTTTTTAACTTTAATATTCATTCCTCATCATTACGATTATAATCAAAAAATCCACAAAAAAAGACTAAAATTTCTTGGAATACATTTTGGCAGTCTCCATCAAGGAGAAAATCATCAAAATACTGTAGATGAGGAAACGGGAATAAATATCAGAAAGAACAATAAGAGCTAATTTTTGGTGAGGGGATTCAAAATATACAATCAGAAACATTTTTGGGCGCGAAATTTGAAATTCAAAATTTCTCGACTCAAAAAATAATAGTAGGGGAGAGAGTGATGAAAGAACTTTGAAAACTGGCTTAGTAAAGCTGAGAAGGGGAAAGGATTAGAGGAAAAAATACATCGAATGGGGAGGAAAATACTTTTTTCAAAATATTGAATTACTTTTTTGCGTCAGAAAATACTTTTTGAAAGAAAATGAAAGAATACAGTCACTTGGGACATTGGGGTTTGGAAAATACTGGAAAAATGAAGAATACAGTAATCAGAAAACGTCTAAAAAGGATATAAGGGGACTCTAAGAGGGACCGGACTAAAAATGACTCGGAAAATTTGAAAAAAATGGGTGGGTAAAAATCTATGAGGTAGAAGAGGGAACATCGAAGTGGAAAATCATGGGAAGCTAGAAAAGAAAAGAGATTTGGAGTATTTTCAGAATAATGAAACTTTCAACAGATGAATTTTGAAAAAAAAGACCCGTTTCAAGTTTCCAAATTCCAACCAAAAAAAATCTAAAAAGGCTCCAAATCAATACTCTTCAATGCGTCGCCCCATGGGAATCCGGGTGGAACATTTACAGTTGGATAGATTCCAGAAAATTCGTCTGAGAATAATGAACCGCCCATTGCGGACGGCGTCGTGAGGGTTATTGGGGCAGATGACGACGTCATTGAGGCGACTCCAGATGACGTTGGAGATGACGTGGATTGTTCGGATGCACTGCAGTCGGCGTAGCCAGAAGAGCCCGATGAGAGGGAGCGCATGTCGTCCTGGAAAATTGAAAAATTTTGATGGGTCTGCTAGACTACAAACTACACTTTTGCAGACCAATCCCCTCGGCGCGCAAAGAAATTTGGGTCTGCCAGACTACAAACTACAAATGCAACATTAGCAGACCAAAGCGCGCACCCTGTGACGGCGAGGCGAACACCGTTGGTCTGCTAAACTACAAACTACAAGGGCGAGGATTAGCAGACCAACGTCGAAACGCACATAGAAATTTGGGTCTGCCAGACTACAAACTACAAATGCAACATTAGCAGACCAATGAGCGCACACTAGCTGTCGGCGCGCACAGCGTCGGTCTGCCTTGGGTCTGCTAAACTATAAACTACAAAATTAACATTAGCAGATCTATGCGCGCGCATTAGCTGTCGGCGCGAAGAAACTTGGGTCTGCTAAACTACAAACTACAAACGCAACATTAGCAGACCAAGGCGCACACACAACCTGTCGGCGCGTACAGCGCTGCTACACTACAAACTACAAAGAATGATTAGCAGACCAATGCGCGCGCTCTGTTGTAGGCGCACATAGCATTGGTCTGCCAGACTACAAACTACAAAGAAACATTAGCATACCACTGCGCGCATGCCATTGGTCTGGTAAACTAAAAACTACAAAAGAAACATTAGAAGACCAACGCGACCGCCTTGACTATTTAAAACGCGCGCACACAACCTGTCGGCGCGAACAATTTTCGGTCTGCTAGACTACAAACTACACTTCAAACATTAGCAGACCAAAACGCGCTTCCTTTTCTTTCTTACCTGATCAACAGATGGAGGCGACGTGTGCAAATAGAATGGATGATTTCCGGCACCGAATCCAGCATTATGTCCCATCATGTGTCCCATGCCCATATCCATACCGAGTGTTGTCTAAAAATTTCCAAATAAGTACAGTAATACCAATGAAAAAACCAACCATTCGAATGGGACTTCCTCCATTATGCTGCTGTGGCGCAAACTGATGTTGTTGTTGTTGTTGCGAGTAGAAATCATCATAAAATCCGGATTCCGGTGTCAAAGGGGCGTGTCCAAACTCGGAAGGTGATGGATATGATGGATGGAATTGCATTTTCGGATTCATTTGTGCACTCATCCAATCGGGTTCCATTTTTACCGTCTTAAAGTTGAATTGGATTGCCGGATCACCAATTTGTTCGGGATTCGGACGCTTCCGTTGACGAGATTGTGGAGATGTGCCACGTGGAGCATTCTGAGTGACTGGGCCTTGATTCGGTTGCTGAAGGGTTCCGTCTGGATTCTTCTTTGGCTTCTTGCGTGGCTTGTATTTGTAGTCCGGGTATTCCTGGAATTTTAAAAATTAGAATTAGTTCTGTTATTGATCCTTTTCAAATTTTGTGAGATTTACAATAGAGTGAAGGGGGTTTTACACAATCACTGCTGCCAAGAACTTCTGTATCTAGATTTAAGATTCTAGATTTTGCAACAGACAATTTTTTAAAAATAATTTTTTTAGTTATTGTGAAAGTTTATAACATGTGGTATGTCCACAATTGAATATGAACCTAAAATTATCTTTCTTCAAATTTTTTACAAACCGAAAAGTTTCTTTTTCGAAAAAAGGTACTGTTTTTGAAATTTTTTGATTCACATTTCATTTAGGTTATCAAAAAATAATTGCTGTTCCAGAACCATCTCATATTTTTCCCACCAAAATTCTCTATCAATTAGTTTTTTAAATATTACTCACCTGCATATGACAAACTCTCAATCTCTCCGCCTCGGCGACGAATGGCGCCTTCTCCTCATCAGTCAAATTTCTCCATCTCGATCCCAATTGTTTACTGATTTCAGCGTTATGCATATCAGGTTGATGCTCACAAATTTTGCGTCGCTCCATTTGAGACCACACCATAAATGCGTTCATTGGTCGTTTGATGTGATTCGCTGCCTTTTTGCAGTTTGTTGCGTCCGAATATGGTGTTACTGATGAGTTTTTTGGTGGTAGTTGTTGGACCTGGAAATAGTGAAGTTTTGGTCTGCCAGACTACAAACTACAAATAGGGAATAAGCAGACCAACGCTCAGACGCGCAAAAACGCTTAGGTCTGCTAGACTACAAACTACAATCCAAACATTAACAGACCAAGCGCGCGCCAGGGCTAGCAAATTTCGGCAAGTCATTCAAAATTGAATAACTTTTTTTAGGGGGATCGGGTAAAAATACCGTTAACAGAAAAAATGTTTCTTGTTAAAAAATCTATCGATTGGTTAAAATATCGACAAATTTATCAAAAATTGAAAGAGTTACGTCCTGTGTTGCAGAAAAATGACCGATTTCGGCAATTTCGGTACCGTTTCGTTAACACAAATCGTAAGTCTGTTAATTTTTTATAAAATTTAACGATTTTTTAACCAATCGATAGCTTTTTAAATAAGGAACATTTTTTCTCTTGACCATATTTTTATCCCATCCCCCTGAAAAAAGTTATTCACATTTGAAATTGTTGCCGATCAGCCTTGGCGAGCGTTGCAGTGTCGAACCTCAGCAGCGTGGGTCTGCTACACTACAAACTACAATTTTGAATTAGCAGACCAAAGCAATTCCAAAAACTAAGCCTTCGAAACTTTGTTTGGAAATTTGTTTCAATTTTTTCCAGAAAAGTCACTGAGCACTGATAAAGAACTAAAAATTTGATAACATAGAAAGTGACCAGTGCAAAGTTCCAGAAGAAAATTGTACGATTAGAAAGCACGAAACAACAAAAAAGTGTTGAAAACCTGAAGTTTGAATGAATTTTTTTGAAATTGAAAAAAAATTGAAAAATTTTTTTTTTCAAATTTTATTTTGTATTATTCCGTGTGTGGCCTTCAAAAGTTCCTTATCAGATGGCCTAACTTTCTCCGCTATTTCAAAACCTAGTCCCCTTGTTGTTTAATCTCTAGAGTTGTTTACACTAATCAAAACTGTAACTTCTATTGTCTTCTCAATTTTTTTACATCAAAATGTCACAAACCTTATAACCAGTTGCCCCATACGACAGATGTTGTAGTTGTTGTTGTTGTTGTTGCTGTGGATTGCCTCCAGATGACGTGACGGTGGCTCCAGAATTCAACGTCGTCGTCGATCCGGAATTCGAGGCGGCGGCGATGGCGGCCGCTGCTGCCCATTGTATCGGCTGCATCATGTGCGGTGCCATTCCACAGTCCAACATAAAATTGGGCGGTTTTTGGAGATCCATTATTCTGAAAATTTGGAGGTTTTTGAGAGGGGTTTCAGGAGGGAAGAAAGGGCGAAAAAGGTACGAAAAAATAGACGTAGTTTCGAGAAATCCAAAGCCAAGAAAAAGTCAAAATTTTGAAACAGAAAATCATTAAAAAGTAAGCCAGAAAGAAAGTAAAAATATCGGAAAAGCGAAAATTCGAAATTGAAATTTGAAAGCTGTCTGGGGGGCATTCGGCGGGGGTCGGGGGATCATCGAGAAAGGGAAATTTTGACTTTCCGAAAACTAGAGAAAGTGGAGAAATTGGAGAGACACAGAGAAATCCGAATATAGACTGATCTATATATTCAGAAGAGAGATGGGAGGGAGGAGATAACGATGGATATTTTGAGGTTACTAATTCAAAAATCGGTAGTTTTCTATTGGTACAGTATGACAATGAAATCTACAGTAATCTACACAGAAACTTTTTCAAAATCTTACTGTTTCAAAAACCACAAAACTAACGAGTCTTCCGTTTCTCATGATTTAACGATCTGAATGTTAAAAATCTACAGTAACCTACAGTAATCCTAAGAAACCCCAAAAATGCTCCATGTGACATCACAACTATACTAAATAGAAACAAAATTCGAAAATAGTAAAAAGTCGAGAGTGAGTGGTCATCTAAAGTTACTGATAACAAGTGCAGTTTTTGAACAAAAATGACAGTATCTGGAACTCGGCGGAGAAATAGTGTTGGAGAAAGAGAGAGGTTAGAGAAATGAGAGAAAATGGAGAAGAAACGAGTAAATAAAAATGTGAGTAGTGAGGAATTGGAAATATTGAAATTCTTCGAAACTTGAAGTGAGAAGAAATCTAGTTGTCAAAATTCTGAAAATGGCTGGAAAAGTGCAAAAGAACAAGTTTTTTGACACCACTTACAGTAGCCAGGATATACTTGAAAACCCAAAAAAAAAAATGTTTTTCAAATTTTTTTTGAATTTTTTTCAATTTTTTTTTTCGGAATTTCAAAATTTGTACAGTAACCCAAGAACCTTTAAACTACAGTAACCCAAAACCCTGAAAAAACCAAAAAAAAACTGGAAAAAATAAAATCGTTGTCATTTTATTTTGAGATTCTGCAAACTTACCATTTGAATTCAAAATGGGAAAGTGCGCTCTACCGAAGTTAGAAAATTGAAAAAATAAAGTGTTCGGTAGAGCGCGTTTGAGTGAGGTGAGGTTATAGCACAAAAAATAAGCAAATTATTAGTTTAAATCTGAAATCTCGAAGACATTCGGGTCCTTCGCTGCCGGAGTGGCTCTCGAAGAAGACGTTGACGATGGAGACGTGCTGAATCCAGATGAGCCTCCGACAGAAGACATTTCATCTGAATTTAGAGGTGCAAAACGGTCATGCAGTGAGGAAAATGATTGGAAGTAATTTGGAGCCGGATTTTGATTCAGACTCATTGTTGATGTGGTGGCCATCTGAAAGAGAATAAAGACTCCAAGAATCTGAAACAGAAAAATCCCAAAAAACTCAGCGTACCTGGGGTCCACCTTGTTGCTGCATGTAGAATTGATATCCTTGACTTTGCATCCATAATTGCTGTTGAACCATTCCCATTACGTTACTCATTTTCATCAATTCCGGATTTGGATTTTGAGCATTATAGACGAAAGGTGTCAGTAAATTCATTGTAGGTCCCGAATTTTGAGAAGAAGAAGATCCAGCCACCAAAGTTTGAATCGATGGCAGCGAATTTTGAGGCTTCTTTGGGGTTACTGTAGGAATCAGAGTCTTCTTGTGCTTTCTTTTCGGCGCGAATTTGTAGTCTGGATACTTTCTATAATGCTCCATCTTCAAACGATCCGCTTTTGCTTTCCACGGAGCTCTCTCCTCGGCGCTCATCTTTTTCCATCTGCTAGCCAACTCCTGACTAACCGCCGCGACTGGAATTTGTGTTTTGATATTCTTCCGCTCCTCCTGAGCCCACACCATGAATTGGTTCAGTGGTCGTTTGATGTGCTCGGTCTGGAACAAAACATAGTTGAAAAAAAGGGAAAAAAGACATGAGTGGACTCGAACCCCCGCCTCTCTCCCAGGAGTGCGCGTCCTCCCGCCTGCGCCACGCGTGCATCACAAACGCCCACCGACCGAGGGCGTATAAGAAAAGCCGACTTCCTCGTTTCTTTGGCGATCACTTGGGCGAGGGTTATCAATTACTGAAAACATGTGTAACCTCTATTGTCTCGAAAAGTTACACAGGTTTTTTTCATGTAAATAAGTAAATCGCTTACCTTTTGACCTTGAGCCGCTACTGCTGTTACGGTTGGTGGTTGTGACCCGTACAGACTTTGTTGATTGAACATTAGAGCGTTGTTGAACTGGTCCATTCTGGAATAGTGAGTTTTGAATTTGGCGAAGCTAAGAACATACTAGTAAAAAGGGCGAGTGGTCAGTTTTTCTGATAAGAGAAATTTCGGAAAAAATTGATAAGAAAAATCCTGGAATTGACCGGGGGAAATAGTGGAAAATGTGAGGAGACCGCAGAGAAAATTGAAAAAAAGTGAAAAGAGAGAACGAGGAGCAGCTTTGATCTACCGGTTAGTGGGATACGGTAGATCAAAAAAGTGATCTATCCCAAAAAGAAAATTCCCTATCCATTCGTATAACTTTCATTAGGATTGGATTACTGGTTCTAGAGATATAGACGATGGAAAATCGAGAAAAAAATTTCTGTTTCAAAATTTTTTCGAATTTTTTCCTGGACCTAACCTCTATTCTGCAGTGATGAAAAAAACAAAAAATACTAGATTTCTATACGAAAGATTTTCAGACTCCAATAGAGCGCATTTGCTAGCAGAAGAAAGATTCTATAGACTCTAGAAGCGTCCCAGGTTCGGTAGAGCACATTTGCTCGAGACTGTTCACTGGAGTTCAATGGAGCGCCATAGTTCAATGGAGCGCTTGAGATTTGGAAATTCCGAAAATTCCCTATCGATTCGTATAATTTTCATTGGAATTGGATTACAAGTTCTCGAGATATGGGCTATGGAAAATCGGGAACTTTTTTCTGTTTCAAAATTTGTTTCAATTTTTTGAATTTCTTCGCGGGCTTGATTCCATGAGTGTTAGAAGTTCAAGTGAAACTGTGAAACCTTTCGAATTACTTTATCGAAGCTATTCGAAACATTTTCAGATTTCAATTGAGCGCACTTTTTAATAGAGAAAAGATTCTATAGACTCTAAAAATGTCCCAGGTTCGGCAGAGCGCATTAGCTCAACTAGAGATAGTTAAGTGGGATTTGGAAATTCAGAAAATTCCCTATCGATTCGTATAATTCTCATTGGAATTGGATTACTGCTTCTCGAGATATAAGCTATAGAATTTCGGGGAAAACATTTTCTGTTTCAAAAATTTTTCAATTTTTTGATTTTCTTCGCGGGTTTGATTTCTATGGAAGCTGTGGAAGCTATTCGAAAGATGTTCAGATTTTATTAGAGCGCATTCGCTAACAGAAGAAAGATATTGTAGGCTCAAAAATGTCCCAGGTTCTGTAGAGCGCGTTTGCTCAACTAGAAACTCGATTTGCCTTGTGAGTTCAATCGAGCGTCTTTGCTACCCTATCTACAGACCAATAGATCCCGATTTTCGGTCAAAATCTTGAATGTATTGTACATTACTACCTGTCTTCTTCTCTTTTGCTTCTTCTTCTATTCGGTTCAGTCCCGATGACATGGGGGGGGGGGGGGCAAAAGTGAGTGATGACATAACAATACACAATACAATGGAAGATGGAGGGGGCAGAAGCCTCGGCATCGAAACTGGTATTTTCAGATGAAAAAACGAAATAGGAGGAAATGGATGTGTAGAAGCTATTGGGGAGGGTGTACTTCGAGAGTGCCTCCTATGCTTTTGACATTTGGTAATTTGTAATTGGCGTGTGGAGAGAGAGAGAGAGAGAGAGAGAGAGAAAAACTAGAAAAAGAGATGGGATGATGATGATGTAGTAGTACGGTAGGGGAGCAGAGATCGACTATAAATTTTAAAAAAAAGTAACCACCGGTTATCTCGGTAACTACGTTTCTCCCACTGCCAAAAAAAATTTCAAAAAAAAATTGAAACATTTTGAAACAGAGAATAAAAAATTGCGGTTTCTAGCGAAAGTAATACAGAAATGAATGATTTTTTAGGATAATTTTTTGCAAACAGCGTCAAGAAATTGCTAAAACAATATAGTTCAAAAAACTAAAACTGAAAACTTATTGAAATTTTTGAAATTGAAAATAACTTCAATTCTACTGGATGGATTTCGGTGAAAATTATACAGAGTTGAAGGATTCTCCTCGGCTAATTTTTCAAATAAAGTATATCAATGCAAATGAAACAAAACTTAGAATTTTTGAAACCGAAATTATTCGAAAATTTTCTATGAAATTTATCTCGAGTTCCAGTGGACCATTTTTGATGAAAATTATATGAAAAGATAGAGAATTTGTAGGAGTTTGAAATTAGAAGAATTGATTATAAAAATCTATAATTGATGTTTTAGAAATGACCACTACATTTCCAATAACTTCAGAAAAAAAACTCAGAAACAGAAAATTCTAGTAAATCGATGGAAGTATTTTATCTGTATATTTTATCTAACTATAAATTAGTATACAAATACTATAAACCCTCAATAATTGTAAAAGATAAGATAATTAGGATTACTGGGAATACTAGGCTCAAAAATCAATAAACAGAGTGACCCTCATTTCTCAGAATCACAAAATAAGACAGAAAACTGAGAGAACCATGAATGAATAAACTGTCTAACCCATCATGTCCCAAATAACCATCCTCCATGAGAGACTCCGCCCCTTTTTATAGATACCATGGTACCCCATAAAAGGGTGCCGATACACCTGGACCGACAAAAAGGGTCGGGGTCCCTTTGAAGGGGGCGGGGCATGTGAGGAATAATTTGAAAGAGTCAGGAAATCGATCGATATTGAAGATAATATAAGGAGAATTGTGATTACGGTTTCAAAAATTTTCAAAATTTTTTGAAAAAATCGAGCACCACTTCTTCAAATATCTTACGAGAGAACTGAAAAATGCAAAAAAAAAACCAAAAAAGTACAGAAAATCAGCAAGAGTAACTAAAATTCTACTATTACAAAAAATTGGAAATTTTTTTTGACAATTTCATTAAAAGTTTCACAGTTTCTAGAAAATGTTATAAGAGTCAGTCATAGCTCTAGTTTTGGTTTGTTTGGATAAAAGTATTTCAAACAAAAATTAAAAAAAAAAAAGGTTTCGGTTTCAAGGAAAACCTAGAACCCATTGAACCCTGTCAAGCACACTATGCCTCCTAAAATCCATACTAAAAATTAGATTACTGTACTTCTAACTGATCACCTAACCTCAAATTCTATACAGTAACCTTGATCCTAACCTCTCTAACATCATCAAAACCAGCTTCTCCTTTAAGCTCCGCCCATTTTTCCCCAATTCTGTTCACTCTCGATCATCACGCGCCCATCGCTTACACTTTTGCAGTATGATGTAACTTTTGGTATTAGAGGGAGAAAGTGTTCAGTCTCGACGGCGGCTTCTGATGCCTTCTGATTCGCGGGCATCCGCGCGGCAGAAAACCGGTTTAGGGGGGGGGGGGGGGGGGGGGTAAAAGGTGAAAGTGTCTTCTGCTTCTTCTCTTTTCGTCTCTCGAGATCATCGAGAGGAAGAGGGCTACTGAAGAAGAAGAAGCTGTGTTGTATTACAATTGGGTTTCAGATGATGTTGAAAACAACACTAAAAAATGTTTGGGGCGAAGAGGAAGGACATGAGATTGGTCAGGGATCTAGAGTTCGTTCAGAAAGTTACTGGAGCAAAAATTGAGCAGGATTCGAGAAAGTTTTTTCGATTCAAAAGTAGTTTTCAGATTTCACTGTTTCACTTGAGTTTCTAAAACTCATAAAGTTGCATTCGTCCGATTAATAAACTCCAAAACATAGTCTATGAAGGAACTGAAGAACCAGTTTCAGTAAAAATGGATTTAAAAATTACAAAAACTTTGAAACCGGAAAATTTTTTGCTAACTGATTTCAATGAAAATACATACTTTTAAATATTTTTTTCAGAAAATCAATAATATTTTCCGCTCAAGATCAAATAGAAACACCATACTCTTTGTCGGCTCTTTTTCAGAAGACGTGGATGGCGGTGAGTTCAAAGGGACAAGAAGGCGTGAGAATAATAGCAAAAAAGGGAAAAATGAATGCTCTAGAAAAACAGAAATCAATTTTTTGAAAAGTTACAGTTTCAGTTGAAATTTGAAATTTGAAGCTTTTCGATAAAGTTTGATGAGGTGATCTTTTCATTCGCGATTTCATGAGGTTTATAAAGGTTCGGTAGAGCGCACAAACATCTCAAAAATTTTCAAATTCATAAAAATTCTCGGTGAGCAGCGCGCTCTATTAGCCATGTATTAGAAAATAGAAGAGACACAAACAGTCTGGTTTCTCTGCGTCTCTTCGTTTTCCTTCGATTCGGAAATTGTCAATAGAGCGCGTTTGCAAATTATGATTTTTTAAAAAAAGATTTGTTACAAAACCTACCAACAAACTGGGAAAATAGACATCCAAACAAAAAATTTTGTAACCGAAAAATTATTTTCACTATCTTATCAATAGAGCGCATTTGCACTTCCAAAAAATACAAAATAAACCAAAAAAAGTGAAGGCAAATGTCCTTTCTGTTCATTTTCACAGCTTCTTCCTCTTTTTTCCGATTTCAATCTTTGTCGATTTCTCTGCGTCTCTCTATCTCTCTCAATTTTCTCGGAAAGCAATTCTAATGACGATGATGATGATCCATAGTGGGTCACAGGTGAAATTAGAAGATATCAAAAAGGGAAAAAAGGGATAATAAGAAAGGAAGAAGGAAAAGCCATCGCAACATTCAGAAAACTAAAAATAGAAGTACGGTAGTAGTAGTATGAAAATTAATAATATAGTCTTGTGATATTTCAATTACAAATTTCAATTACAAAATTGCAGACGAAAAACAAGCGTTTTGACAGCTTTTTAGAACAAATTTTAGTACTACTAGTTTTTACACTGGTTTTTAAACTTTTGGTCAACTGTAATAAGAAAAAAAACACATCACTTCAAAAACATAGTGAGAAAATATTTCGAATTAGGAGAGGGATTTGAATTCCAAAAAAAATCTGTTTCTAAGAAAATTGAAATTCGAGTGAGGGAAGGATGTGTGATAACTCTGATTATAGGCAACAATTCAAAAAGTCTTAACTTTTCTTCGAAAATTGAAAAAAAATACCTAATTTAAAATTTCCTGCCAAAAACTACTCAAAAAAGCAAATTTAAATGTTGGTCTGCTAATTATGCGCGTGTAGTTTGTAGTCTAGCAGACCAACGCTACTCGCCTCGCCGCCGCAGCGCTAGACTACAAACTATAAATCCAACATTAGCAGACCAATGCGCGCGCTGTGTTGTAGGCACGCATGGCATTGGTCTGCCAGACTACAAACTACAATAAAACATTAGCAGACCAAAGCGCGCACACAGCACACAGCGCGCGCGTTGGTCTGCTAATTATGCGCGTGTAGTTTGTAGTCTAGCAGACAAACGCAGCACGCGACGACAGCTTGTGTGTGCGCGTTGGTCTGCTAGACTACAAACTACAAAGCAACAATTAGCAGACCGACGCGCACACAGCCCGCGCGCGTTGGTCTGCTAACTCCGTTTTGTAGTTTGTAGTCTAGCAGACCAACGATGTTCGGCCCGACTCTACAGCGCGCGTGCTTTGGTCTGCTAATTCCAAATTGTAGTTTGTAGTCTCGCAGACCAAACCTGTGAAATCACGCCAGAAATCTTACATTATCATTCTCTTTTGAATGTTACTGTTTCAAAAATTTCTTGATCTTTTCATGGAATGGGTCGTTTGTTTATCCGTCATATATCATGTTGATTTGACAAATCGAAATTTTGAAAAGTTCAAACTGTCCAAAACCGACTACAGTATTCGCTAATCTTCGTCTAGACAGCTTCATCCCTCCTTTCACACTCCCTTTTAGAGAGGTCATAAAATTCGAATGTGAGCGTGACTGATAGATATATCGAAATATCTGATATTTGAACGTGCCAATCTCATGATAAATCGAAGTAGAGGTCGAATGGCAAGAATTGAGTCATGGTTCGGGGAACTTACAAAAATGTTACAGTAGAAGGTTCAAAAATAAGTCATTATCAATGGAGCGCGATTACTGATATCAAGAAATTGTTTTTTTTGAGTTTTATAAACTATCGCAACATGGTGCATCATCGATTTTTCAAAAAATCTCAAAACTACAAAAACATTTTTGAAACAGTAAGAAAAATATCTGATGCAGGTTTTAGGTAGGATCAAGTAACGTATAAGCCAGGAGTCTCCAAGAAAATAACATATTTTGAAACAGTAAAAATATTCAAAAACCCGCGTAAAAATCGATGACACTATACTGTGACCTAGGGTTGTTGTTGGCAAGCCAAGATTATTCCCATGCCCATATTTTTCACGCGTTTGGCATGGATCGCCAATTTATTTTTCAAATTGGCGATGATCGCCCATTTGAAAAATAAATTGGCGTCAGACGCCCATTTTCTCTCGAACTTTCTAATTTCTCTATTTATTAAATAACAAGGAATCTCCTTGACCCCTACCATTGAACTTTTTCTGAAACTTTGGCCCTAGACTAAGTTGGCCCTAAAAAGCTCAAATCTGCAATAAAAAATGGCAAAATGTTCACGTAACTCGAGATATGAGCCCTCAAAGTTGCAGCCAACACTAAAATTGAGGTACTTTGAGGATTCACATCTTGGGTCAAATTCGCTTTCAGAATGTCTAGTTTTTCTATTTGGACAAAGTATTATTAAGGTTGTAGACTTTGTTAACTGGAAGTTTTGATCACACCAGAAGTTGAAAGTTAATAATACTTTCCAAAAAACATCATAGGCTTGTCGGTCCTTGCATTTGAAAGTCTATATACTTGTTCGCCACCATGTATGCCACCTCTGGGTGTAAAAATCATAGGGAATGGCAATGTGTGTGATTAATTTTGATTACACAACAAAAACGAAATCTTCTGAAAATTCTGTACCAAAATACAAATTCTCAGTAGACCCCAGTAGTGTTGTATGCAACTTTGAGGGTGCATAATTCCGATTATGTACTCATTGTTTCATTTCAATAGTCGATTTAAACTCATCATGGTCAATTTCACACTGTAATTTGCAAGAAAAGTGGAACGAAACCACTAAAATTATCATTTGTAAAAGAAAAAAGTTCAATGGCATTCCAGTAGCGAAATTAAATGTTGTAGCTTCAACCTCTAATAAAAATTTGATTTTTCAAATTCACCCTTTCAAAAATTCATTTCAAAAAACAGGCGATCCACGCCCATATTAATCTTGGCATTGGCGACCAATGCCAAGATAAATATGGGCGTGGATCGCCAACGCCAAGTTTTTATTGGCGATTGGCGCCAAGATTCGCCAATTTTGCAACCCTACTGTGACCCATGCATGCATATTAGGAGGTGAGACACATACCTTTATTTTGTTCATTTGAGTCCTGGGTGGTATGTATCGATCCGTGAATGGTGTACACACATAGTGTATGGTAATCCAGGGTTGAGAATGATCTGAAAAATTAACTTTGAATATTAAGACAATAAGTAATTGTTAAGTAAGAGTAATTGTTTTTAAAATGTTAAAAACCAGAAAGATTACAACTGAAACAGTAAGAAAAATAGAATGAAAATTTCAGTTTTGGGAAGCTAACAATATCTACGAACACGAAATTTCAAACGAACGAGGAAACCGTTAAAATTTGAAAATTGGGTTTTGAAACAGTAATTTTAAAAAGTTGTTGGCTGAAGATGAAAAGTTTGAAATTTTTCAAAGTCTTGCAGTATCAGAATCGGAAATTCTGAGATTTTCTGTCTTACAGTATCCGAGCCTGAAGATAATGAATTTCTAGTAGTAATACTCTCAATTTGAAAGGAAATTTTCAGAAATCGAGATTCCTAGAATTCGTGCAAGGAAAAACATCACACATTAATCTAAAAAATTTCACGAAAATCAAAAGAACCCATGTTGAAATAGTAAAATTTGAAATTGAAAATGTTCAAGTAAGTGAATTATAAGATTCTAATGGAAGATTCTAGAACTTTATGATTCTGGGGATCTCTGGATTTTCTAATTTGATTTTCAGAGTAATAATCGACATTCTAATGGTATGAGAAAATATACGAAGCCTCAAGAATATAATTTGAAACAGTAAAAAGTTTTAAGATTCCAAGAGCTGTTTCAAAGACTCTAAATTTCTAGTAGCCTAGATTCTAATTCCAATTTCCAGCAAACCCGCCATTCTCGACTGAAAATAGTGAACATGTGTCAATTCTCGACTACATACATACTTTTTACATTTTCTATTTACTACTCTCTCTTTTTTCTCCACTTTCGATGCCAATCTTCTTCAGATGACACCGCCCCGAGAAAAAGAAGAAGAAGCAGAAGTGAGTCTCCTCTTTTTTTTCAAAATAACCGGTTCGATTGCGCGACGACCTCACATTCAAGCCACTTAACCTCTTGCTTCTACAATTCTGAATGCTTCTTCTCTTTTTCTCTCGAGACAACGATATATAGTTTCAGAAATTGGGGAGGGGGAATCGAGATTTGATTTTAACTGGAAGAGGCTTTGATATCTCTTGGCCCATTAAAGAAACTATAGAGCAATTGTTTTTGAGAAAAATTAGAAGCAGAGAACATTTTGAAATTCGAGATTTAGAATTGTCGTATTTTTTCGGTGGTTAAAGTTTCCTATGTAATTTTTACGCTTTTTCGAATGAGTCAAACTACAATTCAGTATCTCTTATGGTTCTCACTTTATTATCATCTGAATGGTCATCCAATGGTTCCGCGATTTTTGTATTTTCAGTTAGATTTTAACGACTTTTGAAGCCATGAACTTTTTGATCAGAAAGTGTGCTTATTTGGAATCTTTGGATCTTTAACATGGTAAAATCTTAAAATTTTGGATAACTTGTAACCCGAAATGAATGACAGAAGGTTTTCATACAGAAATTAAGAGATTCATATAAACTGAGAATATTGAAATTTCAAATTAGAAAATTTCGAAACAGGAAAACGTTAAAGAGGGCCTAAACACTTCCTTGTAAAATATTTCCGGTTTCAAAAATAGAATATATCGAATTCGGAGCAAATTTCAGCAATAGTTCTATCAACCACTTTGAAGACTTTGGAATCAAAAATGTTATCGAATTTAGAAGATATTTTGGATTTTCATTTTTAGAATGGAAGGTTTTGAGATTTTAAGATTCTGAGGTTCTGAGTCTAGGTTTCTCAAAATTTGAGATTCCGGGGCCCCCTCAAAAACTTAAATTCAGATTTGAGAAGTTTCCAAAACTGAAGATCTTGTGATTTTCAACAGGATTATACTCCCCTCTAAACATTTAGTAACTACTTACAAAAAAAAATATTTTTTCTAATTTTTGATCCTCCATCTCCCCAAAAAACCTCTTCTTCACACTCCAACGGAATTTTAATAGGGTTAAATATTTCTAATCTGGAATCTCGACCTCGAATATCTCTCTCGAGGCTACTGATCTCAATAAGAAACTAAACCCCTCTCAGCAGCATCTGCTTTTCACACAGTAGGTGGTCTCTTTTTCGATTCGAAAAGAAAGTGAGAACAGAAGATGATTATGAAAAGGGAATATTCTTGAGAGAGAAATTTTAGGGAGAAATGAAAATAGATGGATTTATTTTATAAGCTGGGTTAAAGTTCAAGTTCAAATGGTTTTACTTCTACAAAGAAATTACATATCGTCCAAAATTTCTATTGAAAATTTGATCTAGGTTAGATGAAACAGTGATTTTTTTCGTCAAAAAATTTGAAGTTTTGCAAATTCAAAAATTTTCTGTTTTCAGGAATTCAGAATTCGGAATGAATCAGGTAGTTGGAAGATTCTCAGCTGATCTCCGGATTCTGAAACTTTGAGACTTTCAGATTTTGATATCTTAGGATCTGAAGGTTTCAAATTTCTGAGATCCGAGATTCGAAAACCTTGAGATTCTGTTATTGTAAAGTTTTCAGAATCTCATTTTCCAAGATTTTTATGGACTTTGAAATTCTAAAATAGTGAGATTTCAAGAGTCCTAGGTTTCTAGATGACATGGTTCTGAAGACCCTAGTTTTCAGGTTTTCAGTTTCCAGAAAGTTTCCAGATTCCTGAAACAGAATCAGGAAGTTTTAGAGATGAAAACTCCTCAATACAATTGAAGAATCGAAAATTCAGAGATTTTCCGATTTTGATATCTTAGGATTCGAAGATTCTGAGATTCTGAGATTCCGAGATTCTAAGATTTCGAGGTCTCAATTTCTACGATTTTGCAGTTCTATGGATGCAGAGATTCTAAGATTCTGAGACTTCAAGTTTCCAAGGTTTCTAGATGTCGTGATTCGTATAATTCTGATTCTCAGCTTTTCCAGATATCAAGACCCTAAAATTATCCGAAATTTTCTTGGAAAATGGCGGGAAATTCGGATGGCTCCAGCAATCATTGAATTTTTTACTCTTTCTATTCTTTGATTCTCTTACATTTCTTTGATTCTTACTATTCTTTGATTCTATTCCAATTATTGTTTCCCGGATGAAACAGTAAGAAACAAGAAAGTGTTCATTTTCGCACATCATCATCCTTAGCTGTCAGCAGGGGGTACAAAAGGTGCGAGGGGTCGTATTGTGGAGACCCCCAACCGGAAGTGTTAATTTTTGAGATGGGAGGAGGTGTTCGATTCGAGAACATATGGGGGTACGGTAGTTTGGAGGAGATTACTGTAGTTTGGGGTTCTGATCTAGAGGGAATTGAGTACGGTAGCTTGAGGTGAAGCAGATAATAAAAAAGTGAAGAAAGATTACTGTAGCTTAAGCAATAGCAGTAAGGAAACTTCTAGAAGATTACTGTTTCAAAAAATCCATCAAAAATTTTATGGTTTCTTCAAAACTTATTGCATGCCCTTCCTTCCCACACAATTCAATTTCTTAACACGTGTCCCAATTTCCTATGTATATCAACTCAAATTACCTAGAAACAGTGAAAACCATGAAATTAAGGGGGGGGGGGGGGTGGTGTCAACAGGTGTGGATAGAGTTCATGAATGGTAATCTATCATTATTTTGTGTTGGAAAGTATAAAATGAGGCATTTAGATGTGGGAACACTAGTTGGAGATGTAATGGGGATGAATATAGGAAATTGGCACGATTATTGAAATATTGGAATTGATACAAACTTTTGAAGGTTTTCTGAAACTGTAATAGTTCCAATGAAACTTCACTGCGATGAAATTTTCTAGAGAGTTGAATTTTTGCAATAACGGGAAAGGAGAATCTAGTAAAATCTATTTGGATGGACTCGAACTTAATGAAATGTCATCCGATAGAAAATTTATAGAGATTTTATGAAACAGAGAAAATTTAAATTTGAACGTTGTCTGAGACTGTTGTCCTAGACTAAATCGACTCCGAAAAGCCCAATTCTGCAATAAAAAGTAGGCTAATGTTCACGTAACTCGAGATATGAGCCCTCAAAGTTGCAGCTCACACTGAAATTCTCAATGAAAATTTCTAAAAAGAGGACTTTTTTGGTATCACAAACGAAAAAAACAGAATGAATAAAATCCCATCAAATTGAAATTTTAAAAAGATTTTATGAAACAGGGAAATTTTTTTTGGACAGTTTGAGATACAAGACGAATATGAGGATCTGGATACTCTTAGAAATCTCATATCTCAAAATATCTGAATCTCTGAATCTAGGGGACCTCAAAATTCAATAGCATATTTTTTAATAAAAAAACAAGTGATACTGTACCAAAAAAACAAAGAAAAACGGTTCCGAGACATTTCGAAAGTGTGAAATCGCATTTTTTGGAGTTTTTCAGATATATTTTTGCGTTTATGGTCAATTGTAGATAAAACGCAAAAAATATATGAAAAGTTCCAAAAATTAGGCAAAAATGCGATTTCACACTTTCAAAATGCCGAAAAAACGATGAAACATTAGCTAATCAATCTCCAAAATTTAAAAATAATCAAAACTTGAAACAGTGAAAAAAAGGCAAAACAAAAAGTCATCACTTTTTTCCTCTCCAAGAAGGCGTATGTGCTTTCCCCTCCTTCTCTCCGTGTTCCCTTTCTCTCTAAGCTCCGCCCACTTCTCAGTGGGCGGCCTCCATCTACCGTAGCCCTACTCATCGGCACGCGTCGATCTTGGACACTCATTCAAGACTCCGCCCACTTTTGGAAACAAGACGGAGAAATAGTGGGGAGACAGAGGAGACGGTGAGAAAATGAAAAATGGGATGAAATGTTCGCGACGGGAAGGGGAAGAGGTGAGAAATCGGAAAATGAGGACCGGAAATGAAAATGCAACTTTTTTTCGCTGTTTCAAAAATAGGGTATCTAATTTTTACAGGTGATTTTTTTACTGTAAAAAAATCAAGTCCTTTTTACTATAATCTGACCAAGACTCAATGAAGGGTAAACTTTTGTAAACTATTGTGGCGGTAAAATGTAGGTAAACTTGCTCCACCGCACTCCAGTGGAAAAATCACCGTGTCAGGACCTTTTACCACAGGAGTGCGGTGGCGCAAGTCCAGCTGCATTTTACCGCCACAATATCAAATTGCTAAACTTAAAATTTGAATTCCTGAGTAATAATGTAAAAAATTTACTTTTTATGGACTGCAGAATTATCAAAATACAAATAAAACCTCAAACATTATAGCCCAATCTTGAAACAGTATGAAAAAACCTTCCTAAAAACCTCATTTTTCCAATTTCTCTCCTCTGGAGGTCTGAAAAAGGCAAGCACTTAAAAAACGAATCGAAAAAAGTTTCAGGTTTTTTCTTATCTTTGAAATTCTAGACATAATAAGTTTTGGAAGATGGACACACAAGGAGTAGAGGGGAGAGATAAGGAATTGGTCATTTGGTCAGAAAAAATGAAAAAAAATTTTTTTGGATTTTTTTGAATAGTATTTTACATACATCGATTTCAGTAAAAGTTATAATGTTCCAAATTTCAAAAATCATAATTTTTTTTCCATTTTTTGTGCCAGAATCTGTACTTCACGATGACGAACCCCATGTATTGAAAATTGAGCCTCCGAAACAGAAAAAAGGAAAACTTTGAACATAAAAAGCAAATTTTTGAATTAGCCCAGATAAATCAACGTAAATGTAGTAGTCTGCGGCGGTGGAAATCGAAAAGAGCATTTTTCGGGAAGAGCAAAAGTGGTAGTACTATTTTTAAAACAACGAAAGAGACAAAGAATCGAAATTTTGGAGCAGGAGTTTACTGAATTCATAAAAAAAAAAGATTTGCTGAAATGTTCAAATTTTCCAACTGAAACTGTAAGAAAAAAGAGTGTAAAATCTCAGATTGCCTTGATTTAAGGTCCTTGAAACCATCAGTTTAGGAATTTATCGTAAAAGAATGATTACAGATACCTTAAACTTCGAAAAAAGGAATTCGAATGAAGCAGTATATTTTTCTTATTTTGGTGTACTGTACTTGGAAATTAGGGATTGGAAACTTCTGAAACTTTAAAATACTTTTTTTTCTGTTTCTAAATAGTTTAATTTATATTAACTCTACTTGTGAGCTCAGAAACGTATTTGTTACTACACCAAGTGTTTTACTCATAATTGAAACCGCAAACTGTTTTATTTTTTCAATTTTCCATGCTCCAATTATTCAGAATCCGCTCTCTAAAAGTTCCCCGCCTCAATTATGACGACAAATTTTGCACAGCATGTGGTCACGCCTGTCCTCGAGTAACAAGTCAATGTTTTTGTCGGTAGATGGTAATCTAAATGGAAAAACCAAAACAATAAGAGTTGCACCGATTTGTTGTTGGGTAATAAGATTGGCAGATGAATAAAAGTTTTTTCGCGATTTTGGATTTTTTTGTTTACGGTTGGGAGGGTAAGAATGGAAGTCTATTGATTGGTCTCAAAAACTGAAAACTCCATATACGAACCCTATTTCTTGAATTGAAAAAGAAAAGATGGGCCTTAAAAATTTCTGATAATCTGCCAAAATTTGGAAAAAATGGTCCAGAAGGGACTGAGATAGGGCCGGATACGGAAACGGTACAGACAGACAGACATACCGACAGATTTTTCCACTATTATCGAAAGGAAATACTTGAGTGAACAAATGGTAACAATGAAAATATTTCACACACTTTTTTGAGACTGTATGGGTTTTTGTACGGAGAATTGTTAGTTGAAAAACTTTGAAACTTGTTAATGAAATTTTGAAACCTAAATTTTTGTGGAAAAATGTATTTTGGACTCCAGTGATCTAATTTTCATTTAAAAATATATAAAGATTGATCCAAATTTCCAGCAGATCATCGAACTTATTTCGAGCTTCTAAATAGTTTGAAACAGTATTTTAATATTATTGAAACTTTTGAAAACTGAAAAAAAAACTAACTTCTGTTTCAGAAAAATTATAATTAAAACATAGCATTCAATTTTCGCTAGTTGAGTGCTTTTAAAGACTGTCTTATAAATTTCATAACTTTTCCCTTTGATTCAGAAGATACTGTACCAATTCAAATTACAATGCTAGCTACTACTGTAGTTTTTCCGTTTCGAAAAGTTTGTAAATAATTGAATACTGTTGTTAAAAATTTATAAAAGAAAATTGAGTTCGATAATCGGCTGTAATTTTGAGCTGAACTAAAACATTAAAAAAACCAATGTTCTAGCTCACCTAGGAGCTGAGATATGGTGCTGCAAAGTTGGAGGACAAGAGAGTGTGGGTAGGGGTGAGACGCAGAGTCCCTCGTCGTCTGCGCTCTCTCCCCCTTGCACACTGTCTAGGCCTCAATCCACAGAAACACTTTTCTGACTGTTTCATGAAAATTACAAAGTTTTGAATTTCCAGTTTTTTCGATTCGTGTACAATAGTTTTTTACAACTAGCATACCCCCAGAGATATCAAAATAGGAGATTGTTATCTAACACCTGTCATCGTTTTCAACCTCAGGCTAACCTCCACTAATTAACCATAAAAGTGCGTGTCTTTGATTTCCCGAAAATGGGGTGTTTATGTGAAAAACGGGCGGGCGGCACACGACCGTGTCGCTCTTTTAGAAAGGGCATGTTACCACCGCCCAGCGATTCGACTCTTATCGGCTCATGTGATCTGCCGGGTGGTGCTAAAAATGTTATGAGTTTTTGGAGAAAACAGAAGGGTGAAGAGGATAGGTAATGAGGATGGTGACTCGGGTTAAGCGGGGTCAGCGGGGAATTTTTTACGGTTTCAAAAAATAGACTAGACGAAGTTTTTAACATTCCGCAGCAGTACTTCTAATTTTTTAACGATTCGAAAAATATTTCCAGTTTCAGAGACAAATCAAAAACTACAGTATGTCGGAAGTCATTGATAAGATTATTTGTTGACAAGAATCTGCTAACAGATTTATTTTAAAAAACTTTATTCTCAAGACAGATTAACTGGATAATAATTGTTCATAATTCTATCAGAATTAAAACAGTTTTTTTTCAAAAATTATGAACTATTCCAGATTTTTATCAAGTTTTTACTGTTTCAAACAATGGTGAACTCAAAATTAACATAGATTTGAACATTGAGTTTATTGTACGCAAAAAAGTGTGTAGTTTATTTTTCCTCCTCCCCTGAGTCATTGAAATTATGATACAGACACTATTTAACCAAAATGGCAGGTTCTTATGCCTAGAGTTTTTCATATTCCCCAAAAAAAACTAGATAAAAAACTTCTGTTTCAAGAAATCTTCTAGTATGTCCTCAACAATATCTGCTGGTATGTGCGTTTATTGTTCCACTACTCAATAATGCTCCGCCAAACAGAATTTCATTGATCCGCCGAAAGTTTGACAAAAACCAGATTCTCCCCTCAACTCAACAAGAGTCGACAAGAAAATTTCTGTTTCAAAGTTACTCCAAGAGTTTAAAAATATTTTGAAAGTCTAATCTGTGACACTTTTGCGATTCAAATAAAAGTACCGTATCCTATACAAAAAAAACTGTTTTTTTGTACCATTACGGGAAGTACGGTACAATTTTTGATTGGCACTTAAATGCACTAACAGGAAAATAAATCAGATATCAATTTGAATTCAAACGAAAATAACTTTTCTGTTCCAAAGTTATTACTAGAAGTTGAAGATTTTCTAATAATTTGATCTATTCTTTTCTAGGCAGAACAGTAAGTTTGGCTTTATTTAATGATGACACCTTTTAGACACATGGTCATAAACCCTAGTACCTTTGGATTAGCGCCCCAAACAATATGTCCTCCTCACAGTTAATAATTGAGTGTGTCTAGGTGATAGTAACCGGAAATAAGAAGGTAATCCCATATGGAAGAGGTCACAATATGGCAACGATTTTGACACTTCATCACTCAAGATATAGTGTTTTGTGGATCGTCTGTTTTTTGATAATCGATTTCATATGTGCATTATTATCAAACTTATTTTATGTGCGTCCAATTTTGAAATTCCGGTGAAACCGTATTCTAGACCTCACTAATCTATAAAAACACAGAAAAGATTTTGACACTTTTTTTCACAAAATATAGTACCTCACGTATTACTGGCATCTAATCAAGCTCAAGCGTAAGTCCAATTTCGAAATTGTCATGAAACCGTAAAACTTAGATACCGTAATCCAGACCTTGCTAATCTATAAAAAAAAGACACGTGCGTTTTGTTGTCACACCTCTTGAGATCTATACAGATTAGTACATAGTACACTAATTACTGAAAACAGTCTAATTATGGAGTGGTTGGCCTCAAACCGGAAGTGAGTACATATGGTAAAAGGTGAGATACAGGTATTATCTAGATGGGGGAAGAGACTTTGGCTCAAGGGGAGCTAAATTAAGTAATATTTTTCTATGAAAATTACTGCGAAAGTTGAATGAACTATTAGCTTAAAGGTGGTGGAACAGCAAAATACTAATTTTTTTGAAACTCTTGTGAATTGAAGCTAAAGACAGTATAATTGATTTCTGATATGCCAACTGTTTTGTTTTGGTTGATTTCCGTCCGAGAACCGGTCAAAAATATTAATTATCGTAAGGTTTGATGCATGGTACGCATACACCACAACTGACACGCTCACGCAAAAATGCACGTTTTCCCCCGGAATTTCCATCAGAAACTGCTGTCCTGCCACCTTTAATGTCTTCAAAATCTTTCAAATACGGAAAAAATCGAAAAAAATTCATAAATTTCTGTTTCAAATTAGTTCCAATGTTGTTGGTCTTCAAGGAATAACACTTGCTTAATTTTCTTCTTTTCAAAATTATACTGTTTCATCGATAAGTTCTGAACTTTTGAAAGTTAATAAATGTCATTGGGTGAGAGATAATTTAGCCAAAACCGAGCATCATTCTTGAAATTCACTATTCCCACGTTTTGAGCCAAAAAACACCACTCTTCTCACTTTGTCGAATTTCGAATTTTCGAGATTTAACTGCTGTAGTTTTAGTCCGTCTTATTAGAATCCTCGTCAAATGTTGACTGACAAAATATGTTTCAAATCAGATGTTATGATCCATTTTCAGAATTCAGAAATATTTTTAAAAATTTCTTTCTAACACAGATGTTACTCAATATTTGAACTTTTCCTGAACCTCTCTTTTTCCTCCAAAATCTCAAAATGTGTTCCCATTCCCATTGTCACTTTCCCCTTCTCTGATCCATGTGTGTCCCCTCCTTCTTCTCTTCCCGTGGGGTTGTCCGATTGCTGACATTCTGATTTATTTCAAAAGTACATGAGGAGAAGACCCCTCTCTCTCTATCTGGTTACTTTTCCTCGAAAATTCATCAATATATCAAACGTTTCGCGCGTCGAGGAGGTACCGTCGTGTCTCTTTACTTGTCAGTTTGAAGAATTTCGAAAAATTTTTCGACTGATTTCGAGGGGGGAACCTTTTATTGATGTGGGAATCAAGAAAAACGGTGAGCTATCAAGGAAAGGGGGAAATTTGAAAAATCGTTGGAATTTTAGGATTTGGAATGAGCATTGATTTTTATAGCAATTCTAAAAACAGAAGAAATGTATATATCAACTCGAATCTCTAAATCAAACAATTGAATCGATTTTGAAACAGAAAACAATAATATTTTTGTTATTTACGGAGTTCTTTTTATATTTGAAAAATTACCAATTTCTCAAATTCAAGTTGCTATTAATTGACTTTGAATCGGTGAACTTTTTTTGTAGATTTTTAGTCAAGAAATTTGAATTCCCGCCAAATCAAGGAAGTCAATACTAACAAGACAGAAAGCTAAGTTTTGATGGGAATTCAAATCTTGAAAAGTTTTGAACAAGTTTTAACAGTTTCCGAAAATCATTATATTTTTTATCAGAATTTTCTGTTAATTGAGTTGAATATATATTAAGAATGCTATTTTAAGAGCATTAAAAAAAGTATCCTATCTTAAAAGATTGAACATTATTGTAGTCCACAGTTTTAGGGTTCAAGGTTTTCATAAACTTGAAGTTTTTTGAGTTAAAAAATCAATTTCTAAATTTGAATTCCCTCCAAATCAAGGAAGTCAATACTTACAAGAATAGACAGAAAGCTAAGTTTTGGTGGGAATTCAAATCTTGAAAAGTTAATAGAAAATTACAGTTTCAGAAAATCTAAATATTTTTTCAATCAGAATTTAGTTAATTTAGAATGTTTTCTCAATAAGAACTGTAATTAGTCCAGAAAATTGGGGTTTGAGCAATACTATGTTTTTCCAGCACTTTGTAACTTCGAATTTCGCAAAATAATATTTACAGTTTCAAAATTTTTGCATACGCAATTTAGATATTTTAAGAACATTAAAAGTACTTCTATCTCTTTTTTGAAGTCCACAATTTTCGGTTCCATTTTTTTTCATAAACTTGAAGTTATTCAATTTTACGAGCTAAAAATCAACTTCCAAATTTTCATGATCTCTCAAATTCAAACTTCTCCTTACGCATGTCTAGAAGATTAATCCCTTCTACCAACAAAAAAAGTTTCCTCATCTCGTCATATCCACTCAACACTTGTCAAGTGAACGAAGAAGACATTGTCAAGTAGGATTACTGTAGATATTGATGGGGAGGGAGTCGATGCGGGAAGCCGTTAATCTCTAATCCACTTGTTACCCCCACTTAGTACATAAACATGACAGTTGACACGGAAGGACAAGGGTGAAGAAAAAGAGTTATTGGGAAGTCAGGTGGTTGCAAAAATTAGATGGAGGTGGGATTTGGAGGGATTTTGAGAATCTTTATTGGAAATGAAACTTTTTTTGGAGTACGGTAGTTCTTGATTTCGGATATAGGTGAAAGTCATAGTTACGACGAATTGTTAGAACCAGATTTGAAAAATTTAAGAAAATCCACAGAAACAGAAACTTTTTTCAAAATCTATATGAGCTAACCGAATTTTCTGAAAATCATTTAGATGGATTGGAAATTCAAGCTTGAATAAAAATTCAAAAAACTGGGGAATAAAAAATTATCAAAATTTCAAAGATCAACTCAAATGACTCCACATCAAACAACAATTCAAAGGACCGATAAAATTGCTCGAAATCCATGTGAAACAGTAAAAAAAATTGAATGAGTTCCAAAATCTTGAGCTTTTTTCTTGGATATTTTGGTTTCTAGAGGTCCAATATAGATGAAAATTATACAGATCGATAGAGAATTTCAAGTTTTCTAAAGTTGGAACAGAGCTGTGTAGCATTTTTTGGATTTCGGCCATGATGGAATACAAAGTATTAAAACCAGATTTCAAAATGTTAACAAAAACCACAGAAACAGAGACTTTTCTCTATGTTTTTTTAGATGAACAATTCAAAGGACCGATAGAATTTTTTGAAATCCATTTGAAACAGTAATAAAATCGAATAAGTTCCATGAACTTGAACTTATTTTCTTGGTTTTTTTGGTTTCTAGACGTCCAATATTGATGAAAATTATACATATCGAAAGGAAATTCGGAGTTATCTAAAGTTACCATCACTTAAAGGTACTTAACACTAACACATAGCATTTTTTGTATTTTATCTGATAGCTTTTCATAAAAACTATAAACCAGAAAAGTTAAGCGCCAAAAGTGCGCCAGAATCTCGATTACCTAACAAAACGTCAGCAATTGCGCTCTATTGTGATAAAAATAACTAATTAGACCCTAGAGTCCGTTCCGCAATATGGAAGGAAAAATTGCACTAATAATTTAAAAAATTTGGAACAGTAATTTTCTCCAAAATTTTCAGTTTCAATTTTCAATAATTACATTGAATTTCGCTAACTGTGGAATAACCCTACAATTGACAGTAGTCTCCAAAAGCCGTTGTTTTTTTTGGTACTTAACCCTTCAAATCAACAAGTACTTCTTCTTCTTCTTCTCATCTGTATCACCTTGTAGCCATACATACGTGTCAAGTATGTCATAATAGACACAAAAAAAGCGGCACTTTTTGATCTAAAACAATAGAAGATGACATCCGAGAGAGAGAGACAGTGTGCTCTTCCCTTTTTCGGCGAGTTTGGATGAGCAAGGGGTAACTTGAGAAGGTGTTAGGTTACTGTACTGGGAAGTAGATAGGAAATGGCGGGAAAAATGAGGGTTCGGGGGAAAAGTTGGGTACTGTTTCGGGGAATTGAGAATATTGTCAATGATGCATGTAATTTTCGAATCGTCTGTAAATGCCTTGAAACTGAAACATATTTTCATTTTTGAAGGATCTTCTATAATTTATTTGAAACTGAAAATATCTCTCAATCTTTTTTTTTTTGATTTTTTGAACTTTTCAGAGCACTACCAAGAGTTTAACCAATTAGCGTAAAATCTGTATTAGAAAGACAAAAAAATATTTCAAAATTCCCAAAACGAATCATAACATCTGATTTGAAACATAAATTGTGGATCAATTTTTGACGAGGATTCTAATGAGACTAATTTCAATCCGTTTGAATTTCAAGAATGTGCTCATTTTGAGCCCAGATTTTACCGTAACTACAGTAGTCCTTCCAAAAACCATTCAACACCTTCTTGAAAGGTCTGGCGTAATACAAGTGTGTTCCCACCTCGTTAACTTATCTTGACACTAAAGTGTTGCAAGTTTCAAGGGGTCCCCTCTAGAGCTGTTTGATTAAATGGGGAGTACACAAATTCTAAAAATTAGACATTTTCATATAAATTGATGTAAAATCGAAGAAATTATCTTGAGAATTTGACCTATATCTCTATCAGAAGTGATTTTCAGGGTGTGCTCCATCAAATGATACTAAAATCAAGAAGTTTACAATTATTGTACTCCCTCTTTAAAAGGCCCAATAATTCTTCAAATGAGACAAGAAGGGCTTGAAAATTTTTGAAAATTTCTTACGTTTCAAGTTTGGGACCGGAAAAAAGCAAGAACTCTTTTTACCTTTGACCATTCACCAAAACACAAGAAGAACTAGATAAAAAATTGAAAAGATTTTCAAATTTTCTTGAAACCGAAAAATTTCAACAATGCATCACTTTGCTTTTTCTAACCTACAGTAATCCTTTCCATTGAAACTGTAAACATTTCTTTCTCTTCTCACACCACTCCCTCTAATATTTATCCTTATCTCCCTCCCAACTGTTCACACATGTCGTGTTACGTAAGAGTCACCCATCTGATGGCAGTTATTATTATTATTACTATATTATTATTATGGTTATGCAGTGTGAAGAAGAAGAGAAGATACAACACAGTGGGAGATTACAGGCAAACACTTCCTGTTTGCTCTTCCTCATGTCATCACTACTACTGTATTGACATGACTGTATTTGGAGAGATGGTATCTATGTGAGAATGTTCCCAGGAGATGAGATTGACACGTGTTGGGGAGATAAGGGATTCACTAGATAGGCAATTTTCAGTAGAGCGCGATAGCAACATCGTCCTTAGGTAAAATTTGAAGGTCTGAAAAAGTAGCTTCCAAATAACCGAATTTTTTGAAATTTTGTAAATGTATAGAGCAACTAAAGAGCTCCATTTTTGTAGTTAATCACTTTTTTTATAGGACCACGATCCAGTCAGTTAGGTTGTGAAGAAGCGAAAAGGCTCAAAAATGGTAGAAATTCGAGAAAACTTTGAAACAGAGGTTTTTAGTTTTCTGAACCTCAACTCTTTTATGATTTTCAAAGTTTTCGCTACTTGATTTCCAAAAAAACTGCTGAATTACCATTTCAAATCCCTCCCGCTTTTCCAAAAATCTTTGAAATCTTGGAGGTTACTACAGTTTTAACTTCAGTAAGTTGCGTTTTCTATCGAAATAGGTCAATTTTGAGGGTCGGAAAAAGTGGTTTCCAAATATCCGATTTTTTTTAATTTTGCGAGTTTATAGAGCAACTCAAGAACTCTATTTTTGTAATTGACAACTTTTTTATAGGACCAAAATCTAGTTAGTTAGGTTCGCAAAAGCCAAGATGCTCAAAAATGAGCCGAAAACTTTGAAACGGATACTTTTTAGTTTTCTGAACCTCAAATCTTGTATTATTTTTGCAGTAGCTTTCATTAATTGAGTCCATGCCAAGACCTCCCCTTTTCCAAAAATTTTTGAAACCGAAAATAATCATGATTTTCCACCAACCTTTCTTCGATATCCCTGTTGAGGGCCTGCTCCGAAACATGTTGCTCAATTTTCTACCTGAAAACATTCCAATTATCGATATAAAATAAACAGACACTTGATGACGTAATTTCAAGATGCCAATTATTACGCGAGGAAAACATACGGTAACAGTAAGAAGAAAAAGCAACATTATGTTGGCAGAGAGATTCAATGAAGTGGAAGGGGAAACATGGGATTATCCAGAATTGGGGGACACGGTTGTCAGCATTACCGTAATCGGAATATGGTTATTACCAATTAGGAGGGAAGAAAACGGGATTAGAACTTGTAACTTTTAGGGGGGATGTCAAGAAATTAGAAGGTAAATAGGGATTTGAAGAGAAAAAGTTTTACTGTTTCAGGTTACAGTAAGATTATAAACGTTGTTCGAAAAGTAATGGTCCATTTGATCAATTTCAGATTTGAAAAGCTATAATTACAGTTTCAGAAATTAGTCAGTTTGAAAGTTAACTTCAATTTTGCATTATCATCTGCATTATTCTCAAGTAAAAAGTGTGTTTGCCAGTTTTACTACAGTGAATCGAGAAGTTGGAGCAGCATTACAGTTTCAAAAAATTTAGACAATCTATTTGGAAAAGTATAAACTGATCTCATGGCTCATGGTTCTACTAATTTTAAAAAGCTTTAAAACAAAAAGACCAAATTCGCTCCATTGCTAACGTTGCTAAAATTCAGATGACCCCGTGTACTCCTCGTGGACCATCATATACATTTCTCTATTTTCTCCTCCTTTTTTCTCTCCCCTATTTACCACCACCCATCGTTAACATACATTTATTTTTGCTCCAAACCCTCTGAACCCATTCTCAAATGTCACCTTTCTCTCTCTCATTTACATATACTGTTTCGAAACAAAACTAAATGTGCGCGAAGACACACAGAGACACAACAACTCATTAATCTTCGATTCCGCGACCGCATGTTTTCACAGAAAATGGATTTTGGGAGAGTGGAGAGCAGGAGAAATCAAGGGACATTTCATTTGGGTTCAAAGTTTTACTGTTCCAAGTAAAAGCAAATGTTCAATGCTCATTTCATACAGACAATAATTCGTTGGGAAGGGCAGTATGGCGGCGTTTTTTTCCAGAAAGAGAGAAACAACTTCGTCGCGCCGCAAAACCGAACCCGCGACTACCGCGCCGCCGCCCAGCGCGTTACCAACTGCGCCACAAGCGTCACAGTCAACGCGAGGGTGGAGGGCGTATATGAATAGGGTACGCGACAGAGGCGAGCAGGGACTCTGGTCAAAGTTTTGAAAAATTCAAAACAATGAATGTGTGCACTTTTTTATGAAATCTGTCCAAATTGAGCAAAACAATTTCTGTTTCTAATTTTTTTTGTAAAATCAGAAGTTTCTTGTTATGGCAATCCCACTCTCGTAGAGTAAATTGAGTATTTAAACAAAACCAAAATTTCCAAACTGTTCAAAAACTCCATCCAAAATGTTCCTCTCTTCCGTTCTCCATCTCATCTCCAATTTCCGCCTTTTTTAGAAGGTTAATCACCTGTATTCGTTCCCTTCATCTCCTAAAATAAGAGACGGTGTTAAATGAGACATTCGAAATTATTCAAGGTGGATTACTGTATCAATGTTCCAAAAAGTCTGTGTGGAGGTCTATAGCCTCATTAGACTCGAGGCGAGAGAGCACGAAGAATTGAGAGACGCAGAGAAATGAAACGAGTTCTTTTGGCAATTAAGATGAGGAATCGTGTTCGTGTGTGGTCGTCTTCGTCATTTTGAAGAAGTGATTTTGGAAAAATGGAAATGAGAAACGAAATTGTTGCCGATTTTATGAGACCCCCCCTTAAACGATTCAGGGTTTTAAGCAACAAAAAAAAGGTAAATAGGTCTTGGAGGGAAGAAAGAGGGACCATAAAACTACAGTAATCCAGTTCAAGATCAAAAGGGATTAACCGTTTTGAGGAAGAGTTTTATGGTTGGAAATAAGGGGGAGCGGAAGTCTTGGAAAAAAAGAATATAGGAAGAATGGGATCTTTTGGGATTCAACAATTTTAAGTGGATGATTTCGGCCCTGAATTATTAATTCGAACAATTTTAGACTGTGTTTCAAAAAACTTTGAAACAGTAGTCAAGATTCAAAACTTTGGTGGAATAAATCTTTTGATGGACTTCATATTTGTGAAGATTGATCAATTGTTGAAATTTCAACTTGAAAGTCCTGGCATTGGAATTCAGAAACAAAACAGTTTCAAAACTTCTCGAAACATTAACCATAATTAGGCACCACAACGATTTTTTCAAACTCAATCATTTTTCACATTTTTTATATCAAAATGTTCGCAAAAAAATTCTAAGTATTCTCCCAAAATTTCAAAAGAAACCGAGTAAAAAGGAGCCGAGTAAAAAGCATTTGAAAATCAGTAAAAATCGCGATTTTCTCCGCGCGAGGAAATTAAAAAGAGTGTCGGCTGCCGACAGGAGTCGAACACCCACCGCGGCGGTGGTGTTCCAGCGCGTTAGCCATTCCACCACTGGAGGCAAGTCGGTGCGGCGACGAGAGGGTAGTGATAAGAGTGAGCTGCCGGCGACTCTAATTTTGATCATTTTCGCGACTTTTTCGTTGAAATTTCAAATTTTTCAGTTGGAAAAAGAGCTGTAACAAAAAATGGCGAACTACTGGCTGAAAACAAAACATGTTTCCTAATGTAAAATTGTGCGTAGAATCTGATGGTAGTGAGAAAATATGTGAAGTCGACCTGTAACATAGCGAAAAACGACAAAAACTGCTTAAATTAGGAACCATGCGATTTTTGGACGAGTATTTGAGTAACTCAAATGTGCTCAAATGCTTTCAAAATCAACCACCAAGTAAAATTAAAGTTGATTCAATGATTTGATGAAAAATAATCTAAGATTGTCACTGAAAAAATATTATGATAATTGCTGAAAGTTTGACCTAGTGGGGCAAAAAATGACGAACTAATGACTACATTCTGATGACATGGAAATATTTCCAATCCAAAAAAGTATCTAAAACAATTCGCAAAATATGTGAAGTCGATCTGCATTACCTTCATTTAGACAATTTTCTGCTGACGAGTCCAGTTTTCTTCAATTTATTCAAAAACCATACAGTTTTTTGAAAAACCATTGTTTTATTTCGATTCTACGTAGTCGATTACATAACGACACCAAATTTCATAAAAATTGGTCCATCCTGTCTCGAGTTATACACTTTCAAACATGCCAGATACCCCCGCGGAGAAAAAAAATTAGGCTCCGCCCCCTCGCGTTGCGGTGCCTAACCATAATTTTAATATTTGCTGGTTTGGATACTTCATTAGTCAGATACAAAAGCGCATTTGGACTGTAGAATTTATTCAAAAAGCTAAATTGGAATTTGATTCCAATGGCCTCTTTAGAATCTCATAAAAAATTTCAAAAATCTCAACTTTTTACTGTTTCGAAACTTTAAGAATATATAATAGAATTAGACCGAGGCGTTCGATATGCTTTGATGTTTTGACGTTCCACTCATAATATGAATTTCTGGAGCACAAATTGATAAAAGATCAACTAGATTGCTCAACTTTGAAAAGCTTGCAATCAAAAAAAAGCTTAGAAAACCTATTTTCCCAAATTCCAATTATCTAGAGTTTCGATTACTGCTTGAAAGGGTTGTAGTGTAAAATCTGTATTGGAAGGACAATTCTAATTGTAAAAGAAGGGCCCCTTAATGAGCTCAAAAAGAGCACATTCTTGAAATTCAAATGGATTGAAATTAGTCTTATTAGAATCCTCGTCAAAAGTTGACTCACAAAATATGTTTCGAATCAGATGTTATTATCCATTTTGAGAAACCAGAAATAGCTTTCAAAGTATTGTAAAAATAGATGGGCATGTAATTCTATAACTGACTTTATTGTTTACCGTGAATTTTGGTCCAAATCGGGTTAAATTTCAATTTTTGACTCCAGAATCATCCAAAATGGCTCTGAATGCTCCATTTGCTAGATGGAGCATCTTGACCTATTCGGGCCTATTTTTTAAAACCGTTTTTGCCCCGCTCTTTTCAAAATTTGCACAAAAATGGCATGATTTGGACCAAAATGGATTATATGAAATCCGCGGTATATAAGATCGACTAAACGGCTCAACTTCAAAAAGCTCTCAACAATTTAGAGATAATTTTCTGTTTCAGTTACTAAAATAATTTTGGATCCTGATTTCTCAGCCGCTACTCGTCTAGATTTGATCTTCCTACACTCTACATTTCAGAAAGAATTGCTTCAATTTCAGAAAACTTTGAAATTTTTGCAGTTTCTCTTAACCCACCTCCCAACCCCTTCCTCCCCATAAAAATGCTCTCCTAACTTGTCAAAAATTCAGAATTCATTACCATTCTCATATACAAACACACATATCGGCACTCTCTCTACCAAGTCATTCTCAAAAACGGTAATTTGCATTCTAATTTATTCTCTCTCTTTTCCATTTCAACACCACATTTTCTCCCTTTTGGCAGAAGCGGTAATTGTTGCCGTGTAGTAAGAGAGAGCGGGGACACATTTTTATTGACCAGAAAATCCCATTAATCAAATGGTTAGATGGTATAGAGAAAGGGAGACATGGGTGTCTATTAAATTTGGGGTGGGAATTTTGAGGGAAGTAAAGGAACATGAAAGAGTGAATGGGAAATTCTTGAAATCGAAGATTCTGAAATAATCTTTGAAACAACAAAAATATAGAGAATGGACAAAAATGAAATTGGAAATCCAATTTACGGATATACCTGAATCCGTGAGGCTCAATTGAAACAGAATGAATATTATTCGAAATTTCAAATAAAAAAGATTCCCGTTTCAACAAAAAATTGAACTTTTTGTTAGCTCAGTTTACCTGTTTGTTTGTGAATTATGTTAAAATTTGAAATCTCGAAATGGAAAATTAAAAAAGGAACACAAAAATATCTCTCTCATTTTTTTCTCTCAAATCGAAAACCAAAAGAAGTGAGTAAGATTCCCATAAAGTTTTTGCCCCCCGTCGCGAGGATTTTGAGGTCAAATGTTTCAAGTTTTCAACAGGCAAAAATAAGAAGAAATGAGATTAGGATTAGAAATGAGAAAGTGACGGAAGTCTTGAGAAGTTCGGGGATTACTGTAGAACAAGGGAAGAGGTAAAAGTTTTGGGTTTTAGGATTATTAAGTGGACTTGAAATCCATGAAAAAATCTATATTGAATGGCAGAATAGTTGAAGGGGGATTTTGAAACAGTAATTCCGAAAAAATTCAAGACTTGCAAAAAATACAGTTTCAGGAAGCAATTTCTAGAAAACACACCAAAAGTTATATAATTCTCTCGGTTTTCTTGGTACCAAAAAAATACATTTTCAAACAATAAGGCCTATGATTCTGTTTCCGGGGTTTCTGGGTCATTAGTACAGAAAAAGACAAAAATTTTTAAACCCAAGTTTGTAAATTTAGAGCCAGAGGGTTACTGTAGTTTTTAAAAATACTATCTCTGGAAGATAAAAATTTTAAAAATAATTTTTCAGCTCAAAAAATTTACTGTTTTTGTAAATTTTTTCCCAAAGTTTCAATCGACCATAACTTATCTCATTTTCGACCGATTTTGACCATTTCCAGACCGAAATAATTGAAAAATTGTTTGAAAAAATTTTAAAATTAGAACCTCGAGGATCATTTTGGTCCAAACATGATCGATATTGGACTAGAATCAAAAACAATGGGAAAATTTGAATAATTCGGGAGTTTCTAGGCCATTGGTATATATTTTTCAGTAACTGACGCAGCCAAAAAAATCATATTGAAATTCCCAAGATCTTTGAAAATTCATATTTATTTTAAAACAGTGAATTTTTGGACCCTCTCTAGCCGAAAAAATGTATTTTTTCAAACTCACAAGTGGATTTGAAATTACATATTTTCAATCAAAAATAACGACGAAAAACCGATTCTGAATTGCAGAATAGTTTATGGGATAATTTTGAAACTGTAAATTGGAAAAAAATCAAGATTTGAAAAAAAATTACAGTTTCGGAAAGCAATTTATAGAAAATACACCAAAAGTTATATAGTACTCCTAGTTTTTGGGAATCGGTACTAAAAAATATAGACAATTTTAAACAATGTGGCTTATGATTTCGTTTTGAAAGATTCTAGGTCATTAACAAAAAAGAAAAGAAAAATTTGTTAACCAAAAAAATTTTAAATTTAAAACCAGAGGGTTACTGCAGTTTTAAAAAATACTGCCTCTGGAAAATAAATACCTTAAAAATGCTGTTTTGGATCGAAAAATTACTTTTTTTGTAAATTTTTCCCAAAGTTTCAATCCACCATAACTTGTCTATTTTTCGACCAATTTTGACCATTTTCAGACCGAAATAATTGAAAAATTGTGAAAAAAATATTTCGAAAATGAAACCTCGAGGATTATTTTGGACCAAACATGATCAAATTTGGGCAAGAAAAAAATGAAAAAAATGAGGAAAATTTGAAGAATTCGAGATTTTCTAGGCTATTGATGTAAATTTTGAAGTGACTATCGTATTTGAAAAGTGTATCGAAATTCCCAGAAAATTTATAAAGTTTCATATTCTTTAAAAAACAGTAAAGTTTTCACAAAAGTAATCATACATCTGAAGAGCTGAAAAACTCCAGATACTGTATTTTTCTAAACTACAGTAATCCTCTGGTGGGAACACAAAAGGTGCGGTTTCCCTTCTAATCACTCATGTTCTTCTTTTTCTTTTTCCCTCAAATTTTCCGACGAGACAAATCCTAGAAAAAACCGTTTTCTTTTTCTCTGCATCTCTCGATTTCCCCCACTCTATCTCCTTTTTCTCCGGACTACTGTGTGAATTATGCTTTCATCTGTGTTTAGGAGGGAAAAGATAAGACTGTGGTTGACCATTGAAGAGAGAGTGTGTAAAATGAAGAGACGCAGAGATGGAATACAAATAAATGAGCATCGGGGAGGCATCTTCTCGTGTGAATGACCACACGTTGGAGTGATTTTTGAAGGTTGTGTCCTCTGGAGGAATGGAAGAAACTTTTTGGACTTGCGGTGAACTTTGGAAGAATACATCAGACTACCAGCAAAAATTCTAAATTTTAATTTTGGTAGAGAAAGATTTTGAAACAGTGAAAAAATTCTGATCTGGTAGAGGAAAAATCGCAAAAAAAAAGTTGACCATGTCGACTTTCTATGAGTAATTGAAATCGAAACGGAAGGTGGGATTTTTTCGAATTTTTCGGGTAAGGGATTTTTGAATCAGTGTATTACTATGGGTAGAAAAGAAATTACGGATTTTTGTTATTAGAAATTTCGAGATGGCTTTGGAACAGTGAAAATTTTGAAAATTACAAAAGAAGTTTCACGGTTTCAAAAGATTAACATAAAATTGGGGTTTCTCAACATTTCAATGCACTCACTACATTTCCATGTACTGGTCAATCAAAAGAAAACGCTAACTGGAAGAAAGATTTAAATAGTTACAGTTTCAAAAAATCAATAGTATTACAAATTTTTTGGAGTTTTTGATTTCCAATATACATTCAGAAAAAAAATCGAGGTATCAGTATTGTTTTAAAATTTTATAAATTCGCTGCTAATGGAGAAAATTCAATGAAGTTTAGACAGTTGGATAGGACACTTTCAGGATAGGACATTTCCACAAAGGGGGCGTAACATAATTATTTTTTTGATGAGATTTTTATATGGTTCGACGCAGAATTTTGATGAGAACAATAAATCCTCTTGGAGCATAGTCTGAAAATGCCTGGTTTTTGAGTTATAAGCCAAAAATAGGTCAAAAATTAGTACTGAGCGAGTGCAGAATTGCCACGTGGATTGAATCTGCACTCGCTCAGTACTAATCTTTAAGGGTCCCTCTTTAAGGGTCCAAATTTTGACTTCTTTTTGGAACTCAGAGGCGCCCAAAACACTCCAGTTGAGGTCTAAACTTATTACAAGAAATCCTAATTTTTCTAGATTCCAATTACCTCAAAATCTGTATTAGAAGAACATGCCCCTCTATTCTTCCAGCACCTAAAAATATATTTCTGAATTCTCAAAAATTTTTTGTGGGTCAATTTTTGACGAGGATTCTAATAAGACTAATTTCAATCCGTTCGAATTTCAAGAATGTGCTCATTTTGAGCTCATTAAGCTCCTTCTAATCCAGATTTTACGGTATCTAAAGTTTCAATTACTGTTTCAAAGTAAATTCTTCAAATCCTGACAATCTCAAAACCAGATCATTGAAGACCATATTTGAGGAAAACTTGTTCAATCTGATCTAAATTTAACTACTTATTTTCATAAGAAAAAACTAAATTTTCTGCTTCAAAAATTGTTTTAACTTTTTCACTGATTCTTCCTTATGCTTCTATGATTGTTGTATTCAAAAAATCCTTCAAATTTTCAATTCTCATTTCTGTACGAAAACTCGAAGCTACCCTCCACCTCTTATAATTTTTATTCCGATTAGTGACAGATATGGGAAATTAGAAAAAGTTGAGATTTTGAGGAGAAATATAAGACCTTGAACGGAAAAAAAATGAGAGAAAAATGAGAGAAAGGGATCAGGGAGTGTGAAAAAAAGCATTTGGAAGAAGATATGAGGGAAAAAAATAAGAAAAAAAGAGAATTTTGAAACTTGAATGAAAAAAATCGAGAAGAAAATTGAAAAATCGAAATTTGAAAAAGGAGAAGGGTTCAGAGGTATTGAAGCAAAATTCCAGAGGGTTTAGAAATATGGGGATTCTAAAATTCTATTTTAAAAAATATAGAGATTCTAAGAAAATGCAAAATTGTGGTTCTGAGATTCCAACTCTTTAAAATTCTGGAGTTCAATAATATCTTGAGATTCTTAATTGAAGTACCAGACCTTCTAGAAGCTGACAAGCTAAACTTCAGAGGTTGAGAGAAGATTTAAAATCTTACTAAAATGGAATTTTTTGGTACTGTAATCCATAGTACAAAATTATCGCGAATAAGGCTAAAACAGAAACTTTTGTCATGAATTTTGATTGAAACATGGATTTTTTTTTCAAATTGAAAATCTCAGAAACTAAATACCAAACGAAAATTTCAAAGTTGCATAAAGAAGGAGATAATGAAAATTGGAATTTCAATTCAAAAAAAATTTTTCAGTTATTGTACACAACAAACATTGAACAAGAAAAAAGATTTCAAAGAATGAAAAAAATTGAAACAGGAAGAATTTTCAAAAAAAAAAATAAAGGAAGAACCCTTTTTCAATGGAAAAAAGGTTTGAAGAGTACTGTAATACAACAAAAATAACCAGAAATTCTAGAGAACTGATACAGTAACCTTTGGAAAACCCGGGTACAGTATCCCTTTTGAAAAAAATTACAGTAACCCAAAAACTGTAGAAAAATCAAGAAAAAAAACAAAGATATGGATATCCAAACTATTCTAAATTTCGAAACCTTGAAGAATAGAATACAGTAACACTTTTAGATCCCAAAACCCCTATTCCAAAACAAATCGAAAGTGATCATGAAAGCTACAGTAATCCCAAAAAAATCCTAGAAACAACTATAATTATCACTAAAATCCAGCCTGTTCCCACCTGAGGGGCAATGACCATTCAAAAAAAAGAGGCAACATATAGAGAGATAAGAGAGCTCCGCGCGGAGCAACAGTATTACTGTATAAGAGACGCAGAGAAAAAGAAGAAAAAGAAGAAGAAGCATGTCGTCGACCCCACGGAAGGATGCGGCGGAGGAAAGAAGAAGAAGAAGAACAGTCACGAACCTTTCCGCGCGGAAAAATTGGAAAAAGAGAGGGAGAGAGAAACAGAAACTTTCGGAGAAAAAGGGACAGAGAAGAATCACGGATTATCACATAGTTAACAGGATTTCTCGATTTGGGGCTGGCTCTGGGGTGCCTTTGGCGCCTTTTTAAGTTGAAATTTATTTAGTTTTTACGATACAAAGATCGATCAAAGTATGGCATATCTTTCGCTAACTTTTTATGAAAACTCTGAAACTGTAAAATTTTTAAATAGAATTTTCTGAAGTCGAGATCTTCAAAGACACTATTTTCGTTCGTTTTACTGGTCAATTATTCCGAGTCAAATCCATTTTAGAACTTGAAAAATAAATATTTTCTGTTTCAAGAAAATTTCTAAAACTTGAATACTATTATGGAAATCTTTACTAATAACAACCAGTGATTTCTGTATGTCTGTCTGTATGTCGCCAGCTGTAACTCAGCCCAAACTGAACCGATTTGGATGAAATTTTTACAGAAAGATCAGAAATTTGTCTACGTTGATGCCCATATGTTTAGATTTTTGATATCTCAAAAATTGAGCAAGTTACGGCTCATTTCCTGAATTTTCAGTACTAATTTCGGCATCGAAAATGTGTTGCAAGTCATAACTCTCTTCAGAGTTTACCGATTCTTTTGAGATTTTCACAGTTTGTTCCTGATTATATGAGGATGATGCACGTCTTTTTAGTTTTTCAAAATTCCAATTTTGAAGCATTCTGGACCACTTTTCATGAGCAACTTAGTTCATTTTTGCACGCGCGACGACAGAGAAGCAGAGTCGCGGCGGCAGAGAGGCGGCGCACACACAAAGTATAGTGGCCGACGCGAACCCGGTTAATGTCGGCCGCTTCTCTGAACTACCCCCGCCGGCAGGAGAGGAGAAGCCGGTTTAATTACCCAAGTTTGGGGGTGAGGTTCGGAATGGAGAAAGATAGATGGGTCGAATTTTATATCATTCTGTTCGTCTCGATGCGAGGAGACAGAATATGTAAGAAAATTTCAGAAAAATTGAATTTGAAGGGCGTTTATTGGGGTTAGAAGTTTGAAGATGTGTCTATTCTGACTCCGATAGCAGAGTCGTATAGAATTCCGTCTCCTTTTCCCGTATTCCGAATTTTTTCGACATCGGAAAAACAACAAAAGCCCCAAAACCTCGAGTTTGAAATCAATGAGTAATTTCATTCTGGAAGAAGATAAAGTGACGAGTTGCCGGAATTATTCTAACTTTTTTTCCAAAAAAAAAAGTGAAATTTCGAAAATCCCCCGTTGGCCAAAAGTGAACGTGTTGTGACTACAGTTTTCGAACTTCACTATGCGCGGAACGCGCATCAGATTGCGTTTGGGTAAAATGGAATAGAAAATGAATAAAAAAAGTGTTGTGGGTGCGAAGCATCAATTTTTTAATTCATTTTATATTTCATTTTATCGAAGGCTACAATAGTTAATAATAACTGATTTGGACAATAAGCAGTGGAGCCGCCAGCTCACCACTGTTGAGTCAAAAAGACCGCAAGCCCTAAGAAATGGAGCCACAGGCCCTGAGGAATGGAGCCGAAAGTTCCCCACTTTCGAGAAACGAGGGCCGCAGGCCCTACGGAATTGAGCCGAAGGTACCACATTTTTATGTGAAAAGGGCCGCAGGCCCTGAGGAATGGAGCCGAAGGCTCCAAAACAAAGAAACAAGCAAAGGCCAGGTGGTGGAGCCCCCGAAGGGGGCGGAGTCCACCTGGTTGGTATATGATTTGAAGACAATTTTATAGCATTTTGAAAAATTTTCCCGTTTCTGAAAACTTTGGAACTTCGAAGAGATTCTGAATCACAATTAGTCATTGATACTTTAATGGATTTTGAGTTTCCCAATTTAAAATCTAAAATTTCAGGGAATTCGAAAAAAAACAATTTCAGTTTCCATTTTAATACATACTCTTCCCTGTTCAAAAACCGCTTCCAAACTCGAAAGTTTTAAATAAATTTGGGTTCAAGCCAAAAAGAGCTTGATTGCGCCAAAGGTGCGCCAGATTCTTATATTTCTACTGTTACATAAGATGTGCATTTCGCCAGTTATTTTTGACTATCATAATTTGATATTTTTTCTGAAACAGTAGAATAATTTTCGAGTATGGAACTCTATTTCATGGTAGTTTAATTTCAAATTGAATTTCGATATAGCAGGTTTCTACCTCAGTATTTTCTTAATTCTATATACAGTGCATAAATTTCATTAGAGGTTTAGACTCATATTAATTATTCATAAAGCTCAGTATTTGAGTTTTTACTTTTGAAACAGTAAACATTTATTTGTGATTTTTAAGCCTTGTAAAATCTGAAATCGTATAATGTTTCCTTTTTCATCCCGAATCGAGTGTGCAATTCTAGATGATCGATAATGGTCCGACTTTTCCTAGAATAGCTTAAATTGAGAAGGCTCATATTCTTATTCGCCTTTACGCAACGTTATAATGTGGGTAATCTCCCACTTCTAATTATTTATTGCGTAATACCAACATCATAACTTTGATTACTGAAGAAGTGCTCATAAACGGCGAGTAAAATTAAACAATGCACTCCAAGATTTATATGAGGATTTTTTGAAACAGAATTTTCTTAATTTTTTAAAGCTGTTTTAAAAACTCAATTTAAAAAGTCAAAAAAGTCAATTCATCAAACTTGTTTTCTCTACCCTTCTAATGCGGAACTTCTGAAACAGAAAAGATTTTTTTCATGGCTCACAGGTACATGTCTACCTTGACAACCTCACAGTTGGAGACTCTTCCTTAGATGATTTCAACTGTAGATAGTGTCAGAAATAATGATGTTATGAGGTAACGGAAAAATGAGAGCAACATGGGGAAAGGATTTAGATTGGATTGGGAGATAAGAAGTGACAGGTTACGGAAACATTTACCCCAAAAAAAGAGGGAAAAGGGACCAATAAAATTACCGTAAAAATTATATTAGAAGGGCAATGGTAATTCCAGAGAAGGATTATTAAAATTAAAATTTTCGATAAAAAATGTTTGAATGAGACAGTAACTTTTGATGTAACTAATTTAATTGAAAAGTTATCGGTTTCACAAAACTGCTAATAATTTTGAATCCTTTTCCGTCGGATTATCCCTCGTTATAAAGAGTGTTTTATTAAAATTTTCAGTTACCGTAATTAGAAAGACATTTCCCTTTTTTCCAGAACATAGAAAAATAATTTGAATACTGAAAATAGATCATACCATCTGATTTGAAACATATAGTAAAAGTCAACTTTTGACGAGGATTCTAATAATACTAATTTCAATCCGTTTGAATTTCAAGAATGTGCTCATTTTGAGCCCTTCTAACAGAAATTACAGTAACTACAGTAGCTCTACTATGCTGAATCTGAGCATTGAACTAGGGAATCTGCGATCAGATAAGAAAACTTTTGAGGAACAGTGAAAATTTTAAATTTTTAAGGACTTTCAAATGAGAACTCGCTTCGAAAGAAAGCTATGAACAGAACTCTGAAAAACAGGATAGGAATTTTCTAGAAAAAAAGTATGGATGCCGAAGCGAATGAGAAAAAAATCGGAAAATTTGTCATAAATTGAAATACTACATTTTTTGGAGGTCAATTTCCAGTTTTTAGCAGTTCTCTTTTGAGAAATTCCTATTCCTTGTAACACCGGAAAATGATAAGATTATAATGATTTTTTCAGTATCTTCGAGTTCCGTAATCCCAAAATGTTGGATTCAAAACGCAAATTAACAATTTGGATCGGAAAAATCAATTTTTTAGTGTTGCATCTGTGCTCTAACTTCATTAACATCTTTTGTCTAAACACCTTCAAAAATTCAGTTCAAAAAATACAAAAAGTAGCGAAAACTAGAAAAAAATGCTCTAGTTTCTGTACTTTTCGATCTTTAAACTGTTTCACACCTTTCAATTTAGGGTTGATTAGCTCCTTCTAGAGTTTCCATATAATATTCTAATCTTCAGAAGCTAGAAAAAAAATACTGAATTCCCATTTAAAACTTCAACATTTTTATTGTTTCAGTACTAGTTTTGAAACTTCTTTCTCTTATTTATGATTACTACATTGTATGTATCATCAGTTACAGCTCTTCCCAAAACCGATATTTTCAATGATTCGGAATCTTACATCACATCACATCAATTCCAATTTCTTCTTCTGTTTTTAGACGGGGAGGACTAATCATGTCTCTCTTCTCCGTGTTCTTTCCCCTTTCCAAACTACATTTTCACTGATAATATTTGCTCTCTGTACCCGTATTTGAACACGTCGGACATTGACCGAAAAATACAGAAGAAGATTAGGTTTTTTTTTGAGCGGGAAATTTGAGGGGGGTGAGGAATTTACAAGGGGGAGAACAAGAATATGAATAGGGGGCGAGGGATAGGGAAGGAGAAAAGATCAAAGGTGAAGGTGTACTGTAGTTTTGAAAGTTGAATTTGTTTCGAGCTTTAGACAGTTTCAGAGTTGGAAAAAACCATTAAAAAACTTATGGTGATGGACATCAAGAATTGATGAAGTTTAGGAAAGAAATACAGCTAAATAGTAGAATGAAGATGCTCAAAAAAATAAGGGGTTTCGAAAATTGCTTACTGTTTCAATGTGAATTCTAACTTCTAAGCTTATGGTGAACTTCTAGTACAATAAGATCATCGAAATCTTAAAACGTTCGGTTAAATGAAAAATAGTTGAAACTGGATTTTATTTCTGTTTCATAAAAATGTTGATAGTTCCAGTCCTAGGGTGGATTGTTGATTTAAGAAAAGAAATTACTTCGAAAAATAGAAAAGTATTGAAAACTAAGTTTCTGTTTCAGAAAACTTACTAAATATAAGAGGTAAATTTTCCGCGCCATTATTCTAGAACATTTTTGAATTTTATATTATGGTTATCGAGACATAATCAAAAATTAGGATGCCATATTGGAAATTGTTTTGAAAAGCAGTATAAAGAACATTCAATTTTTCACAGAAGACTTTATTTTTGTTGCCGGTTTGATATTGCTACCGAACCGAAATTTAGCAAACTTCAGTTAACTGGGAAAATTTTTTCAGTTTCAAGATGTTTTGAAAATATGTGAACCGCATTAGTCTCGGTTTTTGGATGTTTGAGCTATTGAATTTAATTTAGAAACACTTTATCTTTTCTGTTTCGAAAATTCTTGGAAGTTAGTTTTGGATGAGTCAATACAATAGTTCCGCTTTGAACTGCGACAGTTAAAAAAACAGTTTTTTCTAACTCCGTTTGTTTGAAATTTCGGAAACTACCGTATAACTTGCATTAGAAGGGCATTCCTCTCTATTTTTCCAGCACCAAAGAATATATTACTGAATTCTCAAAATGGATGATAACATCTGATTTGACGAGGATTCTAATAAGACTAGTTTCAATCCGTTTCAATTTCAAGAATGTGCTCATTTTGAGCTCATCGGGGAGTCCTTTTATTAGAGATTTTACGGTATATATATATATATATATATATATATATATATATATATATATATATATATATATGCTTCAAATTAGTAAGCGACCCAACTAGTTTATCTGCAACGTTTAGAAATTTCAAATAAGTAATCTAAAATTTACAGTTTCAGGAAAATTCAATTAGTCTTGGCGTTATTAACTATCTAGTAGCGAACTCCGTCAAGCATGAAGTTTTTCATAAAAATTTCACTGTTTCAGACTCGATGCAAAAATGTTTACAGATGATTTCTAGACAATCCGCATTTTATACACATAGTCAGAAAGCAAAAAAATAATCGGCAAACTTAAAATTTTCAAAATATAAATGGGGACCGTCTAGAAAAGTATTTAGTTTCGCAACAAAATTGTTTTTAAAATCGATCTCTAAATTGATTAAAACTTTATATTTGACACCCGTGGCCCCAATTAATGACCTCTAATTAGTATCCAATTAAAGTTCAATCAAAGGTTACCTTAAATCCCAATCAATCAATCAAACAGGCACAGTCTATGAAAAAAGGAAGTCTATAATTAAACAACATTGGAAAAAAACCGTCTATTTTCATTTCAAACGGTACTCTGATGGTCATTCCAAAACACATAAAAATAGAGGAATTGGTTTAGTGTAATGTGTAATTTTCCAAAAGGCTTCGGTGGCGGGAGAAAAAAATTTTGGAAACTGTTTGCTCAAGTGACCACGGGGGGAGAAAAGGATGAAATATTTGGTTACTATTAGCTAATAACTACAGTAATCCACCGTCTGGACACAATGGACTGCCGATGGGGGGACTTGGAGGGCTGTGTAAATAGGATTGCCGACGGATGGAAAATTTGATTGAATTATTAGGAAAGAGGAGAGGATGAGCACATCAGCAGACTATTACGTAATGATTTAATGACGTTTTTGGTTGGGATGGAAAGATTTTGGAAATTTTGAAATTTGCGGGGATCGGGGGAAGTTTTCAGTTTGTTTCACAATTTTTAACTAATTATATATTTGGAATTTAAAATGCTTAAAGTTTATTACGGTTTCACTTATCTTGAAGTATTACGGTACTTTGAAAGGGAGTCAATTCTCACTTTACAGAGATTACCAAAAGTACCGTAGCACACATTTGAACCTTGATAATTCTGTTCATATTGAACAAAAAGTTATGAAAATTTGCTTGTTAGTAAAACTCAAGAGATCGGGTAAAAATACGATTAACGAAAAATTATTCCTTATTAAAAAAGCTATCGATTGGTTTAAAAATCGTCAAATTTCATAGGAAATGAACAGAGTTACGTCTTGTGTTGCCTGAAAGTTTCCGAAATCGCCAACTTTTCGGCAACACAAGGCGTAACTCTGTTCATTTTTATTGAAATTTGACGATCTTTTAACTAATCGATAGCTTTTTTAATAAGGAATAACTTTTTTGTTAAGCGTATTTTTACCCGATACCTCTGAAAAAAGTTATTCACATTTGAATTAGTTGCCGGAATGTTTTGTAAAAACTTTGTTACTGTTTCATTAATTTTAATTAATACGGTAGTTTGATTAAAAGCCAGTGGACAAATACTTTGATTAAGTTGAAGGTACACGATCGATTTTCAAGTCAAAAATTGCGCTTTTCTGCTTGAAAATTTGAAGAGAAATCACTGGAAAATTGTCGTCAAGTTCCCTAAGAGCTAAGCTCTTCTCGACGACTTGAAAGCATCAGATACTCCCTTTGGTTTTGCCCTCAAAACTAGAGCATCAGATCTTTCCTATTTTATTACATTTTTCCCGTTTTATTCACTAAATCATTCATTAACAACTCCATTTCCATTCCGTTGTCTTTGTTACACAGAAAAACCCTTATTTGAACGCCGCGCGCTAATGAGGAACGAGTGCTCCCACACGCGTACGTGTCGCGTCGCGGTCGACCTACATATTCGAAACTCTGGCCTAAAATCGGCAGTTGCACGTCGAACGGTCGTCGCGTACGGTGCGTTGCGACTCCCTCTCCGTTTGGAGCGTCCCATTAGTCGTTGGTCAGCGTGCTATCATTTTCCAGCCGCCAAACCACGTTTTGCGCGTAACTTTCACCCCATCCGCCACTCAAACCACATAGTTTGAGTGACTAGCACCTTTCCACCTTTTGGGCATCCTTTCGTAGTGGTTTTTCATCCCACGGCTCCTTTCGACGACTCCAATCGCCCGCCGTAGGGTTTTCCACACCTTTTGATAATAATTTCGAATATATATTTTATCCGCCATTTATTATCTTCCTTTCGTCATAATAAATGGATTCTTTAGCACATACCGTTTTCTGTTCTTGCACCGCTTATCTCTAACCTCTAACTTGTCTTTTAATACGTTTATTATCGTATTACGGTCTGAGGAGTCAGCGCCGACCCTAATTTCTCTGACTTCTCCGCAAAAATCTATAAAAACCAAAAAAGAAAGTCTAAAAATTGGTAATGTTCCTTTAAATTACAGTAGACATTTGTCATTTGCTGAGCTCTTGTCATGACCGGGGTGTCGAATCCTAGGCCAAAACTCAGTTTATAAAAGATTCTAGGCCGGAATTGAGATTTCTTGAAAACCAGTTCACATTTTTGTAAATTCGCTATATTTTTATTTTTTTCAGTTTTTTGACTAATTCAAATTCCACTGATTGAACACTCCAGCAAACAACTACCGTAATCCTTGATTTCATTTTTCCCTCTCCTCCTCATCATCTTCATGAATAACTCACTTTTCCAATCGGAATAAAATCTCATTAAAAATTTGACGACGCCACTTCAGAATACAACTACCGTACTCCATTTTCTCTCATCTATTTACCTCATTATTTCGTTTTGGAAAACGGAAAACGAGGAAAAATTGAATATTCTGATAGTGTCTTTGTGTGGAGAATTGTATTTGGATTTTTAGAAAAAAGAGGGGATTTTTGAAAAAAAATTTCTGTTTCAAAATTTTTGTTATAAATTTCAGATTTCCAATTATTCCAATGGTCAAGCATACCCATTATCTCAAAAAATCACAGAAAGTACCTGTCAACAGATGGTAAGAATCATGCCGACAAGAATACGGTACATAATATCAATAAAATGAATTTTTATGAGGAAAGAGGGGTTTGAGACATACCGCAGGAGGAGAAGAAGAACAGATGGTTTGATTTATTTGAAAGGCGATTATTAATAAGAAGGTCATTTGAAGGAATTCTCGACAAAAAGGAAGAGAGGGACGAGATTTTTGAAAATCTGGAAATGGAAACTCAAACTTTCTGAAATAACTCATCTATATTTAACAGAGCCAAGAAAATGATGATTGCCAGAATATCCAAGACAAAACAATTTTTATGTATTGTTAACTGTTTCATGAAGAATTTGAAAATTTGAGTATATTGAAAATTGAGTTCACAAAAAAACCCCCCACACTTTTTTTCTAGACTAGATACAAAAAAAACTGAGCCCATTTTTGAATTTCTCGCATTTGAATTAATCTCAAAAATTGTTAACAATCAAATTCCAATTCATGACTTCCATCAAATCGTCGAAATTCTGATGTAAACCGTCTGTTTCCAAGTCAAAATCAACAACTTGTTCAGCGCCTTTTTTGAAAATGATATCGTAGCTAATGTTGTTTGAAAACATATTGACTAGATAAATTCGATAACGGGAAATCCAAAAATGTGCTTCGTTTTGCTGTATCTTGTCTACAAAAGAAAGTTACGGTGATTTTAGTAACCCCAATTTTCCTGACGAATTCTTGGTAGAATTTTGAATTTCGACGACTTGATGGACATCTAAAAATCGATTGTCCATAGGATTTTTTTTGAAAAAAAACTAGTTTCTTCGGTAAAAAACATAGCCATTGGAATCAGTTAATTTCTTGCAGGAAATAATTTTTTAGAAACTGAAACTTTTTTTTTCGCTGTTCCTGATAGATTTTATTGTTTTTAGATTTTTAGTTGTTTCTGTTCACCTGGAATATTTTTTGTTCGAATATTTCAAAAAATACTTTATTTAAGGACCAAAAAATTAATAAACCAAATTTACAGACGCAATAATGTCTCTGATTTCCGAAGACTTATAAATCTTATCAATATCCGTTAATTCACTGATAAATATTTTCGATGGAGCCATTCGACGAATTTTCTCGAATTTTGAAGATGGACGACGATTGCTAGTGGCTTGTTCGAACAGTTTTTCAAGCTGAAAAAAATGAAAAAAAATTACCGTATTTACTCTAATAGACCGGCACCTCTATATGTCCGGCACCCTCTAATAGACCGGCAGTCAAATGATCATTTTGAAAAATAAACCGGCAGCCTCCAATAATCCGGCACCCCAAAAATTAATGAAATTGGAAAGTACTATTTTTTGAGAAATTCGAATTTTTTCCAGTGTTTTTCACACAATTTCAATATTTATCAGCATTTCGAATAGTGTTTGCTTTTTAAACTATTCAAAAAAGGCTTTATCATGCTCATTTTCAGTGAAAAAGCAACATTTTTTTGTTAAATTTTTTATAAATTGACTCTTTGAAAAATAGACCGGCACCCTCTAAATGACCGGCACTCTCTAATAAACCGGCATCAAAATGAGGACCACGAAAAATAAACCGGCATGCCGGTCTATTGGAGTAAATACGGTAACTGGAAATCGAAACTTTAAAAAATACCTGCTCAAAAGTGGAACTTTTCTGATATCCCAACAACAAATCTGCATCTTTTTCAGCGCGAGTGAACTTTGACTTTCTTCGATTTCTCTTTCGTCCTTTTGTCTGAAATTTGGAAAATGAAAATGCGCTCTACTGTACTTCACTCACTTTTGGTTTGACTACAGACTCGTTGACGATTTCCTGAGTCTTTCTTCTAGCGTTATAACGACGACTGGTTGGTTTTGGAGAATCTGTGACACTGGGTACTGTAGTTGTTGGTGGAGCAGTGGAGGATACGGTAGTTGGCACAGTGGAAGCCACAGCTCCAACACCAGCCGCCTGGTTTCTGATTCTCGTCGCCGCGGCTCCTTCGCTCTTCGGAATATTTTGAATTCCCGCCACCCCAGGAGTCGCAGCTACAGTATCCTTGGGTACTGTAACTGGTGATGCCAATGACTTTCGCCTGGCTGTTGGTGTTGATGGTTTTGATGTTTTTCCGCTACATTCAGTTGCGGTGGGTTTTGGCTTGGCGGCTTCTTTGGGGCCACAGGAGAATGAGGGGATGACGGCGTCTGGAAAGAATTTTTGAAGTTATTGTGTTTTTTACCTTATTCATAATTCTAGAAGTTCGCTGTTTCAAAATAATCATTCAACTTAAACTCTACCTCAACCCATGATAGATCGAGACCATTTTCCATGAAAAATACCCAACTTTTGTACTGAAAATTAGAAAAACATCTTACAAATTTCAACCGCAAGAATTTTTAAATTTCAGAACAGAAAATTTTAAAGAACTCCCTAAAAAATGTTTTCTGCCACAAAAACGAGTACAAACGGACCAATTTTAAGCGAGTTATGAGCGTTTGCAGTTTTCGTGAGAGACGCAGACACTGTCTCGTTTCTCTGCGTCTCTTCGACAACGAGAATGTCTGCTTTCTCTGCGTCTTTCGCGAAAACTTCAAAAGCGCATAACTCGCTTCAAAATGCGTTTTGAGCTACGATATTAGGTGTATTCGAATCAGCGAAAAATTCTGCATTTTTTGGAATAGGTGAGAAAAATAAAAGTTTATGATTTGAAAATTGATTTTCTCGAGTTTTATCAATTTTTATGCAAAAATATTGTTATTTTCGTAAATAGGGACGATTGTTTAAGTGAAAATTACTGAAATCCTACTTTACATTCAATTCCAAGCTCACTAAAAATAATTACAGTTTCAGACAATAACTATTTTTTTTCCGTAATTTACTGTTTCAATCATTCCAGTTTTTAAATCTCATTTCATTATGCTCTATTGCTTTTAAATAATCTCTTCCAACTCACTCGGATCCGGTGGCGGTGGTTTCCATCGTCTAATCGTCCTTTTCGGTGCTTCTTTTTCCTGATTCAACACTGTTTCCCCCGATGGTTTATCAATTAAAATTCGCTTCTTTTTCAAGTGCTTCTCCGCTTCGATTTTTGCATATTCTCGTTCTGCTTCAGCGTCACGACTCGCTTTCCAACGCGCTTTTTCTTCTTCGGCTTTTCTGGAATTTTGGGGATTTTTAGTTTCAAATTACTGTTTCAGATTTTTTATAATAAAAATTTGGTTTTCGTTTACTAATATTCCGTTCTATCTAATTGGATATAACTGTTCAAAATATATCTTTCAGAAACAGTCAATTTTTTTTGAAAAAAAAACTGTTTCAATAAACATTCTTATTATTTCCTCACTATTTTAGTCACTTTTCCATTTATCCAAGTTCTAAAAAAACCCACCCAAAAGCCCCTGTAGCCTTCTCCGTGGTCAATCTCCTCTTTTCTTCCATTTCTCTGGATTTCGCTTCTTCTGTAGCTGTCAAAATTCCCTTTGACAAATCCTTCATCTTATTTTGCAACAGGTTCGATCCACTTTTCATTTGTTTTCGGATTTCTTCCATCTGAAATGTAAACAAGTTTGTTTTTTAAATTCTGTTTCAAATCTTACCTGTTTATCGAAATCATCATTGATAACTGGTTTGATAACTTCGTAGACTTTTTTCGGCTTTTCCGCATCCTTGGATTCCAAACGTGACGACTTTTTGTATCTGAAATCCAAATCAATTTAAAAAACACGATTCTTTTTGCAAGTTGGAAAAAGTTTAAATCAATATTTCACAAATTCGATTGAGGATAGAAAAGTCTACTCGTTTCTAGTGGAATATGAGTGTCCAAAAGTGAGTTTTCGTATCAACAAGACCCCTTCGATTTCTTGGATTCTAGAAAGACTCAAAATAAGAAAAAGAAGAACAAGGAGAAGGTAGTCAAGTCGAAGCATGCATCGAAACCCGGCTCGAAACACGCCGCGATGATGAAGCAAAATAAAACGAAACACGGGAAGCGGAAGGATTCGAAGATGAAAAAGATGAAGAAACACTCGAAACACGATCCAAATAAGGCGAGGAAGAAGAAGAGTAAGGTTAGTAACGCTGACAAAGGAAGAAAAAGGAAACTTCCCATGCCGGGAATCGAACCCGGGCCGCGTGGGTGAAAACCACGAATCCTAACCACTAGACCACATGGGATCCGGTGGGAGGAGGCGGCGAGTGCGTATAAAAGAAGGGGGAAGAGAGCGCGCAGGGGCGGAGAAGGAAGGTAAACAGAACAATTTCAGGCGTCGAAAAAACCTATGGGAACCGGACCGAATGACGTTCCGGTAAAGAAGGCACAGGCACCAGGGGAAGTGGCAGTGGAGCCAAAGAAGGAGGGATCGGGAAGTCTTCGAGTGGAGAAGACACAGTTGTCGGATGATAGTGCTCGGAGGAAGAAGGAGGAGAAGGAGAAGAAAAAAGTGATGAAGAAGGAAGAGAAAAAGAAGGAGGAGAAAAAGGTTGAAAAGAAGAGTAAAAAGGAAGAGAAAAACGTGAAAAAGAAGGAAGAGAACAAGCCGAAAGAGCCCAAAGTCAAACCGTAAGTTTGGCTCTTCTAGCTTCATTGGTTTCTGAGATACAACTGTTTGAAGTTTGACTACAAATTTCCTGATTGTAAAAAAATTAATTTTCATGCTGCTATCTCAACTGGTTGTCGAGATGCGGTGGTTTCAAACAATGCGCCAGAGAGACGCAGACAGTCAGACGCTCTGGTGTGTCTGCGACTCTCGCCTGCCAATCTCTCGTGGCCTCTTTTCAAACGCTTATATCTCAAGAACCGTTATAGCTATCAAAAAGTAGCTAACTAACAAAATGTGTAAAATTTTACGTTCTACATTTTTGTAGTTTACAGTTTTGTTCTAGCTCTTCTAGTTCTTGAGATAATCTCAATAAATCAAACTCGTTTCCAGTGTGCCACCGGGAACCGACTCTTCCCCACCGACACCGGAGAAGAAAGTGAGCAATCTGTACAACATTCTTGGAGACGTTTCAGATGTAAACGAAATATACTCGCTGAATTTCTTGAATTATTGAAAATTCTTCAATTCTAAACTTTCAATTTTCAGACAAAGAGCAGTTTGGATGGACAGACTCCTGAGGAGAAGGAGAAGAAGAAAGAAGAGAAAAAGGAAGAAAAAAAGAAGGAAGAGGAAGTGAAAGTGGTGGTGACTCCAGATGCGAAGACTCCGGATACTGTAGGACCACCGATGAAGGAGGAATCGAAAAAGGAGAAGAAAAAGGACTCCGGATCCAGGAAAGATAAGGAAAAAGAAGAGGAAGAGAAGCGTTTGAAGAAAGAGAAAGAGATACCGAAAGAAGGAAGAATCGATGGATATGATGATATGAAATTGGAATCGGATCGGGATAATTTGGAGGAAAAGCAAGAGGAAAAGAAGGAGAAAAAGGATGCGTCGGATCCGAAGAAACAGAAATCCGAGAGTTTGAAGTTGAAGAAAACACAGTCATTGTCACCGGTGGGTATTTTTGGAAGTTTTGGTTATCAAAAAGGTATAGTGAATATCAAAAAATAGAGCGCTCTAGAAAAAAGAAATTTTGAAACCGAGTAAAATTTTTTTTGTTAAAGTATGATTACAGTCAATTTGTACTCAAACTATTGTCCCAGTTTTAGTATTTACGAAAATAATAATATTTTTGCATTAAAATCGTTAAATTTCGAAAAAATCGATTTTCAAATCACGAATTCACATTTTTAAATCTTTCGCTGATTCAAATGCGCCTAATTTCGCTGCTCAAAACGCATTTTGAAGCGAGTTATGAGCGTTTGAAGTTTAAGTGAGAGACGCAGAGAAAACAGACAATCTCATTATCGAAAAGACGCAGAGAAACGAGACAGTGTCTGCGTCTCTCACGAAAACTTCAAACGCTCATAACTCGCTTCAAAGTGGTCCGTTTCGACTCGTTTTTGCGGTAGAAAATATTTTAAAGCGAATTCTTAAAATTTTCAGTTTAGAAATTTAACACTCGTGTAAGAATTGTTTTTTTGGTGGTTTGAGCGTTCAAATCAACAAAAAGTTAGATTATCAAAAAATGATTGAATTCGCTGGAAAATGGATATTTTGAAACCGAAAAACAGCTTGCTGACGAAGTAATCCAAATATCACTACAGGAACAAATAGTTAAATTGAAACCGAAGCAAAATTTCGAAACCAGAAATTTATATTCCAGGTCAACATTGCTGCTCCAATCCTCCCGGGACCACCTGGAAAACAAACGGTTGTTTTCAAAAAGACAACAATAACTGAAGATCAAATGAAGACTCCGCCAAAAGAAAAGTCGGAAAAATCGGGTCGAGTTAAGATCGTCGAAGCAGAAAGATCGGATTTGGATCAGCCGCCACCGGAGCCAGATTTTGTTCAGAATCACGGAGACACGAAGATCAATCGAATGGAGATCAAAAAAGTGGATTTGGATTTGGTCGGAAGGACTGGAATGTATTTGGAACGTATTGGAATGAGTGCCGAGAGAAAGGTAAAGGGTTTTTATGGTTCAATCGATGCAAAATTTTATGCTGATTCCGAATATCACAATGAAAACGCTAAAAAATCCTTTTCTGACCGAAAAAAAACGCCTTCAAAGTCGCGAAAAAGTTATCCCTCGTGGCCTAACTTTTGTTGTGTTTTCCACGTGGATTACAATTTTTACACATCCCACACGAAAAGTTAGGCCACGAGGTATAACTTTTTCGCGACTTTGACGGCGTTTTTTGGACCTGAGAAACATTTTTTCGATTTTTGTGGCGCAACAAAATTTTTTTAGCTTTCGGAAACCAAGACCAGACAAAATAAAATTTTTCGGTTTCAAATTTTTTGGAAAACTGAATTTTATGATTTTTTAAATGATGAGTTGTCAGCATTAGACATATTATTTTCCATAATTTTCAGCAAGCCTTCGACTGGATCGCCTACAATCGTCACGATATGAAGAATAAGCAGAAGGATTTCTCGAAAAATATGGCCAAGGCTCTCAGTGATATTGGCATTAATAAGTGAGTGTATATCAAGGATTTTTTTGTTGAAAATCAGGTAATCTCAGCAATTTTGAAACTGCGAAATTATTCAACTAGACGAGTTTACAGTCGGAATACCAGAGAACTTTTAGAAGTTCTTTGAAATTGGGACGTTTCGCAACTCTAGAAATTGGCTAACTTTGTTTATAGATGAATAAAAGATGGGAAATTTTACTACTAATTTTACTAGACCCTAATGTTTTTTGTGAATTATTTCAGTTCCAAAACGTAAAATTTTAAGAAGACGAATCGCAAACGTTTTTTTCTTCTTGAAAGAGTAAAATAGAGGTCAAAATTTAAGCTATACAATGTTTTTGACTCTTTTGAAATTTTGATATTCTGCAACTCTTTTCTGCACATAGAATTCGGCGATTCAAAATTCACAGAAATTTCTTTTCAAAAAAGCTATTTTAGCCCGAATAATACTGAATAATTCAATGAAAGTTTGAAAAAAAATATCAGAAAAATATGGCAGTTTAGTAACTCTAGAAATTGACTAACTTCATACATGTCCAAACCCGGGCCGGCCCGGGTGACCCGGCCCGCGGGCCGGGCCAGAGGGGAAATTTTCCCGGCCCGGGTAGAAAATTTTCGTCAAAATTTTTCCGAAAAAAAAATCAATTTTTCATGAAAAAGTTTCTGATTTGCATGAAAAATCATGAAAGTACTAAAAGTATGAAACATTCTAAAATTGAACAGAAAACAGTCAAAATATCGAATTTTTTCCCAAAAATTGACCTTTGAAAAAATTGTGTCTCAAAACCCGGGCAGACCGGGCCGGTAGAAATTCCTCCGCCGGCCCGGCCCGGGTTTGGACATGTATGACTAACTTTAGAGATTCGATCCCAAAGTTTTTGAAAATTGTTCAGTTCAAAAACAGAATAGTTGCGATATGTATTCAATGCAAATCATATTTCTTTTGGCTCGGAAATGTTTTTTGGCTTTTTTTGAAACAGTAAATACTATTTGCAACTCTTTCAGTTTATATTCGGTTCGAAACGATTGCAAGATTTTTAAGTTTTTTGTCAAAATTCACAGAAAATTTGGTTTTCAGAAAGCTCCTTCAGCTCGAATAATACTAATGAATGTTTGAAGAAAAATGTCCAAGAGGGGAATTGGGAAACACAAAATAACCTTACTGTTTCAATTTTTCCAAAACTTGAAACCGATTTTTTTTGAGATATTTGATAATTCAAAAACCATTCCAATAAACAAACCAATAATCACAGTTTTCCTTAAATTTTCAACTAATTTCCACAAATTTCAGACACCTCCTAATGCGTACCGTAATCTATCTGAAATCCCACGGACAAATCACTCCAAACGAGATGGACAAAGTTCTCAAGGAAATTCAGGCGTGTAAAGGAGAGATTATCAGTTTCTCACAAGTATCACATTTCCTCAAAACTCATTGTGAAACGTATCAAAATGGAAGTAAAGAAGCGATTTGAGATGAAGAAGAACTTGGATTCGAAAATGAAAACTTACAATACTTTCTCCTCTTTTTTCTCTTTGATTTCCTCAGATTCGTCGAATTTTCCAGCCATAGCTGAGACGGTTCCGAATCGACGCGCTTTTTGAGAGGCTACTTTCTGAAAGTGACTTTTTTTAAGCTCTATTGAAAATGAAGCGATTTTGCATACCTCATCCGTGGCCACTTTCTTCTTTGCATCCTCATCTTTCATGTTTAGTGCGGATTTGCGGAGAGCGGATTTGTCTTCCTGGAAATTTTCGAGAGAATTTTTTCCAGGTAACTAGTAAGAAAAATGAATCAGAGTAATTAAATCTAGGTATCTAATCGAGAACAAGAAACAACTTTGAAACAGATTTTTTTCAGAAATTTGATTTTGTAAAACAGATTTTTTCGGAAATTTGTTTTTACTGTTGCAGACATCGGACCAATTGGACATCCTAATGATTATTATTGCTGCCATACATCTTGCAACAAGAATTTTTTTTCTGAAACTGTGATTTTTATGTTATTTTCTGGCTCCAGTTTTTTGTATTACAGTACAGGCAAAAATGAATGCGCGCACTGGCATAGGTCACCTTTAAGGCTCTGAAAATTTGGCTTCCAGGTACCCAATTTTTTGGAAATTTTATGGGTGTATAGAGCAACTCAAGAACTCTAATTTTGTAGTTGACAACTTTTTTATAGGGCTAAGATCCAGGTAGTTAGGCTAAGCCAACTCAAATTTCGCATCATTTTGGAGCATTTTGGATTCCACGCGATCTAACTAACTGGGTTATGGTCCTATAAAAAAGTTGTCAACTACAAAAATAAAGTTCTTGAGTTGCTTTATACATCCGAAAAATTTTAGAAAAATTGGATTCCTAGAAACCACTTTTCAGACCCTCAAAGTTAACCTATTTCAACTGAAAACGCATATTCAATTTGACCAGTACTATAGCAAATAGATTTTTTCTAATAGTAAGAAGTGCCAGAAATTGAATATGGAGGATAACTCATTGTTGTTGATATCAAATTTTTGCCGTACATCAAGTAATTTTTCTAAAACTGTGATTTTCTAGCTTAATTCTTTTAGTTTTAGCATTACAGTACTGCCGAAAATGCCACAACTGACTTTCATTTGAAATAGGTCAACTTTGAGATGCTGAAAAAGTGATTTCCACATATCTGATTTTTCTGAAATTTTGCGGATTTATAGCAACTTTTAAGTTAAGTCTTAAAAGAACTGTCTTAAAAGAACTCTATTTTTGTAGTTGACAACTTTTTCATAGGACCAAGATTCAGGTAGTTAGGCGAAGGTTACTAACGTCAGTGTTAATTTCGACTATTTTTGAGCATTTTGGCTTAGACGCGACCTAATTAACTGGATTGTGGTCCTATAAAAAAGGTGTCAACTACAAAAATAGACCCTCAAAAATGAACTATTTTACTGAATAACGCCAGTGACAACTCATTCATTTTGGCTAGTACTGTATGAAACTGATTTTTTTAAAAAGAACTTCCAGAAATTAAATGTGTTTGTTATTGCTGCCAAATTGCTGCCAAACTATCATTATATAACTAGAAATGTTTTCTGAAACTTTGATCTTTTTTGGTTAAGCTGTTCTGACAGAAGAAACCTTCTGAGTATCTTCAATTTTTGTATTATCTTACAGTACCCTCCAATTCTTCTATCCACCAACCTTCCCAACTGCCAATGCAGCGGCTGCCTTCTCTTTCTTCTCCTTCTCTTCCTCTTCCTTTTTCTTTTTCTTCATTTCCAATTCCTTCTCTTTCCGTTTCTTCTCCTCTTCCTCTTCTCTCTTTTTCCTCTCTTCCTCTTCCTTCATTCTCTTCTTTTCCTCTTCACTTGGTGCCAGTTTTGTATCAATTTTCGTACCAACTTGAACTTTTTCCAATTTCGTCGGTTGAATCACTGCCTTCTTTGCAAAATCAGTCGCTGGTTTTCTATCAGAAGCGAAACGAGATGTTGATTCTTCACGAATGTCTTCGGTCATTTGACGAACGAATGTTGGGATTAGGTGCACGTCTTTTTGACCCTGGAAAGTGATTCAAGAAACAATTGTGGAGATTTGTAAATCATTAAAGCCAGTTTTTGGAAACAGTACTTTTTTTCGAGACTAGAAAATGGTTTCAAAAAATAGAGGGCTTGTTGGATACTCTGAAACTTGTTATTTGTATTCAGATGATCGTTCTGATTTCAGTAATTACAAAAATAACAGTAGTAGTATTAACGGGACACTTTTTCCCAGTAGTGTTAGAAGGACACTTTCACCCAGTACGGGGGCGGAGTCTGAAATATGATACCATAGCTGTAATTGTGCTGGAATTGTTTCAGATTGTTATCAGATTGCTCATAATCATTATCACTAATTGCTCCGACTGATAATTGCTGCTCCGTGAGATAATTGCTGCTCCGCGAGATAATTGCTGCTCCGCGAGATAATTGCTCTGTACGGTAGATGCTCCGCGAGATAATTACTGCTCCGCGCGTTAATTACCCCAGTGCGGTAACTTCATGAATAGGAACCATATTTCTTTATCATTATTGCCTTTTTCATGTTTTGTCTTTTCTCAACATCAGATTTGGTAAAGTTTTGATTTTCTTCGTATTCCTCAGTTTCGCCATGTTTTTTCACAGTTTTTTCCTTGTAAACCCTACATGCACCTTTCCAGTCACCCGATAGGCATATTTATGTTTCCCCAGCAAAAACAGTAAAAACTTGATAAAAATGTTCATGTAAAAGTAGTGAAAACACAATCTTTCTCAATGCAAAGACAGGGAAATTGTTAAAGTCTTGCCATCATGAAGAATGTTTTCCTGGCACTTGCTGCAAATCCTAGCAAAAAGATTCAATCGGTTCTTCCCTCTTGGTTTGTGTACACTCTTCTTCCTTTTTCAACTTCGTCACTGGCAACTCTGTCTTTTTGCACGTCAAAGATTTTCCAGATCGGTTACGTGGTCGTTTTCGCACTGAAAATAAATTTTCCCAAGCAATTAATCACCCGAAAAAAATGAACCTTTGGCCTGATCATTCAGTTTGACAGTTTTTTGAAGTGAAACAAGTTTCTTTTCATGAAAAATAGACACAAACAACTCACCAGGTGTTTTGTCTGGTGACTCCAAAAAGGCTGAAAAAGCAACCACTGCATCCAGTTGTACTGTTATAGGTAGAGTTATATCCAAATTTCGGAAAAAAAAAGTCTAACGCCTCTGACTACACTGCGGGAGCAGGATCACTAAAAATCCATAGGATGCATTTTTCTTCCCTCATGGGTATGATATTTCATCTCAGACAGGTCACAACTCACAAAAAATGAAAAAAAAATTAGATTGAGCCAAAGTGGGCGGAGCCTAAAATGTTTTTATCTTACTTTTTTTAATGTGTTTTCAGCTAAAAGGGTTGTGAGGGAAGAAAGAAACCTCCGACAGAATGCGGTAAAAAAAGGAGTATACGGTAGATGCGCCTTTTATGCTGTTGAAAAGTGTCCACCTCGAGGAGGCGGCATAGAGGGGGTGTCATTATGGTGTTGAGAAGGAGCATCCGCAAGAAGACGAGAAAAAGAAAAGGTGCCCGCAAGGGGTGTATGGTAGGGACACTTTCTTTGTGTATAGAGGGAAGGGGGAGCCTCCGAAAAGGAGGCGACATTGAGGGGTGTATGATGGTAAAGAGAAAAAAGAAGAAGAAAACAACAACAGGAAAAAAACGAAAGGGAAAAAAAAAGAGTTGCCACGATGAGTGGTGACGAATCGGAAGGTAAAAGAATGTGAGTGAAACGAGACATAATGTCCGTATCATTTCTCTTGATTTTAAATTTTAATACTTCATTCATGTCATGGTTTCGAAACAGAAATCTGAGACGGTTGACCCGATGACGTACAGAAGAATAATTACCACGAGACTGGAAAACCAATAGTGGACTAATTATCCAGTGTTCTCACCATTAAACAAGGAAATATGAGCATGCTGACCTTCACACCTCTTTAACACCGAGATACGAAAAAACCCCTTTTGTCCATACTTGTCATTATTTCTTGTTACAAGATGACTGTTGCCAACGACTTTAACCCCGATGGTAAGAAGAACTATTTTTTATTCAATTTTTAAAATATATTTTTCTTGTAGGAAACAGTGATAACTTGATTCGAAAGTCATTCGTGACCCAAGAGGAAATGGATTTTTTCGAACAATTTGCCGAAATCGAAGATGTATCAGAACTTATTCGAACAACTGCTTTAACTCTAGTCTTGAAACCCCGTCGATTGGTGCTCAAAAACCTGCAATTTTTACCCCAAACAGCGACACTGGACCGGAACATTGGTAAAATTTTCGATATTTTTATCCGGCACATGCTCGAAAAGGCTGGAGGAAGTTTGAAAAACACTCGATATTGGTTCAATGTTCGGCATCCAGGCTTTTTGGAGGATGATGGTTTCTGGATTTTTCATGAAACGTACAAGATGGCCGATGGATACACCTTGATCGATTTAATCTCGAAGCAATGCCAAACACCAAAAGACTCTCGGTCAGATCTTGGACTCGATGAACCCATGACAATCTCAATGAGGATTTTCAAAAAGGAAAAAGTATCGGGCAGAGGAGGACAGATTCCAGAGCACATTATGGTATGCATTTTTCAAAAAATCCAGTGTAACAATTGAAATTTACAGAAGATGTTCGGTCTTCGCACCCCAAATGTTGTTGGAGAAGGCTATTGCCTACCAAAAGCTGTGATTCTCGGAAGACTTTGGTCAGACTACAACAGTGAGGAAAAACGAGATGATAATAGTTCATACAGAGAATACATAAGCCTGACAAGAGCCAACGTGAGTCTTTTTTTACCAAAATAGTAAGACATTTTGAAATTTTTAGTGTGCCAAAACTAGTCGTCCACCAGCACAATTGAGAAGAGCTCTGGAACTTTTGGAAGAAGCTGGTGTTGAAGAAAATGACGGAGAACACGATCTAACTCATTTGGCTCGACTAGCCGATTATCTGAAAGATTACAAAATTGTGGTGTGGCACTTGGCCCCTGGTGCACCATGTCCAACAATTTTTGTCGAGTTCAACAAAGAGGCCGACGGACTCATTCCTCTGTTTTATGCTAATAAGCATTTCGAGTTCTTCAAACCATCGACACCGATTGTCAACGTCTTTTACTGCTTCAAATGCAATAAACTTGTAAAGAAGCATCATGGGCGAAAATGCAAAAAAGTGTGCAAAAGATGCGGAGATGTGGACTGCAAGCCAGCTGAAAAAGAAGAAATGCACTGTGAAAAGTGCAACAACACGTTCCACAGCAAGTCTTGTTTCGAGCGCCATTTGAAGAAGAAGAATTCGCAAACTATGCCGTACTGTGATGTCTATGAAAAGTAAGTTGTTTCATTAGAAATGATAGAGTAAATATTCTTGCTTCAGATGTCCGAAATGTTTTAAAATCCACGAAAGAGAATCCTATGGTACACTGAAACACGCTTGCTTTGAAAACTACTACTGCAAAATTTGTTTGCAAAAGACTCGGAGAAATCATAAATGCTGTTATGCTGTCCCAACCAAAGCCAACCTAAAACGCCAGTTGGATAAACAGAGTTCTTGGACAATGGTTATTTATGATATCGAAACCGTTGTCGTATCATCCAGTGAATACAAAGGTATTTTTAATGTCACAATTTTGTATCTAATCACGTTTCTTCCCAGGAATCAAATCTTTTGGAATAAAACATGTGCCGAATGTCATCTGCTTCAAATACATTTGCCAAGAGTGTATGGGGAGACATTGTTCCTCTTGCGGAGAGATGCAGACACTCACATACAATCTTCGACCTGGGGAGAAGGGTACTGTATTGGAGAGGTTCGCCAAAATTCTGAAGACTGATCCAAGACTCACAAATGCCTATGTCATTGCCCATAACGGCGGAAGGTTGGTTAATTCTTTCATCAACATGTAAACTAGTCTTTTTCCAGATATGACCACGTCTTCGTGTTGGAACAACTTGTAAAAAGTGATGCCTGCAAACCACATTTCATAATGTCTGGATCAAACTTTATCGCAGCCGACATTCCACTGTCAAAGACGAATGTTTTACACTTTCGAGATACGGTACGGTATATTCCTATGCGTTTGGACCAGCTGCCTGACGCCTTCAGTCTCAAGACAGAGTCAAAGGGATACTTTCCACACCTTTTCAATCAGTCAGACAATTATGGACAAGTGCTGCCCACCCTGCCTCCTATTCAATATTACGAGCCTAGTTTCAAGAAACCAAAAGAAAAGGCCCTCCTGGAGAAACCCCTTCATCCATTTTAGCCTCCCTCCTTCTTTTTTTTTCCCAGAAAGACACCCCTTCTGGGTCATCCCCTATCGGAGACGTCCCGGGAAGGGGCTCTGACCCATGGCGCTGCGCTTGTTTCTCAAATTTTTGAAGACTTGACTACGTGATGTACATACTCCATCATATTCACAATGATGATGATTCCAGAAAGATTTTCCAACAAAATATCCAACTCCAAGTGCTATCGCATGTGAGAAGAAGCCCATGTTTTTGAATAGCTAGAGTTTCTTTCAAAAATGCTTTTTGTTTTCAATTCCGAGAGTCTTCTCCTATGTATACAGTCAACTTACGGAGACTTCTCTCTATTGCGGAATCGCTTACATCACGTAGTTTTGTGTGAATAATTGAGTATGTCCAATTCAAAAATTGAGAAACAAGCGTAGCGCCATGGGTCAGAGCCCCTTCCCGGGACGTCTCCGATAGGGGATGACCCAGAAGGGGTGTCTTTCTGGGAAAAAAAAAAAGAAGGAGGGAGGCTAAAATGGATGAAGGGGGGAGGAAAAACACAACATATAGTCGACCTGGAGAGTGAGTTGCCACGGTGAGTGGTGACGAGCCGTAAGGTCAAAAGGAAAACTTAATGAATGGAAAGAACTTAAAAAATAGAAACTATAGTATTTCTGATGTATGCATGCATACGTCTGAAATACGCATGCCGGTATGAGTAATGGATGTCTTAGGGCATCCATCACAAAAAAAAAGGTGTTTTACCTAAATGAATAACAGCCAATTCATTTACATCTTAAGATTTCAGACAATTAATTGTCAAAACAATGTCTCAAGTCGTCACCCCTCACAGGGGTGATTGTTCATCTATTTACTCTTCAACATCATAAAGACATCCCTACTGGATACCCAATAGGTCGTCTCCATTTTGGAGACTCCCACCTAGATTGACTTCTTGGGAAGTCCTTTTCTTCATCAACGTAAAATCATACCTACCGTCATCTCTTCTTTTCGCCTCCTAGCGGAGGCTCTCAACTGTTTTCACCTCCTGGTGGAGGTTCCCATCTAGGTCGCATCCTTACGGAAGCTCCCATCTGTATCGCCTTCTAGCGAAGGCTCCTTAGACCTTTATTATATGTATACCCTTCTAAGTCGCATCCTTACGGAAGCTCCCACATACCTAACCTCTATCATATGTACACTCTTCTAAGTCGCATCCTCACGGAAGCTCCCTCCTGTATCGCCTCCTAGCGGAGGCTCCCGCATTGATATTGTATGTACATCCTTCTAAGCGATCATCTAACGGTGGCTCCCAACTAGTGCACCCCACAGCGAAGGCACCCACCTGTATCGCCTCCTAACAGAGGCTCCCGCATTGATATTGTATGTACATCCTTCTAAGCGATCATCTAACGGTGGCTCCCAACTAGTGCACCCCACAGCGAAGGCACCCACCTGTATCGCCTCCTAACAGAGGCTCCCTCCTGTATCGCCTCCTAACGGAGAGTCCTTCATCTCTTACTCTTCATAAAATATCTCTCACAAAGACTTGCAAAGTAAATGTGTATGAAATGTGTACAATTGTGCACAATGTATCCAACACTGTTATTCAATTGTTTCTTTTACTATTTTGGATTAAGAGAAGATGGCCTGGGGCCATGTATGTCTATGCATTTATTCAGAACATCCAACATGTATTAATCACTAGAAAATTAGGTATAGTGCGCATAATGTTGGGTCAAAACTCTTAACAGAGTGCGACCACGATGATCATAATCGAGTTGAAAAGTGGTTGATGACCATTGGTAGGGTTGTCATGAGACGAAAACCAGAATTTGTAAAAATGCAACAAGTTACAAAATCTTTGTTCAATACTTGAAAAAACAAAGGAAAATTACTAAAAGTGCACACAATTAACTCTTTGAATACAAATTTTCCTTTTTCTTCGTGTCTGCGATTATGAGTGAAGACCAGCCTTTAACCCAAGAAAATGGCAAAAACAATAGAGTGTACCAAGAAAACTTGTAGAAAACATCTTTCTAATGACTATTGCATAATTCAACACTGGAAAATGCTGAGTAGTTACAACATTGAGCATCACATGGACTAGAGAACAAACCGACAAGCCTATGAACCTGAATAAACTTGATACTCACTAGTCGGTTCTAAACAGATCGATTTTAGGTGTATTGGAACTATTTGACCATAGTGTGCTTCGAAATCCTTCTGCTTGGTAGCCAATCTGCTGTTTCTCTTGCACTTTTTCTGGTATTCCGACTTTTGGTTCAACTTTTGGATTACTAGGTGAATGGCTAACGTCTTTTTTTTTTCTTTAGTTCATACGATTTTTACACAGGAAAAATTGAAAAGTGGTAGTGTTTCTCTCATGATTTCTATGACAAAACCATTCGGATCGTATGTTTTCCTAGATCCATGAGTTATGATGTTGAGGATTAGAAAGTACTTTTAACTAGACGATGAACATAACGTTCCGAAGAGAATCAACTATATTATGTGCCGATCATCATGACGTTTTGGTTTTGAAAGGCAGATGACAGATGCCTGGGAATAACATAGTAACACAGTTTGGGATGTGGCGGCATAGCTTATGTCTAGTTTGATGTTACACAAATGGATACACCATGAGAAACATGGCAGAAATTGTAAAATTTCTTCATGGAAATCAAAGATTTCAAGTAAATGAGCAACATTTTCGGTGAAAACATGCTTAAGAAAGTACTATTTTTGCAAATATTTTGATTTTGACAAGATGTCAAGTGAAATAATTCATGTACATGCCTTTTTTTAATTGTGGACTTCACTTGATGCCTGCATCATTTCTCTATCCTAGAGTAAAAAAGGTTTCCAAAATGTACATGTCCAGTAATCCAGGAGCTTGTGCTAGTGCCTCCTTGTTCCTATGAAGGGTTTTCACCTTTTTTGACTGCTGAAATTGTTGATTTTTGAAAAAATCTTCATGTCGGACAGAAATGTACAATCAAGAAGAGTACCGGCTGCATACCAAAAACATTCACTTTCCAATATACTTTGGTCAAGATGTCTGGAGAAAACAGATCCAATATTAAATCTATTTCTAATGTTCGCTTCACTCACATTCTTTTACCTTCCGGTTCGTCACCACTCACCGTGGCAACTCATCCTCCAGGTGGACTTGATGTTGTAATTCCTTACCCCTTCAATCGTATTTTCTCAACAACTTTCTAAAAAACGACAGCCAAGAAGGCATACCCCTCTGGGGTCATGCCAATATGTGCCTCTTTTTGATGATGGCCTTACAATTGTGTTCACACATAAAGGTACATAGCGGTGCCAACCAAGAAGACATACCCCTCTGGGGCATGCCAATATGTACCTCTTTTTAATAGTAATGAAGACAGTTGCATACACAAATGTGTTCATACAGGTAGACAGATATCTAAAGATGCTGAACAAGAAGACATTCCCCTCTGGGTCTCACAAATGTGTGCCTCTTGTTTGTTGAAATTATCGTAATAAAGACAACACAATTGTACCCGAACATAAAGACACCTACCTAAAGGTGTCAATCAGGAAGGCATCCCCCTCTGGGGTATGCCAACACGTGCCTCTTGTCTATTTTTTTGGTGGAGACTATACAATTGTGTAGATACCTAAAGATGCCGGCGGCGTCCCCCCTTTGGGGGTACACCTGTATAAGTTTGTGTAGTGTATCAAGTTCGATGTAGATGTTTTATTCATGATTCAATAAATATTTCACTCGACAAATGGATAATCATTGACAACATTAGATTTAGTTAAGCCAAAAGGTGTCAAAACACCCTCCTCGTCGAAATTTCCCTTGTCCACAACCCGTCGGAGACGTTTTGTTTGAATAATCGATTCCAAGCCATCCAACACATTTGAACCTCGTTTCATACGTAGTGTTCGAACCGAAAAACATTCAGGGGTACCACCCAACTCGAGCAACACCTGGAAAATAGTATTTTTAAAAGTGTTTTTATGACAAAATCAACATACCAGCCTCTTCATAGTGTGAAAATTGACAATATCCGCAGTCTCATCGTTCAGAGTCACTCCTTTTGCTTTCGTGCTATACTTTTCATCACTGCTTATATCCAACATTTTGATAGAGTACACTTTTGGGGCCATTATGACAATCTCATCTATACAGTATCCACAGGGTGTCTCATCTGTCAACTGGCCTAGGGCGTCTCCACGCATGTCTCCCAATACATTTGTTCCTCTTTCTTGTAGGAAAACAATGGAATCAGTGTCTGAAAACAAAATGTACACGAAAAGTTTTCAATTGTGTATGAATTGTGCACAAATGTGCGCGAAATGTGTACTCACCGCAATAGATTATATTATCTGCTCCAACTCGTTTCATAGCTTGATACAACTTTAGACGGGCAGCAGATGTAGTCAGGGCACCGTAGACAATATTTGTATACTTGCTAGTCTCCAAGGCATCTTCTGTTGGTTTCCGGGATAGCAGTAGACTTGCTTCACCCCATTCTTCAAAGGTTTGGGGTCTGAATCCAGGGTAGGTGATGAAATCGAGAGCAGCACACGCATTACTTATGGGCATCATTGTTGTCTCTGCCTTGCATGGATTTTGGGCAAATTTGCCCCAGGTACTGTTCAAAAACAGTTTGGCCAAACTTCGAAGAGCAGGATTCTTTTCAATTGAATTTATATCCAAATCGACCTTGTCATTTTCACGAATGGCATCTATATGAGCAGTCTTTTCTTCATCTGTCATGTCCGGTCGTGGCCATCCAGATGCCTCATGTTTCATTTTGAGTAGAGGGGCCATGAAACTTGCAAAGAATCCTCCGGTAAACCACTTGTCTTCTGGCCAATGCCACACTTCGTGTAGTTTGAGCACTTGATATCCTTCTTGTAGAGCCACATTCAATTCATCGGTACACCAAACTCCAGTCAGATATCTATCAGAAGCATTGGTGTGTGTACATTTTCCACTCTTTTTTGATTGTCCACACGTACGACAGAGTACAAACAGTAATTTACCGTTTGCCCTCATGGGGAGTACAGGTATAGGACAGGTTGCTGGAGGGAGAATATCACAAAATGCAACACCTCGATATGGAAGAGTATTATCCTTGATGGGTTCAAACTTGTCCGTGATTCTTTCAGGATTTCCTTTTGGATAACTTGTTCCACGAATGTTGACATATGGATAGAGGGAGCAAAAGTCAAAATACTCTATTGAATATTTGGGATCGGCTTTGACTAGACTTTTGAATTGTTGTGTTCTTCCTCCATACATTGCCTCTCTAGGCCTGAGATGACGAGCATATTGACACTGAAAATGCACATTTTACCGCACTAGTCGCCTCTGCACAGAGTCTCCCTCTTTCTCTAGTCGCCTCTTCACAGAGTCTCCCTTTTCAATCCTACCGTATACCCCTCTCTCCGTCTTTCTCTAGTCGCCTCTTCACAGAGTCTCCCCTTTGTCAATCCTACCGTATGCCCCCTCCCTCTTTCTCTAGTCGCCTCTTCACAGAGTCTCCCCTCTCTATACACAAAGAAACAACTCACATTTCGGAAAAAGGTCTTCATTTCTGGATTCTTATCCATTTCCTTTTTGATTTCGCATTCCCAAATGACGTGTAGAGTGTAGCCTGCTTCGCGGAGGGCCTTGTCCTTTGCTAGAGTTCGTTCATACAGTTGATACATTGTTACATTCTTGTCCCTTGGACAAGTGGCGTCGCGGTTTAGAAAACATTTTGTGCATCCGTGCCACAGGCACCCATGAATTTCGTAAATCTCATTCGTCTTCTCATTGTACCCGTCAACATGGTAACCTTTTCCCTCGCCACACAATGCATAGAATTCACCTTTTGTTCGCAAAGTGTGCTGGAGTTCGAGACTTGGATCCTGTTTTTCGAGCCAGAGGAGATATTTCAGGGCAAATCTCGAATTGTTTCGGCCACCGTAGCCATTTTCGGGTAGGTATCCCACAACTCCATCCTCAATGTGTTCGTGCTTCATAACAAACATTACATAGGAGGCGAGTGTGGAAGCTTGAATAAATGGATTCCATCCATTCATCTTTTCTTGGCAAAGTTCCATATACTTGACAGCGGCTTCCACAAGAATTTGCACATCATTCTTGCAATAATCGACAATTTCCTTGTCGAAATCGAATGGTTGATCTTTGTTTTCTTCATACCATTTCTCCAGGAGGGCCTTTTCTTTTGGTTTCTTGAAACGAGGTTCATAATATTGAATAGGTGGCAAAGTGGACAGCACTTTTCCATAATTGTCTGGATGGTTGAAGAGATAGGGAAAGTGTCCCTTTGACTCTGTCTTGAGACTGAAGGCGTCTGGCAGCTGGTCCAAACGCATAGGAATATAGCGTACCGTATCGCGAAAATGTAGCACATTTTTCTTTGAAACTGGTACATCAGCCATAATAAATGTTGAGCCAGACATTATGAAATGTGGATGGCAGGCATCACTTTTTACAAGTTGTTCCAACACGAATACGTGGTCATATCTGGAAAAAACACTAGTTTACATGTTGTTTCGAAAGAATTAACCAACCTTCCGCCGTTATGGGCAATGACATAGGCATTTGTGAGTCTTGGGTCGGTTCTTAGAGTTTTGGCAAATCTCTCCAATACAGTACCCTTCTCCCCAGGTCGAAGATTGTATGTGAGTGTCTGCATCTCACCGCAAACGGAACAAAATTTTCCCATACACTCATTGCAGATAAGTTTGTAGCAGATGACATTTGGCACGTGTTTTATTCCAAATGATTTGGTTCCTGGACAAAGACGTGTTTAGATACAAATTGTGACATTAAAAATACCTTTGTATTCGCTGGATGAAACGACAACACTTTCAATGTCATAAATGACCATGGTCCAAGTATTTTGTTTCTCCAACTGTCGTTTTCGATTAGCATCAGTTGGAGCGGCATGGCTACATTTGTGGTTTTTCCGCGTCTTTTGCATGCAAATTTTACAAAAGTAATTATGAAAGCACCTGTGCTTGCTGTTGTGATATGATTCCCTCTCGTGGATTTTGAAACACTTTGGGCATCTGAAACAAGAATATTACTCTAACATTTTTTCGAGAAAAAAAAAAACTTACTTTTCATAGACATCACAGTACGGCATAGTTTGCGAATTCTTCTTCTTCAAATGGCGTTCGAAACAAGGCTTGCTGTGGAACGTGTTGTTGCACTTTTCACAGTACATCTCTTCTTTTTCAGCTGGCATGCAGTCCACGGCTCCACATCTTTTGCATACTTTTTTGCATTTTCGCTCATGGTTCTTCTTTACAAGTTTATTGCATTTGAAGCAGTAAAAGACGTTGACAATCCTAGTCGATGGTTTGAAGAATTCGAAATGCTTATTAGCATAAAACAGAGGAATGAGTCCGTCGGCCTCTTTGTTGAATTCGGCCAAAATTGTCGGACATGGTGCACCAGCGGCCAAGTGCCACACTACAATTTTGTAGTCATCTAGATAATCGGCTAGTTGAGCCAAATGAGTCAGATCGTGCTCTCCATCATTTTCTTCGACACCAGCTTCTTCCAACAGCTCTAAGGCTCTTCTCAATTGTGCTGGTGGACGACTAGTTTTCGCGCACTAAAAAATTTTTCGCATGTAATCATGCTTGAAGAGGAAAAAATACTTACATCGGCTCTAGTTAATCCAAAATAATCACTGTACACACTATCACTATTACTGCTGTTGTAGTCTGACCAAAGTTTTCCCAGCATCACGGCTTTTGGCAGGCAATAGCCGTCTCCAACAACATTTGGGGTGCGAAGACCGAACATCTTCTGCAAATTTCAATTGTTACACTGGATTTTTTAGAAAAGGCATACCATAATTTGCTCAGGGATCCGGCCTCCTTCGCCTTTTGGATTTACCTTTTTGAAAATCCTCATTGAGATTGTCATTGCTTCATCGAGCCCCAACTCTGGTCGATCAGCGTTTGCTGATTGGCAGTGCTTAGAGATGATGTTGATGAGTGTGTGTCCGTTGGCCATCTTGTAGGTCTTGTGGAAGATCCAAAATCCTCCAGACTCCAAATATCCCGGATGGCGAAGATTGAGCCAATAGTTTGTGGTTTCCAAGTCTCCTCCAGCCTTTTCGAGCATGTGTCGGATAAATATATCGAAAATTTTACCAATGTTCTTGTCCAGAGTCGTTGTTTGAGGCAAAAATTGCAAATTTTTGAGCACCAATCGACGAGGCTTCATTACTAGAGTCTCACTAGTTGTTCTCTCGAGTTCGACTCCTCCTTCAATTTCGGCAAATTGTTCGAAAAAATCCATTTCCTCCTTTGTCGGAAAAGTCGTGCCGACCAAAGTTTCCTCCACTTCAAAGTCTTCTTCTATAATAAAACACAATTGGAAAACATATAGTACACTTCGTTCTTACCATCAGAGCGATCGTCAAAAGCAGCCATCTTGCAACAAGAAATAATAGCCAAATGAGGCTCGAGGTACTTTTTGTCCGAAGGGGTGTTGAACGGTAATTAGTGTGCGGCAATGTTGAAATTTGATACGATGTTTGTGTATAACAGTTTTTTCAAAACTTTGTTGATTATACAGATTTATTCCAAAAGGGAAAAAAAGGTGTTGACAAATAGAGTATAATAAATGTTTATTTTCAAAATTTTTAAAAGTTTGAAGAAGAAAAAAGGGTCAACCGACACATTTGAACAATGGAATAGCGTAATAGGGTCATATTTCAGTTCCGAGTAAAAAAAAGATAATTAGAGGGTGCTTTGGTGAGATTCTGCAAGTTTTAACAATAGATGAGGTCATATTACAGGTGGCAATGGCGTAAACACATTTTCGATAATGGGTTAAAGAAAGAAGAGGTGTACAGAAAAAAAAGTTGACAAGTGCTGTAGACGTGAAGAAGAAGATGATGAAGGTGTTAGATCTGAAAAAAAAAAAACGAGATTACGTTAATAAAAAGAGTGAATGATTTACCGATTTGAAAATTCTCATTGAAATTGTCATGGGTTCATCTACTGGAATAGCGTTGCGGCTCGAACAATATTTGTCAATTCTTCGCATTATAGCATATCCATCAGCTTCTGCATATGTTTTGTGAATGATCGAAAAACCATCAGCTATTGGGCTTTTTGGGTGTTTTAGATTGAACCAATACTTTGTAGTTTCCAAGTCTCCTCCGGCCTTTTCGAGCATATGCCGGATGAAGATGTCGAAAATTCGGCCAACATTCCTGTCCAAAGTAGTTGTTTGAGGCAAAAATTGGAAATTTTTGAGTAGAATTTGACGAGGTTTCATGACTAGAGTGATAGCAGTTGTTCGTTCAAGATCTGCTCCACCTTCGATTTCAGCAAACCGATACAAAAATGCCTTTTCTTCTGGGGTCGGAAACGTTTTTCCAGCCGATTCATAGTAATAGTCTTCGTCTAGAAAGAGGGTTTTTCTAGGACTTGCAAGAAATTAGTCTTACCATCAAAGATATCAAAAAAGAAGGCGTCCATCCTGTAGTAGTCAGAAATATGTGAATGAACTAATGTGAACTTGTTGACTTCGGGTGAAGTTTTGGCTCCGCCCACTCGTGATACAATGGGGATCTTTTTCACTTTTGTTCATTTGTAGACCTTTTCCTCTCTGAGATGAACCGCTATTCTTATTTGGCAAGAAAAATGCACCCTATGGATTTTACTGATCCTGCTCCGGCAATGTGGCCAGAGGCGCAACACTTTTTCCAAGATTTGGTCTTACCCCCAACTCCGCCGCCATTTTCTGATGGCCCACGTCAAGTTTTGGAACATTTTCCTACAGTTTTGGACACTCCTATCAAACAAGATGGTTTGTAATTACATGTATACAGTAATATAAATGTGTCTTTTTCAGTTCGGAAACAACCACGTAAGCGATCTGGAAAACAATTGAAAGAATCAGAGACAGAATTGTCTGTGAAGAAGATGAAAAAGGAAGAGACGTGTGCACAACCCAAGGAAGAAAAAATCCAACTGTTTGACTCTTTTGCTAGGAGTTGCAGCAAGTGCTAGGAAAACATTCTTCATGATGGCAAGACTTTAACAATTTCCCTGTCTTAGCAATGAGAAAGATTGTGTATTCACTACTTTTACATGAACATTTTTTATCAAGTTTTTACTGTTTTTGCTGGGGAAACATATATATGCCTATCGGGTGACTGGAAAGGTGCATGTAGGGTTTACAAGGAAAAAACTGTGAAAAAACATGGCGAAACTGAGGAATACAAAGAAAATCAAAACTTTACCTAATCTGATGTTGAGAAAGATTAAAACATTTAAAAAAAGAAAACATGAAAAGACCTATAATGATAAAGAAATATGATACCTATTCATGGAGCTACCGCACTTTTTTTTTACCGCGCGGAGCAATTATCTTGCGGAGCAGCAATTATCTCGTGGAGCATCTACCGCACGGAGCAATTAGCGCGCGGAGCAGCAATTATCTCGCGGAGCAGCAATTATCAGTCGGAGCAATTAGTGATAATGATAAAGAGCACAATTACACCACAATTACAGCACAATTACAGTACGGCATCAATTTCAGCCACCCTCCTTCTTCATTATGTGTACTCTCTCGCCTTGGTTAAAATGGCATGTTTTTTCAGGCCATTGGTTGTGTTGGCACGTTAATTACTACTAACAGTATTTTTTCATAAAATTGATAAAACTCGAAAAAATCGATTCTCAACTTTTGAACTTACTTACACGTCTCTCCCAAAAACTTCGAACGCTCATAACTCGCTTCAATGTGGTCCGTTTACGGCGATATTAGGCACGTTAGAATCAGTGTAAAATTTTACATTTTTTGAAATAGGTTAGAAAAAGTTTAGGTCTGTGATTTGAAAATCGATTTTCTCCAGTTTTGAAGAATTTTATCAAAAATATTGTTATTTTTGTAAATACGGGGTTAAATACAATCTTTGGGATAGAAATGTAGAATGATTGAATTCCCGATTTCAGTTTCTTGCAGCTGGAGCCAACTGAGAAAGTCATAATTATCACAGAAAAGGATACAAATTTCCAAGTTCTATCCTCGAAGTAAGACTAATTGGGAAGTCATTCTAATCAAGCATTTGTCCCTAAAAAACTCACTGTATAATCCTCCACCTCAACCTCATTCAATGCAAAAAGTGTCTCTTCTGGAATCTCTCCATAACACGCTTCCTCAATCATCTCCTCCACCAAACTCTCCGTCATCAGTTTAATCGGAGGAGTCACAAAAAGTTCATGACTCTCCGATTCCATCATCACACTCATCTCTTCTTCCTCTTCAGATGACTCTACACTTTTCATTGTCTCTTCTTCTTCTTCTTCCTCTTCTTCGTCTACATATTCTTCCAAAACTTCCTCATCTTCATACTCAAACTCTTCTTCATCCTCATATTCAATCTCTTCATCCCAATATTCTTCGTCTTCATATTCTTCGGATTCATCTTCAATTTCTTCTTCCTCATCATCGTAATATTCTGATTCTTCTGAGTCTTCTGAATCCTTCCTTGCTGCTCTATCGACTAGTTTCAGAGTACATCCAACTGTTCTTCCATCATAATTTGAGCCGCTTTCATCATCTGATGTCATACTTCCCGGGGACATGTAGGCCCCGAGGGATGAGGAGCCGGGACGGACTATTGGGAGGACTGGAAAATAAGAAATTATAAGAAAAATTGGGATTCTGTCTGCTTCTTGGCTACAAAAGAGGATGTAAAAGAGTTTGGTCGCGTTGAGGAATCGAACCCGCGACTATCGCGCAGCCGACCACCGCGATACCAACTGCGCCACACGCTCCACAGTGGAAAGGAGGGCGGCGGGTATATGAAAAGGGAACGCGGCATTCCGGGAGCGTTTGAAGATTTCGTGAGAGACGCAGACACTGTCTCGTTTCTCTGCGTCTCTTCAACAACGAGAGTGTCTGCTGTCTCTGCGTCTCTCTTACTGAAACTTCAAACGCTCATAACTCGCTTCAAAATGCGTTTTGAGCAGCGATATTAGGTGCATTCGAATCAGCAAAAAGTTCTACATTTTTCTAGAATAGGTCGGGAAAAGTTAAGAAAAAATCTAAAAAGTTTTGGTTCACCTCTAAAATCCTCATCATCTCCTTCCTCACAACTATGAACTTCATCGGATCCCCACTCGTCGTCATCTTCCTCTCCAGGCATCATTCCATCATAAGTGACACTACAAGTGAATGTGGGGGCGGGGACTGCGAACAGACTATCCACTCTTCCCCTGGATTCTTCTTTTCGTGTATCTGCCAGGAAAGAATCTCCGTCGAATTCGGAAACCAATGCGGAGGTGTTAGAAGTGGAAGTTGCCAGAGGGTAGAGCTCACGAAGGTTGATATGATCTTTGAGGGAGAATGTTTGGGATACAGAGAACTCTTCTTCCTCGTCGGTTATGTCTGAAAAAAAGAGTTTTAGAATCAGCGAAATTTGCTGAAAACTAAGTTTCGAAACCATTTACTGTTTCAAAAAACTCATGAAAATCTTATATTTTGAATTTTTCAATCAATATTTCTTCAACAGGTACAGTAATTTGAAATATGAATTTCAACTCTAAAAATTTCCAACTCACACTCCTCATCATCTTCCCCTTCGGTCCAGTCTCCAGATGAATACTCTTCTTCGTCCTGAAAATTTACAGAAAATTATTAAAAAAAAGAAACACTTCGAATTTTCTATCAAATTTTAACAGTTTCTCAAAAACTGCAAACTTTCTTTGATTATTTCAAAAATTACTTCTGAAATAGTTACCTCATCATATTCCTCATCGTCTTCTGTTGAAGAAGAATTCCGTTTTGTGGAATCTGTATTATTCCATAGACAGATACTTGCTGCAGTTGCCACTGGAGTTGTGACCAGTGGAGTCGAAGGATTGGATGGTTCAGTGATGAGAACGAGAGGGATTGGGATTCGACGGATTTTCTGGAATAAAAATAGAGTTTGGAATTCGGAAAGTTATTAGAATTAGAAACTTAACAAGCCAAATTTTGAACCGTAAATTACTGTGATTTTGAATCAGTAAACATTTGACTACTAATTTATGAACTTGTATTGAGTTCAAAAAAACAAACAATTTTTAAAAAGTTAAAATTGAAAATATGGAAAACAATGTAGCCTAGGATTATCATTGGAACCAGTATTCTAAATTATTACAGATTTTTTTGAAACCGATAACTTTACATTTCGAAAGTGTGACATTTCGAAAGAGAAAATTTCAAAGCATTTCGTGGAACATTACTTCTGACCATCTTATGAAGTGCTACACCATTTTGAGAGGATTTTCCCACAGAATGGTTTGAAATTTTCGCTTTCGAAACGTCGCGCGGTCTAAAAATTACTGTTCCACTAAAGAATTTTTTACTAAAAATTTTAGTTTGAATATTGGCTTTACGGTCACACACAAATACAAATCATTCAAGTCGATATTGCAGACTTTATAAATTTTCTGTGAAACAGAAAAAAATCTAAACTTTCGGAAACTCCTGTATGGAATTGAACGGGAACAATGACTATCCAAAACAAAAATGACTGATTTCACTGATTTCCGGAGAAAAAAATTCACTTCAAATATTAATGAAGCCGAAATTTCATAAATTTGAAATTTCTGTGAAACAGAGAATTTACTCTTAAATTTTCTGATTCACTGAAAAATCTTAAACCTCTAAAGTTTTATTAAACGATTCAAAGTAGGAGTTCTTTGAATTTTAAAATCTTCTTACCTTTTCCGTTTCCTTTTCTTCTTTATTCTCAACTTCCACATTATTTTCCTCCAGAATCTCCTTTTTCTCCTCGTTCATTTTTTCTGCCTTCAAAATCGATTGCAAATTCTCCAGCGTTCGATTCGGATCGCGACGTTTTCGTAGAGTTGAAGCTGAAATTTCCAACTTTAAAAACCAAGAGAATATATACATTGTTGTGGTGGTTCACAGAGAAATCTCAGAGAGCAGCGAGCAAAAACAAAAAAAAGAGATTTCGGGCTGCTCCAGTGAGCCACTCCGTCATCATTGCTAACAGCTGTTCGCATGAAGAAAAAGTGAGAAAAAAAAACCTCTTGATGATGTCGTTGTAGTGTCAGATTCCGAGGATTCTGGAGGAGATTCTGGCTTTTCAGAGTGATTCAATACAATTTTCACGGCCGAGGAGATGAGGTTTTCGGAAGTTGGGGGAAGCTGGAAGAAACAGGAGTAAGAAAAAAGTTTTCCACAAAGAAAAAAAACAATTTGGTCGCGCCCAGGAATCGAACCCGCGACTACCGCGCGGCCGACCAGCGCAATACCGCCTGCGCCACGCGTGCAAATTTGGAAGAGGGGGTGATAGCGTATATAAAGAGGGCGCGCGCAGCGGCAGAGTCGCAAGCTTACCTCTTTTGTCCTCGACGGTGATCGATCACTTCGAATTCTGATTCTCACTGGTCCGACGTCTTCTTTCTTCGTGACGTCTTCTGGAGTTGGCTCAGGATCCTTGACAGCGATTCCATTGATTTTGATAGAGGAAGCAACCTTTTTTATGGGCTCCAATGGCTTTACTTCTGGAACTTTTTCTTCTTCTTCAGTAGATTCTTCTTGATCCTCTTCGTCTTCAGAAGAACTCATGTCTACTAGTTTTGGGACATCATCTGAATCCCTTTTGGCTACAGCAGAAATCCCGAAAGTGGCCTCCATCTGAAAACTTCTTGTCAACGGCTTCATCTCAGGAGATACCGATCGGGATGGGGATTTTGGAAGTTCCTGAAAATTCATCGAATTTAAATTTCCCTCCAAAATAACCCCTACTTTTCTGGCTGGCAACGGCGAACATTTTGGAGTGACATCCTTGCTCGGTGAGTTACAAACTGATGCTCTTGGAGTTATAGAGCTCGCCGAGCTGGCTCTTCTTAACCCTTTTGCTTGGTACTTGGTTAGAATCTCATCCTCTTCATCTTCCTCGGAAATTGAGTTATCATCACTTTCAGCCTCACTTTTAGAGGATTCAAATCGGCGGGAAACTGAAAGAAAACTTCATATTATCTTCTAAATGCCTTATTCTCACCTTTCTGAGCCAGCGATTCCTCCTCCTTATCCCCAGTCTTCGTCAAATCCGGCTCACTATCGGTCACATATTTTCTGTACAACTTTCGAAATGTGCTCTCCACCTCGTCGACCTCCTCCTGCAAACAAGCGAAAACGTCAACAATGTGTACGCCCTCCGCGCCCCTCCCTCTCGTCCTCCCATGTGGTCTAGTGGTTAGGATTCGTGGTTTTCACCCACGCGGCCCGGGTTCGATTCCCGGCATGGGAAGTTTCTTTTATTTCTTTTTTTGATTAACTTACCTCATTATCCGTAGTTCTACTCATCGATCTGTAGTCTCTATCGCTTCTATACGAGCTTGAGGTGGAAGTTCGTGATGAGTATGCAGAGGATGGCTTATTTGAAGATGAATAACGATTAGATACTGTAGAAGAGCATCGACTACTACTGTAGCTATTTTCCGGGCTACGGTATTTGGAAGTGGAGTAGTCGGATGTGGAGGAAAGGTCCGTGGAACGATAGCGGGAAAGGCTTGGGGTGTAGGAGGATCTGGAAGGTTTTATTGAGATTTGCATTATTTTTCTAGTTGAAGAAGTTTCTCGGAAACAGTAAACTTTTTTAAAAAACTCACATGGGATTGTCGGGCGGTCGATATCTGGATGAAAATGTGGACACTGAGTCGGAATGAGAAGAGGATCGAGGAGGGTCGTAGGCTGGGAAGAAAACATATGTGAAACATATGGGGAGATGACCAGGGAGGTTTGGGGGAATTCGGGGGAATTTAAACTGCAGTAACTAATTTAAATGGATCCAGCTAATTCTAATTGCTCCAACTAGACTAAGATTTTCTAAAAACATCTAATGTGGCAAGAAAGCTGTAAAAAAAGTATTTGGATACAGTAAAAATTTCGGTTTCAGAAAACTATTTTTTCTCTAGGTTGGATTTTAGGTAGTTTTGAAGTATTATTGAATACTAGAAAATATATTTTTACACTAAAAAATGAAAGAATTTTCAGAAACTGTCGTTATTTTGAGGAGTATCAGAAGTAACATATCAAAACTGGCAAAAAATACTTGAATTCTCTTTGAAACTGAAAAAATTTTACCTCCAATGCTAACACTTCCGGCTCTCACATTTCTTGGTGTATATGAAGATGATGTCGAATTGTTAGAAGATCCACTTCCAGAAGTAATTGATCCGGAACGATAGGAAGATGGGCGGTACGAGGAAGTGGAAGTGGAGGAGGAGTTTAGTTGCTCGGTGCTACCGTATCTGGAATGAGGGATTCTTTTATGAGCTCATTGAAATATGATTTGGAGCAAACAGAACTAGAAAATATGTGAAATTCAGTCAATTTGAGCCAAAAAATCTTGAAAAACGACCAAAAATTGACTGATATCCGTGTTTTTCAAAACATTTTCGAGTCATTTTCCGTCTTATTTCCTAATTTTGATGCTATTTTCGCTTAATTTTCACAATTTGCAGCAAAAATTTCCACTGAAAATTCGATTCTTCTCTTCGAAAATTGGATTATAAATTCACATTTCTCACTTTTTTCACCCAAAAACTATGAAAAATTGAAAATTGACGCAAATCCGAGAAATTTAATTTTCCTGGATTTTGGATCATTTTTACTCGATTTTTTCGAATTTTGGCTTATTTTGGAGTTCAAAATGTGCTCTTTTTTATAAGGCTCGCTTAGACATAAAAATGTGACTGGATACAATAAATATCCTGTTTCAGAAAATGTTCATAGTACAACGGTTGTTTGAACAACTGGTAAACATAATATGGATATTATCTTAGAAGAAATAAAAATTATCGAAAAAGGCTGAAACTTGAGATTGAGATTTCCCGACGTCCTGTTTCCCCTTACAGGTCAGCGGGAAAACCCAAAACTCAAATTTCAGCTATTTTCTCAACATAGTGCAAGAACTATTGCTAATCTCAACTGTTCTTTGCATTTAGAAGAACTTGGAAACAGCAAAAAAATATTTTCCTGCTGTAATTCCTGACCTGTGAACACGGAAGTTTCAACTAGATACAGTTTTTGTAAAATTTTTTGTTTCCATAAACCTTTATGATTCCGAAGGTGGTACAAAGATCAGTTTCACATTTCCAATAAAAACCAAACTCGATTCCCTCAATCAAACTCCTTACCTGCTAGTATAGGATCCAATTCTTGGTGTATAATCACTATTAGATAGTCCTCCAGTTCTTATAACAGAACTTGCTCGATTTGAAGACGCAAATGGATCGTAGGAAGTGGCACGAGACATTCTGGTGATAGTTGTGGGAAGGTCTCGGGGCTGGAAAAAAGTTTTACAGTTTCTAAATTTTGGTGTAAAAAAATAGTCAGGAGTGGAAGTCGCTCCGCTTCGAATATAACGGAAATTTCTTTATATATTTTTTTCCACTTTTGATTCGAATAGGGATATTTTTACAGGTGTTGAAATTAACGAGCTTGAAGGCGCACAGGGCCGAAGTTTCTTTATGTCTTTTTAAAGACAGCTGAATTTAGACATGGAAAAATTTAAAGGCACATGGAGAGATCTCGGCCCTGTGCGTAAAAAAACAACCCTATTAGAAATAAATTCTGCATATTATCACTGTTTTAGAAAATCTTTAATTATAATCAGACCTCGAGCAAACCGTTGTACCCTCACAAAAAACTCAAGATTTCAAAAGCAACCAAAATGAAATAAGTAAAAAGACAGGCGGTTTCCAGGAATCCAAGAGCCCCAACTGAACATCGGGTGATTGACAACTTTATCGGTGTCTTTCTCTTCTTCTTTTTCTTCTTCACCAGATTCTCATGAGAATGCAGTAAACATGTGCATGTTTTCAGTGGCTCATTCTCGAAGAATTGCTTTAGTTTTTCGACACTTTGTAACAACAAATTCTTGTGGTGAGGAGGTTGTGATGAAATTTAAAGTAGGATTTCAGTTTGTAAGAAAATAATCGTCCCAATTTCAGTATTTACGAAAATGACAAAGTTTTATTTCATGAAAATTGTGTAAAATCTATTTTTTTCTATTTTTTCAAACTTACTTCTAAAAATGTAGAATTTTTCGCTGATTCGAACGCGCCTAATATCGCTGCTCAAAACGCATTTTGAAGCGAGTTATGAGCTTTTGAAGTTTCAGTTAGAGAGACGCAGAGAAAGCAGACACTCTCGTTTCCGAAGAGACGCAGAGAAACGAGACAGTGTCTGCGTCTCTTACTGAAACTTCAAACGCTCATAACTCGCTTCAAAATTCATTTTAAGGAAAGATATTAGGTGCATTCGAATCAGCAAAAAGTTTTACATTTTTTGAAATAAGCGAGAAAAATGTAAGTTCACAATTTGAAAATCGATTTTCTCGAGTTTTAACAATCTCAGAAATAGAAAAATGCGTTTTTTTTCCAAATTTGCGCTATTTTTTCAAATTTTGCGTTTTTTCGAATGCTCATTCTCTGTAAGTTATAGATCAAACTCACCCTCCCCCTCTCTGTTCCATAACTGGTTCGATATGGTGCAGGATCTCTTGAAGATGAAGTAGAGGAATTCGTTGTCGATCTTCTTTCCACACTTCCACTTCTGTATCGAAGACTCGAACTGTCTCGGTTATAAGACATTTCTGGAATATGGAGGGACATTAACTTGAAAACGATTTGATTGGAAGAAGAAATATGCGGTTTCAGGGGAGCAATTTCATAAAGGGAGTAATGAGGAATCAATTTGTAAACTGATAGTACCAAGGATACTTAAATCACTTGAAGAAGTTTGAAAAACACAAATGTGAATCAGTATTTAGAATCATTCCAATGCAAAAAATTAGTTCTGGTGGAAATACGGAAATTTAGAAACAGAGAAAATTTTTTAAAAAAAAGTTAGTGGTTTTTTGAGATGAAAACCAGGTTTCCCTAATCTAGAGGTGTATTTTCAACTCCAAGACATTTCGCAACCAGTCATTTCGCAACTTTTTGAACTAACTTAAGTTACTATCCTGTATAATTTTGATTAGTACTAGAAAGATGCTAAAACATTGTAGGTTATCTATTTTAATAAACGTTTCTGTTGCAAAAGGAGCGGTTGCAAAATGGCATGGTTGCGTCAAAGAGTTTAAAATTCATGAAATTTTATTTTTTTCTACTGTTTCAAAGTTCAGATGTACGTTTTTGCAATTTCATAGAGTATTCATAGGAATCTTAGAAAAGATATATTTTCAGAATTTTCTAAAACTTTTTTTTCAAAATTTCACCGTTTCAAGCCTCTTATATTCAGTACCGAAAGCTTAAAAATTCAATTATCATTTTAGAAATCTACTCGAAAGATTAGTGGAGAAGAAATATACTGTTTCAGAGAATCCATGTTGGACAGGGAGTAATGAGGAATCAATAATATATCGTAATCTATTGGAGAACTAGTAACAAGGGTCGAAAAATCACTTGAAAAAGTAAAAAATCACAAATTTTAAGCCCTCATTTTGGATATTGCAATGCAAAAAATCAGTTGTGATGAAAATACGGAAAATTAGAAACAGAGAAAATTTGGGAAAATTATTAGTGGTTTTTGAGATGGAATTTTGATTTTCATATTCTAGAGAATGATTTTTTACTACCCGACGTTTCGCAACCAGCCATTTCGAAACTTTTAGAACTAAGTTATTGTCTTTTTTGAAAGATTCTCAGCTAGTTTTAGTCGCTTTGGAATTCATCGTTGTGAATGTTAGTTTCTATCACAACAGCTGAATGTGCGGTTTCAGAATTAGCGGTTGCGAAACGTTGAAAAATCTTTATTTTTTTTTTTGAGTTTAAACGTTAGGAAAATTGATTTTTTAATAGTGTTTTCAAAGTTTCACTGTTTGAAGCGTCTTACATTTTGTACAGAAAGCTTAAAAATTCAGTTTACATTTTACCTCAGAAATCTACTTAAAAGATTTTACAGTTTCCTTTTTCATAATTTACAAATTTTATGCTTTCAGATAAACTTTTCAGACTCAAATGTGATAAACTGTGATGATAAAAGAAAGAATCGAAAGGTGCGAGAAGAGAAATTGAAATGAAATTCTCTCTATCTTCTGAACACCCTCTCCTCCTCATTTCTTCCGTATCTTTTCAATTCATTTCAGTTGATTGTGAAGGGCTCTTCATTCTGTGCTCAGTGAGCATTAGTGCATTGGTACGAAATAGAGAAGGAAACAGAGGTTACAACCGCAATGAGCAATGTTTCGGACAACACCTGACACAACTAGACCTCTACGATTGACATTTGACATTTGGTATTACGATTGTTTTTATTGGAAAAGAGAGAAGAAAATTGGAAGATTTTGGAATTGAAATTTACAGAGTTGTCATATTGTGAAAGTTCTTGATAGATTCGACTACAAAATCGCAGGAAAAAGTGGAAAATTTATAGATTTTTTAAATAATCCAAAGATTTTCGAAATCTCAAAATTCAAAACCAAATATTCCAGTTTCAGCTAGAATTCAAGAAGTTTGACAGAAACAATGAAACCGATATCCAGAAAACTTCAAGGGATTCCTTCAAAACTCCAGATTTTCAGAAATCCAAACACTCAAATTTTCAGAATTTCAGATCACAAAACCACAACTCTAGTTATAAACTAGTTTCCCCTTCAATTGCCAGAAAAAAATCGATTTTCATGGGAAGTAACCTATGAAAAACACCTCACAATGATTTTCCATTACACAATTTCTTATTATTTTCAATAATTTCAGCTATATTTCCATTTTAAACCTCAAAAAATGGGCCAAATTGAACTTTTCCTTTCCACCAGCGTTTATTTTTAAACTCCCGCCCATTAAAATCCTCCAGAGTCTAGTGGAGCGCACTTGCACTGCTCTGCCAAACCTGCCTTTTTTTTCCACAAACTTTGGATTTTTATTGCTTTTTGGCATTTTTGATGCCAATTTTTAGAGAAAATACATTTCGCAAGATTACATAAAATTTATATTGAATTGTGATGTAGAAATTATCGATTTTTCCGCTTTTTTAGGCTCTCCAGCACCAATGTTGCGTAGTTTACCAAATTTGCTGACCTCGGCGGTCAGGTGAGATTTTTTGAAGTTTTTACACTAATTTTTGCGTCTTAAACGAATTTTAGAACACAAAATGCTGGCGCTACACGATATTCCAGCGCAATGAAGCAGTTTTTCGACGATGAAGCGAACTTTGGAAAGGCGGAGCTTCGTCCGAAGACTCGTCCCGGAAGATCATGGACAGAAGATGAGCTGCGATTGAAGAGTAATTCGGATTTACATAAACTTTGGTGAATTTTCGAATTTTACCGCGAATTTCAACGAAATTTCCGGTTTTTTTTAGGTATGTGTGTCTGAAAGAGCGAAACATGCTGATAACGATGAAGAAGGCGCACATTTCACGTGCAAGAAATATGCCGAACCCGGAGAGAATCGATCGTGTTCAGGAGGTATTTGAAATAAGGAAAATGAGGAAAATATAAATATTTTTAGTCGATGGATCGAATCGAAGCGGTTGTACACGAGAGAAACGATGCAGTTTTTCAACTGGAGACTGGAGAGTCGGCGAGTCCTAGAAAGAGAACGATTACTTCGTTTGCCGGATTCACTTATGAGTAAGATTGGATTTTCAGGGATTTTTAGCCTAAAAATCACCGAAAAATCGGAAAAATGGACAAACAACGACATTTTTTGGGGTATTTTCTCGCCATTTTCGCCTATTTTTGCTTAATTTCACTCAAAATCGAACTCTAAAGGAACATGTTTGTAATCGATAGTTTTCATCGAATTTTTAATCTATTTTCCGATTTTTTGTGTCATTTTTCGTCGTTTCTAGCTAACTTGCAGTACCATAAAAGAGGACTTTTAAGCAAAAAAGCTTTTCTACTCGGAAAATGACTAAAAGTCACAAGTTTTGACATTACAAAATCAATTGTGGACGGTTCTGATGCCAGAAAACCTAAAACTTTAGCGAAAAATTATCATAACCGACCTAAAACTTGTTTTTTTTATGTTTAAAAATGACAATTTTGATCCTAGAATCCTGAAAAATGAATTCAGAAGGCTTGAGCCAAAATTGATCAAAATCGACTAAATTTTGTCGATTTTTGCGAAAAAATAAACTAAAATCGACATTTTTTCAATTTTTACGGTCTTTTTTCGTATTTTTCGACTCGTTTTCAGCCTATTTTTGCTTAATTTCACTCAAAATCCAACTCTATTGAAACCTAATCAAAATTGACAGTTTTCATCAAATTTTGTCTCATTTTTCATCATTTTTTTGCAGAAAACAAGCGACAGAACACTTCAATCCACCGGAGCCTGGAAAGAAAGAGTACGAAGTTCCATATCTTGACGACGACGCCTACATGATGCAGAAACTTTGGAAAGAGAAGGAATTCATGAAGAATCGAGACAAAATCGACGATGAGAAGAGACGCGCGGCACGAACGGAAGATATGGAGAGATTCAGAAGAGGGGCTCCGCGGGTTTTTAATAGATAAAGTATCAGAAAGTGATTTTAGTGTAGTAGGATTTTTTGTTCTCTGTTTTCTTTGTTGGAATTCCAGAATAAAATTGTTTTCGTTTTTTTGCATATTTTTTCTAAAATTTTTACGGGTTTTCTAACCCTAATTTACCTCTGAATAACCCAATTTTTAAGCTCCGAATTGTCTAAAACCCCATTTTCAGACACAGATGTTGCTCTGAAAGGTTTTTCAAAATGATCCAACAACACGGGAAAGCGTTCCAAATGTCCGCTGAGAACAAGAGCAAAACTCCGACAACCAGTAGCAATACGGCACAATCGTCCACTTCGGCTATCAATGATTTTGATGAAAAGCATCGGAAAGTGGGTTTAAAATTACCTAGAATCCATCTTACGAACCGTGGAAAGAAATTTCAGCAAGGAATCGATGCGGCGCGAGCGCTCGCAATGCAGTATCGATCGAGGATCACGCAGAGTGAAGGACACAATCAAGAACAGGCGGCGAGAGCGCTTAGCAAGTAAGGAAAAGTGTGATTTTGTCCCGAAAGTTTCGAGCTCGAAAAATGAGCGAAAATGGCACAAAAATGAAGATTTTGGAGGAAAAATGAGCTGATAATCAGGATTTTGGAGCGTGAAAAGCTATTTCACTCGAAAAATAAGAAAAAGACGAAAAATTTTGACCTCAAAAATCAATTTTTGACGATTCTGAATCCAGAAAACCCAACATTTTAGCGAAAAATTGCCAAAATCGACCTGAAACTCAATTTTTTATTTTTGAAAATGGAAATTTTGGATTCCGAAAGCTGTCTGAGAACGTCAGGGGCATCTAGAAAGGCTTCAGAAGACCTCCGGAAGATTCTGAAGTCAAAAACGCTCCAGACATGATCTCAGACACTTCAGAGCCCAAAATCTTCGCTTTTGAGGAGTTCTGATAGATTCAGAATTCTTGTGAAAGTTTAGATCTCGAAAATAACCTAAAAATGTAGATTTTAGAGTAAAAATGAGCCAAAAATGAAGATTTTAGAGCAAAAAAAGCTGTTTTACTGGAAAAATGAAAAAAAATAACCGAAAAGTCACAAATTTTGACTTTGAAATATCAATTCTGGGTCGTTCTGAAGCCAGAAACCCCAAAATTTTAGCGAGAAATTGCCAAAATCGACCTAAAACTCGATTTTTTATGTTTAAAAAGGAAAGTTCCCTGAAACCGCAAAAATGGATTCAGAATGTATGAGTCAAAATTGACCAAAATCGACTGAATTTTGTCAATTTTGGTGTATTTTCGGTCAACTTTTGTTTATTTTTGATCAATTTTGCTCCATTTTTAGTCGATTTTGGCTCATTTTTTAGTCAATTTTTGGTCAATTTTGGTACAAAACTCCTAAATTTACAGATATGTCCGAACCGAGCTGAAAGACGAGCCGAGCACGTTCAGCGAAGCGTTTCTGAATGCAATGGACGGTCGAGCAGACGGAGCGATTCAGAGTGCAGTGTACAATGCGGTGATTGAACCAAAACTCGCTTCGAAAAAAGCAGCGATCTATATGATTGTGTGTTTGGCTGAAACTCATTCTTCGAACGTCATCAGATATGCAAACTATCTTCTGAAGATGTTGAATAGTGGAGGATTGGATCAGGCAACTGTGGAGCTCGCTTCGAAGGCGTTGGCCTTCCTGATCACAACATGCAAAACATACGCGGCGGAGCTAGTGGACCGCTGCTTAGATCATTGTCAAGAATGGCTTCATTTCTCTTCGAATGTTCCACAAGGACCACAAGCGGCTACTTTGTTGACTCTTACTGATCAACGTCGTCTTGCTGCTGCTTGTCTCTCCCGGGAAATAGCTCTGGCTACTCCGACGGCATTCTTTCTTCGTGTTAATCTATTCTTCAAGTATATTTTCAACGCGATCAAAGACAAGAATCCTATAGTTCGAATCGCGGCGATCGACGCTTTACACGTAGTTCTCACTATCGTATCCCAGAGAGAAGCTAAAAATAAGACGGAATGGTTCAAAGAGTGCTTCCATGAGGCACTAACTGCGAATAAGGACCACCAATCGACAGATGTTCACGATAAATGGCACTCTGTTGCCATCCTTCTCAATGAACTACTTCGGATTTCAGACTCGCGTTTTGAGTTGATTCGATGCGAATCGTCGCAGTTTGTCAAGCGGAAATACTTGAAGGAAGACGAGGATGACGGTGTGGAATGGTTGATTCTTTCGAAGCAGCAGGCGATTGTGGAGAGTGTCACTGCGAGAAAGCTAGTCGTTGAGAACTTTCCGAAAATAATTGAATGCGTTCGTCAAATGATACCAATTGTTAATAAGTCGCCGAAGAAGGGATCGTTTATGAATGCTGCGGTTATGCAACTTCTTCCAAGAATTTGTGCATTCCCTCAGTCGGATAGAACGTTTCAAACTGTGGCGTTTGATACCGCATTTAATATGTAAGATTTTTTTGATGAGCCAGTATTTACGAAAATAACAATTTTCCGATAAAAAAAATTAAAACTCCAGAAAATCGGTTTTCAAAACATTCTGAAGGTTTCAAGATGATCCTAGATGATTTTGAAGAATCCTAGATGATTCTGGATGATTCTGAATCTCAAAAATTTGAATTTTCTTTCAAAAATGCCAATTTTAGACCGTACAGCATTCTCTATCAATTGCAGCCATTTCGGACCAATTTCGACCATTCGGAGCTAATTTTTCGCATTTTTTGCTCATTTTTGGCTCGAAAACGAAACCCCAAAAGTTCAGTTCAGTTCAAATGATCCAAAATGACTCAAAATTTGTCTGAAAACGGTCTAAATAAGCCTAAGATGATCTGAGATGAACTGAACTTTTGGAGTTTCGTTTCGAGCCAAAAATGACCATAAATAGCAAAAAATTGGTTCCAAATGGGCTGCAATTGATAGAGAATGTTGTATGGTCTAAAATTGACATTTTTGAAAGAAAATTTAAATTTTTGAGATTCAGAATCATCCAGAATCATCTAGGATTCTTCAAAGTCATCCCGGATCATCCTGAAAGCTTCAGAATGTTATGAAAATCGATTTCTCGAGTTTTATCGATTTTTGTGCAAAAATGTTGTTATTTTCGTAAATTGGGAAGATCATTTGAGAAAAAAACTGCAATCCTACTCTAATCTCCCTGTTCCAGTCTTCAACAAGACGCCGTCGGTGCTCCAGCTCTCGGAATGATGATGTTGTCGAACCCAGAAGTTCATTCTCATCGAATCGAAGCCATCGTGAATTTCATAACCGAGAAAATTGGCACACGGAAGGGAAAGATTCCGGAGTCCGACACCCTTGACTGCTATTTCACTTTCCTGTTCCTCTTCGTCGACGCTTATCATGAACAAGTCACCGCACAAATCAAAACTATCATCCCAGCTCTCATGGACATTACTCTCTCCAGATCCCTCGCAAATGTACTCAAAATGATTATGATGAGAATTCCGAAGCTTCGCCTCAACGTCCAGGACGGTGTCATGGCTTCAGTGTATCAAACTCTGACTGGATGTCAAATTCCGCCGAAATCAGAGCCAACCGGACGACCGCCGAGTCCACGATTGATTCTACAGAAAGCCGAAGCGGATCCGAGAGAGCTTCAACGCATCGTTCTCGCGGTGGATGTCCTTGGAGAATTCTATTTCTCGAGAGGAGCATTGCAGAGAATCATGCAGTATGTCGCGGATGTAAGTATACGTTTTGAAGGAAAAAGGGAAAATCCAACCAAAAAACTAATTTTTTTCAAAAAATGTAAAGAATGGCTCTGATTTCGAATATCACAACGAAAATGCTCAAAATATATTCCGAAGTCTGAAAACGCCGTCAAATGAGGAAATTTCGCTCAAAGTGCTCCCTTTTAGTTATACATAGTCTGAAATCGTGTAATACGATTTTCAAAGGTTTTGCGAGCTAAAAATGTGGATAAAGGCAGAAAATGCGAGCTAGAAGTGTTCAAAAAGAAAAAAATAATCTTAATATTAACCAGTTTTCTTTAATCTCAATTTTACCTATTTCAGTACTACTTGACTGCTGACAGCGTTGAAATCCGCCTCGCCGCCGTATCGTCTTGCTGTGAAATGGTGGTCCCGTTTGTTGGTGTTTACAAGAAAGTGACGACGGACAAGCGGAATAGTTTACTTCAGACAATTTATGGAGTTTTGAGAGCTGTGTGCTCGGTTATTGTCAATGATCCAGGTAGGATAAGAGAGCGGAAATGATGGGATTCAATTCTCTCTACTTCAAATTAAAAAATTTTTGGTCAATTTTTCTACCAAAATGTAGAACTCGATGAGATCTATGAAACCAGTTTTTCAGGCCTCTAGAGTTGTCAAGGATCATGAAATCGCGAGAAACGCCGATTTTTTAGCTACAAAAGTCAATTTTAAAGCTTGAAAAGTTGATTTCTGAGATAGAAAAATCGATTTTTAAGCTAGAAAAGTTAATTTTCGAGCTAGAAAAGTGCATTTTTGACCTAGAGAAGTCGATTTTGAGCTTGAAACGTCAATTTTAGAGCTAGAAACTACAAGCTCTAGGCAAAAATCGGCACAGGCAATCTGGATGGTTTTAGTGCTGTTTTATAGATAGATCTCATCGAATTCTACATTTTGGTATAACAATTGACCGAGAAATTTGATATTGAAGGCCCGAAAATGACGAACTTCTAGACATAGTACTCCTTCCAGATGTTCGTGTCCGAATGCAAGTGATCAGCTGTTTCGGCCAAATGCCTCGTCCATTCTTGGCTCATTTGGCTCAACCCGAAATGCTCGAAGTTCAATTCATGGCTCTTCACGACGAGAAGCTCGAGATGCAACAAGCGTGTGTCACTCTTCTCGGCCGACTCGCCGAGCTCAATCCGGCTCTCGTTCTTCCACGTCTTCGACTAATGCTTCTGGAGACACTGAGTCAAATGATGCAGAGTGGACAAGCGAGGTTGGAGCAGCACTCGGCGAAGATGATTGCACAGCTCGCGAAGCAGAGCCCGAAGTTTATGAGACCGTATGTGGGATCGCTGATGATTGCGATGATTCCGAAAATGAGAAACGATCAGAAGGTAAGAGTGATTTATTGAAAGAAATTAAAAAGATTCTAAGCCGGCGCGGCATCGGCGATTTTCTTGAGTTCATCTGCCGATAGATCTCCCAATTTCTCATATCCTCCTTCACCGTCTCCACCACCACCACCGTCCGTAGCTCCAGTTGCTCCAACTTTTGCTATCTGAAAATTCGAAAAGAGGATTCCGGGCAAAAATTTGTATTGCTTCAAAAGATGTAAAACATGGCGCTGATTCGGAATATCACAACGAAAACGCTCAAAAATGTTTCCCGGAGCCGGAAAACGCCTTCAAATGGGCTAAAATTGCGCTCAAAGTGCTCCCTTTTAGCCGAGTTTTCTCCGGAGTTTTCTAGGCCACGCCGCAGTAAATGTCTATTATTTGACGGAATTGTTCAAAATTTCTCATTTTTTCAATGAAGAAAGTATTGGATGACACTCTGACATGTAAATTCACAAAACTATGACAATGCCGTCTAAAAATCCCAGGAGAAGCAAGGGAGCACTTCTGGCCCGTTTCGACCCTTTGACGGCGGTTTCTAGCTCCGAGAAACATTTTTGGAATTTTTAGTTGTGATATTCGGAATCAGGACAAAAATCTGCACATTTTGAAAGAGAAAAAAATTTTGCCCGGAATCTACAAGTGTTTCCAACCTTTGAAGGTTCTCTCATCGTTCCCATCATGGCACTACTGGCGATCGCCGTATTCACACACGATTTCTGAGCCTTTTTCGACTTTTCCACTTCCAATTTCTGTGTTTCCTGCTCACTCTTTGCACTCTTTTTCTTCCCATTCTCTCCGGATGATCTCTTTGGTTTTCCTTCTATTTCTTTTTTCTTCTCCTCTGGTTTTGGGGCTACTGTAGGCTTTACCGCTGCGGATTCAGCTGGCTTGAGTTCTTTTTCAGCTTCCTTTGGCTTATTCACTTCTGTTGTCGGTATCTTAGAATCCGTTCCGGTCTTCTGAATCTTCTCCTGAGATTTCGTCGTCGACGAAATCGTACTAGTCTTTGAGGCCTTACTCGCCGTGGCCTTCTTCTTTTTCGAACATCCGATAATAGAGAAAAGTGGAAGAATAATGGGAAGAATCACGGGAAGGATTAACGTTATCATCTGGAATTAGGGATGTCGGAATCTATCAGAATCTGAAAAAAGACGGCACCGCGACGTTTCGAAAGTGCTACACTTGGTCACACTTTCGAAACGTCGCGGAGCCAAAAACACTCACTTCTATCCCGAAATTGATCAAATGAAATTGCAACTTGCTTGGGAATTTTTTGAAAATAATTATCATCGTTTTGAGAAAATTCAAACAGAAAAAATTTCTTCACCACGCTTATCAAATTTTCTTTTCAAAATAATTTATGTTAAAAAAAAACTAAAATTTTTTTCAGTACGCCGAGGTAACAGCTCAAGTGCTCAACGCGATCAGCGAAATCTCTGTAATCGGTGGTGCGGAAATAGTGAAGAATCTGAAACCACTGTTCGAGAAGTTGACACATATGATAAACGATTCGAGCAGTTTACATAAGAGAGAGGTGAGATAATCTCAAAATTAAAGGAAAATGAGTTTATGATTCATTCGATGCAAAATTTCATGCTGATTCCGAATATTACAATGAAAACGCTCAAAAATGCCTCAAACACCTCGAAAAATCGCTTCAAATAGGTCTCTTTTTAACCCGGAGGTGACCTATTTGAAGCGATTTTTCGTGGTGTTTGAGGCATTTTTAAGCGTTTTCTTCATGATATTCGGAATCGGCGGAAAATTGTGCATATTTTAAAGCAATAAAAAGATTGCTCAGAATCCTCCTTTGAAAATACTGAATATCTTCTAGGCTGCTCTCCGAGCCATCGGTGGAATATGTCGATCCACTGCGTATGTTGTGGACCCGTATCGAGATTATCCGACTCTCCTTGATGATCTTCTTCGGATTCTGAAGACTGTGATGTCGAACACGATGCGGCGAGAAGCCATCAAGACTCTTGGAATCCTTGGAGCAATTGATCCATACACGCATAAAGTGTTCACAGGATCCGTGCAGAGCTCGACGGCTATAAGCACAGCGTTGTCACTTCCTATCAATGAGGCTGACTCGAAAGATCCACGACAGGATATTATTCACTGGTTCAACTACGAGAAGTGCACACTTGACGAGTTCTATCCGGCGATCACAATTGCCAATTTGATGTTGATGATGCAGGATGAGGACTCGCAGAATTTCGCGGAAATCGCTCAAGCTATAGTGACAATCTTCCGAAGTTTGGGAGATATGGCACCTCTGTACACGGAGCAAGTCGTTCCCAGGCTCATAGAAGTTTGTCGACGGACTACGGAGCACGCAAATCGAGGAACTACACGAGAGTTCTTCCTCCAGCAGCTCGCGATCTTTGTGGCTATTATCAAAAAGCACGCAGCTCCTTATATGCCTGCAATCTTTACTATCATCGCCGACGCCTGGAAGGAGGATATATCGGTGAAGATGGTTGTGATTCAAGTGCTGACAGAGATGGGAACTGCGATCGGAAACGATTTTAGCAAGTATACTGGAGAGCTGATACCGTATCTCTTGACAGTACTTCAAACCGATAAAACCAAAGAAAGAGTGCTCACTGTGAAGGTGATGGAATCGATTCGACCACTGACTTATTGCATTGTTCAACACCTTCATCTAGTTCTCCCGCCGATTCTTATAATCCTCGACGACTTCTCACTGAAACTATCCATTCGACAGACGGCTCTGGATACCGTACTCCATATGACACAGCAAGTGGATGTATCCGCGTATGCTCCGAGAATGATGCAAAGTTGGCACCACAATATTTCCACTGCGGAGATGAGAGACAAACTACTCCTTTTGCTTATCGAGATTATCAAACAACTCGGAAAGTTCTTTGACATTTTCAAACGAGGAGTAGACCACAAGCTCCGGGAGTACAATCTCGATAAGAGTCCTCACTACGAGACGTATCGAAAGTTGGCTCAACGAGCACAAATGTCTCGTGACGTCATCACATCGTCGGTGTTCGCCGGATCCAATGGAAATCTGCAATCGGCCCAGGCGGCGATACGAGGAGAAGCGGGATCCGTTTATATGAATAATGAGCTCCATGAGAGACTGATGAACGGATCGATGGATTCGAGTAGTAGTAGACAGGGGAATCGAGATGACTACTATCAGTATGGAATGGATGATAAGAGTAGGTTTTTGAATTGAAATTTGACGATTCCAATGCTTCAGAAGTTCCAGAAGAAACACCGAAAGCTGTCCCAACGACTGCTCGGCCGACAAGTGAACTCGTCACGGTACAAATTACCAAACAACGTCTCAATAAGGATTTAGTCATGTCGCAGTGGAAAAATGAGCATTTGACATCGAAAGACGAATGGTTGCAATGGTTGATGAAGATTCGCATAGGATTCTTGAAGAGTGGAAGTTCCCCGTCTCTCCGTGCTGCTTCTTCCCTCGGCGACCAGTATCCTCATCTAGCCCGTGATCTCTTCCCTGCTGCATTTATGTCTGTATGGACAGAGCTGGATTCTGAAGTTCAGAAGGATCTCACCGCTTGCCTCCTCCGTGCCATCAGCACCGGAATCCCAGAACTCATTCAAACGATTCTGAATCTTGCTGAATTCATGGATCACTCCGAAAAAGGACCACTTCCGATCACTCATGATGTTCTTGGAATGTGGGCGGAGCAAACGAAGGCGTTCGCAAAGGCGTGTAGATACAAGGAGATGAGTGTGCTTCGGAATTCGGAAACCGCACCGATGACGTTCAGAAGGAAGATCAGATTGCAGCCGAATGACTGTCAGAGTCTCATTACGTGAGTTTAAATGTGAGAATCAGGTTACTAATTCAAAATTTCAGATACGCCAACAAGTTGAATGTGCAAGAAGAAGCTGCAGGAGTCGTGCGATACGCCGAAAGAAACGACATGAACTTCCAGCGACGTGGTCGTTGGTATGAGAAGTTGAACGAATGGGAGAAGGCGTTGGATGCGTACATGGAAGAGAAGCACTCGTGTAACGCTCAGAATCCTGAGAACGAAAATGAACTATCTCCGGAGAAAGCAGCCGCGGCAGAAGAGGCTCGAATGCATGAGATGCGATGTCTGGAGGCGTTGGCACGGTGGGATGAGCTGAACACGAAATCAGCGGTGTGGGCGGAGCAACGATCGAAGAGAAGTGATCCGATACGAGACGAGATTAATAAGAAACAGTTGGATCATAAGATGGCTGTGATTGCGGCGAGAGGCGCGTGGGCTGTTGGTAAGGAATATAACTAGGAAAGAGAAAGAAAACCATTTGAAATGTTTCAGATAACTGGGAACGAATGGCCGAGTACGTGTCGGTGATATCGGAGAACACACAGGATGGAGCCATGCTCAGAGCAGTTGTCGCTGTGCATAAGTGAGTTTTTGGAGGTCTCGACGTTGGCTGAAAAATCTCAATATTTAGCGATGAGAACACAAAAGCGATGGGATTGATCGAGAAAGTTCGTGAGATGATTGATAGTGAGCTGACAGCGATGGCCAATGAGAGCTACGAGAGAGCATACATTCCAATGGTTTCAGTTCAACAAATGGCAGAGTTGGAGGAGGCCATCGAGTATAAGGTAAAAACGAGAAACGCGATTTTCCATAAAAATTGAGATTTTCCAATCGAGTGACCATATCGCTCAATTTTGTGTTGCTTCCCGAAAAACATCCGGGCCGACTGGACTCGATTTCATTTCGAGAAGCAGCTCGAAATTGAGCCACTAAAATATTGTCACTTTGTATATCTCATTAAGACCTACATTTTCATATAAGTTTTGGTGAAAAATCGCTGGAAAAAAGGGCTTTACGTCCAGACTTTTATTGTACACTTAAAAATGGGATGAATTGAGAGTGCTGGATCCTTTATACAAAAAACCAAAACGTTGTTGTGTCTGCCATTGGATTCTTTTCTTCTTTTTATTCTTCTTTCGTTAGCCATATCAATACTGTCCGGCCATCGACTTGATCACTCTTCCCTTCTGATCCGTCAGAATGAGGCTGGCTCCTTCCAACGCCTTCTCGACGAACACACGTCTTCCATCGACGCAACGAAGCATGTAGACGGTCTCACCAGTGCCACGATTGATCACAACGAGCTTTCCCTTGTCTTGCAAAGTGTAGCAAGTCTGGGTGTCTCCCTTTCTGACCTCGAGATCCGGAGCGACGACGCTAAAGGGATAAGGAATGAGGGATATGAAAGAGGATCAGAAGAGCACTTACTTGTAGACAGAGTTAGCCAGAGAGATGGCTGAGCCGACGCTCTTGGTGCTGCGCAAACTGACTGGCGATGGTTCGGTGATGTCGGTGGAACAGGTGGAGGCATTGTTGAACGAGATGGAAGAGGCTGTGGAGGAGGAAGAGGAGGTTCTCTGAAAAGTAGTACATTTTCGTGGCTTTTGAGTTATTTTTGGTCTCTTTACACCGATTTTGAGCCATTTTGAGGTATTCGGCGCCTGAAATACAGCTGGACTTTGCGCCACCGCACTCCTGTTCAAGAATCGCCGTTTCGGGACCATTCGCCACAGGAGTGCGGTGGCGCAAAGTCCATCTGTTTTTAGGCGCTTAATATTTTTACATCGATTTTGACCAATTGTCGGTCTTTTTATACCAATTTTGAGCCATTTTCTATCATTTTACATTAATTTTGAGCCATTTTCTATCATTTTACACTAATTTTGAGCTATTTTCGGTCCTTTTACACCGATTTTTGAATCTGAATAGTTCCTACCTTACTGGAACTGGTACGTGGGCAATGCGCTGGTTTTGGTCCGCGATGGTGGCGCCGAGACGAATTACCGGACGACATTCTCTAGCGATCGACTATTTTCTCGCTTACACCGGATGAATTGATTGGGGGAACTGATTTTTGATTTGAGCTACGGGAGATTGAATAGGAAAAACTGGGGTTTTGGGAGGTTCACGGGTTATATTCGGAGGAATTCTGAAATTTTTTTAAAAAGGAATTTTAATGACGTGAAAATAAATCTAACTAGGAGTTTTCGTGAACCGCCCAGTCAATTTTTTTCTGAAAATTTGGGTGTATACAGAATCGACCATGGGGAATCCATTTCCGCCATTAGAATTTCCGAAACAGTCACGTGAACCGAGTTATGACTTCATAAAGTTCCTGTCAGTACTAAATTTATGTACTTTGAGACTGATCTTCTCAACTTCTAGATCTCATAGGAGTCTCTAGTTTTTTTCGTATTTGAGAAAGTGATAAATTTAATGTACAGTACGAAAAACTAGAGATTCCTATGAGATCTAGAGATTGAGAAAATCAGTCTCAAAGTCCACAAATTCAGTACTGGCAGTAACTTTATGAGGTAATAACTCGGTTCATTCGACTGTTTCGGAAATTCGTGCTACAGAAGTGGATTCCCCGTGGTCGATTGTATATACACACAAATTTTCAGAAAAAAACATTTTACTGTTCACAAAACTCCTAGTGAGAAGAGAATTCCAGTGACGTAGAACCGCACTAGAGTAATAATTTCATTTTTCAGATACCGTCTGGGAACCTCAAATTAATATCTCTCTTTTTTTCAGACCCGCCCTGAACGCCGTCCCCGCATCGCTCTTCTCTGGAGTCGACGTCTTCAAGGATGTCGCCGTAACGTGGAGCAATGGCAGCGCCTGATTATGCTCCGCGGACTCGTGCTCTCCCCTCAAGAAATGCATCCACTTCGAGTGAAATTCTCATCGATGTGCCGCAAACAAGGAAAGAACTCAATGTCTCGAGCGGTGCTCCGTGAGCTTCTCTCCCTTCCAGCCAACACTGATCTAATGTGTGCCAAGGCTCCGTACGATAAGCCCCTCCTGGTATTGGCCCTGGCTAAACAGCTGTATCAGGATGAGCAAAAGGATGCGGCGATCCGGGCGCTTGAAGAGTTGGCGAATCATTGGAATCGAAGAGTGAATCCGATTCCGCAGCCGACGGGGAAGGAGATGGTGCCACCGTCGGTGAAAGAACCGGCGAGAATTTGTGCCAAGGTTTTGCTGAAACTTGGTGAATGGACAGAGTTGAAAGCGAAGAACGCGAGCATAATGCCAGCTGGAGAGCTCTCTTTCGTCCATCAACAAGTCTCACCACAATACCGAACGCGAGATAATCGACCACCGGAAGTTGTGGCATTCGAGAATACGATCAATTATTATCAACAGGCGGCGAAATATGATCCAGATTGGCACAAAGTTTGGCACAAGTTGGCGTCGACGCATTTCTATGCAGTTTGTAGGGAGAGACCGCATCCAAGGTGAGAGATTTCAAGACTTCGAGAGCCTTGGAGTATCTTTGATTTTTCAGAGTAATCCATCAAAAGGAAACAAAGCCAAAGTCCATCAGAGCACACATGCCAGTTATCAAGCCGGCATCTCCACCACCACCGGCTCAGAAATCTCCACAACCAGCCGCGTTCCACAGTAATACAGCGGCGACGGATCCATTGAATGGTAGGCTTTCAATGGAAAGATTTTTTGGATGTGTGACACCAGAAATACACTATTTTTCGCATAAATTGTCTCAAAAAAAATGTGCTCCGGGACATTTCGAAAGTGAGACGTTTCGAAAGATGACGTTCCGAAAGTGTGACGTTTCGCAAGTGGGACACATCGAAAGTGTTATATTTCTCAAGTGCATCGTTTTGCGTTTGAAACAGTGCTTTTCGAAACGTCACACTTGCGAAACGTCACACTTTCGGAATGTCATCTTTCGAAACGTCGCGGAGCCCGATTTTCGGTCTCAAAACCGCTCTGAAATCGAATTTTCGCTCAAAAACGTCCCAGACCAAAAATTTCAGCGCCGAAATTAGCCGGTTTTTTCGGTATCGATTCGACTCTAACAGGTTTCTAGATGACCCAACTGGAGAAATTCGACTCCGGGACGATTCGCAGCCAAAAAAACACAAAAAACCTCAAAATGGCTACACTTTTCTGAAATATATACATTTTGAAACTGAAAAATCGAGTTCTAAGGTCAAAAACACCTCTAAAATGATGTAAAAATCACGAAAGTTGACCTATCGAAATGTCCCATGTTCGTGATTTTAACCGTATTTTTGACCTTGGAACTCGATTTTTCAGCTTCAAAATGTATTTATTTTTTAAAAAGTGCAGCCATTTTGAGCCTTTTATTGCATTTTTTGGCTGCGAATTGTCCCGGAGCCGAATTTCTCGATTCGGGTCATCTAGAAGCCTCAAAATCCCCCATTTATCAACTTTCTTGAATTCTCACCCCTCGCTCAAAGTATTTATAGACTGTCCCGTCCCTCCACCACTCGGCTCACTCGTTGGACTCGGACCTATGCCATCGCATCTCCTCCATTCTCCATCTCAACCTCAACACTATTCTCATCAACCATCCCCATTGGCCTTCCCTCATGGAAACGCCTATCTTGAGCACGCCGCTCAAGCCGTCACCTGCTTCGCAAAGGCTCTCATGTGCTCACCGGGATCCCGTCTGGAAGATACTCTTCGTTTAATGCAACTGTGGTTTGATTTTGGAGAGCACGACAGTGTCTATTATGCACTCTCGGATAATATTTTCGATCTTCATGTCACCACTTGGCTCGAAGCGATTCCTCAGCTAATGGCTCGTCTCGATTGCCCTCATGAGCAGAGAAGTGTCCAGCTGGTGCTCCGAGTGCTTGGAGAGATTGCCAAACATCGGCCACAAGCAGTGATCTATGCGTTGACAGTAGCATCGAGAAGTTCCGATGAGCACAGAAGTCGGAATGCGTCAATGGTGTTGGAGAAGATGATGGAGTATCACTCGAAGTTGGTGAAGGAGGCGAAATTGGTGACAGAGGAGCTTGTAAGATGTGCAATTCTATGGCATGAGCAGTGGCACGATGCCTTGGACGACGCGAGTCGTGTATACTTCCACGTATGTTTCCCCCTTAATATTTCAAAGTTTTCTCAATGAAATCACTCAGAGACGTATGCAGGACAACAATGTGCAGGCGATGTTTGACGCGTTGAGAAATATGAACGAGATGATGCAGAAGGGAGCACCGACGACAATGAAAGAGCACAGTTTCCAACAGACGTATAGTGCGGATCTCAAAGAAGCTGGACAGTATGTGCTGGCGTTTGAGAGCAGCGGAAATGTCAAGGATCTCAATCAGGCGTGGGAGATTTATTGTGCGGTAGGTATTTCTTAACATTTCAAAATCAAATATTTTCGAGTAAAAACTGCACACATGTTCGACAAATCCTAACCTAGTAGTTACCTTGGGTCGTCAAAATTTTTAACTCGATTCGTCTCGCAAACTTTGAACATAGTATAAAGGGGACATAGTTAGTCACGGTTAGAGAAAATGAGAAGTTTGGAGCAACTCTAGGGGGGTCGTCATTTTCTCAGACCGCCTAGGTTGGATAAAGTCGAACATGTGTGAAAAACTGCTTAAAAATCGAGCTAAAATTGTGGCTTTTTATTCAATTTTTCTCTTCCAGGTTTTCAAAAAGCTCCGCGATCAACTAGCCACCTTAAACTCCCTCGATTTGGTCTACGTCTCTCCCAATCTCGTCAGCGCGAAAGATTTGGAACTCGTCGTTCCTGGAACCTATGATCCATATGCCCCGGTCGTTTCAATCCAAAGCTTCAGCTCAAAGATGAGTGTGATCACGAGTAAGCAACGTCCACGTAAGATGGTTATCCGCGGATCCAACGGACTCGACTATCAATTCTTGCTCAAAGGACATGAGGATCCACGTCAAGATGAGAGAGTCATGCAACTCTTCGGACTCGTCAACACTCTTCTGGCGAACAATTCGGAGACGTGCCGGCGAAACCTGACAATTCAACGATACTCAATTGTGGCTCTGAGCAAAGATTCCGGACTAATTGGATGGGTTCCAAACTGTGACACTCTTCATAGTCTTGTCAAGGAGTACAGAGAGAAGAAGGCCAAGATTCCGTTGTCGATAGAGCACAAGACACTGCAGAAGCTCTCGCAGGATACGGAGCATTTGACGTGTATGCAGAAGTTGCAGTTGTTTGAGAGTGCTCTGAGTGTGACACAAGGAGACGATCTACGACAGGTGTTGTGGTTGAAGAGTCCAAGTTCGGAAGTGTGGTTTGATCGGCGAACGAATTATACGAGATCCGTGGCTTGTATGTCCATGGTTGGATATATTCTGGGACTCGGAGACCGGCATCCGTCTAACCTGATGCTCGATCGACTGACTGGAAAAATTGTGCATATTGACTTTGGAGACTGTTTCGAAGTGGCCATGCTCCGTGAAAAGTTCCCAGAGAAAGTGCCATTCCGACTGACTCGAATGCTCATCAACGCAATGGAAGTCACCGGATTGGATGGTGTCTACAACTATACAGCGGAGAGAGTGCTCAAAATGCTCCGAACGAATCAAGAATCGCTTCTGGCAGTTTTGGAGGCATTTGTCTATGATCCCGTCATCAATTGGCGTTTGGTTGAAGGAATGAAGAAGGATCCGAAGGCGGCGAAGAAGGAGCCGGGAGTTCGGCCGGCGATAGCGGCGAACGCGGTGTTGCCATCGACGAGTACGACGGATTCGATTATGGAAACGATTAAGAGAAAGTTGGATGGTACGTTTTTCGTTTTAGATTGGCGATTTGCCTTGTTAAAAGAAAAAAGTCAAAGCGGATCATTTTGAAGCGAGTTATCATTTTGAAGCGAGTTTAGAGACGCAGAGAAAGCAGACACTCTCGTTGTCGAAGAGACGCAGTCTGCGTTCAAAATGGTCCGGTTTGGCTCGTTTTTGTTGTAGAAAACATTTTTAGGCGATTTTTTTTAAATTTTCTGTACTAAATTCGCAAAAACTTGACTAGAAATTTTTCCGCCGTGTTTTGAGCAGCGAAATCAAGCGCATTCGAATCAGCGAGAAATTCTATTATGGTGATTCAATAAATGAGAGTTCTGGCTGAGTTTCCCTGATTTTTCGGCCGCGATATCTCGGTACGAAAATGCTACCGTAATATATTGAAATTTAAAGGAACATACCCCGATTTTTAGGTCAATTTTCAAAATTTTCGTGTTTTTCGAACAATTTTCATCAAATTTTGTTACGAAATGTTTTATTTTGATCCAAAAATTGCATTTCGCATTGAAATTTGATGAAATTTGTTCGAAAAACACGAAAATTTTGAAAATTGACCTAAAAATCGGGGTATGTTCCTTTAAATTTCAATAAATTACGGTAGCATTTTCGTGCCGAGATATCGCGGCCGAAAAATCGGGGAAACTCAGCCAGAACTCTCATTTATTGAGATCACCATAATACATTTTTTGAAATAGTTCAGAAAAAACGTAAGTTCGCAAGCTCAATTTTGAAAACTTGCTCAAAAAAGTCGAAAAATATCAAAAAATAGCTCTAAAAATCATAAAAATCAACTCAACATAGAGAAAAATAGCCTCAAAAACCTTAAAATCGACAAAAAACGAAGCTCTTCAAAAAATGATTCATATTTTTTTTTCCAGGAACCGAATTCGTCCACAACGACGGCACGAATCCACTCGAAGCCCTTCCAGTCGCCGATCAACTCGCAATGCTCACCGAGCAAGCCACGTCTTCTCTAAACTTATGTCAGAGTTATATTGGATGGTGTCCATTCTGGTAGAATAATCTAAATGCGTAGATAAATATAGATTTTCTTGTTATTCTTTGTAGAATTTACACAAATTGTATTTGAATGTGCCTCTTTCTTTTTTTTTTCAATTCTAACTCTCCGATCACTAAACATTCCATTTTTTCTTCGTTTTTTTTCTCCTCGATTTACTACCAAAATGCTCAGTCAATTATGCGAACTCTCTCCTTTTTTTCTATCTTCGCCATGACTTTTATTATTTTTTCTATAAGTGTTCCCGTATTTCACTTTCTGTTTTTTTTCCTTTTAAAGCAATAATTTTTCTGCAATTTTTCATGTTTAGGAACCTCAATAACTCGTATTGTACATACCCACTGTTCTCTTTTTTTGCTAGGAAAATCAAAACGCTCGTAAAAAAGTTGTAGATTTCAATTTTTGTTATTTTTCTTTGATTTCAAAGGTTTTTCAACCATTTTACAGTACTTTTTCCTCTCTTTTTTCAGTTCATATGCATTTTATTCGAATTTCAGATGCGTCGGGCTAGGATTCAGATAAAACCAAATGTTGCGAAGGCGGCGAAGCAGGTGGTCCCGGTTCCAGAAGTCGAAGCTCCGCCAGAAGTCGTTGAAGCTGCTCCAGAAGAAGCCACTTTGGCTAAAAGTCTCAATTCGATGTTAGAAAACAACGAGGATTCTGAATCCTTGAAGTCACTTCATGTAGATGTCTCCAGGAATCATCGGAATCATGTGCACTTCACAGATGATGTTGTGGATAATGAGCATGCTAGGAAGGATGTAGAGCCTCAGAATAATAATGCTGGGATGGTGTAAGTGGTTTTACAAGGTTGGAAATCGATTTTCGAATCGCTAACTTCCTTTTTTCTAACCCTTTTCAAAAAATTAAGAATTTTTCGCTGAATCGAATGCACCTAATATCGCTGCTCGAAACGCATTTTGAAGCGAGTTATGAGCGTTTCAAGTTTTGGTGAGAGACGCAGAGAAAGCAGACACTCTCGTTGTCGAAGAGACGCAGAGAAACGAGACAGTGTCTGCCTCTCTCATGAAAACTTCAAACGCTCATAACTCGCTTCAAAATGCGTTTTGAGCAGCGATATCAGGTGCATTCGAGTCAGCGAAAAATTGCCAAAAAAGCACTCAAAATCAACGTGAGCTAAATTTGGAAAACTTGCTCCAATAAACCTAAAAATAATCAAAAATAGCCCTAAAAGTCATAAAAGAGCATTAGATTGGAACGAGTTTTTGAGAAAATTTGCTAAAAAAAGACTGTAAGCCTTACAGTCTTTTTTACAGTACACATTTTTCTCAAATAATCGTCTCAATCTAGTGTTATTTTATGACTTTTAGGGCTGTTTTTGATCATTTTTAGATTTATTGAAGCAAGTTTTCAAAATTTAGCTCACGCTGATTTTCAGTTTTTTTTTTGGCACTTTTCGACAATTTTTTGAGGTTTTTGAGACTATTTTCCTCTATTTTGAATTGATTTTCATGATTTTTAGAACTATTTTTGAGTCTTCAAAATTCGATTTTTTCAGCTCTCCATCATCTCAATTCGCCACTCCACGCCTCATGACTCCTCGTTCTCGTAACGTCTCCATGTGTGAAGATGAATCGATTCTTCAACCAAAGCAACCGAGAGATAAGAAACGATTCTCTGGGAGAGAAGCGTTGGACACGAAAACATGGAAAATGGCCGATTTAGTCCGTTGGAATCCGAGAAACGAGCAGACGAGCTTCAAACGAGAACGTCGCTCCTCGACCAGCTCCACTATCATCACAAAGTCTGAAGCGGGAGATTTCGATTCTCCAACTCCACGTATAAATGCTCCGCAAGTCAAGATTGGAGCCGATGGGCGGCTGGTTATCGATGAGAGCAGTTTGGTCGTTCAATCCGCTCAAATTAATCATGAATCGGTTTGGGAGACGGTGGAAGAAGGGAGAATGGGGAGCAAGATTTCGTCGATGTCGTTTAGAAATCGCTTATTCCGAAAGCCGAATATGTGGACGGAGAAAGAAACAGATCTGTTTTATGAAGTACTTCAGTGTACTGGAACTGATTTTGGGTTGATGCATCACTATCTTCCGCAGAGATCTCGTCCAGAGCTTAAAGCTAAATATAATAGAGAGGAGAAGAATAATTGGGCGAGACTTTTCAAGGTAAGCACTTTTTTGAAGTAGGATTACACTTTTTTCTTAAATTATAACACTAGTATTTACGAAAAAATAATAAATAAAAATTGTTAAAACTCGAGAAAATCGCATTTCAAATCGCGAACTTACATTTTTTCCAACCTATTTCAAAAAATGTAGTATTTTTCGCTGATTTGAATGCACCAATGTCACTGCCCAAAAAAAAATTAAAAAATTAAAAATCGTCAAAAAATCGAAAAGAAATTTTTTATATTTTTGCTCAAATTTAGCTCGAAGGCTCGACTTTCGAGTCTTCTGTAGTCAAGATAATAAGTTATATGCTGAAAATTTCAATTTCGGAGCACAAAATAGCAAATTTTGCATGGAAAACGAGCTTTTCGAGTGTAAAATAACATGTAAACAAACAAAAATGGGTCGAAATTCACAAGAATGAATCAGAATCACCCATAGAAATATTCAGAATTTTTTGACGATTTTAAATTTCTGTACTGAAATTTCAAAAAAAAGTCGCTTCAAAATGTTTTCTACCACAAAAACGAGTGAAAACGGACCATTTTGAAGCGAGTTATGAGTGTTTGAAGTTTCAGTAAGAGACGCAGACACTGTCTCGTTTCTCTGCGTCTCTTCGACAACGAGAGTGTCTGCTTTCTCTGCGTCTCTTTCATCGAAACTTCAAACGCTCATAACTCGCTTCAAAATGCGTTCTGAGCAGCGATATTAGGTGCGTTCGAATCAGCGAAAAATTCTACGAAAAATCCTACTTTAATTATCACAACTCACGTTTATAATATACATTAATACATTTTTAATAGGTTTTAAAAAATGTAAGTTCGCGATTTGAAATGCGATTTTTTCTAGTTTTAGCCATTCTTATGCGAAAATATTGTTATTTTCGTAAATATGTAGGGGCGATCATTTGATTCTGTAATTCAATAACCAAAAAAGCTTGCAGGCAATAAGTCATCCGGCACGGCTCGATGGAGAACTCGAAGTTCGAATAGCCAAAGGAATGGCAGAAATGGAGGATGAGATTCATGAGAAGAAAGTGATTAAGGAGTACGAGAAGGAAGAAGAAAGAAAGATTCGAGAGCAACTTCGACTTCAAAAGGCGACAGAAAGAGCTGAGGAAAAGATCAAGAAGTTACAAGCAAAGGAGTTGATTCGGCAAGCGAAGGAGTTGGAGAGAGATGCTCGACATGCTCAGAAGCTAAGTGATATGCTATCGGAAAGAGCTGAAAGAGAGGCAAGAGCCAGGGAGAAATCGGAAACGCGACAATTGGAAAAGGCTGAAAAAGAGAAGGAGAGATTGGATGTGAAGAGGTTGGCAGAAGAGGCAAGAAGGTGTGCAATGGAGGCGAAACGGGTTATCAGTGAGAAGAGGAAGGCTGAGGCTCAAGGGAGAAAGGAGGCCAGGGCACAGGCGGAAAGTCATAATTTGGAGAAAGAAGCGGAGAGAATTATACGTCGTTTGATTCAAGAAACACAGAGAGAAGAGAGGAAGAAGACTCAGTTGGCGAATAGAAAATCGAAATCTCCGAAGAAAAAGGATTCTGCAACTTCTGGAGATACTGCAATTGATGCAGCTCCAGAATCTTCAACCATAGATCCAACTGCCGAGGAAGTTGAGGAGAACTCTTCTGAATCATCTGAATCCGCGGAGAGCAGTGATGAGGACGCCATTCCGGCTGATACGGCAAGAAGAGAGAAGCAGAGAATGAAGGAAGCGAGAATCGAGAGAAAGCCGAGGAAGACTGTCGTTGAGCATAAGCCGGTTTATGTGAATCCTATGGGTAAGAATGGAGAAACGACAACTACAGTAATCGTCCCGTAAATCGATGCCAAAAATACTCTATCTTAATTCCTAAAATCTTTCCGATTTTTTCTCAGTTTTCAAGCAATTTTCTAGGTTTTTAAAACGCATTTTTTCGAACAAATTTATCGTTATTATGCCAGTCACAGTCAATGTCAGTCCTGGCTGAAATTTGCAGATTTTTTTACAGCGATATCTCGGCACGAAAATGCTACAATAGAATATTAAAATTTAATGGAAAATATCCTGATTTTCAGTTCAATTTTTTGACTTGTCATGTTTGTCGAACAAATTTCGGAGTGAAATGTAATTTTCGGAGCAAAAAATAACATTTCACTTCGAAATTCATTGAAAATCGTTCGAAAAACATAACAAATTGAAAAATTTACCTAAAAATCAGGGTATGTACCATAAAACTTTAATATATTACTGTAGCATTTTCGTGCCGAGATATCGCAGCCAAAAAATTCAGCCAGGACTGGAATTGACGAAGACTGACATAATAATATGAAAATCATATAAAACTTTAATATATTTCAGATTCAAAGTATGCACAAGAGCCAGTGAGCAAAGCGGTCGAAATGGCACTCAAGGCCAAAGGAAACATGTTTAGTGCTGATGAGGATTTCGGTAGGGATCTTTTAGCGTTTGCAGTTTTTCATATTTTCCTTCATTTCCAGAAGTACCTGAACAAATGGATTCTGCTCCAGGACCAGCTCCACCTCCTCCTCGAGAGCCTGAAGAGCCACCAAAAGAGCCAATAGAAGAACCAGTTCCTCAAGCGGTGACCGATGTTATCGAAGAAATGGAAAGATGCAGAAGCAAGACTCCAGTTGTTGTTGTCAAGAAGCAAGAGGAGGAAGAAGAAGGGGAGCCGAAGAGGAAAAAGGCAAAGATCCAGGTGGAAGAGGAAGTCGCCAATGAGATGGATGTGGATGCTCAAAATCCGATTGAAAACCGCGATGATGATGACGAGATAATCGATGTGGAGGCTTTGTCGCCAGAGCCACTAGCTCGTAAGTATTTTAGTTGAGGGTTCCGGGACATTTAAAAACGCAAAAAAAATATATATATATGAAAAACTCCAAAAATTAGGCAAAAACGCGATTTCAAACTTTCGAAATAAGACATTTTGACAAAGAAAGTCGAGATCCACAGCCGAAGACACTTCAAAAACGCTGTAAAAATCACGAAAATTGAGCAAAAAATCGACTGTGGAGCCTAATTTCGGCCCGAAATGTATCGGCTCTGAAATTTTGGGTCTGGGACGTTTTTGAGCCAAAAATTCGATTTTGGAGCGGTTTTGAGACTGAAAATTGGGCTCCGCGGCGTTTCGCAAGTGGGACGTTTCGAAAGTGTGATTTCGAAAGTACGAACATTTTGCTTTTGAAACGTCCACTTTCGAAACGTCACACTTGCGAGACGTCGCGGAGCCACATTTCAAAGTTCCAACACCAAAAATACCTCAAGAACACTGTAAAAATCACGAGAATTGACCCGAAAAATGGACTCTCGAGCCTAATCTCGGCTCCAAAACGTCTCGATGCTAAAATTTCGGTTCTGGGAAGTTTTTGAGCCAAAAATTCGATCTCAGAGCGAAAATCTACCCCAGAATGTTTTTGAGCTAAAAATCATCGCCAAATTCCCCAATTTTCTTCATTTTCAGTTCGTGAGCCACCTTCCTCTCCAATACCGTCCACCTCGTCTGCTCCACCACCTGCCTCTCTTGAGCCAACCGTTTCTTCATCGACTTCTGAATCTGATGCTCCTGGAGCAGCTCCAACCAGAAACGTTCCCCTTATCCGAAGAACTGTGAAGAAGCCAGTGTTCTTGACGAAGAAAAATTAATCTCTGTTTTTTAAATGTTTTTTTCTCGATTCCTTCCCTTCCCCTTTTCTAGTATGAATTCAAAATCTCTACGGGTCACTGGTATTAGTCCCCTTTCACGGCATCCTCGATTGGAACTACGTTTCACGGCTGCTTTTTTATCTGGGGCATAAAAAAGAAGCAATTCTTTTCAAAAATGGGCAAAATTAACACTGAAAAATACGTGTTTTAGCTCATAACTTAAAAACAAAAAATTAATTCGAAAATCGGCTTGCCCCAAGTTTTTCAGATTTTTCTTGGCTTCCTCAGATTATATAAAACGTCTTTCAACTCTCAACACCAATAGAGATATATCGCAGTGAAGTTTTGTACTGAAAATGTTAAAAACACGGGTTTTTAAGACCTAAAAAGTTTTTGGGGATCTATTTGAAAAATCGGCTTGCCCCAAGTTGTTCATAATTTTCTTGGCTTTCTTATATGATAAAAGTCGTTTCTGACTATTTGCTACCGACTGAGAAATATCGACTCAAAGTTTTCATTGAAAATGTGAAAAGTCAGGGTAATTTAGACCTAAAAAGTTTTTAAGGACCAATTTGAAAAATTGGCTTGCCCGAAGCTGTTCAGAATTTTTTTGGCTTTCTTAAATGATAGAAATCGTTTCTGACTATTCAAAACCGACTGAGATATATCGCCTCAAAGTACCAACTGGGGAAATTCAGAACAGTGGAGCTGAGTAAAATGATTGAGTGCAAACTACGGCAAAAGTATGTTCAAAATAATCAGAAAGACATGATCTGTATTTTTTGAATGTCGAAAATGTTCAAAAAGTACTGTGGTTCCTGAAATCCAGGTCAAACCGTTCATAGCTTGCGAGGATTGTCTTCAATTTTGAGTTCACGAGAAAATTATATAAAATTTTAAAATTTTGAATTTCCATTCGAGGATGCCGTGCCTTTTGTTAATAGAAAAAAGCAAAATTCTCCCAATTGTTTAATGATGAAAAAATTGTTCCATTTATCTCTACTGCTTTCTGATGATTATTCCCCCGAATTTCCAACTGCCTGGATGCAAAATCTCTTTTTTTTTGTAATACTTCATTCTTAATGGACTTTTATCTCGTAAATTTTATGTTCTATTCTCTTTGATAAAGATGAATTAATAATTTTGCAACGATTTGAATAGGAAATGGGAATGCAATTTACATAGATTGGCAATAGGGAAATTTGAAAGTTTGAAAACAGGAAAATGAGATTTTTAATTCTTTTTCTAGTTTTTACAGTTTCAAATGGATGCCTTCAAATAAGAAAGTTCAATGGTGAGCTGCTTTTTTAAAATTAATTTTTTTAACTTTTTTATATTTTTAAACTTTTAGTTAATTTTTAATTTAAAATAAAAATGTAGTTTTCTTCAGAATGCGGATGTGTTGATTACAAATTATTAACTCGAGAAAATATCGCTCGTCTGGATTACACTATAAACATTTCCAATGGAAATTTGACTGTACCGAAATTCGTTTATTCTGATAATTGCAGTTATATTTTTATGGAATGTGTTATTGGAGAAAAGAGACAATTGTTGAGAACGAATTGGCCCGAAGGAGAGATTATTTATGTGGGAAATTGAAAGAAAATAATGAATTTCGAACAGTAAAAAACGGGTCCGGGACATTTCGCAGCCGAAAATGCACTATTTTTTTCGCGTAAATTGTCTCAAAATGAACAAAAAATAGAAAATTAACAATTGCCATTTTTGTAGTCATTTTGAGATAATTTTTGCGAAAAACAGTGCATTTTTGGCTGCGAAATGTCCCGGAGCCTGAAAATCGATGTAAATTCCAAATTTTCAGATCGTTGATATGAATAGAATATCGCAAACTTCGACACTTTGGTTCAATGTGAAATGTGATCAGAAGACACATAAGTGGAAATATTCTGAAGTGGAAAATGATAAGGAAATTTTGACGGAATCTGTTATATGTTACTCGGAGTGACTTTTAAGACTCTGTCAAAGAATAAAAGATTTGTTTTACTAACTAGGGAATGGTCTAAACTCGATGTGGAGTTTCGAAACGTGACCTATATCATCTGAAAGCTGACAAAATGCTGATACCAAACGTGAAATCAGTTTTTGCGGCGGATTTCGAATAACCTATAAATCTTTGAAAACATGTGAAAAATAAGCACAAATTGCAGTGCATTTTTATGATTATTTTAAATTTCAGAATTTAAATTTTTTACGTCAAAAATTCAGTGCTAAAAATGTACTGAATTCAGGTGTCAATCAATTTTTCTTCGTTATTATGAGTCCGCCGCAAAAACTGAATTCAGTTTTGGATTCAGCGGCTCATGAGCTTCCAGATGATACAGGTCTCGTTTCAAAACTCCACGTCTTCTGTGAGTCATTCCCTAGTAAAAAACATTAAAAAACGCAAACAAGACGCAGAAATTCAATGGCCAGGTCAGACTCGAGAATTTTGCATAATTTTTTTGAAACAGAAATCGCACTAAAAAAACATAATTTCATCTCAATAAATACGTTTTTAGACAAAAATAGATCAATATTATCATCTGCAAATGAGCAGGAAAAAGAGCAGACAAGTAGAAAGAATTCGGGCTTCGATTCCAAAAGGGATGTTGATGGCAGATTGTCTTCAAAGAGTCCTTCTTCAACTTCACGACTTTCTCTGGGTATTTCGATAAGACTGCCAACTTCTCCCTCTACTCCATCTGCTGCAACTTCCGGATTCTCCTGGAAATAAAATGTCAAAGTTTAGATTATCAAAAACCCTGAACCTCTTCTTCTTCGCCACCGCTGGATCTCTTCGATGGATCCTTTGCTCCTTCCTGCAAAAAAAGTCAATTTTTAAAAAAATTTCCAAATACACCTTGCCTCTGCAGTTCTCAAAACTCTGCTGGAATCGTCTATGGCTGTATTGGTATCACATGTGGACTGACAAGTTTTTGTAGATGCATCGAGACGATTCTCCAGATGCTCTGCGGGGATCTCCTAAATCAAAACTTTTCCTTGAGACGTTTCCAAAAATCGAACGAACCACCCTAATCTCATCTCCCAAAGAATAAAAATTGTTGGGCAGCACGTGAGTCTCGCTTTGAAACGTCTTGATGTTCTCACGGTCTGGTACCTCGTCGGGAGCTGGGATGAATGGACGCAAGTTCTGAAAACAAAGCTGAGAAACGAACGAGTTTGGAAACTTACCAAAATCATTGTCCAGTATGGAAAGATTTTTACACGAATTAGTTCCTCCGCACGCCTATTGAGATTTAAGTTGTTTGTCTGAAAGAAATATAATTTAGAATAGATTTTTTATTAGATCTTGAAGTGTTCCAAAAAAAGATGGAATTTTGGGATGTGTCTTGAACCGGTACAAAAGTGTTCCAAAAAGTATGATATTTTATATGGATCGAGTCAGATTGTTGCAGACAAGAAAAAATCCTCTTGGAGACATATCCAAAAACTAACCTAAATCAAGTTACAAGCTCTCAAAGTGCCAAAAAAGCGTTTCCGCGGTGCTATTTTTGTTCACGGAAGACCATGGAATTTTTCCAAGTTTTTTTAAAGCGCTATTTTTGCACTTTGAGAGCGTGTAACTTGATTTAGGTTAGTTTTGGGATATGTCTCCAAGTTAATTGTTTCTTGTCTGCAACAAACTGACTCGATCCATATGAATATATACCACTTTTTTTGGAACTTTTTAGTACCCCTTTAAACTTACCACTCTTACGTCACGAGCACCCAGCTCGGCTTCAATAACATTTCGTGGGAATCCCTTCCTCGTCATTTCTCTATCCACTCTCATTTTCCCCCTGTCACCGTCATAATGCCTCCAATCTTTAATTGCAGTACAACACGCGTTCTTCAATTCAGGCTCCTCCTGCTCGTCAGTTTTTTTCAACAATGGCGCTTTCTCAGCCGCTTTACCCGGTTGCTCAGCTTTTTCGGGTTTGTTCGGCTGTCCTTTTTCAATGTCTTCATTCTTACTTGTACTTTGGGTTGCAGTGGGAGCAGCAGGCGGATCCTTGTGTTTCACTTCTCTCGAGGAAGACAACGTAGCAATCTTTTGGCCATCTGGTAATGTGACGACTTTGTAGTCATCCTTATTCTCCTTGTCTTCTTTCTTCTCAGATTTCTTGCCACACAATCCGGAGATCTTCTTTCGAAAGAGGAACAAAATAATCAAGAGCAAAACAATTGCGACACCACCACCAGCAGCAAAACCGATATTCATACTGAAAATAGGATGATTAAGTGCAAAAAGTGAGATTCACTAACGGAGTGAACCATCCTTCTGAATCCGTTTCGTCAGTCGAACACTCTCCATTATTCTGAAATTGAAAAATATATTCAGCCTGTTTGAAAGTCTTGAAATAAACTCACACAAGATTCTGCCATCTGGGTTGTATCGATTCCAAAAAACGAATTGAAAAACGACTGAAGATCATTCAAAACACCTCCGACTTTCGCCTTTTCCATCTTTGCAAACTTCAAATCCAACGTCTTCAAGTTCTCCAAGCTCTTTGAAACCTTTTGATCCTTGATTTTTCCACTCAACGAACTTTCCAATTCTCTGAAGTCGACGTGGCAGTTTTGAACATTGGCGACTGATTCGAAAGGAGTTTTGAAGTCTGAAGTCTTCTTGATTTCCTTCACTTTGGCTACTTCGGCTGACACTGTTTTGGCGGTCTTTAGATTGTGTTTCAACGCATTGACAGCTTCTGAGTTCCAAAGTTTTTTCAGGCGATCTTTTTTGCCTTGATCTTGAATGCCTTCAATTGCTGTATCAATCGACTTGGCTCCTTCAATCAAATTGTTCAAATCCGACTCTTTTCGAACAACATCAGCCATATTATTAACCATAGAAGACATCTCACCGAGATCTTTTGAAATGATCTTCAATCCAGATCCGGATGCTCTTTTTGGTTTTGAAGCTTTCGTAAGAGTCGGTTCCACTTTCTTCCACTCGGCAACTAGATTATTGATGGAGTCGGCTTGATCGAGAATGGAGGTCATAGTTGTGTCACCAGTTTTCAAATTCGCCAATTTCTTGGTCGCTGGAGTCAATTCTTGGATTCTACCCAACGGAGACTGTCCTTGGAAGCACTTCATAGCAGGAATAATTCCACTTTTATCGATGAATTCTTTGGATGATATTCCAACTTGGCCAATCTTTGCTTGACTCAACCACGTTTGCGCCGAAGAAAAGTCGATTTTGCGCAATTCGGCGGAAATTTCGGTGAAGAGAGCCACGGTTTGGTTGATATACTCAGGATTGTCAGTCATCTTTGCGGACAACGTTTTAGGAAGCTCAAATGTTTTGACGACCTCATTGACGACAGTTTCCAGATTGGTTTTCTGTTGCACAAGGAAGCTTTCAACAGCAGTTTTGAAACTGGAAATGCTCGTTGGAGCGTTTTCCAAGGTATCAATTGATTTGGAAACATCCATTTCAAAACTTGGGGTGAAGTCAAACAAGATCACACATTTACTGTAAGCCGTAGTCAGTTCGAATAGCTCTTTCACAGTTTCAACATTTCCAGATAAATCTGCCTTGAAAGTGGAAAGCTGAGCATCAGTTGTTAGAGCTACCTTTTCGAAACTTGAATGAAGAGCCGAGAGCTCATTGAATAATTTATCAAGTTCGGCCACTTTCGGTTTCAGAGCGGTTACATTCATGTTTGGATTTAGTACAGTTTTCAACCATTTCTCCTGAATATCGGTTGAAACTTTCTTCAAGTCTTCAAATCCTTTCAAGAATCCAGAAGTTAGTGTCTTCTCACTTTTTGAAGCACGCTTCATCTTACCGAAGTAGTCCAAGGAATCCACGATTTCTCGGATTTCCTCGCTTACGAATGTGTTGGTCAACTCTTGATAGGTACTCTTCATGTTTTCCAGTTTAGTTCTCAGAGGGCCAATAGAGGCTTGTTTCAGCCTGTAATTTTGGGAAATCTCAGTGACCGGAGCAATCAGAGCAATATTATTTTTCATATTTTCTATGGATGCACTTTGAAACTCATCGAAGAGATTTGAAGAGCTGATTAGAAGTTTAAAAAGATCAGAAACGGAAGCCATGAAGTTGTCGATTCCAGCATATGCAGTTCTATACTGAACCGTGTCTGCAACCTGCATGTTTCCTGCCACGAATTCGGCATGTTCCCCGAAAGTATCGATCGCTTTGTCCGTGAGCACGTTTTTGATTCCTTGCACGAGATTGTTCAACTGTGAAATCTCGTTGACTCCCTTCTCCTCTGATGCTCCAAGAGCTTTCTCGAGAATCGGAACCTTTTCTTGAAGTTGCGAAACGGCATTGATTCCATCTAGAACTGACTTCGAGATCTCACAACTATCCGGTGGAGTGCATTCCTTATCAATCACCGATTTGATAGAATTCAGACTTTTCGAGAGCTCGGACACTTTTGATTTCGAGAGATCATCTAGAGAAACGTCAGGGCCAAAAGAGAAAAACTCATCAATCAATTGTCTCTTATCCAATGTACCACTAGCTGCACTTTCTCCAATGAACATTCCGTTGACGACGCGAGCAAGTTTGGAGCTCATTTCCGAGAATTGATCAAGAGTGTATGGTGGAGAGTACGCTGAAAAAAAATAGAAGATAAAATTTATTTTATTCAGACTTGGCATATCCCGAGCCGTGCCAGGCCGGGCCGGGCCAGTGGAAAAATAGGGAAATTTTTCGAAAAAAATAACTTTTACAATTTTTGAAATTTTTTGAAATTTTTCGCTGTGAAAATGACACTAATTATTCAATGATTAAAACATTTTGGCTCATTTAGGAAAAACCACCAAAAAATAGATTTTTCGTAGCATGTCTGATTTTATTTAGTTTTCTTACCAGTAGCAATGGGATTTGGAACGACTCCAAAAAAGCAGAGGAAAGCGTATCCAACTACACCAATAATGCCGATTTCAGCAACACTAGACGGACGTTTTTTCTTGAAAACTGCAACTTTGAGAATGAAATAACTTTGTTTCGGAAAATGTAATCATACGGGAAAATCTCATCTTTTTCTTCACTTCCGGCTTCTGAATCGGCTGAATCGGTTTCTCAGGCTCGGCGTTCGGATTCGCTATTGGAGGGTCCGTGTAACTAAAAACCAGTAGTTTTATTTTATTCAACAGAGATCTAACACTTACATTGTTTTCTCCTGCTCCTCAACGTATTGAGCGTTATCATCATGATCCTTATAGTAACTGGCGCTGATCTTCAGACTTTTCTCAACTCTCAACACGGAAGCAATGTTCTGAAAACGATTAATAGTGAAAATGCATGTTTACTTGATTCTCATTACGTGATTATCTTCATATCCGGGTGCTGAAAAGAGTGTGAGCAAACGACGACCGCAGAACTCGACGATTCCATTTGTGATTTCGTGAGCACGAGTGATCATGTCGATATCGAGTTTTTTCAGAATTTCAAGAACGGCGCCTTCACCAAACTGTATTGATATGCCCCTTTTTTCGTGAGGCACAATTAAAGTTGCTCTGAAAGAAACAAGGGTTGCACAATTTTAGACCTAGTTAGTGTTACTATTGTCATCGAAAAATTTGATGTATTTTATTTGTAAACAACTGTTCAGGCTCCGCTCACTGTTGAAAATGGAGTCAACTCAATTGTTGTTTAAAATTGTGGGCGGAGCCAAAATTTGCAAATTTTTTGGCGATTACATTAGTGAGCCTAAAAAGTTGTCTACGAACAAAATTTGCAACATTTTGTACTTGCTTTGAATAGACAATAGTAAAATAATATCAAAAATGTTTTCAAAGTTTACCCAACAGTAAGAGCCACCATGTGAGTTGGATCTGCCCACATCAAATCACATGCAAGTCCTTCCCGGGGTACCTCATGCATTGGTCTCTGGATCTGAAACATGAATTTTGAGAATAATGCTTAAAGTAGGATTACGCTCAAATGATTGTCCCAATCTCAGTATTTACGACTTACATTTTCTAATCTACATATTTCAAAAAAAAGGCAGGATTTTTCGCTGATTCGAATGAGCCTACTATCGCTGCTCAAAACGAAATATAAACCTTTTATCAACAAATTTTCAATTGTCGCGCCGACCGCTTCCGATTTATGAGCCGGCAGCGGCGTGACAGCAGAATGCAATTTTGTTAATAAAAATGTTTCTATTGCGTTTTGAGAAGCGATATTAGGCTCATTCGAATCAGCGAGAAATCCTACATTCATTGAAATAGGTTAGAAAAAATGTAAGTTGACGTTTTGAAAATCGATTTTCTGGAGTTTTAAAGGTGGTGGGACAGCAAAATTTTAATATTTCTGAAACTTCTGTGAAGTGAAGCTATAGGCAGTGTAAGTAGTTTCTGATATGCCAACTGTCCTATTTTGGTTGATTTCCGTCAGAAAGAAGTCTCCAAATAAGAAAAGTCGTAAGGTTTGCTGCATGGTACGCATACACCAAGGCTGTCACACGGCCGGCCCTTGGGCCGTGCGTAGGTTGTCATGGTTGAATCCGGTTGTACTTATGAAAATAAGCTTTTTGGATCAAAAAAGCTCTGGGCCGCCGGATTCAACCATGATAACCTATCCACAGACCGTGCCGCGGGCCTAGGGCCCGGCCGTGGGCCGTCGATTTGACAGCCTTGGCATACACCACAACTGACACGCTCACGCAAAAATACACGATTCCCCCGCAATTTCCCCCGGAAACTGCTGTCCCGCCACCTTTAACGATTTTTGTGCAAAAATATTGTTATTTTAGTAAACACTGAGATTGGGACGATTATTTGAGAAAATATAAAAAATGATGTAATCCTACTTTAATTATCACAACTCACGTTTATAATATCTTGAAGAGAAGTCAATGACCGTGAGATTCCACCGTGCATTCCCAGAATTCTTTTCCCAATCAGTGCGGCAAATGGAAGAAACGAAAAAGCGTGGTTGATAGCCTCGTAAATCTTTTGAGCATCCTCCTTCCATTCGTTCTCGATCTCTTTCTAAAAATGATTTTTCTCAATTTCTAGGATCTCATGTTACTCACTTTGAGGCCATATCTAGAGTTTATGCGTTGAGTCTCATGGTTTCCACGAGAGATGAAGACATGTCTAGGGTGACGACAGTACAAACCAAACAAGAAGATGAAAGTCCGAACTGATTGACTTCCACGATCCACGATATCACCCAGGAAGACGATGCTGCAAGTTTATCGGTATATTAGTTCAGAAAATGTCAAAGTTACCGTCTATCTTTCAATTGGATTCGTTCCACATCGACAAACTCTTGGTGAATCATACTGTAGACCGAGTGAAATTGTCCGTGAACATCTCCAAAGATCGAGGCGGGAAGATCAACTTCAACGAGGCACGGTTCGTTTTGAGCGCGGTGTGCTACAGTGTGGCACAGTCTGACGATTTCATCAGGTGTGATTCTGTATTCCGGTTTCTAGAAAAAAAAGGAATCGATTTAAAATGAAAGTTCAAGAAACCAATTACCCATTCTTTTTTATCGTCACCCTACGTTATCTTCTCAAGCCAAGCATCTAATTCTTTATTGCTAACTAGCTCCTGAGCTTGAAGCTCCGCTTCCACTGTTCCCGATTTGCTAGGATCCATACGTGGATTGATTAGACTTTGGTAATATTCGTATTGATTTTTCTCTCAAGTTTTCTGTGGATTTCAAAACGCCACGTGTAACAAAAAAATGTCGATGTTTTCGGGTTAGTAAACCAAAGTTTGATCCCAAATTCTAGTTTAATCATTTTTTCTTCACGTTAGCGTTAATAGTAATTTTTTGTTTTTTCAGTGAATTTCTATATACGCACGGCGAATAATTCTTGAAATTTAGAAAAAGGAATATTGTTGACGCGTTTCTCGTCACAGAAGGAAAATGTGGATTTCAAAAGTTAGAAATGAAAATTTTCGAGGAAAAAAGCAAGAGGAGGAGTTGATAGCAGCAGATGCAGAAGCTGTTAAGACATATTTTGTTGTGTTGCTGTACTAAAAACATCCCAATTACATGTAGAAAATCCAAAAATTGCATGGACAGCCATAAGCTGACCATTTTCCAGGAGGAATAGTCTAGTAGTGACTCTGGTGATAACTAGGTCATAATTGAAAAATGAACATGAATTGAAGCAAGGTTTCTCAAAGAAAAGTTTGCTCGAGTTTCTAATTGAGTTTTAAAGTCTTCAGGAATAGTTTTAAAATTCAATGAGCTTGAAAATCCTGAAAAAACTTCTTCATCTTACTTTGATTAGGCCTGAAACACTGAAAAGCAAGTCAAAACTACTAAATTATTGTTTATTTTAGTAATTGAGACTAATACCAACATATTTCCTTTCAATTCCAAATGAAAAGTTACGGTAGGTTCAATGCAGGCAAACTTTTGTCAGCCATCACAAGATGACTGAAATAACGAAGTTTGGTACTTTTTTTGGTTCAAAAATTGATCTCAAACTGAATTTGCACCCCAGGCATTATTTCTGTATAACTTATAGACTATTAAACCTATCCAGACTGAAGAAATCCTTTTTTGAAAATTTATGGGTACCCAAAACGGAGCTAGAAAATCTTTCAGCGATCTCATTTCTGAATATTTTTGTTTGAATTTATTATCAAAATGTTCGCAAAAAAATTCTGCACAAATGTTACTAAACGAGAAAATGATTGTGATTTAGAGCTCGCCAGGAACCTCCAAAAACCGCAAAAAGTAGCGATTTTCAGTTGATTTTCTAGAAAATCTTTCAGCGTGTTTATTTCTGGGTCAAATCGAACGTTTTTTGTCTCAAAATGTGTGTTTTTCTTATCTTAATAATTGTTACTAAAATTGGAAGCAAACAAAACGGTGCAAAACTGAGAAACCTAGTAAAATTCAATTTTCCACTGTATCGAGAAACGCGTCAACAAAAACAAAAAAAGCAAATTTCGAAAATTATTCGCCGTGTATACTGATGTTATTAGACTTTTTTTCTCTCGAAAAATAAACTATTTTCTCTATAACGAGTTGAGCTGAAATCTTGGTTGAAACACAAAGTGCTCACTATCAGAATATCAAAATAGACGTTTCTAAATTGGGTAGAAAATTTCGGAATTTTTTCCACACATCTTTGCGTTACATTTACAGTTACTACCCTTTGAATTTGTTTCTCACCGTTTCATTAACAGATTGACAATCACTACGGGCTTGGCGCACAATCTCTGTGTCGATCCGATTGTTTCACATCAACGCAAAGCGTGTTGCATGTTGGGATAGTGGTATTAGTCGTCTGGATTTCCTTTGTGCTGATCTTCTCAAGAATAATTTAAACGAATCTTTCCGATCAGACAATGGGCTTGGAAATGGTAACATATCAAACGAGATTATAGTCTATAGAACTTGAATACATGTGCTTTGAACGTTTTTTGATTTGCCAAACGAAAAACAATTCCAAATACAATTACTTTATACTTTTACAATTACAATTACAATTACTCATTATATCTCTTGAAACCAAAACGACTTTCGGACTCCAACTGTGAGCGAGCGTTTTCATCCAGTTTTTCCTTTTCCCTTGATACTACCCTTCTGTCTCTCCGAACGTTCAAGTGGAGCACTTTTACCACAGATGAAAAACATTACCGTGTACGAATTGCCATCGTCCGGGCTAGAAAGTTGTTCAAAATTTTTCAGATACAAAGAATCATCAACTTACTGAAGACAAAATTCGTTCGAATGTTTTCGGTGCGAAACGGGCTGCTCTTTGCCTTCCACTGCCCAACCTCGAAGACTGCCATAATTATAAGTGTTGAGAAACTCCGAGTAAACCGCAACACCGCCTTCCCAACCAGCCACATATTCTTCACCAGTTTTTGACCAACAGTCGGATGGGCATTGATTGATTGATTGATTTATTACGTATGTAGTACGTGAATGGAAAAGAGAAAATAAAAGAAAGAAAAGAAAAGAAAAAAAGGCCAGGGTGACATAATATGGGTTATACATGAGTCACGTCATCTATTTAAACTAAAAGATTTGGGAAGGAGTCTTTTTCCGAGTTCTTATCAGCTGCTATTTTTGATTAGGATTTGCAGAGCTTGTTATTCTACTCAACACCCTATTGGTAAAGAAATTTTTCTTTATTTTTGTTTTTGGAGTGATCCATTGGTAGGTGTGGCTACTTCGAGTTTTTGTATGGCTAATTCTGAAATATAATGTGTGGTCGAGATCAATCTTCCCTAGAAGCATTTTGTTAAAAAATTTCAGGTCTAGTTTTTCCCTTCTAGATTTTAATGTTTGTAGTCCGTAGAATGATGATCTCTCATTTGAAGATTTGTAGCCTTTGTCAGTACGAAATAGGTTTCTGCCAGAAATTCTATTCTGCAGTTTTCTGGTGAAAATATTTTGAACTTTTTCGATGGCAGATGATAGCTTCAATGTGGAAGGTGATGAGACCACCGTTCCATACTCCAAATAAGGTCTGACAAACGTTTTATATAATAAGCTCATGAGTCTAATATTATTGCTGTGGAAAGTCTTAAAAATAGAATAACTGGCAAAGTTCGCCTTTTTTATTGCTGCTCCCCAGTGCGAGTTAAAATCTAATTTATCATTGATCAAAAAACCTAAATCACGGACTGTAGTCTCACGTTTAATAATGTTATTATTGAGAAAATAGTCAATAATCATTGGATTTTTCCCTAAGCTGATGCAACAAGTTTTCGAGATGTTCAGCTCTAATTTAGCATTAGTGGACCATTCGTATATTTTGTTGATAGCATTTTGAAGCTCAGAGCTACCCTTCTTGATCGTCGCATAGATTTTTAAATCATCGGCAAACTGTTTCACGTGTACTGGTTTTGGTATTTCCGAGCTGAGGCTGTTTACATAAATACAGAAAAGAACTGGGGATAGTACTCCACCTTGAGGCACTCCACATACAATAGGCCTCGGCGCTGAGTGATAATTATCTATTTTTACTTTAAAACTTCTGTTACTTAGATAAGAATCCATCCATACAATTAATGACCGATTGAGACCCAAACTAACTAGTTTTTGGAGAAGGAGAGTATGCGGAACTTTGTCAAATGCTTTACTAAAATCAAAATAAATGACATCTACTTGATTTCTCGCATCTAACCACGAAGACCAATCGTTAAGTGATTCTAGCATACAGGTTGAAGTAGATCTACTTTTTCGGAAGCCGTGCTGACTGTCACTCCAAAAATTAATTGCTCCAAGATACTCGTTGATTCTTTTTAAAATACATCGTTCTACTACTCTACATATAACAGAAGTAAGACTGATCGGTCTGAATTGATTCGGGTGCTTGGGTGATTCAGTTTTCTTTAAAGGTATCACTAGGGCCTGTCTCCATTTGTACGGTACTGTACCAGACATCATAGAATAGTTGGACAGTTGAGCTATAGGACTAGCTATATATGCTGCAATAATCTTCAGAAATCTGGCTGGGATACCATCTGGCGTTAAGGTATTATTACCCTTTATAGTTTTCAAAAGTTTATAAATTTCATCGTCACCAAACCAAACCATATCATGATTTGATATGTGGGCATCGCTTAACTGAAATATCTCTAGGCTAGGATTTGTAAATTGAGACTCAAAATATTCAGCAAGACACTCTGCTTTATCTATATAATATCTATATTAGTCATCATCTTTAAACCATTGCCATTCTCAAAATCTGGAATGTCTCCATACTTCTTTTTTAAGACTAACTTAGAGAATTTGGAAAACCTACTGGCACCTTTTTTCTTGAGAATTAGAAGTTCCACGTTTGCTTTGAATTTTTTAATTTTTTTCCTAAATTTCTTAGTCTTATCCACATATTCTAAAAAGTCTTGGGTGCTTCTAGATTTACTAGCTTTTATCCATAAATAGTTTACATGTTTACTGAAGGACACCAAATATTCTGGTAGAGCACCGTGCTCAGAATCTACTTGCCCCCACGGCACACAACGATCAAAAACATTCTTAAGGTACTCAATAAAATTATCATATCTGGAGTTGATATCAGTGTGAGGACCAAAAACGAACGTCCAATCAATATTTCCCAACATAATTTGGATAAGTGGCCTATTAATATTTTTATAATCGGGAATCGTAAAAGTAACGGGTTCAGGCTTGTACATAAGGTCAAACTGGAACGAAATTTTGGAGTGATCACCAAAACCAATGGGACTAGATATCTCTACGTTACTAAGTGGGAAGTTTGATAAAATTAAATCTAGTATATTTGAACCTCTAGTTGGGGTTTTAACGTGCTGCTTCAGTTCACTACTAATACAAAAATCAACTACAGAATGGGCTAACTGAAGGTTTTTGGAAGGAACTGGCGGATTTAGGTCCCATCTTATTTCTTTACAGTTAAAGTCCCCTCCAATAATTATTTTCTTGTTATCTAATGATGTTGATATTGCATTAAGAAGTTTTTTCGAATTTTTGGTATTGCAGGAGGGAGCTCTGTACACATTTACTAAAATAATTGGTTCTATCCCTACATCTATTTCTAAAATGAGCAATTCATATGAATTTTTCAAAGATTCAGAGTATAATGTTTTACATTTCAAATTAGTTCTTACAAAAACTGCAACGCCACCACCTCTACCAATACGATCTACTCTGAATAAATTATATTTGTTTGTACCTAGACATGTTGAGAACATTGACAAAGGACTATTGGCCGTGAGCCTTTTGTTGTTCCAATAAAACAACAAACTCTGCGCTATTAGAGATGAGAGAGCGAGCATTAACCGATATCAAACTCAGAAAAAGATTGGAACAATTAGACATGGGGGCATAATTATTGATAAGTGGAGGGGACAGAAGGTTAACTAGTGGGGAAGGGTCGATCTGTCCCCATCCCTGTTTCCCATACCCTCCATTGGGTCGTCGACTATGTTGGAAGGGGATACATTAGAAGAGGAGTAACTAGCATGTGGACGGGGAAAAATTTTAACATTTGAATTAATCGTGAACTTATCATGCTTCTTACGTTTATAATCCTCTCTCTCAGTTTTGGAAAGCGATGGCCGAACGTATACTGGCATTGAACCTGATGGGAAATTTCTCAGCCAAGGTGCACGTCGAAGAACCGTTTTCTGATCAAAGGAATTCGCCATGACGACCTTCATCAATCTCGGTTTTCCCGATGCATTCTTCCTCCCGAGTCTGTATATAGCTGATGGCGGTCCTCCAATGTCCAAAAAGCTGAACATCTTCCATACACACTGTTGATCCCAATGCCACGATTCTCTTTCACTTCTTCCGTATTCTGGAACTCCTGCGATAACCACCGACCTTTTTCTCTCTTTCTCCTCCACCGAAACGAATCCCTCATTTTTATACTGCTCGTCAATTCCGATACTCGCAACATTGATGTCAACATTGATGAGATTTTCCGCCAAGCCAGTAGTGACTGTCCGGCTAAAATGTTAATATGACATACTGGAAAGAAACTATTATCTTACCCCTACTTCTCCTGAAACCCAATTGATTTGAGGAGCCACTGAAAACTTGAAATTATCACTAATTCCCTTTTTGACTTAGTTTCACAGTACTGAACAAACGGTCAACAAGCCATTTTTGGTCTCAATGCAGATTACCGCGAATGGATAATATAAAAACCTTTTTTCCTACCCCTGAATAACCCCATAATTAACACTAGACTGTACACTGGAACCTTTCCTTTATGTTTCCTTAGTTAATGTAAATAATGTAAAAAGAAATGAACTTTGATTAAACACAACGCGTCCACCCCCGGGGGTGCTTCTTTTGCCCCTTTTGGCTAAATACGATCCCACAACTTACTCTTATTATGAACCGGTTTGAACTCAGCTGCCTCATCGAAACCGGAAAGATTAGCTCCCATGTTTTGACACATTTTTATAGCTTTAGCGCGACTAACTGCATCTTTGTTATTAACCTAAAAAATACCTATTGATTGGCGCTTATTTACCTCGTTCTTACATCTTACTTATATATAATCCGCTAGAAGGTTTGTCCGTTTCTTGGTCAGGGTGTCCGCTTTAGTTTTCCGAAAGATAAAGAATTTGGTCGCGCCACAAAATCAAACCCGCGACTACCGCGTGGGAGTGCATCCCACAACCAACTGCGCCACACGTGTAACAGAATCTACATGGTCGGGGGCGTATAAAAACGCGACAGTTCTAAGCAAAGTTGAGCGGCAAAGCCGCGAATCCAGCCTGCGGTAAGCAGGCTGGTAGTGACAGAAAACGCGACCATCCCTACGAACGTATCTAACGGGGTCCTCACTCCACGATGGCCCACGTGGACAGGCTCCGAAATTCCAGTTGAACGTGTCTAAAAACAAGTTTGCATGTTTCCGTTATAGATAATAACTAACGAAGAGTGCAGAGAACGGGAGCTCTCATTCCAGCCATCGTCGGAAACCTTGCGGATTTGTGGAAAGAGAAACTATGAGCATCGCAAACTTTTGCCTTGGATTTGGGCTTTTCGTTTTCAAATATTGGCAATAAGGTACCGTTCTGGTTGGTCACATAGCTGTCCTTCGAGCAACCACTACAAAAGTTAAATTACTTGTAGTGCTTATAGTAATTCCCGAAACTCACTCATTCTTGTAAGCATTTGCCAAGTAGAACCTGTGATCGTTCAGAAAAGATTTGACATCAGTGAATTCTTCTTCAATTGCAGTGATGGGATAACTTTCAATGTTCAGAATGTTTCCGATGGCCAAACATTTCTTTTCAAAGTTTGCAGTGGAGAAGTGTTCAACTTTTCCACCCGCGAAATCGGTTTGATGGATCCTAAATCAATCAATAAGAACTAGAATTCTTCTTAACGGTGGTGGTACAGCAGTTTTCCGGGGGAATTGTGGCGGGAATTCCGTGCATTATTGCATGAGCGTTTCAGTTTTAGTGTATGCGTATCATGCATCAAACCTTACGACATTTCTTATTTTGAGCCTTTTTTCAGACGGAAATAACCCAAAATAGAACAAATGACATATCAGAATCTGCACACAATATCAATAGATTCAGTTTCAGAGAAAAAAAATTTTGCTGTACCACCACCTTAAAATTAAAAAAAACTTACGTCATGAAATTGGAAGTCGGCAGAATTGCTCCATCCTCATAAACCGTAATCGGATAGACCTCACTGTAGATGTCACCAATATAAAACATCTCAGCTTTGGTCATTCTTGGTGTATACTCGCAAATGACTTGATGTTCATTTGTGAGATCATCCATGATAATCGACCCCGATGTGACATCATATCGGTATGCGCCTTCTTGAACATAAACTCCAGCGATACCTTCTCCGTTGACGAAGTAGTCTTTCATATTTGGTACTTCGACCCAAGCCGAATGGATACCAAGCATGTCGTTGAAGTAAGTCCGAAGAGAATCCGAATAGAATTCCGCGATTCTCGGTCGCATGTCCTTTAGATCGTCGTTTACGCATATTTTCTGAGCTTCTTCCCAAGTGTATTTGGCTGACATGAGGGTGTAGCATTTCCCTTTTATCTGCCAATCACCTGGTCCGCACTCCAAATTGATTTCTAAATAATAAAGAGTATTGTTTTGCTTTGATTATGGAATACTTACGGAAGGTACACTGGGTAACTTCGCCGGCTTTTACACTGGTGATGTAGTACGGGATTCTGCTCTCACAACTTTCCTTGGCTTGTCTCTGAATTAAACAAATGAGTTTTACTTCTGTACTAGATTAAAAATTCTAACTGACCACATTGACAGTTGGAGTTCTGAGTTCGACAGTACACTTGTATCCCCTCTCTTCATTACCGGAAACCTTCTCGATCTTAGTGCCACCGAGTCCGAAGCATGTCTTCAGTGAGCTCTGATCTACAGTACCTTTGAAAGATTCTTGGAAGACTGGAAAATAAGCGGTTTGAGCCGAAGTGGCGGGAAGAAAAGCGAAGAGGAAACAGAAAAGCTGAAAGATTATTGTAGGAAATACTAAAGGATTACTGTACTTACCATAAACTGCTTTCTGAGTCGTTTACTTTCCGCTTTCACTTTTGTTTCGACGGATGAGCGAGAGTGAAGAAGACCAAAAAACGTTGGCATTTTTGGGTTCCTTATAGAAAAACCCTCTTTTTATAGCAGTTTGATCTTGATAAGAAATATGGGGTTCCAAGTTGAGGACATTTTTTCACGATTAATCTATTGAGGCCACACGTTTTTTTTCAGCATTCACTTTTTCTGAGACTGTTATGCTAGACTAAAGTGACCCTGAAAATTTAGAATCTGCAATGAAAATTAGCCAAATGTTCACGTAACTCGAGATATGAACCCTCATTGTTGCAGCCAACACTACTTTTTTCAGAGGAATGGGGTAAAAATACGGTTATCAGAAAAAATGACCCTTATTGAAAAAGCTAGCGATTGGTTAAAAGATTGTCAATTTTCATGAAAAATTGACAGAGTAGAGTGTCGTCTTGCGAGACAATTCTTGCAAGACTCGCAATTTCTTGTTTCGTTCTCATTTATGCAAGTCTCGCTTGTCTCGCATTATGTCGGGTCTCGTCTTGTTCTTGTCTTGTCTCGCAATTGTCTCGTCTTGCAACGTCTCGTTCTCGCAATTTCTTGCAAAGGTTCATTTCTTGCAATTTCTTGTCTTGTCTTGGCAAGAAATGCGAGACTCGATTACTATCTACGTGGCCCCTGATTTCATCACATTTCCTCGAGAATTTTCGTTAAAGGGGGAGTAAACTAATTAAAAATTTTTTGAGATTTTTATATCAATCGACGTAGAATTTCTGAGAGATCAAAAAATTCTCTTAGAGCATGGTCTGAAAATCACTCCTAAAAAATATATAGGTCAAAAACACGTCAAAAATTAGTACTGAGAGGGTGCAGAACTGCACCCTCAGAGAGGTCGAAAATCCCAGAGGGTGCACGTGAAAAAAATAATAAAAACGTGAATTCTTTTTATCAGTTTCTCTTCACACAGAAAGAAGAGAAGATGAAGGAATAAGAATAATATTGAAGTGGATTACTGTAAGACACAAATTATGCTTCTACTTTGTATCATATTATGGAATTTGGACTGAACCTGATTTTGTCATTGTTGAAATTTTCCCTCTGAAAACAAACTCGACTCCATATTCAAAGTTATAAGAAAGTTCTGTCACAATAAATTACTTGAGAAAACAATAGCCTAGTAAGGAGTTCGATACATTTCGGCTTCTGTCTCAGCACGAATTTCGAGTTCTAGTTCAGTCGTAACATTGGTAGCTGCTCCTTCCTTCAGAACCAACTCCAAAATAGTGTTCCTCCAAATATGAGATCCTGCCTCTTTCCTATCTTTGAGCACAACCTTTTTTTTAGATTTACAGTAATACGGGGTTTTTCCGATGACAGCCCGCTTTCCTTCCATTTCCTCCAGTTGCAAATGATTCCAATGGAGGACCCCCAACTTGGTCCGGAGAATATAAGATTTCTCGTCACTAAAATTTTAGGCTCTTGTTAGTCATTTTCTATCTAAAACTCACTAAAATTTCTCCTTTGGGACGTAGTAGAGAGAAAGTGAATGAAACGACTCAAGCGCAGAAGTTGCTAAGTGGGGGGAGACAGATTGTAAATCCCTCGCTCTACTTGGCTTCGAGACAATCTCTAATAAAACTTCGAACGCTTTCTTGTCAGCTGGATTCTTCAAGTCTAAGTACGTGGCTGGAGAAGGATCGGAGCCTGGATATCATTTTGAAGTACATTCGTAATTGAACCCGTGTGAAGGAAGTAATCACACTTCATTCACCCACATCACTCAAATGCCCATAAAGAACTTGGAATTTCACTAAAACTCTGTGTTAGTCTGGCGCAAAATTAGGTTCAGTCCAAATTCCATAATATGATACAAAGTAGAAGCATAATTTGTGTCTTACAGTAATCCACTTCAATATTATTCTTATTCCTTCATCTTCTCTTCTTTCTGTGTGAAGAGAAACTGATAAAAAGAATTCACGTTTTTATTATTTTTTTCACGTGCACCCTCTGGGATTTTCGACCTCTCTGAGGGTGCAGTTCTGCACCCTCTCAGTACTAATTTTTGACGTGTTTTTGACCTATATATTTTTTAGGAGTGATTTTCAGACCATGCTCCAAGAGAATTTTTTGATCTCTCAGAAATTCTACGTCGATTGATATAAAAATCTCAAAAAATTTTTAATTAGTTTACTCCCCCTTTAAAAAATTTGTTTCCAACTCGAAAAAAATAATATTTAAAAACTTGAAAAAAATGAGAAATTGAAAATTTTCGAAGAAATGTGATGAAATCAGGGGCCAAGTGGATAATAATCGAGTCGCGCATTTCTTGCCAAGACAAGACAAGAAATTGCAAGAAATGAACCTTTGCAAGAAATTGCGAGAACGAGACGTTGCAAGACGAGACAATTGCGAGACAAGACAAGAACAAGACGAGACCCGACATAATGCGAGACAAAGCGAGACAAGACCATGCGAGTCTTGCAAGTCTTGTAATAATTTCTCGCTTTTTGCAAGAATCCTTTCTTGCAAGACGACACTCTAGAGTTGCGCTTTGTTTTGCCGAAAAGTTCCTAATTTCGGCAAGTTTTTTGGCAACTTTTTGGCAACACAACGCGTAACTCTGTTAATTTTTGATTAAATCTGACGTTTTTTAACCAATCGATAGATTTTTGAATAAGGAACATTTTTTGTTGACCGTATTTTTATCCGACCTCATTGAAAAAAAGTTATTCGCATTTGAATGAGTTACCAAAAAATTCGTTGCCGCTCAACCCTGGAATCAAAATCGATTTCAGAAGGTTTTCGTCTTGGACTCCGAATTCAATTGAAAATTCAAAATTTTTCCAATTAATCCCGCTAACACTTGCATAATAATACTTTATTTAGGTTTCCTTAATAAATATCTATTTTGAACAGAATTCCATGATTTGTCAATAGAAAAATACGATTTAAAAACTGGCGATATCGGAGGAAATATAGAATAAATTAAGAAAAAGATTGAGAATAAATAAAAAGGTATCTAGGCAACAACTTCGGTAGCAACTGCTTGCTCGGCATTGATTCTTCCCATTTGGAGGTTGGAGTCCTCGTTTTGACGATTACTTGTTCTGGAGAATCTGGAGTTGATCCAACGATGTCTTCGACATTCTCGATGATTTCGTTTCTATCTAAAAAGTCGGTATTATTGCTCCAAATTTTTTGAAATAGGATTACACTCGAAATAGGATTACACTTTTAAAGCCAACTTACATTTTTTACCAACACAAAAATCGTTAAAACTCGAGAAAATCGAATATCAAAACGTCAACGTACATTTTTTCTAACCTACTTCAATGAATGTAGAATTTTTCGATGATTCGAATGCACCTAATATCGCTGCTCAAAATGCAATAGAAAAATTTTTATGAACAAATTTTCAATTGTCGCGCCGCCCGCTGAATACGTATGAGCATTCAGCGGGCGGCGCAACAAAGTGCAATTTTGTTCAAATAAATGTTTCTATTGCGTTTCGAGCAGCGATATTAGGTGCATTCGAATCAACGAAAAAATCTAAATTCATTGAAATATGTTAGGAAAAATGTAATTTGGTGTTTTGAAAATCGATTTTCTCGAGTTTTAACGACTTTTGTGAAAAAAATATAGTTGTTTTCGTAAATAATGGAATTGGGACAATCATTTGAAAAAATAAAATAAATGACTGTAATTCTACTTTAAAAACTGGCGATATCGGGGAGAATTGAGAATAAATAAATAAAAAGACTGTCTTGCAGATTAATTATGCAATGATAACTTGTTTTTAGTGTGTAGTAAATGATTTATTATTTTCAATAGCAATGTTGGATTTAAAATCTTATAAGTTCTCAATGACATCTCCATGTACGACGACGTTCCTCACAAGTATCCTCTCTTACAGGACAACACAATAAACGTGATTGCAAATACTAGCAGGAAAACAGCAATTAACCTGAAAATATGGGGAAAATGCGTTAGAGATCCAAAAACTCACAATAGCCATATTTTTGGTTCCTGAGCCTTTTTTGTGCTGCTTTCATACTCCTGAAATTAAAAAACTAGAGAAATTCCCAGTAACCTTTTCAAACTTACGAAGTTAATCACTTCATTCCGAATGCCCAAAATTAAATCAAAATAAGCCTTCACATCATTCAGCACAATTTCAACTTGAGTCTTTTGATAAGAGGAGAACCTCAAATACAACTTTTTCAAATTTTCCAGACTTTTATCCGTCTTCGGATCCTTGATTCTTTTGTGTAACACACTGGCCAATTCTCCGAAATCCACGTTGACTGCCTGTACCTCAGATGCCATTTCCAATGGAACTTTAAAATCAGATAAGTCTTTGATTTTGGTCATTTTTGAGACATGAGTGGAAACTTTATTGGCGAGTTCCAGATTCTTCCCAAGTGGTTTCGCAGCTTCCGAATTCCATATTTTCTTAAGTCCAGCTTTCGTTTGTGAATCCGTAACTGTATCAATCGCCAATTCAACTTCCTTTGTGCCTCCAAATATGGTCTTCAGATTATTTTCCATTTTGAGCATGTCAGCAAGTTTTTTGATTACTGATGAAATATCCCCAAGCTGCTTCGACAGTTGTTGTCCATTCTTCATGTTTATTGCAGCTCTCTTTGGCCGGTTCACTTGGGGAAGAGTGGACGAAACTTTCTTGAACTCATCAGCGAGAACATTGACACTTTTTGAAAGTTTTAGGATCGAATCAACGTCGGAATCTCCAGATTTGAGTTGGGCGAGGCGTTGAGCAGATGGATTAACAGCATCAGTTCTCGATGGTGAATATTCCTTTTGAAAACACTTCATCGCTGGAATCAGTCCCGAATCATCGATCCATTGTTTGACATCTTTCACAACAGGAAGTTTAGTGGCATCCAACAGCTTTTGAGCGGCACGATGATCGACATCTCTCAAATTTTTCGATATTTTATTCAATGAACTCACGAGCTCTCCAGTGAATGTTGTATTTTTTACAAGCTCTTCAAGAGCAGTCATGTTATTCTTGTTCTCAGCAACGAACGTTGAAAACTCCGAAGAATGTTTTAAATCTAGTTGGCTGGCTAGAAAGTTTTCTAGTTTCGTCTTTAAACCAGCCAAACTCGAAGCGTGAGTCGACAGATCCGTTGGCTTACTGACATCACCAAAATCTTGGAGATCTATTTGAATATTCCCAACGCATGCTGAATAGTTGGAGACACTATTGTGAAGTTGTGAGAAAGTTCCAATGTCTGCATTTATTATTGATTTGATGGCGAAGAATTGATGTCCCAAATGAAGTTTGACTGCGTTGTAAGCATTTTGAATGGGAGTGAATTCCAACAGCAGCTTATTGAGTGGGTCAAGCTTCGGAGCCAGATTGGTCAACTTTTTTCCTTGATTGAGCAACTCCTTTAACCAGGCATTTTTGATATCCGTGCTGAGAAGTTTCACATCATCCAATCCATTTATAAAACCGGCTGTCAAAGTTTTGCTTTTGTCGGATGATAGTCTCAATCCACTTAAAGATTCTAGTCCAGTTTGAAGAGCATTCACAAAGTTGGGTGTAAAAGTACTCCTAAAACTTTCATACGATCCTTTGAGAAAATCCAAATCATGCTTCAAGTTTTCAATTTGGCTGTAGTGACTTTCTAATTTCTGGGATATTGGCTTGATAGGTATGATCGAGTTGAGACTTTCAGAAACTTTACTCAAAACAGACGCATCTACAGAGTCAATCACGGATGGTCCAGAATCGAGATTGGGTAGATTTTTCAAAAAGTTTCTGATCGTTTCAGAAAGTTCAACCAATGTAGCTTGAAACTCCGATATAGGTTGATTTTGTTTAGCTTTTTCAACAACTTCGCCAACCTTCTCGTTTATTTTCTTGAAATCACCTCGAATCGTTTTCATGTTATTGACGAGATTTTCCAGGTTATCCAGTTCACCGAATCCACTTCCATCTGTAGCTTTCAGAGCATTTTCTAATGCTGGAACATCTTTTTGAAACTCGAAAAGTATCTCCATTGTTTTGAGAACATTAGTGGGAATTCCGCATCCGTTATCACCACTACACTCTGTGCTAACCATCGCTTGAATCATTTCAAAATCACCAGCCCATTTGTCCATATTCCATGTTCCCAGATTATCCAAGGTTATTCCATGTCCCAACGGGAAAAACTCGTCAATCAGTTGTCTCTTGTCCACAGTCTTATTTGCCAAATTCTCTCCAATAGAAATTCCATTGACGACACGAGCAAGAGTAGATGACATATCGGCAAAGTTTCCAAATGAGTATGGTGGTTTGAAGCCTGTGAAGGGCGGATTTTCTCGCAAAATTAGCTGGTTTAACTTACATGTGACAGGGTTGAGGAGCAAAAGAATAGTGAGCATATTGATAACTGGGAGGAGTAGAGGAAGTTTTGGACCTTTTGGTGCTAGAAAAAAGGAACAAGTTGGAAAATTGGAAGAGAGAGAGAACTGTTACCGGGTGCTACTGGTTGCGTATCTTCCTGCGGTTTCTCTGCTTTCTTCTCATTTGAACCGGCACTTGGCTTTATATGATTTTGATCTTCTGGATTTAATTTCACCCTGAAAACAAATCAGTTTTTCAACTAATCAGCAAGCCGAGTTCTTACGTAATATTACTATCTCTTGGCTGATGTACGTCACCATTAGAATCCGTATAGAAATTGAAACTGATGGCCATGTCAGCTTCCACTAACATTACAGAGCCTTTGTTCTGAAATCAGAATAATAGTTCTAATAGTTCTAAATTTGAAGGAGGATTCCGGGCTAAATGAGTTTGTGGTTCAATACGACTCGAAAAAAAATTTCTCGAAAAATTTTCCAAAATTTCTCGAAACTTTTCGAGAAATCGTCAATTTTTAAAATTTCGACTTTTTGGTAATTTTTATATATCAATCGACGCAGAATTTGACGACAAATACGATAGTTATAAAATTGAACCACAAAAGTGACTGGTTCTCTAGATAATCGGGTCTGGCTTTAAAAAATTATATATTTCTCGAAAAACTTCAAAAAATTACTAGATTTTTCGAAAATTTCTCGAAAATTTTTCCATTTTTAAGAGTTTCAATTAAACCCACTCCAGATTCGCAGTATCCCGGAGAAGAGAAGAGAGTGAGCATGAGACGTTTGGCAAACGACATGACACCACTACAAGCCGTATGTCCACGACAGATCAACCATATTTCAAGTTTTTTCATCGTTTCTTGAACGGCTTCCTCACTATAGTAGTGCGCCGTTTTACGCTCATGGTTCACCCAGAAACGAATGCCAAACCTATGAAAACAATTAAATATCGCTCCATTTACTGATTCTAATTCAACTCACTTTCCATCTTTAACCACGATGAGAGTACCCGGATCACCCCATGTTGCTTCGTGTGCCATGCCTTTCATGATAACCTGTGGACGTGGAATCTGAAACCGAAAACTTTTCCATTTATTATTTGCATTGATTTACGAACATTCTCGATGTCTTTCAAACTATGCATGTCTTCACTGATTCCACCATGCACACAGAATATCTTTTTATCAACCAATGCGACAATCGGAAGCCAACTGAACGTGATATTGCACTCTTTCCACACATTCTTCGCCTCCGTTTCATTTGTGAACATTGCACATACTTCATCCTGGAAATCAGCCATCTTCCCTATTTGGAGAAAAGTCCGCTCACCCAGAATCCATATGCCCCATTGATCTCCAGGCTCTCGTGGTTGCCACGTGTGAGGGTGGTGAATTTCGGCCAACGAAGGCATTGAAGGAATATGAAAAGAATACAACGAATGCTGTGCTCTCCACGATCCACTATATCCCCAGTGAACACGAGTCTGAAATTGAGAGAATGGAATATTCGGGGGGAAAAAAAATCGAACCGTCGATTATTGTAGCATTTTTTGTCCATGTTGATTTTCACTCTGCAATACATTGCGTAAAGAGAATCAAAACGTCCGTGGATGTCGCCGAAGATAGCGGCTGGAAGAGAAACATGAACCAAACTCTTCTGTTGGGACATATGGATACGAGCCAACTTTATAATCCGTATAGTCTCATCATAAGTGAGATTAGTGATCTGAAAAATTTGATTTCAGGATGTCTGACTAGTGGAAACATATCATTTGAAAAAAGATAAAGAAAGTAAGTTCATAGTCGCAATTTCTGACTGTCTAATTCATCGGAAGGCGGAATCATTTCAGTCAGAATTTTTACTTCACTTTTAAAACTTTTCCACTGAAAAATGAAAACACAAACTTCTAGCTCGAATAACTCAGTTCACAGGTAATTTAAAGTAGGATTACGCTCTATTTTTCTTAAGTGATCGTCCCAATTCCATTATTTACGAAAATAACAATATTTTTGCACAAAAATCATTAAAACTCGAGAAAATCGATTTTCAAAACGCCAACTTACATTTTTTCTAATCTATGTATTTCAATGAATGTAGAATTTTTCGCTGATTCGAATGCACCTAATATCGCTGCTTAAAACACAACGTAAACATTTTTATTAACAAATTTTCAATTGTCGCGACCGCTGCCGACGTATGCGCCAGCGGCGGGCGGCGCGACAAAGTGCAATTTTGTTCATAGAAATGTTTATATTGTGCTTCAAGCAGCGATATTAGGTGCATTCGAATCAGCGAAAAATTCTACATTCATTGAAATAGGTTAGAAAGAATGTAAGTTGGCGTTTTGAAAATCGATTTTCTCGAGTTTTAATGATTTTTATGCAAAAATATTGTTATTTTCGTAAATAATGGAATTGGGACAATCACTTAAGAAAAAATGACTGTAATCATACTTTAAGCAGCTTTTTATCAGCTTTCACCCTAATGTGAGTCTCCCTCATAACTCCAAACTAATTTCAAATCAATAGCAAAAACCAACCTGCGAATCTTTCGGTCCCGTAGTGATTTTCTCAATCAGATCATCCAATTCTGCGTTAGTATAAGGATTCGGCGGTGTTTCGTCCGGTTTGAACGGACTCGGATGAGGTGTCATGCTTGACGACGGAAAATTTCTCAATTTTCTTCAGTACTGAAATTGATTGCCCCCGATTTGTCAGCATTTCGGTTTTTTGGAACAAAGGTTACTGTTGCGTGGGATTTTTTTCTATCTTTATTTCAGTGTTAGATGTAATGATTATTTATTTAGGTGTCCTTTATTAATATCTGTTTTGAACAGAATTCCATGAATTGTCAATAGAAAATTACGAGCCAAAAAAATTAAATAACTGGCGATATCGGGGGCATTGAGAATAAATTAAGAAAAAGATCGAAAATAAATAAAAAGGTATCTAGGCAAGAACTTCAGTAGCAACTGCTTGCTCGGCGTTGATTCTTCCCATTTGGAGGTTGGAGTCCTCGTTTTGAACATAGTCGTCATCATTGTTTGGGACCTCATCTGAATATTAAAAATTGAAATTGAAAATTTTGAGGTTGGGAACTTGCCTTGAGCTTCCTCGTCTGGTTGGACGATTGGTTGTTGTGGAGAATCTGGAGATGATTCAACGACGTCTTCGACATTATCGATGGTTCCATTTCCATCTAAAAAGGCCGTTATTATTACTCTAAATTTTCAAAGTAGGATTACAGTCATTTCATTTATTTTCTCAAAGGATCGTCAAAACGCCAACTTACACTTTTTCTAACCTAATTCATAAATGTAGAATATTTTGTAGAGTTTTTCGTAGAATTTTTTTAAATGTAGAATTTTTCGCTGATTCGAACGCACCTAATATCGTTGCTCAAAACGCATTTTGAAGCTAGTTATGAGCGTTTGAAGTTTTTGTAAGAGACGCAGAGAAAGCAGACACTCTCGTTGTCAAAGAGACGCAGAGAAACGAGACAGTGTCTGCGTCTTTCTCACTGAAACTTCAAACGCTCATAACTCGCTTCAAAATGCGTTTTGAGCAACAATATTAGGTGCATTAGAATCAGCGAGAAATTCTACATTCATTGAAATAGGTTAGAAAAAATGAAAGTTCGCGTTTTGAAAATCGATTTTCTCGAGTTTTAACGATTTTTGTGCAAAAACATTATTGTTTTCGTAAATAATGGAATTTGAGAAAATAAAAAAAAACTGTAATTCTACTTTGAAAAAAACTCACTCTTTACGACTTCCTCAACAACTTGAACCACTTGAACAATCTGCTTCATCTCTCCATTCTGAATTCGAATCTCCTCCAACGTCGTTTCCTCAACAACTAGTGTCTCTTCTCCTTCTTCTCCATCCGATTCCTCAATCACGATCTTCTGCTCCTCGACGACTTCTTCCTCTTCTATCTCCTTCTTCACCTTCTCCAGCATCATCAAGAGTCCAGTTTGCTGGGTCTCTCCGGTGATGATGCAATCATCATCGTCCTGAATCTCGCACGTCTTCTGAATCTTCGATGGTGGTGGAGATGGAGAGGTGACGACGTAGGAACGCTTGCGACGAGTGAAGAAGTCTGAAACTTATTGTTAGAGAAATTTTTGAAATATGTTTTGAAACAGTAAAGTTATGAAGTCAGATTAGAATCTTGAAAATCTGACTAGTTTGTTTCTAGAAAACTTATTTTCTATCTGAATTACATAATTATCAATTTTTGAAATTTTTTTTTGGTGGAATCGTAATTTTTGCTAAGATTGAGACACGATTACTATGTACTGTCTCAAAGAGGGCCATAATTCATTTTTTTAGAAACAATAAGTATGTAGAAAAAGTACATCAAAAAATTGAATCACAATTCAAAACTCCCTCGGAACAGAAAAATTGGCTTTGCGGCATTTTGAAAGAAGAAGTTTCAAAAGCAAAAAATTTAAACCATTTCGGGGGGAAAATTAGTGCTGCACTGTACTGGTAGGTATTTTTCCCGAAAATGGTTTCATGTTTGCTTTCGAAACGTCACATTTTCGAAACGTCACACTTGCGAAATGTCGCGTAGTCGAAAACTTTTTAAAAACTCACTGATAGCTGGACGGACTGGGTTTGGCACCGACAAATTTCCACCCATGTTTCTGAAAAAAACGGAAATTTTTGAACTTTATATTGTTAATTCAGAAGAATCGCAAGGAAAAGTTGATGGGATTTGAATTTCAGAAATTTCGCGCCTTTTTCTTGTAGAGGTTGCAACAACCGACTGAAATTGTGCTCTTTTACAAGCTCTGTGGCGCTTCCAGTAGAAAAATTTCAGTTTTTGAAATAGGCGCGAAATCTGGGAATTCAAATCTCAATAAATTTTTTCCCTGCGATTTGTTTGAATGGACAAAGAAAAAACAAAAAGTAGATAAGATAACAAGGATTCAATACCTTGGAAATTATCGCAAGATAATATTCAAAATCAAGGAAAAAACAAACTAAAAGGTTGAAAAAACAAATTCAGTTTTGAAGCTCAAAATTTGAACATCTCAAAAAAAAAGCAGGTGACAAAATATACAAGCAATCAAAACATAATATATGCAAAGTACGGTCTTGAGAAAGCGAGAAGAATTTTAAAATGGTACAAGTAGACGATGGAGAGAGAAAGAGCCCATCAAATTGTAGTTTACACAGAAAAAAAGAGGAGAACAAATAGAGAGATTGTGGTCAGTTTGAAGACGAGTTATGATTCATGGTGGGAATGGTCAAATGTCAAGAGAGAATACATTAAATTTTTGAATTCGGAGAGGAAGAAGAAGAAGAAAAAGCAGGGGTTTATTATCACGGGGCCGTATGGTTCAGGGTTCTGGATATTGAAAAATAATGAAAATAGAAACAAAAATCTTACTTTTATATGAATCTCTAGGAAGTTTGACCAAGTTGGGTTCGTTTTCCGAAAATAAAAGAATTTGGCCGCGCCACAAAACCGAACCCGCGACTGGCGCATGGCCGACCAGCGCGATACCGACTGCGGCACACGTGTAACAGAACGTGCGTAGGTGGCGGGCGTATATAAAGAAGGAACGTGTTAGAGGTTTACCACGGCATGTACCGTAACGTTTAAAAATTTTCTGTTTCACAAATCTTCGAGAAATACAATCAGATTATGAAAATTGGTCACCATGCGTTCCATATTTGTTCGAGTTCAGTTTTCCTCTTTTTTTTTCTAAATTTGAAAAAAGCTAGGAGACTTTGAAACATTGAGACTATTTAATTAGAGCGGATTACGGTAAGAGTGGGAAAAAATTGGGAAAAAACGTAGAAAATCAAAGTTGGCCTTTTCATTTTTCTTACCATCTTTATCATAGACCGCCACTCTTTTATCTGTGTACTTTCTTTTTTTAATTGGTCAAATTATTTTAAAAAGTATAAATCACTTGTCGTTGAAAAAATGATAATTTTGATCCCATTCTTTTTTGATCTGACTTTACGAGCCCGAAAACAGATATGAAAAGAGAAATGTATCCCCATAAAATAAGTATATGTGTCTAGACTCGATGTTTCCATGGATACAGAGCTCTAGAGCTCTCGAGTTTCCGAAATTGTTGGTTATATGAAATTTGAAAGTTGTATAGTATAGAATTCTATAGAAGAAGAAGAAGGAGAGGTTTGGAAGATAGAGGGTTTGATGATTGCAGAATCAGCAATTGGCATGAGCGGAACGTGTAGAGCAATAGTTATAAGACTTGGAAATCTGGCGAAACAGACAAAAAATAATTTGTTACAAAATTGTTTTTTGATAGATCCAAAAATCGAAACGATATATATATATTTTTGGAAATTAGAGTCTAGTTGAAGTAGGAGAGATTCTGAAGGTATTGAAAAGGAACACAGAGTGGTTGAATTGTTGTAAGAATAACTAAAAAGAATTAGGAAAACTGGTGAAACAGACAGAAAAGTGTTATTTGATAAATCCAAATTCCAACCCGATTTTTGTGTGTGTTTGAAGCTCAATTCTACAATTAACTTTCAATTTCTGATTTGTTCTCTCACCTGAAGCTTATATATTTTCGTCTTGCTCATTTTTCGATCTTATTCTTCTTGAAAAAAATTAATGTAAGACAATTTTCACAATCCTTTTTAAAGCGAGGAAACGGAACATTGAAGTGTTTCATTTCAAATTAAAAAAAAAGTTTAGATGAAACAGTAATTTTTAAAAAATACAAATTTGAAAAATAGAAGAATTTACATATTTCTTTACCGTTTCAGATAGGATTAGAAAATTCTGAAACCTCAATTGCATTGATGGATTAATCCAGTTTGCGACTAAAACCTGTGCTTTTTATTGCGAGAAGAGCCCGTACTAAATTTTTTAGATTGTCAGTACCTTTTTTCCTAAAAGCTTACTATTCGCCAAAAAATTCCATGAACTGAATAACTTGAACTGAACTCAACGGTTTATTACGATTTATCAAATCATTATTAGATTCCAATGAAACAGAAAAAGAAATTCTATTTCACTAATTATTTTTCACTAGAATTCCAAAGACATTATATTTCTTCACCGTTTTCAATGAAAAACTAACTAACTTTGGAGTAAGATATCTCGAGTTCTCCTACTGTAATCAAAATCAGTTTTAGCCATTTGTGCAGGTAGCCTAATGCAATAAAAATCTCTCATCCGAATCTATAAATGAGCCAATTTAGAAAAAAAAAATCTATGAGGCTTTTTAAATCGGTTAATTTTTTGTAAGTAAATCCGTGCCAATTTCAAATCTAGACTCCTGACTCAGAATCCCTTTCCAAATTTCCTCTCTTTGTGCTCTTTTTAATGGCTCCGTACCCGGTACCCCCTTCTCATTACACTAACCCGTCCCATATTTGGCTTTTTCTTTTTTCCTCCTTCTCCTAGAAAACGGAAGAAGATGAGTCAAATTTTTCAAATTTCTGGCCTAAAATAATTTCTCATTCGACTGAAAACCTACTAAAGTAGAAATTTACATTAAAAAATGAACAAAAAATCGTATGCAAATTCATAAAATCAAGAAGAAAATGGAAAAAAAGAGTCACGCCTTCGAAACAGCAGAATTAGGAAAATGAGGAGAGCCGTTGGCGCGAAGTGAGGAGAAAAAACAGAGAGATGTGGAGATTTAGAGAATTAGAGATACGGAGAAGAGAAAAAAAGAGAGAGAAAGAGAGACGAGGGTACGTATGTTCTTTTTTCCGTTGGAAAGAGATGGAGAAGAGATGGAGAAGGACAAAAAGGGGCGGAGCTTAGAAATCAGAAGGCTGAAATTTATGAAGGGGAAGAGAGATTTGAGGAGAACCATTTTGATTTTGAAGGGTTACAATTGAAGAAAATCTAAATATTTAATGAAAAAAGAAAAAAAATCAAAAATTGCAACTTTCATGGGAATTGGACTACTGTAACGGGAGTCATAAGGATTTCTAATTTTTGACAAGAAAAAAACCTTAAAAATTACCCTAGGAAGATTGAAGAAGGTCCTGAAGAATCTAGAGCTTGGTTAGGCTCAAAATTTGGAACTTTGAGCCGAAAAAATTAATTCTGGAGAAAAAAGCGAGCAATTTTGAGCCCTTGTAACTTTGAAAATCGCTTAAAAGTTCTGCAAAATTTGACAGTTTCAAAAAGTATCCAAAATTGTTTTCTGTTTGTAACATTAATATGTCCATTAAGCTGAATTGTAACATTTTTACCCAAAAACTGATATAATCACTGGCATTACAAAAGTTTCTGTTTCAGATTTTATAAATATTAAAAAGCGAAAACTTGATAATCGTTGGATTGTCGATTAGTGCCTTACTCAAATAATCTCATCGAAAAAGCAAAAAAAAGACGCCGAGAAAAGTAGATTGTGCTCATTCATAGAGCAATTTGTAGTCGGAAAGACAATTGACATCAGAATTTATTCCTTTGAAGACACTTGACATTAATACAACTGGCTCCATTTGGGTATCTCCCGAGAAAGCTCTTTTTATGAGCAATTTGTGGTCGGAGAAGCTATTATTGGGTACGATTGTCAAAAAGAATCGATATCAAATTGAAATTTCGCGAGGATTAGTAAATTAGTGTGTAGTACATAGAATGCTTCTTGATGCATGTATCAATTTTACATTTCGCTAAAATTTCAAAACATCTTTCTTACTTTCACCGGAGCAATCTACAATCAAAACGCGTCAAAGCTGCGCCAGTAGATCGAAAAATTTATGAAACGTCACCAAGTCACGCAAAAAAATTTTGTTCTCGCTAGAATTTTTTGCTACGTTTTTTTGGTTGGCAATAATCAGTTTCAATTTTTTTTCAATTTTTCTTCTTCTTCTTACTCACCTCTTTTTCTTTACAATTGATTGATCCATTTTGTGTCTGATAATGGAAGTAAGTTAAAATTCTCTAATACCCGCATAATTTTTTTTTCAGAAAGCACAAAAAATCCTGAAACTTCTGGATTCGTACGGAATCAAAGAGTACGATTCAGACTTCGACTCGACCCGCATCATCCGCGCTACATCCCACGAATTCACGGTTCAAATCCAAATGGTCCCGAAAAAGGATTACAATAAAGAATCTCTCAACGTCGATATCGGTGATGTCGAAGAAGTTTCCAAAATCCTTCAAAGAGTTGGCTATTCCCACGGAAGCATGTCAAGACCACACGTCTTCTACAAAGAGGAGACGAATTTCCGGCAAGTGTTTTGTACTCAATATCTCAATAAAGTCAAGAATTACAGACATTATGAAACTTCGACGACGTACGAGGAAACGCTAGAGGCAACAGTTAAATATATTGGATTAGATACCGGTGGTATTGGCAGTGTTCAACTTGCTCTGAAAACCATACGAAAGGAGCCAAACGCAACAATCGAACGAGAGTTATTGACTGCGCGGAGCCAGTTTGCCACATCACCATCAGCTTCTCAAGTGTTTGATCTTGTAAGTAACTAAACCCACCGAGAAAAACAAAGCAAAAGCTCAGCTGAGCTTCTCTAGAACTCTAGAAACGACAACCATTGCAGTCGCACATTCCAATGGACTGCCTTTTCATTTTTTGAAATTCGTTTTTCAGGTCAATGCGGCCAACGAAACTACCGTAGCAGCACCGACATCGCGGATTTCAGCCCAAGCAGAACCAACAATATCCGATGGGGATATTGTCGCTATTTGCGAGCAATCGGCTGGACAATCTGATGTGTCGGGTGAAGGAGAAGCTGCATTGCGACGTCGCACTGACATGTAAAGGCTGCGAGGTATCCGACTCAGATTTTTTTGATTTTTTGGGAATGAATAGTACTTTGGTAGACTAGAACAACCCTAAAATACCAGGTGCCCGTTTTCAGGTTTACAGGTTTTACAAGACATTTTTTGAATTTTTTCGAAATTTCGGTATGGTCGCTTCAATCGACTCGTTCTCAGTCAGTTCTAGAGATATCATAGTGTATTATGGCTCAAATGAAAGACCGTCCAATTTTAAACAGAAATTGTCATTGCGACCACTAACCATTTTCCAAACTCATTCTGATAATTTCAAAAGTACAAAATTTTTAAGTACTCCCAAGTTCAAAAAATGCCAATTTTTGGACATCGGGTCTCGGGAGACTATGATCATTCGATTGCATCTTCTGTGCAATGCACATATACGTTATCAAATATAGGTCGAGCCTTTGAGTTACGAGACATTTTTCAATTTTTCTGAAAAATTTCAAAATTTCAACGTATCTCTATACATGGAATTTTGAGCCTGAAATCTCAAATTTTCAAAAAAGTTCCCTGATTATTTGAAAACTGTTTATCGCGTTTTATTTATACTTTTCTAGATGAGAAATGCCCTAATCTGAGGAGTTTAACCCATTCTGATTATCTTAATTTTTACTGATTTTCCTCAGTTCTATGTATAGAGATACGTTGAAATTTTGAAAATTTTCGGAAAAATTGAAAAATGTCTCGTAACTCAAAGGCTCGACCTATATTTGATAACGTATATGTGCATTGCACAGAAGATGCAATCGAATGATCATAGTCTCCCGAGACCCGATGTCCAAAAATTGGCATTTTTTGAACTTGGGAGTACTTAAAAATTTTGTACTTTTGAAATTATCAGAATGAGTTTGGAAAATGGTTAGTGGTCGCAATGACAATTTCTGTTTAAAATTGGACGGTCTTTCATTTGAGCCATAATACACTATGATATCTCTAGAACTGACTGAGAACGAGTCGATTGAAGCGACCATACCCAAATTTCGAAAAAATTCAAAAAATGTCTTGTGAAACCTGTAAACCTGAAAACGGGCACCTGGTATTTTAGGGTTGTTCTAGTCTACCAAAGTACTATTCATTCCCAAAAAATCAAAAAAATCTGAGTCGGATACCTCGCAGCCTTTACATGTGAGCAAAGACTGTCTTCGCCAAATGAAAGTGAAATAAAAATTTTCTTTTTTCTTTTTAAAAATTTTTAAAATTTTCCTTTTTTTTCTGTTTGTAACATTGATATGTCCATTATACTGAATTGTAACATTTTGACACAGAAAAAATAAACTTTTTATTCCGATTTTAAAAAATTATTTACTTTGATTAGTTTCTCACTCAAAAAATCTCATCAAAATGTAAAAAAAAACCGACATAAAAGTAGAATGTGCTTATTCATAGAGCAATTTGTAGTCGGGAGAGCAATCAGAATTTCTTCCTTTGAAGAGTCTTGACATTAATGCAACTGGCTCCATTTGGGTATCTCCCGAGAAAGCTCTTTTTATGAGCAATTATTGGTCGGAGAAGCTATTATTGGGTACGGTTGTCAAAAAGATTCGATATCGAATTGAAATTTCGCGAAGATTAGTACATTAGTGTGTGATACATAGAATGCTTCTTGATATATGTATCAATTTTACATTTCGTTAAAATTTTAAAACATCTTTCTTACTTTCACCGGAGTAATTTACCATCAAAACGCGCCAGGGGATCAAAAAATTATGAAAAACATTTTTCTCACTATGATTTTTTTTTCTACGTTTTTTGGTTGGCAATAATCAGTTTTAAGTTTTGCTCTTCTTACCTACCACTTTCTCTTTACAATTTCCCACTGATTGATCCATTCTGTCTCTAATAATGGAATGCTCCGTAAGTTATAATTCTCTAATACCCGCATGATTTTTTTTTCAGAAAGTACAAAGAATCTTGAAGCTATTGCATTCTTGCGGAATCGAAGAATTTGACACAGATTTCGACTCAACCCGGATCGTTCGCGCTTCAGCGCACGAATGTAAAAACTCCAAATGAAACAGTAATTTTTTTAAAAACTTATGATCGATCCCGACCTTGAGTTCAAGCGAAACATTCGTACATCTACTCATCGATTTACCGTTCTGATCCAAATGGTCCCAAAACGAGATTACAACAAAGGAAATCTTCAAGTCGACATCGCGGATCTGGAAGAAGTGAGCAAATTCCTTCAAAGAGCTGGCTATTCCCACGGAAGCCTGTCAAGACCACATGTCTTCTACAAACAGGATACAAATTTCCGGCAAGTGTTTTGTACTCAATATCTCAATAAAGTCAAGAATTACAGGCATTTCGAAACTTCGACTACTTACGAGGATACACTGGATTACTGCAGAAAACAAATTGTAAAAACTCCAAATGAAACAGTATTGAAATAAACTTTCGACCCCGATCTCGAGTTCAAGCGAAACATTCGTACATCTACTCATCAATTCATCGTTTTGGTTCAAATGAGTTCTTGACGAGATTATAACAAGGAATATTTTTAAGTCGACATCGCGGATCTAGAAGAAGTGAGAAAAATCCTTCTGAGAGCTGGCTATTCGCACGGAACGCTATCACGACCACATGTCTTCTATAAAGAGGACACAAACTTCCGGCAAGTGTTTTGTACTCAATATGTCAATAAAGTTAAGAATTACAGACATTTCGAAACTTTAACTACTTACGAGGATTCGCTAGAGGGAACAGTGACGTATGTTGGATTGGATGCGGGTAAAATTGGTAATGTTACTCTGTTTGAAAACAATACAAAAAGATCCAAACGCGAGAATTGAACGAATTTTGTTGACAGCGCGGAGCCGATTCGCCACGTCATCTCTAGAACTCTAGAAACGGCAACCATTGCAGTCGCAGATTCCAATGGACTGCATTTTCATTTTTTAAGTTATTTTTCAGATCAAGGCGGCCACCGAAACCACCGAAACACCACCGAATCCGCTGAGAATCCGCTGACCAACTTTCCACTGATTGATCCATTTTGTGTCTGATAATGGGATGCCCCGTAAGTTATAATTCTCTAATACCCGCATAGAAACTTTTTTTTTCAGAAAGTACAAAGAATCTTGAAGCTATTGCATTCTTACGGAATCGAAGAATTTGACACAGATTTCGACTCAACCCGGATCATTCGCGCTTCAGCGCATCAATTTACCGTTCTGATCCAAATGGTTCCAAAACGAGATTACAACAAAGAAAGTCTTCAAGTCGACATCGCGGATCTGGAAGAAGTGAGCAAAATTCTTCAAAGAGTTGGGTATTCCCACGGAAGCCTGTCAAGACCGCATGTCTTCTACAAAGAGGACACAAACTTCCGGCAAGTTTTTTTGTACTCAATATCTCAATAAAGTCAAGAATTACAGACATTATGAAACTTCGACGACTTACGAGGATACGCTAGAGGCAACAGTAAAATATCTTGGATTAGATACCGGTGGAATGGGAAAAGTGAATCTTTGCTTGAAAACGATACAAAATGAAACAGAAAATATTTTAACTTTGGTGATCACAATGGAATTATTTATTTTCAATATGTGTTAGAAATGGTTGATTAAACTATTTTTTAATTTAAATAATCCAGAAACTTCAAAATTTAATCGAACATTAAATCAAAACTATAATAAAGACATTCAAGTATATGAAAGCTTACAGTTATAATATGAATCAGTAACAATTATCTCAGAGATAACTAAATTAAAATAATAGTTTTCAAGATCTGAATTTGGTAAATTTGTGATTTTGAGGATAGTTTTTGTTGGAATAGAGAGAGAAACCCCAAAATAAAAAAGTAAATTTCGAAGGAGTGCGAATCTGAAAATCTCGTTCTTCCTTGGTTTCCAAGCTTTTCTTTCCAAGAAAAAACGCGCCAAACAAAACTTTTTAAAGCTGACCCATTCACCTTCCCGAACCAATGTCACTAGACCACGTTGAAAATATTTTCCAATTTCTAAATTTTTTGCTACGTTTTTTTCGGTTGGCACAACAAATCACTTCTTATTCTTTTCCATCTACTTTTTCGCTTCTTTCTCTAAAATTTTCCCAAATCTTCCGTTCAGAATGCTCGGACGTCCAGTTTCGATTGATGTAGGTTTGAAATTCGAGATTTTGTTTTCCAAAATTTAATTTTTTTCAGAAAAAGCAACGACTCTTCCAAATCATCAAAAAGTACCAAATCGAGGACTTTGACCCGGAATTTGAGTATGATCATATTATCAATACGGATAATTATCAATTCTCGGTAGTTGTGAGGCCAAAACCAACGAAACCTTATAACAAAGCAGGGTGGACCGTGGATATTGGAGATATCGAGGATATTGCGAAAGCACTAATAAGATCAATGTACACATTGCAATTGCGCTGCGGAATTCACCAGTTTTTCTATGAAGAGGTCAAGATGAAGTAAGTTTTTTGTGGTGAAATCTTTATAAATGTCCTTTTTAAGTTTTGGGGAACAAGCGCTGAGCTACAAGGAAGCTCTTGTTTGTCACGTCATCTTCGCCGGATCGGGAGAATTTAAGGCCAAAATCGAAGTAACTTTATGCGTATTAGAATTTCCAAAAGAGATTTAAAGTTTCAGATCGAAATGTACTCTTTGGTGGAGACTGGTACGCATCAAGCCATGAAGCACATTGCCAATGGATCTGCACTATTTGAAGCGGTACCACAGGGAAGAAAAAAGGAGACGAAACTTCTCGAAGCAACGGTCAAGAAGCCTGGGCCCAACACAGAACTTGGTTTGACACTGGACGTCGATTGCCATGTCTTAACGATTAGGAAGGGATCGATTTTCGACGGATTGTTGAATATTGGCGATACCATCACTTCGATTAACAAAACCACTTTTGAATCTCCAGAGGAATTCGAACAGTTGTTCAATGAAGCCGCGCTCGTCGTGCTCCTCCAAATCGACAGGAGAGAAAGCCCCACCGAGTCGTGCAATGTCGGATCGAGTAGTGTCATTATTCGAGCTCCACCACCGGTTGAAGATGAAGACGTTATCGCAATTCCTCCCCCGACAACACGAACAATCAAAGACAATGCTCACTCTGAAAATCCTCTACAGATCAATGACCAAGTAAGAACAAGAGAAAACTCTCCCCAAAAAAACCTATTTCGCTTCGACGGAAACCCCGAAGAAGCTTATCCAAAATTTATTTATGCGACACATTCTTTCAAATGATCGAAATGACAGCTAACCTTGGTTATCTGGGATAAATCCAATGAGTGGATCCGCGCGCTCCCTCTTAGCCTCGCGCGTGTACCGACACCTCACGGGTTCCGCCACCCACTATGTTTTGTGTGCTGGGCGACTCCGCCCACTCCGTGGAAAGGAAAAGAGGTGGAAAAGGGGTTTTAATGGACTGATTTCGATAAAAGTTATATGAATTGCTAGGATTTTTTCGGAGAATAAGTATGAATCAGAAAAAGAAACGGGTTTTTTTTCATATTTTATAGAAACAAATCGTTTTTCGCCACATCACCGAAGCTAGCCAAGTATTAGATATAATAGTAAGGAATTAACTAGAGCTTGGCTTCTCTAGAACTCGAGAAACGGTAATCATTGCAGTCGAACATTCCAATCGAAAATTCCCAATGCAGTTGCTTTTTTAAAAAAATTCGTTTTTCAGATGCCGACGGCCGCGGAAACTATGAGAATACCAGCGAATACGTTGAATCCAGTGCCAGCACCTTCCGCAGACGAAGATGACATAGTTGTGATTAGTGAATACGTCCCTGGGCGTGCTGAGTCAATAGCCAGAAACAAGAAAAAAAGCAACCAAACTCAAACAGAGACAATGGAAAGACAAGTAAATCTTGAATTAATAGTTTGTTGCTTCAACGGAAACCCCGAAGAAGCTTATCCAAAATTTATGAATCCGACACATTCGTATGAATGATCGAAACGACAGCTAACCTTGGTTATCTGGGATTTCTCCAGAGATCGAAGCGGCGTGCTCCCCCTTACCCTTGCGCATGTACCGACACCTCACGGGTTCCGCCGCCCACTATGTTTTTCGTGCGCGGCGACTCCGCCCACCGCTTGCTGCATGAAAATTTCGCAGAACGGGGTTATTTTTCACGCGATTTTGTTCAGAATAAGGCACTTTTTTCGAAGAAGAACGGTTTATAGAAATAAAATGGATGAAAATCCGCCACCCTCTCTCCCTAAATCCAGAAAGTATGAGGCTGCGCGTTTCTTGTGGGCGGAGCCTAAGTAAATGTAACGCAAAAATGTGTAGAAAAATTTGTCCGAAAATTTCTGCCCAATTTTGACCCGTTTGTAACTTTTGTTTGACTGGACCATTTTCGATCATTCTTTTTTTTGTCGAATAGAACGTCTCTCTCCGCTTGTGAAGACCTAGAAAACAGTGTGATTCAATCATTTGGAGCCAAGATATGCTCCGTTTTCCAAAAGTCGTTTTTTTGGTCGAAAAGTTTGGCTTGGAAAAAAGGGCAGTTTTTTGTTCAAATCGTTGCACAAGCTCGGGCAATTGAGCTATAGGTCTGAAATTTGGGCTATATATTGGTAATACAACTGGCTAGGGGAAGAAAAAAGAACGAAAACCATATCTTAAAAGATAAAAATTCCAGCCATAAAAGTATGAGGATCACTTTTTTGAACCAATTTTTCACTTTTTTGCGTTTTCTGAGAGAACGGAAAAAGGTATCAAGCTGATTTTTGGTGAGCATAGAAATAGAAGCACTAGAATGTGATTGAAAAAATTAGATTTTCAAAATTCGCAAAATTGACCGAGATACGGTCGAAAAATGGCTCATTTTCCCTCCAAATTAGGCTCCGCCCACTTTTCGTTTTTCGCTTGTTTCTCGGCCAGTTTTGGGAGTTGGAAGGAAATTTTTTTTTGGAGAGATGCGCAATAAAAATGCGGAATGGAACATATACATTTTGTAAATTTTTAGTGGAAAAATTTTTGGAAAATTAGGAAAAACATGGTTCAGGCAAACATCAAGAATATTTCAGAAAGTTTCACATTTTTCCAATATAGAATTTTGCAGAGATACAGAAAATGTGTGTTACTTTTTTAGAAAATTAGTAGAACCCGAGATTATTTGCGATTTTTACAAAATTTTGTTCCGAGATTTGGTGAATGAGATGTTCATTTTTCATCGGGGCCGCCCTTTGAACGACGTTCCCCCTTCTCCAACCCTCCTCTATGCCATGGGGAGGGCGTGTTGAGTGTGCGGTGAGTGGTCGAGTGGTTAGCGGGCTGGGTTAGTAAACTAGAGGTCAGGGTTCGATTCCGTCTTTTGTCATTTTTCTTTTTATTTCTTCGTACATTGTATTTGTCTCATCAAAAGTTAATTTGGGCCGAACTCCCATTCAGTGAGGGACGTTAGGCCACACAATCTTTAGTCAGCCCGTAACACCTCTAAAAGTTCACTTTGTCATAACTTGACTCAAAATGGTCGTACAAACACACAGTAACTTCGAGGGACACGCCCTGCTCGCCGCGGCCCTCTCCCTCACTAAATCCAGACAGTGCAGGCCTCTACGTTCGAGGGCGTAGCCAAACTATACTGGCCGACGCGGCTCTCGATTGATGTCGGCTGTTTATTATAGATTGGTAACATTTTATATTATTCTGTTCGTCTCAACGCGAGGAAACAAAATGAATATTTATATAAATTTCGGGAAAGTTGGAATTGAACGAATGTTATCGGGGTTTCCAAGGACGAATATATGCCTATTCGGTTTTCGAGAGACTATAACTGTGTCGCTCCTCCGAAATCGAAAAAAAATATAGATTTGGTGTGCGGAGCACACGGACGAATGCTCGCAAAAATTAGTCTTTACCAATCCGTAAAGATACTTCTCGCGAGTCACATCCTAACCGCGTCAACCCCCTAACTACAGGTGGATAGAAAACAATAAACTTTTGACAAATAAATTAGCTTCTCGATTCTTATGCCTAAATGGAAGTTACACTCAGGGCTTACAACCCCTCACTGGATGGGTCTTTGGCCCAAATTGAAATTGTATTCGGGGCCTACGGTCCCTCACTGTATGCCGCCTCATTTCTTGTTTCAGATTTCGAGTTCTGTAGAATTGTCATTCTTTAAAAACTCTGAACCGAACCTGTTCTTCGTTGAAAAACCTTCGTACTTTTTAGTAAACACTTCATTATAAGTAACACGGCGCAGCCGTGTCCAGCGACGCAAAGCGGCGCTAGTCAATAAGAATACCAGAAATAGAGAATTGATATTGAGGAGAGAAGAGAGATTCAATGAGACAACAACGAGTATTGAGAAAAAAGTAGAACTCTCTTTAAATCTTATGAGACACTTAGAAATCGGAATTAGCACATCAGTTTTGAAAGAAAAGAAGAAAGAAGATGACCAGAAGTGAAAAACCAAGTAGACTTTCAGTATTTCTGTGCCTTTGTTTTCAGTTTCTTCAGGGTCGATTCGAAGAGAATCTGAAATAAATAATTTCAATTCAAAATCAAAAACAAAAACTCACCGGTGTCAGGGATTTGAATAGTTTCGAGCGGAAATATGAGTTTGGTGGGAATTGGAACAAGCGGTAGTAGAAATCTCCTTCTTCCACGGAGGAAATCGAATCTGGGAGCTGGAATCTGCCATCCACTCGGTTCCTGAAAATCGGATGGTTTTTGTAATGCACTTTTTTTCATATTCACTCACGCAACGATATTTAATAATACACTTAACCAGCAAATCGAGAGAAATTTGATTTGGTGCCAAATGAAGGAATAGTCCAATGTCTGAATTCACAGTAACTTTTTCATGTTCAATTATTTGCAATAGTTACCTAATTTTCAAACGAAAATGTTTCTTTCCTGTTGCTTTCGTCTCCAATGTTCTCTGTTAGACACTCCTCGTCAACTGTACTTTAAACACTGAACGAATACATCCATTTATTTCCTCGAATCGGCAACCTATTCTCCGAAATCACTTGAAACTTCCCTTGTATACTGGAAAAGAATTCAACTTTTCCATATTAAAGTTTCCTTTTTAGATACCCATAATACCGTAACAGGGACGGAATGTGATCCGCTTCTCGATCTTTCACGTTTCTATATGACGTGTTGATAAGGCAAAACACCTTCTTCTTCTTCTGAAAATGGAAACAGTTATCACACGATCTCTATTTTCTCCTCAAAATTCCATTTCGAATATAATTTTCAATGTAAATGATTCACTAGAACCCTCCTTTTCATTCCTTAGTTTCAACTTTTCGCGGTGGGCGGAGTCGCCGCGCACACAAAACATAGTGGGCGGCGGAACCCGTGAGGTGTCGGTACAAACGCAAGGGTAAAGCGGAGCGCCACGCTGCGATCTTTGGAGAAATCCCAGATAACCAAGGTTAGCTGTCATTTCGATCATTTGAAATAATGTGTCGAATACTTAAATTTTGGATAAGCTTCTTCGGGGTTTTCCGTTGAAGCAAAGGGTCCATTTATTTTCGTTTTTCTTACCTGCATCTATTTGTAGAGGTGCATCAGAATGGATATCGTTGTTGACTGGAGGTCATGGGAGGGATCTCAATAACTTCCTCCTCTTCAACTAGTGGTCGAGCTCGAATAATGACACTACTCGATCCGACATTGCACGACTCGGTGGGGCTGTCTTTCCTGTCGATTTGGAGGAGCACGACGAGCGCGGCTTCATTGAACAACTTCTCGAATTCCTCTGGACATTCAACAGTGGTTTTGTTAATCGAAGTGACGGTATCGCCAATATTCAACAATCCGTCGAAAATCGATCCCATGGCAATCGACGTCCAGTGTCAAACCAAGTTCTGTGTTGGGCCCAGGCTTCTTGACCATTGCTTCGACAAGTTTCGTCTTCTTTTTTCTCCCATGTGGTACCGCTTCAAATAGTGCAGATCCATTGGCAATGTGCTTCATGTCTTGATGCGTACCAGTCTCCACCAAAGAGTACATTTCGATCTGAAACTTTAAATCTCTTTTGGAAATTCTAATACGCATAAAGTTACTTCGATTTTGGCCTTGAATCCTCCCGATCCGGCGAAGATGACGTGACAAACAAGAGCTTCCTTGTAGCTCAGCGCTTGTTCCCCAAAACTTAAAAAGGACATTTATAAAGATTTCACCACAAAAAACTTACTTCATCTTGACCTCTTCATAGAAAAACTGGTGAATTCCGCAGCGCAATTGCAATGTGTACATTGATCTTATTAGTGCTTTCGCAATATCCTCGATATCTCCAATATCCACGGTCCACCCTGCTTTGTTATAAGGTTTCGTTGGTTTTGGCCTCACAACTACCGAGAATTGATAATTATCCGTATTGATAATATGATCATACTCAAATTCCGGGTCAAAGTCCTCGATTTGGTACTTTTTGATGATTTGGAAGAGTCGTTGCTTTTTCTGAAAAAAATTAAATTTTGGAAAACAAAATCTCGAATTTCAAACCTACATCAATCGAAACTGGACGTCCGAGCATTCTGAACGGAAGATTTGGGAAAATTTTAGAGAAAGAAGCGAAAAAGTAGATGGAAAAGAATAAGAAGTGATTTCTTGTGCCAACCGAAAAAAAACGTAGCAAAAAATTTAGAAATTGGAAAATATTTTCAACGTGGTCTAGTGACATTGGTTCGGGAAGGTGAATGGGTCAGCTTTAAAAAGTTTTGTTTGGCGCGTTTTTTCTTGGAAAGAAAAGCTTGGAAACCAAGGAAGAACGAGATTTTCAGATTCGCACTCCTTCGAAATTTACTTTTTTATTTTGGGGTTTTTCTCTCTATTCCAGCAAAAACTATCCTCAAAATTACAAATTTACCAAATTCAGATCTCGAAAACTTTTATTTTAATTTAGTTATCTCTGAGATAATTATTACTGATTCATATTATAACTGTAAGCTTTCATATACTTGAATGTCTTTATTATAGTTTTGATTTAATGTTCGATTAAATTTTGAAGTTTCTGGATTATTTAAATTAAAAAATAGTTTAATCAACCATTTCTGACACATTTTGAAATTAAAGAATTCCATTGTGATCACCAAAGTTAAAATATTTTCTGTTTCATTTTGAGTTTTTGTATCGTTTTCAAGCAAAGATTCACTATTCCAATTCCACCGGTATCCAATCCAACATACGTCAGTTTTTTTTGGTGATTTGAAGAAATTTCTTGCTGCTCTCAGAAGGATTCTGCTAACTTCTACTAGATCCGCAATGTCGAATTTAAGAGATTCCATCTTATAACCTCGTCGTGGACTCATCCAAAACGATGAATTGATGAGTAGATGCACGAATGTTACGCTTGAACTCGAGATCGGGGTCGAAAGCTTCTTTTAATTACTGTTTCATTTAATTATTGCAGTAATACGTGTGGTCTTGATATCGTTCCGTGCGAATAGCCAGCTCTTTGAAGGATTCTGCTCACTTCTTCCAGATCCGCGATGTCGACTTGAAGACTTTCTTTGTTGTAATCTCGTTTTGGAACCATTTGGATCAGAACGGTAAATTGATGCGCTGAAGCGCGAATGATCCGGGTTGAGTCGAAATCTGTGTCAAATTCTTCGATTCCGTAAGAATGCAATAGCTTCAAGATTCTTTGTACTTTCTGAAAAAAAAAGTTTTTATGCGGGTATTAGAGAATTATAATTTACGGGGCATTCCATTATCAGACACAAAATGGATCTATCAGTGGGAAATTGGTCAGCGGATTCTCAGCGGATTCGGTGGTGTTTCGGTGGTTTCAGTGGCCGCCTTGATCTGAAAAATAACTTAAAAAATGAAAATGCAGTCCATTGGAATGTGCGACTGCAATGGTTGCCGTTTCTAGAGTTCTAGAGATGACGTTGCGAATCGGCTCCGCGCTGTCAACAAAATTCGTTCAATTCTCGCGTTTGGATCTTTTTGTATTGTTTTCAAACAGAGTAACATTACCAATTCCACCAGCATCCAATCCAACATACGACGTGTGGTCTTGACAGCGTTCCGTGGGAATAGCCAGCTCTCAGAAGGATTCTGCTAACTTCTAGATCCGCAATGTCGAATTTAAGAGATTCCTTGTTATAATCTCGTCAAGAACTCATCTGAACCGAAGCGATGAATCGATGAGTAGATGTACGAATGTTTCGCTTGAACTCGAGATCGGGATCGTAAGTTTTTTTTTCAACAATTACTGTTTCATTTGGAGTTTTTACATTTTGAATCACCGATATCGACGTTGAGAGATTCTTTGTTGTAATCCCTTTTCGGGACCATTTGGATTTGAACCGTGAATTCGTGGGATGAAGCGGGGATGATGCGGGTTGAGTCGAAGTCTGAATTGTACTCTTCGATTCCGTACGAATTCAGAAGTTTCAGGATTCTTTGTGCTTTCTGAAAAAAAAACAGTTTCTATGCGGGTATTAGAGAATTATAACTTACGGAGCATTCCATTATCAAAATGGATCAATCAATTGTATAGAAAAAGAGGTGAGTAAGAAGAAGAAGAAAACTTAAAACTGATTATTGCCAACCAAAAAACGTAGCAAAAAAATTTTTGCGTGACTTGGTGACGTTTCATAAATTTTTCGATCTACTGGCGCAGCTTTGACGCGTTTTGACTGTAAATTGCTCCGGTGAAAGTAGGAAAGATGTTTTGAAATTTTAGCGAAATGTAAAATTAATATATCAAGAAGCATTCTACGTACTACACACTAATGTACTAATCCTCGCGAAATTTCAATTCGATATCGAATCTGTTCAACAATCTTACCCAATAATAGCTTCTCCGATCACAAATTGCTCATAAAAAGAGCTTTCTCGGGAGATACCCAAATGGAGCTAGTTGTATTAATGTCAAGTGTCTTCAAAGGAATAAATTCTGATGTCAATTGTCTTTCTGACTACAAATTGCTCTATGAACGAGCACATTCTACTTTTATGTCGGTTTTTTTCCGAATTTGATGAAATTTTTTGAGTCAGAAACTAATCAAAGTAAATAACTTTTTTAAATCGGAATATAAGTTTTTATTGTGGCGGTAAAATGCAGCTGGACCTGCGCCACCGCACTCCAGTGAAAAAATCACCGTGTCGTTTTAGCACAGGAGTGCGGTGGCGCAGGTCCAGCTGCATTTTACCGCCGCAATAATATTTATAAAATCTGAAACAGAAATTTTTGTCATGTAGTTTTATGACTAGTAAACAAGAGAAGAACTCTCGAAAACGACACTCGAAAAGAGAAAAATGAAGATCAGGTATTCCTTGTAATTATCAGTTGATTTTTGCTTCAACGGAAACCCCGAAGAAGCTTATCCAAAATTTATGTATTCGACACATTCTTTTGAATGATCGAAACGACAGCTAACCTTGGTTATCTGGGATTTCTCCAGATATCGAAACGGCGTGCTACCCCTTACCCTTCCGCATGTACCGACACCTCACGGGTTCCGCCGCCCACTATGTTTTGTGGGCGCGGCGACTCCGCCCACCGCTTGCTGCATGAAAATTTCGCAGACCGGGGTTATTTTTCACGCGATTTTGTTCAGAATAAGGCACTTTTTTCGAAGAAGAACGGTTTATAGAAATAAAATGGATGAAAATCAATAAGAATACCAGAAATAGAGAATTGATATTGAGGAGAGAAGAGAGATTCAATGAGACAACAACGGGTATTGAGAAAAAAGTAGAACTCTCTATGAATCTTATGAGACGCTTATAAATCAAAATTAGCACATAAATTTAAAAAGAAAAGAGAAGTATATTCGTATACAAGTTGAAATTCAGTATTTCTATGCCTTTGTTTTCAGTTTCTTCAGGGTCGATTCGAAGAGAATCTGAAATAAATAATTTCAGGACAGATAGAGCCGGCTAGATGAAAGGGTGGCTTCTGAACTGTTATCTGTCCTGGACATATGGGAAAAATTGGATGTTTTTAGGAATTCCTTAGAGACTGACTCACGGGGTCAAAGTATCGAAAAGAGATCAACTCTTGAACAGATTTCTAGGACTATGAAGGATTACCTGATCTAAGAAGCTAGACTACTATAACCGAAGGGATAGTGATATCCTTTACATTAGAAACGGCAACCATTGCAGTCGCACATTTCGCACATTCCTGACCGTGACGTATGTTGGAATGGATGCTGGTGGAATTGGTAATGTTACTCTGTTTGAAAACAATACAAAAGGATCCAAACGCGAGAATTGAACGAATTTTGTTGACAGCGCGGAGCCGATTCGCAACGTCATCTCTAGAACTCTAGAAACGGCAACCATTGCAGTCGCACATTCCAATGGAATGCAGTTTCATTTTTTAAGTTATTTTTCAGCCCAATGCGGCCACTGAAACCACCCACGGGGTCGCAAAAGGATACATCCGTAAATCTACCCCGAAAATTTCGTGTTGAGATATTCGCTGCGTAGCGACTCAATTACATGCTTTAATTGTGAGTATCGCGAAGGTCTCAACACGAAATTTTCGGGGTAGATTTACGGATGTACCCTTTTGCAACCACGTGACCACCGGAACACCACCGAATCCGTCGAGTACCGTGTCAGCACCAGATATGTGCGGAAGAGATTTTTGAAAATCCGGAAGACGGAAGACGGAACAAAATAACTTTTAACGGAAGAAGGAAGACGGAAGACGGAAGAAGAAAAAAAGGTCGGGAATTCGAAAGTCGGACGGAAGATGGGAAGGACTGTTTAGGACCAAATGTACTAAAAAAGTACAAAAGTGTAGCCAGTAGGGGTTTCTAACCTCCAACAATGCTTCCAGACAACTTTTCCAGTTTTGAAAACTAATTTTTCTGACATTCTGCAAAATTTTCTTCCGTTTTAAACAAATTTATACGGAAGACGGAACACGGAAGACGGAATTCCGCGCATCTCTGGTCAGCACCCTCTGAAGACGACGATGATATTGTCGTGATTAAACTGTTTCCTGGGCATGCTTTTCCGCAATCTGAAACAGTTGAAACAGTAATAAATTTTTTTCAGGTGATAATTTTAGAACAAGGATCTGCGAGTTTCTTTCAGAGCCCATCTGCGATATACGAATTCAAATTTTTCCACCAGCATCGCAGTTAGCGAGTTGTAGATTGGAATTACACGATCTGAAAACAAATCTGAAAGTATCGACAGGAAACTGATTTCATTTCAAAATTCAAGCTCAAACTCAGATAGAAATAAAGTGTAGCTGGGGTGCGAGGGGGTTAGAGTGATTGAGCAGCTAGTATTTTTAAGATAGGGACTATTTTACAAAGTCTGTACGGGGAGAAGGGGCATAATCAATTATATACAACCATGCAATAATAAATGAATAATAAATTGGGGGTACACAGTATCAGTAGCCACAGCTACGCAGATGCTTGTTTTCCGGACTACGCATCATTGCCTCGTGAGTTTCAGTGAGAATACGGGCTACTGAATTGTTCTTCGAATCGTTGAACTCCTCGCTGATCATGGAATCGTCGTTTGGCGGCGGTGGCAACTCTTTGAGCATTGGTGGAAGACGGGCGGTCGAGATTTGGAATGGTGGCGATGAGGCTTTCAGAATGCCGTCCAACTCGTCGTTGAACTGAAAAAAATATCATTGGAAAATGAGGGCTTCGGGCAAAATGAGTTTATGGTACATTCGATGCAAAAAATTCCGAAAATCACAATGAAACGCCCAAAAATGCCTTCAAAATAGCAAAAAAGTGGGCCAGAGAAGCATTTTGAGCGTTTTCATTGTGATATTCGCAATCAGCAAGATTTTTGGCCCGGAATCCATTTTCAAACACAATATGGGGTATACGGTACCTTTTTCATAGCAGTGACATCTTCTCTTTTCTCCATCACCACCACTTCTTGTTCCACTTGAATCTGCATATTTTCCGTTCCGATATAAACCGACGACGATGTGGCAGAGATTCGAGACAACTGTGGAGACACGGCCATTGGTGGCTTGTCATCTGGAAGATCGCAATCGACTGGCAACTCGCGGCTTTTGTTGTCGCACGTCTTTTGAGAGTCCTGAAAGCAAACATTTTATATTGAACAATTTTTTAAGGTCTAACTGTGTCCTGAGAGAAATCAGCCGAATAGACAGAGTCAGTGGGTGATCCGACTTTTGGAAGTGTTGCCAAGTCTTCAAGAGTCACCGATTCCATGCGCTCTTTGATGGATTCCGATCCGACGAGACTGCGAGTGCTGCTGCTGCTCTCTGGAGCTGCGACGACGACAGGCGGTTGTGGCTCCAAGAAGACTTCTGAAAATTGAAATAATGATATCCTCTATTCAAAAAAAATCGCACGGAAAAATCGACTCGATTTGAATTTCATTTTTCGCGCCTTTTCTCAGATCAAATATCGTCCGATCGAAATTATGCTCTTTCACGGGCTCTTTGATGAATATTGTTGGAAATTTCACTCGTCTGTGCTTAAGGATGTAATTCTGAAGATTATTGTGAAAAAAGAATTTGGAAATCCATCAAAGATCCCGTAAAAGAGCATGATCCTGACCTAAAAAGGCACCAAAAGTGGAATTCAAATCGAGTCAATTTTGACGTGCGATTTTTTTGAAAAGAGGATACTGTCGTTAAGCAAAAATTTTTTTCAAAACAAATTTGAAAATAAGCCACGCCCCCGATTGCAACTCGGCCGCAAACTTCTTCGTGTGTTTATGAAAATTTCTGAAAAATGACGTTTTTTTTCACTATTTTACGAGTAAAACTGTAAAAATTTGTGAAATTCTGGTAGAAAATCAATAATCGGCATGAAGAAATTGTAAGAAAATTCATTTTGGTCTTAAAAGCTGGTTCCGATGGGTTTCTGAGGTGCCGATGCTTGATTTTCTACCGGAATTTCACAAATTTTCACAGTTTACTCGTAAAATGATGAAAAAACGTCATTTTTTCAGAAATTTCCATAAATACAGGAAAAATTGTGCGGTGGAGTTGCAAAAATGTTCTTTGCTTGGTTCGCTTGAAACTACGCACTATCGCTAGGGTCCCGATATGGCAATGAATCGGTGATGATAGTCTGTCGATCGGATTGTGATTCCGAGCACGGCAATGTGTCCTCGCCGCCCATCACGATTTCCGTAGGAGGAGTAGGAACTGAAAAATAATTTTTTAAAATTAAAATTCGGAATTGAAACTGACCATGATAGACAGAGGGCGTCGAAGCGACCAGTGGGCTCTTCTTTTTCTCTTTTTTCGCCGCTTTTCTCTCGGATTTTGTCGATTTTCGGCTCGCAGTGGACATCATACTTCCATCGGCCGGCGCCACCTCATCGTTGGGGAAATATGAGTGGGACTGAAAAAAATTGTTTAAGTCCAAGAAAACGCCTGAAAATGGTTTACCGTGAGTCCAAGGAAGCGTTTGATACGACGCAACATTTCAGTGAAGCGTTAGGGCAGAAGTGGGAAGCTGAAAAGGAAAAAAAAATGAGAAGAAAACCAGAAAAAAAATGTTTCGCGCGGTGCAAAAATTTGAATTTGCAATTTCCCGCGCGCTGCAAAATTGCACACATTCTCAACTACCGTAGTCTTTTCTGCACGTTGTCGTCGATTTTAATGTATAATTTTTAGGATTTTTTCAATATTTATTTTCTCGCGATTTTCAGAAGCATGGATGACACAATCGAATTCGAAAGCGACGCGTTGAACACGAAAACGTTCCCATGCACTATCGAGAATGGAGATTTGAGCGGTTTGGAATGGTTAGAAAATAGTTTTTAGGCCTCGAATTCTTATTTTTTTTTTTACTTTAAATTTACTGTTGTTTCAGGAGAACCAAACAAAAAAATATTTTTCAAAACAAATTTGAAAATAAGCAACGCCCCCAATTGCAACTCCGCAGATTTTTTCCTGTAAAAAAATTTTTTTCAGAAAAATGACATTTTTTCACCATTTTACAAGTAAAACGGTGAAAATTAGTGAAAATCAGGTAGAAAATCAAGAATCAGCACCTCGGAAACACATCGGAACCAGAGAACACGACAAAAGAAGCGGTTTTTTCGACATAATGAATTTTCTACGAATTTCTTAATTTTGAATCATGAAAGCTGGTAAAATTCATTTTATCGAAAAAAAAACGCGGGATAATTCAAGAATAGCCCCCCACCTCAATATCACCCCCCACCTTGTAATGAACCTAAATATAGCCCCCCACCAGTACTAAAATTGGTGGGGGGTTATACTTGGGTACGGGGGGCTAACCTTGAATGGCTTAGTTCAATTATAGTCCCCCACCAGTGCAAATTGGGGGGCTATACTTGAAGATCCTGGTATTCTTAAAGTATAGCCCCCACCCCCTCCGAGACAATTCAAATATAGGTCCCCACTCCATTCAGTTTAAGCCCCCCACGAGCACAACCTAAATAGAGCCCCCCACTCATTCAAATATGAGCCCCCGCCGATTCAATTTTAGACCCCCACCAATTCAAAATGAGCACCCCACCCATTCAAGATTAGCCCCCCGCCGGACAATTTTGAATTAACAACTAGAAATACAGTACTTCCGGGTGTTTGCTAAGCCTGATAAAAAGTGGGGTGCTGAACTTGAATGGGTGTGGGGGGCTCATCTTGAACGGGTGGGGTGCTCATTTTGAATCGGTGGGGGGCTTATTTTGAATGGGTGTAAAACATGAAGTCCACTAGGTGGGGGGCTTTATTTAGGTTCATTTTGGGGGGCTATAATTGAATAGGGGTGGGGGCTATATTTGAATACCCCCAAAAACGCTTCTTTCGTCCTGTTCTCTGGTTCCTAAAGGTTTCCTAGGTGCCGATTCTCGATTTTCTATCTGAATTTCACAAAAATTCACAATTTTACTCGTAAAATGGTGGAAAAAACTGTCATATTCCAAAAATTTCCATACAGGAAAAACTGCGGCGGATTTTTCACAATTTTCTAGTGAATCTGTGAAAATTTGTGAAAATCAAGAATCGGCACCTCGGAAACCCATCGGAACTATCTTTCATGGTCAAAAATGAAGAAGTTCTAAAAAAACTCATTTTTTCGAAAGAAACACTTCTGGGGTTTCCGAGGTGCCGATTCTCGATTTTCTAGTGGAATTTCACAAATTTTCACAGTTTTACTTGTAAAATAGTGAAATTTTTCAAAAAAAAAAACTCCATAAATACAGGAAAAATGCTATTGGGGGCATGCTTATTTTTTGTTCTCGAAAATGTTTTTGGCTCGATTCTCTTAAAACAACAGTACTTTCGCATTAAAATTAAAATTTCCAGGTCGCTCATCATCAAAAATGCACCCAGCTCCTCTGCCGACGTTCAGAAGATGTTATTCGAGTGGACCTTCGAATGGCAAGAGCTTCAAAACCAGTACAGAGTGCTCGGCTGGAAAGGAACTCTGATGATTTACCTATGGAATAAGGAACGATATATTTGGACGGGACCCAACGAATTCGATGTAGAGTTCTTTGGAACCGAGATGACTGTGCAGAAAGAATTGGAAAGGAATATGGAACAGTGTTACAGTGCTGATGGCCAATTCTGGTTCAAGCATCGATTCGAATTGGAGCCGATTTATGAGAAAAAGACTGTGTTGATTGTGGAGGGAAAACGAATAAAAATTGATAAGAAGATTCTCTCGAAAAACTCGAAATATTTCGCTGAACTTTTGAAGAGCGATAGAACCGAATTCCCAATCGAGAATGTCAGTTATGATGATATGAAGAAACTAGTAGGCATTTTTCGACAAGAACCCAGGCTTCCGAGGGGTATATTTGTCTTTTATTGTAATTTAAATCAGTCATTTTTTCAGTCGCATCTTTCGGAGCAGTTCTCCAACTCGCCGAGCGCTTCCAACTTCCATCCGTCCGTCTTTTTCTGGAATTCCACCTTCTTATCTCCGATGAAATGCCATTGAAAGAGAAAATCGAGTTGGCTGACAAATTCCAAATGAATCAACTTCTCGAGCAATGTTTGAATTCTTTCGAATCGATAGCCGATATCACTCGACTCGTCGGAAACTCGCAGTTATCAGAAAGTGTCAAATCAAAGCTTTTCGACAAAATGATCTCGTTTTCTCAATAATTCTTTATGTAATGAATGTACATTTTTAGTTTAAATCACAGTGGCAATGAGCATATTCGATTGTGAACTGGCATGGCGAGAAAACCGGCGAAAACGATGCCAATCGTATCGGAAATCGAGACGACGCCCATTGAGAATTCTCTCGATTCGATTGGAATTTCTCGATGCACCGCTCGGAACGTATTTACATAACTGGCACCGCCTAAGAGTCCTTCGAAGAAAATAACAAAGAAAGCGAGGAAAATGTGGGGGAGAAGGGAGTAGATGGCAGTGAATGTGAAGAAGACCGAGTTGAAACTCTGAAAATTTGAATTATTCAAATGTGAATAACTTTTTTCAGGGGGATCGGGTGAAAATACGGTCAACAGAAAAAATGTTCCTAATAAAAAAAGCTATCGAATGGTTGAAAAATCGTCAAATTTAAGCAAAAAATAGCAGAGTTACGTCATGAGAAAAAAATAATTTGCGAAAAAAGTTTTTTTTTTTTTTGAAAATTTTTTTCGAAAACTTTGTTATTTTTCTATGGAATTTGAGGAACTTTTTTATAAAAGATCGTCAAATTTCATAGGAAAATAATAACATGGTTGAAGTTTTCGAAATTTTTTGTTTGAAAAAAATTTTCAAAAAAAAAAAACATTTTTTTCGCAACATTTTTTTCACATGCCGTAACTCACGGTGTTCCAAACGGCGAATCGAGTTCAAGAAATCGTTTGCTGACGCATTTCAGGTTGCTACGCTGCACTGTAGATCAAAAATAACTTTCAAAAAGCAGGCCTGAAAGGGGCACTGTGATTTTTACCGGAGATTCAGTTTGGGAGCCTAGGCCACGGCCCCCCGGCCTTGCCGCCTGCCGGCCGCGGCCACGGAATTTTCGCAGTGTTAATTTATCTTCCAATTCACTCAACTGAAAATTTCTCAAAATCTAGCGGATAACTTTTTTTTTCTACGGATATTTTTCTTTTAAATTTAGTTTTCAATTTTTGAAAAAAAAATCAGGTCCTAAAAAAATGTCCTACGACCAGCATTTTTGTTTTACGGCGCAAAAAAATGCGGTGGCCTAGCTTTTTTCCAAGTTAGGCCGTGGCCGGGAACTGACTGACCAATCAGCATCGTTGGCTAGCCAATCAACGACCTTAACTCCGCCCATTTTCGTTTCACTGCAGCTAAAATCCGTTTTTGCCCAATCTCCGGAAAAAATCACAGTGAGGGGCCTAAGGCCTAAGCCCCGCCCCTTTGTAGCAAGCGCGCTCCCCTGAGAAACAATTTTTGTTGGACCCGATTCGCTTTTTGGAACACCGTGTAACTCTGTTAATTTTCGATGAATTTTGACGATCTTTTAACCAATCGATAGTTTTTTGAACAAGGAATACTTTTCTGTTGACCGTATTTTTACCCGATCCCCCCTAAAAAGTTATTCAATTGTGAAAGACTCGAGTAAAAAAAAAATAACCTGAAGGATCGCCAAAGTTGTCAAATGTTTCGTGGGGATCGTTAGATAGTTTGAAGAAGATCTAGAGACAAAAACTCCGAGTTGATAGGTGACTTGAAACCAGCGATATTGGCTCTCGGAGCTCATCCAGAAGCCGTGCGAGCAGTCGAATTCCATTAGTTCGAGCTGGAAGATTTGAAAAAAGTTAGAATTTTGGGCTCCGGAACAATTCGAAAGTGTGAAATCGCTTTTTTTTGGAACTTTTCTTGTATTATTTTGTGTTTATGATCCTTTATATCTTGAACAATGCCTTAAAGTTTCTATTTTCTTAAATTATCGTCCCCAATTTCAATATTTAACTATTATCGAAAAAATCAAACTGAGACTCGGTGTTTGCACTGTGCCGATTTACGAGGCCCCGCCCAACAAACAAAGTGCGCGGCGCGCAGTTGTTTTTGTTTTGTGGGCGGGACCTCGTAAATCGACACAGTGCAAACACCGAGTCTCAGTTTGGTTTTTTCGATAATAAATAACAATATTATTGCACAAAAGTCGTTAAAACTCGATAAAATCGATTTTCAAATCGCGAACTTAAATTTTTTTAACATATTTCAAAAATGTAGAATTTTTCGCTGATTCGAATGCACCCATACATGTCCAAACCCGGGCCGGGTAGAAAATTTTCGTCAAAATTTTTCCGAAAAAAAAAATCAATTTTTCATGAAAAAGTTCCTGAATTGCATGAAAAATCATGAACGTACAAAAAGTATGAATCATTCTAAAATTGGACAGAAAACAGTCAAAAAAGTGATTTTTTTCCCAAAATTGACCTTTGAAAAAATTGTGTCTCAAAACCCGGGCCGGGCCGGTAGAAATTCCTCCGCCGGCCCGGCCCGGGTTTGGACATGTATGAATGCACCTAATCTCGCTGCTCAAAATGCATTTTGAAGCGAGTTCTGAGCGTCTAAAGTTTCAGTAAGAGAGACCCAGAGACTGTCGCGTTTCTCTGCGTCTCTTCGACAACGAGGGTGTCTGCTTTCTCTGCGTCTCTTTCACCGAAACTTCAAACGCTCATAACTTGCTTCAAAGTGCGTTTTGAGCAGCGATATTAGGTGCATTCGAATCAGCGAAAAATCCTGCCTTTTTTGAAATAGGTTTAAAAAATGTAAGTTCGTGATTGGAAATCGATTTTCTCGAGAAAAAATTAGGCAAAACGCGATTTCACACTTTCGAAATGCCCTGGAGCCATTTTGATGAGCCCTTACCAATCCCTGATTAATATAATACTCTGCCAAGTACACCGCAATCAACGGAATCATAAATCTCAACAATGGAAGAGCTCTTCTAAACTTGGAAACCTCTTCCATTTCTCTCCTCAAAACCAATTCCTCTTCCTCTTCTGGGTCCCCCTGATTCTCCAATAATCCCTCTTCCTCTGCCAATCTCTCCGATTCCGATGCTGTCGCTTCTCCATGAGTAATCCACGTGGATGGTTGAAGGAAATGCGCTCTATGGATGCTCCGAGGAATTTGAAGAATTGACCAGTAAGCGAATGAGAAGAGCACGGGGAGAGTGAGCATAATGAGCATTGTGTGTTTTGGGGAAATTGCGAGAAGTTTCGAATCGGTGAGAAGAGCATAGACGGATGCCCCAATGAGCCCAGCGCCACCGGTTCCAGAAGACCACGCAGCGACGACGGTTCTGAAAAAATACAGTACCCTTTGGAAACTTTTAGGGAAAAATAGACGAAAATTTCAAAAATTTCAATTTTTACAAAGATAAATTACTGTTTTCAGAGAATTTAAAATCGAGTATGGAGTTTTTTGTATACTGGCATTTTAAAAATAGTAAAAAACGGCACACTTTCGAAATGTCGCGGAGCCCAAAACTTCCAAAAAAAATCCAGTTTCAATTTTTTTTCAAAATCCGATTTTTTATCAAATAGCTACTAAGTTTCTGGTTCGATCAATATTTTTGTTTTTTGAAAATTTTGAGAAATTTGAATTCCCGCAATCGATATCTCAAATTTTCGTGACTTTTCGAGTCTTAATTTTAGCTTTCGAAACGTCGCACTTTCGAAATGTCATACTTTCGAAATGTCACACTTTCGAAATGTCACACTTTCGAAACGTCACACTTGCGAAACGTCCTACTCTCGAAATGTCACACTTTCGAAATGTCACACTTTCGAAATGTCGCACTTTCGAAACGTCGCACTTTCGAAATGTCACACTTTCGAAACGCCACATTTTCGAAATATCTCTGAGCCTTAGATTCAAGTCTGTTCAAATTTTCCAACAAAATAATTCAGTTTCAAAATTTTTGAAATTTCGATTTTTTTCAAAGAGTTTCGTTTTTCTGATCCGTTTTTTGTTAGACTTTCGAAACGTCGCGTTTTCTCAAAACTCACGACGGATAATTCGAGCTCAACGCCAGATATGAAATCTCTCCCAGTCCACTTCCGAAACTCGCCAAAATCACTCCTGAAATCCCAAAATTTCAGAATCTACAGTATCCACATTTTTAACCCTACCAAAAAGAGCAAGCCCCGTAGAATCACTAATCCCGACGATTAGGAAGCTTGCAGCTTGTAAGAAGACGACGATCGTGTGGCGGATTCTGAAAGTTTTAAGTAAAAAAATCGGCTCGGTGACATTTCGAAAGTGTGACGCTTCGCAAGTAAAAAATCGCGTTTTTGCCCAATTTTTTAAACTTTTAATATTTCTGTTTGCGTTTATCACAGATTGCGCAAAAAAGTATACGAAAAGTTCAAAAAATTAGGCAAAAACGCGATTTTACACTTTCGAAATGTCTCACTTGCGAAATGTCTCACTTTTGGCTTACCCAAAAGGAACTCTATGAATAAACATCGGAGCACAAATTTTAATAATAAGAGCCGGAATAATATCTGCCAAAAGCACGGATCCCGTTGACAGTATATGGCATTCTCTCGTCGTCACTTCTGGCTGAAAATGTGCTCTATTGAGAAACAAAAAAAATTATCAATGGAGCGCGTTCTCACCCTGCACGGTTTTTCGATATGCTTCGCATCTTTTTCCAGAATATCTTTGGCTGCGCTGAGCATCACAACATAGGCAAAGTTGTTGCAGAGACCGAGGAGCCTGGAAGAAATTTGGGATTTTGAGAGCATTTGAGCGTTATTTGGGGTCTATGACATTTCGAAAGTGCGACATTTCGAAATTATGACATTTCGAAAGTGTGATGTTTCGAAAGAGCGACGTTTCGAAAGTGTGACGTTTCGAAAGTGCGACATTTCGAAAGTGCGACATTTCGAAAGAGCGACGTTTCGAAAGTGTGACGTTTCGAAAGTGTGACGTTTTGAAAGAGCGACGTTTCGAAAGTGCGACATTTCGAAAGTAAGACGTTTCGAAAGTGTGACGTTTCGAAAGTGTGACGTTTCGAAAGAGCGACGTTTCGCAAGTGTGACATTTCGAAAGTACGACGTTTCGAAAGTGTGACATTTCGAAAGTGTGACATTTCGAAAGTGCGATATGAAATTTAAAACTAGAAAAGTGAAGCTTATACAAATGAAGCAGTGGCTCTTTTGGAAAAAAAAAACGGAATTTGTAAAAATTTTGAAAACGATTTTTTTTTTTGAAAATTTGAATAGCTTGAATAGAAAGCTTCGCGACGTTTCGAAAATGCCAAATTTCAGAATTGTGACATTTCAAGAGTGTGACGTTTCGCAAATGTGACGTTTCGAAAGTGTGACATTTTGAAAGTACGACGTTTCGAAAATGTGACATTTTGAAAGTACGACGTTTCGAAAATGTGACACTTCGAAAGTGTGACATTTTGAGATCAAAAAAAGTTTTCAGCACACTAATTATGAAATCTCCATACCATATATGAAATTCACTGAAAACAGTAATTAATTTAAAAAAAAAAAAGTTATGTCTTTTTCGAAACGTCACACTTTCGAAACATCGCACTTGCGTAGTGCCCTTTTTTTCGAGGCTATTCAAATTTCCAAAAAAAATTCAGTTTCACATTTTTTTCAAATTCCGATTTTTTCTCAAATAGCTAATGTTTCATTCGTAAAATTTACTGTTTCAAAAAATGTTTTCTTGTTTCAAATTTCCAAAATCTCAATGTCTTTTCGACTTTTCGGACAGTTCGGCATTTCGGAAGTGCGACGTTTCGACGTTTCACGCTTTCGAAACGTCACACCTGTGAAACGTCGCATTTCTCGAAATATCGCGGAGCCGTTATTTGCTTCAAATCTGATTCAGATATTCGATTTTTAAAAAAATTTTCCAAAAAACAATTCAGTTTCAAAAATTTTTCAAATTCCGATTTTTCTTAAAAAGCTACTTCTTCAATGAAATGTTTTCTGGTTTCAAAATTTTCTTTTTTCGAATTTCCAAAATCTCAATTATTAAAATTATTTTTCGTACCAAAACGCCACCGAATTCCTCCTCGGGCCCGCTGCTCCTCCACCTCCACTGGCCACCTCCATTCTGAAATTTCCCCAATTTTTTTTTCGATTTTCCCCAAAATCAAAGGTATCAAATCGCACATTTCGTATTTTCGTGACTAAATCAGTTCAGTTTTTCACAGGTAATTTATGACATATAAAAAACGGGGCTCTAAATAAATCAAGCATATAACAAGTATACACGTACAAGTGGGAAGAAGGTCTCAAATGTGATGCTTATGCCACGTTTTCGCACAACGGTTACTATTTACAAAATGCAATTTAAAGATACAAAAAGAGGCGGGAATTCAAAAAATTCAAACAATTAGCGACTCCTCGAGAATTCCTCTAACCATTTCTCCATGGGCTCTCTGTTCATCACTCATTTGAACGTTTCGCTTCCAAATGGTGTCTTCCAGATGACGGAGAATGGCCCAAACTTGACGGATCGCAGTCTGAAAGATTCGAAAATTTGGATTTTGATGGGAGATTTCTTGAAGATCATTCTAACAATTTGAAACTTCCAAAATCTCAAATTTTGAGTTTAAAGTGGGATTACAGTATTTTTTAAAAATTTTCTCAAATGATCATCCCAATTCCAGTATTCACGGAAATAAAAATATTATTGCACAAAAATCGTTGAAACTCGAGAAAAATCGATTTTCAAATCGCGATTTTAATTTTTTCTAATCTATTTCAAAAAAATGCGGAATTTTCGCTGATTCGAATGCACCCAATATCGCTGCTCAAAACACATTTTGAAGCGAGTTATGAGCGTTTGAAGTCTCAGTAAGAGAGACACAGACACTGTCTCGTTTCTCTGCGTCTCTTCGACAACGAGAGTGTCTGCTTTCTCTGCGTCAAACGCTCATAACTCGCTTCAAAATGTGTTTTGAGTAGCGATATTAGGTGCATTTGAATTAGCAAAAAAATTCTACATCTATTGAAATAGATTAGAAAAACTAAAAGTTCGCGAGTTGAAAATCGATTTTCTCGAGTTTTAACGATTTTTATGCAAAAAATATTGTTATTTTCGTAAATACTGGAAATGTAACGATCATTTGAGAAAAGAACTGTAATCCTACTTTAAATTTAATTCCTGAAATCTTTCCAATTTTTTCTCCGTGTTCAACCGATTTTCTTGGTTTTTTTTCGCAATTTTTGAGTAAATTTAACAAAAAAGGATAATTTCGTGTAGTTTTTATCTCCGATTTAAAAAACTATGAAATTTTTTTAAATAATGAAAAAAATTCGCGAAAATGCTCCTTTTAAAAGCTTTTTGATAAGTTTAGCCGAAAAAAGAGAAAAAACCAAAAACATCGGAAAGAGTTTAGGAATGAAAATCAAATAATTTTTATGTCAATTTAGAGAGGAGTTACTGTAGTTCTCGATGCTGTTTTACGAGTTCGACCAGCTGTAAAAGCTAGGCCACGTACGCCGATTTATGCAGATTTGAGTAATAATGATTCCAAAAGCTAATTTTTTGAATTCCAAAATAAAAAAACTTCCAGGGAACCAAATTCCATAAAAATCCCTTCCAAACCCTTACCACATCAACCATCTCATTATACGGCTCCTCCTTCTTCTCATAATACATCGCTCCCGTCTTCAGCTGATCCGCAGGCGTCTCCGCCAAGTACACAATCGTTTCACATCCCTAAAAACCAAAATTTTGGCTCCGGGAGATTTTAAAAAAGTGAAATCGCGTTTTCGACTAAATTTTTGAATTTTTGAGCCGAGAATTCTGTGTGATTTCCATAAAGAGCTCCTACCTGCTCCAACGTCTTCGCAATGAACCAAATAATCGGCGCGGCGAGAGCCCTGAGGAACCAATGAGTCTCTCTTCCCAATTCGGTTCCATTCACGAATCCCGGTCGGACACAGTAGACGCCGACGTTATGGGGCTCGAGCATTCTGGAATGAAAACTGATGGTTTGGGGATGGAAAAATGGAAGATTCACTTGGAAAGGGCTACGGTGTAGAGACAATTGGCAAGTTTACTGAATGCGTAAGCCTGCTTGTGACTGTAGTCGTACGTCTTTTGGCCGAGGAGTTTGGATACTTGAGGAATGGTTTCTGCCTGGAAAAGAAGAATGATTGAGATGAAAGTTGAACGAAAATCGGTCCGTTATGGTTAAGAATTGGTTGAAATTTGATTGAAAATTGGTCGAAAATTGATCGAATTTAGTCGAAAAATGGTCAATTTTGGTCCACTTCGGTAAAGAATTGGTCAAAAATCGATTTCGCTCTAGCACGGTCAATCTCGATCGAAAATTGGTTCACTTTGGTCGAGAATTGGTCGAAAGTTTGTCGATATCAGAACTTGAATTTCAGAATTTCAGAACTGTTTTAAATCATTTAAAATCTGAAAATGTTCACTCACATTCCTATAAAGCCCACTGGACACCACAATGACTCTCGACTTGAAATCCGGCCGATCCGTATTCAGAAGCAAAGGCAGAAGACGTTCAACGACTACATAATGTCCGAAGACGTTCGTGGCAAAGTGCATTTCGATTCCATCCACGGAGAGCTAAAAAAATCGGCATAAATTGGGCTCCCGGCCTAACTTTTGCAGCTGGCCGAACTCGTGAGACAAGTACAGTAACCCTTCCGTAAATCGACTCAAAATTATGGTTGTTATATTTTCAATTTTGTTCGTTTTCAACCGATTTTCTCCATTTTTTCGCTGATTTCGTGTAAATTTTTCGAAAAGGAATATTTTGCAAGGTTTTTTCTTAATTTATAGCAATTCTTAAATTTAAGAATCCAAAATATGTTCCGATTTCGAACTGTTAAATCAAAAAATTGCCTTTGATTGAGAGAAAACTTACAAAAATATTAATGAGTTACCTCGAAAATTGACAAAAAAGGAGAAAATCGATTGAAACCGAAGAAAAAATCGGAAAGAATTGCGGAATAAAATAAAAATAATTTTGTGTCGATTTACGGAAGGATTACTGTAATTGTCGCTGCTGATTCGTGAGTTCGGCCAGCTGCAAAAGTTAGGCCAGAAACCCGTTTTTTTTCCTTTTTCACCTCAAAAGGAACACCCATGATTCCGGCATTGTTAATAATGATATGAATGTGTTTGAACATTTTTCCGATTTCGTCTACAAAATCGCATATCGAATTGTAGTTCGTGACGTCGAGCTGAAAAAATGACACTTTGAAAACCTAAAAACCAGGCTTGTTCAGAAAAAAACATTTTGGAAAATTGGAAAAAAAAGTGCTCAAAAATGATCATTTTTCGTGAAAATTCCGAATTTTTCTACAATTTTTTATCTATTTTCTGAAAAAATAGATGAAAATAATCGAAAACTCAGGAATTTTGATGAAAATTATAATTTTTGTGAAAATTTTTTCCCGATTTTTCGAAAAAAAAAATTGTTTTCCATATTATTCCAAAAAACTAACAGTAAAAAGATGAATTCTCTCGGATTCTTTCGCAACTTGCTCCTGCGGAACTCCAACGAGAAGACTCTCCACAGCTCGACGTCCACGAATCTGAGACTTTTTCCAGTTATTTTTCTTCATTTTTTAGCTAATTCTACCTCATCTCTACACGTTAGGATTACTGTAGCTCCTTTTTTAAATAAAACTTTCGCAGTTTGAAGACCAATTCCACAGGTGGATCCGGTCACCAGCACGTTCAGTCCATCCATCTAGAAGAGTCGAATAACGAGAAAAAAATAAACAATATTTCAGAGAAAACAATAGTTGGATGGGAGCCAGTTCAAAATAAACAGAAAAATAAGGAAATTGATACAAAAACGCTTCATTATGGTACAAAAATCCTAAAAAATCGACTAGAAAAAGAAAATAAAGAAAAATGACTAAGTTACACCCGTAATGCATTGTGCATGAGTCATTCGAAAAAAGGGACATTTCGAAAGTGTGAAATCGCATTTTTCTCTAATTTTTGGAACTTTTCATATATTTTTTGCGTTATTAAGACCTTTTTAACCTATATTAGATCAAAAAGCGCAAAAAAATGTACGAAAATCTCCAAAAATTCGGCAAAAACGCGATTTCACACTTTCGAAATGTCCCGGAGCCAAAAAAATATCTAGTATTCTATAATCTATTCCTCTTGATGCCTCCATTTATTCCGTTCCCTCTCTTTTTGTTCCTGCCGTTTTTCTTTGAGACTTCTAATATGATCCGCATCCTGAAGAGCTCTAAACCATCGATACTCTTCTCGAATCTCATTCGCATTCTTTTGAGCCTTCGTTTTCCAAATCTCATCGACATCGGCCTTCAGGATTCGACCGATTTCTGCTACCTGAAAAAGAAATCACCAAATTTAAGATTACAGTAATTTTTTTCCTCGAATAATTGTCCCAATTCTAGTATTCACGAAAATAACAATATTTTTGCATAAAAATCGAAAAAATCAATTTTCAAATCGCGAGCTTATATTTCTTCTAACCTATTTCAATGAATGCAAAATTTTTTTGCTGATTCAAATGCACCTAAAATCGGAGCTCAAAACGTTTTAGAAAAGATTTTTGAACGATTTTCAATTTTTTAAACTGTATTGTCAAAGAATTCGCTTTAAAATGTTTTCTACAGCGAAAAACGAGCGATTTTTAAGATTTTTGAGCGATTTTCAAGGTTCCTGAGCAATTTTTGAGATATCTGAGCGATTTTTAAGATTTTTAAGCGATTTTCAAAATTTTTGAAAGATTTTTAAATTTTTTGAACAATTTTAAAGCAACTTCTTTGAAATATAAGTGCAAAAAATTAAAAATCGTCTAAAAATGTTTCTATAGGCTATAGCGTTTAGAGTAAAATTCGAAATTTTTTGAAATATGTTGAAAAAAAATGTAAGTTCGCGATTTGAAAATCAATTTTCTCGAATTTTCACAATTTTTGTGCAAAAAATTTGTCATTTTCGAATTGAACTCGAATTGAAGAAGCCGAAACCGCCACCAGCCGATCGTCGTGTCCTTTATCAAAAATGCGTACTTCTTTTTTTGATAAAAAATGTGTATTTTCGTAAATACGGGAATTAATACGATCATTAGAGAGAAAAAAGACTGGAATTAGGGTATTTTTTGAAAAATTACTGTAATACGGTACCTCCGAGCTCTCAAAATTCGCGTCTCTAAACTCTTTCTGTCTCAAAAAACACTTCGCAATCTCATCCTCATCGATGAGTTTATCCAATTGTTTCTGATTATAAGCCAACAAATACACATATCCTCCATTATAAATCGCCACCAGAATCAGACCGAAAGCCGTCCATTTTATAATAGATTTCATAAATGCACGCGCCGATTTGTCTCTTTCCTCTCGTGTCGATCTCGAATTATCCGGATTTTGGCTCCAGTACGTCGACCAGTCTCCACTGGAAGAAAATATGAATATTGAATGAGATTTGAGGGGAAAATTTGTTTTTATTTCATTAATAGATGCAGAATTTTGCGCTGATTCCGAATATCACATCGAAAATGCTCAAAAATACTCGCAGGAGCCAGGAAACGCCTTCAAAGGGGCGAGAATTTCGCCCCAAAGTGCTCCTTTCTAGCCGAGTTTTCTCTGGAGTTTTCTAGCAGTAAATGCCTATTATTTGATGGAATTGTACAAATTTTCTTATCATTTCACTGAAAAGAGTATTGGATGACACTCTGACATGTAAATTAACAAGAAAATCTGACTAATGTCGTCTAAAAATCACAGGAGAAGAAAGGGAGCACTTCTGACCCGTTTCGACCTATATGACGGCGTTTTCTGGCTTCTAGAAGCATTTTTGAGCGGTTCCGTTGATTTTTGAGCATTTTCGTTGTGATATTCGGAATCAGCGCAGAATTATGCATCCATTAAAGCAATACAAATTTTTGAATCCTCCTTTAAATGGTCTTTTTGCGAAAAAAAAAAATTAAAAACCTTCTAAAATCATATTGAGGGGGAGCTGTAGATGGGTACTGGTATCGATATCCTGTATTCGGATATCTTCCACCGCCTCCTTTCAACTGATAATCGTAGAGTCGGCGGTCCGCTGGTCTTCTGAAAATCAGAGTTCGTTGAATTTTTTCAAACGTGAATAACTTTTTTTCAGGGAAATCGAGTGAAAATACGGTCAACAGATAAAATTTTCCTTATTCAAAAAGCTATCGATTGGTTGAAAAATCGTCAAATTTCTTAAAAAATTGAAAGAGTTACGCTAAAAAATGGCAAGCTAAAATTTTCAAAAAAATAATAATTGTTTTCACCAATTTTGGGCGTAACTCTGTCAATTTTCGATCAAATTTGACGATGTTTCCACCAATCGATAGCTTTTTTAATAAGAAACATATTTCTGTTGACCATATTTTTACCCGATCTCCCTGAAAAAAGTTATTCAAATTTCAACGAGTTGCAAAAAAAATTTTTTTGTAGCCAAAATTTTTTCAGAAACAAACCTGAGCACATCATACGCATTTTTGAGCTCTAAAAAGCGATCGGTCGTCGATTCGTCGGCAGAGTTGTCTGGGTGAACCTGAACTTATCAAAAAAAAAATTTTATTTATTGCAATCGGGTGATGAAACATGACGTAAACTAATTATCAGTGAAAAAATGCTGTTAATGAGGAAATTTTGAGGATTTTTGATGTTTTTTATTCAAAAATTGAAGAAAAAAACGGAAGAAAACAGGGAAAAACAAACTGAAAATCGTCACTAAAAAACTGAAAAACAACTTGTCCGAGAGGAGTACACACGGCAGGCCGTGTGTACTCCTCTCGGACAAGTTGAGAATAAATTATTTTTTCCCTAATTTTTTTAAATTTTAGGTCTAATTCAGCCATTTTCAAGATTTTGGGCTCTTTTTTTTTTTGGAAAATTATTGTTTTTCTGAGATAAATATGATGCTAATGTCTTTGAGAAGTATTTCTTTCAAAATCTCACTTTTTTCGATTGCGAATAAAATGCAGTTTTAATTTCTTCAAGTGTCGCCGTACTTTCAACACCGAGCACTTCATAATGCGTCTTTTGTCGCACTTTTTTTGTGAATAGTCTCGTTTGGCAAACCCAGAAACCATAGGAACTTCGATGGAGCATTTGTGATGCCTTTAAAATTTTTTTTCTTCTTTTTTTTTTAATCAAAAAATCTTTTATATATTCCCCATTGTTGATACAAGTGTTTTTTCGCAATTCTTTGTCACATATTGCATATTTATCGGAATATTAGGGATAAACGAACTGTAATGATTCAGATGGAATAGTAATAGAATAAAATAATTATAGAGAGAAAAGCGTAGATATTTGCGCTGGGGGGATTTTTTGGCCGAGAAAAAACGGAAATGGTCATAAATTAAAGGGAAGATATGACGGATACAAGAAATTTAAGAGTGGGGAGAAAAACGAAAACCGAGATATTTTTTGGGAAGAATAATCAGAGAAAAAGGCACTGAAATTTGGGGAGGGGAGTGAAGAAAATTGGGGAAAAGTGAATTGAGAAAACCAAAAATGTATGTCCTATAAAAAAGATGGAGAGCCAATGAGCATAAAAGGGGAGATTACATATTTTCGTATTGATCAATTCGCCGTTTCGTGTTTCCACCGCGTATCTGGCGGAGGGTCTTGTACTTGTCGCGGCCGGCCTTCTTGTTCTGAAAAAAAGTTTTTTTTTCATTTTTCTCCTCTCAAAATTATGATTTTCATTTCAAAATTTATATGAAAATGTAGATCTCGTCGAGTTCTACCTTTTCATATAAATTTTGACTTGAAAATCACAATTTAGATGGGAGAAAATCAAAAAGTTACCTCCATGTGAAGAACATCGTAATCGGTGACGGCATTCTGATCCTTAACACTGTCGAGTTCGCGAGTCAACATATCCAATTTGTTCTTGATTTGAATGTTCTTCTCGGCGGCGGTGACACGCTCCAGCTCGTGTTGTGGCACGTTTTGGTCGGCGTCGTTGGTGAGTTCTGAAAATTTATTCATTTATTTATTTTTTCATTTTTTCAGAGTTCGAAAAGTTATCTTGAAGCAAATTTCGTCTTTCAAAATGCTCCAGAACCATTTCTATACGATTTGGAATGTTTTTCAGTGTAAAAAAGAGCAATTTTCGCTCAAAAAATGCTCCAAAATACTGTAGATACTCCCATAATCTCCCCGGAGCAAATTTCGCCATTCTAAATGCTCCAGAATCATTTTCAGACAATTTGGAAAGTTTTTAAGTGCAATTTTCCCTAAAAAACCTCCAGAATACTGTTTCGAACCCTCACCAGTAGCTCCATTATCCTCATCATCCGTAGCAGTCTCATCGTGAGCGTGTCCATTGGAAACGTGATGGTTGCTCGAGTAGTGTTGAGTGTGTTGTTGAGTATGGATCTGAAGCAATTTTCAGAAGTTTATTTTTATTTTTATACGATTTAGAATGTTTTTCAGTGTGAAAATGAGCAATTTTCTCTCAAAAAAAGTTCCAGAATAACCAAGTTTCGCTGTAAAATACTGTAAAGGCTCCTATCCTCTTCCTGGAGCAACAGGAATTTCAAAATGCTCCAGAATCATTTTTAGACAATTTAGAATGTTTTTTAGTGTAAAAATGAGGAATTTTCGCTCTAAAAAGCTAAACTACTGAAGATGCTCTCATAATCATTCTGGAGCAACTTTGGCCTTTCAAAATGCTCTATAACAATTTCTAGACAACTTGGAAGGTTTTCTACTGTAAAAATGAGGAATTTTCGCTCAAAAAAGCTCTAAAATACAGTAGCTGCTCCCATAATCATTCTGGAGCAAATTTTGCCATCCAAAATGCTCCAGAATCATTTTTAGACTATTTGAAATGTTTACCTGTGACTGAAGATGTCTGGTAACCGTAGTCTGTCGCTCAACCTCCTGTCTCATCGTGAACACTTCTCTCTCCCGAGCATCAACCTGATCTCTCAAACGGTGTCTCTCATCGTCGCTCATCTGCATCTCCGACTGCAATTGAGTAGTAAGCTCACGAAGTTCGTGCTCCTTCTGCTCCAAAGCCTGTTTGGCCAATTGCAACTGCTCGAGTTCCGCCTCCAACGAGTGAATCGTGTTGTGAGCCTCGGCCAACTTGATACGAGCTCTCTCCATGTCTTCTTCCATTTGTTGCATACGCTTCTCAGCCTCACGTTGACGAGATTCGGCCTCCTCGCGAGCAGACATTTCCTGTAAAATCAAAATACCAATTTGTGCATTTCTTTCGCGAGTTTTTCTTACTCTCGTGAGCTTCTCTTGCTCGGCAATCTTCAGAGCACGCTCCTCTCTAGCTTGCTGCTTCATCTGTTGAACTTCAATGGTATCTGGCTTTCTTCTACGCATATAGAGCTCGTGATTTCCCATGCAAAGTGCCAGAATTCTCTTGTTGATGCGGAGACGTGGAGCGTAGAACACAAAGTCCTGAAAATGCGTCTTATCATTCTCTGACTTGCCACACAAATTCTCTGATGCCACGATTTCATTCCTAATCACTTACATGAGCCTTCTTATCAATTGGTTTGATGACAAACTTCTTGTCGTTGAACGAAATGTTTCGAATCTCAGACCACGGGAATCCGACTTTCGGCGAGAGTCGGTCCGTCTTATCGTAGATGTTCAATCCGAGAGCGTCGACTCCGAGATAGAGATCGGTTCCCTTCTTGTTGCGGATTTCAAAGTACTGGAAATAGAGAAAATTACAGTATGAAAATGGCCAAAAAAGCAATATTTTTCGCAAAAATTTTCTCAAAATGACTGCAAAAATTAGACAATGAAAATGACCATTAATGGTCGAAAGTGAGCTTGAAGCTCGGGTCAGGAGCTTGAAAATTCTAACCGATTTTCACTCATTTTTCGGGATTTTCAAGCCATTTGCAAGCTCCCGACATTTAAAAATGAAGAAAATTGACTCAAAATGGCTCGAAATTGCTCAATAAATGCGTAAATTGGTTCAAAATGAGCCAAAAATTGAGAAAAACGGTTTCGACCAATTTCAACCGATTTTCATGGTTTTTGAGTCAGTTTCACTCAAATTTCACGATTTTCAAGCTCAATCCTGACCATTAATGGGCATTTTCATTGTCTAATTTCTGCAGTCATTCTGAGTCAATTTTCGCAAAAAAACACTGTACATTTTTGGCTCACGGAGCCATGAAAATGAGCAACTCACATTAACTCCGTACATCTCAAGATCCTGAGCAATCTTCAGATACTCCAACATGGCTTGTTCGCGAGTCGTAGCACGATGATCCGCCCACCATGTCATAATACGGCGTTCCCATTCTTCACTGTTCAATTTGAATTGTCCGAGAACGCGTTGTGGGAGAAGACTGAAAAATTTTTCTTTTTTTTTCGATTTTCTCTCATATAAATTGAGATTTTCCAATTGAAACTTGTATAAAAATGTAGAACTCAACGAGATCTACAAAATGACATACAAAATTGCTATATTTATTGGCTCAATTTTGTGCTAATTGGGCCGATAAATATAGCAATTTTGTATATCATTTTGTAGATCTCATCGAGCTCTACATTTCCATCCAAGTTTCGATTAAAAAATCTCGATTTTAATGGCAGAAAATCGATAAAATATCCCTTACCGATCAGCAGTAAGACATCCAGCAACGTGTGTCTCCGGAACGTAGTCTCCGTATTTGGCTTGCATCGCGTAAGAGGCAAGAAGAACCGACGTTTCCGGTGGGCAATAGATCTCGTCCGAGAGGATTCCATCCTTCACTTGCAGATAGAACAGACGCTGAAATTTTGGATTTTGAATATATAGTTTTCTCCGTTAAAAATAATGATTTTCTAGTCAAATATTATACCAAAATGTAGATCTCAGTGAGATCTACAAAATGATGTATAAACCAATAATGTTCTTCTTGAATCTTATTGGTTTATACATCATTTTGAAGATCTCATTGAGTTCTACATTTTGGTATAATATTCGATGAGAAAATCATGATTTTAAACGAAAAAAATGCTTCTAGACTTTGTTTTTTGTCCCCATATGCAAATTCCTCCAATTCTTCCCCATTTTCAACATGAATCACTTCTTCCCCGTATTACTCATGCACCGGTTTTGTGAGTTTTGAATGGAGACAGCAAAAAAAGAGATAGTTTTTTTGTTTCGTTTTATAGTTCCGCCGTAACCGATGGCGATGAGTCAGTGTTTGGAATGTATCGTTTAGAAAAATGGCAACGAAATGGGATCGGAAATTAGAACCATTAGAATCTATATTTTGGTGTGAATATTGATTAAATAATTCAAATTTTAAGTGAAAAAAATCGTCGGCCCGGAATCCGGATCACATGTATGATCAGAATCCACTTGAAATCGATCTCCTGATCCCCCCATCAGTTTCTCAAGACCACCTGGCTCAAATGCTCATCCCTAAAGTGGTCGTTATGTTTACAAACCATTAAACCATCACACTTCTTTCCCTCAAAAAAAAAACAAAGAAAAAAGCGGAGGTAATCGGAAACCCCTCTCGTGTTTACACCCAAAAATGTGTGTGAGTTGAGTCAAAACATTGGGGGGCGGTGGTGGTTACTATATAGTTTGATAGGCTCGTTCTGAGACTTCAAACTTCAAAAAAACTGAAATTTTTAGGTTTCGGGCGAAAAATCATGCAGATTCTGTAAAGCACAATGAAAACTCTGAAAATGGGGTTTTGCAAGCCAAAATATGCTTCACGCTGAAATTTCTCAAATTTTTCGAAAAATCCAAATTTTGCGATGTCATCTGTTACTAAAATTAACGCAAGAGACCGTGTCTGGCCCAAAAAACGCCTTCAAAATTACATTGTTTGAGCCCAAAAATCCCATTTTTGAGCGTTTCATTGCGATTTTTTCCTTCAATTTCCAAAGTTTCTACTCTCATTTCTCTTCTCTTTTTGTTCCGTGTAAGCCTATCGAGAGGTAGTACATGCCAACATATGCATGTACAAAATGGCACACACTTATCAGTGACAAATCATATGGAGAAATAGCAGGGGGTTACGAGAGAGAGGGTGCAACTAAAAACCAAAAATTGACCGTTTTGCCATAAAACTTTTTCAGGGCTCTTGGGAACGAGAAATCGACATTCCAAAAGCACAGACAAGCTTAAAATAGTGACTAAAACATCGAAAAAGTGACTAAAAACAAACCATAGTAACATCCTGAATAATCTCCTCAGCGACGTCTTCTGGATAGAATTTGGCGCGGAATTTAAAAACCAGAGTTGGATCCTTCTTGACATCCTGAGACATGACTTTCTTGTTCAACTTGAGCCATGTCGGGAATCCCTTATTGTCAGTGTACTGAAGTCCAAAGTACCAGATCTCACGGAGACCGATGGTTTTCACAACCTGGAAATTTTGAGTAAAGGGGCTACTCTTTTTCGGCAACTCATTCAAATTTGAATAACTTTTTTCAGGAAAATCGAGGAAAAATACGATCAACAGAAAAATTGTTCCTTATTAAAATAGGTATCGAATGGTTGAAAGAGCGTCACATTTCATAAAAAATTAACAGAGTTACGCCTAAAAATAACTATGTCAAAATTTTAACGTAACTCTGTTAATTTTCGATAAAATTTGACGATCTTTCAACCATTCGCTAGCCATTTTAATAAGGAACAATTTTTCTGCTGATCGTATTTTTCCCCAATCCTTCTGAAAACAGTTATTCGGAGCTCTAGGGATACTGTACCTGATCGAAAAGCTGCTTTCCGGTGGTGCTCGACTGGATGGTAAACTCGAGCTCCGAGTCCATCGAGGTGACGCGCACATTGATCTGAAAATGGGGAAGTTGCGGTCTAGAAAGTTCAATTTTTGCATTTTTCAATTTACATCGCCTGCCGCAACCATTTTGTAGCCACAAGTTTGAAGTTCCAATCGGAATGAAGGAAATCAAGCTAAAATTTGGTTTTTTCTCAAATTTTACATAAAAATGAGCCTAAAACAAGTGATAAGATGTAGAGAGAGTTGTATGAGTCGTCACACTGTATACAAAACGGGAAGAAGAGAAAGAGCGAGTCCGCCCGTTTTTCCTCCACTATACGACTCCGCCTCCGCCGCAGCCGACACGGTTTTCAGATTGGTTCATTTTTTGAGAGAGAGGAAAGTGATGATAAAGACAAAATTATCATCAATTTTATTTATGTTTCTAGTAGAGAGTTCGTGACCTCTGTACTATGGTTGAGTAGGTTTTGAGGCTCCGGGACATTTCGAAAGTGTGAAATCGCGTTTTTCTCGAATTTTTTGGAACTTTTCATATATTTTTTTGCGTTTATGATCTATTAGAGATTTTAAAATGCCTTAATATATTAAAATGCGCAAAACTATATGATATAGTATATGGTATAGTGTTGCGCTTTTTAATATAATAAGGCATTGTGAAATCTCTAATAGATCATCAACGCAAAAAAATGAAAGATTCTAAAAAATGGGCAAAACGCGATTTCAATGTTTCGAAATGTCCGTTTTCGAGATTTCACACTTTCGAAATGTCCCGGAGCCGGTTTCTGAGTGAAGTTGGAGATTTGAAAATCCGTTTCAGCGGCAAAAAATTTCAAATTTGGATAACTTTTTTCAGGGAAATCGAGTAAAAATACGATCAACAGAGCAAATGTTCTTTATTAAAAAAGCTATCAATTGGTAGAAAAATCGTCAAATTTCATTAAAAATTCGCAGAGTTACGCCTCGTGTTGCCAAAAATCGCCGAAAATTTTTTTTCAAAAAAATTTAGCTGGTTATTTTTCAGCGTAACTCTGCGAATTTTTAATGAAATTTGACGATTTTTCTACCAATCGATAGCTTTTTTAATAAAGAACATTTGTTCTGTTGATCGTATTTTTACCCGATTCCCCTGAAAAAAGTTATTCAAATTTGAATGAGTTGCCGAAACTTTTTGGTGCTCAGCTCTGTACAGGTGTTTTTTATTTGGACGGTTTTATCTGAAATTTTATGGTTTTTCAAGGCATTTTCATGGCTTACAAATGTATTTTGATGTAAAATCTGCAAATTTATTATTAACTCCTTCATTTTTGTACATTTTAGTTCAAAAATCCCATACTTTGGCGACAGGCGATGTAAAAAAATGTCTTCGTTTTAAAACTTTTATTTTTTGTATTATTCAAATACTTACGGCCTTTTTCGACATGATTTGCTCGTTCCGGGCTTCGACGATGTTTTTTTTTGGGGTGGTGGTGAGCGGAGAAGTCACGAAACTTTACCGCCGAAAATCGTCGTCACTTTTTGTCTGGAAAATAGCGAAAAAATTTCCGGAAAATTGGGTCGACAACGAAAAGAGATTTTGAAAATTCATGAAACAAAGAAGAGGAAGATGAATGCGTTTCAAAATTCGCGGACAAAAAAATTTATAAATTTTAAATTTTTTGGATTTTCGGTTCTCTTTGCTTCAAAAGTGCACAATTTAGGGCCTTTTCTTCATTTTTATTTTTTCAGAACCCATTTTTTATATCAAAATCGAAAAATAATGAAGAAAACAGGTGGAAAAATGACTCATCATTAGAATTCAAACAAGTTTGGCACCTTGTTTTTTGGCGCGTTCTTCGTTTGGCCCGGTAACCGGAAATGCGTCAACATGGACCCTTGGCGCGGAATCGGATCCCGGATTTTTTTGGCAAATTCAGTTAATTTTTCCGATTTTTCACGGAATTTCTGGTATTTTTGTGGAAAATAATGTAAAAATCGATAAAACGAGGTTATGGGGATGATTGGAACAAAAAAACTATCTCATTTTTTGTCAAAAATGAGTGAAACGGTTCAAAAAGTTTGCAAACTGGTAATATTTACGAAAATAAATATAAAACTATTCAAACTGAATGCGTGCAATAGAAGAAGATAGGAGGCGAGTCTACATTTGAATAATATAAAATATGAATACAGTACTATGCAAATAAGTTTCGAGGCACACACACACACAAGTATACTAGCCACTCAAAAATGTATTATTATTTAGGGAAAAATCATGATTACAATAAAAAGCTAGAAAAACTTCAAGTTACTGTAAGAATGTTGTTTTGAGGAAAACATGCAAGCCTAAACAGTACTAATACTGGTTTGAAATTCTGAAGAATGGCGGAACGTTGTAATAAAAGTTTGGAAATGTTTGTATGTTTGACTAGGTGACTAGGGAGGGGAAATAGATAGAAGAAGACAGTCTAGCTGGATTCAGAAGACAAAAAATGGGTTTAAAACGTTTAAGAACCTAAAATTTAAATTTCTGTTTCAAGAATTATTCAAATTTTTAAAGCATTTATTGAAGCGCTAAATGGCTCATTAACCCAAAAAACCAGAAAAAAATAAACTAAAAATTGGAATTCTAAGCTCAAAAATGGAGTTCGCTATTATGCTGATCTCTCTAAATGAGAGTCCTGACCGAGTTTTCCTGATTTCTTTTGCTGCGATATCTCGGCACGAAAATGCTACAGTAATATATTAGAATTTAAAGGAACATACCCTGATTTCCATGTCAATTTTTCAATGTTTCATGTTTTTCGAACGATTTTCAACAAATTTCGAAGCAAAAATTTGTTCCGAAAATTTTTGCTCCGAAATTTGTTGAAAATCGTTCGAAAAATATGGCAAATTGCAAAATTGACCTGAAAATCAGTGTATGTTCCTTTAAATTTTAATTTATTACTGTAGAATTTTCGTGCCGAGATATCGCAGCCAAAAAATCTGAAAAATTCAGCCAGGACTGACATTGACTGAGACTGGGTTTCAAAATAGTTTCAAAATTCGAAAATTTTGTGTTTCAAGAATTATTCGATTTCTAAATGCATTTTTTGAAGCACTAAATGACCCAACACCCAAAAACCTTAAAAATTGAACGAAAATTGGAATTCTAAGCTCAAAAATGGAATTCGCTAGCTCCAAACCTTCCAACTTTCTGCCCAAAAACGAATAGAGAGAAAACATGATATGATTCATCTATTATGCACATGTTTTGTGTATACTTTTGGGGGCGAGACGATGAAGAAGGCAAAAAGGGTTCTTTATGTTATGAGAGGATGAATAATAAGGGGGTGACAAGCGCTGTATGGAATGGATGGAACACTTGGGGTGAAAAATTTGATGATGAAAATGTAGTTCAAGAGAAAAACATTAATAGGAATGTTGGAATCTTTTATGGCTAATAAAATCAATAATTACCTACCAATAAATTAATTTTTCTGAAACTGTGAAATTTTTTTTTAATACAAAAAATTAACAGTTTTCATGGGTATTTAGCTTGATTCCAGGATTTCTATGGATGACCATTTTTTTATTTTTAATTATTGTTTCATTTTATTTTTAAATTTTATTTTTAATTTTATAATTAGGGACCACCACACGTGAGGGGCGGGGCTTCCAGATTTTTCGTCCATTTCTCTATTATAGGTTTCAATGACCTATAACTCCGCTCAAAACCAATGGAAACTCATCAAAATTTCAGGAGGCATGTAAAACACTTTTGAGAACCTACCTACCAAATTTTGCAGAAAAGTAACGAACCGTTCTGCCGATCAGAAGGAAAAAGTGCAAAGCAAAACCTATTTGACCTACTTTCGATTAATTTTCGCTCGATTTGACTGCTTAATTTGGTAGTTCTTGGCATACAGAAGACAATGGTACTCCTTTTTTGTAAATCTGAGCGTGCGCTCAACATATTTTGTGAGTCAATTTTTGACAAAGATTCTAATAACACGAATTTCAATCTGTTTGAATATTCCGAGGACCCTTCTAATACAGATTTTACAGTAATATCTTAGTACATAGGCGCAAACACAAACTACCAATTAAAACTAAATCTTTCACAAGTGGCTGATGTGAAACAGGAAAAATAATTTTGAAACGTTTGGAAGAAAACGAGAAACAGAGAATTTTGGATTCTAAAATTTGGAAAATTTTACTGTTCCACAGATTTTTTAGAAAGAGATCGAAGTTTTAAAATTTTGTTGATAGTGTGAACAGAACTACCGTTACATTTTGAAAACTTCGAAAATTCACTAGAAGCTTCGTTATTTTTTTGGATTTTTTTGTTTCTGAAAAGTTAGATCATCGGTAGTTGACAATTCATTATTTTTCGCTATTATAAAAACCAATTTTCAAAAGTTTGAAACGGAAAGAAAAGGATATGAAAACTGGGAAAAATTACTGTAAAATCTGTATTAGGATTTTGCATACTAATTTGGGGAGGGCAGATTTTCGGGAGTTTGAAAAATTGTATTTTGAAGGTATTTTTTATATAGAGTTAGTAATAGTAAAGAGATTTTAAAACGAAAAGTTTTTGGTTTCTCAATTATTTTGAAATACCGTGAAATCTGCATTAGTAGAGCCCTCAACGAGCTCAAAATGAGCACAATTTTGAAATTCAAACGGATTGAAATTAGTCTTTTTGGAATTCTCGTCGAAAGTTGACTTACAAAGTATGTTTCAATTCAGAGGTTATTATCCATTTTGAGAATTCAGAATTATCTTTTTTTGGTGCTGGAAAAGAATGGGGCGTGCTCTAATACAGATCTTACGGTACATACAGAAAATTCTAACCAGAACAGGCCCCATCAAAAATTTTTATACTGTTTCAGAAAACCAAATTAAAATGTTATTGCAAAGTTATATTAGTACATTCTTCAGTTTTTTTTGGCTGAATTTCTATCAAATTTCTACATGAAATCACTGCAAGACTCTAAAAAGGTCTGAAAATCGTACTATCAAAGATGAGAAGTAGAAAGTTCAAGAATCTCTGTTTCAGGAAAACTTTAACTTATATGATTTGCTGGAAAATCAGTAAGACTTCCCTCATTATTCGAATTCTAGAAATTTCGTTCATTTTTAGAATAATCTCAAGTTCCTAGACAAAAATTAAGAGTTTCAAACCCCAAAACTCAAAAAAAAAGAAAGAGATCCCAAAGTTTTGAACCTTACAATCAGGTGTCTCTGACCCCCTCATCCTCAGATATCATTTGAAATTAAGAGGAATAGAGAAACACAGAAATTGGTGTTTTTTGTCGTGTGTTGTCTTCTTCTTCTCAGGGGGAGCGGGGCGTCTCCGGTAAGAGAAAAGAAAGAAGAAGAAGAACAGTTTGGAAGAGAAAAAGGGATGAAAAGACGGAAATATGTTTGTGGTTGATCGGAGGGACTGACATGTCTCGAGGCGAAACGAAACGAATGCGCGAATAGAAACAAGGAAATCCGCGCGAGCAAAACTGGAGGAGCAACACAATGTTCAGTTTAAAAAAAACGGGGAAATTTTACAAGTTTTACTATGTGACGGTTGATTGTACCAAGATTGATGTATCGTTTGAAAAGAGATTTTTGAAACAGTGAAAATTCAAATAACCCTAAAATTACTGTAATCTTATTAATATTCGCAAATATAGACTACCAATTGAAACAAAGATTTTTACAAGTGATTGATGTGAAACAGTAAAAAGTTAGTAGTAAAAGTTTTTATCCGAATTTTCAGTTACCTTAAAATCTGTATTTTAGAAGGACACGCCCCCCCCCCCCCCCTCCCATTTTTCCATTCTCAAAAAAAGATATTTCTGAATTCTCAAAATGGATAATAACATCTGATTTGAAACATATTTTGTGAGTCGATTTTTGACGAGGATTCTAATACGATTAATTTCAATCCATTTGAATTTCAACAATGTGCTCATTTTGTGCTCATCGGGGTGTTCTTCTAATATAGGTTTTACTACAATGATAGAATTTTCATAGCTTTTTCGGAAATAGGTTTTTTTCAAATTTGTTTTGTTGGAGATTTGAATTTCAGAGCCCAGTCTTTTAGATAATTTCAGAATCACACAACAGTTTGAAAAGGTACAGTTTTTTAAAACCAAATCTCCAGTTTTCAGTTTTTCGAAGGTATTCAAAAAAGCACTTCAAAAAGAGATGATGAAACAATTGTAAACATACGAAATCAGTTTCTGGCTTTTTCTTTTAAAAATTTTTCTTTTAGAAATGTTAAAGTTTTGGTGATTATTGACAATCTAGTCATTCGGGCTGTGAACTTCTGCTTATTTCAAATTTGAGAAACCATAATGAAAAACTAAAAGAAAGATTTTGACATTACGTTCAAATTGAATAATATACTTTTCAAAAACAATCGAGAAAATCCTGAAACAGATAATAATCTAGCCTGTTTCTCAACTGTCAGTTGCTCAGAAAAGGTGCTCCAGAAGACTTCAAAATTGAAATTTCGAAAAAAAAATAGACGGGCATCGTCCTCAGATAATGAGGAACAAACTGTGAAAATTTTAAGATAATCTGTCAACTTTGAGTATACGAAAGGGTTAGCGACACATTTCAGTACCCAAATTAGTACTGAAAATGCACTAAAAGAGCCGTAACATGCTCCATTCTTGAGATATCAGAAATCGAAACATATGGGCATAATCTAGGAAAAATTTCTGATTTTTTTGTATAATTTTCATTCAAATCGGTTCATTTTGGGCTGAGTTATAGCTATTCAGCGTTTGTCAAATTTTATTAGTGAAAATGATACAATACACACTGATTTCTAGATTCCAAAGCTTTTAAGTAATATTTTTTGAAACCGAATTTATATTTTAATGAGCTACTCATTGTATTTTCCTGGTTTCCAATTGAAAATTAAGAAACTTTGAAACAGTTAAAAAAAGAAAGGTATGAATAGAGGGAAGAAGAGAGAAGAAAACGGAATCTTGTAGAAAGATGACAGGACATGACAAAGTGAAATTGGGAAGAAGAAAAACAGTTGAACACTTTCGGAATGAAAGGAAAATGAAATTGGCTATTTCGAAGAAGAATAGAGTATTCTGAAGAGAGGGGAATTGGGATTTGGGGTATCAATTGAGAAAAATTATACACTTTTTGCATGTTTTCAGAGTTTTTAGTTATATTTTCTTACAGACTACTGAATTCTAGGTTTTCTGCATCCAATATCTGAAGGTTTTCAGAAAAAAAATTTCAACAAGAACTAATAATTCCAGATACTGAAAGAAAAATGTTTCTTCTGAAACCGAAAATTTTAAAATTCAACGCTTTTTCCTTTCCAAATACATAGAACCCAAGTTTAGAACCCTAGAAAAATGACGTCATCAGAGTTAATAGAAACTTAGACTTTCTAAGAATACTGGATTCTAGATACTGAATTTTAGACTACTGGATTTTCTGTAATCAATTTCTGACAATTTTTAGTAGAATTGTTCTCACAGGAATCAACAATTCCAGTTCTAAAAAGTATAATTCAGACTTCGAAACAGAAAATTTTCAAATTAAAAGTAGGTTTACACGCATTTTTTAAAATGTTTTCAAATAATCGTCCTTATTCCATTATTTACAAAAATAAAAATATTTTTGCACAAAAATCGTTGAAAAATCGATCTTCAGGCCTCAATTTTTTCTAACCTGTTTCAATGAATGTAGAATTTTTCGCTGATTCGAACGCACCTAATATCGCTGCTCAAAACGCATTTTTAAGCGAGTTGTGAGCGTTTAAAGTTTTTATAAGAGAGACGCAGAGAAAGCAGACACTATCGTTGTCGAAGAGACGCAGAGAAACGAGACACTGTCTGCGTCTCTTACTGAAACGTCAAACGGCCATAACTCGCATCAAAATGCGTTTTGAGCAGCGATATTAGGTGCATTCGAATCAGCGAAAAATTCTAAATTCATTGAAATAGGTTAGAAAAAGTGTAAGGTGACGTTTTGAAAATCGATTTTCTCGAGTTTTAACGATTTTTGTGCAAAAATATTGTTAGTTCTATCTAAACAAAATAATTCAAGTTCTAGAAAGTTAAGTTTAGATTTAGAAACAGAAAATTTGAATCTCAAATAGAACTCGAATCCACAACCCTAGCCAAAATGACGTCAAAACCTGGACAACTCGAAAATAAAAAGACCCGAATGGTTTCACACCAGAAAAAGGGAACGGTCACTTATTCAGAGAGCATGACGAGAGAGTGTGGGAGAGGAAGAGACGCAGAGAACAGGAATAAGTGTGCACTTTGGATAATCCTCCAACACATCGGCATGTAGCACGCCGTTCCCCCCACCACCATTTTCCAACCTTTTCTCTTCTGTACGATGATGAAAAGGGGAGAATAGAGGGAAAACAAGGGGGGAAAACAAAGGAAATTGGAATAGAATAAGGGGGAATACATATACATATGAATATAGTTTGGAGCTGAGAAAAAAAATCTTTGAATCATTTTTTGGATTACTGTAACTTGGGTTTTTTGGGCTTTTGAGATTTCAAATTTGCGCTATTTTGAGAATAGGTCACCTAGAGTTGAAAGCCTATTATTTTTCATTCCTAATAATTTAGCTTACAGTAATCCAATTTTGCTTAAAATTAGCATAGATTGTAAAAAAGTCTGTTTCAAAAATAAGTGACGGAAAACTTCGAATATTTCCCAATGTTGTCTTTTGGGGCCTACTAGCTAATAATCTTATTTTGATTGAAAAAATACTTCAAACTTGACGAAAATTCACTGTTTAAAAAAAATTACAAATTCAGAATTTTCTTCAATATTTTTAATATTTTATATGGCTCCTTTTCTAGTTCTCTAAAGTTCTAATTGACGAAAAAAGTTCATTGTTTTCATTTTTTTGATCAGCTGACTGATCAAAATGTAAATAGATAACCAGGAAATCAACAAAGAAAACTTTGAAATCTGTAGATATTTTTCAAGTTTCTTTCTGTTTCAAAAGTTTTTCTTCAAGATTATAAGGTTTCAGTGATAATGACGACATTAAATCACCTAATAGCTTTCAGATTCTTATTTTGTAACGTTTTTCTCGGTTTCAAAGGATTAAAAAATTAGTGAACTTTTGTTAAGTTTTGCTGATGAAACATGAGTTATTCGTTTATAATTTTCAACCGCAATAATTACCTATTTTCTCTTAAAGTTTTCGTATTTAGCCTAGCCCATTTTCAAGAATACCGAGAATACCATGGAAATCCGCGAGGTGAACAAAAAAATACACGAGCAAAAACTGGAGAAGCAGCACAATGTTTGGGTTGAAGAAACCAGGGAAATTTTGAGGTTACTGTAATTAAAATTGTTAAACTGTTTTACAGGCTTTGCTGTCAGACGGATGATTGTACCAAGATTGATGTAATGCCTGAAGAGTGATTTTTGAAACAGTGAAAATTTGAAATTACCGTAAAATCTTGATTAGAAGGGTATACTTCTCTATTTTTCCAGCATCTAGTAAATAATTCTGAATTCTCAAAATGGATCAACATTTGATTTGAAACATAATTTGTGAGTCAACATTTTGACGAGGATTCTAATAATACTAATTTAAAATTATTTGAAATTCAAGAATGTGCTCATTCTGAGCCCTTCTAATACAGATTTTACGGTAGTATCTTCTACATGGAAAAAAGTACGGACTACCAATTGAAACCAAGATTTTTACAAGTGATTGGTGGGAAACAGTAAAAAATACAGAGAGAAACGTGTGTTTCCGAATCTGCAGTTGAGTAGAAGGAAACTAAAAACAGACAATTTCGGATTCAAATTTTGGAAAATTCTACTGTTTTACAAGTTTTTGGAGTTTCACTGAGAACAGAGTGAACGTTGAATTTTGAAAACTTGAACTTAACATAACTTTACTAATACTAATTTCACGGTAAATCAATCTAGACAACTTTCAGTTACATAGAAGTCTGAAAATTTGCTCTTTTCGAGCTCTTGTTTGAGCCCAAAATGAGCTTTCCGTTGGACATATTCAATAAGAAGTCCATACTATTAAAGCAAATCGACCTGACAACAGACGGCGGAAATATAATAATAAAACATAAATTAATGGATTTCTGTTCTAACAGTAGACAAGCTGTTTATTTAGAAAAAATTGTGTTCTGTTTCAAGGAAAAAATTAAACTTATGAATTTTTTTAGACTTCAGTTTATTTTGTGCGTAACTGTTCTCAAATTTCGGAAAATTGGGAAAACAGATTTCAGTTTCTGACATAAAAAACGGAGTAAACTTTCAGTGAGTCCTCTATTGCTCGTTTTTGGTCCACAAAAACTTGCTGCTTTAAAATCTCATTACCACTAATAGCTTGATATCAAAAAACAATTACTTCGTAATTGAACCCTCCCCAAAATTAGTATGCAAAAATTCGATACAACATGCAAAAGTATGTAGAAAGAGGAAAATTAGTGTGCGCGCGGATTCCTTTCGATTGTATTCGGAATAAGAAAAGAAAGAAGAAGGTGTCCCGTCTAGTTGACATACAACAAGAGAAGAGAGATGATACTGATATGTATATGTCTTCTCCGGTATTCCGTTCGGAGATTTGCCGACCGGATAACACGGAAGAAACGACGGATTCTTCGTGGAGAGGGACGGCGAAAGAAGTAGAAAAAGAAGACGACGAGACTAATTCCATAAACCGTTATTCTATGTGACAGTCTAATAGAGAAAATGGAGGAATGAGTGACGGAAATGGATTGGAATATTGGAAAAAAGAGACAGATGGTTAGAAATTTGAAATTTGAAAAGTGTCATCATGACTCTCGAAAGTACTGTTATTGTGACCTCAATTTATTAGGCTTTGGAGTTCTGAAAATGACGCCAAGTTTGAAACTCATGAAAATTTTTGAAATTTTCCGTTTCTCAAGAAAACTTTTGCTTAAAAAATTGACTTGTAAGATTATTGTTATTAATCTTCCATATAATTCATTTTTAATTTTTCTGCTCATTCGGACTATTACAAAATACAAAGACTATTACAAAACACCCAAAATTTACATTTTCAACTTTTATTTAAAATTTTTAAAAAATTCTGTCTCTGTTTTTTTACAGTATTGGCCAAAATAAATGCGCGCCATGGAATTTTTCTGTGGAAATAGGTCAGCTTTGAGCATCTGGAAAAATGGTTTCCAGATATCCGATTTTTCTGAAATTTTGCAGATGCATAGAGCAACTCAAGAACTCTATTTTTGTAGTTGACAACTTTTCCATAGGACCACAATCCAGTTAGTTATTCCAAGCCAACTAGAATTTCGTCTCATTTTTCAACCTTTTGGCTTCCATGCGACCTAACTAACTGGATAGTGGTCCTACAAAAAAGTTGTCAACTACAAAAATAGGGCTCTTGAGTTGCTCTAAATATCTACCAAATTTCAGGAAAATCGGATATCTGGAAACCACTTTTCAGAAGCTCAAACTTGAGTTTAAATTGAAAACGCCAGTGCGCGCATTCATTTCGGGCAGTACTGTAATTTTCCGCTTATTCTGAAGATAACGAACCGTTTTTTTTCTATAGCTGATATATTTTTGCTTTTTACTAATTTTGTTGCTGTTTCTCAAATTAGTTATGTACTTTTTAATTTTCCATTGGATAATAGTAAATGCTTAAACTCAGTTCAAATGGTTATTTATGAAAGTCTTCCCAATCTTAAACCCCATGTGGAACAGAAGTATAATGTTAAAACTCCCAAACTCCTTGAATCAGATATCCTTTTCATATCTCTCACCTCCGAGAAAACGGCCATAAATTTGTTACCCTTTTGAGGGCGAAGACCTCCTCCCAAGTCTATAAAATGACACATTTTGGAGATCGATTCGATAGATTATGGATTTATCTGACCTTTGGAGAGATTTCCCGGGTTATTTTATACATAGAAAAGGGATCTAGGAGTTGGGAAATTCAAAAATACATTTTAAAAATCGAATTTTGCTTCGAAATTATACAAAAATGTTCGAAAAGGATATTGTTTTACTTTTTTTTAAAATTTCAATTTTTTACTGTTTCATTTTTCTCTTTATTTTTGTTCCTAGCCATTTTTACTGCTTGAAACTCACTTCTATTATTTTTTAAAATAATCGAAAACACATTTGAGAAGATCATTTATTCACACAAAAAATTAGAAAAACAGTAGGGCATCCCGTAATCAAGACAATTATGGTATATTTTCAAGTTATGGCTATGTAACAAAGACAAAAACAACTAGAAATTTATCACTGGATCAAAAAAAATGGTTACACGAATTCCGGTTCCACGGCTTGTTCATGTTGAAGATTCGTATAGCCAACTGGAGCGGAGCTCATGTGGCTCAAGCGTTCACGGTATTTTTTGTAGGCGTAGAGGACTGAAAATAGATGAGAATTGGGAGATAATTGTGTAAAAAAGTAAAATTTTTTATATGGATCGATTCAAATTATTGCAGACAAGAAAAAATCTTTTCGGAGACGTAGTATTAAGAATATTGACTAAAATCGAATTACACGAGTGCCACAAAACGGGGTTTGGGGTACTATTTTGAACTATTTTTGCTTCTTACATGAAATTTGGTGTAAAACAGAACCCTAAAAATTTTTATTAAAACATTTTTTTCAGTTTTTCAAAAAAAGTTTTCGGTGCCTGGTCCATTTTTTAGGCTAATAGTAATTTTTGGCACCTTCAGCGTCTATACGTCCCACTTTTATGGAGCACTTCTGTAAGTTTTAAAAAATTCGTTGAAACAGTGAAAATGTACTGTAGTTAACAAGAAATGGACCAACAACCCAATTAGGCGCAAATTCGAAATTCCAAACTTTAAAAAATGTTTACAGTTTCAACTTTTTTGAAAATTAAAATTCAATTTTCAATCTTCAATTCCAACATCTAGCGCAATTTTTAAAATCCAAGATTCGAAATTTCAAAAACAAAACTCACTTCCAACAGCAATCACAAACAGTATCAAGAACTGGAAAAATGACGATTTCCCCCTTGGATTTCTGTTCGTTTTTCCGCTGCAGTAATTTTTCTTGATATCGAATATACTCTTTCCTTCCAATTCTGATGGACCCGCGCATTTGGTTTCGGCCTGAAAATCGAATATTTGGGTTTAAAATTTTACTAAAATAGGATTTTTTGTACTTATTTTTGTTGTCTTGATAAGCTGAATGTGAAAAACTTACTTATGTTTTGAAATTTCGATAAATAAATCTCACCTGATTCAGAAAAACAATATCGTCTTGAGAGATCAATCCAATCATTTCGCAGTCACAAATTAATGGATTATTTGAGATATCCAAAGTGGAAAGTTGTGGGAGGAAGTCCCAAATATCGGCGGGAATCTGAAAATTTCAAAGATTTTATGAAAAAAGAAAATGTCTGTTTCAGAAAACACCTGATATTTTCAGAAAGAGTTTTCTCGGCTCTAGAATTGTGATTTAATTAGGAAATCTAATCCAGTTTCAAAAAGCTTTGTATATTTTTTTAAAAGTTTTATCAAATTTCATTTTGTAGCTTTTCCAGTTTATAATCTTGAAATTTTCCTAATATTCCGTATTTTAGAAAATCAGGATTTTGTCTGATTTCAAAACATAATTTCAAGAAAATGAAAAATCAAAATCTGGGGGAGCTTTTAAATTTTTCAATGAATTGTTGAGATTCTATACGACTTTTAGAAAATGTCGGAAAAAATTAAAAATTCGAAAAAAATTACTGTTTCACAAATTCAAAAAAACTGATAACAAAATTTTGTATGTATTCAACACTTCGGGAAATGGAGAATACTGATTTCTTGAGTTTTTCTAGCTTTCAAAATAAGACTTTATTATCCAAAAGCCCCAAAAACTTCACTGTTTCAAAATCCCAAAACCCCAAACCGATTTTAGAAATTCTCACTATGTTATTTCCTTGAATAACCTTTCTCATACCTTATTAATAATATTGCCCGCTACCATAAGAGCTTTGAGTTCTCCCAAACAACTTCTCGCAAAATTGAATGATTGTAGTCGATTATTGGATAATTCCAGTCTTTTCAGCCCTTCAACTCCACAAAATGTCTTCGGATAAATTTCATCAATTCGATTCCTGTTCAATTCAATTTTCGATAGATGAATGAATGGATTTTTAGATTTCGAGAAGAAATTTTGAAGCATATCTGCTTTCTCCTCGGCGTTTCCATCGAGAGCATTCTCCATTTCAAGGAGTTCTAATCTGAAAAATAATGGATTAAAGTAGGATTACAGTCATTTTTTTTATTTTCTCAAATGATCGTCCCAATTCGAGTAATTACGAAAATATCAATATTTTTGCACAAAAATCGTTAAAACTCGAGAAAATCGATTTTCAAAACGTCAACTTACATTTTTTCTAGCCTATTTCAATGAATGCAGAATTTTTCGCTGATTCGAATGCACCTAATATCACTGCTCAAAAAACATTTTGAAGCGAGTGATGAGCGTTTGAAGTTTTTTGTCTCGTTTCTCTGCGTCTCTTCGACAACGAGAGCGTCTGCTTTCTCTGCGTCTCTCACGAAAACTTCAAACGCTCATAACTCGCTTCAAAATGAGTTTTAAGCAGCGAAATTAGACGCATTTGAATCAGCGAAAAATTCTAAATTTTCTGAAATAGGATAGAAAAAAAAATGTAAGTTGGCGTTTTGAAAATCGATTTTCTTGAGTTTTAACGATTTTTGTGCAAAAATATTGATATTTTCGTAAATACTGGAATTGGGACAATCAGATGAGAAAAAAAGAAAAAAAGTCTGTAATCCTACTATAAATCAATGTTTCGAAGAATCTGAGAATTCTGAAATCTTGAGATTCTGGGATTGTACATTGCGCTCACAAACTCATAAATCTTCGAATTCCAAAATTTCAAGAATATGAGGTAATCTTGGTATCAAACTTAAAAGGCTTCTCGCCCATATTCTTAGTTACGATTTTTCATATTTTATGATACAATTTTTTCCCGAAAAACTCACTTTTCCAAAGCTTGGAACGGATCCGGTTGTGCATGTGAAATCTGATTATTCGATAAATACAAAAATTGAACATTTCGAATTTTATCAAATCCCCGTCTTCCGATTCTTGTTATCTGGTTATCTGTGGCATTTAGAAGAGTTGCTCGTGACAAATTTATACCTGAAAAATTCCATAAAAATTTACTGTTTCGATTGAAATTCTAGAATTCGAGATTTTTCAAATTTAGTTCCCTTAAAATTGATGTCGTTAAAAAACTGAATTTAGAATTTTAGGGATAGAAATAATGAACAAAACGATGTATAGGGCACCCATAACATTCCAAAAACCCACAAATTTCAAAATTTCCCGTTTCAATGACAATCTTCATAGTCAAAATTTCAAATATTTTCAGTAATTGATGGTGAATGATGGATTTACTAAGAAAACTCACCCTCCGGAATGAGATCATCGGTTAAGTCGAGATTCGCTTGATGTACATTTAATGTGTCCACGTCTGTGTAGTTTCTACTCTGTAACAGTATTAAGTTGCTATTGCAATAACACCAATTTATCGGAAAAAACAGTCACCCTGAAGTTGTGAAAAAATCGCAGTACGAAAGATCACAGTACGAAATCATTTTTAGAGTACAGTTCTTTTTTTAAAGTAATAACTTGTTTTAGAGACAATTAGGAGCGTAGTGAATAAATAATCAGTGGTAAAATAATTATATTTTTTGAAACTTTAAATTTTATAGAAATTTTCACGAATTTCGGAAATCTTCTAGTAATATTTTTATAGCTTAAAAATGTAACAATTTACGCTGATTCCAAATATCATGACAAAAACGCTCAAAAATGGCTCCAATACCCCGAAAAATCGCTGCAAAAGATTAGAAGGTGCTTTGGGTGGCAGTGGCCGAGTTTTCTCAAAATGGACGGAGCCAGCCAATGGACGTTCTCGAACGCCATTCTTTGATTGGTTGCCGAATGATTTCCAGAGCTGGCTTCGCCCATTTTGAAAAAAAACGGCCACGGCCACCCAAAGCAACATCAGATTTTGAAGGGATTTTTAGGGGTATTAGAGCCATTTTTGAGCATAGTTGTCAAGGCCCGGGCCTGCCCGCCAAGGCCCGGCAAGGCCCGAAGGCCCGGGCTGGCCCGGGCCGGGCCGGGCTTTGGAAAAATTTTCAAGGCCCGGCCCGGCCCGAAGGCCCGGCTGAAAAATTTGTTTTTTTTTTTTCAAAAAAATTTTCGCTTATTTTTTTTTCTAAAAGATAAAAGCATTCAAATTTTTCAATTTTCAGTCCATTTCTAGAAAATTTCGGAAGTTTACTACTTCTTCTACTTCTCATTTTTTGTCCTGTTTCTAGTTTTTTTGTCCTATTATCCAATTTTTCCAAGGGTCACCGCGCTCCATTGCGAAATTGGTGAAATTCGAAATTTTGAGCTTTCCCTCTCACTTTTTTATATTTTAGGTCACGTCGAAACCTCAAACTCAACAAAATTATTCAATTTGACGTGACCTACATAAGAAAAAAGTAAGCGGGAAAGCGCAAAATTTTGAATTTTCCAGAATTCGCAATGGAGCGCGATGAAACTTGGGAAATTTGGATAATAGTTCTTAATTTATAGTTCAATTGTTATAATGTTGTTAAAATAAGTATTGTTGATTGTTTTTAGTACGAAAAAACAACAAAACCCCGAAAAAACATACAAAAATTTGAATTTTGAAATTTGGCGCCGGGCCTTCGGGCCTTGATTCCTCAAACAAGGCCCGGGCCGGCCCGGGCCGGGCCTTGACAACTATGTTTTTGAGCGTTTTCGTTGTGATATTAGGAATCAGCGTTAATTTTTACATATTTTAGGAAATAGTAAGTTTTGCTATGAAACTTTCTGAAATTCATGAAAAATTCGAAAAAATTACAGTTTCAAAAAATCATATTATTCTTACACTGACTCCCTAATTCATTCTATCACTGCGAGTCTGACATATCCTTAAAACGGCTCCGAGACATTTTGAAAAGTGTGACGTTTCGCAAATGCGACGTTTCGAAGGCAAAAATTTCAAACCATTTTGGAGGAAATCAAACGGCTCAGAAATACTGAGAGTATTTTTACCAGAACTTTTTTGAGTGTTTGGTTTCGAAACGTCACATTTGCGAAAGTCACACTTGCGAAACATCACACTTTCGAAACGTCGCACTTGTGAAATGTCGCGGAGCCCTCAAAACATTCAATTTCCTTTATTTTTCGAGTACAAATTCACGAATTTCCAAAATGTTTACAGTTTCAAATTATGCTCATATTTTATTCATGTTGTCAGACCGTGATTAATAATTTGATAATGTAACTACTCGAGATTATAAAAAAAACAAACTTTTTCCAAATTATGAAGTGAGTTCCTTCCCCGACACGTCATCTCGTATTTGTTCAGTCGACATGATCCTAAAAAACTTTTTAAAGTATATAAAATTTTTTACAGTTTCATGTCAAAATCTTATGTAAACTTCTTCGGATTCCGTCAATTCAAGGATGGGTATTTTACGCTTTCTTTTTTCAATTCTTTTTTTTTTAGTTCCTCATCTCCCATTTCAATTTAAAACCACATTTTTCATTTTGTTCCGTTTCTCTTTTCTTCTACATTTTTAAACCCTTTTGAACACGGAAAAGATGATTTGAAGATGATAGAGAGAAAGAGAGCATGAAAAAAGAGGAGACGGAGAGATAGAGATAATGATTGATGATTTTTTGTTCACTTTTCTGCATGAGAAAACATCAAAACAGATGAAAGGGTGGGGTTAGAATGGCTTATTACACATTATGCAGGAGACATAGGGGTGATTATTTCGAAATTTGAAAAGCTGAGAAATTCAAAATGGAAGCTTGATAATCATGAAATTTCCTATCGATCCATATAGCTTTCACAGACTTTAGATTACTGTAACTTGAAATAAGGAGCTCCAAAATATTTTTTTCTATGAAACAAGCTGCAGAATGAGTTCAAAAATGGTTTTTAAGCAAAAACAAAAAAAAGAAAAAACAATTTGCATGTTTTAGGAACCGAACCCCCGACGGAATTTTCGACGGGCAGAGCTACTATCCACTACGCCACCGAGGTAAATTCTGCGATAGGCGTGGGACTGCATACAAAACGGAGGATGTCGGCGTTGAGACGGCAGCTATCTCCCCAGTCAAAATTTGAAATTTTGAACGTGAAAAAGTACTGGAATGCAACTTTGACGACTCGTAACTCAATTCAAATCCATTTTTGGGTATAGGTCCAAGAGAGTTTTTTGTTATTCCTCTAATTCTACATCGATCCATGTGAAAAGATGTACAGAAATTTCCAGATTTCTTCCATCCTCTTCTGTTTACACCAGAAATCATCTTTTCTTTCCTTCCTCATACAATTTCCACGTCATAAATCAAGTAAATCGTATTACAACACAATGCAATCGCAATCTTTTGATACCTTCACACTTTCTGGATTTCAAGGAAATTCATAAATACGAGTTCAATGGAAGGAACGAGAAAATTTCAGGGGTGAAAAATGAAAGGGAAATTTTGAAACGGAAAAGGTTTTTTCTAGGCTTCGAAAATTCAGAGATTCTAAATAAGTGGCTGGGCTTATAAAGATTCAAACAATTGAAAACTGCTTCAACAAATCCGTTTCCTCGAAATTACAAAAAATTTTACTGTTTCAAAAATGTTGAAAATCAAAGCTACTATTGGTTCCTGTAATAATGGCACTTATATTTTTTCAAATTTCAAATTCCAAGGATTACTGTAACACTCACCCTGCGCATCAACCGAATCCAGACAGAGCCCGCCAATGACCACAACCACCACTAGCACCTTTTCGATCATAGTAGAGTGACTGACGGAGAGAGATGACAAGAAGCAATGCGGCAAGAAGTATTGCGGGAAACTTTCTTTTTCTCTGCCGCCCTCCTCAATCTCCACACTCTCTCGTCTCCCTGAGAAATACTCTTTGTCTTTTTTCTCCCGCGGCGGGGCGCACCGCGCAATTCGTATATTACACTGACTCTGACTCTCACCTTTCGACCTTAATCTTTTTCTCTGCGTCTCTTTATACTATTTCCAGTGACAAGGGGTCATCATAACTGATTGGAAGGGGGAAACGAAGGAAATATTTATTGATAGTTATCACAGATTTTCCATTGAGGTTATTATAGTGGACCCGCTGTGGAGAACAACGATTTTAAGTGATATTTGGGACAAGTAATAGGGGGTACAAGAAATGGCATAGAAAATTGGATACTGTAGTTTTGGTCCCCAGCTGCACTTTCGAAATGTCACACTTTCGAAATGCCACACTTTCGAAATGTCGCAATTTTGAAACGTCGCACTTTCGAAATGTCCTACTTTCGAAATGTCACAATTTCGAAATGTCGTAAAGCCAATAGTTTCAGCCAAAATATCATGAAAATAACCAATAACTGAAAAATTGAAACTTCGAATATTTTTAAAATTACTGTAACTTTGTCAGTTTTGCTCCGTTTGAGCTCATTTTTGGCTCAAAATGATTGGAAAATGTTGAATTTTTAGTAAGAAATTTAAATTCGAAAAAAGTCCAAAAAATTTTGAACTTTCGAATTTTCTAAAAATCAAGTGAAACAGCATTTTCGAAATGTCACACTTTGAAAATGTCGCATTTTCGAAATATCATACTTTTGAAATGTCGCACTTTCGAAATGTTGCGCTTGCGAAATGTCACCCAAACTACAGTATCCCTCTTTCTCTCCATTCTCAAAATATTCACGATATATACAAATAACAAAAAACACAAACAAATCAATGTCTTTCAACTTCCACCGATGCGTACGCTGGATTACTGTAACTCGCATCTTCTCCATCTTCACTGCTTACTGTAGATCCATTTGGAGTCGGAGTCGGCGGATCAATATTTACGATAACTTGTCTCTGAGGTTCTTGAGAAACTTCTGGAGTTACTGGGTGACGAGGGGTGTCTTGAATTTGGTCCTCTTCATGGTGGTGTCCATCGTTTCGATGAGTTTGAGAGTGTGTGTTGGATACTGCAGAGACACCGACCTGAAAAGTATAACTTTTTTTTTACAGTTTCAGGCAAAAAAAATCTAATTTTTTCACCTTCGCTCCTCTCCTCCGATTTGTCATGTATCGATATGTGGTTTGACCAACTTTGACTGAAAGGTATATTGTATTTGATCATGTTACAAACAGTCTCTATCGAACTTACACAATCTAAAGTGAAAATGAAGTAAGTGCATAGTGGTCAACATCAAAACTCCATAAATTGCAATGCATATAATCATGGAGAAGACCCATAGAACTCGCTGCCAATCTGACGGGTTTCCTAATGATTTTAAGTCTAATTTCAAGTCTAAATCAAGATTCTTACCTCTGTGCTCCATAAACTGCACAAAAGTCCCCTCGTCTATCCATAACCATTTGCCGAAAAGGAAAAGTGTGAGAAGTAGAGCGTAGCAGGAGAATGCAGTGACGCAGATGACGAGGAAGACAAACGGCCTGGAAAAGAGGGGGTTTATATTTGCCGTCGCAGGGAAGGGAGAGTGTAGCATCGGTGGTTCAGTGGTAGAATGCTCGCCTGCCACGCGGGCGGCCCGGGTTCGATTCCCGGTCGATGCAATTCCTTTTTGTTTCCCCTAACTCACCTATAATTCTTGCCTCCTATACAATTATTAAGCCAAACACAATGATGATCGAAGTCGTCTATACAAAAATTGCACCTTTTGCAGTGCTTCGTCTCGTTGTATGTCCGAACTTCGCATATCGTACAAAACGAGTTCACAATCACATGTTTTCCCGGCTCAGCGTGGTACGGTTTTCGAACGAAATTCTCATTTTTGACCTTGTTTTTTAAATCGTCGGATGCCGGTTCGTACCATGTCATGTAGAACACTTGGATATAAATAATACCATAGAGAACGGGGATTGCTGAAAAATTGAGAGAATTTAGATTCCTTTTTTTATTTTTTTTGCAGGTGACTTTTATTTTTATAACACGGCAAGATCTTGTTCTCACTCTCTGACGTCAATGCATCCAGAATTGTATCCTGAATTTTGGATTGCTCATTTTTTGGTTTTTTGGTAAATTAAAAAGTTCAGAAAATAAGAGAAAAAATTTACAGTTTCAGATTGAGTTTTGGTGTTTGTGGTTTTATTGAGAAACTAATTCTTGTGCCGTAGTCTAAGTATTAAAAAATGAAAAAAAAAGTTGTTCTACTTCAAAAGTGAGGAGTTTTTAACGAAATTTTCCAAAGATAAAGTTCAAGAAACTTGAAAGTTTGTGAAGGAAATTTGAAAATTGGAGCTTCTTCTGAATCTTCATGGATTCTTCAGATTCTTGGGGGATCTTGGGTTACTGTATTTTCAAAATTTTGGGTTTTTTTGGTTCCGAGATTCCTTGAATTTTTGGGTTCTTTATGTTGAAAATACTGTTAAATTTGTATAAGGAAAATGGTTTCTAATGTAGATTTTACTGTATTTCCAAGAAATGAAGAATCCAAAGCTCTATGAATCCAAGAATTCATGAAAACGAGAAACAGAAAAATTCGGATTCGAAATTTGGAAATAATCACTGTTCCACTGGTTTTTGAGACATGGTCGAAGTTTTAAAATTTAGTAAAAACATTTGAAATATTCGCATCGTATCAATCATCATCGCATCGCATCGTATCGCATCGTATCTCGCATCGTATCAATAAATAAAATATTACATTTTGAAAACTTGAATCGAAAAATTAACTTGAAACTTTTTTATCAATTCATTGATTCTTTGTTCTTCTCGTTATAATAAAAACAAATGGGACAATTTTGAAACAGAGAAAATACACCGAAGCATAGCAAAACTACCGTAACCTCTGTATTAGAAGAGCACCCCAATGAGCTCAAAATTAACATATTCTTGAAATTCAAACGAATCAAAATTAGTGTTTTTAGAAACCTCGTCGAAAAATGACTCACAAAATATGTTTCAAATCAAATGTTACGATCCATTTTGAAAATTCAGAAATATTTTTTAGGTGCTGGAAAAATAGAGTTTCTAATGTTTAAAAATTGGATTTTGAAGATTTCAGACCCAATAATCATCAAGATTAAGAGAAAAATAATAAATTCCGCCCGAAAATGAACAATTTCGGACAAAAAATCATGAAAATTGCGAAAAACCGAGTCTCGAGGGTTCTGTAGGATTCTGAAAACCTCCGAAGCCCTCTAAGAACCCAGATTTTCAAAAATTTTTTTTGAGATTCAAATTTAAATGGCCTTTTCAATACAGATTTTATGGTATCATTGAATTTAGTTAGAAAAAAGAAAATTTAGAAAAAATTTATTGTTTCAGATTCAATTCAAGAAAGTAATATTGAAAACCTAGACAATACAAAATTTTCGAGTTTGGAATATAATTTTGTCATATAGTTTTTCCATAAAATAATTCTTCTAAAAATTCCACTCCACTGATCTCATCATCCCCCTATTCCTTCGAAATTCCCTTTCCATTTTCTTTCCCTTCATTTTCATTCAAAATTTCTAGCTTTGAGATCTTGAAATTTTATGAAAATGTCTAATGATGTGAGGCAAATAAGAGAAGATTGTTTACTGAAATTGGCACATAGAAGATGAAAAGGTAATTATTGGGAAAAGAGAAATGTCTCTTTTTTAGAAATTTCAATGGCTAGATGATTGATTTGGAATTCTAGAAAACGTGATTTTTTTTGAAAATAGAATAGGTATTCATGAGTCAAAATGAACTTTTAGTGTGTATTTGTCTGGAAATTTGGAAAAATTACAAAAAGCATTAAAAACATTAGTTTTCGAAAATTGGATAATTAAGATGGTGGTTAATTGAAACGGAAAATTTCTAGGAAAAAAAATCCAGGTTTCAATTAAAACTAAAATACAATATTATCAAGGATGGAATTGATAAGCGATTTTTCTAATATTCGCAATTTTTCAAGAAAAATGGATAATGAAACAATGGAAAAAAAACAAAATACAGTAGACTACTGTAAATAGTTCTAAAAATCTAAAAAGTTCTAAAAAGGTTTTAAAAAGAAATACAGTAGTCATGTAGTTCTAAAACTTTAGCTAATTCATGTAAAAGTTGATTGATTCTGAAAATTTTTAGAATAAGAAAATTCCAAAAAAATGTTTTTAATTCCGGTTTCAACTGGAATTGGAGCCGAAATGTTCTAGAATGGAATGGAAAGTACCCTTTCTTCTGGTTAAAAAAAAATTTCAGGAAAGATACCGTATTTACTCTAATAGACCGGCACCTCTATATGTCCGGCACCCTCTAATAGACCGGCAGTCAAATGATCATTTTGAAAAATAAACCGGCAGCCTCCAATAATCCGGCACCCCAAAAATTAATGAAATTGGAAAGTACTATTTTTTGAGAAATTCGAATTTTTTCCAGTGTTTTTCACACAATTTCAATATTTATCAGCATTTCGAATAGTGTTTGCTTTTTAAACTATTCAAAAAAGGCTTTATCATGCTCATTTTCAGTGAAAAAGCAACATTTTTTTGTTAAATTTTTTATAAATTGACTCTTTGAAAAATAGACCGGCACCCTCTAAATGACCGGCACTCTCTAATAAACCGGCATCAAAATGAGGACCACGAAAAATAAACCGGCATGCCGGTCTATTGGAGTAAATACGGTATATTCCAGTTTATGTACTGTAGCATTCAAAGTTTAAACACTTTCAAACCCATTTTTTTAATTGATTTTCCTACTCTATAATGTAGTTTTTAGTCGAATTTGGTATTGAAATGTAGACACTGACGGGACCTACAAAATGATATAAAAATCATTAATAATAGACATATATATCTATTGAGAACAAATTTTATAACAAAGTTTAAAACTCTATTTTCATTTTCGAAACAGTAAACTTTTCATTTCCCAAATTTGTTCCCTTATTTCCCAATAATTCTGTTCTTTAACCCAGACAACCAAAAAAATACTACGTTCCTGATCAACACCGACGAGAAAGGAGACTGTCTGAAATTTTTTAGATCTCTGGAGATTTTGCAGAGAAAAAAAGAGGAAAATAGGGGAAGAACATGTTGTGTTCTTGGTTTTAATGAACTTCCTCTATTAGAATGATAATAATCAAAGTTCACTGTTTCAGGGACAGAGGAAATATAAAAAGGATTATTGGGTTTCTAATTTTTGAACAGAAGTTTAACGCAAATTATATTACAGCTAAAACTTTGAAATAATATAAGTTGACTGAATCAGTAATCCTTATGGGATAATTTGTGATTTTTTTCAGTTATAATAGTATTTCCGGTCTATAGAATCGAAATACAGTATTCAAACATGAGCCACTAAATCGAAAAATGAGAAATTTATGAAAAAAATTTTCAAAACAGTCTTATCCTTGGAAAAGAGGGCATGGATTAAAGACTACTACAATTTAGTTAGGATCAGCTCAATTTGAAACAGTATTTTTCTAAAAAAAAAAGACTATCCCTACTATTTTTCTTCTAGAAATTTCATTTTCCCATGACACCTTCTTCCCTTCTGATGAAGCACTTTTCATATGTTGTAGTCCTCGAAAAAGAACTAGAAAATTGAATTTCCTTCTCTTTTCTCTATTCCAAATTTGAAATGTTTTTCTCTCAGGAATTCTTATATACAACTAGATTCTTTTCGAACTTTTGATTTTTTATGGGGCATTTTCAAAAAAAAATTGATTTGGATAATTATGGATTTTCAGAAAAAGTTCACTAATTCAAGACTTTTGCTCCGGATGAGATGTATTATGAGGGATCAGAGATCTAAATACTTTTCAGTTTTATAAAAGATTGCATAAATATAAAGCTATTAATTTTTTGAAATCTACCTAAAAATTAAAGTAAAGTTGAAACAGTGGAAAATTCTTTGGATACAGCGGAAAGTGCATGAAAAATTTGGACACCAAAGTTGATATGGAAGGAGAAAATAAGAGATTTTCGAAAAAGATAACAGGAATTTCCAAAAATTTCCTGTTTCTAAGGAGCCTTTTTAGAATTTCTTTCCGGTTATCTTGAATTGAAACGAGGCATACTATCTGTCACTTATTTGAACTTTTAGTTTGTAATTTTTACTGAAAATGCCTTTTTTCATTTAGAACAATCCATTAAACATTTATATCAGACCAAACGCCCCAGAAACAACCCAGACCGCAAAAATCCGTCTTCTTTAGAGGGAGGGGATAATTCGAGACTTTTGCTCCGGATGAGCCAGATTATATGGGCTCAGAGATCTTGAAGAAGAAGGTGTCACTTATCAAAATTAGAAAAATGAAACTGTGGTGAAACAACTGGAAAGAAAGTGGATGGAATGCTTCGATTTTGTTAAAGAGTAATACAGGAAAAAAGTATAGACGATTGTCAAAAAATACTCCTCAAAATCTAATAAAGTTCTTTGACACTGTAAATTTTTCTTGAAGTTTCCGAGCCATCATAGCTTTAAAACTAAATAATTTACCACCAGAAACGCTTTCGAAAAAAATCTTATAACAAAAAATTGTTTTGAAACTGTAAAAATTTTGAGAAAGTTTATAGATTTAATTCAAATTTCCTGTCAGAAAAGGGCATTTATGGTTCTAAATAATCATTTTCAAGCCACAAGATTCTGGAAAATTCAATTTTCCCGCCAAAATTTTATGGTTCAATTATCAGTTTTTTATAGTTGGAGCGGTGGAACTACTATAAACCACGCCTATCATCCAAAAAATCAGAAAATTTTGAAGCAGAAAAAAAAAATTTCTAGTCAAAAACTTTCGAGTTCAGAAAACCAAGACCCATTCAACCGAAACCGGAAATTATTCGAGTAGAAGAGATAACTAGAATCATTATTTTTCGTCTTATTTTTCGATCAAACAGTTCAAAAAACTAGAACAACTATCAATTAAAACGAAAAAACTGAACTTTTTTGAACTTACAAATTGCAAAATACGGGAAGACCAAATCCCAAACGGCATAAACTGTGACTGGAATCATGAAAGACGTCAAAATATAGCTGAATATTTGATATCGTCCCACACCGGAACGTAGTCGAACCATTTTTTGGAGTTTTTGAATAAGAAGCCAAAAAAATATTCTTCTTCTTCCTTTTTCTTCTCTATTTCTCGTAAAGATTCAAAAGAAGTTGAGGGGAAGAGAAGCGAGGAGAAAGAGTGTAACCAGTTTGGTGCACTGGCTCCGCCTCCTTTGCTCTCTCGGTTTCCAATACTCTCTCGACTCACCATGGGAACCAAAAGCAGCTGCCTCTCTCGTGTTTCTCTGGAAACTCTTCTTGACGTCAAAACTTCATAACGGCTAGGTGTGGGAAATAAGCGAAACCGTGGGAAAATCGCTTCTTGGGAGGTCCGAAAATGCTCTTTGAGCATTGATAAGAGAAGTTTTTGGTAAGGGAAGGGCCCTTCGACAGGAAGGCACACAGGGGTCGAAAGCCAGAGGTATGCAAATGCGCTCTCTGGAGAAGCCGTGTCTAAAATTAACTGTTTAAACCCCGCTCATTTTTAAAAACATTTTATTATATTCCGGTACTGTCGAGAATTTTTCAGAAAAAAACCCTGGAATTTGAATCAAAAGGCGTCAATTTCCGAAAAAAAGGCCAAATCAGGGAAGTGCGTTTGCATAGCTCTTTCTTTCGATCCCTTGCTCATTTCAGGTTGCTCATTAGGCTCCGAGACATCTCGAAAGTGCAAAGTCGTGTTTTTGCCCAATTTTTGGAACTTTTTATATTTTTTTTTGCGTTTCTGATATCATTACATCTTAAACAACTTCTTATTATTTAATATAAGTTATCATATTTAAAAAACGCAAAAGTAGATATTTAAGAAATACCTTTTTTTTTTTAAACGCAAAAATATATACGAAAAGTTCCAAAAGTTAGGCAAAAACGCAATTTCACACTTTCGAAATGCCTCGCTTTCGAAACAACTTTTTAATTTCGAAATGTCTTGTTTTCGAAATGTCCCGGAGCCGCTCATTATCGCCTCAATGGAAACACCGAAAAGCTGTCCAACACTCTTTTTCAAAATGTCAAAATCCATATTTATTTCCTTTTCGCTCGAACGGTTTTCAGGATTCAAATTTTTACAGTAATCAGAGGTGCGAGGATTACTGTCAAAGTTATTCGCGGCGAGATATCACTTGAAATAATCACATGCGCCCTTAAAGTGGATTGACAACAGACGGAAGCGCGATAATACGAAAACTGCGATGTTTCTTTCAAATATTCTCGTTGAATTCGCTTTTTTCTAATTGTCTGTTGATTCATGAGTAATTTTTTCGTGGTTTCTTCTCAATCTGTATTAGCGATATTGTCTATGTTACACCGCGCTTCCAATTTTGAATTTCAGTCATTTTCTCAATGGAGCGCGATGTAACTTTGAAAATTTTGATAATAGTTTGGAAAATGTTCCAAAACGTACAAGACAAAAAAACAATAATTAACTTCTTTTTTAGACTATCGAATTTAAATAATTTGTTTTTATTTCCCTCGTTTTACTCCATCTAATTGAGCTTTAGAATCTCCCAATTTCCCAAGTGCTCCAGAATCTATCCCCTCGGAACGAGAGATCACGCGTAAGCACTGCCTCCCGCAGAGACGCAGACAGTCATACGCCTTTGCGTGTTTCCCGTGCGCCGTCGCGTCGCCCTTTTCCAGCACGCTTTTCCGATTCTTCTCTCGCTTATTTCCTCCAAATCCAGAATAAAATGAAGCGACTCTTCGACTTCTCAATGATCAAGTAAATCAGCAAATTTGTTTAATGTGTTGTTCCCACTCAAAATAATTAATTTATCTCGACTCAAAATATTAAATTCAATGTTGTTTTGTGTTCGATGCTTCCTCCTGCACTTATTCTTTGCTTGCATGTAGATTTTAGAATTTTTAATTAAAATAATGATAAAAATAAGGAAGAAATTTCAGAACCCTCTGGGCCGCGCGCCTTCAATCACTCTTCGAATCGATTTTCGGAAAATCGGTGTCCGCGTCGAAAAGTATTCAGAATCCCGTAGTTTTGACACAAAAATCTCCAATTCAAAGTGCTCCGAGTAAAAGAGAAATGCATTCGTCTACTGTTGTCAAGGCTGTACGTTTTTTGCATCAAGACGAAAAAATATAAAAAAAACTTTTTTCAATTTTTTTCTCATAAAAATTAAGATTTTTCAATCAAAATTTATGTGAAAATGTAGAACTCGATAAGATCTACAAAATGAAATAAAAATTGGCTATTTTTACCGGCTCAAATTTGTGCTTTTTCCCGAAATACGCTCGGGCCGGAGAATCGAACGGCCGGGGTATTTAACGGATCCTTACACAAAATTGAGCCGATAAATCTAGCCAATTTGTATATCATTTTGTAGATCTTATCAAGACCTTCATTTTCATATAATTTTCGATTCAAAAATCTCATTTTTTATGGGAGAAAATCGCCGCGAAAAAAAAATCTAGTTTTCCGATTCAGACCGCCTTCCGCAAACCAATGATCAAATTCATCGGCGCCCGTTTGCCCCGTCCGTTTTTCGACTCAAAATCCCTTCCACCTCTTCAAGTTTCCGGAAATTTCGCATCTGGAGTGAAAGCCTCGTCTCCAGCCCCTCCAGCAACGGCTTCATCGATCGGACCAGTAGGAAAGATTCCACGTGGACAGGGAATCGATTGGAATCAATTGCCACGGCAATTCCAGAGACAGGGAATGTCCGAGGAAGAGTGTGAAGCTGTTAATGTTAGTAAAAAATCAGCTTCAAAAAATTGAAAAAAATTTTTTTTTTCAATTTTTTTCAAACTTTTGGTCTTGCTCACAGAGTTTCTGCTTCTGCCCTCAATATTTCTGTGAATAATATTCGTTTCTCTAAACCCCCATCTAATTTCCTGTTTTCACCTTTCTTTTTCGTTGAAAAAAGAAAACGAAAAGAATAACAAATTCATCGAACAAAAAAATAGTGCAAAAATGGGGGAGACTCGGGCATATGTTTCCATGGGGACCTTTTTTCCGGAAACTTTTTTTCTTTTCTTGCAGACTGGCTTCTTCTACAGAGGATAAACACGACGACGAAATCTTCGAAACTTTATAATTTTTTTCCTCTCTCATAAAACTCGGTTTCTATTCTTGTCCCTTAGCGAAAAAATTTGTAGCTCGAATAAAAGAGATTTTTATGCCTAAATTCTTGGTTTGCTTTGTTTGAAGTGGTCGAAAGCCAATAATCGATATTTTTACTGGTTCAGAATTTAGTTTTTAAATAAAAAATCCCAATTTTAGACAGTTTTTCCCCCTTGAAAATGCGATAATATGCCTATGAATGTGGAGGATTTTTCGATCAATAAACAGACATGGTAATCATATTTTTCAAGGCTCAAAAATTTTGTTTTTTATTTAAGGAGCCAGCTGACACTGGACATTGCGAGCTATCTCGCCGAACCTGCACAATCGAAGGTCGCTGAGTCGATTTTGTTCAGGTTTTTGGGAAATTTTCGAATTTTTGAGTTTAAAATAGTTCCAGCATAAACAAAGGATGGTCAGATGAGGATAAGCAGGAGATTCTGGAGGCTTTTGGGCACAAAAAGCGGCTACATTTGCCGAGAAGTGGAGTGAAAGCGGTGTTGGCGGCTTTTGAGGTAGCAAAAGGGCTTCTAGCCAAAAATACGGAAAATAGTATTTTCAAAAAATCCGGTTTCAAAATTGACTCATTTTTTCAGTGATTTTACTCAATTCGATTTTCTGATGTTTCTACCAGTATTTTATGAAAAATTAAAGTAGGATTACAGTCGTTTTTTTCTCTCTAATAATCTTCCCAATTCCAGTATTCAATAATATTTTTTCATAAAAATCGATAAAACTTCAGAAAATCGATTTTCAAATCGCGAGCTTACATTTTTTCTAACCTATTTTAAAGAATGCAAAATTTTTCGCTGATTCGAATGCACCTAATATCGTTGCTAAAAACGCATTTTGAACCCAGTTATGAACTTTTGAAATTTCTGTGAGAGACGCAGGCACTGTCTCGTTTCTCTGCGTCTTTTCGACAACGAGAGTGTCTGCTTTCTCTGCGTCTCTCTCACGAAGAGCAGCGAAATTAGGCGCATGTGAATCAGCGGAAATTCTACATTTTTTGAAATAGTTTAGTTTTAAAATGTAAGTTCGTGATTTGAAAATCGATGTTTTCGAGTTTTATCGATTTTTATGAAAAATTTTGTCATTTTCGTAAATACTGGAATCGGGGCGATAATTAGAGTACAGTAATCCTACTTTAAATTTTTTTTCTGTTTCAAAACTGACCCTTTTTTTTGAAAATTTCACCAAATTCAATCCTCGTTCTACACCCCCAAACAATTTCCAGGGCGACCGCACTCAAACCGACCTCATCTTCCTCTCCCGTCTTCTCGACCACATTTTCTCCTCGTTTTCCGCTGAAAATGACCGAAAAAAGGAGAAATACATTGTGAAGTGTGATGCGATTGCGACACTTTGTCGTATCACTCGAAAACGAATCATTCAGACGATGGATGTGGCATCGGATGATCCGGGAATTGATCCGTATTTAGATGAGATTCTATGGAAATTGTTGTATTCGATTGGCATGAAAGGTGGGGTTGCTACTTTAATTGAACAAAAAATCCATAAAAATCAACTTTTAAACAGTCCTAAAAGGCTCCGGGACATTCCGCACCCAGACATTTCGCAGCCGGACACCTCACAGCCAAAAATGCACTATTTTTCGCATAAATTGTCTCAAAATGACCAAGAAATAGACATTTAACAATGACAACGGTCATTTTCATACATTATGGTCATTTTTGCAATCATTTTGAGATATTTTATGCCCAAAATAGTGCATTTTTGGCTGCGAGATGTCCGGCTGCGGAATGTCCCGGAGCTCCCTAAAATCGTAAAAATCTTAAAAATCAAATTTTCAGATTCGCGAGTAAGTTTAAAAGTCCGAATGGGTGGTCTCATTACTCCGATGTGCAAGATGTTCGTACGGAAAGACAATCTTCCAGAAGCATTTCTCCCGTTCTTCATAAAGATTTCAAGATCTCGTGAGCCTTTTTTTCCATACCCGTTTTTTTGGCAAATTTTTACACCAAACTGTAGAACTCGATGAGACCTTTGAAATGTTATTAAAATCAGCTGATTTTAGTACCATTTTATAGGTCTCATCGAGTTCTACATTTTGGTGTAAAAATTGGTCAAAAAAATTGTATTTTAAGTGAAGAAAATTTATAAAAATCTTTTTTAAAAACTCGAAATTTTCCAGCCCGAAACGGACAATCGATAGGAAGATATGATGGATTTATGTCTCGTCTAATGCTGAAAATCAAATCACTGGATAATTCTGATCAGACATCACAAATTGTTCTTTTGGATAAACACCTGCAATTGTTGTTTTTTACGATTAAAAATAGTGAGTTTTTGGAAGAATTTTTGGATTTTCAAAAAAAAAGAAAGGGCTTCGTGACGTTTCCCAGGTGTGAAATCGCGTTTTTTTCCAAATTTTTCGATTAAAAAGAAAAATGTGATAATTTCAGTCGTGATTTTGGCTCCGGGACATTTCGAAAGTGGACATTTCGCAAGCGGACATTTCGAAAGTGTGAAATCGTGTTTCGCTTAATTTTTTGAACTTTTAAATATGTTTTTGCGTTTTTAGGTGTAATAGAACATAAACGCAAAAATTTAGAGAAAAAGTTCAAAAAATTAGATAAAACGAGATTTCACACTTTCTAAACGTCGCAGAGCCAAAAAAATTCAAGGAGAACTTCCAGTTAGATGTTCTTCAATTTTTTGAATTTTTTACAGTTTCTGAAAAATGTCATAATTTTAGTCGTGATTTAAAAATCAGTGGGTTGTCCTCATTTTTATTAGAATACGGGAATTTTTTGAATCAAAAAAGGGGCGAAGCCTAAACGTTGAAAAAAGAAAGGGCTTTGTGACGTTTCGAAAGTGGGAAATTGCTTTTTTCATAATTTTTTGAACTTTTTTATAAATTTGCACAAAAAATAAATGAAACGTTTTAAAACTTGGACAAATTCGCGATATCACACTTTCCAAATGTCTCGCTTTCGGAATGTCTTACCTTCGAAATGTCCCGAAGCATAAAAATTCGGCAAAACGCGATTTTACACTTTCGAAACGTCGCACTTTCGAAATCTCGCAAAGCCAAAGAAAAAATTCAATGAGAAATTGATTTTCTTCAATTTTTCAATTTTTTTACAGTTTCTAAAAATTTTGATAATTGTAGTTGTAATTTACAAATCAGTGGGTTAGCAACATTCTAAATGGAAAACTTTCGATTAAAAAAAAAGGGGCGGAGCCGAAAACATCAATTTTTCCAGAACGCACCCGGACGCATCTTCTCCGTGACAACATCTGTAAATACCTTCTCGAAGTCCTTCGTCGTCATCTTGCCGCTTCTTCGAATTCCCGCCCAACTCGACTGTTATCTTCGTTATTCGGAACTTTTGATAAATCTCTTCCAGCCGCTCATACGGAAGTCGTCATCGGAACAATAGCGATTTTAAGGTTGCTCAGCAATTTTAGTGAGTTTTTAGAGCTCTGCGACGTTTCGCAGCCAAAAATGTACTGTTTTTCACATAAAACATCTCAAAATGAGTGTAAAAATGGCAATTCTCTTTGTTAATTGTCAGTTTTTTGTCCATTTAGAGACAATTTATGGGAGAAATAGTGCGTTTTTAGCTGTTTTAGAGCTCAAAAAGTTGAAAAAAATTGTCTTTTTTTTCCAGAAAAAGCCCGAGACGAGCTGAAGAATCTTCAAGTCTTGGACATTTGTGCTCGAGAGCTCAAGGAATTCTGGAGTGACGAATGGAAAACTGGACCGAAAGCCAGAATTGTGGTCAGTTTTTGAGAAGTTTTGATTCCCACGACTCTCTCTCTTTTTTGATTTTCTCACCACGTTGCACTTGTTGGATCTTTCGTTTCTATAGAAATTCCTCTTATTTCTTATAAAATTTCCCATCATGTGCTTCACCCGAAAGCGTCAAGTCTCAAATAGCAGTATCCCAAAAGTTAATGGGGAGCAGAAGAAGAAGAAGAACAAAGTGACAAAAAAGGTATTAATTTCCGTTCTTTTGGAATTGAGAGGAAATTGATTTTGAAAATTTCCTCTATTTTGGTCCAACAATTTTCGGAGCTCACCAAAAATCGAATAATTGCTCTATTCCTCCAGGTACCTGAAAATAGGAAGACATTCATTTTCTGAGCTCATTCATGCATGAATTGTCTGTGAAAAAAAAAATAGAAAAAAGGGTTTTTTCTTGGGAATTTTCAGGGGAATTCCCATCGATTTTTTGCTTCTGTTTTTGAGCAAAAACTTTTAGATTGGAGCAGAATTTTTTACTTTTTTCGAAAATAATTTTTAATAGATTTTTTTTGCTTAAATTTATTCAAAAATAGGGTTTCAAAACGGACATCGTTAGTTTAATAGGAATTCTTCTACCCAAATTTACAAGTTTTCTTTTTTTTTTCGATTTAGAAAGTCCCTGAATTCAAAAATTCAAGGATTCTGAAGCGCCTATATTCTAAACTAGAATTCTCAAAAAATACCGATTTTTTAACGTTTCCGAGGTGTCATGTCTTCTGAATCTAGCTGAAAAATCCGTCAAAGCACATCTGAATCTTCTCGTCACTTTTTGAAGCCTTCATTTTGAAGACAAGCAAAAAATCAAAAAATTTCGGACGTCTTTTAAATTTTTTCCTTTGAAAGCTCGTATTTTCACCAATCATAGCTTTTTTCGCTATTTTTAGAGCTTTTTTAAACATTTGAGCCTGGATTGTTCTAGTCTTGGCTCTGTGACATTTCGAAAGTGTGACGTTTCGAAAGCAAAATTTTCAAACCATTCTGGGGAAAAATACCTCTCAGTCCAGTGCAGCACTCTTGAGAGGCATTTTTTCCCCAGAATGGTTTGGAATTTTTGCTTTCGAAACGTCGCACTTTCGAAATGTCGCTGAGATCTAAAATGGAATTTAGCGATTAACTGTTCAAATTTTGGGGTATCAAAATCTATCCTAATCGCTCCCATAATCTCTGGTTTTTTTTTTCAAATTCGATTTTTAGTTCTTCTCGACCGTTTTTCGGGTTCCGGGACTTTTCGCAAGTGGACATCTCAAAAGTGGAGATTTTGAAATAGTGAAATCGTTTATGAACCCTTTCTTACGAAAATAAGGCTCTATTACGTAGAAAATAGAAAAAATAAATACAACAAAAAATGAAAAAAAAAAACGAAAACGCGATTTTTCACTTTCGAAACGTCGCTGAGCCCTCTATTCTTCAAAAATGGTATTTTACGATTCTAAATTCAAACTTTTGGTTATCAAAATCTATGCCAAACTGCTCCTTTTGTCTCTAGTTTTCTTCAATTTCCAGCACTTCTCGACCATTTTTTGAGCTCTAGGATTTTCAGACTTGTCACGGGCCGGGCCGGGCCGGGCCGGGCCGAAACAGGAAAGTTCTCCGGCCCGGCCCGGCCCGGCCCGGGTTGGCCCGTCGGCCCGGATTTTTTCAAAAATTGTTTTTTTCTTTCAAAATCTTCCAGTGATTGACATTTTTTGTTGTAGTTTGAGCGATTTTTAGGCAAAATTATATGTTTTTAACCCTTGTAACTTAGTTTTAGTAAGATTTGGGCAAAATTTCTGTTGTTGGGAATTTTTTTTTACTACCAATCACACATTTTTTTTAAACCCGGGCCGACCGGGCCGGGCCGGGCCGGCAAAATTTTTCCATCGGCCCGGCCCGGCCCGGAAAATCACAAGTCTGAGGATTTTAGATTTTCTCCTGAGTCTAGATTCTTCTAAATTTCAAGATTTTGGGCTCCATAGGCTCTCATGCATCTTCTAGTGATCAGAAACTTGACTCCTCTTGGTCACCCTTTATTTTGGGCAGGGTTGCGGATTGACGGGCCGGCCCGTCAGAAAATTTTTCCGGCCCGGCCCGGCCCGTCGACCCGTCAACAGTTCTTTTCAGAGAAAAAAATTTTGAAAAAAAAAATTTTGAACGTAGAAATCAAAATTTTGCCACCATAGGTGGGAAATTCTTTGATCGACCTGATTTCGATAGTTTTTCTATTCAATTTGCAAAATATAGGTTGGAAGAGCCTAAAAAAGCCGAAAAAAGATTTCGATTTCACTTTGAAATACTTTTTAAACATCTATTGATAACAAATATAGAATAAAAAGTCTTCAAACTAGAAAAATTCGAACTGAAAATTTTTTTCAGTATGCAGACGGGCCGGCCCGGGCCGAAGTTTTCCGAAAATCGGCCCGGCCCGTCGCAACCCTGATTTTGGGTACTCCATGACCCCCGAGTCACCTGTCTGACCTCAAAAAAAAATGTTACAAATTATAAGCTCCCTGGATATTACCTATTGTTTACCACCACTAGACTCTCTCTCTCATTTTTCAACTAGAGTTGAAGATCTCAATATCATCATTTCCCTGTCTCTCATGAGTTCTTTGGAACACATGGTGAAAGGAGAGGAAAAATAATGGAAGATCAAAGTTTTGTGTTGCTCCGAGAGCAGCAGGAGAATTGAGGGGTTTTTTGTGAATAAAATGTGATCCAATTTCCCTCCCGAAATCTCATAAAGAGAACAGCTATTAACTTTTTTTCAATTCTTTTCATCTCGAAATCTCAAGTTGTCGAGGATTTTGTTTACTTTATTGGATAGAAAACCGATAAGTGGTCAACTTTTTTTGTTTTGTAAACTAAACGTCAAGTGGATTTAGAAGAGAAAAGGAACACTTTTCTGAGTATAAATGGTAAGATTTTGAGCTATAAGCTGTTCCAAAAAAATTCGATTTTTTGAGCAAAGAAAATTGGATTTAGAGGAGAAGAAGTGAGTCAGAAGGGATTTTTTTTTCTTCAAATTTTAGAACATGTTTAGTTGCTTTTATGTCGGAAACCAGTAGAAGATGAAAAAAGCAACTAAACATGTTCTAAAATTTGGAGTAAATAAATTCCCTTATGACTCAGTTTTTGTACTCTAAATCTAATTTTCTTTGCTAAAAAATCTAATTTGTTTTCTCAATAGCTGATATCAAAACTAAAAAAACGGCTCAAAATCATATAATTTATACTGAAAAAAAAAGAAAAATGTGTTCCTTTTTTCCTTCTAAATCCAGTTGACTTTAAGTTTACTAAACGAAAAGTTGACCACTTATCGGTTTTCTATCCAATAAAGTAAACAAAATCCTCTGAAACTTGGGGACAAATATCCTCCTAAGATTTTATGAGATTTCGAAATGAAAAGAATTGAAAAATGTTAATAGCTGTTTTTTATGAGATTTCGGGAGGGAAATTGAATCTAAAAATTGAGCAATGTCATCAAAATTTTATTTGGAAAAAAAAACCTTCAATTCTTCTATTCTTCTTCTGTTTTTTTAAAAATTTCTTTAAAAAAATTTTGAAATCCTCCAATTTTCCAGGACTCCCTCTCGGCCCTGTGCCTCCGCTGCATGTCCCCACTACCGTATCCTCTTGAAACTCGCCGTTTCCCTGTCGATTTCCCTCTGCCTACACCACCACCACCCACGATCGGAACCGGTGGCCGAACACGGAATTCCTCTTCCATCAATATCTCCTTTGATAATGGGAGAAGTTCCGATGAGGATGGAATGGACGAAGAGGATGAGGCATTCAATCGAGGAGACGATGATGATGGGGAGAAATGTGGAGGTGGTTCTGATGATGACGATGGGAAGGAGGATGACGATGTGACGGGTGGAGCACTTCCGAAGACGACGAGATTGACGGCTCAACAGTTGACGAAATATGCACCGTTTTTTGTGGAGAATGAGCAGGGGACACTGCAGCCGACGTTTTCGATGATGTATCAGACGACACAGGAGACGTGGAGGACTACTTGTGAGGTATAATCGTGAGGAATCAATCAAAAATGGTTAAGAATGATTGAGAATTAGTGAAAAAATGATTTTTAAAAAAGGTTGAAAATTGGTTGAAAGTGACCAGAAACAGTCGAGAATCGGTCAAAAAAGATGAAAGATAGTGGAAATATGGTCAAACATTGATAAAAAATGGACGAAATTAGGAAAAAAAGGATCAGAAATAGTCGAAAATCCTTGAAAAATGACCAACAAACAGTCGAAAATAGTGGAAAATTTGTCAAAAAATGACCAAAAATAGTAAAAAACGGTTTAAAATGACCGAAAATAGTCGAAAATTGGTCAAAAATCATTGAAAAATGGTTGAAAATGAACCAAGTTAGACTTGAGTTTAATTTAACGAAAATTGATCGGAAATTATCCGAAAAAAATTAGCTTGAAAAATTACCAAAAAAATTTGAGAATTGGTCAAAAATGACTGAAAATATTCGAGAATGAGTCAAAATCACAAATAATGATCGAAATGCACCAAGTTTGATTTTTAACAAAATTGAAGAAAATTATCCAAAATTAGCCAAAAATTGATCAAAAAAGTCTTGTTTTAAAAAGACTGAAAACAGTTAACAATTAGTTTTCAAAAAAGTCAAAAATTGGTCAAAAATGACTGAAAATATTCGAGAATGAGTCAAAATCACAAATAATGATCGAAATGCACCAAGTTTGATTTTTAACAAAATTGAAGAAAATTATCCAAAATTAGCCAAAAATTGATCAAAAAAGTCTTGTTTTAAAAAGACTGAAAACAGTTAACAATTAGTTTTCAAAAAAGTCAAAAATTGGTCAAAAATGACCAAAAATAGTCAAAACAGGAGAGAATCAGTTAAAAATGACCACGAATTAGTTAAAAAATGGCCGAAAATAGTCTGAAATTGGTCGAAAATGAGCAAAAATAGTTTTTAAAAAGTGCTCAAAATCATTGAAAATTACTTCAAAATGAGCAAAACAAAAGTTTCTTTTTCAGAAAACCCGGCAAGTGATGCCAATCCACCATCACCTGCCACTGGAAATGTTCACCACCCCCACTCGCGTCCGAGAACGAACCGCCAAAACGACGAATAATATGAAGAAAATGATAATCGAAGAGCTCGACAAACCGGAGAGAACCGCCCCTTCACTGGTCTACGATCTGGATACGGCCGCTTTCGATGGTCTGCCGGGGGCGGAGCTTCAATTTCCGACGAGTGGCGTCAAATTGGACACTTCGAAAGATTTACAGTTTGATAGCAGATTTGAGAGTGGAAATTTGAGAATGGTACAACAAGTGGCACCGACACACTATGAGCTGTTCTTATCGCCAGATGTCAATCAGTTGAGGGATCATTATCAGTGGTTCTTCTTCCAGGTTTGTGCTCATTTCTGGAGCCAACTTTTAGCATGAAAAAATTCCAGGTATCAAACATGCGAAAATCGGTGAAATATACATTTGAAATTGTCAATTGTCTCAAAGCGACCTCTCTTTATAGTCAAGGTTTGAATTCAAATTTCGAAAATTCGGCTCAGCGACGTTTCGCAAGTGTGACGTTTCGAAAAATGTCACGCTTTCGAAGTGTCACACTTTCGAAGTGTCACACTTTCGAAGTGTCACACTTTCGAAGTGTCACACTTTCGAAGTGTCACACTTTCGAAGTGTCACACTTGCGAAATGTCACACTTTCGAAGTGGCACACTTGCGAAATGTCACACTTTCGAAATGTCACACTTTCGAAATGTCACACTTTCGAAATGTCACACTTGCGAAATGTGACACTTTCGAAATGTCACACTTTCGAAATGTTACACTTGCGAAATGTCACACTTTCGAAATGTCACACTTTCGAAACGTCACACTTTCGAAATGTCACACTTGCGAAATGTCACACTTTCGAAATGTCACACTTTCGAAATGTTACACTTGCGAAATGTCACACTTTCGAAATGTCACACTTTCGAAACGTCACAGTTTCCAGGAATGCAACCGGTGATGTACTCGATGATGGAGTCGGCGAACGGTTGGCGGCGAACCGGCGAAAATGTGTGCTATTTTCGAAATTTGTACATAAATGAGCACGAGGAGAAGCGGAATTTGGAGGAGCAGAAGAAGAAGAAGTAGGGGATTTGGAGCTGACGGAAAAAAAAATTTTAAAAATTAAGAAATGTTTTTCTGGATCCCGAGATATTTAGGGATACTGTACATGACCTGAGGTTTTTTTTTCAGAACAACGGTCGGGGTACTGTAGGTGTACCCCATGGGTACTGTAGATGGCCTAGAATTTTAATTTTTCTGTAGAAAATTAGGCCATCAAACTTTTTTTGGTTTTCCAAGATCCTGAAATTTCGAGAATTTTCATTTCTTCAGAAAGTCAGGCCATCAAGATCTATATTTTCAGATACTACTACTCGATTCGATTCAACATCACATTCCAAAACACTGGTGACATTTGCTACATTGCCTATCACTACCCGTACACCTACTCGTACCTTAATGTGAGTTTTTGAAGCCCTAGATTTTATACAGACATTTCGAAAGTGTGAAATTGTGCTAGAAATTGTGCGAAACCGCGATTTTTACACTTTCGAAAGGTCCGATTTCGAAATGTCTCACCTTCGAAATGTCCCGAAGCCTCTTTTGGAGTTTGGAGCTCATTTTACGAGAGAGCGCCTTTGTAACACAGACAAAAACGTTTATATTTCCAGTCCTCCCTGAGCCTGCTCCGTAAACGAAAACAAGAAGGTGTCTACTGTCGAGAAGACGTCATTGGTCATTCTTTGGCTGGAAATCCCATCAAAATGCTTACGATAACAACGCCAGCGACGGCGGCCGAGATAGCGGCACGTGAAGTGATTGTTCTGAGTGCACGAGTTCATCCGGGAGAGACGAATGCTAGTTGGATTATGCAGGGTTCGTCGATTTTCTCCACTTCAACTTTAAATTTTTTGATGAATCTTGATACCAAACTGTAGAACTCAATGAGAGCTATGAAATGGTACAAAAATCACCAAAATTTATTTTCAGAATCAAAAATAGAGATTTTAGGGGTAAAAAATAGAGAGAATTTGAGCCAAAAATATGGAAACTTTGAGCTCAAAAGGGGTTTTTTCAGAGTCAAAAATAGTAAATTTTGAGCTCAAAAATATAGATTTTTGGGGGTTAAAAAAAGGGAAATTTCATGCCGGAAAAGAGAAAATTGGAGCCGAAAATGACGAATTTTGAACTCAAAAATGGAAATTTTCGGTTAAAAATCGATACTTTTGGTGCAAAAATAGGCTAATTTTATGTCGGAAAAGAGAAAATTGGAGCTAAAAGTGGCGATTTTGAACTCAAAAATAGAAAATTTAGATTTAAAAATAGTAAAATTTGAGCTCAAAAATGGATATTTTCGGTGCAAAAGAAGCAATTTTGAGTTCAAAAATTACCAGTTCTACATTTTGGTGTTTGAAAAATAACATTTTAAATTTGAAGTGTAGAAAAAAGTCTATTAGAGCTTATTTACTACTCTAATTTTCCAGGGATTCTCGAAAATCTCCTATGCCGACAATCCAACGAAATGTATCGACTCCGCGAGAATTTCGTCTTCAAAATCATTCCAATGATAAATCCGGATGGGGTTATTAATGGATCTCATCGATGCTCCTTAGCTGGAATCGATTTGAATAGAGTATGGGATCGACCGAATGAGGCACTTCATCCGGAGATTTACGCGGCCAAAGCGATTATACAGTACTTGGTGAGGGTTTTGAAAGAGCCGATGTTAACAGAGAAATAGTTAGAAAAATTTATTGAAACTGAATTTTTTTCCAGTGCGAAGTGGTGAACAAAAAGCCGTTCGTCTATGTGGACATTCATGGACACTCGAAAAAATGGGACTATTTTGTCTATGGAAACAATGCGGCGGACTCGTGGCGAGCCGATGATGCACTGGAAGTTCCGTTGGCTCAGTTGGAAGAGGAGCAACATTTGGCACTGCCACGGGCTCTGGAGGCGGTAAGGATTGAATTAGAGACAGCTAAAAAGGGATATTTTTTCTCAAGGGATCGTCCCAATTCCAGTTTTTACGAAAAAATCAATTTTCAACCGAATGTTTTCTAACCTGTTTCAAAAAATGGAGAATTTTTTGCTGATTCAAACATACCTAATATCGTTGCTCAAAACGCATTTTTAAGCGAGTTACGAGCGTTTGAAGTTTCTGTAAGAGAGACGCAGAGAAAGCAGACACTCTCGTTGTCGAAGAGACGCAGAGAAACAAGACAGTGTCTGCGTCTCCCATGAAAACTTCAAACGCTCATAAGTCGCTTCAAAATGGTCCGTTTTGACTGGTTTTTGGACCATTTCGAAGAAGAAATAATGTATCATTAGATGTATGAACAAAATTTGTATGGCTCAAAAAATTGTTCGAAAAATTACATTTTTAAATATCAATTTTTGCTTATACATCTAATAATACATGATTTCTTCTTCAAAATCGTCCCTTTTTCTTTTTTAAACTGAAATTTTAAAAAGTCGCTTTAAAATGTTTTCTACCGCAAAAAAACCAGTCAAAACGGACCATTCTGAAGCGAGTTATGAGCGTTGGAAGTTTTCGTGAGAGACGCAGACACTGTCTCGTTTCTCTGCGTCTCTCCGTCAACGAGAGTGTCTGCTTTCTCTGCGTCTCTCTTACAGAAACTTCAAACGCTCATAACTCGCTTCAGAATGGTCCGTTTTTACTGGTTTTTTTGCGGTAGAAAACATTTTAAAGCGACTTTTTAAAATTTCAGTTTAAAAAAGAAAAAAATCCAAATTGTTTTTCTAAAATTCAAAACTCTTCCAGATCTGCCCTGGCCGTTTCAACGCATCCGAATGTCGCTTCAACATCTCCCGAGCCAAAGAATCATCGGCCCGTGTCAACGTCTGGCGTCAATTCGGAATCGCCACTTCCTACACCCTCGAATCCACGTTTTGCGGCTTCCACAAGGGACAAAATAGTGGATATCAAATTAGTACCAATGATTTGAAAGAAATCGGTCGTGACTTATTGCACTCGTTTTTAGAAATGATTAAAAATTAGTTTGGACTTGCCCTCTTGTGATTTTCTTTTCCCTTCTTTCTTGCACCATCCACATTTCTAGTTGAAATCCAATCGATCTCTCTTTCTTTTTGATTATGTCACCCATTTTTCTCTTATTTATGCGTAATAATTGTGAGTCATAATTTGTGACCAAAAAATGATACAAATAAATTATTTATTTTTTTAAATAGAATGAAAGACTATGGAAAATGAAATGGTTCTTTGGGACCCGAAAATTTTAGAATAGCAACCCGAAAAAATTTAGAAAAAATTATCTTCTTGGGGAAAGATGCATTAGATTCGTTTTTTCACAATATGGACAGATACCCGATTGGCGGGGAAGAGTTAGGGAGAGCATTGGAAGATAGAAGAATGTGGAAAATGTCCACGAGGTTATGGAGATGACGACGAGGAACACACCCACCTGAAAAAGTATGGATTTTGGAGGAAGAAAGTGCGCTCTATTGAGAATTTTTTACTGTTTTAAATTTAGATAGTAAGGTTTTATATTTTTTGGAGAACTATTATTTACTTCAAGAGCTTTACGATTTTAAACTGGAAAATAGGAAAGTGCGCTCTATTGAGATTTTTTTACTGTTTCAAGTTTAGATGGTAAAATTATATTTTTTTGGAAACCATTATTGATTTTACGAGCTCAACGATTTTGAACTTCTACTTTTAAATATAGAGATGACAATCAAAAAGGCACCGACCTGAAATTTTTGATTGAAAAAGTGCGCTCTATTGAGAATTTTTTACTGTTTTTAATTTAGATGGAAAGGTTTTATATTTTTTGGAAAACTATTACATTATTGATTTTAAGAGCTGAACGATTTGAAACTTCTATTTTTGCATCCAGACGCAATCGAAAAATTACCGAAAATGGAAGATAAGAAGATGGAATTTAGAAAATAAGAAATCGCGCACCATTGCGAATTTTTTTGCTGTTTCAAGTTTAGATGGAAGGGTTTTATATTTTTTGAAAAACTATTACTTCTTTCAACATCTTTACGATTTTCAATTATGAAATAGGAAATGCGCTCTATTGAGAATTTATTACGGTTTCAAAATTAAATGGAAAAATTATAAATTTTTGGAAAACTATTACTGATTTTGAGCGCTTAACGAACAACTAGAAAGAAGCTCATCTGAAAATATGGATTTTGAAGATAGAAGTTAGGAAAGTGCGCTCTATTGAGAATTTTTTACTGTTTTAAATTTAGATGGAAGGGTTTTATATTTCTTTGAAAACCATTATTTCATCTACATATGGTCCCATTAGAGCGAACTTATTGACGTTTGAAAGGCTTACTGTTTCAAATGAGACAAAGTTTGGTTTCTGTTTGAAAATAAGTCAATTTTGGATACTTCTCTATTCAGTATTATAAATTTTTTATATGTGTTTCTAGAGTAGTTTACCCAGTCTTGAAAGTCATGTTCCTAATATAAAAAATTGTGAATATTTTCAAGATTCGAAAGTTTTTCATAAATTGCTATCGAAGGTTTCAAAAACGTTCAAAATTTTACTGTTTCCAGAAACGGTAAACTTTTTTTTGACATCTCTATGGTCAATTTTTCTAGTGCAGATATTATGGACTACCAATACAATTTCACTTTAAATCTTCACTCACTGGATTCTTTCTAAATTGATACAGTGAAAGTTTAGAACGATCAAAACTACAAGCTACAGTACTGGCCAGAATGAAAGTGCGCTCTATCGAGAATTTTTTAACTGTTTTTAATTTAAATGGTAAAGTTTTCTATTTATTTGAAAACCATTTTTTCTTCTAGATTTTCCATGATTATTCATTCGATTGGACTTGAAATTCTGCTTCACTGTATTTATCATAAATATTGTTCTTTGGATCGTACTTACTGACCTTATATCAATTTGAAAGTTTAGTTTCAAAGTAGACCTAGATTGATTTTTGTTTGAGAATCAAGACTGCTTTAGACACAATTCTATTTATTCAGAAACATAATAATTTTTTTTGTGTATTTTTCGAGCAGTATTACTTTAAAAAAATACAACCAACGCAAATACAACCAACTTACTATTGCAGTTTCAAAAACGTTCAAAATTTTAGTGTTTCAAGAAACTGTGAACTTTTTTTGACATTTCATTGGTCAATCCTCCAACTGTAGATATTTCAGACTTCCTAATAAGAATGCAATAGCTATACTAATACGATTTCACAGGCCAACAATGAATTAATTCTAAATTGAAATAGTAAAAGTTTAGAACCATCAAAACTACAAGCTACAGTACTAGCTGAAAAGAATGGCGTTGTCAGTTGAAATAGTTCAACTTTGAGAATCTGAAAACTTGGTTTCCAGATATCCAATTTTTCTGAAAATTTGTGGGTGTTTAGAATATCTCAAGAACTCTATTTTTGTAGTTGGCACTTTTTCCATTAGACCAAAATCCAGTTTGTTAGGTCGCTTGGAAGACAAAAAAGCTCCAAAATGATCGAAATTTGAGATTACGTCAGTCAATCGGGCCTAGCTAACTGGATCGTGGTCTTATGAAAAAGTTGTCAACTACAAAAATAAAGCTCTTGGGTTGCTCTATACACCCACAAAATTTCAAAAAAATCGGACATTTGGAAACCACTTTTTCAGAGCCTCAAAGTTGATCTATTTAAATTTAAAACGCCATTAGTTTTGGCCAGTACTGTAGATCAATACTTTTTCACTTGGGAACAAGGAATTCTTTCTGAAGCAAGACAGTAATAGTTTAGAACCATCAATACTACTTTTTAGATACAGTAGGAAAAACAAAATGATTCACTATTTCAAGCTGGCTAATTGTAGAAAAACAGATCAGTCAGTTTCAGTACACTACTCGCCATATTCCAAGAAACATGCAAAAGTTTATACTGATTTTAGTAAATCTTTATGAGACATAAAACTTCAGACCTTAAAAAAGTTTGCTGTTTCGAGAAACAGTAAACTTATTTTTGGGAATTTCAAGATTCAATTTTTTACATACTTGTGATCCGGCCTTTTTCGGGCCTTCGCGGGCCTTTAATTTTCTCTATTTCAAATCTCATTTTTGGTCGATCTTTATACCAAAATGTAGAACTCGATGAGATCTATAAAATGGTACTGAAATCACTCCGATTGCCTATATCAGTTTTTGTCTAGAACTTGTAGAACACGCGGGCCGGCGTTTTCGGCCCGCATATTCTCGGCCCGGGTGTTTTACGAATTCTAGATAAAAACTGAGACAGGCAATCTGAGTGATTTTAATACCATTTCACAGATCTCGTCGAGTTCTACATTTTGGTATAAAGATCGACCAAAAATGTCGAATTTGAAATAGAGAAAATTAAAGGCCCGCGAAGGCCCGAAAAAGCCCGCATCACAAGTATGATTTTTTATGCCTCCCCGGTATGAAAAAATAGAGTTTCATAAAATTCAAATAATTAAAAACTATTATGGCAGTCTCCGTCAATGTCAGTCCTGGCCGAGTTTTCCGGATTTTTCGGCCGCGATATCTCGGCACGAAAACGCTACAGTAATCTATTAAAATTTAAAGGAACATATCCTGATTTTCAAGTCAGTTTTTTGATTTGTCATGTTTTTCGAACGATTTTCAATGAATCTTGAAGCGAAATGTTATTTTTTTCTCCGAAAATTACATTTCACTCCGAAATTTGTTGAAAAAACATGACAAATTAAAAAATTGGCCTGAAAATCAGAGTATGTTCCTTTAAATTTTAATAGATTACTGTAGCATTTTCGTGCCGAGATATCGCGGCCGAAAAATCCGGAAAACTCGGCCAGGACTGACATTGACGAAGACTGCCATAATAACTGAATATTCAGTAAGTACATCGACAAATTATTTTCTACCAACCTGATAAAACGCATGGGTCCAAGCGGGTAACATCGAAGCGCCAGCCAAGAAAGAAGTGAATGCGGCAAGTGTAACAGGTCCAACTCCTTTCGACGTGGCTTCTCTTATTCGATGTTCAGCACATCCGTGCTCAGGAAGAGCGGCTCCGTAGTGGAGAGTGTAGTCGAATGAAAGACCAACGACAAGGACTAGAATAACGGCTTCGAGTACTCCAAGTACCCATCCCAAAAGTGTTACGATTGCGGAGGATGTGAAAATGACTCCGGCTATTGTGACCACGGCGGCGATTGCCTGGAAATTGGAGAGATAAAATAGTGTCTGATTTTGTATTATTCAGTCGTCGACCCCTGAGCCTCCGCAACAACGACACTCCGCAAGGACTTAGTGCGCGTTGTTTAACGTAAATCGACACAGGCTTTCGAAAAACCGTTTTTCAGCCAGTTTATTGATGATTTTAGTAATTTCCTAGACTCAAAGTTCGAGTTTAGTGATTTATTTGAAAGCTTGTGTCGATTTACGTTAAACAACGCGCACTAAGTCCTTGCGGAGTGTCGTTGTTGTGGAGGCACAGCGGTCGGCGACCGAATAATACTGAATTTGAAATATTTTTTCGTTTTTTTAAACTGTTAAAACTGTTTCAAAAAATTTAGATAAGATTTATGTGTTAGAAAATTTCGTTTGTTTATTTTTAAAATGGATCTGACCGTATAACTAAATTTGATTTTTTTTTTCAAAATTGAAACGTTTTTTTTTTACTTTTTCAAATTACTCTACTCACCTGAAATTTCAACTGAATGAAGGCAAAAATAGCCACAAAAACCAACGATCCAACGACTGAACTCAAGCAATCCTGTACTATCGAGCTCAACAAGTCGAACCTGCAGATCGAACTTTAGATTACTGTAGTGTGTTACCATTCTTACCAAGTACTCATCAACCACCATTCCGGGGCCCACCATCCATTATCCGGTTTTGTCATTTCTAACATTTCAAAAGATTTTGAGAGTTTCGAAAATCGATGATTGTATTTGAGAGTGGTTGGCAGCATTGCTGTGTATCCGACGAATGCGAAAGTTTGATTGTCGAAAATCGGAGTGTCGTTGTAGGAAGTTGGAAGGAAGGAAGTGGAATTTCGGAGGCAGAAATCGAGATAGGAATCGGAGAAGAGAGGGTTCGACATGTTGCAGCACAGGAATCTGGAAGTGCGACGTTTCGAAAGTGTGACGTTTCAAATTTTCGAAATATCGCGAAACCACAAAAAACCAAAATTCCCCAGAAAAAATTCCAGTTTCAAAACCAACTTACACTTCAAGTATTTTCTTACTGCACAGTATTCTGTAGATAATCATAGCTTCAAATTTTGGACTACAGTACCCCATTTCCCAACTCACCCCCTCGCACACGGATACTTATGACTCCAATCCAAGAATCGTTCTGGCCAGAATTTCAGTTGATGATTCACGAATGGAAGTTGTCGGGTTTTTTCCAAGGATCTTGCGATTTTGTGAACATCTCTGGAGGTTTTTAGAGAGAACAGTGGATCGGATCTGAAAAATGTTGAGTTCTAGAATTTTGAAAAAAAATTTTAAGATCGCTTTGAAATACCGCAAAAACGAGTCGAAACGGATCATTTTGAAGCGAGTTATGAGCGTTTGAAGTTTCAGTAAGAGACGCAGAGAAAGCAGACACTCTCGTTGTCAAAGAGACGCAGAGAAACGAGACAGTGTCTGCGTCTCCCCTAAAAACTTCAAACACTCGTAACTCACTTTAAAATGGTCTGTTTTTACTCGTTTTTGCAATAGAAGTTTCAATTAAAGTTTCTACGCAAAAAAAATGCTGTTTCCAAAAATTTTGATTTTCCATTGTGCTCTCACTTTCTAATCGTCTCGTTTTCTTCGAACTCGTCTCACCTCCACTCATCTATACGCCCTCCCTCTCCCCTCTCCGCCGACGGAGAGATGGCCGAGCGGTCTAAGGCGCTGGTTTAACACAGGTGATTCGTGACTTATCAATTACAGATTAAAAGGTATAAGGCACCAGTCCCTTCGGGGGCGTGGGTTCGAATCCCACTCTCTTCAGTTCTCTTTTTTTTTGTTTTTTTTCACTTACCTCAATGGTGTTGTAGCATTTGCACGGAACGTTGACAAGGAATAAACCGGTTCCACACCCCAGACTAGACGAGAAGTCAGAGGAAGGGCGATTTTTGAGGAGACGAATTCAAAGTTACGCTCAGCGTTGTTGTCGTACCTGAAAGATGAAATTTGTAAAATAAAAAGGGATTGAAGTTACCATTCATGTAAATTATCGGAAGTGAAAAGTTGAAGAGGATTGTATTCGGGAAGATGGAGACCCTGGTAGGTGATGGCTGCTCCGCCAATAGCCACGATGGAAAGTAGAGCCATTAGAAGATAACGACCCTGAAAATTAATGAAACTTTTTTTCGGTTTCAAACTTTTTATGATGTAAGCAAAATTATAAAATCTTAATGTTTGTAGAATATGTATTGTTTCCAGTTTCAGATTCCTCAGCCTTCTAATTTTATTATGCTCAAAGTAGGATTACACTATTTTTTTTTCAAATGATCGTCCCAATTCCATTATTTACGAAAATAACAATATTTTTGCCCAAAAATCGTTAAAACTCGAAAAAATCGATTTTAAAATTTCGCACCGTTGTTTCTAATGCACCTAATTTGACTCGAAACAGACCATTTTAAAGCGAGTTATGAACGTTTGAAGTTTTCGTGAGAGACGCAGACACTGTCTCGTTTCTCTGCGTCTCTTCGACAGCGAGGGTGTCTGCTTTCTCTGCGTCTCTCACGAAAACTTCTAACGCTCATAACTCCCTTCGAAATGCGTCTTGAGCAGCGATATTAGGTGCATTCGATTCAGCGAAAAATTCTACATTGACTGAAATAGGTGAGAAAACATTCGGTTGATAACCGATTTTCTCGAGTTTTAACGATTTTTGTGCAAAAATATTGTTATTTTCGCAAATAATAGAATTGGGACGATTATTTGAGAAAAAAAGTGACTGTAATCATGCTTTTAAAATCCCACCTGCACCAGAACATGCGGCAAGAGCACATAGAGCAAGTGCGAAAAAACCGATCGGTATGGAAATTTGAATCCGGTGAAGCAATCCAGGTGTCTAAATTTGTTTAAAATTATTAACAGAAATAGGAAAGGGCTAAAGGTACCTGTGTTGGATAAGGAGAAACGCCGGTAAGAACGAGACAACCATAAAGTAGTTGAAGATTACGGTAACACCGGCGAACAGTCCGAAGCAGCTGAAATATAAGGTAAAAATGGCTCCGCGACGTTTCGAAAGTGTGTCGTTTCAAAAGCAAAAGTTGCACTCATGCGAAACGTCACACTTGCGAAACGTCACACTTGCGAAACGTCACACTTGCGAAATGTCACACTTTCGAAACGTCACACTTGCGAAACGTCACACTTTCGAAACGTCACACTTGCGAAACGTCACACTTGCGAAACGTCACACTTGCGAAATGTCACACTTTCGAAACGTCACACTTGCGAAACGTCACACTTGCGAAACGTCACACTTGCGAAACGTCATCTTTACGCCAGACTTACCGAAAAACGATGACGTTCGAAGTGATGTTGATGAAAAATGGGACTACTGTAGAGAAGCAGGTGAGGAACATTGTGAACGAGGTGTGCGTGAGGAACTGAAATTTAAAAAATTCAGTCTCAAAGATTTGAAAAACTGTTTGATGTTGTTGTGAAAAATATTTTGCTTCAAAAAAAATTTTCGAAAAAAAATTTTTTTCTGGAGCGATTTCAACAGTTTTTAGAAATTATTCACTGTTTCAAAATTCGTATTTTTTCGAACTCTAGTTAATTAAAAGTACTGTCATATGTTGATAATGAGCTCAATTGATTCGATGAACAAAAATTACACTCTCTATATTTTTTTGGGATTTCAACATGTCTGAAATAAGACGTCCTTTCTCCTTTTTTTTGGTTTCGAAATGTCTTCTGATATCTACAGTACCCTCTGAAACTTACAGAATGAAAAGTGTCTTCATTCAAGTGGTTTGGAAAATTCGACTTGAGCAAGAAAGCATCGTCCGATCCAATTGCAATCAGAAGAACAAATGTGACCAAATTCAAAAGTGGAAATTCGTCGGTGAAGAGACTGTATACTCCGAGGGCTCCTAGAATATGTAAAATTGAGTTTTTGATACTTCATGAAGCTTCAGACTTGGAGTTTTCTGACCCGTTCAAAATTTTACAGTTTCAAGAAACTGTGATTTTTTTTGATATTTCAATGGTCAATATTCCGCTGTTGACATTAACGACTTCATAACAACTTGACTAGCAAAAAGGTAAAAAAAAGTTTTTTTAAGAAACAGTGAAAGTTCAGAACCATCAAGACTACAAACTACAGTACTGGCCAAAAGGAATGGCGTTTTTAGTTAAAATATGTCAAATTTAAGGGTCCGAAAAATTGGTTTCCAGATATCCAATTTTTCTGAAATTTTGTGGATGTATAGAGCAACTCTAGAACTCTATATTTGTAGTTGACAACTTTTTCATAGGACCACAATCCAGTTAGTTACGTCGCGTAGAAGCTAAAAAGCTCCAAAATAGTCGAAATTGGCACTGCCATCAGTAAAAATGGCCTAACTCACTAGATTTTGGTCCAATCAAAAAGTTGTCAACTACAAAAATAGAGTTCTTAAGTTGCTCTATACATCCACAAAATTTCAAAAAAATTGGATGACTGGAAACCACTTTTTCAGATGCTCAAAGTTGAGTTTCAGCTGAAAACGCCAGTGCGCGCATTCATTTTGAGCAAAACTGTAATTTTCAGCTTTCTGAAAATAACAATCCGTTTTTTTCCCAACGTTGAAATTTTTTTGCTTTTCACTGATTTTTGACTGTTTCTCAAGTTAGTTATGTACTTTTTGAAATTTTCATTAAAATAATGAAAAAAACTTAGACTCACTAACAATTCAAATCGTTCCCTAAGCCCATCTTCCCCATCTTGAACCAATTGTGGAACAGAAAATCAATGTGAAAATTCCCAAATCTTTCAATGAGCTAATGCTTCACACCACCAAAAATATTGCTGTTACGGAAAACACTAATTTTTTTTGAAATTTCACTGTTCAATACCGATCCGGAATCTCCAAGAACTACGATTTCATCGAATTCAGATGATAAAAGACTGATTGAACTTTTACTTTTTCTTCCACGTTTGCACTGAAACTGACTGATTTCTTTTTCTACAACTATCAATTTTAAAACAGTGAATTATTCCGTTTTCCGCACTGTACTGTACTGGAAAAAAGAAAGACGTTTTCAGTTGAAATAAGTCAACTTCAAGCGTATGAAAAAGTGTTTTTCAGGTATCCGTTGTTTTTGAAATTTTGTGAATGTATGGAGCAACTCAGAAACTCTATTTTTATAGTTGACACCTTTTTCAAAGGACCACGATCCAGTTAGTTAGATTGCGTGGAAGCCAAAAGACTCCGAAATAGTCGAAATTAACACTGACGTCAGTAAACTTGATCTAGCTAACTAGATCGTGGTCCAATCGAAAAGTTGTCAACTACAAAAATCGAGTTCTTGAGTTGCTCTAAACATCCACAAAATTTCAGAAAAATCGGGTATCTGGAAATCACTTTTTCAGACCCTCAAATTTGACCTATTTCAACTGAAAACGTCCTTGTTTTTGGCCAGTACTGTACAATGTGGAAAACAGAATAATTCACTGTTTTAAAATTGATAGTTGTAGAAAAATAAACCAGTCAGTTCCAGTACATAATCCACCTTTTTTTTTGAGAAATTGTGAGTCCTAATGCTTCACACCACCAAAAATATTGCTGTTACGGAAAACAGTAATCTTTTTTTTTTTGAAATTTCACTGTTCAATCCCGATCCGAAATCTCCAAGAACTACGGTTTCATAGAATTCAAATGATGAAAAAATAATTTAACTTTTAGTAAATATGAACTTTCAGTAACTACTCCATATAATATTCACTGATTTTGTTCATAGCACGGTCTCCTCGATTCAAAATTCAAACTGCAAGCTACAGTAAGACGAAATTAAAAATTTTTGCAGGGCAAGTCGAGGACGATTTTTAACGGCGTTTTTCGTGTAAAAACTTGAACAAAAGTAGTTTCTAAAAATTATTCAGTGTATTTACTGTAATTTTATTGATATTTGTTATGCTTATTGTCGACATATTTCCCGGGCAACAAGTTTTAGTATGCGGAACACAAAACTCCTCTTTCAATTCTGCATATTTCTTGTAAAAGAATTGAAATAACATTTTCTACAAATTGTATTAGGAAAATTTCAAATTGGAGCATTAGTTTTCAGCAAAATGTGAAAAAAAACTGTACAAAAATGCAGTTTGGGGTTAAAATTGAGCTTCAACTAATACTGTTTCAAATAAAATCAAGAAAATATATCTAGAAAAAAAAATTAATTTGAGTGATTTGATTAGTTTAGATTAATTGACTTAATACATAGAATATAACTTTTTCTCTGCGTTATTCCATTTTTTTGAAAAAAGCGAATTAGAAATTTATACCAACGTTTTTTTGAACATAATACTGATATTTTTCGTTTTTTGGAATGGAAACTGCTCAAGTTTCAAAGAATGACATAATCCGAGTATTTCAAAATCTCAGAATTTAAGAATTTGTATAGTTCATCGGATTCTATTCGAGATTTACTGATTTAACTGCATCAGATTCCAGTCGAGATTCTTAGATTTCTCTCAAAGTTTCACAGAAACCGCAAAACAAATTTCCACTCACCAACAACCGAAAGAGCCAACAGCAGGATCACCACAAAGGCATACAGCAACGATTGAGAGTGTACAGCAACAACCTGCACATCAAATTTTGGGTTACTGTAGGGGGATACTGTACTTACAATCATAACTAGTCCAGCAGCCAAAAGAGCAAGAATCGAGTCACGGAGAGCTGCAGCAAGTAGGCGGTCTCTTTTCACATCCATTAGGAGGCCTAGAAATGTTTAGTGGAAAACTTTGGCTCCGCGACATTTCGCAAGTGCTATGTTTCAAAAGCAAAACGTTATATCGCACTTTCGAAATGTCGCGGAGCCAAAATTTCGAACTCTTTTCCTAAAAATCAATACCTTTCAATTCAAACTTGCTCTTCTTCGAATAATCAATAATCGAAGTTTCCAATGCATCATACAGTACCACATCAACTGGAATATTCTGTGTTATATATCCAGTCAAAGTGAAAACCGGCAAAAAAGTGTTGACCAAAAATGGAGAATCTTCTCGATTCTTCGGAAGAAGCCGGTAGAATAAATCGTGCATTATTTGAGATGAGCATTCCTCGGGGAGTTCTGAACCAAGTATTTGTGGTTTTAAAGGCGCATAGAGTATACGGTACCTCGACAAGTTGCACACTGTCCTTGACATTTCTCATTACGGCATTCGAATATCGGAGTACGGTATTTCCAACAGTTGTCGATGGTCTTGCGGACTATTTTGATGTCGGACTGAAAATGGAAAAAGATGCAGAAATAACTGTATGAGTAATAAAGTGATCAAATGAGTTTTTAAAGTAGGAAAATGAAACAGAAACTTCTTGAAAGTAGAGATTTTTCACTGCGTATTTTTTCGCTGTTATTTTTATTGGCATAGCTTGAAACGGTAAATTATTGGAGAAATTTTGTTCTGTTCCAAAGGCTCAAGACTACAGTAGTCCGTCATTTGGTTGAAAATGATATGATGGATTGTCTACGCGACTTTTCGAAACCCGATTTTTTGAAACCGTAAATTATTTGTTCAAAAAAGAAGTTTTTTTTTGTTTTTTTGCCAATTTTCACATTGAAAATCTTCAAATTGTTTAGTTTACAAAACTATACATATTACAAAATTAATATAGAATTTGACTAGCAGTGCAATTTCACTTGAAAAATATGAATTATTTTTGAATAGAAACAGTGAAAGTTTAGCGCCAACTACAAGATAAAATTACTGGTCAAAATGCCGTTTTCATTTGAAATAGGTAAACTTTGAGGGTCTGAAAAAGAGGTTTCCCGTTATCCGAATTTTCTAAAATTTTGCGAAAGTATAGAACAACTCAAGAACTCTATTTTTGTAGTTGAAAACTTTTTCATAGGACCACAATCCAGTTAGTTAGGCCCCGTCGAAGTCAAAAGGCTCCAAAATTAGACAGTGTTCGAGTCGACTCGGCCTAACTAACTAGATAGTGGTCCTATTAAAAAGTTGTCAGATACAAAAATATAGTTCCTTAGTTGCTCTATACACCCACAAAATTTCAGAAAAATCGGATATCTGGAAACCATTTTTTTAGACGCACAAAGTTGACCTATTTCAACTGAAAACGCCATTGATTTTGGCTAGTTTTGTAATATTTGTTCAATGAAGTTTTCCGGTTTCAAAAATCTTCAGTAAACATGAAAAATTTTACACTGATCCTACTTCGCAGAAACATTGTTTTCAAATCATAAACTCTAAATAAATTTCCAAACGGAAACAGCAATAATTTTCAGGAAACAGTTCTAAAAAAGTTACTGTTTCAAAAAATTCCCATTTCATCATCTCACTACTTCTAGTGTTACTTTCATTATTCATAACAAACCTCATCCAACTCCGTACAATTAACTCTCAAATTCGGTGAAATACACGCGAACATGTTCGCAACACTCCAAATATTTCGATACGGTGTGAAGGCGTCAAATCTTGATAATGGTTTCGAGATATTCGGTTGCATTTGACATAGTTTATCCAAGAATTTCAAATCAAAAATGGAATCGTAGTTGGGTACTTCGAGGACGACTTGGGAGAGATGGTCCACTGCAAAAAAAGTTGGAAATTTTCTACCTCATTCAAGTGTGAATAACTCTTTTCAAGGGTATTGGGTAAAAATACAGTCTACATAAAAAAAGCTCCTCATTAAAAAAGCTATCGATTGGTATAAAAATCGTTAAATTTTATCAAAAATTAACAGAGTTACGTCTTCTGTTGTCAAAAAGTTGCCGATTTTGGCAACTTTTTGGCAGCAAAACGCGTAACTCTGTTAATTTTGTAGCAAATTTTACGATTTTTATACCAATCGATAGCTTTTTTAATGAGGAGCATTTCTTATGTTGACCGATTTTCTATCCAATTGTCCTGAAAAAAGTTATACACATTTGCAAATAAAAAAACTCACTCAACGGAATCGGAGAATCGTAACACGCCACTTGATTTATCGCGGATAACAAATTATCCGCCCAACTTCTTCGAACTCTTTTTTTGCTAACTGGCTGGACGGATGGTTGTTGAACATCTGTGTCAATCGGGCGGGGATTTGAAAATTGGATTCGATTACTGTACATTAGGGTCGGTTGCATCCGAGCCCATGCTAGACGGGGACCCGAGAGTACTGTATCTTTTGTGTCGAAGCCCTGGAAAAAACGGTTTTCTAGACATGTAGATTCTGTGCAGCTCATAAATTTGGATTGTGCTTTTTTGAAAGTTGTGAATTTGAAACGGGGATTTTTAGAAAGACCAAAAACTCAGGAGCATGAAAATCTGCATTACTGTAAGTTTTGCATTCGATTGAAACAGAAAATATTTACAAAATTCTAATGTATTCAGTCTAAAAAAAAAGGCTCTGCGACATTTCGAAAGTAAGACATTTCGAAAGTGCGACGTTTCGAAATTGCGACGTTTCGAAAGTCCTCAGAATGGTTTGAAACTATTTCTGTCGCACTTGTGAAATATCGTACTTTCGAAATGTCTTACTTTCGAAATGTCTTACTTTCGAAACGTCGCACTTTCGAAACGTCACACTTTCGAAACGTCACAATTTTGAAATGTCGCGTAGTCCAAAATTTGATATGTAGCTCAATGTCAATGAATCTTGATTTTTAAAATTCCAGTATTTTTGAAACTGTAAAATTATCTTTTTTTATTTTTAGTTTCAAGAAATGGCTCCGCAACGTTTCGCAAGTGTGATGTTTCGAAGGTCTCTAATGTTTGAAATATTTTCTTTCGAAACGTTCCACTTTCGAAATGTCGCGGAACCAAAAAGCAAGCATGTGATCGCCGATGAATTTTGATCAAGAATTTTCGGTATTTTTGAAACAGATTTTTTTATTTAAAGTTTCAGTTTCAGAAAAATGGCTTAGCGACATTTTGAAAGTATGACGTTTCGCAAGTGTGACATTTTGAAGTGTCAGCCGAAATTTTTGCCTCCGAAACGTCACACTTTCGAAACGTCGTACTTTCGAACTGTCGCGAAGGCCAAAAAGTATCAGCTCAATGTCGATGAATCTTGCTAAAATATTTTCAGTATTTTTGAAACTGTAAAATTATTTTTTTTACTTTCAGTTTCAGAAAAATCGCAAATACTTCAAATGATTGGCGAAAATAATGTCCTCCATTTTTCTGATTCCCGGTAAAATACAAGAAATTTGAAGCTCATAATTATTTTTTCAAAAAAAAAAAAGAAATTCAGCATCTACAGTAATCAGTACAGTAACCTGTATGCAGTAATCACATTACATCATCTACAGTAATCACTAATTTTCAGTTTGATTTTCAGGTAAAAAAACAAAATTCTTTAAAAATTTTCAGTTTCAGAAATATACCATCTACGGAAATCATGAAAACCTGTAGTAATCACTCATATTACAGGATTTCCAGTAAAAAATCAAATTTTTTGAAAAAAACTTTTTCAGTTTCAAAAAATCTACAGCATCCCTAAATGACATATCAAACTGTTTGATCTGCAATTCCTGTTGGATTTTCTAAAGTTTTCCATTTCCAATCTTCCCTTCAAACATCAAACTATAATATAATTTGTTGCCTAAAATTTTGTGTATTTTTTTGTGTAATAAAACTGAAATCTTTTCTTCTTTCTTCCCTGATAACCCATCCAATTTATATCTCCAGAGAAAACCGGATTCTAGTCACCATTTCACTTTTTTATGTGTATAGTTTGAATCATCAGAATTCAGATGCTTGACGCCATCTGAGGATTCAGAATCCTTCGATTTTCCCATATCGTAATATCATTTGACCTGCTTTATAACTGATCCTATCTACTTTTTCTCACATATTCGGGAATATTCCGTGTCAAAACGGAATGAAAGTAGAGAAATAGTGTGGAATTTCGAGAGAAGCAGAGAAAATGGGAAATTCTCTTTTTTTTGCTTTTCCGCGACAAAACACTTGTTCAATTGACTGTATTCATGGTTTCGCAATCATAAAACCGTCTCACTTTTTCTTTTTTTTCTATTCAAGAAAAAAAGAGAAAAGACAGGAAGATTTGAGATTATGCATTGGCAATTGCAAGAAGAAAACTTGAAATCGGAAAGATTAGAGAGTATGGAAAATCGAGAGGATTAGACACAGTGAAAACCTTCTTCTTCGAGGAATACCGGTTATTTTTCATGTGTTTAAACATGAGAATTACAAAATAAATACGAATTTTTCTGTATTTGTACAATGTACTTTTTATAAGATTTTAGAACTCCCCGTTCCACTCAAAAGTTCAATTGAGAATCATAAAGTGTGACCCTCTCTTGTATTTATGAGATTTCTCGAGGTCACACTGAATTCAACCTTGGATTTCTGGGAGGGATTAGGAGACTTATCTTACTCTGAAGAATATGTCTCTTTCTCAAGATTTTTGGTAGTTCTACACAAGTTATTTCAAAACTTTTAGAAAAAACAAAAACCCACAATCTCTGCATTCTGTGACAATCGAATCGGAAAGAACCATAGTAGCCCGAATGGGATTACTGTGGTTATCAGCAGGGGAATAATCAGGAAAAGAGTAGGATGACGATAGAGTGATCGACTGTAGAGACGACCGACACGTTCGATCATCTGAATGTGTGTATGTTTGAAATAGAAGAGGAATGGATAAATTCTTTGTGGAAGACACAGAATGACCACTCCGATGGACGGAAGGAAAGTGAAAGGAACAGAGACATAGAGCGGGAGGTGCAGACATAGTAAGCCGGCTAATGGTCGGCTAAACCTGCGCGGTGACGATGCGGGGAACAGTGAACGACGAATTCGTTCGACTCGCGGAGGGGGTGCTGCCTGTAAAAAGATCCCAAGATGAATAATACAAGCTTTAATAAAGTTTATAAGGCGAGGGTGATCAACAGTCCGCCTGCACCTAAGACAATTATATAAAAGTGAACAATGGGGTCCAGGTAAAAAAGTGGGGGGAATGTGAATTTAAAAAAAGGGGAAGGGGTAAACATTGGATAGTGTTGGGGGACGAGAAACGAGGCACGTAAAATTTGACAGGTATAGATGTTAACAGAAGTTCTACCAAGCTTCTTCGTCCTGTTGCGCTGATTCGCGTCCTCCTCCTGAAGCGCCATAGTTTTGTCCGGCAGCCTCGAGCATCCATTCTGGAACATTCTGTTCGGCGTCAGCAAGAACCTTCAGAAGATCATGAAGCAAATTGCAGTCTTCTTGGATAAAGCTTGTAGCTCTTCCAGCGTTACCGACACGTCCGGTTCTGAAAAAAATTACTTTTGACTATATTGGATACTATTTTCCTAACCTTCCAATACGATGAATATAGTCATCAATGCTGTCTGGCATGTCGTAGTTGATAACGTGATCAACTCCCTTGATGTCGAGACCACGTTCAGCGACGGCAGTAGCAATGAGAACTGGCTTACTTCCGTTACGGAAGTGTCTGAGAGCTTCGGAACGTTCCCTTTGTTCACGCGCACCATGAATCTGAAACACGGACATAGCCATTGCTGCATAATTCCAAACGAACCGTGATAGCCGGCACCTGAGCACTGGACAGGATAGCAGCCAACGTATCAGCCATTGCTCGTTGAGAGACGAATACAATAGTCTTCTTGGTGTAAACTTCGGCGTCTGCAAGGAATTATTTAGCATGATAACTGAATAAACTCTTACTTTTCGATGCTGTATAAGTATCGATGTCCACTCCGAGCAAATCGAGGAGTTTGTCCTTCTTCTCGCTTCTATCGCACTTCTCGAACTCTTGCACAACGCACTTGTTGGCAGCACCAATCTTATCGATGGTGATCATGGAATAGTTATCTCTGAGGAAACAACGAGCAGCATCTTGCACACTATCCGGGAAAGTAGCACTGAACATGAGGGTTTGACGGCTCTCCTTCGGTGGCATGTTGTCGTAGTTAACAATAGTCTCGATGTCACTACCGAATCCCATTGCGTCGATCATACGATCAGCTTCATCAAGAACAAAGAAGCGGCACTTATCGAGCTTGATAATACCTTCCTCGCAGAAGTGCTTGATTCTTCCGACAGTTCCAACGATGATAGTTGATCCTTTTTCAATTTGCATCTTGTTGTGTCCAACAGCAATACCTCCGTAAACAGGCTTGATCTCCATCATAGTTTGATACGCAAACTTTCTTCCTTCATTGTAGATCTGATCAGCGAGTTCGCGAGTAGGAGTCAAGATGATGCAACGTGGATAGCATCCGCCTTCTCCAGCTGTGTTCAAGTCATTATCATCCACGAGACGAGACATGATTGGAAGAAGGAATGCAGCAGTCTTTCCTGAACCAGTTTGAGCGCAAGCCATGATATCGTGTCCATCGCGAATGAGCGGAAGAGCGTACTGTTGGATCGGAGTCGTCTTGTTGTAACCAGCGTTACGGACGTTTCTCAGCATCGTGTCACCCAGCTTAGCATCGTCGAAGTTTCTGCATGCTGGTGGTTTGACAGACTTTCCGCACGAAGTAACTAGAACTTCGGCATCGAAGAACTTATCGAACATAAGACCTTCCGCGATCTTTTGCAAGTTAAAAATATCTTCCATGGTTTCTTCTTGCGGAATGTATGTCGCCTTTGGTCCTTCTCCCTCGACTCCTTCTCTTGGCTTTCTTGGATTTGTGCATTCATTGGAACGATGACCCTGCTCTCCGCAGTTGAAACAACCGCGTGGTGGTTCCGGGCAATCAGACGAACGATGACCTTCTCCTCTGCAGTTGAAGCACTTCATTGGACCGCGTTCCTCACCACCGCCAAAACCTCCATCACCGCCGAAGCCACCACCTCCGAATCCTTCCTCGTTGCCTCCTCCGAAGCCGCCACCGCCACCTCCAAATCCACCGCCGTTGCCTCCGAAACCTCCAGAAGCACCTCCGAAACCGCCGCCACCTCCACGGTTTTCACGCGGCTTTCTTTCCTCTGGGCATTCACGAGATTGATGTCCAGGTTGGTTGCAGTTGTAGCAGTCTGTAAAAAAATGGTTGGAATGCATATTAATGAAATATCTCACTTCTTGGTGGTCCTCCTTCTCTTGGTCTACGTGGCTCTGTGCACTCGTTCGACCGATGGCCTGGCTGCTGGCAATTGAAACAATCTGAAAGTATTGCGGTTGCATTCAAGCATTTTCTTTTTAACTCACTATTGTTTCGCTCTCCTCGTTCTCCGCCTCCTCCGAAGCCACCGCCGCCAGATTCACCTCCGAATCCCGAGTTTCCACCACCGAATCCAGAGCCTCCTCCGCCACCGAAGCCGCCAGAGTTTCCTCCAAATCCAGAGCCGCCGCCAAATCCACCAGACTTCGCTCCACCGAATCCTCCGCCGGAGTTGCCATCGGAGTTACCTCCAAATCCACCTCCGCTTCCGCCGAAACCGCCACCGGAGTTACCACCGAAGCCGCCGCCGGAGTTGCCTCCACCGAAGCCAGAGCCTCCGCTACTTCCGAAACCACCGGACTTTGCTCCACCAAATCCACCTCCCGAGTTGCCATCAGAGTTGCCTCCGAATCCACCTCCGCTAGATTTGGCACCGAAGCCTCCTCCAGAGTTACCGCCGAAACCAGTCGACTTTGCACCGAAACCTCCGCCCGAAGCCGGCTTAGCTGAAAAAATTGAGATGAAGCTGAAAAAGCGAAACCTCAGACTTACTTTCTCCAGCCGAATCAGCCCATGGATCCGACATTTTATTAATTTATTGAAAATTTGAAAATGCAGGAAATTCACGAAACAGAAAAAATCTGAAACAGTTTCGAAAAATGGCCTAAAATTTTCGAAAATTGCACCGCGCATGTACTGTAGTCGAAGCGCGTGGCGAGACCAACAAGGCCGATAAGCACATGTTCCTTTAAATTTTGTTTTTTTTTCACAATTTATTTTTGCCCCAAATCAGCTCTTTTCAGACGAATTTCCTGAAAAAATAAAAAATTTTGTGAAGAAAATTTCAGCAAATCCTCTCAAGATAAATTTCAGCAAAAAAATCCATATAAAAATCCGAAAAATCGATCCTGAATAGTGGAAAATAAAGCAAAAATCTTCTTTTTTTGAGACGGATTTCCAGAAAAAAAATATGAAATTTCATAAAGGGAATTTCAGAATGCCTTCTCAAAATAAAATTTCAGCAAAATATTCATCTAAAAACCCAAATATCCATGAAACCCCAGAGGAAAACAAAGAAAAAATTAAAAATTCATATTTTCGTGCCCTCCAATAAAATCCAAATCACAATCGAAACAAAACGCCTCCCTCGCACTATTTTGAATTTCGCCGTCTTCCTTTGTTCGAAAAAAGAACAAAATTTCGTTGACAAAAACCAGAGGGCAGAACTATGTTCGACAAAGATATTCACACTGAGCCCTGGTATCATGGACTGCTTCCTCGAGAGGATATTAGGGTATTTTACTGTTCAGAAGCGAGAATTAAATTCTAAATTCAGGCGATGCTTCGTAAAACCGGTGATTTTCTAATCAGAAGTACAGAGCCGAAGCAGGGAGAAGCACGTCAGTATGTGTTGTCAGCGATGCAAAACGAAGAGTTGGAAGACGCCGGCGTCAAGCATTATGTGATGCGTGTGAACGATAAAGATCAGATATTCCTGGAGACGAAGGGTTTCGAGACGATCACTTCTCTTGTGAATTACTACATGACCACCAAAGATCCAATCAAGAAAATGACAGTTCTGAAAACTCCGATTGTAAAGCAAGACTGGGAAATTGAGCATTCTCAAGTGGAAATGGTGAAAAAATTGGGGGAAGGAGCGTTCGGCGAAGTCTGGAAAGGGAAAATTACGATGAAAAATGGGAAAGTTGAGGATTGTGCAATCAAAACGGCGAAATTGGAGTCATTGAATAAAGAGCAAATCAAAGAGATTATGCGGGAAGCTCGTTTGATGAGAAATCTAGATGTAGGCTTCCTGAAAATTTTCAGATCCATCAGAGACCCCATTTCAGCACCCAAATGTTGTGAAATTCTTCGGAGTTGGTGCAGGACAAGAGCCTCTTTACGTTATCATGGAGTTGGCAGATTGTGGAGCACTTGACTCGTATCTTCAGAAGAATTCGAATCTTCCACCGGCAAAGAAAATGGAAATGATTTATCAAGCGGCGTGTGGAATTGGATATATGCATGAGAAGAAGCTGCTCCATCGTGATATTGCTGCGAGAAACTGTTTGTATGGAGGTGGTCAAGTCAAAATTGCCGATTTCGGACTGTCTCGAGAAGGCGTCACTTATCAGATGGAGATGACGAAGAAGGTTCCGATTCGATGGTTGGCACCGGAGACGTTGAAGACAGGGATTTATAGTCAGAAAACTGATGTATTTGCGTTTGGTGAGACAAGGCGCGATCGAAATCAAAAAATTTTCACGTACTTTTTTCGAAAAAAAAATAAAAATTAACGAAAAGTCATCGTTTTTTAGCAAATTTTTTTTCCGATTTTCCGAAAAAGTCTGAACTAGATCTTCTGGAAGTATCTGGAATATCGAAAATTGCAGGAATCATGTCCTGGGAAATCAGTGAAAACGGAAAAGAGCCGTATCCAGATATGCGTGTAGCCGAAGTCGTTCCACAGGTCAAAAACGGATACCGAATGCGATTTGATCCGGTTTTTGTGGATTTCCGTTTCGGTGACTATGTCACGAAGCACTGTTGGGCTGAGAATCCGGAAGAGCGTGTTCTGATGACGGACGTCATCAGATTCTTGCAGACGACGTTCGGAATGAAGCCAGTGATTCAGGCGTGCCCGTTTAAGGAGCAAGAAATGAAGACAATGAAGGCGATTTCGACGAAGCGGAAGGAGAAGAAGGAGAAGAAGAAAAAGGATAAGGTGAGAAAAAAGATTCGGAATTTGGCAATTATTCTGAATTTCTTTATTTTCAGAATGCAACGCAGACAAGAACGGAGGATCATGACAAGGTTTAGAGAACTCTTTCTCAAAAATGGACAATAAATTCTGTATTTTTAATTTTTTAAAACGTGAACTGTTCTTTCGAAGATTCTTGAATTGTCATCGTTTTCTTGGATTTTCAATATTTTAAAAATTTGAAAAATCCAAGTCCAGATTATTCATTACCTCACAAATCGTTTGGCTGATTTGCTGACAAGTAAGTCTCCGGATTTTCTCCGAAATAAAAGGATCTTCTGATTCTTTAGGATCAAAAGAATGGACAAAACAAAAGCATCGAAGAAACCAACGCCAAGTTTGAGAACCAAGAAGAAGGGCACCGATCGGCAGAAGTCGACGTCGCGGCCGAGTAGTTGCGCGTCGAAGAACGCTTCGAGTACGAAGCAAGCGAAGAAGGATCCGAGTCAACACTCCAAAAGAGAGAATAAGAATGCGGGAAGAAGTGTGATGGTGATGGATCGGGAGCCGGTCACTGATAATGATAATAAGAATAAGAAGGTGGCACCGCCACCGAAAAAAGAGATGAAAAAGAAGGCGATGTCGGCGGAGGCGGAGAAGAAGTTGGATCGTACCCAGGACGATGTTCCGGATGTCAAGCAGGGCGCCACCACGGAGACCATCAGCAATATCGAGGTGATTCCCGATAAGAATCCGGCGAAAATGGACGATGGATATGAGGATTTTGGGCCAGGAGCCGCGTCGTGAACTGTGTCTAATATAATAAAGAGTTCACTAAATGAGATTTCACTTGTTTTAATATAAATACACAGAAAAAATACAATCGGGATCCTAGGAAAAGGAATTATGGCAAAAAAACTAATCAAATTTAATAACTGTCTTTCCACGTCCTTGCAGCTGAGACACTTTCTCATATGCTTTCTCGAGCTCCTCGAATCGCATCACTTGTTCGACGATTGGAACGATCTGAATTAGAAAATGTAAAAGTAGAAGCGATTTTCAATACCCAACCTTTCCATCCTCTGCAAATCTAGAAAGTTGAGCCATAAGGTCCGAGCTCGGCATAAAGAATGCGTATGAGAACCAGCGGCCGCGGAGGTGACTCTGAAAATTGAAATACTCGAGACTAAACTTTCATTAAAAAACTGAGTTTTTACCTGAAAAGCTCTCTCAAAATGCTTCAACGCCGTCGTGGCGAGTCCCAACGGCACTCCATTCTTATCCATTTCTCGCATCAATGGGGAGACAATCGACACGTGCACACAGTTTCGCCACACTCCCATTACCTGAAAATCAAAGGAATTTTTTAGGCTTAAAACTCCACTACTGTCGTTTCAAGAGAGCCAAGCAAAAATCATTTTAACAAATTTGCAACTCCGTCTCGCAGTTTTTCCTGTACTTATGGACATTTCTAAAGAAAACGACGTTTTTCACCACTTCACAAAAGAAAAACTGTGGAAATGTGTGAAATTCCGGTAGAAAATCAAAAATCGGCATATCGGAAACCCAAAAATGAAGAAATTCGTAGAAAATTCATTATGTCGGAAAAACGATTCTGGGGTTTCCGATGCGCCGATTCTTGATTTTCTATCTGAATTTCACAAATTTTTGCAGTTTTACTCGTAAAATGGTGAAAAAATAGGTCATTTTTCAGAAAATTTCCATAGTTACATGAAAAACTGGTTTGTTTTGGAAAATGAGTATTGCTTGGCTCTCTTGAAGCGGCAGTAACAATCCATACATTATCACTCCATTTGGCTAACGGCGAGTCAACTGTATCGAGAACGACTTCAAACGGAGCGTGCTCAATCAACTGTTTCGTGGCGTCTTCTGAAGAGTAATCGACTGGAATCGCTCCTAATTTTGTGACCAAATCGAAGCTATCTCTTCCACACGTCGTCACGATTTTCTCGCATCCCCAAGCCTTTAACAGTTGAATTGCCATACTTCCAACACCACCGGCTCCCCCGTGAATCAGTACTCTTTGAGTTTTCGCGTTTCTCTGATTGACTCGCGCTACAGAAAACGCTGAAAATGCTGTAGAGGCTACGTACGGAAGTGCTGCTGCTTGCTCGTAGCTGAGGTTATCTGGTTTTTTGGAACAGAGCTTGGAATCAGTGACAACGAATTCGGCATGAGTTCCCGGATGGATCACTGGAACAACTGCCATCACTTCGTCACCGGGTGCCAGATTGTGTACATCTCCTCCGACGGCTTCTACGACTGCTGTACAATCTCTTCCGGGGATTAGTGGGAATCTGCTTGCCGCAAAATCACAAGACTGTACTTTCTTCCATGTTCCCAGAAACTCTCTACCGTATCCTTGAGACATGTCGACGTCGATTGGGTTAACTGAAGCGGCCTGTGAATATTACTTTAACTTTTAACATTATTTTAATGCTCTCACTTTGACTTTCAGAAGCACTTGCCCTGGTTTTGTGATCACTGGAACTGGCACTTCTCTCAACTCCACTCCTGCCCCGTTTTCCGATACCCAAGCTCGCATCGTTGACGGTTTCATGGAGAAACATCGCCGAAGTATGAATTTTTCGAGCATTTTTCGATAGAAAAAAATGGAAAAATTGGTGAATAAACAGCATGTCGTCAAATTAAATGCCGGCGGTGCAAGACACCGCGACGCGCAAATGCACAAGTCATCTTTTTCAAAATTTTCGGTCAGCTTTGCTTTGTCAGTTCTTTTTTATTTTTCATCGTTTTTTCTTCATTTTTGTTCAATTTTTTTATGAAAATTTCAATCTGTTGATCTAAATAAACAATTTTTGATAACCTATGTATCGGGGAATCTTGGAATTTTCGTGTAAATAGCCTGCAATCAAGCTCAAAACATTTCTCCGGAAAATCGGGAAAAAATTCTCAAAAATCATGACTTTTCGTCAAAATCTTTAATTTTTCGACAAATGTTACCTATTTTTCTCCCGAAATTCAGAAAATTCTTCTTCGATTTTCCGAAAAATAATATTGAGAAAATTTTCCGTGGAGTAATTTTTCCGGAAAAAAATCTAGAAATTTGCGGCTGGAAAAATTTTCCGAAAAAAACGACCAAGCCTGCCTGGAATGTTTAGAGAGCTTAAATTCTTATCCTTCCGCTTTTTTCGCTCTTTTTTCTACTTTTCTTTCACAATTTTTTTTCTAATTTCAGAGCCCCCAGAATCTCAAAAATGTCGCAAACACCACCACCAAAAGACGGAAAGGCTCCAGACGCAATGGACGTCGACGATGCGATTGATGAGGAGGTTCTTCGAATGTCTACAGACGATTTGAAGAGTCGCATTCATTTGCTCGACAACGAAATTCGCATCATGAGAAGCGAAGTGCAACGGATCAATCATTCAGCCACGACTCTCAAAGAACGCATCAAGGAAAACACCGAACGCATCAAAGTCAACAAGACCCTTCCTTATCTGGTCTCCAATGTTGTTGAGCTTCTGGATCTCGAGGACAATCTCGAGGAAGAAGGTGCCAACATTGATCTCGACGCCCAGAAGACCAAGTGTGCCGTCATCAAAACCTCCACTCGTGCCACATATTTCCTTCCAGTCGTCGGTCTGGTCGATCCAGATGAGTTAAAGCCAGGAGATCTCGTCGGAGTCAACAAGGACTCTTATCTGATTCTCGAGAAGTTGCCAGCCGAGTACGATTCTCGTGTCAAAGCCATGGAGGTCGACGAGCGGCCGACAGAGCAATATTCGGATATCGGAGGTTGTGACAAGCAGATTCAAGAGCTCATCGAAGCCGTCGTCTTGCCAATGACTCACAAGGATCGTTTCGTGAATCTCGGTATCCATCCACCAAAGGGAGTGCTCATGTACGGTCCACCAGGAACCGGAAAGACGATGATGGCTCGTGCGGTTGCCGCTCAAACCAAGTCGACATTCTTGAAGCTCGCCGGTCCACAACTCGTTCAAATGTTCATCGGAGACGGAGCAAAACTAGTGCGAGACGCATTTGCTCTTGCCAAGGAGAAGGCACCAGCTATCATTTTCATTGACGAGTTGGACGCTATTGGTGAGCTAATTTATCATATTGTGAAGTTTTGCGCTGATTCCGAGTATCACAACGAAAATGTTCAAAAAAATTTTCTCGGAGCCAGAAAACGGGGAAATTTTCGCCCAAAGTACTCCCTTTTAGCCGAACTTTCTGAGAATTTTCATTTTGAACCGAAATCAGAGTTTTTCCTTCAATTCTCGACTAATTTGACCTTCAAGGACTCCAACTGATTTTGGGGGAGTTTTGAGCCAGTTTTCAGCTATTTTGATCCAATTTTCAGCTATTTTGAGAATTTTAGCCCTTTTAGCCGAACTTTCTTTCTCCGGAGTTTTCTAGGCCACGCCTCTTATTTGACGGACTTGTACAAATTATTTCACTGAAAATAGTATTGGAAGACACTCTGGCACGTAAACTAACAAAAAAAATGACAAATGTAGTTTAAAAATGGCAGGAGAAGCAAGGGAGCACTTCTGGCCCGTTTCGACCCCTTTGACGGCGTTTTCTAGCTCCGGAATTTTTTAAAAGAGAATTTTCGTTGTGATAATCGGAACTAACTTCATTTTTTACATCTTTTAATGCAAAACTTTTTTTTTTGTCAAAATCCTTATATATACTTTCCAGGTACCAAACGTTTCGATTCGGAGAAAGCTGGAGATCGTGAAGTGCAACGTACTATGTTGGAACTGCTCAATCAGTTGGACGGATTCCAGCCAAACGATGAAATTAAGGTTATTGCCGCCACCAACCGTATCGATGTCCTCGATCCCGCCCTCCTTCGTTCCGGACGTCTGGACAGAAAAATTGAGCTGCCCCACCCGAATGAGGACGCTCGTGCCAGAATCATGCAAATTCACTCGAGAAAAATGAATGTCAAGTAAGAAATTTCATTCTCCTTGCGAAGTTTAAATTCCCCTTTTTTTTGCAGTAAGGATGTGAACTTTGAAGAATTGGCTCGTTGTACTGATGATTTTAACGGTGCTCAATGTAAGGCGGTTTGTGTGGAAGCTGGTATGATTGCTCTTCGTCGTGATGCTACTGAGATTCTTCATGAAGATTTTATGGATGCCATTCTGGAAGTGCAGGCGAAGAAGAAGGCTTCTCTCAACTACTACGCCTAATTTTATTTCTTTTCTGTGTTTTACGGTCCCCTGTGTGTTTTCGTCGTCCCCCATTTTCTCACTCGTCATTTCTTTTCATTGACTTTATTGTATTTCTTTTCCACCACATCCCTTCCTTCCCCCCAATTGTCCATTACTGTGGATGTCTAATTTATTTCAGATCACTGTGCATAAATGATCATCGCGATTGAATACACGTGTTCATAGGGACTATGCTGAAAAAAGAAAGTTTGAATTAGTTTTCTCGTGACAAAACTAGAGGCACATTTTGAAAGCATTTTGAGCGTGTTTGAAATTTAATATAGAAAAAGCTCAATGGCACCGCCAGTGTTACCGGACGCGGAACTTTTGTTCAAACGGTTTATAAAGAAAAGAGCTCTGAAAGAGTGGAATGACGATGATAAGGAAGAGTTTGTCAAACTGGTTGTGGAATACATAACTCATGACCATACGAACAAGGTACGCAAAAAATGAAGATTTTTGGAGAAAACATAAAAGATTTGAGCAACTAGGATTTCAGGAAGTCCAATTAAAACCAGTGCTCCAATTCAAATTCTCTGAAATTATGAAAGAAAGACAAGAGAGAAGAGGAAGAGTTGCTGTGGAGTTGAGGGGAGAAGTTTTGGTGTTTGGAGATATTCACGGGAAATTCCGAGAGCTTTTTACGGAGCTGAATGCTTTGCTTTATGTTCAATCAAAGGAAAATGGTGACCACCTTAAGAGGAACTTCAAGTAATTTCGGATTGAATTCAGATGGTTTATAACGTTTTGAGATTCAGGGTGCTATTTCTTGGAGATTATGTCGATCGTGGGCAAGAAAGTTTGAGATGTTTGAATCTTTTGTTTGGGCTACAGTACCTCTACCCCAATCAATTCATTCTTCTTCGCGGGAATCATGAGGAAATCCAAACAAATATTATGTTTAAGGTGAGCAGATCCCGTAAAATTCAAAAATCCAGAGTTTATAATATAACACGGCATCCTGAAACAAATTTCGGTTCAAAATGATCAGAAAAACATGATTAAGAACTATAAATTTTCGGTATTGTGCTACGACTGATATATTTCCTGATATCTAGGTTTTAAGTCAGTGTAGATTGAACAATTCTCCGAATTCAAAGTTCACGGGGAAATTGTGAAATTTGAATTTCCATTTGAGGATGCCGTGTAGGGTTGTCGACGGCCACCTTCACCTTGGTAAGGCGCCTTGATTTTCACGTTCAAGGTTTTGAAAACCGAGTAAAGTTTCCCCGCCAGGTTTTACAAACCTTGTTTTAGTCATTTTCAAGGTTTTAAAAGCCGTGTTCTGTTGTTTTTCAGAAAAAAACAGTTGGAATTTTCATTCATTTTTGAAAAAGTCAAGGCTTTTGGCGCCTTGACCTTTGAAATTCACGGTGAAGGTCGCCGTCACCTTGAAAGGAAAAAAGGTGACGGTCGCCGTGACCGGAAATTTTCACGGTGACGGCGGCCGAAATTTGCCTATTTTGCCAGCCTAATGCCGTTTATAAGTTCAAATTATTCGTTTACCGGGACACACACAAGTCACGTTTTTACGTATCTAAACTTGACTTTTTTGTCAAAAAACTATCATGGTTTCAGGCGGAGTGCCTGAAGAGATACTCGAGCCTAGGAAAGCACATACACTCAACCTGGAACGAAGTTTTCGAGTGTCTTCCAGTGATGGCCCGAATCAATCGGAAGATTATACTGATGCACGGAGGATGTGCCAAGGGAATCATTGATATGAAGCATAACTTTGAGTTTTATTGCAACGTAACTCCTCTAAATGAAAATCGAAATTCTGAATCCATATTTTCAGTTGAGCTTTCCAATTCTCGAGAATACGAATCAGATTCAGAAAACTTTAGAAGAAGTTCGTTGGAGCGATCCTTATAAGGAGTCGGAGCAACCGAAGAAAATGGAAGGTCTTTTTATGAAGAACTTGGCGAGATTGGACGGGGAAACTTACGGTGAAGAAGGAATCAAAGAGTTTTTGCGGGTTATTGAAGGCGAATTCATAATAAGAGCTCATCAGAAAGTACCGAATGGAGTGGAGATCTACAAGACGGATGACTTTATCACACTTTTCTCGGCTATCGACTACTGTGAATCTGGAAATACTGCTGCAGTTTTATTTGTGAAAGCCGATGGGAGACTCGAGATCTACGAGTTTGAGCCTCCACAAAATCCAAAAAATGTCGCGGATTTCGCTATCGACGATACCACTATGCGGTACGTTGTCTTTAATATTTTGTTCAAAATTTAGCGTATCACGGCATCCTGAAATGGAAATACGTTTCACGGCTGCCAACGTGTCTAGGGCATCTGAACTTTTGAAAATTATCACTGAAAATATGGATTTTCAGCTACAACTGAATTCAAAAAAATAAATTCAAAAATCGGATAAGATTAAAATATTCAGACGTTTCCGAGCTATTTTTTGGTGTGAAAATTGTGTCAGAACGTCTAATGTCAACTGAGTTATTTCAGCTTGTAGTTTCAACAAAAAATGTACTGAAAATTAAGATTTTCGACCTAAAAATGTTTAAGGACCTAATTTAAAAATCGGCTGAGATTAAATTGTAGTCCCATGTAAGACCTACAAGTTGGCATATAGAACTCGCAATTTGGGTCAACCCGAGTCGAGTTATTTCAGCTTGAAGATTTTGAGCCAACCGATCTCTTGTTGCAAAAAAGCAAATATGGGCAAATTTGGGTTCAAAATGATCACAAGAACATGATTAAGAATTTTAAATTTATAATATTATACTATGACTGACATGTTTTCTGATATCTAGGTTTCAAGTCAGTGTAGGTTTTAACAATTCCCTGGATTCAAAGTTCACGGGGAAATTGTGAAATTTGAATTTCCATTTGAGGACGCCGTGCGCCGCCCTAATTTCCCCAATGCCAACAAAACTTATATCACTTACTAATTTCAGACCTCAGCCCAATCGCACACCCATGAAAATAGGTAAGAGTCCAAATTGAAGTTGGTGTTCAACTGTTTTCTAATATTTCAGCTGGTGCAGTTGGTGCTGTTGGTGCTATCGTTCTGCTTGGCACTTATGTTACTGGATCCGGAAACGCCGCTTCCACATCTCAAGTCTCTGTCCAGGATCTCTTTGCCCAACGATCAGCCTTATTCTCTCGAGTCGTCAACGGGATCTCTCTATCTGATATTCTGACGCGAGGACCATTCAATGAGGAGCAATTGCTCAATGAGTTCTTCCAACTTGGACTCAATACAAATGTGACTTCCCTTCGAAAGATATCATTTTCAAATCTTCCCAAAGAGTTTGAATCCATTCAAAATGTGATTGGAAGTGAGTGCACCGGAGATAATGGATGTGGAGTCGACAAGGATATGATGGATCATATGAAAGTAGTGGAATCGATGGATCAGGATTCTGTGAAACTTCAGACGTTGATCAAGAATGAACGAGCAAATGGTGCAAATGGCGTGGATATGGCTATTCAGAATGCCACATTGGTCATTCAAAGCAATCTTCCAACGACACTCGATACAGAAATTGCGGAAATGATCAGACTCACACCAGAAGGCGACGATGCAGTCCTGGACTTCATAACAGCTGTTGGTGTTGTTGTTAAAAACCTGAAACTTCTTCCAGATTATTTGAACAAAATTCACACATTGAGTAGTGTTTTGGAGATGACGAAGAAGTATACTGACTTGCTGGAACTGATTTCAAATCAAGTCTCGATTGAAGATTTCAAGAAAGCGTTAAATGGTGTTGAGTCAAAGTACAAGAAACTGAGTGATATGGCAAACAGTGAGTTTGCAAAAGACATCAAGACAAAGTTGGAGACTTTGTCTTCCATGGATCCATCGGTTAGAATCGAGAAACAAGTGACTGCAGGATTACCGAAAGGCTTAGATGATGTGAATCAAGTTTTTAACGATGTTCAAAATAAATGGCTCAAGCAGTTGTTCCACTTGGCAACCGATCTGAAAGCCTTGTCGTTGAGATTGAAGCCATTAGAGAAGCTGATTGTAGAAGTTGGTCCACTTCATTTTAGCTGGAAAAAGTTGGATTTCGAGTCAGCGGATCGGTCACTGAATTTGATGAAGTCTTACGTTGACAACTTTGGTATCTTCTCGAAATTCTCGGACTTGATATCCAAATCTTTGAGCTGCGTGGAAAAGGTGGATGTGCAAAACAAGTTCACGGTGGATGTGAGTACTGCTGTCCAGAAACTGAGCACCACTTCCGCTTATGTACGAGATGTCAAGATCTCAGCTGATAGAATCACCCCAATGATAACAAGACTAAACGAATTCGTTACATCATGCGAAAGCAAGAACGCCTTGAATAACCTTCCGAAGATAGTCCGCGAGGCAACCATTATCAAAGAATTCCAAACAGAGCTCAAAACTTTCAACTCTAAAATGCAGAGCAAAACGTTGGACGAGATCACAAGCTCACTCGATATCATCAAGTCTTTTGATTCTGAGTTTTTCGTTCCATTTGAAGCATGGAAAGGACAAATCGACTTCACGAAAGTGGCCACTTGCATAAAAGAGCAGAAATTTCCGGAAAGTGTAGACAAGATGAATCCGTTGGCTAAACAATTGGCGTCGTTGAAATCTGGAAGTCCTCACGTAGCCACTATCAATACTTTTGTAACTTCTTTGGACAAAGTGTCAACTGAAGTCAAGAAAGTCAAAGTCACTTTTATCTCCAGCAATCGTCCAAAGCGGTCCGTACGTCTGGAAAGACCATTGGCAGATCCAAAAATTCTCGGTGAAATCAGTTCGGCAGTTCAGAAGCTGGTGAATGCTAAAAAACATGAAACGGATTTGAAGAATTTGATTGCGGGAAAGAAAACTATTTCCGACGCTATTGATAAAATTCAGGACGTTGAAGAGAAGAAAAAGATGAAAGAGTTGTGGAATGATGGTACAGTGAAGTCGTTGGAGAACATTCTAGAGATTGCATCGAAGTTGGATACACAAATTCGAGATCAAGAAGAGATCAAAGTGGTTACCGACTTTCAGAATTCATTCAACAAGGCCGCTGAGGTACGAGAGTCGAAAGTGAACATGAAGAAGTTGGTGAATGGATTGGAGGGAAAGATTCAAGATAAGACTTTGGTTGGAAGCTTGAATTCTTTGAAAAAGTTGGATTTGACGTTTGTGAAATATGACAAAGTGAAGGTCGGGGAAGCTCTTGGACGTTTGCGAGCATTTTTCGATTCGTTATTAGGAATCAGTAGAGTTGACGAAACATCTACTACAGCGGAAAATGGATTGTGAGTGGTTCTAAATCTTGAAAATTAAAGAGAACCAAATTGTTCAATTTTCAGAAGTTCGTTAGCAATTGGACTGATTGTTGGCGGTGCTTGTATTGGAGTAGCAGGGCTTGGTCTTGGTGGCATTTTCTTCTACAAAAATCGTAAGAACAAAAAGAATAAGAAAGACTTGAAAGACACTTCAAAGTCTTCAAATGGCTCAACTACTGAAGGCACGTCACAAGTGAACACTCCGAAGGAAAATGCTCCGGCGAAGAATCCATACAATAATGAGAAGAACGTTAGCTACAGATCTCAACGGCAGATTCCAAAGGGAGTGAAAGTGACAGAAGTTGGAGAAGGATTCCAAATTCTCGAGAAGGGCGATTTCGTTCATTTGGAGCACAGTTCGGGAAAAACCGGATGGAGAGAGGGAAATGGTCCAGTGAGAAATGGTGAATTGGCTGTTCGCTTGCCAGAAGGTTATAAGGGTAAAATGACTGCGGAGAAGCTGAGACAGGCAGCAGAAGAGTTGGAGAACTTGAATGTAAGTGAATCGGGGAATATGTCATCTGAGACGTCCTTTTTTCAGGTTCGAACCGAGCGTATTATTGGTCCCCGTAGAGATCCTATTAGAAGAAGAGTAACGATTCGGCCATGGACTAGATTAGTGGTGAGTTGTATTTCAAATTTTGGTGACGCATTTCATGTGTATTTTTAACTTTTTAGCTCGAGAACAACGCAGGTGACAACGTGCCAATGGCGGAAGTGACAGATTTTAACCTCAATGAATGGCAATCGAAAATTCGAGTGTTCCGTTACGAGACCGGTGATGGGCGTGATATTGTACCGGTGAGAAGATTTTTATATACTGTATTCTTTGCAAATAGTGACTACTATGTTTCAAACTTCTAAAATTTAAAGGAGGATTCCAGAAGTGTTCCCTTGTTTTTCCTGTGATTTTTAGACGTCATTAGACAATTTTTTTGTTAGTTTACATGCCAGAGTGTCATCCAATACTTTTTTTCAGTGAAATAATAAGAAAATTTGTACAAGTCCGTCAAATAATAGGCATTTACTGCGGCATGGCCTAGAAAACTCCCGAAAAAACTCGGCTAAAATGGAGCACTTTGAGCGCAATTTTCGCCCCTTTGAAGGTGTTTTCTGGCTCCGGGGAACATTTTCCAGCATTTTCGTTGTGCTATTCGGAATCAGCGGCATGTTTTACATTTTTTGAAACAATAAAAATATTTTCCCGGAATGCTCCTTTAATGTGGGCTTTCACAAAAAGTAGAACAATTTATGTTCGTGCTTTTGAAATCCATAGACGATTGTATAAAATTCTGAGAAAGTGTTCTTCAATTATTAGAACAAATTCTGTGTTTTTGTTTCAGGATGCAGCTCCTCTTCCTTCCGGCCCTGCAATTGATGTGACTCAAGAAAGTGAATTCTCGGATAGAAAACTGCGCACAGCTGGATCATCATCGAGTCTCAAAACGTGCGCATCGAACACGAAGACAGCTGAAGAAGATCTGAGAACTGCTGCTGCTGGAAACAAACGAAGCTGGAGATTTTGGAATTGGTTTTAGTACTAGTGAACTTGATTTGGATAAATGAATTTTTATTGTGTTTTTTAAAATTTTCCGTCTGTGGTTATTGACTTTCAGGACTCACTGAGAGAAAGTTCTAAAGCTTGTAAGTCGAGAGTGAAAAGGCTTTCTCAAACTTTCTCAGAATCTTTCCCTTCATAGGAGCTCCAATAAAAATACAACTTTATTATCCGAACCCAAATTAGTAATTCTGAAACAGTCCTAAAATCCAAAGTTTACTTCGGCACCATACATCCGAGTTTATACGAATCAAGTGATGCCTGAATCGATCCAAGACCATTGAGCCACCACTCTTTGATTGAACTACATCTAACGTTTGTTATATCGAATGGATTTGTGAGCTGAAAACAGAGACATGACCGGAGATGATAAAATTCGAAATCTTACTGGTTCCCCATTGATTTCCGTATGGAATTTGGATTCTCCATCTGCAGCAATAAGAGCAATAATTGTAGAGCCGGGTTGTGGGCATTCTGAGATGATGGCTTTGCAGTCTGGATAGGTTACTGTTGGTGCATAAAAAATTTGAGAAGGGTTTTCAGCAATCAGGTTGGGTTTGTTGGATTCAAGATATTGTAAGTCAAAGGTCTTACGAGGTGGACATCCGCATTCTGAAAGATTTTAGGGCTGGATTGAGCGCATTTTATATTTTACGGAATACCTGCAGCCGGATCCCTACAAGCTGCAAAGGCAACTGAAAAAATGGAGAGAAGTAGAAGAAGGGATGAAATATTATATATATGTATTCGTTTATTGAATTTGAAAGAAGGCAAGAGATGAATATAAATGATACAGATAGGATTAAAACGAAATTAAGTAGGATAAACCCGACAGAGTTCAACCTAATATGGGGGAGGGGAATAATACTAACAAGGTATGGGGAAAAATTCAGAACCGGGTTATGGAGGAATCAAGGAGATCTAAAAATTGAGATGGGGTAAGGAAAGAGGGGGTGTTATTTACAATAGCGTTCCAAACTGGGACGGTTAGGGAGAAAAAGTCAGAGATAAGAGGGTGATGGCATATAAGCATCATGGGACGTCGAGAGGAGGAGGACAGGGATACGAAAGAGTGGAGATCAGGAAAGTACGAGGCACCGGTAACTAGTTTATAAAGAAGAAAAAGCTGAGATTTGAGGCGGCGGTGGCGAAATATTGTGGGATTTCATTGCCGCAATGACTGATTTTTGGATGAGTTCCGTTCCGTTTTATAGGGGCTCATTAGCTTGCATAAATGGAAATGAGGTGATAGATCAGGAATATGATAATGTTGGGGGGGGGGGGGGGGGGGTGGGGGTATAATGTGGCGGAAGTAAAGTTCAAAATAACAAATAAAATGGCTTTTATTGCTGGAGATGGAGCAAAAATCGCTGTTAGATGATGCACATGTCGGGTACTGTATAAAAATCGATTTTTTATCTGTTTTTTCCCCTTGATTGATTTTTATTCATTGTAGGACCACAGGCCACTTATACATGATACGAATGATATATATACAGAAAAATTAGATTAGATCCATAGAAGTTCTATAACACGCCATAGCAAGGACATATTCCAAAATAAATCAAGATTCTGTAATCCTTCAGCTTGAGAAATCGTTAATTTTAAAAATTTCGGCTTCTTGGGATTTTTTTATATATTAATCGACGCAGAATTTGACGACAAACACGATGGTTATATTATTGAAGTAGAGAAGTGACTGGTTCTCTAGAAAATCGGGTCTAATTTTGCGCAAGTTCACTTTGATGAAACATTTTCAAGTCAAATATCGAATAGTTGTTAGAAATTATACACACGATACATAAATTACTGTTTTTGTACATAAAAATTATATATTTCTCGAAAAACTTCAAAAAATTCCTAGGTTTTTCAAAAATTTCTCAACAATTACTCGAAAATTTTCGAAATTTTTTGAGAAATATTTTTCGATATTTTTCGAAAGCAATATACTCTGACTACAATGTCAGAAAAAGGCAATATCTTATAGACTGTCATGCAAATACTTTATTGTGTGTGATATGAATGGTTTATTAATGTTCAATAGCAATGTTGGATTTAAAATCTTATAAGTTCTCAATGACATCTCCATTTTGACACCGTTTCTCTTACGAGACAACACAATAAATGTAATTGATTTTTCAAACTATAATTATAACACACACAATCATCTTCACATCTTTCCACACCCAAAAGCGAATTGAGAAACTTGTCGATATCCATAACAACATCACCCAAATGTTCGGTTTCGAATTTAGCAAATTTGAGTTGATTCAAAGATTTCAAAGAATTCAAACTACCCGAAAGTTGTTTGTCCGTGATCTTTCCATCCAATCCCTCCGCCAACAACTTCAATTTGATTTCCATATTCGAAAATATTTTCTCGGGGCCAAAAAGCGCTGTCAAAGGGGCGAAATTCCGCCCAAGGTGCTCCCTGTTAGCCGAACTTTCTCCGGAGTTTTCTAGGCCACGCCGCAGTAAATGCCCCTTATTCGTGGTACAAAGTTCTCTTTGTTTCACTGAAATAAAATTATTGGAAGACACTCTGGCAGGTAAACTAACAAAAAAAAAAGACAAATGTAGTTTAAAATCGCAGGAGAAGCAAGGGAGCACTTCTCTCCCGTTTCGACCCCTTTGACGGCGTTTTCTAGCTCCGGAAGTTTTTTAAAGAGAATTTTCGTTGTGATGATCGGAACTTACTTCATTTTTACATCTTTCAAGGGAAAACTATTTTTTCGTCGGAATCCTCTTTAAAATGAATATTTTTCAGGTACCAAACGTTTCGATTCGGAGAAAGCTGGAGATCGTGAAGTGCAACGTACTATGTTAGAACTGCTCAATCAGTTGGACGGATTCCAGCCAAACGATGAAATCAAGGTTATTGCCGCCACCAACCGTATCGATGTCCTTGACCCCGCCCTCCTTCGTTCCGGACGTCTGGACAGAAAAATTGAGCTGCCCCACCCGAATGAGGACGCTCGTGCCAGTATCATGCAAATTCACTCGAGAAAAATGAATGTCAAGTAAGAAATTTCATTCTCCTTGCGAAGTTTAAATTCCCCTTTTTTTGCAGTAAGGATGTGAACTTTGAAGAATTGGCTCGTTGTACTGATGATTTTAACGGTGCTCAATGTAAGGCGGTTTGTGTGGAAGCTGGTATGATTGCTCTTCGTCCTGATGCTACTGAGATTCTTCATGAGGATTTTATGGATGCCATTCTGGAAGTGCAGGCGAAGAAGAAGGCTTCTCTCAACTACTACGCCTAATTTTATTTCTTCTTTGTGTTTTACGGTCCCCTGTGTGTTTTCGTCTGAATCCCCATTTTCTCACTCGTCATTTCTTTTCATTGACTTTATTGTATTTCTTTTCCACCACACCCCCTTCCCCCCAATTGTCCATTACTGTGGATGTCTAATTTATTTCAGATCACTGCACGGCATCCTCGATTGGAAATAGGAAAAATGAAATTTCGTTAAATTTTCGGCGTGAACTCTAGAGTAGAGTTAATTGTTCAGACTTCGTTCCGTTTTGACCTGGATTTATAAAATCTAGTCGACCCATATATCAAGATGAATACACCAAACTGCAGGTCTGACATCAATCTACAATTCTATCTCGGCGGATTTTTGAATTAGGTCCTCAAAATTTTTTTAGGTCAAAAAAATCAAAATTTCAGTACATTTTTTGGCCAAACTTTAAGTCAACATGACTCGGTTCGCAGTAGACGTCCAGAAATAATTTTTACACTATCAGATAGCTGGCAATGTTTTAAACATTTCTATCTGGCCAGAATTTTCAATATAATTTTTTTTCTCGAGTTATGACCGAAATCAAAAATTTTCAGTACTAATTTTTGCTGTTTTTAAAAAGATGAAATTGACAGAAAAAAAAGGTCGCCGTGAAACGTAGTTCCATTCCAGGATGCCGTGCACTGTGCATAAATGATCATCGCGATTGAATACACGTGTTCATAGGGACTATGCTGAAAAAAGAAAGTTTGAATTAATTTACTCGTGACAACAAAAGTGGGAAAGGTCATGGCAGGGTTAAGAAAATGTCGTGAATTTGAAAGAGAAAAAACACTTTATTAATCGAATCGTAGCGAGAAATCGTGAAACGAAAACAATCGTGATGGCTGCTGCGGTGGCTCCTGAGCAATACCATCTGGGTCCGAAGCATGTCTCGAAACTACGGAAACTGATGAAATCGATAACGAACGGATACGCCGAACCGACGGTATGCTGAAGTGTTTGGGGTTACAAATTTTGAAGCTCAAAAAAGGAGAAATGGGAGAATCATAGCATTTCGAAAGGAATCTCCTTGACCGCTAGGCTATATGGACCCTGAAAATACCGAATCTGCAACAAAATTTCGCTAAATTTCAACGTATCCCGAGATATGAGCTCTCGAAGTTGCAAAACTAGGGAACTTTGAGGGTCCATATCTTGGCTCAAAATTGGTTTCAGAAGCCCTAGTTTTTAGGTTTGGACTCAGAATTTGGTGCTTAACGATGTCCAACACTTTGAAATTTTTGAAAGCGAAAACTTTGAAGAAATCAAAAGGAGTACAGAAGTATTCCCAAAAAGTGGGACATTTTATATGGATCGATTCGAATCGTTGTAGACAAGAAAAAATCCTCTTGGAGACTAATCTGAAAATTGACCTAAATTGAGGTGCACGCGCTCAAAGTGCCAAAAATCGCGTTTTGGGGACCAGTTTTTCACTGAACTACCACGTAGGACCCTAAGATTTTTCAAGAAAAAAATTAGCAGAAAACTGGCCCCAAAACGCGATTTTTGGCACTTTGAGCGCGTGTAGCTCAATTTAGGTCAATTTTCAGATTAGTCTCCAAGAGGATTTTTTCTTGTCTACAACGATTCGAATCGATCCATATAAAAATATCCCACTTTTTGGGAATACTTCTGTACTCCTTCTAATTTTTTCAAAGTTTTCGCTGTAAAAAATTTCAAAAAAAGTTGGACATTATTAAGAATCAAATTCTGAGTCCAAAACTAAAAACTAGGCCTTCTAAAACCAATTTTGAGCCAAGATACGGGTCCTCAAAGTTCATTGCTAGTTGTCGAGAAGGTTCCAGATTTGAAGATCCTTTTATTCTTAAAGGTGGTAGGACACCTCAAAAAAAAGTTTTTCTCTAATTTTGCCAGAATGAACCTTAGGTGGGCTCAAACCGTAAAAACTCTCACAATGCATTTATAAGAAAAGAAAGTATCAGTCCCTTATTTTTCAGCTCAATGTTACCTACGAACAAACAAAGTACATTCTCGGTTTGACTTTGAAATACTACAAAGCCAACGCTGTGAGTATGGTCGACATCTCCGGTCCAACTGCAGTTATCGGTGATATTCATGGAGACTGGAAAACGCTTTACGCGATCTTCAACAAGCTCTTGTTTGTTCCGGATAAGAAGTGTTTCAAGAGCACTCTGAAGTATGGACCATTTCTTTTCGAATCTGTAATTGAATTTCAATAGTTTAGGATCTGTTTGCTCGGGGACTACGTGGATCGTGGTGTTCAAGGACTTCGATGCATTTTGTTTCTCTTTATCTGGAAGCTTCTCCGTCCGCAACAATTCTTTCCGCTGCGTGGAAATCATGAGACGTTCTGGGTCAATCATAATAAGGGATTCTTGGTAAGATTGGGATTTCTTGTAAGATAGAGCATCTCGATGGTCGGTTATTTTCAGAAGGAGATGAAAGCGATTTTCGGTGAACCTGAAGCGATTGAAATCCATAAGTTGGCGAATCAAATTTTCGAATATCTGCCACCTTTCGGGCTATACGACAATCAAATTCTTCTGTTGCATGGTGGTATTTGTTCTGACATGAAGAGCCTTAGTCAACTGAGAAATGTACGTTTATGATCTTGCAAGTGGGTTACGCGAAGTCGTACGTTGAACTTTTTCTGAAACTTTGGTTTGGTCTTAGACTAAATTTACTTTGACGACTCGTATCTCCGCTCAAAATCACTTTCAGAATGTCTAGTTTCTTGTTTTGAACTCAAAATTTAATTTTAAACAACATCCTATACTTTTTTGAAAAACAAATTTTTTGAGTACAAATTTTGCAATTTTCCTACCATTTGGGTCGGAAGTTTCGGCTCAAAACGTTTTTCTTTAAAAAAATATAGGGATTTGTTGCGCATTAAATTCTAAGTTCAAAACAAAAAAACTAGGCATTCAAAACATAAAAACTAGGCATAGGCATTCAGAAATTGATTTTGAGCGGAGATATGAGCCCTCAAAGTATTCTATTTTTAGTGTTGACTGCAACTTTAAGGACTCATATCTCGAGTTGCGTGAACATTTTGTCGAGTTTTACTGTAGATTCGGTCTTTTCAGGGCCGATTTAGTCTAGAACCAGAGTTTGAGAAAAAAGTTCAACGGTAGGGGTCAAGGAGCTTCCTTGTTAGAAAAAAAACCATCTCTTCCTAATTAGTAGAAACTCAAAATTTATCATCTTTCAGATTAGCATGCCCATCCAAAATCCGAAAGTGAACAACATATTGGTCTATAAGGGTTTGTGGAGTGATCCGGATCGCCGCAAGGCCATTGTGGCAATTTTAAGGTGATACTTCATTTACAATAACCTTCAATTATCATTTTCGTTTCAGAGCCTATTTTGCGTACAATGAGTTGCGCGCCGCGGGCGAAATATTCAACAAGCAAGCTCTACTCGAGAAACTGAAAGAGCTTCGCATCACTCTTGTGATAAGAGGTCACGAGGTAAGAATATTATGCCTATTGTATCTATGGTATCCCTTTCAGAATGTCACTGACGGATTGGACTTTTTTGGCAACCGGAAACTGATCACAATTTTCTCTTCTGCTCATTACGATGGATCCATAGTGAGTTCCCATTGAGAAATACTCTGATTCCTTATTATTTCTCAGCTGATCTCTTCCGTTGCAATTCTTGATGGTAAGGGGAAAATTGGCTTTCTTCAATTCAAACCAGAGGAATACGATGAGAATGCAGAAAACATCGAAGATACGCTCACAGTGTATGAATGATCATTTTTTTGTGTTTGAAAACCGATTTAAAGAAAACAATTTTCAGGGATGATCAAGAAGTGGGAAAAGCTGATGGGACTAAGACTGCTGCTCCATTGAAGGATAACAAAAAGCAGTGTGAGTTGTTTTGATTGCTCTTTCAATGATTTCAGTGAGCTATAAACTCAATATCAAAAATTTTACAGAAAAGTTACGAGCCGTTCTGCCGATAAAAAGAGAATGAATATTTGACCTACTAGATGTGTCACAACTTTTCAGTTCAAAACCTTGTTGTAGACAAGAAAAAATCCTCTTGGAGACATATCCAAAAATTGACCTGAATCAAGTTATAAGCTCTCAAAGTGCCAAAAAAGCGCTTCCGTGGTCCTATTTTATTTCACGGAGGACCACGGAATTTTTCTAAGTTTTTTTTCACTGAAGAAAGGACCACGGAAGCGCTTTTTTGGCACTTTGAGAGCTTATAACTTGATTTAGGTCAATTTTTGGACATATATCCAAGAGGATTTTTTCTTGTCTACAACAATCTGAATCGATTCATATAAAAATATCATACTTTTTTGAAACACTTTAGTACCCCTTCAATGAAAATTTGAACATTATGCGCTCTATTCACTGTTTTTTAGACAAGATAGCGTTGAAAGATTATAGAAATTTTGTTTGTGACGCATGTGGTGGTTCCTAATTATACAATTGAAATTCACATGTACTAATTCATTTAGACATTATAAATCTTTTTTCAGCTCCTTCGTGTATCGCTACAACTATTGCGGCTGCTGCTCTCATTTTGGCTTGTATTTTCGGACTTTTCTCATATTTTGACATCAGTACAGGTTTAGCCCATTTGATTTCATATTTACGAGAAAAGTGGAAGTTTCAGTTGGCACTACAACTGGAGGCGCAAAGTATTTGACTGGCCCCGAATTCGCTGAGAAGACTGGAATGGTTGCTCGCGTTGTCAATGGATTATCCCTTTCATTTGGACCGTTGAATGAGCAGAAGATGATTGATGAATTGTTTCCATTTGAATCTAACGGAGTCGTGGAGAATGTGGCCAAATTGAAGATGTCCGAGTTTCAAAATGATGTGGCTGCGATTCAAACTGTGATCGGAAAAGAGTGTTCGGGAGCCAATGGATGCACGATCTCTGATTCAGTGAGCAGTCAACTGAAAAAGTTTGAAGCTGTAGACAAGACTTTCACGGATATTTCGAAAGACCTTTCCGGAACCGAGAAGTTTCACAATTTTTTGAAAATCGTGACTCCGTTAGTGAAGAAGTTGCAAGCTGATAGCAAAGATTCGATAACAGTGATGATTGAAAACCTCGAAACGTTAGCCAATAATTTGCCACAAGGAGATGATCACAGCACTGAAGGTTATGACGCTGGTACCAAAATCGTTGAGTTTCACGATCCATTCAAGACATATCTTGAATATACTGAAGATCTAACTAAGTTCATGAGTTTTTTGGAGGACTGGAACCCAATTCGTATTTCGCTGAAAACATCTGGATACGACGACTTTTGGAATACTGTAAAAACGTTGAAAACTGAAATCAAACCAGAGAAGGAAAGATACGGTAGAATTGGAACGGGCTTGAACAATGATTCTCAGAAACAGCTCTTGGCCAGACTACAGTTTCTTTCTTCTGATCACAGTTATTCGATTGGATCAAAAACGTTGACATCTGGATTTTTGAATGGAGTAGAAGATATAAAAAGTCTGAAAACGGATCACACTAATACATGGCTTATTAAACTTTTGAATCCTGGAAAGGACTTGTCTCTTCTTGATTCCAAAATTGAACCACTTATCAAGTTTGCTAACAAACTGGATCCTTTGTCGAAGAATCTGAAAGAAATGGAACAACTCAGAGATTCTGGAGCGTTGAGAAGTATGAGAACGTCAGTGAATCACTTTTCCGCTACTTCTCAACTCTTCGATCAATTTTCAAAGTCGGAAAAGTGTGTCGATGGTTTGAAAATTGAACCTGCTTTTCATGATGATATGAAGAAATACATTGCGAGCTTTGCTCCTTTTGATTCCGAACTGAAGCTAGCTCGAGACGTTCTCAAGAAGTATTTCACTGGCTTGAAAGTTCAATTGCCTCATTTCATGGAAACCGTTGAATTGATCACAACAACCAGAAAAAAACCAATCGAGTTTTTCAAAGCCATGAGAGGAGTGAAGACGTTTAACGAGACAATTGCTTCTTTGAAAAAGCTCCAGGAAGCTCTGAATTCAACGAACTTCACGAACTTGGAGACATCGATGGCCCCACTCTTTACTCCTGAAAATGTCAAGACTTTATCCTCCTTCAAAACATTCTCAGATAAAACGAGACCCCAACCAGCAGCTTGTTTAAAAACTTTATCCATTGAGCTTGTTAAGGTGAATCCCGAAGTTGAGAGCCTGAAAGTGTTGGCGCCTGGAAGTAAAAGTGTGGAATCCGTTGTCAAGCATTCGACAGATTTGGTGAAGACAGTGGAAGAATTCAACAAAGTCAAGTCAACGTCTTCGAGAAAGCCAAAACGTTCAGTTTCTGATGTTCCTGATAAGAAAACGTTCAAGATAAGATCGAGAGAATTCGGAGAGTATGCATCTGCTGTTCGCTTTGTGATAGAAGCGAAGAAACAAGAGAGTCATTTGGAGACACTGGTTGCTAATAAGAAGACGATTGATGCTGTAATTGAGGGAGTTTCGGATCCAGAAGAGAAGGCGAATTTGAAGAAGCTTTGGAACGATGATGTTGTCAAATCATTGAACACCGTTTTGAATGCGGTCAAACATATCGATCAAAGTATAAAAGATCAAGGAGAATTCAACAGAACGCTCAAATTCCTTGGTCCATTTGAAACTGTATCCACACTTTCGAACCTTGAAATCAAACTGAAATCATTGGCCGAGGGATTGGATGGAAGGATCACGGATAAGCAGCTTTCGGGAAGTTTGAATTCTTTGAAAACTTTGGAGCAACTCAAGTTTGCAAAATTCGAAACAGAACATTTGGGTGCCACTGTTATGGACATTGACAAGTTTCTCAATTCGCTATTGGGTGTGGAAAGAGTTGAATGCGTGAGTTACAGTTACATAGGAAGTATAATACATCTCGTTTTCAGACGGGCCCGGACTGTAAAAAAGAGGATCCTGGCTTTTTTGCAACGTTTGTTTTCTCGCTTCTCTTTGTGTAATTTATTTGATTTTTCAGATACTGGAAACACATTTTTATTCCCCTTGCAATAGTTGTTGCTCTTCTTATTGGCGGATGTTTGTGCCGATACTGTTGGAACAAAAGAAAGGGAAAGTCCAATGTCGATCCACATGATTCAAAGAAGCCATCAAAAGACAAGGTTATAACTCCGGTGACACCTACACCAGCGAGTATCCCAACTAACCCAGAAGGTCCCATGAAAAGTCAGGTGCCGCCCGCTCCTCCTAAAAATAATAAGAAGGTTTATGCATTAAATGAAAGCACGCGGGTTACAAGAGAGGAAGGTGAGCTTCAATCCTCCTTTTTTTAATCAATCCAAGGTATTCTGCTCTTTTTTTCAGGCGGAAATTGTTTTGTTGACGGAAAGAGGAAAATCATAGATCATTCTCCCCGTCCACCACCAAGAGCAGCTAGAGGACAAGTGAGCGCGGCTGACAGAAAAAAGAAGGAGAAGAATATTGATGCGATTTCCAAGAAGACGGGATGTAAGAAAGAAGAAATTGTGAAAAAGCTCAGCGAGTATGAAATGGAACAGGTTAGCGAGTTTTGCTAATTCAGAGTTACCGTAAAATCTCTATTAGAAGGGCATGCCCTTCTATTTTTCCATCACCCAAAACATTTTTTTTTTGAATTCTCAAAATGTATCATAAAATCTGTTGGAGAAAAGATTTGAAACATGGTATTTTGTAACCTGTGTAGTGAACTTTTGACAAGGACTCTGATAACTAATTTCAATTTGTTTAAATTTCAAGAATGTGCTCATTTTGAGCTCACTGGAATGCCCTTCTAATACAGATTTTACGGTATGTATTGTTTCATACGAATTTTCTTTTTAGGAGGATGTGGATAGACTTCGAAATGATAACGTTTTGAAAGAAATGATGAAAATCCAAATGGCATCATGCATCGACGGACCATCGGTCAGTTTTTTTTTTGAAATTTTATAAAGGACTCTAGATTTCAACACTGATTATGAGAAATTTTGTATGTATTATTGGTATACTTACAAAATGGTGTCTTTGGTTTCCATATTTTGAAGATTTTCAGCTAACTCATGAAGATGCCGGAACAGTGGATGCGCTAGCGGGTCTCGGCCCACTCGATCTCAAGTCTTTTAAGGATCTCGAAGCACCCGATATGACTTTGCAACTTGGTAGGGTCGAATTTGGACCTACAAAAGATGAAGTTGTGGTAAGTTGTCCTGTTCAAAACATTGAGAACAATTATTCTCAAGGATATGGAAAACAAGGACGGGGATGGATGTGCAACAGCTGATGCCACTGACAAGACTACGTCGATTGAATCGGCTGTGGATATGGATACGGCTAGGGACGAGTTGGGGAAATCTGCATCTACAACTACCGTAAGAATTTGTTCTAGCGAAAACTTCCTAATTACAGCCGATTAATGTTTCAGACAGCGACTAGCACATGTCCCTCGATTTCCATTAGCAGATCTACGGCTGGTTCAGAGTATGAGGGAAATCAGCCTGAAGTGATAGATCAATATGAGCCGGATGTAGAAACTGAGCAGTTGTCTACAGTGGCGTCTGTGTCTCTGGCTTCTGTGTATCATTCTAGTGATTGTTCTGACACCTCAGATGACGAAGAGATGGATATTGAGAGTCAAATGCCGATAAGAAACCTTAAAGAGAAGTCGTGGATTTGGAGACTCGTCCCGAAATTCTTCAACTAGAACTCTAAGCCTCAATTTGGTCTGTGGATCAATAAATAGATTTGTGTTTAAGAAATGGTGAAATAACATTTTCAAAAATTTTTTTTTCACTAAATTGACTTTTTTAGTCTGAAATTCTGACTTTCTGAAATCTAGATTATCATGATAATCTGCTTCCTAAATCAGCCTGAAGTGAAAATTGTATATGAGCCGGATGTAGAAACTGAGCAGTTGTCTACAGTGGTGTCTGTGTCTCTGGCTTCTGTGTATCATTCTAGTGATTGTATTTTAACAGAACTTTATCCATTACTGTTAAAGTTTATTTATTCTCAACGGTATCCAAACAATCCTAAGTTTACTTCGGCACCATACATCCAAGTTTATACGAATCGAGTGAAGCTTGAATCGATCCAAGTCCATTGAGCCACCACTCTTTGATTGAACTACATCTAACGTTTGTTATATCGAATGGATTTGTGAGCTGCAAACAGAGAAATGACCGGAGATAATAACATTCGTAATCTTACTGGTTCTCCATTGATTTCCGTATGGAATTTGGATTCTCCATCTGCAGCAATAAGAGCAATCATTGTAGATCCAGGTTGTGGGCATTCTGAGATGATGGCTTTGCAGTCTGGATAGGTTACTGTAGGCGCATAGAAAGTTTGAGAAGGGTTTTCAGCAATCAGGTTGGGTTTGTTGGATTCAAGATATTGTAAGTCAAACGTCTTACGAGGTGGACATCCGCATTCTGAAACATTTTAGGGCTGGATTGAGCGCATATTATATTTTACGGAATACCTGCAGCTGGATCCTTGCAAGCTGCAAATACCACTGAAAAAATGGAGAGAAGAAGGAGAAGGGATGAAATATTGTGGGATTTCATTGCCAAAATGACTGATTTTTGGATGAGTTCCGTTCCGTTTTATAGGGGCTCATTAGCTTGCATAAATGGAAATGAGGTGATAGATCAGGAATATGATAATTTGGAGGGGGGGGGGGGTATAATGTGGCGGAAGTAAAGTTCAAAATAACAAATAAAATGGCTTTTATTGCTGGAGATGGAGCAAAAATCCCTGTTAGATGATGCACATGTCGGTTACTGTATAAAAATCGATTTTTTAAATCTGTTTTCTCCTCCTTGAGCTAATAGACTTTCTTCAACAAGGCCTTTGACCTTTTGTCTTGAAAATTTTTCGAAAAAAATTTTCCACATTTTTTTGAGAAATCGTCAATTTTAAAAATTTCGGCTTTTTGGGAATTTTTATATATCAATCGACGCAGAATTTGACGACAAACATGAACGTTATAATATTGAAGCACAAAAGTGACTGGTTCTCTGAAAAATCGGGTCTAATTTTGCACAAGTTCACTTTGATGAAACATTTTCAAGTCAAATATCGAATAGTTGTTAGAAATTATACCCACGACACGGCATCCTCGATTGGAAATTGAAAAAAATAAAATTTTATCACATTTTTCGCGTGAACTCTTGAATAGTGTTAATCTTTTACATTTTGTTCCGTTTTGACCTGGATTTATGAAATCTAGTCGATTCTAGAAACTTTTAAGGTTGCTCAAAATGTAACTCATCTTTCCCTGATAATTTTAAACCTAAATTTGCCTATGATCGTTATTTTTCAACAAAAAACCTGTTAGCTCAAAATGTGAAAGTCATCATGACTCGGCTCGGGATGACCCATACATCAAGATGAATATAACAAACTGTAGGTCTGACATTATTCTACAATTCTATCTCGGCGGATTTTTGAATTAGGTCCTCAAAATTTTTTTAGGTCCAAAAAACCAAAATTTCAGTACATTTTTAGGCCAAACTTTAAGTCAACATGACTCGGTTCGCAGTAGACGTCCAGAAATAATTTTTACACCATCAGATAGCTGTCATTGTTTTTAACATTTCTATCTCGGCCGAATTTTTAATGTAATTTTTTATCTCAATTTATGACCGAAATCACGGATTTTTAGTACTAATTTTTACTGTTTTTAAAAAGATAAAATTTGCCCCAAATTGTCAGAAAAAAGATCGCCGTGAAACCTATTTCCATTCCAGCATGCCGTGCACGATACATAAATTTCTGTTTTTGTACATAAAAATTGTATATTTCTCGAAAAACTTCGAAAAAATCCTAGATTTTTCAAAAAATTTCTCGACAATTCCTCGAAAAATTTTTCGAACATTTTCGAAATTTTTCGAGAAATATTTCTTTCGAGATCTATTTCTCGATATTTTTCGAAAGCAATATACTCTGACTACAATGTCAGAAAAAGGCAATATTTTATAGACTGTCATGCAAATAATTTATTGTGTGTGATTCGAATGGTTTATTAATGTATAATAGCAATTCTGGATTTGAAACCTTATAAGTTCTCAAAGAAATCTCCATTTTGAGGCCGTTCCTCACAAGTATCCTTTCTTACAGGACAACACAATAAACGTGATTGCAAATCCCAGCAGGAAAACAGCAATTAACCTGAAAATACGGGGGAAAAATGCGTTTGAGATCCAAAAACTCACAATAGCCATATTTTTGGTTCATTATCCGCTGCAGTGGATGTTTCGGCAACTCTACTGATTCCTAATAACGAATCAAAAAACGCTTGCAAACTTCCAAGAGCTTTCCCGACCTTCACTTTGTCATATTTCACAAACGTCAAATCCAGATTTTTCAAAGAATTCAAACTTCCAACCAACGTCTTATCTTGAATCTTTCCCTCCAATCCGTTCACCAACTTCTTCATGTTCACTTTCGACTCCCGTACCTCAGCAGCCTTGTTGAATGAATTCTGAAAATCGGTAACCACTTTGATCTCTTCCTGATCTCGAATTTGTGTATCCAACTTCGATGCAATCTCTAGAATATTCTCCAACGACTTCACTGTTCCATCATTCCACAGCTCTTTCATCTTTTTCTTCTCTTCAATGTCCTGGATTTTATCAATAGCGTCGGAAATCGTTTTCTTTCCAGCAATCAAATTCTTCAAATCCGTTTCATGTTTTTTAGCATTCACCAGCTTTTGAACTGCCGAACTGATTTCACCGAGAATTTTCGGGTCTGCCAATGGTCTTTCCAGACGTACAGACCGCTTCGGACGATTATTGGAGATAAAGGTGACTTTGACCTTCTTGACTTCAGTTGACACTTTATCCAAAGAAGTTACAAAAGTATTGATAGTGGCAACTTGAGGACTTCCAGATTTCAACGAAACCAATTCTTTAGCCAACGGATTCATCTTATCTACACTTTCCGAAAATTTCTGCTCTTTTATGCAAGTGGCCAGTTTCGTGAAGTCGATTTGTCGTTTCCATGCTTCAAATGGAACGATAAACTTAGAATCAAGAGACTTTATGATATCGAGTGAGCTTGTAATCTCGTCCAACTTCTTGCTCTGCATTTTAGAGTTGAAAGTTTTCAGCTCTATTTGGAATTCTTTGATAATGGTTGCCTCGCGGACTATCTTCGGAAACTTATTCAAGGCATACCTGTTTTGCTCGCATGATGCAACGAAATCGTTTAGTTTTGTTATCAATGGAGTGATTCTATCAGCTGAGCTCTTGATATCTCGTACATAAGCGGAAGTGGTGCTCAGTTTCTGGACAGCAGTTCTCACATCCGCCGTGAATTTGTTTTGCACATCCACCTTCTCCGTGCAGCTCAAAGATTTGGATATCAAATCGAAGGATTTCGAGAAGATACCAAAGTTGTCAACATAAGACTTCATCAAATTCAGTGACCGTTCCGCTGACTCGAAATCCAACTTTTTCCAGCTAAAATGAAGTGGACCAACTTCTACAATCAGCTTCTCTAATGGCTTCAATCTTAACGACAAGGCTTTCAGATCGGTTGCCAAGTGGAACAACTGCTTGAGCCATTTATTCTGAGCATCGTTGAAAACTTGATTCACATCATCTAAGCCTTTCGGTAATCCTGCAGTCACTTGTTTCTCAATTCCAACCGACGGATCCATGGAAGACAAAGTCTCTAACTTTGTTTTGATGTCTTTTATGAACTCACTGCTTGCCATTTCACTCAATGTCTTGTACTTTGACTCAACCTCGATTAACACTTTCTTGAAATCTTCAACCGAGACGTGTTTTGAAATCAATTCCAGAAAATCTGTATACTTCTTCGTCATCTCCAAAACACTACTCAAGGAGTGGATATTGTCCAAATAGCCGGGAATAAGTTTCAGGTTATCAGAAACAATACCGAGCTCTTTTATGAAGTCCACGTCTGCATCGTCACCTTCTGGAGTGAGCCTGATCATTTCCGCAATTTTTGTATCGAGTGTCGTTGGAAGATTACTTTGAATAACCAATGTGACATTCTGAATCGCCATATCCACGCCATTTGCACCATTTGCTCGTTCATTCTTGATCAACGTCTGAAGTTTCACAGAATCCTGATCCATCAATTCCACTACTTTCAAATGATCCATCATAACCTTGTCAACTCCACATCCATTATCTCCGGTGCACTCACTTCCAATCACATTTTGAATGGATTCAAACTCTTTGGGAAGATTTGAAAATGTTATCTTTCGAAGGGAAGTCACATTTGTATCGAGGCCGAGTTGGAAGAACTCATTGAGCAATTGCTCCTCATTGAATGGTCCTCGCGTCAGAATATCAGATAGAGAGATCCCATTGACGACTCGAGAGAATAATGCTGATCGTTGGGCAAAGAGATCCTGGACAGAGACTTGAGGTGGGGACGCGGCGTTTCTGGATGCAGAAACATAAGTGCCAAGCAGAACAAGAGCACCAACAGCACCAACTGCACCAGCTGAAATATTAGGAAACAGTCGAATACCAACTTCAATTCGGACTCTTACCAATTTTCATGGTGGGTGTACGATTGGGCTGAGGTCTGAAATTAGTAAGTAATATAAGTTTTGTTTGCATTGGGGAAATTAGGGCGGCGGAGGTTAGAACAATAGTTTTACGCTATTTTTTGTACACGCTAAATTTCAAACAAAATATTAAAGTCAATGTACTGAACCAAGTGGACTCCGCCCCCTTCGGGGGCTTCACCACCTGGCTTTTGATTGCTTTTTTGTTTTGGAGCCTTCGGCTCGATTCCTCAGGGCCTGCGGCCCTTTCACTTAAAACGTGGAGCCTCCGGCTCCATTCCTCAGGGCCTGCGGCCCTTTCCACTCAGAAACGTGGAGCCTCCGGCTCCATTCTTCAGGGCCTGCGGCCCTTTCAATTAAAAACGTGGAGCCTTCGGCTCGATTCCTCAGGGCCTGCGGCCCTTTCAATTAAAAACGTGGAGCCTTCGGCTCGATTCCTTCGGCTCTTTTTTCTAGAATGTGGGGAGCCCTCGGCCCCATTCTGTAGGGTCTCCGGCCCTTTTCACTTAAAAATGGGGAGCCTTCGGCTCCGTTCCTAAGAGCCTGTGGCTCCATTTCTTTTTCTCAACAGTGGAAGCCGCCGGCTCCATTGCTTATTGCCTGAATCACAGATAATTCACTATTGTAGCCTTCGATAAAATGAAATAGAAAATTAATAAAAAAATCGTTGTAGGTGCTTCGCACCTACAACAATTTCTTCATTCATTTTCTATTTCATTTAATCCAAACGCAATCTGAAGCGCGTTCCGCGCATGGTGAAGTTCAAAAACTGTAGTCAAAACACGTTCACTTTTAACCAACGGGAGTGTTACAAAAATTGAGAAACTTCACATGTTTTGGAAAAAAGTAGGAATAATTAAACTACTCATTGATCTCAAATTGGAGGTTTTGGGGCACTTGTTGTTTTTCCAATATCAAAAAAGTACTTAATACGGGAAAAGGAGACGGAATTCCATGCGTCTCTGCTATCGGAGTCGGAACAGGCACGTCTTCAAACTTCTGATCCCGATAAACATCCTTCAAACTCAACTTTCCCAAAATTTTCTCACATATTCTGTCTCCTCGCATTGAGACGAACAGAATGGTATAAAATTCGACCTATCTATCTCTTTCCATCGCGAAGTTTACCTCAAACTTGGGTAACTGAACCGGCGCCTCGTCTCGTGTCGGCGGTGGTGATGAAATCGAGCAGCCGACATCAATCGAGGTCCGCGTCGGCCACTATACTTTGTGTGTGCGCTGCCTCTCTGCCGTCGCGCGTGCAAAAATGAACCCAGTTGCTCAGGAAAAGTGCTCCAGAATGCTTCAAAATTGGAATTTCGAAAAACAAAAAAGTCGTGCATCATCCTCAGATAATCACAAACAAACTGTGAAAATCTCGAGAGAATCGGCCAATTCTGGATCGAGTTATGACTTGCAACACATTTTCGGTACCGAAATTAGTATTGAAAATTCACTAAAAGAGCCGTAACTTGCTCAATTTTCGAGATATCAAAAATCTAAACATATGGGCATCAACGTAACGCCGTGACTAATATTTCTGTAAAAGATTCATCCAAATCGGTTAAGTTTGGGCTGAGTTACAGCTGGCGACATACAGACGGACATACAAAGTTTTCAAATGTTATTAGTAAAGAAAGATAGTGGTATCGTCCATAGCGAAATCCGCAACATTTCTAGGATCTTGTGGAGGCTCAAACTCGTATATCTCGATACTCCCATTGGCTTTCACAAATAAAAGGATTCTTGAAGTTCCGGGATCTGCTCACCTCAAACATATCATTTGTAAGGATTTCCTTGTGATTCCGACGAAGAAGAGTGAACTGAGTGGGGTAGTGTAATTCAAACAACAAGTTCAAGCATCTTAAACTTTCTTGTCCCCGATCCACATAATCTCCAAGGAATAAGACCCTGAATCTGAGTTCAATCCGAAATTACTTGAAATTTCTCTTAAGGTCGTCTCCATTTTCATTTGATTGAACCGTTACTATCAAAAATCGCGACAGAAGGGATTTTTTCAATGGGAACTCACTATGGACCACGATTTCATGCTACGATCTGGTTAATAAAGTTTTCTAAATGCTTCTTGGGCTTCCAAATGTTTTTGTCACGAGTAAAGTCCATTAAATTTTTTTAAATTTGAATGAGCAGCAAAATTGTTAGCCTCTTTTGAAACTTTAGCCTGTTTCAAAATGTTTTGGATTCTTGAATTTTGAAATTTCCCAGGAATTCTAAAAGTATTTCTTGAACATAGAACACAAATTCAATTTGAAAACTAAATTTTCCAACAAAATAATTCATTTTCAAAAATTTCAATCACAATGGAAGAGCACACGAAACATTGGCTGCGCGAACATTTGCATCCAAATCGGTACCGAGTCCAGCTTTCTTCCATCCACCATCCTGGCAGTAGATATCCGTCAGCATGTATGGATTTTTGAGCTGAAATTTAGAAAATGGGTTCTGAAAAGAGAGAAATGGAGGGCTTACAAGGGGGCCTCCGATTCTGATCGTTCCATTGGGATAAAGAGCAGCGATTTGAGCAGGAGCTGTGCAATTAGAGTAGATTGCAGCACAATTTGGATAGGTTGTCACTGGTTGAGAGAAGGTGTATTTGGTTTTGTATTGATCGTAGGTAGCCGGGAATTGAGACTCGAGATGTTCACTATCCCAACTGCCACGACGGATACATGGGCAATCTGGAAGGATTACTGTAGTTTATTATGATTTGATTTGAATTATTTTGTGTTGGTTGGAAAGCTGGGATACTGTAGATATTTTTAGGTTTTTGAATTTTCAAAAGATGTAAATTTTAAAAGTTTTTAAAGGGCTAGAAATAAAATTTCAGAATTCAAGTTACTTTGGAATTTTTGGAAGCTTCAAGTTGTCCAATTTTAATGAATGTTAAACCATTGAAAAGATAAGTTACTGAAAAACTTGTTTCTTTTGACGTCTTCTGGAACGCTAGAAACATAGTTAAACGTTGAAAGAATATCGTTTCAGAATTCAAGTTAATTTCGAATTTATGAAAGTTTCTTGTTTTCCAATTTTGATGAAAATTATACTGTAGGAAGGCGATTTTTTTGGAAAAACTGTTGGGTTTTTGAATTTTCAGAAAATATTGATTTTGACGTCTTCTGAAGCGCTCTAAACTGCAGAAGGAAAAGAATCCGCAAGTCAGATTTTTTTCGGAATTTTGATTACTTTCAGTGATCCAATTTCGATGAAACTAGTACCATTAGAAAGGTAATTTCTTACTATTAGAGAACTCTAGAATATAGCTCCAGATGTCTCTACTGCTTTGAACTTTCTCCAAATCCCGATTCCAACTCACCATCAATCAAGCATGGTTTCATATTAGCTGGGATAATAACCAACGAGAAGAAGAAAAGAACAAAGTGAAATTGCATGACGATTTTCATTGAAAATAGAGAATTTCTTTCCGTTTATATCGCTTTCCAAACCGACATTTCATATTCAAAATGATAATTAGAGATGTGTTGGAAAATTTGAATAAATTGTGTGGAAGTTTGCAAGAGGCATCAAAAAATCAGAAAATTTTCTAGTTTCAGGAGTTTGGATGACGATGAAGTTGGCTTTGTTTGTAGTCGTTTTTCTCATTTCTGGAGTCAACGGCTGCTTGAGAATTGGTAAGAATTAGAAGACGTCAAACCGAGAAATTTGCTTTTTTTTCGCGATTTGGAAACTAGAAATGCTGAAAATTTGAATAAACCTCATGTTACCTTTAACTCAAGATTAGGATCCCTGGAAATCCAGAAAAGAAATGATCATTAAAAATTTTTATAGAATTTAGCCTAGTTACAGTACCAGTTCAAATATTCCCACTTTGCGGGTCTGAAAAAAAAGTTGCCAGATTTCTGATTTTTCTGAAATTTTGTAGAGGTGTAGAGAAACTCAAGAACTTTATTTTTGTAATTGACAACTTTTTCGAAGGACCTCGATCCAGTTAGTTAGGAAGCCAAAAAGCTCCAAAGTGAGACAAAATTTCAGTTGTCTTGGCCTAGCTAACTGGAACGTAGTCCTATGAAAAAGTTGTCAACTACAAAAATAGAGTTTTTGAGTTGTGCTATACATTCGAAAAATTTCAGAAAAATAGGATATCTGGAAACCACTTTTTCAGATGCTCAAAGTTGGCCTATACGCCAGAGTGCACGTTCTTTTTGGTCAGTACTGTAGATCTCTATTCCAGGCTATGTTTCTCCTTGTGGATGCATTCCACGTAATTCCTTCAATGATGCCTATCTCCAATCTCATTCCCCATCAATTTATGATCAATACAAGGATCAATACACCTTCTCAACTCCTCTAGTTACCTATCCGGATTGTACTTCAATTATCGCAAGTTGTCCGGCACTGGCTCAAGTAGCAACGATTAATCAAAACGGAAAAGTTTCCATTGGCGGACCCCTTGTAAGAAGACTTGTCTCAAATGATAGTCTTTGTACAACTTTTTCAGCTCCCCAATCCATATGTCTTATCTGATATCACATGTGAAAATGGGAAATGGAAGAAGGATGGAATCGGTGCCGAATTGGATGACGGTATTCGTGCTACAAATGTTTCGTGTGCTTTGAGAATTGGTAAGAGTCAATCTGGAAAATTGGTTAGAACTCAAGATTAGAATCCCTGGAAATCCAAAAACATGATCATAACAAATTTCAATAAAATTTACTCTAATTACAGTACTGGCCTGAATAAACTGGCATTTTAAATTGAATTAGGTCATTTTTGAGGGTCAGAAAAAGTGGTTTCCAGATAATCAATTTTTCTGAAATTTTGAAGAGGTGTAGAGCAACTTTAGAACTCAATTTTTGTAGTTGATAATTTTTTGATAGGATCACGATCCAGTTCGTTAGGTCACGTGTAAGCCAAAAGGCCCAAAACGAGACAAAATTTCAATTGTCTTGCTCTAACTAACTGGAACGTGGTCCTATTAAAAAGTTTTCAACTACAAAAATAGAGTTCTTAAGTTGTTCCATAACTCCACAAAATTTCAGATTAATCGGAAATCTGGAAATCACTTTTTCGGAACCTCAAATTCGGCCTATTGCAACTGAAAATGCCAATTGTTTTCGACAGTACTGTAGATCCCTATTCCAGGCTATGTTTCTCCTTGTGGATGCATTCCACGTAATTCCTTCAATGATGCCTATCTTCAATCTCATTTCCCATCAACTTATGATCAATACAAGGATCAATACACCTTCTCAACTCCTCTAATTTCCTATCCGGATTGTACTTCAATTATCGCAAGTTGTCCTGCACTGGCTCAAGTAGCAACGATTAATCAAAACGGAAAAGTTTCCATTGGCGGACCCCTTGTAAGAAAACTCGTCTCAAATATCGGTTTTTGATAACTTTTTCAGCTAAAAAATCCATATGTCTTATCTGGAATCAAATGTGAAAATGGGAAATGGAAGAAGGATGGAATCGGTGCCGAATTGGATGATAATATTCGTGCTACAAGTGTTTCATGTGTCTTTGCTATTTGAATATCTTGTTGGTTTCAAAAAGAATGAATAGTTAACTGGCGTAAGATCTGGTGCCGATTACGCAGTTTAAAACATAAAATTTTTCATTAAAAATCAAAAAATAAATCAAGTTCTCTTTCTTCTTCTTCTAATTTCTCCTCTTCGTTTCGGCTGATTCTTATTCTCCGAGATTTTCGAGTTTTTCAGTTTCTGACCAGTTCTGATTTCACATTTTCGGCTGAAAGTACCTATTTTCTCTCTATAATTTCCGTTTTCCCAATACCTGATCAAATAATAAATCAAACTATTGAAAGCCAAAGAAAAAACTAGTAGAGGAAGAGCAAGTTTTTGAGCAAGTGTAGTGACTAAAAAATATAAAGGTAAAATATTCAGAAAATTTGAGATTCTTACAATGAAAATACTCCAAAATCACTTTATCCACTGGTCTCCATGGATTGAAATAGAAAAGCAGAAAAACAACAAGTTGAAGAATCTGGAATGAAATTTTTTGGTTTTGAAAAAAAAACCGAAAAGAAATAAAGCAAACCTCGCTGATAAACGAAGAAAAGGTGATCCATTGCAAGTGAGGAAAGAGGAGGGATAGGTAACGGGCGTACTGGAAAATGGATAACCTTACCACTAGGACTCAGTTTCTCTAGTTTCAACAAAGAAAAATACTTTGGTCGCGCACAAGAATCGAACCCGCGACTGCCGCGCCGCTGACGAACTCAAAACCGACTGCGCCACACGGGCAACAGGTCGATAAAGGGTGGAAGGCGTATAAGAATAGGGAACGCGCAGGAGGCACGCAGTGGCTGCTTTGAGAAATTTTCAAAAATCGAAACCTGATAAATAATCATAAACGCATAGTAGAGCGATACAATCATTTGAAATTGTGATGGTCCACTGATGTAGGAGAAATTAATGATGAATAGGCTGAAAATGAAATCAAAATTCACTGATTATTTCATTTTGAAACTTACCAATCACAAAAAATAGCGAAAAGAGTCGGGATAAAAGAGAAGAAGCTGATCCAGTAGATGATACTTTCATAGGTCTGAAAATGGGAAGTTGGGTTTTCAGACTTGGCACTGTAGGCATAGTACTGTAGTTGTAAAGGATACTGTAATTGAAAAGGGGTACTGTAGTCAGTAGTGTTACGAGACGGTTACTGTAGAGAAAGAAAAGTCTCGCGGAATACTGTAATAGTCACGAGGGATACTGTAGTTGCAAATGGTACTGTAGTTTAAAAGGGGTACTGTAGTCCTAAAGGTTACTGTAGTGAAAGCTACTGTAATCAGGGATGGTACCGTAGGCATGTGAAAATCTAGTAAAATACTGTAATAGTCATGATGGTTACTGTAGTTGCAAATAATACTGTAGTTTAAAAGGGTTACTGTAGTCATGAAGGATACTGTAGGAGACTGTAGTTCTCACCTTATAAGAAATTCCCAGTACTTTTCCGTTTGACACTGATTTTGGTTTATTTTCCGATTCGTCATGGCTGAAAAAAAGACGTTTCGCAACTGGGACGTTTCGCAACCAGTCATTTCACAACTTTGACATTCCGCAACTTTATAGGTTTTGCTCAAAAATGAAAATTTCATGGTTGCGAAATGACCTGTTGCAAAACTTCTTGGAGCCAGAACTCCGAAACCTTCTAGAAACTTTCTAGACGTTTCGCAACCAGCCGCAACTTTAAAAACTAGGCTTTCATCGTCTATTTTGGTTGATTCTGTTCAGCCCGACTAGCTTATAAGTCTTGCTACTTCTGGCAAAACAGATAGATTTTTTGGTTGCGAAATGTCCCAGTTGCAAAATGGCCGGTTGCGAAATGTCTTGAAGCCAGGAAACCAACCTAAACATCAACAAAATTGAGGTGACCGTGGAAAGTCCGAGAAAAATGAAGACAACGTAGTTTTCAGTGATAGCAGTGTCTGAAAATGTGGAAGATTTTTGGGATTCTCGAAGGTTCTGGAAGATTCTGGATCCTGGTAATAAGAATTTGGAAAATCCAGATTTCTAGACAGTTTTGTGGATCGAAAGTATACCATCATATGATCCATGCATTTTCAGATTTTTGATAATTTTGGATTCTTAACTCCAGAACTCACACTTAAAAATCATCAAGAATGATCTAGAATGTCTCCAGTACATTTTAACAAATGGATTCCAAAAATAGACAATTGTGAAGTATCCTTGAACCATCTGAAAATTTGAGAATCAAATTTTTTGGAATTTCAGAATTTTGAGTCTCTAAAAAATCTGAATCTTCGAAACTACCGTACCTCAGCCAACGACAAAAGTCCATAGTTGCAAGAATTGACCCAAGAAAGCAGAATCCGTCCAACAAATAGATGAATAATCTGAAAATTGTCAATGGAGCGAGTTTGCAATTTTAAAATTTTTGATCTACCTGCCAGAGAACAAATCCAAGGAAATGGGCTGAAGTGATTGTCGAAATCGCATCCAGTTCCACTCTACGAGATGGTACCAGATTTTGGAGACTGAAAATTCTAGAAGTTTCTGGAATTTTCTGATGGTCCCTACTCATAAGCCACGGAAACGACAAGAGAGATGATGAGCAAGATATGGGCGTTTCCAATGAGACTGATTGATTTCTGAGGTAAAAAACAGGCGGGAATTTGAATTTTTGAAAAATGAAAACCTACATCAAATGGAATTCCAGCCAGTTTTAGAGAACTCATTTTGAAGCCAAAAGAGAGTAAGAGAGACTGATGTTTTTTCAGGAAAAATATGATGTGGAATTGAGATTCAAATTCCGACCATAGATTCAGAGTAGGGTACCAGGGTGCTCCATATTTTGGATTCTTGGAGATTTTTGGTGCTAGAGAGATGTGGTGGGGAGCTACGTGGAGGTCTATGAAATTTCTTTGATTTTTTTAGGAAGAAAGTTTTCTGTTTCTGAAAATGGATAGTAAGGCGATAGTTGTTGGGCATTCAATTGTTTTGCGCATCTGAAAATTTTTCGAAAATTCCAATATAAAAATTTTCAATAAAAAGAATTCAAGGAGGATTACAGTCATTTTTTTTTCAAGTACCGCAAAAACGAGTCAAAATGGACCATTTTGAAGCGAGTTATGAGCGTTGGAAGTTTCGATGAAAGAGACGCAGACACTGTCTCGTTTCTCTGCGTCTCTTTGACAACGAGAGCGTCTGCTTTCTTCTGTGCGTCTCTTTCCTGTGCGTCCTTTCACCGAAACTTCAAACGCTCATAACTCGCTTCAAAATGCGTTTTGAACAGCGACATTAGGCGCATTCGAATAAGCTAAAAATTCTACATTTTTCGAAATATGTCATAAAAAATAGAGTCGTTAGGTCTCTCAATGCCGAGTCCGCAGGCAAAATTTTTGAAACAGAAAATGGTTGATTTGAAAATCAAAAAAAAAACAACAAAGCGTTCAAGAGCCCTCATCGGTTGACTCCGCCTACTTTGGAGAAATTTTGTAGAAAACTCTTCCACTGCCACGGCCACCCATTTTAAAGCGATACGTATTTGTTTTTCGAAAACTTCCATGTACATAGCATTCAAACTTCAGGCTAAAGTCCAAAAAATACGAAATTTGAAACCGAATAAAATTGAAACACTTTTTCGGCTTCTCGCAGAAGAACTCGCAGAGGTTAATACCAAATAATTTAATATAAACTCTATCCAAAAAAAAAATCTTTTATTCATCAATAACCGTAACATTCTCAATTCTACTCTCCTCCATTTCCCTCTCTTCCTTCTCTTTCTTCTTCCTTTTCTCTTCTCGAACTTTCTCATTCTTATTCCACAATTCCCCTCCTTCCCATCGATTACTGCATGCTCCGGAAGTTCCAACATTTTCCAATGTCCCAATTAGACCACGTTCCATGTGAATTCCATCGTGAACAAAGTCAAAATCATAACACAAAATTTCGCCATCCGAAGAGCAATCGTGGGTGATTTGAAAGTTGGCGATGAAGGTGTCCTGAAAGTTTGAAAGCGATGAAAACGCGCTCAATTGATAAAACATACATTGTCTGTGGAACGTCCAACTGGAATCGGAGGCAGGTAGAATTTGAATGGAACTTTGTGGTGGCGGAAGAATGGATCAATTTTGGACAGAAAATGTGGCTGGTCAGCCGGTGGTTTGTACTCGATACAATGGTCGAAACGAGTCAGAAGTTGTTCGTAACTGGAAACAATGCAATTATGCTCTCTTGGACTTTGCTATGTGATCGCGCGTTATCGAATCTAAGCTAAGCCTAAGCTAAGCCTAAGCTAAGCCTACGCTATGCCTAAGCTAAGCCTAACTAGGGAACGGTCAGACCTTTCCGTGGCGTTACAGCATGCGACCTATACCATTCGAAAGCTGATGGCCTAAAACATTTGAAATCAATTTCAAAAAGTGCTCAAGAGCCACTTGTTTCAAGAAATCCGGGTCAACGTGGTAATTCAGTACTAATTTCAGTTGAAAATTCAGTTGAAATTAGTATGGGAAAAAGAAGAATTTTCGAAAAATATAAAAACGTGAAGAAAATATTTTTTCTAGTTGAAATTATCACTACTGAATTACTACTGAAAATGTACCGTAACCTGGATTTCTCGAAACACGTGGCTCTTGAGCACTTTTTGAAATTGATTTCAAATGTTTTAGGCCATCAGCTTTCGAACAGAGTTGCGCGGAAGTGAAATTTTCAAAGTCGGAAGTCGGAAGTCGGAAGTAGAGATGTTAGACTAAACTTAAATTGTCCGATTTTCCAAAAATTGGACAATTTTTTCGAAAATTTTACCATAGTATGCCTAAAAATCTTTAAAAATGGCCTCGTTTTTCAAAATTTCTCCACTTCTCAGACTTTTCGATTTTATGCCGGAAGTCGGAAGTAAAATTTCCAACTCGGAAGTCGGAAGTCGGAAGTCGGAAGTCGGAAGTCGGAAGTCGGAATTCCGCGCAACTCTGCTTTCGAATGGTATAGGTCGCATGCTGTAACGCCACGGAAAGGTCTGACCATTCCCTAGTAAGCCTAAGTCCAATAGAGCGCATTTACTGACATGACGTCATCCTCGAAAACCTCAATGAACACACAAATCGCCTTGGCTCCCGGACAAACAACTTCAAATCTTATCGTCAAATATTGAATCGGAAATTCGCTAACGATGGTGTCAATCGACATCAGAAACAGAAACAGTAGAAATTTCAGCATTTTGGAATTTTGAAACTGATTAGAATTCATGGGAAACTTCTTATGTAAAGCCTCTACGTGGAATTTTTCCAGAAAAAAAATAGGGGGCCGCCGAGGTGAAAATCGAAAAAATAATCGACGTCAAATTTATTTTTATAAAAAGAAAATAAAAATGACGAAATTTTGTTTCTGGGTGATTTTGATTGGAATCGTTTACGCAGAAGGCGAACAAAGTGATTGATCGTTGGAGAAAATGTGCACGTTTTATGGTGGAAAGTTTCGGAAAAGGAATGGGATTCATGTGAGTTTGAGAAATCGGAAATTTCGGATTTCAGTAATTCAAAAAAGATCGAAAGCTATAATAGAAGTCCAATAAATACAATTTCGAAGAAAAAACCATTAAAAAATTGAAGCAATCGACAACAATTAACATAGCGAGTAGCTCAAACTTTTTCATTTTTTACTTGAAACTGAAATTATTTTCAAACTCTTCCCTGGGAGTTCCGCCTCGGCGCCGATCCCCCGTTTTTTATACGCAATGCGGCAACTATATCCTCCTTGCGCGCGTGTCCTAGTGGGTTGCGCGCGGGTCTGTTAGCCGCTGGACGCGGGTTCGATTCCTTCCCCTGCCAAAAGTCTTTTTTTCTTTTTTGTGAAACATGAAAACTGTTTTTTCAGGACATTCACGGTGACATTTGCGATTTCTCATTCAACATAGGGGATCCTCTCTTCTGTCAAAACCACATTCCATACACAATTCGACACCAAGAAACTTCAAACTTCGCCACCAAATGCCAAGCAGAAGCCACGTTGATATGTGATTCAGAATCTGTTCAATTCTATGGAAGATGTTATAAAATGAAAAGGAAATTGGTGAAGTTTAAAGAAGCTGAAATGAGTTGCCACTTGGATGGAGAACGAATTGCATTCGTTCATCGAGAAGTTTTAATCAAGTTTTGGAATGGTTTGTAAAATATTTTTACTCAAACGATCGTTCCGATTCTAATATTCACAAAATGAGGATATTATTTCATTAAAACTCAAGAAAATCAATTTTCAAAACTTACATTTTTTCAAACCTGACTCAAAAAATGCAGAATTTTTTGCTGATTCGAGTGCACCTAATATCGCTTCTGAAAACGCATTTCGAAGCGAGTTATGAGCGTTTGAAGTTTTCGTGAGAGACGCAGAGAAACGAGACAGTGTCTGCGTCTCTCTTACTAAAACTTCAAATGCTCATAACTCGCTTCAAAATGCGTTTTGAGCAGCGATATTAGGTGCATTCGAATCAGCAAAAAATTCTGCATTTTTTGAGTCAGGTTTGAAAAAATGTAAGTTGGCGTTTAGAAAATCGAGTTGCTCGACTTTTTATGAAAACATTTTGTTATTTTCGTAAATTCTAGAGGACCATTTGAATTCAAATGAAAAATAAGCTAAAAATTATGTTTCAAAGCTTTCCAAAAGTTTTTTTTCCACCAATCGTTTCTTAAATGTTCCCAAGTTGTTTTCAGAATACTTCTCCTCTGTTGACCGTATCTGGGCTCTTTCTTCCAATATTCTGACATCCGATTTGATCTACGACAAAGGAAATGATCTGATAATTGCATTCGATGGATATCGATATAATCTTCCTCCGAGATCTCTTGTAAAAGTGGACGGAACAAAAGAGAAAGCATTCGCATTGTGTGAATATAATCCAAAGATGACGACAGCTCATTTGAGATTTCTCGGAAAAAAATATTCGGAAATTTACTATCCCTCAATTTCAATAGATGATGGTCTTTTTGTGAGGACGTTTAGCCAAAGACAATGGAGTGGAGATAAGAAAAATGATGATGATTACTGTAAGAGAGTGTTTCAAGCATTTCTACTATTGGAAGGGGTTACTGTAGTCGCGGCGAGACCATCGAAGAGTTTTTTGAGGGAATTACCTGAATATAATGAGCCATGGTACACATTCTACCGTACTCCTATGCATTATAGCAATAAGAAAATGGATTTTAAGGTGAATAAATGGATTGAAAAAGCCGTTGTCCAATTTTAAAAATTTCGAAAAAGTATAATTTCAAAATTCATGGACAGAAAAAAATTGAGGTTTGAAAGTCGAATATAGATTTTTTCAAATAATGGCTCCGCAACATTTCGAAAGCAGACATTCCGAAGGTGTGACGTTTCGAAAGTGTGACATTTCGAAAGTGCGACGTTTCGAAAGTGCGACGTTTCGAAATTGCGACATTTCGAAAGTGTGACATTTCGAAAGTGCGACATTTCGAAATTGCGAAATTTCGAAAGTGCGACATTTCGAAAGTGTGAAATTTCGAAATTGCGACGTTTCGAAAGTTCAACGTTTTGAAATTGCGACGTTTCGAAAGCAGAAATTTCGAAGGTGTGACGTTTCGAAAGTGCGACGTTTCGCAAGTGTGTCGTTTCGAAAGCAAAAATTGAAATCCATTTTTGAATTCAGCATCGCATTTTCGAAACGTCACACTTGCGAAACGTCGCACTTTCGAAATGTCACGGAGCCAAAATTTGTGATATTTTTCAGAATCCCGAATGTCAAGAAGATCCAAATCCAATCGAAAAATTCGGATCGATAGAACCCGAAATCTGGGCAGAAGACCAACCCGTTTTAACTTGTGATTCTGCAAGTGCAAGTACAGTAATCCGAATGAAAGATGAAGGATTAGAAGGACAGTTGGAGACATTTTCAGATGCCAGATATGCTCCAATGTTTTGTCAGGTTACTGTAAATCATTAATCCTTAAACCTGTTCGATACTGAATTTTAATTTTTATCGCATAGATATTCAATAAATCCTTCTGTTTCAAATCTTATATTTTCTTCAGATTTTCATCTTTTCTGTTCATATTTCATGCGCAGAGATGGAAATTTTAGATACGGTAAGCCTGGAGACACGAATTCTGTTGTTGATCTCTGTATTTTGAAGAGTTTTGGAAAACTTGAGAAAAAAAATGAAATGAAAAACTTTTTTCGGTTTCAATGAAAGAAATTTATGGTTTAAGTTTTGCATTTGGTGCTGACTTTGCTGAATGCCGAAATTTGATCAATTCAAAAAATCGAAAAAAAAAAAAAGATTTTTGTGATAATTTGAATACTTGTTCTGATTTTTTGATAACCACTCCATCTTTCAGAATTTTCAAAGATTTCCAGAATTCTATTCGAAAATTAAGTTTAAGAACGAATTTTGTTTTTGAAAGTTTTTAGAAATTTCGAAACAACTTTCCTGGGACACCGACATTGATGTAAGCAATAAAAAGGTTCAAAGTAAACTGTAATTGTAATCAAGAAAAGTAGCTCAAAAATTTTCAGTTTCAACTGACTATTATCTACTTTAAATTTTAATAAAGATCGATGGTTCGTTTGGTAACATTGTATTTATTGAAGGAGGATTTCGGGCAAAATAAGTTTATGGTACATTAAATGCAAATTTTTCTGCTGATTCCGAATATCACAATAATAACGCTCAACAATGCTTTTCTGACCCAAAAAATGACTTCAAAGTTGCAAAAAAGTTATCCCTCGTGGCCGAACTTTTTTCTTGTTTTCCACATGGATTACAATTTTCGCATTGTCCACGCAAAAAGATAGGCTACAATGGATCACTTTTATGCAACTTTTTCGGTGATTTCTGAGTCAGAAAAGAATTTCTGAGCGTTTTCATCGTTATATTCGGAATCAGCATAAAATTTTGCATCGGCTGAAACATGAACTCATTTTGCCTGGAATCCCCTTTCAGTAATAAGAAGGTTCACAATGAACTAGAATTCCCAAAAAAAGGTCGAAAAAATTTTCAGTTTCACATGACTATGTTCTTATTTCAATTTGAACAAAGATCGATTGTTTTATAATTCCCGACTGGCTTAACATCATATGTATAAGTTCCACGGACTAGATTAATCCTACAAACTTCTCCAAGATCCCAGAATTCTTAAGAAACAATTGAAAGAAACAACAAACGTAGTGAAACAGCAAATTTTTATTTTTTCTGAAACTCCTGTAAACGGAAGCTATAGGTAGTGTAAGCGGATTCTGATATGCCAACTGTTCTATTTTAATCAAATTCCGTTCACAAACAGGCTTAAAAAATGAACTGTCGTAAGGTTTGACGCATGGTACGCAGACACTAAAACTGTCAGGCTCACGCAAAAATGCACAGAATTCCCTCGGAAAACTGCTGTCCCTACACCTTTAAGTACATAATTTTTTGTTCCAAATAACTCAACAGTTAGAATTTTAAAACATTTTTTCGGAAGTTTCTAGGCCGCCAGAAAACTGAATCAAAAGATGAGTGAAAATCGAAAATCCACTGTGTTGTGAACATCTCTTATTTATAGTTGCCATCTTTTTCCAAAATCAAACTGGACACAATCTTGATTCAGAAGACGTCCACGTCTTCTGAATTTGTGTACCGCCCCCATCTTTTTCCAAGATCTTCGGGAAGATGTTCTGCTTCGAATAGACTATACACTATGCACCGATATTTACAATTATTTTTGGCAATTTTAGGATTCTATGTCTTCTTTTTACTTGTTAGATTTTGGTTCTCGGTGAGTTTATAGAAAGAAATTTCCTCTAGAAATTTCCAGAATTTTTTTCAGGATGCATATATAGATTGGATAGAGTCTGATCAAGATGAAACTGACTTGAAAAGTGTCACTTTGAGAACGGATAAATTGGAAATTTTCAATAATTGGCATCAATGTTTCAAGGAAAATATGATGAGTATTACGGATTCTGAAGAAGTGAGTTTTGGCGGGAAATTCAAATTTTAAAAAATAATTTCAGTTTTGGCAAAGTTTCATCGGAGTTTCGAGGAAATGCGATTTGCAAGCGAATGTGAATCGGTTGGGAATTGTAACGTTGAGAAATTCGGATGAGATGAAACATGTTTTGTTTCCGAAAATTGTCAGTTTTTTCGTGGTTTTGGGGAGATTCGGGATTGAAGATAGATCGGGAATTTCATTGTTATTTGAAAACTGAAAATCGTAGAAACTTTTATGAAATATCGAAAAATCTAAAATTTAGAGTTTCAGAATCTGAATTCAGAAACTTATTGCAAATACTAGTTTCAATTTTGAATGAAGATTTCATGAAACAGAAAAAAGTTTTCTTTTCAAATTTCAAAAATCAAAAAAAACTTTTTCTGTTTCAAAAAATTGAAATTCAATTTGGTGATATTTTCTCTAATATGTGATCCTCAAAAAATGGAAAGTTACCCAAAACTTTCAAAAGATTAAAGTAGGATTACAGTCATGTTTTTTTATTTGTGTTCAAATAATCATCCCAATTTCAGTATTTCCAAAAATAACAGTATTTTTGCATAAAAATCGTTGAAATTAGAGAAAATCGATTTTCAAATCGCGAACTTACATTTTTTGTAACCTATTTCAAAAAAGTTAGAATTTTTCGCTGATTCGAATTCATTTAATGTCGCGGCTCAAAACGCATTTTGAAGAGATTATGATCGTTTGAAGTTTCAGTTAGAGAGACGCAGAGAAAGCAGTTTTCGAAGAGACGCAGAGAAACGAGACAGTGTCTGCGTCTCTCGCTCTTATGAAAACTTCCAACGCTCATAACTCGCTTCAAAATGATCCGTTTTGACTCGTTTTTAGAAGATATTTTCGAGGGATTTAAAAATTTTCAATTTTCTGTTTCGAATCAATTCAATAACCAACTGGTCTTCATAAATGTTTACTAGCTAATTCATTCTTTTCGCAGTTCAATGCAGGACCCCATAACCTCTTCACAATTGGAATTGGAAGGGATATTCGTGCCGAAAAGCAGTTCAGAAGAGTGAGTGAAAAATCGTTTTAAAAATCGAAAAACAATATATCCCAGTTTCTATCCGTTTTTCTATGTAGCTTAGCCAGATTTTCATATCTAGCTTGAAAATAGAACTTTTAAATCAACAATTTTTTTCCGTTTCAAAACACATAATTTTCTAAAACTCTCTTTTTTGAAACTTAATTTTTTTGTCATAGTTGAAACTCTAATAAAATCAACAACAATTATTTTCCAGAAAATGCTCAAACTCGGAAACAATGTGACCTACTATGGTGCTGACCCAATTCCTTATATCAATAAGGATTTGTATTCTCAAATTGGATCCTATTTTCCATTGGCAATCGGAGGAAAGAGTGGAATCTCGAATGCAAGGGTTATGGAGAAATGTAAGGGTGAACTTTTCTGAAATGAGAAAATATTTCGGTTTCAAAATACTGGTTTTCATTGGAGAAACCGCCAAAATGATAGTTTATGCTTTGCTGTCACTTTTCATAGATAGTACATGGGATTTTTAAAAATCTTCGGTATTTCTTCAAAGCGGGATGTACAAGCAAATGGGCCTGCTAGACTACAAACTACATTAGCAGACCAAAAGCAGAAGCTGCGGTGCGCGCCTGTGGTCTTTGGGTCTGCAAAACTACAAACTACAATCTGAACATTAGCAGACCCATGGCGCGCTCAAGCGCGTCGACCGGGTTTCGTTGGTCTGCTAGACTACAAACTACAAAGTTTTAGTTAGCAGACCCAACGCGCGCACACGACCTCTCGCCGCGAACAGCGTTGGTCTGCTAAACTACAAAATACACTCTCAACATTAGCAGACCAATGCAAGCTGCTGAGTGCGCCAGCAGACTTCGGGTCTGCTAAACTACAAACTACAACAAAACTTTAGCAGACCCATGTCGCACTCAAGAGGTCGCTGCTGTGTGCGGCAGTAGACTTTGGGTCTGCTAGGCTACAAACTACAATCTGAACATTAGCAGACCAAAACTAGAAACTGTTGTGCGCGCTAACAGGCTTGGGTCTGCTAATTAGACTACAAACTACACTTTCTACATTAGCAGACCGAAGCAAGCCGAGAGGCTTATTGTTGCCTTCCACTCAATTTTTCTTATTCTTTTCAGACGGCTACATTGAAACCAAAATGATCCACATCGATATTGTGTACTTTTTGAAGGAAATTTTGAGTATTACGGTATTTTGTAACAGCAGAATTCAAAAAATGTCTTTTTTTTATTCCAGACAATCGACAATTTATGGTTCGATGCGGAAGGTGAAGAGTTTGGCAACGATTTTTTCGATATCTTCTATCAGAATGGACGTTTTGATCAGAACAAAATCGATGTTTGTCAGATTAATATTGAGGTTATTTCGATCTTGAGTCCAAATTTCAAATCAAAAATTTCAGGTTCATATAACGTCGGATGTCCCCAATCGGAAGCGAGAATTCATGAAGTTTTTGAAGAGAATAATTGAGGAAAAGAGATACGGAGTATACTTTGGAGACGAGTATGGACATATTCGGATGTATATGTTTAATTATAATAGTCAGTATTGTTTGGAAAAGTTTTGATTAAATAAATATGTTGATTTGACTACAAACTACATTTCAAGTTTAGCAGATCAAACTCTATTTGGTTTTGTAGCTTTTAGTCAAATTAATGGAATAAGTTTATATGAATGTTTTAAAATGACTATAATTTAAAATGACTTCAAGGTATTATCGAAACGGCCCATACTCCCGGGGTACATCAAAATGGGGTACATCGTGCTCATGGGGTACAAAGTCTCAGGGGGTACATAGTCTCATGGGGTACATTTTAGGGATAATCTCATGGGGTACATTTTTGGCTTTCTCATGGGGTACATCTCTGAAATACTCATGGGGTACATCGCTTTGTCTCAGGGGGTACATCGCATTAAATCTCATGTGGTATACACCAAGTCTCATTCTACAGTTTCAGCGCTCTTAGCTGCCTGATTTTTCCAATATTAGTTACACATTATGAGTTTTTTTTGTTTTCCATGTAGTTATTCAAGAATGTTATTTTTCTTCTAATGTGTTTTGGAACAGAGATAACTGTACAACATTATTTCGGCAAAAAATTCGGAGGGTACAACGATTCGGGGGTACAAGGGGATACAAAGGATTTTGGGGTACAAAATAAGTGATTCGGGGGTGCAAAATTCCAGGGTACAAAAATTCGGGGGTACAACGATTCAAGGGTACAAAATAACAATGATTCAGGGGTACCACTAAATTCCTTCAAGGGTACAACGTTTATGATTTTGGGGTACAAAAACTTCAGGGGTACAAAATGTTTTAAAACTAGTTTTTGGATCTAAAATTTTGTGATAGTCGCATGAAATCATGAAGACTCGAGTGATACTTCCGAGAGAGGTAAATTTTTTTCAGAAACTGTATACTTTTAGTAATTGTTGATTTTAGATAGGGGAACCAAGCTAGGGACAAATACTCATTGGCTACAGCTCATGGGGTACACCTCTTGAATACACAGGTGCTACGTCGCACTGAATCTCATTTGATATATACCAAGTGGAATTTCAGTTTCAGCTCTCATGGCTGCCTAATTGTTCTAGCATTCTTTACACATTATGAGTTTTTTTGTTTTCCATGGAATTATTCATGATTGTATTTACGCTTTTAATATGGTTTTTGAAATGAGATAACTGTCAGCATTATCATTTTTCAGACATAATTCAGCAACAAATTGCTGATTAAAAAACAAATTGCCTATTGCAAATAGTAGGAAGTTCTCGTTGAGTTGATCAAAGCCAACACAGCGAGACTTGTTGCACTTTCAGTGATTTTGATAAAAAATGAGGAATCGTAAGTATAGTAATAAGAAAGACAGCATAAAATAATCTTTATTTCATTTATTATGGATTTTTCGAAAAGTGGCCCTAAAGAGGGCCGTTGGGATCGAGGTGGAGTTGCGACGGGGGCTTCAACGGACGAGTGTTCCTGAAAAAAAAAACAGATTTCGTGTCGGAAGGATAATAAAAATATGCAAATTTGCGACGAAGAGGACAAAAATATACGTTTAAAAACTGAGAAAGCGGGAAAAATGAAAAAATAGAATATATAGAATTTTGAGCAGCAAAAATAGAATTTTGAGCAGCAAAAACAGCAGAATTCTTCATATTTTCGCATTAAAAATTTTTTAAGTGAGAAATTTAGTTGAAATTTTTAAAAAATCGATGAAAAAACTGTTTTACAAAGTTCGCGGCCTAGGGCTCACATGCATTAACGTAGAATACTCAGTCAACAATTCGCTTCGTAACGAACATCGCTTCGAGACCATGCAGTGTGTCGATTTACGACAGCCTAAAAATTCGGCATTTTTCCGCGAGTTCTATTGAAAATTTATATTTTGACCATCGCAAAACGAAACATTGGAATAATTTCAACTAAATTTCTCACTTAAAAAATTTTTAATGCGAAAATATGAAGAATTCTGCTGTTTTTGCTGCTCAAAATTCCATTTTTTCACTTTTCCCGCTTTCTCAGTTTTTAAACGTATATTTTTGTCCTCTTCGTCGCAAATTTGCATATTTTTATTATCCTTCCGACACGAAATCTGTTTTTTTTTCAGGAACACTCGTCCGTTGAAGCCCCCGTCGCAACTCCACGTCGATCCCAACGGCCCTCTTTAGGGCCACTTTTCGAAAAATCCATAATAAATGAAATAAAGATTATTTTATGCTGTCTTTCTTATTACTATACTTACGATTCCTCATTTTTTATCTAAATCACTGAAAGTGCAACAAGTCTCGCTGTGTTGGCTTTGATCAACTCAACGAGAACTTCCTACTATTTGCAATAGGCAATTTGTTTTTTAATCAGCAATTTGTTGCTGAATTATGTCTGAAAAATGATAATGCTGACAGTTATCTCATTTCAAAAACCATATTAAAAGCGTAAATACAATCATGAATAATTCCATGGAAAACAAAAAAACTCATAATGTGTAAAGAATGCTAGAACAATTAGGCAGCCATGAGAGCTGAAACTGAAATTCCACTTGGTATATATCAAATGAGATTCAGTGCGACGTAGCACCTGTGTATTCAAGAGGTGTACCCCATGAGCTGTAGCCAATGAGTATTTGTCCCTAGCTTGGTTCCCCTATCTAAAATCAACAATTACTAAAAGTATACAGTTTCTGAAAAAAATTTACCTCTCTCGGAAGTATCACTCGAGTCTTCATGATTTCATGCGACTATCACAAAATTTTAGATCCAAAAACTAGTTTTAAAACATTTTGTACCCCTGAAGTTTTTGTACCCCAAAATCATAAACGTTGTACCCTTGAAGGAATTTAGTGGTACCCCTGAATCATTGTTATTTTGTACCCTTGAATCGTTGTACCCCCGAATTTTTGTACCCTGGAATTTTGCACCCCCGAATCACTTATTTTGTACCCCAAAATCCTTTGTATCCCCTTGTACCCCCGAATCGTTGTACCCTCCGAATTTTTTGCCGAAATAATGTTGTACAGTTATCTCTGTTCCAAAACACATTAGAAGAAAAATAACATTCTTGAATAACTACATGGAAAACAAAAAAAACTCATAATGTGTAACTAATATTGGAAAAATCAGGCAGCTAAGAGCGCTGAAACTGTAGAATGAGACTTGGTGTATACCACATGAGATTTAATGCGATGTACCCCCTGAGACAAAGCGATGTACCCCATGAGTATTTCAGAGATGTACCCCATGAGAAAGCCAAAAATGTACCCCATGAGATTATCCCTAAAATGTACCCCATGAGACTATGTACCCCCTGAGACTTTGTACCCCATGAGCACGATGTACCCCCGATGTACCCCATTCTGATGTACCCCGGGAGTATGGGCCTATCGAAACATCCCAAGTTTCATCGCGCTCCATTGCGAACTTGGGGAAATTCAAAATTTTTAGGTTTCCCGCTCACTTTTTTCTCATGTAGGTCACGTCAAATATAAAAACTTTGTTAATTTTGCGGTTTCGACGTGGCCTGCATGAGAAAAAAGTGAGCGGGAAACCTAAAAATTTTGAATTTCCCCAAGTTCGCAATGGAGCGCGATGAAACTTGGGATGTTTCGATAATAGCGATTCGAACAAAGCTACTATCGAAAGATAAAAATTATAAACTTTAAGTTTGAAACAGTAAACATTTTCCGGAATTATTCGAAAATTAGCAAATCTATACAGAATTGAAGAGAGATCCTTGTTTTCATATTTTGTAATAATAATATCAATAATAGAAACCGGCTACAACTGAAATAACAATAAAACGGAAACCATATAAAAATCCTTTGAAATAGTATTTTTTCGAAAATTTTTTCATATTTTCGGTTATTGCGAAAAAAAGACACCCACAGAATCAAAGTTCAGTTATTGAGAACTGGATAAAGTTTCCCTTCTGCACTTTTAAAAATCCCTATTTTCTTTCTCTGTTCCGTGTTCTTTGATGCCTTTTTTCTCTGTCTCAAGAATCCAATTTTTTATCTTTTTACGGATTTTTCAAATGGAAGATTTAAATCTGTCTCCCTCATTCTCCACCTCCAATTTCCAATCTGCTTGGTCACTTTAACAATGACTTTTCTTCGATTCATCCAATTTTTAGTCATATTTCTAGTGGTTTTTGTTAGTTTTAAGATCTTTAGAATCTATCAGGTAAAACTTGAAGCTTTAATTTTTTTAAAGTGATCTAAAGTTTCAGAAAACGGGAAGATACACATATTATGATTCGGATTTGGAGTCAACTTTATTGGTTTCAAATAAAACGGAAATTTTCGAAAATTGGAGATTTTGTGCGAAGTTGAAACTGACACCGGTTGAGGATCCAGTGGAGGTAAATTTATTGAATTTTCAGAATTTCAAAATCTTTTACCGTTTAGAGTATTGGAACTTATAATTTACCGTGTATTCTAAAATTTTTGAAAGAGAGAAAAATTTTGGAGTTTCAGAGTCTTGATTCTCGAAAATCGAAGGTTTCAAAGTTTATCACAGTCTCTGGTTTTCCAAGATTCTGATAGAATTAGTTCGAAATTCTAAATAACCATAAGATCTAAGAATTTTGAAGTCTCGAAGTCTCGAAGTCTCGAAGTCTCGAAGTCTCGAAGTCTCGAAGTCTCGAAGTCTCGAAGTCTCGAATTCTCGAAGTCTCGAAGTCTCGAAGTCTCGAAGTCTCGAAGTCTCGAAGTCTCGAAGTCTCGAAGTCTCGAAGTCTCGAAGTCTCGAAGTCTCGAAGTCTCAAAGTCTCGAAGTCTCAAAGTCTCGAAGTCTCGAAACCTCGAAGTCTCGAAGTCTCGAAGTCTCGAAGTCTCGAAGTCTCGAAGTCTCGAAGTCTCGAATTCTCGAAGTCTCGAAGTCTCGAAGTCTCGAATTCTCGAAGTCTCGAAGTCTCGAAGTCTCGAAGTCTCGAAGTCTCAAAGTCTCGAAACCTCGAAGTCTCGAAGTCTCGAAGTCTCGAAGTCTCGAAGTCTCGAAGTCTCGAAGTCTCGAAGTCTCGAAGTCTCGAGGTCTCGAAGTCTCGAAGTCTCGAAGTATCGTAGTCTCGAAGGATCGTAGTCTCGAAGTCTCGAAGTCTCGAATTCTCAAAGTCTCGAAGTCTCAAAGTCTCGAAGTCTCAAAGTCTTGAAATCTCGAAATCTCGAAATCTCGAAGTCTTGAAATCTCGAAATCTCGAAATCTCGAAGTCTCGAAGTCTCGAAGTCTCGAAGTCTCGAGGTTTTAGATTCTCTTAATCTGAGGTTTTGGAAATCTTGGAATTTCAAAATCTCAGAACCTAAAAACCTCAAAACTTGAATTTTCAGATTTTTGGAATCCGAAAAAGAAAAATTTTGAAATCCAGGCAATTTTATAATTAAAAACAACCTTAAAATCTGAAAACTTCGAAACTCCCGGAAATGTGATTTTCAAAATGTTCTGTTTCTCAAAATCTTGAAACTTCAATATATCAAAGTTCTCAGATTCTGTGAACCCTCATAGATCTTCTTAAAACCTCAAAAATTTTCAGTTCTGGAAAGAATTCACCAATTTGACTGGAAAATGTGATGAAGAAGCTCAAGTTTCGAAATTGGGACTCGTCGAATTGGAGAGTTTTGATAAGCAGAAAACTGTAATTTTGCCGAAAAGTGTGAGTTTTTTTAATTAAAAATTTGTGTTTCATGTGAAATTCAATATACTTGGATTTTAGAAAACCTTGATCTGGTTTTTGAATAAAAATCGTTATTACCCGGAAATTCAAACCTGAAAATCGTCCAAAAAACCAAATCCTTGGCCAACGAAACAACCAAAACCTGCACTTCTTTCTCCATCCAATTCTTGATCCGTGGATTCAGATAGCTTTCTTAATCTCAATTCTGAATCTGAACGGAGATGGAAAACTGGAAATTTTAATCCGATTTTGATCCGAATGTAGCCTACGATATCTCTTTTTTGCAGAATGAAGAAAATCACAATCTGATTACACTTGGAATCGGAAGAGATGTTTCTGGAGAGCAGGCTTATCAAAGGGTAAGATTATTGAAATTACTATTTTTTGTAGTCAAGTACATTTCGACGAATTAAAAAATAAAACTAACTTACAACAGGAAAAAAATTTTAATGAAATTGAAAAAAATTCTAATATCTTCACAGTTTCAAAGTTTGCTGTTGAATCTGTGAATTGACTAAGAATTCAAGATCCTGAAAATATTTACTACCGGTTTTTATTAAAGTATGATTTCAGTCAGTTTTTATTTTCACTCAAATGATCGTCCCATTTCAATTATTTACTAAAATTAATATTTTTGCACAAAAATCGTTAAAACTCGGGAAAATCAGTTTCACATCGCGAATCTACATGTTTACTAACCTATTTTTAAGAAGTATAAAATTTTTCGCTGATTAACATGCACTTAATATCGCTGCTCAAAACGCTTTTTGAAAAATTTCAGAAGATTTTCAATTTTTTGTACTGAATGTTTTAGAATTCACTTAAAAATGTTTTCTACTGCAAAAACGAGTCAAAACGGACCATTTTGAAGCGAGTTATAAGCGTTTGAAGTTTTCGTGAGAGACGCAGACACTGTCTCGTTTCTCTGCATCTCTTCGACAACGAGAGTGTCTGCTTTCTCTGCGTCTCTCTTACTGAAACTTCAAACGCTTATAACTCGCTTCAAAATGCGTTTCGAGCAGCGATATGAGGTTCATTCAATTCAGCGAAAAATTCTACATTTTTTGAGATTTTTTTGGAAATAAAATGTAGATTCACGATTTGGAAATCGATTTTTTTTAAAATAGATTTTTATACATTTTTATACAAAAAAATATTGTTATTTTTGCAAATACTGTATTTGGAACGATTATTTGAGACAAAATCTAATCCTACTTTGAAATTATTCGAATCTAAAAAATATTCTACTGATTTTTTTTTTAATCCAAAAAACTGCCATTGAAATGTTTCTCGAAAGTAATGCTTCTTTTTATTTTCTCAGATTTCCCGATTTTTTTCTAATTTTTAAAATAATGTCAACCGTAGATATTGCCCATCGAAACTAAGACTTCGATTCGAATATCAGTAACTTTTTGAAACCGAAATTTTTTTCCAGAAAATGCAAAAACTCAACAAAAAAGTGGACTTCTTCGGTGCGGATCCCCAAGTCGATCCGAATTCTGAAATATTCTCGAAAATCGGAAAATTCTTCCCATTCGCAGTTGCAAGACATCCCGGATTCTCGAATTCCACAATTGAGAGGAATGGAGAAATTGTTGATCAAAATTTGGCTCATGTTGATGTTCTCTATTTTTTGAAGGATATTTTGAGTGTTGAGGTGGGATTTTCTTTTTAAATTTAGAATCAAAAATGGGTTTTTAGAAAGTTGATAATCTTTGGATAAACACCGAGGGAGCTGAGTACGAGCTATTTGAGATTTTCGAGAAAAACGGGATCCTGGATCAAAATAATATTGAAATTTGTCAAGTTAACATGGAGGTAAGTGAAAAACTACAGTAATCCTTTAGAAAGTAGCAATACAGATACATATCTCTGAATCCATGGAAGGAGAAGGAAATGCAAATGTTGAGAAACAGAAAATTTTCATGGAATTTGTGAAGAAAACGATAGTGGAGAAGAAATATGGAATTTTTAGGGCAAATGAGAGGAAGAATATGAAAATTTTTATGTTTAATTTTGAAAGTGATTATTGTAAGAATAAATTTTAGGGTTTTGAACTTAATAAAGGAGATAATTTTTTGGATTTGAATTTGGAATTTTATATATCTCGTTAGCGCAAAAATCTCTGTTTCAGGTACCATAATTCAAAATTTTCAAATTTGAAACAGTAATTTTTTGAATCCTCAGAAGTTGCCTTTGTGGAATTCTCTTTTGAAGCCTCGTTTTTTTTAAATTTAAAATTCTGAAACTGTAATTTTTTTTCATTTTCAAATCAACTTGTCGGATTCTGATCCGATTTTCTCCCAACAACGCTTTAAAGTCGTACAGTTTTTTAAACTGCCGCCAAAAACTTTTGCTGCAAGTGAGCTCCAAGTGCACGTGTTGCGTGTTGCGAGGGCGAAGAGAGGCGTTTTTAGCCAATTATCATCATTCCTAGGGTAGATTCGGGCACCAGGTAGGTGACCCGTGGATTCTTTCTCTCGGTTTCAGTTTGAGTCAAGGTTGTCACTCGTTTTTCTTGGTTTTGAGCAAGTTTTTGCTCTGTTTTTCCTTGTTTGTAGCTCGTTGAGAGCAAGTTTCTCTTTGCTTGAATAAACAGTTGTTTATTCAAAACCTTCGTTTTCTCTTTTTCTTCTTGTCTTCTGGTTGCCGTTTTGTGAATTCGCCGTTGAATTCATCGTTTTCTCCGTCTTTTAAAACCGACGAAAGCTTCACACTCGTGTTCTTTCCGACTAACTCCAGAATTTAAACATTCCCCTATTTTTAATTTGTATAGTTTTCAGACAAGTTTCTTGCTTTTTTCAAATAATAAGCCAATTTTTCTGTACAAAATTATTCATTCCTTTTAATTTTCTCTCAAAAATTAAATTATTTCGAGATATACTCAATAAGTGCTTGATGTGGGACCATTCCATTAACTTCAACTTTCGATAACAAATATTTAATTTCTTCCGGACTCATTCGTTCTCCAACTTGCGACAGAATAGCTGCAAGTTCTCGTGACGGCATTGCTCGAGTCTTGTTTCTGAAAAATTTTCTGTTTCAGGGAATCTTCAATGGATATGGATAATGTCACTAATAATTGGTCGTTTTCTCATATTAACGTCAAGTTTCCCGTAAAAACGCAAAAAAATTTATTACTGTATGCACCTTTAAAAATCTCAAAACCTTACCTATCCAATCCACTCAGAGCCTTGATAATCTCTGTCAACGGATCCGGACTATTCTGCTCATCTTTACAGATATCCAAAAAGTTGGCGAACTCGATTGGTTTTTCTGGAAGAATTTACTGTTTCAACAAAATTTTATAAGTTTATAGACATTTTAAGGGTCATTCAGGTGTCTAAAATATGGTTACTGTTTCAATAAATTTGCATTAGTTGAGATAAGTTTTTAGTAAAGTGACTGTTTCAATGAAATTGCATCTTTTTGGGTAGCTTTTTTGCTCAATTTTTTGATAAGAAGGCACTTATCCTCAAAAATTATTGAAGATCCGTTGACAGAGATTATCAAGGCTCTGAGTGGATTGGATAGGTAAGGTTTGTTAGTACGTGCCACAGTTCTCTCATCTTATCACCACTGCACGTTGTATTTCTGATTCTTCGAAACATGAAAAAGTCTCACATTTTTAAAAAGTACATCTATTTTTTTTACAGTTTTCTTGATTCTTTCGAGAAATCCATTCTATTTTTACATCTGTCTAGTCTGCTCTTCTGCTCTTTCTCCTCACGTTGCTCTGTTTTCTTTTCCCCCTCATCGATCGGTCACTCTCTCTCTCCTCTCTTATCCGATCAAACGACAACTGTTAGAGAAATAGTACAGTGAAAATAAGAGACGCAGAGAAAAAGAGACGGCCAGTTGTTTCTTTTTTGTTTCTTGTTGCAACATACCAGGTTTCTAGGTGCATTTTGTGCAGTGTAATAGAGGCGACCTTGAGTTTCTGGGGTCCCTCTTTTTTTGCAAGAACTTTTTGAATTTGAGTTTGGAGTGAAGGAGACAGTGAAAATAATTGAGAATTTTTGCCCTAGGGTCGATTTTGAAACTGCAAGAAGTTTGAAAATCCAAAATTCAGTTTTTGAAGAAAATTTGAAGGAAGTCTGAGTTTCTACATTCTAAAGGTTTTTTTTTCAAAAGTTCCATTTTTTTTTCAATTTTCATATACAGTGGCGGCAAATGGTGAGGGTCACTTTACTCTTTCGTTAATAACTTTGCTGAAACATGTCGAATAGTTTTGAAAATTTGTGGAGGCATCACTTATCTCTTCAGGATATGAATTACATGTTTTTTGAATTTTCAGAATTTATTGGTGCTTCAGAATATCTCCATATGTGACGGTGACTTCAGAATCAAAAAATTTTTTTTCCTTCTAAGTGATTTCTATAAAAAGTTTTGTGATGAGAAATGTTTGTTGTAGATCAAATAGTAACTGAAAAAAATTTGGAGCGGTTTGGAGCAGTTGCTCTCGAGATGTGCTCGCCGGAGTCTCAAAGGTAAGGTTTCGGAGTTTGGCCATATCTCAGCTCGGAATGATCAGAATGAGCTGAAAATTTGTCAGCTTATGTATTTTGAGTTGCTCAACAATTTCCAAATGTTTTGGTCAAGTTTATCGAAAAAAAATTTTTCTGTATTTTTTTATTTCTTGACCGGAAAAATATCTCAAAAAAGAAGAAAAATGATAAATATAAAACAACCAAGACAACAACTATAAATTCAATCAATACTTTGTCGCGAATCCACGAGCTTCAATAACGGCCTTGCAACGGCGCGGCATAGACTCGATCAAATTGTCCAAAACTGCTTGTGGAATTGTGCTCCAAATGTCCTTGATTTGCTGGAACTTCTCTTGGGCGTTCTTTGCTCTCTTGTTCCTCAGCATTCTGTCACAGTGCTCCCACAAGTGCTCGATAGGATTGAGGTCGGGGCTTTGGGAGGGCCACTCCATCACCGGAATCCGTTTGTGTGCTAGGTACTCCTTTACCAACTTGCTCGCGTGCTTTTGGGTCGTTATCGTGTTGAAACAGATAACGACGCTTGTGAACTCTCCGGGCGTGTGGGAGCATCTTGGTGTCCAGAATGTCGCGGTACATTGTCTTGTCCATGATGCCTTCAATTCTGTGTAGTGGACCGACTCCGTGACCTGAGAAGCAGCCCCACACCATGACGCTGCCTCCACCATGTTTGACGGTTGGAACTTGATACTTGGGGTCGTATCTTGTCCCCGTCGGTCGCCGCACATACGATTTCCCATCGCTCCCAAAGAGCATGAATTTCGATTCGTCACTCCATATAACCTGAAAAACTCAAATGTTTATTCCGAAGACCACTTCTTTTATTTACCGTCTTCCACTGATCATTGGTCCAATCTTTGTGTTCTTTTGCAAACTTCATCCGAAGTAGACGGTTTTTGGCCGAGATGAGAGGTTTGCAAACGGGACGGGACGGCGAGCGTTGAGGCCAGCTTCACGAAGACGGTTCCGGATTGTTCGAACGGACACCTTGGGACCACCGACTTCCAGAAGCTCTTTGTGAATTTCGGTTCCAGATTTCCGTGGGTCCGCTCGGCTCAAAGCAAGTATTGCGCGATTCTCGGCTTGTGATGTCTTCCGTTGAACTCCGGGGCGTTTTCTCGCATACATCTCATCACCTTGATCCTTGTATCTCTGGATGACTTTTCGAACGCCACTCACTGACAGCTGGAACGATGCTGCCAAGTCCTGGAGTGGAACCTTGTGCTTCCATCCCGACACGACAGCTCTCAACTCGGGTTCGGAAAGGTAACGAGTCACTCGTGTCATAGCTGAAGAACAACTATTCAAAAAAATATATTCAAAAGTTGAAAAATAAAAACAGTAAAAATAAAAAAATAAAACTGAATGACAAATGGCAGCAAATTTCTGCTTTTATAGTCCCCAGAGTTCATCGAAGCACTGAAAAATTTACCGCTTTTGTTTTTTAGCGGGCTCACAGAAAGTTTGGGAAATCAAGCCAAAAAATAAAAATAAACTTAAACAAAAAACCTTAAAATTCAAAAAAAAACACTTAAAAAATTAAAAAAATTTTTTTTTTTGATTTGAAAAAAAAACATTTGGAAATTGTTGAGCAACTCAAAATACATAAGCTGACAAATTTTCAGCTCATTCTGATCATTCCGAGCTGAGATATGGCCAAACTCCGAAACCTTACCTTTGAGACTCCGGCGAGCACATCTCGAGAGCAACTGCTCCAAACCGCTCCAAATTTTTTTCAGTTACTATTTGATCTACAACAAACATTTCTCATCACAAAACTTTTTATAGAAATCACTTAGAAGGAAAAAAAATTTTTTGATTCTGAAGTCACCGTCACATATGGAGATATTCTGAAGCACCAATAAATTCTGAAAATTCAAAAAACATGTAATTCATATCCTGAAGAGATAAGTGATGCCTCCACAAATTTTCAAAACTATTCGACATGTTTCAGCAAAGTTATTAACGAAAGAGTAAAGTGACCCTCACCATTTGCCGCCACTGTAGATTCTGAAAGAGAAAGTGCTTATTTTTTTTATTTTTCAAAACTCGGATTTTTGTTGAATTCCAAAGGGAAATTCATTTGAAAATTGCCATATTTTGTACCACACTTTGGCTTCAATTGGGTCCAATTTTTATGAAAATTGGACGATTTTCTTTGGGATTTCGAAGTCCAGACCAAAATTAAGATAGCCTGACGTCTTCTGAAACTCTCTGGGATTTCGACTTTCTAATTTTGATAATTTCTCCATTTGTAGTTCCTTCAGAGTCCATTTTTTAAACCCATGAAAGATTACATCACAAAATATGTCCAATTTTTTTAAATGTTTCAATCAAACCTTTTTTAAATTTCCCGCCTGCAACTTTAATCCAGCCGTCCCATAGAAAAATTTGCAGACATGCAACGTGTCCAACAGCTCCGCCCACTTCTTCCAGCTGGACATGTCACCTATTACAAAGATCAATTATTGATTGTGAAGGGAGAAAAACAGTTCCTTTTCGATTCAAATGGAAAGAAATATTTGGATTTCTTCGGTGGAATTGTTACAGTTTCGGTTGGACATTGTCATCCGTAAGTTTAAAGTTTGACTTTTTCTCGGTTTCAAAGAAGAGGAATATAAAAAGTTGAGGGTTGGGAATGGAATTTGGAATCCGCGTATACCGTAAAATTTATACTAGACGGGAAAGTCCCTCTCTAATTTTCAATCCCTTAAACGATATATCTGAATTCTCAAAATGGATCATAACATCTGATTTGAAACATATTTTGTGAGTCAACTTTTGACGAGGATTCTAATAATATCAATTTCAATTCGTTTGAATTTCAAGAATGTGCTCATTTTGAGCTAATTGGGGTACATTCAGTACAGTTGAAACTATGAACTTCAATTTTCCAGTAAAGTGAACGCTGCTCTCACGGAGCAAGCTCAAAAGCTGTGGCACACCACCTCGATCTATCACACTCAACCAATTTATGAGTATGCTGAAAAGTTGATTGGAAAGTTCCCAAGTAAATTGAATGTGAGTTTTTTAATTTTAATTATTCTAGGATTATACAAGGAATTTCCAAAAATTGTTGAGATCAGAAGCTAGTAAAGTTTGGGAGTTTTTTGAAGCAGAAATTTTTTTGCTGTTTCAAAATTTTTTTGATTATGTACATTGGAAATGTTGAATGGTCACTCAGTAGTTTCTTCATTAGTTTTCAATTCTTTCAATGATGATACGGTATTATCTATTTTAATAGAACAACACTCAAAAGAGCAATAAAATGAGCATTTTTTCCAGTGAAAATTGTCTGAATCGATTTTTTGTTGAAAATAAGCCATACTCCGGGTAAAAAATTTTTGTGTGATTCAAAAAAATAGGGTAGTAATTAATTTTGTAGTTTCTTCAGAGTACAGTATTATAATGAGAAAACAGTTGGAGATTGAATTCATCGAGCAAAATTTTACTGTAACTGTGTTTTTTAATAGATTTTTTGTTTCAATAACTATTCGATTTGGATGACTTACTAGCTATGAGTTGTTGGGATTGAACAATTTTATCCACTGAAAGTTTTGAGCTCCCTTGTGAGCTCATATTGAAAATGTTTAGTAATTTATGCCGCGGAATGTTTAGTAACTAGAACATTCCTGTTTTCTATAGCAACGATAGTTGAAACAGTAAAAACAATTATCAACTTCTTTTTCATGAAACGTTTTGGAACTCTTTTTTTATCAAAAAGATTTTCGCGTTTCAAGGCTTTATTGGTTTTGCTGAGAAAACCATTAACTTATTTGGAGAAGCAGAAATATCAAAATTTCAGAAATCTGAGAAGATAAAACATTATCGAAAAGTTTACCAGTATTACATGAATAATTACCTGAAACGATAAAAGTCGGAACAAGTTCAGCTTCGAATTAATACGAAAAAGGATGATTGAATTTGCAAAATTAGACTGTAAAGAGCTTTCTAAAAGAGCTTTTTGGTTTTTTAAAAATATGTATTTTAAAAAATATGTGTTTCAGAATTTCATTATTAAAATACTGGAACTCAATATAGCATTCACTAGGAACTCTTATTGACAACTGTCATATTTAGACTTCTGAATAAATACACGCTCAAAATTCAAAATTTCCAGGCCGTATTCCTCGTCAACTCCGGCTCCGAAGCCAACGACTTGGCTCTCGCTCTCGCCCGTAACTATACCGGTCGTTTCGATGTGATCTCAATGAGAAACGGATATCATGGAATGACTCAAACCGTTCTCGGAGCCACGAATCTCGGAAACTGGAAACCTGTTTTCCCGCATGGATTCAACATTTTCAAATCACTGAACGCTGATCCGTATCGTGGAATTTTTGGAGGTGCTAACTGTAGAGATTCTCCAATTCAAGTGAAGAATCGGAAATGTGATTGTGGACCTGGAAAATGCGAGGCTTCTGATAAATATGTGGAACAGTTTGAGGAAATGCTTCTTCATGATTTCTCGCATTCGTCTGGACCCGCTGCATTCTTAATTGAATCGATTCAAGGTGTCGGAGGAACTGTACAGTATCCACATGGGTTAGTTAAGGCGTTTTAGCCTAACTTTGAGGGTCTGAAGAAGCGGTTTCTAGACACCAGATTCTTCTGAAATTTTTTAGATGTATGAAGAAACTCAAGAACTCTATTTGTTGTTAACCACTTTTTCATAGGACCACGATCCAGTTAGTTAGGTTGCGTGGAAACCAAAAGGCTTAAAAATAAGACAAAATTCTAGTTGACTTGGTTTAACTAACTGAATCGTGGTTTTATGAAAAATATTTTTTGAAAAATCATCAAATTTGATCAAAAATCAGCAGAGTTACGCCTTCTGTACGTCCTGTTTTGCCAAAAAACATTCCGAAATCGACAAAATCGGCATTTCTTTGTCGTAACGTTAATTTTTCATAAAATTTGACGATCTTTTAATTAATCGAATGCTTTTTTAATAAGGAACATTTTTTCTGTTGACCGTATTTTTACCCGATCTCTCTGAATAAAGTTATTCTCATTTGAATGAGCTTGTCGAAATTCGTTGCCACTTACTATGATAAGATCGGTCCATGATAACATTGGGAAAAATTCGGAAAATCGATATTTTTTTCATCTGAAACTGCAAAAAATTTCCATTTTGAGTCCCAAAACCCTTATTCCCTTCGCCTCGTAACAAGTATTTGCAGATATCTCAAAAAGTCGTACGAAGCTGTGCAAAAACGTGGCGGACTCGCTATCGCCGACGAGGTGCAGACCGGTTTCGGCCGTCTCGGATCACACTTTTGGGGATTTGAATGTAAGGAATTTATAGGAGAATTCAACCTTACAAGGGGCTTCCCTGAACACTTGAGTTGAACTTTTTCTGAAACTTTGGTCCAAGACTAATGTTATACACTAAATTCTAAGTTCAAAACAAAAAACTAGACATTCTGAAAGTGATTTTGAGCTGAGTTATGGGTCCTCGAAGTACCCCATTTTAGCCTTATTTGTCACTTTGATGGCTTGAGTTACTCGAGTTACTCGAGTTACGTGAACATTTGGCCACTTTTTATTGCAGATTTGGGTTTTTCAGGGTCAAATTAGTCTCGAACCGAAGTTTCAGAAAAAGTTCAACTGAAGTGTTCGGGGAAGCACCTTGTTAGATTGAAAAAAATAGGAAATTGATTTTGAAGTGGAAACTTACTGTTTCAGAATTTAGGGAACTGAAAGTTCATTTTTGTAAAAGGCGATTCATTCCGAGTCGAGTATTCCGTGATGCTTTCGATCTATTGAAAGTCACCCCAGACCCTCCAAAATCCCTTATTTCCAGCCCAAGACGCAATGCCAGACATCGTCACAATGGCCAAAGGAATCGGAAATGGATTCCCATTGGGAGCCGTTGTGACAACAAAAGAAATCGCCGATTCATTCAATAGATCACTTTATTTCAATACTTATGGTGGAAATCCATTGGCTTCTGTTGTCGGAAAAGCTGTTTTGGAGGTTATTGAAGAGGAGAAACTTCAAGAAAATTGTGCAATCGTTGGAGATTATTTCTTGAAACAGTTGGCCGCATTGGATGAGCCAGCGATTGGAGATGTTAGGGGAAAGGTTGGTGGATTTGGAACAGGGCCGAGCGGCAACGAATTTCGGCAACTCATTCAAATGTGAATAACTTTCCACAGGGGGGGGGGGGGCGGGTAAAAATACAGTCAACAAAATAAATGTTCCTTATTAAAAAAGCTATCGATTGGTTAAAAAATCGTCAAATTTGATCAAAAATTGACAGAGTTACGCCTTGTTTTGCAAATAAATTGCCGATTTTGACAATTTCGGAATTTTTTTGGCAATACAGAGCGTAACTCTGTTAATTTTTGATCAAATTTGATGATTTTTTAACCATTCGATAGCTTTTTTAATAAGGAACATTTTTTTGTTTACCGTATTTTTATACGATCCCCCTGAAAAAAAATATTCACATTTAAATGAGTTGTCGAAATTCGTTGCCGCTCATCTCTGATTTCGAAAAAGTTTAGCACATAGTCTAAGAGTTTTATTAATCTCTTTCAGGGTCTCATGATTGGTGTGGAATTGATCGATGAACAAGGAAAACCATTGGCTGGAGCCAAGACTGGTGCAATCTTTGAGGATACCAAGGTAAGAAAATTGTTTGGATGTGGAAAATTTTGAAAATTTTTGAGCAAATTTGAAAAAATCTGAAGATTTTGAATAAGGGATGGCACTGCAAGTAGTGAATCTTGGTTATTCTAGAATTGTTTTTGAAACAGTAATATTTTAAAATTCCGATTTCACAAGGTCCTAGATTCGTGACTTTTTTGAGATAATAAAATCATTCAGAATTCCTTAGAATCCTTCAGAATCTCCAAAAATCTACTGAAGTCCTCCAGAATCTTGAATAAGACTTTCGGATCCCCTAGAATCCTCGCGCCTTCAGAATCCTTCACACTTCTTTAGAATCCTTAGAAATCTTCTTGAGTCCTTCAAAGTCCTTCAGAATCTTCCAGAATTTTTCAAAATTCTTCAGAATCCTTCCTAATTATGCGCACACTATTAGAATCCCTAGAACATTTCTGAAATTCTTTCCCCTTTACTTTCAGAGTTCCTCAGAATCCTACAGAATTGTTTAGAATACCCTTGAATCGTTCAAAGTCCTCCAGAATCTCTGAGAATATTTCAGAATACTACAGAATCGTTTAGACTCCTTCAGACTTCTTTAGACTCCTTAAAAATTTTCTGAATACTTCCAGAATCCCCCAGAATCCCTCAGAATCTGTTCGAATCCTTCATTTTTCGAGTTTCTCCAGAATTTTTCAGAATACTTCAGAATCTTTGAGAAATATCTGATTTAGAATTTGAATAGATTCTGGATAGATACATATCAAATCAACCAAAAGTTTGGGATTCAGAATACTCTGCGCATAATTTTGAAACCGTCAAGTTTTTTTTTTGAAAAATAATGAATATCACAAGTTTCAGACTAGGAGAATCTGACAATGAGCGATTCTCTGACTCCGAAAATCTCAGAATTTCAGAACTTTTGAATCTCGAAATCAAAAATTGAGGAAACTCAGAATTTAGGAAACGCAAAATATCAGACTCTCTGAATCTCAAAATCGGGAAACTCAAAACTTCTAAATTCGAGAAGCTCAGAATATCAATTTTTCCTGAATCTGAGATTTTCTGAGTCTTGAAATTTGAACCTTCTTGAGTTCTCAGGACCCCTAACCCTATAATTTCCCATTTTCAGAATCACGGACTTCTCATCGGAAAAGGCGGTATCCATGGAAACGTTCTCCGTATCAAACCACCAATGTGCATTACCAAAGAAGACGTCGATTTCGCTGTCGACATCATCGCCAAATCTATTAAACAATTCAAGTAAACACATATTTTCATAGGAACTCTTTTTCTTTCTATTATCATTTTCTTGTTTCTCTTTGTTATTTTTGAAATTTCAAAATGTTTCGGGTCCTATGAAATGAAATATTGAAAATGAATGTGAGATTCATATTTTTGCGGGGAAATCCTGTGCATTCTTTCGTGAGCGTGTCTGTTGGTGTACCATGCGTCAAACTTTACGACAGTTTATATTTTGGGTCGGTTTTTTGACGAAAATTAACCCAAATAGAGCAGTTGGCATATCAGAATCCGTATGCACTATCTACAACTTCAATTCCCAGGAGTTTCAGAAAAATTACAATTTTGATGTGGAACTTTTTGAAAGTTTTTCAAAGTTTTAAAATTAAAATGTATCGAGATAAAGTGAAAAAACAATGTAGAAACTAAGAATGCAAAATAATGATAGTACCATGAAACATTAATTTTTTTGTGTTTTAGCCGTCCATTTTTTGATTTTTTAAGTTTTTGAGCAGTTGAATGAAAAAATATGGTACGGGAACTAAACATTTAGTGTTAAATATACATAGAAATAATTTTTGAAACAGAAAATCCAAGTTTTCCGTTCTCACTTTTTTAGTTACAGTACCGCTCATAAGTATATCAACTTTTGGTTTTTTTAGGAGAACTTTTTTTGAGAACATGTATGAACCTCAAATTTTGACACAATATTTTTGACATGATCAGGTACATTTCAGCTAATTTTTATGCACATGTCTGAAAAACTGAAGGTTTTGTGAGCGAAAAGGTGACTTGGAAAAAATATGTTTTTAGAAATTTTCAGGAAGGCAATTATATATTCACAGAAATAAGGTTCCATAATTTGTTTAGTCCAAGTTTAGTAAAATAAACCTTGTTTCTGTGAATACATGAATGTTTTACCAAACATTTTTGAAAATTAACTTTTTTTGCCAGATCACCTTTTCGGCCACAAAATCATAAATTTTGTAGATATGTGCATGTGCAATAATTGACATACATGTCTTTGGTCATGCCAGAAATGTTGTGGTAAAATTTGAAGTTCATATCTTTTCTCAAAAAAAAGTTATCCGCCTCATACCACCAAAAGTTGATATACTTTTGAGCGGCATTGTATGTAATGTTCCGTATTGTGAAATGGATTTTATTAATAGGTACTGTATTTATAAATCAATAATTTAGGCAAACAATGGGCAAAGTTTTCGGTTATGTTAACATTACAAAAAGAGAGCGAACTGATCAATATAATATTTCTATTCAACAATTCTCGAAACACAATATTTTTTTTCTGATTCTAGAATTTCTTATAGAGTTGTGCTCTCCTTTCATAACTTTGATTCTTTAGTTCTCTCTAATAAAAAATTCTGACTATCGTTTGTCCTGGAGCCATCTGAAAATCTGTAAATTTTAAAAAATTGGAAGTCAGTTCGAAATTTTTAAAATTTTTCTATTTTTCCAATTTTTCATTTACCGTTTCAACTTTAATAGTTATGAAATTCTAGAAATTGCGAAATCGATAAGACAAACAATTTATTTTTCTACGAAAAAGTAGGCGGAGTTTTAGTCACTTTTTGGTTTTTCGACCTATTTCTGTTTCCAAAACTCCCTATAAAGTTTTCCTGTTTCAGAAATTCAATTCATTTTCAACAAACCATATTTCATCGTTCCTCCGGAGTCCCCCTAAAACCAAACTTACCTCACTATCCGAAACCCAAAATTCAAAAAAAAAAACCAACCTTTTCCAATTTCCCAATAAATCTTACTATCAGATCAGGCCGGGGCAAGTGCAATATTCGCAATTTTAGCATGAGCAATATATGCATTTAGCCAGGACCTGATCTTGAAGATTTCATGGAATATGAATAATAGTTCAAGATTACGGTAGATGTTTCGAATTCAGAATATTTCAGAATCCAAAATAGAAGAAATGTTCGATTTGAAGAAGACCACCTTGTGAAAACGAAGGCCAATCAACAAAAATGGAAAAGACGAAAAAACGAAAACGAGTTTCCCTTTGGTACCCAATGGCTCCGCCCCTTTTCTTTTTTCTCTATCACTCTCCTCAATTTCAATACTCTCTAGTTTTAAGAAAAAAACGAGGAGAAAGGTGTCTGGTTTGGTTACATACAGACCATTTGAAATGGAGAATTGTTCGATTTGTATGTGTGTTCTGGCGACGATGAGGAGAGGGGAGAATAATTGAAGATTTGAAGAAGCTAGAGGGGAAAGGAACAGGTGTTCTTGGAGGTCTTTGGATCTAGCGGAAACTGTAAGCTTCAGAAGATTCAAGTCCAAAAAACGTCTCTACCTACAGTAACCCTAACATACCTCGAAACAGAATCTCCAAATCAGTAAACAATTTTGGCGGAATACGACGATTCAGAAGGAAGCGAATCTCCCCATAAGTACTCTCCCACACAAGCTCCGCCCACTTTCAACGATGACATAACGACATGGTGAAGCGACTTTCTCCCTTCTCCTCCTCCCCCCAATGAACCAGTGAACACGATTAAGTGACCAAAATGACCAGCCAACAGGTTGCAGCTTTTGAAAAAACTTTTAAAGAATAGTTTGCCGCCAGCAGGGGTCGAACCTGCGACCTTGGGCTTATTAGACCCACGCTCTAACCGACTGAGCTATGGCGGCCGACGGGAGCCGAGGAGGCGAATGGTGCATAGAACAGTGAGGGAAAGAGAGGGAGGAGAGGGAGCGGGGGAAGGGAAGGAGAGCGCGCGTGATTTTTTCTCCAACTATTACTAGTAGGGAGATCAGCAGATCGATGTGACCACCTGGTTTCTTGTTTTGTTTTTTGTTTGGAAAAGTAAAAAATTATCGAAAGTGAAAGTTAGCACAAGGGATACTGTAAGTCATATGGTTCAAGAATCTAAAAGAGGAACTTTTAATTGAAAGTGTAATAGGGAAAGAATCCTTCAAGTTTTTTAGGGTTCCCTTACAACTTGCAACATCTAGATCTAGATATGGGGTTGCAGAAGGGAAAAAATACGGTGTAAAATTGTGTAATCGTTCTTCAGGGGGGAAATAAACAATATTTGAGAAAGGATCTGCAGTGATATTAGCGCAGTTTATGGAGCTGTAGAGGTCTTATCAATCTTGGTTCACTAGATTTTAAAAAATTATGTGAAATATTATGAAAAAAATTTTTATTAAAAATTTGATTAAAATTTCGGTTTCAAAATTTTCTTGAATTTCATAAGAAATGTTCTATTACAATAGGCTTCGAATAGGTACCGTATCACCTAATATAACTTTAAATTTTTGATTATTTCATTTTTTTCAATTTTTCAAACTCTGAAACTTCCCCGTCGTCCTTCCATAGCACTTCCCCCTTCTTTTTCCTCCACCTTCATATCTGCCCTCCTGCCTCCTCTGCCTACGTGCCGCCATAGCTCAGTCGGTTAGAGCGTGGGTCTAATAAGCCCAAGGTCGCAGGTTCGACCCCTGCTGGCGGCAAATCCTTTTTTCTTGTTTTTGCCCTTCCACCCAAAACTTTCCCCCGTTTCGATTACATCATCATCGATGTTACGCGTTGATTTCCTTCAGATTCCGATTCAGAAGATAACACCTTTTGGCGTCCGCGTCTATTGCCGCGCGCGCGTCAAGGACACGGATCGCGCGGCGGCGCCGTCGGGGGCTAATACAGAGAGAGAAACCGGTTCGAAAAGGGCTTTTCAGGGGGTCTGTTTCGTAATCGCAGTACATGCATATCGCTTTTTTTTAAACATGGTCTCTTCCGTCGTCCACATCGGCAGCAGCACCTTGAGGAAGAATCGAAGCAGAGAAGAATCGGAGGAGGGGGAAGAAATACATAATGCATACCAACACATAAACGATACATGTAACTGGATGCGTTTTAGAAGAAAAAGAAGGGAAAAGTCGAAAAAAGTGAAAGAGATTAATACATGGACTGGGTTTATCAGAAGAGTTTTGCAAGTTTTGTAATTGGATTTTGGAGGGGAAAGACAAGTCTGAATAGCTAGTTTGGAAATTTTAGACTGGTAAATATAACATTTTTTTTCAGAAAAACAGGCTCTGCGACATTTCGAAAGCAGACAATTCGAAAGTGTGACGTTTCGCAAGCAAAAATTTCGTAGGCTAATTAATCAAACAACTCAGTATTGCTGCACTCTATTGAGAGGTATTTTTCCCATGAAAGGTTTTAAATTTTTGCTTTCGAAACGTCGCACTTGCGAAATGTCGCGGAAAATACAGTAGTTTTAGTTGAGTTGTTTTCACCTCCTGCATCATTACGATTTTGAAACCAATAAGCTTACAGTTTCAATGAAACTGCAAAATTTCATTGTGTTTTCGGGTTACGTTCATGTTTACAGTATTGGTGATATTTTCAAAGTTTCCTTTAAAAATTCAGCTGAAATTCAAATTTCTGAGTTTTTGCGCCACTTTTAAGGTAAGGTGTACTTCTCGTGGACAATTTGAACCAAATTGGTTTTTCAAAAAAAAAAACAACAAAATTCCAAATTGAGCATTTAACGACATCTCGAAAGTGCGACATTTCGCAATTGTGACATTTCGAAAGTGTGACGTTTCGAAAGTGTGACGTTTCGAAAGTGTGACGTTTTTGAAGTGTGACGTTTCGCAAGTGTGACATTTCGAAAGTTCTCTATATATTTGATTATTACCTTGCTTTTGAAGTGCTTTCGAAACGTCACACTTTCGAAATGTCGCGGAGCCAAGCATTTTCTAGAATGTTTCTTCAATATGCTTCTGACAAAAAATTCTTGTGGCTGCGGCTACATTATTGAAAAAAAAAACTACAAAATTTTTCATCGTGTGCTCCCTACATCTAAAGACGTGGAAATATTTTGTCCCATTATTTTCCCTCATCCCATCCTCTCTCTTTCTCTTTTTCCCAACCATTTCTCATCATGGCCGATCCACCACCACCACTGGCACCAACTCCACAAAATAATAATATTCCAATTGCTCCGGTGACTGGAACTCCTCCTGCTGCCGTCGCAGCTGCTCTTGCTGGAAATGCGAATGCAGTCGCTGTTTCAGTTTTACCCACTGCTACAGTACCCGAAAAGGATAGATTGCCGAAGGAGGGAGATGAGATTGTCACGGAAGCTGGTCAGTGCAATTTTTTCCGAAATTAGTACTGAAAATTTAGGAAAAAAGCCGTAACTTGCTCAATTTTTGAGATATCAGAAATTTGAAAATATGGGCATCAACGTAGAAAAATTTCTGATTTTTTCGTAAGTTTTTAGCCGAATTGGTTCAGGTTTAGCTGAGTTCCAGCCTGGAACAGAATACAACTCAGCTTTGAAACAGAAAACTTTTTTGGAAAAACATTAGAACCTTCGCTATCTGAATACGACTTGAAACCGATATTGATTTTTATGCCCAGAATCTTTTCAGGAAAAAAGTACAAACTCGGCCCGGTACTTGGCGATGGTGGCTACGGGACGGTATTCCAATCGCAAGACGATGATATCAAGATTGCGGTGAAAACGGAGAAATTCAGTAAATCTCAACTGAAAATCGAGATCGTCGTGTTGAAGGCGGCGATGCAGGCGAACTGTAAACACTTTTGTGAGCTTATTGATTGTGTGAGTTTTAAAGGAGTGTCGTTATTGCGGAGGCTCAGGAGTCGGCGACTGAAAAAAAAACTCGAAAGTACAGTAATCTTAGTTGAGTTTGAAATTATCAATCCTAAAACTCCAAACATTCTGTAGCATTACGATTCTGAAACCGAAAATATTACAGTTTCACTCAAACTGTATAAATTTTATGTTTTTACGGATCACGGTCAATTTTACAAAACTGGTGGTATTTTCAAATTTTCGGTTAAAAATTTGGCTGAAATTCGAACACCAAAGCCTGTTGTACTCCTCTTGGACAACTAAAATGTATTAAAAAAGTGGGATATTTCAATATGGATCGATTAAGATTGTTGCATACAAGAAAACACTCTCTTGGAGACAGTTCCGAAAATTGACCAGAATCGAGTTATAAGCTCTTAAAGTGTCAAAAAAAACGTTATCGCGGTCCCATTTCCCGGAAAACAATGAAATTTTTCCAAGATTTTTCCGCGTTTTTTGGAAACTTTAGGAGCTTGTAACAATTTTTGGACGTGTCTCCAAAAAGATTTTTCTTGTCTGCAACAATTCGAATGATTAGAAAAAAAATACGGTTTCAAAAATTGTTGATTTTGAGAAGTTTCAAAGTTACTCTGATTCAAAGCCAGTAGTTTGCAGGGAACAAAACTGAAAGACTTCGACTACATGATGATAACGCTACTCGGAAAAGATCTTCACAAATTGAGATGTGAACTTCCGGAAAGGAAATTCTCGATGAATACGGCTCTTCGTATTGGCATTCAGACGCTGAAGGTTTGTAAAAGGAGTAGAATATATTGTTTCCCACAAAGAAAGTTATAAGTAGGCACCGCAACGATTTTTTCAAACTCAACCAATTTTGGCTTTTTATATATCAAAATGTTCGCAAAAAAATTCTAAGTACTGTCCCAAAATTTCAAAAGAAACGGTTCGCTACGAGCCGAGTAATAAGCATCTAAAAATTCAAAAAATGCGCGATTTTCTCTGCGCGAGAAAACCAAAAAGAGAGGTGGTTGCCGGCCGGAGGCGAACACCGGCCGCGCCTGTGGTGTACACACGCGTAACCCACTCGACCACAGGGAGCGAGAAGTCGCGCAAGCGACAATACAGTGATAAGAGTGAGTGGACGACCGATCTCATTTTCTCCGTAGGAATGCTGTTCTCGAAGAAGATTAGCCATTTTTTCGTCAGAAAAGAGCACCTAGCAAATTTCAGCGAACTCGCGGCAAAAAAGTGAGACTGTCATTAGATGTGAAATTTTGTGTAGAATCTAATGAAAAAATAAAAACATGCGCCTTCGACCTGCATACCGTTCAACTCATCAAAAAACCTCAAATTTCTAGATGCACTCCACTTTTCAACTTGAAAAAAAATAAGTTGCCAATGCTTAAATTTCATGAAAATTTCACCATAGATAAAAGAAGAGACGAAAATTATTATGAGCTTCGAAAAAATCGCAATACTACTGAATTGCTTGCAGGAAAATAAGTGGAACTTTGACCGCACGTCGCAAATTTCAGCGAACTACCAGCTCAATTTGGATATCAGAGGCCTTTTAAAGATGTCTGAAAATATCAGAAACCAAAAAAAAATGGTGCGCCTTCGACCTCTGTGAACCATTTTTGAGCCATTTTCTGGTGCTGTTCACAGTTTTTTCTTGATATCGAAAAAACTAACGATTTTCCTACAATAAAAACGTGTTCATTCGATTCTACGTAGTCGATTACATAACGACACCAATTTTTAAAAAAATTGGTCCACGCAGTCTCGAGTTCTACGCCTTCAAACATGCCAGATACCCTCCAAGAGAAAAAAATTAGGCTCCGCCCCCTCGCGCTGCGGTGCCTAGTTATAAGAAGATTTTTGTCGCGCCCGGGAATCGAACCCGCACCTGTCGCGTGGGAGACAGGCGCGCAACCGCCTGCGCCACACGGGCAACAGCTGGTGGTTGGGCGATTGTCGTATATGAAATAGAGGGTGAACGCGCGGTGGTCGAGAAAAAAAAGAAGGAAAATGGAAGTTTAGAAAAAAATTTTGCAGGCTTGCGAAGAACTACACCGTATCGGTTTCGTGTCTCGTGACGTGAAGCCAGGAAATTTCGCTCCCGGAGTAAAAGCGAACCGTCAAAGTCGCACAATCTACATGTACGATTTCGGTTTAGCGCGACGATACGTGGACAAGAACAATCAAATAATACCATCGAGAAAAGAAGTCGGATGGCGGGGAACGACGAGATACGGTAGTCTGAATGCACACAAACGACAAGATTTGGGACGGCGAGATGATTTGGAGAGTTGGTTTTATGGTTTAGTTGAAATGACACGTGGCACATTGCCATGGAGAAATATTGTTGGTAAGAGAGGAGGACATCATGGTGCGAGTTTTTTGTGAAATACTCGATTCGTTTTGTTTTGGGAAGTTGAAAACTTGAAAATTCCAGAGAGAAATCATGTGCAGAAGGCAAAGGAGGCATCTCGATTGGCTGGTCGAACTCAATTTCTTTTCGAAACTCCCAGCCAATATGATAAGATTTTCACATTGATTGACAGTTACTCGTTTGAATCTGCACCCGATTATAAGCAGATTAACAAGTATTTGGTTGAGGTTAGTTCTTGTTTTGGGAAAATTAAAATAGGATTACAGTCTTTTAACAATAATAATCGACAAAACTGGAAAAATAGATTTTCAAAATTTGGACTCAAGCATTTTCTAACCTAGTTCAAAAAATGTAGAAAATTTTTGCTGATACAAATGCACCTAATCTCGCTGCTCACAACGCATTTTGAAGCGAGTCATGAGCGTTTGAAGTTTTCGTTAGAGAGACGCAGAGTAAGCACACACTCGTTGAAGAAGAGACGCAGAGAAACGAGACAGTGTCTGCGTCTCTTACCAAAACTTCAAACGCTCATAACTTGCTTCAAAGTGATCCGTTTTGACTCAAATTAGGCGCATTCAAATCAGCAAAAAATTCTACATTTTTTGATATAGGTTCGAAAAATGTAGTTCTGCGATTTGAAAATCGATTTTCTCGAGTTTTAACGATTTTTATGTTAAAATTCAACATTTTTAGTGGTCTGTTTGCGGTAAACGAAAACATTTTCATGGGACTTATAAAACGTTCAGTAAATTTTTTAGCAACTGTATTTTTTTTTCTACAGTTTCCCTAAACTACCGTATTCCAGGCACGCGAAGAACGTCAATTCCGTGATCGTGAGCACTGGGACTGGGAGGATGAGACTGTTTCGACGACAATGACCACAATCACATCGTTCTCCGATAAAGAATTACGTGCCAAACATGATCAGTGAGTATTTTATTCTGTTTTTTTTTGGAATCCAAGTTTTCAGATCAAAATGAGTATCATTCCTCGAAGAAGAACAAGAAGAAGAAGAAATTGTATGTGATATCATCTCGAAGAGCGTTTCGTTTCCGTCCGTTCCCCATTTTTTCATTGCTTTTTTCTATTGTATTTGGGTCTCCAATACGAATCATACCAGAAATAAACAATGTGTATCACTACTTTTTTCTTTCTCTCATTCTCTCTTCGCCTGTCTACTCGAGGACGAACGTCGGCGCCCTTATCTACGCCTTCCCCCTCTCGACGCTCACGTGCCGCCATAGCTCAGTCGGTTAGAGCGTGGGTCTAATAAGCCCAAGGTCGCAGGTTCGACCCCTGCTGGCGGCAAACTCTTTTTTCTGGGTTTTTATCGATTTGTGAGATCTTTTAAAAGGTTAGATTGTTGCTCCGGGGAAGGAAACTATTAATGACGTCATTCTCGTCCTTTTTATTGTCTACTCTTCAAAACTAGAAGACACCAATCGATGCAACAATGTTTGCTTGGTTTTTCTTTTTAGAATACCATATGGAGTGTGATGGAGAAGAAGGATAGGTGTGAGGAATAAGGGCATTTTTTGATATGCCTTCTAAATGAAAAAAAAAATCACAATTCAAACTTTACTAGTAAAACTAGGAAAACTTTCAAAAAATTGATTCAAAGACTATCCAAAAAAAGTAAAACGATTTTATTAAACAGTATATTTATTGCAATAATTTAAAATGGTGTAAAATTTAAAGTGGGAATTCAGTTTTGTGTTTAAAATGGCTGTCTCATTTCCAGTATTTACAAAAACCGCAATATTTTTGCATAAAAATCGAAAAAATCGATTTTCAAATCGTAAACTTTTCGGCGAAAAATTCGGAGGGTACAACGATTCGGGGGTACAAGGGGGTGTGAAGGATTTTGGGGTGCAAAATTCCAGGGCACAAAAATTCGGGGGTACAACGATTAAACAAAAGCAGCAGATACGAAAATTGGATTTTTTTCAATAAAAATGGTGAAGTAGATTCTTAAATGATTGTCCCAATTAACGAAAGGGACAATATTTTTTGCATTAAAATCAATAGAACTCGAAAAATTCGATTTTCAAATCGCGTGCTTACATTTTTCTAATCTATTTCAAAAAATGTAGAATTTTTTGCTGATTAGAAACCGCATTTTGAAGCGAGTTTTTGATGTGCGTTTGAAGTTTTAGTAAGAGAGACGCAGAGAAAGCAGATACTCTCGTTGTCGAAGAGACGCAGAGAAACGAGACAGTGTCTGCGTCTCTCACGAAAACTTCAAACGCTTTCTACAGTGGCGAAATTAGGCGCGTTCGAATCAGCGAAAAATTCTACATTCTTTGAATAAGAAAAGGCGAACTCGCGATTTGAAAATCGGCAACAACAAAAACAGTTAGGAATCGAAAAACGTAGTCGAAACAATAAAAGTGAAGGAGCGAGTACCAAAAACAAGAGTTGCAAGTGTTCCATCCTCTCTTTGAATATCCAATCCATTTTGACAGTCAATTTCTATTGGTTGTTCGATTCCTTTCGACCTGAAGAAGAGTTTTTATTCGTTCTCAATTTAAAAAAAAAACATACCTGTAATATCTATGTCCACTTCTTTCAGAATATTTGATATCTCTCAACACAATATCCTGATTCAGTCTTTCTTTCCTTTCAAAATTCTTCTTTAAATAAAGAAATTTGGTTTTGGAGTTGCATGTTGATAACCAGTTCTCGATATATCTTCTGATATCTTCTTCATCGAAAGAATGCCATGTGGAGGGGCCCACCTAGAGGAGTTGGTACTCTGGGCTCCACCGATGTGTTTCCTTAGAAACTCTGTGTTTTTGTGTCGTCCCTAACGCTTGTGCGGATGGATGAGCGGTGCTATTAACAGAAGACGTGTTTATCAGTGACCCATTTATTCATGTGGATATATTATATAAGGAATACAACATAATCCATTTAGAGAACATATGGAGCAGCTTGTACGGTGTCCTGCAAGTGCAGTGGCAAGTGTACGGAGCTGTGACATCGCTGAAGTGACCTAAACTAGAAGGATTAGAAGGGAATTATAGTCGCCCATTATATGGAGCAAATGCTCCATTTCTTGGGTAACGAATACACCAACAATCGATCGAACTATGCGCAAGTGGAGCATCTCCAAAGAGACTCATGCACGAGCTTGCATTGCCATAGTGACGCAACGACACACACTGACGCTGTCGGCGCCGCCTGTCTTGTGCGGCGCCCGACCGCGACGCGCGACCGCGACGCGGCGGACTGTTGGCGGCAGTTCAAATCGTATTTATTAGTGTTGAATAACAAGGAAAACAGTAAAAGAGTGGGAAATGTATGGAACAGCAGGGAATTAAGAAGGTTTAGAGTATTCCAAGGTGGCGGGCCATCCTTAGAGAATACTCTACAGAACCTTCAGGTTGTCAACTCTATGGCGCGCATAGTAGTGTTGGCAACATTCCCCGGGGGTGGATAGTAGGAGGGATTCATCGTAGTGGTCAGTGTAGTTGAACTCTTTGTTCTTGGCCCGTCTCGGGAGGAATTCCCTCGTACGTCCCTTCGGAACTTTAGAATCATCCAGAGCTGTTTCCGCTAACATTTCCGGTAGGACATTTTGCGGATCTTCGAAGATCTGCATTTGGTCCATGTGGAACGGTTCCTCCGCCATTTTGTCCCTTCCCGGCTCTCCCACCGTATCCAAGTCGGCTACAGAGTGGTTCAGTGGGGAGTTAAACTTAATGGGTGGTTCAGTAATGTTGGTCAAGGTTTCAGTGGGCAGTAGTGGCGGGGCAAGTGCGGAGTCCGTGGGGCGGTTCACATCCGTGGATGGCAAGCGCGGGTTGTCCTCAGCGGGTGTGTCTGGTTTCTTCGCCCCCTCGGTAAGTGGGTGGTTCAGATTTAGTTCGAGGGGAACTAGTTGGCAGACTGCCCTTTCGTAGAATTTTCCTCTGCACTTGACCACCGCGGTACGGATTTTTCCGTCCCGTGGGGACACAATGACTCGCACAATGATGCCTAGTGGCCAGCACTGTCGCTTGACTAGACGGGTTACAATTAGGACTACTTGGCCCTCGGTAGGGACCATCTGGCTGCAACGCTTGTCAGCATGCGTTACTTCTCTGAGAAGAAGCAGGTATCCGTTGGCCCAATTCTCCCAAAGTCGGTTCATAGTCTTCTCAAGACCGCTCAGATGTGCTCTCAGAACTGATTCAGTGGAAAGTGGTTGACCGAGTTCATCAAGAGTATCTGGAACGTCCGATAGGACTCCAGGACATTGGAAGTCAATGGGTCGCAGGGCTACCATATCACCAGGCGATCTTTCCATTGGGAAAAGTGGCCTATTGTTCACCATGGACTGTGCAGCTGACACAAGATATTGCAGCGTGTGGTAATCGAATACTCCACCTCCATGCTCTTTCTGTAGCTGATGCTTGACCAATCCCACCACCCGCTCGTAAATGCCTCCCTGCCACGGAGCGAGTGGGGTGATGGTCTTGATCTCGATCTGCTGAGACGCGAGATAAGAGGTAAATGAGCTACTCGGCGTATCGCTGGCGATATCCCTATTGAGTACATGGCCCCCCAATATGAAGGTGCGAGCGTTGTCGCAGTAGACCGTCTTGGGAACACCAATCTGATGAATGATCATCTTCAAGGCCAACAGATAATTTGTCGTTGTCCCGTCGGGAATTACTTTGAGCACGCAACCTCTCGTGGTGAGACATGTGTACACTAATACATAGGCTTTGCCGATGGACCGTTTATCGTCCTTGCGGAACTCCAGTGGACCCATGTAGTCCAATCCGATGTGTGTGAATGGTTTCGATGGGCTCGTTCTCGAAGTGGGCAATGTAGTGGAAAATGGGTAGGCAAACGGGAATCCGTTCACTTTTTGGCATTTAACACAAGAGCGGATCACTTTTCTGACAAGCGGAACATCTTTAGGAATCCAATACTTTCTACGGTATGCGGATCTGACATAAGATTCCGGGAGATGGTTGTTCAATTCGTGAGTTTCACGGATGATCAACGCTGCTAACGGATGGAGGTGGTTGATCAGGATCGGTTGGTGTGCTTCTTCGGGAAGCACAGCCGATTTGATCTGTCGTCTCACGTGGCTTAGACCTAAGGTGTCTGTGTAGCATTCCAGACCATAATCGAAAGAGAGCGAGAGGGCGGCGGAATCCACGTAGTGCTGTTGGATCACTATAAGCCTGGCGATCCTCTCTTGTTCGAGTGGCGAGTGGGCTAAAGCGAACTTTCGCATTAGTGGCGTCTCCCATTGCTTCTTCTTCAGCGTCTTACTGAATGTACGAAGAACTAGGGTGATACTACGAGTTAATTTTGAAAGACTATTTGTTGCTTCGTATGGGACGAACGACCGTTGAGCCGTGGTCTTGGTGACCGCGGTGGTGGCAACGATGGCCGCTGGCAGTGGCTTGGGTTGCTTCTCCAGAACGGGTTTTTTCTTCTGCTTGGTTACAGGATCGATGATCTCTGCGTATACCAAGTCTCGGAATTCCGCTGGGCAAGTCACTTCGCCTTCGATAATGCACGGCCACTTGACTGGATCTTCTCTCAGAAACTCCGGGCCTTCGAACCACAATTTGCAGTTCTGGAGTTCCGAAGTGCTCATACCTCTAGTGGCAAGGTCTGCTGGATTTTGTTTTGTCGGACAGTGGTGAATGGTAGTCGTGATGGCCGAGTCTTTCAGAGCAGCCTGATTTGACTTGATGGTTTTTACACGATTTGCTACCCACGGCCGAGTATTCTTTGAAGAAAGAACCCAGTATAGAGCACAAACACTGTCGGTGAAGAGCCGAACTTGTGTCACAGGGACACGTAGCTCTGAGATTATCGACTTAGCTAGCGTGGACCCACACTCGAGAGCCAATAATTCCAGTTTTGGAATTGTCCATTTTTCTTGTTTCGAGGGTCTGACCTTATTTTTAGACGTCAGCAGCGATACCACGGGTGGTTGACCTTCAAACAGAAAGACTGAGTAGACAGCTGCGGCGTAGATGTCTTGCGAGGCGTCGGAGAACACGAACAGCTGAATTTCGGACGGTTCGAAATTGGCTGTAATGGCTCTCGGAACGGTGATCGCCTTATCGACAAAGTCGCTACATACTGCGTTCCAGTCCTCCATCAGTTCAAGAGGAATATGACTCTTCCAACCGATTGGCTTTGGATGGCTCCAGAGCTTCTTCATGAATCTCTTGATGCCTACCATCACTGGTGACACTAGTCCAAGAGGATCAAATGTGCCCGCAAGAAAGGAAGCAACTTGAGTCTTGGTTGGTCTTTTACTGTCGAGCTCGGCCATCACGACTGATAACGTATCCGTCACTGAATTCCATTTGTATCCGAGAACTTTGATAGTGGTGACTGATGACTTCTCGGTTTCAGCTAACGATTCCATGACGTTTGATTCGTTGACAACGTACTCGCGTAGGTTCATCTTCATTCTAGTGAATGCAGATTTGCTCGCTGAGATGATTCGTTGAATCTCGTTCAGGTCATTAGTGCCGAAGAGGCAATTGTCCACGTACAAGTTATCTCGGATCTCCTTGTTGAGGTCCGTCGGATTGTCCTCGAGAAAGTGGACAATGTAAGCTGCTAACAGAAACGGACTGCTGGCAACTCCGAACGGGATTCTCGTGTAACGGAAAATCTGGATGTTATCGTCAGTGGGGAGTGCTTTGTAGTCTTTCAACCAAAGAAACATGCAGGCATTTCTGAATTCTGGCTGTAGTCTGACTTGATGAAATGCTTTCTCAATGTCAGCTACGATTACGAAGCGATAGTAACGCATTCGAACCAGAATACCAAAAATTGGCCTAATCATGTTTGTTCCTGCATGCAAGCATTCATTCAAAGATAGCTCTCCAACCATTTTCGACGAAGCGTCTAGGACGATACGTAACTTAGTGGTGAGTGAGTCTTCCTTAAACACGCATTGATGCGGGATGACGTACTTTGGATGTTTGGACTTCAGCATTTCCGGTGTCACCTTTTCGATGATGCCGGCGAGCTCTTGGTCTACGAAAATTTTATTATATTTTTCTAGTTGATCTTCTCCTCTGCTCAATGTCCGATACAGGCTTTTCAAACGCGATAGCGCCGTTGGCTTGTTGTCTGTTAGACGAACTTGGTTACCATTGTATGGGAGTGCAACTTCCAATTCGCCGTCAGCATTGTAGCGTACGGTGTTGTTGAATTGTGCTAAGAGGTCTGTTGTAGTGGGAAGTGAATCGTCGTAAGTGTCGACGTTCTCGATCCCCAGATTCTCCACCTTATACAATTGGGCAAGAGCCTCATCTAGACGGGCTGCACTGTCGGGAGCTCCGAACTTGTGTGCCGCTACGTTAGCCTGATGACCTGTCTCTTTGTGAGTCTCGACAGGGTTCTTTGCGCCGCTGACCACTAGCGGCACATGCCGTTGTGGTGCTGGGTGCACTATGAGCCCTAACGAGGTGCTTTCAGCTGATCTCCCCGATGGGAGGCAAATCTTCTTGTAGTCGTCGAGACTGCTGAGCCAGGTAATGACGTCATTACCTAGTATCGCGTCAATGTACTGACCATGAAATTTTTGCGAATCAGTGAAATCCTTCAACTTGAAACGGTGGCCTTGTAATTTCCTTACGTCTTCTTGTCCGCACTTGACGGCCGTGAAGCGAATAGGAGGTATTACATCGGAACCTAAGACTTCGAAGGTGTGGGGACCTTGAGCCGTGCGCAGGGTAAGAGGATAGATCTTTGAGATGGCAGTGGTGGTTGAGTTATAACCGCGCAGCGTAATGACCGTTTCTCCGTAATCCGCGAGCTGGAGCTTGCGTGCTGCATTGTTGCTGATCAACGTTAGCGAGGCTCCCGTGTCCACCATGGCCAGGAGACTATCGTCGTCCGGGGTTATCAGGCGGATGAAGGAGAGGTTCGCGTCCGGAGACCACGTACAGTTAACAACAATCCCATGCGGGCTGGTAGTGGGGAGTGAGGTTTCATTGCTGGGTTTTCCTCGTGGAACTACTGCACTCTTAGTGGTTATTGAATTTTTATTCGAAAGTTTAGAAATTTTTAAATCAGCCTGGGATACTGCAGTGGAGAGTGTACTCATATCGAAAGGATCAGAGGTAGAAGTAGTGTTAACTGGTTTACTAAGAGAAGTGGAAATTGAATCTACAGATAAGGGTGATGTTGGCGAGTCATCGATTGGCAAGAGAGAGTGATCGACACCTCCCAAGCCCGCCGTAAGGCCCTTATTGAGACTTAGATTTCTTCGTTGAGGGACGAAAAAATGTTTCCACCTTCTTCGCGCCAGTGGGGTAGTTATTCATATCTCTGTAGTATTCTTTCAGAGTGCAGCCTCCCATGTGGTGCAGTCCGTCACAGTAACCACAGTGGAAAGTGGAACGACACTTGGTGATGTCGTGCTTGCCGGCGCAATTCGGACACAGTCCCTCTTTTTTCATCACAGCACGGAATTCTTCACTCGAAAGTGGGCATCTGATCGCGTTATGCGGTCCCTTGCAGACTGAGCACTTGCTCGGTTCCTCATTAGTGTATGGGAAGGAGCGCGGTACAATCTTCAGGTTGATACCTTTAGGGCCAGGGGAGTAGTACCCTGGGAGTTTTGTATTCGTGATTCTGTCGAGATATTCAAGTGGGTAGTGAGCCGGATTATAGGCCAATGGACGACTGTCCGTTTTTCCACCAGGTTTGCCGTGTGGCTGACCCGCGGTTGTCATCGGACCTCCGACTACTGGGTTTATAAACGCATATGGAGATGGAATTTCGTGCTCCGCAGAGGAGCTTCCCATGCTGTGGTCCCTGATATTCTGAACCATCGCCCGTGTTTCAATCTCTTCGGTAATCTTTTCCAAGATTTCCCAATGAGTGACGTTCTCGCCTCTCTTTCCCAAGAGTTCTGCAACGTTCAGAAGCATATCTTGGGGGAGCTTGCGAGCGATTGTCCATGAAGTGGGTTCGTCAGTATCGGAGAGACCTTTAGCATGTACTCTTTCTAGAAGGCTGGAAAGTGCTGCTAAGTCACTTCGCATCTGGTCAGCGTCAGAATGGCTGAAGTTCAGAGCTTGAAGTTGCTTGAGCAACGATTGGCGCGATGCCTTCTTGCCGTAGACCTTCCGGAGCATATCCATAGTCTTAGCGAATGCAGTAGTGGAGTCTTTGGACGGGGCAATGCAATTCCTTGCGGAACCACGAAGGTGGTTTTTGAGCAGGAAGAGCTTGGCCTCCGCAGTGTAGGGCAGAGAGAAAACTGTGGCCGTCATCGTATCAATAAAGTCCTCAAAGTCACTGGTTCCATCAAAATGAGGCAGCATTTTCAGCTTGCTCTCCAACTTCAGGCTTGACAAAGTGGCAACTGCGGATGGCTCTTTTTTATCAGAGACATGAGAGGGGATTTGCGAGGTGGGAGCAACGGGCGTCGGTAGCGGTGCCACTCCGGCAACGTCTTCCAGTTCCTCATCACCGGCATTCTCATAATTCCTGATGTACTCCGAGTCCACCGAGTCGATACTCGCTGGCCGTTTGTCGGACTCACGATCATGGAGACGCAACGATTCAAGTTGTCTAGAGATACTTCCCTCCATTCTTTTCTCGAAATTGATCAGCATTTGCTGAGTTTGCTGTTTCACGAGCTCTGCCAGAATTGCCTGGTCGTTCACTGTCCTAGTGGCCAGTGGTGCGACGCTTTGCGGTGCTGTCTGGAACTGCTCAATGACAGAATGAGAAGCTGTTGGAGGGTGAGACCCAGGGAAAAAACTCTCTCCTCCGCTTGGGACGTGTTGAGCAACCGTGCTCGAGACCACATTATTCTCGATCGGAAGCCGGCATTCCACCTCTTGAGCAAACTTTTCCTGCAAGGCCAAGGCGACCTTGTGATTGATCGACTCGTCGAGGAGCCTTCGAGCTTCCGATTCTTGGAATCTGGCTAGCTCTAGCTCCCTTTCAAGCGAGAGGAGTTGTTGCTTTTGGGAGAGATCTGCCTCACGCCTTTGGCGAAGGCTTTCGCGATGTTCATCATCACGAGCTTGAGACGCTTTTTGTAGCTCTTCAATCCGTTGTTGCAGGTAATGGGTGGTTCCTTCAGATAGACACAACTGCTGATTGAGATCAGCGAGATCGCTAGATGTCATTCCTGAGATGGATCCGCCTGCGAGCCCTTTCTGGGGGGACGAAGTAGTGGAGAATGTGGGATCCTCGTTGAGCGGTCTCTGGATAGCGGACAGTGTCTTTCGAGCACCATCCGAAGTTCCGGGGACTTCGGGGTTCTCACCTTCCGACTCTTCGTCTCCCGTGAGCTCCGGGATTGAAGGATCATAAGGTTGGGTTGGGATGTTATTGGCCCGGAAGACTCCGTCCAAACAACGAATGGCTGAATTCAAGTCCGAGAGGACGTGATCCACGCCGGCTTCGCGATGAGCGGTTAGAACTTCCAGGAACAATTTGTCCCTTGCGGGGTCGGAACGTGCTTCGGGAGTGTTGAACTTAACCCGAATGTTGTCCTTGAGCCCACCAAGTTTGTGCGCCGTTTTCTGCATATCCAATAGGAGAGCAGTTCCTTGGCGCGTGTCCTTGGGGCTCATTTCAGAGAAAGAATAGTTCGGATCAGTGAACATGACTGAGGTTTGGTACTGCTTGTACAGTGCCTGGCCTCTCTTCGTGTTCTTCGTGATCGAAGATTTGAGAGTGCGGACGATCGTCGCCTTGAGAGACTTTGATCGGGACCGCGAGTGGTAATTGGAGCGAACCGAGGCCGATGGCTGAGACTTTCCGGGGGCGGAAGCCTCAGAATTACGGCCACGTACGGGAGATAGAGAGCGGCTTGCGCGACTAGACATATTGAGAGACTACGGGCGTAGCAAAGACAATTGACCCAGGAACCTGAAATCAATGATGTTGGGGAACTGTAGGAGGGGTAGCTAATTCCTAATACAGACGTTAGTCTTGCACGAGATGGCAACACGGTCTAGACCCTAGTCACGAAAGTGCACTCTTCTCAGATCTTGATGGGTCCCAAGCTCTCCGATGAGGGCCGTGGGTCCGCTACAATCACTGTTGTAGTGTTCGTTGGTGAACTGTACTTGCTGAACACATTAGTATCGTGCCAGTTCTTGACAAATTCACCAACTTCCTTCGTTAGAAGAAGTTATTTAAGGGAAGTGGTAATTGGTTCAAACGATTTTTAGGAGCCAGTATACGTCGGCATGCCTTCGTCGCAGAACTCAAACTAATTGACAGAAAGTGGGTGTCTACTCTTCGCCTATATGTTAAGTGCTACCGGACTAAGATACACCATGTGGTGCCAGTGATGTGTACCACCGCCAGAATGTGTACTCTGGATCTCAGCCGGGCTTTCACTATACGATAGTGGAAGATCCAGCTCACGCTCACGTGGTGACAGCCAGATGCCACGGAGAGGTGTACATAGCTCTCCGCGCATCCTTTGTCTAAGAGGGCTCAGGGCCGCACCACGAACTGCGAATTTCGCATGGCTTTGTGGTCTCGGGAACAGAACACCTGTTCCTCAACTATGTTACTTTTTTCTTTTTCCTTGTCAAGTAAGTGATGATCACAAACATCTGGGTAAAGATTCCGCTATAGAGGAGTTTGAGATAGCTCTATTAATCAATATCTGGACTGAGGTGCCCGAGCGTGCTCCTCGCTCACCATACCCATTGACAGAACGTTTCGTTTTCTCGGCTGTTGCGCGCACTCACAGGATCTTAATTAGCTATGATTGCCGGAAAAGGGTTAATCTTCCGAACCACACGGCTCTGTTAGTGGCGAATGCGATCTTTCTTAACTCCTGACGACTTGTGGGAACCACTATCAGATGATCAGTCCGACTGCGGAATGAGGTCTTCTTGTCGTTGGGAGAATGAAAGCCTACTCGAGAACCCACTCTTTCGGTGCAACAGCTGTCAACAAAAACTACGCGCTCTGCAACAGCAGATTCGCTAAGAGAGTCACCGACACGCAGTCAGAATATGTCAATGCCGAAGCACCCGACCACCGGAATAACACCGGAATAAACGGGAGTAGACGTTAGAAGTGGTCACTGTGCTCGATCGCTCGTGTCTACAAGACTGAACGATGCTGACAGATATCCACAGTAGGGGAACTTGCTTGCGGCCTGAGCTTTATGCTCGGCTTTTGGGCTAGTTGATAGAACGTGTGTTGATGATTAGGTTTGCTGCCAGAGACTCCGTTCAAGGAAAATTCGTATTCGGATTTTCCCCGGGGGAGGAGTCTTCTGGTGGCTCCCAAACAACAACTTGAGGGGATGGCTGTGCTTTTCTGGTCTGAATGTGGGTTGCCGAAGGCTCCTTAATCCTTAAATGGTGGAAGATATCTGTCGATATCTTCCCCGGGGGAGGAGTCTTCATAAGGCTCTCACTGACCAGAAACACGAATCAGTTTGAGAAAGTGGTGAGTGCGGAAAGATTTTTGCCCTGTGCGAATATACGCTGGGTTAATCAGAGCCGTCCTCGAAAGTTGTGCACATTTATCGTTGGGCTCCGGCATATGGACGATACGCACGAGCTCTCGGAATGAGCTGCTCATTGGTAACGCCGCAACACCGTCTGCCTTAGCGACGTATGCTAGTTCAAGAAGTGAAGTGGGCACTGCCTTGGGTTGCCTTCGGGAACCGGAAGAGTCCGAGCTCCGTGCTGCACAATCCCTTAGATCTGTCCCGAAATATAAGAGAAGCTAGAGGTGGATAGCACACCTTGGGTGAATGCGGCTCAAGGCCCGACCCCTAGGATTAGCATATCCAATGTAAGAAGAAGTGGACTCTGTCAAGAAGTTAGGCGAATGGACTTAGACTAGTGGGGAGTGTTCTATTTGTTACCATCTCATACCCGACAAACGCTATTGAAACAACTAAGAGAGAAGATTTTAAGATAATCTTACGAGTTGTGAACTCAGCGAGAACCAAGGTATACACGAGAGTATGGCTAGAGAACTTTATAAAGGGAAAGGAGATCATATAGTGGTGAGTGTTCAGACCGGTAACAAATAACAAAAACAAAAAATCAACAGTGGTAACAGAAATAATTAGTGGTAAGTGTACGGCAGTGTGCTTTTGGACTGGTTTCCTATTCCGTGGGCTTCGGAGGAACGAAGTTGTTGGTATAGTGGCCAGGTGGGGGCGGAGCCGAAGACTGTGGCTAAAAAATACTGTTGTATTCACTGAGACTGTACTAGTTTTCACTTGCCTTGTCATGAGCCTTCTGTTTGTGGTTAGTGCGGGGCTTTCCCGGCAGCTTTGCCAATTCACAAAAGGCCGCATGATGCAGCGTGCGGGCTCCTGGATTTCCCTTGTAGTATGGTCCGCAGTTAGAGCAGTGGCTCATTGACTGCTTGCATCCCTCGTGGATTCCATCAACGGTGAAGAGCCCTCTTTCGCAGCAATGCATACAGATGCCCTCGTGTTCTGCGAATCCCTTTCGATCCTCGAGTGAAGATACTTTGGGGCAGTTCTCGTGTGGGTGACCATGTGAGCCGCAAAAGATACACGCGATCTGAAGTACACTATGAGTACAGGTTCTCTATGCTCACGATTCATACCTTAGTTGCGGATTTACGGGGAATCTTGTATTCCTGTGCTGTATCCAGTGGCGATTGAGGCTGGGCTGGTTGGTGAACCGGAGAAACCGTGTTCTTTTCAAAGTGCCCAAGCACTTTGCCGACCATCACGGCTTGCCATTCGTCACGGTTTTGCTGTTTCTGGATGTGATCCGAGAACCTCTTAATCTCCTCCTGGAGGCTCTCCGGTTGAGTGGAGACCTGTTGGACAAGACCGCGATAGCACTCGTTGACCGCCTTGACCGCCTTGGTGTTCTCATTGATTGCCAAGATGACCTGTCGCTGCTCTCTCATCAGAGTGGACAGTGACGATTGGATAGAATTCGAATTTCTAATCCAATCTGGTTGGACATCCTGGAGCACAACGATCTTCGCCACTTGGTTGTTGGTGGTGGTGATCGCACTTCTCAGTTGAGCAAGCACTACAAGAAGAGGGGATTAGTTGTTAACAGTTGCTATAGTACGCTTACCGTTTGCTACCTCCTGAGCAGAAGGATCAATCGATAGGATTGGGGTGGATGGTCCTGATTCCATAGCCGGAGTGGCGAGTGGATTACCCTCATTTTCCTTACGAGCCTTCTTAGCGGGAGCCGGTCCTGCGATTCCAGTTGGATTCGGTGACTGAGCCGGATCTTCGTCTTGCTCGACCACGTCGATCTCCTCTTCCTCTCTATCGTTTTTCGGCGACCCCTGATCGGAAGGCTCAGCCTTGCGACGCTTGGAGCTCGACTTCGACGATGAAGTTGATGCCTGCTTGGAGGTCTTCGGCGTATCCACTGCAGTGGCGAGTGCGGTATCCTTGACGTTGGATGCTTTATTTTTGCTGCTCATCTGTAACTATATGTTGCAGACGATAACAACTTATCAAAGCGGTAACAATCATGGGAGCTCTGACCCACTGTGGCGATAACTAGAAGATAGCAGAACATTTTAACAGAGAGTAACAAGGGCTCGAGTGAGCAATGAGAATGCGTAACAATTGTTAACAACTTTTAGTGGAAAGTGAATTGGGGCCGATGTGTCTACCAGCGCATCTCAAACGCATGAATGTCCTGGAAGCTCTTGGAGCAAAGTTGAAACTTTACAGCCAAGAACGCCTCCTGGGCCAAGCGACGCGAGCGACAGTGGACAATGGATGCGTGGTTTTCCTGCGGATCTAGGAGCATCGGCAGGCACGGACAAAAGTTGTGCGGCCGATCTCCCACCACCACTGGGACCTCGACAACCGAGCTACGGGCTCCATGGGAATTGGGGAAGGCAACAGACAATGATGTAATAGTGGAAGAGTGATAATCAAACATGGATTCATAATTAGGCTCCAACGTAGAGGTCAATGCGCTTCTGAAGGCGTAATTTCCTTTGACGTCGTAGTGGGCCATGTATGTGACTCCGGATGGTTTATGCTCAACGCCGGCCATCACTGCCGCTGCCAGTAGCTGGCCGCCCCGCGACCATCTAGCTCCTGATTCCACGATGTTGATTCTCCAGTCCTCCGGCTTGTGCTCGTTTTTCAAAGTGGCGAGTGTATGCTGGATTCCTTGCAGAGAGACTTCCGCGCGTCTGTAGAGTCGGCTTAGTGCCAACTGGTCTGACGCGACTTTGGAGAGGATGCTCTTGAGGTCTGTAAGATATTAGGTTACAACACCTAGTATAGGAAACTTCGTTTATACCTTGAGTCATATAGATTGTTCTCTGAGAACGATCTATCAACAGGGTAGTGGGAAGTGTGACATCGGATTCTCGGATTATCTCAGCCAAACGTGTTGTAAGGTCAGTGGCCAATTGAATTGACGCCTGAAGTTCGTACGCTGGTGGAGTCGCCAGAAGGATCGTGTCTGAAAAGAGTTCACGATTATTTCAGTTAGAATTGCTGTATGTTTACCATGAGCCAGGTTGTATTGTGGCTCTTCTCCGTCCGAGACCACCTCCGTCTCCTCCTGGTTTACCGCGCCGCAGTGGCGAGTGAGTCCTGGGGGAGGGAAGAATTGCTCGGCGTCGAGCGACGCTGGTGAGTGGTGACTGTCTGATGAGCTCTCCGTTGCGGTCTAAAATCAATAATAGATTAAAGGTTCGCTTTTTAGAGGGCAGACGTAGACAAACAATTCTGGTCGAAAAAATCGATAATCTTTTACAATACTAGGGTATGCGCTCTGAGTGTCTGAATGACCCCAAATTTGCCTCCGGGAAGAATCGTGACGTAATAATTTCTCCGAATTCCCAGTTAAAACGCATGGAAACGTGCTCCAAGCGCCAGCTGGTGCTCCGAAAAAATTTATTCGTACTGAAATCCTCTCGTAAGCATATCTGAAGTGAATTTACAACGTTTGACGCAAGTCGGAGTAAGTATGCGGTTCGGGCAGTCCCAAACATGCTTTTTTACCCCTAATTTCACGTTTTTTTCGCCGAAAGTTCATCAGAATTGGCTCAAAATGCATGAATGTAACCTAAATCGCGGGTCCTAGCCTATAAGGGAATATTACCGCTAAGCGAGTCGAAAAGCTTCGAGAAAACGAAAGGAGAATGTCCATTAAGCCGTTTCTTGACAGAGAACGTTAATAAATGGGTGTGGTTTCTCTCTCATTCCCTTGCGACTAAGAGCGACAAGTTACGAAGAATTATTTTTCCTTAAATTTTCCAATTTTCTATGCTCACGCTAACCTCCATCGTTACTTGTGTTTCCGCTGTGTCTCCGGAGCTCTCCGAACTCTCCGAGTGGCGAGTGTATCGGTGCAAGCAGCCAAAAGTTCTCAGCGCTTCAATTGCAACGGGTGGAATGTCGGGCGGAGCCATATTTCTACCTGAAATTCCATCTATTTTCGATTTTACATAAATTTCCAAGAAACAAACACGAAGAAATCACGAAAAATTACGAAAACGCACAAACATGACGCAAATTTTAGGCCAACGCCTAAATTAAATTTGCAATGTCTGCGCGCGCTCGTCGCCGTGTATGCGAAGTCCGCAAACACTCTGACGCGCACCGTAACCCGTGAAAATTCGAAAAACTGTTTTTTGAGAAAAATATGCAAAAATGACCTCGAATTGAGCGAAAAAGGAAGGAATCTCGTCGAAAAAATGCAAAAAAAAGGAATAATATGGGGAAAATCTAGTGGGAAACGGAGATTGGTGGGAGAGGGGCCTTCGGGGTTGGCTTTTAAGGGCCTTCCCGTGTGGGAATTCATCCCACCGACTGTCCGAGGAAAAGTTCCATTCAAAAACTAGCTGCGCGAGGTGGGGTGAATCTGGATCATCACAATTACGCAAGACGGGGGCGCCTTGCAACCGTCAGACAGACTAGTCACAAGTCTCACACTCCGAAATCCCTAATTCAACGCGTGTGACCATCGTCTTGGCGTCGAGTACTGGAAAACGAGAGAAACCTGGAAGAACGAGGGGAGATCCTAATAAGAGACAAGGAAAACCTAATAAAAAGTGGGAAAAGTGGTAGAAAAAGGCTCAGCACTACCGAAGCGATAGGAAAAACACAGATTTTCCAGGCCAACTCGGGTCCAAAGTCTGCCTCATCCAGTAAGCAGCGACAATTCGAAAATACGAATTTCGTGCGAACTAGACAGGTCGATGCACCATGTGGAGGGGCCCACCTAGAGGAGTTGGTACTCTGGGCTCCACCGATGTGTTTCCTTAGAAACTCTGTGTTTTTGTGTCGTCCCTAACGCTTGTGCGGATGGATGAGCGGTGCTATTAACAGAAGACGTGTTTATCAGTGACCCATTTATTCATGTGGATATATTATATAAGGAATACAACATAATCCATTTAGAGAACATATGGAGCAGCTTGTACGGTGTCCTGCAAGTGCAGTGGCAAGTGTACGGAGCTGTGACATCGCTGAAGTGACCTAAACTAGAAGGATTAGAAGGGAATTATAGTCGCCCATTATATGGAGCAAATGCTCCATTTCTTGGGTAACGAATACACCAACAATCGATCGAACTATGCGCAAGTGGAGCATCTCCAAAGAGACTCATGCACGAGCTTGCATTGCCATAGTGACGCAACGACACACACTGACGCTGTCGGCGCCGCCTGTCTTGTGCGGCGCCCGACCGCGACGCGCGACCGCGACGCGGCGGACTGTTGGCGGCAGTTCAAATCGTATTTATTAGTGTTGAATAACAAGGAAAACAGTAAAAGAGTGGGAAATGTATGGAACAGCAGGGAATTAAGAAGGTTTAGAGTATTCCAAGGTGGCGGGCCATCCTTAGAGAATACTCTACAGAACCTTCAGGTTGTCAACTCTATGGCGCGCATAGTAGTGTTGGCAACATGCCATTCCAAATGGATTATTTCGCCATTGCAGTTCATCAAATCCTCTATCTTGATCCATTCACCATTTCTAATGAATACACGCGGAATATCAAGAACCTGTGAGAACCGAGGGTTTTATAGTAGGATTACAATCCTTTTTAGATTGTTGTCCCATTTTCAGTATTTACAAAAATAACAATACTTTGGAGAAAACTCAAAAAATACCGATTTTCAACTAATCTATTTTTTACCAGTATTTACGAAAATAACAATATTTTTGCATAATACTCGATAAAAATTATTTTCAAATCGCGATCTTACATTTTTCTAATCTATTTCAGAAAATGCAGAATTTTTCGCTTATTCGAATGCACCTAATATCGTTGCTCTAAAAGCATTTTGAAGCGAGTTATGAGCGATTGAAGTTTCGGTGAAAGAGACAGAATAAGCAGACACTTTCGTTGAAGAAGAGATGCAGAGAAACGAGACAATGTCTGCGTTTCTCACGAATACTTCAAACGCTCATAACTCGCTTCAGAATGGTCCGTTTGAACTCGAATTAAGCGCATTCAAATTAGCGAAAAATTCTACATTTATTGATATATGTTGGAAAAATGTTGTCCACGATAGGGGTTCCACGAGGGCGGTATTTTTACCCGCCCTACCCGCCCTGGGTGGCAGTACTCCCGCCCTAGGGCGTCCTCTTTGCCCTATATTTTGGACGTGAACTTTTTTCATTATCAAATTTGCCTTGAAAATTGAACAATGTGATAAAAACACATTTTGAAAATGAAAAATCGTAGTTTTTTTGGAAATTGTCGTGAACTCTGGTGTCAAATGTGCATGTTCACCACTACGTAAAGTCACGGGAGGGCGGCGAGGGCGGGTGAGGGCCCGGGCGGGGGAGGGCCGCCCTGTATCGCCCTCGCCCTAGTGGAACCCCTAGTCCACGATTCGAAAATTGATTTCGTTGGGTTTCAACGATTTTTATGAAAAAAACATTGTTATTTTCGGGAATACTGGAATTGGGGGATCATTTGAGAGAAAATACTGTAATCCTACTTTGATATGGTACCGTGACCAATTCCAACTAAAAAATGCACGTTCAGTAAATCAATAATTCACTTACATGTTTGAACTTTTCCGGATCTTCAATCCAAGAAGTGAGCATTAATGACTCCAGATGTGGTTTGTTTTGCAAGAGCATATTCAAATACTTTCTTTTTATTCCTGGACCATCAAAATCAGGATGAACCGTCACTTTAAGAGAAACACAATTGTCAAAAACGCGATTTCGCATCACGGGTTCGACTCCGCTTAGCTTTGTATGCCGAATCCAAAACACGGTTGAATTATTGTGAAAGAGTTCAGAAAGATAATTGACAAGTTCACCGAAGTGATCATTGAAATCTTGTACGTAAAAATGAAAGTCGAGACCTTTCTTTCTGTAAAAGCAACTATGGAATTTGAAATATCAACATTATGTCACCTGCTATCGATTTCACGATTCCCTAACTGAATCCGTGGACCCAAAACGAGATATGTCTCATTGAAAAGTAATCTCGTTCTGGAATTCGCATTCTCCGAAATTTCTACAACCTGATCTCGCTCTACGTTCACGACTTTGATTGGTTGAATTCTTCGTTTTGTCAATTTTACCAAATTGAACGTTTTCTTGGATACTTGAGAGAGATCATATCTGAAAATGTTCATTTTGAGTCACTGTTTAAAATAGAAATAAGGCTTACACATCAATCAACTCCATTGTTTTGATAATTTGCTCAAAAGCATAGAAGGGAAGGAATAGAAGTTTAAAGGAAGACATTGTTGCATCGATTGGAGTCGACTGGTTTTGAGGCAAGAATGAAAGAGTAGACAATAGAACAACGAGAAAGACGTCAGTAATGGCTTCCTTCCCCGGAGCAACTTCTTCACATTTTCTGCCTACAGATAACTACGACCTGCTCCAACCTTTTTTCTTACGATTAAAAAACACAGACAAATGTGGGTGAAAAATAGAATTAAAGATCCAAAGTTAACTATAGATTTACAGTACCGTGCAGTACAGAAATAGACCATTTTCAGCTAAAAATGGTCAACTTTGAAGGTTGCCCTAGGTCGCAGGTTCGACCCCTGCTGGCGGCAAATTTTTTTTCTGGGTTTTTATCGATTTGTATGACCTCCAAAAAGGTTGGAGGGTTGCTCCGGGGAAGGAAACTGTTACTGACGTCTTTCGATTGTCTACTCTTCCAAAGACACCAATCGATGCAACAATGTCGTCTTTCAAACTTCTATTCCTTCCCTTCTATGCTTTTGAGAAAATTATCAAAACTATGGAGTTGATTGATGTGTAAGCCTTATTTCTATTTTAAACAGTGACTCAAAATGAACATTTTCAGATATGATCTCTCTCAAGTATCCAAGAAAACGTTCAACTTGATAAAATTGACAAAACGAAGAATTCAACCAATAAAAGTCGTGAAAGGAGAGCCAGAACAGATTGTAGAAATTTCGGAGAATGCGAATTCCAGAATGAGATTACTTTTCAATGAGACGTATCTCGTGTTGGGTCCTCGGATTCAGTTAGGGAATCGTGAAATCGATAGCAGGTGACATAATGTTGATATTTCAAATTTCATAGTTTTTTACAGAAAGAAAGGCCTCGATAGGGTTGCCAAACTGGCAAAAACTGGCGCCAATCGCCAGCTTATTTTTTATGCTGGCGACCCACGCCAGAAATAAAACTGGCATTGGTCGCCAGTTTTTTTTTCAGACTGGCGTGGGACGCCGGTTTTTCATAATATTGAGAAAATGTTTTAATGATATTTGAGAACAAAAAATAATAGAAAATTTAGTAACTTTATGACTCCGCTTGGGAATTTTCTGAAAGTTGGCCCATATGTACTATCGAACATGCTGAATGCTGAACTTAGTTTTTTCTGCCCTATCTGACCCAGTAAAAACGAGATTGCACGATTTCGAAAGAATTCATGGTTCTTTTTTAGTTTTTCTGGCTGGAATCATGATAAAATAATCAGTACAAAAATATTATCCTGCAAACTCGCAATATTTTGACCGTGTTCGATCATTTTGAAGAAACATGACCAATCTGTGAGGATATCAGCATTTTATGGAATTTGACTGTTTTGGGGTCCAAAAGCCAGATTTTCGTATAAAAATTGTTTTTTCCAAATGTTTTTTAACTGTAGAAACCGCATGGCACTATTTTTTCGGGTTTCTATGGAATTTCATTTTTTAAAAAATTCCAGAATTTGCTTGAAATGTATGTCAGTAGATAGAGACACATTTTCTAGACAGCTTTGCACAAAACTTCACTCAAAAAAGTAATCCAGTCATCGAAAAAATCGAGTTTATATGTGAAATTTAGTACTGAAAACGCTTTCTGGGTCATTTTTTGGCACTGAATATGGGCAGATAAAAATTGCACCACTTTTTTCAGCATACACGATAGTACTTATGAGCAAACTTTCAGAAAGTTCCCAAGCGGTGTCTAAAACAATTCCCTTGTAAGGAGAGAAAACCAATTTTCACATTCTTCACTTTGAAAAAAAAATTAATTCAAAAAACCGGCAATCGACGCCAGTTTAAATTTGTAAACCGGCGAGAAACGCCAGTTTAAAATTCAACAGGCAATTATTGCAAATCGCGTGAAAAGTGATGGCCCAGCAATTTATCCCGGCGATCCCACAACAACCCTAGGCCTCGACTTTCATTTTTACGTAGAAGATTTTGATGAATATTTTGGTGAATTTGTCAATTATTTTTCTGAACTCTTTCATAATAATACAACCGTGCTTTGGATTCGGCACACAATGCTACGCGGAGTCGAACCCGTGATACAAAATCGCGTTTTTGACAATTGTGTTTCGATTAAGGTGACGGCTCACCCTGATTTTGATGGTAAAGGAATAAAAAGAAAGTATTTGAATATGCTCTTGCAAAACAAACCACGTCTGGAGTCATTAATGCTCACTTCTTGGATTGAAGATCCGGAAAAGTTCAAACATGTAAGTGAACTATTGATTTACAGTAACGTGCAGTGGCAATTTCTGGTTGAAGCAGGATTACAATGTTTTCAATTATTTTTCAAATGGTCGTCCCAAGTGTTCACGAAAATAACAATATTTTTCTATAACAATCGTTAAAATTCGAGAAAACCGATTTTCAAATCGCGAACTTTCATTTTTTCTAACCTATTTCAATAAATGTAGAATTTTTCGCTGATTCCATTCACCTAATATCTCTGCTCAAAACGCAGTTCGAAGCGAGTTATGAGCGTTTGAAGTTTTCGTGAGAGACGCAGACACTGTCTCGTTTCTCTACGTCTCTCCGACAACGAGAGTGTCTGCTTTCTCTGCGTCTCTCATGAAAACTTGAAACGCTCATAACTCGCTTCGAACTGCGTTTTGAGCAGAGATATTAGGTGAATGGAATCAGCGAAAAATTCTACATTCATTGAAATAGGTTAGAAAAAATGAAAGTTCGCGTTTTGAAAATCGATTTTTCTGCAAAAATATTGTTATTTTGGTAAATACTAAATTTGGCACGATCAAAAAATGACTGTAACTTACTTTAATCTCTTGAAACCCTCGGTTCTCACAGGTTCTTGATATTCCACGTGTATTCATTAGCAACGGTGAATGGATCAAAATAGAGGATTTGATGAACTGCAATGGCGAAATAATTCATGTGGAATGGCATTCTTTCGATGAAGAAGATATCAGAAGATACATCGAGAACTGGTTATCAACAAACAACTCCAAAGTCAAATTTCTTTATTTAGAGAAGAATTTTGAAAGGAGAGAAAGACTGAATCAGGATATTGTGTTGAGAGATATCAAATATTCTGAAAGAAGTGGACAGAGATATTACAGGTATGTTTTTTTTTAAATTGAGAACGAATAAAAACTCTTCTTCAGATCGAAAGGAATCGAAAAGCCAATAGAAATTGACTGTCAAAACGGATTGGATATTCGAAGAGAGGATGGAACACTTGCAACTCTTGTTTTTGGTACTCGCTCCTTCACTTTTATTGTTTCGACTACGTTTTTCGATTCCTAACTGTTTTTGTTGTTGCCGATTTTCAAATCGCGAGTTCGCCTTTTCTTATTCGAAGAATGTAGAATTTTTCGCTGATCCTAACGCGCCTAAAACGAGCAGAAACGGACTATTTTGAAGCGAGTTATGAGCGTTTGAAGTTTTCGTAAGAGACGCAGACACTGTCTCGTTTCTCTGCGTCTCTTCGACAACGAGAGTGTCTGCTTTCTCTGCGTCTCTTTCAGCGAAACTTCAAACGCTCATAACTCTTTTCAAAATGCGTTTTGAGCAGCGATATTAGGTGCATTCGAATTGGCGAAAAATTCTACATTCATTGAAATAGGTTAGAAAAAATGTAAGTTCGCGATTTGAAAATCGATTTTTCCGATTTTTAACGATTTGTATGCAAAATATTGTTATTTTCCTAAATACTAGTATTGTGACAATTATTTGAGCACGAATAAAAAAAATGATTGAAGGTCAAATTCAATGTTCAATTCGTTTTTGAAATTCGATAACTTTTAAAATTCTGCAGAAACAGTACAAAAAACATTGCCATTGTAAAATTAACACCATTTTAAATGAAAATATCACTGTTTTCGTTCATTTTTCAGTATAATAAAATTTTTTACCCTTTTAGGGTTGTCTTTGAATTAATTTTCGACAACTTTTTCTGTTTCTTTCCTTTCTTATTTTATCCAAAAAATTTGAATTGTGATTTCTCTTCATTTCGAAGTAATATCAAAAAATTCCTTATTCCTCACACCTGTCCTTTTTCTCTCCATCACACTCCAAAACCAAACAAATCGTAAACTTTCAAATCTATCTTCATTGTTTGAAAAGAATCAAAACTCCTCTCCCATTTTCTTATTCATATTCCATTCCTTCTTCCCCTCAATGAACATTCTAGAAGCCGAAACCATTTCCACGTGTCGTTGGTACACTGAATCGCGGATTCTATACGAGAAGGTATAGTTGATACAACATAATATGTTATATGTTTATGTTATGTATTAGTCATAGATATACCCTCCGCGAATACCGGATTATGTGAGGGGGGAACTAACGTTCCGTAAGCGTATGCTTCATGGTACATTTAGTTTGAGGGACACTTTTTTGGGATTGGTAAATGCGCTCTATGGTAGATTTTGAATATTTCTAGAAGATTCTGAAGCAGATTACAATAGCCTTCATTATTTTAGCCAAAAGCGTAGACTCGATTTTTTTTGGCCAGAAGGCTTCTGGGCAAACACATTAAAAAAAATTTTTTTCTTTGATATTTTTTATATGCAAAATTTTGTGCAGGTTCCGAATAACATAACGAAAACGCTCAAAAATGACTTACCAATTTAATTATTTCCTTTTGAAGTTTGCTTCAAAAACAATTTTTTTCCTGTTTCGCAAGAACTTGAAAATAATTGAATGATGATATATTTCGTTTCGCATATTGATAACAATTTTAATTAATCTTTCTAATTACAAAATTATTTTCCACGGAAAATGAGATACAGAAACTTTTTGGGTGTTCTTGCCATTTGGACTTTATTGGATTCTCGGATTTTCTCGGACGAAACTTTGACATATCGAACAAAATTGGGAACCAATAACTGAAGATTACGATTCTTATGAAACTGAAATTTTTGAAGTAATAATTTGGATTCACAATTTTCGATTCATTTCTGGATCCCAAAAGCTGCTAAAGTTTCAAATCAGGTACTACAGTACCTGCCAAAATGAATGACGTTTTCAGTTGAAATAAGTCAACTTTGAGGGTCTAAAAAAGTGGTTTCCAAATATCGGATTTTTCTGAAATTTTGTGGATGTATGGAGGAAATCAAGAACTCTATTTTTGTAGCTGACAACTTTTTCAAAGTACTACGATTAAGTTAGTTAGGTTGCGTGGAATCCAAAAGGCTCCAAAATATGGCGAAATTCTAGTTGGCTTGGCCTAACGAACTGGATCGTGATCCTATAAAAAAGTTGTCAACTACAAAAATGTAGATCTTGAGTTGCTCTACACATCCACAAAATTTCAGAGAAATCCGACATCTGGAAACAACTTTTTCAGATGCTCAAAGTTGACCTACTTCAACTGAAAATGCCATTCATTTTGGGCAGTACTGTAGACTTTAGATTCCCAATTGGTGTCTAAACTTGGGATTTTTCTCTTATTATTATCTATATTTTTAATTTTCAACTTCTGTTCCTTTACGTACTGAAAAAATGCCTAATTTTCAAAAAGTTTTTCCACGGCTTGAAGTTAGAGCGAAGACCCCCTCGTCTCTCCCATATCTGCGTATGCGTATGTGCATGTACTCCAAGCCGTTTTGACCTACAACATCACTATTTGCACAATGAGCCCCCTTCTCTCTTTTCTAAAACATCGAGAAAGGTGTACAGTCTTTCCTCCTATTATTATGTTATGCACTGTTCCTCCTCCTTTTTCTTTTGGTGGCTCGTTCAAATTTTGTAGGAGCTAATGTGTTGAGAGGGTGTGTGTGTGTATTGTTTGGAATCGGAGTATTTGGAGAAAGACGGAGAACAGGGAGAGAAAAAAGGTGTTAGGTTTTAGGAGGTAATTAGAGGGATGTATGTGTTATTATGCTGATCTCAATGAATGAGAGTCCTGACTGAGTTTCCCCGATTTTCGGCTGCGATATCTCGGCACGAAAATGCTACAGTAATATATTAAAATTTAAAGGAACATACCCTGATTTTCTGGTCGATTTTCGAATTTGTCATGTTTTTCAAACGGTTTTCAACAAATTTAGGAGTGAAATGTAATTTTCCGAGCAAAAAATAGCTTTTCACTTCGAAATTTGTTGAAAATCGTTCGAAAAACATGCCAAATTAAAAAATTGACCTGAAAATCAGGGTATGTTCCTTTAAATTTAAATATATTACTGTAGCTTTTTCGTGCCGAGATATCGCGTCCAAAAAATCAGAAAAATTCGACCAGGATTGACATTGACGGGGACTGGCATAATATCAATTTTTAATTTAGTCTTTCTTGATTAGTGGATTACTGTAGATTAATTATTCAACGTTGTTTATCTTTCCGATCACTATCTTTCTCCCTAAATGCCCAATAACTTTTTCTTCCGCTGACTGATTTATATATTTCCGTTTTTTATGTGTTCAGAATGGGAGAGAATACGGGCAGAAGTTTCAAGTTCACTTTTTGGTTATTCGTGTTGTTTGCACCATGGTTAGTGAATTGAGTAAAAACAGCTTTTATTAATTTGAAAATTGAAACCGGAAAAGTTTTTTTTTTTTGCTGTCTCAAAAAAATTGGTTAAGAAAACGTTTCAAAACAATTTGCTAACTTAGGGTACTCTCTAAAAAAGGTTTTATACAAATTTGGTGCTTAAAATTAAATGAATTGATAGTTTAGGCTGGTAAGAAAGATTTCAGGGTCAGAATTTTGCTCCTGTTAAAATTTTTTTTTAATTGTCATCACGCTACTTGTTGAAAAAAGCTGAGTTTCCCTTGAAAACTTTTGGTTTACTCGATTTTTTGATTCAAGAATAGTTCGATAAAGTGAAAACGAAATAGACAGATGAATTATATAAAATTCCGTTTTTTAGCACTTTATGTCAGCAAGCAGAGAATAGTTGGAAGTTTATCTGGTTTCTTAAAATTTGAAAGTTGAAACAGAAAAAAATGTTGCGTTCAAGTATTTCGGTTTTGAAAATTTCTTTATCAAGCAAGTCATTTGGGGATTTCAAATTCAAAAGTTACATTATTTTTGAGCTTAAATGAAATCACAAACCGGATCGGAACATCCCGGAAAATTTTCTATTGACAGATTTCTGTAACAGTAAAATTTTTCTGAAAACACAATTTATTAAAGGAGAATTCCGGGAAAACATTTTTGCTTGTTCTCGCAAGTTTGTTATTTTTTGAGTGTGGTATCACGTGTCAATACGTTCAGTTTTCTCTTCTTGTCCATTTTCTTGTCCTATTTCTTTGGTAGTGTTTCAGAAACTTATTATTATTGCTCATCTGCTCGAAACATTTGAAAAAACAATTGGGTTTTTGGAACTTTTGAAAGTAGAAATCTCTTGAGATTTCCCAAAATTATTTCTGTTTCTAATTTTATAATTTAGTGCAACTGTAAATTCAAAACCTTGTTCGAACAATTCCAAACACCGTGTTTCTCTTAAAGCCGCAGATACACTCTGGGTCTCGACACGACTACCGTACTTTGATCAGGAATATGGTATGCGCCTTTAAACTTTGAACCTTAGCATTTTCAGAACGCTTATCTCTTTTTTCTCTTCTTTTTTTTCTTTTTTTTTTGTTACCTTTGTGTCTCTTAACCAATCCTCTTTATCCTATACCAAATCAGTTAGTGATTTGATATCCATTAGAGACACAGACGTCTAGACAAAATCGGGATTTCTTTCTCTCAATGAATTAGTTCATATTATATGTGAGAACGCGTGTTTTCTATCTTTTCTTCTCATTCATAAAGAGAAGAAAGAAAAGAGAAAGAATGAATATGGTTCAACAGTTCTTTTGTCTTTAATTCGATGTATTGGATAGTTTTTTGTGTTTTGGAATTCTAGAAGTTCAACATTCTATAACTAAAGATTCCAGACTTTGCCGATTGTATGGTTTGGTTGAAACTGTAATTGCCTGAAAAATAACAGTGAAATTTAGAAAAATGTCAAGTAGAGCACCATTGCAAAAGGTCTAACAAATGAATCTGAAAATCTGGATTTTATGAAAAAATCAGAAAATTTCACTATTTCTAAAGGAAATTTTGTACACTTTCTTTGGAAACTAATTTTGATTGATACTTGTCATGGCAACATTGTAACTTTTCATCGAATCCCAATATCCCAAAATCTAAACTTTCAACTCGTATCGTTTACAAATTATACTAATTTTTCTCTTCTTTCTAAAAATGTTTACATTTTCTTCTTTCCTCCCAACTGACCATTCCTAGTGTCTATTACTCTGTCCGCAATCATAAAAACACAATACTGTTTGTACTTTTTCATTTCCTTTGATATTACTGATAACATCAAAAGGCACAATAAAATTAGTTATTATGGAGATTTTGATAAAATTGAAGAAAAATTAACAAATTTTTTCAAGTTTTCGGTACTTGATATAGAGCATAGCAAATACCGTAGTTTCCAAGTCGAAAAAGGAAAAAATTGACTAATTTCTTTCTCTACAATTTATCATGGGAAAATTTCATGAAAAAACCATTTTTCCTCGAAAATTCGAACTTTTCCAGTTTCAAACTATATTCTTGACGTGTTCGTGTTTTTTTTCTCTATTTCTCGTCGGTGTTCGGAAAATATGAATGACTCATCAGTTCTCCTGGTGTTCTATTTCAAAAAAAATCTTCAAAATCTTTTGATATGAAATTATCTAGAGACTTTCGGGTTTCTTATGAACTTAAACTGTTTTTTTTTCAATTTTCAAAAACTTTCGGGAAGATACGAATTAAGACAGATTTGTCTGTAATATTAACTAAAAATTTTGAAACAGTACTATTTTCAAAATAATTTTTTTGTCAACAACCCCAGAAAACCTGAAATTACTAGTTTTATTCCCTGTTTCACCTGAAAATTATTTTGAAGCGCAATTTTCAAGTACTATTGAAGAGTGAGCATATAATGTCAAAAAAAATTGAGCTCAAAATCTTGAAACAGTAATTAATGTATTGTAGGGTTCAAATGAGCCCAAAATAAGCAAATTGTTGAAATTCGAACGGATTGAAGGTAGTCTTATTAGAATCCTCGTCAAAAGTTGACTCACAAAAAAACGGGTTCTCAACTTTTACAATTCCCAAACTTAACAAATTTTGAAAGTTTACAACATCAATCTACAGAGAATCGTATCAGCTATTTCTCTGCCTACAAAATTTTTTTTATGTTTCAATAATTTTTTAAATAAAAATGCACATTTTTTCAAACTAATGATTTTGACCTTGAACTTGACCTCTAATGATCTTGATCTCTAATAAAAGGGCACCCCGATGAGCTCAAAATGAGCACAATAATGAAATTCAAACGGATTGAAACTAGTTTTATTAGAATCCTCATCAAAAGTTGACTCACAAAATATGTTTCAAATCAGATGTTATCATCCATTTTGATAATTCAGAGATATTTTTTTTAGATTCTGGAAAAATAGAGGGGTATGTCCTTCTAATACAGATTTTACGGGCTCAACTTTTACGGTTTCACTCAAATTTTTCAAATTTTGAAAGTTTACAACATCGATCCACATAGAATACACTCTGGCTCCATTCTCTATTTCTCTGACTACAAAAATTTTATGTTTCAATAATTTTTTATATAAAAATGCACATTTTTTCAAACTAATGATCTTGTATTACACTTTTTACGGTCTCAGCTTTTACGGTTTCTCTAAAACTTTTCAAATTTTGAAAGTTTGAAATATCAATCCGCACAGGACACACTCTGGCTCCATTCTTTATTTCTCAGGCTACAAAAATTTATTGTTTCAATAGTTTTTAGTAAAAATACATCTTGATTTTCAAACTAATAAACTGATATCTTCTACGAGTACCAAACCATTTTTTGTCAATTTTGACTCCTGAACTCTAAATCCTCCAAAAAAAAAAAATTACGGAATTAATCAAATTTTTGAAACAGAATTTTTTCAAATTGTTTTCTGTTTCCCTTCCGATTCAACATAGTTGTTTTTAATTAATTTGGTAATCATAAGCTTTTACTGGGGAAATTCCTGTAGTTATAACGACTCTAGGAACCTCGATCCCTCATTCTCTTTTTCTCTGCACTCTCTCAATTCTCTACTCTCTCTCTCTCTTACTATCCGATCCTCTCTCCTAACGGACTTTCCCCCCGTTTTCCCACCAAGAGTTAGGTGGGGGTTTCTATGCTATGTTAGTGTGCTTGCCTGGGGCCCTGTGCACTCCACACCTGTTCAGTTCACTTTTCTTCTTTCTCTGCGTCTCTTCTTCTCCCACACTCTCTCTTCCCTGTCTTTTTGCGCGCGCGTGACGAGATAGTATACCGATCAGAGAGAGTGCCAGAGAAAACCATTGTCTCCCCCGCCGCCACCCAAGCCAACACCAACCGTTGCACCACTCACACAATGTGTCTGCTTGGTTGACCCCACAACGCGACCGTCGTTTTTAGGCCACGCCCACTTGGCACAGTGCCAAGTGGGAATACACAGAGACTATTCGCTCGCAGAACTAGAGACATTTGCATAGAGAAAAAGAGAGAGTACTGTTCTCCTTTCGTTGTTATACACCAATTTTACTTTCGTTTTCGCGTTTTTTGCTCAAAATTAAGTCTGAAATTTTCAGAACCCTCAAACTCCGCCCACTTTTCGTCGAGAAGAGAAACATCGTCAGTTACAGATTGCAGAAATGGTGAGTTTTGGGGGATCCATAATTTTGAAGTTTTTTTAAAGATTTTGTGTTAGATTGGTACTTTTTGAAATCATTAGCAATAGTCTGGAGTCTTCTGAATATTTTTGAGGAGATTCTGGAAGCTTTTGAAGTTTGTGGAGGCTTGGGGAAACTTCTGGAAACTTTTGGAGACCGAGGAGGATTCTGAAGACTTCTGGAGATTTTACGAGTTTTCTAGAAGCTTTTGAAGTCTTTTAGATGCTTTTAAAAACTCCTGAAAACTAAAATAGGCGTCTGAAGTCTTCTAGATGTTTCTGGAGTCTTCTGAAGACGTCTGAAGTTTTCTGGAAACCTGAGACGACTTCTTGAGTTTTCTAGAGGCTTCAAAAGGATTCAGGAGACTTCTGGAGACTTCGGAAAATTTAAAGAGATTTCTTGTGTCTTCTGGAAACTTCTGAAAACTTCTGGAGACTTCCAAAGAATCCAGAAGACTCCAGGAGTCTTCCAGACTCTTCTAGACCTTTCTAGGCCATTCTGGACCCCTTTAGACCCCTTAGACTTCTCTCAATCCCTCTAATCCCCTCTGTACCATTTTAATCAGTCTCGAATCCTCCTAGAACATTTTTACCGTATCCCATCTCTTCCTTCTCAAATTTTCTCCAACATTCGAATTTTCAAAATTTCAAATTTTTCTCTCAATTCTTATCTTATCATCATCACCACTAGTACAACTAACTACCGAGTAAAACTAGGTCGCGCTTCAACTTTTTTTTCATTCAAAAATTCATCTCTCTTTCTCTGCGTCTCTCTCGTTCCTTCCGATCACTTAATTGATAACGCAAATGGCGATAACTTGTCTCGTGTCTCCCCCTATTTCTGGGTGGAATGGCCTTCGTTTTGGAGTGAGAGGGGAAGAAGAAGGGGTGGCAATTCATCAAGGACATCATTCCCTCTCTGTCTCCCAATACATCCATTCATCCTCTTTTTCATCACCCCTTACCCTAGACGAATACACATTAGAGAGGGGGACTTGGTGGGGGTCTCTTACTCGAGACCGAAGGGGACTTGGCAACGTGCCAAATATTCTCCTAGAGCGTCTGCTGCTTGGGGTCAATTGGTCGGGGGGTCCCGTCGCACAGTGTGCAGTCGATGGGGAGTAATAAGAGAAAGAATGGAGGGGGATTAGATTGCGTTGGGAAGAACAGAAGGTGAGAATCGATTTGGAAGATTTGGAGTGAGAATGGGAGGTGAAAAAAAGCCATAGAAGTGATAATGAATCTTACTATAGACCCCAAAATTTGCTTCTAAATATCAATTTTTTTTTGAAAACTAACATTAAGATCGTGTTCAGCATCTAAAAAAATATAAGTATACTGCGACTTTATGGATTTACATAATAATTTTTTACGGCAAATTTTTATATCATTTGAAAGCCCATATTCCGCTGATTTGAATGGATAAAAATTGGTCCATACAGTTCGGAACATAAGTATAGGACCACCCTAAAAATATGCTTCTATCTTAATAGAAATTCACATTTTTGTGACATGAACATCAGAATCGAGTTCAGCATCTAAAATTACCCAGGAGTGCAAGTTTTTTTTGTTTTCGATAATGAGTTTTTACGGCAAATGTTTATAACATTCGAAAGCTCAGATTCCGCTGATTTGAATGGTGTAACTATAATCAAAATCGGTCCCGGGAATCTTGAGAAAAGGATTTTAGAATTAGCAGACCCAAGAAGAATTAGCAGTCCAAAAGGAAATTAGCAGACCTAAGCATATTTAGCAGGCCCAGCTGGCTAAGACTGTCTAGGGGATAGTGTTTGTGAAAGAGAGACGCAGACATTTAGACACTCTACCTTCTCTGCGTCTCTCACTACGATTCAACGGCGCATAATTCATCAACCAGGCATGGTATCAAAAAATTTTTAACTAAGAAAATATAGAAAATTTCAAGATGTACATTTTATTAGTTGACACTTTTTCTCTAGCTATAACCATTTCTGAGATATTCTTAGTTTGTCCACCTGCATCGTCAAACAGTCCAAAAAGCTTCTAGAACTTTCCTCAAATGTTCAAATTTCTCCTCCTTCGTCTTTCTTATGATAATTGGGGTGCCCTCCATCTGCTTGCCCATTTTCATGACTGTTGGATGCTGCTCAGAATGACAGATGGCTCATATTGGAGAAGACATCGTTGACGGATTCTATCTTTTTGATTTCCGTTGCTTTTTGGAGAGTTTGCAGGCCCCGAATTGGCATAGCAGGCTCAAGTAGAATTGGCCAAAGCTGGAAAATCGCCGGCCCACGGCGGGTCTTAGGGCCGCGGCCCGGGCCGCGGCTCAGGGGCCGGCAATTTGACAGCCTTGCCTAGCGGAACCTTCTCCCTTTGAACCCTCACCGCCCCTTCGTCCTTTTTTCCTCCTCATGTCACTCTCTCTTTTTTTCCTCTCCAGATTGCCCTTCCCCGCCAATTATGCCCCCAATCAAATCTAGGTCACATACCATTTTCATGACCAAGATTTATTACATTTATGTACTACACATATGGGCTTCTGGTACCCCCTAAGCCTTCCAATTTCTGTTACAAAATTAGTATTTTTATCGATTTTTTTCAGCCCCCAAAGCTCCGCAACCGTTCCGTCTCCAAGTCCCGCTCGGCCACATCGGCTCCAGCCACCCCAGCATCGGTTTCCCGAAAGAGCAACGCCGCTTCCAGAATGAGCAGCAAGTCGCCGGCCAGATCTCGCGCCGCTTCCAAGTCTCCATCCCGTGGTCGCCCGCCAAAAGTCTCGGCTTCGGCTTCTTCCAGAAAAGCAGTTTCACCGGTAGGTTTTGGTCTTCTGAGGGGGCCCTCCGGACGAGTGCATCCAGAGAAAGAAAGAAAAATAGGTCAACAACAACAACAAACTCGAGAGAGGCGTTCGGAGAGGGGAAGCATAGCTAATTGAGCAGCTGCTCTCGGTTCTCTGCATTTCTTCTATGCGAATTTTGAGCTCACATTCATTTGCCTTAGAGGCGTAAACAACCCAAATAGTTGACGTGGCTCAAATTCTATATGAAAATCCAAAATTTGCTGTTTCTAACGATACATTTATCACTAAAATCGGACCATGTGATCTAGAGATAATCGGGATTGAAGAGCTAGCATACGAAGTCTAGAGCTAGCTGTGTAATTAGTAGGTCAAAAAAATTAGCAGACCGAAACTTTTCTGATCAAATTATTACTATTAGAAAGCTCTGAATCTGCTGATTCTAAGGATATATTTATGTGAAAAATTTGCCCAGTGAGCCTTGAGAAAACGGGGCTCAAAGTTTAGGAACCTCCACGGCCCGCTGCGGCATTCTTGTTATGGAAACCCATGGCGGTCTGGCGGCCCGTAGATTCAGTAGACCGAATCTAGAGCTAGCAAACTATTAGTATTGAAATGCCCTAATTCTGCCAATTCCAACGGTATATTTATGTCAATATTTGATCCAGTGAGCCTTGAGAAATTTGGTCTCAAAGTTGGCGGCCTACTCAAGGCTAGCCGCGGCATTCTGGTTAGGGAAACCCACGTCCAAGGCCGCGGCTCGCCGTGGCATCGATTCTGCTCACTTTAAACCTCTTATCTTCTTTCCAAACTCCTTCTTTTTTCTCATTACTGTAACTACTAATTTTCAGGGCTCCTCATCTCGTTCCCGCTCCCGCGGGCGCCCAACCAAGGCCTCCAAGGCGGCCTCCTCGGCCTCGACCAGCGAGAGAGCCCGTTCTCGTTCCCGTTCGGCTCAACGTTCCGCTCAAAGATCCGCCCAAAGATCCGCCCAAAGATCCACCGCCCGTACCACTCAACGTCCCGTCGAGAGAACCGCCGAAGTTGCCGATGATGATTCTACACCGAACCGGCCGATTCTCAGACAGCGTCTTGCTAGGAATTTGACTCAGGATCCACCAACTACTGTAAGTTAGAATAAGCAAAATTTGCTGATTTCAATGGTGTAAAAATCGTTGGAATTGGTCCAAGGAATCTTGAGGTAAAGCGGGGTTTTAGAATTAGCAGAGCAAACCCAAGTAGAGTTAAAACTAGGTGAACTTTGAGGGTCCGAAAAAGTAAGTTCCAGTAATCAGATTTCTCTGAAATTTTATGGATGTATAGAGAAACTTAAGAACTATGTTTTTTTAGTTGACTATTTGATAGGACCGCGTTCCAGTTAGTTAGGCCAAGTTGACTCAAATTTTGTCTCATTTTGGAGCCTTTTGACTTCCACGCGCCATAACTCACTGGATCATGGTCCTATGAAAAAGTGATCAATTACAAAAATAAAGAGTTCTTGAGGTGCTCTATCCATTTATAAAATTTCACAAAAATTGGATATCCGAAAACCATTTTTTCTGACTTAACTTTCAGCAGTTTTTGTGATCCAGAATAAGTCAAAATGTGAAAAACCAATATATTACTACAAAAATTGCAGTTTCACAGAGCTTAAATCGTAAGACTCAAGTTCCAAATTTCGTTAATAGCTGCAGAAGTTTATTCGAGAAAATCCGGAAACCCAATAAAGTCCAATCGCTGAAGTCCCCCACAAAACTTCAGAAGAAATGGATTTTTGAAAACCACTTTTTCAGACTCTTAAAGTTGACCTAAAACGCCAGATTCATTTTTGCCAGTACTGTATTTAGCAGACAAAAATCGCAGGCCCAACCGGCTAAAACGGTCCAGGGGATATTTATCTGAAACTAGGAATAAGAGAGTGTGGGAAAAAGAAAGACGCAGACATTTAGACACTCTAACTTCTCTGCGTCTCTCACTACGATCCAACGGCGCATAATTCATTAACCAGGCATGCTATCAAAACATTTCCAACTAAGAAAATATAGAAAATTTCAAGATGTACATCTTATTAGTTGACACTTTTTCTCTAGCTATAACCATTTTTGAGATATTCTTTTTTTGCTCTCCTGCATCGTCAAATAGCTCCAAAATTTTCTCTGCAACTTCCTCTTTATAAGAAGCTTGTAAACCAAAAAGCATACCACCCCCTAAACGTATCCCATTTTTCAGGCCGATAGAGCTCGCCTCCGCACAAGCCCCCGAGTCTTCGGCTCACCATCATCCAAAGTCAACACCAACAAAGGATGCGTGACATGCGTCAAAACCAACGCAATCTGGGCCAAAAACAAGACCATCGAGCTGGCAACCCGACTCTTCAACTTCATCTACTGGTGCATCACCACCCCATTCATCTACACCAGAAATTTCTGGAACGAGAACAAGCCGAGAAACGAGAAAATGGCCGGCGCAATGCTCTTCGTCATCTTCATCATCGTCACGGCTCTCTTCGTCATTTTGTTCCCCGATTTCTGCCATCGAACTTGGAAGCTGAGCGAGAAGAATGTCGTCATTCCATCGCGTCGTTTCATGCAAACCACGTATGGAAAAATCGCAGTTTGGTCTGAAAATGTCCACAATTGGTCACAAGCCAAATGGCAAGCCTTGACCGAGAAGTTGAACAATAAGGCCACACAGACTCCATAATTTTTCTTATAATTCTTTTCTTATTACCTTTTTTCCCTCCGATTCTCCCCCTACCGTACCTAACATGGCGAGGTTTGTACCCAATGGCGCGTTTTAGTTCAAACTGTTTCGTCATACCAGTGAAAAAGATAGTTGATAATTCTCTAATCCCTATTTATTGTATTTTATTTAGGCAACTATTTAAGACGCTGCAGCTTCAACTTACGCGCCTCCCACAAGTCCTCTTGATCATGCCCTATTTAAGCTCCGCCCCTTTTCCCCTTATCAATTGTATACCTTGCAAATGCGCTCTATTGCACCTTTTACTTGTTTTATTAGAGCGCATTTGCCCCCTTCTCTCTCATCTCCAAACCAATGTTCCTTTCAAAATCCCGTCTGATTTGTGTGCATTTTCGGATAATCCCTCTCCCCTTTTTCTTTCAAAAGTTTTTTCTCTGCGTCTCTCTATCTCTCTATCTCCAATCTTATCACAAAACAGTCCTGATCTTATTTCTTTGCATTTAAAACCTGTATAATCCCCTAATTTCTGATGAAAAAATTGAATAATAAAGTTGATGACTACACAAAGAAAAAAAGTTCATTCTCCTGATCTTGAAAATTAAAAAAATTGAGAGACATTTGATGTTCAGTTTGAATAGTTTGAATAGTGAGTTCTGAGCTGAAACAGAAAAACGATTTTAAGTTAGATAAAATCCAAAAAATCAACTTTTCCAAATCCAATCGCCGTCGAGTTTGGCATTTTTGGGAACACGATTTGAGCGGAGAATGGAGTTAGCGCTCGGACACGTCCATCGGTTATTTCAATGATTAGACCGTTGTTCATGCATTCTTGGAGTTCGGTTAGATGGACGTATGCACGACGGGCGGCCTGAATTGGAAAATTTTGGTAGGGCGCAAGTTCTTGGTTTACAGTACTAGCCAAAATCACTGGCGTTTTGTGAAAATAGGCCATCTTTTAGGGTCTGAAAAAGTAGTTTCCAGATATCCAATTTTTCTGAAATTCAGTGGATGTATAGAGCAACTCAAGAACTCGATTTTTGTAGTTGACAACTTTTCTATAGGACCACAATCCAGTCAGTTAGATTGCGTGGAAGCCAAAGGAGTCCAAAATAAGACAAAATTTGAGTTGACCTGGCATAACTAACGGGATTGTGGTCCTATGAAAAAATTGTCAACTACAAAAATAGAGATCCTAAGCTGCTCTACATTTCCACAAAATTTCAGAAAAATCGGACATCCGAAAACCAGTTTTTGAGACCCTTAATATTAACCTATTTTAACTGAAAAAAACCAGGCATTTTGGCTGGGTAGCTATTTTCAATACTTTTCGGAATCGGGACTTGAAACGTTGCCAAAATGTTCCTCTAGATTACTGTAGCTATTATTCAAATTTTATTAATTTTCGGTTTTTGTTTGACTGAATTACTAGGCCTCAGAGTTGTGGTACCATACTTTTGGTTTTGAAACTTTAACTCTAATGTGAAATCAACGATTCCATCGTATTCAATTTTTACTTTTTTGAAATTTTGAAACGGCAAAATTTTAAAAAACTTGGATGGACAATTTCCAAGATAATAAACAAACCAGTAGTTCAAAGTTCAGTATAATTTTAAAAGTAATTCAGAAACTGTAATTTTCATATGATTCTGTTCATTTTGAAGGTTCTTTTGTTATGAAAGTGCGCCGTTATAATTCAACAAACTGACAGAAACCCACTCTAATCGTGGACAAATAATATCAATTTTCATCACAGAACTTTTTGGAACCGGGACTTGAATATTTGCCAGAATGTTCCTCTAGATTACTGTAGCTACCATGCAAATTTTTATAATTTTTTGTTTTTGTTTGACTGAATTACTGTCCAGGATTCATCGGATGTTTCCGTTACTCCAAATTTTAAAAAGAAACCCAGCAGCAGTAATTTTCATAAGAGTGTGGGTCCAGTTTGAGCATTTTTAAATTATGGAAGTGCGCTCCCATTTGCCAAAAAACTGACCAAAATGCTCTCAAACGCGCTCTATTACCATTCGAATCGAAATAAATCAAGAAGGCTCTTTCGGAATATTTTATGCGATTACAAACGCGCTCCACAGTAATCATTGTTCTTATCCCTAGAGCGCACTTGCTCTCACTCACTTGAACAATAGTCTCATCGGATTGTCCATCGGCAAAAACGATCAAATCGAACCGTTCGACCTTCTCATCTTTCTCATCAATCGCCTCGGTGAGCAGACTCGCCAAATGGCCGCAGAATGATTTGACTCGGCTGAAAGAAATGGAAAAATGGAGATTATTTTGGGATGGGAATCGGAAAAAGGAAATTTTGTTAGGACTTTGTTTGCAAAGGGGAATCGGGTAAAAATTTAAAAACTGAAAAAATTTGAATTTGTAACAGAAAATTTGTTAAAGGAGGATTCCGGGCAAACATTTTTATTTCATTAATAGATGCAGAATTTTGCGCTGATTCCGAATATCACAATGAAAACGCTCAAAAATGTTTCTCGGAGCCAGAAAACGCCGTTAAAGGGGTCAAAACGGGCCAGAAGTCCTGCCATGCTTCTCCTGAGATTTTCAGACGAGACTAGTCAAATTTATCTGTTAAGTTACATGCCAGAGTGTCATCCAATACTATTTTCAGTGAAATAATGAGAAAATTTGTACAAGACCGTCAAATAATAAGCATTTACTGCGGCGTGGCCTAGAAAACTCTGGAGAAAACTCGGCTAAAAGGGAGCACTTTGGGCGCAATTTCCGTCCCTTTGAAGGCGTTTTCCGGCTCCGGGAAACATTTTTGACCATTTTTGTTATGATATTTGGAATCAGCGCCATGTTTTACATTTTTTTAAGCAATTAAAATTTTTGCCCGGAATCCTCCTTTAAATATTTTCTGCTTCAAATTTTGGTTGAAATCTCAAAAACTTTCCGGAGATAATGTGTAGAAGCCAGGACAACACATTTTAAAGAAACTAAATTGAAAAGTTCAAATACACATTTTCAGACTCCAGTTTTTCATTTTTAGCTCCAAAACTTATATACCGTATTTACTCCAATAGACCGGCATGCCGGTTTATTTTTCGTGGTCCTCATTTTGATGCCGGTTTATTAGAGAGTGCCGGTCATTTAGAGGGTGCCGGTCTATTTTTCAAAGAGTCAATTTATAAAAAATTTAACAAAAAAATGTTGCTTTTTCACTGAAAATGAGCATGATAAAGCCTTTTTTGAATAGTTTAAAAAGCAAACACTATTCGAAATGCTGATAAATATTGAAATTGTGTGAAAAACACTGGAAAAAATTCGAATTTCTCAAAAAATAGTACTTTCCAATTTCATTAATTTTTGGGGTGCCGGATTATTGGAGGCTGCCGGTTTATTTTTCAAAATGATCATTTGACTGCCGGTCTATTAGAGGGTGCCGGACATATAGAGGTGCCGGTCTATTAGAGTAAATACGGTAATTTTCTGGAATCTTACCAACCATCATGTTAGAAACGTCACGTCTTCTAGATTCCTTCAAAACCCCACTCACCTTCGTGGAATGCGTCCATACATGAACGAAGACAGGAAACGGACAGTCTCCTGTACTTCGTAGAACATCTCATACGCTGGCTGAATGATTCCCGATGATCACAATCGTTCACTTTTTGACGGTGAACGGAGAAAATGAAGAGAATGATGGAATGAGTTGAGATGGAAGAGATGAAGAAGGATTTTTACATGGAAGATTAGAAAAAAAAGAGAAATGAAAATGAAAGCGATTTGACGTGATGATATGAGCTATGAGAATAGCAGGTTTTGAAAATTCAAACCAAGAAATTTCAACTTTTTGAACTTCTGTACCTTTGATTTCCAATTTTAGAGCTCTCAGAAGGCCTCAAGTAGAAAATTTAACAGAGGAGAAGAGAAAAAATTCCGAATTTTAATAAAAATCTAATTGTTGAAACTTTTATTTTCTGAAGCTGAATTTTTTTTCACTGTTTCAAAAATGCATAACAAATTTTATTCTCTTCAAGTTTACTTATTGTTCGAGCAATCGGAGAAAAAGTGAACTATTTCAACTTTTGCACCTTCGATTTCAATTTCTAAAGTTCACAAAAGGCCAAAATTTGAAAATTTCACTGAGGAAACCGGAGAAAGAGTCACGATTTGAAAAAAACTAGTCATTCTTGAGATTGTTGGCTGACTATCAAATTTTTTTTGTGTATCAATTACGGTAATCTATTTTTCTTTCTAAATGTTAAATTCTGAAATTGTCTGGATTTGAAGTCACAGATGCGGTCTTATTAAACCATCTAAATCTATAACAAACTTTATCATTTTCTGAAACTGAAAAAAAAATTCAATACGGTTTTTTAGATACGGTAAGCTCTGCGTTCTCTATTCTCACAAAAACACATCAACGAGTAAATTTAAAGAAACAAAAATTCGTTAGTCACGGTCTCCTGCGTGAATTTTAGGAACAGATGACATCACAAAATGTGGATTCTCTTAAAAATTTAAGAAATTTCAGCGTGAGGCAAATTTTCGCTTGAAAATCAGGTTAATGGTCGTTTTCGTCGGAAGCAAAAATATTTTCCAAAATTTTCCCCAATGAATTTCTTCGAAATAGTGATAGTAACACTGTGTAGGTTTTTCAGGTAATTACGCACTGCCAAATCATTAAACGATTTAGCATATTTTTCATATATTCTCGTTAATAACTCCAGATTGGCAGTGCGTAATTACCTGAAAAACCTACACAGTGTTACTATCACTATTTCGAAGAAATTCATTGGGGAAAATTTTGGAAAATATTTTTGCTTCCGACGAAAACGACAATTAACCTGATTTTCAAGCCAAAATTTGCCTCACGCTGAAATTTCTTAAATTTTTAAGAGAATCCACATTTTGTGATGTCATCTGTTCCTAAAATTCACGCAGGAGACCGTGTTAGTTGTATTTTTGAAACAGTGAAAATTTTTATTTTCTTCATCTTCAGAAAATAATAATTTTTAATATAGATTTATACGGTTTAATACAACAAATTCAGCATAAAACTAGTCTACCGTAACTAACAACACATGAATGTTTGATAATCAGTGTTCTAATAAATAGGGGCCCCAATGAGCTCAAAATGAGCACATTCTAGAAATTCAAACGAATTGAAATTAGTTTTATTAGAATCCTCTTCAAAAGTTGACTCACAAAATATGTTTCAAATAAGATTTTATGATCCATTTTGAGAATTCAAAAATATTTTTTTAGGTTTTGGAAAAATAGAAGGGCATGTTATTTTAATACAGAATTTACAGTAGCTTTTAAAGTTGCAAATGTGTATTGAATAGTCAAATTAGTAATAAAAAAATATGTTAAAATATTTTGAAACAGTAAACATTGGAAGATGACAAATTTTGAAAAGTTCCGTTTCAGAATTGAAAAATTGTGTGTATTAATTCTTTAAGTCCTGGCTGAATTTTCCCCATTTTTTGGCTGCGATATCTCGGCGCGAAAATGCTACAGTGATATATTGAAATTTAAAGGAACATACCCTGACTTTCGGGTCATTTTTTAAAAAATTCTTTCATGTTTTTCGAACAAATTTCCGAGCGAAATGTAATTTTCGGAGCAAAAAATAACATTTCACTACGAAATTTATTGAAAATCGTTCGAAAAACAACAAATTGAAAAAAATTAGATCAGGGTATGCTCCTTTAAATATTAATGTATTACTGTAGCATTTTCGTGCCGAGATATCGCAGCCTAAAAATCGGAAAAATTCAGCCAGGGCGGACATTGACTGAGACTGCCATAATACGGTAGATTAATTCTATTCTGATATTTTCTGGATTCGAGGCAAATCAGTAGCCTATTAAACCATTTAAATCTATAATAGACTTGATTCTTTTTTGAAACTGAAAAATTTTAAATTTTCACTGTTTCAATAACGCACTTTACAAAATTTTGTTTCATTCAGTTTATTTGTTGTTTGATTTTCTTTTTTCGTAGCTTATTTGCGATTTCAAATCTCCAGAATTCTTCTTACTTTTTTTTCCCAGATATTTTCTCCCATTAAAAAATCAATAAATTCTTCCCAACTGTCCCAACCCATTGACCTCCATTGTCTTTTTTTTACAACCAAAATTTCATATCGATTGATTTTTACTCTCTTTGAGTACAGTAGTTCACCTGGACCTCTTTGACGTGTCCATTCTCATCGAATTCTGAATCATTCTCTGCTGTGACACAATACAATGTCGATTTTTCTATTCTTGTCAGAATCTGTGTCTCCATGGATTCTTCTGGGATCTGTTTTTATCGGATTTTGTGGGTATTTGGTTTCGGTAAGTTATTGAATATTCATAAAATTTAAGACTTTTTCAAAATTAGTTTTTTTTTCAGCAAATTCAAAATCTCAACAAGATCTGCTCACAAAACGAGCAACTCCTCAAAATTGTCATGGAAAATCAGAAAAAAGTGAAAGAAACTATGAACACAGAGATGGTAAAGAATCCAATTCAGAATTCTGCTAAAGAATCAGAATCCGATTCATCTACTGAATGCCAAATTCCTCATTTTGAGGATTCTGGAGAAGAAGAGGAGGAGCAGGTTACTGTAGAATTCAGAAGAACGGATTCTCTTGGAACCGGAGGGTCCTCCGGTTATAATACGGAACAGGAAGTGGATTACGATTGGGAGTGTTGTGAGTTTTTGGAAATTTTGACAATCTCTGCGTCTAAATTTGAAATACTCTCTCGCTACAGCAGTTTTTCAAAGGCACGTGATGATTTCTTCTCGAGTCTCGCAATGCAAAATGGCTTTTTGACTAAATTTTGTTCAAAATTCTTGATTGCACGTGCGGCAATTTCAAAAATTCGTTTGCATTGCGAAACCCGAGAAAAAATTATCATGTGCCTTTAACAATTACTGTAGCGAGAGAGTATTCTAAAATTAAACGCAGATTTTCGTCACACCCCGGGGATTACAGTAAAAAAGAGCAGACTGTAAGAGGAGAGTATAAATTTGAAACAGAGAAGATTCGAAGGCTCAGATATAGCTACTTCTAATAATCTATTTAATTGATCCAGATTGTATTGAGATAAGTTGATTTGAAATTTAGCAGACCAAATAATCAGCATACCGTAAAATAGAGCCCAAAACGAGCACATTCTTGAAATTCAAATTGAAACTAGTTATTAGGATTCTCGTCAAAAGTTGGCTCACAAAATATGTTTCAAATCTGATGTTATGATCCATTTTGAGAACTCAGAAATATATTTTTAGGTGATGGAAAAGTGAGGGCTACGGTTCCCGTTCCCCTTTTCCACACAAATAATTTGAAAATTAGAGAATATATTACTCTCGGAACAAAACATTTCCAAAGTTCTACTAAAACTTTTTTCATGAAACAGTACTTTTATTCTATTGATATTTGGGAAGTTTCACCGCGCTCCATTAAGAACATAACTGAAATTTGGAATTTAAGAAAAACGTTTCAGACAAAATCCTCCGCGCGCCTCTCGGCCCTGTCCCCCAAGACCAAGTTCTTCTATGTTTCACCTGCAAAATCACTGGATTCTACCTCAAAGCCATTGTGGACAAGGATCACTCTGCAATCTGGATAATGACTTATGAGCCAATCAATGAGCAAGAATGGGATTGGATTGAGACAACTTGTCAGAGTTGCATTCAAAGAGTTCGAGATGTGTTGACTGATGGTGGATGTCCGACGCCGTTTGCAATGGATTTGGAAGAGACGATTCGGAAGAAAGAAGAGTCGGAAGGTGAGGAAGCAGAATCAGAGGCAGAGGAAGAGAGAATCGAGAAACCAATTGCAACGTTCTCAACTGAGGGATTCATCATCACCGAGCCAGAATACATGTACGATTCTGATGCGGTGTTGATTATGTGATTTCATTTTCTTTGTTTTTTCTTTGTATTCGGGTCAAACTCAACTTCAGATTGTCATTTTTAATCCTCGAAGACTAAACTTTACTGCTTTTTTGTACTGTTTCAAATCAACTTTGAAAGTTAATAAATTTTAAGAAACTACTTGGTCTTTGAAGAGCAGTTTTAGTCATGTTTGTTGTACTCACATTCCCAATTCCAGTATTCACAAAAAAACCACGTTTTCATAAAAATCGTTTTAACTTATTTCAAAAACTGGACGCAGACACTGTCTCGTTTCTCTGCGTCTCTTCGACAACGAGAGTGTCTGATTTCTCTGCGTCTCTCACTAAACTTCAAAAGCTCATAACTCGCTTCAATGTGTTCCGTTTGTACTCAGATTAAGCGCATTCGAATCAGCGACAAATTCTGCATTTTTTGAAATAGGCCAGAAAAATGAAAATCGAAAAAAAATCGATTTTTCGAGTTTCAACTGTTTTCATGCAAAAATATTGTTATCTTCGTAAATACTGGAATTGGGACGATTATTTGAGTACAAAAAAATTACTGTAATCCTACGTTGAGTTCTTTTTCAGAAATTTTTACAGTTTCAAGATTCCAATTTTAAAAATCAATTAGTTTCGGAAAACTAATGATTGCCCAAATAGGACCATCAAACTTTTTATCAATTTTCCCCTGGATTGGCAAATACGCTTAATGATAAAATGAAGTGAATCATAAAACATTGAAATCTCTCTTTTCGAAAATTAATATTCTGTGTCAACTGAAACTTTAACTCGGCATATCCCCATAACTTTCTGCACCATTTTTGGAAACTTTCTGCAGCAGGTCTGCAGACTGTTATTTGAACATTTACAGAAAGTTGCTAAAACTGCTCCAGAAAGTCGGTAAACTTGCTGCAGAACGTCAATAGATGATGCCTCTTTTCCTTTTTCGTTTTTTTTTTCATATGATTTCCTCGCAAAAAACAGCATAGTTAAGGTACGTACTGTTTATTTAAAAAAGATTAAAATACAGTTGAATGAAAAAATATATATAATTAACATTATCATACATTATCGATATCCTGAGGCTCTCGGTTTTCCTTAAACGTTTTGGCCTCCCTTCGATTTCCTTGGGCAATTCCTTGATCGATGAACCTGCAATTAAAGCAAAATACTTTACCGTCAATTGAAACTGTAAAACTTACTTATTTTATTGACGAAGAGTTGGTTTGGTTGAAATCCCAGTTTACGATTACATCAACCTGAATGTTTCATCTTTAATCAATTTCCAATCCGAACAGACTTACTCACCTAAAAATCGTTGTTTATACTTCTTGCTTCCATTCGGTGATGAATTTGTGAAGAATAGAATCATTATGAACGGAAAACTTTGTAGAATATCGTAGAAATTGATAAGAAAACAAAAAGAAAACACACGCATCGCAAGCACGCAGCGCTTCCAGAAGCATGAAAAATGCTCCAGAAAGTCGGGCAGATCCTAAACACCGCAGAAATGCTGCGCAGCTCAAACTGCTCCAGAAAGTTGGAGAATTGAAAAGCTGCAGAAAGTCGACGCTACCCGATTTTGCAAGCAAGAGCGTGTGACGCCACAAAAGTGCTGCAGAAAGTCTTTAGTTGCCTCAAAACGATCCAGAAAGTCTAGAAACCCCTCTTAATGCTGCAGAAAGTTGTGGGGAAATCCCGAGAATTTCGAGCTTATTTCGAGCTTCGGTATTTGGTACGGTCTCTACTCAGTTATTTAAGAAAACTACCATAAAATACAAATGCATTTGGTAGATTATCAATGGAGCGTACTTTCCTTTTTTCCCTGTATGAATACATTAAATTTCCAACCATTTACCTCATTTGAATATTCATCCGGAACGTCCCAGTAGAGTACTAATCATTGACTTTTCATTCATTTTCATAGTATTTTTGAAATCATAATTTTTTAAAAGATAAAAATTTCAGATGTAATGATGGGATACTGTACTTATTCTTCGATATCACCTAACTTTTTACGATTCCTATGCATAATACCTTTCCTTGAAACTGTGTCTCTCTTGATTTTGAACCACGTGGATTTCGAGATTTTCAAATTTTTTGCTCCATGGATTCTGTTCACTAGTTGGATTCTAATGGTGAATTTGAATTTGAAATTCCGCGGTTTTTTAAAAGAATCAAATTTTCAGCAACTTAAAAATCTCAATTCAATTTCTCAGCAAAATGAGAAAATTCTAGAGCTTTTGCAAAAAAATGACGAAGAGGATTCAATTTTGGATTCAGAATATCAGCTACCGTATTTCGAGGATTCAGAATCCTCATCAGGATACACCACGGATTTGGATGTTGATTTTGAGTGGGAACTTTGTAAGTTTTTTTAACAGCACGAGTGAAGGAACTCTCATTAAAGAAACTCAATTATTTTTCCAGAAATTTTTCCCTTGAAACAGAAATAATTTCCAGATAAAATCCTCCGCTCTCCAGACGGCCCGGTCCCTCCAAATCAGATTTATTTGACATTCACTTGTCAAAAAACTGACCTCTACGTCAAGGCTGTAGTCGACCAAAATCACTCAAAAATTCATATTCTCACATATGAAAAATCGAATGGAATTTGGGATTGGAAAGAAACGAAATGTGTCTCATGTATTGAGAAGGTTCGGAAGGTTCTTGCTGATGGAGGATGTACAGTACCATTTGCGATGGATTTGGAAGATTTTGACGAGGAATCTGATGAAGATGAAGATGATGAAGATGATGTTATTTCGGTTATTGAGATGCCGATTCGAAGAAATTTTGATAATTTATGAGATTTTTTGAATCCATCTTTCATGATGGAGATTTTGAGTTCTCAAACTAATAAATAAACATATAAGTAATATTTAGGTGTTTTAATAAGACCGTATAACTTCAAACCCAGACAATTTCAGCATAAAATCAGTCTAATTTTTCAAGTCTGAAAATGAAATTTTAAATATCCGTTTCAGTTTCAAGAATATGCTCATTTTGAGCTTATTTGTGTGCTCTTTTTTACGGTAATCGGCTCAAAAACAGTAAGATTGTCGTTGGAGTACTCCACATTCGTAACATTGGATCTTTCTCGAAACAATTTCATAATGCAAAGTTTTTGAAACAGTATTATTCATGATTATGATTCACTCTGAATCGCACTATAAATTTTCGATTTTCACATGTTTCTCATGGTTTTGTGTTCTGTGTTTGATTCTTGATGAAAAGTATTTTTAAAGCACATTTGCACAGAAAAATATGAAAGTCCTTGAATTTTATAAACTTGAATTTTATGGAAGTTCCAGGAGAATCCAACATCAACGGTTTTTGGGATGATCCATTTTTGAAAATCAGAAGAAAACTCAGTTCACTTTCAAGCGAAAAAAAAACTGCAATTTAAAGGTGGCGGGACAGCTGTTTCCGGGGGAAATTCCGGGGGAAAATCGTGCATTTTTGCGTGAGCGTGTCAGTTGTGGTGTATGCGTACAATGCCTCATACCTTACGACATTTCTTATTTTTGAACGATTTTCGGACGGAAATCAGCCGAAATAGAACAGTTGGCATATCAAAAATTGCTTACACTATCCATAGCTTTAGTTCACAAAAGTTTCAGGAAAATTAAATTTTTGCTGTCCCACCACCTTTAAACAGAATTTCCATTTTTCAATCAGATTTTTTCGAAGTTCATTCATTTTATGAGCAATTTTTTGAAGGGATAATTACAAAAAAACTACAGTTTCAAAAAATTTTGTTATGAAAAATTCACTTTTGTAAATATTGATCTTATCGCATGTTCAACTGTATTACTAAAAAGGAGAATTTCAAAAGTAATTTTACTGTTTCAATTTTTTCCCAAATATCAGATTGCAGAAAATCTGAGTTTCGCAGCAATCTATATGGATGATCATATTTTTGAAGTCCCTTTAGTCATAAAAATCCAAAAATCCTTCAGCCAGCAAATGAGTCATTGATGAAATAATTGAAATTGTAAACATTAATAAGTCATCAAAAACTGAAAGTGGGCGGAGCCAAGTTATGGGACAAGAGGGTTCATAAGCGATTTTCGGAAACGAGCTGGTTTCTTCTTTTGGTCCATTTTTGAGACATTTTTTCACTTTCGAACTTGTTTTCTTTTCGAGGTTTTATATTTTCGGCTCACTTATTGTTAGAACTGTAATGGGATTCCGTTTGAGCTCAGAAAGAGCACATTCTTATATTTTTTTAAAAGTCTCACAGTACACAAATAGACGATTAAAGTAGGATTACAGTCATTGTTTTTATTTTCTCAAATGATCGTCCCAATTCCAGTATTTACGAAAATAACAATATTTTTGCATAGAAATCGGTAAAACTCGAGAAAATCGATTTTCAAAACGCCAACTTTCATTTTTTTTTCTAACCTATTTCAATAAATGTAGAATTTTTCGCTGATTCGAATGCACCTAATATCGATGCTCAAAACGCATTTCGAAGCGAGTTATGAGCGTTTGAAGTTTTATTGAGAGACGCAGAGAAAGCAGACACCCTCGCTGTCGTAGAGACGCAGAGAAACAAGACAGTGTCTGCGTCTCTCATGAAAACTTCAAACGCTCATAACTCGCTTCAAAATGCGTTTTGAGCAGCGATATTAGGTGCATTCGAATCAGCGAAAAATTCTACATTTATTGAAATAGGTTAGAAAAAAAAAATGAAAGTTGGCGTTTTGAAAATCGATTTTCTCGAGTTTTACCGATTTTTATGCAAAAATATTGTTGTTTTCGTAAATAATGGAATTGGGACGATCATTTTAAATAATAAAAAAATGACTGTAATCCTACTTTAAAATTTACAGTTTCAGTTTAGAAATGTCTGGAAAATGTTTATGTGGTTCATCGATGTAGTGTTGTATTCTGTTGGCTTTGAGATATAAATTTCTTGAGCTCAAATGCATAATTTTAAGTAATTGTGAAGTTCCGCGGAGTCCGAATCCACTGAATGTCAGTCTCCATTTCCAGATCCATGCCTACCATTCACTTCGACACTCTGGAAGAAGATCTGGATCCCCCGAAGGTATCCAAAACGTTTTCATTGAAATGGAAATTGCTCAAATTCACCTTCATTATTCTCTCAGTCGCCGCGCTGATCGCTATCGTGTTTGCAGCGATCACGGAGTACAATGAAGGTATAGAGAAAAGGGAAAATATTGAGAAATTGATATATTTTAACTTTCAGACTATGAAGTGTACATCGACTTGCCCAAAATTCCTGAAATTCCAGAGGAGCGGTTCGATTTTGATAGCGAATACTCTGGGAGTAATCCCGGAAGCATTTGAGGACCAATAAAAATTACTGTTTCCAAATTTAAAAACAATTATTCGATCCTAAAAGTTCACAGTTCCAAGAGTTTTTCCAGAAAAAAAAATCACAAAAAAATGCTCGAAAATTCATTCATAACTCCACAGAAACCTTAAGTTTCAATTCCTGATGGCGGATCGACTCCTACTCTGCCTAAAAATGCTAACTGAAATTCTAGTTTTTTGGTGGAACTTTGGTGGAACCAATTTTTTTATTGTTCCATGAAAAAAAGTTCAAGCATTTTTAAAAAGATTCTTCAATCCGCAATGGATACACCGAACATTTGTTTGAACGTTTCGCAAGTGTGTCATTTCGAAAGAAAATACCGATTCTTTTTTTGGATTTGAAATAAAAACTACAGAATTTCGAATATTTATACAATAAAACCTTAGGTGAAACCTAATTATTTTACTGTTCCATGAAAAACACTTATGAATTTTCATAAAAATTCGACGATACAGGGTCGTACCTCAGTCGAAAATTTTTTGAACGTTTCACAAGTGTGACATTTCGCAAATGTAGAATTTTGCAAGTGCCACTTTTCGAAAGTGTGACTTTTCGCAAGTGTAACATTTCGAAAACGCAACAATTCAAAATTGTGACGTTTCGAAAGCAATTAACGATTACTTTTTTCGATTAAAAAAACAAACTACAGAATTTCGAATATTCAGATTATAAAGACATTGGTGAAACTAAGTTTTTTTTACTGTTCCATGAAAAAATTTGAGAATTTTTATAAAAATTCGTTGATCCACAATTGTGACAGAGTCTAAATTTTTTTGAAGGTTTCGAAAATGCGACATTTCGAAAGTGTGACGTTTCGCAAGCGTATGATTTCGAATGCGGCGTTTCGAAAGAAAATAACGACTTCTTTTTTTATTTGATTTTTTTAAATCTACAGAATTTCAAAAAAAGAATACTTTGGTGGAACCAAATTTTTTACTGTTCTATGATAAAAGTAAATACATTTTTATAAAGATTCTTCGATCCACAGTGTACACACAGCTGAACTTATGTTTGAACGTTTCGAAAGCGTGACGTTTCGCAGGTGTGACATTTCGAAAGCAAATAACGATTTCTTTTTTGGATTTGAAAGAAAAACTACAAAATTTCGAAAAATGAAAACTTTGTTGAAATCTATTTTTTTGCGGTTCCATGAAAAAAATTTAAGTACTTTTATAAAAATTCGTCGATCCACAGTGGAGGTTCTTAGCTTTTGAATTTGCTCATTTTAAGTACAAATATCCCAATTCAGAGGAATCTTAGAAGAAAACGTGACGTTTCGCAAGTGTGACATTTCGCAGGTGTGACTTTTCGAAAGTGTGACATTTCGAAAACAAATAACGATTACTGTTTTTGAAAAACTTACGAGGAGTACCAGTCGTTGCCATCATTATCTCAGCCACTTTCAAACAAGATGCTGTTCTTCTATGCAACAGACTATTCTTTTCCTCTATTTCAATGTGTTAATTGAATATTCAAATTTTTAGCAATCAAAAACCAAAGCCAAAAAACAGAAACATTTATTAAATGCATAAAAATTGAAAATCATTTATGATTCCTGCGAATCCTTGCTCGGGCTTGGCCAGCGGAAATTGCCCTGAAATAAATAAAAAATTAAACTTCAAGTCTCATAATTTCTCCAACTTTTCTAGAATATCTTCTGTGTTCATGGGGACCATAAGCTTCTATGAATGTTTGAATGCTGACACAGAATGTGTAGCGAGGTGACGTGGCTGTCGATTGACGTCTTCCAAAACGAAACTCTTTGAGCTCGTTCACAATTTCGAATGCGGTAAAAATTTTCGGGTTCGCCGGTGTAATGTCCGTCAGATTCTTGATTTCCAGTGTTGAGAGGATCAGATTGTACTGAAAAATGGAAAAATTCAAGCGTGAATAACTTTTTTTAGTGGAATCGGTTAAAAAATTGGTCAACAGAAGAAATGTTCCTTATTGAAAAAGCTATCGATTGGTAGAAAAACCGTAACATTTCGGGGAAAATTAGCAGAGTTACGTCTTGCCGAAAAGAAGGAAAATTTCTTCTGTTGACCGATTTTTGCCTGATCCCCCTGACAAAACCCACCATTTCTTGCAAATGAGCAACGCACGTATAGAAACGTGCTCCTTTTTCTTTCGCTTCCTCAATTGAGTACATATCATTCATAATGCAAATGCTCTTTATTAAATATCCATGTCTGATACTGAGTTTTCGTTTTCCGGAAAAATTCAAATTTTGGAAGCAAACCACGCAGCGATCTACGATTTCTTGGGAAAGAACAGTTTGAAACGATTCTACAGGAGGGACGTCTTCAGAAGGAATTTCTATATCCGTTGTTTCAATGTCGATTTTCATTTCCATCGGCTCCACAACCTCCTCTTCTATTATATTCTCCGGTTTCACGTCTTCTCTGTAATATCGAACCGGAACTATCGTTTTTGTTCTGCTTTGAATAAACTGAAGAACGGTCATGGAAGTCTCTTCGGGCTCTTCTGGCAACACTGCTTCTGATTGATACAATTCCAATTCTTCGTTTTTCTGCCATCTCTGAAATTCAATTCCAATTTGTTATATTCAATTCTCTCCTGCTTACATCTGAAATCATTTCCATGCTCGTTGGCAGGGTGGCATCTGGTTTAAGGTAAAGGAGCAATTCTCGGAAGCAGCGATCATCGACGACTGAATAACACGAACTGGTCGAGTCGAGGAAATTTCGAATGAGACTTTTTAATTTGAGATAATCGTGATCCATGATTCTGAAAAAAATTGCCATGAAAACTATTGAAAAAGAGCTGAAAATGATAAAATTAGGCTGAAAATTGAAATATTTATTTTTTAAACATTTTTTACCGTATTCTTAAAGGCACATGGAAAAAAGTTTTGAATTGAGTCCTGCAGCGAATATGCAAAAACTGCCGAAATTTGATTTTAAAGTGCATTTTTTTGTATTTTTAAAATTAAATTTAACCCACTTTCTTTAAAAAATAGAAGAAATTCAGAAATTTCAGCTCAGTTTAGAGCTAAAAACGGAGAAAATAGGCTGGAAATTGAAATATTTTTTCAAAAATTTTTTACCGTAATCTTAAAGGCGCATGAAAAAAGTTTTGAACTGGGTCATGCAGCGAATAGGCAAAAACTGCTGAAATTTCATTTTTGGGGGCATTTTTTGTATTTTTAAATTAAATTTTACTTATTTTCTTTGAAAAATTGAAAAAAATTAGAAAATTAGGCTAAATTTAGAGCGAAAAAGCAAAAATAAACTGGAAGCGCACTTTGTAATCCTACCGTACTCTTTAAAGGAACATCAAGAAAGTTACGGGATGGGTTTCGAAGCGAAAACATTTTTTTCTTTCTGTGAATTTTTTTACGAAATTCGCTGGAAAAATAAAGTGATTTTTTGTTTTTTTTCATGATGACTCACTGTTAATAGTGAAAAATCATCGCAAATAATTTTTTCTTGTTTTTTCGAGTTAAAATTTCTCAATTTTTTTTTCAGATGACGTGCGATGACGAGTGGAAGAAGTTTATTCAGGTGAACATCTACGGACACACACTTCAGGAGTTGGAGAAGCAGGGAGTGGTTTTGGAGACGATGTTGGTGAGTAAAAAAAATATAAAAACTGCGGATTTGAAGCAAAAATCGATTTTTTAAAAAATTTTTTCGAAGCTCTATTACTTTTTTATTTTTGTAGGGCCTCTAAACCTTATTTGCGCGAGAAACGCCTTCAAAAATGCTTCTTTTATTACAGAACAACGTGGGCTGCTCAAAACTATGGATCGTCGAAGGATCAATGTATTCTGGAGACTCTTCTTCCCCTCCTAATTCTACAATTTTCTCTGACATTGCTCCAGTACTCAGCACCACTATCGCCGATGTCAAATGTCCCAGATTCTCTACTCCAGCAGTCACACAAGTCCCTCTACAGACCAAATTCACATTGAATCTTCCCGTGAAACTGTCGGAAATTCACTCAAATCATGAGGACGAGGAGATTGTTACTAATAACGATTTTGAAGACCTTGTTGACGAGTTGATTCAGATGGTCGTGGAGCAAGAAGAAGAGCTCGAGGAGACAGAAAACCCTGAAGAAGTAAAGAAAAACGAGAAGAAGTCAATTTTTAGTACAACTCTCGCTACAATCGATGTTCCTCGATACTCAACTCCAATTAGATCGGATGAAGCATTCACTCTGAATATGCCTGAAACTCTGTCGGATATTGAATCCGATGGTGATGATGTGATTGAAACGGATGAAGAGGAGCCAGAAGAGCCAAAAGAGCCCGAGTCCGAGCCAAGAAAGCCAAAAAGAGCATCCCGAACAGTCTCGATACTTGCTCCATTGACAAGAAAACGTTCACGACGCCTGAGTGCTCCGAATCTGAAAATTGCTCTAGGGAAGATAGTTGCAGAGTCGAAGAGAAAGCCTCCAGCGTAAGACAATTCACAACAGCCTCGATTGTCAGTTTCAAAAACTGAAAATTTTCGAATAAGTCTGTGAACTCCGAAATTTCACTATTTTTGCACTGGTCTTGCAACTTTCGGTACAGTTTTCAGGCGTTTCAGACAATTTTGACTGAAACAGCCAACTTCTGACTCATTTTCGGCTACATTAATAGATTTTGGACGATTTTAACACATTTTAGTAGAAAAAGAGCCTAGCAGCTTCAAAATTGAACCCGACGCTTCCAGACCCCCTTTGATGCTTATCGGAGCATTTGCATCCTTTTTTAAGCGTTCAAAATCGGCTAGAAGCTTCCAGAAGTCTTCAGAAGCTCCCAGAAACCATAAGAATCGTCCAAAGTCGCCCGGAAGCTTCCAAAAACCTTCAGAGCCGTCCAGAATCTCTCCAAACATTTTTAATTGATCCTGACGCCTTCAGACCAAATTTGATGCTTCCCGGAGCCTTGTAATCCTTTTTGAGCGTTCAAAATGGTCTAGAAGCCTCCAGAAGCCGTCAGAAGCCTTCAGAATCGTCCAAAATGCCCCAAAACGCTCGTAGAAGCTTTTTTGTTCAAAAATCGGATTTTAAGGAGATTCTCAGCTATCGAATCATATAGAAAACGTTTGTTTTGGCAGAATAAAGACAGAAGAAATGGGATTAAAAAAAAACAATGTTAGCAGTGAAAAAGAGAATAATTCAGTGCTTTTTCCAAAATCCCATTTTTCTCAGCCCTTATTCGTCCAAAAATCAATTTTTCTGCATCATCTGATAGCTGAGAGTCTCCTTAAAATCCGTTTTTCGGAAAAAAAAATTTATGTGCCGGAAAACTGCAAAAAGTTGCAAGACCCATGCAAAAATAGCGAAATTTTGGAGTTTTTGAAACTGGCGATCGAGGCAATTTTTTGGAAACTTCCCTAATTTCGATATAAATTTTAGGCGTACTCAAAGCACCATTGAGAGACACTCATCACAGCGAATCGCTATAAAATCATCGAATTCTATCCATCCGAAAGTTCCAGAGGATTCTGAAGAGAATTCAGAGAATTCCGCATCAAAAACCACCCAAGAAGACAATTTCCAGTCGGTTGGGAGTGATATTCAAGATATTTCACTGCATTCTTTCATCGAATTGAAACCAGTTCCTTTTTGGTCTTCTCCTGGAGCACATTTCGATTTTGATGGACCTTCTACGTCGGCGCAGGCGGCAGCAGCTGCGGCTCAGAATTTGGCGGCTCCAGAATTCGATTTCGACTACGATAACGATGGCGGACGACCAATGGAGGATACAATAGTGATGGGATACGAGCAGGAAGAAATTGTCGGAGGAGAAGATGAATGGGAAGATGAAGAGGCTGAGAAAACCGGATTCAATGCACGTGCTTCGAAGAAAGTGTCGTTTGCGGAGCCATTGATTCAGAATCAGAGTATGAAGGTGGATATGAACAAAGCGCATACTGTCAAGTGTTATTTTGAGGTGCGTTACAGAAGAGAGTCATGGCGAATCGGGCCAGCGATTTTCTCCCTTAGAAATTGAGATTTTTAAATCGAAACTTATATAAAAATGTAGAACTCGATGAGATCTACAAAATGGTATACAATATGATCTTATTTATTCGCTCAATTTTGTGTTGGCTTCCGTTAAGCACCCAGGCCAACCTGGCTTGCATTTTTCGGTGGTCCGGGTGTTTAATGGTGAGCAGCACGAAATTGAGCAAATAAACATAGCCATTTTGTATATCGTTTTGTAGATCTCATCGAGACTTACGTTTTTTTCATAAGTTTCGATTTAAAAATCTCAATTTATATGGGAGAAACACGCTGGCCCGTTTGCCCCATGTCCCTCCACTTCAGAACCCAAATTCTTTGCTTTGGAGAAGTTCTGAATAGATTCAGAAGTCTTTTAAAAGTTTACAGCTGGCATAATGAGCGAAAATGACCCGAAATGGAGTTTGAAGCAAAAATGAGCTGAAAATGTATATTTTAGAGTAAAAAGGCTATTTTACTCAAAAATTACTGAACAATCACAAATTTTGATCTCAAAAATCAATTCAGGACGGTGCTGAACCCAGAAAATCCAAAATTTCGGGCGAAAAAAATCTCAAAATCGATCTGAAAGTGGATTTTTTTCAATGCTAAAAAATGGAAATTTTGGTGCAAAAACATCAAAAATGGATTCAGAAGGCTCCGGAAGAGGTTTGAGAACGCCAGGAGCTTCTAGAAAGCTCCCGAGAGATCTCGAAGTATTATGAAGCCAATAGGATATTCCACTGCATATATCTTCTATTCCAGGGTTGCACAAGATCATACACATGGCGCAAAAAGTACGGAAAGATCCGCCTCGTCGACCATGCGATGACCCACGTAGAAGAACTCGCGTTGAAGTGTGAATACTGTGATTACACGTGTAAAGGAATCCGTCAGATTCGTTATCACCACAAACGGAAGCATCCGAGCATTAAACTGGAAAGTTTCGGAATCAAGAGAATTATGAATACGAATGGAAAGGATACAGACTTCTCGAAAGTTTGGGATAAGTGTTTTAAGAGTGAGTTGGTACTGTCTTCGGGCCAAAAACGGCTTCCAGATTTTTTGCTTTATCTCGATTTCTAATAAACCAAAATTTATGAAAATTATACAGATCGATTGCAAATTTTCTGGAAATGTCTAAATCTTGAAAATCAAAATAGTTTTGAACCGAAAAAGCGTCAAAGGTGCTCCAGGAGTCGAAAATTTTCCAGAAAACTCCTGGCGCACCTTGGACGCGTTTTCGGCTCAGAATTATGTAGATTTTAGAGTTTTAGAAACCTCTAGAAAATTTGTAATCGATCTGTATGATTTTCATAGATTTTGGTTTATTAGAAATTGAGATACAGCAAAAAAATCTGGAAACAGTTTGTGGCCCGTGTGATCTACAAGTTCTAGACAAAAACTGAGATAGGAAATCTTGGTGATTTTAGTACCATTTCATAGGTCTCATCGAGTTCTACATTTTGGTGTAAAGAATGAGCAAAAGTTTTGAGTTTGAAGTGGAGAAAAGTCTAAAAAGGCACGGATCATACGTATGAAAACGGAACATTTCAGAAAATCTGGTCCTTGAGAAAGGAAGCCTCACACCGTTTGAAAGATTGGATAAGGGAGTTCGACGACGAAATCAGAAACGAGATGAAGAAATCGATGAAATGGCGGAGGATGGACCATTCTAGTAAGATATTTATTTTTATGCAAGTTTTTGAACCCGAAATTTCAGCTTTTTCAGAATCCGCTGAAGTCTGGGCAAAAGGAATCTTGTAGCATTTTTTCTTGTAAATTTTTATGGCTTGATGTTCGTTTTTTCAATAAAGATTGTTTGTTTTTTTCTTGGAATTATCATTGATTCGTAGTTTCTCGAATTTTGTATTTTTACATGCGATTAAAAAAATAATATTATCTCGGATCTCAAAAAATGGCACTCGGAGCTGAAAAGTTGCAGCTGGTCGACTACCGTATTCCCCGTACATCGACATAGAAATGTTTTGAATTTTTGAATTTTATTTTTAATATAAAATTCTCAACACTTAAAATTGGAAAATAGAAAAAAAAGAAATTCCCTAAAATTTTCCAATTTTTTCTGCGTTTTTAGCTGACTTTCTTTAATTTTTTAAAGGATTTTCAGGTGAATTTGACGAAAATGAACATTTTCACTGTATATCTAGTTAGTTTCGATGATTTTTCTTAAATTTTCAACACAAAAATTGAAAATCAATTCACCCCCTAAAAAAAATCATGAAAAAATGTAAGAAAATTTGTTGAAAATTCAGAAAAAACGGAAATTTTTTAGGAATTGAACTCCAAAAATCATCGAAATTGACTAAATATACAGTGAAAAAATTCATTTTTGCAACATTTACCTGAAAATCACAAAAAAATTCCAAAAAATTGGCTAAAAATGCAGAAAAATGGGAATTTTCAGGAATTGAATTCTGAAAATCACCGAAATCAGCTAAATATACAGTGAAAATATCCATTTTCGTAAAATTTACCTGAAAATCATGAAAAAATTGAGAGAAAAAATAAAAAATTGTATTAAAGAGAAAATTTCAAGTTTTCTGTGTTGATTTACGGGGAGACTACGGTATAGTTTTTGCTTCTTTTTTTTAAACGAAAAATTTTCCAAAAAATACATTTTCTAGGTTTTCAGATCTGTGATAATACCAAAAAATTGCAGTGCAAATGCCTATTTTTTCAAAAAAATGAATAAATTTTCTAAAACAAATTTTCTCTAGATGACCGAAAACCAATGGAACACGTATATCCAGGTCAACATCTACGGACCAACCCTTCAGGATTTATGCAATCGAGGAATCTTTCTTGGCTCCATTTTAGTGAGAATCGCGACTTTTTTATTCCATTTTCCAACCTCTAGATTTCAGCAAGAAATCGGTTGTGCAAACCATTGGATCAAAGAGAAACCGCTCGAAAATTTTGAAGAAAATCCAGAAATTTTGATCACTGATTGGGATCGAGAAATCGACGGAGAAGAAGTGCTCGATAGCTCTGGACAGCCGATTTTTGGGGATTCTGAGGGCCCCCAGGAGCAGATTCTGAGCACATCAGCTTCGGAAATTCCTAGAAATTCTACACCGCTGGGAAATGAAGATCTGGAAATAGAGGATCCTCGGCTGGATATGACGGCTTCAACAATTCATTCTGATGATGAGGAGGACTCGTTTTTTGTTATAGAAGACAAGAATGCTCCGACGAATCCAAATGATTCGCTGTTCAAAAGTGGACCGCTTCTTTTCATTCCGCCAGAGGTTTTTTTTCGATTTTTTGCTGGAAAAATGGATCCCAGGACATTTCGAAAGTGTGAAATCGATTTTTGCCGGATTTTTGTAACTTTTGATATAATTTTTTATAGATTTTGAGAAGTGTCTCATTATATTACGCCAATCTCAGTCAATATCAGTCTTGGCTGAATTTCTCCGAATTTTCGGCCGCGATATCTCGGTACGAAAATGCTACAGTAATATATTAAAATTAAAAGGAACATACCCTGATTTTCAGGTCAATTTTTCAATTTTTCATGTTTTTCGAACGATTTTCAACAAATTTCAGAGTGAAATGTAATTTTCGGAGCAAAAAATAACATTTCGCTTCGAAATTTGCTGAAAGCCGTTCGAAAAACATGAAAAATTGAACTAAAAATCAAGGTTAAATTTTAATGTATTACTGTAGAATTTTCGTGCCGAGATCCAAAAATCCGGAAAATTCAGCCAGGACTGACATTGACTGAGAATGGCATAATAGAAAAAATACAAAAAGTATATTAAATTTTCCAAAAAATTGCAATTTCACACTTTCGAAATGTCCACTTGCGAAACGTCACAGAGCCGATTTTTTTTCGATTTTCTGCTAAAAAATTACATTTTCAGTGTTCGACTCCAATAGAATCCACTGTTTCGAATTCAAAGGAGGAGGATTCTGAATACACCGACGATGATGAAGATGAAGAAGGATTCGTGGAGGATGAGCATGGAAATCGAATCGAAATTGAGCTTAGACCGAATGTAGGGTTTTTTTTGGATTCGGGACACTTTCGAAATGTCGTGGAGCCAAAAAACACTATTTCAAAACAAAATCTTCAAAATTTCTTTTTTTCAGTAATTTTGAGGTTTTCTTGATTGAAAATTATATCAGAACCGAAAATTGTTGGCTCCGCGACGTTTCGAAAGTGTGACATGAAATTGAATCCTAAATACACTAACAACGATAAATTTTGCTTAAAAAAACTAGTGGAAAAATTGAAAATTTCCACAGAAATCGAATTTGAAGCATTCAAAAATTACCTGGACGTTTCCAGGGCAATTTCGGCCCAAAAAACCACATAAATTGCTCAAAAATCGACGAAAATGTATCGTTTTGCTGGAGAATTAGCGAAAAAACGAAAAAAAGCGGAAATCCCAAAAAAATATCGAATTTTACATATTCCAAATTTTTCTGGACATTTCCAGGGCAATTTCGATTCAAAAAACCACTAAAACTGCTTAAAAATAGACAAAAACTCTGATTATTGCTGAAAAACTAGAGAAAAATCGAATTTCACTATTTCAAAATTTTTCTGGACTTTTCCGCGTTTCTGCCTAATTTTTGGAACTTTTCATATATATTTTTGCGCTTTTTTGAATGTAAAAACGCTTTTTTAATCTGTAATAGATGATAAACGAAAAAAAATTCAAAAAGTTCCAAAAAACGCGATTTCGCACTTTCGAAATGTCCCGGAGCCTTTTTCTTGGATTCTATCAATTTTCAAATCCATTTTCAGACCTCCCAAGAGTTCTTCCACTACGATAATGGCAATTTCACACCACATTATACGAAGGGATGTAAGAATCGAGTGCATTGGATGGATTTATACGGAAATCTATAATTTTTAGAATTTAGAATACTGTATCTATTCTTACTGTAATTTTTTTCTCAATTTTTTGTTTCATGAGTTTTTTTCGTTAATTAACAGATAATTTTTTTTCGTTTAAAACGAATCGTTTTTGAAACATTCAGTCGCTTGTTCCGATTTCGATGCTTGATTTTCAACTTTTTTATTCAAAATCCCTCGAATTCAGAATTCAGATGACGTGCGACGAGGAATGGAAGACGTTCATTCAGGTGAACATCTATGGAAGGACGATTCGGGATTTGGAGGAGAATGGAGTGGTTTTGGAGACGGTGTTGGTAAGAAAAATTACTCAGAAGTTTTTGACTTCGCGACATTTCGAAAGTGCGACGTTTCGAAAGCAAAATTTCAAAATTTTGGAGAAAGTACCTTTCAGTACAGTGCAGAACTTCTGAGAGGTATTTTTCCCGAGAATTGTTTGACATTTTCGCTTTCGAAACGTCACACTTTCGAAATGTCGCGGACCTGGCTCGTTCAGAAAAAAACTAACTTTTTCGGAAAAAAACGCATTCCACGGTCTCCTCAATTCAAAATTCAAACTGCAAGAAAACGTGAAAAAATTAAATAAAAATTTTCACGTTTTTATTCAATTCTTTTATTTTTGTACTGAAATTCTTGGTTTTTAAGGTTTTCAGCCGACTGGTCAGATGAAATTTTGATGTTTTTTATAAACTTTGTAGAAAATTCAAATCTCTATCTAATGATCTACGACTCGAAAATTTTGACTCAAAACTGAAGGACCTGATTGAAAATAACTGAATTTCAGAAAAATAGTTCTACTTCTAACACCGATTAGTTTTTGAGGCTGAAATTTTCTATATAAGCGCAAAAACTGTTACTGAATCTGTCTTCCAATTTCCAGCCTCAAAAAATGATTGGTGTTGGAAATAGAGCTATTTTTCTGAAATTCAGTTATTTTCAATCAAGTCCTTCAGTTTTGAGTCAAAATTTTCGAGTCGTAGATCATTAGATAGAGATTTGAATTTTCTACAAAGTTTATAAAAAACATCGAAATTTCATCTGACCAGTCGGCTGAAAACCTTAAAAACCAAGAATTTCAGTACAAAAATAAAAGAATTGAATAAAAACGTGAAAATTTTTATTTAATTTTTTCACGTTTTCTTGCAGTTTGAATTTTGAATTGAGGAGACCGTGCATTCCCCAAATTTTTTCCGAAATATTTTTTCGGAAAATCAAAATCTCTAATTTTCGACAATTTTCATCATTTTTTTTCCGATTTTCCGAAAGCAAAAATTCGGAGAATTCCCGGCCGGAAAAATTTCCAACAGAGATGAGCGGAATTCCGCCTTCCGCCTTCCGCCTTCCGCCTTCCGCCCATTTTTCCTCTTCCGCCTTCCGCCTTCCGCCTTCCGCCAAAATTTTCCCACTTCCGCCTTCCGCCTTCCGCCTTCCGCCAAAAATCGGAAAAATTAGGCGGAAGGCGGAATTTCAAATTTTTTTTCAAACTTGCTAAAAACAGTGATTTTTCGGTTATTTCATGCTTGAAACCTTGAAATTAAGCGAAACAGCAGCAAAAACATCTCTTTTATGCAGGAAACTACGAGTAAAAGTAGGCGAAATTCCGCCTTCCGCCTTCCGCTTTCCGTCTTCCGCCCATTTTTTCTATTCCGCCTTCCGCCTTCCGCCTTCCGCCAAAATTTTTGAAATTCCGCCTTCCGCCTTCCGCCTTCCGCCAAAATTTTCCCTCTTCCGCCTTCCGCCTTCCGCCTTCCGCCATTTCAAAAATGCTCTTCCGCTCATCTCTGATTTCCAATAAAAAATCGGAAAAACGAGAAAAAATGTCGCAAACCCAAAATTTCTAAATTTTTAGAACAACGTTGGCTGCTCGAAACTCTGGATCGGAGAAATCAAAGTCTACAATAACAATGAAGAATCCGTCACATCTCCAGAAGACGGCACCACTGTTCCCGTACTCAGCACCACTATCGCCAATACCAAATGTCCCAGATTCTCAACTCCAGCAGTCACACAAGTCCCTCTACAGACCAAATTTACATTGAATCTTCCAGTGAAACTGTCGGAAATTCACTCAAATTATGAGGACGAGGAGATTGTTACTGATAACGATTTTGAAGACCTTGTTAACGAGTTGATTCAGATGGTGGTGGAGCAAGAAGAAGAGCTCGAGGGCCCTCAAACAGTGAAGGAAAACGAGAAAAAGCCGATTTTTAGCACAACTCTCGCTACAATCGATGTTCCCCGCTACTCAACTCCAATTAGATCCAGCGAGCAAATGGAGATGGCTCCGGAGCCAAAAGGAAATCCATGCCTGAGCACCACCATAGCCGATAGAAATGTTCCCCGATACTCGACACCTTTGAGATCGGAAATCGATATTAGCGAAGTTTTCGCACTGAACATGCCTGAAATTCTTTCTGATATCGAATCGAGCGATGATGATGTTATTGAATCCTCTGAAGAAGAGCACGAAGAGCCAAAGGAACCAAAAAGAGCATCCCGAACAGTATCGATCCCTGCTCCGTTGACTAGAAAACGTTCCAGACGCCTCAGTGCTCCGGAACTGAAATCGAAGGGAGCCGCGATGGGCATGAAGAAGAAACGACCAGCGTGAGAAGAAACAGTATTCTAGGCTCCGGGACATCTCGCAGCCAAAAAAGCACTGTTTTTCGCAAAAAGGCATCTCAAATTTCGTTTTTGCCAAAAATGAAATCAATGTATGGCAATGACCAGGCTTGTTCGAAGAAACTTTTTAAAAAATCGAGTTCTCGAATGTTTTTCAAAAAATTTTTTCGGAAAAAAAGTTTAGCTCAAAAATGATGATTTTTCTCCGAATTTCCAAAAATTTTTTCATATTTTTCAGAAAAAAAATCCGAGATTTTTTCGTCGGAAAAAAAACGAAAACTCGTTATTCCGATTCCGACCAAGCCTGGCAATGACCATTGTCATTGTTAATTATCTGTTTTTTGTTCATTTTGAGACAATTTATGCTAAAAATAGTGCATTTCCGGCTGCGAAATGTCCCGGAGCCGTAGTCTATCACGATCAACTGATATTTGAATTTCAGCTTGACACAAAGCACCACGGAAAGAAAGCCGTCCCAGAGAATCCGTGTAAAATCATCGAAATCGATTCATCCGAGAGTTCCAGAGAATTCTGAGGAGGATCAAATGGCAGACAACGAATTCATGTCACTGACGAGCACCGGGAGAATCAAAGTGAGTTTCAGATTCTTCTATAATCTAGAAAACAGAAATGTGTCAATGCGTCACTGGCTAGCTCGCAAGATTTCAGATTTGTGAGTTCTAACTTGCATTCTATGCCTTTACCTAAATTTTTAACTCGAAAATTCTTTCAAAATTGTATTACAAGATTTAAAACCATATATGCTTGAAAATGAAGATTTTCAGAGCTCCAGAGCCTACTACGCTGACGACTTCGATGCTCCTGTGTTTCACGAGCTAAAACCTGTTCCATTTGAACCAGCGAATTTCGATTTCATCGAAAGCGGCCAAGAAGAACCATTTCCAGAAGAAGAGGAGACACTTCCGATAACTCACTTCTCACCGCCACCACTTCCAAATACGATCAAAACTAAATCGATCATGAGAAATGGCATAGGAGTTGGTGAAGAGAAAAAGGCGGTGTCGTTTAAGACTCCGCCCATTAAAAGGAAAAGAAGTGACGATTCGGGCAAAGTGCACTCTGTTGAGTGTTGTTTTAAGGTTCGGAATGTTGAAAAAAAGATGGTCCTTATTACAGTATTCAAAAAAAATGGGATCCGGGACATTTCGAAAGCGGGCACTTGGTAAGTGTGAAATCCCGTTTTTCCTAATTTTGGAATTTTGGTATAGTGTTTTTTTGCGCTTTTGATCTATTATACGTTAAAAATAGCGTTTTTAGACAAAAACGTAAAAATAGATCGGAAAAGTTCCAAAAATTATGCAAAAACGCGATTTCACACTTTCGAAATGTCCGCTTTCGAAATGTCCCGGAGCCAAAAAATGACATTTTTGTGCAGGAAAATCGTTAAAACTCGAGAAAATTGATTTGCATTTTTTTTTAGAAAAACCTATTTTAAGAAATGTAGAATTTTTGCTGATTCGAATGCACCTAATATCGATGCTCAAAACGCGTTTTGAAGCGAGTTATGAGTGTTTGAAGTTTTCGTGAGAGACCCAGGCACTGTCTCGTTTCTCTGATTCTCTTTGACAATGAGAATGCCTGTTTTCTCTGCGTCTCTTTCACCGAAACTTCAAACGCTTATAACTCGCTTCAAAATGCGTTTTGAGCAACGATATTATATGCATTCGAATCAGCGAAAAATTCTATATTTTTTGAAATAAGTTTATAAAAAAGTAGGCTTGTGATTTGAAATGCGATTTTTTCGAGTTTTTAGCAAGGCTGTCAAATCGACGGCCCACGTCCGGGCCCTAGGGCCGCGGCACGGTCTGTGGATAGGTTATCATGGTTGAATCCGGCGGCCCAGAGCTTTTTTGATCCAAAAAGCTTATTTTCATAAGTACAACCGGATTCAACCATGACAACCTACGCACGGCCCAGCCGTGTGACAGCCTTGGTTTTTAGGATTTTTATGCCAAAATATTGTTATTTTCGTAAATACTGGAATCGGGACGATCATTTGAGAAATTTTTAAAAAATGACAGTAATCCTACTTTAATTTCCAGGGCTGCCAACAATCGTTCCAGTGGAGAGTACGTTATGGAAAATGCAACCTTATCAATCACGCACTGACCCATCTCAACGAGAACTGCATCAAATGCAAGAATTGCGATTTCGATTGTAACTCGGTGAGCAAAATGCGTTATCACTATAAGAAGAAGCATGCGGATCAGAGAATGGAGGGATTCGGAGTGTTGAAGTAACAATTTTCAGTGGGAAAATGAAAAAAATTAATGGTTTTACAGCATTTCATTCGACAACATTGATATTGCATCCGTCTGGGAGAAGTGTTATAAAAGTGAGATTTCTGAATCCGAAGCCATTTGAAACCCAGATTTTTTCAGAACAACTTCATATAGTTGGCCGAATCTCAAATGATCCGAATTTCCGTCGAAAAGCGGTTCGTCGTGGAAAAACGAATGCACCATCAACATCATCTACAGCTCCCCAATAATAATAATTACTATAATTAAAATCTGTTCCATTCATCTTGTTCTATTAAAGTTTTTGCTTGTTTTTTTCCAGGTTTTTCTGTTCAGTTTTTGTTGATTTTGTATTATCGATTACCTATTTTTGAATTTTTCCCCGCTTTCAGGAAAAATAGGAAATTGAAGTTTCAGATGACGTGCGACGACGAGTGGAAGAAGTTTATTCAGGTGAACATCTACGGGCACACACTTCAGGAGTTGGAGAAGCAGGGAGTGGTTTTGGAGGCGGTTTTGGTGAGTAAAAAAGCTAGAAACTGCGATTTTGAAGAAAAAATTGGGAATTAAAAAAAAAAATGAACAAAAAAATTGGAAAAAAAGTTCGGCTCCGGGACACTTCGAAAGTGGGAAATCGCGTTTTTGCCGATTTTTTGAACTGTTCATAATATCTTTTTTTGCGTTTTTAATAGAGCAGAAACGCTAAAATGTAAATAAACATATCAAAAATTTGAAAACGCGGTTTCTAACTTTTGAAATGTCCACTTGCGAAGTGTCCCGGAGCCAGACTTGTTTGGAAAATGGAGTTCTCTAATTGAAAGAAAAAGTTCTCCAATCCAAAAATATTTTCCGGAAAATCGGAAAAAAATGTTGCTCAAAAATGATGATTCTTTGTCGAAATCCATAATTTTTGACAATTTTCCGAAAAAAAATCGCTGAAAAAAACAAGAACTCGTTTTTTCTGTTTCCGACCAACCCTTTTCCATACTAATTTCGGATAGCTTCAAAACCTTATTTCCGCAAAAAATCTTCTAAAAATTCTACTATTATTCCAGAACAACATTGGCTGCTCGAAACTATGGATCGTCGAAGGATCAATGCCTTCTGGAGACTCTTCTTCCCCTCCTAATTCTACAATTTCCTCTGACATTGCTCCAGTACTCAGTACCACTATCGCCGATGTCAAATGTCCCAGATTCTCGACTCCAGTTCAATCGCAGCTAGATTTACAACGACGATTTACACTGAATCTTCCCGGAAAACTGTCGGAAATCCACTCAAATTATGAGGACGAGGAGATTGTTACTGATAACGATTTTGGAGATCTTGTTAACGAGTTGATTCAGATGGTCGTGGAGCAAGAAGAAGAGCTCGAGGAGACAGAAAACCCTCAAGAAGTAAAGAAACACGAGAAAAAGTCAATTTTTAGCACAACTCTCGCTACAATCGATGTTCCTCGATACTCAACTCCAATTAGATCGGATGAAGCATTCACTCTGAATATGCCTGAAACTTTGTCGGATATTGAATCAAATGATGATGATGTGATTGAAACGGATGAAGAGGAGCCAGAAGAGCCAAAAGAGCCCGAGCCAAAGAAGCCAAAAACAGCATCCCGAACAGTGTCCATACTTGCTCCGTTGACTAGAAAACGTTCCAGACGCTTGAGTGCTCCGGAACTGAAATCGAGTGGAGCTGCGGTGAATCCGAAGAAGAAACGACCAGCGTAAGAAGAAACAGTATTTTTTATCATGAGCAATTTGAATTTCAGCTTGACACAAAGCACCACCGAAAGAAAGCCGTCGCAGAGAATCCGTGTAAAATCATCGAAATCGATTCATCCGAGAGTTCCAGAGAATTCGGAAGAGGATCAAATGGCAGACAACGAATTCATGTCACTGACGAGTACTGGGAGAATCGATTCGCAAAAAATTGTTCCGAAATCTGCGAAATCTGCAGATCCCAAATTCCCAGAGACAAGAGAAGAGAGTTTCAAAAGTGCGGTAAATGAGCTCATCGAGCTGAAACCGGTTGTTCATTGGCCTTCTTCTGGAGCGTCATTTGATTTTGATAATCCGTCGACTTCTGCGCAGGCATCAGCAGCATATTCTGCTATGAAGAGAGAGGTAGAATTCGGACGTTTCGCAGGCAAAAATGCACTATTTTTCAGTATAAATTGTCTGAAAATTAACAAAAACGGACCATTAGTAGGACTACAGTAATTGTTTTATTTTCTCAAATGATCGCCTCAATTACAGTATTTACGAAAATATTAGGGAGGTAGAAAGCATGCAGCCCTCGCACCGCTGCACTGGTCAAATGGAAGAGGTGGAAGAGCGCATGAGAAACCTAGTCCCTCCCCCCGCGGCCATCGACGATCCCCTGTTTTTCAAATTTCCAACTCAGTTTTCATCAAATATCTTTGTTTTTCATCGGTTTTTCTTGCTTTTTTTGCTAATCTCGCCTGAAAAATACATTTTCGCTGAGAAAACAATAAAATGAGACAGAAAAAAGCGGTATGAAACGACGAAAATTCCACTAGAACTTTTCCCGGCGATAAAACGAATCAGAAAACCAGAAAAATTTAATTATTCCGTTTTCTACATAATTTTAAAGGTTAATTTTGTGCCTTTTAGAAAAAAAAGCAAGAAAAACCGATGAGAAACAAAGATTTTTGATGAAGATTGAGTTGGAAATTTGAAAAACAGGAGATCGCCGATGGCCGCGGGGGGAGGGACTAGGTTTCTCATGCGCTCTTCCACCTCTTCCATTTGACCAGTGCAGCGGTGCGAGGGCTGCATGCTTTCTACCTCCCTAATAACAATATTTTTGCACAAAAATCGTAAAAACTCAAGAAAATCGCATTTCAAGTTGCAAACTTTTATTTTTCTAACCTGTTTCAATGAATGTAGAATTTTTCACTGATTCGAATGAACCTAATATCGCAGCTTAAAACGCATTTCGAAGCGAGTTATGAACTTTTGAAATTTCTGTGATAGACGCAGACACTGTCTCGTTTCTCTGCGTCTCTTTGACAACGAGAGTGTCTGCTTTCTCTGCGTCTCTCACGAAAACTTCAATCGCTCATAACCCGCTTCAATATGCGTTTCGAGCAGCGATATTAGGCGCATTCGAATCGGCGAAAAATTCTACATTTTTTCGAAATACGTTAGAAAAAATGTAAGTTGGCGTTTTGATAATCGATTTTTTGTGCAAAATATTGTTATTTTTGTAAATACTGTAATTGGTGCGATTATTTGAGAAAATTAGAAAAATGACTGTATTCCTACTAATTGGTCATGTTGAGACAATTTTTTCGAAAAAAATAAGGCATTTTGGGCTACGAAAAGTCCCTGAGCCGAATTCTGAGCTCCCAGAGCTATGAAATCCAAATTTTCAGCTCCTTGAAGACAACCCGATCCACCAGAACTTCTCTTTCGATATGGATTACGGAGACTATGGAGAACAAGAACGGGAAGAAGAAGAAGGTGGCGACGACTATTTCTCAATGTCAGACAACGATGACACTGAGCTGATGATCGTTGAGCAAGACGCATCAACAAAGCACACTCCACCACCTCCCCATCTCATCAGCACCACCAAATCCATATTGAGAAGCGGAGAATCGAAGGCGAAACTCAAAAAAACCGTATCATTTGGTGTGCCGAGGAGCAAAATGTCGGCGAAACAGAAGAAACTCGATGAGATTCATCAGATTGAATGTAAATTTGATGGATGTGGAAAAGTGTTCTCGTGGAAGAAGAGATACGGAAAACAGCGACTTTTGGATCATGTTATGAAGCATTTCGACGATAAATGCATTGTTTGTCGAATGTGCGAACAGACGTTCGCGACGTCTCGACAGATTCACTATCACTATCGGAAGACGCATCCCGAGGTGCAATGCGCGAAATTTAAGATTTTGGAGTGAGTTTTTTTGCAGGGTTGCGAACCGGGCCGAAACGGGACGGTCACGGGCCGGCGATTTTCTCCCCTTTAAATTGAGATTTTCAATACAAAATTTATATGAAAATGGAGAACTCGATGAGATCTACCAAATGATATCGAATTCAATGAGGTTACGATGTTGGCGGTTTCTCAAATGTTTGTTAAACACACGGGTCGGAGATTTCAGATATTCTAACTACCATTCTGTAGACCTCACCGAGTTCTACATTTTCATATAAATTTTGTCTTGAAAATCACAATTTAGAGGGGAGAAAATCGCCGGCCCGTTTCGACCCAATCCGCAACCCCGGCTTTTTGAGTCATAAGAGGCAAAATGACCCATTTTTCAGTGTCTTCAACATGGAAATGAACGATGATATGAGCGTCACGGATCTCTTCAAAAAGTGCTTTGAGCGTAAGTGATTCTGAAATCAGGGTTTCCAAACGGGTTTTAAAGGAGGGCTCCGGGCAAAAAGTTTCTACAGTAAGCACCGAAAAATTTACAATGGGAAATCGGCGTTCTTGAAGGAGGATTCCGGGCATAATATTTTCTTAATTATGCAAAATTTCGCCCTGATTTCGAATATCATAATGAAAATGCTCAAAAATTGCTCTAAGCACCTGAAAAATCGCTTCAAACAGGCCCGTTTTCTGGAGGTGTCTCCGGCGGCCGTGTGGCCTAACTCCTGGAGATTTCTCTTTCACCGGTCTCAGCCACCGTTTTTTGCGCCGGTTTTTTTCACTTTTTAGTGCTTTTTCGGTGAAAATCAAATGGAATGCGAGTATTTCCACAAAAATACATCAGAAAAAGCAGTAAAAAGTGAAAAAATCGGCGCAAAAAACGGTGGCCGAGTCTGGTAGAAGAGAAACCTCCAGGAGTTAGGCCACACGGCCGCCGGCGACACCTCCAGAAAATGGGCCTGTTTGAAACGATTTTTCAGGTGTTTAGAGAAATTTTTGAGCATTTTCATTACGATATTCGGAATCAGGGTGAAATTTTGCATAATTTAGAAAATTTTTAGCCCGGAATCCTCCTTTAATAACAGATTCTTAAAAACACTTTTCAAAAATCGAGGACCCAACTTTTTTGAGTTGAAAAAAAAATCTATTTAATAAGTATCGTGTGTATCGTGATAAAATCGTGAATTTTCGTTCAGAGTTCGAGCGTTTGAAATTTTTATACAAGAAAATCGATTCCAACCTGAATATCTGACGAAAACTGCAGTTTTTATAATTTTTAAATGTGGAATTTTTCTGCGAACATTTTCTATGCACTTTTGGCCGTAAAAGGCTGCCCAAACTGTTGGGCGACAAGGTTGAAATTTTCACTCAAAATTTCACGCGAAAATGCACAGCGCGGTGATTGCGGACCCACACACATATTCGAAGAGCACGGTGATTTTTTCGCTACATTTTTAGTGGCAAAAATTAAGGGGTCAAAAGCAGCAGAAAAATCGGAGCCAGCCAATCATCAGCGGGGCACGGTTTCAAAAAACGCAAGAGCGCCGCACACTTTTTCTTGAATTTTTCCCCACAGTAAGGTGGCCGTGGCTAAATTTTCTCTTCCATCATCAAAAACGGCAACGGAGATTCAGTTTTAAAGTGCGAAGGACATTTTTTTCGGGTTTCATACTTTTACTACTCAAAATTAATTAAATTTAGGAGGGGAATCTGGAAGCATTTTTGAAAAATCTGGGACAGTTTTCGAGAAATTTCTGTCTGAAGTCCAAAACCGGTGATGGAAGAGAAATTAACACTGAGCATCGCCTTTCCGTGGCCTAACTTCCCAAAGATTTCTGGAAGAGAAAACAAAAAAAAATGTAGCGAAAAAATCACCGTGAAGAGGCACAGGGTGAGGATGAGCTACATCTGCAAAAGCGCTCTAATGAGAGGTCTCTGCGTCTAAAACGAGAGTACTCTCTCGCTACAGTAGCCCTTTAAAGGCGCATGACGGTTTCTGCTCGGGTCTCACAATGCAAACGCCTTTTTGACAAAAATTTGATCAAAATTCATCGTTGCGCCCGCGGCAATGTCAAAAAGTCGTTTGCATTGCGAGACCCAAGCAGAAATCGTCATGTGCCTTTAAAGGCGTACTGTAGCGAGAGAGAGTACTTTCGTTTTAGACGCAGAGACCTCTCATTAGAGCGCTTTTGCGGATGTAGCTCATCCTCACCCTGTGAAGAGGGGTTTTCAGGGATTTAGCGCCATTTTTGAGCGTTTTCGTTATGATATTCAGAATCAGCATGAAAATTCTGCAGCTAATACAATTTTTGCTTGGAGCAGTTTTTGAAGCAATTTTCAGCGAAAATTTACTTTCCAGCCCAACTAGCGATCATTGGAAACGTCGGAACGGTTCGAAATATAAGAAGGAAGAACAAAGAGAATAATAAGGACAAGAAGAAAGAAAACGAAGGAAAAGAGGAGGAAGAAGAAGAAGAAATCGATGAAATGGCAGATGACGATGGTCCGAGCCCTTCTCCCCTATTCTAGTGGGTCCCTCCTCATTTTTTAAATGTCAATTTTAATTTTTAGTTTTCGCAGAATCCATTGACGATTACCGGACAACACCGGAACCTCAATCTTTACCATATTGAATCATGTTACATTGTTTTTTTTGTTTGTTTTTGATTTTTAATGAATTTTTGTTACTTTTTTTGCCCTCTGAAAATGTTTTTTCTTGTCAGTCAAAGAACTTGATTACTATTTTTTTTTGGAATTCATATAGTTTTCGCCAGTCTTTAAATTCAGATGTCTTCAAATGAACCACCCAAATCATTCATCAGTATTCGTATCAATGGACACAGTCTTCGAGAATTGGAAGCGAGAGGGATTTGTTTGAAGACGATTTTGGTGGGTTTTTGAAGCTGAAAATGATATCTTTTGCATAAAAATTACGAAAATTTTGGCTAAGGGACGTTTCGAAAGTGTGACGTTTCGCAAGTTTTTGCTTTTTCGAAATGTCACACTTTCGAAACGTCGCGGAGCCCATGAAACACTATTTTCGAGAAACGAAATGCAATTTTTGCAGTCATTTTGAGAATATTTTGTAAATTGTCTCTGACCGAAAAATTTGGCTTCGGAATATTTCGAAAGTAAGACGTTTCGAAAGTGCGGTATTTCGCAAGTGTGACGCTTCGCAAGTTGTTGCTTTCGAAACGTCACACTTGCGAAACGTCATACTACCTTCGAAACGTCGCGGAGCCCAAAAAACACTATTTTCGAAAAAAACTTTCAAAATGTCATTTCTTACAGTCATTTTGATAATATTTTTGGTTGTAAATTGTCTCTGAACCGAAAAATTTGGTTCAAAGTCATTTCGCAAGTTCAACGATTTGCTTTTTAAACGGCGCGGATCCCAACATTTTTGCTGTTTAAATTTTTTTTTTATTTCAAAAAACACTATTTACGTTTATGTCTGCTTTCGAAACGTCCCGAAGCGCAAAATTTGCGTATAAACAACTACAGTATTTCCAGAAAGGCCTAGGCCTCGACGATACCGTTATCACCGACGGGTCCCTCCCTTCCTCGGCTCCAAAACCCATTTCAACTCTCAACACCACAATAGTCAGCATCGGAAGTGTCCCTAGATCCTCGACTCCGATTTCTCGGCAAGTCGATCTTTGTCAAAAATTTACGTTCAATTTGGATGGAAGATTCTCGGAAATTGTGGCGGGAGAGGAGAAATATGAAGATCTGGAAGAGACAGTGGCTGAGAAGGAGGTTGAAGAGGAAAAGAAGACAGCTCTGGAGAGCCTGAGCTTTGCCAGATCTCCTGCTCAGATCTCCAATGCGAGTTGGCCAGATATGGGATCCCATGGAGGAAGCATCGATCACTATCAATCTTTTCAAGCAGAAGAAGGAGGGTCAAGAATGGATGAGACGGCGACGATTATGGCTACATCTATCCGGCAGGAAGATAGTTTAGCAGATGCTCCGGAACAAGATAGTGGAACTTCTCATTATGAAGATGTTGTGGACAGAAATACTTGGCTCACTTTGCAGTGTCGATTTCCGGTAAGATAATAAAGATTCTTTGGGAGAGGAACTTGATTAGAACTGGAACCTGAGAAAACTGGAGATTTCTAGGCTCTTCAACGATGACCTGCAAAATGTGAATTTTGACCCTTGAAACGTCAATTTTGAGCCCGAAAACGCGAACTCTGAACCATAAAACATGAATCGTGAGCCAAAAACGGTACATGTAAGCCCAAAAAGTCAATCTTGATCCCCAAAACATCAATTTTAAGCAAAAAAAACATCAATTCTGAATCCAGAAACATCAATTTCGACATTGAAAGCGTTAATTTTGAGCCAAAAAATTACCGTCTTTTTCCTCGTCCCAATTCCAGAATTTACGAAAATAACAATATTTTTTCATAAAAATCGTTAACATTCGAGAAAATCGACTTTCAAACCACGAAATTCTATCTTTCTCAAGCCTATTTCAGTTTCAATGTAGAATTTTTGCTGATTCGAATGCACCTAATATCGATGCTCAAAACGCATTTTGAAGCGAGTTATGAGCGTTTGAAGTTTCTGTAAGAGAGACGCAGACACTGTCTCGTTTCTCTGCGTCTCTTTGACAACGAGAGTGTCTGCTTTCTCTGCGTCTCTCTTACTGAAACTTCAAACACTCATAACTCGTTTCAAAATGTATTTTGAGCATCGTTATTAGGTGCATTCGAATCAGCGAAAAAATCTTCATTTTTTGATATAGGTTAGAAAAATGTAAGTTCGCGATTTGAAAATCGATTTATTTAACGATTTTTTTGAAAAAAATATTGTTATTTTCGTATATATTGTAATTGGGACGATCATTTGAGTACAAATAAACAATTCCAGAACTGCGCCCGCGAGATCAAATGGAAAGTACGGAACGGAAGATGCCGCCTCTTCAATCATGCACTTGTCCATAACAAAACACGCTTCTGGAAATGCCGGGATTGTGGTGAGAAGAATGTGAGAATTGCGACTTTGGAACGAATGCGATATCACTATCAAACGGTGCACAAGGGCATTGAGCCGCCATGTTTAGGAATGAGAAGCATGCCGACGGACAGTCGATTTTTTAAGAATCTTGTGAAGAAGTGTTTTGGAGGTAGTGAAGCGTTCTCTTGAATTATATTGAATTTTCAGTCCAAAAATCTATAAAAAGCCCGGCTGAGCGGCAACGAATTTCGGCAACTCATTCAAGTTTGAATAACAATTTTCAGAGGAATCGGGTAAAAATACGGTCAACAGAAAAAATGTTCCTCATTCAAAAGGCTAACGATTGGTTATAAAACCGTCAAATTTTATGGAAAATTAACAGAGTTATGCCTTGCTAAAAAATTTCCGGAAATTGCAATTTTTCGGCAAAAAAGGCGTAACTCTGTGAATTTTTTTATGAAATTTGACATTTTTCCAACCAGTCGATAGCTTTTTTCACAAGGAATATTTTTTCTGTTGATCGTATTTTTGCCCGATCCCCCTGAAAAAATTTATTCATTTTTGAATGGGTTGCCGAAATTCGTTGCCGCTCAGTTTATTAGAAAGCAACTCGAAGCTAAAATTCATCTTTTTAGTTTACTTCGACTAAGAATTTTCTGGACGTTCTAGAACCTTTTATTGTCTGTTCAATAAAACGTCGGGAAGACACGCCCCTTTTTGGACACGCCCCTTTTCACGTTTCCTTGTAGATCAAATTTTTAGTAGTTACGTGAAAAGGGGCGTGTCCAAAAAGGGGCGTGTCTTCCCGACGTTTTATTGAACAGACAATAGAACTATCGAAAACGGTTAGAAAGGCTGGAAAAATCTGATGAACTACTGTAGAAAATTCAGCCAATAAAAGCCTTTTTCATTTTTCCAGACCAATTAGATCGACTCGACGAAACGGCGAAACCTAAAGGACGACCAGCATCCACTCGAAGAAGTCAAAGAATCCGGACGATGAATAGCACCAATAGCATGTCCTCTACCGTACTATAATTTTTGTTCAAATTTTTACTGCACGATCTCGCTTGTTATATTAATCACTCTTGTACAGTTTGCATCCATCATGTTTTACGCAGAATCTTGTTAATTTACAACAAATTCAAATGTGTATAACTTTTTCAGGGGACTCGGGTAAAAATACGGTCAACAGAAAAAAGTGTTTCTTCTTTACAAAGCTATCGATTGGTGAAAAAATCATCAAATTTCATAAAGAAAGCAAAAATTGCACAAGGCGTAACTCTGTTAATTTCCTATGAAATTCGGCGATCTTTTTACTAATCGATAGCTTTTTAAATGAAGAATATTTTTCCTATTGACCGTATTTTCACTTGATTCCCCTGAAAAAGTTATTCAAATTTGAATGAGTTGCCGAAATTCGTTACCCTGATTCATAACCTTCCAATTTTGAGCATTTTTCTGATAGTTTTATTTGTAATGAAGTGAAAAGATTTATAGACAAAACCCAATCAATAACAATCCTCATAGAAGCACGATATCATCTCGATGTTGGTCCTAAAACTGATTTTCAATTTCAAATTCAAATTTTTCAACATACACTTCTCCATGGTAATATTTCCCATTACCACCACAAGTCAAAGTTGACCATACGCCACTGGGAGTTGTACCTTCCTCAATGAAATATTCTCCTGTGGAGTTTTTGGCCTGAAAATTAGATTTAAAAATTTAAAAAAAAAACATTTTTTTTTGAAAATTTTGATTTTTGAAATTTTTCGAAAATTTTTAATTTTGTAAAAGTTTGGTTTTTCACAGTTCGATTCCCGAGTAACCCCTATTGAAATTATCTGGAAATTATTGAATTAAAAAAAATGTTTTTTTGAAAATTTTGAAAATTTTCTGAAATTTTGTTTTAAATTTTTCCAATTTTTTTTGCAATTTTGATTTTTGAAATTTTTTGAAATTTATTTTTCGAAATTTTGAAAATTTTTGAAAGTTTCGATTGAAAGATTTTCAGAGAGATACCTGAAGTTTGAAGATGTCACACACATGATCGTCAATACGTTGGCATGTCGTGTACAATACACTACATCCGTCTATTGGTGGATCTTCACTGAAAAACTGTCACTTTTTGTTGTCAGCCTTCAGTCAGCTTACTCCCAATAAACCGCTATATTTGGGTCGTCACCCTTGTTGAAGAACGATTCCGTAATATTACAACTATTACAGTTTGATATTGATTCGAATTTTAAGCACGAATCGGAGGTGGAAATTAGGAGAATTAGGAAAAAGGAAAGAGTTAACATTTTTGGTCAGTTGAACTGATAGAAAATGAATTTTAGGGGTTTGGATGAGGTGGAAAAGTAATTAATTATGTATGCTACAGTATGCAACAAACATGTGAAAAAAAGGGAATCGGCAACTCATTCAAATTCGAATAACTTTTTCCAGGAAAATCGGGTAAAAATACGGCCAACAAAAACAATTTTTTTTATTTAAAAAGCTATCGATTGCTTGAAAATTTGCGTTGTTGAAAAGTTGTCGATTTTGACAAACACTTTTCAGTAAGGCAAGGTCAGTAAGGCTTTTCAGCAAGGCATGTAATTGGCCAAAAATTAGGAAAATCGAGTGTTGCCGACTCCAGATATTGACGTCAACATATCCCCGTTACGGTAAAAATTGACGACTTTTTCAGCGCGTTAAAAAAAAAATTGTTATCATAGCTGAATTGGTTGGGAAAAAAACTTGACTAGATCAATTCGACTACGAGGAATGCTCCGTTTTGCTGTATCTAGTCTAGAAAAAATTTTGCGGCGGTATTTGTAAAACCGTCATTTTGACGACCTCTCGGAAAAGTTGGGTGATGTCGAAAAATACAAATTGGCTTGTCAGCGGATTTTTATTCCAAAGAACGACTAAATTAGGGTCCTAGATAGGACTTTGCCATTTAGAATTGATTCATTTCATGTATAACATATCGAAATGACGTCACTGGTCCTCCGCACATCAAAAGCCTCGCCGAGATTTTTGAAGACGTCGAAAATCACAAATTGACGATACCTCGAAATTTCTCTCCACAGATCGATTCAGTTCATGATAACATTGTAATTGGCCAAATTAGGAAAATCGAGTGTTGCGGACTCCAGTTATTGACGTCAACATATCCCTGTTACGGTTACTTTGGGGATGTACATATAGAGCAACTTAAAAACTCTATTTTTGTAGTTGACAACTTTTTCATAGGACTGTCAACGTATCGAGATTCGTCATCTAAACATTTATGTTTGGATGACAAATCTCGATGACAAATCATAATAGTTTGGTGTATTTATACATATGTGACAGGCAAGAGCCACAAAATTATCTTTTTATTGTTCAATTTTAACTTTATCGTTTTACTTGTTCTTAAAATAAATGATTTAATTACCCAAGTTTGAGCTGGTAAAGGCGGATTAGGAGTATCGTGCCCAAAAATCACGGCTCTGATCACATATTTGGTTTCGATGATGAAGAAACTGTGGTCAAGTGATGGGTACATACGGAAACTGTACTCGGCGTACTTGAAAAAAGTCGTTGAAGCTGAAGCAGGAATTCAAAATGCCACATTGCAAGATATGGCGACATATCTTAGCAATGAAAAATCGATAAATAAACGGGCATTTGGATATAATGGTTTCAGAAGAGTACGAGAAGTGTGTAAGGGATTATCAGAAATAAAAGAATCTCCGCTGCACAAGATAAAAATCGTAGTAGAAAATGGAAAACTAGCGATTTTGGTTCAGGCCACCAAAGACGGAAAAGAGAAGATTTTCACAGAATTACAGGTGAAAAAACTTCAAACATTGCTGAGAGGAGAAGTAAATTCGGCACTTTTACACCGATTCAATACAGAAAAAGTGGTGAAAAGTGAAGTTTGCCGAGTGCTTCAACAGTATCCGCAAAGCAATAGTTTCGTCAGAAAAGGTGGAAAAGTGAGCTTTTCAGCTCATAGATGGGTTCACAGAGCACGTCTGAATTTGTTGGCTTGTAATTACAACACTTTCGATGACGTAAAGTCAAAGGCTTGCCGAAGATGTGGCTATGAGAGAGAATCTCAATGGCACATTCTTCAGTCTTGCACATATGGCTTACCGCGGAAAATTACAGAAAGACACGATGCGGTGCTTTATAAAGTGAAAAAGCTCATTGAAAATGGGGAAAAGAAAGATTGGGAGCTCCTAATAGATCAGGAACACTCAGGCCCCAATAGATTGAGACCTGACATCTATATGAAAAGTCCAGATGGAAAACAAGTTATTCTGGCAGATGTCACATGTCCCTATGAGCATGGAGTAGAAGCTATGCAAAGAGCGTGGGACGCAAAGGTTTCTAAGTACACAGAGGGATTCCAGCACCTAAAATCGGAAGGTGTGAGTTTCTCAGTTCTACCGATTGTTGTGGGTTCACTAGGTAACTGGTGGAAGCCTACAATAAATAGTCTGGTTGAATTAGGAATCGAAAAGAGTGTGATTCGTCGGGCAATACCAGAAATATGTTCTACAGTACTAGAATATAGTAAAAACGCCTACTGGAATCACATTTTCGGGGATTCCTATTCAGATAATCCACTGAAATTCGGTGGCGAAAAGCCTAAGGGTTTGGACCGGAAGAGGGAGCGACTGGAGTTCCGTAACTCTCCACACAATTAACCTAAGGTGATACTCGCAAGCCAAAAGTTCTGGCGCCGAAGGACGGAAAAAGGAACGGACTAGGAAACGAGACTGATTAACGGAATGAGCTGTGTAAAAGATAGGAATTGGACAGAAAAAGCAAGAAAAAAAGATAAGCTTGTTGTTTTTGTTCAATTTTCCCCAAAAAATTATGTAATTTTCCAAGAAAATCGTTGAGAAACGATAAAAAAACAGCTTGGAAATTTGCGACGAAATGGGAAAATCGCCGGTGTGCGATAGAGCGTGCGAAAAAGAGAGCCGCAGAGAAATCCGCTCGCGTGTACTCCTCGAGGAGAATGCGGCAGAATAAATGGATTTCGAAGGAAAATTTCGCCGTTTTATCGTCACCGAAGGAAATGGAAGCGTAAAAAACAGAGAAAATTTATCAGAATTGAAAAAGTAATAATTCTTGATGATTTTCAGATAGAATTTCAGCTGATTCGTAACGAAACACATCGGTTTCGGGTGCTGGAAGAAGGAAAACGCGGAAGTTTCAGAGGAAACGAAGTCTAACGAAGATTTCGGAGTATTCAGAGGATGACAGAAGTCCCAGAAGAGATAAGATGAGTCGGAGAAGAAGAAATGAGTGTTGGCGACGCAAATTCGTGCTTCGTACACTTGGAAAACTTCGATTTTTCTGAAAAAATGTGGGAATTAAAGTCAAAAATGTCTAAAAAATTGAAAAAGAGAAATTTAGTGTTGGCGAGGCCTGTTGAGGTTTTGTACACTGAAAATAAGCAATTTTTCAGACAGAAATACCGGGATAAACCGAAGGAAATCGAAACGCAAAAAATAAAAGGAAATTTCAGCATTTTCTGAAAAGGAAAAAGCGTTTAGATTTCAGAATAAATGGAATTCAAAGGGAATTTCAGATTATTCAGAGACAGACGAAAATCCCAAAAGAGCCAAGAAAAATTGGAAAAGGAAAATCTGGTGTCGGCGGAGCGAATTCGTGCTTTTACACCGGAAAAGTCTGATTTTTCTAGCAAAAAAATTGAAAAATTGGGATGAAAAAGTAAAAATTCCTAAAAGAGAGAAAGAGGAAAATTGTCAAAAGAAACAGACAAAAATCGGTCTTAACCTTAACCGGCGATAAGTAATAAGACGGCTCTCTGGAAGGAAATTGAGAATTAATTATCGGGAGAAGTGATTCTTAGTAATTCTGATAGTTTCACCTTCTTGATGTTCTTAACGTGCTCGTTCGAGAAACAGATTCTTGATGAATGAAAAGGTTACACCTGATAAAAAAAAAATTCTCAGAAAAGCTGAAATGAACAAAAGCAAAAAAGGAAGAAAAACAGAGCTTTTTAGTAGTTTCGAATCAAGTTTTCAGTGTAAAATTAATGGAGAAAATCGTGCTCCGAACACTGAAAATTCAAAAAGGTGAATTTTGAGAAAAAGGAAATTCAAATTTCTCGGATTCACTGGTTTTACGGACAAGTAGAAGAGAAGTTTTGGTACAGTTTATGGAGCTATATCTCAACTCCAAGTACTAAAACATGCTCAGATACATGGCAAAGTCGCCGTTATACTGTTCCGATTAGACAAGACCCAGATATCGATTTTCTACCGGATCTGACCCAAATTCGTGCTCCAAACCAAGCACACTGGGGCAGAGTAAGGATTAGGAATTGATGGAACATGGGATCGGTACAGGTACCCCCTCTAGAGACCGCGAGGTTTAGGATAGACGGGAAGGCCGCGAGGCACCTAGCGGGTAACTCAGTCAGTTTTCTAGTAGATCATTTCGATCCGACAGGACTGGCATTAATGAGGAACCCTGGGAATGGTGAAATCTAGTGTTTGGGCTGACAAGAGTTTCAGTTCGGCTGCAGTCCATTGTCATGCAACCACTAAAACCAGTGGGATATGCGGATGGATATACTGTAGTTTGAATGGTCCTCTTGTTTGACTCGCCAAGTCTTTTCTGTACTGCTCTGGGAGCAACTACATAATGGCCCCTCACTGAAATAAATCCCCTAGCAACTGGTGGTCCCGTTCAGCGGGTTCTTGCCACTATTGCGCCCCAGGCTCGCTTTTCTACAAAGTGAGTGTTTATTTGGGAACTCTCACGTCGATATAAGAGACGTGAAATTTCAAAATTATTTTTTTTGGAATTTCTTGCAAAAGACTTCAGAAAATTCTGTGATTTTGTTTTTTGGAAGGCATTTTCACGTTGATTTTCGGTTTTCACATTTCCGTTCCGCGGAACAGAAATGTGAATCCACAGAAATTTCTAACTTTTCCTATTTTAAAATCCAAAAAAAAAAATTTTGAAATTTCACGTCTCTTATATGGCGACCACGGCAGGCCTTTCTTTCGCTCATTGGCCACATCTCGAGTTGTAATGAAATTGCATCCATATCAGCCACAGGCAATGTTTGCACCTCCAACGACAAAAAAAACATGCATCCTCATCCATGTCTTTTCTCTCAACGAAAGAAAACAGAAGGCAATCACCTCTAGCTGTGTGAAAAAACCCATCATTTCTCCAGACCATTCAAACTCGATTATGAATTTGCTCTTGTACTGGAAACACGTGTGCAACGATGACCAAGGATCAACTTTCCCGAGTTCACTGCCATGACCATGGACGGCCCCGGATACCGGATACAGCAAGTGTTATGTTTCATGTGGTTGCTTAACCTGCGATCGGTGTGCTCCATCTTGCTTATTCACCAGACTTTTCACTACTGCCACAGAATTTACAGTCTACGAAAATTTTACCTGCCCCAGCTGGACAACAACATTAGAAGTACTCGTCGATTTCAATGGAAAACGGATTTCCATATTCAATCCATCCCAACAGCTTTATCTTTATCACTTTTTTGGTTTCTCTCTTTTTTTAAATCATGAATAATTCATTCGAACAATTTGCATCGTTCAAAATCATTTCAAAGTTGTGTTGGCTTCATTTTCAACAGAAATCCAAATGTTCGCTCTCCTCTTTTTACTCTTGATTTCTTCATCAGAATCTTGTTTGAAAGTTAGATCTCGTAAGATTCTCTTTCTGAAAAGTTCAGACTATTCAAATTTCAGCAAAATGTGAATGTAGCTCTCTTGCAATGCGTGAAGTCGATGCTATTCAACTCGCTCAAGATTTCTTCATCAGTAATATGTCTAATTATAAATTAGAATCACCTAGTCTTACCATTGAGGAATGTACTGGAACCGTCTCGTGTGGAGATCTCAGTTTGATTGTTTTCGACACAGATAAGACGGTTATGGTATGCCTTGCCTCGGGATTTGCAATGGAGCGCATTTGCATCGTTTTCAGTTTGATAAATACCAGGCTGTGGGTATCTGTGATGCATCAACTCAAATTTGGATGGTTACTGAAAATGATGGTGTATTCAAACCGTATAATAGATTGTACGGGTTATGTGTGGATTACGGTAGGAATGTGGACACTGTGATTACTGGGAAAAAAGTTGAGTTTCAGCGCCACCATCAGAACCAGAATGTAGTAACAGATGCGAAGTCCCATCGATCCATCAACCTGAAACCGGATTCCAATTGGGTTATTCGTGAGTAGCGAATCCAAATAGAGCGCATTTGTATACTTTAAGAAATGTCGGATCAACCGAAGAATGCAGTAAACTACTGGTAATGTGCTCTAAAACAATTAATCAACTCTGTCGTCAAAATATCCAAGTTACGGTTAGTTCGACGGTGTACTTCTCGTGGACAACTTTTATTTTTAGGCCATAACGTCCACTGGAGAATATTCAGTTAACGACGAATCAACTAAATCTTCAGCATCTACAACATTGCATTGTGCTGGTAATGGGCAATATTACCATGGAGATGTGTAAGTTTTTTGTTGTTTGAATCTGAAAATTGCCTAGTTTCAGAAACAACATCGAGGGGTTGACATGTGATTGGGAGGCGTGTTTTTAAATCGATTTTTGGTCTGAAACAGCAATAAAATATTATCATTCTTGTTTAAAATTTCTATATACAGGATACAAGAAATTTTGGGAACACAGTGTTTCTGCTGTAACATGTTATAACATTGTTCACTGACGAGCGTTTTTCAATCAAATTTTGTCAGAATTCCAAAGTATCATAAAAATCGGACGTTTACGTTTGGCACAATGTTGCCTTGAATGAGCTGAAAAAGTTAGTCCAGTCAATTCTGTGCTTACTGGACTGTCAAGATTTTCTCGCTTAGCCGTTTTTTGTGGTTTGTATGTCAAAATGTTCTCTGTTTCTTGATCTTTCAAAGTCATATAATTTCAATAGTTACCGTATCTTTTTCATAGAATTACAGGGCCTAGAACCAAACGTATTCTTTTGATTCAAAAAAATAAACCTAATTGCCAGCTTTCTCAATGCTTGCTCTATTGGATGGTTGTTAACAATGAACCACGGAGCACGCTTCAGAAAAATCGCATTTAGTGGTGCCAAAAGTATGGAGCCCTCGTGGTACCTGAAGGGAACGTCCGTTGCTCAAAATATTTTGCTACGTAACAGAGAAACGGTTGAAAAAAAATCACCATCAAAAACAAACCAAAAAATAAGAATTGGGCCATGAAGAAATAAATCCTCGAATTACTGTAGTTTGGTCGAAATTTTGCATTCGATTTTTTGGCTTCTCTCTTTTTTTATCATGAATAATTCATCCAAGCAAATCGTTCAAAATCATTCAAAAGTATTGTTGGCTTCATTTTCATCAGAAATCCAAATGTTAGCTCTCCTACTTTTATTCTTGATATCTCCAACGGAATCTTGTTTGAAAGTCAGATCTCGTAAGTTTGTAACAGAGATTTTTTAATTTCTTAATGGCATCCTATTGCACTAAATGAACAGATACTTGGGCAATACAGCGAATATTCAGCCCGTGAATTTGTCTATTTTTTTTTTAATTTCAGCAAAATGTGAATGTAGCTCTCTTTCTATGCATGAAATCGATGTTATTAATTTCGATCCAGATTTTTTCGACACAAATATAACTCATTATCCAGTAGCATATCCTAGTCTTACCATTGAAGAATGTACTGGAACCCTCTCGTGTGAGGGAGATCTCAGTTTGATTGTTTTTGACACCGATAAGATGGTTATGGTATGTTTTTCCCGGGATTTGCAATGGAGCGCATTTGCAACGTTTTCAGTTCGATAAATACCAGGCTGTGGGTATCTGTGATGCATCAACTCAAACTTGGATGGTTACTGAAAATGATGGTGAATTCAAACCGTATAATAGATTGCATGGGTTGTGTGTGGATTACGGTAAGAATGTGGGCACTGTGATTTCTGGAAAAATGTTGAGTTTCAGCATGTAAAAACACATGCGAACTTCCATTGTTGTTTCCGGGGTTACATACCATGTTCGGTTATATGTAAGTGAGTAGTGAATTTAAATAGAGCGCACTTGCATTATTTCAGAAAGGAGTGTGGTATATTACGAGTAAAGTGTATAATTAAAAATAATCGCACCTGTGAAAGTATCCAAGTTACGGTTAGTTCAACTGTGTACTTCTCGTGGACAACTTTATTTTAAGGCCGTAACGCCCACTGGAGAATATTTAGTTAACGACGAATCGACTGTATACTCATCCTATAATACAACGGTGTTTTGTGGTGGTTATTGGGAAAAATATTACTATGGAGATGTGTAAGTTCTGTTGCTAGAATCTGGAAATTGCCGAGTTTCAGAAACAATATCAAGGAACTGAGATGTGATGAAAAGAATTGTCATTAGATGGATTTTTGATCTGAAACTGCAATAAAGTATTTCGCAATCATCCTTGTTTAAGATTTATACATATTATTCAGTCGCCGACACCTGAACAACAGCACTCCGCAAGAATTTAGTGCGCGTTGTTTAACGCAAATCGACACAAGATTTCAAAAATAACACTAAACTCGAAATTAACGGAAACCTAGCGGCTCAGAGTACGAACATTGCATTACTGACCAATTTCTTATCAAATGAGTCTTTTAAATTACTGAAAACATCAACAAAACCGAACGAAAAACGTTTTTTTCTGAATACATGTGTCGATTTACGTTAAACAACGCGCACTAAATCCTTACGGAGTGTCGTTGTTGCGGAGGCTCAGGGATCGGCAACTGAATAACACAGTGTTGGCCAAGCGCATTCATTCTGGTTAGTACTGTATGCATTTTTTACCTCTTTCATAAAATTTAATTGAGTAATGGAATAAAATTGTAATGAGTGCTATACACGCATTCAAAGTTCTAAGCCGCTGTATTTTGAAGTAGTCATTGTCATACAAAATTCTTAATTCAATGTTTGCGAATTCGGAAAGCAATCTTCAAATTTACAAATAAAAATCATGAAACAGAAAAATGGTTTATTCAAATTCTTTATTTTATCATAATCCAAAAAATCTCGCCTCCTAATCGCAAAGAATCAATTTCCCGCCTTCTCTCGGAACTTCCAATTTCACATCTCCCAATGTCCATGCCTTCTCCGAAAGTACTTCATCTTGTACATGAACTCCTGGTATTTCAATTTCAAACCAATTAAAACACGGATCCTTTTGTTCAGTTTTTCTCGGGAAACATCTATGCCAAACATAAAGTCTCGCATCGATTCCTGATCTGTGATCGTATCCAGCGATTTCGAATTCTCCATTTGGATCTGTGAACACGTTTCGGGCCATGACTATGTTGGATACTGAAAAATTAAAGTTTTGATGCGGTGGAGCGCGTTTGCAGTAGTATGTAATTGCGCTCCATTGAGCTCTAGTTTTTTCGCAATTTCTACAGTATACCCACACGGCCAAATCCGATCGTTGACGAGCTGCAACTCGACATATTGAGCCGGTTTTCCATGACACAACATTGTTCCCTTTACTCTTACTGATGAAAATTTTTCGCCCGAAATTGGTGAGAATAGAAAAGTAGTGATTAGAAGAAGGTAGAATGACTGGAAAAGGTGAGGGATTTGGGCTCAGTGAACTCGTTCTAATGCAAAAATTAGAAGCTTAACTTTACCTTCATGGTGGGAAGATTTTTTTTGGATAGTTTTAGATTTTGGAAAATGATTGGAAAGATTCTTTTTGAACAGGAGAAAAACTGCAAAAAATGCGAAAAAATGGGTTCACGATGAATCGGTGAATCAAAAACCAGACGGGCTACGCCCCTCTGGGGCCCTTCAGGCAACGTGAATTTTTAGAAATGGAAATTTTGAAATTTGGAAAAATAATTCCGTGAACTCGCCACTCTCTCCTTTCCATTAAAAAAAAACTACTAACTGATCCCAAAATGGAGGTTTTTGTGCTCTCGCGACCTCAATTCTTGACGAATCGAAAAACAAAATAGACGGGCATCATTAGAGACAGAATACTGATAACCTGCCAAAATTTGGTGAAAATCGGTCCAGTGGGGACTGAGCTAGGGCGGGATACCTACGCAGTACGGACACACACACACACAGAACTTTGCGTTTGTTAATAGTAAAGATTGAAATTTTTTAAGATTCTGAAATTAAAAACAAGATCTAGAAGAATTTGTTAATGGATTTTTATCAAAACTGAAAATTGAAAAATGCGATTTGAAACCGAAAAAAAAAGAATTTTCCAAACGCTGATTCCAAATATCATAATGAAAACTTTCAAAAAGCCCTTTAAACTTTTGAAAAACAGCTCCAAACAGGCACACAAATCTAAAAGTTGCCTAGGGTGGCCGTGGCCGAAGTTTCTCCGTACCACGGCCATCCAAGACAAATTCTGGATTTTTGGTCCTTTTTGAAGCGATTTTTCGAAGTTTTAAAGTTTTTTTTGGTTGTTTTTGATATGATATTTGGAATCAGCGCAAAATTTCCTATAATTTGAAGCGAAAAAGTTTTGAAAAATTAAAAAAAAGTGAACCTTCCTTCTTGAAAGTTTTGAACCTTCAAAAGTTTCATTTTTCAACTTTAATTATAATATTTCAACTTTTAATTTTCATTTCCCGCTGCTCGCAATGAAGGTAAGTCTGCCTATTCTATTAAATGCGGAAAGTATGAGCTTTTCGATTTGTGGGCGGAGCCTAACTTTTCCACAAAATTGTAGATTATTTTGTCACAAACTTTGCGCATTCATAACTCCATTCCTACCCAACCGATTTCTTCGATTTTCGAACCATTAGATAGGAAAACGTGGGCCGACCATCGAGAACTTAGAGGGGTTGTCGCGCCGTGGGAGTTTAACCAGCCTACGGGCGTAAAGCTGGGGTCTTCGAGTGACTCAGTCTGTGGATGATGTCCCGTTAGATGTTCCACTGGAGGGAGAATTGTGACTTAACAGCGGTCACAATTCCTGCGGTGGTTTGCGATCGGTGGTGGTTCATTGAAGCAATAGTACTTCGACTATTGGAATAATAGACAAGCGAGTATTGGAATATCTCCTTTATTAGTAGAACAGCTTGGGGACAATTTAGAGGGAGAGAGCGGTGACACACGTCACCGTTCTCGAGGGAGAATTTGGGAGAAGTGAATTGGGGGAGAAGTGAAGAGTGAAGTGAATTGAGAAGTGAGGGAATTTAGGCCAAACAATTAATTATTACGAAATCTTTCCCGCCGGATTTGAATGAGTGTTTTGGCGGGAAGTGCGGTGGAGCGCGCCGTCTTTGTAGTCCTCTCGGAGAAGACGGTGAATAAGCACGTCTGCTTTCCGTTGTGTGCGATGGAATTGCTGGGGATTGAGACGATGGGAATGAATGTTACTGAAGAGAATAAAGGTCGAGTCCATCGCCTTGTGATGGGCGCGACACTGGGGGGGCCAGGAGAATCTACTTTCCGGAGTTGACGATGGAAAGTGGATTGAACAGGGTTGAATGAATGACCATCGCATCCTTCCTCGAGTTGGTTTTGAGTTGACTTGAACTGTCCTCAGAAGGAATGCACTGTTCATTGGGACTCCTCTCCTGTCTCTGGATCCGAATCCTTCGTTTGAAAACTTGGTAGACACGTTTCCATCCTGACTGACCACCACAGATCTTATCAGTAGATCATAGTTGGTATTCGCCCATGATGTTATTCCTTCGGTCTTTTCCTGGGAACTGCATCCCTTTGGAATCGATCGTTTGACTGCTGGGGGGGTCTCTTTCCTTTGCTTGGACTTCCTTTGACGTCTTCTTAGCCGTTTCTGAACTTCGTCAGATTGGCTTTTGATGCGCATTTGACGGCGATCCTTTGTTCGGCGACTTCGGGATAGCTGTTGTTGGTCCATGGGTCTCCACTCGGTATACTTGGCTTTGTTGCTCGTCCTATGGATTCAGACGAGGTTCCGTGTATATTGGGTAAGACTGAATGGGGGGGGGGGGGGGGTGTACAAATTGACGAAAATTTTAGGGGTGAAAATGGTGAAATAGGGGTGAAATTGCGCTAGAAATTATAACTCAATTGGGAAAGGGGAGGGGGGTAGAAAATGTTGAAAAACGGGGAAAATTGGGGATGATGGGGTGAGCTTTAGGAGCTTGGGAAAAATAATGGGGCTGAATTTTGACAAATGGGGGAAATGGGAAAGACAAGAAGAAAGGATAAATCTAAGGTGGACAATGTGGAAAGAAGGGGGACGAAAATTAACCATGGGGAATTGACTGACATTCGAGAGCTAATCCTCCGTGTTACTGCCTGTCTTGGGGTTGATGATTGACTGGAATTTTTTGACTAAATTTTGATCGAAACTCCGTCGGACGATGTCGTAGATTGGGATCGAGACTTCGCGCCGATTTTGAAAGTTGTGAAGTGTTTTCTTGAGTCGTCATTATTGACTAAAATGATTTTGATCGTTTTTCGGACGACTCAATCACTTCCAACGTGATCTACTCCTTGCGTTGAGATCTTATTTAGACAAAACTTTCAGCTTCTCAGCAGCTTCAAGTATTGATTGTTATAGCTGGGGGGATTTTCTCTGGATACCTTATCAACGGGCGTCCGTGAGCTTATGATTGGAGACGTTCGAGTGAGAAGACAAAAAACTATGGGTGAGGAATCGGTTAGTTGACATCGGTCTTTGAGTTGGTGTATGTCGAAAACGTGTGAAGCAATTCAGACAGAACCACGTGGTTGTTCTTTTGGGCATTTCAAGTTGTCCATGAGGTCCATGATAGTGGCCTACCGGGTTTTGGTTCGTCCGAACTGTCTTCCGATGGGCTATGATCCAGTGATAGCTTCGGTGTCATCATTGTGACGAGGGTGGATTGTTTCATGGCGTCGCTCCGTTGTTGTCCGTCCGTTGTTGTCCGTTGTTGTGGACAATGGCGTCGAACTGCGCCATGAATTCCTGGTGTTTATGTACCTCTCCTTGGAATGGCTTCACTTCTTTCATCAAAGTCGTGACGAGGCTTGCCTTGAGCTGCTCCGAGAGCATTGTTTCCATGCGAACCTGGGATGCTGGGGCCTGACAGAAGCCTTGCTGTCCCTTTCGTTTCTCGTTCTTGTTGAGAATTGATTTCAAGTCCACACGATTCTCGCTAGCTTCGAGCGGAATCATGTTTCTGCCTTGTATGATGCAGCTGTTGGATGGCGAAGGATTTGGTCCTTCCGTTCTTTGTTCTACACCGATGTCTTGGATTTTCTGCTCCTTGGGTGCTGGGGCTCCTTGATGAAAATTGCTTCCGCTATCATTCGTAGATCATGTCTAATGGAGGCTACGTCCATAAACATTTGATCCTGGTTGGACTCCAACTCGCTGAGACGCTCAAATATTATGAGCTCCAACTCCTTGTTGTCTGGAAGCGCTGGATGTGGTGTCTCGCGATCCTTTTGTTGTTTGAGCATGTCATGCATGGTCCATGCCGTGACTTTTTCTTTGGGCTGCGCCTTGGAAAACTGCACCGTTTCCTGGGTTCCACCAGTTAACACTGTCGCTCCCGATTTGTTTACTGGCACGCTAGTTTGACGTTGGTTGGATCGTTCGGATCCTCCATCGCCTTGTGCTGTTTCTCGTGCTGGGGGACTCTTGGCTCCTTCCTCCACTTTCTCTTCCTCCTGAAGCTCATCACGCAAGTTGCTGAGAGTCTTTATGGCGTCGTCATACTTCTTCTGTTTGAGGTGTTTCAACCTCTCCTCCGACGTCGCAATAGCATTAGGTGTCAGTTAGCTTTCGCTTCCTAGCTTGGGGTGCTCGGCGCTTGACATGACGTCCATGAGTGCCTCGGCGCGCTGACTTCGGCCTGTGTGGTCTTCGTGGAGGGATCAGGTCTCCATTGGTGACTGGACCGACATTTACTCACTTCGGAGCATGTGCGGGGGAGTGGCGACGTTCGCTGCGGGTGGCTTGCGTGTGTGTCGATTCGAAGACGTTCGTATCAGAAGAACGCGACGATGACACATGTAGCGATTGTTGACGTGACGTCGACGTCGGGGAAGAGTCGGGAATTCTCCGATGAGAGAGCGGTTACTCAACCGAACTCCACATACGTGGTGAAGAGAGAAGAAGTCCTTCTTGACTTGAAGTTTCTTGTCGCCGTGTTGAAGTTGCTGGTTTGCCGGTGATAGATGACTTCCCCAGTTCTTTTCAGCAGCTTCGCGACAAAGTGTGACACTCTTAACAGCAGAGCGCAACAAAGTTTTCGTGGGCATCCCTCATCTTGATGATGTCAGCTCTTCGTTTTAACAACTGTTGTCGCAGCTACAGCGACTTTATCATAGACTCCGTCTTTGGGTTGCTGCTTCTCTTCTGGCTTGGGATGAGGTTTCCGGTGACGTCGATTGACTTGTTTCCTTGTCGTTCTTCGTCGACCAAAATTTAGGTGAGAGAGACGGTAGAATCGTAGATGGTTTAGTCGTTGGAACCGTTATTTTGTCCTCGTCCTCTTCGTTGCTGGGGGTTATACAAGGGGACAAGTTAATCAACGGATTTTCCACGATTCTGATCCTTCGCCCTGACCATTCCAGATCTGGGAGAACTGTCTGACGTCCTTGGTGCAGTTCTACGTGCACTCCTTCTCGGGTAAAACGTCCTGATCGTATGGTAGATTCCAGGATTACTTCTCGGTAGGTCTTATCAGCTGACCCTAATCGATTTTTTGTCCGTCCTTTGCTGGGGGCTTGGTGACACTGTTGTCAAACTTTTTGGCGATTCAGGGATCCACTGTCGTGTAGACTTTGTACTGTGTTTTCCTTGAGACAGTGGTTACTGTATTCCTGCATATTATGATGACTTCTCTTTACAGAGAATCTTCTTCATGATTCCGGTTGTCCTCATGAAACGTTGTTATGCATGTTTGCCTTCGCACTGCTTTCCGGCCATGTATGACGTGACTGCTTCATCCTGGACGATGCTGGGGGATGACTTCCTGGCATTCCGTCCTTCGCGAAACGACTCCTTTGGTGGACATAAGAAGAACTCTGATTCCACCGTTTCAGCTGGTGTTGGTAGCGATGGGACCTCTTCCTCCTCGAATTCATCGAGTGCTCGGGGGTCTCAGTTGGCTTAGCGCGATATGATGGCCGCGGGGGGATTCTGCATGTCGATGTCGGCAACATTTTCTATGGATTTCACCATGCTCTGCTTCCTGACGTCTGGTTCAATTACACGAATCCAGTCTCTTTGCTTTTCGGAAGATCCGTTTTGAGCAAGAGAAGTATTGCCTCACTGACCACCGTAGCTTGTCGTCTTGATGGACTGTTCCTCTTTAATCATCGTCGTTGACTAACTATCGTGGATGCGTGTCGTAGGCAAGTTGAGCTCCATTTGTCACTCTTGAAGCTTCTTTTTCCAGGTTATTACGCCGTGAATCGTTTCAGATCACTTGGCGATACATCTTGGAACTCCGGTCATTTGAAGAGGGATAAGGTCTCTTCTTCCGATGTTTTCGGCCGGTTACTTCTTCTTTCCTGTGCCAGCTTGGGTTGCTTTTGCCGGGGCGGTTGTTCTAGCCTTCCGTTGACTTGTGGATCAGCTTGGCTGTCATGCTCCGATGACTGCCTTGCTTTTCCGATCTTGGCATGCATTTTATCCGTGATGAGGTTGGCACTGAAGCTCTACTGTGTCTCGTTCTCCGAATTGCTCTCCTAACAGAAGAGGGCAAGACGTATGAAGGGACGACCTTCTTTTGACGACGATAACTTCTCGTTTTCCACGGTGATCTTTGTCTCGTGACGTTGTCGATCCATCTTCCTTTTGTGTTGCTACCTTGAAAGGTAGTTGGAGGGTTCTTCACTTCCTCGCTTGGGCATATGACGGGGTCCTGATCCTGTCTTGTATTGATAGCACTCAGACCTTCTTAGCAGCAGATGGCCGAGCAACTATCTGCAATTGATGTTGCGTTTTGATCGAGACGAGTCGGGAATTCTCCGGCGTGTGGCGGCTACTCGACCGACTTCCAGTTATAAGCTTTTCGCGAGAAGAAGTGAAGAAGTTGTGTCGGCAATGTGCAATAGTCGGGAATTCTCCAGTGATGAGGTGGCTACTCGACCGACCTACACCTATTGTCGACTTGACGACGACTTCGCGCCGTGTTTGTGACATCCTTGTCATTCTTGATCCGTGGTTTCCTATTGATTGGCATTGATGAAGATGTAGTAGTAGTCGGGAATTCTCCAGCAAAAGCGTGGCTACTCGACCGACTTTCTTTCTGTCGACCGAACGACGACTACGCGCCGTACCGGTGATATCTTTTAGTCCAAGTTTTGTCCAATTGGTCGACATTGATGAAGATTGCTTTGGTTATCAGATTGTCCTTTGAATCCTTGAAGCTTTGTTGCTTCTCGGTTGCTTCCGCCGGCAGACAGACCGGTTTCTTCAGCTGGGGCGAGTGAGATTACTCCCACTCTTCCGTGCATCCTGCCACGATCTACTTGGTCCCACAAGTCGAATGTACGGTTGGCATCATTTGTCTCTCAATATCGTTCCTCTGGCGTTGTTACAGAAGGGATCCTTGTGAAGACGTAATGTGCATGGGCTGGGGGTTGCTGACGTCCACTGCTTATTGACGCATTTAAGCAGCTTTCGTAGAAGGTTTACTTGTTTCAGGATTTCACCTGGTCCAAGCTTCTCTCTTTTCATCTTTCTCCGACAGCATCCTTTGGGTGGTGCACTCCAAACCAGGTTTACAGCACCTGGAGTGGTTGCTTGGTTTGCTCTTTCCGAGCTAATGTGTCCTTAGCGGACTGGTGGGTGGGTGACGTCTATTCCCGTGTTGAATAGCACGCACTGGTTCCTCCAAAAATAGTTTTTCTTTTGGCAGGAACTCACGAGTTTCTGTCTTTAGGACCATCTCGATTTGGCCTTCGAGATCTCGATAGGTCCCCCAAGGACGTGGGCGCCGCACTGGCTTTTATGCCCTACGCGTGACTAGATGAGCTGGGCGTATTTTTAAACTATCCTAAGAGTTACCTACTAAATATTTGCTAGCTTATTAGTGGGAAACTAGGAGGACAGTTGTCCTTGGGTGGCGCCGGGGCTTAGACACTAACCATCCCTGGATGATTAGCCTATTTTTACCAGCATAAGGGGCCCCTCACGTTAGCGCCATACTTGGTATCCCTGTTGGGTTGGGAGCGCGGCTTATAACTATTGAAATGGGTGGATTTTAGACTACGCCTAGTTTATGGGGACGTTATTGTTGCCTAATTAGTTACCCTTGGCCTAGAGTAAAGGTAATTAGACCTAATATTGATAAACTAGACATGTGCCTAATCGTTAGCTAGGCGCATTCCGTGATTCGAGTCCTCGATTCGTCGGCTCGCTCCTCGCTATTGGTATTACTCGGTCCATTTCCATCCTTATAGCCATGCTGGTGTCCATGTAGCGTACACTGCTTCCCTGCACATTCCCTTGCCAATGTACTTCCTTGTCTGGATGAGTACGGGAAGGCATGATCCGTATGCCGTTGGCCGACTAGGTTAGGATTGGTGTATGATAAAGCTGTGTTTCTTAAGTACTTTTTCTTTGCTAGTACCAGGACTTCGCCCGTACCAGCAAGTACAAACTACAATCGTTTTGAGCAGCTGAGTGATGAGCGTTCGGTAACTAGCTTGTTACCTCGTGCTAGGGGTTGCTCTTGTCGTCCTCGACTCAGCTTTACAGACGCTCTGCGGCGTCGTTGCGTTGCCACTCGCTCCAGTCTGCGTGGAGCCCGCAACGCTTCCGATTTCTCGGCTTTTTCAGCATACTTTGCCTTTTATCCGACTCCATTTGTTGCTGCTTCGTTGTCCGAGCCCTTAGCAACAGGACCGGTGGACATTTTCGGTATTTTCAGCAATTTTAGCAATGGCACGTCTCTCGGTGATGTTTCCGTGTCGCTGACGACAAAAAATCGATAATTGCGTCATTATCGGTCATCGTGGGACACTTCCTTTGCGTGAAGACATGTCGTTGGGTGTCGAACAAAGGGGACTTCATTGTATGCTGGGGGTTTCGGCACTTTCAGCCTTTTTCAGCATGTTTCAGCCTTCGTCGTGGCTCCGCCTGCTTCATCTTTGTAGTCCGAGCCCTTAACAGCAGAGCTTGTGGACATTTTCACTTCTTTCGGCGTGTTTTCCTCCTTTGGCACGTTCCGTAGTGGTGTTGAAGTGTCGCCGACAAGAAAAAACTCGATAATCTCTTCGTTGCCGATCGTTGTGGAACACTTTTCGTGCTTGGAGACGTGTCTCTGAAAGCCAATGACGGTGACTTACTCCTGTGCTGGGGGTTTTTGGCTTTCCAGCCCTTCTTCAGCATTCTCCTCGGCTCCGTCTGCTTCTACTTCGTTGTCCGAGCCCTCAACAGCAGGGCTGATGGACATTTCCTGGTTTCTCGGCAGTTTTCCCGATTTGGGACGTCTTGCGTGGGTATTTTCAGTGTCGCCGACGACGAAAAATCGATAATCGTCATCATCGAACATCGCGGGACACATTCTGTGCTTGCAGACGTCTTGCTGGCTGCCAAACAAAGCGGACTTCGCCGAATGCTTGTGTGATTTGGCTTTTCAGCCCTTTTTCAGCCTTCTCCTTGGCTTCATCCTCTTCTGCGTCGTTCTCCGAGCCCATAGCAACAGGGCTGGTGAACATTTGCCTCCTTTTTCGGCAATTCCATGCGTTGGAACGACTCGGGGTGATGTTTTCCTTGTCGCCGACGACGAAAAATCGATAATTTTCGTTACCGAATATCGCGGAACATTTTCTGCGCTCGAAGACGTGTCGCTGGGCGCTAACCACGGCGAACTTCACATTTTCCAGGTTTTTTAGCATTTTTCATTCGTTGGTACTTCATGCGGTGATGATTTCCGTGTCGCCGACAATTGACAATCGATAAACTTCGTTATCGCTCGTCGCCGAACACTTCTCGTGCTGGAAGATGCGTCGCTGGATGCCAAACAGAAGCGGACTTCGCCGATTGCTGCATGTTGACTTCTCACCTTCTCTCTCGCCACTCCGGGCTTCTCGACTGATGTCCTTGCGACTGATGGTTCACTCTTTCTGGGCTCTCTGTACCAATCGGTACAATCCGGTCGATGCACCATGTCGCGCCGTGGGAGTTTAACCAGCCTACGGGCGTAAAGCTGGGGTCTTCGAGTGACTCAGTCTGTGGATGATGTCCCGTTAGATGTTCCACTGGAGGGAGAATTGTGACTTAACAGCGGTCACAATTCCTGCGGTGGTTTGCGATCGGTGGTGGTTCATTGAAGCAATAGTACTTCGACTATTGGAATAATAGACAAGCGAGTATTGGAATATCTCCTTTATTAGTAGAACAGCTTGGGGACAATTTAGAGGGAGAGAGCGGTGACACACGTCACCGTTCTCGAGGGAGAATTTGGGAGAAGTGAATTGGGGGAGAAGTGAAGAGTGAAGTGAATTGAGAAGTGAGGGAATTTAGGCCAAACAATTAATTATTACGAAATCTTTCCCGCCGGATTTGAATGAGTGTTTTGGCGGGAAGTGCGGTGGAGCGCGCCGTCTTTGTAGTCCTCTCGGAGAAGACGGTGAATAAGCACGTCTGCTTTCCGTTGTGTGCGATGGAATTGCTGGGGATTGAGACGATGGGAATGAATGTTACTGAAGAGAATAAAGGTCGAGTCCATCGCCTTGTGATGGGCGCGACAGGGGTTGAATATAGACTACGATGACCCGATTTTTGATCGCTGCGGCAAAACCTTTGTTTTCAGTCAGAACTTTTGTACTGAGCTGATAAGGGTTTTTGGACCCTCACTGAGTCAGTTTTCTTTATTTTGCTTAGATATTTCACCATTATGAAGAGCGTAATCTCAATTGTCTTGAGCTCAAATTTCAGCTCGAAATCTCGAAAAATAAAAAATAGAGCCATAAAAGTATATGCCAATTTTGGCACTTTTTTCTCATTCTCGATCTCTTATCTCACATTTTGATCTTTTATCTTGATTTGGAATTTTGCAATTTTCAAAAATGCAAAAATTCATTTCTAAATTTTTGAGGGAATATTGAAATTAGAATAATTTCTATGATGAGCTAACACACGCAGCAAGTAACGCGGCGCAGCCGTGTCCAGCGACGCGAAGCGTCGCTAGTCTCCCAACTTTCACATCTCTTCAGAATAAATAAATCTCAAATTTCAGATTTTCCTACTGTACTTTTCCCTTCTCCTTACCATCCCATCAACCAACGCTTCCATCCAATCTGTCCAAATCCAGGGCCACCTTCTCTGCCGTGGAAAACCTGCTCAATTCGCCGAGCTTCAACTACTCTCATGGAGTCTTTTTGGAAGTAAATTTCAATTTCTCAACGGAGCGCATTTTCCTCATCTTTCAGATACCATAATGTCAGAAAACGTGTATACAGATGGAGATGGATATTTTGATATTTATGGATACGCGGATCTCTATTTCGCAATAAATGGAAGATTCTGGATTTGGCATGAGTGTTTTGCAGAGGAACATGTTCATAAGGGGAACTGTAGGAATTGGTTGGAATTTGAAGTTCCCTCGTATTTTGTGAATCGAGGAAAGATGGCGAGGAATGTGTGGACGATGGGGAGAATTGAATTGGAAAAGGAGCAAAAAGGAGATTATTTGGATAAATGTTAACTGAATGAAGATAATACAAATTTGAATGTTTGCTTATTTAAAAAAAACTTAAAAGGAACGAAACCCCTAATTCGAAACTTCAATTTTCCATTTTTCTGAAACTGCAAAAAAGGGCGGAGATCCTTTGAAACCACTGCGCGCCTCCGGCGCGCTCTCTCTTTATAAACGCCCACAACCCTTCTCACTGCGTGTTGCGCGTGTGGCGCAGGCGGTATCGCACTGGTCGGTCGCGCAATAGTCGCTGGTTCGGTTTTCTTGCGCGACCAAATTTTTTGATTAAAAAAAAATATTTCCCGTGAACTTCATTTCCACCCCCTTTTTGCCACGTTGTCGCTTTCCCCCCTTCTTTCCCTGAAAGGTCCAGTTTGCTTCATTCAAAATTCCAGACATGAAGGTCAGCTGCTTTTTTGCTTCCATAACTACGAAGTTTCGCAACTTTCCTTTTTTCAGCTCATATTTCTGCTAATTGCGATTCCGACGATTCTCGCTCGTGAACAATCGGTTCGTATCACTGGAACATTGTTGTGTCACGGCAAACCGGCAGAGTATGCTGAGCTTCAACTCGTCAATAAAAAATACATTGGTAAGAGTTGGCAGTGGAGCGCGATTGATTTCCGTCCGAAAACAGGCTCAAAATATGAACTGTCGTAAGGTTTGACGATTGGTACGCAAACACTATAACCGACACGCTCACGGAAAACAGTAAATTTGATCGGAAAACTTCACAGTTTCAGCGAAAATGTATCAAAACCCGGAATTTACAATTCAAGAAATTTTTGAAAAGTACAATAGAGCGCTTCCCCCTCCCAGCCCAAAAATTTCCCCCATTTCCAGGCGGTGACGCATTCGCGCGTGACGTCTTCACCGATCCATCTGGTCAATTCGAAATTGCCGGTTACATTAATCCCAGCTGGTGGAGTGGAGATATTTCCGGCCGCCTCTACATTTGGCACAAATGTTTCCCAAAACCATATGAACATCAGGATCCGTGCCACAATTGGTTCGAAATCGAGGTTCCAAAGATTTATGTGAACGAAGGGCCGTTGGCTCAGAAGACGTGGAATTTGGGAGAGATTCCGCTGGAATTCCCGGGACAGAAACTGGTCTGTCCTTGAGAAAGTGAACTAGTACTATAGATAATATGCTTCTTTTTTGTGTGATAATAAATTTTCGGATTTTTTTTGGTTTCGTGATTTTGGAGAGATTCTAGGAATCTTGGGGTTTTTGAATTCTGAATTCTTGAATTCATCATGGCCAAACTGTAAAACCTGAAGAATTTCATTATTTTCCAACAACTAAGAGTGAAAATGTTTCAATTTTTGGTTGGGCGCGCGATAGTCGCTGGTTCGGTTTTGTGGCGCGACCAAATTTTTTGATTTTCTTTTTTATATTACCCGTGAACTGCATTTCGAACAGTTGGAAATTCCAACCCTCTGTTGCCACGTTGTCTCTTTTCCCCTTTCTTTCCATGAAGAATTCAATCTGCTTCATTCAAAGTTCCAGACATGAAAGTAAGCGGTTTTTGGCTCCCATTCTGCAACTATCGATATTTTTCAGCTCATATTTCTGCTAATTGCGATTCCGACGATTCTCGCTCGTGAACAATCGGTTCGTATCACTGGAACATTGTTGTGTCATGGCAACCCGGCGCAGTTTGCTGAGCTTCAACTCGTCAGCAAAAAAATTATTGGTAAGAGTTGTCGGTGGAGCAAGGTTGCATACTGTTAGCGTTAAATTTAGTTTGAAAATTTTTCGGTTTCAGTGAGAATGGAATTTTTTTTGATTATTTGAGATTTTCATTGAGTAAATTGTTGACTATTTAAAAAATGTTGAACCTCAAATTTCAGAATCTGAGAGCTTCAAAAACCAGCTCGAAATCTGAAAATCTGAGAGACTGAGAACCTAAGATTCACGGAAACTAGAAAATTTGAGAATATTAGCACCTCAAAAGTTCAGAATTTCGAAAATCACATAATCTTAGTCAGATTCTTAGAAACTTGAACCTTGAGCGTGTGAGATTCTTAGAACTGGAAAATATCTTAATTCTCGGTGACGAAACTCAAAATCTCAGAATCTGACATAGTGTACAATAGAGCGCACTTTCTTCCCCCTTCCAACCTAAAAATTTCTCCATTTTACAGGCGGCGACGCATTCGCCCGTGACGTCTTCACCGATCCATCTGGTCAATTCGAAATCGCCGGTTACATTGATGCCAGTTTCTGGTCTGATATTTCCGGTCGCCTCTACATTTGGCACAAATGTTTCCCGAAACCATATGAACACCAGGATCCGTGCCACAATTGGTTCGAAATTGAGGTTCCGAAGATTTATGTGAACGAAGGACCGTTGGCTCAGAAGACGTGGAATTTGGGAGAGATCCCGTTGGAATTCCCGGGACAGAAACTGGTCTGTCCTTGAGAAAGTGAACTAGTACTATAGATAATATGCCTCTGTTTTTTGTATCATAATAAATTTGCTGGAATTTTTTTGGTTTTATATTGATTTTGTGTTTCTGATTCTTGGAATATTGAATTTTTCAGATTCTTAATTTCTCGAGTTCATATTAGCAGAACTAAAAACTCTTAAAGAATTTGATGAAAATTTAGCAACAAAGGAAACAGTAAAAATTTCCAAACTTTCCAAAAAATGTTGAATTTTAAAAAATTTTGAATTATTGTGGCGGTAAAATGCAGCTGGACCTGCGCCACCGCACTCCAGTGGAAAAATCAAAAAAAATCATTCAAATTTGTAAGCCATTTTCGTCTGAAATTTGAATGCAGAAATCGCGGGAAAAAATAGCGCGGTTGGGGGACTAGTTTTCCGCTCAGGAGTGCGGGGGGGGGGGGGGGGGGGGGGGCAAAATCCAGCCTCGTTTTACCGACAAAATATGAAACCTTTCAAATATTCAAAATTTATCAATAGACCACTCTTGCATTCCAAAAATTCATTCACACTTCTCCAAATTTTCTTTAAAAACTCCATTCTCCAAATGAATTGTTCCAGAATTCCAGCTGACTCTCGGAAGGGCACCCTCATTTACATAGTCTTCAGGAATGTCCACTTTTTTCAAACTTCTACATTTTCCATGATGAATTCCGATATCGGAGAAGCATTCGTGCCAAATTACAAGTTGCGCGGGGATCAAATAGAATTGATGCATATTTCCAGAAATTTCAAAATATCCATCTGGATCCGAGAAGACGTCGACGGCGATTTCGTAGTTGTTTTCACCTTCTGAAAAGTGTTAGTTTGCATCATTATTCAGATTTTGAAATAGTCTTGTGGAGCACGTTTGAATTACTTCGAGAAAGCGCATTTGAATTATTAAAAAAAAACAGTACTGGACAAAATGAATTGGCGTTTTCAGTTGAAATAGATCACCTTTGAGGCTCTGAAAAAGTGGTTTCCAGATATTCGATTTTTCTGAAATTTTGTGTGTGTATAAAGCAACTCAAGAGCTCCATTTTTTTGGTTGACACCGTTTTCATAGGATTGCAATCCAGTTAGTTATGACGCGTGGAAGACAAAATGCTCCAAAATAAAACAAAATTTGGAACGACGTCAGTCAAATTGGCCTAACTGACTGGATAGTGGTCCTATGAAAAAGTTGTAAACTACAAGAATACAGTTTTTGAGTTGCTCTATACATCTGCGAATTTTCAGAAAAGTCGGATATCTGGAAACCACTTTTTCAGACCATCAAAGTTGACCTACTATTTCAACTGAGGAGGCCCATTGGCGCAACGCATTCTTTTTGGTCAGTACGGTAGCTTAGTAGAGCGCAATTGCATTTTAGAATCTAATGGCTTAGAGTCCAACAGAGCGCATTTGCATCTAACCTCCACGAGAGTTTACTAGAGCCATTTGCACCAATGGAGCAGGTTTACCACGACAGAGCAATCGGCCAGTGACACGAAGAGATTGGGTTCCATAGGGAAATGAGGAGATGATTGGGATGAGAGTGAGGAGGAGAAGAAGAATCTAAAAATTTTGTCATTGGAGCGCATTTTCATTTCTTTGGAAAAAAAAACTGTACCTTCCTCACGAACATTTCCTAGAGATGAACTTTCAAGAAACGTGGAAACTGAGAAAAAAATTTTCCAGGAACTTTGAAAATCTAAAAAATCGTGACCCCCTGAATCTGAAATCCCTCGACTTTTTTCCACGTATTGACCTGTGAGCCCCCTCAAAATCTGGTAAACCAAGAGTTCAGTTCGTTTCAGTCATTCATCGACTTCATATTTGTTCTGTGAACTTGAACAAGAGAATATTCGAAGGTTAGTTTAGGGTCAGTAAAGGCGCTCCATTGAACTTGAAAAAAAGTTCAATGGAGCGCAATTGCAACATCTATGGCATCCTAATCGAGCTACAAGCGCGCTCTAGATGAAGCATCGGTAGAGCGCGTTTGCATCAACCTATCTGTCTGAAACAGAAACTAGATTACTTTTAGTTCATTAGAGCGCATTTGCATCTTTCACCTTCGACGCAGGGTCCAAATTTCCAGATGTCCGACCCATCCGAGGAACCAATCGAATCGTCCGGAACCGTCGTCGGCGAGTCGATTCCGACGCCAATGATGACCGGATTAGTGGCTGGTCTCATTTTCGCAATTATCATGATGATTTGTCACATTTGCATTACAAAAATGCTCGTCGCTCAACGGCTCAAACATTTGCCACGTGCACGAAAAGTGAAAGTGAAAAAGAATAAGAAGGACAAAAAGGGAAAGAAGGGGAAGAAGGGAAAGAAGGGAAAAGGTAAGCGCAGTTTATTTAGAAACTTGTTCAGTGGAGCACGTTTCCTCACTCAATTTTTTGACCAATAGACCACTTTCAGGATCCGGAACAACAACTGGATCGACATCTGCATCGACGGATGGTACCACTGGCGGTGGTACAACTGCTGGATCTACTATCATGTAGACGACAAACTTCATTGCCGCATTCTTACGAACGGTTCTCATCCAAAAAGGTCTCATCTTATCAGTATAATAAATTCTTGATTTGTTCCTATCAATTTATCACAATACATTGCATATGGAAATCAGCGAATTGCTGGCTCTCATTGACTATTCATAAACAGAAAAATGGATAGCTGCCGGTTTTGTTACAAAAATTGTGAACTGAGTTGCTCAATGTTACTTCTTTTACTATTGCTCTACACTTTTCTGCTTCCCAATGTCAATTCTCAATCTTGCGGATGTCCTGCTATCAAAACAATTACCAAATCTCAACTTCAAGCACTACCAGAATCCAAATATTTGGCAAACAGAGCAATTACAAACCCAACAGTTACAGTAAGCAGCACTTGCAAGATCACTGTAACCTGTTCTGCCATGAAATCTAGCGACTTTAATTTCATGATTTTCCGAAAAGGACAACCTCCTATTTTTGTGAGATTTACTGGGAGCAGGACTCTAAAAATGGAGATTCTTCCAGAGCAAACGATTTGTGAAGACATCCTCAAAAACCGCAGGATTCTCTCCAGCGGGTATCAGTTGTGTGCAAGTAAATGGAGTTTATGAGTGGCAATTTTATGGTGGAAAGGTGACTGATATGGCATTTGCAATGCAGCCAACAGAGTGTGGATGCCAGTCGTTTTCTTGGATACCACCTGCGCCGAAAAATGATAAAATACAGCAAATGTATGGAACTTGTGATATTGCGAAGCCAACGTGCGACGCTAAAAAAGTTCCAAGTCTGATGTCGAATACCAGAAATGTAAGTGGGTCTGATAAAACGTGGAGGGGCAACCGTTTTTGTAGGAAATTGCGGAGAGAATCTGTGCGTCTTTGAGTGAGGATATTTAAAGGTGTTGTGCGGGTTTTCAACATAAGGGCTCAAATGGAATAAAAATATGTTTATTTTCATAATATCATGATGAAAACGCTCAAAAAAATTTCTTACTGCCGCAAAACGCCGTCAAAGTGTGATTTGCAGTACGGTAGTGGTCCCTTTCTCGCTAACTGAATTTCGTTTATTTTCAACTCATTTGTGACAGCATCGTCCGGTGATTTTCTAACATATTATGCAAAAAATTGATTTTTTATCGGCAAATTGGCTGGAAAACTGAAATTTTGTCGCGTCGGCGGCCCGCGGACTAGTGCAAAAGCTCGGCCAGGGGGACGTATAAATACAGATTCTATTTCAGATGGGAAACACACAAAGCACCAGCATGGTGTTCACTGATGTTACTTGCGTCAATAAAGTTTGGTATTATAACAATGTTCAGCAGCCAAGTTTGTCTATTCTATGCGCCCCAGAAGAGCCTATCAATCAGCAAGTTGAACATAAACCATTCAGTAAGCTTTTGTTTTGGTTCAAGGAAAAAATAAGGGTCAAAAGTGATACGAAATGGAGACTTTCAAGCGAAGCGGAATTTAGATTCTGAAATTCTGAAATTTTCGGATTACGATTGTTTTCGAGAATAAGATATTCTCTGTGAGACTTTTTGAGATAATGAACAAATTTGAGATCCTGAATTTTTTAAAACCTAAGAACCCCGAATTATAACTTCAGAATACATCTGTGGCTGTCGTGAAATAGAAATGCTGGCAAACGTAAGCCCGTTTCAAGTTCTGCTAACCCTTTACGGTCTTTATAAAACCGAAAAGTTCCGAGACTTGACCTACTCGAATGGAATCATCAGCTACGACGAGAATCAATGTCTTGCCAAAATCTCTTGCCTTGGCACGGACACTCTTATCATGTTTTCCGGCTCCTCGGCTCCAATTCAGGTTTTTCAGATGTTCCGACTTTTAATATCATTTTCTTATTTAGTACGCCGATGGAACATTCCCGCACATTACTTGCGCTGCCTCTCCAGCTTACCCAGTTGCGGAAAGTGCTGGGAACACCAAAAAGTATTGGTTCATGGATGGGCTCATGCTGAATCTTCCGTTATTCAGTTGCAGACGTAGGTTTTTTCCACAAGAACATGGTATTAATTACTAATTTGCAGCCGGTACTGGTTGCGCATGTAAATACGTTCCGATGACTCCAACTAATCTTGTCCGTATTGTTGGCACGCATTCCTTTTTCCCAATCATAAAATCACGGCCTTTGCAATCTCCAAAAGATAACAAAGTCGGTAAAAATTGCCCAGCAACAGTCGAATGCTCAGCAAATTATACTCTTGTGGCATTTGATTTGACGACGGCTTCTGTGGTTGGTTAGAATTAGAAGTTCAATGAAAATCATCAAAATTTCAGTTCTCTAGTGGCACCATGTCATTGTCATGTACCACAAAAACCAAAAAGTGGTCCATCGACAAGAAAGTTGACATGCCGGAAGCCGATGTGTTGTACGCGATTTGCGTGGATTTCAGATGAAATTTTTTCGGTTTCTTTGTTTTTTCAAGAATAAACTATTGTTGTCCAAAATGTTCACATTAAATGTTCACATGACATCATATTTTTTGCTTAATGCGAAAGTGCTTCTTCTGAATTAGAATTTCTTAGAATTAACAAGACGAATGTTTCTCTGTCAATCGTTCATTCTTCAGCCCCACAAAAATTACTGTTCAATATACGGAAGGTGTTGAACTTTGAAAACGCTTTTTTAGTACTTCTAGTCAATATATCAAACACGAAAAGTAGTTTAAACTATCACTTCCGGAAATACAGCGCCTGAAATTATTGCTGTAAAATTATAAATTCTGATTTAGTTCCCAATTTTTATTTTGGTGTAATTAGTGTGTTTTGAAATTTGGTAAAAATGAACATTTGTATGAACTGTCGTAAGGTTTGACGCATGGTACGCAGACACTACAACTAACACGCTCACGCGAAAATGCACAGATTTGCTCAGAAAATGCACAGATTAAAGCGCTATTTCATATCCATGTCGTTCATCAGTAGCTGCTGAAACAGTATATCTATAATATAAAATATCAATTTTTCATCTTATGACCTCTATTCAGATTATCAACAGTTCAAACTACCCTCTCACAACAATCATCCAATAAAAAATTCAAATCCCAAAACCGTGGCTTCATCCATATTCATTATTCCCAATTTTCGCATATAACCAACAGATATCCCTCTGTTTTCCAGTAGTTTTGACTTCCTCTTGAAACAGGAATGTCGAAAATATTGCTTCTACTGCTATGTACAATTCTTCTATCCAATGTCACCAATGGTTGTCTTGTCGTGGTATCAAAGAATCCAGATCTTGGAAACTGTAAATGCAATGTGAATTTGTTCAAACAAGAAGATATCAAGAATAACAAATGGGGAAGTTATTTGGGAAATCAAAAAGTATGGGATCCAATTGTGACAAGTACGGGTTGTGACAATGATAAGTTCGGTACGCTGAAGGTGACTTGTAAGCCGGTAGATGGAGTGTCTTCGTTTGTGACTGTGATGTTCAGAAGTAACGGAATTCCATTATATGTGAGTTTTTGGGAAGGGGAAATTGTGGAAAATTGAAGGTTGAGATTCTAAAATGACTTTACTCATTGATTTTTATTAAAACTCAAAAAAAGAAACAATGCGATTTCAAAAACATAAATTTAAATTTGAAAATATACAAAATTTTGCGCTGAATCCAAATATCATAACGAAAACGCTTGAAAATGGCCCGAAACCTCAAAAAATGCAAAAAATTCGGGTAATAACCAGAAGTTCTCTTGGGTGGCCGTGGTCGTGGCCGAGTTTTCTCTAGAATGGGCGGAGTTAACCCGTAAGGGGTCCTGAACACAATTATACTGTGAATAATTGCCAAAAACCTGGCTCCGCCCACTTTGGAGAAACTTAGGCCACGGCAACCCAAGACAATTTTTGGCTTTTTGGTCCAGTTTGAAGCGGATTTCTGGAAATACTGGATTCATTTTTCATCTTCGTACTGAAATTTTATAGAATTCGCTTAAACATGTTTTCTGCCTAAAAAACGAGTCCAAACGGACCATTTTGAAACGAGTTATGAGCGTTTGAAGTTTTCGTGAGAGAGACGTAGAGAAAGAAGACACTCTCGTTGTGGAAGAGACGCAGAGAAACGAGACAGTGTCTGCGTCTCTCACGAAAACTTCAAACGCTCATAACTCGCTTCAAAATGGTCCGTTTTGACCCTTCAAATTCTTTTCTACGGTTTTTAAAAGACTTTTTTGAAGTAGGATTTCAGTCACTTTGAAGGTTCATCGAGAAAATCGGTTTTCAAATCGCGAACTTACTTTTTTTTTCAAAAAGTGTAGAATTTTTTCATTATTCGAAAGCGTTTTTTTCGTTATAATTTTTGGAATCAGCCCAAAATTTTGTATTTTTAGAGCAAATTCCTGTGTACTATTCTCGAAACAAAACTATTTCCAGATCAACCGTGTTATCAATGGCCAATCCACCTACCTCCCTCAACCAAGAAATCTGCCAGAAATGGATTGCCGTGAAACTGAAGACGGTTCCTACCAATGGTTCTATTTTGGTTCCCCAATCCAAGATCTTTCACTTTCTTGTATTGCCGATGAAGACAGTTGTAAATGTCCAACAACTGCATTTGGTGGATTAGTTTCTGCTGATAATAGAGCATCTGGAAGTGTCGATAGATGTGGATACTTCAATGCAAGCTGTACTCGAAGGGCCCAGGAGGGCACAAGTATCCCATTTTTATTCTCCGATGAGACTTTTGCGATTCAAAGTGGATCTGCTTCGAATGTCAGTCAATTCGATGAGTATTTGTGTTTAAAAGAGGATGATGGAGGATTCAATTGGTATTTTTCGAATCTTCGTATTACGAATCCAAGTGTCGATTGTCGATCGGATCTTGAGATTTATGGAGAAATCCCAGTTGATCGAAATTGTGGAATTTTCAAAACTATTGAAAGTGTTGATGATTTCGAATGGTATCATCGAATTGGAGATTATGATAAAGCGACATTCGGAAGGAATTCGGGACCACTTGAACGCGAATTTTCTTTGGTTTGTGATGTTGGATTTACGCCTGTGGTTTTCAGTGAGAATAATGATCCGATTGAGGTGAGTCAGAAGTTTTGTATTTCTGGAATTGTGAGATAAAATATGAGGCCTTGTGATTTTAAATTAGGACATTAGTAATTTGTACTCAATTTGCATAGTAATTACGAAAATAACAACATTTTTTTCATAGAAATCGATAAAAATCGAGAAAATCGATTTTCCAATTTTGAACCTAAATTTTCTCTAACCTACTTTAAATATGTAAATTTAAGACTCTCGTTGTCGAAAAGACGCAGAGAAACGAGACAATGCCTGCGTCTCACTCAAAAATTCAAACGCTCATAACTCGCTTCAAAATGGTCCGTTTTGACTCGTTTTTGCGGTAGAAAACAAAAATTCTAAATTTCTGTACAAAAAACATTTTTTCCAGGTGACCAAATACGACGGTGTCTTCTGTACCAGTCATCCCATGGACGCAAATCTAAAAATGTGGTTTGCCAATGGAACTCGTCTCATCAATCCAGCAAGTGCATGTGCTAAATTAGTCCTTCCACCAGAAACGGTTCCAATGAACGGATGTGAATGTCCACAAATCAAATACACAGATCCTTCGAAAATCATTCAAATGGCAGATCATTCGAATTGGTTGGCACGGAAACCAACGGTTTACCCGACTGTTAGTGTAACCAAGGATTGTGAAGTTTCGTTCAATGCTGCTGAAATTGGACAAGTGGATTTCGATTTCATGTTGTTTAGAGACGAAGCTCCGCCCATTTTTGTGAGTTTAACTAGCCGCAACAATAGTATTACTGTCGTTAGGGCCACTTGTTTCAAGGTATCTCAATGTAATCAACCAGGGGAAAAAAAAAACTTCTGCTAATATAAAATTTTTTTGAAACAGTAGAACAATCCAAATTGAAGTGGAATTTGGAAACCAGAATTTACATTTTCATTCACTCTGAAGAACGGTCAAAAATTTTTTTTGATTGTTTTCAATAGCGCAGACAGACGATTTCGAAACCCTGAGCCTTCTAAAAAAATTTCTTGCAATACTTCCAAAAAAATAATGTTTCCGAAAATCTTTTTAAATTTGATAAATTTTCTTGGAACTTGATCTCATTAATCTTTGCAACGACTATTTTTCAAAAGTTGAAAACTTGGCTCCGCGACATTTCGAAAGTGCGACGTTTCGAAAGTACGAAATTTCGAAAATATGGCATTTCGAAAGCGCGACATTTCGCAATTGCGACGTTTCGAAAGCGCGACATTTCGAAAGTGTGACGTTTCGAAAGAGTGAAAAAATGGTTGCTTTCAAAATTTCACACCTGCGAAACGGCACACTTTCGAAATGATGAGCTTTCCCAACAAATTCCCAATTCCAGATGCGCCGCTTCCTGGAAAACGACACTAAGCCCGAAGAAGTGATTCTTTCCAATTTGCAATGCAAAAAAATCAATACTACATTTTCCCAATGGCAGTACGGTAACTCGAAAATCACCGACAAGACACTCTACGTAACTGCACAAATCAATAATCCATCTTCAAATTGTAATTGTCCCACATTCTCGGCGGGCGGTGGAATAACAATGAACAAAGTTAATGGGTCATGTGATATTCGGAAATTCGATTGTGTTTGGCCGAAATTTGGTGTCAATGTGGCATTTAGACCGCTGGGAGGCCCAGAGTCGGTTATGGAGGATATTGAGCTCGTTGTAAGTTTCGGGGACTTTCTGGGGTTCAGTTGACCGGTTGTTCTAAGAAAGCCTGCCTAAAATTCAGCAAAGCTATATTTATGAATTTTATACCATTTTGTAGATCTCATCAAGCTCTACATTTTGATATGAAATTTGACCAGAAAATCGCAATTTTAAGCAAAGAAAATTGAGCTGAAACTGTTGGCAATTTTGTCGGGCCAACTAGAAGCTGACACTTCGACGGATTCTAGCTGAAAATCCTGAATTTGAAAAATATCACAATTTGGACGACAATATATTTCTTGTTGATAAAATAATAGTTTGAGTTAAATGAAAGTGCAGTTGTGAAAGTATTGAATGGGACCTTAGTACATCTTTAAGCAAAGAAAATCCAACTTATTTTTCCAGAACGGCATGAACAATAGTATTACTCTCATTGGACTCACTTGTTTCAATTCTGACTGGTATCTCAATGGACAAAAGATCACAAACCCATCAGCTACCTGCTCGGAAATTAATGGAAACAGACTCCCGCCTCAATGTCCATGTCTACTACCTGAAGTCTTCATGTTTTCGAGTCCAGAAAAAAACAAGGACATCTTCTGGGAAAGATTCAGTTTCTTGTACCCGAAATCTGAAAAATTCAAGAATAGAGAACCGAGATCTATTGGATATGGTGATAGTTCTGATGATCCATGTCAATTCGATATGGTTTGTGGTGAAGGAGATGACACTTTTGTGGTGTTTGGTATGAATGTGGAGCCAATGATTGTAAGTATATTGTCAATTCAAAATAGATCACAAGGAGAAATTTGATCTATTTTATTTGTAAACAAATTTTTAGGCTCCGCCCACTGTTGAAAATTGTGTTGTTGTTTACAATTTTCTGCGTGGGAAACTGTTGTGGGCGGAGCCTAAAAAGTTGTTAACAAATAAAATTTTCAAAATTTTTCTTTGCGATTCATTCTGAAGAGACAATAGCGAAATTTTTATGTCCTTTTGTAGATCTTATTAAGATCTACATTTTGATATTACTTTCTTTTAAAAATACCTACTTTGAATGAAGATAATTCCTTTCAAACTTTCAGTTCCCCGCTGGTAAAAAACCCATCATGCGTTGCGTCGCTCCTCCATTAGCCGGATCTCTTCAAACCGAAACATATTGGTGGATCGACAACACAATGGTAACCAAGCCTCAACTTGCTTGTTTCGAAAGAATCGCTGAAATCGATGAGCCTGAAATCGAAATGAACGGATGCAAATGCCCACAGGTCACTTTCATAGATCAGGATGGAGTGAAAAATATGGGACGTTTGTCGTCATGGTTAGGAGGAAAGGAGACGTTGAAGCCGAAGATTACGGTGTCAAGGGATTGTGAGATTTTGATCGATAAGACGAATTTGACATTGAAGGATCATAATATTGTCATGTTCAGGAAAGATGCTGCACCGCTTTATGTGAGTTTCTCAATTTTAAGAAATTTGCTGTATAAATATGGAAAGTTCTGCGCTGACTTCGAATATCTTATCGGAATCGCTCAAAAACTGCTTTAAAATGTCAAAAAACGGCTACAAACGGGACCAAGATATCCAAATGTCGCCTTGAGTGGCAGTGGCCGAGTTTTCTCCACAGTAGGCGGAACCAGCTAATGAACGCTTTTTGTCAATCAATCACAGGATAATTGAGTTTACGAGAACTTATCGTTGGCTCCATTTTGAGAAAATTTGACCACGGCCACCCATGGAAACTTCTGGCTACTTCTGGCTTCCGTCGATTTTGAAGCCGTTTTTCTTACTAATACAAACAGTTTTGATCATTTTCGTTATGATATTCGGAATCAGCGGAAAATTTCTTATATCTTGAAGCAAAAGTTTGCCCGCAATATAACCTAACCTTCCCCAGATGCGCCGCTTCCTGACATCCGACCCCGTTCAAGTCACCTTAAACGATCTTGTCTGTAATCAAGAATCCAGTAACCCATACTGGGAATACAACGGAAATTTCGTATCCAGCGACCCTATCTACCTTACTGTACAATTAAACACTGGCTCCTGTTCTTGCAATCCAATAGGAAATAAAACTTCTATTGCAATTGCGGAACATGGCGGAGTTTGTGATTACATGCAGATGACATGTCCGAAATCAGAAGAAAGCATTACTCTCATCTATAATATCACTGAGAGCGAGGAAAATTATTTTTATAATTATTTCGTGAGTTTGAAGAATTTAGCATACTTTACTATACTATATTACAGGATTTGTTCGCATCTGAACTCCTTGTTACCGGCCCTGTGTGCGTCGACAGTCACTGGTATTTTAATGGACAGCCAATGCTTAGTCCGCTAGTAGAATGTGGCATTACTGGTGTTTGGGGTGACGAACCCAAAGAATTCAGTATGTCATTAAACAGAAGCTTCGACCAAACTTCAAAAAATTTCAGTCGATGCATGCCGCTGTTTCCATGTTGTTCAGTTCCGCCCTGAGAATTGGGAAGAAGTGATAGAGTATGGAATGTTAGAAACGTATCTTGATATACTTGATAAAAACCGTACTCTTCTCAATCGTATCAGAACCAGTACGTTGGGTATTGGAGAGTATTTGCTGCCGACGTGTGAATACTCTTTTGTCTGTCCCGATGATAGCGATACTGTTGTTTTGAGTTTGGAGAGTGATCCGAAAATTGTGAGTTTATGTTGAAGGGTGGTATAACGCCCCAAAAACATTGCTAAAATTTCGTCATAGTTGGGCTTGAACCTGTGCGCGCTCGGCTGTTGATACCGCGCCGCTAATGAACAGCGCTGTAGACAATTTGTCGTCCGGTCCGGTCCCTCTTCCGTCCGTCCGAAATTTGTCCGGTAAATGTTTTTTTGTACGCAGTTTCGCGTCGGTGTGTTGTACAACTTTCTTTTTACTGACGACAAATTAGTTTTTCGTTGAATTTTTTTTGAGTTTACTGTTTTCAAAAGTTAGTTTGTCCGATTTTTTTTTCGTTCGAATGGAAGCGTTATTTTTTCAACAGAAATTGTCCAAATACATTATGCACAGTCTCAGTGAATGTCAGTCCTGACTGATTTTTTTGTGGCTTCGCGTCAGCGATAAAATTTCGGCGCGAAATGTCACATTTGTTGTATTTCGCGATGAAATTTGTTGAAAATCGTTCAAAAAACAAGTAAAATTGAAATTTTACCTGAAAACTACGGTATGTTCCTCTCAATTAATTTTTTTTCGTTGTGCGGTATCGCTGGCGCGAAACCCGAAAAATTAAACCAGGACTGACATTCACTGAGACTGATAAAATAATTACTTTTAGGTAGTTAGTGTATTCATTAGAAGCTCTAAACAATATTACATATTTAAAACAGATAATTTGTTTCAGTTCCCAGCCGGAGAAATTCCCGATATAAAATGTCTTGATCCTCCACTTGCAAATACTCAAACGACGAACAATTTTTGGTGGAGCGTTGGTAATATGATGTCTCAAGTGTTCGTAACGTGCTTGAAGGCAATCAACAAGTTTCCAATTGAAATGAACGGATGTCAATGTCCACCAATCGAACACATCGATCAAAATGGGATCGCAAAAATGCCAGAGTCGTCTTATTTGAACAATCGAAAAACTTTCCGTCCAGAAGTTACAGTAAGCTCAACATGTGAAGTGACAATGGATGTTGGCTCGATGACGATTGACAAATTCTTTTTGATGCTGTTCAGAAATGGAAAATCACCAGTTTTTGTAAGTCTTCTTACAGTTTCAATAGGTCCGCCTCTCGCTACCCGCCCGGTACTTTTGTGTTCACAGGCAATGAACACAATCTTACAACAATTTTAGTTGTGTTTTCTTGAAAAACACGATTTTCTGCAGAAAATAAAGCGAAAAACCGAACCGTCGGCAACTTGTCAGCAAACACAAAGTTACCGGGAGGCTCCCGCTTGCTACCCGCCCGCCACATTCAATCTGATCGATTTTTTCAGATGCGTCGATTTTACACTAAATCTGAAAGAGAACAACCGATTCAACTAACCGATCTAGTTTGCAAACAAGTCCTCGGAGTCTACCAATGGCATTACAACGATTTGAAATTGACTGATTCCACCCTTTATGTCGCTCTTCAAAGTAATCAAGAAATGTGTGGATGTCCGGATATTGAAGTGGACTCGGGGAAGATTGAAGTGACGAAAAATGAAGAGAGATGTGATGTTTTGAATCTGGGATGTAAGAATAGCGCACCTTCGGAAGGAGCAAGGCTAGTCGATAATACACGTACGGCTGTTCAGACACTTATGGTTAGTTTTAAGGGTGGTAGAATAGCTTTAAAAAAAAGATTTGCTGGGGAGCTAAAGGTGGGCTCAAACTTGTGGGCGCGCGACTAGGGGTATATGCTGCGGCATGCGGGTATAATAGGAACACCGACCGAGGCCGTATATAAGGCGGCATGAAAATAGTCCCGATTTTGTCCCCCGTTTTGCAAGCTGACCCTTGCTTTTAAGGAAAAATAGTTACTGTTTTGATGAATTTCCGAAAGTGAAATAATGAGTGCAACTATGATTGCTGAGCGGCTAAGGTATTCCGGATATCTAGAAAACTATACTGACATTTTCAGCAAAGTTCCTCCCACTCGATAAGCATGATTAGTGCAACATGTGTCAATGCTCAATGGATGTACAATGGACAACCATTAACGAATCCAAAACTGACATGTGGAGATTGGCTTGGTGGAGACTTGGATTTCGGAGATTACGGTAAGTGTCGGCGCAGCAGTTTTCAGTGGAAATTGCGGGGAATTCTGTGCAGTTGTAGCGTCTGCGTACTATGCGTCGAACCTTACGACAGTTAGGATCTGTTTTCGGATCAACCAAAATAGAAAATTTGGCATACCAAAATTTTTTTGAGCGTTTTCATTGTGGCATTCGGAATCAGCATTTTTTGCATTGAACAAACCATTTGAAAAGCGTTAATCAGTTAACTCCGCATACTTTGAAGAAATTTCGACCACGTCCACCCAAAACAATTTCCGGTTTTTTCTCCAATTTAAGGCAGATTTTCGGGGTGTTAGACCTATTTTTCAGCGTTTTCGTTATGATGTTTGGAATCAGCGCCAAATGTCGCATCTTTTATTGCAAAAAAATGTTTGCCCGGAACCCACATCCAAAAAATCGAAGGCAACTTCTGTGCCGCCTAATATATGCACCATGTTAGCGCGTAAGTGTGCAAACAGAATTTAAATGACTGTTTTTATACTCAACTCAAAAAATATCAAAATTGAGATTTAATTGTGATTCGAAATTCGTATGAAACCGAAAATATTGTAAAATTTCTGTTTTCAGGCTCCAAATGTCCCTGCTCCAAAATCCCGATTCATCAATCTCAACCTACAAGCAACACTGATTTCTGGGAACAATTCTCATTCAACTATGATCCGTCTGAAGACTATCTTCATAAACAAACAATCGAGGGAGATCTTGTCTACAATATCGATGAGTGTTCCATAAGATACACATGCCGGAAATATGATCAAGAATTGGTCATTTTCCGTTTGAATGGAGATCCAATGGTTTATACATCGGGACAAACTCCAGATGTCAAATGTGTCAAACAGCCATCAGCGGGTGCCTTGAACTCGGAAAATGTTTGGTGGATTGATGATGAAATAGTGAATGCACCAACATTTGCATGTTATCAAAGAGGCGGATGTAAATGTCCACGAATTCATGATGCAATCAAGGGCAGAGTCGGAGTATTGCCGAATTCGAAATATTTGGAACATCGGGAAACGTTCTCGGCTAGACTGGAAGTCACTGATTCATGTGAAGTTTCTGTGGATATATCGAAGAGTACTGTAGACAACTTCTTTTTGTTGTTCCTCAGATATCCACAGAATCCGCTTTTCGTGAGTTTTTTTTGTGTTTTTAAACCATATTTTCTCTAACGCATCTCAAAAAATGTAACAAATTTGGCTGGTTCAAGTGCGCCTAACCTTGCCGCTAGAGAATGATCTCTCAATTCCACTATTTTTCATAACAAAACTCGAAAAAACCGCATTTAAAATCGCGAACTTACATTTTTTCTGACCTCTATTAAAACACGTATAATTTTTCGCTGATTCGAATGCACCTAATATCGCTGCTCAAAACGCACTTTGAAGCGAGTTATGAGCGTTTGAAGTTGTCGTGAGAGAGAGAGACGCAGAGAAAGCAGACACTCTCGTTGTCGAAGAGACACAGAGAAACGAGACAGTGTCTGCGTCTCTCACGGAAACCTCAAACGCTCATAACTCACTTCAAAATACGTTTTGAGCAGCTAAGTAAGGTGCATTCGAATCAGGAAAAAATTCTGCGTTTTTTGAAATAGGTTAGAAAAAAATTTAAGTTCGTGATTTGAAAGTTGGTTTTTTCGAGTTGTGCCGATTTTTATGAAAGTATTGTAATTCAAATACTTTTCAGTTCCGTCGTTTTTCTCGAACTCATAACAAGAATGAACTTCATCGATTGGATGATTTAAAGTGTGTCCAAAACGGCGATAAGTACACGTGGCACCATGGAACTGTGGAAATTGCCGAATTCGTCGAGATGACACTTTTGAGTGATGAAGAATGTGGATGTGCAGATTTTGACATCGGAGATGGATCAGAAATTACAAAAAATGAGGAATCTTGTAATGTCATGAGAATTAAGGCTCCAAATGAGACGTGGTATTCCTGTATAGCTAGTGAAAATCTTTATGTAAGTTGAAGCTGGGCACGGCATCCTCGATTGAAACTACGTTCCATGACTGCTTTCTTATCTATGGCATAAAAAAGAAGCAATTCTTTTCAAAAATGAGCAAAATTAACACTGAAAAATACGTGTTTTAGGTCACAACTTAAAAACAAAAAATTAATTCAAAAATCGGCTCGCACCAGGTTGTTCAGAATTTTTTGGCTTTCTCAGATTATAAAAAACGTTTTTCAACTCTCAACACCAGTATAGATATATCGCAGTGAAGTTTTGTACTGAAAATGTTGAAAAACAAGGGTTTTTGGACCTTAAAAGTTTTTGAGGGCCTATTTAAAATATCGGCTTGCCCCAAGTTGTTTAGAATGTTTTTGGCTTTCTTATATAATAAAAAATGTTTCTGACTATTCACTACCGACTGATATATATATATATATATCTGTATTTTTTTAATGTCGAAAATGTTTAAAAAGTGGTGTGGTTCCTGAAATTCAGTTCAAACCGTTCATAGCTTGCGAGGATTATCTTCGATTTTGAATTCACGAGAAAATTATATAAAGTTTAAATTTTTGAATTTCCATTCGAGGATACCGTGCTGGGGGAAATTTTACCAGAAAGATTATTGTCATTCCAGATAGAGCATCTACCATGGGACGTAACAATCGCTGAACTCACTTGTGTTAATAAGACCTGGTATTACAATAACGTGGCACTAATAAACCCTCAGAGTGTTTACTGCTGTACGTAACAATTAGAAGGCCACCCGAAAATCTGCTAATAACTGTCAAGTTATTAGAAGATTTTCGGGTGGACTTACACCTATAATACGTACTGTATTTACCAGCTCCCTTCAAATTGTTGGATGCGGATAATTGCAAGTGTGAACCCCCTTACAAGAGGGAAAATTCTTCTTTCACTTTCGATAAGGACACTTGCAAGCTGAACTTAACCTGCCCGGAAGGAAAAAGTGTTTTCGTCAGTGATTTGTTTTATGCACTAAAGAATTTCACTGTAAGTTTCTAAAAGTTTGAAATGACGAAGTTTCCGATTGTTTTCAGTTCCCTCCTGGCACCCCAATCGACGTTCAGTGTGCTCAGCAACCGGCTACTTCCGCGTTTAGTGCACTTCATGATATGCAATATTGGCTCAATGGAGAGTATTTCCCCCATTTTAGAGTGCAATGTATTTGATGAATTTTTGAAATTTTCGGTTTCAAATGAATATTTTCTCTAGATTTGTTTGTTTGGAAAAGTTCGTAGCCGCGTTCTTTAAATTGAGATACTAAATGCACCTTTTTTCAGAGCAAAATTTCAGTCACTTCCAGGAATCTTAGCAGTTAGCCACATAGCACATTCGAAAGTCCGTCTTCAAAACTATCAATGAGATAATTTAGGAAAAATTCTATGACGGTTTTTGAAAAATACCCCCTTGTAAATAACGCAATTTTTTAAAATTGCGTTATTTACAAGGGGACCTTTTTCATAACCTTTTTCAAGTTTAAAAACATGACCAAGTCCAAAAAATGAAAGCAAAAACATCAGCCCAATGCGGGGCTCGAACCCGCGACAACCAGATTAAGAGTCTGGTGCTCTACCGACTGAGCTAACCGGGCGGCGAGGGAAGGTGGAGGGGAGGGCGTATAAGAAAGAGGTGGAGGAGGGCAGCGAGAGTCGAGGAGGGAGGGGGTCGTGAATTGGTGGAAATGAGTTGAAGATGATGGGATGGAGTTTGAAGAAGGGAAAGATTAAAGTTTTTTCGATCCGAAATTCGTAAAGTATTTCGGTTTAGATTTTTTGCAAAAAATACCTTGTCAACTTGATTATGTAAATTTCTACGTGACTCGAAAAAAATCCACTTGTCCAATTTTTCATCACCAAAATAATTCCACGACTTCACACTATCCAACACATATTTTTTTTGCTCATTTTTCCTGTTCTAGACCCCTTTGGATCGCCCGTGATGGAGATAGAGCTTGAAGAAGTGTTCCCTCCGAAGGAAACAGAAGACGTCACGACTTCTGAGAATCCGGAGAACCCTGAGAAACCAAAAAAGTCAAAGAAAAGAAAGATCAAGTCGTTTCCCTTGGCATAGTGAGTTTTCGGGGCACAGTTGAAGTTGAGGGGGACACTATTTTTTAAAAAAAATTTTCTGGTTATTTTAAATACGTATTCGGAACTACTTTTCTTGAAATAGTAAGATTTCAATTTCAGCTGGACCATTGAGCCATCTCTGGAGCAATTGGAGGCTGAAATCGATGCGGCTGTTTTGTTGGCATGGAAGGCTCAAAATAAGGAACAAGCCAAGAAATGGAGATCAGAAGTTGCTAAAAAAGAAAAGATAAAACTGGCTAAAGAAGAGGAAGAGAAGAAGAAAAAGGAGGAGGAAAGGGACAAGAAGGAGAAGAAAAATTCCATTGAAAAGTCTCTGAAACTGAAAAAGTTGAGATCCGAAGATTCAGAAGCAACGAAACAGGAGAAACTGAAAAAGTTGAAAGCGTGTAAAGCGAGACTCATGGAGAAGAGAAGATTGAAGAAATTAGAAGACGAAAAGAAATGGAAAAAAGAGAGGGAGGAGTTGTTGAAGAAGTATGAATGAACTTGTTGATAATGATAAACTTTTATTTTGATTTTTCTTGTCGTACCAACTGTCAATTGCAATTTGCCCTCCTCCTCTTGCGACGACTCTCGCTGTCTCCCTTTTCTTATACGCCCTCCCCTCCACCTCCTCTCGCCGCCCGGTTAGCTCAGTCGGTAGAGCACCAGACTCTTAATCTGGTTGTCGCGGGTTCGAGCCCCGCATTGGGCTGATGTTTTTCGCTTTCTTTGTCTGACTTGGTTTTGTGGGAGAAAAGGATTTTTTACTTTTGAATGTAGTTTTTCGACCAAAGTGAGGAAGAGCTATTAGTAGAAAGTGAACTTGTTGAATTTTGAAAGATTTTTGAAACAGTAAAACTTTTCATCTCAAATCGGCTTTTTCGGGATCGTTGAAGTTAGTGTATCATTTAATTGTATTATTACAAATTTTTATTATATTGAAGGATTTTCAGCATGCACTATCAAAACAGTGCCATTAGAATATATTTCTATGGGATTTTTAAAAATCAAAACCTCATATAAAGCTCATACTCTCGTTCCATAGATCTCTACTTCCATTCTTTAGCTTTCAAAATCCGCCACCAGAAAAATTAAACTTCTAACAAAAATCTATGGTCATCTCCATTCTTCCACCTCTCCGTTTTTCCGTCGCACTTCCCTTCGTTTCCTCTCCTCTTTCCCCCTTCCCTCTCTCGTCTCCCCGCGCTTATCACAGCCCTCCGGCGCCGTCACTCCCGTGCCGTCGATAGCTCAGTTGGTAGAGCGGAGGACTGTAGAGTCAGTGGGTATCCTTAGGTCGCTGGTTCGAATCCGGCTCGACGGATTTCTTTTTTGCTTTTGTTTTTATGAATTCTTTTGAGTTGAGAACTCAGAAATTTTGAAAGGAATGACTTCATTGTCTTTGACGAGTAAAAGTGTCCTCGATTTTATCGGACTGGTTTTGATAAATGGAGAAGGGTAATTATAATTATTTAGAAATATGTAAAAAAAATTTTTAGAAATAAAAAAAAGGAATCAGAAGCTCATACAGTAACAAGGTCATGACATTTGAATGATTGGTTGCGAAACGTCACAGTTACAGAGTGTCCATTCCCAAGTCAGATTATAGTGACTGTCATACCATTAGAATTCGACAAAACTTTCCTTCGTTTCTGAAAATTTTTCAACTTTTTTCAAATAAAATTTTTTTCTCGAAATTACCATTTTCCACTTCTCAAAGAACACCATCTTTTTGACAACGCCTCGATACTGAGACGACATAAAAAAGCAAATAAAACAGTGAATAATTGAGTTAGTGATTAGAACGATGCTCGCCAAGTACTGGAACATATCCGATAGTTTTCTGGAAATTTTGAATCTAGTTTTGTCCACGAGGAGTACAAAACGAACATTGCAATTGTATTTTTGACAGCTGTTTTTGTATCTTTAAAGCTCAGAACATGAATAGTTGAGTAACCAAGTTCAGCGATGAAAAACGATATTGCCATTGTTAAAACGAGCCATGATGTGTTATCGGATCTAAACATTAGCTATTCAAATTTGTCCGGCTCCCGGTATTTTTGTGTTTGCAGAAAATGTACACAATTTTACGACAGTACACGGCACCCTGAAATGGAAATACGTTTCACGGCTGCTTACGTGTCTAGGGCATCTCAACTTTTTGAAATTAGCACTGGAAAAAGTGGATTTTCAGCTATTAGTTAATTCAAAAAAATAAATTCAAAAATCGGCTGAGATTAAAATGTTCAGAGTTTTCCGAGCTACCTTCTGGTGTAAAATTGTATCAGTACGTCTAATGTCAACTGAGTTATTTCAGCTTGAAATTTCGGCAAAAAATGTACTGAAAATTAATACTTTTCGACCTAAAAAATTTTAAAGGCCCTAATTCAAAAATCGGCTGAGATTAAGTTGTAGTCCTATGTGAGACCTACAAATTGACATATAGAACTGGTAATCTGGGTCAACCCGAGTTGAGTTATTTCAGCTTGAAGATTTTGAGTCAACATATCTCTAGTTGCAAAAAAGCAAATATGGGCAATTTTGGGTTCAAAATGATCACAAGAACATGATTAAAATTTTGAAATTTTTGGTATTGTGCTACGACTGGCATTTTTTCTGATATCTAGGTTTCAAGTCAGTGTAGATTGAACGATTCCCTAAATTCAAAGTTCACGGAGAAAATATAAATTTCGAATTTCCATTTGAGGACGCCGTGCAGTATTGTTTTCTTGAGAAAAATGTGCGATTTTTTGTAAAAAAGTTAGCGGGCTCCCTTTTGCTTATGGAAATCTGCAAATTTTTTAAAATTTTCACTCACTTCTTCGAACTCAAATTCTTCCGTCTTCTTTTCACAACCTGTAGAGCAACAACGAGTATTACAGTAACCAACATGTACATAAAAATCAATACTACTAAACCATATCCCTCGAAATAGACTTGCCAGCTACCAATGTTTTTACCGGAGTAGACCAAGTAACACGATCTGAAAAAAACACCTCCTATTTCGCAACAGTGCTATTTTGCCAACCGGGACTGGGCGGCAATTCGAATAACTTTTTTTCAGGGGGATCGGGTAAAAATACGGTCAACAGAAAATATGTTTCTTATTAAAAAAGCTATCGATTGGTGGAAAAATCGTCTAATTTCCTTCAAAACCAACAAAGTTACGTCTTGTGTTGCCGAAAAGTTGCCGATTTTGGCATTTTCAACCACTTTTCGGCAACAGAAGGCGTAGTTCTGTTAATTTTCAAGGAAATTAGACGGTTTTTTAAACCATACGATAGCTTTTTCAATAAGGAACATTTCTTCTGTTGACCATATTTTTACCCGAGTCCCTTGAAAAAAGTTACTCACATTTGAATAAGTTGCCGAAATTTGTTGCCGCCCAGCCCTGTTGCCAACTACCGTAACCACAGTGGTCTGAGCCTGGCGGTATGAAAATGCGCTCGCTGGAGAAGCATTTCGACGCGAAATCCGCACATTTATTTTGAAAATGTTATCTTATTCTCGCACTAAATTATTATCCAAATTTCCCAAGCTTCATCGCGCTCCATTGCGAATTCTAGAAAATTCAAAATTTTGCGCTTTCCCGCTTACTTTTTCCTTATGTAGGTTACGTCAAATTGAATAATTTTGTTGAGTTTGAGGTTTCGACGTGACCTAAAAGAGAAAAAAAGTGAGAGGGAAAGCTCAAAATTTCGCATTTCACCAATTTCGCAATGGAGCGCGGTGAAACTTGGAAAATTTGGATAATAAGTCGAGAATTTTTCTAACGCAAAAAAATCAGGAGAGCGCGTTTGCATAACCCTAGCGTTCGGCAACTACCGTAACCAAACTCACTTTCCACCCATGTTCTTCACTTCATAGTTACGAAAATAGTAAAAACACATTACCAATGTTGTCATATAAGTTGTCAAAACAATGAGAACTCCAGTCCAAGCCCTTGTCAAAATAACGGATAATCGACTCATCGGGAACGAAATAGACAATGTTCTAATAAGCGCCATTAGCAAGGTTTGCAAAGCTGTCGTAAGTTTTCCAAACTTTGTTACCGCCTGTGATGACAACTCAATGAACGTGAACCAAAACTGTTTGCGAGTCCCACACTGATTTTTGTATCCAAATAGTCTGGCACTATTACAAAAGTACCTTTCAGAAATACCAGAGCAAAATATGAAAATATCCGATAGGCAAATACCTATCATTAAAATGAAGATAACCCCTGTTCTTAATTCCTTTTTAGTTAGAACCCGTAGATGAATAAGGCCGAAAAATAGTCCAAGATAACAGAAAATATGGTCTATTTTTTCGGTGGATTGTTTGAACGTCTCCAGAGTATCATTGTCAAAGACATAATCATTCCAGAATAGCCACGGCTCAGGGTGCGCTTGATTCTCATGGAGCATGTAGTCCGGCGTCATTTTTTGTAAGTTATTAGAAGAAACTCGTCTTTATAAGCAACTTGAATTCGTCATTAGAAACATCAAGCTCAAAAATATGCATCATTTTTGAGGTTGCATAATATCGAAAGATCAAGAAGAGAAAGTTTATTTTCCACTTTTTTGAAGTTTGAACATAATCTTTATGTCATTATTTATTTGCATCATAGTAATCGGCCAAAGTTTCAAACTATCTTGAGAATTCGCTGGAACAATTTCGATCTTGTTTCAAACGAGAGTTTCTCAAATTCAGCCGATTTTTCCAATTTCTTCGCCTTCTCTACAGTATCCATTGCACGAATACACTTTTCCAAAAGATTTTTCATTCCATGGGAATCTGCAATCCACATCAATTTTTCATTTTTTAGTTTCGAATGCTCCAGAAAATGATGCTCAACGATATGAGGGACAGAAGGCAGGAGGAAGCGATCGGCGAGTTCTAGAAGCTTCTCTTCAGTTCTAGAAGAAGTTTCGTCTAAAAAATAAGAATTCTTTGTGCAAATATTTGCAATAAATTCAGGCTTACCAGTTGGGAACACTTGCACAGGGTAAATAGTGCTCATCAGAAGTGCAAAATCTTCATAAGTAACCTCTTTGATTGGAATTTCGGTCAATTTTCCTTCTTTGAAATTCGACGAGAATAGAGCAGTGAAGAAGTCAGAGTGAAATGATAGGAACTGAAAAAAAAGTTTAAGGATTGCTCATCATAAAATTGCCCACCGCTTTATTAACATGCAACTTCTTCCCCTCAATCACCAGAATCGCATCAGTCTTGGAAGAAGCTGCGAACATCCCATTCTCGGAAATTTTGTGAGTGTATTTTGGAGTCAATCGATACTCGAATGCGACTATAGGAGCAGTCGCTAAATTTTCATTGACAATCGTTTTTTCGATGCTCGAGCAGTTCTCCGTCAATTCGATGTCAAATCGAGCGGTTTCACCTTCTTTCAGAGACGGTCTTTTGGCTACAATATATCCGGATAGTCTATCGACTCCTTTCTTCTTCAATTCATCCCAATTGAAATCCCATTTATATTTAATTGACTTGACATCATTCACAAGTTGACCACTCCAGGTACACGCGACTTTGTCTGATTTCGTATCGAGAACTCCGAATTTCGCAAAAACAATCTTCTTGTCACTACGATATTCGATGACTTCGCCGGACATTGCAAAATAATTATTTTTGTTGAAAATATAATATTATCCAGTGGAAACATGTTTCACGGCTGCTCACGTATCATAAAAAAAGAAACACTTATTTTCAAAAACGGGCAAATCTAGCACTGAAGAATACGTGTTACAGGTCATAACTTAAAAACGAAATATTAATTCAAAATTCGGCTCGCTACAACTTGTTCAGAATTTTTTAGGCTTTCTCAGATAGTATGAACGCTTCTCAACTCTCAACACCAATAGAGTTATATCGCAGTGAAGTTTTGTTCTGAAAATGTTGAAAAATAAGAGGTTTTAGACTTAAAAAGTTTTTGAGGATCTAAATTAAATATCGGCTCGCCACAAATTGTTCAGAGTCAGGATTATTTAGAACTGGGTAGTTTATAGGCACCTTTTTCAAAAATCTGATTGCTTCATTTTGTTCAAAATGTTGTTAGCTATCTTATGAATTACATAAGACCACAAAATTTTATGTGTTTTTGTCCACTACAAGTTGACTTATGACCCATCAAACATGACAAGGAAAAACGGATGAAAAATCAGAACGCCCCGCCCCTCACGAGTGGTATTCCCTACTTATGATGTAGAGAACATTTCTGAATTTTCAACACCAACTGACTATGAGATATATCGCCTATTCAAAAAGACCTTCTCAATTTTCAGAGTGTAGTGTGGAGTCAAATAGTAATCAAATGCAACTAATGGTCCAGTATTGCGATTAACATTGACATGAGTTTTTTCAACGATTGAGCATTCCTCCGTCAATTCTTTTGCATAGAAAACTTAGAATTTTTGAAAAGAACAGCTTCATTTTCTTATTCAGTGGTAATAAGACGAATAAAAGTGTCCTCGAGTGATGATTGAGTGAGCAAGTAGTCCTTTGCGTTTGCCTTCTTGGCCAGTGCCTCAACTTCGCTGTACTTCTCTGACCATTTATCGGACTTCTTTTTGGGGATCTGAAAATGTATTTTTTGGCGTTTCATTTTCAAAAAGGGACTGTTTTACCTCCCAAACAAGAGTGGTAGTCAAACTAGATTCCGGTGTCTTCAAAACCGAACACGGCATTTCTTTCTCGACTCTCTTCACAACTGCATCCCGATCTTTGAGCTGATAGAGAACCAACGTCATCATATAAGTATTTCCATATTGAGATTTCAACGATTGACTTGTTCCCAATGCAATCATTTCTCCTTTTCGAAGAATTCCGATTCGTGTACACAATGCTTCACATTCTTCCATTGAATGAGATGTCAAAACTATGGAACATTTTCCTTGTTCTCTCATTTCATGAATAATATCCCAGATTTCTCGACGGGCTCGAGGGTCGATTCCGGCGGTTGGCTCGTCGAGAATGATGCAATTGGCACGAGACATTAGGGCGATTCCGACGGAGATCTTTCGTTTTTGACCACCACTGGAAAATCAAAATATGATAAAGTTCAGAGAACGAAAAACGAATAAACAGTGAGTTTAGATTTTAGGTTTGAATTTGAAACAGTAAATTATTTCAAAAGTTATGGAAAAATTTCCAAAAAAAAACTTTAGACTACTTTACCTGCAATTTTTAACAAGCTTATTCCCATGTTCCTTCATTCCAACACAATCCAAAACTGTCTCCACTACATCATTAATATCTGGATATCCTTGAAGTTTCGCCATAATCTGAAATCATAAGATGTTCCGAAAATTCGACTTTTGGATTCTCACTCTCAGCGTTTGTCGACACGAAATCTGCTGAAGCATCGCGTCGAATTGTGGACAGTAGCCAATGTGCTGAAATAAAATTAAACATGATAGGGTACTGTATGAAATTTGGATCATGTTATTAAACTACACGATGAAAATTCAAATATCAGAGCGATGTGAAACAGTTTTTTCGAAGTAGAATTCCAGCCACTTTGAATTTATACTCAAATTATCGCTCTACTTCCAGTTTTTACAAAAATAACAATGCTTAACAATAAATCGTTGAAACTCGAGAAAATCGATATTCACATCGCGAACTTACGTTTTTTTTTTCAAACCTATTTCAAAAAATGTAGAATTTTACGCTGATTCGAATGCACCTAATGTCGCTGCTCAAAACGCATTTTCAAGCGAGTTATCCCCTATTCAAAAAAATCGCACGGCAAAATCGACTCGATTTGAATTTCACTTTTCGCGCTTTTCTCAGATCAAATATCGGCCGATCAAAAATGTGCTCTTTTTCGGGCTCTTTGATAAATCTTGTTGAAAATTTCACTCGCCCGTGCTTTAGGATGTATCTCTGAAGAATTCTGTATAAAAAAGTATTCAGAAATTCATCAAAGAGCCCGAAAAAGAGCACATTTTTGATCGGCCGATATTTGATCTGAAAAAGGCGCGAAAAGTGAAATTCAAATCGAGTCGATTTTGCCGTGCGATTTTTTTGAATAGGGGATACGAGCGTTTGAAATTTCAATAAGAGAGACGCAGAGAAAGCAGACACTATCGTTGTCGAAGAGACGCAGAGAAACGAGACAGTGTCTGCGTCTCTCACGGAAACTTCAAACGTTCATAACTCGCTTCAAAATGCTCCGTTTTGGCTCGTTTTTGCGGTAGATATCATTTCTAAAGGACTTTAAAAATTTTCAGTACAAAAATTAAAAATGGTCTGAAATCTTTTTTTTTTTTGGAATTTTTAAATATACTCGCTTTTGCGGTAGAAAACATTTTTACCGACTTTTTTGAAAGTGTCAGTACGAAAATTGAAAATCGTCTAAATTTTTTCTGGGCAGCGATATTTCTCGTTTTTTTTCGAGTTTAACGATTTTCATGCAAAAATATTGCTTTTCGTAATTTTTGAAAAACTCATTTCGGCTACAAAATTTTCTTGTTTTGATGATTCCAATGTACTTACAACAAAGTGAGGTGCTGCTCTATTTAATTCGGTTTGCTAAAACTCACAATATTCTTGGTAATATCCCGTCCCTCAATAGTAACATTTCCTCCCGTCGGCATTGTGAGTCCAGTTATAATATCAAACGTTGTCGTTTTTCCAGCTCCATTTGCTCCGAGCATTCCGAAACATTCCTCATGTCCCACAGAGACGGAGAGGCCGTTGACGGCACGGAATTTCCCAAAATCCTTGATCAAACCCTGGAATTTAGAGGGTCAGAATCCTTCAAAAACGCAAAAAAAAACATTTCGAAAGCGTGACGTCACACTTTCGAAATGTCGCGGATCCAAAAAACTCACATCCACCACAATAACTTTATCCTTTCGATCCACTTTCGGTATCAACGCTTCCTCCTCTTTCACTGCTGAACACGATTCGATTCCCTTCTGAAATCGGAAAATCTAAAATCTTTTCTATCTCTAAAAACCTTACATATTGAACCCTGGATTTCGGTTTCGATTTCCCGTGAGTCATCGAGAAACAAGTTCGGCGAATCGATTTCAGAGTGGTGCAACACAGGATAGAAGTTATTAGAAGGGCGAAAATCAAAATGAACATGAGCTCGATTACTGAAAATTTCAAGTTTTAAGTTTTCTAGAATTAAAAGGCTCACCCAATGCTTCATAATCCCATGTGTCCGTTATCTTGTCAAAAACTGTAGTCATTCCCGAAAACGGATAGGTGATAGCGGCGATTTTGAGAATACCCATGATGAATCCAAAACTTGGACTGACACCTCGCACTCCGTACTGTAAAATAGAAAAAATTAGCGATAGAGCGCATTTGAGCAAAATTGTTTACCTTGACTCCTGTCTTTTGACTATCCGATCCATCTGTGCCAAGTGTGAAGAACAAAATGGCGCCACCAAAGTAAGTGATAATGAAGAACATGTAAAGGAGGAAGGATCCTTTTGTGGGAGAGTTGATCAGATTTGAGGTCAAATAAACGACAGGAGCCAGGTAAAAAAGAAGGCAGTAGAACAAAAGGATGACTCTGAAAGGTTAGAAAATAGTGAGAAAAGTAGGTTTACAGTCTTTTTTAAAATTTTCATTCGAATAATTGTCACAAAAACAATATTTTTTTTCGTAAAAATCTATATACAGTGGCGAGATGTGGTGAGTGTACCTTTGATTCTCAGTGAATAACTTTGCTCAAACATGTCCGAATGACCTGAAATTTTGCATGTTTATTAACAATATGACTGAGAGTAAAACCTGCAGTTTTTTGAAAATAAAAATTGCTTCAGGGCTCCAGAATCCTTCCTGATGTAGGCATGATTTGAAAGTCCAAGAAATAACTTGTTCTGAGGTTAATGAATTTTTGTAAATTGTTGAAGAAAATATTGGTATTGAATAAAATAAGTAACTCACAAAGTTTGGTTCACTTTGGATTATTGGCTCCGGAGATATGGACGTCAGAGAACCAAATGGCATGCCTGGCACACGGAGCATATCTCGGCTGAAACTGATTGTAGGACCCTCAAATTTTCAGAGAACATGTATTTTTATACAGTGCGCGTCAAAAGTATAGCGCCCCCCTCCATTTTGACGTTATCGAATTTTTTGGACGAAATGGGAAAAATCTGTTAATGCCATTCGATCCAGCGTACTAAAAAACCTGCCCCTGCAAATTTTCAGCTTGGTCGGAATTTGGGTACTTGGACTACCCCCGAAAGATCAGAAACTGGCCGCGTCAAAAGTATAGCGCGTTTTCACTTCCGGTGCTTTGGGTGCCTGTTGTAGGTCCGGAATGATTAACTTCTGATTGTTTTCTGTTTCCTCATCTTATTTTCTCCATGTTCTGTCATTTTGGTGGCGTTCCATCAATTCTCCGATGAGAGACGCGCTCGAATTGATCTTTAGTCCGATCAAAGCGCTGGGAAGACTTCCAAGGGTGAGCAGCAAGGTACGAATCTTGTAAATGTTCTGAATTTTGTTTAGCATTGTTAGCCTGATTCTGTTTCACAACTTTTTCCACCTAGGAAGTTTCCTCGTCATCCCCAGCACGATATTCCACCTCGTCCATTTGACTCCAACATGTCAAAGATCATTAACAGGATGGATCTTCGGCTTCCAGTGTCGGTAAACAATGGGTATTGAGTCCAAAAAACTTTCGACACATTTTTCAACCACCTGGTGATTATTGAGCCAAGTTTGAGCAAGTTTGAACGGCTAGGAATACCCTCGTAGACGGAAACATTTCACTCACTTAGTGACGAGAAAATGCGGTCGGTGCCAGGTCTCTCCAAACTCTTTTTTTGCGGGGATATCAGTGAATTCTGTATGTACCAACTGTAAATCACCACAGATGCTGATCTTACATAATCTTTCCAATTCTCAAGCCTCTCTGACTCAGACCGCATACATTCCTCAAAGTGAGTGAAATGTTTCCGTCTACGAGGGTATTCCTAGCCGTTCAAACTTGCTCAAACTTGGCTCAATAATCACCAGGTGGTTGAAAAATGTGTCGAAAGTTTTTTGGACTCAATACCCATTGTTTACCGACACTGGAAGCCGAAGATCCATCCTGTTAATGATCTTTGACATGTTGGAGTCAAATGGACGAGGTGGAATATCGTGCTGGGGATGACGAGGAAACTTCCTAGGTGGAAAAAGTTGTGAAACAGAATCAGGCTAACAATGCTAAACAAAATTCAGAACATTTACAAGATTCGTACCTTGCTGCTCACCCTTGGAAGTCTTCCCAGCGCTTTGATCGGACTAAAGATCAATTCGAGCGCGTCTCTCATCGGAGAATTGATGGAACGCCACCAAGATGACAGAACATGGAGAAAATAAGATGAGGAAACAGAAAACAATCAGAAGTTAATCATTCCGGACCTACAACAGGCACCCAAAGCACCGGAAGTGAAAACGCGCTATACTTTTGACGCGGCCAGTTTCTGATCTTTCGGGGGTAGTCCAAGTACCCAAATTCCGACCAAGCTGAAAATTTGCAGGGGCAGGTTTTTTAGTACGCTGGATCGAATGGCATTAACAGATTTTTCCCATTTCGTCCAAAAAATTCGATAACGTCAAAATGGAGGGGGGCGCTATACTTTTGACGCGCACTGTATGTATTACAAGATGTCAAAAAGAATTTTTAATTTTGAGCAAAAAATATTTTTTCGATACACTGCCTCCATTTGGTCAGAAGTAGCCCTGTACTTCGCCAAAATATTTTTTGCTCAAAATTAAAAATTCTTTTTGACATCTTGTAATACATATAGAAATACATGTTCTCTGAAAATTTGAGGGTCCTACAATCAGTTTCAGCCGAGATATGCTCAGTGTGCCAGGCATGCCATTTGATGCTCTGACGTCCATATCTCCGGAGCCAATAATCCAAAGTGAACCAAACTTTGTGAGTTACTTATTTTATTCAATACCAATATTTTCTTCAACAAATTACAAAAATTAATTAACCTCAGAAAAAGTTATTTTTTGGACTTTCAAATCACGCCAACATCAGGAAGGATTCTGGAGCCCTGAAGCAATTTTTATTTTCAAAAAACTGCAGGTTTTACTCTCAGTCATATTGTTAATAAACATGCAAAATTTCAAGTCATTCGGACATGTTTGAGCAAAGTTATTCACAGAAAATCAAAGGTACACTCACCACATCTCGCCACTGTAACTCGAGAAAGTCGATTTCTCATGAAATTTTTTAAACCTATTCATAAAATGTAAAATTTTCCACTGATTCGAATGCAAATAATATCGCAGCTCAAAACGCATTTTGAAGCGAATTATGAGCGTTTCAAGTTTTCATGAGAGACGCAGACATTGTCTCGTTTCTCTGCGTCTCTTCGACAACGAGAGTGTCTGCTTTCTCTGCGTCTCCTGCTGAAACTTCAAACGCTTATAACTCGCTTCAAAATGGTCCGTTTGGACTAAAATTAGGTGCATTCGAATCAGTGAAAAATTCTACGTTTTGAAATAGGTTATTTCAATTTTTCCGAGTTTTATGAAAAATATTGTTTTTGGAATTGGAACGATCATTTGAGGAACTTGAAAAAGAATGAAATTACTTACTCATGAACATGTCCCTCAAAAACTCCCCACGCTAGAATGAAGATAAGAGTGTAGAGAACGAAGAAAGTGAAGAGAAGGAAATCCCAAAGAAACACAACTCCCCAATAGGAAAACGGAGAGAGTCCAGTGAGGTATTGTTGATGGGCGAATTTGCATACACGTTCTTCAATTAGGTAGACTGTGGATTGAATGATAATACCAGCGAGGATGATTGCAAATAAGGGAAGAGTGAACAATAGTTTCATCATGGACATCTGAAAAAGGTATATTTCTTTAAAAGTTTAGTACTGCAGCACTTTCTTCAATGGTAGACTGATAGTTCTTTAAATTCTCTACGAAATGGTATAATTTTCAAAAATTTTGGATAATTTTGAGCTGAGCAATGCGCTTTTGAAAATTTGATGAAAAAAATGAACATTTGAATTTCACCACGACGGCTGTTTGAAAAGCAGACATTCTTGCAAAAAGGGGGTAGTTTTTATACGCCCTCGGTCGCCTTCCTTCTCTGAGACCGCGTGGCGTAGCCGGTAGTGGCGCGGTGCCCATAGGCGAGCGCCCACAGGTACGAACCTACCCTTGGGAAAATCGGAGAAAAACTTTTTTTTTGAGATTTTTTACCACTTTTACAGTAGGAAAAACTCACCCCCGAAGCTCCTTGCTCATCCAACATCCAATAGACTTGTGATGAAATGTGCGGTAGCTCAGACACAAATGGAGATCTCAAATACATTGCCGACGCCAGAAGATTCATCAAAATCGCTTTGCCTTTTCCGGGCTCTTCGATGCGAGAATTATAATAGATTGTAGTCCTTTTCTCGTCATCCACCTTGATAACGAAGCCAAGTTTTTGGAAGCCCTAAATTTAGGAATTCATTTTTTGTTAAAGTTTCCAAACTTACCATAGCATACTTTCTGACCACTTCATCTATACTCATATCATAATCAACTTCGATAATTTGAAAATTCGAAAACGTGTAGAGATACGTCAATAGTCGAAGATCACTCTCGTCTTCCCTTTGTACAACTATTGTAGATTGGGGGAATTCCGAAAGATCCAGGGACTCGAATTCAATCATATTTTCTGAAAATATAATGCTAGAACAAAAAAATTTTCAACATTTAACTAACTAGCCATGTCACTGGCGACAAATGCTGTAAACGTGTGAGCAAACATCCATAGACATCCGAGGGGGAGAAGAATTTGAAGGAAAATTTGAATCAGGTTACGGTAGAGATAGTAGAAACGTTTTTGAAGAAGCGCCGTCAGAATACTCAAGGCCTTTTGAAATCCTTGTTTTGGAGGTTCTGAAATGCACAGGTTACTGTAACTCTTTTTTGAATCATCTTACGTTTCTTCGAGTAAATCAACATGCTAAACTTCTTCCGCCTTTGAATCTTCGTGTCCGTTCCTTCACTCTTATTAATTATCGCATCACATTCGTCTCCAATTTTGATGAAAACTTGCTCCAGTGAGCTCATCGAGACTCCAACTGTGACAATATCCAATTTTTGAGCCTGGGATTGAATCGAAGGGCCAAGGGAGGCGACGTCTGGCGAATTAAAATTCCGTTCTGTGATGGCTTCAAGGGCTCGGAATAGACGAGGAAGAAGGGATTTCTCTCTTTCGGCAATCGAGATTTCCATCATTTGACCTCGTTCGTCTTTCTGAAAAAAAAAGAGTTATTTTTGGTGGATAGTTTTATCCAGAAACCCATTTTTCTTTTAAATCGAACAATACGGTACCGTTACTTCAACGAGCATCAGAATATTTTGAATATTTACAGGAAACTTTGAAACAGTAAACCCACTGCAAACACGGAAGTCGTTTTGAAAAGCTAAAAAACGATTTTCAAATCGCGAATTTACATTTTTCTAACCTATTTCAAAAAATGTAATATTTTCTTCTGATTCTAACTTAATATCTCTGCTTTAAACACATCTTTAAGCGAGTTATGAGCGTTTGAAGTTTCGGTAAGAGAGACGCAGAGAAAGCAGACACTCTCGTTGTCTGCGTCTCTCGCCTAACTCTAAAATCACATATCTCAAAAAGGAGAGGAGCTATTAAAAATCTTACAACTACAAACGTGTTTAAAATTTTACGATGTTGTAGTTGACAACCTTTTGATAGCTTGGACGGTTCGAGTGATATAAAGATTGGAAGATTGGAACGTTCAACCAAAAAGGGAGGAAAGCTTCCAAAAATGGTTGACAGAAGGCTAATTTCTGGCCGCCTCATATACCCTCGGTTGGTGGAAAACTTTTTTGAAGTAGGATTATACTCATTTTTAAAAATTTTCTCGAATTATCGTTTTTCTAACCTTTTTCAAAAAATGCAAATTTTTCGCTGATTCGAATGCACTTAAAATCGCTTCTTAAAACGCATTTTAATGCGAGTTATGAGCGTTTGAAGATTTCATGAGAGACGCAGACACTGTCTCGTTTCTCTGCGTCTCTTCGGCAACGAGAGTGTATGCATTCTCTGCGTCTCTCACTGAAACTTCAACGATCATAACTCGCTTCAAAATGCGTTTTGAGTCGCGATATTAGGTGCATTTGAATCAGCAAAAAATCTACATTTAGTGAAATAGGTCAGAAAAATGTAAGCCCGCGATTTGAAAATCGATTTTATCGAGTTTTATCGATTTTTATGAAAAAAAACATTGTTTTTTCATGAATACTGAAATTGGGACGATCATTTGAGAATTTTTTTTAAAAATGTGCGATATTAACCCAATATTTATGCTATTTCTAGAACTTACCACTTTCGCAGTCGGACAAATCGCCCTACAAACTTGATGGGCTGCCTCATAGCTCTTCTTCGGATCCGTACTAGTTTTGAATACCAACGTCAACAACATTCCTCCTCCATACTTTTGTTTCAAATAATGAATCGATCCAGAAGCAGCCATTTTTCCATGCGACATTACGAATACCCAATCTCCCAACTTCTCAGCTTCATCCATATAATGGGTTGTCAGAAGGATTGTTCTATCCGCCTTCACCAATGTCAACATCTTCTGAACATCGATTCTCGCCGCTGGATCCATTCCAGCCGTCGGCTCATCTAGCAGAATCACTCGACTACCTCCAATCATTGCCATGCACACACAAAGTTTTCGTTTCATTCCACCGGATAATTTTTTCGCGAGAGTGTTCTTTTTATCAGTTAACTCGATTTGTTCCAAAAGACTTTGAGCTTCCTGATTGAAATCTCCTTCGCCTTCTTTCAGAGCGTTTACCAATCTAAAAGTGAAAAACTATTTAGTTTATAACTAAGTTTTGAAAATACGAAAATTGAAACAGTTTAAATTTGGAAAAAAAAAACTGATGGCTTTTTTGCTGTTTCTGAAAAAACCTAAATTTGAGCTTTCAAGGAAATAATTGATGCTTCCATTCAAGGAGCTGTACGAGCTAATATGTTTTAGGCGTTATATGTGAAATTTCACGCTGATTTCGAATATCATAGCGAAAACGCTTGAAAATTGCTTTAAAACCTCGAAAAACTGCTTCAAACTGACCTAAAAAAAGACAGGTATTGGCCACCAAGACTTTTCAAGATGTAAGTGGACTGAGTTCGCCCATTTTATAGAAACTTCGACCACGGTCACCAAAACCAATTTCTGGGTTTTTGGGTCTGTTTGAAACAGTTTTCCGGGGTACTTGAGCCATTTTCAGGCGTTTTCATTGTGATATTCGGGATCAGCGCAAAAAATCACGGTCAAAATTTTCACAGTTTCAGTAAAAAGCGAAAAATTGCTAATCTCTTGCAAATTTATTACTGGTTAGTTTTTTTTGCAAAAAAAAATCCAAAAATATGTGTCAAAATTTAGAAATTTTTCGAAAATCACGATGCGTCTCTCTTCAAATTTTCACAGTTTCAGTAAATAGTGAACAATTTATAACTGCTTGCAAATTTATTGTTGATATTGTTTTATTTTTTACAAAAAAATCCGAAAATTTGTGTCCAAATTTAGAACAAAAAGAGTAGCACCGAAATTATTGAAAATCGCGATGATTTATGAAGGAATTTCAAGCCGCCCTCTGGGCTCCGGGAAATTTCACAAGTGGACATTACGAAAGTAAGACGATTCGAAAGTTAGACAATTCGAAAGTGTGAAATTCCATTTTCGCTTTTCCTATATCGTGTTTCAATTTTTTTGTTTTTATATGTAACAGAACATTTTTTTCCATATAATGGATCATAAACGCCAAAATTTATATGAAAAGATAAAAAATTAAGTAAGAACCTGATTTTACACTTTCGAAATGTCCCAGAGCCCCCTCCAAACCCTACCTCAAATGCTCCATAACCGTGAGCTTATCATACAATGGATTATATTGTGGACAATATCCAATCATTTTTCTCGCCTCCGATCGATTCGAATTCGCATCGATTCCCCCTATCAAAACCTGCCCTTCAGTCGCTTTATGCATTCCTGTTATCATTCCAAATGTCGTACTTTTTCCACACCCATTGTGTCCCAAAAGAATCGAAACTTGACCTCTGACAGCTCGAAGGGATAGTCCATTCACAGCTTTTTCTCCATTTGGGTACACCTGGAAACTTGGAATTTTTAGTGCTTTTAAATTCCAGAAAAGCTTACCTTCACCAATCCATTCAACTCGATATCCGCCGATGCTTTCGATCGTCCATCCAATTTTTCTTGCACATTCAAAATTGTGGATTTGTCCATTTTGCTCATGCCAGACGCCAGTTTGCTCTTCTTCGCATCGTTTCTCAAGACTCCCCAAAACTTTTTGAATAGAACATGAGCCAGGAAGGCAAAAAGTTTTTCCATGAAAATCGCGGAGACGAGCATCCAAATTGTGTTGAAAATCATGTAGGCAATGTAGACAATTGGTGGTTGAATTCCAATATTTTTGGAGGTGAATATGTCGGAGATTGACATTCCTGAAAAGAAGAAGAATCGAGGCGAAAGTAGATGTAAACTTTTCGGTTTCAATTTGAAATGGTAAATTTGAGGAGTTTGTTAAGCTTGTTTGGCAGACATTTATCTTTGAAAAAGACCAAAGTTATAGTGACTTTAGTCAGCGAATTGGGGGCAACTCCACAAAAATTACCACCAATCAAGTTCAAAAAGTGTTTTTCTATGAAAACAAAACAAGAAAAAACTATTGCAGCAGTTTTGGAATTGAACCCCAGTCCCTTTTTTGGTGGTCAGAGTCGCTACCGACTACGCCACGGAGGCAAAGTCGGTGCGCGACGCGGGACTTGTATACGAAAGAGGGGAAAGGCGGTGGGCAGGGGAAATTGTTTCAATGAATTGTCAATTTAGAAAATTTGATTTACACATTTACTGTTTCAGCTAAACTAAGTTAATGGAATACCATCTTTGTTTCAGTTTTCCCATTAGTTTTTTTTTGAAACTGCCAAATTTTTCTCAAATCTTCCGCAGAAACTCACCCTTATCAACATCATAAGCCATGACAACCGATGAGAGATAAAAGTACAATGCATTCGTCGGATTCAACGGTGTAATCCATGTCCATCCGCCTCGAGTCGGTGCCAAATAGACAACGACAACCAATGTCACCCAAATTAGAACCATTCCTTCGACTGCTCGCTTTGCTGATGGGAAGATTGTGGAGAAGAAGATTGCGAAAGAGATACAATTGAATGTGTAGAAGAACACTCCAAGGATTATGAATCCAGGAAATCCTTTGACGCAGAAAATCCAAAGAATCGAAGTCAAGGTGATGAGAATGGAAGTTTTGATGACTCCAAATATGAAATGCTCCAGATAGAAAAGCCAAATGGGAAGTCCGATTGTGCTTAGATACGGCTGAAAATGGCCTCTAAAAAGGGAGTAATCTTCCTAGTAATACCTTAACACTGTCCTTCTCGACTAACAAATTTCGAGTCGCCGCAATCACTGGCATCGTTAGACAGATACCGTAAAAGAGTGGAAACAATATTTGAACCAACTCTCCAATAGCGTTCATTTGTATTTGAGGTAGAGTGAGTAGCTCGTTGTCAAAGTCAGGAGTGATCATGTTATTGACAGATTGCACATTTTGCAGATTTAGTTTTATCCTAGCGACTTGTCGTCTGTATCTCTCGAAGTATCCGAATATCACTTTGTTCATGAGGTAGTTGTAGCCGAGGAAGCCGTAGTATTTACTTAAAGTAGAATTTCAGTCATTTTTTAACTCGAAAAAATCGATTTTCAAACTGTGAAAAAAAGTAAAGTTTTCCGCTGATGCCAATGCACCTAATATCGCTACTTAAAACGCATTTTGAAGCGAGTTATGAGCGTTTGAAGTTTATGTGAGAGACGCAGAGAAAGCAGACACTCTCGTTGTCGAAGAGACGCAGAGAAACGAGACAGTGTCTGCGTCTCTCACGAAAACTTCAAACGCTCATAACTCGCTTAAAACTAGTCCGTTTCAACTCGTTTTTGTTGTAGGAAACATTTTTCAAGGGTTTTCATAATTTTCAGATACAAAAAATTTGAAATTCGTCTAATTTTTTTTTTTAATTTTTGGGATTTTAGAATATTTGTACTGAAACTTATAAAAGTCCCTTAGAAATGTTTTCTACCGCAAAAACGAGTCGAACCGACTACTTTTAAGCGAGTTATGAGCGTTTAAAGTTTTCGTGAAAGACGCAGACACTGTCTCGTTTCTCTGCGTCTCTTCGACAACGAGAGTGTCTGCTTTCTCTGCGTCTCTTACTGAAACTTCAAACGCTTATAATTCGCTCCAAAATGCGTTTTGAGCGACAAAATTAGGCGCGTTGGAATCAACAAAAAATTTTGCATTTTTTGAAATAGGTTTGAAAAATTTAAGTTCCCGATTTGAAAATCGATTTTACTGCAAAAATATTGTTATTTTCCTAACTACTGGAATTGAAATGTCCGTTGGAGCGCGATTGCAACTCACTATTCTGTCCCCTTTTTCGCCAACACAATCGTACTACTCTTATTCGCCTCCACAATATACACCGCTTGTTTACAATCTCGTGCCACTTCGACGTAATCCCAACGATTTTCCACTGGTCCAACTGTTATTTTACCATTCTCCCAGTTCATTTGACCATCAGCCCAACTGAAAATGAAAGAAATATGAAATTCATGAGGAAATGGAAGTTTTACTAGTTATGCACATCTGCTCCAGATTGTTGACTCCCATATGAACTGTAAGTGCAACTGGTGCGGATTTCCGGTTTTCTAATTTCGACTGAATTGGAACTGTAGTAAGTGGTACCACTGCTCATGTCATCTCCTCCATTGCCTAACTGAAAAGTTTGATTTTTTATTTTCCAGCGGGGTCGGTCGTCGCTGCGCGCAGCTGGCGCGTTCCCCCGCACTTTCATATACGGCTGCCGCCCACAGCGTTAACTGTTGCCCGCGTCGTGCAGTCGGTTGCGCGCTACCCTCCCACGCGGTGGTCGGGGGTTCGATTTTGTGGCACGACAAAATGCTTCAAATCGTTTTTTGGAAAGCAAAAGTGAAAGTGAAGCAAGTTTTTGTAGGCAAATTTGCACATTTTGCTCCAACCACACCTACCGTAACAATGAGAAGGGGCGGCGCAGCAATCAGAAGAAGAGGTAGAAGAATTTCGAACGCGGTCCACACTTTTGATCGCCATAAAAGCAACGCATCTTTTCGTAAAAGATGAAGCAGCTTTTTGAAAACCATTTGAGAGATTGCGAGAGTTAGAATTGACTAAAAGTTTTGGGGGAAAAGCGAGAGATTTTATCGAGGTAGACAAGAAAAATAGAGTTCATGACGTTGATAGGGAATTGGAATTTGTAATTTACGACCTTTTTGGAACGTGTGGAAAATTTGGAAAATCTGGAATCAATGAAGCAGAAATTTGCCGCACTTTCGAAATGTCACACTTGCGAAACGTCACCCTTTCGATATAAAAAATCCGATTTTTTTTATTTTCAGAGCCTTAAAAATATGATTCTGAAGAATTATCTAAAATTCAAAATTTTGAAGTCAATTTTTTAGCAAAATAAATTACTGTTTTCAGTGAATTTCATATGTGGTAAATATTGGAGATTTCAGTGTAATGAATACATTTGTATTCTTATTTTCTGTAATCATTTTCAGAATAAAAGTTTTTTTGGAAAACTGCAAAAAATAGTTAAATTAAAACTAAATTTAATTTCAAAATATCAGTTTTCGAAATGTCACACTTTCGAAATATCGCACTTTCGAAACGTCACACTTTCGAAATGTCGTACTTTCGAAATGTCGCGGTGCCAATTTTTGCTGTTTCACTCGAAATTTAAACCTGTAAATCTGATATAAACTCATTATTCTGGTGTACAAATCATCATTTCTTTCGGAATTTGAAATGTCGCACTTTCGAAATGTCACACTTTTGAAGTGTCTGCTTTTTTCTGTTTCACTCGAATTTTTAACCTGAAAATTTGTATTCCACTCATTAATCAGAAGATCCTTCTTCCTTTTCCACAAAAATAAATCAGTTTATTTACAATTTTCATAAAAAAAGTTCAATATTATGCAAAAATTAGTAAGCTGAATTTCAGAAAAAAAATTGACACAAAAAACGGCTCCGCGACGTTTCGAAAGTGTGAAACTTTCGAAACGTCACACTTTCGAAACGTCGCTGAGCCAAAAAACGAGACAGAAAAGTGACAAAAACACCGTTCAGGAATGTGTTGGGGGTCTAAACGTTATAATAATTTAAAGTCACACGGATTGACTAGATCTTGGAATTTTTGGGGAGGAAAAATTATAAAAAAAATGAAAAGGGGGCGGGGTTTTAAAGCAAGCAGGTCTTTTTTTTTTGAAAGAATAAGAATACTGTAACTGAAATTTTGAATTATTTTACTCCTTTTTGTCCGACGTAGCAGTGCCTGATTCGATTTCAGTCAATGCGATGACATCTTTTTTCTCGGATTCTGTTATTGTGATTTCCTCATCGTTGTCTTCTACGTAGGTGTATTGCATGGCTGAAAATTCAAAATTTGACATCCAAACTTTTGAAAAATCAAAAAATCTCTTACCCAAAAGAATGAAAACTCCCATAACGATGACCATCAGAATACTGTAGAAGAAGAATTCGAGAGCCGGATGGGGAATCAATCTTGTTCCAGAAATCATCATGTCAATCAAGTTTCCAGCGAACACCGTGAGCAACCACATCGCTGTGAGCACCGATTTCATATTTGGTGCAGCTTGAGAGTAGGCGAATTCCAGACCGGTTACCGATAGCAAAACCTCTCCAAGAGTGATAATAACATATTGAGGGAGGGACCAAAGGATGCTTACAGAGTTCGGGCGGACCTGGAAATAAAAATTTTCATTTTAAAGGGTCAAACAAAGAAAGCAAAAAACATCAGCCCAATGCGGGGCTCGAACCCGCGACAACCAGATTAAGAGTCTGGTGCTCTACCGACTGAGCTAACCGGGCGGCGAGGGGAAGAGGAGGGGAGGGCGTATAAGAATGCGCCGACTTACCAGCAAATTAAAGTCTGCCTCCGTTGTAGTTGGGTGAATGTGAAGGACGTGAACAGCTCCCATTTGTGCCTGGAATCAAAGGAAATAAAAATTTCCAAAAATCTTCAAGAATATTACATTCAAAGCCACCGTATTCGGGCAATCCATTCCAGAGCAATTGGCCTTGGGTCCCCAATACAATCTGACGTTTGGATCGCTAATAATTCCAGGAATAACATCGACATAAGAGCCGGATTTGAGCTCACAGCTGCTCAGGATTTTTCCCCTGGAAAAAAAATTTAATTTGAATTCCCGCCAAACCCAGAAACCGTACTTTTTGTTAATAGCATAAACCAGACTATTCTCATCGTCTTTTGCGGAAACCACGAAGACTCGAGTCGCTCCATTGTCAGTTTTCTCCACTTTGTAGTCGAATTTCACAACTTTTCTGAAAAACAGAAGGTTGAAAGTGTGCTCTAGTGAACTACCAGAAAATTTTTGAAACAGAGAAAAAAATTTTTTCGAAAAATCTTTTTGAAAAAAAAACTTTTTTTTTTGAAATTTTATTTGAATTTTTTTTCCGAAATTTTTTTTTTTGAAAAAATTTTTTTGAAAGCACGCTCTATGGAGAAATTAAAGATAGTAGCAAGTGCGCTCCATCGCAAACTTACACTCCTTGCTCCAATCTGAACACCGCCATCACGTATCCCTTATTTTGAATCGAGATGTCGATTTCTTGAGATTCATTTTTGAGCCCAGTATTGAAGGTGTAAATTCCGGCGTCCAACTCGGTGCGGCCTTTTGGAAGCATCCCATCTAAAAATGTTGCAAATGTGGTCTATTGGACATTTGAAATTTTCTGCTTCAGAAATAATCTAATTTGGAGCGCTAATGAGATTCTATGATAAGATGTTTTGTTTTGTTAAAAATTTATATTATGAAATATGCAAATGCGCTCTATCACTAAAACCATTAATTTGTGAGTCACAAGTACGCTCCATTGAACAAAAAAAATTTTTAAGTTTACTGTTTCAAGCTTTTTCGATTTCGCCTGCTGACTTCAGAAGACAGTTTCTGCCCAAAAATGCAATTGCGCTCCATTGAAATTTTCAAATTCGCTCTATCGCTAATATCCCAAGTCCATTAGAGCGCACTTACCTCCAATGAGTTCTCCAGTATTCTTGAATCTAAAATCCGTGATCAAGCTCTCGTTTCCAACTCTTTGCAAATAGATTCTCCCAAGCGTTGGTGGGAATTCCATCGTTTCATTCACCTTCAGCTGAAAAAACCCGCGAAATTTAAAATTTGAAACTACAGTAATCCTTAATAAGGATTCCTTACCTGCAAAACTCCAGCGATAGCAAACGAGAACGCAGTCAAGAGTCCTCCGACAGCCATTTTTCTCAACGGTGTAACCTTGGTGACTTTTCTCAATGCTGGATATACCCATCCTTCGAAAATCGGGACCAAGATCAAGACACAAATCGGATTAATCGCATGAATTTGTTCGGGAAGAATCGAAAAATGCCCAACTCGCCCATCAAGACGACGTGCTTGAAGCACCCATGTTGATCCTTGTTGATCGAAAAGTGCCCAGAAGAAAATAAGAGGACAGAAGATGACGGCAACGTTTAGAAGGCCACGAACGGAATCTATCATTTTTTGGGAGTGTTCTGGAGCGGCGTGATCGAGCCAATGGGTGACTGGTTTGTCGCGGGAGGCACTGGAAGAAATTCTTCGGTTTCAAAAAATGATAAAGTCTTTTGTCGGTGCGTTTTTGATGGTGTTCCCATTTAATGGTGTTCCCGTTTTTGATGGTGTTCAACAGAAAACCAGACTTTCAAATTGAGTACATTAGAAATTGTGAATAGAAATAAATTAAGGCCATAGAAAATAGGCACTTTGGATGAAAAAAGGGCCCGAAACCTCAAAAATTACGTATTTGGTTCAAAAGTTGTGCTCTATACATTTCAAATACTGCATTTTAGCCCGAAAAATAAGCTGTATGCCTCAAAAATCCAAATTTGGCTCAAAAATGAGCAAAAAAATTCATAAATTGCATTTTGAGCCAAAAAACAACATTTTGGTTTAGAAAATGAGCATTCTAGACCTTAAAAATGCGAATTTGGCTCAAAAGTGAGCCCGGATCCTCAAAAATTGCATTTTGTTCCAACAATAGATCCGGAAACTTGAAAAAATGCATTTTGACTAAAAAAATAAACCCGGAATCTCAAAATATGTATTTTTTAAAAATTAAAAATGAATTTTCTAGACCTAAAAAATCTGAGTTTGGCTCTGAAAATAAGCCCGGAACCTTAAAAATTGAGTTTTTTGAACCCGAAAATTCAGATTTTGGCTAGAAAATTATCTTTCTGTGCCTTAAAACCTCGAGGTTGGCTCAAAAATGAGCTAACTATACTCCAAAATTTTATTTCTTGCTCGAAAAATAAGCCCAGAACCTTAAAATTTGCATTTTGGCTCAAAAATAGAACAGGAACCTCAAAAATTGGCTTTATGCTAGGCTAGAACGAAAAAAGTTTCGAAAAGTTTCCCTGTTTCTTTGGAAACCAAAAAAAAAATCATAAAATCAAACTAAAATCAATTCCTTAGTTTTACATACCCTCCAATCATTTTCCTCAACGACGTGTAGATGACAGCAATCACTTTGCTTCCAACATTTTCCTTACTCGGTGGATATTTCCGATATTGCGACCATCCCAATAAGAAGAGTACCAAAGCCAACAACATTAGAACTCCAGGAACACCGAAAGCCAATGGGAAACAGTGTTGATTTCCGAAACATTGAACACGTCCACGGAGGATTGGAGTGATGATGATAGCGAATAGGGAACCACCATTGATTGCGAAATAGAAGAACGAGAAGAATTGGGAACGAAGGTCTTTTTGGTCTTCGGTGAACTGAAAAAAACGAAATCAATAATGATCGAATAAAGTAAGTTTTGATTGATATCCTGAACGCACAATATCAAAATTGAAATATTTATTTCATCTTTTTTCAAATTTTTTGAAACAGTGAAAAATAGTTGTTAAAGTCCACTTACTACTAAACTAAAACCAGATTTTAAACATTTTGGAAAATTTTGAAACTATAAAACTTTCGATAAAGCATAATCAGACCCTCATGAACTGATCTACCTATTTTTCGAAAGTTTTTTTCCTACCTGATCAGCAGCAAATGCGGAAACACACGGTTTGATGCATCCAGTGGCGAAAGCAATCACAAAAAGACCAGAAAAATCCAGTGAAGATCGAATTGGATAGGAGAGGAATGGAACGGCTCCCATTGACAAGAGAACATGACCGACGACGTAGATTGTTGAACCGTATAGGATTACCTGGAAATGTTATGGACTAATTGGGGGGGGGGGGGGGGGGATGGGAATGTTTTTGTGTAAGTGGGGGACTGAAACATACATTTTTTGAGCTGAAGGAGGAAATTGCTTATATAGCACTTTTAAAGCTGTAAAAATGAAGAAAACAAAAAGATTTTTCGAAAAAACACAGCATCAAGACTTGACCCAGAACTTACATTAATTTTAAGAAAACTCGACTTTTTTTCAAATCATACTCAACATTTTCAGCAAGTGGTTTTTAGGCTCCGCGGCATTTGGCAAGTGTGACGTTTCGAAAGTGCGATATTTCAGAAGTGCAACGTTTTGCTTTTGAAACGTTTTTTGACTGTTTCAAAATTTTTTAATATTTTTTCCTATTTTTCAAATACACGGCATCCACAAATGGAAATAGAAAATTAGAAAATCAGTAGAATTTCACCGTGAACTTTTCATTAGATAGAATTTGAGGAAGACAGGCATCTTTTTGACCTATCTATTCGAAATTGGACAACATTTTCACAAAGATTTGATGACAGGAAGATTACCCTGTTTTTCCTAACCATTGTGAGCCTAAATTTAGTACTCCAAGTCTCCCATGTCGTTTTATGTTGACTGGAAACATGAAAATTGAAATAACTCTGCTCAGATTCAACCTAATTTTTTGCATTTGACCTCAAAAGATGAGTGAATAGATTTCCTACGATTTGGCCAAGGTAAATTTTTTGGATTGATCCATACAAAGTAGAAAAACACTGAGAACCTACTTTTATGAGATTCTCAGGCCTGATTTTGAATTAAAACTTTCTTCAAATCTAACGTTTTTTGACGTTTTTTGTGTCAATAAGAGCTTTAAGCTATTTAGAAAAATTTGGCCAAGACAGATTTTGAAAATTAGCTTTTTGAAATTTAATACAATCCAAAAACTGGGTTTTCAGTACTAATTTGCAAAATATTTGAAAAACATTTCTAGAAAAGTAGCGTGTGTTCTATTTCCATTTGAGGATGCCGTGCAAATAACCATTTTTACAGCTATCTGATTTTCATCTTCAAAAAAAACATTAGAAAGCAATTTTCTTGCGAAATGGCACTTCTTCACAGGGTGTATACGATGTCTGACAAAGCGGCGTAAAGTCCTGAATGCAAATTTCAATAGTTTTTTTTTCAATAGAGCCCGATTTCCCCACGAAAAATGACTCTGATAAGTTCCGCATCGCCCCCTCATCGCTGCGCGCTCAAAAATGAACCCAGATTCTCAGAAAAGTGCTCCAAAATGCTTAAAAATAGACGTGCATCATCCTCAGATATTCAGGAAGAAACTATAAAATTTTCAAGAGAATCGTACAACTCTACATCGAGTTATGACTTGGTACACATTTTCGGTTCCAAAATCAGTACTAAAAAATTACGAACAGAGCTGTAACTTGCTCCATTTTCAATGTTTTTTTTTCTGATGTTTTTGTAAAAGCCTCATTCAAATTGGGACAGTTACAGCTGAGTTACAGCCTGCAACATAGAGTAGTAAAGAAATTCAAAAAAAAATTCTGCTTCAATTTTTCCCGATTTACAAGAAGTTGAATCTCAGATAGTTTCAATTTGCACGATTTTTTTCCCAAAGTACCGTAATCCCAAGACCATAAACCAGTTACCTTGAACCTTCCAAACACAGAATCCGCCATAATTGATCCAATTAGTGGTGTCAAGTAGGCGATACAGGTGAAAAGATGATAGATGAATGTTGCCTTGCTGAAAAATGAAGGAATCTAACAATCTGAGGGCTCCAGAAACTATAATATGCTCTTCAGAATCTTCAGATTCTAATGAATCCCTGAAATCCCTACTCACCTTGGAGAAAACTCATGTTCGGTAATCAAATAAATGAATAGAATAGTCTTCATTCCATAGAACGAGAATCGTTCACAAAACTCATTTCCAAGCATGAAAAATACCGCTGGCGGGTACCTGAAAAAGAAGCAAATGCGCTCTATTGACAACTTTCAAAACTCACGATCGCAGCTTTTGCAGCAAGCTCTTTTCTTCCATGATTACTTATTGGTGTTCTCCCAATTGAGATTTCTGAAAAACGTCGAAGTTGGATACTATAATAAAACAGTGTCCTCCACGAACGGAGGATACCATGAAAAAAACTAAAAAGGGAGGAACAAAATATCATTGAAGAATAAGAGACGGAGACATAAAACGGGAGGAGAGGCGGAATTAATTTTATGGTTCGGCTAATGGACACAAATGGCATTGACTTGACCACAGAAACTTTGTGGAGGAGGGGTTCCAAACTATACGAGGGTGGGAGGGGACATCTGAAGGAACAGGGACTGTTTTTCAAACAGTAAAACACATTTTAAAGGTGGTAAAACATTTCAAAAAAGCTTTCACTCTAATTTTACCCAAGGTGGAATCGAACCTGTGCGCGCTTGGCTATGGGTGCCGCGCCACAACCGGCTGCGCTACGCGGACACAGAGAGAAACACCAACCGAGGGCGTATACGAAACGGCAGGAATCGGCCTCTGATGAATTAGTTTGAGATGAAGTGTTCCAGAATCATAAATTTTTTGAAACAGAGAAAAAATTGGAAAAGATTTTCAAAAAACCATCCAAAAAACTTCATGGAACACCAATAACCTTCTCTCCCCTCCCCGGAAGCAGATCCTTCAAAAAGAACCCAATTTCGATTTAAAAAACTGGATGAAGAGACAGAAAATTGAATCTTCTAAATGGTAGACAACTCACTTTTTTTCTAAAAAGAAGGTTTAGGTTGAATTGAAGTGAGTACTAGACTAGATAAACGAGGTACTCGAATGTAGAGGGTGAGGAGCTTTTATGAAATTGAGTTTTCTATTAGATATATCGTTTTTATGTTCAAGTCTCTAGGGAAATAGGTGAGTTTTTGGAAAAATATAGGGATAGGAGGATAAAAAAGTATTGAAAACTGGAGGTCAGTTGAAAACGAAAGAGATTTTGAAAAAGTTAAAATTATATTCAGATGGAAAGGAATTTTTATGGAGAATTAATACCACCTCAGAGGAAATACATCAATGAAGTTTTTATTGAAAAAAAATAATTCAAAAGTTTCGGAAACAGTAAAAATTTCCAAAAAATTGAGCTATTGTAAGATTTTACCAGAAGAAAAATTAGATTTAGTTTTGAAACATTAATTCCTTTTTTTGAACTTACTTTATTTTGTTATAGATTGTTCTAGAAAATCAAGAATCACACGGATTATCATAAAAAAGCTACTCAATTTGTGTATCCGAAACTTTCGAAACTGAAAAAAAAACTTTTTTTCCCGGGACACCTGGGACTGAAAAATACCAAATGTGTATTAAAAGGGCACCCCGATGAGCCCGAAATGAGCACATTCATAAAATTTAGTCTTATTAGTCTTATTAGAATTTATTAGTCTTATTAGAATCCTCGTCAAAAGTTGACGCTCAAAATGTGTTTCAAATCAGATGTCATTATCTATTTTGAGAATTCAGAAATATTTTTTGAAAAAAGAAATGGGCATGTTTTTAATACAGATTTTTCGGTAGTTTGATAGTTAATTTTCTATACAATAGTCAAATTACTGAAACTTTAAGATTTTTAACTATTTTGAAGCTGTAAAATTTTTAAAACGACAAGTTCTAAAAAATTTACTGTTTCAGAATCGAAAAAAACCTTCCGAAAAGTTTAGTCATTAGTTCGTTGTGTGATTTTTAAATCAAAAACTAAAATCAAATTGAAAACCGCGATTTTGTGGTATCGCCCATTAAAAAAAACAATTTTCAGTATTTATCTTGAGAAGACCCTTTGTAAATAATTCTATTGATAATTAAAAGTTTACGTCAAGACGAGACACCATGCTCTCTGAGCCTACTTTCGAAAACTATGAACCTTGAAACTGTAAATTTTCAAAAGTTGTGAATCCAAGACACAGTAACGCTAGTTTTATTTCCAATTTGCTTAGATATCTACTGAAAATGAAAATTTGTGAGTGACTATTTTTCTAAGGACTCTTTCTAACTAATTATAAGAACCAGAACATAAAATTAATCAAATAATTTGAAGTCGAGTAAATAAGGAGTTCAAGACTTTTGAATCAAGAGATACTAGTACTCGATAAGCCTAATTTCCAAAACTATTAATTTTGAAACTGTAATCCTCCCGAAAATTAAAATACAGTAATCCCAAAATTTCATGTCAAACATCCAGACAGGAAACCCTATTTTTCCGAAAGCTCATCTCAAAATATCCTCCTCCAATCATTTTTTTTTTTGTCTCCTCTTTAGGAATGTGCAAACATACTCATCCCTCTTTTCCTCTCCTACCCGAAAAATTTCTTGTTTGTTATGTCCTTTAAACATAAGAGAGAAAGAGTCAGTGAGAATGAAGAAAAACCTCCGAAAAAGGGCAAGAAAATCGAGAAAAAGAGCTTTGTTGTGGAGATATGAGGAGCAAAAGCTCATCGACTGGATGCAGACTTTTTTGAGAAAGAGAGGAAGGGGAACACTGGCTCCGCCCACTTTTGACTCCGCCTCCAGAACTTTTATCTATGAATCTTTAGGAATAGAAAAAATCCGGAGAAAAACGTCAAAAAGTGGGAAAAATTCAAATTAAGTTTTTGTAAGTAAAATTGCTCTGGCTCCGCCCACTTTTTGTTGGAAAATTTCGTTAAACAAGATTGAATACCAACAATGTTTAGAAGTCTTTGAATCAAACCATATTTTTCTAACAAAATACCAAGTTATAGTCCTCGAAATTGCAATTCTAATGGTACAGTTACCATCTCGATATCTCAACTTTGAAGCGAGTTACGTGCATTAGAATTTTCAAGTTTCAATTTTTGTCATTGCGGCGCAATGACAATTTTAGATTTTGTCATTGCAGCGCAATGACAATTATAGATTTTGTCATTGCGGCGCAATGACAATTTCGGATTTTGTCATTGCGCCGCAATGAAAAGCATGTCAGTCTGCGTACCATGCGTCAAATCTTACGACAGTTCATACTTTAGGCCTGTTTTTGGACGGAAATCAATCAAAATAGAACAGTTGTCATATCAGAATCTATCTATAGCTTCAATTTTTAGGAGTTTCAGAAAAATTACAACTCGGTGAAAAAGAAAAATTACAACTCGTTCTTCAAGCAGATTAATGTTCAAGAGGTTTTTGAATTGTACTGTATAAAATTTGAGAAACAGAAAATTTTTAGAGTCTTGAAAATCTAAATTTCAGAGATGGGGAACCTATATTTCTGAACTAATTTTTTCAAAGTAGATATTATCAAAAATATTACTCCTTGAACTTACAGAAAATAACATGATTTTCGGAAACAGTTAAAATCTTTTGAATCTTTAAGAATCCATAAAAATTTTGGATCTAAAATCAGAAAAACGAGTAGTTTGTTTGATTTTCAGACAGTAAATTTTGTGATTTTTTGGAGTGTTTAGTCAGGGAAAATAAGGTTCCGAACAAAGCCTAATACTTTTAAATTTTAAATTTCGGAAATTTTGAATTAGAATCCAAAAGAAATCCAAAATTGAGGCTTTTGCCCCTTCGCAACCTCATTTTCCGAGAATTGAGCTGAAAACTAGTTATTGCTGCCACAAAATGTAAGAAAATTAGGTCGGTCCTTTGGATTCTTAAATAAAAACGTAGACTGGAAGATTTGAAACATTTCGATACAAAAATCAAAAAAATCGAGTGAAAACAAAGAAAGTTATAGGTATTGGAAAATTTTGTAGTAAACTTTTTGTCATTGCGCCGCAATGGCAAAATCCGAAATTGTCATTGCGGCGCAATGACAAAAATTGAAACTTGAAAATTCTAATGCACGTAACTCGCTTCAAAGTTGAGATATTGAGATGATACCTGTACCATTAGAATTGCAATTTCAAGGACTGTAAGTTGATGTTTTATTTAAAATGTTTTGGTCTGAAAAAAAATCAGAAACTAGTAAAATTTCTACAGATGATATCTTGGCTCAAAGTTGTCGTTGCGCAGTAATCTTTACACGGTTAGAATTGTGATTTTTAGAGGAATTAATTACTGGGAGCTCAACAGATATTCATGAAATTCAAGATTTCTGGAAACAGAATTTAAAAAATACTGTTTCAAAATACTATTATATTCTTCCAAATTTTGAAAATAGTAATGTACCAATTAATGTTGTTGGACGCTACTCTCATGGAAGGTATGAACCTAAATTTAAAAATCAGGATATCCAAAATAATCCAAAAATGGAATCTGAATCCACTGAATCAACCCACGCTTCAGAATTCATACAAAATTGTGAGAATCTGATGAATTATTAGTGAAGAGAAAAATGACACATAATGGGAGAGAAAATTGGGAGAAAAAGAGTTCCGGAAGAGGGAATAATTTAGGAGTGTTCAGAATTTTTGAAAATAGAAATTATTACTGTTTCTAAAATTTTCTAAAATTTTCGACTAGTTTTTGATGAGTAGTGGGTCGAAGCCTGAAATCGTGAACAACGGAAGTTGCAAGAAATATTCAGTTTGAAAGGAAGAGAATTAGAAACCTAAACTTTCTTGAAGTATTATGTGCTTCAAATTATTTGTAATTTGAGTATTCGCTTCTAGAAGGTTTCCAAAGCTCAAAAGGCGCGCCAGATGAAAATTTTTATATAAAAAAGCGTGACTTTAAGCGGTACGGACTAGAGGAAGTTTCCAACTACAAATTTCGAGGAATTTTGGAACAGAAAATTTGAAAACTTTTTCTGTTTCTCAGAATTCTGAAAACTCGAAGTTTTGAAAGTACTGTACTGAATAATTGTTCTGTTTTTTCGGCTAGAAACTTTATAAAAATTCAAGGTAATCGAGCTCAAAATTTACTGAATTACTTGGTTTTTCCCACTTTTTATATAGTAACTAAACTCAATTTTCTAGACTGTACAAAAATCAAAGAATTCTCTTTTTTCTAGAACATATAAAAAGTCTACAAATCTAATTAGACACCTCTCTCACATTGCCTGTGGGCATGTATGTCAAGAGAAAACAAATTATTTGTAATTTTTTGTTGAGACGAGAAAAAAAAATTTATTATTTCTTTTCTGTTTTAGTCATTTTTTTAGGCAACTGTACGAAAAAATACACATACTAATTTCCAGATCTTGCAAAACATTTTGAGAAGAAAATTGGGAAAGAAGAAGAAGAAGGGGAATTGAAATTGGTACGGTTGATTAGGTCCACTAGTTGTGTTGCCAACAAAATTAGGGACATTTGTACTGTTTCGTCATGGAATTGAAAGAAAGATGGAAAATTCAGGGTCAAGTTTTGGGAAGAGAGAGAATTTCAATCATTTTCGAGGGAAAAATGGAGAAAGGTTTGGAGAAATCGAAGGAGCAATAATTTTTTGTTACTGTTTCAATGTAAAGTTTTGAAAGAATGTGATTAGCAAAGATTGATAGTTCTGGGATTGTTATTAGATTCAAATTTTTTTCAACAAGATATTCAGATATCGCTAAACTCATAAGACCTCGGAAATGGAAGTACAAGTTTTCAGTATTTGATTCCTCTGAAAATTCCAATTCTAACTGCGTAATTATCACTGCGATACGACAACTTTGAGCCAAGATATCTGTTTTTTTCAGACCTAAAATTTTAAAACGAAATACCAACTTACAGTTCTTAAAATTGCAATTCTAATGGTACAGGTATCATCTCGATATCTCCACTTTGAAGCGAGTTACGTGCTTTAGAATTTTCAAGTTTCAATTTTTGTCATTGCGCCGCAATGACAATTTTGGATTTTGACATTGCGGCGCAATGACAATTTTGGATTTTGACATTGCGGCGCAATGACAATTTTGGATTTTGTCATTGCGCCGCAATGATAATTTTGGATTTTGTCATTGCGGCGCAATGATAATTTTGGATTTTGTCATTGCGGCGCAATGATAATTTTTGATTTTTTCATTGCGGCGCAATGATAATTTTGGATTTTGTCATTGCGGCGCAATGATAATTTTGGATTTTGTCATTGCGCCGCAATGACAATTTTGGATTTTGTCATTGCGGCGCAATGATAATTTTGGATTTTGTCATTGCGGCGCAATGATACAGGGTGGCTAAAAAGTATGCAACGCTACTTTGAGATAGCTTTTCTTGTAAACTATCGGGAGGTGGTTTATCCGACAATAAGAATCTTAAATTTTATCCAATTTCTGATTGGTTTTTGAATTCCATTATCATTTTCGGGTTCATAGATAAAAATTGGAGCTATTAAACGCTTTGAATCAAAAAGTTGTTGTTTATAATGTTCTTCTAGTTGTTTTCATTGATTTAAGCTAAAACTTATCAGTTATGACGGCCAGATAGTTTAAAAAATGGTTCCAATTATTTTGGAGGTTTATAGTGCGCCGCAAGTCAAGGTCAGGTTTTTCTTCCCTCCATAGCGACACCATAGAATTTGTTAGATGACCGAATTTAGCTTTTTCGAGTTTTTCTATTGCACTTGAAGGTTTTTCAACTCATCCGAATGTTTGCGAAGTGATTTCAGTCAAGACATGCTCATTTCAATTAGTACTGAAAAGTCGATTTTTGCGTTTTTGGGCAAATCCGAGTCATATATCCAATCATAACTCCTTGGAACAGTGATCAATTTTGATGAAATTTTGAACAGTGGTGGAAAATGATCTGGAGATCATATTTATGACGTTTGTTTTCTCCGTCAACATCATAATTTTATTTTATCCTGAACAAGAGCCGCGGCGCAGTGCCCTCAAAAAAGTTCCATGTTTTGAACCTTTTGAGAAGATACAGAAGCCTCGAGATGCCGGAACAACAAATAACACAAATTTTGGATAATTTTTCATCTTTACACTCTTTGATTTCAGAAAAATATTGAACGTTAGAAAAATTTCGGACAACTCAAAACGTTGCATACTTATTAGCCACCCTGTAATTTTGGATTTTGTCATTGCGGCGCAATGATAATTTTGGATTTTGTCATTGCGCCGCAATGATAATTTTGGATTTTGTCATTGCGGCGCAATGATCATTTCGGATTTGGATTTTGTCATTGCGGCGCAATGACAAAATTTTCAGTACTGAATTTTCAAATACTTATAACCTTCTTTGTTTTCCTTCGATTTTTTTTGATCTTTGTATCAAAATGTTTTAAATTTTCCAGGCTACGTTTTTATCCAAATATCCAAAGGATCAAAATAAGATTTTGTCACAAAAATGCTATAACTAATTTTCAGCTTAATTTTCGAAAAATGAGGTTATGAAGGCACAAAAACCTCAATTTTGGGATCATTTTGAGCTCTCTTTCAAATTTTCTTATTACTAAACTTTTACACTGTCCTATAGGGTTCTAAACCCCATATTTTTTTCAAAATTCAAAAAAAAGTGTTCTTTGATGAAGACTCCACCAAGTCTACCTATGCTACTTCATACCCCCTACTGTGTTTTTTCCCATTTTTTTCTTTTTTATCGGATCAAGAGGACATTCAAAAAGAAATATGTGAGATTAGATAGACAACGAATGAATAAAAAAAATGAAGATGAAAAAGGTCGAGAATTTGAATGGAAATTGAGGAAGTTGTGGGAAAGAGTAAGTATGAGTAAGATCTATTTGGGGGAAAAAATTATCGAAAAATAAGTGAAAAAGTTATGAAGATTCTGGGAATTACAGGGTTTCAAGAATTCTTTCTTTATTTTAGTTTTTCCTTCAGATAAAAATCTAGAAATCTTTCTGATATTTTAGGCCATAGAGGGGTTTATTCCAAATTTCTTCGTATGGAGAAATTTGGCCTAGAAATCCCCGCGGACTTTTCTAGGCCATAATTTCCAAAGGTGTCTCATTGCCACCTTTTTTTCAAGAATTTATTATACCTTTTTGGAAACAAAAATCCATGTAATTTTCATTTCTTTGAACACGCAAAATTCAAAAATGTTAGAAAAAAGGGGAGAAATAATTTATGACTCATTTTCAACTTACAAAAGCTGGTTGGACTATTCTTATTAAATTTGGGATGAAATTTCGAAAATTTTGAAGAAAAATTTGATATAAAACTATGAAGACCTTCTCGAAACTCTACCTCATTATTTTAATTGGAAAACTTTTGATATTGAAACAGAAAAGTTTTTTCACTGTTTCAGATTTGGATTGTTTTGAATAATCATCCAGATATAACAGTGTACAATGTATTTTGGGTACTTGGCTAGATATGAAATTAGAAAAAATGCGAAAATTCGTTAAGAAAATGGCAGCTGACCACCGCCTTTCCCTCTTTCATCGATTTCGCCTCCATGGCCTAGTGGATAGTGATTCTGACCACCAAAAATGTGACCGGGGTTCAATTCCAAAACTGTCCCCATAGTTTTTTCTTGTTTTGTTTTCATATAAAAACACTTTTTGAACATTAATAGTAGCTGGTTTTCTGTGGTTTTGAACTTTTTCCGCACTGAAACAGCTATAACTTCATAGCGGATGAGTATTTTTGGATGAAAATTTGGGAAATCACATTTTTTTACATGAGGAAGACATTCGTATACAAAAAAGTGAAATACGACAAGTTTCAAACTTTTTTGCAAACTTCTTATGTCCCGAAATTAGAACAATTTTTCTCTACAATAACTCGAATAATCCATAAACGAACTGTATTGTAAATTTTTAACCCTGCAAAATCTCAAATGTTCCTTGAAACTGTAAATATTTGAAAATTGAAAACGTCCAAAACAGATAAGTTCTCAAAAATCACACTTCTCCCATCTCCAACTAAAAAATAACAGATCTGACTAGACATAAAGATATATCTGACCGTCGGAGAGGAAGAAAAAAACGACGAATCTGATGACACAAGAAGACAGCTGATTCAGTGATAACGAAGAAACCCGCCTGATGATATGGATATCAGAGAAAGATGAGGGAAGTAATTGTCTATTAGAAGAGAAAGTGTGTCTATTTTCGAACACCACGAACATTGACTTCTTCTGATTTCGAGACGGACCCCATGTGATGATATCTTGGGATAAGGAGAAAACAGATGATTTGAGGGTTTATGATCCCTACTTATTTTGGTTTTGATTTTGGTTTGGTTTCTGATGTAATTGGTTTGGAATTTTGGGTATGAAATCACATTAAACTAAACAGAATGTGGTAATTGGTCAAAAATCGAGGAAAGATCTGATTTCACTGAAATCAGGTCTAATTAAGTTTACAATTAGTAAAAATTGAGGATAGATTATGGTCATGTTCAAAGTAATTCATTTTCATATAATTTAAAAAACAGAAAAGTTTTTTATTGAAATGTCTACGTACCATGCGTCAAACCTTACGACAGCTCATATTTTGGCCTGTTTTTTGGACGAAAATCAACCAAAAGGGCATATCAGAGTCCGCTTACACTATTTATAGCTTCAGCTCATAGGAGTTTCAGAAAAATTATAATTTTGCAGTCCCAGCATCTTTAATGTTATAATGAACTCCAATATTTATGACTAGGCAAGCTCAAATTTATTTCTCTATATAAGTTTCAAGAAACCGAACAATTTTTTCTATTGAAAATTCAAGAATTGAAACGAATTCAACTTTCATTGAAACAGAAAATTTCACCGTTTCAAAAACTGATGTTCCTCAATAACAAAATTTTGGAAACTGATTGTCTATTGAGTTTCTTAAAGTAGTAATATCAATCCTTATTCTACACGGATTTTGTTGGGAAAGTTCCACAGGGCTCCATTGAAAAATGGCTAATAATTTGAATTTCAAAACTTTCCCGTTACTTTTTTGTGAGTCTTTGTGTACGCAAGGCTTACCTGTCCACCAAATGGCGCGAAAACAAAAAAATTCAAATTTCAGCAATATTCTCAATGGAGCGCAAATTCACTTTGAGGGAAATGCGTTTTCACTTTTTTCACATTTTTAATGCATTTTTAATGGCAAATCAAAATTGTGAAAGCCTGGAAGCTTCAAATCGACAATCAACACAAATTTTTTGCAAAAACCAAAATTTTGAAACTGTAAAAATTTTTGGTTCAATTCCGACTTTTTGACCTTTTAATAGTTAAATATTAGCTCTGTTTGTCTGGGAAGTCTAGAATTGTTTTTCTTATTGAAAATCGATTGAAAACAGTTCATCTAACAGAATTTAGCTTTCTGAGATTTCATTCTTTGAATCTCATTAAAAAAGGGCCGATGACAATTACGATATATGACTACAACACACATCAGCTTTCAAATTTCGAAAAATCCTAGAAACAGAGAGTTTTCGAACCAGAAAACTTGAATTTTCATCTCTTGAGCTTGGTTTGAAAATAGACTGAAACCATAAAAATGAGGGCAAAAAACAGTGAACTAAAATCTACAAATAGTGAGGGAAAACCGAAACTAATTGGCTTTTTAATTTCTGTTTTTTTGCCTCCCGTTCCAGTTATACATTTTGTTACAACACAAGTCTCTACAAAAGTAGTATAAACTAAAAACGAGAATTTGGGAATAAAAAACGAAGGAAAAAAGAGAGAGAGAGAGACTGATTATGTCATTGATTATTTTGGTATCTCTCTTATGCAATATTCAATGATTTATATAAGAAAAAGAGAGATAGATGAAGAGATGATGATCATCATACAAAAAATGATGATTTTATTGGCATGCCGGAGGTTTTTTGGGGACGGAGAAGAAGATGAAGACGACCCCTTTGGTCACTTTCACTTTAGCGATTTGGTGAACAAAAAATTAGAGAGATATTTTGGAGATTTGGTTGTGAAGAGTCTTTTGGAATATTGAAACTTTGAAAGTATATAGATTTGGAGAAATTTTGAAACAGTAATAGTTTGAAATATCAAAATTACTCTTATGATAATTGGGCGGTTTTGAAAATAGATTAAATTTAAAGGGTTTTTTCTGAAACTCTTGTGAATTGAAGCTATGTATAAATATTTTAAGCAGATTCTGATATGCCTACTATTATAATTTTGTTGATTTCCGTCCAAAAACAGGCTTAAAATATGAACTGTCGTAAGATTTGACGCATGGTACGTAGACTGACACGCTCACGCAAAAATGCACAGAATTAGACCGCAACTTCGTTCGAAAACTGCTGTCCCGCAACCTTTCATTCAAAATTTATTTTTTTTAATTAAATTTTTTTTTAAACCTTTAATTCAAAATTTCTCTGTTTCAAAAATTCTTATTGTTTCAGACTTTAATAGTTTTGTAATCAACAAAGAACCCCCTTGGTTTAAAAAAAAAAATAACCTGAAAAATTGCTTCAAAGTTTTTTCTATCGACTACAAAATTTGTGAACGGGTAAATTCAATTTGGAGCTTCATTTTTGTAGTTGAACACATTTTTGTTGAGTCACTTTTAAAAAAGATGCACAGTTTTAAATATAGACGACGGCATTTAAAGAAAAAAATTACAAAAAAGCTCCGATGCCAGTCTCAGTCAATGTCAGTCCTGGCTGAATTTTCCGGATTTTCTGGCTGCGATATCTCGGAACGAAAATTCTACAGTAATATATTAAAATTTAAAGGAACATACAACGCCTAGGATTGAAAAATACGTCTTTGGGCCAGTTTTGACAACATTTTATTAAACACTGTATCTCAAAAAGGGGCGGAGCTATCAAAAATTGCTCAACTACAAAAAACTGTAAAATTTTATGTTGAACATTTTTGTAGTTAACTTTTTTGATAGCTATTATGGTTCTCGAGATATATCGCTTCAAAGTCAATTTTTCAAAAGTTTCAAATCGAAGAAACAATTTTGAAAATTTTCTTGTTTTTGCCGCTTTTCCCATTTCTAAAAATTGGAGTAGAATTTGCCATGTAGTCTTTTTAATAAAAGAGATTCATGATAATTTAATTGTGAATCCACTGAAACCGTCGTTTGTTTTTAAATAGATAACATTGGGTATATTTTGTTTTGTCAACTCCATGTACTACAGCTGTGAACCCTAGGTTTAGGTTACAATCAAAATGAAACGGTAATTTTTTTTAGAACCTTTTTATTATGTTTATTAACATCGTAAATTGTATGAAACAGTGTAATTTTTTGTTTCTAATCGGAGAAACAAGATTGAAATTTTCTTTTTTTGTTTTTTACCCACTTTTCACATTCATCAAAATTAAGATCAATAGAAATCGTTAGGTAATCTTCTTAACACTTCAATTGTGAATATACTGAAACCGTCGTTTTTTTTTAATTAGAAAACATTGGGCTTATTTCGTCAACTTCATATACTAAATTTATAACGCTTGGTTTGGTTTACAATTAAAATGAAACGGAAAATTTTTTATTAACATCGCATTTTTAAAAATGTTTCTTTAGTAAAATTGTCCTTGGAGTTTAAGTTTTCCTTGAAATACTCTTATGAAACAGTGCAATTTTTCTATATTACGGTAGACAAGAACATTTTGTCGTGGCCTAGGATTCGACAATTCGGTCATGAGAATAACTCGACATGAAAATGAAAGTACGGTAATTTAAAGGAGCTAAAAGATTTTAAAGCAAAATTTTTTAGAGGCTTCTCAAAATTTCAAGATGTTTTCACAGAATCAGAATTTTCGGCGGCCCGGCACTGACGGCTTAAAACTTTCAGCCAGAATTCGCCAAGCCTTATTTATTTTACAATTTTCAAACTTACTGTTTCAAAAAAAGATGAAATTCTATCATTCACTGCTCGGGAACATTAAAAAAGAGCTCTCAGAAGATTCAAATAAAAAATTCCAGTCAATTAAACTCAACTCAACCGCCCGTTAAAAATCCGTTTCGAAAAAACGATCCCATTTAAAATTCCGGAAGAATCGCGTGACAATGAAAATGTCTACACGAGAATTTCCGGAGGATTCTTCAAAATTTTTTGAAGACAAAAAATGGAAATGAATATGAGAAATGAGTCGAAAAATTGGGGGTTTATCCCTTATTTGTCATTTTCTAAATGGGCTTTTTTTGAGAGGGGAAATTTGCACTGCTCAGACTGGATTAGGTTACTAATTCAATGAAGTAGAAGAGGGTGGTGTCGCTGGTGAATTTTTTGAATTCTGAAAAAAGAAAATAAAAACGAAATAACACGAAAATTTAAGTCAATTTTTGGAGCACAATTCGACGATTTTTTGAAACTGTTTTCTGTTGTATTGGTAGTTTTTACATGCTTCGGTAGTATTTTTATGACTTTTCATATAATTTTTAAAGTTTTTCTGGGAAAATTCAGCTCGTAACCATCATAATAGTGAAAAGTGTACATTTCAATTTTTTTGCTGTTTCAATAATTTCTATTTTAGGAACTTAATTATCCTTATATGCCCCAATTATTGGATACTTTTCTGCCAGCATTCAGACAATACATAGAAACTGACAAACAAGATTTCGAAATCGATAGATAAGAAATAGTTCATATTTCTCACATTGGGGTCTTGGATGCTCAAAAACTAGAAAAAGCATCAGATTTTGAAAAAACCTCATCGCAAATTCTGCAAGAATCTTGAGATGAATTTGGAATTTTTGAGGATTTTCAGTTTCTGGAGCTTCTCGATTACTGTAGATTCTAAATCTTCAGATTTAAGGCTTTTCAGGGATCTGAAATTTAGTTGTCTTGGATTTTCAAAAACCCTGAATTTAGGTTTATTTGACGTTTTGGTGAATTTTGTTTTTTGAAAGAGTCTGATTCTGGAGCATCTCTAATTTTCAGAGATTCCAAGATTTCTGGAATACTAAGTTTCATTCTAGAAAGAATCCGATGGATTCTCCCCTCACACAATATATATTTTTTGATTCTGCCATTTCAAAGTTTACTTGTTAAAGTTTTTTTTTCAAGTTTGACGATCTGAAAATCTGTTTTTTCTTCATTCATTCAGGATGGATATTGGCTTTTGAATTGTACGCAACCATTCGAAAATCTTCTGAAACAGAAATTTTCTTTCTTTTTTTGCATATCTACCTCTTTAACACCGAGAAAAATCAGAGTTTATTAACGAAGACACACAGTGAAAAATTTCAAATTTGGCATACATAAAAAAGGCAAAAACCGGTTTACACACATTTTAAGACACTAGATTCTAGCAAAAAATTTTTTAAAAAGCTCTAAATTAAGTATCTCATTTTGAATAAGTAACACCAAAAACGAATCGAAAAAAATGTACATGTATTGAAAAATGAGACAAAAAAATCATGGGGATACTGTAGATGCATATTAATTATCTTCGAGATAAGACACCGTGAATTGCACCGATTTTCGTGAGGCCGCCGTCGGATGTTCCGGGTGATAGGGAAAGTGAGAGACTACGGTGTTGAGGAGACGCAGACGGTGAGGTTAGGAGCTGAAAAATTAAAGATTGCAAACGTGCTCCAGCGCTAATTCCAGCTTTCTAAGTTAGAGACGCAGAGAAACGAGAGTGTCTCGTTTCTCTGCGTCTCTCACAAAAACTGCAAACGCTCATAAGTCGCTTCCAAATGCGTTTTGAGCGGCAAAATTAGGCGCGTTCGAATCAGCGAAAAATTCTACATTCTTTAGAAAATTGTTAAAACTCGAAAAATCGACTTTTCAATCGCGAACTAACTTTTTTAGCAACCTATTTTATTTTAAAAAAAAATAGAATTTTTTCGAATTGGAGTGCGCTAAAAACGAGCCCGAACGGACCATTTTGAAGCGAGTTAGGAGCGTTTGCAGTTTTCATGAGAGACGCAGACACTTCTCGTTTCTCTGCGTCTCTCGCAACGAGAGCGTCTCGTTTCTCTGCGTATCTCTTTTCTTACCTCCGCCCTCGTCAACACTCCCTGCCGTATGCCCAGTGTCAATGGCTGTTCTGGTGATCTTGGCTTCAAATTCTGAATCATTCTGACACCGTAGGCGACACTGAAGTCTGTCCAACTGGTGTCATGAGATTGACGTCGGTTCTGAAATTTCGGAAGTGAAAAAATTGCGGAAAACTGAGAAGGGTTCCAACTGTGTGTTAGTGGGGGACCAAAGGGACTACCGAAAAGTTAGTGGGGGACTTTTTTGGAGAAGGGAAGGGACGTTTTGTAACTAGTTGTTTTGCAACCAGGGAGTTTTGCTACCATGGCGTTTCGCAACTTTATTAACTATTTTGATATCAAAAGAGCAAAATTTCTCGGTTGCCAAAGGACCGATGGCGAAAAATCGGCTCCGCGACGTTTCGCAGGTGTGACATTTTGAAAGTGCGATATTTCACAGGTACAACGTTTTGCTTTTGAAACGTCGCACTTTAGAAACGTCGCATCTTCGAAATGTCACACTTACGAAACTTCACACTTGCAAAACGTAACATTTTCGAAACGTCACACTTGCTTAAATGCACGGAGCTCTAATACAGAAGTTTTTTTTTTCAATTACAGATGGAGCTCACTAGTTCAGATCACCAGTCCGAATTTTTTTTTCAAATTTTCAAATAAATCTTGAAACAGTAAAAAATGCAACAAAAAATGGTTAAAAATGAATGCAAGCTGGCTCCACGGCTCTCAACGCGCTTCAAGTGAGAGACGCAGAGAAACGAGACACTCTCGTTTCTCTGTGCCCCCCTTGTTTTCCACACTGTCTGTTTTTCTCTGCGTCTCCTAATAAAACTACAGTACTCCTTCCCTCTCCAAAAACGTGCAAAATTTACGATAGATTCAAAAAATCAGAAAGAAATAGAAGAAATACCTGACTACAACCGAAAAACTGTTGCTGATCGATACCTTTCCGCTGACAAAACGCGGCGAACTCCTTTTGTACCTGAAACTAACAAGAAAATTGAAAAAGAGTTAGTAAATATGAGAAGCGAGAGAAAGTCACCTCTTCTCTAGCCTTGATGATTTTCAAGGAGATATCCAGATCACGAGTTCCAGGCATTCCCGGTTGTCCGAGTTTCGGCTCAGCGTAGACGGTCGTGTCTTCCACGGATTTCGTGGAAGATGGAATGTCGACGCTGTGAGCATGAGGGCGATTGCCTGGAAATTAAGGGAATTAGAGCGCAGTTGCTGACTTGATTTTTATATTTCACTTTCTAAGTATGATGAATGGAATAGTGAATGTTCAACAGTGTCAGTTTAATATATTGAAGCCGGATTTTTTTTGGAAACAATTTTCAATATTAATTTTTACGCTGATTTTGAATATTAGAACAAAAACACTCAAAAATCGCTCTAATACCCCAAAATCCGCTTCGATCCAGCTCAAAATGACCATAAGGTGCCTGAGGTGGCCGTGGCCTAGTTTCTCAAAAAAAGGGGGCGGAGTCGGCTAATGAGTTCTCATGAACGCAAAAAAAATCTAAAAGAATAGATTATAATGATTGGTTGCTAATAGATTCCAAGACCATCCACTATCCGACTCCGCCCATTTCTGCGAAAACTCGGCCACGGCCAGCCTAGGCCTCTTCTGACTTTCTGGTTCCGTTTGAAGCCGTTTTTCTGGGTTTTGCAGTCGTTTTTAAGCGTTTTTGTTAGGATTTTTGGAATCTACGAATTTCACATCTTTTTAAGCAAAAATCGTAAATTTTCCGCCTGTTTCGAGAAAACTCGGTCACTGCCACCCAGGACAACTTATGGACTTTGGCCCTGTTTGAAGCCTTTTTTCTGGGTTTTAATGTCGTTTCTGAGCCTTTTTGTTGTAATATATAGAATCCACGTTAAATTTCACATATTTCACAGCAAAAATTAGTAAATTTTCAGCCCATTATGAAGAAAACTCGACCACGGCCACCCAGGGCAACTTATCCATTTTGCTAGTGTTTGAAGCCATTGTTCGAGAAGCTAGTGTCATTTTTGTGCATTTTCGTTAGGATATTTGGAATCTACGTAAAATTTCACATATTTTATAGAATGAATTGGTGAATTTTCCGCCCATTTTGGAGAAAACTCGGCCACGGCCACCCTGGGGAACTTCTTGTATATTGGTCCAGTTTGAAGCGATTTTTTGTGGTACTAGAGCTATTTTTAAGCATTTTTGTTGTGAAATTTGGGATCTACGTTAGATTTCACATATTTTACAGCAAAATTTTGAAAATTTTCGATGCAATTTTTTTCTGTTACAGTAATCAATCAAATTATTTTATATTATTGCCATATTCAATTCTGTCAAGTTCAATATGATGTATGATATATTGTTTAACTTTAGCTAAAAACAAGTTGAGAAGTTTTAGATGAACTATTATAATTATTGGAAACTAACTATAACAATAAGAATCAATTCCAAAGAAATTGAAATAGTATTATCGGTTTCAAACTTCTTTGAAATCTGACCTGCAGTAGTCACAGTAATGTTAAAGTTTTGAATTGAAATTTTATGATAAAACTTTTCTGTTTCTAAAATTTTACTCATTTCAATGCAAAAGATGGGACTTGGTGCGATCACAATGTTTTCTTCGTTACTAAAAATCAGAAAAAAAGTGTTCAAATACCACCGTCCCTATCTTTACCACCGTCCCTATCTGGAATGTACCACCGTCCCTATCTGGAATGTACCACCGTCCCTATCTGGAATGCCATAATTCATCCAGTTCCCGTTTTCTTATCCCCCAGTCAATTCTCTAGTCTAATCCAAGTTTCCATCACCCGGTTCTGATGTTCACCTGCCTCCCTAATTCTTCGGTTATAGCCTTTATATTTCCCCCTTATCTAGGTTGATCTCGTGAGGGATCGTATCTAGAACTATTGTTCTTATCTTTCTTTAACATACAACTCTCAATAAATTCAATTCAAATTCAATTCAAATTTCGAAAAAACCGTCATAATACTCTGAAATAGATGAAATAGCCGCTCCTGGAATACAAACTTCGGATACTCACCAATATGCAATCGTTGCAGCTTGCTCAAATTGCTCTTACTCGGACTTGAACACGGAATGTATTTACGCGCCACAATCGGTGTGGACGCGGCTTCTGCGCTGGGGAAGCTGGTGAGGGGTTTTGTCTGGAAATTGGCTTTTTTGAATATCTGGATTATTAAACTATGCTATGTCAGATCAAATAAGAACTATCGGCAAACATGGAATCATTTTTCAAATTTGTGGATTCTGAAACAGTAAATTGTTTTCACTGTTTCAAGTTTTAGTAAAATTTCAAAAATTTATAATTAAAACATTATGTTACCTCTTCATCGATGGTGTGGATTCCAGAGACAGAAGGAGTTGTTGTGACGTCGTCATCATTTGGAATCGAGGATTCACGGAAGATGTCAGTACAAGACGTGGAGGCATCACAGAGAGCTGCGAGTTTGGCGGATGTTGAGAAGATTGGCTCGTGGATGGAAGGGAGAGGAATCTGGAAAAGTTACAGTTTCAGGAAAATTGGATCTTTGATTTATTACGGTTACGTCAATCTTTCTCGGAATCTTACTTATATATAATCCGCTAGAAAGTTTGTCTGTGGCTTGGTCAGGATGTCCGCTTTAGTTTTCCGAAAGTTAAAGAATTTGGTCGCGCCACAAAATCGAACCCGCGACTATCGCGTGGCAGTGCAGCCCACAACCAACTACACCACACGTGTAACGAAACTCAAATGATCGGGGGCGTATAAAAACGTGATATTTCTAAGCGAAGTTGAGCGGCGAAGCCGCGAATCCAGCCTGCTGTAAGCAGGCTGGTAATAGAATAAGAACTTTGGATTTTGGATTCAAAACACTAGGAAACTACGGAAGATTCAAGGTTCTAGAGAGAAAAATCGGTTTCAGGGAATTTTGAAAATCTTAAAAGGATGATTTGAACTCTTTGTGCGTACAATTTATGCAATACGCTCTATGGACAATTGCACAGTTTTTTATCAATATTTTTTTAGTTTCAATGTACCTTCAACACCGAAATGTCAATTACGAGAATATTGGACGACGGAAAGACATTCATAGAATTCTGGATATAATACACTAGAAAAACTACAGTATTCGATGTTTCAAGATTACTTCTGTTTCATAGAACTTTAGAAATCCAAAATGAGCGATTTGAACTGTTTGTGAGTCAAAAAACGCTCTATGGATAATTTAAAGAGGTTTTAAAAATATTTTTCAGTTTCAAGTTTTCTTCAAAAGCAAAACTTCAATTACGAGTTTACTGCTAATTAACTACTAATTTGAGGATTTTCGAAAGACATTATTTCCAGTTCTAGGATATATTTTGAGCTGAAATTTTGCAAGGATATATAAATTTGTCTACACTATTCAATTTTCCAATCAGATCCTCTTCTCACCTTCTCCGAATGCTCAATTTCAGCTGCGAGACTCATTGGGCCTGCATCGATTCCAGAATCATTTGCATAACTGTCTCTCCCAGTCAAAACTGTCAATTGAGTGGTACGTCCAGCTGGCGAGAACTCGGAATTTTCCATTTCAGAAGCCAACGAATCGTAGAGGGAATCGTAAGACACTGAAGTTATAATATTTTCTAGTAACTGCTCCAATGAGAATCATAAGTATAAGAATACAGTACTGGTCAAAATTACTGGCGTTCTCAGTTAAAATAGGTCAACTTTGAGGGTCTGAAAAAGTGGTTTCCAGGGCTCCGATTTTTTTGAAATTTTGCGGGTACATAGAGCAACTCAAGAACTGTACTTTTATAGTTAATAACTTTTTTATAGAACCACGTTCCACATAGTTAGGCCAAGCCAACTAGATTTCTGTCTCATTTTGAAGCCTTTTGGCTTCCACGCGCCCTAACTAACTGGATTTTGGTTCTATAAAAAGTTGTCAATTACAAAAGTAGAGTTCTTGAGTTAATCTATACATCTGCAAACTTTCAGAGAAAACGGATTTCTGGAAACAACTTTTTCAGAGCTTCGAAGTTGACCCTTTTCAACTGAAATTTTGATTACATCATCATGATTTTCAATTTCCTAGTCTAAACTCACTTCTCAAATTTCCCGTGGTCCTCAACTTTGTCAATTCCGACTCGGTCTCCGCAAAATTGGCCATAAGCTCCGCGTACTGATCCTGCATCTCTTTGAGCTCTGATTGCATTGTATCGTGCCTTTGAATCATTTCAATCAGAATCGAACCCATCTCGTCTTTTTCCATTGAGATCTGAAGGGGATTGCATTAATTATGAATTCCGCATTATCAATTTAAAAAAATCCTAGAATTCTAGTTTATTTGAAAAAGTAATAAAATTTGGGTTTAGGCAAAGTAAATAGGTATTAATAATAGGTGAGACCAAAAAATGAAAAAAAGATCACAGAGAATATTGATACAGTAAACTTTTTTTGGAGGTGTTTTGAAGTTTGAAATCTGTGTCTCTTGGTTCTTATTTGGAAATAAGATTTTGCTAAAATTGTAATTTTCGATTTAAGCGCGCCAAAAGTGCGCCAGTTTACCCAACTTTTTTAGCAAGATTTTTTAACACCAATTCCATAGAGTCAGTTCCATACTCTAGCGAAAAATATTTTCTCAAAATTTTGAAACGGAAAACAATTTTCTAGAAATAAATTTCTCACCATTTTCTCTTTCTTATCCTTATCCGCCAATTCACTCATCAATCTTCCCGTATTCTCATACTGTTGACTGAGTTCTGACGTCTTCTGCTCGATCATCTTTTGCAATCCCATCACTTTATCATTTGCATAATCTAGCTGCTTCTCTAATTGATACGTATTGTTCTTTTGAGCATTGAATATGGCGGTTTCTTGTCGAAGTTGATCACATTCTTGGCGGAGTCTGAAAAAAAAGAGTTCGGTCGCCACCAAAAGTCGAACCCTCGACTATCGTGTGGCCGACCGACACGATACCGACTGCGCCACATGTGTAACCTTGGAACAGGGGGTGGAGGGCGTATATGAAGAGGGAACGCGCGAGAGGCGAGCTGAGGGGGGTACTCGGAAATGGAACTGTGAAAAACCGAACTGTTACAAAATGGAACTTGTTACGGTGTCGAACTGTGCAATGTCGAACTGTTACAAAATGGAACCGCACAAATTCGAACTGCTACAAAATGGAACTGTAACAGAATGGTCCCGCAACGAAATCAAACTGCTTTTTTTGCTTGTTTTAGCTTTGTAAACATTATTTTCGCTATTTTTTCGCGATTTTTGAGTAAAATCAAGGACGAAGAATATAAAAAGTTATGAAAATTCAAGCCTTGTAAGCATTAAAACTCGAAAAAGCAGTTCGATTTCGTAGCAGTTTCATTCTGTTACAGTTCCATTTTGTAGCAGTTCGAATTTGTGCGGTTCCATTTTGTAACAGTTCGACATTGCACAGTTCGACACCGTAACAAGTTCCATTTTGTAACAGTTCGGTTTTTCACAGTTCCATTTCCGAGTACCCCCGAGCTGAGACGCTGGTGGGGAGGAAATTTTTTTACTGTTTTTGAAATTTTTGAAATTTTTCAGTGTAAATTTTCAAAACATTTGTAAGACGGGTTCATATCTCCGCTATTAATAGCTACTTCAAAAAATAATGTAATAAAACTAAAATAAGATTTCCAGAACCTTTTTTACGATGAAATTTGGTTTTTTTCAAAATCTCAAAATTCCTCCATTATTTTTTTTCAATTTAATGTTCCTTTAACTAATCTTTAGTTTTCTAACCCCCTCAAAAATCGTCTCGTTTTGAGTACTATCAGTTTCTCTTTTTTGTTCTATTTGACAAACCTCTCATTTTCCGATTTTGTGGATTTTAGACGTTCACGGAGTGTCTCGTCGCTGTTTGATCTGCAATTAGAAATTGAGAAGGAGATTATTATTTGAACTAGTGGTTTTTTAGTTTATTGGGTTTGCAACTGAGAAAAGTATCAACTACAAAAATGTGTAAAATCAAAAATTAAACATTTTTGTAGTTGAAAACTTTTTTCTAGCTTTATTGGTTCTCGAGATACGCTCCTTTAAAGAGAGAACCAAGAGACGCAGAGAAGCGAGACGGTCTGCGTCTCTCCCCATCGCGCGCTCTCTCCCCTCGTAGGCATGCTTACAGTAATAGCTACAGTAATCATAAATTATTTGGATTATCAATGAAGCGAACTTGCATCGAAAAAAAATCTTACCTCGGTAATCCCTCATCGTCTAAATGTGAATAAACCCTCAAAAGTTCGATTCGCTGATTCAATTCATGTTTCAGTTGAACGATGGTGTCCAGATTCTTGTTGACACTCTCCTCGAGGAATTCATTTCTGAAAAATCAAAAAAAAATCAAAATGAGCAATCAATATTGTAGAACGTTTCCAAAAATTTTGAAACAGAAAATTTTGATTGAAAAAGTGGTAGAACATCAGTTTTCGGGGGAAATTACGGTAGACTACTGGGTATTTTTGTGTGAGCGTGTCTGTCTGCGTACCATGCGTCAAACCTTACGACAGTTCCTATTTTGAGTCTGTTTTTGGACGGAAACCAACCAAAAATAGAACAATTGACATATGATAATCTGCTTAGATTATCTATTGCTTTAGTTTACAGGAGTTTCAGAGAAAATTGAAATTTTTCTGGCCCATTGACGTTAAAAATCTCATTTTTTATTGGTTCTCCGGGGTCCAAGGAACCATAGTAGGATTCTGAACAATTTCGAATTCTTTTATAAGATTTTAAATCAAATTTAAGGGCTGAAAAAGATTCTAGAACAATTTTTGGATTATATTAGGTTGTCCGGAAAGTTTTCTACCATACTTTTTTTCTTTTCCTATTTCTCTCTCAGTAGGTCCCCAAATAATTCTTGTTGGTGTTGAGTAACTGATATGCGCCTCTAACAAAAAAAAATTGATTCTGGCCATCTACTCCTCTTCGTTCAGATGTTAGAGTCATTTTTCCGAATAGGTCGAAATGAGATTTTCAATTCGCAGTTTTACTCGGACTTGTATCTAACTTCAGAATGGTCAAAAACTAAAGATTTTTGGGTATGATGAAGAACGAATCTTCTTTGTTATTATGCACGTTGATGTTATTAACGAGTATCCGATAAAAAGAATTTTTGGAGTCAAACACCGAAAAAACCGGAATTTCAGTTTTTTTCTGCTGGGAAGTGAAATCGGATTTCCAAATTTTGTTGAGACAATTTAATTCATGGGTGTGACTTTCCATGTAAAAATCAGTTTGTAACTCGGCCATTTTCGGAAGTTAGGAGGAAAAAACGATTTTTTCACAAAAATAAAAATCTGAAATTTTTTAATCAAACTCTCCTCCTGATCTTTGTTTTTGATCAATTCAAAAGATATTTCGCATAATTACAGAATATTAGTTCACATTGCTTTTCAGAAACTATGAAGTGTACCTGTCACTTCTCCAAAAAATTTTCAGCAATTTTTATCATGAAAATCCGAAAAATGGTTCTTTCCGTATTTGTATACATTACACGCTTATTCCAAAACCTGATGTTTTAGAATTATGTGAGCAGAAAGAGTATTGGATAGTGATTAAGATCCGCACAAAACTAATTGCCTGCGATTTCTTATCCGAAATTTAATTGAAACTGAAAATTTTGATTTTAAATTTTTCAGCAGGCAGAGTTTAACAAGCTAGAACTAAATTTTGAAACTTACTAAGATTTTTTGTTGATTTTTGAAACCGAAAAAATTACTTTTTCAGCTATTTTTATACATAATTTTCAAGAAAAAATACTTTTTCAGATACATTAGAACTTTGCTGTTCTACCAAATTTGAGTCTAGAAAACTGAACGTGCGTTGCCTATGCAAATTACAAAGTTTGAAAATTTGAAAGAACAAAAAATTTTGAAACTGTAAAAAATTTAAAATTTGTTTGAAAATCTACAATTTCTTACATTTTTCAAGCCCCTACTCCAGTTTTTCCCCTTTCTTTCCCATCTCATTAAAAATCTGTTCCCCTTTTTCTCTAATCCTCTAATCTCTCTCTCTCCACTTCATTAAAACAAGTGTAATTGATACTTGAGGGGACCCCCACGGGTCCTCCTCCAATTATACTCACTTTGTTTGAAGATCTTTGTTTTGCTCCAACAGCGATTGACCGATCTTGGCGGCGAGTTCAAGATCGCGATCTTTCTGAAAATTTTTTTGGTATAAAATTCAGCGGCAAAAAATCAGAATTTCAGGTATTTCTTGGGGTTTTTGAAGGTTTTTGAAACAGAAAAATATATAAATTTTGAAACGACATTAAAAAATTGGAAGATTTTTGAGGTTATGTATTTGAAATTATATTGAAACTGAAACATTTTATTAAAATTTTTCAACAGCCACAATTAAGCAACTGAAATTTGAAATTTGTCAATTTATTTGTGGATTTTTGAAACCGAAAAAATCACTTTTTCGGCTATTTTTATACATAAGATTTTTTAAAGAAAAATTCTTGATTTAAGATTTTTGGTATGAAATTCAACTAGAAAACGAAATTTGAGCTATTTCTTAAGGTATGTAGAAGTTTTTGAAACAGAAAAGATATATTAATTTTGAAATGACATTAAAAAATTGGATTATTTTTAAGATTATGAAATTTGAAATTTTTTTGAAACTGAAAACTTTTAAAAAAATATTTTTGAAATAATTTTTAAACAGCCACAATAAAGCAACTGAAATTTGAAATTTACCAAAAGATTTTTGTGGATTTTTGAAACGGAAAAAAATTAGGATGTTTTCACAAAAATTAATGTAAAAATATTCAAGAAACAGTAAAACCTCTCAAAAATCCTTAACAATCTTACCTTCTCTAGAATAACCATGAGCTCATTGCAGTCGATGTGGCCCGGAAGAGCACACGACGGATCAAAAGGAGTCGAATTTCGAGATGGAGATGGGCTCATTCGGCTGACAGCCCAAACATTCGAAAAACTGTAAATTGATCTTTGAAAAAAAATAATTATCAAAGAAAAGGTTAAGAGAGAAACGGGCGGTCTTTTCTCTCTCGCTTTTTTTGAAGTATTTCCAAGAGAGAAAATGAGAGAAAAAGAAATAGTAACAATACGCTTTGTGTGTGTCTTTCTTGTATGTTTGTACTTTTAGTAGTACCGAGAAAATGAGAGAGGAAATTAGATGCGGGGAATAGTGAACATGTGTTTGGTTTTATCAATTGGTATTTTATGGTATCATAAAATAGAGTGTCAATAGAGCAAATTTGCATTAATAGAAGATTTCGATTCATTAGTATATTTCCAAACAGAACAAATTTATGTCGAGTTTTTCAGAAATCGAAAAAATTCCGGTTTCAAGTGTAGAGCAGGATTTTCAATTTTCTAGGAAACTTTAATTGATTATTATACGAATCGCGTTGTATTGTCCACGAGGAGTACACAAGGTTTCCAAAAACTATCAAAGTTTGAAATATCGTCCATGACATTCATTAATGTCTGGAGTTACACGGATTTTCAGATTTTTCTCTTTTGAAACAGGAAAGTTTCAAAAATCAAAAAAAGTTTTCGGTTTCAAGTTTATCCCAGATTTTTTGAATTTTTTTTTTCAATTCATTGTTCGATGTAATACAAACAATATTTATAAGGTATTCCCCAATAAAAACACCTCAAAAAATTCTCCAAAAGACAAGAAACCAAGACTCGATTCTTTCTCATCTAAGCCTTCCATCACTAATCCGTATGATTCAAAGAGAAATGGATTTTTTTTTTTGAATGGGACTGGGAAAGAGAGGATGACTGAATGAATGCGTAGGAGATAAATATGGATATATGTAGACGGGAATGAATGAGGCATATGAAGATATAGAGAGGAGAACAAGCTGGAACGGGGAGAATGGGATAAAAACTTGTCAAGAATTATATAAATGCTGAAAAAATGTTCTCCGCTTTCGTTTTTAGAAATGAAAGAATTTGGACGCGCCCTGGAATCGAACCCCCAACTGTCGCGCGGCCGACCAGCGCGATACCGACTGCGCTACATGTGTAACCTGGAAGCAGGGGGGGTGGAGGGCGTATATGAAAAAGGTGGGGAAAAGTGACGAAGGCGGACAGGGACTCTGGTGGGGAAATAAACTATTGTGCATGGAGAAAATAGTAATAACTAAAAATGAAAATTTTTTAGAAGCATTAGATGAAACTGAAAAAACTTTTGAGCAAATTTCAGATGTAAATACAGTATTCAGGGTTTCAAACTCTGTATACTGTAGTTTTAAAATGGATGACGATTTCGAGCATAAACAGTCAAGTTTTTTTGCTTCAAAGAGAAATCTCGATGGAAATTTAAAATTTAAAAAGTGAAAAGAAAAACCGATCCAAGCTCTCAAGATATAAACAAAATGCACAAAGGAAAATTGGATGGATATCCCATTTTCTTTTCTTTTCTAAACATAAATATGTATATTCAAATCGGAATAGAGGTGTCTTGAGTCTCACGGCTCAGATCAAACAAAAAGCTCAAGGCGAATATCTGATGACAGTTTGACCTGATGAATAATCGTAATAAGGGGGCTCGGGGGGCTCCGCGAGCTCTCCACACATTTTGACACCTGTAGTCTTCTCGAAAGACGTGAGAAATCGCGAGGCGGTTAAACAATGAGAATAGTAGTAGTAGCCAAGAGGTAAACATGTTTTAGGCGGTTTGCCTATTTCCTATTTGTAGACTACCCGACTATATTTATTTTAAGGTTTTCGGAACACAGTTTTTGGGGTGTGAACACATGAGTTTTGACAGGATACACGTAACTTGTAGGTTTTGAGTTGGGTGGTTATGACGTGAAGATTATGGAGGTCGGAGGTTAGGGGAGAGAGAAGAGACGCAGAGAAAGAAAGTGGCTCGTTGTCTGCGCTCTCTTTGGAGGCGCATAACTTGTAATTTCGAAAAGTTTTATGGTCAAAAGAAGCGAGATCATCGTTTCTAAACTATCCTCAGAACTTTGTAAGCTTGTAACTTGGGTTACTGTAGTTCAATTGACTAGAAAAAATACAAAGAGATGGAAAATTAAAAGAAAATGTTACTAACACTATGAACTTTCAGAAAATCTTAGTTTTGAAAAAAGTTATGGCCGAAAGAAGCGGGTCATCGTTCTTAGATTGTTCTCAAAACTTTTAATGCTTGTAAATTGAGTTACTGTAGTTCAATTAATTGGAAAAATGTACCGATCGATAGAAAATTTAAAGAAGATGATGTTGAAATTTTGAATTTTTAGAATATCTTATATTTGAAGAGTTTTATGACCGAAAGAAGTTTGGCCATCGTTTCTAGATTCTCCTCAGAAGTTTGAAAGCTTGTAACTTGGGTTACTGTAGATCAATTGACAAGAAAAGTATACAGATCGATAGAAAATTTGAAAACAATACTGTAAAAACTTTGAAATTTTGAAAAATCTCAATTTTGAAGGATTCCAGGGTGAAACTATTACCAGTTCCATTCCCGGTTTTCAAGAATTCTGGAACCAAATTTTTATAGAATTTTTTTCCGTTTCAAAATTCTTCCAAATCGAGCCTGCCAACCATTTATTTTCAATGCTTCACCTTCAAGCAGACGATTCAAAAACTTATATAAAACTTCTAACAGTCTCAAAACTTCCTATTACTGTCAAAAATAACCAAAATACCTCCAAATTCCTAACAAAACCGGCCAATTAGAAACCAATAATACTGGGGTTATTTGAATTTTAATTGTTAGTTTTCTCAAAAATTCCTTCAGGTCATACGGTTCCTTCTCAAAAATCAAAAAAAAAAAACGTTCCTCACAGCCACTTTTCTATGTTTAATCTGGTCTGATCACGTGGAAAATTGGGTGAAAAGAGAGAAAAAAATCGGCAAATTAGCAACATTTTGAAGACAATTAGGAGGGAGAAAATGACGAATTTGGATGGGGAAGTAAAGTAGGATTACATGCAATTTTTTATTTGTACTAAAATAATCGTCCTAATTCCAGTATTTACAAAAATAACACTACTGTTGCATGAAAATCGTTAAAACTCGAGAAAATCGATTTTCAGATTACAAACTTAAAATTTATCTAACCTATTTCAACAAATGCAAAATTTTTCGCTGATTCGAATGCACCTAATATCGCTGCTCAAAACGCATTTCGAAGCGAGTTCTAAGCGTTTGAAGTTTTCGTGAGAGACGCAGTCTCCTTTCTCTGCGTCTCTCCGACAACGAGAGTGTCTGCCTTCTCTGCGTCTCTAACTGAAACTTCAAACGCTCATAACTCGCTTCAAAATGGTCCGTTGGGACTCGTTTTTGCGGTTAATTAGTCGCGCTCACCGCTGCTGACCAAAAAAGCTGACTAAAAAGTATACAGTAAACTTCAAAACTCTCAAAATAGCGGAGCATGTATGAGCTGATAAGAAACGTGTTCACTACAAACAGAAAATTGGATGAAAGTATGACATTAACTCGGTACCAGGTGAGGTGTGTCGAGCTGGAAAATTTTGGGAAAAATTATGAGGTTTTTTGATGCGAAAAATGATGATAAGGAAGCAAACGAAAAGTGAAAGGTCTTGTGATTTTTTGAGGAGGATTCAGAAGGGAAAAGAGGGATATATGAAGGACCAATGATGATGCAAAAAACTAGAATGGATTTCAAAACTAATTGGGGAACTGATTTGGTATCGATGACATTATAGATGAGTCATCGATAAAAATCAAGAAAAATGGGAAAAAATAGAGAGAAATAGGAAAATTCGCTCTATTGGGATATAGATGGATGCAAATTGATGATAAATTTGAGGTTAGGGTTTTGGGAAATTTTGAAACGGAAAATTCCGTCAAATTTCGCATAAAAACTTTTCAGTTGCAGGAATTTTACAAAAGCAATAGTGTAAATTATGATATGGTTATGTCGTCGAACTACCACAAAGTCCAAAAATCTTGGGTTGCAAACGCGCTCTATTGAACTCAACTTGTTTTTTTTTCATGAGTTTTTCAATTTGAAAATAAGTTGGTGCTGATTTATTAAAGTTCGAGTTTAGTGAAATCTCAAAATTTGAAAAAAAAATTGATTTTTTCTATTGAAACAAGCGATTTACCGGATAAATTGAAGATTTAGAAACTTCGTCAAATATCAAAAAATTTTGAAACCGAAATTTCCCTGGAAATCTGTAGTTTAGCAACTTTGAACTTTGACATATAAAAAATTCAAAGAAAAGGAAAATGTTTAAAGTGAATGTGATATTGTGGCGGTAAAATGCAGCTGGACTTGCGCCACCGCACTCCAGTGGAAAAATCATCGTGATGGGACCTTTTTCCACTGGAGTGCGGTGGCGCAAGTCCAGCCGCATTTTACCGCCACAATACCATTCAAATTGTACAAATGCAATATTTTTAGAATTTCGGAAATTTTTGAATCGGTGAAATTTTGGGTAAAAATCTTAACTAATTCTAGTTTTTCCGCTTCAGAAATACTTCAAATTTTGAGACCGTCCAATTAGAAAATTAGTTGGTGCGAATTGATAAAAAATCCTAAATTTTTGTTTTAAAAAATGTAATTTTTCTTCACTTTTCTGTTGAAATGGCTCAACATCTGTCAGAGTTATTGAAAAATCTTGAAATTTCAAAAAAATTTTTAAAACATTTTTTTTTGGAAATCCGCTAGTTTTGAAGCCAATTTTGAATAAAAAAAATTAGAAAAATGTTTTTAAAATTCGCCAAAAGCGCGAGAGCTTGTTGTGAATATGAAAAATGAGAGAGTCCAGAAAAATCAAAACTTTGAATGTACAAATTCAATAATTTTTAATCTCGAAACTTTTTCGTTTCAGAAATACTTTAAATTTTTAGATCGCCCTTCTTTTCAGTTCTGAATTCAGCAATGAAAACTTACATGTCCAAAATATCCAGAAAATTCTCCATTCTTGTAGTATTTATGTAGTTTTTAGATTCCAGTAATAATTTTAGTATAAAATTTCTCTCTAAAAATATACTAAACGGTTAAAAAACCGTAGGTGGTGACAACTATGCGTCATTATTTTTTTCTTAACACTTTTTTCTCTTTTTCTCTCTTCTTCCGAATGCTCCATGAGCAATCAGGAATGAGCCAAGCCAAGAAGAAATTGTTGTTAGAAATGAATAATAGAGAGAAAGACAGCACAAATTGGAATTGGAGCACCACCATGTTTTCCTATATTTGCTCATTTTGTCTGCGTCTCTCACTCTCTCTTTCAATTATTTTTTTGCTAGACACTCATATAAAGAGTGCTCGGAACAACTGAGGGTTTGAATTGAATAGAAGTGGAAGTTTTTTTGGTTTCGATTTGCGAAGAAAAAGAGTTTCTGTAAATGGTGATCTATGGTGAATCATGAAACAGGGAAAAAAATGGTTCAGAAAATGTGCCCTATTGATAAAAGTTTTTGAATCCTTGAATCCTTACCAAATTTCAGTTGAAACACCATTATTAGAATACCAAAAATTATAGAAACAAATATTTTCAATGCTCCAGAATCTTGATAAAAAATGTACGGTCTGATGAAGAAGAAGCATCGAATATATAATTTTTTTGATAACAGAAAGGAAAATTTTGAAACAGTAAAACATTAAGAATATGCGCTCCATTGATAACCAAAAACCAGAAAATCGCACCAATAGTGCGCCAGATAAATCAATTTTCAAATCCAAGGGCATTTTTGAAGCAGAAAAATCCATTTTTCTCGAAAAATCAGGAACAAAAATGAAGGAAGAAGATTTCTTCGGAGCAACTGACACAGATCTTTTTTCAATCTAGAAAAGAAGGAGAATTGAGAAAGATAACTTTTTTTTGCAGGAAAAATTTTATCTTTTCTTCTATTTCTTTTTTGAGTTTTTTTTTTTAAAGAAAGACGTCAGAAGAACAAAAAAACAACAGGGTTAGAGATTTCTGATGAGCAATTAGTGTAATTAGTGTAAAAAAGCGGGAAAAGAAACGTTTGCGAAATGGAAACAGAATTAAAAGAAATGGGAGGAGTGTGGGAATCAGAAAATTATTCGAGAAGATTTTCAGAAAAAAATGAGATCTGAAAGAGAAATAGACAGATTTTGGACCATAAATTCCAGAAGTTTCAGAAAATAAATCCCTCAAAAATAAATTCCAATAGCTCAAACTCCGAGCATTTCATTTAAATGAGATAGTTTATCATAACTTTTTTCAAATTAAAAGTTCAGTCATCAGAAATCTTCATTATTACCATAAAATCTGTATTAGGAGGGTACCTCGAAATGAGCACATTCTCGAAATCCAAACGAATTGAAATTAGTGTTATTAGAATCCCCGTCAAAAGTTGACTCAAAAAATATGTTTCAAATCAGATGTTATGCTCCATTTTGAGAATTCAGAAATCATTTTTTAGGTGTTGGAAAGAGGGGTATGACTTTTTAATACAGATTTTGCAGTATTTTTGGGGCGATTTTCGACGAATTTTGGGATTAATATGCGGTTACCCAAGTTCCGCCTAATTCAGTTAATTATTTTCAAATTGAAAAAGAAACTTTTGAAAACCAAGTGACGTTGTAACTACCCAACTAATGAAAAGTAATCACAAGGTAATAGTAGAAAAGAGGAAATTGAGGGAAAAATGAGAGAGAAAAGAGTGATAACCGGATTTCTACATGTTCACTCTCTCACACTCTGTTTTTTCCCCAATTTTTTCATTTTTTTTTCGATTCATGTTTTCTCGGGATTTTCAGATTGGAATTTCCGTTATTTTGCTTGATTATTTGGAGGATTTGGAGTTTTTCAGATTATGAGTCAGATTGGAAAATTTTGAAACAGAAATCGTACGAAAAAAAAGTTGATAGTACGTTTTGTGAAAACGAGGGGGAGGATGATTTCATGGAAAAAAGAAAAAAACATGACTTGTGAGAAATTCTCATAGTCAGGGAAAATCAGATGGCTATGATAGATGCTAAACTATCGAAAAAAATGGAAGGTTCAAAAATTTTAGGGTTCTTTTGGAACAGTAAAAACTCAAGAATCCCCTGAAACTTAGAAAATGATCAATTTCAGCTTCAAAATGGCTCAAAATCCAAAAAAAGCTCTATTTAAAAAACTCAAGTTGCGGTTAAAAAAGCATCATTTGGGCTCAAAAGCACCGAATTTTGGCTCATTTTGACCATAAAAATTTTTTGAAAAAAGTTTTTTTTTCTGAAATTTTTTTTCCTTTTGGCTAAAAATGGTCACTATTCATGGTTTCACTGGGAGCAGTAAAAACTAGTGAGAATTTAGGAAAATTCAAGAAAATTTCAAAGTTTTTCCAGTTACCAGTAGACCGATAACAATCAAAATTATACAGATAGATTGGAAATTTTGAGAGGAATTTTTTGATTGTCAGATTCTCAGGAAGATGCTAGTTTTATTACTCATAGTTCAGCCTAAATGCGCCTTAGGGATTCCAGTTATATTATTGAGAATTTCTGATAATAGAAACGCAGAACTTCAGAATTAACAACTTTCGGGTTTTGGGGTCAGAATGAAACAGATAACATTTAAAAACTACTTGCTCAGAAAAATTGCTCCAGAAGGCTTCAAAGTTGAAATTTTGAAAAACAAAAAAGATTGACATCATCCTCAGAAAATAAGAACCAAACTGTGAGAATTTCAAGAAAATCGGTCAGCCTTAAACCGAGTTATGACTTGCCACACATTTGCGGTACCAAAATTAGTACTGAAACTTCAGGAAAAGAGCTGTAACTTGCTCAATTTTTGAGTAACCAATAATCTAAACATATGCGCATTAGCTAATCAAAATTCCCAAACTTTTTGCAAAACTTTTATTCAAAGCGGGACACCAACAAATCACTAACAAAAACATATTCTTTTTTCAAAGAAAATTTTTGGAAACAGTAAAAAATTTTTTTAGCTCCAACTTCCGCGAAAAATTTCGCCTAAACATCACGAAATCCCCAGATGAAGCCCGTCTTACTATACGAAAACAAACCCGAACGCTTTTTTTTCCAAAATCCATTTATCAAGTTTTGACGAACCTAGTTTCCTCGAAAAAAGAGTAAAGGGACCCCAAAAAAAGGTTTAAAAAATCGGAAAAACGTAAAAATGACGCAATAGGAAGTAAGGAAAGGGACCAAAAAGTTGGAAGAAGGGACCCCCAAGAAGAGCATCCGAAAAAGAGAGAGGGAGAGAGAGTGAAGAGACGCAGAGAAAAAGTGGAGAAGAAACAGCAGCCGCCTGTGTATGTGTTGAAGCAGCCGCGCCCTTTGCTTCTCTAGAAGACTCTCTCTTTTTTCTGTACTATTTTTTTTCGCGCCGCCCGTTTCCTTGGTCGTTTTACATCGTGTCGTATCACTTGGAAATGAGAGAAAAAGAGAGAGAGAGAGTGATGGGGGGAGAAGAGACGCAGCGAGGTAGAAAGAGAGGAGCATTGGGTTTGGATTAGAGAGAGGTAATAGGATTACTGTAGGAGAGACGGGAGGAGTTTTAAAGGGACAGATTAGAGTGATAGGAGGTTTTTGGACTCGAAAAAAGGGTACAAAGAATGAAGCATTGAAAGTTTCTAGACAAGAGTTTTGAAATTCTAATGAAACAGGAATTTTTGGTGGAAAACATTGGGAAAACTGGAATCCAAGGGTTCTTCTAATTTTCATTTTTCTTATGATCAGAATCTCAAAATTTCAGAATTTCTGGATTTCAGAATCTTCCAGAATCTCAAAATCTTGAAATATCTGAACATAAGTACAAAATTAAGACAGTATTGATATTTTTTCGACCCAACTTTGAATTTTGATGAACCAGAAATTTTTTATGAAAAAAGTTAGAAAAACTACAAATGTATGGTTCCCCTGAGTTTTCGAATTCTCAAAATCAGAATCTCGGAATCTCAAAATCTTAGAGTTTCAGGATTTCAGAACCTCAAAGTCTCGAAATATCTGAATTTTAGTACAACCGTCAAACAGTATTGAGAGTTTCTTGACCAAAGTTTTGGAATTTTGATGAAACAGGAACTTTACGAAAAAAAGTTGGAGAAATTAGAATCCTATTCTTTTCTTGATTATCGAATTATTATTATCAGTATCTTCCAGATTCTCAAAATCTTGAAATATATTAATTTTATCACATGAGAAGTACAGTATTGAGATTTTATTTACCGAAGTTTTTGGAATTTTGATGAAACAGGATTTTTTTGGAAAACAAAATTAGGAACGACTAGAATCTTATGGTTCCCCACAGGATCTCAGAATCTTCCAGAAACTCAAAGTCTTCAAAAATCAGAATTTTGGAATCTCGGAATCCTCTAGAACTACTGAATCCCAGAGTCCAAGAATCCAAGAATTTTACAGTTTCAAAATATCCAAATCTCACGATTTCAGAATCTTGTTGAATCTCAATAACTAGAACTAAATTCAGAATATTCAAATTTAGAGTACACTCATGTTTTAAGGGTACCAGGAAACTTCGAAAGTAGAAATTTTACAAGTGCGACGTTTCGAAAGTACGACGTTTCGCCAGTGAGAAGTTTCGTAAGCAAACAAAAAACTCAAACGTCTCAGAAGTACACTGCACTGGGAGGTACTTTTCTCCAGAATTGTTTGAAATTTTTGCTTTCGAAACGTCACACTTTCGAAACGTCACACTTTCGAAACGTCGCACTTGCGAAACGTTATACTTTCGAAACGTCGCCCTTTTACGCCAGTATGTTAGTTAACTTTTCAGCGGAGAAAGAAACCGTACGGAGCGAAACAAGATCCGACTTACCATTAACCCTTTCCTTGTTATTATGAAACAGTAAAAATTATAGTTTTTTGGGTTCTTATTATCGAAACATCCCAAGTTTCATCGCGCTCCATTGCGAACTTGGGGAAATTCAAAATTTTTAGATTTCCCGCTCATTTGTTTCTCTTGTAGGTCACGTCGAAACCGCAAAATTAACAAAGTTTTTATATTTGACGTGACCTACATGAGAAAAAAGTGAGCGGGAAACCTAAAAATTTTGAATTTCCATAAGTTCGCAATGGAGCGCGATGAAACTTGGAAAAATTGAATAATATGAGTATGTATACGCATTAGTTTTTTAACTCCTTCAAAATGCTAAGAATATTTTGTGAAACATTGAAATTTTCAACCCTATTTTTCATATTTTCTGCCTCAAATCCTTCGAAAATACTTCCCTTCCGCTATTATTCCAACGGAATCCATTAGAAACGCAAATTGGTGGCATAAATCAAACCGTTTCTTTTTATGAAATGACTCTATTCTAGAGAATATTTTTATTTTATTGCCTCTACCGACTTGTGGACCGGTTTTTGGAATATGGAAGTTCGCTCTATTGAGAATAGGGGCCGATAGATGTACTGAAAAATAGGAAGTGGTGAAGAAATTGAAACATTTTTGAAACAGAAACTTTTTTTCTTGAAATTTGAGCGAAGAACCTTGGAAAATCCGAAATTCCGTGAGATAATCGAATTTTCAAGGATTCTAGTAATATGATAGTTTGTTCTTCTTGAAATTTTCGAAAAAGTTCAATGAATAGAAACAGAAAGAAAATAAAAAAGAGAGAGAAGGATAAAGTTTCGAGTGATGGGACAAATAGAAATCACAGAGAAAGTGGAGAAAGGAATGTAGTAAAGTATTGGTTTACAAGAAGGAAGATTTGGGAATGGAAAAAGCTTTTTGGAGCAGGGATCAGAGATTGAGGAGAAAAATGTTTCGGTTTCAGAGAAATTTGAAATTTTTATATTTTTTGAAAAATTCAATGGGTCCCAGCAAATCTTTCGTCATCTAGGAAAAAATTTCATACATTTTTGAAACACTTTATCATTCAAGCCAATTATATCATCAGTTTCCAAAATTTTTTGATTCAGGAACATCAGTTTTTGAAACTGTGAAATTTTCTGTTTCATTGAAAGTCAAATTTATTTAAATTCTTGAATTTTTAATAGAAAAAATGTTTCGGTTTCTTGAAACATTAGTAAAGGAATTTATTTGAACTTGCCTAGTCATGAATTCTTGAGTTTATGAAACATTAGAAAAAAGTTTATTCTAGTTAAAAACTACCTTAAAACCGATATTAGAAGGGCATCTCAAAAAGTGCCCATTCCTAAAATTCGAACGAATTGAAATTAGTTTTATTAGAATTCTCGTCAAAAGTTGACTCACAAAATATGTTTCAAATCAGATGTTATTATCTATTTTGAGAATTCAGAAATTTCTTTTTAGATGTTGGATAAATAGAGGGTTCAAGAGTTTCTATTATAGATTTTACGGTAATTATTTCATCGAAGCGGGAATACAATGCTTTACTAAACAATCTACTGGAAATTTCAATATACGAAACTTGTGAAACTGAAAGAAAAAACTGTGAAAAACAATGTTTTGAATTATAAACCAAAAGCTTAATGAGGAATCTTTCAAATGGAAGAAGCACTGATTATTCCGAAATTTCCTATGAATTTTGAAGTTTTCACACAAGTCGATAAAACTGATTTCTTACAGAAATAATAGAAGTTGAATTGTTGTTGAAACCGAAAAAAAATTCCAGAAATCCAGGCAACTCCTTTTTCAGACTTCTACTTTATTGAGGGATTTTGGGACCTGATTTCAAGATACTTTCTTTTGCTTTTTTTGAACATTCCAAAAAAAACTATAAATTTGTATCTAGGAATCGAAGATCGTTGGATTTTGAGAATTTTAAAAGAAGATACCGTAAAATATGTATTTGAAGTTTTTTTGAAAGTTTATGTTTCATATTGAAAAGAATAAACTGAATCAGGCGGAACTTTGGTTAACCTTGAATTTCCTCTAAAAAATGCTAAAAAATCCCCCAAAAAATGCATCAGGTCTAAAAATACCGTAAAATCTGTATTAGAATAGCATGCCCCTCTATTTTTCCATCATCTAAAAAGATATTTCTGAATTCTGAAATTGGATGATATCATCTGAATTGAAACATATTTTGTGAGTCAACTTTTGACGAGGATTCTAATAACACTAATTTCAATTCGTTTGAACTTCAAGCATGTGCTCATTTGTGAGATCATCGGGGTGCCCTTCTATTAGATGTGCGCTTTTAATGCTGCTCATGGTTATCTTGAGTTTTCTAAAGTTCCCAGAAACTGTAAAAAAAATTTCGAATAATTTCTGGTTTCTGGAGATATTGTTAGCCGCCAAATATGAATTTTCTATTCACTTTTTTTTTGTGATTTCCACATACTGTCGTTTCAAGAGAATCTCGCAAAAAAAATTTCCGAAAAAAATGCGCGCGCTGAAAAATAAGCAACGCCCCTTTTTGCAACTCCGCCGCACACTTTTTCCTGCCTTTTTCGGAGAAGGGGTTTCTGGTTGAGTTTTCGAGGATTTTTCCTGGAACTACGCGATGAAAATAACAAAAAAGTTTCTGGAAACAAACAATTTGCCTGTTAGAATCGTTCTAGGTGCTTTTCGTTTTGTAAAGTCCTATTTTAACGGAAATACGCACGAATAAAGATTTTTGACGATTTTTCATGGATTTTAGGGTGAATTATTGAGATAAGTTGCAAGAAAAGCATCAAGAAATGTAAATGGCAAATTTTTCAAACTGTTCAGCGAGAAAAACGATAAAAAAATCGTCAAAAATCTTTATTCGTGCGTATTTTCGTTAAAATAGGACTTTACAAAACGAAAACCACCTAGAACGATTCTAACAGGCAAATTGTTTGTTTCTAGAAACTTTTTTGTTATTTTCATCGCGTAGTTCCAGGAAAAATCCTCGAAAACTCAACCAGAAACCCCTTCTCCGAAAAAGGCAGAAAAAAGTGTGCGGCGGAGTTGCAAAAAGGGGCGTTGCTTATTTTTCAGCGCGCGCATTTTTTTCGGAAATTTTTTTTGCGAGATTCTCTTGAAACGACAGTACACAGAGTAAAAATTTGGATTCCTAAAGCTTTATGGATTAATTTCGAAACAGAAAATTTTTTAGATAAAACTGAAGTTTTGAAATTAGCGAAAAAGCTTTGGGGTTCTATGCTCAATCAAAATTGAACCAAACTAGAAATTTATGATGAAACCGAAATTTTTGCTGATGTTTGAAATATCTTTATTACTTTTTCTATCCCTTTCTTCCACACCAGACTCTGATATTTTTCCAAAAAGTCAGCTGCTCTCAATCATGTCAGAATAATTGATTGATCAGCTTCTTATTGGTTCTCTTTTTTCTTTTTAAATTTAGTATTATAAGTTTTCAGATATCATTATTGTACATCAGTAGAACTGGGATGAGAACATAGTAAAGTGAAAGTTAGAAAATTGATACCGAATTTTTTTCAGAATGATTACTGTTTCAAAAAAATACCATAATTATAATAATAATTAAGATGGATTCTTTTGTTGTTCATGGTAGAAAGAAAATCTAAACTTTAAAACTATTTCATTTTTTTTGAATTCTAGGGCCACAATAACCTTCAAAACCAACTCCATTCCACCTGCCTCCATCTGATAGAAATCTACAGAAAAATCGAGAAATGTTCATTAGACTACAAAACAAAAAAACCGAAGAAGAAGAAGAGTGTGATTCACTTGGACAGCCATCAAAAGGAAGAGAGGAAAATCGACCGAATTATGATGTCATTTAAGCGGGAGATTTAAAAAAAAGGAGACTGACTGTATAGTTTCTGTAGTTGTCTGCGTCTCTCACTATTTCATTCTCTATGAGAAGTTCATAGAGAAAGGGATATCCCTTTTTGAGTAATCAAGTGTGAAAAAGTGTTCCGAATTGTATCAAATCGGATTTTTTGAGAGGGGATTTGGGGCACACGGGGTGACAGGAAATTGTGGGAGAAAATTTCTGTTTCAAAAATCAGTTTTTAGAATTCAAGGAGGTAAGATAAACGTTAAAATTATCATTCTATTTCACGGCATCCTCAAATGGAAATAGAGCACACGCTACTTTTCCAGAAATGGTTTTCAAATCTTTTGCAAATTAGTACTGAAAATCCAAATTTTAGATTGTATTAAATTCCAAAAAGCTAATTTCTAAAACCTGGCTTGGCCAAATTTTTCTAAATAGCTTGAAGTTCTTATTGACACAAAAAAACGTCAAAAAACGTTAGGTCTGAAGAAAGTTATTTCAATTCAAAATTAGGGCTTAGAATCTCTTAAAACTAGGGTTTAGTGTTTTTCTGTTTTATATGGATCAATCCAAAAAATGTATCTTGGCCAAATCATAAGAAATTTATTCGCTCATCTTTTGAGCCCAAGTGCATTGAATTAGGTTGAACTTGAGCAGAGTTATTTCAATTTTCATGTTTCCAGTCAACATAAAAAAGGACATGGGGCACTTAGAGTACTAAATTTAGGTTCAAAATGATCAGGAAAAACAGGGTAATCTTTCTGTCATCTAATCTTTGTGAAAATGTTGCACGATTTTGAATAGATAGGTCAAAAAGATGCCTGTCTTCCTCAAATTCTATCCAATGAGAAGTTCACGGTGAAATTTTACTGGTTTTCTAATTTTCTATTTACATTTGAGGATGCCGTGTATTTGGCTATTTTACTTAAAATTTGATAGAAAATTTGGAAATTTTACATATATACTTTCTTTACAGTAACCTTGCTAGCCATTGTAGGATTCTGAAAATAGAGGATTTGGAAAATTTCAAAATTACGTAATCAAGAATAGGGCTCGATTTCCTAGAATCTGTTTTCAAATTTTTTAAGTAGAAAATTTAGTGAATAGAAAGTTCAGATTGGATTTCAGATCTTTATTCCAGCTTATTTTCATGAAAAAATCATTCGAATCTACTAAACTACAATACTGGCCAAATTAAAACCGCACAATGGCTTTTTTCAGTTGAAGTATGTCAACTTTGAAAGTCTGAAAATGTGGTTCCCAGATATCCGATTTTTATGAAATTTCGCAGATTTATAAAGCAACTCAAGAACTCTATTTTTGTAGTTGACAACTTTTTCATAGGAATACAATCCGGCTACTTAAGACGCCTAGAAGCAAATAAGCTTCAATATAAGAGGAAATTCTAGTTGACTTGGCCTAACTGACTGGATTGTGGTCCTAGGAAAAAGTTGTCAACTACAGAAATAGAGTTCTTGAGTTGCTCTAAACACTTACAAAATTTTAGAAAAATTGGATATCTGGAAACCAATTTTTCAGACCATCAAATTTGATAAATTTCCACTGAAAACGCAAGTGTTCACATTCATTTTGGCCATTGTTTATTTTTCAAACCTGAACCAAAAATTCTAATGTTTATATTATCTCCTCAAATCCTAAAAACTGATTTGTGAAACTGAAACTTTTCGGCACAATTTTCCTTCTTTGCCATTACTGTAGTTCTTGCTTTACAGTACTGTAAGATCCTGAAAATGTAGGATTTTTAAATTTTCAAAATTAGAGAAAAAGAATAGGACCAAATTTTTGCTACAATCTAGAAATCGTAGGAGAACCAGGATAGCGAAAAATTCTATTTTGTATTTGAAAATTGAGTGAATAGCAGTTTCGGATGAAATTCAGATATTCAGGTTCAGCTTATTTTAATTTCAGCTATTTCCCTCAAAAAGTCACACCAATAAACATCACTGTTTCAAAGATCAAAAAACTTCTGATTCAACAAGAAATTGCTGTTTCGAGATTTATCCACACTAACCAACATTTTACCCGGTTTCTAATAAGCCCCGCTTTTTCCCAATTTCCTAACTAAAATTATTGGAAATTTCTCCGCAAAACGATTCATTTCTAATTTTCTCTTGCTCTACTCTCTGAAAAATGTGTGATATTACCATGAAAACTGCGAAAAGAAAGGCGGGACCCGGGGAAATTGATGCATGGAAAGATTCTTATGAATCGGGAACGATTACGGATAAAGAGAAAGAACAGGTTAATGAAGTGTGCAAAGAATGTAAGTTTTTTTGATAATTTCTTAAGTAAAACGGTAAAATTTAGTTGTTAACACGGAAGAGTACAATGATAAGGAGACACTGGGATACGGTGTGTGTGTGTTGTGAGGTTTTCGATCTTTGTGGAATGTCGGTTAGTGGATTTTTGAGTTTTTTTCAAAGGGATTACGGTAGTTATAAATATTTGTATTATGCCAGTCTCAGTCAATGCCAGTCCTGGCTGAATTTTCCCGATTTTTTGGCATCTCGGTACGAAAATGCTACAGTAATCTTTACTATTAACAAACGCAAATTTCTGTGTGTGTGTGTGTCTGTCTGTGCTGTGTCCGGATCCCGTTCTAGCTCGGTCCCCACTATACCGATTTTTCTCAAATTTTGGCAGGCTATCAGTAATTCCTGCTTAATGATGCCCATCTATTTTGTTTTTCAAAATTAAAAAAAAATTTTAGACATGCTCGAAGGGCCCCAGAGGGGCGTAGCCCGTCTGGTATATTACAATTTAAAGGAACATACCCCGATTTTCAGGTCAATTTTTTAAATTTTCGTTTTTTTCGGAACGATTTTCAACAAATTTCGAAGCGATATATTATTTTTTGCTCCGAAAATTACATTCCGCTCCGAAATTTGTTGAAAATCGTTCGAAAAACATGACAAATCAAAAATTGACCTAAAAATCAGTGTATGCCCCTTTAAACTTTAATGTATTACTGTAGCATTTTCGTGCCAAGATATCGCATCCAAGAAATCCGGAACTGTCATTGACTGAGACTGGCTTAATAATAGTTGTCAATTTTGGAAATTGACTTTTCAGGAATCGATCCTTATAAAATACTGACTAAAGAATCAAAGACTGAAAATAATTCTTAAAATTTTTTTAAACGTTTCCTCAATAATCCAAAAATTCAATTTTTCTAAAAAAATATAATTTTCGAGTCGACCAATTTCTCTAATAACCAATTTTAAATAATTATATTTTCCAGGGCTGGACAATATTCCTCATAATTCTCATCGTTCTACTCGTTCTCGCCGGCGCTGGAGCCGCGTTTTGGTTTTTCTATTTGAAACGAAAACTTGGTGGAAAAGAATGTGAAAATTCAGAAGAAAGTACAACGAAAACCGATGATTATGATGAGATTTCAGTGAATACTACTTACTAATAAAAACTGTTTTTCTGTTTCAAAATTTTAATATTTTCGTTTTTCCATACAAAATTTCAATTCGAAGGAAAAATAAATGAAAAAAAAATGTAAACCTTTTCCCATTTTTTCGCCACCCTCTCTCCTTGACCTTCCTTCTTCTAATTAATTCCAAAACGAGATTAATGAGTGGTCATTTGGTATCAGTCACTAGAAGAAGAAAAAGATGGAAACCGGAGATTTGGAGAATGAGAAATGTCACGAAACTTGGGGATAAATGAGTGGAAACTGACTTTTTATGTAAATTTCGACTGATTAGTTTAATTTAGAGAAAAAAAAGTAGCCGGGCAATGAAGTTATGCGGGGGAAAATGAGGGAACACCGACAGACAAACATAATCAAATGTAAGATAGATAAAAAATCGAAAATAAATAGAATAAATATAAAAAATGAATAGTAGGTTACTCGGGATCGGGAATTATTCAATGGGGTTTAATCGACACGTTTGTACAAATACATGTAGGCCAAGTTCTTGGGTGGATCCTGCGAAAGTGCCACTTTCTCGTCGTTGAACAGTACCCATTTTCCCTCTTTGAGCATGTGAGCCACATAGTGACCAGAGTCCGGACGAGATCCCATGTGAGAGATCATTCCAATCAAAGTGTACTTTCCGGTGCCATCTGGGTATACTTTCTTGTTGACCGACTCGGTGACGGAGGGTTCTGGAGCAGCGGCGGCGCTTGAGCCGGTGGCCACGGATTCGGCGGGGATCTGGAAGATAGAATTGACATTTCGAAAGTCTGAATTTGGTCAAAAACGGTCCGAATTTGGTCAAAAACGGTCCGAATTTGGTCAAAAACGGTCTGAATTCGGTCAAAAACGGTTCAAATTTGGTCAAAACCGGTCGAAATTTGGGCGAAAACTGTCCAAACTTGGTCTAAAATGATCGAAATTTGGTCCAACCGAGTCGAAATTCGGGCGACAACAGTCGAAATTTGGGTTAAAACTGTACGAATTTGACCTAAAATGCTCGATATTCGGTCAAAAGCGGTCGAAGCTCGAAAAGTTCGAGGGGATAAGCATAGCAAATTTTATGTCATTTTGAAGATCTCATCAAGACCTACATTTTTATACAAGTTTCTATTGAAAAATCTCAATTTATATAGGAGGAAATCGGTGGCCCGGTTTGCCATATCTAGAAAAAACCCTCACATTGTCCATATTTCCAAAAAGCCACTCGACGGCTCCAGCAACGTTCGGCGATTGTTTCAACGCGTACTTCGCCTGATGCTCCGAGAATCCCATGTCCACAATCGATGCCACCATATCCGCATCGACTTCTCCTCTCGCAGTTGGAGCACCGGATGGCATCACGAATGGATCATTGATATCCGCATCCTCCATGTGCTCCATCAACCAATTCGTTGCCACCTCCGAATTTCCATTCGAGTAGAACGCGGCTCGAAGACACTGATTCTCAGCGAATCCCATCATCATCAACTCTCCGGCGACGGCAACAACGCTCGCCGGGATTTGTGGTGGTGGTGTTGGTGGAGCTGCGACGGGGACGTCTACGGGGAGCAACTCCTCTTCATCCAACTTTCCGTGTCCACGATACGCATTCAAGTCGAGCTCATCGAGGATTTCCACCTCCACATCGAGCTTCTTCGCTGTGCCATTATCGTTGAAAGTGTATTTCGAGATTTGGACGAAGAGATAGTCGGGGAACGTCTTCATTGTGGTTGTGGTGGTTGCTCCCTTCTGTTCTCCGGTAATTGGAGACTTGTAGTCATGGATGAATACTTCACCGAAATATTTTGTGAGTGCTGATTCCATGGTCACCGACATTCGCTCAGTTTCCGGATTCTTCTTGAACTGATCCTGAATCTTATTATAAAAAATGGATATACTCTGTTTTTTTAGACTCACCTCTGCCAGTGGCAAACGAAGAATACTCTCCTCTTGCTCAACGTATCGAACCTTGTTCGCGGAAAGATCTTTGAAACGATTATACGTCTGGAATCTCAGCGAATCCGTCGGATCGATCACTTCGCCCTTCGAATTATCCAGAATCTTCTGGAACAACAACCGACAGTACTCCTCGACATCCTGCTGTTTCGCTGTCGAGAATTCCTTACTATCCGCGGCGGCGACTCGTTTGAATTGCAATGGTTTGATGGCGTTGTGCAGTGGATCGGATTCCGATGAATAGTCTCCGCTGAGCATCGCGCGGATTACTTTGGCGAATTGAGCGTTGAAGTCGGTGTGAATCGACTCGATGGGGCAGTTGAGCATGATGTCGAGGGCTTGGTCGTTGTACCGTTGGCGGAATGAATCGATTTGGATCAGGGCTTGGAGGAGCTGGAAAATAACTTTTATTGGTTCATACATCATTTTGTAGATCTCATTGAGCTCTACATTTTGGTATAAAATTTAATGAGAAAATCATGATTTTAAATGGAGAAAATCTGAAAAAAAGATGATGCGTTCGGGGGGAATCGATCCCCCGTCGAATGCTTGGAAGGCATCCATGCTGACCATTACACCACGAACGCGCATGTTTTAGACGACGATGCGCGAGCGTAAAGTTCCGCGGAATCGAAGAAAAACTTGCTTTTTATAAATTTCTCTCTTCTCAAAGATAGCAAGCGTCGCATTGTTGAGAAGAGAGAAATTCATAAAAGGCAAGTTTTCCTCCGATTCCGTGGAACTTTACGCCAGCGCGTCGCCGTCTAAAACATGCGCGTTCGTGGTGTAATGGTCAGCATGGATGCCTTCCAAGCATTCGACGGGGGTTCGATTCCCCCCGAACGCATCATCTTTTTTTAGACTTGACGAGCAACATTCTCCCATATAAGTTGAAATTTTTCAATCAAAACTTATATGAAAATGTAGAACTCGATAAGATCTACGAAATAATACTAAAATCAGCAAGATTGCTCGTCTCAGTTTTTGTCTAGAACTTGTATACACACGGGCCGAAACCAAAATTTATGAAAATTATACAGATCGATTGCAAATTTCCTGGTGATTTCTGAAACTTTAAAATCAAAATAGTTATGAGCCATAAAAGCGTCAAAGATGCGCCAGGAGTCGAAAAATTTCCAAAACGCCGGAATTTCATAGTTTTTTTATGTTTCAACTTCTGGTGTAATAAAGAAAAACTCGAAATTTCGGAATTTTTTCGGCATCGTTGACGCGTTTTCGGCTCAGAATTATTTAGATTTTAGAGTTGTAGAAATCTCCAGAAAATTTGCAATCGATCTGTATGATTTTCATCAATTTTGGTTTATTAGAAATTGAGATACGACAAAAAATGTGGAAACAGTTTGTGGCCCGGATGTTCTTCAAGTTCTAGACTAAAAATGAGACAGGCAATCTTGGTGATTTCTAAACTTTCGTATAAAGATTGACCGTAAATTTTGAATTTGAAATGGAAAAAATGGAAAAATTTTTTTTTCGAGAACTCGTTTTTCGAAACAAGCCTGATTCATACATCATTTTGTAGATCTCATCGAGCTCTACATTTTGATGTAAAGATTGACCGAAAAATTAGAATTTGAAGTGGAGCAAATCATGATTATCCTTTTTTTCTCATTCTCACCGAATTCATATAACAACTGCTGCCCGTATTAATCAATCCCGTATACCCGGGCCCATAGATTGGCTCCAGCGCCACCCCATCCTCCGTACACCGTGCCCACTCCCATTTCTCATTCATATCCAACTCCATTTCCATCGTACTCTTCGCCGTCTTCTCCATTTTCGATGGTTCGAGACCAAAGTGCTTCAAGTGCTTCTCAATATTCGTATCGATCACCGCGTCGTCTTCATCGTAACTGTAGACGTCGATTGTCTCGAGATTCGATGAGATCGTTCCCAGCTTGACGACAAGCGGATAGCCTGAGGCGAGGTAGTAGTCTTGCATATGCCCGTTTCCTGCTGTCTTTTCCTCGGTGGTTATGTATTGACTCCGCCCACATCGGATGGCTCCATCTGTCAAATTGAGCCAGAGATTCTCCGTGAGCCCACAGTCTTCTACTTCACACATCCATCCCGAGAGAGCCAATTTCTTTCCATCGTCATTTTGAACTAAGTTGACATGCTTTGTGATCAATTTAATTTCTGCATCGAAAGCATTACTGGTGGCTGATAAAAGAGCCAGACGCTCAGCGCTAGTAGCATTAGCGATCGCTTGAATCGCGTTGGCAATCTCCTCCAATCCTTGAATATTGGCGAATTTGTTCTCATAATTCGGATGGATCACCACAGCATAATGATCCTCGAACTCGTACCGCGGCTCAGCGTCGATAGTGAGCTTGGTCATTTTGCTCGTTGGCTCTCCCTCGGCGCGCTCTTCGCTTCGCTCCTCGATAGCCACTTTGGTAGATTTGAACTGTACATAGAGATTGTTGCGGGTGTGGTTGGCGTAGAGCTCAACGTGCTCTCTGCAGAAGGCGTGATAGTTTTTGAGACTAATGTAGAGACCGTCTTTCACGTGTGGATCTTTGAAGCAGTAGGCGCACTGATCTTTGAAGAATTTCTGATCGGTGCGTGGCGCCTGGAAACCACCCGATTGCATCTCGGTGCGAATGGCTTGTTCGACTTCCATTGCACCTGGAAACATCTTGAAGAGATTAAGAACTGATTCGAAAGGGAAAAAATCGGAAAATTCGAGAAATTTTAACCTAATTTTATGCTGGATTCAGGCTTGGTCGGAATCGGAAAAAACGAGTTTTTGTTTTTTTTTTTTCGATTTTTTGGAAAATTTTTCCGGCCGGAAATTTCTCGAATTTTGTTTTTCGGAAAATTTTCTCGACCGACAATTTTCCGATTTTTTTTCGGAAAATCGGAAAAAACAGCTAAAAATAGTCGTAAAATTAGGGATTTTGAGCAATTTTTTCCCGTTTTTTCCGATTTTTTCGGAAATAAATTCGAGAACTCGTTTTTTTCCGAACAAACCTGAATGAAACTAAAAAAGATGTTTTCGTAAAGCAATTCTTTCAGAAAACTTCCGAACTTTCCATCAAAAAACTCGTCAAATTTCGAAATTTTCGTTTCAAAAAAAATTTGTTTACAATTGAAAAACAGCTCGATTTTCAGCTTTTCCTGAGGTTTTCACTATCAATTTCTAGTAATTTTGAGTTCTACGCACACTTAATATTCATTATTTTTTTTAAAAATTCAAGAGAATGAAAGAAAAAAGCTGAAAACAAGAACAAATCCCCGAATGATGATAATTTGAAGTGAAGCTTGCAAGCGCCTTGTCGTCAAATTGTGCGCATTGGGTGCAAACACCGAGGCGGAAACTTGCGTACTGTGGAAAAACAAACTTTTTTTGGCGGTTAATATGAGACCGTACAAATCGGAAAGAAATGGAAATCGGAAAGAAACGAATCGGAAAGAAACAAATCGGAAAGAAACGAATCGGAAAGAATGTGCAAACTCCACCACGTCTAAATGCACAGACACCGAAAATTCTGTAAACCGTACTTCTTTCAATTCATTTTTTCGTTTCAAAAATACGGTTTACAGAATTTTTACAGTACTTTTGGTGTTTTTGGTGCATTCAGACGTAACGGATTTTGCACATTCTTTCCGATTCGTTTCTTTCCGATTTGTTTCTTTCCGATTCGTTTCTTTCCGATTTCCAATTCTTTCCGATTGGTACGGTCTCGTTAATATTTGGATTTCGAAATCGGATTTTTTCTCGCGACACCGTCTCCCCAATTTGAAATTCAAACTGCAAGAAAACGTGAAAAAATTGAATAAAAATTTTCACGTTTTTATTCAATTTTTTAATTTATGTACTGAAATTTTAGTTTTTTGAGGTTTTCAGCCGACTGGTCAGATGAAATTTCGATGTCTTCCATCAACTTTGTAGAAAATTCAAAGCTCTATCTAATGGTCTACGACTCGAAAATGTTGACTCAAAACTGAATGAGCTGATTAAAAATAACTGAATTTCAGAAAAACAGGTATATTTCCAACACCAATAATTTTTTGTGGCTGGAAATTGGAAGATAGATTCAGAATCAGTTCTTGCGCATATATAGATAATTTCAGCCTCAAAAAATGATTGGTGTTAGAAGTAGGTCTATTTTCCTGAAATTCAGTTATTTTTAATCAACTCATTCCGTTTTGAGTCAAAATTTTCGAGTCGTAGATCATTAGATAGAGATTTCAATTTTCTACAAAGTTGATGGAAGACATCGAAATTTCATCTGACCAGTCGGCTGAAAACCTCAAAAAACTAAAATTTCAGTACATAAATTAAAAAATTGAATAAAAACGTGAAAATTTTTATTCAATTTTTTCACGTTTTCTTGCAGTTTGAATTTCAAATTGGGGAGACGGTGCGCGAATAAATAATGTTTTTTCGGGATTTTTTTAAAGGAATTTTTTTCAGAATGAACTTGTCGGACGACGAGTTAGATTTGGCAAATGGGGCCAACTTATCGGCCGACGCAACGCCACACGATGACTTTGATTTGCACAATATTCTTGGGAAGCTGTCCACAGGGGTTAAATTGAAAAAAATTTACAATAAAAAATCGAATAATCTTTCAGGTCCCAGAATTTCCCAAAATCCTGATGGCGGCGAAGCGCTTCAGTGATTCTCATCGTTTCCTAATTAATCAGTTTATTTTGGAGCCAATGATGTATCGAAAAAAGATGAATTTTCTGTTTGCAAAGCATATTACAACTTCTAGATGGAATTGTGAGCCTTTTTTAAAGAGAAAAATTCGAATTTTTGAGTTTCAGGCCACCCGGAAGCCTTCATGCGTATTCAAGTGACTCCAGAAGAGTCTAGAGAGCTGTCGAAGGCTCTGGTGAAATGTTTGAATTCTGAAAATGGAATTGATAAAAAGGACTTTCGTCCGTGGCGATTCGTGATTTCTACTGATGAATTTTCACCGACGGAATATGTCACAATGACCGGATGCTCCAGGAACTCTTCGATTATTAGTGAAGCTAGCTCATTGACGTAAGGAAGTGTTTAGAATCTTCTAGAAAAAAAATCCTTCAGAAAAGCCGAACGCGCACTATTCCTAGCGATTCTGGAGGAGATGATGTGTGAGGATGGAACATGCAAATTGACCTGGATTCATTGTATGATTCAAAAAGAGCCTCACAAGATTACTGGGGCCAAGTGCGATGAGTTTATGACGCGTATGAGGAGGCAGAAGTATTTTTTTATGGTAAGGGAGGCGAAAATTTGAAAAAAAAAACAATTTTTTTTGAGCATAAAACAGCCCAAAAATAGGGAAAAAATACTTTTTTGGGACCTAGAAATAAAAAACCGATTATTGAGCTTAAAATTAGCTTAAAAACGAAAAAATGAGACATTTGAGCCAAAATTAGGCTATAATGAGAAATTTCACATGTTGTGTGAGCTTGGCTTCGAATTTTGGCAACTCATTCAGGGGTAAATAACTTTTTTCAGAGGGATCGGGTAAAAATACGATCAATAGGAAAAATCGTTCCTTATTAAAAAAGCTATCGATTGGTTGTAAAATCGTCGAATTTCATCGAAAATTAACAGAGTTACGCCGAAATTGCCGAAAAATTGCTCATTTTCAACTCAATTTTACCATTTTCGTCTCAGAAACCTTCAGAACTTGTTAAAATTTACTTTGAGCACTTTTGACTGTTTTTCGCTCAAAATGAGTCATTTTTAACTCGAATAACGCGATTTTCTGATATAGAAACCGCCGAAATTCTTCAGGATTCTTTCGAGCCCATTTCGGACATTTCAGCTCGAAATTGACTAGTTTTGGCTCAAAAATGATCATTTTTTATCAAAAATTGAATTTTTTCGGCTCTGATTTGATTGGAATCTGCCAAAAAGTTTTCAGAATTTTACAAAGAATTTTGGCAGATTTCGATAAATTCTAAGCCGAAAAAAATCCAATTTCGAATAAAAATTGATCATTTCTGAGCCAAAACTAGTCAACTTCGAGCTCAAATGACCGGAATTGGCTCCAAGGACTTCGAAATTGTTCTGGCAGATTCTAGATCAGAGACCCGCATTTTTTGAGTAAAAAATGGCTCAATTTGAGCGAAAATCAGTCGAAAATGCTCAAACTTGATTTTTTCAAGTTCTGAAGGTTTCTGGGCCGAACAATGGGAAAATTGAGCCGTAACTCTGCCAATTTTCGATGAAATATAACAATTTTTCAACCAATCTATAGCTTTTTTAATAAGGAACAATTTTCCTGTTGATCATATTTTTACCCGATCCCCCTGCAAAAAGTTATTCAAATTTGAATGAGGGCCTTTTCAAAAAACCAAAATAAAGTTTATTCTTCAGGATTCGGAAACGGTCGAGATTGCACCGAGAACACTCGTCGAGATGGAGCCATGGCTTCGTGCCAAGCTTTCAGGAGAATTGAAAATTTGCGATCTGTGTCGAAGAATCATTTCGAGACCCGTTTACACTGCGGAATGTGTGAAATGCAAGCGATTGTCGCATTTTAATTGCTTCAAAAAGTATGGTTTTGGATTATTTTTATCATTTTTGGTCGAAAAGTTAATGAAATCGTTCGAAAATTGAGGAAAATACTTCAAAATTGGTCAAAAAATGGTCCAAATTGATCGAAACCGGTTCAAAAATGGTCAAAACTTGTTTTTGTGATTTTTCGAATTTCGATCGTTTTTCACCAATTTTGGATCATTTTTTTGTCATTTTGGATTATTTTGACCGTTTTCGGACCTTTTCCGATCAAAAAATCGATGAAAAAGAGCCCGAAATTGGTCAAAAATGGTCAAAGCAACAATTTTTAAAGATTTTTGAATTCCGATCGTTTTTTACCAATTTTGGATCATTTTCCGTCATTTTGGATTATTTTGACTGTTTTCGGAACAATTTCTGTCGAAAAATCAATGAAAAGGAGCCCGAAATTGGTCAAAATTGGTTGAAAACCGTCCAAAAATGGTCAAAACTAGTTTTTTTAGATTTTTGAATTTCGTCCCTTTTCGACCAATTTTGGACCATTTTTAGCTGTTTTCTGACAATTTCCCGATTAAAATTTTTCTAAAATTAATTCAAAATTTGTCGGAAATCGGTCAAAACTCGTCCAAATTGGTCGAAAAACGTCCACAAATGGTCTAAACTTGATTTTTAAATAATTGAGCTTCGACCGTTTTTGACTAATTTTGGATCATTTTTGTCATTTCGGGACATTTTCAGTCCAAAATTAGTCAAAAATGGTCGGATCTCAATTTTTATAAATCGAGTTTCGACTGCTTTTGATCAAGATCTCAATTCTTGCAATTTTTAGACCGCAATTTCCAAAAATCAATTTTCAGCGCCACGATCTTATCGAAACAAAATCACATGGAATGCGGCAGCTGCCGTGAGAAGCTCACTTTGGACGAAGTCAAAGATCAAATTGTGCTGAAAAAAGGCAATGGAGTGCAACGTGCTCCAGCTCGAGTTACTTCCCGAGCAACTTCCCGTGCTGATACACAAAAGTCAGAAGAGCCAGAAGTCGATGAAATAGAGGAAGAAGACGTGAAACCTGAAGTTTTGGCTCCAATCGACACCAATTCTTCGGCCTCCGATGCGCCGCCATCGCCAATCAAAAAGAGAGGAAGAAAGACGAATCAGAGAGCGAAGAAGCGTGTAGCTGTGCCAAGTGACAGTGATAGTGACTGATTTTTTTTCAAAAAATAGTCAAAAAATTGGTCAAAATGGTGGAAATTGATCGAAAACGATCCAAAAATGACCAAAACTTGATTTTCAGATTTTTGAATTTCGACCGTTTTTTACACCAATTTTGAGCTTCTTTTTTCGCCGTTTTAGAGCATTTTGACCGATTTTTTAAACTTTTTCGGTCGAAAAATCAAGGAAATCTCATTTTGACCGGTTTCAGAAAATTTTTGGTAAAAAAAGCAGTAATAAAGAATTCAAAAATTGGTCTTTTTTATGTCGGAAAATCAATGAAATCTGTCGAAAATCGATGAAAAGTAGCCTAAAATTTGTCAAAAATGGTCGAAATTGATCGAAAACGGTCCAAAAATGGTTAACACTAGTTTTTGAGATTTTTGAAATCGACGAAATTCGACGGTTTTCTACCAATTTTGGACCATTTTTTGTCATTTTTTGATCATTTCACGGTTGGAATTTTTCAATCGAATTTCCACTATTTTTGGTCTGTTTAAAATCTATTTTTGTCGATTTTTCGATTTTTTGGCTTTTCAACTATTTTTGACCAGTTTTCCATGAATTTTGAACTGAAATCCATCAAAAATAGTCCAGAATTGACGAAAAATATTTCTTTGTAGTCGAAAAATAGTCCAAAATCGTCCAAAAACATCTGAGGCTTTTTCCGGTCATTTTGGACCATTTTTCGTAAGTGGATCAGTTTGACCGGTTTAGGACTATTTTAGGTCAAAAATTGATATAAAAGAGTCCAAAAATTGATCAAAACTGTCCAAAAAAGATTAAAATGTTTTTTTGAGATTTTTAAATTTCGACCGTTTTTGACCAGTTTTAGACAATTTTCCGTCATTTTTTGACCATTTTCCGGTTTTTTAAAATTTTCCTTTTTTTCTCTTTTTTACCTGAAAAATTTCCATTTTTTGTTGTTTCTCTGTTTTTTTCAAAACATAATCCATCGATTCCGGTTCACTGACTCTCTCATGCCCTCTGTCCTCAAAAATTTCAAAAATTTCACCTTTTTCCCCGTTACATCTCAACACATATCGATCTTGAAAACGAACTTATATGCCCGGTTTAAAACAATTTTTAATCTTCTCTGAAAGCCTCTTTTTATTGTTTCTCCCCTCTACATTCTTTTGTTTTATCATGACAGAGACAACACTGATAAAATTTTTGTTATCGATTTCTATTTATTTTTGTCTCAACTGATTTGAACGGAATTTTCTTTTCTTTTTTCCGATTTTTCTCGAACTTTTTAAGAAAAAATTAAGATTTCAGCTCTAATGAGTCTAAACAAGGGCCTTATTTTTGCACTTGCTGGGTGCACAAACTCGGGAAAATCGACGTTGGCAAAGGAATTTCAGCGATATGTAAGAAATGTTTTATTTTTACTCAAAAAATCGCCCAAATTCTAGGACTTACGAAAAAATCGCTAAAACTCGAAAAAATCGATTTTCTAATTTTGAACGCAAATTTTTTCTAAACCATTTCAATGAAAGGAGAATTTTTCGCTGATTCGAATGCACCTAATATTGCTGCTCAAAACGCATTTTGAAGCGAGTTATGACCGTTTTAAGTTTCAGTAAGAGACGCAGAGAAAGCAGAAACTCTCGTTGTCGAAGAGACGCAGAGAAACGAGACAGTGTCTGCGTCTCTCACGAAAACTTCAAACGCTCATAACTCGCTTAAAAATGCGTTTTAAGCAGCGATATTAGGTGCATTCGAATCAGCGAAAAATTCTGCATTTTTTGAAATAGTTTAGAAAAATGTAATTGTAAATCGATTTTTTCGAGTTTTATCTATTTTTATGCAAAAAAAAATTATTTTTCTGATTACAAAGTACAATTAAACAATTGAATTTAAAAAGTTCCACAAAATTGTATTTTTTCCAGTTCGGAGCCTCGGAAACCACTATAATCAATCAAGACGAATTTTACAAAACCGAGGAAGAAGTTGATAAAATCTATATTCCGGAAGCGAAAACTCTCACCGAGCAAGGATATTATTGGAGTTTCGATGAGAAAGAAGCGATAAATATTGATCAGTTTCGAGAGAGAATTCTGGAAGAATCGAAGCGTTTCAAGAATGTGATTTTAGATGGAAATATGATTACGGAAATGGAAGAGATTGTCGATTTGTGTGATCGGATTGTGGTGTTGACTCTGGATTTTGTGAGTTTATTAGGGAATTTTTTCAGGCGTAGCGCTCGCCGCTGCCTACTTACAGTCTTCTGTTGAGCCTAAAAGATGTTGTCTACCGCAAAAACGACTCGAAACGAACCCACGGGGTTGCAAAATGGTACATCCGTAAATCTACCCCAAATTTTCGTGTTGAGATATTCGCTGCGTAGCGACTCAATTACATGCTTTAATTGTGAGTATCGCGAAGGTCTCAACACGAACCTTTTGGGGTAGATTCACGGATGTACCCTTTTGCAACCCCGCGGGACCATTTTGAAGCGAGTTATGAGCGTTTGATGTTTAAGTGAGAGAGACACAGACACTGTCTCGTTTCTCTGCGTCTCTTCGACAACGAGATTGTCTGCTTTCTCTGCGTCTCTCTTACCGAAACTTCAAACGCTCATAACTCGCTTCAAAATGCGTTTTGAGCAGCGATATTAGGCGCATTCGAATCAGCAAAAAATTCTGCATTTTTTGAAGTAGGTCAGAAAAAAATTTAATTTCGCGATTCGAAAATCGATTTTCTACTGGCCTGTAAAAAATATCCCTAATATTCCAGAAGACGTGCCGCCGACGACGTGAAGCCCGCACGGACTACGTGCCTCCAGACACCCCTGGATACTTTGACAACGTCGCCTTCCCGGCGTACTTACGGCATCTGGAGAATGCACGAAAACGAAGCCGTACGGATCCGAGAATCACTTTTATCGATGTCTCAGTGCCCAGATTTGAAAGCAAAAACGAGTCGATTGTGGACTTTAGAAGGCAGATTCTCAATGATAATGTGAAATTGACTGATTTGAGAATAGATGTAGGCGTGGTGGATCGATTGGTTAGTCAGTGAGTTGAGATTTTTTTGTTCCAGTTTTCAAATTTTAAAATTCCGAAAATTCCAGCCCTTCCTGTGGTGCAATCTCTACTTTTAACGGAGTGACACGTGACAATCATGCTGGAAAAGAAGTGGTCCATCTCTCCTACGATTGCCACGATTTGATGGCTTACAAGAAGCTTCGAGAAATTTGTGCGGAAGTTCGAAAAAAGCTTCCCGATATTGAAAAAATCGCAATATTCCATCGACTCGGGAGAGTAGACGTTGGAGAGTCTTCTGTAGTGATTTCAACGTCTTCTAAACATCGAAAAACTGCGATTCAGGCGACGGAAATGGTGATTGATTTGCTGAAAGATCAAGCGCCGATTTTTAAGTACGAAGAGTACTCGAATGGAGAGACTGAAGGCGAGAAAGGAGTATGGAAGTCCAATATCGAGGATCAGAAGCATTAATTGTGATATGTTTTAACATATTTTTAACCTTATAGATAGGGACCACCAGCTTCTTCACAAAAGCGAAAATTTCCGAAAACTTTTAACACTATCTTGTTTATTAGGTTCAAAAAAGGGCGACACTGAGTTTTCACGTGAAAAGAATTGGTCTTGACCGAGATACAGCCATAAATGTGCCTTTTCAATATCAACTGATTCTCTCCTTGTGGGCGGAGCTTAGAACAGTGAATACCATTAAGTAGAGCACGTAATTTTCACGTTTTCATCTTTTTCACAGTACAAAACCAAAGATCAACAACATTTTTAGGCCTCAAAATGTACTGAAGAATTTAGAAAAGTGCATTTTTCGACCCACGGGCACGGTCAGATCAAAAAGTGATCAACTGAAAAGTTGTAGAAAATTTAATTCTGCATCTGTTGAGCTTTAGATTTTGAGCGAACGCTCTTGGTTAGGGATAGAAAAACCTCAAAAACTGTTATTGTATTTTTATATACTGCTTGGTATTCCTCCTAAATTGCTTCGTTGTTGACCATTTGCCTTTAAAATTTGCAGAGGGTCACTGCATGAGATGCCAAAACTTTCTGCCTTATCAAGAATTTTTGTCATTCCTCTAAACTGGGTCAAAAAGGGTGTTAAAGTTTGACCTAGTTTTTCACCACACGGGCACGGTAGGAACTAAATTCCAGTTACAAAAGTTGATGCTACATACTGTGAACATTCAAAATATTATCACTTTTCAAGCGAACGCTCTTCGTATCTAGGTCAAATGGACTTCTCATCACATTTTTTTTGCATTATCTGCCTAGTCAGTGCCCGGACCAAAAAAATGTTTTGATATATCGTTTCTCCGTAGTCAATTACATAAGTCCACAACATTTCATGTGTTTCTGTCCACTACAGGTTGACTTATGAGCCATCAAACATGGCAAAGGAGAAACGGATGAAAAATCAGAACGCCCCGCCCCTCACGTGTGGTGGTCCCTACTTATAGATGAATAAATGAATAGAAATGTCTTTTTTTAATTCTGAAAATCCTCTTTTTCGCCTGCCCGCGCGCTCTCCCCCTCCCCTCTTCCCCGAGGTTTTTATACGCAAAGAGCGCCGCAGTGAAAGTTGACATGAGTGGTGTACGCGGCAGCGCGTGTGTTTTTCGTGCGCTCTCTCGCTGGTTCGTGCCCCGTCGATGACGACCGAAAGTTATCCCTGTCTGAATGATTGTGAGGAAAAAAGACTATGGTAACATTCCGAGACTAACTTTTGTTTTCTTTCTTTTTGTTTTTTATGGTATTCATCAATTGCTTTATTTAGTTTACCAGTAATGCCAAAGAACCCGTAAAAACAATACAAATAGACGCCTAATTTAGGTTCACATGCTGCTCGTATTCTGTTTCGGAAGAGTTGAAAGTGAAGACGATTTCTGAAATTTTGAAGTTTATAATAGTTTTTTCTATTAAATTAGACTAACCATAATGAAACATTTCCAGCAAAAGACTTGTAGAAATAATAACCGATAGAATTATGGCAAAAGCATCCACAATTTCAGTATTTATAGCAATTTCCCATAGCCAAAGAAAACTGACGGATAACATCATTTTGGAGATGTGAAGCGTGAGAAAGGCGAATTCGAACATGAACTGGAATAGCAAAAAAATTTTCAGTTTCAAAAATTTTTGAAAATCTCAAATAAGGACTCAATCACAGTAATCCCTTTTTCATTACTTTGATTATCAGTAGAGCAAATTTGCATCATTTACCTTAAAAATCGGAGTCGCATAAAAGCAAAGGGTGGCTGGGATAGTGATGGAATAGACCAGGGCGAGTTTTAGTGGTAGGGCGAACATTTCTGGAAAAATTAGAATTTTAAGATTGTTAAAATTGAAAAAAGAAGAAAAAGTACGGTTTCAGAAAATCTCCAAAAAATTACAGTGAAGATAAATTAATATTACAATCGGTGCTTCTTGAAACAGAAATACAGTATCTCAAAAAAGTTCAAAATTCAAAATCATCATCGGAACAAAAATAAGTAAAGATACAAGAATTCAAAAATTTTTATTGTTTTTTGAAACAGTGAATTTTTGGCTCCGCGACGTTTCGAAGGTGTGACGACTCCAAAATATGAATTTTCGAAACGTCGCATTTTCGAAACGTCGCATTTTCGAAACGTCGCATTTTCGAAATATCGCACTTTAAAAATGTCACACTTTCGAAACGTCACACTTTCGAAACGTCGCACTTTCGAAACGTCGCACTTGCGAAACGTCGTTCTTTCAAAACGTCAAAATTGCGAAATGTCGCGAGTCAAATTTTCATGTTTCAACAAAAATTTCAAGACCAATTTCTCTTCTTTCAACAATCAAACATATTTTGATTGGAGTTTCAAGGGTGTTAGAATTAATAAATAACTACGGTTTCAGAAATTTGGAAAATCAATTTTAACTTCTTGATTATAATTGAAGCGTCAAAAAACTCCAAAATTCCAAAAATTTTCCAAAACTTAGGGCAAAACCAAATATTTTCGTGCAAAGAAGTGAAAATACAGGAATTCAAATCTTTTTTATTTTCTTTTGAAACAGTGGAAGTTTACAATTTCAGTATAGCTTAGCATATCTAAAACTTTCGGCTCCGCGACATTTCGAAAGTGTGACGTTTCGCAAGTGTACTGTGCTGGGAGGATTACCCTCAGAAACGTTTGAAATGCTTGCTTTCAAAACGTCACACTTTCAAAAATCACACTCCAAATTTTCATGTTTAAACAAAAAAATTCGAAACCAACTTCTCTTCTTTCAACAACAAAACAAATTTTGATTGGAACTTCAATGGTGTTAGAATCAAAAAAATTACGGTTTCAGAAAATTGAAAAATCAATTTTAACATTTTGATTATAATTGAGGCGTCTTAAAACTGCTAAAAGTTGAACAATTTCAAAGCAAAAAAAATATTCTTTTACAGATAAGTAAGTATACAGGAATTCAAAACTTTTTTATTTTCTTTTGAAACAGTGAAACTTTGGTTCTGTGACATTTCAAAAGTGCTTTTGGAATGTTTGCTTTCGAAACGTCGCACTTTCGGAATGTCGCGAGCCGAATTTTCATATTTCCACAAAAAAACCGGAACGAATTTCTCTTCTTTCTACAACAAAACAAATTTTGAATGGAACTTCAAGGGTGTTAGAATAAAAAACTACGGTTTCAGAAAAACTACAATTTTAACATTTTCATAATAACTACAGTGTCTCATGACTGTTAAAAGTTGAAAATTTTTAAAGCAAAAAAAATTACTTGTAGATAAATAAGTAAGGGCACAGGAATTCAAAACATTTTTGTTGTTTTTTGAAATAGTGAAATTTTGGCTCCGCGACATTTCGAAGGAGTGAGTTTTTGCAAGTGCGACGTTTTGGATGTGTGAAATTTCGAAACGTCGCACTTTCGAAACGTCACACTTCCAAATATCGCGAAACTAAAATTTCATGTTTCAACAAAACTCTAAAGATAATTTCTCTCAATTTAAAGACATTATGCATCCCGTGCTTCAACTTCGCGCAACTTCTCTACTACGTGCAAAAGATACAAGAATCGTGTGGGGCGGTGTCTAGAAAACGATTCTTTTTTGAACCGATTTGATACGAAGGGAGATTGAAATACATACATTAGACAACAAGACCACGAGGAAGTGATCTTGAGTGAAATTGACAAGATTACGGTGGTCAAGAGAGTTCGAGAATCAGGGGAAATGGAGAGGGTACTGTAGTTTAACAATAGGTACTGTAGGGATGGGTACTGTAGAGATGGGTACTGTAGTTTACTGTAGTGGAAAGCTAGATATGTCTCGACTCCTTTTCCAGATGAGTAGTAGTGGTATTTTCAAGTTTCCAGATCTAAAAAATCACATTTTTCAAAACTTTTTACCCTGGAAAATTCAAAATTTCACTTCGTACAGTTGGACGGGAAACTTTTGAGAAGATAATTATTGTTTTGGAATTTTTCAGAAATTTAGGGGTGCGAATCAATCAACCTCAAATCTTACTGTCTTTTCAAACGATAATTTTAGATTTTGAAGTTTTCAGAACCTTTGGGGTTCAAAAACCAAATAAATTGACTCACTTAAAACCTAAAAACACTCATACTGATATGGCCACCCTTCTTTAAATAGTGACTACTATTTACAGAAAAAAAAAACATACTCACACACACAAGTCATAATTTCAGGTGTAGTATGTAGATTTGTTTACTAAAAGTTTATTATCAGTAGAAAAATAGGACAAATAAAAAGATTGAGGCGGTGAAGTTGAAGAGGGAAATAAGAATGTTGCCATTTATGAAAGAAAAGCAGAAGACTCACTATGAGTCAGAATTCAAATTTTCTGACTTGTGGGACCACTGACCAAAATTAATGGCGTCTTCCACTGGAAATAGGTAAACTTTGGGATCTGAAAAAGTGGTTTTCAGGTATCCGATTTTTCTGAAATTTGGTGGATGTATAGAGCAACTCAAGAACTATATTTTTGTAGTTGACAGCTTTTTTATAGGGCCACGTTCCAGTTAGTTAGGTCGAGTGGAGGCCAAAAGGCTCAATAATGGAACAAAATTCTGGTTGGCTTGGCTTAACTAACTGGTTTGTAGTCCTAGCAAAAAGTTGTTAACTACAAAAATAGAGTTCTTGAGTTGCTCTATACATCCGCAAATTTTCAAAAAAAAAATCGAATTTCTGTGAACCACTTTTTCAGACCCTCAAACGTGACCTATTTTAACTGAAATTCATATTGGTCAGTACTGTAAGTGCAATGTTTCAAACGAATTTCGAACTTTCAGATTCACAATTTTGTGAAACAGTTAGAATTATTTGCAGCCTTTTAAATTTAAAATAATTCTGAATCCAAAATAGTTCGAAACAGTGGAAATAAGAACTTTGCAATGTTCAGTTTTTCTCTACTTCTGTGAACAATACACTGTAAAAAATTAGTTTGGTTTCAATTTATAAGATTTTTAAAACAGAAAAAATCATTGATCAGTTTGCAATGTTTTACCAGAAAAATAGATCAAAATCTGAAACTGAAGAGCCAATTGAAGATTCAATGATAGTACTGTCTGCTCTTCTATTAATAGATATGCTCTACTATTACAGTAAACAAGGTACTAGAGTGTCGTCTTGCGAGACATTTCTTGCAAGAAACACTAATTCTCGCAATTGTCTCGGCTCGCCTCGTCTCGGCTCGTCTCGCATAGATACTCGTCTCGTCTCGTTCTCGCAAGTTCTCGAAAAATGCTCGTCTCGCATTTTTTCATTCTCGCAAATGCTCGCGTGTTCTCGTTTCTCGCAAATTTCTCGCAAGTCTTGTGCGAGTCTTGCGAGACTCGAATTGCGAGTAAGTGCCCTCATTTTCCTTCACTTTTCTAAAAGATTTTCGAGGTTTTCATTTTTTCCAAGTTTTTGGAAATCCATGTTTCAAAAAAAATGGAATCCACATTTCAAAAATGAAGAATTTTCTGAAAAATCGTTGAAAAGTGAAGGAAAATGAGGGCACGTACTCGCAATTCGAGTCTCGCAAGACTCGCACAAGACTTGCGAGAAATTTGCGAGAAACGAGAACACGCGAGCATTTGCGAGAATAAAAAATGCGAGACGAGCATTTTTCGAGTAATTGCGAGAACGAGACGAGACGAGCATCTATGCGAGACGAGCCGAGACAAGACTCGCTAGTTTTTGCGAGTCTCGCAAAGATTTCTCGTGCTCGCCGAGCATTGATGCTCGCGAGACGACACTTTACAAGGTACCTATAGAAGATACATCAACAAATTGAAGAAAGTTCAAGAAACTTTCAGAAAGTTTTGAAATTGAAAAATTCTCGAATCTTTTTCACTATTGAAATGATGTTTTGAAATTGTACATTTTTTTTGCTGTTTCAGAGAAAAGTCTTCAATTTGGTATCAGCAATAAATATTCGTTCCCATTGCGTAACGTTCCCATTGAATAATAGAAAGTAACAGTTTGGAGTATTGTAACTTCACTAAAATTTGCATCGGTATTCCCCTTTTATCTGTTTTAATGAAAAAATTAATTAAACCTGTTTATTATTGGTAATTTGATGCTAAAAAAGACTAATCCAAAAATCTTTGCTTCTAAACTTGATCAAACATGACGAATTTACCTTTGAAAGAATCATAAACAAAAACAACAAAAACCGATACCTTTTGATTTATTGCTTCACAAAGATAGACAACACTAATCAAAGACCATTTCCAAAATTCTATTATTTTCTGCAACAAACAAGTGGAAAAAAAACGAAACTAAATACTATGTAATGATAAGGAAACAGGTGGTCAATGTGGTCGGAATCAAAGAAAAAGTCACGTGGAGATAAGAAAACTGGGAGATGTTTAGGTCAGGAATCACTTTTCTGGGGAAAATGACAAGAATTTTTAAAGGGGACACGGTATCCTGCGTGAATTTTGGGAACAGATGACATCACAAAATGTGGATTTTCCAGAAAAATTCGAGAAATTCCAGCGTGAAGCATATTTTGGCTTGAAAATCAGGTTAATAGTCGTTTTCTCGTGGAAAAAAATTTCTTAAATTTTCCCCAATAAATTTCTTTAAAACAGTAATAGGAACCCTGTGTATCCTTTTCAGGTAATTACATACTACCAATCTGGAGTTATTAAACGATTTAGGATATTTCCCATATATTTTCGTTAATAACTCCAGATTGGCAGTGCGTAATTACCTGAAAAACCTACACAGGGCTCCTGTCACTGTTTCAAAGAAATTAATAGGGGAAATTTTTGGAAAATAATTTTTTCCAGAGTGAGACGACTATTAACCTGATTTTCAAGCCAAGATATGATTCACGCTGAAATGTTTCAGTTTTTCTGAAAAATCCACATTTTGTGATGCCATCTGTCCCTGAATTAGACGCAGGAGACCGTGGGGGGATTCTATTTTTAAAGTGTGAAAGTGTAGGAAAACAGGTTATTTTTGTAGGTTTGTAGACACTAAAGTTCGAAAAAAAGGTCAATGGAAGTTCATTTGTAATCGAATTTGTATAAACTTCCGATTTGCTAGGAATCAAAGGAATCACTGATTTTGAAATTACGAAAATGCGGAATACGATGACAAATTGAATTTTTTGGTTCAATGCATTTTTTTTCTGTTTCAGGGAAACTTTCTTAATTTCGATTTTCATCAAAGTCATTGGGTCATCGAAGTCATTGAGTTTATAAATGTGTTAATTTGACTACAAGTGTATGTTGTGCCCGAATTGAGGCTTTTTTGGAGGGAAAATTGAGAAGATGGGAGAATTGGAAGGAAATGGAGCAGATTTAGAATGATGGAGAAAAACTTGGAAAAAAGTTTTTTGAACTTTTTTTTGAAAATATTGAGTTTTTTTTTTGATATTTTAAAAATTTTTTCTGGAAATTTGAAGTGGAATTACAGCCATATTTTTTTCAAATGATCATCCCAATTCCAGTGTTTACGAAAATAGCAAAATTATTTCATAAAAATCGTTAAAACTCGAAAAAATTGATTTTCACTTCATTTTTTTAAACCTATTTCAAAAAATTCAAAAATGTTTGCTGATTCGAATGCACCTAATTTCAATCAAAACGGACCATTTTGAAGCGAGTTATGAGCGTTTGAAGTTTCAGTGAGAGACGCAGAGAAAGCAGACACCCTCGTTGTCGAAGAGACGCAGAGAAACGAGAAAGTGTCTGCGTCTCTCACTAAAACTTCAAACGCTCATAACTCGCTTCAAAATGCGTTTTGAGCAGCGATATTAGGTGCATTCGAATCAGCAAAAGAATTCCGCATTTTTTGAATAATGTTAGAAAAAATTTAGATTCGAAATTTTGAAATCGATTTTTTCGAGTTTTGACGATTTTTATAATAAATAATTGATATTTTTGTAAATATTGGAATTGACACTATCATTTTAGATAACAAATAAAAAATGACTAAAATCCTACTTTAAATTTTTCTGTTTCAAAGTTTTTGAATCTGTTGAGAAAAAAATGCATGGAATGATATTATCGTGAACTCAGAATCTCAATTTAAGAATTTCAAATTCCGTGACTCCCTGATCTCTTCATTTTTCCCCTCTACACTGTAGAGTCCACCGAAAAATCACATTATTTCGAAATCCATCTCACATTGAACATTTGAACAACAGTGAGCAGAAAAAGACAAAAGAAATGACGTCGGTCAATAAGAAGAGAAATCCAAGAAAGAATCAAGCGTCGAAGGATAGTGAGTTTCATCTTAGAAGACGTCCACGTCATCTGAATCCTCTTTCCAGTGACCATGGAGACAGAAGACGGAACTCAAGCGGATCGTCCGAAGAAGAAAGTGGTGAAGAAGCGAAGTGCCGTTGTGAGACGGGCGGCACAATATGGAGAAGTGAATGAGGCGATGTTGAAGGATTTTGTGAAGACGACGATTGAGACGGGTGTCAAACAGTTGAGTACGGAATTTATCGCACTGAAAATGGAGACTCAATCGTGTCAGAAACCGAAGACGGGACAGGAGGCGCATCCGGAGAAGAATCGATATAAGGGTGGGGGTTTGGGAGATTTTGAGGGATTCTGGAAGGTCCAGGAGGGTTCTGAGCGCAATTGAAGTTGAGAAAATTAAAGTTGAAAAGTTGAGGAAACTTTCTGGGGAAAATATGAAACTTCCAAACTCTTTAAAATGAATTAGAAAAGTGTTTGAGAATTCTTGAAGATTCTAGAAGATTCGGAAGGGTTCCGAAGCTTAAAGAGGTTTTTTTGAGTCTTCAGAAACTTCCGGAATCTAAAAAATAAATTAGAGAAGTTTTCGTGGATTCTAGAATATTCCTTTAAGGTTCAGGAGGGTCCTGGAGAAACGTAAATAAGGGTTTTGAGGTTTCAGAAACTTCTGAACTCTTAAAAATGAATCAGAGAAGTTATCAAGACAATTCTGGAAGGTTCGAAAAGGTTCTGAAGCTTATAGAAGTTGCTTCAGAAACTTTAGAGAGTTTTCGGGAACTCAAGCCCCTTAATTGAAATTCCGATTTTAAAGTAGGATTACTGTTTTTTTTTGCACTCAAATAAACTCCCCGATTCCAGTATTCAACAATATTTTCATAAAAATCGATAAAACTCGAGAAAATCGATTTACAAATCTCGAACTTACATTTTTCTAACCTATCAAAAAATGCAGAACTTCTCGCTGATTCAAATGCACCTAATTTGAGTCAAAACGGACCATTTTGAAACGAGTTATGAGCGTTCAAAGTTTTCGTGAGAGACGCAGACACTGTCTCGTTTCTCTGCGTCTCTTTGACAGCGAGAATGTCTGCTTTCTCTGCGTCTCTCACGAAAACTTCAAACGCTCATAACTCGCTTCAAAATGCGTTGTGAGCATCGATATTAGGTGCATTCGAATCAGCGAAAATTTCTACATTTTTAAAAATAGGTTAGAAAAAAATTTACGCTCGAAATTTGAAAATCGATTTTCTCGATTTTTCACAATTTTTATGCAAAAAATATTGTTATTGTGGCGGTAAAATGCAGCTGGACCTGCGCCACCGCACTCCTGTGGTAAAAAGGTCCCGCCACGGTGATTTTTCCACTGGAGTGCGGTGGCGCAGGTCCAGCTGCATTTTACCGCCACAATATTTTCGTAAATACTGAAATTGGGAAGATCATTTGAGTAAAATTTTAAAAACAAATTACTGTAATTCTAATTTAAAGTAATCCCCAGAAATTTCCAGACGTGCATTGCATCGACGAGACTCGTGTCGTTCTCAAATGGCCCGAAGACAATCCGAACGATTACATCCATGCGAATTGGGTGAAAATCAATGGACAAAACAAGTTTATTTGCACACAGGGACCAACCGAGAAGACCATCGACGATTTCTATCGTCTCATTTGGCAAGAAAAGGCTCCGTGCGTCGTTATGTTGTGTAATATAATGGAATTGGGGAAGAAGAAATGTGAACAGTATTGGCCAGAGTCGACGGATGCGTCGATGGTTTTGATGGATGGAAAGTTGACGGTGAAGATTACGGAAGCGGCGAAGGAAGTGGAACAGAATATTCTTTTGATGAAGATTTCGATCACTGATGACAAGGGGGTTGAGTTTTTCAAAGTGTCTGTCCAGAGCTTCAATTCTGTCTTCCAGACTGTTCACTCTTTCGAGCACTGGCAATGGAAAGCATGGCCCGACCGTGGAGTTCCCGAAATCCCTATGGCCGTCTTCAGACTTCTTATTCGTGTAAGCCTTTTCTCCCATATTGAGATGATTATCACACTTTTAGTATTTATAACGAAATATTCTCATAAAAATCGTTTTTCAAATGTCGAACATCGATTTTTTAGCCTATCTCAAAAAATATAGAATTTTTCGCTGATTCGAACGCACCTGATTTCGCTGCTCAAAACGCATTTTAAAGCGAGTTATGATCGTTTGAATTTTCAGTAAGAGAGACGCAGAGAAAGCAGACGCTCTCGTTTTCGAAGAGACGCAGAGAAACGAGATAACACGCTTCAAAGGGGCCGTGTTGTTAATTTTTCAAAATTCTTCCATTTTTCAGCTCAAATCCGCGAGCCCTATCATTGTTCACTGCTCGGCGGGAATCGGCCGCACCGGCTCGATTGTCGGCCTCGAAATTGCTCTCGTCAAGTTTTGCGCAGGAGAGAAAGTGATTCTGAAGGATATTGTCAAGGAGATTCGAAATCAACGTCATGGATCGGTGCAGACCGATGCGCAGTACTTGTTTATGCATCGCGTCTTGTTGGCGTTGGCGGAGAATCGAAAGGTTTGAAAAAATCATTATAATAATAAAAGTATTTTTGAAAATGATTACTTAAAAAATTGATATTAAAATAAAAGATGAATATTTGAAATTTTACAGATAACTAGCCCAGAGATGAGCGCATTTGTGAGCGAGTATGACAAGGTGATTGCGACGAAGAATGGATGAGAATTCGAAAGGAAACGGAACGATTGTCGAACATTTTAGAGAACAGTGACCTGAATGAATTTGATTTTGATTTTTTTCTATGAATTTTTCAGGTTTCTAGCGATTTATTTTGTTGGTTTTGCAGAGAAATTAATTCTGAAATTCGATAAAAATTATTTTTGACTTCAAATTACGGTAGACGGTTGCAAAGTACGCAAACACGGACGATGCAATTCGCACAGAATACTCTAACGTAAATATCCGACTCTATTTGGGAGAAACGCAAGTGCGCTCCATTGAACAGCGAGAAAAACGCGGGAATTTGAATTTGTCTTTACCGGATTTTCAGGATTCTTTTTTACACAGGGTCGCAAAGTGTCTGGTCACCTCGTTGATTTTTTTTGCCAAAAATTTGGTCGCGCGCGTGTCGCGTTTGGCTGCGTAGCGACTCAAATTGCGTGGGCGTGATACAGAGCCGATCTCCCTGGCAGCATCTCAAGCAACTGTTCATTATAATCGTTGGTTTTTAATGTTATCGCATGGTTTTTTTTCGTTTTTTATTGTAAAATAAACGTAAAAATCAAAATATTTTCAGGGAGAATTGATTTGGGACGGAAAGCGACGGAAAATGGGGAAAAAATTTGGACGAAAGAAAGAGAAGTATAGAGAGGTGAGCAAAAGTTTAAAAAAACATATAAAAAACACAAAATAACCAAATTTTACTAATAATTTAATAGAACTGAGTGAATTAAATCATTTTAGGATTCGATTGCATCGACGGAGGATGAAGCGACTAAAAAGGGAAGAAGGAAGGAGAGATGGAAACGAGAGTAATTATAAAGAGAAGTGATAAGGTCATTTTTTCCAAGCTATTGCATTCCAAAAGAAAGAAATTCCGTTGGCAATTAAATAATTTTCAGGAGCGAAGTATGGAACATGTGAAGAAGGAGGCAAAAATGATAATGAAGAAAATGGAGTATGATGAAGACGATGTGAGACAAGGGTAACAGGTCAGTAGCTAGAATTGACATAACCAAGATGCAAAAGCCCCTTGAATACATTGGACATTTTTTCTTTGGGGTTTCTAGTGCAGCGGAATTTCACATTCAAACGATTCACAACAGCGTGCAAAGCTTCGAGTCCTTGTTCGCTCGTTTTTGCCCATGAGCGGTGCGTTCTAGTGAAAGTGATAACATGCTCCAACAAGCCGTGCAGTTTAGGTGTCAAAGTGTCATGCGGTTTGAAACATTTTAAATGGATCCACATATTTTCCTAAAAACCAGAAAAAAAATCTTAATATCGTTTTTAGTAGTTACAATGTTCGTGTCGAGCTCATCAATCTCCTCGTCTGTCATCTGCCGAGGTACACACAGTTTTGCTATCTTTCCTAAGGAAACTAGGAATTGTTTGAGATGACTCATGTCCGAAGAAGGGGGGAAAATGGCGAGATACTCGTCGATGGCATGTTCTTGGAGAAGCTTCATAACTTGATTCCCGCAGAAATTCTGTTGCCAAGCAGAAATATCCGCGCCTAGGCTACTCCAAGTTTTCTCTAAGGTCTCGCGAACACCTCCTTTACCATCAACAGCATCCATAAGTTTCATATAGTTATCGTGGGCCTCTCTAAAAAAACAGTAGATTCTCTTTGTTTTCAACATACTCTAATATATTTTCTCACTCTAATTCTTTTTCTAGCTCCTCCGCTCTCTCCCCCATTTCGATGTACATTTGCTTCGCATCTTCCTCTACCATAAATCCTGTTCTCCCAACACATCCCATACACTCAAAGTCTGGTTCTCCTTTTTCCTTCATCATTTCCCAATCTTCTAGGCTCCACATTCCAGCGCACACTGCGTGATAAATCTTAGCACATGTCACACATTTAATCTCAGCTGTTTTGAAGATACCAGAATTTTCCATACCAATGTCTCTCAATAAACACCATTCGGCGCTACATTTTGCTTTCAATGAGGACGAGCACAGAATTGAACAGCTTCTAAAGCGCGAAAGTACTTGTACCACTATCAAAAATGAATCCATGTGGCTTCCGTGTTCTTTAACCTCTTTCTGTTTTTCCAGATAACCTCCTTTTGCAACTCGGATGGCCTTCTTCTTCTTCCCATCAATCTTAGTGTTCGACTTATTGTCCATCTCCATAGCCATATCTAGCAGATGCGAGAATCCGTAGCGTTGTCCAACGCCCATTACGTAATGGAGTGGAGGTGGAATAATACGAGAAACCGGGATTTTTGGGAAGAGGAGCTGGGAATCTGAATTAATACTGTTACTTCCAGTTTTACTATCCTCCTCATAGTCCTTATCTGTTCTGGCACGGGGGCATGACCCTCTTGTATAAACTCCGATGACTGCTTTAGATGTCTGATAACAGTAGATACAGAATTTTGTGGCGCAAGCACCTTTGTGACCAATGGATAAATATTGAAACTTTAAGTCTCCTCCAAGATACTGTAAAACTGGAAATTTTTGCAAGTTACCATCAATTGAAAATTCGACTTCTTCTATGGAATTGAGCTGCTCAATGGAATTTTTGAGATAGAAACCGATGTTTTCACAGCTTTCGTCGTCGGTGAACATGCCGATCGGAATAATATTATAAGCACTATTCGGAACTAGAACATTACCAATGGTAGCACACAGCTTGAACTCTCCCCCTCCTTTGTCACCATTCACACACAGCCAGATGCATCTCCCCGTTGAATCATCAAACATTAATTTTCCAGATGACGCCAGATCTTCCAATCTTTTAACTATGAATTGTTTCAGGTCTGTCAGCTCAGCAACAACGACAGTCTTGCCGCGAGGTGGTCTATTGGGGAACACTGTGACTTCGAAAAGTCCATTGGAGGCGTGGCTTTTCTCCTCACGGATAACAACGTGAAGAGATCGGAAAGGATTCGGTACGTTTTTCTGGTCTAAAAATCTCGTCAATTCCGTGTATCGGGCTCTGCTGAATCCTAATTTATGATACAGGCTATAAGCTTCCTCTGCCGTCAATTGATTCTTGATTTTTCCTACGGAACCCAAATACTTGATAACATCGTTGTAAAAATCTTCAGCTTGTTGTTCCCCTAAATACCATAACATGTTTTACCGTGTCGTTTTTTATAATAGCCCAACCTGCCAGCTGCTCCAACCTTCCAAGTACTTCATTCATTCTTGCTGCCCTTCCTGTCCGACTTGTCAAAGAATCATATGGTTTAAGCGTCTCTGATTTGCTGTATCTTTTTAATTCTTTCTTCATTTCATTTGTTGTTTCCCTCTTACTAATCATAACCTTTTTCATTTTAGCCTTTTCCGTTCTTAAATCCTCCTCTCTCCCTCGCTTTTGACCCGTAGTTTTCGCAACCTCCTTTTCCATTTTCGCATTCTTTTTCAGAATCTCCTTCTTCTCCTCTTCTAATTGTTTATTCACATATGCGAGTTCCTGCAATTCAATGTTCTTTTCTTTTCCAGATATTTCTAACTACTTTAGCCCTTGCTGTCCATCTATCTCTCTCAACAATCACAGATTCCAGTCTATTTTCCAACCCTTTAATCTGGCTGTCTTTCATCTGCAAATCGCGGCGATGCAATAGTTCCTTCTCTTCTGCACGAATGATTGCAAGGCGCAGCGCTTGTTTCTCTTTCCTCACTTCCTCCTCCAACTCCTCGATCCTTGCATTCAGAGCATCCGTGTACCCATTTTCGATAGTAACACGTATATTTCGATTCATCCTGAACGGGTTAATAATTAAAGTCATTAATAGATCATTAATAGATTTGCAAGGGATTCAAGAGCCTCGTTAAAAAACATAGTTTTCAATGATAAGTAATTAATTTTTTTATTTCAGGTATCGAAGGGGCAACAATAAAGGATTCAAGAAGGATCAAGAAGATAACCACGAAGTTATACATTTTTTTTAAGGTCAATTTTTCCACGTATCTTTCCGCAAAGTGAATTCATTCCGTTGTTCAGTATTGAATTTTCAGAGAATTCTACTCCTCTATCGTCTGCCTCCTGTACAACGCCCCACGAGCCTCTATGCTTCGATCGATAATTGAATAAAATTTGACTTTTTACATTATAAATAAAACTATCACCGTTTCCATTGTGTTTTCTACAAACATCAATCCTAACTCTTTCACATTGTCTCCGTTTCCAGCTTTGCGAGTGACAAATTCATCTAAAAATGCTTACAAACCTTTCTCTGACCTGTACATGGCAAAATTTCAGAAGAATTCATTGTTAAATTACCACTGTTATCACTTCATTACCTACAAACAATAACTAAAAATCTTTTTCGGCTCAGATTTTTTCGACAAATTCCATCTTGCAGTCACATTGTCTCCGTTTCCAGCTTTGCGAGTGACAAATTCATCTAAAAATGCTTACAAACCTTTCTCTGACCTGTAAATCGGAAAATTTCTGAAAAATTTATTGTTAGAACCCGAAAAAACTATAAATTTAGTCTAAAAAGCGATGATTTTATCCGCTTTTCACTCTGTTGGCACGAAGCCAAACTGTCAGACGCGTTTCTTGGCACGTCGCCAAGGGGAGAGCGGCAGAGCGCAATTGCTCGACCAGACACTGGGCGACGCTGTGAAAAAAGAATCCTGAAAATCCGGTAAAGACAAATTCAAATTCCCGCGTTTTTCTCGCTGTTCAATGGAGCGCACTTGCGTTTCTCCCAAATAGAGTCGGATATTTACGTTAGAGTATTCTGTGCGAATTGCATCGTCCGTGTTTGCGTACTTTGCAACCGTCTACCGTAATTTGAAGTCAAAAATAATTTTTATCGAATTTCAGAATTAATTTCTCTGCAAAACCAACAAAATAAATCGCTAGAAACCTGAAAAATTCATAGAAAAAAATCAAAATCAAATTCATTCAGGTCACTGTTCTCTAAAATGTTCGACAATCGTTCCGTTTCCTTTCGAATTCTCATCCATTCTTCGTCGCAATCACCTTGTCATACTCGCTCACAAATGCGCTCATCTCTGGGCTAGTTATCTGTAAAATTTCAAATATTCATCTTTTATTTTAATATCAATTTTTTAAGTAATCATTTTCAAAAATACTTTTATTATTATAATGATTTTTTCAAACCTTTCGATTCTCCGCCAACGCCAACAAGACGCGATGCATAAACAAGTACTGCGCATCGGTCTGCACCGATCCATGACGTTGATTTCGAATCTCCTTGACAATATCCTTCAGAATCACTTTCTCTCCTGCGCAAAACTTGACGAGAGCAATTTCGAGGCCGACAATCGAGCCGGTGCGGCCGATTCCCGCCGAGCAGTGAACAATGATAGGGCTCGCGGATTTGAGCTGAAAAATGGAAGAATTTTGAAAAATTAACAACACGGCCCCTTTGAAGCGTGTTATCTCGTTTCTCTGCGTCTCTTCGAAAACGAGAGCGTCTGCTTTCTCTGCGTCTCTCTTACTGAAAATTCAAACGATCATAACTCGCTTTAAAATGCGTTTTGAGCAGCGAAATCAGGTGCGTTCGAATCAGCGAAAAATTCTATATTTTTTGAGATAGGCTAAAAAATCGATGTTCGACATTTGAAAAACGATTTTTATGAGAATATTTCGTTATAAATACTAAAAGTGTGATAATCATCTCAATATGGGAGAAAAGGCTTACACGAATAAGAAGTCTGAAGACGGCCATAGGGATTTCGGGAACTCCACGGTCGGGCCATGCTTTCCATTGCCAGTGCTCGAAAGAGTGAACAGTCTGGAAGACAGAATTGAAGCTCTGGACAGACACTTTGAAAAACTCAACCCCCTTGTCATCAGTGATCGAAATCTTCATCAAAAGAATATTCTGTTCCACTTCCTTCGCCGCTTCCGTAATCTTCACCGTCAACTTTCCATCCATCAAAACCATCGACGCATCCGTCGACTCTGGCCAATACTGTTCACATTTCTTCTTCCCCAATTCCATTATATTACACAACATAACGACGCACGGAGCCTTTTCTTGCCAAATGAGACGATAGAAATCGTCGATGGTCTTCTCGGTTGGTCCCTGTGTGCAAATAAACTTGTTTTGTCCATTGATTTTCACCCAATTCGCATGGATGTAATCGTTCGGATTGTCTTCGGGCCATTTGAGAACGACACGAGTCTCGTCGATGCAATGCACGTCTGGAAATTTCTGGGGATTACTTTAAATTAGAATTACAGTAATTTGTTTTTAAAATTTTACTCAAATGATCTTCCCAATTTCAGTATTTACGAAAATATTGTGGCGGTAAAATGCAGCTGGACCTGCGCCACCGCACTCCAGTGGAAAAATCACCGTGGCGGGACCTTTTTACCACAGGAGTGCGGTGGCGCAGGTCCAGCTGCATTTTACCGCCACAATAACAATATTTTTTGCATAAAAATTGTGAAAAATCGAGAAAATCGATTTTCAAATTTCGAGCGTAAATTTTTTTCTAACCTATTTTTAAAAATGTAGAAATTTTCGCTGATTCGAATGCACCTAATATCGATGCTCACAACGCATTTTGAAGCGAGTTATGAGCGTTTGAAGTTTTCGTGAGAGACGCAGAGAAAGCAGACATTCTCGCTGTCAAAGAGACGCAGAGAAACGAGACAGTGTCTGCGTCTCTCACGAAAACTTTGAACGCTCATAACTCGTTTCAAAATGGTCCGTTTTGACTCAAATTAGGTGCATTTGAATCAGCGAGAAGTTCTGCATTTTTTGATAGGTTAGAAAAATGTAAGTTCGAGATTTGTAAATCGATTTTCTCGAGTTTTATCGATTTTTATGAAAATATTGTTGAATACTGGAATCGGGGAGTTTATTTGAGTGCAAAAAAAAACAGTAATCCTACTTTAAAATCGGAATTTCAATTAAGGGGCTTGAGTTCCCGAAAACTCTCTAAAGTTTCTGAAGCAACTTCTATAAGCTTCAGAACCTTTTCGAACCTTCCAGAATTGTCTTGATAACTTCTCTGATTCATTTTTAAGAGTTCAGAAGTTTCTGAAACCTCAAAACCCTTATTTACGTTTCTCCAGGACCCTCCTGAACCTTAAAGGAATATTCTAGAATCCACGAAAACTTCTCTAATTTATTTTTTAGATTCCGGAAGTTTCTGAAGACTCAAAAAAACCTCTTTAAGCTTCGGAACCCTTCCGAATCTTCTAGAATCTTCAAGAATTCTCAAACACTTTTCTAATTCATTTTAAAGAGTTTGGAAGTTTCATATTTTCCCCAGAAAGTTTCCTCAACTTTTCAACTTTAATTTTCTCAACTTCAATTGCGCTCAGAACCCTCCTGGACCTTCCAGAATCCCTCAAAATCTCCCAAACCCCCACCCTTATATCGATTCTTCTCCGGATGCGCCTCCTGTCCCGTCTTCGGTTTCTGACACGATTGAGTCTCCATTTTCAGTGCGATAAATTCCGTACTCAACTGTTTGACACCCGTCTCAATCTCAAGGAGATTCGAAATCAACGTCATGGATCGGTGCAGACCGATGCGCAGTACTTGTTTATGCATCGCGTCTTGTTGGCGTTGGCGGAGAATCGAAAGGTTTGAAAAAATCATTATAATAATAAAAGTATTTTTGAAAATGATTACTTAAAAAATTGATATTAAAATAAAAGATGAATATTTGAAATTTTACAGATAACTAGCCCAGAGATGAGCGCATTTGTGAGCGAGTATGACAAGGTGATTGCGACGAAGAATGGATGAGAATTCGAAAGGAAACGGAACGATTGTCGAACATTTTAGAGAACAGTGACCTGAATGAATTTGATTTTGATTTTTTTCTATGAATTTTTCAGGTTTCTAGCGATTTATTTTGTTGGTTTTGCAGAGAAATTAATTCTGAAATTCGATAAAAATTATTTTTGACTTCAAATTACGGTAGACGGTTGCAAAGTACGCAAACACGGACGATGCAATTCGCACAGAATACTCTAACGTAAATATCCGACTCTATTTGGGAGAAACGCAAGTGCGCTCCATTGAACAGCGAGAAAAACGCGGGAATTTGAATTTGTCTTTACCGGATTTTCAGGATTCTTTTTTCACAGCGTCGCCCAGTGTCTGGTCGAGCAATTGCGCTCTGCCGCTCTCCCCTTGGCGACGTGCCAAGAAACGCGTCTGACAGTTTGGCTTCGTGCCAACAGAGTGAAAAGCGGATAAAATCATCGCTTTTTAGACTAAATTTATAGTTTTTTCGGGTTCTAACAATAAATTTTTCAGAAATTTTCCGATTTACAGGTCAGAGAAAGGTTTGTAAGCATTTTTAGATGAATTTGTCACTCGCAAAGCTGGAAACGGAGACAATGTGACTGCAAGATGGAATTTGTCGAAAAAATCTGAGCCGAAAAAGATTTTTAGTTATTGTTTGTAGGTAATGAAGTGATAACAGTGGTAATTTAACAATGAATTCTTCTGAAATTTTGCCATGTACAGGTCAGAGAAAGGTTTGTAAGCATTTTTAGATGAATTTGTCACTCGCAAAGCTGGAAACGGAGACAATGTGAAAGAGTTAGGATTGATGTTTGTAGAAAACACAATGGAAACGGTGATAGTTTTATTTATAATGTAAAAAGTCAAATTTTATTCAATTATCGATCGAAGCATAGAGGCTCGTGGGGCGTTGTACAGGAGGCAGACGATAGAGGAGTAGAATTCTCTGAAAATTCAATACTGAACAACGGAATGAATTCACTTTGCGGAAAGATACGTGGAAAAATTGACCTTAAAAAAAATGTATAACTTCGTGGTTATCTTCTTGATCCTTCTTGAATCCTTTATTGTTGCCCCTTCGATACCTGAAATAAAAAAATTAATTACTTATCATTGAAAACTATGTTTTTTAACGAGGCTCTTGAATCCCTTGCAAATCTATTAATGATCTATTAATGACTTTAATTATTAACCCGTTTAGGATGAATCGAAATATACGTGTTACTATCGAAAATGGGTACACGGATGCTCTGAATGCAAGGATCGAGGAGTTGGAGGAGGAAGTGAGGAAAGAGAAACAAGCGCTGCGCCTTGCAATCATTCGTGCAGAAGAGAAGGAACTATTGCATCGCCGCGATTTGCAGATGAAAGACAGCCAGATTAAAGGGTTGGAAAATAGACTGGAATCTGTGATTGTTGAGAGAGATAGATGGACAGCAAGGGCTAAAGTAGTTAGAAATATCTGGAAAAGAAAAGAACATTGAATTGCAGGAACTCGCATATGTGAATAAACAATTAGAAGAGGAGAAGAAGGAGATTCTGAAAAAGAATGCGAAAATGGAAAAGGAGGTTGCGAAAACTACGGGTCAAAAGCGAGGGAGAGAGGAGGATTTAAGAACGGAAAAGGCTAAAATGAAAAAGGTTATGATTAGTAAGAGGGAAACAACAAATGAAATGAAGAAAGAATTAAAAAGATACAGCAAATCAGAGACGCTTAAACCATATGATTCTTTGACAAGTCGGACAGGAAGGGCAGCAAGAATGAATGAAGTACTTGGAAGGTTGGAGCAGCTGGCAGGTTGGGCTATTATAAAAAACGACACGGTAAAACATGTTATGGTATTTAGGGGAACAACAAGCTGAAGATTTTTACAACGATGTTATCAAGTATTTGGGTTCCGTAGGAAAAATCAAGAATCAATTGACGGCAGAGGAAGCTTATAGCCTGTATCATAAATTAGGATTCAGCAGAGCCCGATACACGGAATTGACGAGATTTTTAGACCAGAAAAACGTACCGAATCCTTTCCGATCTCTTCACGTTGTTATCCGTGAGGAGAAAAGCCACGCCTCCAATGGACTTTTCGAAGTCACAGTGTTCCCCAATAGACCACCTCGCGGCAAGACTGTCGTTGTTGCTGAGCTGACAGACCTGAAACAATTCATAGTTAAAAGATTGGAAGATCTGGCGTCATCTGGAAAATTAATGTTTGATGATTCAACGGGGAGATGCATCTGGCTGTGTGTGAATGGTGACAAAGGAGGGGGAGAGTTCAAGCTGTGTGCTACCATTGGTAATGTTCTAGTTCCGAATAGTGCTTATAATATTATTCCGATCGGCATGTTCACCGACGACGAAAGCTGTGAAAACATCGGTTTCTATCTCAAAAATTCCATTGAGCAGCTCAATTCCATAGAAGAAGTCGAATTTTCAATTGATGGTAACTTGCAAAAATTTCCAGTTTTACAGTATCTTGGAGGAGACTTAAAGTTTCAATATTTATCCATTGGTCACAAAGGTGCTTGCGCCACAAAATTCTGTATCTACTGTTATCAGACATCTAAAGCAGTCATCGGAGTTTATACAAGAGGGTCATGCCCCCGTGCCAGAACAGATAAGGACTATGAGGAGGATAGTAAAACTGGAAGTAACAGTATTAATTCAGATTCCCAGCTCCTCTTCCCAAAAATCCCGGTTTCTCGTATTATTCCACCTCCACTCCATTACGTAATGGGCGTTGGACAACGCTACGGATTCTCGCATCTGCTAGATATGGCTATGGAGATGGACAATAAGTCGAACACTAAGATTGATGGGAAGAAGAAGAAGGCCATCCGAGTTGCAAAAGGAGGTTATCTGGAAAAACAGAAAGAGGTTAAAGAACACGGAAGCCACATGGATTCATTTTTGATAGTGGTACAAGTACTTTCGCGCTTTAGAAGCTGTTCAATTCTGTGCTCGTCCTCATTGAAAGCAAAATGTAGCGCCGAATGGTGTTTATTGAGAGACATTGGTATGGAAAATTCTGGTATCTTCAAAACAGCTGAGATTAAATGTGTGACATGTGCTAAGATTTATCACGCAGTGTGCGCTGGAATGTGGAGCCTAGAAGATTGGGAAATGATGAAGGAAAAAGGAGAACCAGACTTTGAGTGTATGGGATGTGTTGGGAGAACAGGATTTATGGTAGAGGAAGATGCGAAGCAAATGTACATCGAAATGGGGGAGAGAGCGGAGGAGCTAGAAAAAGAATTAGAGTGAGAAAATATATTAGAGTATGTTGAAAACAAAGAGAATCTACTGTTTTTTTAGAGAGGCCCACGATAACTATATGAAACTTATGGATGCTGTTGATGGTAAAGGAGGTGTTCGCGAGACCTTAGAGAAAACTTGGAGTAGCCTAGGCGCGGATATTTCTGCTTGGCAACAGAATTTCTGCGGGAATCAAGTTATGAAGCTTCTCCAAGAACATGCCATCGACGAGTATCTCGCCATTTTCCCCCCTTCTTCGGACATGAGTCATCTCAAACAATTCCTAGTTTCCTTAGGAAAGATAGCAAAACTGTGTGTACCTCGGCAGATGACAGACGAGGAGATTGATGAGCTCGACACGAACATTGTAACTACTAAAAACGATATTAAGATTTTTTTTCTGGTTTTTAGGAAAATATGTGGATCCATTTAAAATGTTTCAAACCGCATGACACTTTGACACCTAAACTGCACGGCTTGTTGGAGCATGTTATCACTTTCACTAGAACGCACCGCTCATGGGCAAAAACGAGCGAACAAGGACTCGAAGCTTTGCACGCTGTTGTGAATCGTTTGAATGTGAAATTCCGCTGCACTAGAAACCCCAAAGAAAAAATGTCCAATGTATTCAAGGGGCTTTTGCATCTTGGTTATGTCAATTCTAGCTACTAACCTGTTACCCTTGTCTCACATCGTCTTCATCATACTCCATTTTCTTCATTATCATTTTTGCCTCCTTCTTCACATGTTCCATACTTCGCTCCTGAAAATTATTTAATTGCCAACGGAATTTCTTTCTTTTGGAATGCAATAGCTTGGAAAAAATGACCTTATCACTTCTCTTTATAATTACTCTCGTTTCCATCTCTCCTTCCTTCTTCCCTTTTTAGTCGCTTCATCCTCCGTCGATGCAATCGAATCCTAAAATGATTTAATTCACTCAGTTCTATTAAATTATTAGTAAAATTTGGTTATTTTGTGTTTTTTATATGTTTTTTTAAACTTTTGCTCACCTCTCTATACTTCTCTTTCTTTCGTCCAAATTTTTTCCCCATTTTCCGTCGCTTTCCGTCCCAAATCAATTCTCCCTGAAAATATTTTGATTTTTACGTTTATTTTACAATAAAAAACGAAAAAAAACCATGCGATAACATTAAAAACCAACGATTATAATGAACAGTTGCTTGAGATGCTGCCAGGGAGATCGGCTCTGTATCACGCCCACGCAATTTGAGTCGCTACGCAGCCAAACGCGACACGCGCGCGACCAAATTTTTGGCAAAAAAAATCAACGAGGTGACCAGACACTTTGCGACCCTGTGTTTTTTTTTCAGAAAATCGAGTTATCGAAATTTTTTCCGAACATTGTTTTCGAAAAAAAAGGAATTTTTTTTCAAAAGAATTTTTCTCAAAAATTATGATTTTTCGTCAAAATCTCTAATTTTTCGACAATTTTTGTCAATTTTTTCCGAATTTCCTTACTTACTTAGTACTTAGATGTCCGTGGGTTTCAAGCTGGAGCAGCTGCGGACAAAATCAGACCACAAGGATCGGTCCTTCCTGGCTTCGGTAGACCAGGTGGTCTTCGGTAATAGGATTCCCAGCCTTTTCCTTCCTTCGACAATGCCATTGCGTCTCGACTGGGCGTCTTTGTATTCTCTTAGGGCGTCTTTGATGTCATCACTCCATCGTTTCTTCGGACGACCACAATTCCTCTTGCCGTTCCTCGGTTGCCATTCTGTGACGATTTTTGACCATCTGAGAGAACTGGCTCTTGCGATGTGTCCAGCCCATCTGCACTTCTTGGCGAGGAGTATATGTTGGATGTCGGGGAGCCAATTGGAGATTTCGCAGGAGTTGGCGATCGCGTTGGCAGCCGATTGGAGCCGATTTATGATAGGGGCAGAGGTGTTCCATGTTTCGGCGGCATACAATAGGGCAGGGAGGATATTCTGGTGGAACATGTACTTCTTTTCCCTCTGGTCCAAGGATCTGACTAGGGGTTTTAGGGAATGAAAAGCTGCCCAGCCTGCCTGGATTCTTCTGGAGATTTCGTTGTCGAGGTTGCCTGAGCTTTCTATCCAACGTCCTAGGTAACGGCAGCCAGAAGATTTTAGGATTTTGTCCCCATCTATATCGATGGAAAGCAGCGTCGGAATGTTGGAGAGCAGGACAGTTTTTGAAGCATTTATGGTGAGCCCTATGTCCTTTCCATATTTCTTCAACAGTTTTAGTCTTTCCTTTATTTCGATCTCATCGGAGGCGAGTAGTACGACATCATCGGCGAATTCCAGTCGGCGGAGGTTTGCTCCGTCTATCGAAAGCCCTTCACCTTCATACTCTTCATCGGCTCTGTTGAGAGCAGACTGGAGCGACATTGCGAAGAGAGATGGAGAAGCGGAGTCACCTTGGCGGACGCCTCGGTGCAGCGGGATCTTGATAGAGCGGCCATGGATTGGAATAAGGGCTGTACCGCTTGCCATAGTGACCGAGAAGAAGTCGACTAGATAGTCGTCGGCGCCCGCTTCCTGTAGACTCTTCAGTACACCGGAATGGGTGACTTTGTCGAAGGCAGCCGAAAAGTCTACGAATATCAAAATCCAAGGAATATTGAATTCGTTGCCCTTCTCGATGACTTGTGCGACTGTTTGAATGTGCTCTACGCATCCTCTTCCCCTTCTGAAGCCGCATTGACTTTCGTCGAGGAAATCTTCTTGAGTTCTTGAGAGTCTCTTTGTCAGTACGCTCGTCATGAGTTTTGAGGGGAGAGAAAGAAGAGATATCGGGCGATAGTCTTTCATACGTATCGGGTTTGGCTTTTTCGGGAGCAACTTCACTAATGACTTCTTCCAGTAATCCGGCGTGGACATGCTCTTGAGGGCATCATTAAACAAATTTGTGAAGCACTCCACCACTGGTTCTCCACCTTTCTTTATCATATAGGCATCTACTTTATCCGCGCCCGGAGCCGTGTTTGGCTTTAGATTCTTGATCGCCGCTCTGACTTCATCGCGGAGGATGGGAGCTTGTAAAAAGTAGTCCCTGGGAGCGTTTTGGCTTTGCCTAGCGTTGGGGATCGAGAAAGTCTCGAGATAGTGCTTCTTGACAAGTTCGACAATTTCAGACCTGTTGCCCGTCAAGGAACCATCCATCCTTTCTAGAACTTGCAGGGGAACTTCTTTCTTCAATTTTCTCTGGAGTGGTTTCATGGACTTTTTCTTTTTGCAGGTATCTAGTAAGAGAAGAAGCTTGGCTGATTTTTCGTTTTTTATGGCAATTCTGGCTCTCTTGGAGAGGTCCCTCAGCTTGGTAGCGTCTGGGCTTGCCGATTCGAGCTCCGCTCTTCTCTCCCGGAGAAGTTGCTGGGTGTCGGAACAGTACAAGGGTTTTTTGGGAGCTTTGGGGAGCCTTGTAGAGCACTCGACGAGCGTTTTTGATAGCTCCTCGTAGTCCTTCACACTCCCGAGCGATTCGATCCCATGGATGTCGTTCTCGAATGATTCCCAATTCCTCTTATCATTTCTCATGGGACTCAAGCCATTGAATTTGTGGTTGATGGGCTTGGAAGCCTCTGGTTTCCAGTACGCCCGGACCATGCGGTGGTCGCTTAGGTTCAGGGGCGAAGAAAACGTTGCGATGTCAGAGATAGTGTTGGTGTGGTAGGCTATAAAGAAATCGATTTCCGATTTCCCTTTCGGGCCGTGATGAGTCCATTTCTTTGACGTCTTTTTAGGGAATCTGGAGTTTAGAAGGTGGAGCTTGTTGGCGGCGAGGAAATTGTACAGGAGGTCTCCGTGGTCATTGCCGTTTCCAAGAATGTGTTTGTGGATATACGGAGCAAGTTCATTGTTGTGACATTGGTTCGCAGCCGCATTGAAGTCACCACAAAGAACGACTTTTCCATTGGAAACTTTTCGAAGCTCTATGAGCACGGATTCGAGATATCTGAAGAATCGTAACGCGTCAACTTCCGAATTTTCTTGACTACGGGAGCATAGATATTCAAGAGGACATGGGGCGTCTTTTGATATTGGAATTTTAAGATTCCGATCCCTGGACGCGGCCATTCGACGGAATCGACGAGAAGCTCTTTTGATTTCACTATGAAGAACGCGAGACCCCTATCCTTTGATGATACTCGTGGGTTGAAGAGGTAACATTAAAAACCAACGATTATAATGAACAGTTGCTTGAGATGCTGCCAGGGAGATCGGCTCTGTATCACGCCCACGCAATTTGAGTCGCTACGCAGCCAAACGCGACACGCGCGCGACCAAATTTTTGGCAAAAAAAATCAACGAGGTGACCAGACACTTTGCGACCCTGTGTTTTTTTTTCAGAAAATCGAGTTATCGAAATTTTTTCCGAACATTGTTTTCGAAAAAAAAGGAATTTTTTTTCAAAAGAATTTTTCTCAAAAATTATGATTTTTCGTCAAAATCTCTAATTTTTCGACAATTTTTGTCAATTTTTTCCGAATTTCCGAAAAAATTTTTCTGATTTTCCGAAAAAATTTAAAAACGGAAAATTTTCCGCCGAGAAATTTTTCTGAAAAATAAATTCGAGATATTTTCCGTCGGAAAAATTTCCCGAAAAAAATCGGAAAAAAACGAGAACTCGTTTTTCCGATTCCGACCAAGCCTGGTCCGGATCCCGCTATCAATTATGTAATACGTAGCGCATAAATAGGCAGTTCACAAATCTTCATGCCAATCGGAGGTGATTGAAGAACGCAAGAAATGAAAATCTCAAGTTTTTGATGACATCGCGAAATTCGATCTGGATACGCCGAGAATCGACTTTGCTCTCGAAGGTTTGCACTTTTTTTTGAATAATTCGCATTGTGCGAAATTTTCTAGGGTAAAATTTTGAAGACTCATTTTCAAGTGTTTGCGTGACGACGATCAGCCCTGAGCAAACTTTTTTTGTATGGATACTGTGAATAGCATCTCCATTATTCAAAAAAAGTTCAAACCTTCGAGAGCAAAGGCGATTCTCGGCGTATCCAAATCGAATTTCGCGATGTCATCAAAAACTTGAGATTTTCATTTCTTGCGTTCTTCAATCACCTCCGATTGGCATGAAGATTTGTGAACTGCCTATTTATGCGCTACGTATTACATAATTGATAGTGGGATCCGGACCAGGCTTGGTCGGAATCGGAAAAACGAGTTCTCGTTTTTTTCCGATTTTTTTCGGGAAATTTTTCCGACGGAAAATATCTCGAATTTATTTTTCAGAAAAATTTCTCGGCGGAAAATTTTCCGTTTTTAAATTTTTTCGGAAAATCAGAAAATTTTTTTCGGAAATTCGGAAAAAATTGACAAAAATTGTCGAAAAATTAGAGATTTTGACGAAAAATCATAATTTTTGAGAAAAATTCTATTGAAAAAAAATTCCTTTTTTTTGTCGAAAACAATGTTCGGAAAAAATTTCGATAACTCGATTTTCTGAAAAAAAAAAAAGAATCCTGAAAATCCGGAAAAGACAAATTCAAATTCCCGCGTTTTTCTCGCTGTTCAATGGAGCGCACTTGCGTTTCTCCCAAATAGAGTCGGATATTTACGTTAGAGTGCACAGAATTGTAAAATTTGATGATTTTTTTTTTCATTTTTTCATGATTTTCATGAATTCCCTCGCAGTTTTCACTCTTTTTTCGAATTGATTTTAAAAAATGATGCTTTGTATGCTCATTTTTTAAACTTTCGAAATTACACACTGTTTATAATTTTTATTTTTCAATTTTCAGCAATAATTCTCAACAAAAAATGGCGATTTCGGAAAAGAAATTTGTGATGAAACACGTAGTCAAAGATGTTTCCAGTGTAAAAAATTACGGATACAAAGGCGGAGACCAAATGAAACATTATAATATCAATTGGTCAGTTACATTTGGATTTGTAATGAAGATGAGATAATTGTTTCAGGACCCCCGATGTTTTCAAGATGGATCATAACTTCCAGTTCGGTTTGTGTTGCGAACCCGTTGATTCAGTCGACTATTCTGTGAAAGTGGAATTGGAACTTCGTGTGTCTTCTGGAGACAATACAATTTTCGTCTTACAAAGAGAATGCACATTCAGTTACGAGGACGACGACTGGGATAGTTTGGCGATTTTGAAAGTAACTCAAAACGAACCGAATTTGATTGACGATAGTCTGACTGTTGAATATCGTGTAAAGATTCTGGAAATCCGCGGAATCAAAGGAATGAAATCGAGATATAATGAATCGATGGCAATGTTTTCGGATATTGTATTGGTTGTCGATGGAGAAAAGTTTTATATTTCGAAAGGGGTAAATTTGAATTTTCTAGCCCTCGAATTCTCAATTTTTGCAGTATCTCGCCTCCCGTTCCACCTATTTCCAATCGCTCTTCATGGGAAGTTTCAAGGAATCAACTCAATCGGAAATTGTTTTGAATGGAATCGAAGTCGAGGATCTCCAGAATTTCCTCGATATTCTCTATCATGAGACTACGATCAATGGTATTTTATATCTTTTTGAAACCAAAAAAAAATTTTCTCTTCAGACAAAACTGTGAAAAGAATGCTCCATTTGGCGGATATGTACGATACGAAATGTGTTTCCAAACAAGCCGAGCAATTTCTCTTGGAAAAATCCAAGAAATCGACGAAAGAAAAATTGGAATTAGCGTCGAAGTACAATTTGCCAGTTTTGAAGAAAAAATATCTCTCGGAAATCAAAACAGTCGAGGATATTCGTTCCGTTATGTCTGACGATATGACTCATATGGATTTTGGAGTCGTTGTTGAGCTTCTCAAAAAAGCAATGTCCCATCATTGAATTTTCTCATTTTTTGAATTATCTTGCATCAATTTTTTAATTTTTTTTTGCTAAAAATGTATTGTACAATGGAATAAATTATTGAATCTTTTAAAATGTAAATTGTCCCTCTTGCGTCCGAGCGCGCATTCGTAATTTTGTATTTCTACGCACTCTCTCGTTTTTGACATTTTAAAATTACGGTAGCCGGTTGCAAAGTACGCAAACACAGATGATGCAACTTGCACAGAATTTTTAAATTTGATGCAATTTTTTCCTTTTTTTTCAGGATTCTCATGAATTCCCTCACAATTTTCCCTCTTTTTTCGAATTAATTTTAATGAATGGTACTTTGTATAATTTTCGACCAGTGATATTATGAAAATACAGACATTTTTACCGTATTTTAACCCTTTTTGTTCAGATGACAGATGCATTTCTGGTCGATGTGCGTTTTATGGGAAATACGATCATTGAGAAGAGGAATCATCGAATAAGTTTCAAAGACAATTATATGGAAATTGTCGGTCGCAAACCTGGAGACGACTCTCAGAAGATCTACTGCTCCCAAATTCGATACAAGGAATTGAAAAAATCCAATAGTGCATGTCTCACTATCCCTCTCCTGGTTCTCCCTGATTCTCCAAAAGGTCTCAGGTAATTTCATGATAATTTTACCAAACCTGTATAATTGATATACAGATGCATCAAACTCCAATTCTCTAAGGAACATGAACAGTTTATTGAATTTGTTGTCCGCGAGTTCAACAAAATGATCGAAGCGAACAAGGATGGTCAGTTATTTTACGAAAACATTGAACATTGATTTTTTCTTCAGAAATGTTGAAAAACGAAGCGAAAATAAGAGAAATCAGACGTCAAAATTCACTCTCGCCATCTTCATCTGTCACTACTTCTAAATCGAAAAGTTCTAAATCGGAAAAGCTTCATCAAACTTCTCAAAATTTTTCCAATGAGTTGACCTCCAGAAGTAACAGATTCAATCCATATGGGAAACCAGATCGGAAAAAGTAAATTTTTTGCATCAATTTTTAATTTTTTTGCTAAACATTCCATTAGATTTCAACACGCTAAAGCTGTTCACAATGCATTTTGTTATGAAATAAAGTATTGAATTATTTAAAATTTCAATTTTCCTTCTTGTCATCGCAACCGCAATTATGTATTTCTACGCACTGTGCCGATGGAGACTTTACAAATTTGCACGGTCTCGTTTTTGACATTTCTAAATTACGGTAGTCGGTTCTAAAGAGAGAAGAAGCGGAGCGATTGTCGAACATTTTAGAGAACATTGACGAGAATAAATTTGATGTTGATTTTTTCTGTGGATTTTTCAGATTTCTTGCGATTTATTTGGTTGATTTTAATATGAAATTCAGAATTTACCGATTAAAAGATTCAAAATTTGCATTTTTCATTTCCAAGTTACGGTAGACGGTTGCAAAGTACGCAAACACGGATGATGCAACTTGCACAGAATTTTAAATTTTGATGCGATTTTTTCCTTTTTTTCATGATTTTCATGAATTCCCTCACAATTTTTACTACTTTTCCAATAAAGTTTAATGAATAAATGAATTTCAACGATTTTCCCCAATTTTCAGAGGTAAAATGGCGAGCAGTGTGGGCAGCGGTGTCGCGAATTCGGGCCCGAGTTATGTAACTCCAAAACAATATGGGTTCCCATATATAAAGCAAGAAGATATCACTATTATGAATCCAGAGGAAGAAGAGGCGAAATTTTTGGCGAATTGCGCCAAGTGTCATGAGTGTGAGGAATTTGTTCCACATAAGCTTCTCTACGTCTGCCGTTATAAGAAATGTAAGAATTTCTGCAAACCGAAAGAAATTGAATATGAAGAGCCATCGATGTTCTATGAGAATGAAAAAGTGTTTTGCTCGAAGTGCACATTCACCGGAAGTCATCGAAAACATTCGGATTATATGGAAGAAGCGCATCCCATTGCGGTAAGCTCTGGCTCGGAAATATAATGCAATTTGTCGTTTTTCAGATAAAAATGGCATCTTCCGACGATACTCTCAAGTTGAAATTCGAAATGATGGCATTCTTGGACCAAGAAGACCCCGTCGACTACTCAATTACCAATGATTTCCAAGTGACTGGTCTCCCGGTGCTCCCAGTTGAGCAGTATCTTTTGAACGCGGAGGATTCCACGGACTGGAAAAATAGAAAACAAGAAATCGACGCGTTGAAGAAAACGGTTGATCAGTGCCGTTCGGATGGTTGCAAATTTGCGAAAGAGTGCGCTGTGAAGGCTTATAATACGTATTATAAGCTGCTCGACACTGTCAATGAGGCTCTGGAGAATGATGATGATACTTTGGAAACGGAGGAGCCAGAAGTGAAGCAGGAAAGTGCTGCTGAAAATAATAAAAAAGCGCCGAAACAAGAGAATAATCCGGTCGACGAAGCGACTGCCAGAATGCTATGTCGCAATCTGAATCTCACTTTCGAGCAAGTTCGTGATACTATGAAAATAGAGGAAGCATTGCAAGAAGTCTCCAACATGCTGCACGCCTCCACGGGAACTCGCGAGAACAAATTGGCGGCTGCCAAAATGTTCAAAGAGTTTAACAATGTTGCTCTTTATTATCCGTAAGCTCTATTTCCATAATTTATGCCTAATTTGTTGTAATTTTCAGACCGCAGAACTGAACGGATCCATAATTTCCTTGTTAATTTTATATCTGCATTTTGAATTCTGTTTCTTTGTTTCTTCCAACAATGAATGTTATCTTTCTTACAGGTTTTCTAATTTTTAATTTTTTTTTAACTCTGAGAAACACCCGGGAAGCCAAATAGTGTCCAAGATTTCGTTCGCTTTCAATATCTTTCTCCTAAAAAATTGCAAAAAAAACCGTGCGAGGCTTGCAAAAATCGCATGTCCGACTTGCGGTGGGCGGGGCTTAGCGCCATGGCGCCTCATTTAATTTTTTTGAACTTTTTCTTCACAGGGTTTTCGCATTTTTAGGTCATTTTTCCAGTTTTTTCTCCAAGAATGTTTAAAAATAAATGATTTAATGATTTTTAAATAATGTTGTTTGGTTTAATTCCCACTCATTTTCTTTCGAATTTCCACCGGATGAATTTTTCGCATTTTTATACCATTTTTCAGTTTTTTTCCTCGGAAAAAGTGCATAACACATGATTTTATAAATAAACTACCTAAATCCACAATTGTCCCAAATTTTCATCGAAATTTGACTCATTTCTTTTCAAATTTCCTTCTATTTTCAAAGTGTTGAATTTTTCGAATTTTTATGATTTTTTTCAGTTTTTTTCTCATAAAAAGTGAATTACACATGATTTTATATATAAAAATATAAAGCTACTGACAGTCGTTCCAAATTTTCCACTAAAATTTGACTTTTTTCTTTCAAATCTCTCCGCCTTCTTTTTTCAAAATGACCTCGGCGGTCAATCACATCTGCCAGTTTCCTCAGTTGTCGCGCAGATGGTTTTCTTTATTTTATTCCTCTTCTACCACTTCCTCTCCTATTTTTCCCACAATTTCTCCTATTTTTAGCTTCCAAAAATGAGTTTCCGAACAGCGAGCAGTTCGAGACAAGACGACTCTATACGCTCTGGTCAGAGCGAGACGTACTGGGGTTTCGCCAATTTTCCAAATCAAGTTTTCCGTCGCGCCGTCAAGAATGGATTCGATTTCACGCTGATGGTCGTTGGTGAGCTTCAGAACCAGGAGTCGACTCATTGAAATGCACATAACTTTCTTCAGAGGGATCGGAGAAGAATACGATCAATAGAAAAAACGTTCCTCATTAAAAAAGCTATCGATTGGTGGAAAAATCGTCCGGTTTCATAGAAAATTGACAGAGTTACGCCTTTTGACATTTTTCAGGCGTAACTTTGTCAATATTCAATGAAGTTTTACGGTTTTTCTACCAATCGATAGCTTTTTTAACAAGGAACATTTTTTCTGTTGATCGTATTTTTACCCGATCCCTCTGAAAAAAGTTATACACATTTGAATGAAAGCCTTGATCAAAACTGTTCCCAACTTTCGAAAATTCAGGACGCAGTGGTCTTGGAAAGTCGACATTCATCAACACCCTATTCCTGGCGGAAATCAACAATTTGAACGAGCACGATTTGGTGTGCACGGATCCTCATCCATCAACAGTCAGAGTTGAGGAGAAGTTGGTGAAATTGGTGGAGAACAGTGTGTCACTCAATTTGACGCTAGTGGACACTCCGGGCTTCGGAGACGCTGTGAATAATGCGAAATGGTAAGACAATGGATATTTTTCACTGGCACTTGCCGACAAAGACAGCGAGATTTTCTCCCTTAGAAATTGAGATCCTTGCATCGAAACTTTAAAAAAAATGTAGGTCTCGCTCCGAAATTGGTCTGAAATGGCTCAAAATGCTCCGAAATTGATCTGAAATCTGTTTTTTTTTCTTTTTTTTACGAGCTGTTTTTGACTGATTTCCGCGCACTTTAAGCCATTTTAGACCAATTTTGGAGCATTTTGAGCCATTTCTGATCAACTTTTGGGGCATTTTGAGTCGTTTTAGACCAATTTTAGAGCATTTTTGAGCCATAAAAAACTAAATTTTCCAGCTGGGAGCCAATAGTGAACTACGTGGAAAGCAAGTTCTTCGAACAGTTCTGCGAGGAGACCCGAATCGACAGAAAAGAGAAAATCGTCGACAAATGCGTCCATCTGTGTCTCTACTTCATCGAACCGTCTGGTCACGGACTCAAGGCAATCGACATTGAACTGATGAAAAATCTTCATGGACGTGTTAATATTGTGCCTGTTATCGCTAAAGCTGATTGTTTGACACGAGAAGAGTTGCGTCGTTTCAAGCAAAGAATTCTCAAGGACGCGGAGGAAGCGGAGATTCAACTGTACAAGTTTCCAGAGTTGGAGGATCCGACGACGGATAAGGCGACGGCGGAGAAGTTGAGACAGCTTCTTCCGTTTGCTATTATTGGATCGAATACGTTGAAAGATTTGCATGGAAAACGTATGCGATACAGAGAGTATCCATGGGGAACTGTCGAGGTGGAGAATATGGAGCACAATGACTTCTTGACACTTCGTGATATGATCATTCGAACGAATTTGATTGATATGATCGATGTGACTCGTCATGTTCACTATGAGAATTTTAGATTCAGACAGATGGAGAGTTTGCCGAAGAATGAGAAGAATCGGTGAGGCAAAATTTTTCCGGCAGGAAATTCCTCGAACTTTTTGCAGAAAGTCGAAAAAATAGCTGAAAATAGTCGAAAATTTAGGGATTTTGATGGAAAGCATCATTTTTTGAGCAACTGTTTTCCGATTTTCCGTACAAAATTTTCGGGAAAAATTCGAAAACTCGTTTTTCCTGCTCCGGGACATTTCGAAGGCGAGAACTCGAAAGTGAGATTTCGAGATGTTCCGGAGCCGACAAATAGTATGAAGAAAATTGGAAAAAAATTGCTGAAAATTGTCGAAAACTTAGGCATTTTGATGAAAAATCATCCTTTGAGCAAAATTTTTTCCGAGTTTCTCCGAAATCGTTCAGAACGAGTCTGGTCTCGATTCATTTTGAAGAAAGAAATTTTGAGATTTCAACTTATTTTCTTTGTTTTTTTCAGCGACCCCTTCACTCATTTCGAAGAAGAACGTCGTCAGAAAGAGCGCGATCTCGTTGAAAAACGCACGATGCTTGAAAAAGTGTTCACTGAAAAGACGTCATCCCGAAAGAATCGTCACAACGAACGAATGTCAATTCTGGAGGAATCCGAGCAACAACACAAACAGAAAATGGAAGCGAAACGAGCCGAAATCCATCGTCTTCGTCACGAAATCTCGGATCTTCGCAGTGGAAATCTCTCATCGTCGCAAACTTCGCTCTCCATGTTCAACGAGAATTCGCACAATAATTCGACGATGAACTCGACGGCCAACAAGTCGGGACACAGTCCGCCACCGCACACGGCCAAGAAACGATTGGGAATCTTCCATCGCAATTGAATTATTTTTAAAATCGGTTACTGTACAATTGTATTGCATAATTTATCTCTTTTTTATTTTCCTACTGATTGTCACTCATCCAACTTGAAACTTTTATATATTTTATGAATCGCTGTAAGTGTGGAAATTTGGATTAGAAAATTTTAAAACATAAGAAAATATGCTCTAGAAATAGGGTTGTCAAAGTTTTTTCTTCTTGAATTTCCAAAAATCAAAAATTGAGATTTAAAAAAAACTTACAAATTTTGAATATTTTTAAAATTTGAACATTTTGGAAAATTCATAATTTCAATCCTAGAAACCTAGATATTTTCAAAATCGAAGCGGTGGATTCTTCATCTTGAAAACCTCTGAAAATCAGAATTTTTGAGACCAAAAACCAGAAAAATCATTTTTTCCGGTGGTTCCCATAGTTTTTTCTTTTTTTTTCCTTCTGGAAATTTTTTAATTTTTTGGTTTTTTTTTAAATTTTAAAATTTATAATTTTATTCCTAGAAACTCTAGATATTCCAAAAATCGAAGAATTTCCTTGAAAACCACTAAAAATCAGAATTTTTCAAGATCAAAAACCGAAAAAATCACGTTTTTCTGATGGTTCCCATAGCTTTTTCTATTTTTCCCATTCAATTTTTTTCATTTTTCCCATATTTCTCCTGGGAACCCGAAATCAGACCCTTTTTTTGGCATAAAAGGGGCTCCCTAGAATGTAAATTTCATTCTTCTCCCTTCCAGAAGATTCCAGAACGATGAAGCTGATTTTGGTGAGTTTTTACTTCAAGAAAATCTCCAAAAATCTGAAAAAAAAACTGATTTTTTTTCAAAAAAAAAAAATCCAAAAAATGTTTAAATTTTTTTTTCAATTTTTTTTCTCCCAGATTCTTCTCCTTCTCCTCGTCTCTATCGAGGCCGGTGCTCCGTGCTCCAACGATTCGCAATGCTCCAAAATGCGAAAATGCATTCAAGGAAAGTGCACTTTGAAACCGTCGCACATCTCGAAATTGTGTCTGAAAAAGTGTCCGCCTGGAACGAGATGTGTCAATGGAAAATGTCTCCACTGATATTTATGATGGTTTCTTTTGAATGAATTTTTTTGTAATTTTATTCATTTCTCCAAAGCTGGCGAGTCGACGACAATTTTAAGGGGTGGGGATTAAATAAGGGGAATTCCTAATGAGTCACTTGAAAATCTCTGATTTTTGGGACGAAAAAAAGGAAAAGGAATGAAATAAGAGAGGAGGGGGGATCTCTGGGGCAAAAAATTATGGAAGTTTTCGATAGTTTTGTACACTAGAAATAAACACATACACTCTTGGAATAAATCGAGAGAAATCGGGACTTTTTAGGGAGGAAAAGGGACTTTTTAAAGTAAATTTTTTTGAGTGAGAGAAAAATAGATAAAAGCGGCGGCGGGGGATAAAACGAGAAGAGGCTGGTTGGAGAATGATTCCAGAACGATTTGGACGGTGTAGAGATGGAGCAATTAGACCTTGTAGCACATGATGAAGTACTTGTCAGCTGGAAGGCTTGCCGGATGCTCGTGAAGAGCGTACGGACGGAATCCGACGTAGCGGAGAGTTCTCGGGAAACCTTCGGCTGGATTGATGCGAGACTTCTCGAAGACGGCGAGGACTTGCTGCATTTCTGAAAATGAACGGAGAGATTAGAGGCATTCCACAGCATTCGTTTCGAAAAATAGAAAATTTTGAACTCCAAAATTTAACTATTTTTCGCCAACTTCTGGCGATGTTTTTAAGCGTCCTTATTTTTTTATTCAAAAATCGGGTTCCTACAAATTTTTAAGGAGAATCTCAGCTATCAATTCGGCTCCACGACATTTCGAAAGTGAGACATCTCAAAAGTGGACATTTCGAAAATGTGAAATTTCGTTTTTGCTCAATTTTTTGAACTTTTCGTATACATTTGCTCAAAAAATATATGAAAAGTTTCAAAAGTTGGGCAAAAACGCTATTTCACACTTTTTAAATACCCGCTTTCGAAATGCCCACTTTCGAGATGTCTCACTTTCGAAATGTCCACTTTCGAAATGTCCCGGAGCCGAATTGATAACTGAGATTTTCCTTTAAAATCTTGTAGGAACCCGATTTTTGAATAAAAAATTGGGGCGCCTGAAAACATCGGCAAAAGTTGGTATCTGGCAAAAATCTGTGCAAAAATAGTGAAATTTTGGCATTTTGTTGCACCTGGCTAGTTCCAACTTACCCAGCTTATCCTCGGCGAACTCCAAGAGATCCACAAAGTTCTTCTTGCTGACACCCAACACCGGCTGATCGTGCGGGACCATGATCGCCAGAATCTGCTCGTTTATGGCGCCGACTTGCCAGTTTGGAGAAACGGCCGAGACGATGGCGCGCGTTTCGCTCGGCAGCTTAAGGAGTGCACCTTGGGGGGCGTCAAAAACACCATCCGACGTCTCCAGGCTTGGTCGACGATTGAGTGGTCAACGAGCTGGAAATAAGAGGAAATTCGTCATTGTCAGAGCTTTCAAAAGCCAGCTGTTAACCGTTATAAGAAAATCTAAGATTTCAAGCTAAAAAATTCGACTCTGGGATATCTCGAAAGTGTGAAATCACTTTTTTGCCGCATTTTTTTGGAAGTTTTCTTTTTTTTGCTTTTATGGTCTAATATATACGAAAAGCTCCAAAAATTCGGGAAAAAAGCAATTTCACGCTACCGAAATGTCCCGAAGCCGAAAAATCTGAATTCTCACCTGTCGACGGCGGCTCCGTTGACCAGTTGAACTGGTTCCTGTTTATTATTACTACTAAACGATTTACTCAACATTGTTGCGCGCTTGTAGAGGTTGAACGGGTGGGGGTAAACTGAAAATGAACAAGATTGTATTATAGAAATGAACGAGTGGGCGACGACGACGAAAGTTACAAGTCAGAACAATATGATGTGAGAAAAAGAAACCCCACAAGGGTGAACATATAAACGAAGAACATGTGACCGAAATGAAGAAGAAGAAGAAGAGAAAGAGAGAGGGAAATAAAGGTGGCGAGACGCAGAGAAACGAGAGACAGTGTGCTCCACAAAGAGAAGCGGCGCCAAATCAATATGCATGACGTAAGGGGGAAAGAGAGCATGATGGCGCTATAAGTGCGCTGACGCTAAAAATCGAGAAAATGGGGCTGCGGGACAATTCGCAGCCAGACCTTCTACAGTGAGACATTTTGCAGCCGGACATTTAGCAACCAAAAATGCACTATTTTTGCATAAAACACCTCAAAATGACTGCAAAAATTGCACTTGTTAATTGTCATTTTTGCCGTAATTTAGAGATGTTTCATGCGAAAACTAGTGCATTTTTGGTTGCTACATGTCCGGTTGCGAAATGTCTGACTGTGAATATTCCGGGAGGCGAAAACCGTCGGTAAAAGGAAAGCTATGCCCTTTTTCTTGGTACCGTAGTGGCTGAAACAACCAAAGTAATGGGGAACTTTCATAGTGCCTGCGATCCTTTCAGTACAGATTAGAATCAATCACTATTAGTCCATCTAATCAAGACAAAGTGGTCGTTCCACGTCAGGACACACCCCACTATTATCTAGATTAGACGAGGGCTGTAAAACCGCCGATCTTGGGCAAAAAAGCCAATGAGCCGAGAAGGTTCGCAGCTATTTTTCTAGATTGGAGCAACCTTTGAAGGCTCTTGGGAGCTGCGGCCGACCTTCGACCGCGGACCGTCTTGCAAAAAAGAGAGCCTTATCAAATTGAAAACATGTGACAAGGCAAATAGAGCCATAAACATATTGCTACTTCAATGGATTATGTACTTTGAACACACGTACATATGACTGATTAGAGTGTAAGAAACCATTCGAGTAGAACGATAACAAGTAGAATGAAAATGACAGAGAAACCCCCCGATTGACAAGATCTTTGTGACTAACGTCAACAAAAAGTCATACCACCTGTGTCACATGACCTTTGAAGGCGGAGAGAACTGGAAGAAACACAATCGCTTATTGTTACTACACGGCTTCTCTCTTCAAAATGAATGAAAGCAAAAGGAGTGTAAACAGAATAGACATATATTGCCTTCTTATCAAGAAGAATGTCCCGGAAAGATAAGGATGTCATGAGACCACTGCTCTTCTGATGATGACAGGCTCCGCCTCTTTTGTAGTGCGAAATTATAGCGATTTCAGCTTTCGTCACTATTAGAACCCATTGTTATGAAAATTGACGCAACAAAAAGTTTTTTGTCAAAAGCGAACCCAGAGAGAACAAAAACCAATAGGCGAAAACGACTAGAAATCGAACCAAGAATGGGAGTGTTATCATTATGGCGCCTCCAGGGGCAGCTTTTATAAGCTATTTGGAAGGGAGAGCGCTAGAGAAATAGAGCACAGACGGAATCTCCGCGTTTTCAGTGCTATTTCTCTGCTTTTCATTGATTGGTGGCAGAGAGTGTGCGGAAGGGAGAGACGCAGAGAGTTTATATGACCGAGAAGAAGGGGAGAAAACATCTTTCGCTTCTCCCTTTTGACGACGATAATGTTCGTGTTTTTTTTTTTCTGTGAACAAGAGGAACATGATGGACACAACTGAAAACAGCTGATGATGGGGGAAAAAGCAAAGAAGAGCAAAGATTTTTTGGAGATGGACATGTGACTTTGGCGGAATTCTTGAAATCTCGGAGGATGGAATTTCCTGTTTTTGAAAACGGAAAACGGATGATCCCTCGAGACCGAATACAAAATCAGGGTTTGGCGATTTTGGTTGAGTCAGAGATCAGATTTGACTGGGAATGATGAGTCAGAGGGACTTAGAAGCTTATGGAACCGGGCTGGGCGGCAAAAAAAATTCGGCAACTCATTCAAAAGTGAATAACTTTTTTTAGAGGGATCGGGTAAAAATACGGTCAACAGACAAAATGTTCCTTATTAAAAAAGCTATCGATTAGTTGAAAACCCGTGAAATTTCATCGAAAATTAACAGAGGCACGCCTAAAAAATGCAGATTTTGGCAATTTCAGCGTAACTTTGTCAATTTTCGATGAAATGTGACGATTTTTCAACTAATCGATAGCTTTGTTAATGAGGAACATTTGTTCTGTGGACCATATTTTTACCCGAGCCCTCTAAAAAAAGTTATCCAAATTTGAATTAGATGCCGAAATTTATTGCCGCCTAGCGTTGTTCTGGAAACGAAACTGACAGGGTAGAAGCTTTTTTGGAATGCTTTCTGATTTTAGTCATTGAAGGAATGCTTTATAAAGTGGAAAAACTCGAAAAATCGACGAGCATCTATAAATTTCTGTTCAAAAAGAACACCTGTCGGAGTAGAAAAATCTAATTTTCGGCGAAAAATTCCCACTTTTTATCCGATTTTTGAAAATTTGATCAATCAAATTGGCTTCTGTTTACTCGAATTTTCTCGAAAACCAATTTCAGCTCAACTTATTTTTCTATTTTCGCTGATCTCTGAAAATCACGGATTAGGGGAAAGGCGATTTCCAAAAAGAAATCCTGCATTTCGGTCATAAATCCGATCCGAAAAGATGAAAAATAAGCAGGCGCTGATGAATAATTGACACAGCTTCTGATGAAAATTTTAAAATTTCACTACTCACAAACTTTGGACGAAAAACGCACTCGAAATGGGCCGAAAACTTGTCGAAAAGACATGAAACGCTTATCAGAAGGACGTAGAGAATGAATGATAAAGGAAAATTGTCGAAAAGTTTCGAAAAATCAGGTGAAATCGATGAAAAATGACATGTGATTTCAGAAAAACGAGAATTGCGTCAGCAAAAACGAAAGATGCGCCAAGAAGCTTGCTGGCGCTTTTTAGGATTTTCGAAAAAAATTGCTGGAATTTTGTGGATTTTTCGAGGGAAAAGCTCCTAAATTGCTGGAAATTTCCGGAAATTTCTAGAATTTTCCAACAAAAATTGTAAAATTAAAGTTTTGGATGGTTCGGAGCATGTTTTTTTCCAGAAAAAGTACTTAAAATCTATAGATTTTCGTCTGAAAAGAGCCCAAAAAAATTTTTACTTGTAAAACCATTTTCCAAATCAATTTTTATCACAAAAACCGGGTTCACAAAAGGAAGATCAAGACAACAGCAAGTAGATGGAGTGGTGGTGACGAGCATTAGAAGAGGTTGGCGAGGACGGTGGCGACGAGAGCTCCTGAAAGAAAAAAAATATATAGAATTTTCCAGAATCTTCTAGAAATTCGCAACTCACCAAGAGCAGAGAACGTGGAGACTCCACTTTTTTCGGTGGTGGTGGCATTCTTCGATTCCTCAGCAGCGTTGGCCAAATCGAAGACGGCAAGAAGGCAGAGGACGAAGAGGAGAGCAATCGTCTGGTGGATCATCGTTTGCAAGAGTAATCGATAACTGATCTTACTGTACGATTCGCCGGCTTTTATAGGGGATCTGGCGGGGGTTTGGCACCCTAGAGGCCTCTGGGGCAAGGTCAGCTAACTTTTTTTCTTCTCGAAGCTTCCAAGGGTGAACAGGAATATGGAGCAGGCTCGGAAGCTTCGAGAAGAAAAAAAGTTAGCTGACCTTGCCCCAGAGGCCTCTAGGGTGCCGAACCCCCCGCCAGATCCCCTATAAAAGCCGGCGAAATCCCGGAGAAAATCAATCATCGATCACTCTTCCCGATTGAAAACCATGAATCGCCAATCGACTGCTCTCCTCGTCCTTCTTGCTCTTCTCGCCGTCTTCGATTTGGTGAATGCTGCTGCTGAGGCATCGAAGAAGGCTGGCTCCACTACCACTGCCGCCACAAGTGGAGTCTCCACTTTCTCTGCGATTGGTGAGTTGGATTTGGAAACTTTTAGAAGCTTCTGGAAGCTTCTGGAAGGCTCCAGAATCGAAAATAGGCTTCTAGATGCTTCTGGAAGCTTCCGCAGAATTCTAGAAGCTTCTAAAGGCTCTAGAGGGAATTTGGAAGTTTCTAGAAGATTCTGAATGCTTCTGATGCCTTCGGAAAAGTTCTAGAATCTAGAAGCGCTTTCTGGATGCTTCTAGAACCTTTTGGAAACTTTGAGAGTTCCTGTGAACCTTCTAGATGCTTTTGGATGCTTCTGAAGTCTTGTGGGGTACCTGTGAGCTTCTAGAAGATTCTAGAGGCTTCTGGAGTCTTCTGGAAGGTTCTAGAATCTAGAAAAGGCTTCTGAATATTTCGTGAAATTCCCTGAGGAAAAGTGGAGGCTTCTGGATGTTTCTGGAAGCTTCTGGAAACTTCTCGAGTCTTTTGAAAGGTTCGAGAGACTAGAAGAGGCATCTGGATACTTCTAAAGTCTCCTGAGGGTATCTGGAGGTTTTCAGAAGTTTCTGGAAGATTCTAGAATTCCCTAGAATTATCTAGAGTCTTCTGGAAGATCCTAGAACTTTTTTGAAACTTCGAGAAATCTTGTGAATCTTCCTCAGGCCCCCAGACCACTTCAGATGATTCTAGAATCACTAGGAATCTTTTGGAATCCTTCTGGACCCTCCAGAGGCTTCTAGAAATTTTCAAAAGTTCTTTGAGACATCCAGAATCTTTCAGAAGGTTCTAGAATGTCTGTTAGCTACGGAAATTCTATTTCGAAAACATTTGACTTTTTAGAAAAAGTTTGAAAAGTTTTCAGCTTTTTCAAGATTTCTGAATGCATTTAGAGCAACTTCGGCTACTTCAATTTTCTTAGAACCAACTAAAAATGTTCTAGAACTTTCCAGAAGCTTCTCATAATCTCCAAGGTGCATTAAATCACTTTGGAAGCTTCCAGAAACTTTAAAATTAACAAATTTTCTCATTTTACAGGAGCCATCGTGACTGCCATCCTCGCCCATCTCGTCTAAGGATACGCGTCTTCTCGTCTTCTTCTTCTACTTGCTGTTTTCAGTCTCTCTTATCCACTTTTAGGTATGAATAAATTGGTTTTTAAAGGGAAAAAATAGTTTTCGTTTTGTTAAAGGTTCTAGAATTTCACTGCAAGCTTCTAGAACCTAGTAGAATCATAGCTTACACTGGAAGCCTTCGGAAGCTTCTGGAAGATCAGAAGTAACTTTTAGGAGCTCTTTCGAAAGTTCTCAATGGAGCGAAAATACAACATTCATTTCTACAAAAATCAAAAGGAATAAGTTTTATTGTCACGATGAGATGAAAAGATACATGAGGTCTCCTGCTTAGAACATGTTGGCGATCACAACGGAGAGGAAGGCTCCTGAAAAAATCGAAAAATATTGTCAATAGAGCGCATTTTCAAGGCTTACCAATAATCGAGTAGTCTCCGACGGACTTTGGTTTGTCAGCGACCTCCGTTTTGTTGCCAGCAGGCTTTTCTTCCTTTCCAGCCACGACGGTGAATTCGAAAATGGCGAGAAGAGAGATGATGACGAGAAGAAGAGCAATGGTTTGACGGCTCATCGTGTCGGAGTGAGAAACACTTATTTTGAATCGGAGATTTTGAACTTCTTTTATAGGGGGAACACCGTTATCTTTGCTCTAGATCTTAGAGTGGTTTTTTTTGGAATTTTTTGGTAGAAAATTGGAGAAAAAATGGGCTGAGAAAAAAGATAATGGAGGTTTTGAATTGAGGACGTTTTAAAATTGGGGCATTTGGGACTCAAGAAGTACTGAGCATATGACTTTTAAAAAAGTTATGGAGAGCATCAGAAACAGAAAATTTCAATTTTTGATTTGAAATTTTTAAGGACTTTGTTCAAGAATCTTGTAGCATTTTAGGTTAGAACTGGAATTTTTGGAGGAGATTATAGATTCTGAAGTTTTGCATTATTTGAGCCTACGATTAGAAAGTGAAAAGTTCTTTTTTTCCAAAAATTACGGTTTCTCATAGAATACTATAACTTTTAGACGTTTTTCAATTTCAATTTCAAGATTTCACTGCGCTTTTTATGTCAACTCAATTCGTAAAAGTTTTTTTTTCAATCAAAATTTCAAAATTCTTTCGCTTCCCGAGTTCTAAAGCATCCTGGTTTCCAAATGGCTAAGTTCTAAAACGTCTCGGTTCCAAAATGGCCAAATTCCCAAATATCCCAGTTTAAAAACTTTTCGGCTTCCAAAAATCCCAGTTTCGAAACTTCTAGGATTCCAAAATGTACCAGTTTCAAAACGACCAAGTTCTAAAACGTCTCGGTTTCAAAATGCATTAGTTTAAAAATGCCTTGGTTCCCAAATTACCTAGTTTTAAAACGTTGAGATTTTAAAATGACCAAGTTTCATAAAGTTCCAGTTCCCAAATTTCCCATTTTGAAAGCGTTCCAGTTTCTAAAGAACCTAGTTCCAAAACGTCTCGGTTCCCAAACGTCTCAGTTTCTAAATGTCCAAGTTCTAAAACGTCCAGGTTCCAAAATGACCTAGTTTCAAAATGGCCAAGTTCTAAAAATTCTCGTATTTTATAAATTCGGAATCTCCTCCAAAAATTTCACTTCTAACCTAAAATGCTACCAGACTAAAAAAAACAACAGTTAGAAATTTCAAATAAAAAATACTGTTTCTGAAGTTCGGCATATGTTTTTTAAGACCAAGTAAATTCAGTCGGCACATTTAGATCCCTCTTTGATTAAAATTTCAGAATTTTCCAGAATCTCAACGTAGTTTGATAAGCAAAAGAATAGCTATCTCGTCTTTTTTGTTTGTATTTTTCGCTGTAACCAAATTCTTCGGAACTTCCAAAGTTCTAAAACATCCCGGTTTCAAAACCTCCATTATCTTTTTTCTCAGCCCATTTTTTCTCCAATTTTTACCAAAAAATTCCAAAAAAAAGCCACTCCAAGATCTAGAGCAAAGATAACGGTGTGCCCCCTATAAAAGAAGTCCAAAATCTCTCCCATCTCAGTAAGTGTTTCTCACTCCGAAACGATGAGCCGTCAAACCATTGCTCTTCTTCTCGTCATCATCTCTCTTCTCGCCATTTTCGAATTCACCGTCGTGGCTGGAAAGGAAGAAAAGCCTGCTGGCAACAAAACGGAGGTCGATGACAAACCAAAGTCCGTCGGAGACTACTCGATTATTGGTGAGCCTTGCAAATGCGCTCTATTGACAATATTTTCTCGATTTTTTCAGGAGCCTTCCTCTCCGTTGTGATCGCCAACATGCTCTAAGCAGAAGGCATACTACAGTACCCTCTTCATCGAATCAAATGAATTTTTATGTGAAATTTTTGTTTGGGGTGTTGAAAATGTGCTCTAGGGATAATTCTTACAGGTGGAAAAAAATTTCAGTTTCAAAATTTTTAGAATTTTGAAACAAAAATTTTGGCAAACAGTTGTGAGTTTCTTCAAAATTTTCGAGATTGAAAGTTTCTTCAAAATTAAAAAATCTTCAAAAATAAAAATGCAAAATTCTAGCAAGTACGCTCTATTGATAACTTTTCTGTCACAAAGTTATGATTTTCTTTTAAAACGTCTAAACTGGTTCTTTGAAGGCTCATAACTTTCGAGAATGGCTCCAAATTTTGTGCATCTATTAAATTTAAGATGAGCAATCCAATGGGATTAAAATAAATAGTCCCAATTTCTTTAAAAACGTGACCCTTTTATCAACCCTGCTCCATTCCCAATCCACGTACCCCCAGATCTGGAACAAAGATAACAAAACCCGTATAAAAGAAGCTGAAAATCCGAGGTAGAATCAGAATCCATCAGAATCTCTGAATCCTTGCAAAGGAGCGACAATGAACCGTCACACCACTGCTCTCCTCTACGTCATCGCTCTTCTCGCCGCCTTCGTTTGCCTTGGAATGGCAGCAGAGAATAAGTCGCCCGATTCGAAAGCAAAAGAGGAAGCTGAGAAGAAAGACGAAAAGAAATCAGCCGACATGTACTCTGCCATTGGTAAGCAATCCTCAACGCTTTTTTAAATTCTATAACTTTTTCAGGATCCCTGGCCGTCGCCGCCATCGTCCAATTGTTCTGAGGATGTCACATCCATCTGAGTCGTCGAATCGTTTCTCTTTCGCTCTCATCGTGCTGGTCTTCTCACTCTCTTCATCAAAACTGCGCATGAAAGAATTATTTGAAATAAAGATGTAATGGTTTTGTTGTTTTCTTCCGATTCTCAAGTTTATTGGTGTCAAAATGTTCCCAATAAAAATACAAGCATGCTCACAAAATCTCAAGAAAAAATCTTTGCTAGAAGTCGAGTAATGAGCATTTGAAATTTCACTGCACCGCGTGAAAAAATAAAAAAAAGAGGCGGTCGCCGACAGGAGTCGAACCCCCGCCGCGGCGGTGGTGGTCAAGCGCATTAGCCACTCCACCACCGGAGACAAGCGAGCCACGAGACGAGAGGGCAGAGATAAGAGTGCGCTGCCGGCCATTCTCTTCATAAGGACCGAGATTGATTCTCCGTGTTTTTTTGAGATTCTATGATCTTGAAAATTTTATGTAAACAATAGATTCTAAAAAAGACTATTCCAGGATTCAGAAATCGCGAAAATTCCGAATTTTAGGACATTTGAGAATTCCATAAAATCAGAAACTTTCGAAAAAATACTGTTCCAAGAGTTTTCAAAATCCTTTTCGGTTGGAAAGTGTTAATTTTGGCTTAATTTTCTTTATTTGGAATTATTTATGTAGAGATTTGAGGTTCCAAAAACAGAAGCATCAAAGTTGCTACGCAATGAAATTTGCAGCATCAACTTAACATGGCTACGCAGTGAACTTTGTTGTATCCATTTCCGGCGTCGATTTTTAGCTCAAAATTTCCATCTCTCCAGCTTTTTCGACTCAAATTTTCTGTTTGTTGTTTTTTTAGACGGCTGGATCAAAATTGACTCAAAATGTGCTCTTTTTTAGCTGAATAGGCTAAAATAAGCTCATTTCTGCTTGAAATGGTTAGTTTTCGTTTTAAGAGATTTTGAGAAGATTGTGATTTATTTTGAGCTTCGAAAATATTTAAGAAAATTCCAAAAAAAACTCGGGTCTTTCCGGATCATTATTCTGATGAAATTTACGGTACCGTATCCCGATTTATGAAAAACAGTAACAGAAACGGCTGAAAATGTCAAATTTGCATGAACAAGACATTACAAAACTTTTTGAGACTTTCAAAAGACTTTTCAACGTTTTCTTCAAAAAATTACTCTTCGAAAAAAAAACTATAAAAAACCACCATTCAGTGAATCCCGGAGTTCCGAGTTTCCAAAAATTCCGAAATTCTAGAATTCAGATTTTCAGGTGTTCTAAATCTCTAGATGCAAAGCTGCTGACATTCTAAGATACTGAAAATATGAATTTACAAAATCCCAAACATTCCAAAAATTCCAGTTTTGCTCCATCAAAAATCCCACAAAAACCCATATTCATTCTACAATAAAATACAAATAAAAAAGGGTATCCGGACGATTTCATAGCTCTCTTTTTGTCATTTTCAGAACACACATTTGTCGACGTCTTGAAGTTTCTCTCTCTCGAAAAAAGAATCCATCACTCTGGTGCCGGAGTCGGAACGATACGTTCGTCTTCACGAAGATCATGAGTTTGGGACAAATGCTTCTTATCAGACCAATAGTCGAGACGGAACGATTGGCCGTACATGTCAGTGATCTTGGCTGGAAAATTTCAAATCCAGAAGACGTCATCAGAATTCAGAATACTTACAAATGGTACACTGCCCAACATACTTCCATGGTCCCTTCAAGAATGCATGAATATTGGCGAGTGGGGTTCCATGAGAGACAATTATGAGATTTCCACTGGGAAATTTCTTATTGACAACTTCCAAAAACGTCTTAACCACACGATCTCCACACCCCAAATCTCCTTTCGGCTCTTCTGGAAGCTTCTCGAAAACCGGCTTGTAGGATTCGTCAATTTGAGTTGAGTATTCCCTAGAAAATTTGGGATTTCTAAAGTTTCTACATCTTCTCAAACTTGATTTTGTCCATCGTCGGAACTCCGGGAGGGTTCATACAAACATAAAGTGGCTCCTGGAATCCGGGCTCCACGCAAATCTTCGTCGACTTATTCTCCATCATCGCCGCGATTTGAGCCGAAGTTTCAATGCATCTCGTGAACGGAGAAGTGATGATTGCCTCAATGTTCATGTTGGCAAAGTGCTTTCCAACCTCGTGCGCTTGTTGTTTTCCACGGATTCTGGAAAGATCTATGGTCTAGATTCTAGATTTTGGAAGATTATAGACTCTAGAATCTTTTGGAATATTATGGAGTTTTATGAAGTCTTCTAGAATCTTCTAGAATCTTCTAGAAGCTCTTAGAACCTTCTAGAACTTTCCAGATTCTTCCAGAATCCTCTAAATCCCACTTACGTCAACTCTGGATCATCCCACTTGGTCGGATTATTCTCCTTCCACTTCTTGTCCACATTATCCACACGTTGTCCGTGTCGAATCAACCAAATCGTTCGGCTCATCTCTGGAAGAGAACTTTTTGAGAACTGATTCAAGGATTCTGGAGACAGGGACTGAAGGATGTGACACGTGGAAAGATTTGGAGAAAAAGATAGGAAACGAGAAAAAAAGGGGGAAACGTCACGGGAAAAAAGCGACAAATTATCTGGTTTTCTTGAATCAGACATTTGTTAAAATGATTTTTTTTGCAGATATTCTGAATAACCGAAATTTGAACGACTTCTAGAGCTTCAAGAGCACATTTCAATACCTCAAAATCCAGATTTTCTGCCTCTTGGAGCTCCAAGTTGTTCAGTTTTTCTCAAAACCTTTTTTCAAGGTAATCGGAAAATTCCTAGAGAATTTCGAGAGCTCCGGGAGCATTTTTAAAGTTTCGGAACATTCTGAGGATCCGAATACTGTACGTCAGAATCTTTGAAAACAATGGAGAACTTTGCGTCCCCGGAGAAAACGATCTTGAAAAACTGAAAGGAAGAAAAATTGGAAAATTTCCAGAATCAATATTGATATCCCAAAATCTGGACTTTCTGTCTTTTCTCGAGCTCCATGAGCAATCTGAAAAAGACTCTGAAAGCAAATGGTTACTAGCATTCTAGGAAACCAGGGGATACCAGGGGATACTAGGAAAGAATACGGATGTAGTTCATTAAGCTTCAGGATCCTTCCAGAACCCAGAAGTTACAGAAAACACCGATACTGCTCTCGGAAACACTCCCCCTCCAACAAAGAACGGAAGAATTTGAAAATACAAAGTCAAGAATAAAAAAAAACCATTTATTCAATCATCAAAAACTCGTGTGATATTAGACGGTGCCTCGACGATCGAGTGAATGAGTGAGAGAATGAAAATGATGTCTTCGAAGGTTTGGGGTGGGATGAGAGAGCGAGTGGTCCTCTTTAGAAGAAGTTGGCAATCACGGCAGTGGCAATCGCTCCTGGAAAAAGAAACATTAGAAGGGAGTTCACGGATTCTGGAGATTCTAAAACTTACCAACGGCGGTGAACGAGGTGGCTCCAGACGCTGGGGCGTCTCCAGATCCTTCTCCTGATCCTGCTCCTGCATCTGCTGAGGGTTCTGGTGATGGTGCTGGTGCTGGTTCTGGTTCTGGTTTTTTCGTTGTATCTTCCGCTGACGGTGCCGGTGCCGGTGTCGTTCCTGCGGGTGGTGCATCATCAGCCATAGACTTGGCGACGTGGACGGCAAGAAGCGAGAGAATGAAGATGAGAGCAGTCGAACGGCGGTTCATCCTTCACAGTTAGATCGATAATCGATGACTGATACTTTCCCTTCAGAATCGCCTTCTTTTATAGCCACTCTCTTATCAGTGTTCCAGATCTTTGTCGTGTTGGCATCGTGAACTATTTGAATGGGAGTAGATGTTCACGGAGTTTATATAGTTCGGAAGGAAAAGTTTTTGGATGGGTCACGGGTTTACTATGGAAATTTTGAGAATTTTCAAGTTCACGTTGAGGAAGAGCTTTAGAAGCGAACTTTGAGATTCTAACAAGGAAGGTCTTTTGGAAACTTTGGTCCTACACTAAATTGGCTCTGAAAAGACCGATTCTGAAATAAAAACCGGCTAAATGTTTACGTAACTCGAGATATGAGCCTTCGAAGATGCAGTCAACACTAAAATTGGGGTACTTTGAGGGTCCATACCTCAGCTCAAAATCACTTTCAGAATGTCTAGTTTCCTTTTTTGGATTCAGAATTTAATGTACAACAATATTCTATACTGCTTTAAAGAACTTTTTTTTGAGCCAAAACTTTGAAATTTTCCTACCATTTGGTTGTCAGAGTTTTTCAGAACTTTGAAATTTTCAACTTTGAATGTTCTTAAGCAACTAAATTGGAGATTCTGATGGATCCTTTCGGTATTCAGATTTTTAGAAATAGACACATTAGAGGATTCTAAGACCTTACAATTAAAAGTTAGAACATTTTTTTGATTATCAAATTCTAGAAGATCGGAAGGATTTGGATTTTTAGATTTGGGCCTCTAATGTTTGGATTCTTTGGTTATAGGTTTACAACTTCTGGGGATACTCAAATTTTCGGAAAATTAGAGATTCTGAATTTTGAAGTCAGATTTCAAGGAATTAAAAAGACTCATTATGCATTTCTGAAATTTGTACATTGATTTTCTGGTTTTCAAAATTTCAAAATTTCAGATTTCGGTGAGATCCTGACATTCTGGAAATCCAAAATCCGCTTTGGGACTCCTGATTCTAAGATTCTACAGTATTCTGATTTTAAAGATTCCAAGATTCTGAAAATAAAAAAAAATCAGTTTCATTCCGAAGAAAAAACATAACAACAAGAAAGATAGCAATAGTAAATCTTCAGAGAGAGCCAACAAAAAATACAAAAAAATTTAAAAAATTTCAAGAATTCCCGTCTTCCGTAGCCTTGGCGTAGTCCCATAGACGGCTGACAAGGGCGTATTTGACACCTTGGACTGTAAGAAAATGAGCATTTTTTGAAGAAAAGTGTGAATTTTGCAGACTTGGCATCAGATTTGACGTCAATTTGAGTTTTTAGGCTTTTTGAGAAATTTGGAAAGTGCGACGCATCGCAAGCGAAAAAAAACGTTGCACTTGCTAAATGTCACACTTTCGAAACTTTACACTTTTCAAATGTCTGATTTCGAAATTTCGCGGAGCCGACTTTTTTTAACTAAAAAAAGAAGATCTGCCCACAAAACTTTTTAGATTTCTGGGCGGAGCCAGCCTCAAGTTTACTGTAGTCTCAAAATAATGAAAATTTTTCTAAAACAAAAAAAAACTCACTTCCAATCAACAACATCAACGCGAATTCCATAACATATCCAGCCAGGATTCCATTCACAAACATTTCCTCATTCCCAGTGAATCCAATTTTTATAAAAATTTCCCTAATCAACCCATATTCATTTGGTATCGATCGAGAAGCAGCCGCCGACGCAGCAACAACAGGAAATATCAAAAATTGAATTGTTGTGAAAACAAGACCAACGAAGACGACTTTCAGTGACCAGTGCAAATATTTCAGCTTATTTTGAGCCGCACCAAATAATAGAAAAATATCGAGGCATAGAAGAATTCCAGCGAAAACTCCGGTTCCAACATTGGGGGATTGATAGAAGGTGGAAAGGGATTTGAGAATACAGAATAAGGTTAAGACGTAGACAAACGGACGGGCTGGGATACAGCAAAGTTTTGGTTGTTCGATTCCGATGGGACCGATGTGATAGTCCATTGTTTGTTAGCTGGAATAGAAGAGAAAATTTTGAAAGTGGAATTAAAATAGGATTTTCCAGTATTTACAAAAATAACAATACTTTTTCGTAAGAATAGATAAAACTTGAAAAATCGCATTTCAAATCGCGAACTTTCATTTTTAGCCTATTTCTAAAAAATGTAGAACTTTTAGCTCTCACTGTACTGAGCCTCTATCGCGGCGTGAGAGATAGACCTCTGGTTCTATTCTACAACCTCGGCGGATTTCGTCACCCCGACAGAGAACCAGAGGGCCAAGAAGTACACCGTCTCACGCAGGTCGGAGGTAGCGTCGAATACTCTCTGTGACCGGTGCGGCTTTGTTTCCGGTTTAGCAGGCCGTTAACTAAGTAAAAAGAGACAAACCCCTTGCTCCAAACAGCATACCTAACTGCCTCAGTCCTCCGCACTCGGCCTCTGTTCCTGCTAAGGCAGATGCAGGAACACGTCGAGAGAGGCGATCTAATCTCGGAGTACCCACCAACTGCCACTCAGAACGGAAAAATAAGAAACTCCGTCCAAAAACAAGAAGAGTCGATCTAAGAGTGTGTACATTCAACTGCCGATCCGTAGCAACGGATAACCGACTGGCTGAGCTCCTCGAAGAATCAAAGAGGATAAAGTACGATATCATCGGACTTTCCGAAACTAAACGAGCGACTGAAATACACTCAACACATCGAGACGGGACGGGAGTCTTCTTAGGACCTCGGAACACCACTTCCGTGTCAGGAGGGGTTGGCTTTATCGTCAAAGACACCCTCATCCCAAAAATCACAGAGATAAAGATTCTCGACCACAGAATCGGATACATTACTGTCAAAGTAAATAAGAAGCTCAGCTGCACTATCTTTCAAGTGTATGCTCCAATCGCTGATTCTGATCCGGAAGAGCTCGCTGACTTCTACGACAACCTAGAAGATGCTTACATTTCATGCAAAAGTAAGTACAAGTTAGTCATAGGAGACTTCAATGCGAGAATGGGAGCAAGACAACACACGGAGCGGTTCATTGGACACCACGCAATGGAACCGCGAAACGAAAGTGGTGAACTCTTAGCAACATTTTGCGAATCAAATAGGGTGTGGCACATGAACTCTCAATTCAAAAAGCCCCCTAATAGACGATGGACCCATATTAGTCCCGACCAGCAGCACAAAGATGAGTTAGACCATATTTTGGCTAACGGAAAATTCGTAACAGATGTGTCGGTCCTATCATCATTCACAAATGGAAGCGACCACCGTCTACTCCGCGGAAACCTACACTTTGACACCAACCTAGCACGGTTCGAGCAGGTCAAACGGAGAAAGGCACCGAAAAGAGTGCTGGACCCAGCCGTTGCTCACGCAATTAGTAGCACTGTTATGATACCGAATAACACCAACATTGATAAAGACTACGAAAGCCTTATCAGTATGCTCAAAGGTCTTCAAGATCAAGCAGTGACCCGGCCTTCCAACCACTCCACCAACAGAATTTCGGAGGCCACTCGCCGACTTTTGACAAAAAGACGATACATGGACAGATCCGATCCCAACTTCAAATCGCTGTCTATCGAATGTCGTAAAGCCGTCGAAAAAGACCACGAAGAGTTCACCAGTTCCCGTATACTGCAGGCCGCCATCAACAGAAGAAGCCTGAAAAGGGTGGCAAGAGACATCCAAGAATACAAATCATACATCCCTTGCCTCACTTCCTCTACAACTGGCGAAAGAATCACTTCACGAGCTGCGATGGAACAGGAGATCAAACAATTCTACACTAAACTTTTTAGTAGCTCCGCAACATCTCCCATGCCTCCAGCATCCAACGGAATGGAAACTCCACTTCCTTTTCTCTCTGAAGAAGTCCGCGGAGCTTTACATTCATTCCCGAATGGAAAAGCAGCTGGCGATGACAAAATCTCTGCTGACTTTCTCAAAGCTTGTCACGATGATGTAATTAAAATCGTTACGGACAGATTCAACAAATACCTGCAAAGCGGGCAAGTTCCTGAAAACTGGAAAACTTCAAAAACCACCCTGATCTTCAAGAAAGGAGACAGGGAAAACCTGGAGAACTATAGGCCAATTTGTCTACTTCCCGTACTCTAAAAACTATTCACCAAATGTGTACTTAATAGGATACGGCGAACACTCGAAGAGTCACAACCAGTAGAACAAGCAGGATTCCGTCGATCGTTTTCAACTATCGACCACATCCACTCGGTACAACGACTCCTCGAAGTAGGCCGCGAGTACCAGATTCCGCTCACACTTGTCTTTATCGACTTTCACAAGGCGTTCGACAGTGTAGAACCACTAGCAATCTGGGAAAGCCTCAAAAAACAAGGCGTAGAGCCAGCCTATATCAACCTACTCAAACAATGCTATTCCAACTGCACCACCACCTTCACACCGTTCCACAAGCCGATTAAGGTGTCAATCACCAAAGGAGTGAGACAAGGCGATCCCATTTCACCGAACCTCTTCTCGGCTTGCTTAGAACTAGTATTTAGTCAAATGTCCTGGAACCATCTGAAGGGACACGAAGACGACTACGATTCTAACCCAGGAACACGTATCAACGGCCGCAATCTCACCCATCTGAGATTCGCAGACGACATCGTTCTAGTCGCTCACACCCCCACGACCGCAGGCCAAATGATTCAAGAACTTGTTGAAAAGTGTGAGAAAGTAGGACTCCAAATCAACACAAAAAAGACCAAAGTGATGCGAAACCAGTTCGCAACAGACGAACCGGTCAGCATCACAAACAACGCCACCACCACCATCATCGAAGATGTCAAAGAGTACGTCTACCTCGGAAGACTACTCAATCCCAAAAACGAGTTAGAACCAGAGCTGCACCGAAGAAGAAGAGCGGCGTGGGCGGCTTTCAACAACATCAAGAGCACCACGGATGCCCTCAACGACTCACGAATTCGTGCACAACTATTCGACTCAATCGTGCTCCCCGCCCTCACCTACGGATGCTCCCCGCCCTCACCTACGGATTCACCAAGGCCCTCGCTGAACGAGTCAGAGTGACACACGCTTCACTTGAAAGAAGGCTAGTCGGGATCACACTGACAGAACAACGACAGAAAGATCTACACCGAGAAGACATTCGGGCACTGTCGAAAGTTCGGGATCCACTGTTATTCATCAAGAAGAGGAAGCTCGGATGGGCAGGGCACATAATGAGAAGAAATGATGAAAGGTGGACAAAACTAATGCAAGAATGGATCCCGAGAGACGAGAAGAGACCCGTAGGAAGGCCACCAATGAGATGGAGCGACTCGCTCCGAAAAGAAGTCTCCTTCCGACAAGGGAATCAACTCATCGCATCATGGACCACCATAGCCAAAGATCGAAAGGCATGGCTTGCTGTGATCCGCGCCCACACCACGTGAGCGAGGAACGGATCGACTAAGTAACTAAGTAAGTAAGTAACTTTTTCGTAAGAATAGATAAAACTTGAAAAATCGCATTTCAAATCGCGAACTTTCATTTTTAGCCTATTTCTAAAAAATGTAGAACTTTTAGCTGATTCGAATGCACCTAATATCGCTGCTCAAAACGCATTTTGAAGCGAGTTATGAGTGTTTAAAGTTTCAGTAAGAGAGACGCAGAGAAGCAGACACCCTCGTTGTCGAAGAGACGCAGGGAAACGAGACAGTGTCTGCGTCTCTCACTGACTAGTGAAACTTCAAACGCTCATAACTCGCTTCAAAATGCGTTTTGAGCAGCGATATTAGGTGCATTCGAATCAACGAAAAAATATCTACATTCATTGAAATCGGTTATAAAAAATGTAAGTTCAGGTTTGAAAATCGATTTTCTCGAGTGTTAATGATTTTTATGAAAAGATATTGTTTTTTTCGTAACAACTGGAATTGGGACTATCATTTGAGATAATTTTTGAAAAATGACTGCAGTCATATTTTATGTGATTCGGAAAACGAGAAGAACTCAAATTTTTCCTAATTATGATTCTATGAATCCGAAAATTTTTAAATTAATGAAGTTTTCGGAGACAGAGTCAAAAGTTCCAATTTCCTAGCGTTTGTAGTCAAAATCAGATCAATCATTAATTTCCCTTTAGCGCGTTCGAATCAGGGAAAAATTCTGCATTTTTTGAAATAAGCTAGAAAAAGTTTCATTTGGAATTAGATAAAATCTCATCTCAAAATCTCGAAATCCAAATTTCCAAAATTCTCCCGAATTCAAATTCAGAGCTTTCTACTTTTGAAAACCGAGACAAAAAAAAACCCAATAAAAATCAATGAAAAAAAATCAGAGGAAAATCTTCCTGTCTACCGACACCAGTCCATAGACTACTCCGAAAAAACTCATTTTTCTTCTTCTTTTTTTTCGCCAGTTGTTTCTTCATTGGTATCGAAAGAAATTAGAGAGCACGGGAGATGGAGAGACGCAGAGAATCAGATAGAAATCTGATGGAAAAAAGAGAGAGAGAGAGAACTAAAATTAGAATCTGAGAAATTTCAAGTTACTTAGAATATGACAACGGTTAAAAAACTAACATGTATTGTACCCCAAATGATATTGGGCTTTTGGGTCGAGTGTAGGCCCAAAAGAACAAGCACAAAAAGTTATCTGATTGGGTAAATTTTTTTCTGGAGGATATCAACGGTGTTCGAGAAAATCCACTTTTTCTAAAATTTTGATGAAACTCAAATTGCGCAACTTCAAAAGCTCATTTCTCAGCTCATTCTTGACCGATTTTCAAAAACTAAAATGTATTATAACAAGCAAACAATATATTTTTCAATTCATAAACACAATTACAGTTATCAATTTTCAGCTCAAAGTTATAGCTTGAAAACTGGCAAGTGCCAAGTCCCAAGTAATGCCTAACAAAAAAGTGTGCTGCTATATTTCTCTAAAAACAAATTAAAATGAAAGATAATAATCAAATTACTACAAAAACATTTTGAAATATAGGGCTCACCGTCCATTTAAGAAAAATAATTTTGATTGAAAAAATTTTTTTCTGGATTTTTTTCGGAAAACGCATTTTTTCTACTAGAGTGGAAACTAAACATTTGAAAAATGTTAATGTCAATCGATTCAGCTTGTTTTGGGCTTTCCAAAAAGTGTTAAAACATAATGGTATCTTCAATATGAAGCATTTTGTGAGTGATCAAAGTTGCCACATTGAATTCAAGCGAAGCTCAGTAGACCACAAATGATCGGAGTTTACGATTTTTGATTTTCTCAGTTTTTGATGTATTTTTACTTGTTTTCAATTGTTTGTGACGCATTTTCAGTTTTTCTGGTCGATTTTTTATGATTTACTGGGATTTTCAATTTCTAATTTCCCATGCTATTTTTTAACAACCGCCAAAGGGCCTACTGTGTGGCGAAAATTATGACTAGTGCTAAACCGAACCGGAAAAACTGAAAGCACCAATATATTGTTTGCTTGTTATAATACATTTTAGTTTTTGAAAATCGGTCAAGAATGAGCTGAGAAATGAGCTTTTGAAGTTGCGCAATTTGAGTTTCATCAAAATTTTAGAAAAAGTGGATTTTCTCGAACACCGTTGATATCCTCCAGAAAAAAATTTACCCAATTAGATAACTTTTTGTGCTTGTTCTTTTGGGCCTACACTTGACCCAAAAGCCCAATATCATTTGGGGTACAATACATGTAAAATAGAGGTTTTGTTTCTAGCAAAATTACCAAATTATTGGACAAAAAATGACTTCAAATTTCATCAATTCATTTTGAAACAGAGAATTGATTACTGTAGTTTTCATCAATAAATTTCAATATTATTATATCTGCTCTCCACAACGGTTACTGTAGTTTTCGCATATTCCCATAGACGATTGACGAGGATCTATTTGAGGATTTGAGCTGGAATAATAGGGTTTCAGTCTTTTTTTTTAATTGATCGTCCCAATTCTAGATTTTTAAAACAAAAAATAACTATATTTTCTCATAAAAATTGTTAAAAATCGAGAAGATAGATTTTCAAATCGCGAAATTCCATTTTTTCTAACCTAATTCAAAAAATTAGAATTTTTTGTTGATTCGAATGCCCTAATATCGCTGCTCAAAGTGCATTTCAAAGCGAGTTATGAGCGTTCGAAGTTTTAGTGAGAGGCGCAGACACTGTCTCATTTCTCTGCGTCTCTTCGACAGCCAGAGCGTCTGCTTCTCTGCGTCTCTCACGAAAACTTCAAACGCTCATAACTCGCTTCAAAATGCGTTTTGAGCGGCGAAATTAGATGCATTCAAACCAGCAAAAAATTCTACATTTTTTGGAATATATTTGAAAAATGTATTTTTTTTTCGAGTTTTATCGATTTTTTTGCAATTTTTTTGTAAATACCGGAATTGGGACGATCATTTGAGAAAAATTGACTGTATTGTATTAAAAATAAAATTAGTAATATATCCCTACTTTTATTAGCAAAAAACTAACCTCCAATCAAAAAAACCGCCACCAATTCAAAACCATATCCATACAACATTCCCGTTATAAAACCCTCATAGTTCCCTTCATTCTCAAATTTCGGAAACTCCATTCCCGAAACAAAAAACGCCGAAATCATCACGGGAACCGTCATAATATAGATTCCAGTACAAACCATACACGCAATAACCACTCGAATCGACCATTTCAAAGCAGGTTCGTTGTTGAAATACGCCCCAAAAAGGAGAAGAGTATTCAGAAGAATCCAGGTGATATTGAATGGAATAATAACTTCGTAACGAAATTTGAATATCGAGGAGAGGAAAATCGAAATGGAATTGTGGATGATTCCAAAGACGGAGAGAATACAAATTAGAAGACGTGCTGGGAAACAGAAGAGCTTTGGGGTGGGGGTTCCAGCTGGTTCTCGGTGATATTCCATTTTTTGAAAAAAATTGGGATTGTGAAGATTTTGAAATGAAAACTAGCAATATTTGTAGTAAGAAAGTTTGGCTATGAGGAATAACAAACAAGACTGAGAAAACATAACTTTGATAAGGAATAATGAGTCATCTAAAAAAATGAACAAACTTCGAAGAACCACTTTTTAACCTGAAATTCTTGACATTTTTAATGTAAATCTGTTTCAGACTTCGTTAATTGTCGATTTTAAATCGAAATTTGAACAAAAAATGAGATTATTCATCTGAAATCACTTGACAATCTGGAAAAAACGAATTTCGAAAAATCGACTTTTTTTTCATCTGAAATTTTTGCTTTTTTTTATGTAAATCTGTTTCAGACATCGTGAAATCTGATTTCTCATATAAATTTGAACAAAAAATGCGATTTTTCCTCTGAAAAAACCTAGAAATCTGAAAGAGAACGAATTTCGAAAAATCCGATTTTTCCCCTGAAATTCTTGGATTTTTTTATGTAAATCTGCCCAATCATCATCGATTTTTACTGAAATTTTATGATTTTTTAATTTTACATCGAAATTCGAACAAAAATTGAGATTTTCTTCTGAAAAAAACCTAAAAAAACGAATTTCGAAAAATCCAATTTTCCATCAGAAATTCTTGGGTTTTTCAGTGTAAATCTGCTGAAAAAAATTGATTTTTTCTGAAATCTAATAAATTCTCTATTTTCAACCGAAAATCTGAAAAAAAAGGGTTTTTCTTCTGAAATCACCTGAAAATCTGAAAAAAATCTCCGAAAATTTTTAGAAAGACTACTGTATTCTACGAAGTCCGCAAACTCTCGTCGATTCCTGCGCCTGCGGACCCCCGGTGTACTCCTCTCGGACAACTGAAAATATTTTTGATTTTTCTTCCGTTTTTAGCTTTAAAATCCGTATTTTCTCGTTTTTTCTCCAGTTTTTTTTGCTTAAATTTTATCTAAAATTACTCCTTCTGTGAAATAATCCCCGTTTCTCGTCCTTTCCTCCTTCCGTAGTCACCAACTGACCAGTTTCACCTTGGTGTCCGTTTTCCCTAATTAGTGTGCCAATAAGAGACCTTGGCACACTGCCAAACAGATAATCTGCGTCTCTAATTATATGCAGCCAGCCGGCTACATGGAAGCACGAACGAGACAGCTGGGAATAAATAATATTCGAATTTCCAAATAAAATTGTTCATAAAGGCTTCCCGCAGTTCTTTTTTGACTCCAGATGACTTCAGAAGAGAAATCAGAGACTCAGACATCGAAAGATTCCGAAAATCGAGGTCGTTTGATGACCGGCCGGCCGCTGGTAATAGCTGATGTGAACGAACGAGGGAACGGAGAGAGAGAAAATGGAAAGATGAAAGGAGAGAGGAATAGAGGACGTATTGGTGTGTATACTGAATACGACGACCGAATACGCATATAGTTATATGCGTATGCATGCAGTGTTATTGGTTTCTGTACTCTCTATTCGATTCACCAAAAATTTTTAACCCGGGCCGGCAGTTTTCTCCATTTAAAATTACGATTTTCTCATCAAATTTTATACCAAAATGTAGAACTCAATGAGATCTTCAAAATGATGTATAAACCATATTTGAGTAGAGCCGGCCCGGGTTTTTTTTTAAATGTTCTTGGTTTATACATCATTTTGAAGATCTCATTGAGCTCTACATTCGGGTATACAATTTGATGAGAAAATCATAATTTTAAATGGAGAAAACTATATTTTGCTATATATTGAACTCCTGGGCAGATGGCTAGTCTATTTCCGTTTTATACACGTAGGGATTTAGCGCATAAGCCTATTCAGTAGATAAGCGGTTCGAAATGAGGGGAAATTGGAAGCAGATGGCTGGTTGTATTTGTCTGCTGTGAGCTGACAACATTTTTGAGCCACTTCTTCGATTTCAGGCTCAAAAAGTCTCAAATTATTAAAAATTCAAAATTTGGGCTCTCTGCACAGCATATGGATTTTTAGCCTTAAAATTGCGTTTTTTTAGTTCGAAAGGACTGCGGTTAAAAAATATGAACAATTTCTGAACAAGCCAGTGAACTCCAAAATTTCACTATTTTCGCACAGTAAACAATTTTTCGCGATGTTCTTAGGCGTCCCAATTTTTTATTAATAAATCGGCCTCACTCAAATTTTAAGGAAGAATCTCAGCTATCGATTCATATAGAAAACGTTTATTTTGATCTTGCCATTACTGAGAAAAATTGGATTTTAAAAATACCATTATGCAGTAGAATTTTTTAAATCCAAATTTTCTCAATTATGACGGGATCAAAATGAACGTTTTCTATATGAATCGACCGATTTTTGAGTGAAAAAATGGGCCGCCTAGAAACATTACCAAAAATAGTTCACTGTGCAAAAATAGTGAGATTTTGGAGTCCACAGGTATATTCAGAAAATGTCCATATTTTTACACTGCAGGTCCTTTCGAACTAAAAAAACGCAATTTTAAGACTAAAAATCCATATGCTGTGCAACGTCAAAACGTTGAATTTTTAGGAAATTGAAATACTTTTGTGCCTAAAATTGGCTTGAAAATATTGTCAGCTCACCGCAGGCTAGTATAACCAGCCATCTGCTTTCAATTTCCCCTCATTTCGAACAGCTTATACTAATAAAAAGACTTTCGAACTAAATAAACGTAGTATTTAGACTAAAAATCCATTTTTCTCGAGAAAATTCAAATTTTTGGTTCTGCTCTATCATCCCAAGACCAAAATACATTATGATTCACAATGCACCTTGAAAACAGACAAAAGTACATCTAATCTCTAGTACGTCCCCCCTATAGAATCGACTTCTTCTTCTTCATAATTCTGAGCTCTTCTTCTTCCCCTCATTGTTGCTCCGTGTGAAGGTTGTTGTGACCCTCGCTCTCTATCTCCAGGCGTCCCGTTTACTCTCCAATAACACACGTCCTCCTCTTCCGTCTTCTCCCGTGGCTATTTCCATCTTTCCTCTCTCTATTTTCCATCGTCTTCTCCTTCTCTTCCTCTCGCTTTCTCTCCCTTCCGAGGTGACCGGCACCAACTGGGTGCGGTCTCGGTGTCTGCGTCTCCAATGGTTTTGACCACTCTCTCGCTTCTCGCCAGTCTACACCCATCTCCACCACCACACCACCAACCAAACAACACCGCATTTCGCTCACTTCTTCATCCATTTCGCCACGCTTCCCCTTATTCAGACAACAAATTCGTATATATTTCCGTTATGAGTTCGTATAATTTATAGTTCCTGATCATTGTTAATTTGATTTGATTGGAAACAACCTTGAACTTTTGTTCTCAAGAAAAATTGCACTTTTAGGCTCTTTTTTCAAGCTAGAAACTTCTGAAAATCCATCCATATTCATGTAAAATTCTCATTTTCCCTCTATCACCCTGGAAACCGCGACGGTGGGAAAACAAACGATACGACAAAGTCATGTAGTCGACAGCCTTTTGACGGATTAAAAATTTTCATATCAAAAAAATTACAAGCTTAACTCAAAGAAGACATTCTAGAATTCTAAATATGGTCGTGGCATAATATTTTTCGTTGAGATTTTTACATGATTCGACGCAGGATTCTTGTGAGAACAATGCTTAGTACTAATTTTGGCCTGTTTTTGGCTTATAAATCAAAAACCAAACATTTTCAGACTATGATCCGAGAGGATTAATTGTTCTCACAAAAATTCTGCGTCGAATCATGTAAAAATCTCAACGAAAAAGTTTGGATACGCCCCTTTCAAAATGCGCCAACGACGCGCCAGTCTCCTCGTTTTAATCATCTGATGTTATCTCGTTATGCAAATGTCTAATTTATCTTCGTCTCCTCCCACCTATTCTCCGCGAAAAATCATTGTCAACCTGTTATCTGTCTCCAGAATCTTCTAACCTTGCTAAATAATTGATTCTGATCTCATCTTACTCCGTTTTCTATGAAAGTTTCCATTTCTCAGAAACCAACGAATGCGTACTCTCATTGTCAGTTTTATCTAAAGAAGATCACAATCATCAAAATGAGAGAAAATCCGAAATCACCGGAGCAACATCTTCCGGTGCGCGACGAGCGTTCGTTCGAGGATTTTACATATCAAATGATAACGGCTGTTAGTCCCGTGAAAATGAACCGAGAGGAGATTCCGTTCGATTCTGTGAGGCAGATTGTGCTCACTGAGGTTAGAAGAGTTACATACATTTTCTCAAATGATCGTCCCAATTTTAGTATTTACGAAAATAACAATATTTTCGCATAAAAATCGTTGAAACTCGAGAAAAAAAGATTTTAAACAAATGTTTTCTAACCTATTTCAAAAAAATGCAGAATTTTTCGCTGATTCGAATGCACCTAATATCGCTGCTCAAAATGCATTTTGAAGCGAGTTATGAGCGTTTGAAAATGAGAGACGCAGAGAACGCAGACACTCTCGTTTTCGAAGAGACGCAGAGAAACAAGTCGGTGTCTGCGTCGCTTACTGAAACTTAAAACGCTCATAACCCGCTTCAAAATGTGTTGTGAGTAGCGATATTAGGTGCATTCGAATCAGCGAAAAATTCTACATTTTCTGAAATCGGTTACAAAAAATTGAGTTGAAAATTGATTTTTAACGGTTTTTATGAAAAAAATATTGTTTTTTCGTAAATACTGAAATTCAGATGATCATTTGAGTACAAATAAAATTGATTGTAATCCCCCGTTTAAAATTCCAAATCTTCAGATTCTGAAAAGTAAGCAACGAGCAGCGACTAGACCAGCCAACAGAGCAGCAGTGAATGGCAGACGAAGAAGTGAGTCTTTCTTATCAAAAATTTGTCCCATCGACATTTTTAAATTAATTTTCTCCTCCTTGGTCTCGAAAAGTTCTCTATCTTTCTCTCTCGATTTTTTTGTCGGTTTTTTTTTTCAAAAATTTAGACTATTTATATATGATCAGTCAGCAGTTAGTTCTACACACTAATCGGCGGGAGAAACACCGACAAAAAAATTGAAAGTTTCACTGTCTGCAGTCTCTGTTTCTTTTTTTCTATTTTTTTTGGTCAGTCAGTCACACATCTTGTTAAAAATCAATTAGCCCTGTTTTTTATTTTGTTTTCTTCGTCTGAAATTTGTGATTTTCATAGAGAAAAGTTATATCAACAGGTGATTTTTCCAGCTTTTTTGACTGATGGGGTTTTTAGCTTGGAAATTTTCTTAAAAAATCGAATATTGTCATTTGTTTCTGACAAAAACAGAACACAACACTGGGTTTGGAAGCTTCAACGTTTTCTCCGAATTTTTTTTGGTTTTTTCAACCTTTTCTGGCTAAAAACGTTGCTCTCAAAATGTTTGATTTTATAGGCTTTATTCAGCTTCAAATTGAACAAAAACTGTGGAAAAGTACATTAGCTTAGAAGCCAGAAGGATTTCAATGCGTTTTCATGCTCTAAAAATAGATACTTTGGCCCATTTTTTAAATGAAGAATCTTCAATAACGCGCCAAACGTGCTCCAGTACCTTCTGGAGTTCTAGATGTTCCGAAAAGCTTCGAAGATGCGCCCCAGACACATCTGGAGGTTTCAGTCTTCCAAAAATCTTTTTAAAAAACGCGAAACCCTTCCCCTAGTTACTCCTGTAGTTCTAAAAGCTTCAAAATTGCGTCAACCATGCTCCAGTCTATCCTGAATTTCCCGCACTTCCAAAAATCTTCAAAAACGCTCCAAACGCGTCCTAGGCACTCCTGAAGGCTCTCGACTTCTAAAACACCGTGTCAACCGCACTCCAGAAACTCTTGAATGTTCTCGATTTGCCAGAAACCTCGAAAAATGCGCCAAATGTGCCCCGTTAACTCCTGGATGTAGGTTTCAAAACAAGTTTCAAAACGCGCAAGAAGCACCCCAGACACTCCTGAAAGCTCTAGGTTCCCAAAAATCTTGAAAAATGCGCCAATTGTGCCCCAGGCGCTTCTAAGCTTCTCAGATCCCTGATAAGCCCCTCTATCTTTTGCTCCTCCATGTTTACACAAGGTTCAAATGTTATTTCTCCGCCGTAACCTTCTACACAATGATACCGTACAATACTCAAAAGTATACGAAGGAGAGTGTTCTGTTTGAATTGGTTCTCTTCCTCTATCTCCTTCTCTTATTGACATTCTCTCCAATTTCTCGGTCATCTTTCCTTCTCTCTCTCTCTCTTTTTCCATCAATGCTTTGCCCCCCTAGGGACTGTACTCCTTCTCTTTCTCTCTACCTTCACACCCTCCTTCGGTTCTTCGATCATTTCTGCCGTCGCCCTCCCCAATTCTCCGACAACAGGTTGGGGTTTGTATTCATACATATAACAGCCATTCGTCGCCGACGAATTCATGTTCTCTAGAAGATAGATTATTCGCACTCGAAGATATCTTATATTGATCTAGAAAAATGGAGAAGAGGATGATTCAGGTAAGTATTGAGCTTTTGGAGGTATTCTGAGCTCTTGGAGCAAGTTTAGAGCTCCCAAATCTTGTCGACAACATCATTAGCCTAGATTGAATTTCTCCTTCCTCAACTTCTGATTGATTTCTATTCAATTTCCTTCCTCTTGAGTCTTGACTACTTTCTATACAAAATTTCCAGCTAAACTCTAAAAAAATTCTTAAAAACTCTAAAAAACACTTTTGAAACTCTAAAAAAATTTATTTTTTAAATTTCTTACAAAAAATTTCCAGCTGACTCTACAAAATTAAAATTCCGATCAACACTAAAAGTTTTTTTATTATTCGTTATCGTTATATTAGGAAGTTCATACTATCAACTGATAATAGAAAAATTGACCGATAGAATAAGAGATGAATCAATCTCACTTTCTATCTGATTTACCCAACGCAGTGTAATAATTGAAGAGAAAAAGTGAATTGAATTGTAGGAAGTGAAGGAGATTCAAAGATTCTGAAGTTTGAGATTCTTCATGGTTATGGAGCGCGGAAATTTCGAATTTCAGCGTATTTAAAGTAGAATTACAGACATTTTGAAGTCTAAAAATTAGACAAATTTAGAAGTTATTGTATTCTGTGAAATCGAGTTTTTTTTTGAATTACATAGCCCAACTTCTCAGTTTTTGTAGAAGAAATCAGATGGATTGAAATTTTGAAAATTAAGGAATAATGGTACTCATTTTTTTTTTCTTACTCGAATGATCGTCCCAATCTCGTTATTTACAAAAATAACTATTGTTGCATAAAATCAATAAAACTCGAGAAAATCGATTTTCAAATTGCGAAATTACATTTTTCTAATCTATAAATAAAAAAAACAGAATTTTTTGCTGATTCGAATGCACCTAATATCGCTGCTCAAGACGCATTTTAAAGCGAGTTATGAGCGTTTGAAGTTTTCATGAGAGACGCAGACACTGTCTTGTTTCTCTGCGTCTCTTCGACAACGAGAGTGTCTGATTTCTCTGCGTCTCTCTTACTGAAACTTCAAACCCTCAAAACTCGCTTCAAAATGTGTTTCGAGCGGCGATATTAAGTGCATTCGAATCAGCAAAAAATTCTACATTTTTTGAAATAGGTTGAAAAAATTGAGTTGAAAATCGAGTTTTTAAACGATTTTTATGAAAAATATTGTTGTTTTTGTAAATACTGGAATTTGAAAGGTCATTTGAGTACAAAAAATTACCGTAATCCTACTTGAAGCTCATTTTTGAAATCTACACTTTTGAACCTCCATTTTTTGCACTTTTAGAATCTCTCTACAACTTCATATCTCTTGCCAGAAACCAGTTTCTCTTCTCCATCGAACATCACTTTTCTATTTTTTTTTCTCATTTGGCACGATGCCAGCGACTCTTTCCCCTTTTTCTCTACTTCTCTCCGTACCGATCTAATTTCTCTTTTTCTTATTCTCCACCTTCTTCTCCACCGACTGGTCGTTTCGCTTATCAGTCATAATATGACTCCTCGTCTCTCTATACTATTTTTTCTATAGAAAACCGACGGACGGTTGCATTTTTTCATATTAGAAACATAGACTTTGATACAAGTTTTGTTATAAAAAATAGCATTTTTTGTCAGAATTTTCCACTATAAAATCTAAATTTTCAGCCATGGACGAGCTGCTCGAAGAAGCGCCGAGCTCGTCGAGCTCCTCCAGTCATCTCGGCGAATCGTCGTCGTCGATTCTGGAGCGAGGAACGATGACGGACGACGGGGAGACGGGAACGCCGAGACCGATTGCTGCAAGGCTTTATGGTAAAATCGCTTAAAATCGCTTTAAAATCGCTGAAAATCGCTTTAAAATCACTAAAAATCGCTTAAAATCACTTAAAAATCGCTTTAAAATCGCTGAAAATCACAAAAAATCGCTTAAAAATCGCTGAAAACCGCTTTAAAAATCGCAAAAATCACTGAAAATCGCTTATAATCCCTTAAAAATCGATTTAAAAGCACTGAAAATTGCTTTAAAATCGCTGAAAATCGCTTAAAAATCGCTTGAAATCGCTTCTGAACGGTTCTGAAGCTAGAAATTCCAAAATTTTAGCTAAGTGATAAGCCACGCCCACTTTTAATTACAATCTCTATTCCAGGCGACTGCACGCGCTCCTCATCAACCTCCACATTATCTGCAATTCCGTCTGGATCTTCTGAAGTCACCGACGGCAATAAGAAGAAGCCTTTGAACTATCGTGAGAAGCGACTCGCCGAAATTCGTGGCGCCCGTATGAAGAAGTACAGAGACAATGGGGAGATTGTTGAATTTAGTGAGTCATTCATTTCAAATATTTTTTACTATATAATTTGCTTTCAGAATGCGAAGAGATTGGATTGAAGGAAGAGTTTGGAAAGTTCTTCCAAGAGCTCATGGACGATGATGCGCCGCCGGCGAATGTCTACTATCGTGTCGTCGAATCGCTTGATTTCTATTTTCGCGCCAAGACCTGGGAGAGTAATTGTCCGGTGAGTTGTTGAATTTTCGATTTTCCCCACATCAGAATGTAGAACTCGAAGAGACCTATGAAATGGTACTGAAATCAGCACGAAATTCTGGAAATCCTGGTGATTTTAGTACCATTTCATAGATCCCATCGAGATCTACATTTTGGTGTAAAGAATGAGCAAAAAATTGAAAATTGAAGTGGAGAAAATCGAATTTTTGATTTTTTTAGCCTAGAATATTGGCTCAATTTTCAGAAACTCCTCTGTGAATTTCTCTGCGAGAATATCCTCAAAACTTGTCAAGAAATGAACGAGGAACACGAGACAAGCAGCGCGTCTGACGAATGGAAGGCCCGGGAGATTCAAATTCAGGTAATTTATACCAGTCGATTTACGCCGCCTTACGGCGGCTCCAATCTCCTGGCCTCACGTAAACGGCGTTTAAAACTAAAATTGGGTGCGATCGTGAAAAATTGTGTAAGCTATATGAAGTTTCATCGCGCTCTATCCAAAACATAGAAATGTGAAATGTGAGTTTTCCAGCTCGCATGCGTCTTATGGAATCGCGGATTTCTCCACGGGCGTCACTATTTAGGCTTCCTTCTTTTGGACCATTCGCTCTACAGATCGTGTCATAAAGATAGGACCCTCTCCCAAAAGAGGGTATTTGAAAAAGTAGGAAATTTAGAAAATCTTCTGTGAATGCGATTTTGTTAGGCATGTCAAAAAATTCCGTGTGCCAACCTGCAAAAAGGTTGGTCAAGTTTGGAGAATTTTATGCTCAAAAAGTCATTTTGTTGACCGCGTCATAATGATAGAAACAGTCCAGTGAAGGTATTGTCAGGAAATTTATTTTCAAATGAGAAATTTACGCTATTCAGAAGCTGATTTGAAAAGAAACGAAATGTAAAAAAAATTTTCTTCCAAACTTTATTAAATGGTTTATTTTGATGGAAAAGAATTTTGATGGAAAAGAATTTTGATAGAAAATTTCGTATTTTTGAACAAATGTGATAGTTTTGATGACAACTTTCGAAAAAAGTTACAGAGAATGATGAGGTTTTCAATTTTCAAGGGTCCTATAGTTAGGACGCGGTCAAAGAAGTCCCTTTTGACCATAATTCTCCAAACTCGCTAGATCTCTTTCAAATTCACCCACAGAAGTCTTTTGACTTGCCCAACAAATCTGCTTTTACAGAACTGTTCTAATTTTTCTATTTTTTTATTAGTCCCTCGGTCAAAACAAAATCATTCGGAGCATACGCCTCCTCACTGAATGATCCTACGGCCGAGTTAAAATTGCATTCGAGGCCTCCGGTCCCACGCTGAATGGGTCTTCGGTCCAAAATAAAATAGCGTTCGGGCCTACGGCTCCTCACTGCAAGGGCTTCCGCCTCCAATGAAGATTGCGCCTCCGGGACATCTAAAAAGCGGGCATTTCAAAAGCGAGACATTTCGAAAGTGGACATCCCGAAAGCGAGACATTTCGAAAGTGGACATCCTGAAAGCGAGACATCTCGAAATGGGATATTTCGAAAGCGGACATTTCGAAAGCGGATATTTCGAAAGCGGACATCTCGAAAGCGGACATTTCGAAAGTGTGAAATCCCGTTTTCCTAATTTTTGAAACTTTTTGTATTTTTTTTTTGCGTTCACGATCTATTATACGTTAAAAAATAGAGTTTTTGGACAAAAGCGTAAAAATAGATATGAAAAGTTCCAAAAATTATGCAAAAACGCAATTTCACTCTTTCGAAATGTTCGCTTTTGAGATGTCCACTTTCGAAATATCGTAATTTCGAAATGTCTCGCTTTCGAAATGTCCGCTTTCGAGATGTTCCGAAGCCAAGATTGTACACGGTTCGCCCGGCCCCATACCGAATGGGCCTTCGGTCGGAATGATTATTGCATTCGAGAACTATGGCGACTTACTGAAGTACATTACCTCGTTCGAAAAAAAAAGAAAAAAAGTATTTGAACTGGCATGGCATCGAACCCATAACTCTCCATTACTGCACTGGAACACTACCACTGCGCCACAGGTGTGCATGTCGGAGTGGGGAGGAACGGCAGTGACATTACTGCAGTCGGCGCTCTTTTCCCCAACCACCTCCTCCCCCCTCCCTCTGTGTGTCTGTCTGTGTGTGTCTCTGTCTGGGGTCAACCAAAAATGGAGGTTTTTGAGCTTTTTTGATCTCATTTTTTGACGAATCGAAAAACAAAATAGATGGGCATCATTAAGCAGGAATTACTGATAGTCTGCCAAAATTTGAGAAAAATCGGTCCAGTGGGGACTGAGCTAGGGCCGGCGACGGACACAGCACAGACAGACAGACACACACACACACACACACACAGAATTTTGCGTTTGTTAATAGTAAAGATTATGCCAGTCTCAGACTTGAGAAACCTCGAAATTTAAGAAAAAAACACTAATTTTAGCCCCAAAATGGCATTTTTCGAATCGAAAATCATGAATCTCAGTCAATCTCAGTTTTCCGGATTGTTGGCTGCGATATCTCGCCACGAAAATGCTACCGTAATATATTGAAATTTAAAGGAACACAGCCTGATTTTCATGTCAATTTTTAAAATTGCCATGTTTTCTAACGATTTCAAATAAATTTCGAAGCGAAATGTGATTTTTTTGCTCCGAAATTTGTTGAGAATCGTTCGAAAAACATGAAAAATTGGAAAATTGACCTGAAAATCAGGGCATGTTCCTTTAAATGTTTATGCATTACGGTAGCATTTTCGTGGCGAGATATCGCAGATTCACAGAGATTGATTCATATCAATCAATCAGTCGATTTCCCGATAGGATCTTTCGATGACTTGGCGCAGTGCCAATTGATTTTGATTCTTATCAATCAGTCACACACACACTTCCAGGTACTTCTCACCTTGCACGTGTTCGTTGTGACCGATGAGAGAGAATGGTTGGACGAGGCGATCAACAAGATGCGAATGATTTTTATCTCGGTTGGCGCGGAAACGTTGAGAACTTTTGTCGAGGAGCCAGTCACTGATATGTGAGTTTTCAAGGCAAAAAAATCAAAATAAGGTTCTGAAGCTACAAATGGCATTTTTAGCATGAAAAACTTGATTTCAGAGAGAAACATAGCCCAAAATCAGTAAAAAAAGAGATAAAAGTGGTCTAGAATCGTCCATTTCAGTCTACATTATACTTTGGCTAAAAATCTCGGTCCTGAAGTCAAAATGAGAATTTCTAGCCTGAAACTCTCGATTTTGAACTCAAAACAGTACTATTGTCTCTGAAAAAACACGATTTTGGACCCGAAAATAGATCAGAATTGCAAAAAATCATCCAAATCTGGAAATGACTCTAAAATCCCGAAAAATCAGTTTGAAGCCATTTTTCGAGGAGTCATTTTTTTTTCAGCGTTTTCCTTATGATATTCGAAACCAGCGCAAAATTCTGAATGTTTTATTGCAATAAAATAATTTCCCATATTCCAGCTTCCTCGATCTCATCGGCGACGGTCTCGCATCGATCTACGACGAGTTGTGCATCAATCTCCCTGCCGATCTTCTCCAATACAATTCCGGTCTCTTCCGAATGACCGAAACCGACGATACGGTCGTTGTGAAGCGTCGTAACGGTGCGGCGAATCGTCTCGAGCAAATGCTTATGGAGACTTCGGATAATTTGGGAGTGGGCGGAGTCGAGAGGAGTACCAGGAATGGATCAGGAGGAGCGTCGACTTCAGAAGGTGGACCGATTCGGCGGAGAAATTCGAAAAGGACGAATGATGGTGTGCCGAAAGGTTAGTCAAATTGGGAGTAGGAAAATGATTCGGATCCGGGACGTTTCGAAAGATGACGTTTCGATACTGTGCCGTTTCGAAAGTGTGACGTCCAGAGATCCACTTTTCTGGCTCCCGGACATTTCGCTGCCAAAATTGTACTATTTTTCCCACAAATTGTCTCAAAATGAACAAATAAAATGGACAATTAACAATGACAACGGTAATTTTCATACTTTATTGTCATTTTTGCAGTCATTTTGAGATATTTTATGCCCAAAATAGTGCATTTTTGGCTGCGAAATGTCTGGCTACGAGAAGTCCGGATGCGGAATGTCCCGGAGCCAATAATTGTAGTCTGGAAATCCTTTAACAATTGGAATTCAAAATAGTGAAAAATGGGAAATCGATTCTCCAAAGATCCACTTTTCTCCTCTCTAATCCTCTTTCCCCTCCTCCTCCCTATGACCACCCAGAATATACAGGAAAATCTCTACTCTTTTTTCCCCTTCCTCTTCATCTCTTTTTTTCTCTATCTCTTCCCACTATCTCTCTCACGATTGTGCTCTCCTATCTGTCTATTTGTTGCTCTCCGATGTTTGTGTGTACGTGCTCTTTCTCTCTTCACAAAAGAAACTTTCTCTGTTATATACAGACATCATTTTTTGTTATCTTTTTTTTTGTTAGATTTTCATAAATAGAGTCGTAGGGACTTTAAATTCGAGCTTTTCTCATCAATTTTGGATAAAAATGCATAGAAAAAAATGAGCCCAGAGCCCTGATGGGTGGTCACATGTCTCCTGGATTTCTCTCTCCCCCTGGGACCCTCTTTTCTTTGAAACATCATGAAACCTCTCTCTATTTCCAGAGCTGTTGTCCCCACACCGTCCGACACGTGCCGTTGCGGCGAGTCGTTCCGATTATAAGCAGTTCTTCGTCGAGGACACTCCAGATGAGAAATATCAGAAGAGAAAGGGAAGAAAGCCGGTAGAAGACGTTAAGGAAGAAGAAGAGGAGGAAGATGACGACGAAGAAGAAGAATTGGAAGAAGTTGTGACGAGAAAGAAGACACGGATCACGATAAAAGAGGAAATCGACGAGGATGTTAAACAGACTCCGGTGGCCAAGTTGAGAGCCGGTGCGGCGTCGAAATCGGGAAAAAGATGCTCCAGAAGGCTATCGGAGTTGGTGAAGTTGAGCGAGGAGAGGTCGAAGATTCCGAAGAAGGCCAGAGAGAATTTGAATCGGATTTTGGAGGTAATCAGTGAGAAAAAATCAGTGAAAACTCTCAAAAATGCATGATTTTGGGTCAAAATAGGCAGTTTCAGGCGGGAAATCTCGATTGACATTTTTAGCATGGAAAACTCGATTTCAGAGGGAAAATAAGTAAAAAATAAGACAAAAGTAGTCTAGAATCGTCCATTTCAGTCTACATTATTCTTCGGCTGAAAATCTCAAAATATCGATCCTGAAGTCAAAATGAGCAGTTCTGAACTGAAAATCTCTATTTTGAACTCAAAAAACACGATTTTTGACCAAAGTTGCAAAAAAGTTATCCCCGATGGCCGAACTTTTGTCGTGTTTTCCACGTGGAGTACAATTTTCTCACTGTCCACTGAAAAGTTAGGCCACAAGTCAGAGTTTTTTTGGGATAGATATAGTCTAAGGTCGAAATTTTCAAATTTGGATAATTTGGAATGATTGTTTTTTTGACAATTCTAACTCTAGGACCGATATTTTTAGCCGACGAACGATGTAGACCGAAATGAACGATTCTAGACGACTTCTATCTTATTTTTGACTTTTTTTTTTGGGCTATTTTTCCCTCTGAAATCGAGATTTCCAGCCTAAAAATGGTTATTTTGACACCGAAATCGAGCATTTTTGACCGTTTTCATTGTGATATTCGGAATCAGCATGATTTTTTTTTGCATATTTTACCCGGAAACCCTTTCCAATGAGAATTTTTCAATTTCCAGAAAGCCAAAACCCCAATCCGTTCGCTCTCCGATCATCGTCCCATGCGTAAAAGTGTTCTCTTCGGAACGACACCATCATCTTCTCCGGCCAACGTGAGCACAAAAAAATCGCGTACATCCCTTATGAGCCGCTTCACCGCCGCGTCTCCTGATGAGGAACTGACAGTTGACACTTCTGGAGGGCATGATGCATCATCACCCGGATCTTCTGCAACAGCTTCTGAGCTAACGTCGCCAACACTCCGGGAACGATCGAAAAGGAAGAAGCCGACGAGATTTCGTAGGGAATCTGGAAGTGAATCAAGGGTGAGTTTTCTGAAGTGTTATTGGATCGATTTATGGCTCAGCGACACTTTCGAATAGTCACATTTCAAATGTCACAATTGCGAAACGTCACTATTTTTATTTTACCCGGAAAACGTCTGATTTCAATTCCCGACTTAAAAAATCCCAAAATCTGAAAATTTTCACTCTAAAAACCCTGAAAATTTTATATTTTGTATTCTTCCAAAGATTCTGAATATCTCATTTCCAATCTCAGAAAACCCGAAAATTTCCGATTTTCGACCCCTGAATGTCAGGGGTCGAAAAAGGGGCCCTGAAACCCAAAAATTCAACGAAAAAAAGTCCTGAAAATGCGACATTTCGAGACCAAAACGGTGCACTTGTCAAATATCGCACTTGCGAAATGTCGCGGAGCCAAACATTCTGGAGAATTGTAACTAAAATCCAAAATTCCACATCGACCGAAATTTCGCGAAATCTGAAAATACAAAATACATCGTCTGAAATTTACCGTAGTTTTTCCGTATTCGATCAAACTGTACGGAAAGGTATTTTCCCCCAAATTGTTTGAAGTTTTTGCTTTCGAAACGGCACACTTTCGAAATCAAATCCCCTCTTTATGTATTGAGTTTCTCATTTTCTCTCTATTTTCCAGACAACTCGAGCCGTGAAGCAAGAAATCGAGGACGACGATGACGTGGAAGGAACATCATCATCTACAGTACCATCCCCATCAAAACGCGCTTCTTCTTCTTCCTCCTCCGCCACCCCAAAATGGACGGATCGACAGCTGAAACGACAGTTGGGATTGACGCGTGAAGACCTCAATAGGTACGCGTAGAGAAGGCGCCTCGCTCCCTCCCTCTCTCATCTTCACACAATTCTCCGAATATCACTCTCCGAATAATATTCTTCTGTACGTTTTGCTGATGAAGTACAATTATCTGCGTTTGTATCGGAGGAGGGATTTTTTTAAGAATGCTAATAGAAATTTTCTGGTTCAAATTTATTGGAGTTGGTTTTTGCAGGTATCGAAACGCGATGCTCATGACGGGTCAAGGGAACAGAGATCGTAATGTTAATGTGAGTTTTAGAAAAAATACGTTGTTTTTTTTTCAGATTCTGAAAAATTCAGAAAAAAATACGGTCAACATGAAAAAAACGTTCCTTTTTTAAAAAGCTATATATTGGTTAAAAAACCGTCAAATTTCATAGAAAATTAACAGTTGCGCCTTGAGAAGCCATTTTGGACCAAAAACAGTAAAAAATGCTCCGATTTGGAGCTCGGAAAAATCCTGAAAAAGTTTGGCGGATTCTGATAAATTCAGAGCCCAGAAAATGCGATTTTAGATGAAAAATTATCATTTTTGAGCCCAAACTGATCAATTTCGATCTCAAATGACCGAAATCGGCTTGAACGGATTCCGAAGGATTTCAGTGGTTTCTAGATCAGAAAACGGCGTTTTTTGAGTGGAAAATGACTCATCTTGGGCAAAAAACAGTAGAAAATGCTCAAAATTAATTTTTACAAATTCTAAAGGTTTCCGAGCTGAAAAATGGTAAAATTGAGCTGAAAATGAGCAAATTTTCGACAAGGCGTAATTCTGTTAATTTTCGATGAAATTTGACGGTTTTTTAACCAATCGATAGCTTTTTAATAAGGAACATTTTTCTAGATGACCGTACCCAATTCCCCTGAAAAAAAGTGATTCGAATTTGAATTTTCAGACTTAGAATGCTCAAACTTGCTCATCTTTTCAGATCAACTGGGAAAATGCACAAGTGAATCGAGCGGGACGTGTAAAAGGCGCGGGCAACAGTGAAGACGGCACCCCAATCTTTGGTATCACTCGTCGAAACGTTCGTACAATGATATGTCACGTCCTTCTCAACGACACGAACCCGGACACTAGTTTCAATTGGAACAAGGTGAAATTCGACGATTTCGATGATGTGAGTTTGGCCTTCTTCTAATTTTTATTGCTTTAACAAGAAATAATAGTAAAAGAAAAATTAGAACTGTAAAATATGCAATATTTTGCGCTGATTCCGAATATCATAATGAAGCCGCTTAAAAATGACCATAATACCTCGAAAAACTAGATCTTTTTCTAGTAAAAGGACATGTTTTTTCGGGGTTTTAGAGGCATTTTGAAGCGTTTTCATTGTGATATTTAAAATCATCGCAAAGTTCTGCATCTTTTAAAGCAAAAAAAATTTAATTTTGCCTTCAATTTTGAAAAAAACAACGAAAAAATAGATTTTATGATTAAAATATTCAGACCAAAATTTTTGACTCCAAAACCCCGGGCGGGCAGAATTTCTGATTTTGGCCCGGCCCAGCCCGTAGCATGCTTGAATCCCTGGATTTTCAGAAACCCCGTACACGCCACTTCCAATCGCTCAAACAAAAACCAGAAGCCTTCATGGAATCGCTCAAACAAAAATACATGGAGAAGAAGGCGTTGCCACTGAAAAGAATGCGTTCGAATGCAGCAGCCGCCGCCGCTGCTGCCAACGCCACCGCCATGTCATCTTCCGATTTGATTCCGTTGAAACCTTCAACTTCCACAAAAAGAAAGCGTAAACCCGGTTTAACATCGTCCATCTCACCACCAAAGAAACGCATTCCAATGCCCTCTTCACCTGCTCGCCGAGCCCGTGCCAAATCCGAAGACTACGATGCATGGGGTTTCGAGAGTGAAGCCGAAGATTAGTATATCTTTTCTCATTCCATTCACTTGTTATCCATTTTTTATTTTTATACCTTGTACTGTATCATCGATTCTTGTCAATTTTTGTTCCTTAAATTATTCTGTCCTTTTTTTATATCTCTCCTTCCAATGATCTTTCAATTATATAATTTTTATCTTTTTCCTCTTCTGACCTCACCATTTTACCCCACTGTCATTCAATAAATCTTTCCGTCACATTGATTTTTAATTTTTCTCTCTTTTTTTATGATGTTTTTGGTTGAAATTTACCACTGTTTTATCTTTTGAATTTTTTTGTACCATTTTTTCGGGATTGCTTTAGATTTTATGGGTTATTTCTATTTCAGATGGCTCCAAAGACCAAAGCGGCTCCGCCGAAGGTGAAGAAGGTGGCTGTGGTGGTGGAGAGATCGCCGAGTCCGGAAATTCGTCGTTCGGGACGTCAAAGAATCGAGATGGGGAAGTATGAGGAAGGGTGAGTGATTGAGCAAAAAGGACATTTCGAAAGCGCGAAGTCTTTTTTCAAACTTCTCAAAATATTTGGTAATGGATTGGAAAATTGGGCAAAAACGAAAAAAAAAGCCCGAAAAATTACAAAAATTGAGCAAAAACGAAAAAAACCCAAAAATTTACAAAAATTGGACTAAAAAAGCGGTTTCAAACATCAGAAATGTCAGCTTTCGAAATGTCGCAAAATCCCCAAGAGCCCAAAACTTGGCACATTTCGAGGGGGACATTTCGAAAGTGTGAAATCTCAATTTTGTCTACATTTTCAAACTTCTCAAAAAATTGGAAAACAAATAATGGGAAATTGGAGAAAAAACTAAAAAAAACTCAAGAAAATTGGGCAAAAACGCGATTTCAAACATTAAAAATGTCCCACTTTCGAAATGCCTTACTTTCGAGACGTCTTACTTTCGAAATGTCCCGGATCCCAAAATTGACCTTCTAAACAACACAATTTCCAGATTCGACCGCCATGAGCTCGAATTGGCTCTCCGCGCCTCGATGAACGATTCCAAGTCGCCCACTTCCTCCTCTGGTGCCGGACCATCTTCTACGTCTTCTTCTTCTGCTCCAAAGAAGGTGGTCACACCCAAAAAGAAGGTCGTCAAGCCCGCCACTCCGGAGCCCAAGAAAACCGTCTCCACTAAGAAGGAACGCGACGCCGAGAAGGCCGCCGCTGCCGCCGAGAGAGCCGCCGAAGCCGCCGCAATCACTTTGTCTCAAATGAAGAAGGCTCCGATTAAGAAGCCTGAGCCACCAAAGAAAAAGTCTCCAGTCAAGCCAAAGAAGCCTGTCGTCAAGGCTCCATCGGCCGAGGTCGCCGAGGCAACCTCGTCGTCGGCTCATGAGACATCTCCGGAGGTTGACGAGGAGTTTGTGCCGACTTCCAATGAAGCAACCACTTCGACCACGTCTTCGGCTCCAGTCGTCGCTGCGGCTTCGGTTGCGGCCCCAGCCGCCACAGCTTCTCCTAGTACACCAATCAAGAAGGTTCTTAAGAAGGTGAGCCAACTATCTATAAATCCCCTGAGCCCCCTATTTTGTCTATTTACAGAAGGCCATCGTCAAGAAATCCCCAACCGCCACCGCCACCGCATCCACCTCCTCCGCCACTGCCGACGCCGTTCCAAAGAAGAAGAAGAATCCAACCGCTCCGAAGATCTCCGCAAAACCAACGAAACAATATCTGGAGAACGAGAAACAAATGCGCTTGATGGCCTGCGCCAAGACTCCTGTTCTATAAATTACTGTAATTTCGATTTCATAACTAAAAAAACCGTAATCCCTCCACAGATAGCCTATGCATTTCTTCTTCTTATTTCGCTACTACTTTTCCCCCTATACTATTCCCTTCTCATGTTCCATACTATCTCATGTGTGTACTTTTTAAAGAAACTATATACTAATCTTCCCTCCCCTATCGGATTTAATATTGTGCCTATTTTTCTTATCTTTGAATAAATGTATAATGGAAATAGATACTCGATATTAGACACCTCCTAGAAGATTTGAAACGGTTAATGGCTGATTTTTGAAAATATTGATTTTGAAATCCCCAAAAAATGCAGAATCCATTGAATTTCAGAAATTTTGTGCCAAAATGGGCACAATACGGATACTTTTAGTATCCGCTAACATCCTCTTGGCCTTGTTCATTTTTCAAAATGGATTTCTGCTGAAACGGCAGGAAATTTCGGCGAAATCCAGATGTTCGGATGCTCATTCACAGCCCGGAGAGACGTGTTGGATGAAGCAGCAGTATGGGAGGGTGAGCAGAGAAAAAAGTGAAAAAAATTTGAAATTTTGGATCGATGAAAAAATGAAAAAAAATTCTGAAATTCGACAATTATTCTACAATTAAAAAAAGAAATTTTCGACTGAAAAATGAGATGTGAAAAAAGAAATTCATGAATCTAGAAATATCAAAATTATTAGAAAAAATTACTTTTCAGAATTGCAAAATTGATTTAGAAATTACTTTATTACTTTATTAAATACGACAAAATTACTTTAGAAATTTTTAAAAAATAATATTTTTTAAAATCAAAAATATTGAAAAATTGAATTAAAATTTAACATTTTGAAACAGAAAATTTTGGGTTCACATTTTTTAAATTTTCACATGCAGAAGTTCTAACGAAAAAAATTCAGGAAAAAAAACGAAAATATTGAAAAATTGAATTTAAATAAAAATTTTTAAACACTAAAAAGTGTTGATAGGTTTTTATAGACTTTCGAAAGTTGCAGAGTTTCAGAATTTCAAATTCAAATTTTAAAAAAACATTTTTGAGATGTGACATCATTGAGGCAAAACTAGCATTTTTAAGCTCAAAATTCTCGGATTATTGGAATTTTTTGGAAGATCGAGAAAAACTGACATTTAAAAGTTCGTAATTCTCGGATAATTGAAATTTTTATAAAATTCAAATTTGTTTCTTGAAAGTTTTGAAATTTTTTTAATCCAAAATGTTGTTTTTTCGTTATCAATTCAAGATTATTCAGTCTGAAAACTTTGAAAAATGAATTTCAAATTAACTACTGTCAAATTTGAAAATTTGGAAAATTTGAAGAAACTTTGAAAACCAATTTTTTTCTGTTTCTAGTTTTCATGAATCTTTTGTGAAGATAGAAAAGCTCATTAGAAAGTCTACACGAACTTTTTATAATTATAATAAGAGTTCGAAAATACACATAAAAAAGGACAGTAAAACCACAAATATGCAAATGGGAAACTACTGTAGAAACTGGAAATAAAAAACTATGGAAACAGAAAAATCTCTATTAGAAGGGCACCCCGATGAGCTCGAAATAAGCACATTGTTGAAATTCAAACGGATTGAATTTAGTGTTATTGGAATCCTCGTCAGAAGTTGACTCTCAAAATATGTTTCAAATCAGATGTTATGATCCATTTTAAGAATTCAGAAGTTATTCGTTTAGGTGCTAGGGCATGCCCTTCTAATACAGATTTTACGGTAATTATTTCATTAAATGAAAAGTCATAAAACTACTGAGCAATCTAATAGAAATTTCAATATACGATATTTCTGAAACTGAAAAAAAATTTTCGAAACTCAGTTTTTTGAATTAAAAACTGAGAGCTAAATGAGGTAGAAGCACTAAACCATTCATTTGATTTTTGTATTTTAAAACACTTGAAACAGAAAAAAGCTGCGATTCCTCAAACCCCTTACTTTCAGGTAATCCTAATCCTCGTCGATGCACTCCGCTACGATTTCCTCATTCCACACGAAAAAGAGCACCCGAAGAGCTCAGAGTCTCCCGAATGGTACTATCAGGGGCAGATGAAGGTAATACTGTTTCAGGTCTAAAATATAAAAATGTGAAAATGAGGAATGGTAGTCGGATGACGCCTGTATCCAGGGAAATTTCAAAAAATCAATAAAAAAAGTGAATTTCAGGAAATCGGAAAGCTCATAAAATCTGGAAAAGCTTCGATTGGAACGTTGCTAGCTGACCCACCAACAACGACTCTTCAGAGGTTGAAGGTAAGATTTTTGAAAAATTTTTTGAAAAAAAAAGTTTTTTGAATTGTTAAACATTTCAAATGAAACTTGAATGACCAGCTAGGATAAAGCTAATAACTTAATTTTGAAAATTTTTTTGAAATCTTAAAAAATTTTTCTTTTTCCAAATTTATACTTCAGGCCCTAACAACTGGAACTCTGCCCACTTTCATCGATGCTGGTGATAATTTCTCTCCAGATGCAGCTGTCAATGAGGATAGTTTCATTTACCAGGCGGCTCAACTTGGAAAGAATGTCACACTTTTAGGGGATGATACATGGTGAGATTACTGTTTCAGAATTAAAAAAAAATTCAATTTTACAGTTAGACAATGTGAAACTCATTGTTTTCAATAGTTCAAGAATATTTATGAAAATATAGAAATCGAAATTTCCATTTTACACAATTACAGTACTGTATTTTGTGTTTTAAAAAATATGCGACCAATCAGCAAAAATATTACTACAAAATTCTAATAGTCAAAATGAAACAGTAATTGTTTGAAAAAATGAATAGCGTTTTCAGTTTAAATAGGTCAACTTTGAGGGTCTGAAAAAGTGGCTTCCAGACATCCAACTTTCCTGAAATTTTGTGGATGTATAGAGCAACTCAAGAACTTTATTTTTGTAGTTTACAACTTTTTCATAGGACCACAATCCAGTTAGTTATCTGATTAAAGGATTTAGGAATTTAACATTATTTCTCTGTTCCACATGGGGTTTAAGATTGGGAAGATTGACATAGGGAACGATTTGAATGGTGTCTAAGGTGTACTTCATTATTTTATAGAAAATTTAAAAAATTACATATAATTTGAGAAGCATTGAAAAAAATTGATTAAAAATTGGGAAGCAAGTTGAAAAATATCAACTTCAGAAAAAAAAACGGTTTGTTATCTTCAAAATAAGCAGAAAATTACAGTAATGCCCAAAATGAATGCGCGCATTGCCGTTTTCAGTTGAAATAAGTCAACTTTAAGGGTCTGAAAATGTGCTTTCCAGATATCCGATTTTTTTCAAATTTTGTGGATGTATAAAGGAACTCAAGGACTCCATTTTTGCAGCTGACAACTTTTTCAAAGGACCACGATCCAGTTAGTTGGGCCAATTCGATTAAATTTCAATCATTTTCGAACCCTTTGGCTTCCACGCGACCTAACTAACTGGATTGTAGACCTACAAGAAAGGTGTCAACTACAAAAATAGAGTTCTTAAGTTGCTCTATAAATTTGCAAAATTTCAGAAATTTTGGATTTCTGGAAACCACTTTTTCAGATCCTTAAAATACAGGGTGGCTGAAAAGTATTGAGACACTTGTTTAGACTCAATTTCTTAAAAACAGAGAACCTGATGACTATGATTGTTAGTTTTTTCGAATAATCATTATTTTTCTAACTTACATTTGAAAGGAAAACTTTGAATACCATAGTTTTCCCTAGTTAGAACATCAAAAGTGATGTAGAAAAATGAGCGACTCGCCGCACCTTGTTTTTAGTTCTTCATGATGTAACAGCAGATTGAACAAAGGTTGAAAGCTCATGCTTTCAATATGGTCGGAAGAACTCTTCTAGATAATGCTCCTAAAATTTCATATACCTTGATAACCTCTATGTATAGATATGAGTGATTGCATGCAACCGACCAAATGTCTCAAGAATGGCTCAAGTTTTCAATGTTCCAGTTCAAACAGATAGAGTCAACTAAATGTTTTGAAACTTCTCAAATTATCATTTGTGGACCGTTGAACAATTTTACAGTAAAAATCTTTTAAGCGATCAGGGTTTTTATCAAGATATGCCCTTTCGAAAAAAGCTCATTTAGTACTGCGCGGCGAGGCAAAAGTTGAGTTTGCGGTAATGCTCCTCTAACCTATAAAATGCCTTTAAATTCAAAATAAAAGTGTTTAACACAACAATCGAGAGATGTACTATTCATTTCATATCTCTCAAGCGAAATTGGACTTGACCTTTTGACACAGTAAATGGTCAAAAATGACCAATTTTGTACTGAAAAAGTAGTCAAATTCAATCAAACTCTAATTGTGATCCTGTTACCAAAAGTAGATACACTCTAGTCATCAAAAATTCTTTACGAGTCTTCCAGTTACCCAAAAACATCGATACTTCTAGAAGGAACCGCCTTGCGCCATCATAGTGGCTCTTTGAAAGTAGTCTCAATACTTTTCAGCCACCCTGTATACTTGATTCAACTGAAAAGGGGGTTCTTTTTGGCCAGTACTGTATAACAATTACTGTTTCATTTTGACTATTTGAATATTGCCGTTTTAAAGTTTCTACTGACAAGAAAAATCCAAGTGAACTTTCAGCTATTTTCCAATTTTTCCAGGCTCTCCCTATTCCCCAACCAATTCACCAGATCCGCCGCCTACGACTCCTTCGACATCAACGATTTGAACAGTGTCGATGATAAAATTGCTCGTAAGAGCTTTATTTAATCCTTAAAAATCTAAAAGCTCCAAATTTTCAGCAAAACTCCATGAAGAGATGACGTCATCTGATTCCTCATCTATAATTATCGCTCATTTTTTGGGCGTGGATCACTGTGGACACAAGTTTGGACCGTCGCATCCGGTGATGGCGGATACGTTGAGAAAAGTGAGGTTTTGGAAACATTTCGAAAGTGCGACGTTTCGAAAGTGCGACGTTTCGAAAGTACGAGATTTCGAAAGCAAAAATTTCAAACCATTCTAGGAAGAAACACCTGAAATTTTTGCTTGCGAAACGTCACACTTTCGAAATTTCGCAGAACCCGAAAATTTTTTGGTACAATCCATTACAGCGAAGCGAGTTATGTAAAAGTTTAGATATTTCTGAAACTGGAATTTCTTTTCAAAACTTATTGTTAGTACGGTAAATATTCAAGAAATTATCAAAAAATACAGTATCCTGAAACAAAAATTATCAAAATTTCTTTCTAAAAACTCTAAAAACTAGGTGAAAATGCGATTTCATACTTTAGAAATGTCGCACTTTCGAAACGTCACACTTGCGAAATATCCCGGAGCCGTTTTTGATACAAAAAGTGACAGTAATCTTTCAAAATTGCGACATTTCAAAAGTGTGACGTTTCGAAAGTAATCATTTCATTTGTAATGGATATTACAGCAAAATGAGTTAAAAGAAAATTTAGATGCTTCTGAAACTGTGATTTTTTATTTCAACATTGAGTTCTCAGCATTATTTCGAAAAATCTTCAAAAAAATACAATATCCTGAACCTAAAACTCTCAAAATCGCTTTTTTCCAGATGGATCGAATCATCTCTCGAACCGTCGACTCCATGAGATCCTCGGATCTTCTTGTAGTAATCGGAGATCACGGAATGACATCAACCGGAGACCATGGAGGAGAATCTGACAACGAGATTCGTGCAGGAATCATGGTTCACTCGAAAAAACATCAAATTGAATTGCCCAATCGCCCCATTCATCAAATCGACATTGTGCCAACGATATCTCTTTTGATGGGTCTTCCGATTCCATTTTCGAATTTGGGAACGGTGATTCGAGAGATGTTTACGAGGGATTTATGGGAAATGGCAGTGGGAATGAATTATGAACAGGTTAAGAGGTGGGAATTATTTGGTTTTTCTTGAAAGTAGTAAGTGTTCAAAATAGACTGAAAAAATTAGGAATTTTGAAACGGAGAAAAAGTGGAAAACATTTGAAGAAATCCACCGAAATTGGGCTTCGCGACTCCTTGATGAAATTTTCGCTTTCGAAACGTCGCACTTTCGAACTGTCACGGAGCCAAATAACCAGATGGTTTTGAAATTACGGTTCTATTGACCAATTGAAAAATTTCGGAAATTGAAAAAAATTTGAAACCGAAAAAAAATTTTGTTTCGAAAGCAGACATTTTGAAGGTGCGACTTCTTGAAATATTTGCTTTCGAAACGTCACACTTTCGAAATGTCGCGAAGCCCAATTTCGGTGGGTTTATTCAAAATTTACTACGTTTTTTTTTTCTAAATTTTCAAAGTTTTCCACAATATTAAAGCCTTTACTTGCGAAATGTCGCACTTTCATAATGTCGCGGAGCCAAAAATTGAAATTAGAAAATTTTGAAATAAAGAAAAATACGAAAGAAATTGAAAAAATTCACAGAAAACCAGCTTATTTGAATCTGAAATTTCGGCTCCGCGACGTTTCGAAAGTGTGACGTTTCGAAAGCAAAACGTTGAACTCGTGAAAAATCGCACTTTCGAAATGTCACACTTGCGAAACGTCTCGGAGCCGAAAGTTCGATTTTAAAATCACTAAAAATCCTAAAAATTTATAGAGAAAAATTCGAAAATTTTAAAAATCCGCAGAAAGCGAGCTTGAAGCTGAAATTTCGATTCTAAAATCACTAAAAACTGCTAAAATTTTCGGTATTCTCGAAGCTGAATTCAATTTTTTTTGCTAATTTTCTGAATTATTATTAGGGAAAACTCAACATTTTGAATTTCCCCAAGTTCGCGAACTAGTTCGCAATGGAGCGCGATGAAACTTGGGAAAACTGAATAATAAATTGAATTATTTTTTCAGATTCGCCGAAACCTACGCAACCCAAAAAAACTTTGGCGAACTGCACACCTTCACCGCCCGCGACTCAAATACCATGGAAGATCAGATTGAGTACGTCTTCAGAATCTCAACTTCAAATTCTGAATGAATTATCTTTAAAATGTGCTAAAAGTTGTGTAGAAGGCCGTGTAATTTCTCTTCCATTTGGGATCACTTTGAGCGCTACAATTTTTTTTCAAGCTGTTTCACTTTGATATTCGTAATCTACACAACTTTTAGCACATTTTTAAGTTAATTCATTTTTGGGTCGGAATCCTCCTTTAATTTTAGAAAAAAATTTTCCAGCACAATGTCCCGAATCCAAACCTTGCTCCGTGTCGCTTGGACACAATTCGACGATTCTTATATCAATGTTGGCTTATTTTCTCTAGTGGAAGCCGTCATGTTCCTCATGACAAATGACTCAATTTCTATTGGATGGATTATTTGGAGAACTGGATGTGCTCTTCTTCAAGCTGCTCTTTTAACAGATAAAACCGATTCAGATGGAAGTGCGAGGACCCTACTTTTGATGGCTCTGGCCATCTCATTCCTCTCTTCAATCATTTCTTTGGCTCATAAGGCTTTAAGGATCTCCCTAGATTCTATGGTTACAGCCAGGGTGATAGGTAAGAATACTAGATTATCAGATTACAAAAAGCATTTCATCAGTGTCGAAAAGAAGAAAGTACATGGAGTTTAGCAGAGGGGGATAAAATATGTATACAGTTAGAAGAGGAGTTCATCCAAAGTGCTTCAACACTTCCTGAAGACGTCGTCGCGCGTCGAGAACTCGTTTCTCTTGGTTTCCGATCTCTTCGGCTAGTGAGGCGTAGATGACGCGCTGGAATTTTATGATGAGCAATGAGAGCAATAGAATTTGATTATCGGCTCTGAGAGGCAAAAATGCACAATTTTTCGTATGAAAAAGCTCTAAATTACGGAAAAAATGACAAAATTTATTAGTTCTTTTTTATGCGAAAAGAAATGATTTTTTGGCTGTCAGATGTCCCGAAGCCAAATTTTCGGCACTAGAATTCAAAAATCGGCTCCGGGACAATTTTCAGCCAAAAATTCATTATTTTTGGTCTAAAATCCTCAAAATTACTGCAAAAATATCATTTTCCAGTCATTTCGAGCTTTTTTTAATGAAAAATAGTGAATTTTTGTCTTCCGAAACCGATTTTTCGTCACTAGAATTTGAAAAACGGCTCCGGAACGATTTGCGGTCAAAAATGGACCATTTTTTTGTGTAAAAAGCCTCAAAATTACTGCAAAATTGTCATTTTTGCAGTCATTCTGAGCTTTTAGTGAATTTTTGGCTGTCAGATGTCCCGGATCCAAATTTTCGACACTAGAATTTTAAAAACGGCTCCGGGACAATTCGCAGTCAAACATTCATTCTTTTCATTATATTTGGCATAAAAAAGCTGAAAATTACTGCAAAAAGAGCAATAATTGACATTCTAAAGCTTTTTCAATGAAAAATAGTGATTTTTTAGCGGTAAGATGTCGCGTAACCAACTTTCGGCATTAGAATTCAAAAATCGGTTCCGGGACAATTCGCAGCCAAAAATTCACTATTTTTCGGCGAAAAACTTTAAATTACTGCAAAAATAAAGTTTTTTGAGTTTTTTTATACAAAAAATATTGATTTTTTGGCTGCGAAATGTCCCGGAGCCAAATTTTCGACACTAGAAATCAAAAATCGACGCCGGGACAATTCGCAGCCAAAAATTCGTTATTTTTGGCATGAAAAAGCTAAAAAAATTTCTGGCTCACCTCACAAAGCGGTTGGTCGTGTTGAGCCAACGCCATGAAATTGGCATCCAACTTGTCCTTATTGGCCGTTTGTCCGAATGTTCCATTCGTCATGAATCCATTGTTAATCTGTTGGATTACTGTAGTCGCCGTCTCTTCTGGAGTGAACGCCGAGACGCCGGGCTTGATTAGAGGGATCTCTTTGATCGAATCGTACGAGTATTCGGCTTTTTCAACGTCGGCGATCTGAGAAAATTGGCGAATTTTTTAATGAGCAATTTTTTCCCTAAAATAATGAAATTTTTCAATCGAAATTTATATAAAAATGTAGAGCTCGATGAGATCTACAAAATGAGATACAAAATTGGTCTGAAACGACTCAAAATGCTCTAAAATTGACATGGAATGGCTCGAAACGCTCCAAAATCGGTATGAGCGTTTTGAGCCATTCCAAATGAATTTAGGGGCGTTTTTAGCCGGTTTAGGCCAATTTAGGTGCATTTTGAGCCATTTTGGAGTACTTTGGGCCAATTCAGAGCAATTTCGGAGCATTTTAAGCCGCTTTCTACTAATTTCGGGGCATTTTCAGCCGGTTCAGACCAATTTTGTATATCATTTTGTAGATCTCATCGAGTTCTACATTCTCATATAGATTTCAATTGAAAAATTTCAATTTCAATAGGAGAAAATCGAAGTTAAAAAACTCACTCTATCCGGTTTCTCGTGTGGAATCGACACTTTCAAACCGCTCAAACTCTTCGCCCACATCGCCTGAAAAGGCCGCATTTCGGTTTTTCGACGAGATTTTCGCTTCAGCAACTCGTCGTTTTGTACCTAAAATTAGATATATTGAATTTTTAAATTTTTAGCTCGAAAATAGCTCACTCTCGATTCGGACTGCGCCGTTGTGACTTCTGAAACGTGTTGTGAGAAAGTCGTTGGACACTTTCTGACGACCAAATCCCAATTTCCATCGAATCCAGTTTTGATGTCTTTTTCGACGGGACGAGCCTTCACCGGACGTCCCGGACGACGTTGGCGGAATAGAGCGTCGGCTTTTGCCATTTTTTGAGGGAGAGGGGCTGGAAATTGTGAAAATGCAGTGAAAATTATGAAAAAATGAGTGGAAATTATGAAACAATTGGTGAAAATTATGAAAAATTGATAGCCAAGTAACAAAGAAATTGCTTTAAAAGTGTAGAAAAAAGAGAATTTGGAACTCGAAAACTCACCAAACAAAATTTCAGAAAATCAAACTTTAATTATAAAAATCCGACCTAAACCACTCAATAACTCTAAATTAGCTAAAAAATTATCATTTTTTTTTCTCCAAAAATCTAAAATTCTACCCTTAAACCTTGAGAAATCAATAAAATGGAACGCACTGCTTTTAATTGGACGCGGAGGGTGTGCGCGGAGTTGAACGCTGTCAAGTGCGATGGGGCGTACTTGCATTACTAGTGTTCAGAAGGCTACTGAAGAATGATTTTGGGAAGGATATAATACAAAACGAATTACATGATTGACTAAAAAAATTTTCAGAGAATTTTGAAAATCGTTGAAACCGAAAAAAATTTTAAAATGTTTTTTCAGGACCAATTTTCGTGCTGATCCACTCAATATGCTTATTCTCCAACAGTTTTGTGGTCTACGAAGCTCAAATAATTCGATATTTTCTCCAATCCCTGGTTTTCTTAGTGTTCCTAGAAAAATTAAGGTTTCAGCATATTTCTAAAAAAATGTTACAAAGTTTCTCAAATTTAGGTCATGTCAAACTCCCCGAAAACCCTATCGCTTCAATTTAATCTGGAAATTTTTAAATCAAGAAAATTTGTTAATTTTCGGAGCGATTATGTTGATTTTGAGGAGTGAACCGATTTTTCACAAGTGTCGAGAGGAAGAAATCGGATGCGAGATGTATTATCCAGCGAGACAAGCAGGAAGTTTGAGCAGTAAGTGGAAAAATAGCGAAAAAATCGAGCAAAAATTCGCAAAAAATGTGAAAAAATTCGCGAAAAATAAACAAAAATACCGTATCCCAAAGACGCACACTCCCTTTTTACCTTTGGAGTCTCGCCACGAAAGTCTGATTTTCGGGATACTGTAAGCGTGGTGAGACCAAAAAGTCAATTAAATGTGTGCGCCTTGAATGTAGATTTACGAGGCGTGAAATTTTCTTCAATTTTTTTTTGGATTTTTCCATGAAAAATCGCATAAAAATCGATGAAAATCTAATTTTTTTCAGGAGATGCTCAAGTCGTACGCCTTATCTTCGCTCTCGTCGCCCTCGCCGCTGCCAATTTTTCAGTTTTCAGGTTTTATGGGCAGAAAAATAAATCAGGTTTTGAAAAATCCATGTCTAAAAATTCAGGATTTCTTCCAGAATCCATCAGAATCCTCTCTGCAATATCATGGCTTCTAATCGCCGTCGTAATGCTTCATTCGGTGTTCACTTCCCTGGCAAACGATTCGAATCGAGCGAATTTCACGGCTCAATTGCTCCTGGCGGCTTCTGGGATTTGTGCGATTGTTGCGTGGAGGGAAAAGTAAAAATTTGGAGAAATTTGGGCACAAAAAAAACCTGAAAATTGTTGCAGAAATCCCGAAATTTGTGCTCATTTCCTTCTGATGCCAATCTACTTGCTTTTCGGTGACGGTCTACAACCTGCGCTTATCACTTTTATTGCGTTATCTGTGATGATTTCAAAGTTTGTGCCTAAAAGTGCGATTTGTAATCGGAAAATTGATTTATAATTCTTTGATTTCCCAGATTCCCTTCCATCTGTGATCGCTCTGCTAATCCCATTCGGATTCTATCATCTCGGTCATTCCCCAGTGATTTCTTCGATTCCATGGCACGCCGCTTTCGTCGGGATTCCCGGAGGAGCCGCGCTTCGAATTCTACCGGCTCTTTTCGTCCTTTTGCATCTCAATTTCTCAGCGATCTCTTCGATTTTTGTGATTTCTGAAGTGTCCGAGACACTCATTCTGATGACAATTCGAGCGACATTCAGTTGTTTGGCCGCCTCGATTCATCGACGTCATCTGATGGTGTGGAAAATTTTCGCGCCAAAGTTCATTTTCGAATGCATTCTCACTATTGCTTTCGTTTTATCAGCGAATTTGATGTCGATTTATGGGAGATTCATGAGGAACAAACGGGAGAAAATTCAATAATTTCGCGTTTTTAAAAATCTTTTTTTAGTGCTTTAAATAAATAAATTCAATTTCTTTGTTTGAAAATTCAATTTTTTTTAAAATTTAATAAAATGGTTCGTTTTAATTTTAATTTTTTAAAAAATTCAATTTTTAGTCTTAAAATTTAATTTTTTGTCTTGAAATTCAATTTTTTGTTTGAAAATTCAATTTTTTGTTTGAAAATTCAATTTTTCGATTGGAAATTCAAATTTTTGCTAGAAAATTGAATTTTTAGGTTGAAAAATTAATTTTTCGTTTTAAATTCAATTTTTTTTGTTTTAAATTCAAATTGTTTTGTTTGAAAATTCAATTTTTTTTGTTTTAAATTCGAATTTTTTGTCTCAAAATTCAATTTTTTGCTTTAATTCAGTTAAATTTTTCTTTAAAAAATCAATTTTTGTTTGAAAATTCTATTTTTTGTTTCGAAAAAAATGAAAAAGTTCAATGTCGTACACTTTGATGTTTTGTACGCAAACACCGCGCTGTTAACCGTACTCTCACCATTTTTTTCACATTTCTTTCGCAATTTTTCCAGTTCAATTTCAGAGATAAAAATCTGAAAAGTTCGCCATCGTATCTATCTAGTAATATATAGAATTCACAAAACGATCACATGATCGGAGAGAAAGACGGCAAATGTGCGCCCTCTCCCTCTCTGTCCATCGCTATACACATTTTCTGTTTTCTCTCAATTTTCAACACTATTTTCTCTCAAATTTTCCTTCTTCCATCCCTGCTTCCCCATTTCTCTCACAGTGGTGACTGAGACCCCTAGTTTTTCAGTGTCTGTTTTCCTTTGGATTTTTGTTGTCTTGTTCGTTTTTTTCAGTGCGCCAAAAAATAAAAAATCGATATTATATATTTTTTTAATTTTAGAAATTCAGAGAAAAAGTATGAATTCCGATGACGAGATACAGATAGACGATAGTGAATCAGATCAAGAAGATTTGGATGAAGAGGTAATTTTTAAAAAATAAATTTTTTTCTCGTCGCGTGGTGACCTTTAATCAAAGCTTTGCCACGTGGAAAGTACGTATAAAAAGAGCTAAAATCTTGGAAAAGAGCAAAAAATCGAGCATTCTTGAGCCATGACCGATACTAGCAAGTTTTCGGCAATGTCGATTTCGGTAAGGAATCAAAGTTCAAAAAGCAATGAGCTCGAAAAAATCAGAAAAACAAGAGCTGATTTCAGTGTCTCTCCGATGATGACGGAATCGCGTTGGAAAGTCACGAGCAGAACTGTTCGGAGTATCGAGAAAATGCGGTGCCGGATAATGAGGTTTGTCGCGAAATGAGCTTCCAGACAGGGTTGGGCGGGAAAAAATGTTTTTTCATCAATTGTGAATAACTTTTTTCAAGGGGGTCTGGTAAAAATACGATCAACAGAAAAATGTTCCTTCTTAAAAAAGCTATCGATTGATAGAAACATCGTCGAATTTCATCAAAAAACAACAGAGTTACGCCTTGACGAAAATTTGCTCATTTTTAGTTCAATTTTACAATTTTTGGCTCAGAATCCTTCAGAACTTGTTGAAATTAATTTTGAGCATTTTTGACTGCTTTTCGGACAGAATGAGTCATTTTTGGCTCAAAAACCACCGAAATCCTTCAGAATCCCCTCGAAGGCCTCGGAGCCAATTTCGGTAATTTGTGTTCGAAATTGACTAATTTCCGCTCAGAAATGATAATTTTTTACCAAAAATTGCATATTTTGGCTCTGATTTTTTCAGAAACTGCCAAAATTTTGCTGAATTTTTTCATTTTTTTCTTGGCCGATTCTGGTATATTCAGAGCCATAAAAATGCAAATTTGGATGAAAAATGATCATTTCTGAGCCAAAACTGGTCAATTTCGAGCTCAAATGACCAAAATCAGCTCCAAGGCCTTCAAAAGGATTCTGAAGGATTTCGGCGGTTTCTAGATCAGAAAACTGTATTTTTCGAGCCAAAAATGACTCATTTTGGGCGAAAAACAATAAAAAAAGCTCAAAATTAGTTTTTACAAGTTTTGAAGGATCCTGAGCCGAAAAATGGGAAAATTGAACTGAATATGAGCAAATTTTCGGCAAAGCCTAACTCTGTGAACGTTTTATGAAATTTGACGATTTTGTTACCAATCGATAGCATTTTTAAAAGGGAACATTTTTACTGTTGACCGTATTTCTACCCGATTCCCCTGAAAAAAGTTATTCGAATTGCCGAAATTTGTTAAAAAATCGCAATGTGTTTCAGGTTTTAAACCACGACTCTCTGGAAGCGGAAATGAAGAAGACGATAGCCGATGTGCAAGCGGTGCTTCAGACGAAAACGGGAATGTGCCGAATCTTGCTTCACAAATACAAATGGAACAAAGAATCGCTGCTCGAACGATTCTACGAGCATCCCGACACGACGGCCTTCCTCATCGACGCCCAAGTAATTCCGCGTCGGACCGAAACGTTGCCGTCGGCGGATTCCGAGTGTGACATTTGTTGTACGATTGGAGCACTATCTGGGCTCGCGTGCAATCATCGCGCGTGTACCGCTTGCTGGAGATCGTATTTGACGAATAAGATTGTCGATGCTGGGCAGAGTGAGATTGAGTGTATGGCTGCGAATTGCAAACTGTTGATTGAGGATGAGAAGGTTACTTAATTTTTCAGACATTGCGAACGGCGATTTTCTCCTATAGAAATTGAGATTTTTCAATCGAAACTTTGAAAAAAACCGTCAAATTTCATCGAAAATTGACAGAGTTACGGCGAAATTACCGAAATTGCTGAAAATTTGCTTATTTACAGCATTTTTTGACTTAGAAACCTTACAATTAATATTGAGCATTTTTGGATGTTTTTCGACCGAAATAAGTCATTTTTGGCTCTAAAATTGCGGTTTTTTTTATCTTGCCGGTCATTTGAGCTCACAATTTACTAGTTTTGGCTCAGAAATGATCATTTTTTATCCGAAATCGCATTTTAGTGGCTTTAAATTTTTCAGAATCTGCGACATTATCTGTCAAAAAATTACAGATTTTTTCAGAGCTCCAATTTTCATATTATGATAAATTCGGAACAAGAAAGTGCAGTTTCGGATAGAAAATTATAATTTCTGAGCCAAAAATGACCAAAATTAGCTCCGAGGCCTTCGAAAGGATTTCTTTGTTGACCTTATTTATAGAAAAATGTAGAACTCGATGAGATCTACAAAATTTTATACAAAAATGCTATATTTATCCGCTAAATTTTGTATTAGTTGCTGTTAAACAACCTGTTTTTTTCTGGAAGCAACATGAAATTGAGCCGATAAATCTAGCCTTTCTGTATTTCATTTTGTAGAGCCCATCGAGACCTACATTTTTATATAAGTTTCGAATGAAAAATCTCAATTTTTATGGGAGAAAATCGACGGCCCAGTTTGCCATATCTCTTATTTTTCCCTTTCATTATAAATCTAAACTCAAAATTCTCCAGGTGATGTTCTACATAAACGATCCAATCGTCATCGCCTCCTACCGTCGCTTGATAGTCGCCAGCTATGTGGAAACCAACCGGTTGCTCAAATGGTGTCCCGGTGTTGATTGTGGAAAGGCTGTCAGGGTGAGAATCGTTTTTCCAGAAAAATTCAAAATATCACAATGGAAACGCTCAAAAATTCCTTTTTTGACCCAAAAAACACTGTCAAAGTTGCAGAAAAGTCAAAACAACCCCATTTTTCGAACATTTTAATGAGGTCCCCCTATGAATATATCAAAAAATTGGTCTGAAAATTTTTTTTCAATTGTTTAAAACATGAAGTACTAGACTACTAGACTAGACTTAAATAAGCTATTCTCAGAATATTAGGCGAATTTCAAAAGATCAAAACTTTTCGAAAACAATTTCAATCGCCTAATATTTTGAGAATAGCTTATTTAAGTCCAGTGCGATGTTCCAATCAATTTTAGAAAAAATTGCTCGGCCAAATTTTGATTTTTCATATGGGAGGACCCCATGAAAACCAAAATGGGTGTATGTTGGCGTTTTTTCGGCCAGAGAAGCATTTTTGAGCCGCTGTCATTGTGATATTCAAAATCAGCATGCTTTTTTTCATCTAATGAACTCATCTTGAAAATATCCGTTTAGGTGAGCCACTGCGAACCCCGCCTCGTCGTATGCTCTTGCGGATCTCGCTTCTGCTTCTCTTGTGGAAACGATTGGCACGAGCCGGTCAACTGTCGGCTGCTCAAATTATGGATGAAGAAATGCAGTGACGATTCGGAAACATCGAATTGGATCAATGCGAACACGAAAGAGTGTCCGAAATGTATGATTACGATCGAGAAAGACGGCGGATGCAATCATATGACATGCAAGAACACGACGTGTCGCTTTGAGTTCTGCTGGATGTGTCTGGGACCGTGGGAACCACATGGATCCTCTTGGTATAATTGTAATAGGTATTTTGAGTCGAAAATACCAAAAAATCCAAATTTTCTATTGTAGATTCGATGATTCCGTGGCCAAACACGCCCGGGACGCGCAAGAAGTGTCTCGAGCCAACCTCCAGCGATACTTGTTCTACTACAATCGTTATATGGGTCATCAGCAGAGTTTGAGATTGGAAGGAAAGGTACTTTGACACAGAATTGGCAAATCCCCCGGGTCGGGTCAATGGATAGGAAAAAAGGGAAAATTTTCGCTGTTAAATGACACAAAATACTCAAAAAAATATGACTCATTCAGGACAAACCACCGGAAAAATAAATTTTATGTGTTAAAAAGTTTTTTTTTTTAATGTTGACTTCAGAAACCCGGGGCGGGCCGACAGGATTTCTAATTTCGGCCCGGCCTGGCCCGTAGCATGTCTCCTTTGACCTTTTTTATCACCTGAACTCAAAACCTATTCTTCTTCAGCTCTACGCCACCGTAAAATCAAAAATGGAACAAATGCAAACTCTGTCAATGTCATGGATCGAAGTGCAATTTCTTCGAAAAGCGGTCGATGTGCTCTCAGAGTGCCGCCGTACGCTTATGTTCACCTACGCCTTCGCTTTCTATTTGAAACGAGATAACAACGCGATCATTTTTGAAACGAATCAGAAGGATCTCGAAATGGAAACGGAACAGTTGTCCGGATTTTTGGAACGGGATTTGGATAATGAGAATTTGGTGACGTTGAAGCAGAAGGTGAGGAATTTGGGAGTAAAAATCCAGTAGATTTTGGTTTTCGCGACATTTCGAAAGCAAATAAGAAAAGCGCTATTTAAAGAAGGATTACAGTCTTTTTTTGTCAAATGATAGTCCCCATAATAGAATTTACGAAAATACCTATGCTTTTTGCACAAAAATCTTTTCGAAAAATCGATTTTCATTTTCAAAAAATGTAGAATTTTTGCTAACTCGAGTGCACCTAAATTCGCTGCTAAAAACGCATTTCGAAGCGAGAAAATCCTGCATTATTTGTAATAGGTTAGAGAAAACGTAATTTCGCGATTTGAAAACGTAATTTCGCGATTTGCGATTTTTTCGAGTTTTACCGATTTTTATGAAAAAATAGTGTTATTTTCGAAAATACTGTATCTGGGATTATCATTTGAGTAGAAATTTTAAAAAAGACGGTAATCCATCTTGAAGTAAATACAGTATTTTCCTCATTTCCAGGTGCAAGATAAATACCGTTACGTCGAGCATCGTCGCAAAATTCTGCTCGATCACTGCGCCGAAGGAGCCGAGCAAGATATCTGGAGCTTCAACGAATAGATTTTCCATTTCTCCTTCTTCAAAATCCCTTCTTCTTTTCATCATTTTATCCATTTTTTTGTGCTCAAAATCGATAATCACCGTCGCATCGCTTCTTTTCCCATCCCAATCCCGATCGTCATTTTTTGCCCTCCCATCCCGATTGACTCTTTCTTTTTTTGTTTTGTTTTGTAGATTTTCTTTTTTTTTTGGTTTTTTTCAATTTTTGACCAGTTTAACTGTCTCTCCACAAACTCGAATCTTCTTGTGTTCCTTTTTCTCTGTATTTGTCATTTCTCATATTATTTTTTCTAGAGGAATCGCACGGCTTTTTTGGTTTTCATTGCGAAGAACATTTATGTGTATTTTTTGTCTAGAAAAGTGTTATTTATAATGATTTTTTTTGATGATGATGTGCTTCGATTCGCCAATTCAACACAGCGCCAGACGCGTTCATTTCTTTTCTTCTTGTCCCTTTTTCGTTTCGTGTCTTTTCCAGCCTTATTTGCTCGATTCTTGTGTTTTTTCTTCATTTCCCTCACACACCTCTTCATGTTAGAATTACGGATTCAAACAAAAAACAATTTCCTGTTCTTTGAGTATGAAACTTTTTGACTAACAGAGATGGATTCTGGAATGGGGTAATTTCAGGATTCTTCAGGATTTCTAGATTGCTTTTTTCGGTTCTGCGAGAAAAAATGTAACAAAAATGTGGATCAATTCGAACAGGGAACACTAAATGATTTTTTTCTGAAATTTTTATATAGTTTTGGAAACGGAAAATATTTTTTGAAAAATGGTTCAGGAAAATAAAAGTTTTACTGAAGAATTTATAATTGATTGATTTGTTTAAAAATTTGTGCTTCCATTTTTTTTCAGTTTCAGGAAAATATTGATTTAAAAATTGAAAAAGAGGAAACAATCACTCTGTGTCAGCGAAAATTACATTTATTTTTCGGTTTTACAGTTTCTTCAAACTTTTCTGAAATTTACAGTAGAAGTTTCGCAATCCGTATTAAATTCGCGTCTGAATTCTGAAGAATAACTTTCTGAAGAATAAATTCGAATATAACACTGCAAAATTTCTTGAAAAAATCATGAAATATTGTTAAAATTTGACCAAGATGGAATAACTTGAATTTTTTGTTCTGAAAATTTCGAGATTCCAAAATTTTCAAATTACTGTAGCTTTGTCAGTTTCGCTTCGTTTGAGATCGTTTTCAGCTTAAAATGATTGTAAAATGTTGAATTTTGAGACAAAGTAAGTTTCAATATGAAGCAACTCCAGAAATCTAGAATTTTCTAACTTTCCAAAAAAAAAAAATCAGCTGTTTCCTGGCTTAAAACAATATCATGTAAACAATATCATTCTAAACAGCATCAAAAGTTTTTTATGTCTTTGAAACGGCATTTTTCAGATATGTGCGTTTCTCGAGATAATCAAAATTTCAAAAAATTTCAACAAAGTTATATATTCACCGTTTCAAATCGTCATAACTTCCTTCAAAGCTGATCACTTTTGATGATTCGAACAACGAAATTACCGTGATTTATTGAGTTTTCAAAAATTTAAACATCTCTGTTTCAGAGTCACAAAAAATCTCTTCCAAAATTTGTAGAGTACTGATGTATGAGCAATCTGAGTCTGAAACAAGAAATTAGGCCATATGGATATGGTTTTCAGGTGAAGTTTTGGCCCTCGAAGTTTCTTCTTCTATTTTTAAGGTTTATTGCAGATTTGGGGACTCAAAACTCAAGTTTTATTGCAAATTTAAGATTTTCAGGATTGGAATCAAAGAATTACTGTTTCACCAAATCAACAACTGCAAAATCTATATTCACCTCTATTAGTGTTTATTGGATTCAAGTACCGTAAAATCCGTGTTAGAAGGACACCACAATGAGCTCAAAATAAGCACATTGTTGAAATTCAATCGGATTGAAATTAGTTTTATTAGAATCCTCGTCAAAAGTTGACTCACAAAAATGTTTCAAATCAGATGTTATTATCCATTTTGAGAATTCAGAAGTACCTTTTTAGGGACTGGGAAAATAGAGAAGCATGAGATTCTAATAAAGATTTTACGGTATTTTGGGTTCTCAAGAAAAACCACTTTTTCTAAATTTTCAACAAAATTAAAGATTTACAGTTTCACACCGTCAAAACTTCCTTCAAAATTCATCAATTTTTATGAGTCAAAAAACGAAATGAACGTATTTTATTGAGTTTTCAGAAAATTAAAAAATGTTTGTTTCAGATTCTTAATTATGCTCAAGAAAGATTCTTAAGATTGTGAGTCTGATCTGGATGTGGCTTTGAGTATAGGACATTAAAGTTCCCCCTATTTCAGCGTTGGTTGAATCTTTGATGGCTCAAATCTAAAGTTTTATTGCAAATTTTAGATTTTAAGGATTACAATCAAAGTTGTTAAAATTACGGTTTTATCAAATCAACATCTCCAAATTATTTTTTATCTAAAACCAAGTAATTTACTCTTTCACCCCTTTTTTCAACTTTTTAAAACATTTGCAACAAATTTGGATGTTTCATGTTTGACAAATCGGCGCGGCGCCTAATCAGTGATTATTTGGAGAGAGTCAATTTTTCGTTATCAAAAAAGAATTGTAAATTGAGAGAAGAGAGAGGAGCACGGGAAAAGAGTTGCCATTCTCTTTCTCAAATAATCACCCAAATACTGATAGAAGGTTTTGTTATCACCACTACCAAATGGACAGTTTCGATCTTTTCTACTAAATTTCTCCTAATTTGTCTTTCCAAATTGATTTTGTTCTTCGATTTTTTGGAATTTACAAAAAAATTTGAGACTGGAATTTCGATATTACCTGATTTTGCAGAAACATCAAAGATTTTTGAAGTCTGAAAATTTTGAACTGAAACTGAAACAGTAAAAATTTTATGAGGAAGTGCAATTTTCTAGAAATTAAAGTTACAGACTACGGTAATTACGGTAACTTACGGTAATTTTTTGAAACCTATTTAGTTTTGTAATTTTGCGTTTTATGGATAATATATATTATATATCAAAAATCTAGTTCAATCCAGAAAAATTTTAATTAAAAATGAAACAGTAAATTTTTGAAATTCAGGTTTCGGGAGCATCAAAATGGCTCCGACATTTCGGAGGTGTGACGTTTCGCAAGTGCGACGTTTCGAAAGTGTGACTTTTCGGAAATGCGACGGTTCGAAAGCAAAAATGCTCCAAAATTTTGAGCCTCTCTCATTATTTTCGTTTTTATCTGTTGTAAACCTTCTCGTTTTTTGTACTTTCGTCACGCTTGCGAAACGTCGCACTTTCGAAACGTCACAATTTCGAAACGTCGCACTTTCGAAATGTCACACTTTCGAAATGTCGCGGAAACATTAAAATTCCTAAAGGAACATGGAAATCCTCGTAACAAAAACATTAAATCTCTTATGCGCCTTTAAACTTGTCAGGTTACTGTAGGTTTCCCAATTCAGGTTACTGTAGCCTCAGGTTACAGGAGTTTCCCCAATTCACGGCACCCTGATCGACGAATGAGTCAACGCGGTAGTTGACGCCCGATTTGTAGCTTTTCCTTGCGCATAAAATATTTTTTTTTGTAAACTACAGTATGCCCAGAAAAATTTACAACGGGGTTTCGGCGTTTTTAAGGATAACAGCTGTTTAGAAACACTTTTCAAAAAACGATTTCCCAACTTTTTTAAGTTGAAAAAATATCTATTCAAAAAGTATAAAATCATACATTTTCGTTCAGAGTTAGAGGAGTTATAAGCGTTTAAAATTTTTATAAAAGATGGTCGATTTCTATCTGAATATCTGACGAAATCTGAAGTTTTTATACTTTTTGGATGTGAAATTTTTCTGCAAACATTTGCTATGCACTTTTGACCGTGAAAAACTGGCCAAAATGGTGGGCGACAAAGTTGAAGTTTTCACCCAAAATTTTACGCAAAAATGCACAGATTTTTTGCAGTAGTGATTGCGGACCTACAGTGGCGCGAATTCAAACCGATTCGAGCGCCAGGGTGCCGTGCGATTGAAAAAAACAAAATTTTTCAGTTTCAATGAAAATTTAAAAATAACAATTTATGCAGTTTATAATTTTGGTGATTCAATAAAACATGATTGTTAAGCAAAAAATAATTTGTAAACCGATTTTTCGGTGAAAATGTTTTTCTAGTAGGCTACAAACTACACAAAAATTGATTTAGAATCTGAAAATTTGTTTTTTTCTTGAAAAAAATCCTATTTTTCAAATTTTGGATTCCCTTGTTATTTCGATTTTTAAACAAAATGGGTCTTTAATTTCCGGCCTACTGTAGACTACTGTAGATTCGGATTACTGTACTTCCTCTTATTCTGCAAACACGCTCCATTGCACTTCCAAATTCTGATTACTGTACTTTTTCCAGAAGAATGACATCTTCTCTCTACACGGGTGGTCAGGCCCTGTTCATTTGTCTCGCCTTCATCGGCTTGGATCTTCTGGTCAACGTTTTTGGTCTCGCCTGGAATGGAAAGGTTTGGCGGGAATTCAAAAAAAAATTTGAAAAAATCAAAATTTCAGTACTTCACCTTCTCCAACATTGCTCACTGGTTCGATTTGGCCAATTATAGTTTTTTGAAGAATCCCGTGGATTTTTTGGCCGTCGCTTTGATTCGTGACAGTATCCTTTTGGGTGGTGCGGTTTCTGCATGGGCTTCACCATCAGGATTTTCGGTTGTTGCTGAAAATGTCAAGTAAGGATTCGAATTTTAAGAATTATGGGTCAAAGTACAGTAACCGTTTAGGAACGTAGTCTTCGCCACAATGCTTCTCATCGTCGCGTTTGCTCCGTCGAAGCTTCTCGCCTTCTACGAAGACGATAATATCAAATTGGCAGTTGGAGATTGGATTCTTATGATTTGGTGTATCTTTGCTTCACTTCTTCTTCAAGGAATCTGGACTTCTGTTCTCACTCACGTCACCGAGGTTGCCGCAGGCACCGGGGACTCTTTGCTCTTCGGAGACGCTGAGCATGAGGAGAGATTGAGACAAGAAGAGGCTGAAAAAGCAGCAGAGCAAAGAGAAACCTTCCAATTGTTGTACCGCCTTTTGGGTTACATGGGAAGACAGTGGAAGTACTACGGAATGGCCTTCTTCTTCCTCTTCTGCTATTCGCTTAGTGAGTTGTCAAAAAAGAAACAAAAAGAGTTAGTAGCCATCATACTTTTCTGTCATCATGAGAAGTAATCAAGAGTAGCAAATAAACCTAAATCATGTGGCGAGGGGGGTTGAACTCGAGTGCAGCCTGCTGGCGGCCGCGTGCGCTAACCACTGCGCTACGAGTGTAACAGCCGAAGGAGGCGAGGGAGGGCGTATATGAAAGAGGGGAGAAAGGGGAAGCGCGAGGGTTGAGAAGAGAAGGGGAGGAGAGAAGGGAAAGAGAAGTGTGTGTGTAATAGTGTCTAAATTTTGGGATTTTTTGTATTTTTCTATATCTAAATATTTTAGGTCGTGTATTCATCCCCTACTACACCGGAGAAGTCGTTACTGCAGTTTTCGGAGAGAAGGCTTCTTATGAACGTCTTCATAGGACAGTTTTGATTATGGGACTTTTGTCATTGGCATCGTAAGATTTTTTTATTTCGAGAACTGGGAGTCTGAAAATTAGTTCATTTTGGAGCTAAAAATGTCAAAAAGTCCATAAGATTTCACTAGAGCGCTTTTACCCTACCAAAAAATTCAAATTTTTAAAAAAATTCAAAAAAATTTTTTTTTCAGAACCGTCTTCGGAGGCCTTCGCGGTGGATCCTTCACCTATGCACATGCCACTATTGATCGTCAAATTCGAAACGATTTATTCCGTTCTGTCGTGAAACAGGAAATCGGATTCTTCGATATGAATAAGACAGGTGAGCCAAAAATCTAAAGATTTGGAGCATTCGAATTCGGGCAATCCATTCAAATGTGAATAACTTTTTTCAGAGGGGTTGACTAAAAATACGGTCAACAGAAAAAATGTTCCTTGTTAAAAAAGCTATTGATTGGTCTAAAGATCGTTAATTTTTGTCAAAAATTAACAAAGTTACGTCTCAAAATGTCTGAAAATTGTCGATTTTTGATGTTTTGGCAGTTTTTTGTCGTAACTCTGTTAATTTTATATGAAATTTGCTTATTGTTTTACCATTCGATAGATTAAAAAAAAAAACATTTTACTTGTTGACCGTATTTTTACTAGGTCCTCCTGAAAAGAGTTATTCACATTTGAATGAGTTGCCGAAATCGGCTACCCTGCTTCCCTCTGTGGTTTTCCACGAGGAGTACACGAGAAACTGTAGAAATACTGTCAACAGTAAAAATGTTTCTTATTAAAAAAGCTATTGACTGGTCTAAAGATCGTTTCGTTGATTTTTGTGAAAAATTAACAGAGTTAAGTCTAAAATTGTCGGGAAGTTGCCAATTTTCAATATGTTGGCAGTTTCAAGCGAAAAACATTGTAACTCTGTTAATTGTTTTTAAAATTTGACGATTTTTTGGCCAATCGATAGCTTTTTTAACAAGGAACGTTGTTTGTGTTGACCGTATTTTTACCAGGTCCCCCAGAAAAAAGTTATTCACATTTCAATGAGTTTGAAATCAATTTTCAGGAGAAATTTGCTCTCGACTCTCGGCTGATTGTCAAACAATGTCCAACACTTTGTCGCTGTACATGAATGTGCTTACGAGGTAATAAGTGAAATAAAATTACAGTTTCAGAAAATTTCTATATTATGGAATTTCTGAAACAGATAATTATTCGTTTACAAAGAATAAAAACTTTTCACTGTTTCAAAAACATCTAATTTCAAAATCAGTATAACTTTTTTCCAATAATCCGTCCTCTAATCTCTTCAATTCCAGAAATCTCACAATGCTCTTCGGATCGCTTATCTTCATGTTCACATTATCCTGGAAATTATCCATGATTACTCTCATTAATATTCCAATTATCTTCTTGGTCAACAAGATTTTCGGAGTTTGGTATGATGTGAGTTTGAATTTTCGGAACAAGAATGTTTGGAATACTACTGGGATGGCTACCAAAACAGAAAATAATTCTAGAAAATTCGAGAAATTTTTGAAGCAGTAAAAAATTTAGACGTTTAGTGGAGATTGGCTTTTAGAAAGCTCACAAGCTCCAGATCTCAAAAAAAAAAAGAAAAATTATTTGGTTTTTTCTGATTGGATTCTGAAAAAAAAATATTTCAAAAAATCTTTTTTTGTCAATCTAGTCCAAAACTTCAAGCTCTAGCATTTCAAAGAACTACAAAGCTTTAGTTAAAGTTATCTCGAAACAGTGTAAAATTTTTGAGTTGCCGAGGAATTCTGTGCATTTTTGCGTGAGCATGTCACTCTGCGTACCATGCATCAAACCTTACGACAGTTCATATTTTAAGCCTGTTTTCGGACGGAAATCAACCAAAACAGGACATTTGGCATAGCAGAATCCACTTACACTATCTAAAGCTCGAGTAACAGAAAAATTACAATTTTGTCTTCCCACCAACTTTAAAATGAGTCAATCCTATGTTTCAGACTACCAAAACTTCTGAAAAGTCACAGTTTCGAAAGAATCTCAACAATGTATATTAATTCTCGTAAAATACTATTATATCAGATCTGAAAGTGTATGAGTAGAACTAAAAGGAAAGGAAAAACACATCTAAAAAGTTCAATATCAAAAAATTTTGCAGTTTCAAAAAATCTTTATTTCAAACTCTTATAAAAGAAAACTAGTATGAGCTGGATTGCCGCCAGGGGTGTGCAGAATGGAAATTTTCGGAATTTCGGAATGTCGAAAATGGTCATTTTTACAGTATTTTTTCGTTAAAATGAATTTTTTTCGGAGAAAATCCTTCTGAAAGTAAAAAAGTCTGGTAAATTGACAGTTTCGAAAAGCGAAAACCACTTGAACAGTTGACGTACCTTAAAGGTGGCGGGACAGCAGTTTTCCGGGGGAAATTTCGGGGAAATTCTGTGCATTTTAGCGTTAGCGTGTCACTCTGCGTACCATGCGTCAAATCTTACGACAGTTCATATTTTAGGCCTGTTTTTGGACGGAAATCGTCCAAAATAGGAGAATCCGCTGACACTATCTATAGCTTCAGTTCACAAGAGTTCAGAAAAATTACTATTTTGATGTCCCACCAACTTTAAAATACAAATTCTGGCTAAATTCGTGGCTACTTATTTGATTCTAAGACCGAAAAACATACTAAAACTAACATGCTGACTCTAAATAATAATTCCCACTGAAACCGAAGTTTTTTTTAAATTCAAAAGTTTCTAATTTATTATTCCGTTCACACAGTGCAGTGTCGTTAATGTCAAGTCCGTAATCAAAAGAACTAGAAAAATCTTGTTTCAAATTCAAATCTTGTACGATTTTGATTTCGTTGGTCATTTAAACTCCGAAGAAACTGAAATCTGAAATATGAGATCGAATCGAGAAATTCCTGAAAAATTACAGTTTCGGAAAAATTTCAACTAGCAGAGAACATAATAAAATAGATAATTGCTTCATGGTACAATAACGCCTAACCTAAAAGTGCCTGGAAAAACATCACAATAAAGTTCAATCTCAAAAATTTTGCTGTTTCAAAAAACTTTAGTTTCAACCCCTATCAATAGAGCCTCATTATGAGTGTCGCATTGTACAGATTCCACAAAAATCCCAATAATTCTCAGATGCTCTCCGAGGAAACTCAAAACTCTGTTGCCAAGGCTAATGATGTTGCTGAAGAAGTGCTTTCCTCCATTCGAACCGTCAAATCTTTCGCTTGTGAAAATTATGAATCCAGCAGGTTAGTTGGAAATAGAAATTGGAATTTTGTTATTCGGAATAACATTTTTAATTCACTTGCCATTCATATGAAATTCATATGAAACAGTGGAGAAAACTTGGAATCGAAAAAAAAATTCTGTTTCAAAATTTTTTTTTTGAGAATACTTAAACTTTTAAAAATGCTGTTTGTTTTGATGGTGTAGTTATTGAATATTCCTGTCTTTTTGCTACCGTAATCTAAGCAGTTCATCAGACAAAACATCATTATTATTTGAATACCTCCTAGTTATTGTAAATCTTCTGAAACAGTTTTTTTTCGAAAATTTCAGTCTCAAAGTTTCTAGACGACCCAGTTTTTGTTTAATAATTTAAAAATTGCATTTTTTCGGATTCTGAAATAAAAAGTATATCCTGTTATTGTTTCAATATTCCCTAAAAATTGAAATTTCCTTGAAACAGAAAAAAGTTTTTTTCTGTTTCAAAATTTTTCGATTATCTCAGATTGTCTAAACTACAGTAATCCTCCACCTCAAAAATTTCCAGATTCATGACTTTCCTCAATGTCACTTTGAAAATCGCCACTCGCAAAGTCTTCGTCGTTATCGGTCTCATTTGGTCTAATGAGGTGAGTCCAAAAACTACAGTAATCTGAAAAAAAAACTAGTAATCCAAAAAAAGCTACAGTAATCATTAAAAAAACACAGTAATCTAAAGAAACTACAGTAATCCAAAAAATACTACAGTAATTCAAAATAACTACAGTAATCTAAAGTAACTACAGTAATCCAAAACAAACTACAGTATTCCAAAACAAACTACAGTATTCCAAAAAAACTACAGTATTCCAAAAAAACTATAGTAATTAAAAAAAAACTACAGTAATCCGAAAAACTACAGTAATCCAATTCAGCTCCTTCAAATGGGAATTCTCACTATTGTCTTGTGGTATGGAGGACATTTGGTGATCGATGGAAAAGTTGAATCCGGATTGTTGGTTTCGTTTTTGTTGTATCAATTCCAGTTGGGAGAGAATTTGAGAGTGAGTTTACGGTTTCAAATTTGAAATTAATTTGTAAGAGAAAGGTTAAAATCGATTCGTCTAACGAAAAAAAAGCGTAGATTGTAGTTGAATTGTCCACGAGGAGTACAAAAGAGCTAGAACATTAATGTATACTTTTGAACATTTTTAAGTTTCAATATTACAGAATCGTAGAAGTTCAATATCAGTTTCCGAAAAATGACAAAAAAATTACTGTTTCAAAGAAAACCTAAATATGGTGCTGTCAGGTTATTCCTGTTTTGTCAGTTTTGGTTTTGTTTTTGTCGTTATTGTTTCGTACAATATTTTTCGGAAAAAGTCGCATACAAATGTTTTCTACCGCAAAAACGAGTCAAAACGGACCATTTTGAAGCGAGTTATGAGCGTTTGAAGTTTTCGAAGAGACGCAGAGAAAGCATACACTCTCGTTGTCGAAGAGACGCAGAGAAACTAGATAGTGTCTGCGTCTCTCACCAAAACTGCAAACGCTCGTAACTCGCTTCAAAATGGTACGTTTTGAGTCGTTTTTTGCGGTAGAGAACATTTTAAAATGACTTTTCAAAATTTCAGTACAAAAAAAGAAAAAAACCGCACTACTAGATGCATTTACATCAGCGAAAAATTCTACATTGAAAAAATCGAATTTACTGGACATGCTGAAAAGAAAAACGCTCACGGTTACAAAGTTTTCCAAATTTTTTGAAACAGAAATTTTCCGAAAAAAAAATCATGTTTCGAAAAGATGATAAACAATAGAGATTTTGTAAAAAAATTGTAATTGGTGAAGTATCAATTTTTCAATTTTTCACTGGTTTATTGGTGTAGTGTACTCCTCTCGGATAAATTACAATAATAGTAGTAGTAATTTTAACGAGTGCAATTTTGCGAGATTTAACAATTAGAAACGAAAAAATGTGAATTTTAAAGGTGTTCACAACATAGAGTTGGAATCAATTTTTCAAAATCCCCTCAAAACCATCTAACATTTTCGAAACAGTGAACTTTTTCAGGAACTCGGAGAAGTATGGAACGGTCTAATGCAAGCCGTCGGAGCCTCTCGTAAAGTCTTCGAATTCATCGATCGTCCACCAAGAGTCGAAAATACGGGAACATATGCGCCAGATGCAATGACAGGAAAGATTGAATTCCGTCATGTCGCTTTCAGCTATCCAATTCGACCGGATCTTCCGATTATGGAGGATTTGACGTTCACTGTTGAGCCCGGAGAGGTTGTTGCCTTGGTTGGACCATCTGGAGGTGGAAAGTCGTCGTGTATTGCAATGTTAGAGCATTTCTACGAGCCAACGAGTGGAGAAGTGTTGATTGATGGAGTTCCAGTGAGGTGAGTACCTTCAAACTCAACCTTTCTGCACAGCAAAAGTTTCTCAATGAAAAAATAAGTAACCTCCCAAAATTTCAAATAAAAAGCTTGGCTACGAGCCGAGATATAAGCGTTTGAAAATAAGGAAAATGTGAAAAAAGATAGAAAACAATGCGGTCGCGGACCGGAGTCGAACACCACAGGTGATTCGTGACTGGTCTATAATCAAGTGTCAGTCACTTATGGGTTCACAATAGACCTATCGCGAACTCTGCCCTCCTATAATAGATCTATCGTGTCTCCTTTTCACCTATTACAGATCTATCACGAAAGCTGCGGAAAAAAGACCAATAATAGGTCTATAATGGAAATATCGCGAAAGTAATGAAAATTTTTTTCTTACTGATTTTGTGTGTTTTATTTTGTTTTCGTTTTACATTCTTCAACTTTGCCGTTTTTCTTACAAAAATTCTATCGATACTCTTCGCTAATAATTTTCAGACCGTTTTTCTTCAATTTTCATCAACTTGACGCATCGAAAACAACGAAAACAGTAAGACGAAGAAGGATAACAATCAATTTTTCTGCGGCAAAGCGATTTTTGGATTTGCGGTTAGCATCAAGTCTAAACTTCATCGATACTCTCCGATAACAATTTTCAGATCATTCTTCTTTCAATTGGAATCGAAATCTACTCTTCAACCCGATGATCCTGGAATGGTACCCGAAGAAATCTCAACATTCAATGAGAAAGAAGCCGATGCAGTTCAAGAGGTACTACAGGGTTCCGAAAAGTGAGATACGTTTATATGGATTATTATAATGATATCATACAAGAAAAACTCTCTTGGAGACATATCCAAAATTGAACGGGAAGAAGTCACAAGCTCTAAAAAGTCCACAGGTAAAGCGCGAACGGATCGGATAGGAATGCTATATGGGTCCGTAATGCGTCCGTTACGGATCCATCTGTAAAAGTTACAACTAAACTGATCCATATGCGAATCCGTTTTCGGGCCGCACGCGAATGGAAAAAAGATTGAAAACATAACGGGTCCGTTCGCGAGTGCTCATTCGCAAAAACACCCATAACGGATCAGTTATGCGTCGAATACCTGATGAACACACATAGCATTCCTATCCGGTCCGTTACGCGTAATTCGCGACTCACCTGTGTCTGCTGAAATCAGGACCACAGAATCGTTTTTGGCCCTTTGCTAGCTTGTGACTTTTTTCAGATCAATTTATGAACATGTCTTCAAAATGACTTTTTTGTATTATATCATTCGAATGGATTCATAAAAAGTGTCGCACTTTTGGGAGGAATACTGTAGTTTTAATTTTTAAGGATTTCTTACTTTTATTAACAGAATAGAACCATTTCTAAAAATTGAAGTCATCGGCATGTATGGATGAAGAACTTTTATTCGAAAACAAAAATTTTGTTAAGGTCATATCACAAAATCACAATTAAAATAGAGGTTAGAATGCAAAGTCCTAAAACTTTGGCTATTATTCAGTTGATTTCCCAAAAACTGAAAAAATGTAAACTAAAATTCAATTGAAGTTTTTTAAAAGCACCGATATTTGGGATATCAACTCAATAATAGCCGAAGTTTTATGGCTTTGCATTCTAACCTCTATTTTAATTGTGATTTTTTGATATGACCTTAAGAAAATTTTTGTTTTTGAATAAAAGTTCTTCATCCATACATGCCGATATCTTCAATTTTTAGAAATGGTCCCTATTCCGCTTATCGTTGTTCTATTTGTTTTGATTGAATAAATTTATTGATATTTTATTCGGGATTCGTCTATTACAGAGCTCGCGATAGACCAATAATAGGTCATTTCAGTCGTGATAGATCCATTACAATGCTCGCGATAGGTCTATTATAGGTCATTTCGATCGCGATGGGTCCATTGTAGATCTATTGCAGACCATTTTTCGCGATAGGTCTATTGTAGACCTATAATAGGATACTTCCGATGTACCTAATTCGCCTACGCGCGATCCATTTTTCACCTATAATAGAAGTTGCGCGAATCACCTGTGACCCGCCGCGCCGGTGGTGTTCTATCGAGTGAGCCACTGCACCAAAGGGGGCAAATGGGAGAGGTGAATAGAGGGCAGTGATAAACATGCGCAGCCGACAGCTAGAAAGGGATTTTTGCATTTTTAATGGTAGAAAATGATTTCGGAAAAGAAAAGCCTACAAAGAATTTGTGATTACTGTTTCAAAAATTCTTTCAAAATCTAATATTTTCTTGAAACAACAATCATCAAAATCCTTTTTTCATTTCAATTCCTATATTTTGTTTTTCCGAGCACCCATCTCTACTTTTTTTTTTCAGAGAATACGATCACAAATTCCTTCACACCAAAGTTGCCTTGGTCGGCCAGGAACCGGTACTCTATGCTCGATCTGTCACGGAAAACATTGGTTATGGTTTGGACAAATATGATGATGATATGGTGCAGAAGGTTTGTTTTCTTTAATTTTTCGTGTAGTCCTCGTGGACAGTAAATTTCGGCACCTCATATAAATGTGAATATCTTTTTTCAGAGGGGTCGGGCAAAAATATGGTCAACTGAAAAAAGTGTTCCTTATTCAAAAAGCTATTGATTGGTTAAAAAATCGTCAAGTTTTGATAAAAACTGGCGGAGTTACGCCTGCCGAAAAATTGCAATTTTCAGACAAAAAAATTTCGAAAAATTTTTTTTGCAAAAATTTTTTCGGCGCGGCGGAACTTTGTCAATATTTGTTGAAATTTGACAATTCTTTCAATAATCGATAGATTTTTGAACAAGAAACATTTTTTACGTTGACCGTATTTTCACCCGACCTCTCTGAAAAAAGTTAAAAAATAGCATTTGAATGTGTTGCCGTAACGTGGCCGCTCATCCCTGATTCAAATGTGAATAACTATTTTCAGGGACATCGGGTAAAAATATGGTCAACTTAAAAAATATTTCTTGATAAAAAAGCTATCGATTGGTTAAAAAACCTTCGAATTTCGTCAAAAATTAACAAAGTTACGCCAATTTTAGCAATTTTGGCAACTTTTCGATAACATATGACCCAATTTTGTTAATTTTTGATCAAATTTAATGAATTGTTCACCAATCGATAGTTTTTTAAACAAGGAACATTTTTTTGTTAACCGTATTTTTACCCAACCCCAATGAAAAAAGTTATTAGCATTTGAATGAGTTGCTGAAAATTGACGTTATTGATGAAAAATTCACTGTTTCATGAAAAATTTTTTGGGAAACAGTGATAATTTCCGACATTCAGTATTTCTTGAACAACTCCTTTTCCAGTCCGCAAAACTTGCCAATGCTCACACTTTTATTATGAATGATACCACGGATGGATACAACACAAATGTTGGAGAGAAAGGAAGTCAAATGTCAGGTACAGTAAGACATATCAATTTTTGAGACCAAGAATTCAAATAAATTTTGAATCCTTTCAGGAGGTCAAAAACAAAGAATCGCCATCGCCCGTGCTCTCGTCCGTCAGCCAGTTGTACTCCTTTTGGACGAAGCTACGTCCGCTTTGGATGCCGAATCGGAACATACCGTAATCATTTTTTGAAATTTCTAGGGGAAATTCAATTTTTCAGGTCCAAGAAGCGATTTCAAAGAATTTGAAGGGAAAAACTGTGATTCTGATTGCTCATAGACTCTCGACTGTGGAGAATGCCGATAAGATTGTGGTTATTAATAAGGTACTGTATTTGGGAAACATTTTTGGATAATGGATCCGAGAGTGTTGAAAAAGAAAAAATTGTGAGGTCATTTTTTCAGGAATTGATCGAGAAAACTCGACATTTTTGTGTATCAAATTTCTAGTGAAACAGAAAAAAATTTTACCATAGTCAGTACGATGTTTTCAACTTTAAAAAATTCCAGGGAAAAGTGGAGCAACTCGGAAACCACAAAACTCTAATGGAACAAGACGGACTCTACAAACAACTCGTCCAACGACAAATGATGTCAGGAGAAGACGGTTTGGATGACGAAATCGAAGACATTGAACCACCTCGTGAAGGCGGTGGCTCCGGACGGAGCACAAGAGCCGGAGCACGTCGAATCAGAAGTCCATCGCAATCCGTCAGTCAATCATTCTTGGGTACCTCTTTTGCCAGTAGCTATTTGTAGAGATGCAATTTTATTTTTAGTAGTGTGAAATCAAATTTTCGGATCTATTTTTAAGAAAGACTGTTGAGTTTTTGAAATTTTCATTTTTTTTCTGTGTTATGGTATGTAATTTTTCGACATAAATAAAGTATTTTTGGATGGATAGAGCAACACATTGAATCTTGAGGTACGAATAGCTTCAGAACTGAATTCCTTGTTTCAAAAATTGGAGAAACAGAAAAATTCTGGAGAAAATTTTGAAATTGGAGGTCATTCAGTTTCAGATCGATTTTTGCTGTTTCAGGGTTTCAGAACTCGTTGAAATTGTGCAAAAGTTGATATACCGTATTTACTCCAATAGACCGGCATGCCGGTTTATTTTTCGTGGTCCTCATTTTGATGCCGGTTTATTAGAGAGTGCCGGTCATTTAGAGGGTGCCGGTCTATTTTTCAAAGAGTCAATTTATAAAAAATTTAACAAAAAAATGTTGCTTTTTCACTGAAAATGAGCATGATAAAGCCTTTTTTGAATAGTTTAAAAAGCAAACACTATTCGAAATGCTGATAAATATTGAAATTGTGTGAAAAACACTGGAAAAAATTCGAATTTCTCAAAAAATAGTACTTTCCAATTTCATTAATTTTTGGGGTGCCGGATTATTGGAGGCTGCCGGTTTATTTTTCAAAATGATCATTTGACTGCCGGTCTATTAGAGGGTGCCGGACATATAGAGGTGCCGGTCTATTAGAGTAAATACGGTATATATATTTCGATTCAAAGAATTTCAGTTTCATCTGTATTAGAGGAGAAGAATGCACACTCTAATTTTCCAGCAACTTGAAATAATATTTCCGAATTCTCAAAATGGATCATAACATCTGATTTGAAACATATTTTGTGAGTCAACTTTTGACGAGAATTCTAATAACATTAATTTCAATTGAATTTCAATAATGTGCTCATTTTGAACTCATTCGGGTGCCCTTTTTTACAGTTTTCTCTTTCGTTTCTTATTCGGTTGAACTGGACAAACCTACTAAAACTAACTTTCTAACTTTAAATAATAATTCCCACTGAAACTGGAAAAATTTTTCCTCCAAATTCAAAATTTTTCACAATAAATTCACACAGAGTCCTACATTTCAATTCAGGAGTAAAAATTACCAGAAAAAATCTTGTTTCAAATTCAAATTTTGTACGATTTCGATTTCGTTGGACATTCAAACCACAGATACACAGAAATGACTACTTGGTAATTCTGAAGTGAAACAAAAAAGTTTTCACTGAAACTGAAAATTTTTTGATTCAAAATCAAAATTATTAAAATACAAAAAGTTAAGGAACTCCAGAAATCACAACTGGTCTGAAATAGAATACCATAAAGGAAAAATATGCTTTTTGTTTACATGTACATAGTTGAACTGTTTCATAAAGGCTTTTCGGTTTCAGCTGACTACAATCTAATTTTAGTTTTAGCAAAGATTGATAGTTCGTGAGCCTTCGTAGGTTGGATCGGGACCACTAGTTCAAAATACCGTTAAATCTGTATTAGAAGGACACTCAAATCTCAAAATGAGCTCATTCTTGAAATTCAAACGGATTGAAATTAGTGTTATTAGAATCCTCGTCGAAAGTTGACTGACAAAATATGTTTCAAATCAGATGTTATCATCAATTTTGATAATTCAGAGATACAGTGGCGAAAAATGGTGAGTACCCTTCGAATCTTAGTGAATAACTTTGCTCAAACATCTCCAATCATTATGAAAATGTGCATGTTTGTAGCCAGAGAGTCTATGAGTAATACCTATAGCTTTTTGAAAATCAAAATTTGCTCAGGGCTCCAGAATTCTACATGATGTAGACATGACTTGAAAATCCAAAACAAAACTTTTTCTCTTGTGATTTAATTTTTTCAAACATAAGGGGCGCGAGTGCTCATTCGCAAAAACATCTGTATCAGTTAAGCTTCGAATACATGAGTAACACATTCCTATCCGGTCCGTTACGGATCTTCCGCGAATTTAATTGTGCAACAGAAAAAAAATGAAGATTTGAATATGAATATTATTTATTCAACATTTCGCAATGAGCTACTGCGTGAATTACGATACATTTTTAAAGTTCCTGTTGAAATTCGCAAACGAGACCAAGCCAAAAGTGATAAAATAGGGTGCTAGTCAAATCACAACGGCTGTTCAGTCATTTCAGTCTGATTTGATACTCGCACTATCGAAAAATCGTAAAAACTAAAGTGAACTTGAAAAAAATTAATTTGTGTTGAGTGGACATAACAATGCGCCACCGGATTCCTGCTGAAAAAACGTTGATATTATCTTTTTCTCATGGACTCCCTGTTGGTTATAAACCTGTCACTTGTTACTTGGTAACTCACCAAGTAACCAAAACTTTTGGCCCCAGGGTCATCCCTTTTGAAGCATTACTTTTTTTTCATTCATTCGTGAAAGTAGAGCTGCCAGGAGAATGCGACTTCCCGTAATTCTTCTGACGGTTCTTGTAGCTGTCTCAGGTAAGAAATAGTTTCGAAGTATAAGCGGTATACAGTCTTTGATTGCGTTTATACACTCAAAAAGAATTATAATCTAGAAGTAATTAGAATTAAGTTAGGAAGAGGTAACATTGGTTGATCAACTTGTCATGCAGCATAAATCAGTATATTAGAAGAAGAGTTGTACTGAGATCTATTAATGCAAATACAGTATAATTAGCGAACTGAACACTCTTTGAATAAAAGAGTTATTAACGGCTGTATCTTTCGGAGAAAAATCAGAAAACTCCTAAATTTCTAGCCGTTAGGACTAGTTTCAGTAGAGAGACTGTAGAATGTGTGATCCGAAGTGAATTACTTCGAAGTCGTATTATATATTTTTTGTATCTATGTATAGTCTTTCTTTCCCAGAACAATCTCATAATATCATTCAACATATTTAGTTTATCTAGTTGATGAGTAGCGTCCGCTTGGTGCTCAGAACCGCCGCATTTTCTTTTCTGTTTCACAAACCGTTAGTATACAGACGTGTGTGTACCACTGGTAACCAACACCGTTACTAGGTGCCATCACTGTGAAAAAAGTTTTCGAAATTGAAAACGGGGACTCTGTCTGGACCATAAAACTGTCAAAACTCTCGAAATTCATCGAAATTAAACAAAGGACTCACTTTAGTTCGTAAACCTGTCACTTGTTACTTGGTAACTCACCTAGTAACAGAAACTTTCGGCTCGAGGGGCCCCTTTGTCGAAGCTTTACTTTTTTCATTCATTCATGAAACTAGACCTGCCAGGAGAATGCGACCTTCCGTATTTCTTCTGACTGTTATGGTAGTTGCCTCCGGTGAGTAATGGTTTATAAATTCAAACTGTAATCATAAGTTGACTGTTTGCAAACACTCAAAGTGTATTAAATTCTAGAAATAATGATAATTAGGTTAGGTAGAGCCAATCAATTTGATGTAGGGTTACTGTCAGTTTTCATCCGTTGACTGTAAATTTAAAAAATGCGAATCAACTCCTTACTTTTGATAACTACTTCTTCGGCTGCTACAGGTAGTTCTGACACCCCGAACAGTTAAACAGATTGAAGTGTGAAAAATGAAAAAGTTATTAGGATTCTCAAACTATAGGCCCCATCTGGAATTTCGACATAAGGTTCGGTGCAGATGATACACTACAGAAACATTTAGTACCAATAGGATGAAACCGTTGTAATTGATTTAATTATAAAAAATCCTAACTTCTAGCCTTTGCTTCCGATGGAGGTAACGGAGCTAATGGGGACAGGGGCCCCAATGGAGCTAACGGATGTGATGGGAACGATCCGAACTGTAAGAATCCGATTACTGCCCCAGCGTCATTGACTGTTACCGAAACACCTACTCAGACACCCAAAACCCGTCAGGATGATGTATCACCAACTACCAAAGCAGGCAAGTTGGGAAAAAAAACGATCAAAATAAATTTGTGGCTCAATTAGTAAAAAATATCGAGTCTACTCTATCTGTAATGTGTTATGAAATCGTAACGGTTAACGAACCGTTCAGATAGCTTGAGACACATATATTTGAAACATAAATTTTATTTGACTTTTAACGAGTTCACAGGTAAAATTATATATCTGCATTTCGTCGTTTTTGATGTTTCTCATGGCCATTTCTCACTGAAAATAATATCATAATCGATTAACCTTTTTTATCATTCCCAACAAACCAAAAAATTAAATTAATCTTTGACTTCAAACCATCGAATTTGCCCTCCAATTCAACTATTTTCGATCCGTTTCGTTCAACTTCAAGACCATATGATACGCCATATGGATATTTTGTAATGTACCACCCCCCATTATCACACACGAAACCATATGAGGCGTACAAATTTATCGGTACTCCCTGTGTACCAGAATCCACAGACTGAAAATATTTTTTGGTTGCCCTATCCAAACAAATATTTACCAAGTGTTCATTGTAACTGTCGTCCGGTTCTGCTATCTGGGTCTCGTTCCACGATACTAATAAAAAAGTATCCCACCCTGTGTTGCATGTGACATTGCTCACACATCCTTCTCCTTTAGTGTACAACGGATTTTCATCTGTAAAAGAAATCGTACATATTTGTCCTGTAACTTTGTACGTTTATTAATTAACGTCAAAGTCGTTTTCTTTAAGACCAAGCTCACCAAAAAAATAAGTTGAAAGATCAGCACACGGACATGTGGCATTTTCTCCACAACAGAGGAATCCAGTAATTAGTGTTATGAATATAACAGCAGCGAATGACCCCATTTTTGATAATCGCTTCTACATTTAAACATTTCCCTCTCCTTTTTTAAACACAGTTCTTTCCAACTGGCAAATCAATGTATGCGCATATATTGTTTATGTAATCAGAACATTCGAATAATGTGATATACTAATTAGTTTTCTTTTCTGAAAATTGTTTCCTGCTTGAACTGTGCGGTATTATAGGTGGCAACAGTAAATGCTCTGAGAAAGACAAATTCTTTGGAAACTGTGGGAATTCTAAGAATACGGACGTCCTTTCTTCTACAACTAATACACCTTCTAAACCGAGTACCCATTCAGCTGACGTCACCTCAACCACCCAACATGGTATGTTAAAACAAGGCCATTGTATTATAAACCAACTAATACCGGAAAAAATGCAGTTTTTAATTGAAATCTTATAGTTAGACGATCTTCTTCTTAAATATTTTTTTCTTGTTTTTCGACGGAAAACATCGATTGTGTCAGTTTCTCTTTCAGATTCCAAGAGCACAGCTACATCTGTTGATGTCATGTCACCAACCAGTTCGACCTCGGAAAAAACATCAACTTCGACAATGAGCTCAACCACCGTAACGTCTAGTGGTTAGTGGGGAACAAAAACGCCAAAAACGGGGAAGAAAACTTTGCGTCCTTTTTTCTTGACTACGGTAACCAAGGCCTCGTCTCGGATCATAAATCATGTCACTTGCCGTTTAGGGCTCTTTTCTTTTTTTCTAGAGAAGTTTTCCCATTTCATTCAAAATCTGAGGCTAACGTATGAAATATACAACTATATTCCCTCTGCTCATTTTGAGCTCCACTGGTAAATGATTTTAATAATCTCTCAACAAAGTTGTATATTTCAGCATCGGATTCGACAACGACTAAAATCACCACCACTACGACTCCAATAGAAACCGATGAATTGGATATTTGGCAGTTGATTGAGCCTGGACAGCAAAAGATATTTGACGGCGTTGCAATTTACATGTGCCCAGAGGAGACGACGACGAGTAATGTTCAGACCACGACGCCATGGAATCCAACGACTTCCATCGCAGCGTTAACTGAATTCACGAAGTCTTCTTCTTCTTCTACTCTTGGAGCCAGCTCAATGACTACCGTATCTGGATCACAAAGAACCACCGAGTCGACAACTTCCCAACCCAAAGGATTGATCACCTTTGCGTCCCAAGGTTCGACTGATTTTTCTATCTCAAGCAAAACGACAACTGTTGGCTCAAGTGCATCTGGATCTTCTACTTCGGGATCGTCGACATCATCTGGATATCCAAGTACTTCTGTGACCACTTTGTCTTCCTCGACGTCTTCAACGACCGGATCATCTTTCTTGACTTCTCCAAGCACTGCATTCTCTCCCTCTTCCTCGACGTCTTCAACATCACCGAGCGCTTTGGGATCCTCAACAGCTACCGCGACTACCGCTTCCTCAGACAAAGCTATGTCTTCAAAATCCTCTTTTAAGTCCACTGAGCGTTTGTCAACGACTTCTCCAACTTCTGCCACGTCTTTTACCTCTACTGCTGGATCCTCGGAAACAACAACTTTCTCCAAATCGAGTTCGACTAGTGATAGCTCCACTGCTCAAACGTCAACCCCGACAAGTTCTCCGATATCTGTCACTTCAAAAGTTCCTGGATCTCCTGCAACGCCATCTTCCACCGTATCCACAGCTGTTTCATCGAGTACTTCTCAATCTTCGAGCTCCACTGGTCAAACTTCAAGTACCACCATTGATACGACCGAAAGCACCCGCGAATCTTATACCAAAGAGGGATCAGGTACAACTTTTACAACAAGCTCGACTGCTGACAGCTCCACCGATGAAACTTCGACTTCTTCTGTTCCGGGAACCACTGGAAGTATCCGCGTCTCTACGAAGACTTCTTTCACAGAAAGGTCATCAACATCTGCTTTGTCTGGAGAATTGACGACATCTGAAGATACATCGTCTACTTCCTCTTCTTCATCATCTGGAGCCACAGACATGTCGACTGGACGTACCGAAGAATTGAAGAGTTCCGTGGATTCTTTTACCTCATACTCAACATCATCTGTTATGCCCGAAGATCCAACGACTTCTTTCGACACCACATTATTTGAAAACACCGTCAAGACGTCTACAAAAAATCCAATGTCTTCAATGTATTCTGGATTCATGGGAACAACCGAGATTTTAACAAAAACTGCGGCAATGACGTCATCTTCAACACCAACGAAATCTGAATCCACTTCCAAGAAAAGTTCAATGGCTGTGCCTTCCACCGAGGACCCGACTCCGACGACAACTTCTAACTCTATGGAAACCTCCTCAGAAGCTTTGACGCCGTCGTCTTCGACACCACTGGAATCTGAATCTTCAAGTACAACAACCGCGTCTCCATCCTCGATTTCCGAGCATTCATCTTCATCAATGGCTGATGACTTGAAACCGACCGCGCCTTCTGTGACTGCACAAACTTCGATTCCCGCTGATAACTCCACGACCACTAAAAGATCTTCAAGTTTGGAGAGTTCTGAATCACCGGAGACCATGGAATCAAGCTCAACACATTCAAGCACATCTCAGTCATCGTCAACTCCAACCATTAATCCGGCGGGTGAGCGATTCCCTGATGAGTCTTCAACAGCAAGTACTACCCAAGGATATGAGTCAAGCTCAGGATCATCTACAACCACTGAAAAAGCAACTACAGGTAAGCTATTTAGATCAAAATCTTGAGAACTAAACTGAGATTATAGCATCAACGGCCACAAAATCTTCTTCATCGTCACACGCCACTACGTCATCTTCAAAGCCGACGTCTCCAACGACGTCTCCAACAATGACGTCCACATCAACGAAAACGCCGTCTACCGAGAAATCAACCATAGAACCAACATTGACATCATCGCAAGCCTCACCTTCCTCTACTGGATCATCCACCTCCACAACCCAAACAGCGAGTACCTCTACAAGTTCCGCATCGCCCACCCCTTCGACGTCATCTGGATCCCCAGTGGTAACAGAGAAGCCGAGCGCAACGTCTACTGTAAGCTCCACAACAAGTTCGACTACAAACAAACCTTCAACATCCCAAATAACATCTGGATCTTCCACGACTACTACCACTGACCCGAAGTGCTCTAAACAATGCCCCGATGGATATCTGATCGGTTCTACGTCGTGCTACAAACTGTTCCCCGCCTCGTCCAGAATCAATTCATATCAATCCGCACTATCATTCTGTAAAACCATTGAGCGTCGAACCCTGGCTTCCCTGGATCAAATCAAACTGAACGCCGATATCAAATTGGTCCAAGAGAGTGCCGGAATGATGAATATCGACTGGTTATTTGCAAATGGCATTGGATCCAAACTGGAGAGATTCGAGAAGAAGGCATCCGTGTATAGCATTTTTGACCAATCGCTGGTCAACTCACCGACTGTAGCAACTTTGGGAATTTCACAACAGACTGGGAACATTAGTGCATTATGTGTTATGCCGCGTAAGTTTGTCTTGTTTTTGGCATTCATGTAGTCTTGAGAATCCGAAGAGTCTAGAAAACTGCAGTTCATTCCACAATGAACTCTGATTATTTTCAGAGTACTGCAACGGATGGACGTGCGATGTGGACCAAATTTTCTTTACCTATGGATTCTACTACAATTTTAGACAGTCTAACGGAACACTCCTCCCAGGGAAGACTGCAACCATCACTTGCTTGTACGGGAACAAAATGTCGACTACTATAAACTGCAATCGATTCGGAGCCATCTATCCCAGTCCAACGAATGTAGACTGTCAAGAATCGGAATACAAACGTGAGATCAGGGACAACACGAATGAGACAGTACCCAGCTGTAAAGCTTGTTTTTTACGAGGAACCAAGACTTGTCTGAAGGTTATGTTTAAGAAAAGTCAATTGGGATATCGATGTGTCTGCAAAGACCCATATTACGTGAGTTTTCTTACAATCCGAGACCGTAGAGCTGTCAAAAACAATACAACACGATTTCAGATGAAAACTTGCTGGCGAACCAAGAACCTTTGCAACTCGACAGTCTGTGGAAAGAATGGAGTCTGCGTCAATGATCTTGGAGAAATGTCATGTTCCTGTGACTGGGGATACACAGGAGACCGTTGTGAGACAACTTTGGCACAGAAATATTACCAAAATATCGGCTATTCAAGCACCGTTGGAGCGACAATAACGTTCGGAGGATTTCTGTTGAGAGCTATCAAAGTATGCATCATGGGCCCCTCATTGTCAACTGGAGAGAATGTGAGTTTCTAGGCAAAGAATGAAATTTTCTTCTGTCATTGACTAGTCCCAAGATATGTTCGATAGTCCGATAGGATACCATAGAGGCTCACCTCTCTACTCCTCTATTTTCAGGACCCACAAGACACACATCAACGTCTTCGCACCTACTCGATGACCGTCGCCGGGGTCATGATGACGTTCTTCAGTAACCCGACGTTGATGGGAATCCCTCCAGCTGCTTGTCGATTTGTCTTCATTGCGATACACTTTTGCTATTTGCTGGGTAAGTTATGAGCTCGTCTACTTTTGCATCAACTCTCATTTTCAGCCATGAGCCAGTGGCTGATGGAAGGATGGAACGTCAACCAGGTTCTTCGCTGTGTCCATCTCAATGAGTGGGAGATCAATTGGCACGGAGAAAAGTCGCGCGACGTGCAGATTGTTCCAAGGATGGCGGTGACTGTAGGCGTGATCACTGCGTATCTCGCGATCGTGTTCGAAACCGGATGGAACAAATTGCCCGCTGAGTGGACATGTGTTGGAGTTATCTGCGAGAAAACGTTGAATATCTGGATACCAATGTTTGCTTTCGTTTTTATTACGGCTTCGTTCGCTGGATCGATTCTTGAATTTAGTTTATTGCTAAAGAGGTAAGCTCTGGGGGCACGAAGGGGCGCAAAGAAGTAAGAGGCCCCACGGCACCCTGCGCCTCCAAAATGCGAAAACAATTGTTGACGCACTTTGTGTAGCTTTCCTTGACGCATAAAAATATTTTTTTGTAAACTACAGTAACCCGAAGAAATTTATTGCAATTTTACAACGGGAAAATCACTTATTGATAAATTTCTTGAGAAACAGACTTATTTTCTATAAACAATTCTCTAGTTTTTTTAAGTTGAGAGAATTCCTGTTCAAAAAGCATAAAAACATGCATTTTAGTTCAGCGTAAGAGGAGTTCTATTCATTTAAAATTTTTAACGAAATTCGCCGATTTCTACCTCAAAACTTGACGAAAGTTGATGTTCTAATACTTTTCAGATGTAGAATTTTTATATTAACATTTTCTATTTGTTTTTGACCGGAAAATTTTGTTCTAAACTATGGGCGACAAGGTTGAAGTTTTCGCGAAATCGTGCCCAAAATTTTACGCGCAAATGCGGAGCATTTCGCCGCGGTGTTTGCGGTCTCACAGAATTCTACAGTACGCTAAATTGGAGTGCCAGGGTGCCGTGAGGCCCTAAGAGAGGCCCTTACTTGTATGTGCCTCTCAAATACATGTTCCACGTTTTCAATAAGACATCGAAAACTTCCAGACGCCGAACACAGCTCGCATATCTAATCGATATGCGCATAGAGCGCCTCTTGGGTCTTGAAGAAGGCCGTCGTGTGAACAAAGTGCGCCACAATGAGCTTAACTGCTTCATCGGACTACTTTTATTGAGTGTGCAATGGGTTTCGGTCATTATTTCTTCGGATTATCGTGACGATTCGTTCTATGGGATGTGAGTTTGAACGAGAGAGAGAGGGCGCGGCTTAATGTTCTAATTTTCAGAATAGCAATCGGTGCGGCCGGAATCTACTCACTTTTTTGTTCTTATCAAGAGACCATCACTTGTCCAGAGGTTAATTTTCCTTGTCGTATTTCTTGTTAACACCAAACATCTCATTATTCAGGACCGCGCTCAGCTCTACACCTTACTTCAACGCTTCGCCCCCAGCTACTTCGCTCCGGAGTACAATCCAGAGACGATGTGGACGATTGACGAGGTCCGCGAGCATTATAGAAGGCCTAAAAGCGAGCGAGACGCTGAGATTGAGAGATACAAATCACTAAATGAGCACCTTTACATGCATCATCGTTGGGATATCAAATTGAATGACTTGCTGGCTAGGAATCCCGAAATGAGTGTCGATGCTGCGATGAAAGCGGTTTATATAGAAGAAAAGAGGACGATGCTGGCAAGGAGAGCCACAGATGATGAGATAGTAGAGTTCAAGTAAGTTCTTAGGGTCATCAGTTTTGATACGATTCCGAAGATCTCATCGAACTCTTTCTTCCGATAAAAATTTTGGTCTCTTCTAGCGCCTGCTTCAAGATCTATACAACCACGGTTCCTCGCTCGGAGCCCCGAGACAAAGGAGCTATGACAGGACGGCTGGAAATTGTGTCGCTGGTCGCTGAGGATCCTGTTCAGGGATTCAGAGTTGCCAAATTCTTCATCGTTCCCCAACATCATACATTTGAGCCGGAAGCCAGAGGAACGGTTGCCAGTCTTAGAGATCTTGCATTGAGGAGACAGTTGTTGATGAAAATTGAAGAGGTTAGTTAAAGTGATTCTCAGAATTCTAAGATATTGACATTTCCATTTTCAGGACATTGAAAATCTCGTTCGACGGGAAGCCGAAGCTCAATCCATTTTCCGCAACTCTGTTATCCATTTCTGCCATTATGGGAATAATGTTGTTAGATGAATTTATCCGGACGATAACTTTTTTTTTTCTTTAGTTAACATGTAATGCACATTTGCTGTATTTTTTTCTTGATATTTTCTGCCTGATTAGTGTAGTTTTTCTTCTATTTATGTATCTTTTTAAGATTGGAAAAATAGAGTACAGATTTTACGGTAATAGTTTTTAGTTTTTACTGAAACTGAAATTCTTTGAATCGAACGTTGATCCCTATTCTAACAAAACTAACATTCTGACTCTGAAAAATAATTAAACCTGAAACTGAAAAAATTTTTTTTCAAAATCGAAAATTTTCTGTTTCAAATTTTGTATTCCGTTCACACAGTGTCCTAAGCTTCAGTTCTGGCGTGAAAACTATTAACAAATCTTGTTTCAATTTCAAGTTTCGTACGATTTCGATTTCGTTATATATCCAAACCACAGAGGAACAAAACGACTAGCTCTCTAGCTCTGAAGTCAAAATAATAATTTTCACGGAAACTGAAAATTTGAGAGCTAGTTTTAGTAAAAATACATTCAAATGAGAAAAAACGAAAGAAAAAACGATAAAATCTCTGTTAAAAGGGCACTTTCACTTTTTGACTCAAAATGAGGTCATTCTTGAAATTCAAACGGATTGAAATTAGTCTTATTAGAATCGTTGTCATAAGCTGACTCACAAAATATGTTTCAAATCAGATGTTATGATCCATTTTGAGAATACAAAAGTATTTTTTTTTTTTGATGCTGGAAAAATAGAGGGGTATGCCCTTTCTAATACAAATTTCACTGTATTTTCGAATTTAGAATTGAAAAAATCAAAAAAGTTCGGAAAATTTTACTATTTCAAATTCAATTAAACTAAGTAGTGCCCTTCTAATACAGATTTTAGAATACTAATTATCACTGAAACTGAAATTCTTTGAATCGTAATTTCAAATTTTGTACGATTTCAAAGAGTTCTAAAACTGAACATTTATGACCCCTATTTCAACGTTTCCTCAAGTATTTCTCATTTTCCTCCTTCTCCTCCCTAACTTTGAAACCCGAATCCACCTAAACCAAAAAAACAATCCCCAAAGAAAAGTCGAAACGAAAGAGAATGGGTTAATTATGAAACGGTCGGACACTAATTCCATTTGAATATGTTTCCTTAATTAACGAATTGCAAAACGAACACTGTGCTAATCGAATTCGCATTCTTTTCCTGAAAAAAAACATGCACAAAAGAAGGTCGTATTTGGATATTAGGGGAAAAAAGAGAATGAGGTGACCCGGAATTATCTAAAATGTTGAAATTTGAGTAAGCTGGGGCGCCGTTGGCGCTCCAAAGTAGTTTTTATTTGGTAACTATGAAATTTATTTAAGATTATTACAGTTTCAAAAAATCTATGAAAAAAATGCAGATTTCAGAACGTCATTCAATCATTACGGTTCGATTATAATGTTTTTTACTAGTTACAGGTTTTTTGTAAATCTGGCGTACCTTTAGCGCTTTTATTAGTGTTCCAAGATCCAGTAATAGATTTGATAAATACCTCGAGAATCTTGTCAACTTTGATTGAAACAGGGAAAAATTTGAAAAAAAATTCTGTTCCAAAAATCTTATTAGTGCGGAAATTTTTAGTTGTAGGAATTTCCAAAAGGATTTCCAAATCTAGAAAATTCCCATACATCATACTATTAGAATTTTCAATTTTTTGAAGATACGGCTCCGCGACATTTCGAAAGTGCGACGTTTCGCAAGTGTGACGTAAAAAAGAAAAAATACCTATGAAAAATACCTTTGATTCGATATTATACGAAACGGGCCAGAATGGTTTGAAATTTTTGCTTTCGAAACGCCGCACTTGCGAAACGTCGCACTTTCGAAATGTCTCAGAGCCAAAGATACTGTATCTCATTTCTGAATTTCCTTCAAATTTCTATAATTTTCAACCCCTTTGTTCGAAATTACACGATTTAGTAAATACTTTGAGAATCTTGATAACTTTGATTGAAACTGTAGAAGTTTTGAAAAAAAATTTCTGTTTCAAAAATTTTCCAACTTGAGAAATGTTTAGTTGCCAGAATTTTCCGAACGATGTTCTTTTTTAGAAAATTACTATTAGAATTTTCTGAATTTTCTGAAGATACGGCTCTGCGACATTTTGAAAGTGCGACGTTTCGCAAGTGTGACGTTTCGAAAGTGGGACGTTTCGAAAACAAAAACTTTCTCTTCTGAGCCGTTTGATTCAATATCCTAACAAGGGAAGTGTTTTCGGAGGGGCTTTGAGAATTTTCTGAAAATTGGTACACTAGTACTTTTGACCATGCTGAGAAACGTGGTGAATTTATTTTTTGCCCCTTGCCCCCGTGGGCCGAGATATCAGCTAAAAAAGCAAAATCCAGTACAAAAATTGCCAATTTTTGAGGGCCTGTAACTTTGCTTCTAGGCACTTCCAAAAGGTCTAATTTCTTGTTTTGGACTCACAATTGATTGTATAACAATTTCTAATGCTTTTTGGAGAGAAAAAATTTTGTGCCAAAACTTGAAAATTTTCGACCATTTGGTTGCAAAATTTTTCCAAGTTTTTTGGATTTTCAAAAAAAATTTTCAACCTTCCAGATTATGGTTGGAAACGATAGATGGATATTTTTACATCACTCCTCCATATTTTCGTAACAATACTTGTCACTTTTTCAAAAAATTAAATCAGTTATGCGCCAAAAACCTTGAAAAAAATTCAGCCATAATTTGACCTATAAAAAGCACCCTAATTAGTGAAAAAGTACGTGAAATTTTCATGAACTGTACTACAAACCTCCATCTATCGTTTCCAGCCAAGAACTGCCAGATTGGAAAAACAGTTTTGAAAATCCACGTGCTTCAAAAAATTTCGCACCCAAATGGTGGCAAAATTTCGAATTTTGGCTCAAAAAATTTTTTCTTCAGAAAGTACCGCAAATTGTTATACAATCAATTCTGAGTCCAAAACAAAAAACAAGACCTTCTAAAACCGCCTTGAAGCAAAGTTACAGGCTCTCGAAAAATCCCCTTATTTGTACTGAGGGACAGCTTTGTCGGCTGATAACTCGGCCCAAGGAGGCAAGGGGCAAAAAATAAATTTACCACGTTTCTCAGCATGGTCGAAAGTACTAGTGCACCAATTTTCAGAAAATTCTCAAAGCCCCTCCGAAAACACTTCCCTTGTAAGAAACGAGCTCAAGTGCTGCACCCCCAGAATGTTTTGAAATTTTTGCTTTCGAAACGTCGCACTTTCGAAATGTCTCAGAGCCAAAGATACTCTACCTCATTTTTGGATTTACCTAAATTTCGCTCAATTTTCAACCCCTGTTTTCGAAATTACACCCTTTTTCATGTGTTCCCCTCATCTCTCGGCTCCCCATCTCTCTAATCGTCGAATCATTTTCTTTTCGTTTTCAAAACGAAAAAAAGATAATTGATAGGTTCAAAACGACGAAGAAGATGGGTTTGTCATCGATGATTTTGCCCCCTTTTTTGTGTTCAATTGAGTGGAAATAATTATAGTTTTATTCCAATTTTCAATGTGAAAATAGGGGTACAATCGATGATTGATGATGATTTTTTGGTTTGGCCGTTTCGCAACCGGGACATTTCGCAACTATTGTTATCTAACCTTGGTAAATTTTGCTTGAAAGTTGCTCAATCAATTATTAAACTCAATTTCTTCAATAAATTGGTTGCGAAATGACCGGTTTCGAAATGTCCTAGTTGCGAAACGTCTCAGAACATACAATTTTTCGAAAGCAAAGAGACTACAAAGAAAAATGGCACTAACGAGAAAGAAAAAATACTGACCAAAAAAAAAGTAATACTTTTGAAACTGGGAAGAAAATAATTAGTACTGAAAAAAAATCATGAAGTTGTGGATTTCTTATCCTCCTCGTCGTCCTCGTCATTTGACATTGGAGCATTTGGATCTAAAAATCAATTATTTCCAGATTGGAAATTTTAAAAATTGAAGCAAAGTCAACATTTTTTGAAACAGTGAAAGTGAAATCGTTTTTTTTTTCATGAAATTCACTGTTTCTCAAAACTCGTTTAAAAAAATTATTAAATATTACAACTGATCGTCTGAAATTACCTACGTATTTTATAGTATCTCTAGTCAGGCTCAAGCTCGTGTACACCTCGAGGACAAGATAAGGATTAATTTTTTTTCATTTTTCAATCGATATCTCGTTTTTTTGTAGAATTTTGCTTCTGGATGACAAATTTGACAGAAACCATGAGAAATCAGTCTAAAAATGAAAAAATGTTCTAAATTTTTCTGTTTCTCAAAAATCGTAATTTTTTTTTTGACATGATCCAAAGCTGATTCCTTCGCAGTATTAGGCGCCAAAAAACAGCTGGATTTTGCGCCCCGCACTCCAGAGTAAAAATCACCGTGTCGAGACCTTTTACCACAGAAGTGCGGTGGCGCAAAGTCTAGCGGCATTTTACCGGCATAATAGAGAGGATCTTTGTACTCAAAAAATCAGCAAAATTAACTTTTTTACTACGGAATGAAAAAAAAGCTCACCTGATCCCTCCAATCTGACTCTCTTGTGTTTGGTACGCCGGTTTTGGAACCATACTTTGACCTGAAATTTTGAAATTTAAATAATCCGATTTTTTAGAATGTTGCAAGTTTCAGATGATGTATTCCTATACATAACTATTAAAAAAAAATTTAACTAAAATTTCTAAACTTTTTGAAAGTCCAGGTTATCAAATGGTCAGTAGAACCCAGGTAAAAATGTGAATTTTGAAACAAAAAAACTTCAAATTCAGAAGTTTAATAGTTCTAGACCGTCAGAATATAAAAAAAGTGAGTTGACAGATAAAAAATTGCAGATTTTTTACCTAGAAGAATCATAATTTCGGTACCTGACTCTAAACATTTTGAAAATTTTGCTATAAATTTTCTGAAAAACTATGTCAATCGGTTTTCGGACCCAATCGAAATAGGCAGTTTCAACAGAATCAGTTTCTAAACTTCAGAAACTCTCACTCTGGAAACAGCAAAAATCAAACGAATTTCGAAATTGTTTCTGTTTCAAGATTGAAAAAAAGATATTGATTATCAAAAATGTTCAGTTGCAATGTTTGTGAATGAATTCTTCTTGAAGTCCCATAATCTTGAAATTTTAGAATTACTGAATCTGTCATCTTCAAAACTACAACTGGAAATCTCTAAATTTCCAAGTAAAAAACAAATCTGTTTGAGAAAACTAGCAAAAGTACAAAATTTTTCATAATTTGATGACTCCTCAAAAGTTTTTAGAAACTCTCAGTTTCAAATTTTTGAGCTCTAATAGTAATACTCAAAAGACACTTCCAAAACACAATTTTAAGTGTAAGATTCCAATTTTATTTAAAACCAAAATTATCCGTTTCAAAATTTTCCTAACTATCAGAACCAAATATCTGGAACTTTGGTAGCAGTTCTATACCTTTTTTCTCTGCACTCTCTCTTTTTCAGTACACTCTCTAACCCGAAGAGAGACGCAGAGAGTCAGAGTGTCTGCTTTCTCTGTGCCCTCTTTTCGAAATTCAAATTCCCTCCAATTTCCCCCATCATCCCAAACTATTGGCGGTTTCAATGGTATTTACCCATGAAAAGAGTGTCTATTGTACCTTTTCCCTGTGTCTATTCCTATGCTAACATTGCTAACAAGAAGAAAACGGGTGGTGTCGTTCGGAATAATAGCACTCGACCCCTTCCCTCCCAATACATCCGCCGGGAGTCACCACCTACAACAGGATTAGCGAGAGAGAATGGATCCACCAATTGGTGTGCTAAGTACGCGATCAAATAGACCATACTGTATTTGTATTACAAGCGCGGATGACACGCTTTTGTGAAATTTATCGACGACGAGAAACGATCTGTGTTTAATGATGGGCTCTCTTGCGAGTGAGAAGCACTTTTTGAGTGGGGACGGATTAAAAGTTAGGGATTACTGTAGTTGGAAGAGAGAGGAGCAAGAGGTTCATATTGTTGTAACTGACGAGTGAGCAAATATTATTTTGCAACAAATTGCAAAGTTTCTACAGTAGTCTATATACAAGAAGCAAAAAGTGAATTCGAAATTTGCGAAATATTTATGACTTTTTCATGAAACCGCATTATTTTTTTCACAACCAGGAAAAAACACCCGCGATACGTAAAAACGCACTTTTGCTTTCAAAACGCTTGCGAAACGTCGTACTTGCGATATATCGCGGAGCCAAAAATGCGGGCTAATTAATTAATCATACACTGAAACAAAAATTTTCTATTTTATTTTAAAAAAAATCAAAGACAAAAGGTTCGAAAATATTTCAACTTTTCATGAAACTGAAAAAAATTAGAAAAGAGGTATTGATTGATTTTGGATCTGGATAATGTTGAAATTTCAAGATTCGAAAAGTGGTTTTGAGTTTTTTCAAATTTTGGATTACTGCATGGAAAAGGAATTTGATAGAGTTTTGAAATTTCTTGGATTTAGAAAATCTTGAAATCGGAAAACTTTTGATTCTGAAAAAAAATTGAATAAACGAGTTCTACACAGCAAAATTTGAGATTTCAAAAAGACTCTCGCACAGCAAAATTTGAGATTTCAAAAAGAATTTGAAATTTTGATGAAACTGAGAAAAATTTTCGATAAGAAAGAAATTTGAAAGGGATTCGAGATTCGATTCCGAATTCTTGCGATTCTAGAAATTCAAAAGATTCTAAAAATTTCGAGGGAAATTTGAATTTTTAAATTCGGATTACTGTATAGTATCTCTCCGATAAATAAATATTAATATTGCAAATAAGATTTTTGGAATTTTGATGAAATTGAAAAAAAATGTGGACTAAAATCTTTGGGAGTAATATAAACCCCTGAAATTCAGAAAGTCAGAGACTATGAAATTCGGAGATTTTCAGATTATGAAGTCTTTGGATTTTGAAAATTTCAGGATTTTGGTATTCTAGTTTTGTAAAATTATTGTTGCAAAAAATAGATTTTGCAAAAGGGGAATTTGTGAAACCGTAGATATTTCAAAGAATATCGATTTCGGAAACTTTGTTCGAAATTTTTGTTTCAAAAAGATTAGATTATTTAGAGTGAAATTATTTAAACCGTTTTTAGAAGATGAGTTAATAGAAGTGAGTTTCAGAACATCTATGGATTCCAACCCTAACTGAATCCTTCTTTAAATTCTGAGAGTCCTCAGTTTCCAAAAATATACCTATTTATTCTGCAAAAATTTTCAATAGTCAAACAGTTTTTTTTTTCAATATCTACCCAATATATTGCATTCAATGTGAAGAACCATCGATTTCTGGATAATTGTTCGAAAATTTGGTAATTTTTTTGAAACAGAAAAAAATATGAAAGCCTAGCAGTTTCAAAAATACGAGATTTTTAGAGAACAAATCATAAAGCGGGTTTTCTGGAAGATGAAAAATATCCTGTTTCAGAAAATCTACAAATTTCTGATACCATTTTTTTCAATAATATGATTCAGCTGCTCATTAATATAATAATTACAATCAACTTCTGAGCCCAAAAAGGGTTTTCTGTTGTCTGTTTTTCTGAAAGAAGTAAACATTTCAGTTTCAGAATTTCTCAAATTTCGTCATTCAGTTCATTTTTTCAATCTGTCAATGCCTTGTTGAGCTTTTTCAACCGATTTTTATTGATTTCATGAATACTTTCCATAACCTTCTGAGCCCCAAAATTGAGCTCAGCCAAAAAAAGGCGCCCTCACCTGTGTCTCCGTCAAACTCAGCCTCGATGCCAACTGCTTTCTCTCATTTCCCACAACATAATGATTTCCTTCAAATGCTTTTTCTAGTTGTATCAATTGGGATGCACTGAATGCCGTTCGAATTCTCTTGTTTTTTCGAAGGGGTTGAAGGAAGAGACCCGCTGTTACGTCGCCTGGAAATTAGGAAGGTTTAGAAGGGGGTTGAAGGGGAAAAGAGTTTTTTTCCGGGCAAAATGAGTTTATGGTTCAATAGATGCAAAATTTCACGCTGATTTTGAATATCACAATGAAAACGCTCAGAAATGTTCGCCGGAGCCGGAAAACGCCTTCAAAGGGGCGAAACTGCTTCCAAAGTGCTCCCTTTTAGCCGAGTTTTCTCCGGAGTTTTCTAGGCCACGCCGCAGTAAATGCCTATTATTTGACAGGCTTGTACAAATTTTACTTATTATTTCACTGAAAACAGCATTGGATGAGACTCTGGCATCTGAATTTACAAAAAAATTTGACAAATATCGTCTAAAAGTCACAGGAGAAGCAAGGGAGCACTTCTGGCCCGTTTCGACCCCTTTGACGGCGTTTTCTGGCTCGGAAAAACATTTTTGAGCATTTTTGTTGTGATATTCGGAATCAGCATGAAATTTTGCATTATAAACTCATTTTCCCGGAATTTCTTAGTTGAAACCCCTGCAGGCTCCGCCCACAATTTCTTGAGCCAACAAACGAAATTCAAGTCAAAAGATTGCACCAACTATCTAATTGCAAGTTTGAAATTCCAAAATTTTGAGAAACAGAAAAAAACATTTTCTATTTGAAATTCAATTTTTTCAGTGTTTCTTTTGCTGGAAATCTTCTCAGATTTCCAAAAATTGGTATTTTCTAAATTTCAGAATGCTTTTTAGGATGAAAATTGAAAATCTTGAAATTTTTGAACATCGCCGAAGTTAGAGCCCCTTCAATTTTACGATTTTAAAATTGAATTTTCTTTTTTTAACTAATAGCACACAATTTCACAATTTTTGGTTGAAAATGCACAATTTTTACTGAAAATTGATTTCTCGGAAATTATTTCATAAATCCATGGAGGCAAACATTTCACCGTCCACAATTATCCAACTTTCCCAAGTTTCACCGCGCTCCATTGCACTCATGGCGAAATTCAAAATTTTGAGCTTTGCCGCTCACTTTTTTCTCATGTAGGTCACGGCGAACATAATAATTTTGTTGAATTTGTGGTTTCGACGTGACCTACATTAGAAAAAGTGAGCGGGAAAGCTCAAAATTTTGAATTTCGCCATGAGTGCAATGGAGCGCGGTGAAACTTGGGAAAGTTGGATAACATGTCTTAAAGCTTTCCAGAAACCGAAAAAAAACGCACCAAACTGCGCCGCCGTTGTACTTTGCAACAATTCCAGCCATGGATGTTGCCAGACACTTCCCCCGCCTCCACTTATATTCTGATCTCCAGATGTTCCCGCCCCGATTCCAGAAATAAATGGATTCGAACATGCCATTTGAACATGAGGAAGGAGGACATCGAAATAGGAAAGGGTCTGGGTTAGGGGTTCGTCTTTCGATGATTTCTCAATTTCTTCTTCCAATTCATCGTCTTCATCGAGAACGCGCTGAAAAATAGGGATATTTTGAGTTTTTCAAAAATTATAAAGGCTCAAAATTGTAAGGTCAATATTTCGAGTTCCAAAAAAAATCAAATTTCGCTGTTCCACCACTTTTAATAATAGGAAATCTATGATCTACTATCAGTTTTCGTTTCTCACTAAAGCCCTTCTGTTTCTACTTCTAGAAGCTTCTAGAAGCTCAAAAATGTAAAAACTCAAATTCACTACGTAGCCATACTAAATTGATACTGCAAAGTTAGGTCGGAATATATATCCGTCGATACATCAGAATGGAAAATATGGAACAACTATCGATTAGTCAATGAAACGGTAAAAATTATCGAATTTATGTGAAAATTTATAATTTCAAAAACTAAAAAGGCGGTTTAATGTATTTTATTCATAATGATAGAAAATTTTCGAATTTCGAATTTGATGATTCTGTAAAAATTATAAAACGAAAGTCCCTGAAATCTTTCAATTTTTTTTTCCAAAACTAAAAGACATTTTCTGTTTCCGTTAAATTCGAAATAATCGTGAATTCAAAATAACTACAATTTGAAGCAGACATGACATTGAACATTCATCCACCTAACTATTGAGGATTCATTTGAAACAGAAAATAATTTAACTTTTAATTAATTTTTCACAGCCACCCGTTCTTTCAAAAAACTCAATAAATATTTTCAGTAATCGTTATAAAAACTCAATTTCTTTATGAAAATATGAAAAAGTTCGGTTAAAATTACCGTAGAATCTCTATACACTAATTTCATTCCGTTCGAATTTCTAGAATGTGCTCATTTTGAGCTCATTGGGGTGCCCTTCTAATACTGACTTTACTGTATCAAAACTTTCAGTTTCAATTGGAAATAAAATTAGTGTTGGAAAAAAAGATTCCAGTAACTGTTAGTTCTTGGTTAAAATTTTGAAGGGGAGCAAAAATTATTGACAAGAAAATCAACTAATTTTAAAAATTTGCGTTTTAACAGAAACAATAAAATCTAGAACATACAAAAAACACTGTTTTCAAAAACTAGTGACAAAACAAAAGTCATAATATAGAAATGTACTCTTTTCTAAAGTACCGTAATCAAAGAAAAATATAAATTTCGGTTTCGAGGAGACATTGAATTTTAGTGAAGTTTATGAGAAACAGTTTGCATAGCGTTTTCTAATTATTAATGAAAAAATACGTTTGAAAATACAAAAGAAATCCTCAATTTTAAAACACTGTACATTGGAACAGATAATTGTTTTATCAAAAACGTTTTCTCCACGAAAATTCAAAACGGTGAAAAGTACTTTTTTTTTTTATTTCCTGTTTCAAAAATTCAAAAATTATTTTAAAACATGGTTTTTCTATTACAATTCTGAAAAATATTGATTTTCAACTTCCTTCTCAAAAAAAAACTAACCTTCTTCAATAACTCATTGTGCTCCTCCTCAACGTCATCTGAATCCTTCTCACTATCCACAAGTCTCTCCACCGAAAATTTCAACGTCATTCTCAGATTTCCACTCAGATTTCAATACTCTCAAAAGGTTAATCGAGAAGAATAGGTTTAACTAAATGAGAACCTATTTCCTCCTCTCATAAGCTCCGCCCACTTATGCGCGAGAAAGTGGGCGGAGTCGCGGTGTTTAATTGGGTACCGTAGTCCGAAGGGAAAGGGGAAGCTTAGAAGGAGAGAAAAGGAGGATTAGAGAAATAAGGATGTTTGGGGAAGCTATTTTGGATGGTTTTGTGAGAAAGGGGAACTGGCTCCGAAGACGGATTCCTTTTTAGGTTTTTTGATTGTTGGAAATTCGCTCTATTGAGAATATTTGGAATTAGAATAGAGACAGTAATTATGAGGATTTAAAAGAATTGTTTGAATCGAGTTTTGTAAAATACTGAATCGTACAATTTTCAACTGAAACGGTGAAAAAATGAATAAAGTTTAAAAAAAATATACGGTTTCAAAAATTTTTGATAATTTGATTATGATTCAGATTTTCGCTAGGCCTAAAATCGTCGAGTTTCGGGGAAATTTTTTTACAATTTCAAAAGTTTTGAAAATTTCGATGGAATTTGTTTCAATGAATTCGAATTCGCAATGAAATTCTGAAGAATAATCTAATTGTCAAAATTTTTTGAAACTGAAATTTTTTATCTTGTGCGACAGTACAGACAAAAATCTGGTAAATTTTTTTGATTTTTCAAAACAATTTAAGTCGCGAAACTTTTAAAAAGTTTTGTTTTTTTTACATTTTGTTGAAAAATTTGAAATTTTATCTGTAAATCAATTTTAAGCTCACTATTCCCACTATTGACAGCTGGTTCTTTTTTTACAAATTACTGTAGTTGGGGGAGCCTAAAAAATTGATTACAAAAAAATAGCTTTCTAATTTTCCTTGTAATTTCATTGAATGACCAATAAAGAAAATTTTTATTCAATTTTTTCTGTTTCAAGGAACTTTTTTCAACAAATTTTTCAACCGTACAGTTAGTGCTTCTGTTTTTATTAACTGCCATAAAAATCAATATCATTTTTGGAAAGCATATGTAGAACAACAATTCCAGTCTTGTAGTTTTAACAGGTTGCACAAATAAGGCTCTAGATCCAGTGAAAGCCAAAAAAAACCCTGAAAGAAACTACCAAAAGTATGAAATTATTTTTCTGTTTCAAAGTTATTTGGAATGGAAATTCAGTTTCTGGTATAATGTTTTCCTCCGCATTGTGTGTTGTTAATCTGAAAAATGATTTATTAAAAGTGGAGGGACAGCAAAAATTTTAATTTTTCTGAAACTTTTGTTAACTCTAGTGTGAGTGGATTCTAACTGTTCTATTTTGGTTGATTTCCCTCCAAAAAGAGGCCTAAAATATGAACTGTCGTAAGGTTTGATGCATTGTACGCAAACAGACACGCTCACGCAAAGATGCACAGAATTCCTACTCAGATTTCCCCGGAAAACTGTTGTCCCGCTATCTTCAAAGTTTTCCGTTTCAAGTTTCAGCTGTAAAATTTTATAAAAAATTCGTGGATGATTAAATATGTAATTTTGGAAGCATTTCTTTGTTAGACATATTTTTGAGAACGATTATTGTCAAACTTCACTGTTTCAAAAAATATTTTTTGCTTCTTTAGATTGTCTCAGGATGTTCCATTGCTACCTCGGTATGCACAAATTGTAGGATTCTAGGCCATATTCTAAAGCCATATTCCAAACTCTCAAAAACCCGAAAAATCCAATGTGTACACAACGCTCTCAATTCATGTCAATTCAAAATGATGATTCCCGAATTAGCGAAGAAGAAAAAGAAGAAGAAGAATTGAAAATGTATCCGAAATATGTATGAACAAAATCTCGGATTACACCCATTTTACCTTTCGGGGATGACAAAGAAAGAAGGGAGGGAAGGTATATTATGTCAGTAATAGGGGGGTGAGTATGTTTATGTAGACATACAATGAGCAATGAGCAACTAATAATATATTTCAGATGAAAGCAATAGCAGGATCGAAACTCATCTCGAAAGATAAAAATTTTGAAACGGGAGAAATTTGGAAATTTGAAGTCTTAATTTTCAAATTTAAGAGTTTGCAGACTCTGAAATTCAGACTGTGAGGTGTTTCGGAACTTCAATTTTCAGAAATTTCCGATTTTTTGAGATTCCAGAATTGTAGGATTCTGAAATTTCAAGATCTTGAAGTCTTGAAATTTTGAAGATTTGGAGAATAACATGCTTTTAATGTATTTGTTCCAGGAGATTTGGAGATTTTGGAATTTCTGGGATACTGAATTTCTTGATGATGCACATTCTGAGATTTTGGAATTTGGGGGAAATGGGTGGTTGGAATGATGGAAATTATAATTACTTTGGTTTAGTAATAAAATAATTTTAATTCAGCCTTACTATTAGCGGGAACGAAACTGTAAACCTCATCTGAAAATGGGAAAAATTTGAAACGGGAAAAATTTGGAAATTTGAAATTGAATTAAAATTTTCAAATCAAACAGTTCTCAGACTCTAAAATTGAGATTGTGGGATATTTTGGAACTACAAACTTCAGGAATTTCTGGTTTTTGTTGCTCCAGAATTGGAGAATTCTAAAATTCAGAGTATTTGGAATTTCACTATCTTGAAATTTGAAGATTTGGAGAATCAGAAGTTCTGAATGTATTTATTCTAGGAGATTCTGTGTTTTTGGAATTTCTGGGATTCTGAATTTCTTGATGATGCACATTGAATATGATTAACACAATGAAAGCTGAAATTCCGTGTTTGAAAAATCTGAAAATTGAAACCGAGAAAAATTGGAAAGACAAGATTAGTTGAATTTCTTTTACTGCAGTATACTGCAGTATACTGTTTCAAATTTTTCTAATGTTTCTAGAAACTTTCTTTGGTTAGGCAATAAAATATCTTCTATTGTAGAAAATACAGGATCGAAACTGTAAACTCCATCTGAAAATGGAAAAATTTTGAAACGGGAAAAATTGGAAATTTGAAATTGAATTAAAATGTTCAAATCAAACAGTTCTCAGACTCTAAAATTGAGATTGTGGGATATTTTGGAACTACAAACTTCAGGAATTTCTGATTTTTTGAGATTCCAGGTTTTAGGAATCTGAAATTTCAAGATCGTGAAGTCTTGAAATTTGAAGATTTGGAGAAGGATAAATCCTGAATTTACTGATTTTAGGAGATTCTGTGATTTTGGAATTTCTGGGATACTGAATTTCTTGATTTTGCTCATTCTGAGATTTTAGAATTTGAGGGGAAAGGGAGTCTGGAATGGTGGAAATTGCGATTTTTTTGGTTTAGCAATACAATATTTTCAATTCTAGCAATAGCAGGATTGAAACTGTAAACGCCATTCGAAAATGGAAAAATTTTGAAACGGAAAATTTTATAAATTTGAAAATTGAATTTTCAATATAAAATAGTTTGTAGAATCTGAGGTGCTAAGATTCTGATTTAGAGATGTTTTGGAACTTAACATTTCAGAAAATTCCGGTTTTTTCGTTTTCAAGAATTCTGAAATTTCAAGATTCTGAAGTCTTGAAATTTGAAAATATGGAGAATCGGAAGTTTTGAATTTATTGGTTCTAGGAGATTCTGTGATTTTGGAATTTCTGGGATACTGAATTTCTTGATGATGCACATTCTGAGATTTTGGAATTTGAGGGGAAAGGGAGGCTGGAATGGTGAAAATTGTCAATTTTTGGTTTAGCAAGAAAATATTTTCTATTGTAGCAATAGCCGGATCGAAACCCCATCTGAAAATGGGAAAATTTTGGAAATTCGAAGTTCTAATTTTCAAGTCAAAGAGTTCGCAGGATCAGAGGTGCTGAGATTCTGATTGTGAGAAGTTTTAGAACTTCAAATTTCAGAAATTTCCAATTTTTTTGTTTTCCAGAATTGAAGGATCCTAAAATTGTGAATATCTGAAATTTCAAGATTCTGAAGTCATGAAATTTAAAAATTTGGAGAATGAGACGTTTTGAAGGTATTGGTTTTACAAGTTCAGAGATTCAGGGGTTTTGGAATTTCTGGGATTCTGAATTTTTTGAGTTTGGAGTTTTCGAGATTTTGAAATTCTCGGGTTTTTATTTTTTCTAATTTTTAGATTTTGGAGTTCTCGAATATTAAAGTTCTGAAACTTTGGGGTTCCAGAAGATTCAAAGTGTTTTCAGACTAAGAGATTTAGGGATTTTTGATTTAGGGGCATTCTTTTTTCTGTTTCAAAATTTCATAACGGATGTTGAATCATAGTATATTTTTAATGACATCAATTTTTCAAAAAAAAAAAAAAAAAGAAAACAGTTTTTTGGTTTCAAAATTAATACTGATCTTTGAGAATGTATTCTAACTCATTGTAGCTATCAAATAACTGCAAAAATAACAGAATTTCCTGAATCTTCATATCAAAATCTGATTTTCAGAAGCTTACAGAATCTTTGAGACTTTTGGAAGCTCCAAATCTTTCCAAACCGATTTTTTTTTGATTTTTCACCTATTTTTGAAAAAAATATTTACTGTTTCTGAAACCTTCCAATAGAAATTCATTGAAATTCCAGATATTAACCACCCGGAATTTAAAAAAAATTGACCAAAAAACAAACATTTTCGGGTCGGATTTTTCTTCTGTTTCGAAAATTTATCAAAAAATTATTATTTCATTTTTCAATATTTTCCATTTCAAGAGTCTCTTCTTATACAATCTTCCCATTTTTTTCCACTACTTCCACTTTGAAATAATCTACCGTAACCCCATCTGCTCTCTTTTTCTCATTCTCTCAATGTCACAAGCTTCAAAATGGGGGGATACCCATTTTGTTGGGGTTTTCGACAAAAAGATACATAATTACAAGGTTTTGTTCTCAAAACATGAAACGTCGTTTTCCTCGCTTTGGTATAATTTGACGGTGTGAAAAAGGGAGGAAAATTGGGAAGCTGAAAAGGTGAAAAAAGGATTTTGGGGATCTAGAGTTCAGAATCTACAGAAATTTGGAGCTTCAAAAATCTTAGAATCTAACAACTCAGAAATCTTCGAATCTCGGAATCTGGTAATCTGAGACCTAAAAATCTTATAATATACGGCGCTTCTAAGCAGGAAAAGTGTTTTAAATAAAATAAGAAAACTATAAATTTTTATGGAAACTGTGAAAATTTTTAAAATCCTTGGTCTCAATTTCCAGTTTTTGCAAAAAAAAAAAAACGGAGAAAATCATTTTATGTCAAAAATTGCACAAGTTTTTCGAATGGAAATCATCAATTCAATTTGAAATTGTAATATGGGAAGTATCTTCGAAGTTTTTTATAGTTTTTTTCTTTAGACGTGCGTATAATTATTGGCAGAACCTTCATTTTTTTAAACAAAAACTTTGAAACAGTAATTTTCTATCGAAATTTTAGTTTTTTTCTGTTTTATAAATTTCTGAATTACAGATAATCTCTAATTTTTTTGGCTCCGGGACATCTCGAAAGCGGGCATTTCGAAAGTGAGACATCTCGAAAGTGGGCATTTCGAAAGTGTGCATTTCGAAAACTTTTCAGTAATTTTTGGAGCAAATATACGAAACGTTCAAAAAATTAAGCAAAAAAAGCAATTTCACACTTTGGAAATGTCCGCTTTCGAGATGTCTCACTTTCGAAATGCCTTACTTTCGAAATGCCCCGAAGCCATTATTTTTTCATTTCTATGCTTTTTTTCAAACTCCATTCGCACAGCAATCAGTCTGTTTGCTCTAGCCTCCTGTCACTCATCACCAACCAACAAACAAGCACCCGTCACTCCTTTATCTCTTCCCTCTCGACCTATTTTCCCGCATGGAGAGATGGCCGAGCGGTCTAAGGCGCTGGTTTAAGGCACCAGTCCCTTCGGGGGCGTGGGTTCGAATCCCACTCTCTTCAGTTCTTTTTTCTTCTTGTAATTCTTTATCATTGTTCAGATTTATTGAGTAGTTTTAACAAAATTTTGTACAATTTTTGAATTCCAGTTATCCTATTTTCGAATGAAAAACAAACAAGTCTAGTGGAATGTGTGGGGGACCTTGTTATTCTTATTATTATTGTTATAATGAATCTTTTTTCGAGTAGACACCCCAAGATTATGTAATTGTGTACAAGCTGGCCTGGGGGAAGTAACCTGACTCGTTTGGCGGGCAGCTCATTTGTATAGCTCCATACTTATTCATTATTATTCTAATAGGTCATTAGGTGGAGGAAAATCTGGAAGAATTGGGGATGGATTTGAGGAAAGGGACCAGGAAAATGAAAAAAAAAGTGAACATTTTAATTTCAATATTTTACTGTTTCACAAATCAGTCGAAAATTTCTTTCAGGCAGAATCATTGATCATTACAAAATTCACATATGCTGATCTCAAAGAATGAGAGTCTTGGTTGAATATCCCCGATTTCTCGGCACGAAAATGCTACAGTATTCAATTAAAATTTAAAGGAACATACTCCGATTTTCAGTTCAATTTTCTAAATTTTCATATTTTTCGAACGATTTTCAACAAATTTCGGAGCAAATTTTACTTCGAGATTTGTGGAAAATCGTTCGAAAAACATGTCAAATCAAAAAATTGACCTGAAAATCAGAGTATGTCCCTTTAAATTTTAATCAATTACGGTAGCATTTTCGTGCCGAGATATCGCAGCCAAAAAATCAGGGAAATTCAGCCAGAACTGACATTGACTGAGACTGGCATAATATCCCTAATGCAAAAGCGCTCTGATATAAATTCTGGCGTTCAATTTTGTTTTGAATTTCAAAAAACGATCTACGCCACCTTGTTTCACTGCTAAACTTTTTCTTATTAGCGCTTTTTTTTCAAAGTTTCACCTGTGCTCCATTGAGAAAATAGCTGGAATTTGAATTTCCTGGGATTTCGCGCTCTTTTTGCCTTTTTTCCGCAGTTTTGCAAGTTTGCCATCTTTTCCCGCACGGCACCTCAGAGCGCCAAAGTAGAAAAGTACGCCAACACGCAAAGTGCGCCAAGTCGGTTGGCGCGATTCTCGATATACGGGAAATTTTTTTCATTTTTTAAACTGAAAATCACTATTTTGGTGACAAATCGTTAATGAGCTCGTTTTTCAGAAAATCCTCTTTCACAATGTTAGAGTAGCTCTTCAGCTATCGAATGAATACAAGATCATGTGATTTCATGCTGAATCACCACGGTGAACACACTTTTTAAAATTCAGTATTATGTGGGCATTTTAGACCGCTTTTTACGATTAAAAATACATATTTTTAATTCTTATTAGTGTTTTCAACTGAATGAAGTAATAAAAATCAGTCATCAAGCGTCTTTTCAGGGTCTGAACGAAATTTGAAATTGGAATCAGTACTAAAATTGAAAGTGCGTAATTTATCATGCAATTCATCATGAAATCACATGTTCTTGTATTCATTCGATAGCTAGAGAGCTACTCTAACATTCTGAAAGAGGATTTCCTGAAAAACGAGCTCATTAACGATTTATCACCAAAATAGTGATTTTCAGTTGAAAAAATGAAAAAAATTTCCCGTATATCGAGAATCGCGCCAACCGACTTGGCGCACTTTGCGTGTTGGCGTACTTTTCTACTTTGGCGCTCTGAGGTGCCGTGTCCCGCGCTTTTTTCGCGTGTCTCTTTTTCTCTGCGTCTCACCTTCCATTCTCTCTTTTCCCGAAGACCCCCCTTTGCTGCCAGCCGCACACAAAAAAAGATACAGAGAAAAATAGAGAAATGCAATTGCGCTCCACTGGGGAAAAAAGGCGGCAAACGGCCGGGAATCGTGTTGTCGAGATTGTTGATCTCGCATTTTTATCGTTGTTGGCATTGATTTTTTAGCGGAAAAGAAGAAAATAAAATTGTTTTTTCCTGCGGTTTTTTCATCTATTTTTTACTGCTAATTCGAAACAAAGAAAATATCAGAACAATTTTTATTTCAGCAAATAAAAAATATAAAAATGGATGAAGAGCGGAAGTCGACGAGAAATCGAAAAAAGCGAAGCTTCGGCGACGATTTTATCGATCCAACGACGTCAGAATTCACAGTGAAGCCTGGCTCGGCGGCTAAAAGAAGAGTAAGGGAAAAATAATTTAAAATGGAAAATAAATTATAAAATGAGCCAAAACAGGCTAAAATTAGCTCTACAACCTTGCTGGACACTACCAGACCGAAATTTGAAGCCGAAATTATTTTTCTGGAAATTTTTTCAATCAATTATCGATTCTATTTCCAGAAAGAACCCTCTCAGCCCAAAGACACCGATTACAAGCCGTCACCATCTCCGCCGGCTCCGCGAGCACCTGAAAAGGAATCCGAACAAACCGTGGATAATATTTCGAAAATTCTAGCACAATACAAAAAAGAAGAATTGAAAGAGGAGCTAGAAATGAAGAAAATCGAGGAGAAATTGATGTTGGGACGGAAAATGGGAAATGGAGAATCTGAATTTGGACGGAGGGAAGATTCAGAAGCGAAGAAACAGAAGAAAAATAAGAAAAAACGTCGTGGAAAATACGAGGAATCTGAATCTGAGGAAGATTTTGAAGACGATGACTATTCTGATGACGAAGATTATCGACCGGTGAGCACTAAATTTTGGATTTTTGGCCTAAAAATTGAGAAAATCGTAAAAAAATCCGAAAATTTGATAAAAACGGTCAATTTTGAAAGAAGTTGCAGAAAAAAAAAATTAAAAATTCGCCGAAAAAAAATTCCACTCGAGACCCAGACACAAATTTTATGCATGCGCCTTTAAGGTACCGTAGCCCCTTTTTGAAATTTTTTGGCCTAAAAATTGAATTTTGATGAAGAATCAAGTGCGTTGACGTTTCGGACGTCAAAAATTCGTTCAAAAACTAAAACGAAAAATCTGCAAAAAAAATTGAATTTGTTTGAAAAAACCACCCAAAAAATATATTCCACTCGAGACCCAAGTGCAAATTTCCTGCATGCGCCTTTAAGGTACAGTAACCCCGCTCTCGATTAAAAAAAAACTTCGTCTGAAAATTAAATTTTTGACGGAAAATTGAGTTTATCGAAGTCGAAAATGCCAAAAATCCAATCAGAAACTCGAAAAATCTGGAAAAAAATTCTAAAATTCCGCCTTAAAATAAATTCCACTCGAGACCCATGCGCAAATTTCTTGCATGCGCCTTTAAGGTACAGTAACCCGTTCTCATTTTTTTCGATCTATTTTGATTGAATTCTCGGTTGAAGATTTGCTGAAAACTCAATTTTTCGGGGAAAAAGAACAGAAAAAAAATTATAAAATCAAGAAATCCAAAAAACAATAAATCAAGGAAACCAAAAATTCAACATTTTTAGTCTCGACAACGAAACAAAGCACCACAGCAACTCTCGACGGATGATGCTCAACACATTCTGACGAATTTCGGAAAGAAGAATCGTTAGTTTTCTGGATTTTTCTGGTAATTTTTAGTCTAAATTCCATCTTTTCAGCCCCACCACCAGCACCACCTCCTCCACTCCCCGAGAACAGCATCTCCTTCTCCTACCACGAACAATTAACCCCAGAAGAGGACAAAAAATTGGACGATGAAGCATCGATTCTAATCTCCAGAATCCGCGAGGCGACCGCTCTGAAAATTCTGGCAAAACGGCAGAAAGGAAAAACGGCGACCGGAGAGCAGCGCGAAATTCAAAATGCCGAGATTAAGGAATTCGTGAAGACGGCGGATCCGGCGAAGATTCGAGAAATTGCTTCGCGGAGCATGAGCAATTCGCGGTCGCCGACACCGACTACAGTAAGACGGAGTGATCGGAGGAAGCAGACGGTGAAGACGAGGGGGTATAGTCCCGAGCCGGAGGGAGCTAGGAAGGCTCCAAGACCTCAAAAATCGATTTCGGAGGCTGAAAAATCGTCAGGACCTCAAAAATCGTCTTCAGAACCTCAAAAATCGAATTCTGAAGCTGAAAAAACTCCAGAACCTCAAAAATCGGGCTCTGAAGCCAGAAATACCCCGGAATCATCTCCTATAGATTCTCCACCAGACTACGATGCTTCATCATCCCGCCTCGACTCAAGAAATCCTTCAACTTCCGATGGCTCCCGGGATACCTTAGAAGACCCCAAATCCGAGTGGAACTCTGTTTTTGAATTAGAAAACTCGGAGCAAAAACTAGAAGAGCTCATAGAAGACAAACCAGAAGCCTTCGAGGCTCCCGAAGGCAAATCGGAAACTCTAGCTGAGCCATCCGTGAGCCGTGAGCCCTCAGGAGCTCCAGCCTTGTCTCCAATTTATCTGGACGAGGCTCCCGAATGTGCCTATTCTCCTAGGCCCTCTCCGATCACTCAGGAAATTGCTCAGAAACCAGAAGAGCTTCTGGAGCCCTTAGACGGCACAGGAGAGGCCCTGGAGGCTCCCGAGCCTTCAGAATCTTACCAAGACAATCCAGAAGAGCCTATCTACCTCGATGAGGCCCCCGAGTGTGCCTACTCTCCCAGAGCATCTCCAATCCCTGCTCCAGAACCAGAAGAGCTTCTGGAGCCCTTAGAAGGCACACAAGAGGCACTAGAGGCTCCCGGGCCTTCAGAATCTTCCGAAGACAAGCTAGAAGAGCCCCCAAAAGTCGCTCAAAAACCAAAATATCCGCCTGGATGCACCGTGGAGACTATAACCATTGTCAAGGGCCCAGATGGACGGGTTTTGTCGAAAAAGCGGGTTATTACGAAATATTTACCGAAAGGGGCACAGGGAGAAAAAAATCAAGAAAAAATGGTACAGGCGGATTTGAATTTGATTGGAAAGACACCGATGGAATATTTGGGGAAAAGAAGGGAGGAATCGCCAGTGGTAGTGGAGCAAGAGAGCCCGGTGAGGGATTTTTTGGAAATTTTTGAGTTTTTTTGCGGCGATTATCAAAAATTGAATTCCAGAAAAATAAACAAAAAAAGACATTTCTGAAACGGGAATTTTTTAGTAGAAATTTTTAGATTTCAAATCTAAAAGTCATTAGAATGTACGGCTACGCGACATTTCGAAAGCAGAAATTTTGGAAAGTGCGACATTTCGAAAGTGTGACGTTTCGAAAGTGTGATGTTTCGTAAATGCGACATTTCGCAAGTTCAACGTTTCGAAAGCTAGGATTATCGAAACTAGATTTCCAAAAAAGTAGCGTTAAAAAAGAAATTGTTGAAACGAAACAATTTTTAGTAGGAATTTTTAGATTTTCAACTTCAAAAATCAATTTAATTTACGGCTAAAGTGCGAAATTTCGAAAGCAGAAATTTTGGAAAATGTGACATTTCGAAAGTGTGACGTTTCGCAAGTGTGTCGTTTCGAAAGCAACATTTTGGAACCATTTCTGGGAAACCGCTCACATGTAATGTACCCGAAGTGTCCCCCGGGGTTTTAGCTGAAAGTATGCTCATTGAAACAAGCATAAAAAGTTATTACATCCTGCAAAACCGATTTTGCTACCGTTCACTAGTTTTTCTGAAAATCGACTTTTTATAAAATTTTTTGAAATTTTGAAAATTCAACTTCAAAAAATCATATCTCCGTTCATAGTTGTTAAAAACGGATAAACTAACCTGTTTTGTAATCAGAAAACAATGAATTTTGAGAAACAATTTAAAAAAAATATTTTTATGTTTTGGTACTTAATTTATGGACCGAAATGCAAGGTCGCCCCACTGCCAACATGTGCCTAGAATGAGCGGTATCCATTGGATTTGTTCGAAACATATCGAAAACGATTTAGAATGTTGAATTTACTATACTTACAAAGTTTTAAAAAATTTCACCGTGAATCTCACATTTTAGAAAAGTTTGAAAAAATCAATTTTTTGAAATTTTTGGAAAATGTCAAATTTTCCACAAATATTTCAACAGAGTACTAAACATATTGCGCAATTTTCTAATTTATCATTTTATAAGTTTTCGAACAAGCTATTTTTCATCAAATTTAAATGAGTTTGAAGCTGTTTATGGCTGTTCAAAGTCTACTGCAGGATAGTACGTTGTGACCGACAAATCGAAAAAAATGAAAATGATGCTAGAGATTCAAACTTTTTTGCATATTGTAGGAAATGTTAGTAGAAATCAGATTGTCAACTGCGACTTTTTCCGAACTCTTCATCCAGACCCATAAATTTGATGATTATGTTTATTAATGACATTTTTCAGCAAAATCGTAGTTTGTGGGTCTGAATGAAGAGTTCGGAAAAAGTCGCAGTTGACAATCTGATTTCTACTAAAATTTCCTACAATATGCAAAAAAGTTTGAATCTCTAGCATCATTTTCATTTTTTTCGATTTGTCGGTCACAACGTACTATCCTGCAGTAGACTTTGAACAGCCATAAACAGCTTCAAACTCATTTAAATTTGATGAAAAATAGCTTGTTCGAAAACTTATAAAATGATAAATTAGAAAATTGCGCAATATGTTTAGTACTCTGTTGAAATATTTGTGGAAAATTTGACATTTTCCAAAAATTTCAAAAAATTGATTTTTTCAAACTTTTCTAAAATGTGAGATTCACGGTGAAATTTTTTAAAACTTTGTAAGTATAGTAAATTCAACATTCTAAATCGTTTTCGATATGTTTCGAACAAATCCAATGGATACCGCTCATTCTAGGCACATGTTGGCAGTGGGGCGACCTTGCATTTCGGTCCATAAATTAAGTACCAAAACATAAAAATATTTTTTTAATTGTTTCTCAAAATTCATTGTTTTCTGATTACAAAACAGGTTAGTTTATCCGTTTTTAACAACTATGAACGGAGATATGATTTTTTGAAGTTGAATTTTCAAAATTTCAAAAAATTTTATAAAAAGTCGATTTTCAGAAAAACTAGTGAACGGTAGCAAAAACGGTTTTGCAGGACATAATAACTTTTTATGCTTGTTTCAATGAGCATACTTTTAGCAAAAACCCCGGGGGACACTTCGGGTACATTACATGTCAGTTCGTTTTTTTTTGCTGAAAATTGAACAAATTTGAAATGCGGCGATTATAAAAAATTGAATTCCAGAAAATTTACATGAAAAGAAGAATTTCTGAAACGGAAAATTTTTTGGTAGAAATTTTTGATTGTTTTTGATTTTTAACTCTAAAAATGAATAGAATTTACGGCTCTGCCACATTTCGAAAGTGCGACGTTTCGAAAGCAGACATTCTGAAAATATGACGTTTCGCAAGTGCGACATTTCGAAAATGCGAAATTTCGAAAGTTTGCTATTTAGAAAGTGCGACGTTTCGTAAGTGAGACATTTCGCAAGTGTGGCAGTTTGCAAGAATGATGTTTCGAAAGTGCGACGTTTCGAATGCAAACATTCCGTAAATATCAGAATGGTTGGAAATTTTTTGCTTTCGAAATGTCGTTTTTCGAAACGTCACACTTTCTAAATTTCACACTTTCGAAACGTCGCTCTTCCGAAATGTCGCAGAGCAATTTTTTGGGATTCCCAAAACTCAAAAATGGAAAAAAAAATTACTAAAAGCAATAGAGACACCAATCGATTTCCCTAGCTCCTCATTTTTAGAAATTTCCAGAAACCGAACATTTTCCAGATTCGCCGTTGGCGCTTCCCTGTCTCCGTGCTCCGACAACCAACCCAACCGGCTCAACGACCATCCACTTCCTCGGCCCCACCCTCTACACAACCCCCGAAACCACCAAAAGTGGAACTTTTAAAGAAAAAACCCAGAATTCCCGAATCCCCAAGAAGGCTGTTCCTCGGAGCCGAAGAGCCGATCAAGGACATTCCGACGTCTTCAAATCATCCATTGAATCAGTATAAATTCTCATGGTTCACGAAGAAAAATGTGAAATCTTTTGGAAGAGAACAGTTGAAACCATTTGGGCTCGTTCCCCCGATGAGTTGTGGAGCACAGAATGTGATTGTGGATGATGAGGATACTCAGGATAGATTAAAAGTAGGATATCTTTAAAATGATCGTCCCGATTCCAGTATTTAGGAAAAAAATCGTTAAAACATCGATTTTCAACTCAATTTTCTAACCTATTTCAAAAAATGTTGAATTTTTCGCTGATTCGAATGCACCTAATATCGATTTTAAAGTCAAAATGCTCCGAATTCGTTCCGGAGCTCTCTGGCTCATCTTACCTCATTTTTGAGCTCAAAATCGTATGAAATCCTTAAAAATGCTTTATTTTCGTTAGGATTTGTTGTAGAGCTCTCTGGCTCATTTCGGCCTCATTTTGAGCATTTGAAACCAATTTTTGATTTCAGAATTAGCTCGAAATGACCAAAATAGTCTCTAGCTTATTTTGACTCGATCTGACGAAAATAACAACATTTTTTCATAAAAATCGTCAAAAAATCAATTTTCAACTCAATTTTTCTAAGCTAATGCAATGAATGCAGAATTTTTCGCTGTTATTTGAGAAAAAAAGACTGTAATCCTACTTAAAACAAATAATCGATTGATTACAAGAAAATCGTAACTTTTCAATTTAAAAATTTCTGAAACTGTAATTTTGCATAAAGTATTTTTTTACAAGAAATAAACAAAATTTGAATTTTCGGGAATTTTTGTGAAAATTTGCAATTTTATTTAAACCAGATTTCAAGTGAAAATCGATTTTTCAACGATTTTTGTGCAAAAAATTGTTGTTTTCGTAAATAATGGAATTGGGACGATAATTTGAGAAAAGTTTTAAAAAAATGACTGAATTCTTACTTTCAGGAGCTAATGGAGTTGAAAAGAGCGCGAGAAGATGAGCAAATTCGACAGAAACGGGCGAGGGCGAGGAAGTTGGTTTTCGATGAAGCAAAAGTTTATGAATATATGAATTCGAAGAAATTTAAAGAGGAAATGGCGAAGAAAGGCTCAGAAACAGAGTTTAGTAAGATTCTGAACTCTCCTGTGCCACTCTCAAAAGTTCCTGAATTCTTCGACTCGCTCTATGAAACCAATCAAACTTTATACAAAAATCTGGAAAGGATACGGAATCAGCGAATCAAGAGGGATAATCCGAAACGGGCGATATTTAGGAAGGGATTCCAGGAGAGATGGAGTGAGGATAATACGGTAGATCCCGGAGAGATTCTAGAAGAAGAAAACGATCAAGAATCTGAAGAGCAAGGATACTCGAACAAAGAGCAAGCTTATCTGGAGACTCTTCAAGAAATCAACGAACGTTGGGGTGGAATAGCGTCAAAAATTCCGACGACAATTGAGTGTCATTTGTGTCAAATGGATATGAGATTGTGTTTGAGGAAGATTAAAGTTGGGGGAGGAATTAGGGAGTATCCGGCTTATAGGTAGGTGGATTCGAGGGTTTTAAACATTCTAGAAGTCGAAATTTAAACTTTATAGCTCAAAATTTGGAGAAAAAAGTGAAAGATTAGTTACTAGAAATAGTTCCTAAAAATTTAAAAAAATTACTATTTCAAAAATAATGAAAATTCGTTAACAAGATTTTTCGGCATTAGTTGTATAACAGATTAAAGGAGGACTCCGGGCAAAAATTTTTATTGCTTTAATAGATGCAGATTTTCGCGCTGATTCCGAATATCACAACAAAATGCTCAAAAATCTTTCTCGGAGCCAGAAAACGCCGTCAAAGGAGTCGAAACGGGCCAGAAGTGCTCACTTGCTTCTCCTATGATTTTTAGACGACATTAGTGGAATTTTTTTGTTAATTTACATGCCAAAGTCTCATCCAATGTTTTTTTTTTGAAATAATAAGAAAATTTGTACAAGTCCGTCAAATACGAGCCATTTACTGCGGCGTGGCCTAGAAAACTCCGGAGAAAACTCGGCTAAAAGGGAGCACTTTGGGTTCAATTTTCACCCCTCTGAAGGCGTTTTCCGGCTCCAGGAAACATTTTTCAGCATTTTTGTTATGATATTCGGAATCAGCGCCATGAATTACATCTATTAAAGCAATAAAAATTTTTGCTCGGAATCCTCCTTTAATCGAAATTTTCGTTTAATTCAGACCATTTTCGGACTATTTTGGGCACTTTGAGCTAATTTTGAGCTCGAATATTGGTTCAAAAAGCTCAAAATAAAGCTAAATCAAGACACAGAGTACAACAAATACTATTGAAAATATATTATTTTGAAAGAATTTCAAGCGATTTTGAGCTCAAAAATTAGTTTAGACTGCTCAAAAATGATGTAAAATGAGCTAAAGAGCTCCGGAACAAGTTTGGAGAATTTTGACTTAAATTTTTAAATAACGTTTTGAGCAGCGATATTAGGTGCATTCGAATCAGCGAAAAATTCTGCATTATTTGAAATAGGTTGGAAAAAATGAGACTTGAAAATCGATTTTTAAACGATTTTGTGCAAAAATATTGGTATTTTCATAGAAATTACTGAAATCCTACGTTGAATTTTTCCAGATGCCTTCAAAAACGATGCCAAACATTCCGTTCAATCAAAAAAGCTTTCGATATTTCTGGACTCAAAGGCCTCCCATCACTTCATCCATTCGAATCTCCACCCAAAAACGATCAATTTGAGCCGATGAATGAGCCAAAAACCGAACCAATCGATCAGATATTACAAAATGCCATGAGAAAACATGAAGAAGTCACCGGGAAACGAATCGATTTGGAAGAGGATTCTGAAGAGGACGCTATGGTACCGATGGGAGTCAGAAATGCCGATTTGAGGGGTCCAAGGAGTCAGAATAATCGATATTATGAAGACTATCGATAATTTTTACCTTCTTTTTTAGGCTTTTTAAATTTTCATGTTCTAATTAACCACTTTTGTGTTCTTGTTCTTGTCTCAGGTTAATAACCATTTTCAATGTTTTATGAAAGAATGAATGTAATGGATTTGTTAGAAAAAATAGTAGATAGATGGGGGTGTTTTTGGTGCATTTTGGGAGGACAAAAATCAGAAAATTTCTGGTCAGTTTAACAGCCGTGGATTAGCTCTAAGAAACTTCACCAATTTTATGATCTATTTTTGAAACGGAATTTTTTTTTGAAATTTCGAAGGAACTGAAAATTAAAGTTTCTCAATTATATATAGGGACCACAACATAATTTTTAAACACGAATTTTCTTGGAATTTTTATATGGTAATGTTCCTTGCCTCAATACAAGTATTTTGCCAAACTATCAGTAAGAACTATTCATTGGTTCTCAAGATATAGGTCACCTTTTGTTCGATTATTTCTACTGACTTTCTCCCCAATAGTCCATTTCTGGAGCAAGGTCAAAAAACTGGAATATCGCCGCATACATTATTTCAGTACTGATGTTTTGAGATTACCTACCATTTTTGCATATCTCCTTCTATAAGGATACCAAAAAATCTGGGAGGTACCTCGTCATTATCGCATTTTTTTGACCCATAAACTAACGTTTTCTTCGATTATCTCAAGAACTAGGTCAAATGAAAATGAATAAGTTACAGAATCGGATTGTCCGTAGTTTATTTAGTACTCTGGCAAAAATTCAAAACAATTCATCATTCGCAGTTCAAGTTATAGTCATTCAAAGTTGGCATAACCCACTGAGGAGAAAATAAAATAGGCTCCGCCCCCTCACGTTGTGGTCCCTAATTATATAAGCAGAATTAAACATACTGTAATTTGGATATTTTAAATTTAATAATTTTCAGCAAAAAAAGATTCAAACCAATTGAGAAAAAACAAATTATTTGCAGCTTCAAATTTTCTATTAATGCAAATGTGCTCCTATGAGAAAATAGTTTGTTCATATTTTCGATTTTCAATCCAATTTTTTTTCGATTTTTAACTAAGGCTTCCATTCGGACGAAAACAATTCGGACCCCCCGCCGTCCGTCCGTCGTCCGTCCGACTTTCGTCCGACTCGCTCGTCCGTGCTCCGCAAAATCGCGTCAGTGTGCGCTGCCTACCGTAGTAAATAGGGCAAAACCCGAAAAAATCTAACGAAAAATTAATTTGTCGTCACTTTAAATGCAAATTGTGCACTGCACTGACGCTAATTTGCGTACTGAAAAACCGTAACCGGACGAATTTCGGACGGACGGAAGACGGACCGGACGGCGGACGGACCGGACGGACGAAAATTCGTCCGGATGGAAGCCTTATTTTTAACACAAAAGTTATAAAAAAGGAAAAAATTCTGTTTCAACAAAAAACCAAAAATAACTCAAAAAAGTCTACTTCAATACTTTTTCTACCTCAACCTGATTTATCGTTCGTTCCATATGAGACTAGGGATTACTGTAGAGTTTAGGATTACTGTAGTCTTTTCTAGGGATTACTGTAGAGTTTAGGATTACTGTAGATTTTAGGATTACTGTAGATTTTTGTATTCTGTAGATTTTTCTATGGATTACTGTAGATTTTAGGATTACTGTAGATTATAGGATTATTGTAGATCTTTTTAGGGATTACTGTAGTATTTTCCGGCATTTTCGCTCATTTTGTGAACCCTTTTTTAATTAGTTTGTTTCAATTTCTCTTTTTTCTTTCCCCAATTAACAATTCATCCCCAAAAAAATCAAATAATTTGCATATTCCCAAAAAAAAACATTTTCCCTTTTATAAACTCACATACAAACAAAAAGCAGATAGAAAACATGAACAAATCCCTATTTTTTTCCCTGCTAATAATCTGTTTTCTAATTCGAAACATTTCTGGATCATGTTTCGAGAATCTTCCATCGACAAAGCAGTCAAAATTGACGTCTTCTAAATCATCGTCAAGTCCGACTAGCTTGAGTAATTTGGAAGCTTTAAAAACTGGTGAGAGGGTAGAATTTCGCGGGAATTTGAAATAATTTTGGCTTATTTTGGGCCCAATTTGAAATTATAAAATATCGAGCATCTTCTTTTAAGTTCGGAACGATCCTGCACTTTTTTAAGGTTACTTTAGAGATTTTCGGATTACTGTAGAGATTTTAGGATTACTGTGGATTTTTTAGGATTACTTTAGAGATTTTCGGATTACTGTAGAGATTTTAGGATTACGGTAGAGATTTTAGGATTACTGCAATTATTTAAGGATTACTGTAGATTTTTTAGGGTTACTGTGGAGATTTTAGGATTACTGTAGAGATTTCAGTATTACTGTAGAGATTTTCGGATTGCTGTAGATTTTTTTAGGGTTACTGTAGAGATTTTATGATTACTGTAGAGTTTTCTAGGAGTTCATGTATCTTTTTTCTGCATTTTCACTTTGCAAGATAATTCAGTCTAATTTCGAAATTCTGAATCAAGAATTTTCTACAAATATTTACTGTTTCTCTATAAAAATTTAGCTTTGCCAAGTATAAGAATTTTATTACGTGCGAGCAAGACAGCATTTTCATTAGCGTTTACAATACGTTATCCAAAAATAATATCAGATTCTACGACTATACCCCCAACGTCTTCAGAATCTTCCTCAACTTTGACGTCCACGAATCCATCGTCAACGTCTTCTGCATCTACTTCGACGTCTTCGTCTTCCTCTAGCTCAACTAGGACGACTCCAGAATCTTCTACAGTGTCAACGACTACAAATTCCACGTCTCCATCTACTTCAGAATCCTCCTCGATGTCTTCCAATTCTTCAAAAACGTCGTCTTCAGAATCCCCCTCTAACTCCGCCCTCTCCAACATCAACTCGATTCTCCGACAACTCGACCTTTTCTCAACCCAAAAATGCCCCAATGGATACCCTTCCCATTGCGAACAATCGTGTGGCTGCCCTCGTTACACTATTGACACTGAATGGATCCAGAAAAACGTCCCCGCATATTTCGAACAATACGAGGAGAGACAAGAATACTTGCATCCGAATCTGACATGGAATGAATGTGCACCAAAGAGAATTAAAGTAGGATTACATTCACTTTTTTATTTTCTCAAATGATCGTCCCAATTCCAGTAATTACGAAAATAACATTGTATTTTTGCACAAAGATCGTTAAAAAACCAAAATCGTTAAAAAAGATCTTCAAGCCTCAATTTTTTCTAACCTATTTCAATGAATGTAGAATTTTTCGCTGATTCAAACGCTTCTAATATCGCTGCTCAAGGGCCACTTGCGAGTTGTTTGAAGTTTCAGTATGAGAGACGCAGACACTGTCTCGTTTCTCTGCGTCTCTTCGACAACGAGAGTGTCTGATTTCTCTGCGTCTCTCTTACTGAAACTTCAAACGCTTATAACTCGGTTCAAAATGCGTTTTGAGCAGCGATATTAGGTGCATTCGAATCAGCGAAAAATTCTACATTCACTGAAATAGGTTAGAAAAAAATGAGTTGGAAATCGATTTTTTAACGATTTTTGTGCAAAAATATTGTTATTTTCGTAAATAATGGATTTAGGACGATCATTTGAGAAAAAATGACTGTAATATTACTTTAAGTGTAAAAATGTGGAGATAGGAAAGACGGATTGGATTTATAAAGTGGCGAATGGATGGATTACTTGGGATATTCCGGTGAGAATTAGAGGGAAATTTTCCTTAAAAAAATTCGAAACTTTTTCTTCAGTTTCAAAATATGAAAATCCTCGGATTACAACGAATTTTCTGAGTTTCTCAATTTGAAATTTGTTGAGAAGTTCCAAAATATTCAGTTTCAGAATTTTAGCATATTTCCACCAAAAATTTGTTTTGGAAGCCCTAAATAGGATGATAAAATATCTATTAGACGAACATACTCCTCTATTTTTCCAACACCTGAAAAATATTTCTGAATTCTCAAAATGAATCATAACATCTGATTTGAAACATATTTTGTAAGTCAACTTTTGACGAGAATTCCAAAAAGACTAATTTCAATCCGTTTGAATTCCAAGAATTTGCTCATTTTGAGCTCATAGGGGTCCTTTTCTAATACAAATTTTACGAAAATTAGTTTTTAGAATTTCCGTAATGCTGTAAACATAAGAAAACAGTTGAAACCGTAAAATTTCCAAAAAAATTATACCGTTTCACTGAAAATTTTTAGCGCCTTTCCCTGTTTCGGAAAACTGTTTTTTTTTCGGGAGTTCGATATATGAATAATATTCTATTGAACAAAATAATTAGTAAAGTTATGATTTTCAAAGCTAAAAATAAAAAAATTTAAATTTCAGCTGTCTTATATTATATTGAAAACCGAATGAAAATTAATAATTACAATGTTCTTGAATTGATTAGGGTTCAGCGAGAAATAATAAATTTTCCACTTTAAAAAATTCATGAAATGGATTTTTCACTAGATGCATCATCTTATTTTCAGTGTGAATCTGTAAAATTTTTCCAACTTTTCCATAATTCTTGGAATATTTCGGTTAGATTAGAATCTATACAAAAACTACTTTTCAAAAATTTCGAAGTGGTGAAATCATAAGAATCTAACTTCAAATACACGAAACCTCCAATTTTTCAAAAAATGCCTGTTTTTCTGAAATTTTTTGGGCGTTCCTTCTTTATTTTGAAAACTGTTCTGTTCCGTATTCCAAAATCTGAAAATTAATGATTGTACCTAAATTCAATAGAGTTCAGCGAGAGGTACAAAACTTTTCAATTTTATAAATTTATGAAATTGGATTTTTCACTGGATTTAACATTTTGATTTTACTGGATTCATCATCTGAATTTCAGTGTGAATCTGTAAAAAATTTTCCATTTTTTCATAATTCGAATAGTTTTCAGTATCAATTTTTTTGGTTTTCAGGACACTCGAACCCTTCCTGAACTGAAATGTGATCCGAGAACTGGAAAATGGTCGAATGAAAAAAATGGAAAAGAAGAAGGAGATTTCTACACTTGCATTCAAATTTAATAATGAATTTTGAAAAAGACACTGAAAAAAAGTGTCGCTTTTTTTGTTTTCCGATGATTTTGATCTGAAAATGAAGGTTCGATGGATTACTGTAGGAATTCTTGGGGAAAATCTTGGAAACAGTGATGCTAGATTTTGAAATTTCACTGTTTCGAAAAAAGTTGAATTTGAAATCTTTTTCATCAGAAATTGATGTCCATGGACCTGCACTATCCAATTTTTACCAATTTCGACTTTTTCAGTTTCAGTTCAATTTCATTGCATTTTTGAACCTTCTGATCTCCTAAATTCGGCTATATTGAAGTCCAATTCAGCCAAAAGTCATTTCAGTTTTTTTCCCCAATTAGTTATGCAGACCAAATTAACATAATATTTGGAGTCAAAATCGTTGTTTCCACTTTCAAACTCATTCAATCAATTTAGTTTCCATTGAAGTCATGAAACCGTCCCTATTATGGTTCCTGCTAATAAATTGCTTTCTAATTCAAAACACTTTTGAATCATGCTTCGAGAGTCTTCCGGAGAAGCCAACATTGACGTCTTCTACGTCAAATCCGACTAGCTCGAATATTTTGAAAGCTTCTACAACAGGTGAGAGGCTAGATTTTGGGTTGGAAATTAGGATTTATGGAATGGAAACTTCTAGAAGCGTCTACATCCACGACTCCATCAACAACTTTGACCACGACAAGCTCCACAAGCACATCTATATCAACAACGACTTCGGCTCCCGAGACGTCCTCTGCTCCATCGAGTGAGTAGATACTGAGAATTGCAGAACCATGATTCAAATTGTTTCACAACTTCTACAAGGTTTTCTTCCGAGTATTGATTTACTGAAATCATGTCCTAGTGGCTATGCGCCTCACAAGGGAAATGTTTTTAGACACCGCTTGGGAATTTTCTGAAAGTTGGCCCATAGGTACTATCGAACATGCTGAAAAAAGTGGTGCAAATTTTATCTGCCCATATTGACCCAGAAATTTTTTTATGGCGGCTCGAAAAGCTAGATCGTCAAGCAGAGATCGTACGATTTCGAAAGAATTCATTGCCCCTTTTTTTGTTTTTCTGGCTGGAATCTTGTTAAAACAATCAGTACAACAATATTAGCCGACAAACTCGCAATATTTTGACCATTTTCGGTCATTTTGAAAATGCTTTCCCAATTTGACGATATCAGCAATAAATCAAATTGGACTGTTTCGGGGTCCAAAAGCAAGATTTCTGTATAAAAATTGTTGTGTGTATGTGTCGGGTACAAAATTTTTGACAAAAAAGAAATCCAGTCGTCGAAAAAAAAGTTTGTATGTGAAATTTAGTACTGAAAACGCATTCGGGGTCATTTTTTGGCTAAAAACACTTCCCTTGTCAGTCGGGTTATTCGCGGTTTCGCCCACCACCCATCTGTTTACTGTTGCACGCGTGGCGCAGTCAGTTTTTTGTTTGTTTTGAAAAAACTAAACGAGATATAGAAAATATGTGAATTCCATTCGATTTAGAATAGAAAGAACCCTTAGGAGTCAAGTTTTCATATTCCTAGCATTTTCCACGGCCCCGTACTAACATAAAGTGCCACCTGCAAGCGGCCAAAAATGCAAAACCATGTTTTTCAGAATGTGCAAATGGATACCCTAACAGTTGTGAACAAGCATGTGGCTGCCCTCGGTACAGCATAGACGATCAGTTTGTAATGAACTATACTAGTGCAGAACGAGCTGCTCAACTCTTCGATGATCACGTATATCAGATGCACGATTTTGATTGGGAGGGATGCGCTCCTAAGCCGAAAAAATGTAAAAATGTCGATGCTGGTTTACAAGATTGGATTTACATAGCCGCTAATCACGTGTTCACTTCAATAGACGGCGTAAGTTTGGTGTGAGTGATTTAAGTTGAAACTTCAAAATTCCAGTTTCCGAAAAACTATACTGTTGGTGTGCTGACATGTAATATTACAACTGGGAAATGGTCTAATTGGGACTATAGCGAGGAAAGCGAAGTGGGACGTTTCTATGCATGCACTAATATGTTTCCCAATACCACAACGAGCAAGTTTTAAATACATGTTCCTTAACAGACACTGAAATTGTGTCGCTTTGTTTTCCCAGTTTTTCTCTCTGAAAATGAATTCAACTTAAGTTTCTTGACGAAATATTGATTTTCTTTGTGGTAAAATAGTTCCATTTTTCCAGCTGCAAATCTTATTCAAATCGATAGCAAAGTTTTCATAGAAATTTAAGTTTCCTCACCCCCGCAGTATGGCGGCAGACGGACGTTGAGGGAAAACTCTTCCACCAAATAACGACCTTTTTGATGGAAGAGGTTTTCCCCGTCGCCCGTCCGTGGCCTAGTGAAGTGGAGCGCGCTACGCCTGAAAAAATAGCCATAATAGTGTCGAAATCCCTCACTTTCTCAATTCCAATCCCCCATTTCCAATGCATTTTTCTCATGTTTACACGGAGAATTTGACGTATCTACCGTTTGTGAATACATCAAAAGAGAGCAGAGCAGGTGTTAGTTTCGCACCTTTTTGTTCTTCTTTTTCTTTTCAATTCAATGCCATCGTCTCCAATCGTTTTTTTCCTCTCTATTGACTTTTGAGCTTATCTTAGGTGTCTTCCCTGGTGGCAGATGGTTGTTCGATTATTTCATTGACACGCACACACACATATTGAAACCCCATGTCTTGACAAGCGGATAAATCCGAAAACAAATAATAAGAGACAAACTGCTTCCGATTTTTGGGAATGGAGAGGTGGCAGGTAGGAGAGGTACCGTAATCCACAGCTATGAAGAAACTATTGGAACGGTTATGAGAATAGAGACGTAGTAAGTTAGGTAGGTAGGTTACGGTAGTGAAACTGTAAGAAATTTCAGAAAATCGAACATTTGAAAACGCTTCAAAACTAGGCACTTTCGGTGAAAGAATCAATGAAATATGTACCGTAATCCGAAGTATCGTAAGCCGAAAAGAATATAGTTGCTAAAATAGAAAGTTATGTTACGATAGCGAGCAAAGAAACCTAATAGATTTTTATATTATCAAAGTTTTATTACAGTAATTTTGAAACTGCAAAATTTCGGTATGTCGGATTACGGTGCTGAAACTATAACATTTTTGCAGACTCGGATTTTAAAGGCGCATGGGATTTTTCAAAACCACGAATCGATCTGTTTACTTTTTCAATGATCGTAATTTCTGTAATTTTGAAATTTGTCTACCGTAACTTTGAAACTGTAAATGGAAGGAACTTGGAAATGAAATACCGTGATCCATTGTGGGAAGTTGGGTTACTGTAGGAAAAGTTGATAATAAAGTTATAAGACAATGGAGTTCAACGGAATCAAAATTCTAGTACAGTAATTTTGAAACTGCAAACTTTTGGTACCGTAACCCGGAACAAGAAAAACTTTTGGAAAGATTACAAGACTGGATATGGTACTGACATTTCGGCTCCGCGACATTTCGAAAGTGTGACGTTTCGAAAGTGTGACATTTCGAAAGTGCGACATTTCGAAAGCGTGACATTTCGAAAATTTCACAAGTGCAATTTTCTGATTTTAAAGCGTTGCACTTTCAAAACGTCGCACTTTCGAAACGTCACACTTTCAAAATGGCACAACTGAAATTTCGCGGCAATGCCGCACATGGCCCTAATTTTCAGTGAAACCGAAAAAAATCTCGTTTTTTTTTTTCAATTTTTCGATTTTCTACGTAACCTCCCAGTTTCCTTTTTTGTCTTCTAGAATTCCACGTAACCACCCCTTGAAAAACTTCCGAATCGATCAATAATCGATCAAAAAAGTTTCTATTTCCAAAAACTTTCTCATCACCAGAGGAAAACCATCATTTGAAGTTCGCTTCTTGATTTGAAGAAGAAAAGGACAACGACGGAGAGAAATGGCAGAAAAGAAGGATAAAAAAGAAGACAAGGATAGCGAGGTGTTCGTGCTCAAGCTCAACCCGGAGAACGTGAGTTGAAGGAAACTCATTCAAATGCGAATAACTTTTTTCAGAGGGGTCGGGTAAAAATACGGTCAACAAAAAAAATGTTCCTCGTTAAAAAATCTATCGATTGGTAAAATGATCGTCAAATTTTGTCAGAAATTAACAGAGTTACGCCAAAAAACAACCAACATCTTGAAAATTGACAACTTTTTGACATTTTAGGGCGTAACTCTGTTAATTTTCAATGAAAGTTAACGATTTTTATACCAATCGATAGCTTTTTTAATGATAAACATTTTTTCTGTTGACCGTATTTTTACCGGGCCCCTCTGAAAAAAGTTATTCGCATTTGAATGAGTTAGCTCCAATTATTTTTCCAGGTTTGTTTCGCAAACCCGAAACTCGGCGATGAGTACACGACAACCGCGATGAAACTGTCGAATCCGACGAAGGAATGGTACATCTTCAAGGTCAAGTGCACTTCGAATGACATGTTCAAAATCAAGGCTCCAGTTGGTATTCTCAAACCCGAAGAAACCATTGATATTGGGGTGAGAAGCGAGGAAATGAGGGGGGTGGGCGCACACTCTTATACGCAATCGCGCCTCTGCTTCCAGGTGTGGAGAGATGGCCGAGCGGTCTAAGGCGCTGGTTTAAGGCACCAGTCCCTTCGGGGGCGTGGGTTCGAATCCCACTCTCTTCAGTTCTCTTTTTGCTTTTTTGTCTGGCAATACCTCTCACTTTCAGGTGGTACATGTGCCGGGAAAGGCTATTCCCGACAATAACAAGCAATATTTTGCGGTGTACTACGTCAAAACGGATAGCTCGGTGAAGTCGGCGGATGTTCGGGAGGAATGGAAGAAGAAGGGAAAGCATGACGGTGTGAAACGAGTGTTCATTTCGTTTGATAAGGGTGGTGGGGAGAATAAAAAGAAGGATTCGGAAGGAGGCGAGAAGAAGGAGAAGACGGAGGAGAAGGAGAAGAAGGAGAAGGATACGCAGGAGGATAAGAAGGATGATACGAAGAAGGAGGATAAGAAGGAAGAGAAGAAGGACGAGGAGGAGAAGAAGTGAAGAGGAAGAATCAAGGCTGATAATGAGAACTTGTAATGAGTCGGGGGTTGATATTATGAAGTTTTTTGTATATCTTTGTGATCCGCAAAATCGACAATTGAAACTTCAAAAATTCTCGAAGTTTTTCAAAAAATTGAGAAACCGTAAATTTCTAGTTTTTGAATTCATCATTAGTTTGTCAGAAATCTAGAAATTGTCGTAAGTTTTAGTTTTTCTAGAGCTGTTTTCAAATTCTGGTCTTCTCAAGTTCAAAATGTGAACGTTTTTAACATAGCATCGATATTTTAGAAGCGCAATTTTTTTGGAATCTTTTGAAACAGAAAGTTTTTTTTATTGTATTATTTTAGTATCCAAATCTTTGTTTCGGTTGAAAGAAGTTAGAATTCAAGTTTAGTAGTTCTGCAACTTTTGTAAATTTTCAAGACTGCTTAAAAATTTCATTAACAAATTTTAGAATCAGAACAATTATGAACTATTGCTGTATCAAAAAAAAAAACCATTAAAAATGGGGAAATTCTAAAACAGTGGTTTTTAAGTATCCGTTGTGCTAACTTTTGCTAGTAAGTCATATCACAGCGGTTGATAATAGGAGCTTTTAATGAATCGGAGGTTGAAAGTTGTTTATGAAGTCTTTTTTGTGTAACTTTTGAAATCAAAGAAATTCAAGAGTTTCTGATCTTGATCTCAATAGAGTCCCCCATTGAAACTTAAAAAATTCTGAAGTTTTTTTATGAACTTCTGGTGTTTGAAATGTGAAACTCGATTAGATACAAATGAATTTCCCGCTAACATCGATTTTTTTTGGAAGTGCAAAGTTTTTTGGAATTTTTTGAAACAGAATTTTTTTGAATGTGCGATTTGAGTGTTTCGACCTTTATTTAATAGTAAGTTGGAAGAACTTTGAATTCAAGTTTAATAATTTTGTAAATTATCAAGCCGGCTTAAAAATTCCTTTAGCGACTCCAAATCGGAACAATTACGAAGTAACTATTGCTGTGTCAAAAAATCACTGAAACATAGGAAAATTTTGAAACAGGGATTTTTCGTGTCCGCTTCGCTTCGCTAAAGTGTGATAAACAGTATAATTCGAAATTATCAACTTTTTTTGATAAATCTCATTTTCGAAGAAATTTCCGCAATTATCAACTTTTTTTCAAATTATCAACTTTTTTTTGATAAATCTCATTTTCGAGGAAATTTAATTCTGCTTCGATCCATATAAAAATTTTGAAAATTTTATGATAGTTTTGTCCACCTTGAAGTCTCGGAAAATATAGTCGATTTCGTCTAATGGGTTTTGGAAACATACATACAGTACTGGCAAAAATCCATGCGCGCTCTGGATTTTTCCGATTAAATATCTTTGAGGGTCTGAAAAAGTGGTTTTCAGATATCCGATTCTTCTGAAACTTTGTGGATGTATAGAGCAACTCTAAAACTCTATTTTTGTAGTTGACCACGTTTTTATAGGACCATAATCCAGTTAGTTAGGTCAAGTTAACAGACGTCACCTCGAATTTTGTCTCATTTTCCAGCTTTTGACTTCCACGATGTCTAACTAACTGGATAATGATCCTATAAAAAAGTTGTCAACTACAAAAATAGAGTTCTTTAGTTTCTGTATAATTGTGCAAATTTTTAGAAAAATCGGACAACTGAAAACCACTTTTTTAGACCCTCAAAGTTGACCTAGCGCCAGTACTGTACCTAACTTCAATTTTCTATAGTTTCAGAAAAAAATGAATAATTTTCTGCTTTGCTTTTTTCTATTACAACATGTTCACTCCCAGCTTACTGTATCTGATCCCAAAATCCCTTCAAGGCCCTTTTCCAAATCATGTTCACACCTTCTTGACACGCCAATCCCTTCATATGTTTCTCCAAACAAACATTCCACTCGAGAAGTCATCATAATGAACTACTGTAATCTGATATTTCTCCTCATAAGTGGTCTGTTTAACACGAGAAGCAGAAGCCTTCTTGAACTAACACGCACTTCTTCTCACTTTTCTACAGTACTCCCCAAGGAGCCAACAAATGAGCCAAAACGATGATTTATTCATAGAAAATATGTGACATATAAAGTGTATGAGCAAATAATAATGTGTTACAAATGGGGAAAGATATTGAGTTTCACACTTTTTCTAAACGGACTAGCGACGCTTCGCGTCGCTGGACACGGCTGCGCCGCGTTTCTTGCTGCGTGTGTTAGCTCATCATAGAAATTATTCTAATTTCATTATTCCCTCAAAAATTTGTAAATGAATTTTTGCATTTTTTGAAAAATTTCAAAATCCCAAATCAAGATAAAAGATCAAAATGTGAGATAAGAGATTGAGAATGATCAAAAAGGGCCAAAATCGACATACATTTTTATGGCTCTATTTTTTATTTTTCAAGATTTCGAGCTGAAATTTGAGCTCAAGACAATTGACGTTGCGTTCTTCATGGTACTGAAATATCGAAGAAAAATAAGTAAAACTGACTCCGTGAGGGTCCAAAAACTCTTATCAGCTCAGTACAAAAGTTTCATCTGAAAAATATGATTTTGCCGCAGCGATCATAAATTGGATCATTGTAGTCCGTGTTCAACCCCTGCCAGTTCTCGATGGTCGGCCAACATTTTCCTATCTGATGGTACAAAATTCAAAAAAATCGGATGAGTGAGAATGGAGTTATGAACGCGCAAACTTTGTGACAAAATAATCTACAATTTTGTAGAAAAGTTAGGCTCCGCCCACAAATCGAAAAGCTCATACTTTCCGCATTTAATAGAATAGGCAGATAGGCGAAGGCAGATAGGCGAACCGTTTAGGTGGAATAGGAAATTATGATGAGCAATGTGTGCAATAGAGCAAGTTTTCGTATTTTTGGAATATTTCGACCGGAACAAACTAGGAGCTCGAAATTTTCAAGTTTCTCTGAAACTGGAAAATATTTTTTTAAAAAACTTTTTGACTAGAAAAAAAATGCCCTATGACATTTCGAAAGATGATAAAAAGTGTGACGTTTCGCAAGTGCGACGTTTCGCAAGTGTGGCGTTTTGCAAGTGTGACGTTTCGCAAGTGTGTTTCGAAAGCAAAAATTTCAAACCATTCTGATAGGTATTTTTCCCAGAAATTTTTAAAATGTTAGCTTTCGAAACGTCACACTTGCGAAACGTCGCACTTTCGAAACGTCGCACCTTCGAAATGTCACACTTTTGAAATGTCACACTTTTGAAATGTCGCACTTTCGAAATGTCACGGAGACGAAAACATCTGAAAAACTTTCCAAATTCTCTGAAACCAAAAGGCCCCCCTCGGAAAATCCCCGAAATTCTCCCCAAAAACATACACGATTAGTGCGCTTAAAATTTCGCCCGAAATAATGACTTCAAATCCAATTTCCCCTCGAAAACTTTCCCACGAGCATTTTCAAAGATTATCCTTTTCCGCTTCTGTTTGAGCGGATTAGGGATTTGTGGATTTGCTGTGTGTCCCTTGCCTGTGTGCTTATTAATTAGAGCTTGGAATCTTACAAAAGGAAATAAGCGACTAATGATGAAATTTGAGTAACCACAATCTCACAAAAAAGTAAAAAAAAGAGAACTGAAGAGAGTGGGATTCGAACCCACGCCCCCGAAGGGACTGGTGCCTTAAACCAGCGCCTTAGACCGCTCGGCCATCTCTCCACACTCGGTCGGCAGGCGGCATTGCGGTTATGAGTGTGCGCTTTTCCCCCTTTTTACGCCGAGAGGAAGGGAAGTTCACCAGTTGTAACAGTAAATAAGTTCCTACCAAATTTTCCATTTTCCACATGATTAACCTTTGTATGAGGTTTAAACCTTCCTCCCGGGTGGGTCTTTTCTATTTTCGATACCGTATTGTTGTAATTTATAAAACAGTAATACCTTCTCAAGGATACACATTTAATCTGATCTCTTTCCTTCTATTCTTTCTTCTTTTTGCTGATAAAATGATAATTCGATCAATTCTGGGCGCTAATTCGGCGACTACCGTAATCCGGGCCCGCAAGAAAAAGACCGGTCGGGCGGTGCGAAGTTGACGGGGGATTATCATAAGAGGGGGCTACAGTAACCCCAGAATTTGATAACATGATTAGAAAAGGGGATTAGATTAAGAATTTATTGACAGACAAAGATGGTGGAGGACTAGAAAATTTTGGAATACAGAAGAAATAATACTATTGGTTAGAGTTTTGTACACTGGAAAGCTCACAGATCAAAAATTTCATAAATTTTCAGATTTCACTTCTTGATTTTCACTACTTGATGAGGATTTCAACGAGGCCTTGGATTCCGGAGAGCTCGTTTCTTTTCCCGGAGAAATTTCCCGTTTTATTCGCTTCACTTTCCGGGAATCATCGTCAGACTCGTCGCATTCGGATTCGTCGCTGTTCTGAAAAAATATATTCAAGTTTGGCGCCAAAATTCAAAAGTTTGGGTATTTATGGAGACGTTACGGTGCTCTACAGTAATCGCGCTATGAATTTTTTGACTTGAAATCCCAGAATTCCCAATTCGGTGCCAAAAAGCAAAAAAGCGAAGACAAAAAATCAGTTTCACTTTTTTGCAATGGAAAAATTCAAATTTCGCGCCAAAATAAGGTTAAATAATATTCTGAAATTAGAGATATGTAATATGCGCTACTAAACCACTAAAAGCCAAAAATCGGGCTCAAAATTCAATTTGAAGTGGTTTTCTCATTGGAGCGCGTTTGCTGACCTATATTATAAAATCGTAGCTTGCAATCGCGCCCCACCGGACAACGCAAGTTTGTGGACTAATCGAGGACAAAATTATGAACATTTTTCTCAATTTTCGGTTCAGCGAGGCGCGATTGCAGGCGAGATAGTAAAATTTTAGAATTTGGGTCAGCAATTGCGCTCCAATGAGAAGAAGTTTTGCAAAAGTGATAGCGGGGTAGCTTGTTTCCTGACTACAGTATAGTTTTCGAATTTTGAGAAAAAATGAAATTTAAAAAATTTTTACCGTTTCAAAACTCAAATCTCTAAATTTTCCAACTCATAATTTTCAATTAGTTTATAACCTTTTTGGAAAAATTAATTTTTTTTAATTACAAAATAAGAGTTCTCACCTTTGACGTCCGACTATCGTCCTTCTTCTGTTTTCGCTCTTTGGCTCGTCGATTTTTGAACCAGACCTGAAAAAATGAAGACTTTTACTATCAGAATGTTCAAAATCTTGGATTTCGATAATAGAAAATTAGTAACATTGACAAAAATACTAGGAGAAATTCGATTTTTGAAACTAAAACTTTTTTTGGGAAAACATTGTTCTGTCAATGGTTGAATAAGTCAAAGGCTTTTTGAATTTTTAATGATTCGATTTTGAAACCGTAAAAAATCCCTTTTTTCTTAACGTCGGCAGAATCTTCACTAATTAGAAGATATATGTATTATAAGAGAAAATAAGGAAGCGTTCAATATAGGTGCGATTATCCGCATCATCGCATTCTTTCTTCCTCTTTATTACGCTTTTTCTACTAAATTTATTATGAGGAAGAAAATTACAGAAAAAGGGGTTAGGAAACGTTGAGATTCAGATGAGAATGCTATTCATTCACTACTTGAAAGAAAACTCGTGAGAATATAAGTTTCAATTGAAACAGAATAACTAGAATTGTACAAATTTAGAAGATAAAATGAGTAAAATCCACTCAAAGAACGATTGCTCATCATAAAACTTTTGGAATTTTGGAGGAAATAATTGTTATGCTCACTTTATAAACTGAATATAATGAAGATTTGATAAAGAAAGTACATTGGGATTTTGAAACAGAAAAAGTGTTTTTTGTTAAATTTTTAGTTCACTTTTTGTACTTTTACATACTAAAAATGAGCCAGATTTGGAAAATAGATTCTGGGGAGAAAAAAATGTGAAAAGTTCGGTCGATTTTTCTGCTAATTTAATGGCGTTTTTTGGGTCGGAGAAGCATTTTTTTGAGAGTTTTCAATGTAAAATTTAGAATAAGCATAGATTTTTGCGCTGATTAAGCCATAAACCTATTTTTCCCGGAAGCTTTCTTTAAATACTTGATTTAAAACAAAAAATTAGACTTTGAATTAGAGACCCATATAGATTACAAGAAATAAAATGGTCTAAAAAGACGAGAAATTTTGAAACAGTATTAAAACTTGTAAAATTTGTACTGTTTCCTTGAGCTAGCATTTCAATTTCGGTCTTTAAAAAGGTGATCAATTTGCTAAATCCTGACTGACTTGCGACACAATTTCGGTTCCAAAATTAGTACTGAAAATTTAGGAAAAGTGTCATAACTAGCTCAATTTTTGAGGTATCGAAAATCTAAGGATATAAGCTTAAAGGAGGATTCCGAGCAAAAATTTTTTTCTTCTAAAATATTCAAAATTTCGCCCTGATTCCGAATATCATAATGAAAATGCTCAAAAATTTCTCTAAACACCTGAAAAAAGGGCCCAATTTCTGGAGGTGTCTCCGGCGGCCGCGTGGCCTAACTCCTGGAGGTTTCTCTTCCACCAGGCTCGGCTAGCATTTTTTACGCCGATTTTTTCACTTTTCACTGTTTTTTCGGTGAAAATCAAATGGAAAGCGGGTATTTCAACAAAAATTCATGCAAAAAACAACATTTTTCACCGAAAAAAACAGTGAAAAGTGAAAAAATCGGCGTAAAAAATGCTAGCCGAGCCTGGTGGAAGAGAAACCTCCAGGAGTTAGGCCACGCGGCCGCCGGAGACACCTCCAGAAATTGGGCCCTTTTTTCAGGTGTTTAGAGAAGGTTTTGAGCATTTTCATTATGATATTCGGAATCAGGGCGAAATTTTGAATATTTTAGAAGAAAAAAAATTTTTGCTCGGAATCCTCCTTTAAATGTCACAAAATTCCCAATTTTTCTTTATATTTCTCATTGAAATCGTGTTAGTTTGAGCTGAGTTATAACCCTACGAACATACAGAACTTTTCAAATGTTATTATTAAAATTCCGATAATTTGTTTTTATTCTACTTTTGAATTCCAAAATCCTCCCCAAAACTCTAAATATTATCCCAGCTGGCTCTTCATTTTACTCACACCTAGGCTAAGAAGACCCCCCCCCCCCCCGCCCCCCCTATTCCATATTGTATTACGTATCCCCTCTCTTTCTCCAATACCTCTAATTATCAATTAGATTCCGGGTCCCCCCTCTACAGTCGGCTCTTTTTTCGTCTTTTCCCCCGAATCGGTTTATCCTGGTACCACCTGCTGTTGCTTTTTCTTCTTCCTTTTATTCCATATTGATCTCACTTAACCTCACTAATCCACCGTCCCCCCGGTATATGTGTATTCCAGGTGTTTGTTGGTTTTTCGGGATTTTTGGAGGAGGTTAATGAGATAAGCAAGAAAAGGAAGAGGGGAAAATTTGGATAAAATCCCTTGTGATTACAGTACCGGCTCGAAATTTGACTTATATTCTTAATGAAACAGTAAATTGATTTGCAATGAATTTTTTAATAAAATGTAGAGAAAAGTTTAGGAAAATCTGAGTTTTAGTCCAATGCTTTAACAAAAAATATGAAATGTTCAATGGAGCTTACTTTTAAAAACCGTAAAATTTGGAAACTATAGCTGGTAGACTTCTGAATTTTCTGATCCACCTTGAAACGGAAAAAACGTTCCGGGATTTTCAAACTTGCTAGGATTATAATGAAGAACAGAAAAAAACTTGGTTTCTAATGAGATTTAGAAGTTCCATAGAGCGAATTTACACAGACTTAAAGAAGAAATTTTCTAGAACTTCAGATCCATAGTTTTTTTCAAAATTCAGGGGGGAAAATTGAAAAAACCAATATTGAAGGTCAAGAAAGTCACCAAAAGTCAATTCAATTTTCCGAAATGTACAACTTTTTTGCCCAATTTCTTTCTCGCTACTTTGATAACCCATAAATGTTTCATGACTGGTCAAATGACCCTAAATATTGGGCTCCGGGACATTTCGAAATGTCTCTCTTTCGAAATGTCCCGGAGCCAAGTTTTCAGGATATACAAATCTATAACCCAAATCACACAAAAAGACACCTGGTAAAAAATTATGCCTAAAATTAAAAATGTGACAACAATTCCAAATGCATCAGGAAAAATACTGATGATTTTTCAATGTGAAAATCTTACTTATATATTATCCAATCTTCCCAAGTTTCATCGCGCTCCATTGCGAACTTGGGGAAATTCAAAATTTTTAGGTTTCCCGCTCACTTTTTTCTCATGTAGGTCACGTCAAATATAAAAACTTTGTTAATTTTGCGGTTTCGACGTGACCTACAAGAGAAACAAGTGAGCGGGAAACCTAAAAATTTTGAATTTCCCCAAGTTCGCAATGGAGCGCGATGAAACTTGGGATGTTTCGATAATATAATCCGCTAGAAAGTCTGTCCGATGTTGGTCAGGATGTCCGCTTTAGTTTTCCGAAAGAGAAAGAATTTGTCGCGCCACAAAATCGATCCCGCGACTACCGCGTGGCAGAGTAGCGCTCAACCAACTGAGCCACGCGGGCAACAGGGAATGGGCGGAAATTTTACGTATAAAAACACGATATTCCTAAGCAAAGTTGAGCGGCGAAGCCGCGAATCCAGCCTGCGGTAAGCAGGCTGGTTTCTCATAACTTGTTTGAAACAGAAAATATGTATTGTTTGTTCCTGTTGTCAGCTCATTCGAATTTATAAAAATATGGTACAAAAAATTTTTGAAAAGTTTTCAGTTTCCGCGCTTTGATAAGGATAAATATGCAATTAGCTGCGTAGCAATATTGGATGGATAGTCGCTTTCATGAAAATCTCTCGTTTCCGGTTGCTCCATCAAAAGAAAAAAACCTAGTAACATTCCTAACATTTTCCAGAAACGGCGAAAAAATGGAAGTGGTTTTTTGTGTTTCAAATAAAATTGTTATGGATTTCTTTGTTTTGTCGATGTCAATGAAGCCTATTTGAGTCACACTTCTATGCTTCAGATATTAAATTTTCGAAAAATTTCCAACAAAAACCGTATCCCTGACCCCTCTCTCACCTCAACTCTCTCTTCCTTCAACGAACACTGTACTGCCAATTCTTCTCGTGTCGATGCATCTGGATAGTGTGTTGATGAGAATGTAGTCTCCAGAATATTCAATTGCTCTTCGCTGAATATCGTTCGATGACGTCGTTTTCGACGAGAAACGTAGTGTTGGTGATGGTATGGAGGCATGAAGGAGGGAATTAGGGGAGAGCACAGCATGGCTGGAATAGAAAAATTGAACATTTTGGGTTTTTAAGGGTACTGTAGCAACTGTAAGAGTACTGTAAGAGCTCTGCTGTAAGGTGTACTGTAAAAAAGTTCATTTTTAAAAATTAGTAGAACAGCTGTCAAACTACATACGCGGAAATAATAGTTGGAAGACAATGACACTCAAAATCAAAAATTTTGGAAACAGTAAAAAATTTTTTAATTTTTTTTTAAATTTCGGATGAAAAATAGCACGGAAAATAGCTTGGAAAATCAGCTGAAAACTTGTTTTTTTGGAGTTTTCGTGCTAAATTATTCAGTTAAAAAAAAATAGTTTTTGTGTTAATTTTTCAGGTTTTTGTAGTTTTTGTGCTAAATTTTTGAGTTTTCTGGAGTTTTCTGTGCAAAATTTTTCTGACTAAACAGGAAAGTTTATTTCTATGCCAAAACTGATCACTAATGTAATCTGAAACCGTAAAATTAGTCCAAGAACTACAAAAATTTGATTTCCCTGGTTTTACCGTAACCCTGAAACAGTACCTAAATCATCTCAAAAATCCGCCTGTTCAATAAATTTTTTCCTGAAATTTTATATTTTTATAATCTAAATTTTTCAGTTTTTTCGGAGTTTTTGTGCTAAATTTTTCATCTAAACTTTATATTTTTATGATCTCGAAAGAACAAAAATCAAACTAACAGTATACAAACCCCACTTTTCCAACAACAAAAACCATGGAAACAGCAAAAAAATTTCCTAAAAGATTATTGAAGTTACAGTAACCCTGCAACAGCACATGAATCAGTACCTGAGAAACCAGTCAACTCAACAAAATCTTTTTTTTTTCTAAACCCGGATTTTTTAAATATTTCCGCTTACTAAATTCGAACTAACAATACGCCAATACCATTTTTCCAATATAAAAAACCATTGAAACCGCAAAAAAATTTCCCAAAAGAAAAAAATATAACTCACAAAAAAACGGATAAGAAGCCGGATGAAACTGCCAGGGTACCCCTGCCGGGGATCCTCCTCCAGTCCCCGATGGAAGATTCAATGCTCCAAATGGATCTTGAAAGTTTTGAGCTTGAAGTTGTGGAAGAGCTGCCAATGGATTTGAGAGCAATGTATCGATGGAGAAGGATGTGGAGGTGGATGGAGAGGAGGATGACGAGGAGATACTGGAATTTTTTCTGTTTCAGAAAAATTTGAAATCGTAACTCTGAAAGTTTGGTGTACTCCTCGTACTCCTTGTGTACGCCTCGTGTCAAATTTTGGATAAAAAAAGATTTGCTGTTTCAAAAAATGCTTCCTTTTGCATTTTCAATACCGTATACTAATAAAAAATCTAGCCTCATAAGTTATAACTAGAAATTTCGAACCACTTCTTCCCAGTTCCCAACTACGGGTTGAAATTTTTGCTTTCGAAACGTCGCACCTGCGAAACGTCACACTATCGAAATTTCTGCTTTTGAAATGTCGCGGAGCCCGAATTTTAGTGTTTCAGGTTTTGAAAATAAGAGTCTTCTTCTAAAATGAGCAATTTCTCTAGAAGATCAACCAAAATTTTTTTAAATATCACTCGATTTCAAAAATATTTCATAAGTAGTGGTCTAAATTAGAGGTCAATTCTGATTTTAAAATTCCTATTAAAATAGTCAAAATTTCAAAAAAAAATTCAGTTTCAAACATTTTTCAAAAAATTTGACAATTTTTTAGTCGTAATATTCTCTTATTGTCTTTGAATTTAAATATAAGTTTTCTGGAGCCCTTTGGCGCGTTTTTGAGATTTCATGCGTCATAATGAATTTTCGAGATAATATGAGAAAGTGATACATGAATTCGATTATTATCAAAAAAATGAGCACCTTTTTATTTTTAACATTTTGAAACCGAAAAAAATTCGAAAATCATGCTGAAATTAACTTGAAAAAGGGATTGTACTTTATAAATAGCGAAATTTCCACGAAAATTATTACTGAAAACTTTTAATTTTATAAAATTATAAAAAAATTTCTGAACATCAGAAAATTTTTACTGACAATTTTGTGAATCGTTTCATAAATGTAGAAAGTTGGGATTTTAAAAATAACAAGTTCCCCATGAAATAGTGATTTTTTCAAGATGAAATACACCGTAAAATCTATATTTGTACCCCAATGAGACCAAAGTGAGCACATTCTTGAAATTCAAACGGATTGAAATTAGTGTTATTAGAATCCTCGTCAAAAGTTGATTAACATAATATGTTTCAAATCAGATGTTATTATTTATTTTGAGAATTCAGAAATACATTTTTAGATTTTGGAAAAATAGAGGGACCAAGACTTTCTAACATAGTTCTTACGGTATATTCCAACAGTTATTTTTTCCGGATTATGGTACCAAGTTAGAAGTTTCAAGATTACTGTGATTTTTCCATTTTCCAGACTTGATTTCCCGCCAAAACTAAAAACTACATAATACAGTGTTTGATATATCTGTCAAACTGTATATCGACTAGGAAAATTAATAAGATTCGAGTTAGTTCATTTTCAGAGTGTTATAGAAACCGAAAAAAAATTTTAAAGCTAAAAACAGGTTTTTCTATACTTTCCTTTATCCCAGCGACTAACACAACCAGAACCTCAACAAAAAATATCCAAGAAACCGTAAAAAATTCAAAAAATTCCTTACCTCGCCGAGTTGGGCATGACCAACTTGTTAATCGACTCAGGAGTCATAAGAAACGGAAAAGATGCCATAGTAATAATGCGTATTTGACTAGAAGAAACACCTTTAGGGGATGAGCCCCTTCTCTTGTTTGTTCCTTCTCGGCAAATAGGCTCCGCCCACTTTTGTCTTCCGCTGTCGATTCGATGGACACGCCCACTTGGAGGGGGAGGGGAAAGGAGACTGAAGAAAAAGAAGAAAAGGTGTGAACAGGAATAATTTGTGTATAGTTTTGAAGTGTTTTGGAGGCAAATTGGAGCCAAAACATTGTGCTCACCGATAAGTGGTTTTAGTTTTCAGGAATCTGAATCTTTCTGAGGGGAGTACTGTAGATGTGAGTATTACATAGCGAATTGAGATAGTATTTTTTAGATAGTCTAATTACTGGAATTGATATTACCTGATTACTTAAATTATTACGAATTACTATTACTTGAATTATTATGAATTTTTTGAAACTTGCATTACTTGGTATTAAAATTATTAGCCTGGAATTAGCAAATTTGATTCCTGAAACAGTCAAAATATTGAAAAAAAGAATACACCGTTTTGCAACCGACCATTTCGCAACTTTATATATTTCGGCTTAAGATCGCCAATCTCATTAATCTGTTTGAAATTTTACAATACCTGGATTTTCTGGTTGCGAAATGTCCCGAAAATCGAAATAACACCATTAGCTAAAAATCATTACAGTTTCGCTCCTAAATTATTTTCGAAACTGTAATTTCTATGTATTACTGAAGAATCTGAAATTTCGACCGCCATTTTTTCGACCACAAACAGTTTCATTGCAAAAGATTTTGAATCTCAGTAATTATATAATTATTGAAACTGTAAAAATCGAGGAAATTTTTAATCTGAACTAATTTGGGGCACATCAACTCTATTTGAACTTTCCATAAACAAGATTACCATGAAACAGAAAAAAAATTCCACAAAAAAGGTAAATTGTCATAAAAAATAGGGTGCCGATATCTGATTGTGAGAAGAGTCGGTACTGTTCAAAAGGATATGGTTTATGAGAATCTCAAAGAAAAAATGGCGGTTTCACAGATCATATTTTGGTATTTGCTATTCCTCATTGGGTTGATGATTGCTGATTCGTGGATGCAGTAGAAATATAGAATTTTTAGAGGTTTTGAATCTGGAAAGATTTTCATATTTAAAAAAAGTTTCATATTGAAGACAAGAACTAGCAATAATCAAGACCGTCAAGCAAATCTGAAAAAACAACGAGAACGTCCAAACAGTTCCCCAAAAATGTTTTGATGAAGATTTGAAACAGAAAAAATGACTGATTAGAAAATGCCTGAAAACTCTAACAGAAAAAAACTTTCACTGCAGTGCACTGTTTCAGCATGAAAATTTCAGATTTTCTGGTTTGTATGCTAGGCTACGCGACTTCTATTGACACGGCTAGCGACATCCACTTAAATTTTGCCTATTTTTTTTGTCGAAATCTGATCTGACATTTATCTACTCAAATTTTTTGTAACAGAATGTAATCGTCATCCAAATTTGGATTTTTCAGAAAATTTTCGAAAAATTTTGAAACCGAGTTTTTTTCGAAGAGAATCGTTATTGCTATCCATATTTGATTTCTCAAAACGCTCGAAAGTCAGACCGGATTCAAAATTGAAGGGTTTTACCAAAACAGGCAATTTGACCAGAGCTATACTTTTTGAAAAAATAAGATTTTCGGTTTCAAAATTTTCCCAAAAAAAACTTCCGAAAAATCCCAATTTTGATACTGTTCCAATGTTTCCAGGCTCCATTGATAAAATGAAAGAACCTTGAAAATGGAAATAGAATTTGAAACGAAGGAACACCCAAATGTTGAATTTCGGTCATTTCTTCAATATCTTTTCCGTTTTCAGAAGTGTACCAAGGAAATCCAGGAAATTTCCACCTCGTTTGAATTGACGGTTTAAGATGAAAAATACCATAAAATCTGTATAAGAAGGCCCCGTTGAGCTTAAACTGAGCAAATTCTTGAAATTCAAACGGATTGAAATTAGTCTTATTAGAATCCTCATAAAAAGTTTACACACAAAATATGTTTCAAATCAGATGTTATCATCCATTTTGGGAATTCAGAAATATATTTTTATGCTCGGAAAAAATAGAGAGAATAATGCCCTTCTAATATAGATTTGCGGTATTTTAGTAATCCAACATTACAACAGTTCTTCTTGTTCCGGGTTACGGTACCAAAAATTTGCAGTTTCAAAATTACCGTAATAAAATTTTATAGTATCAAAGTCTATTGGTTTCTTTGCGCGTCAACCTTAAATTTTAGCAACTCTATTCCTTTCGGATTATGGAATCGGATTATGGTATACGGTATTCCGGATTATGGTACATATTTCATGCATTCTTTTACCGAAAATTCCTAGTTTTCAGATTCAATTTCCCGACAAATCCAAAAATTACATAATACAGTGTTTGATATATCTGTCAAACTGTGTATCATAGTCACGCCAACTAGTCAATCTTCTTCTCTTTTAGTTCCGACACCCGTCGGATGTCCTCTAATTATATTTCGCTGTTATCATGATTTACTCATCAGAAAATAAGGCAAACGAAGGGAAAAAGAAGTCATCGTCGGCACAGTGTCAAGAATGTAATACGTTTCCTTTTTCTCTCCCTTTTGGGTTTCATTTTAAAGGTGCATTCAAGTGTGAATATCTGTTGGGTGATCCCCACCCGTCTCTTTTTATCTGATCGTCCTTATTCGGATCATTCCCAATAATATGTATAGAATCGAGGGGGATATTTACACTGATTTTCAGAGGGTATGTAGATTCTAAATTTCAGATGGAAATAGTTCTGGCGTTGAAAAATCTTTTTTTTAATCTTTTTAATCCAGGTAGAGGTGGTAAAAAACTTCGAAAAAAAAAGATTTTCGTCCCAGGGGGAGTCGAACCTGTGGGCGCTCTGCTGTGGGTACCGCGCCACTACCGGCTGCGCCATGCGGACGCAAACGGCCCAGGCGATCGGGGCGTATAAGAAATGGGGGAAATGCGCCCTCATTCTGTCGATAGGCTACTCGAGTTGGAATTTATGAAACTTTGAAACAGCAAAAAATTTTTTCGGTTTCTCGGAATTTTTTAAAATTATCATTCCAATATAGCTAACAATTTGTTTTTATGCCCCACGAAGCTCCCTCTCCCACAGTTTGCCCAAAGATGTACTGTATTATCGTTCTAACAACCCAAAGGTGTTAATGCTCCTTTGTGAGACTTCCAGCTGAGCTCCCTCACTACGTACCGCCCGTTTACTTCCGTTGTCAAACATACTGTAGGTTGGCAACTGTGACTTGTTCTATTTGTGTACTTATGCGATGTAAATATGGGTTCCCGGGAGGGATGGGAATGTGTCAGAGGGATTATGGAGAAAAGTACCAAAGGGATTAGGATGGTTTTTTGGGTTACTGCAGTTTAGCTTATATCGAGGAGGGGGTAATAGACAGATAGCTGTCAACACTTTACTCTCTGGGACATTTCGCAACGTTGCGTAATGTCCTGGTTGCCAAATCGCCGGTTGTGAAATTTTTTGGATTACTGTAGTTAAGCTTGAAATCGAGGAATGAAAATCCAAAATTGTCATTGTGCCGCACTGACAAAATCCGAAATTGTCATTGCGCCGCAATGACAAAATCCAAAACTGTCATTGCGGCGCAATGACAAAATCCAAAACTGTCATTGCGCCGCAATGACAAAATCCAAAATTGTCATTGCGGCGCAATGACAAAATCTAAATTTGTCATTGCGGCGCAATGACAAAATTCAAAACTGTCATTGCGGCGCAATGACAAAATCCAAAACTGTCATTGCGCCGCAATGACAAAATCCGAAATTGTCATTGCGGCGCAATGACAAAATCTAAATTTGTCATTGCGGCGCAATGACAAAATCCAAAACTGACTTTGCGGCGCAATGACAAAATCCAAAACTGTCATTGCGCCGCAATGGCAAAAATTAAAACTTTAAAATTCTAAAGCACGTAACTCACTTCAAAGTTGATATATCGAGATGATATTTGTACCATTAGAAGCGCAATTTCAAGGACTGTAATTTGGTATTAAAATTTTGGATCTGAAAAAATCAGAAAAAATTCTACCGATGATATATTGGCTCGAAGTTGTTGTATCGCAGTGATAATTACACAGTAGAATTGAAATTTTCAGAGGGATCGAATACTGGGATTTTATAAAACTCGAGTAAACTTTTCTTCGAGAAATCTTGCTTCAATTCATGCTCATTTTTGACTACTTTTGCGTGACAGTTTGGCTCATGATCAAAAACTTCAAATTTCTAGGTTGCGAAACGTCTTTCTTGCCAAATGACCGGCTGCGAAACGACTTCAAAACTTAAAAAAACAACCCAAAACATTCATTGAAGAAAAGAAAAATGAGTTCTATTTCGATTTTTCCTTCACCTTCTCCTTCGACAGCGGCTCTTTTGATCTTTCCTTCGATTTTAAAGGTACATGCTGTTGTTTCCCGGGTTTGGATTGGACGGCGGTTGTTGCTGAAAATGAAATAAAAAGTTATTAAATTGACCATCTTGAAAATCGATAATTGTATATACCCCAAGGCAGCTCATATGCACAGATTGACCTTGTGCCGGAGCAGGGACTCCTGGATTGATGACGGGGGCGGGTGGCGGAGCAATTGGAGCAGCAATTGGAGCTGGAGCAACTGGAAATGGTGCTGGTGGAGGTGGTGGTGGTGCCACAGGAGCAGGTTGAGGTGGAGGAGATGGAAGAGCTTGAGCCGGCGCCACTGGATTCGGAGACTTCGGAGGAGCCGCTGGAGATGGAGCTGGAGATGGAGCTGGAGCAGGGGATTGTGGATTGGCTGGTGGTGGACCAATCTTATTGGAGAGCAGAGGGTATACGGTATGAGTGGGCTCACGATCCGCCGGCTGGACTGCTGGTTGAGTTGGCGCCGGCTCATCGGGTTCTTTCTCTTTTTTGATTGGGGTCTGAAACGAAAATAACAATATTTCTTCAAGAAAATCTTTAAAACTCGAGAAAATCGATTTTCAAATTTCAACCTCACATTTTTCTAACCTATTTCAAAAAATGGAGAATTTTTCGCTGATTCAAACGCGCCTAATTTGACTCCAAACGGACCACTTTAAAGCGAGTTATGAACGTTGGAAGTTTTCGTGAGAGACGCAGACACTCTCGTTTCTCTGCGTCTCTCACTGAAACTTCAATCGCTCATAACTCGCTTCAAAATGCATTTTGAAGGGCGAAATTAGGCGCGTTTGAATCAGTGAAAAATTCTGCATTTGTTGAAATAGGTTAGAAAAAATTTGGGTTCACAATTTGAAACTTGATATTTTTCGAATTTCATCGATTTTTTTGAAAACGAATAAAAAATTCCAACCTTAACCATCTCTATTGGCGGCGGATGCGCTTCCACATATTCAGCTGTTTGTCGTTTGTACAACTCAATAGCTTCCAAAAGTTTCGAATCCTCAATGTACTTGAACGCAACACCCGTGTCTAGAATCGCTTCGACCAACATGAGATACTGTGTATCCATTTGGACACTATGAAGGCGACAATCTGAAAAATTTTGAATTATTTGAAGTCAGTGGATCCCGCTCACGTCTCATAGCCTTGACCAAATCGACGGGTCTGAATGTTTTTCCGTTCAAAAGACACTGAACACCAACTTCGATGGCTGCAAATGTTCCCGTCCGGCCAACGCCTGCTGAGCAGTGTACAACGACGGGTCCTTGCATTTTCCGGAGAATTCGATGAGTACGGAGGACACTCAAATTCGAGAGGGGAATCGTTTTATCGGGCCTGAAAAAACACACGTCTAGGATTAGAGGCTTAGGCTTAGGATTAGAGGCTTAGGCCTAGAGGCTTGTATGCCTCCGATCGGCGTGCCATTTTTGTGAACATGGCGCAGCCGGTTGTGGCGCTGTGCCAACGTCAGAGTGTCTAAAACCTTACCAAGTAACGATCTTGTAATGACTCAGCTTATGCGTCTTTCCCGATTTCTTATCCGCCACCACCAAAATCTTCAACTGCGTATGGACATCGGGAAGTGTATAATCCGTACACGTGACCGTGATATCTCCAAACGTCAACACTTGTCCCTCAGTCTCCGGGAAATATGGCTCACACTTGGGTCGTCCGTGTTCGACGAGCTCGCAAAGCATGCAAATCGCGGCAACGCCTTCCTGCAAAACCATTCTCCACATGTCGATTTGACTGTCTTTCAGGGGTCCTTGTGTCAGAATGTAGAGGGGTTTCGATCCTTTCAAATAGTTCGCATGGATGTAGTCTCCCGGTCGACCATCGTTCAGAATCACACGTGTCTTGTCGTTGCACACCACATCTGAAAAAGTTATAAGAGTTTCAGCATCGCGGCGTTTCAAGGATTTAAAAATTTTTTAAAAATTATTTTATGTAAAGGAAATTTTTTTCTGTTCCAAACGCGCCTAATTTGAGTTAAAACGGACCATTTTGAAGCGAGTTATGAGCGTTTGAAGTTTCGGTGAAAAAGACGCAGAGAAAGCAGACACTCTCGTTGTCGAAGAGACGCAGAGAAACGAGACAGTGTCTGCGTCTCTCATGAAAACTTCAAACGCTCATAACTCGCTTCAAAATGCTTTTTGAGCGGCGATATTCGGTGCGTTCGAATCGGCGAAAAATTCTGCATTTTTTAAATTTGGTTAGAAAAAAAGTGGGGAAAATTTTGAAAAATTCTGGTTCTGGCAACCGGACGTTTTTCATCTCATTGAAATAGTAATTAACGGACTCTAACGTCCCCCTCTCACCCTTGTATCGATTCTTCTTCAACTCTGTATTCTGATCGAATATGGTTCGATCGTAGTATCCGACTGGAATAAATGGAACCAACGTCTCCGTGTACTCTTTGATGAGACCCTCAACTCCAGATGATAGTATACTCTAAAAAACTCTCTGTTTCAATGGAGCACATTTTGCAAAGGTGGTAGGACACTTCAAAAAAGTTTTCGCCCATGTGGACTCGAACCTGTGGGGGTTCTCCTATGGGTGCCGCGCCTCTACCGGCTGCGCCATGCAGTCGCCTTAAAACTCGAGAAAATCAATTTTAAAATCACAAACAAACATTTTTCAAACCTATTTCAAAATATGTAGAATTTTTTACTGATTCGGATGCGCCTATTATCGCTCCAAACGGACCATTTTGAAGCGAGTTATGAGCGTTTGAAGTTTTCGTGAGAGACGCAGACACTGTCTCGTTTCTCTGCGTCTCGTCGGCAACGAGAGTGTCTGCTTTCTCTGCGTCTCTCTTACTGAAACTTCAAACGCTCATAACTCGCTTCAAAATGCGTTTTGAGCGGCGATATTAGGTGCATTGGAATCAGCGATAAATGTTACATTTTTTTCCACTTACCGCTGCAAAACTCTCGTAAGCCTGCGTCTGAAGCACCGAGTGCATCGATGGTTCCGGATGGATACAAGAGTCGATTCGAAACGTGAACGTATCTTGATCGAAAATGTTGATAGCTAGATTTTGATTTTCCCCATTTCCGCCACTTTTCTTCTCCCGTTTACTCTTTTGTCCCTTTGCATTTTTGCCCTTCTTCGTCTTCATCGATCTCATACTTTTGTTCTTGTCACCCTTCTTTTTCTGGAAGAAGTATAAAAAATTAGAGAATCCAAAAATTACGGTCTCTTACAACTTTGGTCGAATTCTCAACACCCTTCTGGTTTTTCTTCGTATCCTTCGAATTGCTTTTCTTTCTCAGTTTCTGTAGAAAAAATTTAGAAAAAAAGAGCTGAAAATTGGATCGGATACCATAGACTTGAGAAAATCCATCTTCGGTCGATGTTGTGTCGCTGGGAGATGTCAAAAAGTTGCAAACGAAAATTTTCAAATAGGAACTGATTTTGGATTCTGATAAGTTTCAAAAAATTGCTCAATGATCAAAAACTTTGATAAGATGAAATAGCGAAAGGGTTTTGCCACGTTGAAATTTGATTTCATCAGAAATTTAAAAGGGGCGGAGCCTATTTCGAATGAAAGTTACAAATAAAAAGTCATTTTTTTCTCAAATGCTTGCCCCAATTTACAGTATTTACAAAATAACAATATTTTTTTCATAAAAAATTTTAAAACTCCAGAAAAATTCAAATTTTCAACTATTATTTTTTCTAACCTATTTCAACAAATGTAGAATTTTTTGCTGATTGCAACGCACCTAATATCGCCGCTCAAAACCCATTTTGAAGCGAGTTATGAGCGTTTAAAGTTTTCGTTAGAGACGCAGAGAAAGCAGACACTCTCGTTGTCGAAGAGACGCAGAGAAGCGAGACATTGTCTGCGTCTCTAACGAAAACTTTAAACGCTCATAACTCGCTTCAAAATGCGTTTTGAACAGCGATATTAGGTGCGTTCGAATCAGCGACAAATTCTACATTCATTGAAATTGGTTAGAAAAAATGTAAGTTCGCGATTTGAAAATCGATTTTTTAGAAGTTTTATCGATTTTTATGGAAAAATGTTGTCATTTTCGTAAATACTGGAATTGGGACGATCACTCGAGTACAATAATCCTATTTGAAATTTTTACTGTTTCGAAAATAATCCTTATAATCAAATAATATTTTTTTTATGGAAATGTAAGAGTTTTGAAACATCGAAATTCTGATGAACCTTGGAAAATTTTTGAGCACTTTCGATAGTAATATTATCCAACGTTCTCAAGTTTCATCACGCTCCATTGCGAACTTGGGTAAATTCAAAATTTTGAGCTTTCCCGCTCACTTTTTTTTCTCATGTAGGTCACGCCAAATATGATAATTTTGCTGATTTTGTGGTTTCGACGTGACCTACAAGAGAAAAAAAGTGAGCGGGAAAGCTCAAAATTTTGAATTTCCCCAAGTTCGCAATGGAGCGCGATGAAACTTGGAAAAATTGAATAATAGCTATACAAAAAACTGGTTTAAAAATCGTGTTTTCATTTCAAAAATATTGAAATTTTTTTTGAAACTGTAAATTTTTTGAATTTTTCAAAGTTTGAATTATTGACGATTACTTCACTACTCAACGAACAAAAAAATGTTTAAACAGTAATTCGGATCCAAATCTTCAAAAATGTGTTAGCGATATATTAGGTAACAATTTTTATGAGAAACTATTGGAATTGGGATGATAATTTCACTACAATAAATTTCCAATATGTTCTCTTTTCTTTTCCCAAAATTTGAAACAGTACCCAAAATCCATTCTAATCTCTCAGACGCAACCTCTTCATCTACAGTACCCCATAAATGTTTTCTATTATTATTATTGTTAAATATCACTTGATATAAGTGTGCTCCTCTCCTCATCTTGAACTCATTCTCTCAAGTTGTTGTATCAACAAAACAATTTCTCACTGACATGATTACGCAATTCACACCCTTTTGACTTAGAAGGGAAGACACTTGTAAGAAAGAGGTGTTGAATGCGTAATAAGCAGGTAAGATGTTAAGGATGGGAAGGAAGTGACGAGAAAGGGGGTCGTAATATTGAAACAGTTTATGGTTTAGGGAGGGGTCTAAGATGAGTCCAGGGAGAAAAAATTCGCACAAAAAACTTTTCTGATAATTTGAGAGCAGTAAAATGTGGTTTACTTGCAGACCAGATTCCAGACTTGTGATTTTCCGGGCCGGGCCGATGGAAAAATTTTGCCGGCCCGGCCCGGTCGGCCCGGGTTAAAAAAAATGTGTGATTGGTAGTAAAAAAAAATTCCCAACAACAGAAATTTTGCCCAAATCTTACTAAAACTAAGTTACAAGGGTTAAAAACATATAATTTTGCCTAAAAATCGCTCAAACTACAACAAAAAATGTCAATCACTACAAAATTTTGAAAGAAAAAAACAATTTTTGAAAAAATCCGGGCCGGGCCAACCCGGGCCGGGCCAACCCGGGCCGGGCCACGGGCCGGAGAACTTTCCTGTTTCGGCCCGGCCGGGCCCGGCCCGGCCCGTGTCAAGTCTGCCAGATTCGAATTTTTAGAAATTTTTCCACTTTCTTTCCTGCTTTTTTTCTCAATTTTATCTTTTCAAAGTAGGATCACAGGCATTTTTCATTTTTTTAATGATCTTACCAATTCCACACTGGGTTCCAAAACCAGAGGTATGCAAACGCGCTCTCTGGAGAAGCAGGGCCTAAAATTAATTTTTTAGACCCGAATTCCGCTAATTTTTTTGGAAAATTTTATATTATTTCGGTACTAAATTTAGTCGAGAATTTTTCTGACACAACAGAGTTCAGAAAAAAACACTGGAATAAGAAACAGATGGCATCAAAGTTCGGAAAAAGGGCCAAATCAGGGGAGCGCGTTTGCATATCTTTGGCTTTCGAGTCCTGTGATAGCCTTTTCGTAAAATTCGTTAAAACTCGAGAAAATTGAATTTTAAATCGCGAACTTACATTTCTCTAACACTTTAATGTTTTTTTGCTGATTCGAATGCGCCTAATATCGCCGCTCAAAACGCATTTCGAAGCGAGTTATGAGCGTTTGAAGATTCGGCGAAAGAGACGCAGACAATGTCTCGCTTCTCTGCGTCTCTTCGGCAACGACAGTGTCTGCTTTCTCTGCGTCTCTCTTACTGAAACTTCAAACGCTCATAACTCGCTTCAAATTGCATTTTGAGCGACGAAATTAGGCGCATTCGAATCAGCTAAAAATTCTGCATTTTTTGAAATAGGTTAAAAATGTAAGTTAGTGATTTGAAAATCGATTGTTTTGAGTTTTAACGATTTTGATATTGCTATTTTTGTGAAATTTGCTCAGAAAAAAGTTTCTTCTTTAAGGCCTCATATCTCGAGTTACAGGAACATATTGTCTATTTTTATTGCAGATTCGGTTATTTAGACCCGATATAGTCAAGGGTTCAAAATTTCTGAAATTTTTCACCTTCCATTTTTTCTGTTTCTGTGATTTCAGTATTTCTCGAACACATTCATGTAGGAGTAGCGAATTTATAAAGAATGCAAATGTTTATCCTCACTTTTTGAATAAGTAAAATTCTTAAAATTCTCTGTTTCAAAAAATATATAATTTCTGTCCGATTTTTGAGCCAATGCTGCTTCCATTACTTGTTCTGAAGATTGCCAATATTCTTAAAGTCAAAGAGGCACGTTTATTGAAAAAAATGGGATTTCTGAGAATCGAACAATACACGTAATGAGGAGGCAAGCAAGGCAATTGATACATGGAATTTAAAGAAAGGCTACACGGATAAGAAAACTATACAAAAAAAGAGGCGAAAAAATAGTCCTAATTGATGGGTGCCGTATGAGCCACGGGTCTTGGTGGCATTTGGACAGACGGTTCGTCGTGTTCTCTTCGAATATGATTGAGAAGAAAGTTCATTTCCATGAATCTGGATCCACAAAGTTTGCAGTTCAAATCCGAGGATGCATCCGATGTGGAGTTGCTTATTGTCATCATGTTGTTGGGCATACCAAGGCTTCGATCGACGGACATTGTGGGAAGTTGGGACTTCGAGGAGCACATGAGCTGGAAAAGGAGATTTTTTCTCACAAGCCTAGAGTCCCTCAGATCCCTCCGTTTATTATGAAAGGATCTGAGGATCTCTAGGTTTTTGGATAGTTTTAGAAAACTTGAAAATGAAGGCCTTCAGAGTATTCTAGACGGTTCTAGAAGCTTTTGAATAGTCTTGAATGTTCCTAAGTGCTTCTGAAGGATCAATCACCTTTCAGAATGCGTCGGAAGTCATCAGAAGCGACTAGAATCTTCTAGAAGCCTTCAGAAGCCTCTAGAAAGCTTCTGAAAAACTCTGGATCATTTTGAAAGTCGATAGATGATTCATAAGGCTTCTGAAGACACCAGAAGGACCCGGTAAGCTTCGAAGGCATCTGAAAGCTTTTGAAAAATTTTGAAAGGTTCTAGAAGCTTTAAAATGTTCCAGAATGCTTCGGAATCCTTTCGAACGCTTCGAAAAGGTTCTAAAGGGTCATGAATAATTTTGAAAGTCTCTAGAAGGTTCAGAAGGCTTCAGACGGCTTTCAACTACTATAAAAAAAACTTGCGAATTCGGAATGGTTCTGGACTAGCCCAGATGATTCTGAAGGCTATTGAAGACTCCAGAAGGCTCCGAAATTCTTCTGTAGACTTTCAAAGACTTCTGAAGCTTCTGAAGGCGTCAGAAGAATCTCAGAATATTCTAGAGGGTCCTGAAGAATTCGGAATGCTTATAAGTGCTTCTTGGGAATCTAGAAAGTTTCAGAAGCCACTAGAAGCCTTTTAGACAATTTTTAAGGCTTTAAGAAGATTAGGAAGGATCCAGAAGACTTTTTATCACTTTCGAAAAATCCATGAGAATTCAGAGTAATTCTGGACTATCCTATGTTATTCTGAAGACTATTGAAGACTCCAGAAGGCTTCGAAATTCTTCCGTAGACTTTCAAAGACTTCTGAAGACATTAAAGGAATCTGAGAATATTCTACATGGTCCTGGAGTATTCCGAATGCTTCCTAGTGCTTCTTAAACATTTTGAACAATTCAAAATGCTTCGGAAGACTTCTGAAGTCTCTAGAAGGATCCAGGAGAATGTTGAAGATTCCGAGAAGATTCCGAAGACTTCCTACACCTTTCAAAGACTCCTTGAGAATTCAAAACAATTCTGGACTATTCTAGATGATTCTGTAAAGCTTCTAAAAACTCCAGAAGGCTCCGGCAGTCTTTCAAAAACTTCCAAATAATCCAGAAGGTTGTTAGAATATTCTAGAGGATTTTTTCGACTTCTTAACATTCCGATAGTCTCCCAATAACTTCCCGAGGCTTCTGTATGATCCTAAACTATTCCAGACGATTTTTAAAGATTCTATTCTACTCCTAGATGCTTCCAATTACTCTATTCCTCACCTGCGCCGTCTCATGATCCTCCGAATAGAAATGTGCATCGCTGGCCCGTTTCGACAACAAATCTACCTCACAAATCTCGCACCGTCTAACGAAAGCCTCCTCGCCCGTCGTGGTCTTATTGTGGGCGAAAATCGTGAACAACTCGTTGATATCCATATATTGAGTGTCTTCTCCAACAAGGACCCGTGTTTTATAAATCGAATCGTATCGAAGCATCGGAATCATTTCCAACATTTTCACAGTGTTCAAGTTGAGACGCATGTCGTTGTGAAGGACGATGGAGAGATTCGTGGATTCTTGAAGTTGATGGATTTTGATTTCGCTGACAGTGTCTACCTGGAAATTGGATTCTCAGAAAATTTGAAATCTACAGTAATCCGAGTTCACAGAATTCAGAAAAAAATCCCTTACCGCCTCTCTCAACGATCCATCTTGTGGTCGCGCTTTTTGCACAATGACAACGTACTGAACTTGGGTGATTGGTTTCGTGATGACGTAGATGCTCGTGTCTCCAGATGTGGCCTGAAAATTGGGGAGGTTAGGATTGAAAAAAATGACTTTGGAATCGTTTAGAAAGCCTCCAGAATACTCAATATTTCGTTAGATTCAACCAAAAGTAGCCAGAAGACTCCTGGAAACTTTAAAGTCGTCCAGAATCTTCCAGAATCATAAAGAATCTCCCAGAGCGCATAGGGAGGCATCAGAATTCTTGGAGATCGCCTAGAGCCAATGCGAAGCCTCCAGAAGACTCAATATTTCGTCAGATTCTCCCAAAAGTCTCCAGAAGGCTTCCGAAAACTTCAAAAGCTTTCAGAATCATTCAGAGTCTCCAGGAGGAACCTCACGAAGTTTTAGAATCTTCTGTTCAGCTTTTAGAGTCCTAGAAGGGTTTTTAAAAACTTCTGAAGATCCTGAGGACTGTGTAAGATTCTCAAAAATTCCAGGAAAAAACTGTTTTTTTTTTCTGGAAACATTTGCGGATCTTACACAGCCTCCCGAATCCTCAGGAGTTCTCAAATAATTTTTAGAACTTTCAAAATTATTCAGAATCATCCAGAACCTTCCAGAACCTCCCAAAGTCCTCCAAAATCTTCCAGGATTCTTTAAAATTGTTCAGAAGCTTCTAGAAGTTTTTAGAATCCTAGAAAAGCCTTCAGAATCTTCCAGGACAATTTTTAATTATTTAGAAGCTTATAGAACCTTTTAAAAGCCTTCAAAACCCCCAGAATCCATTTGAATTTTCTAGAATTTTTAAGAAGTCTTCAGAAGCACATAAATTCACTCTAGAGCTTCAAATTCAAAAATTCAAGCTCTCCAAAACCTTTAAAACCCAAATCTATCCTAAATTCTCTAAAAAATCGCCATTCAAAATCTTCTATTTACCGCCTACTGTATCCCTACTATGCAGTAGCTAATCCGATTTCAATTAGCATAGATAAACAAATACCACTCGAAAACAGTACTAATGCGCATGGACTCCCAATTCAAATCAACCGGTTAATCCTACAGTAATCCCTGAGATCCCTAGTAATCCTACAGTAATCCCATGATCTAGTTTTGGAGAAAAATGTGATGTCAGGAATTTCGAGAACTTCAGAAATCTCGATTCAATCGATTTTTGAGAGTTTTTGAATTTTTTTATTCCCGACTGCTTCAGGGTCCTCTGAATCTCCATTTCAGCCGATTTTGAAATTATTTGAATTTTCAAATTTCCCGCCAACTTCTATAGCTTACCATTTGCTCCATCGCTCCCACCGCACTAAATGCTGTATTCCGGTGCAATCTAAGTTCTTGTTGTGGAAGTGTTGATATCTGTCCAATCGTCTTGTTTACATCATCTTGTGGAACAACGAATTGCGGTTGGAATAGGGAATCGGTACGGGCGGTCGGATCGGGGAGAATCGGACGATTCGGTCCACCGTAGGCGCACTTCTTCTCGTGGGTTCGTTGCATGGCGGGTGTTCTGAAAATTTTTGCTGTTTTGGAGGGAAGGTATTAGTTGGTTTGATTTTAAATTTTGATTAGAGAAATTTACGCATTTTAAAATTGATTCAGCATATTTAGGACTATCCTGATCAGAATGCAACTATAATCGTCTGGAAAAGGCAGATATTGCCTATTCAAAATAGATCACAAGAAAAAATTTGATCTAAATATTTTATTTGTAAGCAAAATTTTAGGCTCCGCCCACTGTTGGAATTTACGTTGTTTTTTACAAATTTCTGTGAGGGAAATTGTTGTGGGCGGAGCTGAAAAAGTTGTTTACAAATAAAATTTGCAAAATGTTTTCTTGCGATCCATGTTGAAAAAAAATTTCAGTTTCAAAGTTTTTACGAATATGACGTTCTATCGTTTACCAGTGGTCCTGAAACGGAATTGATACTATTGCGCCGCTGTCTGCTGTCAGTTCGATTTAAAGGCGCAGAGCAATTATTTAGAATAATATCTCGCCGCGAATAACTTCTACAGTAATCCACCGGGTGCAGGAAAGCACTGAGTTGGGTTACTGTCGAGATTGTTATATAAATTCGGCTCCGGGACATTTCGAAAGTATGACATTTCGAAAATGCGACCTTTCAAAATCAAAACGTAGCACTTTCGAACGTCGCACATGCGAAATGTCACTCTTTCGAAAGGTCGCAGAGCCTTCAAAAGCTATACCACTTGTAACCGGTAAAACTTCATTATCATAAAAATTTTGAAGCTGAAATTTAAAAAAAAACTCTTTTTTTTACACTTTTATCTTTTTTTTATAATTAACAACAACCCACTTTCTGCGTTTTCTGGATTATTTCTCCTTACCTAAAATGCAAATCACAAAATCTGCACTTAAACGGCTGCTCTCCGGTATGAATTCTCATATGCGTCAACAACGTCTTCTTCTCAAAAAACGCCTTCTGACACACGGTACACTGAATCTGTGGTTGATCGTCGGTGTGTGTCTTCATATGCGTTTTCAGCGTCGATTTCAGCCGGAATCCATGTCCACACTCCGGACAAATATGATCCTTTTCCCCCGTATGAATTTTCAAGTGTCTCGCTAGATCGTTTTTCCTCGTGAACACCTTTTGACACTCTTGACATGGATATCCTTTTTTCGTGGTGGTCGACGGTTGAATGGTGACTGAAGACGTGGCAGGGACCAGGGGGACGAGGGCCAGTGAGTCCGTAGGGGGTTCCGAAATCGGGAGGATTTTGTGACGGGTGAAGAGATGGACATTGCGGAGATGGTTGGCCGCTTCGGCCGCTGAACGGATACGAGATTCGCAGATGGGGCAAGTGATGATACGGTAGGAATGGTCGGTGTCCGTGTCGGAGCTGGAAATGTGGAGTTCAAGGATTATTTTCAAACCAGTAAAAAGTTTTTTGTACTCAAATAATTGTCCGCTTTGCAGTATTCACGAAAATAACAATATTTTTTGCATAAAAATCGATTTTCAAACTTTAACCTTTTATTTTTTCTAACCTTTCTCACGAAGTGTAGAATTTTTCGCTGATTCGAATGAACCTAATATCGCTGCTTAAAACGTATTTTGAAGCGAGTTATGAGCGTTTGAAGTTTTCGTGAGAGACGCAGACACTGTCTCGTTTCTCTGCGTCTCTTCGACAAGGAGAGTGTCTGCCTTCTCTGCGTATCTCTTAGTGAAACTTCAAACGCTCATAACTCGCTTCAAAATGCGTTTTGAACGACGAAATTAGGATCATTCGAATCAGCGAGAAATTCTACATTTTTGTAATAGGTTACAAAAATGTAAGTTGGTGTTTTGAAAATCGATTTTCATGCAAAAAATATTGTTATTTTCGTGAATTGGGACGATTATTTAAAAAATGACCGTAATCCTAAAAAAACCAACCTTTGCCAATGATCACACAACAACTCAATATTGTTGTACAAATGTAGACAGACTTCACATCGAATCGCAGCGTCTGCTCCAGTTGTAGCTGGAAAAATGGGGAAGTTTTGGGTTTAGTAACGTAAAAATGGCTTGAGATTACGTTAAGATAGCTCAAAATTATGTAAAAAGATGTAGTTTTTGACTAGATTCAGCAAGAAAAGTTTCGCATGGATTAGTGGTTTTTAAGCTAAAAAAACAGGCTTTTTTCAGATTTCAAGGCGTCGAAAAATTAAAATGTTTAGCTAGAATAGGTCAAAAAGGATCCAGCCTTTACAATTTCTATTTTTTTCTAGCGAATTTTTCCATTTCTACCTTGATACCCTCTCGTCTGACTTCTCACTGTCTCCTTCGGCGCATACACCATTTGACTCGGAGCCGCCGCCGTCATCGGTTGATATCTAATTTCTTGCTCATCTTGCACAAAAGCGACGTCTTCTTCTTGTGGCACAATTCCCGTATCCATCCATTCTGTGACCGAATGAGCACGATGAGCATGATCGTCGGGATGGTCACCGGCGATACCGTACTCGGCGAACGATTGGGCCGACATGGCCATGGACTGAAAGTAGGATTACGGTCATTTTTTCCAGTACTGATGAAAATAACAATATTTTTGAATAAAAATCGTTAAAACTCGAGAAAATCGATTTTCAACTAAATTTTTTCTAATCAATTTCAAAAAATGCAGAATTTTTTCGCTGATTCGAATGCAACTAATATCGCTGCTCAAAACGCATTTTGAAGCGAGTTATGAGTGTTTGAAGTTTCAGCAAGAGAGACGCAGAGAAAGCAGACACTCTCGTTGTCAAAGAGACGCACAGAAACGAGACAGTGTCTGCGTCTCTTACGAAAACTTTGAACGCTCATAACTCGCTTGAAAATAGTCCGTTTTCATTCGTTTTGGACCATTTTAAAAAGGAAATGATGTATTATTTGATACATTAATAGAAATTTTATAATTTTTTGAATAGAAATTCCAAAAAGTTAAATTTTTGAATGTTTTTGAAACTTCTGTTCAAAAGTGATATAATTTTTGTTAATGCATCTGATAATACATAATTTCCTCTTGAAAATGGTCCAAAAACCATTCAAAACGGACCACTTTGAAGAGAGTTATGAGCGTTTGAAGTTTTCGTGAGAGACGCAGACACTGTCTCGTTTCTCTGCGTCTCTCTTACTGAAACTTCAAACGCTCATAACTCGCTTCAAAATGCAATTTGAGCTCTCCTATAGGTACCGCGCGACTACCGGCTGCGCCAAGCAGTCGCCTTAAAACTCGAGTAAAGCAATTATAAAATCACGAACTTAAACATTGTTCTAACCAATTTCAAAATGTAGAATTTTTCGCTGATTCAAATGCGCTTAATATCGCTCCAAACGGACCATTTTGAAGCGAGTTATGAGTGTTTGAAGCTTCAGTAAGAGAGACGCAGACACTGCCTCGTTTCTCTGCGTCTCTTCGACAACGAGAGTGTCTGCTTTCTCTGCGTCTCTCTTACTGAAACTTCAAACGCTCATAACTCGGCTCAAAATGGTCCGTTTCGACTCAAATTAGGCGCCTTCGAATCAGCGAAAAATTCTGCATTTTTTGAAAGAGGTTAGAAAAAGTATATATCGAAATTTGAAACGCGCTTTTTTTCGAGTTTTAACAAATTTTATGAAAAAAATAATGTTATTTTCGTGAATACTGGAATCAGTACGATAATTTGAGTACAAAATATGAGTGAAATCCGATTTTAAGGATTCAAGAGGCTCCGCCCACTTACCCTATCAACATGAACGACACACTGATAATTGGTATCTCCCCCATGAACCGTTCTCATGTGTTGTTTCATTGCCACTCGAGAATACAGTATCTGTGGGCAGTGGGCACATTGGACGGGCTGACGATCGTGTACTTCGGCGTGAAGGGCGAGAAGTTCTGGAAGAATTTAGAGATTGAGATAGTCTCTAATAGTCTCTATAATATTCTAACTGCTCAATCGAGTTATTTTGATTTTCAAAACAGTATTAAAAACACAAACTATTTTTTGAGATTCTAGAGAAACGAATGATGAACTTAACAATCCGAATAATTTTTTTAAAAAGTTATAAAATTTTTGAAACCGTTTTTTTTTCAATTCTATAAAATTCCCTTACGAGAAGTCCTAAATGATTTATGACACGTCCAACACAGATGAGTCTTTCGCGGAAGATGTCGAGCACGGTGTTCTTTGATTTGACGAGCCGTGGTGAGACGTTGTGGTGGACGACATTGACGACAGATGACAACGCTGGAAAATAGTGGACATTTTTGACATCTTTAGACGCCTTCTGGAGCCTCTTGGACCCTTCAGAATCATTCAAACCCATTCAGAAGCCTTCAAAACTCATTAGAATTTTTCAGAATCCTTCAGAATCTTTCAGAATACTCCAGAAGCATCCAGAATTCTTCGGACGCCTTCAGATTGTTTTAGAAGGTTCCAGAATCCTTCAGAGTCTTCCAGGATTCTCTAGAATCCATAATAATACTCCAGAACTCTTCAGAAGCCTTCAGACGCCGTCAGAACCCTTTAGGCACCTTCAAAACACTTCAGAAGTCTCAAGCAACTTTCAGACACCTTCAGACGTTTTAAGAAACCTTCAGAATCCTCCTGAATCTTCTTGAATCTTCCAAAAGCCTTCAGACGCCTTCTAATTATTTTAGAAGGCTCCTGAATCTCTCAGAACTCTTAAGAATCTACTAGAACCATTAGGAACCCTTCAGAATTCTTCAGAGGTATTAAAAGGACTTCAACTGCTTTCAGAATACTTCAGGATCTTCCAGAACCTTTTAGAGTACTTAAAATTCTTCTGAATTCTTCAGAAACTTTCAAAAGTCTCTTGAATCTGTTGGATTGCCCACTACTTCCTCAGAAGACTCTTGGATCTTTCAGAATCTTCTAGAATTTTCCAACACCCTTCAAAATGCTTCAGACGTATTCAAATGCCTTCAGATGCATCTAGAATCGTCCAGATTCTTTCAGAATCCTCTGAAACTCTTCAGAATTATTTTGGGTCTTTTATAACCCTTCACAACCATCCAGAGCCCTTCAGAATCCTTTAGAACTCTTTTGAGTCCTTTAGAATTATTTGAATGTTCCAAGGATCTTCTGGATTCTTCAGAATCTTTCAGAGAACTCCTTGGAATCCCCTAGAATCCTTTAGAAGGCCTCTGAATTCTCCAGAATCTTTTAAAAATCTTTAGAATTTTTCAGAATCCTCCTGACGCCTTCAGAACTCTCCAAAAGTCTTCCGAATCTTCCTGATCTTTTCAGAAGACTTCAGAATATTTTAGACGCCTTCAGAAAGCTCTAGAATCTTTCAGAATCCCTTAAAATCTGTCGGATTGCTCCAAAACCTTCAGAAGCATTCTGAAGCTTCCAGGAACCTCCAGAATCCCTCAAAATCATCCAGAATCCTCTTTTCAAATTAAAAAAATTTCAGTTTCAAAAATTCTCGAAACTCCAACGAAATTTTGTTAACTAATATGCTTCCTAGTATATCCAAACTTCTCACCGATTCGTTGGCAACATTTGATTCTTGGCGAATTTCCGATTACAAATGTGATCTTCGTAGACTTGTCGTGATGAGAATTTCTGGAAATTTCGATTTTTGGAAATTCTGATCTTATTTTTCAAAATGTTGAACTGAAAATTTTAAAAGTCTCACAGAAACGAGTCGGAACGGACCATTTTGAAGCGAGTTATGAGCGTGAGAGACGCAGACACTGTCTCGTTTCTCTGCGTCTCTTTTACTGTAATTTCAAACGCTCATAACTCGCTTCAAAATGAGTTTTGAGCGGCGAAATGAGGTGCGTTTGAATTGGCGAAAAATTCTACGTTTTTTGAAAAAGGTTAAACAACTAAAAGCTGAAAATTTGAAAGTCGAATTTTCTCAATTTTTTCATTTGAAACCTTAAAATTTCAAAATTTTCAAAAGCTACCTGATGACAAACTCCACAAATCACCGAGTGTTGCTCGTCTTGATGTTGTCGTAATTCTTGTTGATTACAAAAATTCAACTCGCATAAAGTACAGTATGGCGGAATGTTCGGATCCTCTTGCTCCGCCGTCTGCTCTTGCTCTTCGTAGTGTTTTTGCATGTGCCAGATGAGGGAGGCGCGGAATACGAAGCTGAAAAATGGGCTGAAAAATGAGGGGTCTGGGGTGCCTTTGGCGCGGATTTTCGGGTCCGGGTCATTTCGAAAGTGGACATTTTGAAAGCGAGACATCTCAATAGATCATAAACACAAAATAATTTATGAAAAGTTCTGAAAATTAAGCAAAAACGCGATTTTACACTTTCGAAATGCCCCGGAGCCGAATTTTCAGTGGATCCAATTCCAAAAGAATCGCAACTTTGAAAGTGTAAAAAAAATTTTCAGTTTCAGGAAGATTGCATTATTTTTTGCAAAAATCAGTGAGTAATCTTAAGGCGTCTTTGGTAGCTAAATGAGGCATTCAGAAACCCATTAGACTGGGTTTTAGCTCATTTCAAAAACACAGTATCTTCCAAAATTTTCCAGAAGCTTTCAGAATTCTCAAGAAGCCGTTAGAATCTCTCAAAAGTCTCCTTAACCTTCCAGAAACCTTCAGAAGTCCCCAGAAGTCGCCTAAGTGTTCTATAGCCCCTCAAAATACTTCAGAATTCACCTGAATCTTCTAGAAGACATTAGAATCCTTGAGAATCCTTTAGAATCTTCCAGAACTTCTCAGAAGCCTTAAGAATCTTCTAGAATCCTTAAGAAATCTCCTGAATCTTCTTGAAGACTCCTGAAACCTCTATAATCTTCCAGAATCCTTCAGAATCTTACAGAGTCCGTCGGAATGCACTGAATCCTCTAGAACCTTTTAGAAGCCTTCAGACGCCTTTAGAATACTTCAAAATTCTTTAGAAGCCTCCTGAATTCTCTAGACTGCTCCAGAAGCTTTCGGGATCTTTGAGAGTCCTTTAGAAGCCTTCAGAAGCTTCCAAAAGACTTCAGAATTTCCTAGAATCCCTCAAAATTCCTCACGATCTTTCTCACCTTTGCTCACAAAAATCGCACTTCCTCTCGCCGCCTCCTTGCAATTCGCGGAATCTGTGTTCGGAGGAGAGATGAAGTCTCTGATGCATCCTTAACATTGACTTATCCCGAAACTCTCGATGACACGTTTTGCAGATATGACGCTCGTAGATGGGGATTGCTGGAAAAAAGAATCTAAGAATCTAAGAATCTAAGAATCTAAGAATCTAAGAATCTAAGAATCTAAGAATCTAAGAATCTAAGAATCTAAGAATCTAAGAATCTAAGAATCTAAGAATCTAAGAATCTAAGAATCTAAGAATCTAAGAATCTAAGAATCTAAGAATCTAAGAATCTAAGAAGGCTTAGGCTTAGAGGCTTAGAATCATTTATAAGATTCCAAGGCTCCAAGGCCCCCTTCAATCCAAATCCCTTACGTTTCCCCGGTCTCAAATATGTCGTCTTCTTATGCATTTCTCTCGTATGCCTTGTCAATGCTGCCTGAGTATTAAATACAGTAGGACAATCCGGACACTGATGTTTATTCCGATCCTTCGGATCCTGATCCACCGGATGAATCGCCCACATGTGACGATCGAGATTCGACTTCTTTGTGAAGGAACTTCCACAAATTTGACAGATTATCGATTTCGATTTTCCATGAGCCAGTTTGGAGTGCTCGGAGAGTCCGGACTTATGGGAGTATTCCTTATCACAGACTGCACATTTCCACATGGGAAGATTGGGAAGATCGGGGGCGGCGGCCATGTCTGAAAGTAGGGATTTTGGAGGTTTTCAGAATGTTTCAATTTCAAATTTTTAGTAGTGAGATAGTCTTCCGTAATCTTCACCCGGAATTACTGTTCAAATTTCGAGTCTCAAGCAAAATTTGTTCCTGAAACCGGAATTCTTTGAAAAGCCTCAAATACTTCCAAAATCCTTTAGAACCCTCATGGAGCGTATAGAATCTTTGATATTTTTTTCAGGATCATTTTCAGTCTCTGGAGATTTTCAGAAAGTTTCAATTTTAGAATTTCAGTAGTGTGATATAGTCTTCCGTAGTCGCCAAAATTATTGTGAAAATTCTAAAAATCTAAAAAAAGATTTGTTCCAGAAACAGTAATTTTTCAAAACGTTTCAAATCCTTCCAAAATCATTTAGAAGCCTTCAGGAGCCTCCAGACTTCTTCAAAATCGTTGATAGGGATTCAGATTTTGTACATTTCTTTGAGATACATACAGTGTCCAAATTACAAATTTCCAAAATTTTCGAATCTCAAAAAAGTTGAAATTCCAAACTTTTCCCAACTAGAGTTACTCTGAGAATAATATTGAAAATTCTGGTCATTAAAACTTCACTATTGAAACAGGAATATTTTTTGCAATTGTTTTTTTACTGGTAGCCTCTAGAATCCATTAGAAATCCTTGAGAATCTTCCAAAATCGTCTAGAATAATCTAGAATTTTTCAGAACCATTCAGACACCTTCAGGATAATCCGAAATTTTCCAAAATCTACTAGACACTTTCAAAAGCGCTTAGAATCCTTCAGAATACTTCAGAATCCTTCAGAATACCTCAAATTACTCCAGAAGTCCACTGGAAGAATATGGAATCCTCAAGATTTTTCAGAAACAGTTACTAGCTCTCTAAGTTTTTCAGAATCCATTAGACTCCTTCAGGATTTTTCGAAATCTTCTGGAACCCTTCAGAATCCTTCAAAATTTTCCCGAATCTGCTAGAAACTTTCAGAAGCGTATAGGATGCTACAGAAACTTCCGAAATTCCGTTGAAACGATCGAGAACCTTCAGAATTTTCTATAATTTTTTTCAGAATTTTCTATAATTAAGAATTTTTTATTCAGAGTGTCCCAGGATTCTGCTAGAACGATCTAGAATCTTTTTGATTTTTCAGAAAGTTTTAGAATCCTTCAGAATTTTCTAGAGTCCTTCCGGAACTCTTCGGAATCTATTAAAATCTTTCAGAAGCGTTTAGAATTCTCCAGAATCTTCCAGAAGTCTACTAGAACGATCTAGACTCCTGAGATTTTTCTAAAACTTTTAGAAGCTTTAGTAATAGTTCAGAATCCTCCAAGACCTTTCAAAATGCTCAAAAAGATCACTGAATCTTCTAGAACCCTTTAGAATCCTTCAGAATTCTCTAGAATTTTTTAGAATCTCCCTGAATCCCTCAGAACGCGTCAGACGCCTTCAGAATCCCTCAGAATTCTCTAAACAGCTCCAGGGTCGTTCTGAATCTTATAGGACACTCCAGAATCCTCCGGACTCTTTTAAAAGCTTTCTAAACCTATCAGAATCCTAGAGAATCCTTTAGAACAATCCAGACTTTTTCAGAATCCTCCACAACTCTTCTAGAATTTTTTAGGCTTCTTTGGATTCTCAGATTGTAAAATACCTTGTTTTTAAACTCCCGCCAATCAAAAACTCACCAGCTCTCAAATGAATCATCTTATGTCTCGCCAGCTCCGAAGGTCTCACAAATGCCTTCGCACAAACGTCGCATACATTTTTCCTCTCCCTTTCCTTCACTTTTTTCTTTACTTTTTTCTGTATAACTTTTTCCAGATTTTGTAGTGGAAATTTAGAATTCGTTTTCTTCACCACAATCTCTTTAGAAGGTCTTCCTCGTTTTCGATGTCCAGCTGTTCTGAAAATTTCGATTTGAATTTGGTGCCAAAATTTAGCGCCAAATAAAGCCCCACTTATTAGAAGTATGAAGCAGCTTGTGTGACGCTGTCTCTTCCAATGGTATCACTTTTTGACACTTCGGACAAAAAGAGAGCTCATAGACGTCTTCTGAATGCTCACGGCGGTAATGATGGTCTCGTTGACGTTCGTTTCCGAATTCTTGTAAACAATCGGAACAGGGAAGAAGGTCAGATTGAACGTGCATTTTAACATGGGAGAGGAAGGCGGCGAATCGGGAGAATTTGGTTGGGGAAGTGGTTTTTGGGCATAGTGGACAGATGGAGTTGGATTTGAAGGTGTTCTGGAAAAAAAAATGTTCTCAAAAAAAAATTTTTTTTCGAAAATTTTTTTTTTAATTTTCAAAAATAGGTTGGTGATTCTGAATCTTCGGGAATCAGAATCCTCGGATTCCAAAGAATTTTCAGAGTTTTTTATTCGAATTTTGTTCGATCGGCTGGATTTTGAATTTTGAACTTGGAAAATGGTCAAAAATCATTTTTGAACTTTGAGAATTTCAAAAGAATAATAATTCCGTTTCAAAATTCCGTATTTCTCCATTGAAAACTGACTTTTTAATGGAACTTCCATTATGATTACTTTCATATGAATACCATAAAATCTGTATTGATAAGGCTAAAAAATATTTCTGAATTGTATACATTTTTGTTAAATTTTCAAGATTTTTGGACTTTGAGAATTTCAAAAAAATAATAATTCTGTTTCAAAATTTTAGCATATTTCCACTGGAAATTGAATTTTTATTGGAAGTTCTGACAAGGGGATTACATGAGGATGCGAGTTGAACTTTTGCTGAAACTTCGTCCCTAGACTAAATGGACCCTGAAAAGCTCAAATCTGCAATAAAAAATAGCCAAATGTTCACGCAACTCGAGATATGAGCCCTAAAAGTTGAGGTCAGTACTAAAATTGGGGTACTTTGAGGACTCATATCTCAGCTCAAAATCACTTTCAGAAGGTCTAGTTTCCTGTTTTGAACTCGGAATGTTATACCAAACAATGTCTTATACTTTTCGGACAACATTTTTTTTGAGCCAAAACTTTGAAATTTTGCGAAATTTTTTGGGAAATTTTTCGATGGATTAGGGATCACCAACTTTATTTTTCTAATTTACTAAATGATGGCAGGAAACAATCAATATGTGTTTGTAACAAGGTGTTTAAAAGTTTCATGACATTTTCCGAACATTTTTTTACTTGGCTGACCTGTTTAGGTCCAAAAACCTTCTGGGATTTTTAGCCATCATTTGACCTATAAACAGGTACCTATCCGGCAAAAAAGTACATGAAATTATGGGAAATGGTTATACAAACACTGATATTTTGATTACAACCGTCAATTTTCAAATTGAACAAAAACAAATTGCAAAACAAGAATTCGGAACCCATTTGGTGGGAAATTTTCGTTGTTTTGGCTCAAAATTTTTTTTACAAAAAAGTATGGGACATTGTTTGGTATAAAATTCTGAGTCCAAAACAGAAAACTAGACCTTCTGAAAGTGATTTTGAGCCAAATTATGGGTCCTCAAAGTAGCCCAAAAGTGCTGTTAGCTGCAACTTTGAGGGCTCATATCTCGAGTTACGTGAACATTTGGCCATTTTTTATTGCAGATTTGGGCTTTTCAGGGTCGACTTAGTCTAAGACCAGAGTTTCAGCAAAAGTTCAACTCGCATCCTCATGTAACCCCCTTGTGAGTAGACGCCGGAAAATCTGTATTATCTGTGTTTCAAATTACTATCCAGAGATCCGACGATTCTAAATTTGAAATTCAAAAAATTTCTAAGTTTTATTAGAATTTCACTGTTTCAAAATTTTTGTATTTCTAATTGAAAATAATTGACTTTTGATAATTATAGAAAGTGAATTGTAAGCTAAAATCTCCAAAAATTCAACCTTCTGAGCCTTTTTTGGCCGAATTTTATGCTTTGTGACATTTCGCAAGTGCAACGTTTCGCAAGTGAAAAATTTCAGAATTTCACTGTTTCAAAATTTTTACATTTTTATTTGAAAGCGATTAACTTCTGATTATTGTTGTAAAATGTGTGCAGATTTATGCCATATTAGTCAATATTCTGAACTTTGAAAAATTCAAAAAAATTTACTGTTTCAGAATTTAAATATTTTTTGAATTGAAAGTTGAACTCTTTGATGCATCGATGTATAGCAACGGAATTGTTAATGGGAATCTTCAAAATTTCAACGTTTCGAGTATTTTTCTGCAAAATTTTGTGCTCCGCGACATTTCGAAAGTGTGACGTTTCGAAAGCGAAAATTTCAAATTATTCTGGGGAAAAATACCTCTCAGTACAGTGTCTCAAAGATTCTTTCAAAGGAAGAGACACTGTACTTAGAGGCATTTTTCCCAGAATAAATTGAATTTTTTGCTTTCGAAACGTCGCACTTTCGAAATGTGGCGGAGGTCAAAATCCAGCAGAAAAAGACTTGAGAAGCTAAGTGTTTGAATATTTCAGTTACGATAATATCAGTCGCATCAAATAATTCAATTTTCAATCGAAAAAATAGTGGAACCCTGAAACATTAAAATTTTGAAATTTTTTCAAAGTTTGAAAAATTGATAATTCCACTTTCAAGTTACTAAACGAAGAGAAATTATTAAAAATGTCCAAATATCGCTTTTTAGAAACAGTTAAATTCTGTAAAATTTTACTTGCGAAATGTCTGTTTTTCAGAAATTCTCAGTTTCGGATTCGAAAATATAGCTTTCAAAAATTTGTTTTTGGGTTTTTTCAGAAGCTGAAAATCGATTTTTTTTCAATTCAAAAATTGTTTTTTTTCCTTTTTTTTTGAGACCTTTTATTCAATTTAAACAATTTTTTCGCTTTTTTGAGACTTTTTTTAATTTTTAAATCAATTTTTTTCGCATTGTCAACGGTTTTTTTCTCAATTTTCGTACCATATTCGAGTGCTTCAAAATCTTGTGCGCCTTTAAATTCTTCTCAAAATTGAATTCCTCGGCACACAAATTACACTTGAGCATATGAGGCCTCGACTGTGAGCACGTCTTCAAGTCATGCCTCGTAATATCCTCGATTTTCGAGTAACAATCCAGACAATAAATATCGGGACGATCAATTTCATTCTCTTCAGTATCTTCAGATGAGGATTCTGAATCCGTGACGTCGTCTTCTTCCTCCAACTCTTCTGGCACATTTTCATAGATTATTGGGTGGAGATTTTGGAAGTTTTGTTGGTCTTGAATATTTTGAAGATTTGGTGGTGGAATATTATTGAAATTTTGATGATCTAAAGGAATATAGAAGTCTTGTGGCACATAATTGTTCACTGGAATCTCTTGGTAGGGCTGAAATTATTGATTTTTTCGATTTTTTTCCCAGGAAATTAAAAAATTTCTCACATCAAAATTGTAGTCAAAACTATTGAAAAGATACGATGGATCAGCTGGTTCTGATCTTACGCTAGACGCGTTTTCGTGTCGTATCCGATCCCACGAAGCATTGTGTCGTTCTCGATATTGTGAGGGATCATTATAGTCCATATAGAGGCTAAAAGGGTTTTCTTCTAATAAAAAGTTTCTTAGAATCCCGCCCCAGAAGTATTTGTGGAATTGGAATCTACCTAGGCCTCACAAGTGAAAGAGGGGATGAAAAATAAATTAATTTTATACATATTAAAGGTGAGAAGAAGCAATAAAATACATACAAGGGAATAACTTTTTTCAGAGAAATGCGGTCAACAATAGAGATATTCCTTGTTAAAAAAGCTATCGATTAGTGAAAAAATTGTCAAATTTTATTGAAAATTAACAGAGTTACGTCTTGAGAAGCCATTTTGGACCAAAAAAAGTAAAAATGCTCAAAATTGTAGCTCTGAAAAATTCAGAGCCAAAAAAATGCAAAATTGGAAAAAAAAATGCTTATTTTAAGCTCAATTTCACTACTTTTCGTCTCGAAATCGCTATTGTTCGGCTCAGAAACCTTCAGAACTTGTTAAAGAAGCATTTTTGAATGGTTTTTGCCCAAAATGGGTCATTTTTAGCTTAAAAACCGCGATTTTTTGGTCTATGAATTCTTCAGAACCATTTCGAGCCAATTTCGGTCATTTTAGGGATTCAGAAGGATTTCTAGATCAAAAAACCGCAATTTTTTGAGCCAAAACTGACTCATTTTGGGCAAAAAAACAGTCAAAAATGCTCAAAATTAATTAGACCAAGTTATGAAGGTTTCTGAGCCGAAAAATGGTAAATTGAGCTGAAAATGTGCAAATTTTCGGCAAAACAAGGAGTAACTCTGTTCATTTTCAATGAAATTTGATGGTTTTTCTACCAATTGACTAGTTTTGGCTCAAAAATGACAATTTTTAACCAAAATTGCTTTTTCTTGGCTCTGAATTTCAGAGCTCCAATTTTGAGCATTTTTTAGTGTTTTTGACGTAACTCTGCTAATTTTTGAACCAATCGATAGCTTTTTGATAAGAAAACTTTTTTTCTGTTGACTGTATTTTCACCAGATCTTTCTGAAAAAAGTTACACAGAATGGAATGTAACAGAGCACCAAGATCTCAAAGTTAAAAATTCAAAAAGCGTTCTTCAAATTCGACAACGACGGCAAATCGGGCAGTTTTATATCCTTCAGCTGTTGTGAAATGTTCATATTCTTCACGGCCGACACGGCTCTCGCTGGCGCCGCCGTAATGCCCGCCTCTTGCTTCTGAATCTTGTCCTGCTCCTGAATCCGCTGCAGAATCTCGTTCATATTCGTCTCCAACACCATACCGCCCATCACGATCTCGCCGAGAATATGGTGGACACGATCCACGTGGAAGATGAGATCCAGCTCGCAAACGTTCTCGAAGCAACGGTCGAGCGTTTCGACGAAGACCTATAAATCGATATTTTTATGGAAAAAAATTCTAGAAAAAAAGAGAGTAACCTGAATCAAATCGAGGATTCCCAACTCGCTCTCCGACGAATCCACACAGAAAATGAAATAGAGCGTCGCGTAATGACGATAGATCAAGCGATAATCGTTTCCATCAATTAGAGTTCCGCCTTCCAGAAAATTGCAAACATTATCGTCGCGCTTCGAAACGAGCTGGAACGTTTCGCGAACAATTTGCTGCTGCATTTCCTCCGAATAGTGCTGGTAGAACTTGAGAAGACGCGGTTTCCCATGATTGTTGATGACGAGGATGGCTTTTATCATCTGGAAAACGCGATTTAAGGGGAAAATACCGAGAAAAACAAGGTTAAGATGCAAAGAAACATCTAGAATCGATTCTAGTAGCGATAAGATTAGCAAAAACCCCTCTCCGACTTATTGGAAATTTTTTGGAATTTTTTTTCGGTCTTTCAATGGTTTTTTATGCCGCAATTTTAGCAACTTTCCCATTAAAAACCTTCTTTTCCATCCATTTTTCAATATTTCATCAATTTTTCCCGAAAAAATACTCCAAAAACCTCAAAAACCACGAAATTCCCCAGAAAAATGACAAAAATCAATGAATTTTCCACCAGCCAGCCTCCTCCCCGTAAATCGACACACGATCGCGGCGAGACCCGCTGCTGCGGACTACGGTCAAGCGTGCGCCTTTAACCTCCTATTTCGCGATTATTTTAGGCCTTTTTCTTTTTTTCACCAATTTTTGGCCTAAAATGCTTCATTTTTTCCCAATTTTTTTCATTAAAAAAATTAAAATCGGCTTGAAAAGTGCTGTCCGATGGTTTTCCGGCAATTATTCTCGCAAAATTTCGTACAAATTCGAGATTTTTCTAGGTGAAATTTTTTTCGACCAAATTTGTAAAAGCTGCCATTTTTTTTGAAAAGATAACAATTCTTTTGGAGTTGCTACTATGTTTCTATTTCATCCTTGTGTTAATTTTATTTTCCACCGCTACAATCTCGCCCTTATCGTTCGTGGCTCAACATAAATCAATCAGTGTTTTTCAGGTAATCTTCCTTGTCGAAATGACGAAGGTTCACTACTCCCGGGCTCCGGAAAACAGCACCAAGTCGTGCAAGGCTCGCGGATCCGATCTCCGCGTTCACTTCAAGAACACCCATGAGGCTGCCATGGCTCTCCGCGGAATGCCACTCAGACGTGCTCAGGCCTTCCTCAACCACGTCAAGGAACACAAGGAAATCGTTCCATTCAGACGTTTCCACGGAGGAATCGGACGTGCCGCTCAGACCAAGCAGTGGAACACCACCCAGGGAAGATGGCCAGTCAAGTCTGCCGACTTCCTCCTCGATCTCTTGAAGTGAGTTTTTTTATTTTCGAAAATCAATATTATCTTGTTTTTCGGTATCCTTCGGTGATATTCATCTGATTTATTTTTCAGGAACGCTGAGAGCAACGCCGAGTACAAGGGACTCGATGTTGACCACCTCGTCATCGAGCACATCAACGTGCAACGCGCTGCCAAGCTCCGCAGAAGAACCTACCGTGCCCACGGAAGAATCAACCGTAAGTTTTTTTCTTTCCAAGAATTTGTTTCTTTGTGTAAATCAAAAACTTTTACTCTCCATATTTATCAATTTTTTAGCATACATGTCTTCGCCATGCCACATCGAAGTCATCTTGGCCGAGAAGGAAGACGTTGTCTCCAAGCCAACCGATGATGTTCCAAAGATCAAGAAGGAGTCCAAGAGAAAGCAACGCCGCCAGTTGGCCCGTGGAGAGTTCTAAGTAAATCCTTGTTGATAAATGTTTTGTTTGTTCGCAAGTGTTAATTTTATTCTCGAAAAAATAAGCACAGTATTAACCCAGAGTATTATCTAAAGTTGGAGAGAAAAACCAGAGAAATAAGTAAATTCCCTAGATGTTGTCTGTAAAGAAGGCAGCCACACAAGCTGTTTCCATCCTCGGTCGTTCCGTCACTCCAACCGAACAGTTGGCCCTGATAAAGAAGTCAGGAGCCGATCGTGAAGTCAAGGATCTTCTCCGACAGTGTCTCATCACCGCGGTGAACTTTCAATCTTCCAGCAAAGAAAGTCTAGAAAAATCCAAAACCCTCGTTCGAAAAATCGACGGCATCTGCGAGATCAGTTCTCGTTCCGCCGCGTTTACAGCAGCCTCAGCGATGAAGCTCAAAAAATGGAATGACGTGGATGAGATGCTTCAATTGTCGATTTGTTGCCCACCAGCAATCACAAGTTCAATTCGAATTCGATCGCTGGCAGAGCAGTCGAAATTGAATGAGGCGTTGGCAGAACTGGAAAAAGTACTGATGTTCGAGGAAGAAGTGTTCGCGTCGGGGAACTACAATATCAGTGATGAAGCGGTAATATTTTTCAGGATTTTTATTCAATAAAACCGTCAATTTTAAATTTTTTTTTCAGCTCGACTCCCTGTGCGAAGCGATAAAATCCGAGCCTGAAACCGCGGAAAAAATGAAACGATTTCGAAATCTTCAACGACTGGTGACAAAATACGGGCGGAGAACTGAAAAATCGATAGAGGATTTGTTATTCGCTCCGATACGAGTGGAGAATTCGGGAGAATCGGAAAAAATCGACGAGGAATTTGTAGAATCCGAAAAATTCCAAGATTTTGTCAAGAAAATTCCCTATTTGATGAGTGATGATAAGATGAAAGAAACGAAATAAATTTCAAAAATTTGGTTTTTTCAGTTTTCGATTTTTAATTTTTTTTTTTCAGAGTCCCAGTCAATGTCAGTCGTGGCTGAATTTTTCAGGATTTCGCGCCAGCGATATCTCACCACTACAAAAAACTTTAAAAGAACATACCGTAGTTTTCAAGTCAATTTTCGATTTTTTCTTGCTTGTCAAACGATTTCCACCAAATTTCGGACATAATCGATCCGAAGTTTGTTGAAATCGTTCGAAAAATAAGAACAGTTGAAAATTGACTTGAAAACTACGGTATGTTCCTTTAAATTAATTTTTTTTTCGTGGTGAGATATCGCTGGCGCAAAATTCCGAAAGAGTCAGTCAGGACGGACATTCGATCCAAATTCAAATAATTTTCATTCATTTTTTCATTAATAAAAAATGAAAAATATACAAGTAGAAGTAGAATCATTATGCTGTCATCATCATCATCACATGGCGAGAGATTTCGTCTCGCCACCGCCAGTTTTATCGAGTAGAGTCGATGTTTCCGTGGATGTTCCCGTTGTTCCACCACCCGTCGTTCCCATCATCGAGCCTCCAGTAGTCCCGCCTCCGATCGTCGTTCCACCAGTGGTTCCTTGAACCGTTTGGTCTCCTGTCACCGTGTTTCCGAATCCGACGCCAGTGATGCCACCAGTGGTTCCAGAGACGTCGCATCCGTATCGTTTGTACATTCCGCGGTACCTGGAAGCGAGAGAATTTAATGTTGAAAGACAACGTTTTTTAACTGAAAAATTCTTTTAAAAATTCAAAAAAAAATAATTCATTTTTTTGAAAATTTTGAAAATGTTAACATTTTTAATTAAAAAATATTATGTTCAATTTGAAATTGAATCTAAAATCCCAGTTTTTCTAAGAAAAATCACAAGATTCAACCATTTAACTTTGACTTTTGTTATTAATTTTCAGTTTCAAGGAGAATCCAAAATTTTCAAGATTTTCAGGTTCTATAATTTGAATCTTATTGGAGATCGTGATATCCCCGGAATCAAATCAATTTGTAGTATCGATAATCATCAAAATTTCGAGAAACAGTAAATTTTTCGGAAAATTGAATTTTTACGAAAATTTTATTACTGTTTCGAGAAAAAATCATATTATTTTTGGAATTTAGCAGTTTTAATCTGTTTCGTTTTTTGTCACTTTACGATTCTAAATAAATCAAAAATTTCAAATTTGAAATTTTGGCTTTAAAATTTATCAAATACGCAAGATTGGATAATTTCAACTACACTAGAAAATGGAGAATTTCTGAAACGGAAAATAATTTTAAAATTATTTTCAATTTTTTCGTATTCTCCCCTCCAACTTCTATCCGATCAATTCAATTTTGATATCAAAAATATATCAAAATTATACGAAACAGTAAAATTTGAACTTGAATTTTCGGCTCCACGACATTTCAAAAGGAGACATTTCGAAAGTGTGACGTTTCGCAAGTGCGACGTTTCGAAAGCAAACCATTCTGGGGAAAAAAAAACCAAAAATCACACGTTTCAACCATCTAACTTTGATTTTTGCCACTAATTTTCAGTTTCAAGAAGAATCCAAAATACAAAGATTTTCAAATTCCTAATTTTCTAGCTTTTTAGAGATTGTGATATCGCCAGAATCAATTTGATTTGCAGTATCAATAATCATCAAAATCTCGAGAAACAGTAATTTTTCGAGTTTGGATTTTGAACGAAAATTTTTTTACCGTTTCGAGAAAAGTTCAGTTTTTTTTTTCGAATTTCGCAGTTTTAATTGGTTTCGTTTTTTGTCACGTTACGATTCTAAACTAATCAAAAAATTTTAATTTTGGATTTAAAATTTATCAAATACCCACTATTGAATAATTTCAACTACACTGAAAAATGAGAAATTTTTGAAACCGAAAATTTTTTGAGATTTGAATTTAACTACAGTTTCGCTCGCACTGATTTGGGGAAAATTGAAAATTTCTAAAAAAATTTTAAAATCGGATTTTCAGATTCTATGCTCAATAATACAATAACTCCAATATTATCAATTTCAACATCAAAAATATATCAAAATCATACGAAACAGTCAAATTTGAACTTGAATTTTCGGCTCCGTAACATTTCGAAAACAGTCACTTCGAAAGTACGACGTTTCGAATGCAAATATTTCAAATCATTCTGAGGAATTCTAATATCCATCAATTCAATTTGAGTACCAAAAATATATTAGAATCTCATGGAACAGTAATTTTCGAGCTTGAATTTTTGGCTCAGCGATCTTTCAAAGACAGTCATTTCGAAAGTGTGACGTTTCGAAAGAGGTTTTTTTTCCAAACTTCACACTTTCGAAATGTCGCACTTTCGAAATGTGCTTGCTCTCGAAATTTCGCGAAAAAAACAGTAAATTTCGATTTTTCACGAGAAATTTCACTGTTTCATGTAAAACTAAAAATTGGTTTGAGTTGTCATCTCCAATGATTTTGAGTTACCATTTACAAGGCTTTTTCCATATACTGAAATTTAAAAAAGTACTTACCAAATTCCGAAAATCGTTCGACGAAGAACATAGAAAAGTCCACCACCAATACCCAACGTAATCAATGTTCCAATCACAAATCCAATATAAATTCCCCACGTCCACCATTTTCCTTGAACATAGATCGCTTTCGACGCCGAATTCGTCTCGAAAACACTTTCCGGATTCGCCAAATTAGCAACTCCGGGAATGGCACGCAGGGGAGCCGGGGTTACGGTAGATGAAAAGTCCTGGAAGGGGATTGGTGTGGTGGTTGTGACGGGTTCCTGTTTTTGTGGAGCTGTCAGTGGTGCTTGGGTTGTCGGATCGTAGAGAGTGCCCTTTTGCACTTTATCATCTTCCAAAGTGGTGAGCACTTTGCCATGGGAAATCGCCTGAAAACCGGTAATTATTTGTACTCAAATGATCAGTATTTACGAAAATAGCAATATTTTTGCATGAAAATCGATAAAACTCGAGATAATCAATTATTTGGAAATTTTTTCAAACTCATTTCAAAAAATGCATAGTTTTTTGCTGGTTCGAATGCACCCAATATCACAGCTCAAAACGCATTTTAAAGCGAGTTATGAGCGTTTGAAGATTTCGTGAGAGACGCAGACACTGTCTCGTTTTTCTGCGTCTCTTCGACAACGAGAGTGTCTGTCGTCTCTGCGTCTCTCTCACTGAAACTTCAAACACTCATAACTCGCTTCAAAATCCGTTTTTGCGGCGAAATTAGGCGCGTTCAAATCAGCGAAAAATTCTGCATTTTTTGAAATATTTAGGTAAGACAAATAAGAATAAATTTGACAATCGTTTTCTTCGAGTTTCATCGATTTTTATCAAATTTCCAATTAAAAATGTAATCCTCGTATACTAGTCGGGATAAAAATTTCTGGAACTTTCGATTTTTGGAAATTCTGGATTTTATTGCCTGGAATTTAAAAGTCCATTAAAATTGTTTTCTACCGCAAAAACGAGCCCAAACGGACCATTTTGAAGCGAGTTATGAGCGTTTGAAGATTTCGTGAGAGCAGACACTGTCAACAACGAGAGTGTCTGCTTTCTCTGCGTCTCTTTCACTGAAACTTTAAACGCTCATAACTTACTTCAAAATGCATTTTGAGCGGCGAAATTAAGCGCGTTCGAATCAATGATAAATTTTGCATTTGTTGTTATTGGTTAGAAAAAAAATTCAAGTTTGAAAAAAAAAGGACATGAGAGGTAATTTCCCCCCAGATTGTCTGAAAATTTTTTTTTCGAACCGTTGCGGAGACTCAAACTCAGACTTCGAAAAATATCAGAAATTTTCAGTTTCAAAATTTTACTGAATCATTCGATAATCGATAATTCTCGATTCAACGTTGTTTTTTTTAATTTCCTCAGAATGATTTGTAAATTTTTACTGTTTTCTGAGATTTTGATTATTTTTTACTTTAAAATTGAATTGATGAGATAGGAATTCTACGTTCTATATTAGAGAACACAGAATCTCAAAACCCGATTATCGAATTTTTTGAAATTTCCATTTTACCGACAAAGTAGGAAAGTGTAGTTGAATTCGAGTGCAAAAAAATCGGTTTCAAAAATTTCTCATTTTTTGAAGTAGGGTTGAAAAAAATTTTAAAAATCGATTTTTATGCAAAAATATAGTTATTTTCGTGTATACCTTCGAGAAGATTCCCGCCGTCTGTGCCAAACAATTATTCTTCGGGAAAAAGAATGCCAACTTCTTGGCATAATCATTCTTGAATCCATCCGACGAACTCGACACAATCTCTCGATGCACGTTTCCGAAATAAAACTCGGCGCGTTGCTGTCCATTAATCGTGATACCGTATCCAAACTCAACGAACACTTTTTTCGATGCCTGTTGGCTCACGGGCACAAATTCAATCAACGACGATCGTCCATTATTGGGCCACGACACAATCCCACTTCTCACATTCACATCAATAATATTGCCTTCCGTGCACTCGGGTACTTGGGTATCGTCGTCGTGATGCACGGGATTCGTGCAAATCCGGAACGCCTCGCACTGTTCAATGTCCAGGGCGATGGACATTTGATAGACACGATTATCGTACATTTGATATTTGTAAACGGCTCCTTGCCAACATGTGGTTCCACACGATCTCCACTGTTTCCCATCGAGACCAGTGGGCATTGGGAACGAGTAGAGTGGGCGTTTGATGTTGTTGTGGTGGCTCTGGAACATGCTAATATTGGAAAAAAGAAACAAAAAAGCTTTCCTCCAATTTCTCCCCACGTGGGTTCGAACCTGTCACAGGTCGTTGGCGCTCATACGCATAATGGGTCTCATATGGATGGCGATCATATGATAACGGTACAAGCAATGCGTCCCAGGAGCAGCCATATATTGGGCATCTGGGACACATCGCCCACCACCTCTGGGACGCATACGCGATCCATCCAGCCGCGCGCTTTTTCCTTCGTTCTCGTTCCCTAGGAAGCATCGAAACATGAATTTCGATGCATTCAGTAACTAAATAAGCTCTAATGTGATGTGATATTGTTCAGGTCTTCCAATTTCGTTCTCGTTCTATTCTTTTTTGAACTATTTTTCGAGACCTTGAATTTTAACTCTAAGTTTTTGCTCGGTAAAAAATATGGCTGAGTCTTTGAAAATAACACGAATTTCACTTCATAACAAACGAGAAACTTACCAACAAACCTTTCCATCCACCTGAAATAGAAGTTATCTCATTGTTATGAAGTGAAAACTTGAATATTTTATGTACTTCATTGTTGGAAGAAAAAATCAAAACTTAGAACCCAACTGAAGTAATTTTCTGAAATTTTTGAGAAAAAAAGTTGAATATTTTCATTATTTTACCAGCCATATTTTTTTTTCAGTCAAAAACTTAAAGAAAAAGTTCGAAAATCAAGAAAAAAGTACAAGTTTGGGACTTGGTTGAAAAAAAAATGTCGAGATCGCCGGTCACACTTTTCGCTAAACAACGATACAGCGTTCTTTCGGATCGTCGTTACAGATCCCCCATTTGGGATCCATCGCTCGCGCATCCATGACACATCTGGGATCAATCTGCCGCCGCAGTGGAGTTTCTAGGCGCGTCCATATCCCATCCATATTAGACCCATCGCCGTCCATAGTTGGCTGATGTGTCTCAGATGGACACATTATGCGTCGGGTATGGATAAGATACATTATGCGTATTAGTGCCCACGACCTGTGTGTGGGCGCTCGCTTATGAGTACCGCGCCACTACCACCTGCGCCATGCGGTCGTAAAGGGAGTGGCGACCGAGGGCGTATAAGAAGGGGCGTGAAAGCCGCCAGAGCGCAAGAGGAAAGTCCAAAAATCGCCTACCGTTGAATGGAAGAAGATGGATCGCTTGTTGCGAACTTTCTCTCCGGGTTGAATCCAGCGTGGCACTTGCATGTACTTTTCATTCTCATCTAATTTTTGCTTCAAATTCTTATGCGCCGCCGTGCATTGTCCCTCGTTGGAGATGAGGTATTGTCCGGTGGCTTTCTGGAAAAAAATAGTTTTTATTTTTTCAATGAAAACAAGATTAAGCAACAAATTCCACACAAACTGGTCAAAGTTTCATGTCTCTAGCTCACATAAAAGCTAAGATATTGCTCTTCAAAGTTGGAGCGCGAAATAGTGTGGAGAGGGGAGAGGCGCAGACACTCTCTCGTCGCCTGTGCCTCTTCCCCTCCCACACTGTCTCGCCGGTAACTTTGAAGAGCGATATCTCGACTCGTAGGTGAGATAGAGACATGAAACTTGGACCAATTTGTGTGGAATGTAATGCTTAATTAGATGCTTGAAATAGAGTTCTCATTTTTCTGTTTGCCGTAACTTGCAGTTTTCTAGTTAAGCATTAAATTCCACACAAATTGGTTAAAGTTTCATTTCTCTAGCTCACATATAAGCCGAGATATCGCTCTTCAAAGTTAGCGCGCAAAATAGTGTAAAAAGGAAAGAGGCGCAGACACTCTCTCGTCGTCTGCACTCTCTCACCTCCACACGCTCTCTCGTAGGTAACTTTGAAGAGCGATATCTCGACTCGTAGGTGAGCTAGAGACATGAAACTGTGACCAATTTGTGTGAAATTCAATGCTTAATAGATGCGCTTGTTTTCAAAAACTTTCAGTGACTAGAAAGTTTTCTTGCTGGAGCTTTCAGTTTTCACCACAGTAAGCGGGGCGGTACAAAAACAAAGACAAATAACTTTTTGCAGTATCAATTAAACGTGGCTACGCAGCGAATCGAAAACTCACACTCGGATACTGCGTCTTCTTATCCTTACAAACATTCCGTTCCGCATTCTCCGGCGCAGCCGATTTCACTTTAACATCAGCAACTGGTTGAATCTTTGGAGACTCTCCCGCTGTCGGAGAAGTAAAGTACGCATCAATATCCATCGTTCCCAATTCCACGTCACCAGCCGGGTATGCGGTATCCGAGCACGTCAACATCTCACACTCCACTTTCAAATCCCTTGGCCATGTTCCAAAATCGACTGGCGTGCCGTCGGCGCGAATGATGATTCGATCCGGAGACGGTTCGCAAGCGATTTCGATGTCGATGTTAGTGCCACCACCACTCGTTTGAGGATTTCCACTGGCGAGAACTTTATCTCCGCAATTGTCGAATTGAGTTATGATCGCGGCGTTGGGGTCATTGGGGTCTTTCGACAGGTACTCTCCAAAGATTCCAAAGCCACCGACGAGGTCTTTTGGATCCGGATGAGAGCCCACGCCGATTGGAATGTAGGCACTTGGCAGGGGGTTGAGGTTCATGGGCGAGTATTGTGCATGACACGGGATGGATAGTAGTAAGAGAAGAACGAGTTGCGAAAGTGGATGAGGCATTCTTTATTTCAGCTGTCCAACTGGAAATTATATTAATGGAGGATTCCGGGCAAAAAATTTTTTTCGTTCACAGTATGGAAAATTTTGCCCTGATTTCGAATATCATAATGAATATGCTCAAAAATTTCTCTAAACACCTGAAAAATCGCTTCAAACAGGCCCATTTTCTGGAGCTGTCTCCGGCGGCCGTGTGGCCTAACTCCTGGAGGTTTCTCTTCCACCAGACTCGGCCACCGTTTTTTGAGTCGATTTTTTGACTCTTCCCTGCTTTTTCGGTGAAAATTTTTGTTTTTTCCATGAATTTTTTATGGAACTCAGTTTACAGTACTGACCAAAATGACTGCGCGGAAACTTTATTTTTGTAATCGACAACTTTTTTATAGGACCATTATCCAGTTAGTTAGGCCAAGCCAACTAGAATTTCGTCTCATTTTTCAACCTTTTGGCTTCCATGCGACCTAACTAACTGGATAGTGGTCCTACAAAAAAGTTGTCAACTACAAAAATAGGGTTCTTGAATTGCTCTATACACCCGCAAAATTTCAGGAAAATCGGATTTCTGAAAATCACTCTTTCGGACACTCAAAGTTGGCCTAAAAAATTTGTGATTGGTCAAGTAGCAAATGCGCTCTGTGGAGCTTCAGAAATACAGTTTTCAATCAAAAATTTTAGGAACTCCTTTATATAGTAGCCAGGATGCAAATGCGCTCCACCGAAACCTGATATTCTCAACTACCGTACCTTCCGTATATTTGGCAAGCCTTCTGTTCTTCCGTTTGGTTTTGATTTCGTCTAGTCGCTGTTGGGGGGAATTCTAATCGAATATTGATTTGAAGTGGACACGTTTTGTTTTTTTTTGTTTTTATTTGTTGGAATTTTTTTTTAGAAAACAGGGGGGTACGGTCAAGGGACACGTTCAGGGTTTTCGAGAGGGGTTTCGGAAAATTGAAAATTTTGGAAGTTTTTGAAAGGCAACCGGAATTTCAAAAAGCTTCTGGAATCAAAATGGGATTATAAACATGGAATTTTTTACATCTGAAATTAAGATTTTAAAGTGAAACAGAAATGTTTACTGTTTCGAAGAGTGAACTAAATTTCGAAATTGATTTTTTTCAATTTCCAAAATTTCTTAAAATAGAAGCTCTGCGACATTTCGAAAGTGTAACATTTCGAAAGTGCGTTGTTTTACATGAGCTTGTTTTGAAGTAGAGGTATTTTTCAAAACTTCGTACCTGCGAAACGTCGCACTTTCGAAACTTCACACTTTCAAAACGTAAAACTTTCGAAACGTCGCACTTTCGAAACGTCACACTTTCAAAACTTCGTACCTGCGAAACGTCGCACTTTCGAAACGTCACACTTTCAAAACTTCGTACCTGCGAAACGTCGCACTTTCGAAACGCCACACTTTCCAAAAGGTCGTACCTGCGAAACGTCGCACTTTCGAAACGTCACACTTTCAAAACTTCGTACCTGCGAAACGTCGCACTTTCGAAACGCCACACTTTCCAAAAGGTCGTACCTGCGAAATGTCGCACTTTCGAAACGTCACACTTTCAAAACTTCGTGCCTGCGAAACGTCGCACTTTCGAAACGTCAAACTTTCAAAACTTCGTACCTTCGAAACGTCGCACTTTCGAAACGTCACACTTTCAAAACTTCGTGTCTGCGAAACGTCGCACTTTCGAAACGTCACACTTTCAAAACTTCGTACCTGCGAAACGTCACACTTTCGAAACGTCACACTTTCAAAACGTAAAACTTTCGAAATGTCTGCTTTCGAAACGTCACACTTTCAAAACGTAAAACTTTCGAAATGTCTGCTTTCGAAACGTCTCATTTTCGAAACGTCACATTTTCAAAATGTCGCAGAGCCAAAAATTTAAAATTAAAGTTAACAAATATATTGTATTCTTTATTGCCTGTCTGAAATTCAAAATAGCTATAGATTTTCAGTGAAACAGTCAAAAAAACTGAAAAAATTAAAAAAAAGTTATGTTTCAGAAATTCAAAAAATTTTGAAAACTAATAATTTTTTGCTTGTTCGTCTGTCTCTGTAAATTGATTGATAATTCTGAAATTATAAATCCGCTTCTTTCAAAAATTCATTTATTCGTATTATTCAAGTCAAGTCAGAATTTCGCATTGAGACAAAAAAAAGGGGTTTTAAAAATTCTATGCCTAATTCATAAATATACAGAAAAAAAACTGGGAAAATATTTTCGATCGGATTATGCTTGGGATTTAGATTTTTTCGAAGAAATAAGTAATAGACCGGTAATGAAAACTGGGAACGATAGAAGAAGACAAAAAGAAAAAAAATGAAAAATGAAAAGTAAGAAAAACCCGCATGACTAGAACACACAAGGGGGATAACACAGGAGAGAATAGAGAAAGTGCGCTCTATTGGATTATCAATAGAGCGCATTTCCAACAAAAATTTAAATAATCGGATGATGCTCATTGGAGCTATTCGACGACGAGACCACTCCGCTATCATTCGTTTCCATCAAATACGTATCCTCGAGCGGCGCGAACACGTACAACGGAACGGTACGGTAGAGTGCGTCTCGCGCGTCGCACCGTCCGAGTTCCACAAGAATTCGACACAAATTACCGACGCTCGCTTGCTCCGGATGGTGGATGGCCCACTCGTTGAGCAATTGGTCGGTACGGGACAGCGATTGACCGGTTGAGTCGACCTGGAATGAGATAGAGTTGAGTTGCAAAATGACCCAGTTGCGAAATGGCATAATTGCGAGTTTTCATAGTTGCGAAATGTCACAGTTGCAAAGTGACAAAGTGGCAAAATGACCAAGTTATAAAACGGTACAGTTGCAGAATGGCATCGGTTTTCAACTAGCTTTTTTTCAACCTACTTCAAAGCATGCAGAATTTTTCGCTGATTCAAACGCGCCTAATTTCGCCGCTCAAAACGCATTTTGAAGCGAGTTATGAGCGTTAGAAGTGTCAGTAAGAGAGACGCAGAGAAAGCAGACGCTCTCGCTGTCGAAGAGACGCAGAGAAACGAGACAGTGTCTGCGTCTCTCGCGAAAACTTCAAACGCTCATAACTCGCTTCAAAAGGGACCGTTTTGAATGGTTTCTAGATCATTTAAAAGAGAAAATCATGCATTTCTGATGCACAAAAATTATATTTAACAACTGGTTCAAAAAATTTTTAAAAATTTTCAATTTTCAAATATTAATTTTGTTTGTTCATCTAATAATACACTATTTCTTCTTCAGAATGGTCTAAAAACCAGTCAAAACGGACCACTTTGAAGCGAGTTATGAGCGTTTGAAGTTTCCGTGAGAGACGCAGACATTGTATCGTTTCTCTGCGTCTCTTCGACAAAGAGAGTGTCTGCTTTCTCTGCGTCTCTCTTACTGAAACTTCAAGCGCTCATAACTCGTTTCAAAGTGTGTTTTGAGCGGCGAAATTAGTTGCATTCGAATCAGTGAAAAATTTTACATTTTTTAAAATAAATTAAAGAAAATGTAGTTTGAAAATTTCAAAACTCACATCTGGCACTTGATCAGTCAACTGAAGCTTGACCGCCAGAATCGACCAGTCTCTTCCCATCGCATGTGGTGGATCCATCAAACACGCCAGTTCACAACGACTCGCCATTTGAAGATCCGCAACGCCTACATCGATTCCAAGTGTCAGATGACGTGCGACTTCCCGAGAACCAAAGCAAACAACATCTGTGAACAGTTCCTCTTCATCTTGCGTCCCTTTCACTGATAGCGATTCTCTTTGTTGCATTTCCATCATTGCCTCCGGTGGGAATAGTGCAGGTGTCTCTTTGTGTTCTTTTAAATGTTTCGGGCTGATGAAATGCCTCTCCAAACTAATTCCAGGGCCGACTTCCGCCGCGGCGTGCTCAACGAGATTTATCAAATCTTCCATGAAATAAAACATGGACGTCGCGGTTTCAGAAGGACCACGGGCGCGGATTTCAACGGCTTCGCCTTCCATTTTTATGACGGCTTCACGATCCTGAGTGACGAGTTTGGAGCAATTGAACCATTGATGGAGTTGCGTGTCTTTGGCGGGCTGGAAATTGCATGGTAAAGGTTTAAAAAAAGTTTTGGCCTAATTTTGGTTCATGTGGGTTCGAACCTGCGGGCGCTCTGGCGTGGGTGCAGCGCCCCTACCGCCTGCGCCACGCGGTCGCAGAGAGGGAGAGGCGACCGAGGGCGTATAAAAGGAGGCACGAAATCGGCCGCCTAGCTGTCTCCCCTCACAGAATTTCGAAAATAGAAAAACAATTTCAACCAATGAATTTTTGAAACTGAAAATTGTAGTTACCTGAAAATCATTAATACTCCTTCTCAACGCCACTTGAATCCTCGGAAAAGTACTCTGAAGACTCCGTTCCATTCCCCGCATCGGTAGAATCCTCACACCTCCATATACCGTATCCCTTTGTTTCTCAGGCAGCGAATACGGTAGCCAAATGGATTTCGGGGCCTCTGTTTGAATGAAAACTGGAAACTCATGAGCACCGGTTCGAGCATCTGGGGCACAGAGTTGGAGGACTTCAAGAATCGTCATTAGATCAGATTGTTCTGGGATTTCCGGGAAGATTTTGGCGAGGGAGCTGGTGTGATAAGAGCCATTGGGACTGGCTCTGGCGAGAAATTCGGCGCTTAGAAGTTGGCCGAGGATGTGAGTTCCGAACCATTCGGCATTCAAAACTACGTAGTCAGCGTCGCAGAGATCGTTTCGGAGATAGACGAGCTAGAAATTGGGGATTATCAAAAAAAAAATTGTTTTTAACTTGTCTGAAAATAACATGTTTTCGACATGAAACTGTAATTTTTTTTTGCTACTTGAGTTTTCTGATAAAAATTTGTTGTACTGAAAAATGTTAAAGCCCCTTAAAAAAATTTTTCTACCGCAAAAACGGGTCCAAACGGACCATTTTGAAGCGAGTTATGAGCGTTTGAAGTTTTCGTGAGAGACGCAGACACTGTCTCGTTTCTCTGCGTCTCTTCGACAATGAGAGTGTCTGCTTTCTCTGCGCTTCTCTTATTGAAACTTCAAACGCTCATAACTCGCTTCAAAATGCGGTTTGAGAATCGATATTAGGCGCGTTCGAATCAGCAAAAAATTCTGCATTTTTTGAAACAAGATAGAAAAAATTCCAGTTCGCGATTTGAAAATTGACTTTTTCGAGTTTTAACGGTAACGGTATCCCTTTGTTTCTTAAACGATTTTTGAATTGAAAAAAATAAAATTTCAAAAAAATCCAAAATCCAAGAAATCCCAAATTTGGGTTTCTAGACGTAACTTTGTAACTTTTTTGTTGAAGTCCTAGTTTCTCGATTTTTAGATTTCTAGGCCACAATTTTTGCTAGATTTTTTTGTACATAAGTAGAAAAAATAGAATAAGTTTCTAGCTCCTCAAAACAGTATTCGAAATTCAAATCGGCCTATTCTAGGCCGAGTTATAGGTGCTTAAAGTTGGTGGCCTAGAAATCTTTTTCTAGGCCATGATTATACTTATTTTCAAGCTCTAGACATGCTGAATTTGAAAATCTCAACTTTCGCAAAGAATTTCAATATTCAAAAGGTCAAAAGTCCCAAGAAGCATATTTTTACAATTTGATAGTGTAGAATTGAAAATTATTAGAAAAGCACCCAATTTACATGAAATTTTAGGAAATTCAAATTTTGAAACTGAAATTTCTTTTAAACTGCTACCGTACCTCTCCAATCAACTGCAACTGCTGTACAATCTGCCGACACTGTGCATCCCCGGTCAATGGATTTATCTCATTTCGAATCAACTGTATGAAATCGGGCCACGTGATAACCGGGAAATTCGAATGCTTCTTTCGCACGAAATTCAAATGCCCAACTACCGTATCCAGAATGGCCAACGGCTTCAGCAGTTTCGCCAGAATATTCGTTCGACACTTGGCCAATTCCATTTTCAACGTCTTCATTCCGATGCACGACGGATTTGTGGCGTCGAGAAGAATCAGTCGGTGATCCATGTCGAAATGGGTCTCGAAACGAAGGCGTACTGTATTTAGCATTGCTTCGATGTCAGATGAGATGTATTCTCCTTCTTGGTTCTTTTGGGGGAATAGGGATGGAGTGGCATGGGTTCCGACGATGATGACTTTGGAGCGACGGGAGGAGAATCCACAGTGGCCTGGAAAATTGGTGAATTCGAATTTTTTTCGGTTTTTTTTTGAGTTTAATTTTTTTGAAAACCTAATTCAATTCAAGGTGTTTGATATATACTTAATTTCGTTTTAATCCTATCTGTATCATTTATATTCATCCCTTGCCTCCTTTCAAATTCAAGAAATAAACGAATACATAGATGAAACAGTTGCTTCGAATGGTTTTTTCACAAAATATTTTTTTGAAACAGCAAAATTTTCAGATTATGAATGTTGAAAATTTGACTGAAAACTTTATTTTCAAGTTTATTTTCACTCAACTGATTCCAGTATTTATAAAAATAGCAATAATTTTGCATAAAAATTGTTAAAACTCGAGAAAATCGATTTTCAAATCCCGAGCTCAAATTTTCGCAACCATGTTTCAAAAAATGCAGAATTTTTCGCTGATTCAAACGCGTTTAATTTCGCCGCTTAAAACGCATTTTGAAGAGAGTTATAAGCGTTTGAAGTTTATGTCAGAGAGACGCAGAGAAAGCAGGCACTCTCGTTGTTGAAGAGACGCAGAGAAACGAGACAGTGTCTGCGTCTCTCACGATAACTTCAAACGCTCATAACTCGCTTCAACGTGGTCCGTTTGGACTCGTTTTTGCGGCAAAATAAATTTTTAAGGAAGCTTTTTGAAATTTCAGTACAAAAATCTGGAAAATCGCCAAAATGTTTTATAAATTTTTTTCTTCTCACTTCAAATTTGAAATTTCAAGATTCTCACTGTTTCAAAAAATTTCTAAAAATTCGGACCGATTTCTGAGAGACAATGGTACTTTGGGCCAGTGGAGATTTTATTTCACAGAATTGTTTGAAACCCGAATTTTTTTTGAAAAAAATTTAATTTTTCGCAGTTTCAAAAAATACGAAAATACTTCTTGGAATGTAATTTGTTATTGATTTTCATATTTCAATTCATTTTTATTGTCTATTCAAGGGAATCGCAAGTAACTTTCAGGCTCCGACTACAGTTTTGTTTTTGTTTACATAGGGAAACTGCTGTGGGTGGAGCCTAAGAAGATTTTTTACAAATAACATCAATTTTTCGAATAGACAATAATAAGAAATTCAAACTCACCAATAGGCTCAAACGGAGTGACTCTCCCCTTCAAGAAATTCATCCAATACAGTATCTGCTTATACTGTACTTCCGTCGGATCACTGGCTCGATACAGTATCAAATGAATACAATCACAATTTCCAACGAAATGGTCATAGCAAGTATGCATCGGTTCATACCCTCCGAATTCCCAGACACTGAATTCTCCGCATCCATTGATGTTCACTGTCTGAACATCAATACCCCGGGTGTATTGGGAATGGGGCACCGGGAATTTCGAATTTTCGGTGGAAGTTCCTGAGGCGAGATCACATGAGGAATTGTTATTGGATTCGGATACAAATGAACCATTTGCAGAATGAATTCCATCATCTTTCATCGAGTTGGATGGACTGTAATGATCACTGATTCTTCGATGCATTGATTCAAGGAACGATGAGATTCCACGAGAAGAATGAAGAGTTTGAACCAAACGAGTTTTCCCGGATAGCGAGTGTCCAAGGAGTTTGAGTTTGATTCGACGGAGAGAAGTGTCAAGGGGGTAGAGTTGGGAGATGTATTCCTCACGGACTTCTTGCTGAAAATTCTTGATTTTTATATCAATAGATTTAAAATTGAATTTCAAATCTTTTGCGCTAAAAATCAACTCTCTAGGTGCTCGGGGAGCTGAGATATCGCGGTTTAAAGTTGGAGGAGAGACGCAGAGTGTCTCCTCGTCGGCGTCTCCCCCTTCCACACACTCTCTCTAGCGAAATGTCTTCTCGGTTGCTGCTGTCAAAGTCGCAGCGCGTCCCCTTTTCATATACGCCCTCCACCCTAGCTTCCAAAGTTGCACGCGTGGCGCAGTCGGTATCGCGCTGATTGGCGGCGCGACAGTCGCGGGTTCGATTCTCTTGCGCGTCTAAACTTTTTTTACTCACCGATTTGACCATTTTCAACAATGCATGCGCTTCCAATCTTTCCGCAGCCACCGCCACCAATTCCGCCGTGAGCCCATCGTCTCCTCTCAATGTGACATCGGCTCGGGCCAACAATAGAATCCGGATGACATCCACGTGTCCATAGTGGGCCGCCAGATGAAGTGCAGTCTTCTGATTAGCATTCACAGAGTTCACATTGACTTGACAGTGACAAAGAGTTTGCACGGCATGAAGGAGTCCGTGTTTGGAGGCGATGTGGAGAGCTGTGTCGCCGTGCTGGAAAAAAATTTAGGGGGTTTCAGGGGCCCTATTTTGTTAGAACTCACATTATCCGCATGATTAATATCACAACTATTATTAATCAAAGTGGTTCCCACATCGACATGTTCATTCTCCATGGCAATAATAAGCGCGGTTTTTCCATCTTGGTCAACTGCATCGATTGGGGAATTTGCATCGAGAAGGTGCTGGACACAATCGTTGTGCCCACGAGCCGCTGCGACATGGAGCGGAGTTTCTTCGCGCTGAAAATAGAAAAACTAAAATGGGTTTTTGATGGGAAATTCGGTTCCAGAATGACGCCATGTTCAGTTGGCTGGTTTGAGGGTATACCACTTGAACGAGAATTTAATAAGATTTTTTTTCAGATTTGAACTTTCTGGAAGTTTTTACCTACCAGTGGTCGACTCATCGATAGACTTTCTCTGATTTTTTTCTTTCCTAAATTCATGAAACAGCAATAGTTTTAACATGATGTAACCACTATATCCAGAATCTTTTTCAAATGCAATCCTGATTTTTTTGGTTTTGACATTACTTTTCCTTATTTTTCAAATTTCTGTTCCCCCCGAATTCCCCATAAATCTTCCAAATACGAAAATCTATATATTTTTTCCGTTCCCTGGTTAACAACACACGTGTCAGGTGTGCAGGGATTATCCCTCGGATTATCCTCCTTTTTTCAGCAAAAAACTGAAAAATTTTCGATTTTTTGGGTCTTTGGATTAGAGGAAACTGCTTGTGAGTTGAGATGGAACTCTATCATCAGTGAATTGAACTTTTTTGTTTTTTACAAGAAAAAACTTTGAAACAGTACTTATTTTTTAAAGGAGTTTTGAGAGTAGGGATGGACTATTTTTAGGTCATTTTTTTCCGAATGGAATAAATAATATAGATGCTACAATATTCAACAGAGCAACGAAAGTTTTTTTTGAATTTTTTACAAGAATAAACTTTGAAACAGTAATATAGATTTCTAATATAGATTAGTTAGAGTTTCAGTTGCAGTTTTTTGTACATAAAACAAGATTAAAAATATGGTTACGACATTATCCAACACAACAACGAAATCAGCTTTCTTCAGTTTTTGGTTAGTTTTGAAACAGTCAAAAACTTTCTACTAGAAATGTTAATCTTCCAGAAAAACTCAGTTTTTGATCCATAAACTATGAAACAGTAAAAATTTGGGGAAAAACAGTTCCAAGTTGAATCTGGAATACAGTAGCAAGTATAATTTTACAAGAAAAAACTTTGAAACAGTACATATTTTTAGAGTGTAAATGGGTTAATTTTAGTTTTCTAGGCCATTTTTATACTTTCTAGGTCATTTTTTGTACCAAAGATGAGATGATAGCCACAACTATAATTGATTAAACAACGAAAAAAAATTCTTTTGTTTTTGGTTAGTTTTGAAACAGTTGAAAATTTTAATTTTTTCAGTAGTAAGCAATCAAGTTCAAAAATTGGCGAGCTCTTGATCCACAAACTGTGAAACAGTAAATTTTGGAAAAAAAGTTCCAAGTTGAATCTGGAATACGGTAGCAAGGCGGATAGGGTTCTTAATCGACTAGATTTGGTTTTCTAGGCCATATAAAAAAATGTGACCCTGAAAACTTTTTTTTGCATAAAATTCGAGAAAATCGATTTTCAAATCACGAACTCACATTTTTTTCTAACCTATTTTAAAAAAATGCAGAATGAATTTTTTCCTGATTCGAACGCGCTTAATATCGCTGCTCAAAACTCATTTTGAAGCGAGTTATGAGCGTTTGAAGTTTCAGTAAGAGAGACGCAGAGAAAACAGACACCCTCATTGTCGAAGAGACGCAGAGAAACGAGACAGTGTCTGCGTCTCTCGCGAAAACTTCAAACGCTCATAACTCGCTTCAAAATGATCCGTTTCGACTTGTTTATGTCTTGAAACATGTGCAATTATCCTGGCCACAAAGATAGTAATGAAATTTTGAATCAGTAAATTTCTTTGAGCTCACTCTCGCTCTCTATCTCTCACCAATGAACAATCACAAAACTCCGGATGCGTATCCGAAATCTCATTGAGCAAATGGATAAAAGCCGTCGTCGAGGAGTAAGCTGGCACACTTCCAAGTTTCGAGTATCGATCCTGTCCCGGATAGACAAAGTCCGCGCCACGGGGACGTGGACTTTCGAAGAGAAAGTTTGCAGATGGATTGGTGACTCTATCACACAGATAATGGGCGAGAACCGAGCCAGGCATGACTACAATAGTGTTGTCTGTATCTGATTGATTCTCTTCTTCTTCATTTTCTTCCTCTTCATCATCTTGATACTCCGACTCATCGTACGCAAAATCAGTTTGAGTATTTCTCGAACTACTCTGAGTCGGTGGTCCCGAGTGGGCGGGGCCTAGATTCAGATTTCGAAGATCCAATCGGACAATCTGTGTTTTCGACTCTTCATCTGAATCCTCTTCCTCGGAATCCGATGGAAAACGATCGTCTTTTAGTTCGACGTCTTCAGAATTTTCGAGAAAGTTTTGAAGAGCCGCCTCGGTTGGATTCTGACTCCGAGCACTCTCACGTGCGCTCATTTCACGATACATAGGAGTTTGGAGAGGGGATTCTAGAATTTAGATATTTTCGACAAGAAAAAGAAGTGAGATTACGGAAGAGTCAGAAGTTTAGAATAGAGATGCGATTCAATAGAAAAAAGAGAAAATTTTTCATGGGAAACAAGGGAAAAGTGAATTCACAAGAAGCCACAACATTGCTTTGAAGGATTTTTCATGAAAATATTTTTTTGAAACAGCAAAAATTTTAGATTAGAAAAGTTGAAAAGTTGACTGAAAACTTCATTTTAAAGTATATTTTCACTCAAATGATTCCAGTATTTATGAAAATAACAATATTTTTGCACACAACTCGAGAAAATCGATTTTCAAATTTTCAACCATTATTTTTTCTAGCCTAATTCAAAAAATGCAGAATTTTTCGCTATCGTTCCCAAAACGCATTTTGAAGCGAGTTATGAGCGTTTGAAGTTTCAGTAACAGAGACGCAGAGAAAGCAGACACTCTCGTTGTCGAAGAGACGCAGAGAAACGAGACAGTGTCTGCATCTCTCACGAAAACTTCAAACGCTCATAACTCGCTTCAAAATGGTCCATTTCGACTCGTTTTTGAATTAGAATACATTTTTAAGCTCGCTAAAAATTTTCAGTTCGAAAATTTTGCGGAATCTTTTATCGATTTTTATGCAAAAATATTGTTTTTTTTTGTGCGGAAGGTCACAAATTATTTTGAGTTCACATCCTAAAAATTTCAATAGTCGAATGAAACAGCAAAAATGTGAACAACTTTTTGTACTCGAAATTTTTCACGGTTTTTAGGCGTAATTTTAAGCCGTTTTAACGCATTTGTAACTATGAAAGCTTCTCTGGTAAATCGTTCAGATGCTAATTCGGGATAGAGCGGGACCTAATCGGGGAATATGAAAAAAGCGGACCTGATCAGGCTCAAGCGGGATCTTATTCGATATGAAAAAGAAAGTGAAACCTAATTGTGGTTTCAGCAGGACCTAATCGGAGTGAAAAAGCCTCGGACCTGTTCAGGTTGCAGCGGGATCTAATCAGAAAGAGACCGGGATCTGCTCAGGTTTATGAAAAACACCTATTTTTCTATTTTTCATATTATATGAGTATCCTTTTTTTCTTGTTTTTTATTCGATTTGAACTATGTTTTCGTTTTTTTCGATTCGAACTAATGTGATATTGTATTAGATGCTCACCGCGTCACGAAGAAACCGATATTCGCCACGGGAAGTAACTGCTGACACTGTTGCAAAAAAGAACGAAAGAAAGAGGGATTCGTTTCGAAAGAGCCTAGTGGACTTTAGTAAGTTTTTGGTGTCGCAGATTTTGAAATTTCATCTACATTGTTCAGATCATCGAAAAACGAGCGAAACGGAGCCTACAACTGCATTTGGAAGGACTGCGATAGTTATCGAAACCACCAAGGATTTTCCATTAAATTTTGCGTGCATTATTTATCTTGATTTTATTTCTGATGACTGTATTTTGCTGAGTTCAATAAATAATGTTTTTTAACCAGCGTTAAGTTCAATGTGAGCCTAATTGTTCTAAATAAGCAAAAAAAAAGCAACGACGCTTTGCTCCGAAGCTTCGGAACCTAACCAGGTCGTAGCGGGACCTGAGCGGGCTTGCAGTCGGACCTGATCTTGGCAAGTTGGAATGCAGAATTGCCCCAATTAGGTTCCGCTCTATCCCGAATTAGCATCTGAACGATTTACCAGAGTTTCAAGATTCAGAAATTTCAACGTCTTTATTTTCACAATTTCAAAAACCAGAAAGAATCAGCGAAAAATTTCCTATCGATATGTATAATTATCATGGAAATCGGTCCACTGGTTATGGAAATATCGGGACTTTATAACAAAAAATTGTATTTTTTTACGGTTTCAAGGGAGTAATGTAAAATTAGGGTTCTAAATCATTTTCAGTTATCAATTACCAAAAAATGAGCTTATTTTGACACGAAAATAAAAAATAAAGCCAAAATGAAATTCAGTTGTAACTGGAAAAAAATGTATTGTGAAATTTGACATAGTAAAAATTATTCAAAAAATCATTTTTTTTTCACTTAAAATTCGAAAATTACTATTTCAAGACAAAAATAAGACAAAATAATCGGAAAATCAATGTTTTCAGTCTTTTCAGCCTTTTTCTATAACATAAAAGTCCGTAAAATCCCAAAGAAATGATGTAATACTATGGAAGAAAAGAGAAAACGAATAAAGACGAAGAAGTGAATGTGTTTTCATTCATTGGAAAACGAAGTGCTTCAGAAATGGAATAGATAGAAATATATGTGTATTATGAAGGGAGAGATGCACCTGTCTCACCTGGGAAGAGACGCAGGTGGCGAGAGGGTGGGTGGAGCCGTGACTTTAAAGGGATATATCTTGAGAACCAAAAAAGATAGCTAAAAAGTGTCAACTACAAAAATGTGTAAAATTAAATTCTCTACATTTTTGTAGTTGACGATTGTTTGATAGCTTAACTGGTTCTATAGTTATAAGCGTTTAAAGTTAAGCGTCCAGAGATAGTGAGAAAAGGAGAGACGCAGAGAAATGGGGATTTATGGAGCTAAACGGGCGGGTGTTGTCAGGGGGGACACACACTGCTGCTTTTGTGTCTCCCATCGCTTCCACTATATAAATTTTCGAGCTCGAGCACCTGAGCAGAAAAGGAGCAGCAGCTCGAATTGGAAGGGGGGGGGGGGGGTGTACTAGTAGCAGAAAGAGCAAAAGCTATTTGACGTTTTGTATAGTTGGGAAATGGAGCATTTCAAAATCCCAGAAAAGAGCTATAGAGCATAGTCTACAAAATAAGAGCAAAACTATTCGTTTTTGCGAAAAAAAAATTTTTTTGAAACCGAAAATTTTTTTTTTCAAAAGTGCACTATTTGTCCCCAAAGAAGCCTTATAAGCTTATAGTCATCCAAAATTCCAAATTTTCCGTCAATTTTCGAAATAATTTTAATCCTACCTAGGCCCTGTGACTCACAGAGTGGGTGTAAGCCAGATCCGTATGCCAAAAATAACAAATTTTCTATTTTTTTTCAGTACAAATAATCCCCCTCGGATCATTGGGGAGGGGCTTCTTGGATTGATGAGAAAATTGGACGTTTTCTTTTTCCTTTTTTGTTTTTCTTTGAGCCAAGTGGGGGGACTTCTGTTCCGGATATATAGAGATGTATGTACATATTTTATGCCAGAAAAGAGAGGGGAAAGTGAACAGAAGGGGGGACCTGGTGGAAATTGGGGAATACGAAATTAGGGTATTTTGAAATTAGGAGGGAAAGGTGACAAATGTGCTTTTTCGACATTGATGAATGAAAAACTGGCAATATAGCGCGTTTTCAATGCAAAACTCGAGAAAATCGATTTACAACTATAATTTTTGAAATTTATTTTAAAAAATGCATTAGATGTATAAACAAAATTTATACTTGAAGATTGGTTCAAAAAATTGTTCGAAAAATTACATTTTCAAATACTAACTTTTGCTTATTCATTTATTAATACATGATTTCTTCTTCAAAATGGTCTAAAAACCATTCAAAACGGACCATTTTGAAGCGAGTTATGAGCGTTTGAAGTTTCAGTAGGAGAGACGCAGAGAAAGCAGACACTCTCGTTGTCGAAGAGACGCAGAGAAACGAGACAGTGTCTGCGCCTCTCAAAACTTCAAACCCTCATATCTCGCTTCAAAATGGTCCGTTTTATCCGGTTTTTGCGGAATTAAGCATTTTCGAGAAATCACAACGAAAAATGTAACACATTTTATTTGTAAACAACTTTTTAGGCCCCGCCCACAACCTATCAGAAATGGGCGGAGCCTAAAAACTTGTTCAGAAATAAAATTTTCGATTTCGTTGAACAGGCTCTATTCTCCTATCGGATTATTGCAAATATCGGTTTCAAAATTTTTACATAAATTTTTTGAAACTGAAAATTTTTGATTCTACTCGTCTTGACAAAACAAATTTCAAAACCTTCAAAGTTTTCAAGAATTTTCGATAAAATTACTGTTTCAGTGTTTAGGGGTTCGAATGTTTTTGAATGTAATGCTGATTGATTTTGTTAAGTTTTTGAAAATCTCGAAACTTTAAAATTTTAAGAAAGAATCTGAATCGGAGAATGTTCGAATCTCGAAATTTCGAAAGTTAGGAATCCTAAAACTTCAAAACGTCATAATTTCAAGTTTGAAAAAAAACTTTCTAATCTCAGTATCACAGAATCAATCAGAATCTTAAAATCGCAATTATTAGAAATTCCGAATCCGAAAATTTCAGATCCCTAGAATTTCGTAAACTAAATAGAATTTGCAATCTCAGAATTTGAATTTCCAAATTCAAGATATTCAGAACCCCGAATAGTCAGAATCTTAGAATTCTTGAAAATCCCCAAAATTTTCCTGTTTCAGAAAATCTAATTTCTCAACCGTAATCCATCAAAATTTCAATCATACGTGACCCAAAATTCCAGCTTTTTCTGATTTCTAATCCTTTTCAAAATCGTGACATAACTTTTTGACGTAAATCATCCGGAAGTTCTATCCATCTCAAAATATCATTTTCGTAATATCCGATTTCAAAAAGGTTTCCTCTAAAAATAACCAAAAAATTTTTGACCCGAAAATTCTCGAGAAACAAGTGAGGGGTCTTTCTAGTCCCCCTCATTACTTATTCATCGAAAATTTTGAAGAAGCGAAATCGAAACGAAAAAAGGGAAACCAAGAGGAAAAGGGGAACTCAAAAATGAGAAATGACGAGAGAGTGCTCCCAGTGGAGGGTGCAGAGAAAACGAGGGGCAATTTGTCAACAATTTTTGACAGATATATCCGGGAGCCTGCTGGATTCTCGTTTTTCGAGGGGTCATAAAATTTATGGAGATGGATGTTCTGGAGCACATTTTATTTGGAAAAAAGACAGGGAAAAGTTGTAAAAATGAGTTAAATGGCTAGTATTTCAATTGCCTATCAAAATTTTTGAAATTTCCGAAAACTTAAAAAAAAAATTTGGAACAGTAAAAAAATTATTTTTCAAAATCTTTTTTAGTTTCAAAATACGACTAAAATCCTATTTGTATTCTCAAATAGTCATAAAAACTACAGTAATCCCGAAAACCTAAAAACCCAAAATCGATCAAGAGACCCCTGTTTAAAATAAAAACATTTTCAAAAAAAATTGTTTTTCAAAAACTTTTTTAGTTACAAAAGAAGCTTAAGAACCCCATTTTTAATCTCAAATAGTCATAAAAACTACAGTAATCTCATTAAAATTCCTAAAACGAAAAATCGATCTAAAACGAGACTTCGGTTGAAAATTTAAAAAATCTCGAAAAAATTCTCAAAAAAATTTTTGAAACAGTAAAAAAAAATGTTTTTCAAAAACTTCTAGTTTCAAAAAACGCTTGAGAATCCTTTTTACCCTCAAATAGTCATAAAAACTACAGTAAACCCTATAAAATTCCCAAAAAAAATTCCTAAAAACCAAATCGATCTCAGACCACTGTTGAAAGTTTAAAAATCTCAAAAAAAACTTTGAAACAGTAAAAAATTGTTTTTTTTTCACTTTTTGAGATTCAAAATACGCTTTAAAATCCTATTTTTAATCTGAAATCGCCATAAAAACTACAGTAATCCCAATAAAGTTCCTAAAAATCCAAATGGATCAATAAAAGAGACCCCTGTTGACAATAAAAAAAAATTTTGAAACGGTAAAAAAATATTTTTTCCTGAAACTTTTTGAGCTTCAAAAGACGCCTAAGAATCCTATTTTACTCTCAAATGGTCATAAAAACTACAGTAATCTCAATAAACTTCCTAAAAATCCAATTGGATCAATAAAAGCGACCCCTGTTGAAAATAAAAAAAAAATTTGAAACATTAAAAAACTTTTTTTTCAAAAGTTTACTAAAGTTTCAAAAGATGCCTAAGAATCCTATTTTTAATCTCAAATAGCTATTAATAGTCATAAAAACTACAGTAATCCCAAAAATAAATTCCCAAACCACAAAAAAAAACAAAATCGATCAATAAACGAGACCTCTGTTGAAAATTTTAAAAATTCTCAAAAAAAAATGTTTCCTGAAACTTTTTGAGCTTCAAAATACGCTTTAAAATCCTATTTTCATCCTCAAAGAGCGATAAAAACTACAGTAATCACAATAAAACTCCCAAAAATAAAAAAAAAGGCCTCAAATCGATCAATAACAAGAGACCTCTACTGTCCATGTCCATTTCTCTCTCCAACACATATGTATCCAATCATTTTTCCCATTCCAATTATAAATCCCTCCCTTCGTATGTTCCCGATACACTTTCACTTTTCCTATCCAACCAACGACATCATCGGAATCCCCCAAAAAATGAAATTACTCACTATATTACGGAGATGAAGTGGTGGAGACAGGCAGACCAGCAGTGGTACGATACGAGCATTGATACTATCGGCGGCCAAATGGAGTACGGTATCACCGTTCTGAAATGGTTTTTGATGGAAAGGATAATAAGGAAACATTTCGGACCGAAATCAAAATTTTTATATTTTTTTTCGGTTTTTAACTGTTTTAAAATGTCGGAAAGTCAAAAGTAGGGTTGGAAATTTGGTGATGATTAAAGTAGGATTACAGTCATTTATTTAAAAATTTTCTCAAATGATCGTTCCAATTCCAGTATTTACGAAAACAACTATATTTTTGAACAATAATCCATGAACCTCGAGAAAATCGACTTTCAAAATTTGAACTTTCCTGCGAATCCGGATGGCATAACAGTTGCTTTGAAGAATGTTTCAACATAATATTTTTTTGAAACAGTAAAATTTTTAGATTAGAAATGTTGAAAATTTGACTGAAAATTTAAAGTAGGATTTCAGTTTTTACTCAAATAGTCATACCAATATCAGTATTTACGAAAAACACAGTATTTTTGCACAAAAGTCGATAAAACTCGAGAAAATTGATTTTCAAATTTTCAACTTTCATTTTTTCTAACCTACTTCAAAAAACGCAGAATTTTTTGCTGATTCGAATGCACCTAATATTGCTGCTCAAAACCAATTGCTTTAAGAGCTATGAGCGTTTGAAGTTTCAGTAAGAGAGACGCAGAGAAAGCAGAAACTCTCGTTGTCGAAGAGACGCAGAGAAACGAGACAGTGTCTGCGTCTCTCACTAAAACTTCAAACGCTCATAACTCGCTTCAAAATGGTCCGTTTTGACTCATTTTTAGTGCATTTGAATCAGTGAAAAATTCTGCATTCATTGAAATAGGTTAGCAAAAATGTAAATCGTCATTTGAAAATCGATTTTCTCCATTTTTATGCAAAAATATCGTTGTTTTCGTGAAAACTGGAACTGGGACGATTATCTGAGTACAAATAGAAAGTGGCTGGAATTCTACTTTCATATTTTTCACTGTTTCAAAAAGCAGGAAAATCAAAAGTAAGGTTGGAAACTTGGTATTCATTGGGGTGAAAAGGAAACTTTAATGGTCATTTCGCAACCAGTCAAAACTTTCGCAACTGGTCATTTTGCAACCATGACATTTTGCAACTCATCTCAGTTTTGCAACTATGGCATTTCGCAACCTGTTATTCACAACTTTATACGCTAGATTTCAATCATCTAATTTTGGTTAGAAATCGTCTGTTTAAGCACGAAGGGGGACCTATAACTTTTGGCCTATAACTGTTTCACCGCAAATTTTTGGCACAATTAGCGGTTATAAAACTTCAGGGTTGCGATAAGTTCCAGATCCCAAACTTTTACTGTCTCAAAAACTCACCGCATTCGGCAAATCCAACCTCGGTCTCAACGACAACAACAACCTCACAACCCGTGTATCCGCGGATTCCACTGCACAGTGAAGTGCAGTTTCTCCTCGTTTATTAATAGAATCCACATCCACTTTCTCATTCGCCACGTAACCAGCTACCGTATGCTGAGCGAATCGGCATGCGACATGAAGTGGTGTATCCCCATTATCATCGCGTGCACATATATTGCCCCCTTTCATATGAAGATAGTTGAAGACCTCAGCGTGTCCGTATTTGGCCGCACAGTGCATCGCAGTGGTTCCAGAAGGTTCGGATGAGGAAATCGCCGGGGATTGAGATCTTCGCACCGCATTTGGAATAAGTTTATGAAGAGCTGAGAGCTTGTGAAGAGCCCGAAGATTTCCCTCTTCCGCGCAGATCAGGGTACACGAGGCAACCATGTCTTCCGCATCGAAACGTCCGTCTCCAATTTTCCTCGAAGTTTTCGACGCCTTCAATAAAACCATCACCAGTTCGACACAACGCTTCCATCGTTGCCTGGTTTTGAAGGATTGAATATGTGATATTGTGATGCATGACGCCTTCCTAATATCAATTGCATTTCCTTCGGGACCACGAATCCATGGATGTTGAAGACATTCTTCTACCGTAGCCCGCTGATCTACATCTCTCACAAATAGCCGGGAAATGAAGTCCTTCGCGTGTTTCGAAGTGTTTTTGAAGTATCGATCCGAGAAATGATAGCGGACTCGAGTGATATTTGAGAAGGTCTCGTCACGATTGTCGCCGAGGAATGGGGACCCGCCGGAGAGTCTGCAATTTTCAGAATGAAAAAAGATTACGGTTTCAGACAATTTTGGAAATCACAGGGCTATTTTTATGTGATTGTAAATCTCCCAGTATTAGTGTTTCAAAAAATTCCTAAAATCGGGATGTCCCGTAACGAGTCAATAAGATGAGCTCACTAAAACAACAAAAAGCACCGTACAAAAGTTTAGGCCACGCCCACAAAAGTTTTGTGGGAGGAGCATATTTAGTTTGAACATAAAGTGCAAAATTGAATATAAATTTGTAAAACCGAATGCATTATTTGTAGAAAAAAAGTGAAATATTGGTTATTTTTTTTGAATTTTTTCCGTTTCAGTTATTATTTATTCAGTTTTTGCGCTTATTCAATTTATTGGTGCAGTAACTGATTATCCGAAGATGATTCACTTTAATCTATAAAAAATTGCAATAACTGTTTCAGGTTCTCATGTTTTTCCAATGAAATCAAAGTTTTTATTATCTTTTCACCAAGCATCGGTTCCAAAAGTGGTGCTTACCTTCAAAAAGTTTGGAAACAGTTACGGTTTCAGATAATTTTTGAATTTAGAGAGCTATTTCATAAATTGTTATATGATTCAAGAACGGATGATCTCACTGTTTCAAAAAAATCAAAAAAAGTTGGTAGTTCCGTAACGAGTCAATAATATTTTTGGTTTCAATTATTTTTTTCAGTTTTTGAGTTGATTTAGATTATTTGTATTACTTTGAATTCAATAGTTGCAATTTCTAAACGCTTCATTTTAATCTATTATTCAGTCGCCGACCCCTGAGGCTCCGTAACAACGACACTCCGCAAGAACTTTAGTGCGAGACACAAGCTTTTGAGAAAAACGCTTTTCAGCCAGTTTTATTGACGATTTTAGTAATTTCAAAGACTAATTTTATGAAAAAGCGGTCATTGATTCATTCTACGTACTCCGAACCGCTTGTTTTTCGCTGAGGCTCAGGGGTCGGCGACTGAATAATATCAAAAATTGCATTGACTGTCTCAGGTTTTTTATTTTTCAAATAAAATCAATTTTTTACATTTTGTCTTCAGACCATCGATCAAGCATCGATAGCAAAAGTCATCAGCAGTACTTAGGCACCGCAACGCGAGTGGGCGGAGCCTAATTTTTTTCTCTTGGGGGGTATCTGGCATGTTTGAAGGCGTATAACTCGAGACTGCGTGGACCAATTTTCATGAAATTTGGTGTCGTTATGTAATCGACTACGTAGAATCGAAATATAACATTAGTTTTTCAAAATGCTGTACGGTTTTCGGAATAATCGAAGAAAACAGGACTCGGCAGCAGAAAATTGTCAAAATGAAGATAACGCAGATCCGTTTCACATGTTTTGCGAATGGTTCTTGGTACTTTTTTGGATTGTGAATGTTTCTATGTCATCAGAATTCAGTCATTAGTTCGCCATTTTCTGCCCCGTTGGGTCAAACTTCCAGCAATTATAGTCACACTTTTTCAGCGACAAACTTAGATTATTTTTCAATAAATTGTTCAATCAAATCAAATACTACTTGGTGGTTCATTTTGAGACCATTTGAAAACATTTGAGTCACTCAGATAGTCGTCGAAAAATCGCATGGGTCTAAATTTTGACGGTTTTCGTGGCTTTTCGCTATTTTACAGGTCCGTTTCACATATTTTCTCACTACCATCAGATTCTACGCACAATTTTACATTAGACAGCATGGTTTGTTTTTAGCCAGCAGTTCGCCATTTTTTGTTACGGCACTTTTTCCAACTGAAAAATGTTGAAAATTCAACCAAAAAGCCGCGATTATGATGGAAATGAGAGTGGTCGGCAGCTCACTCTTATCACTACCCTCTTGTCGCCGCGCCCGATTGCCTCCTGTGGCGGAGTGGCTAATGCGCCGGAACACCACCGCCGCGGTGGGTGTTCCACTCCTGTGGGCAGACGACCCTCTTTTTGGTTTTCTCGCCAAGAGAAAATCGCTGATTTTTTGAATTTTCAAATGCTTATTACTCGGCTCCTAGCGAACCGTTTCTTCTGAAATTTTAGGAGAGTTCTTAGAATTTTTTTGTGAACATTTTGATATAAAAAATGTGAAAAATGGTTGAGTTTGAAAAAATCGTTGCGGTGCCTAGCAGTACTTCATAAAATTTGGAAACAGTACAGAATACAAAATTTTCAAAGTTCTGAGTTTTTAAGCTTTTTAAAGACCTTCTAGATTCGAAGCTTCAGAATCTAGCGAAAATTCTATAAGTAAAAATATCAGCAATTTTTTTGGGTTTTAACTCGCGCTCTATTGCTAATATAGCGTAACGGCTTGTGTAGTCCTCGTGGACAAGCTGAATGTTGTCCACGAGGAGTACACTAGGAGAACAAGATGCCTAGAAAAGGGATGAGGAACTAACAATTCAAATTTACGAAATGTTTGCAATGGAGCGCGATATTGGCGGGACATCAGTTTCCGGGGCAAATCGCGGAGGAATTCTGTGCATTTTTGTATTTTTGCGTGAGCGTGTCAGTCTGCGTACCATGCGTCAAACCTTACGACAGTTTATATTTTAGGCTTATTTTTGGACGGAAATCAAGCAAAATAGAACAGTCGACATATCAGAATACGCTTAAACTATTTATAGCTTTTTTCACAGGAGTTTTAGAAAAACTGTAATTGAAAAAAAATTACTGTTTCGGGGTATATTCAAGGTTAGTTTTAAAAAGTTTGATTCGATGCTGTCAAAAGCAAAGGATAGTAAACCAAAATTTGGAATTTACATGAAAACATTTCATAAAATTGCTTCAAAACTCACAAAATATACGTAACCACTCCAACCGCCCACATATCCGTCGCCGGTGACAACGGCTCATAATTCACGACTTCCGGAGCCACGAACTCCGGAGTTCCAACCATATCCTTGACCGTTGCTCCTGGCTCGATTTCCCTCGATAATCCGAAATCGATGATCTTAATATGAGACTCCCCGCGTTGTTTCAACATAACATTTTCTGGTTTTATATCCAAATGGACGACGTGAAGAGAGTGAAGATGGCGGACGGCTAGGAGAATTTGTTTGATGAACGCGGCTGCTTCAACTTCGTCAAGACACTCTTTGGCGCAGACGTGATCAAAGAGTTCACCGCCAGAGACTCTGGAAAAGAAAAGATGGTCATGTCTATACTTTTTTGATGCTGAAAATACGTCGATTCTGGAAATCTAAGTTTTTTTCAAGATTGGACCAAGGTTGGTCAAGTTATGGTCAAAAATGGTTGAAAATCCAAAATTTTCGAAATTGGCCATGGTTATACTCATTTTGATGCTGGAAATATGCCGATTCCGAAAATGTAATTTTTATCAAGATTGGACCAAGTTTGGGCGAGTCAAAAGTGGCCGGAAAATCGAAAAATTTCAAATTTTTTCGGTTTCTCAAAACTTCCAAATACTCTCAAAAATTTTGAAGACGATTGTCGACGGGTATACTCATTTTAATGCTGAAAATAAGCCAATTCTATAAATTTAAGTTATGTCAAGGTTGGGCAAAGTTTGGCCGAGTTATGGCCGAAAGTGGCCGAAAATCGAAAAATTCCAAAGTTCGCCATGTCTATACTCATTTTGATGCTGAAAACATGTCAATTCTGGAAATGTAACGTTTTTCGAAATCGGACCAAGTTTGGGCGAGTCATGGTCAAAATTGGAAATCTAAGTTTTTGCAAGATTCGACTAAGTTTGATCGAGTTATGGACAAAAGTGTCCGAAAAATCGAAAAATTAAATTTTTTTTCGGTTTCTCAAAATTTTCAAAGGTCTTCAGTACTCTCAGAAAGTCCAATTTCGCAAAGACCATTTATAAAAAAAAACTCACAACTCCAAAACGATAATAACGTCGCTAGCAGTCTCATAAACTGCATGCAACTCGACAACATTTGAATGTCCTCGAATCTTCTGAAGAACTCGAACTTCTCTTTCAATATTCTGTCGTGTTACTCCTCTCCTCGATGTCGCGTATCTCCGTTTTTTGATAAATTTCGCCGCATATCGTTCACCCGTATTTCGATCCCGCACTCGGCGTACTACCGCGAATTGACCGCTGAAATTAGAAGGAATTTTGGGTTTTGACCAATTTATAGTATTGAAAGGTTCTAACTGTAATTTGTTTTAGGGAATAGTTTGAAACAGTAAAAAATTAGTGGAAGTTTTGATAAACTTTCGATGTTTAAAGTAGAATTACAGTTAAAAAAAAATTCCCTCGAATAATTTTAGTATTTACGAAAATAATATTATTTTTGCAGAAAAATCGTTAAAAATTCAATTTTCAAATCAATTTTTCTAACCTATTTAAAAAAATGCAACATTTTTTGCTGATTCGAACGCACTTAATATCGCAGCTCAAACCGCATTTTGAAGCGAGTTATGAGTGTTTGAAGTTTCAGTAAGAGAGACGCAGAGAAGACAGACACTCTCGTTGTCGAAGAGACGCAGAGAAATGAGACAGTGTCTGCGTCTCTCACGAAAGCTATAGTAAATAAGTTTATAGTAAATAAGTTTTAGCGAATTTTAAAATTTCATCTATAAATGTAAAGTTTTTTGCTTATGTAAATGCACCTAATATTACAGTGTAATCCTACTTTAAAGTTCTAGACAGTGTACAAAATTTTCAATAATTTCAGCATATTTGAAATCGAATTGAGGGCGAAAAACGTCTAAAAAAGTTTCCAAATTTTCCAAAGACTTCCAGAAAGTATGCTGTGCTATGTGTCATTGAAAAACCAGGTAATATTCAAAATTTGAAAATTTTTTGAAACTGTAAATTTTAATACGAATTTGGGTTATATTGGAGCACTTTTGCCGCCTTTTCCCCACGATTTTCATGTTTTTTGATCCAAAAAGTTGGGTTTTTATGAAAAAATTTATATTTCATAATCAGTTGAAAAGTTAGGCGAGAAATATTCCTTTTAGATCCCAAAACAAAAACATCAGAAAATTTCTTTTTTTCTGTATCATTTTCTTAAAAACTGGACTATTGGTTGTTAAAATAGAATAGCTACAAAAATGATGAAAAATTTTTCTGTTTCCGAAAATTTTCAAAAAAAACTTTCAATAAGCCGATGAAGTTTATTTGTGTTTTCCGGGCTTGCGGTAGCAAAAAACTTTCAAATCTTTTCACTTTTTTAAACTTTCAATCGAATTTCCCCTTCCGAAAACTTTCGAAAAAAAATTTCTGTTTCTGAAAATTTTTGAAAACTAACAAAAATAGTTAGTTTAGTTCTTCGAGTGCTCTCACTAAAACTTCAAATTCTGTCATTTTTTCCATTTTCAATCTAGTTTGCTTCTTGATTCCTTTCCTCCGAAAACTGTGTCAATTTTGCAACTGGAAAATGAAAATTGGCTGCAATAAACAAAACCGCAAAGAAAAAGTTCATGTTCATTCTCTTTGGTTTTACAACATTCGTTGTCTTGAAAAGAGAACAAAAAATGTTTGAGAGAACATAGAGAAGAGGAATGTTGTATTGGAAGAAGAAAATCGGGAGAGAGAACGTCGTTAAGTAGTTAGCTAGAGGCATGAAAGAGAGTCTTTGGGTTTTTATAGGTTTTGGAATGGATTTTGAAAGTTCTGGAAGTCTTTTTGGACTTCAGGGAACAGGAAATATTGTAAAAACTGTATTAGACACCTAGAAAAACTTCTGAATTCTCAAAATAGATCAAAAACATCTAATTTGAAACATATTATGTGAATCAACTTTTGACGAGGATTCTAATAAAACTAAGTTAAATCCATTTGAATTTCAAGAATGTGCGCATTTTGAGCTCATTGGGGGCTCTAATTCAGATTTTACTGTAATTGAAATGTCCAACTTCAAAAACTGTATCTAAAATTATTCAAATATTATCTGAAACAGTGAACACTTTTTTTTTTGAAAAATCGAAACCTTAAATGTATAATTTTTAGGAATCTCAGATTCTTAGATTCCTCTATTATTTGAGAATTCTGAACTTTTTTTTCAAGTTTTGTGAAATTTTTTTCAACGAAAAACATAATGTGAGCAATAGAGGTACATTTTTTTTCAAATTACCTTTTTTTTCGAAAAAAAGATAATTTGAAAATTAAAAAAATCAGAAAATATATTATCGGTTTCAAAAAGTTTTAAGATTCTCAATTGTAAGATTTGAATATTTCGAAAAGTTCATTCCCCAACTTATTGCTTGCTCCTAATTTTGAAACATGAAATTCTGGCTGTGTACTCCTCGTGAACAAGTTGAAGTTCAGCTCGGATTTCGGCCAAAAATTCGTTTAAAACTGAACACAAGAAATTGTTTTTCTTTAAACAATAGGTCTGGAAAATGGGCTCCGTGACGTTTCGAAAGACGACGTTTCGCAAGTGTGACATTTCGAGAGTGAGATATTTCACGAGTGCATAGTTTTGCCTTTGAAATGGCACACTTTCGAAAGGTCATCTTTCGAAACGTCGCGGAGCCGGAAAATGCAAATACTCTTCGTTCCTTGAAAATTTTTATCGGTTTCAAAAAAATTTTAAAATTCTAAATTGTCAGATTTGGATAATTCCATGAGTTTTAACGAAAGTAGGAATAATGGATTCAAAGTTTTCTGATTCTAGAAGACCAATTTTTGGATGAAATTCAAGTTGAACTGTATAACTTGTCCACGAGGAGTACACATCCAGAATTTCAAGTTTTGAAAATTTATAACTTTTTTTCTATTTCAGAATAACTTCTTTCGTTTTGAAACATTGTTTTTGATGTTGGCAAATCTGAAGCCTTTTCACAGATTTTGGAATTTTTTCTGCGAAAAATTAATTTTTTTCTGTTTCTCAATTTTTTCAAACTTTTAGAAACTATTAAATCATCAATTCGATGGTCGGTTGCTTATAAAAAAGAAAAAAATCAAACCTTCCGAGTTCGGTCTCGATATCAAACACATCTTCGAATGGGGTATCATCAAAGTGTACACTTGAAGACGTTGCCGAACTATTGACGTCATCTGACATTCTGATTTCTCATCTAACTGAAAATTGGAATTTTTGGAAAACTAGAAGTTTAGGGCTAATTTTTGAAAATTTTCAAGCAAAAGGAAGAGTAAAAATCAGGAAAACATGTGTGGAGAAAATGAGGAAGAGGAACAGGAAGAGAAGAGAAAATGAGGGAAAAATTGAGTGTATTTGATGGAATTGGATCAGCTGAAGAGAGATAGTTGATGGGTGGAGAGACGCAGAGAAATATAGGGAAATGGAGAAAAAACTGAAGATGGGAAATTAGAGGAAGGAAGGGGAAGAGGAAGTTACTGTTTTTTTTGGAAAAGTTGAGAAATGGTTTTGACTTCTGGGAAAAGAGAAAGGTTTGAAACTGTATATGGGAGGGAACTAAAAAAAAGGGGCAATTTCAGAGAGGTAGATTCATTTAAAACACAAATAAAAAACCAAAAATTTAGGTTAGGTTCATTAGACACTTTAGAAACTGAAATTTTTGGGTGAAATTACAGCTTTTTACAGTAGGAATACAGTTTTTGAAGTGTAACAGTTTAGAGGATTTTTCGTGAAAACTTTCTCTATTTTTCAAGCAGATATTTGATTTTTCCTCCATTTTTTCAGATTCACATCCACTGAATTAGTGGCCTTCTAAAATTTTGAAAGTTTTTTCGAATCTATTTGAAACTGTAAATATTTTTACTGATATTGGAAACCAAAAAAAAATTTAAGAAAATCTAGTTTTAGACCGCCAAAGGTACGCCAGCTAAGCCAAAAAATGGGAATAGTGGTTTTGATTACGGTAATTTTATTCCATATTAGGTTACTGTTTCAAGATAAGATAAAAATTTTCGAAAATTTTCGATTGCCATTAAATTTTGCAAAATGGTATTCTTTTGTACAGAAAACTAAAATAAAACTGAAAAAAATAAAATACAAGTTTTAAGACTTTTTTCGGCAAAAGAAACGGAATTTCAGGACAACGTCACCCCAGAGAAAAATCTACAGTTTCACTCAAAATTCAAAAATCATTGATTTTTTTAGTTGTTAATTCATTAATTCTGAGCAAGCTCTATTATAGTTTGAATTTGAATATGTTTAAAAAGGGTTCCGTGTACTCCTTGTGGACAATTCCATAGTTGTCCACGAGGAGTACACGGAAGAGCTCACTTTTAAAATCAACTGAAAAATCTGAACGACTTGACGCTATTTTGGAAAAATAAATCACGGTTTCACTAAAAACTTGTAAATTCTCAAGGTCTCATAATGGTAATCAGACTTCGAATCCTAGAACCGAAAATTTTACGGGAAAATTGTGGAGGAATTCTGTGCATTTTTGCGTGGGCGCGTCTGTTTACGTACCATGCGTCAAACCTTACGACAGTTCATATTTTAAGCTTGTTTTCTGACGGAAATTAATAAAAATAGGACAGTTGGCATATCAGAATCCGTTTACACTATCTGTAGCTACAGGTCACAGGATTTTCGAAAAAATTACTTTAAAACGCCTCAAAATCTACGAATATCGAAAACTTTTAGGTCATCAGAAATCATATCAAAGTGCTTCCTTCTTCTCCATATCGTAACATAACACTTGTCCTCTTTTCTCTCAGACACAAAACCAGTACAATAAATAATTTTCGACAGAGAATAAGAAAAAAAGAGAAGCGTACGTATTACGTAAAACAAAAAGATAGGAAAAAGTGACGACAACAGAATAAAGGGGCATAAAATAATGCCTAGAGATATCTGTTACGCCGTTTTTGAGGGGGAATTTATGACTCTGTTTGATAAGGAAAGGAATATTCGGTGGAAAAAGAGAAGAAGAAGAATTTTCAAAAATTAGGCGAGTTTTGAATTTGGAAACAGATGAAATACAATTCTAGAATTTCAATGTAAGGTGTAACTTTTTTGGAACAGAAAATATTTGGAGAACAAAAATTTTCGGAAAAATGATACAATACAAAATAATTCAAGAAAAACTGAACTACCGTTCAAGACATCAGAACTAGATCGACTTCAATTTAATACTAAAAACTATAGAAACTCTTTGAAACTGAAAATTTTTCCCTTGAAATTTTGAATCTCTGGAACTTTTATCACACGATAATTCAGCTACTAGCGGATCGATGTTTATGAAAATTATACATAGAATGATTTTCAGATTTTTTATCCCAGCATAAACGTATACAAAGTAGGGTGGACAAAAAGGCGAAGTTCGGTCGCCGTGACCTTTGCAATTTCGGTTTCGGCGACCGACGCCTTTTTTGAAAAAGGTCCCGGCGACCGAAACCGATACGGCGACAAAAACCGGGGAAATTTCAATAGATTTTTCTACTGAATTCAGTTGAAAAAATTTCCACGTTTTCTGTGTTGGAAAACAGAGCAAGGCGAAACACGCCTTTGAAAGGTTTTCTTCGCCTTAAAAAAATTGATCTCGGTTTTTGAAACCGATGACGTGGAAATCAAGGCGCCGATTTAAGGTTTCGGCGACCGTTAACATCCCTAATACAAAGATTCACGGATGTTTATAGGAATATTGTGAAACATAATTTTTTTTTGGATTTGCAAAAGGTATGGAATTTTTTAAGCCGCTTTCTTTAAACTTATAGAGAATGTAACTAACTGAAAATTTTTTCCGAAAATTTTTCAGATTTTTTTCGGTTTCTAGAAAATTTTTTCATAACAATTGATTTTTTGATAGTACTTTTAAATTCTGAGTACAATGATAGAAAGAAAAATTCGGGATAGCGAAAATTGTAATTTTTCTGAAACTCCTGTGAACTGAAGCTATAGATACTGTAAGCGGATTCTGATATGCCAACTGTTCTATTTTGGTTGATTTCCATCAGAAAACATGCTTCAAATAAGAAGAGTCGTAAGGTTTGACGCATGGTACGCAGACTGACACGCTCACGCAAAAATGGACAGAATTTTCCCGTAAAATCCTTCAGAATAGAGATTTTCGAAAATTTTTTAAGAATGAGCAATATCTGCGACAAATATTCTATAGATACAAATATTCTTCTTGAAAATTGATCCACTAGTAACCAAAAAATTTACTTTATAAAAAATCCCAGTTTCACCGAATATCCAAATTTTTTGAATAATTTTTCCGCTTTGATTGGTAGCTCTCGGTATCTGATATGCTAATTGTTCTATTTCGTTTGATTTGCGTCCGAAAAACAAGCCTAAAATATGAACTGTCGTAAGGTTTGACGCATGGTACGCAGACAGACACGCGCACGCAAAAATGCACAGAATTTTGCCGCAATTTTTCCTAAAATTGGAAAGTTAGTCGACGGTCAAATTGCTCAGAAAAGTATCAAAACCGTTCTCAAATTTTCTAGAAACCGAAAAAAATTTTACAAGAAACTATGTTCAGAGGGCTAATTAGGAAGCACTTATAAGTTTATAAATGAAGTTCAACCAAAAATTAAAAAAAAAATTTTCAAAAATTTTTCTACAAATTTCTGTACAAATTTCTGTACAGTGGGCCCCAACTAATTATTATTATTATTGATGACAGATGAGCTGTCGAAAGAATCCAGACAAAAGTTATGCTCTCTCTCGAAGAGAGAAAAGAGCAACACAAAAAGTGTGTAATATGTTTTGGAAGATTGAAAGAGAGGGGGGTATGATTGACTAGGGGCCAAGGAGAAGATGATATTTTGACATTCTTTGGAATATAGAGATATAGAACTGGGACACCAAGAAGAGCTTTGGAGGCCCAAGGGTATTTGGGGAACAGCTTTTTTTTTGGAGGACCCGGAGACAATAGGGGACAATTGGAGGCTCAAAAAGGACTAAAAAAAGTGGAGGGAATTTGAAAATTCAATATAAAGAAGTTATAAAAGAAAAAATCTAGAGGATTTCAAGATTTAAAAAAATAAATTGCAGTTTCAAAAATTTCAAGAATAGCGTAAGAGATTTAATTTTTTTAGTAGGCCATTTTTTGCGACTCTGAATCGGAAAAAAAATCAGCTTGAAAACTATAGATTTTTTTTAAAGTTTTAAATTCAAGTTCAGAATTTGCCATTCAACTGAATTTAAGTTTTTTCAATAACTGTTACTGCTTCTTTGTAACAGTGACATTTTTTTGTTAATACAACTTCAATTTGATTTTTTAAAAACCTTTAACCTTTCCGGCAATAACTCAGCTCCTAGTGGACTAATTTTAATGAAAATTATACCATTTGAAAGGAAATTTTAAAGAGATCATGATAGGTTTTGGAATTTTTAAAAAATTCTAAAGTTGACGGCTTCTGGAGCACTTTAATAGTAGTGACAGTGAAAATAGAATAAATGCGCCTAAGGTGCGCCAGCTATGGTAGTATGTCCAGGGAAATTGATGGGAAATTACAGTTTTTAGAAGTTAAAAGGTGTTAGAATTTTAAAAAAAGTGAAGTTGAAAGTTCAAAAAACAGAATAAGGGTTACTGTTTTGAAAAATCTTGAAAAAAAATTTCGAAGTTACGATTTCCAATATGGTTTCATTAACGGAATAAACAAAAATTGGAAAATTTTGAATTAATTCTTTCAAAAAACGGCTCCGTGACGTTTTGAAAGATGTTGTTTCAAAAATGTGACGTTTCGAAAGTGCGATATTTCACAAGTGCAATGCTTTGCGTTTGAAACGTCATAAATGCAAAATGTTACATTTGCAAAAAGTCATACTTCCGAAACGTCGCACTTGCGAAACGTCGCGGAGCTCAAAAACACATGAGTCTAAAGTTCACTAGGATCCGAGGGAGTTTCAGCAAAAAAAATTAGAAAAAAATTTAAAAATTCCACTATCAATTTTTATTATTTCTTTTCTACAAAAAATACTTTTCTACAAAAAATGCTATTTCTAAGCTAAAATTTCAAACTTCATAAGTTTTTGAGTACAGTACTTACTGCTGGTCTCGATTGAAAATCTATTATGAATTTTGATTCTTCCTTCCAAAATCGATCTAGTTTCACTGTCACCACTTTTAAAGTGCTCCATAACGTTAACGTTAACGTTAACTTTCAAATTTCTCAATCATTAAAAAAAGATTATCTCCTCAAAATTTCCTTTCAAACAGTATAATTTTCATAAAACTTGGTCCACTATGAACTGAGTAATTGTCTAAAAAGTTAAAGGTTTTTTGAGTTCAAATTGAAGATTGATAAACAAAAATGTCACCGTTACAGAGAAGCAGTAACAGTTGTTGAAAAATTTAAATTTAGTGGAATCATGCAAGTCGGCGCACAATTTTTCAAAATAACTACCTAGAAAAAGTATTTTTAAGACAAAAATCTTTCAACATCTTGTCTCTAAAACTCCAAAACTTTTCAAAATCTTGAAGCCTTTTGATCTATTCAAGCATACATAAAAGTGATTCTGAACACAATGGAAATTTCGAGAGAAAAGTTGTGATAAGAAGAGAAAAAGGGCGATCTTTTTGTCATCAATTTTCCCTTGATGTCGAATTTAACGGAAAACTATCGAATTCAGAAGAAACGGCAAATTGCAAATGAATTGAAATCAAAATGACCACTAGAGAAATAGTATTCGGAAATGAGAGAGTTTAGAGAAACTGATAAGCTTTCTTCTTCTCCTCGAAGAAACCGTTCCCCTTTTCTTTGTTTGGTTTCTTCTCTTCTTCTACCCGGATTTGGTCAGTGTGCGCCGCCCGAATCGAACAGTTTTGAGCGAGTTTACGGCAGAAATTAGAGAGAGTGTGGAGAGCAGAGAGACGCAGAGAAAACATAGTGTTTGTTATGACGAAAAAGTGGAGAAGAAAGCTTCTGTTTCGGAGCAGGAAAACATGGAGAGAACACTGTATGTTTGAAAAGAAAAGGACATTTTGAGTTTTGAGGAAACACGGAAAAGGGAAATATCGGAGGACAAGGTTTGGAGCAAATAGGGAAGAAGAATTGGAATCAAAAAGATATCAGAACCAGAGTTCACATCAAAAAGAAAAAGTTTTTCAAAAAACTTGGATATTTGGTGAAACTGGGATTTTTTTTGGTTTCTAGTAGATCAATTTTTATGAAAACTATCTGGATCGATAGGAAATTTGATGCGGATATTGCTCATACTAAAAATATTCGAAAATCTCCATTTGGTGCTGTCGGGACATCAGTTTTCGGGGGAAATTGCGGGGGAATACTGTACATTTTTGCGTGAGGGTGTCAGTCTAAGTACCATGCGTCAAACCTTACGACATTTCATATAATTGGCCTAATTTTGGTCGGAAATCAGCCAAAATATAATTGTTGGCATATCAGGATCCGCTAACAATATTTTTAGCTTCAGTTCACAGAAGTTTCAGAAAAAAACTACAGTTTTGGGGTCCCACCACCTTTGAAAAGTAAACAGTAAAGGAAAAAGCGCTGAAATTCGCATCTAATTAAACAATTTAGAATTTCAAAAAGTAAAATAATTTTGGTGAAACTGTAAAATTTTTAATTTTCGCTCACTATATTCCACTTTTAAAAGATTATATCTTGAGTACTAATAGTCCACATTTATTGAAAATTATACAGATTGAAAGGAAATTTCAAGGAGATGTTGCTCGTTTTTTTTTTTAATTTTCTGAAAATTAAAAATTTGGCGTATTTTGGAGCCATTTTACAGAAGAACACTATGAAGAAGATGAGAGATGTTAACGCGCCAAAGCCGCGCCAAATTTACAATTGACATCATCGATACATAATGCAAAATAAAAATGCGCAAGAATCTCAGAAAGTAAAATAATTTTGGTGAGACTGTAAAATTTTCGAACTATCGCTCACTATCTTCCAAATTCAAAAATGTGTATCTTGACTACTAGCAGACCAAATTCAATGAAAATAATACCATTTGAAAGTAAACTTGAAGGAGATCTTGCTCATTTTTTGAATCTTCAGAAAATTTGAAACTTGACGTATTTTGGAGCCCTCCAAAGGCAATCTGTAGGAAGAAAGGGAGGAGAGACTTCAAATTCAAATTTTTAAATAAAAACGCGTCAAAAGAACGTCAGATACAGCAAAATATTAGAAAAGAGAATCGGTGTAGAACAAATTATGCTTTTTTTAATTCTAAAAGTCAAGAAAAACTGAGGAAGACAGACCAGAATTATCAAAAATACAAATACGTTTTTTTAAAAGAAATACTGTTTCGAAAAAAAACCTTCAAAATCCATAAGAGTTTTGGGACAATGATGGAATAACTCCCTGAATTTTTCAACAAAAAAATTTTTGAACTAGTATGAGAAAATCCATCAAGATCCGAACTCGGTGAATGAGCTTTTTCATGTTTCAATAATTTTTGAAACCGAAAAAAAACTGTTTTTATGTGGTCCATGGGAGCTATTGTGAAGTTTGAATGCTGAAAATTTTTTAAAAATTAGGCATGAAAAAAATGAAAAAGAGATCGATAGAAATAGCTATTGAGATATCATTGATGAAAAAATTTCAAAGAAAATCGAAAAATTTTGAAACGGAATAATTTTTGCAGCACATTTTCAGACTTTACTGTTTCAGAAACTTCTATTTTTTTTTCTTTTTTCTCGAGATTTTCGATTCATTTTTCATTTCGAAAGAAAAAAGTACAAGATTTCGAAACACTATTGATAGAGAAATAGAAGAAAAAATAGGTCAAATAGACGAAGAAATCTCAGTGATAAGGGCAAATAAAAGGGCTTCTCTCTAATTGTATGAGAGATTTGGAAATTTTGGAAAATTTTGGGAAAAAATAGTAGAAATTTATGGAATTTTAAGGATCAGGAACGAAATAAGGAAAAGTGGGCGGAGCTTGATTGGAAGAGGATTAGGAAGGAAGTCTGGAACTGAAATTTTTGCAGGAAAAAAGATAATAACAAAAAAATACTAAAAAGAGGAAGACCACAAAGAGAAAGACAAATTTTTGGCTATGTGACATTTCGAAAGTGTGACGTTTCGAAAGTTTTCGAAATGAAGCACTTGCGAAACGTCGCGCTTTCGAAATGTCGGTGAGCCTAATTTTTGGATTTTCCAATTTTTTTAGTTAGCGATCAGTTAGCTGGCGAAATAAATTAGTTAGGGAAATAAGTAATTTTGAGCTCGACGAAAATTAAAAAGTTTTACAGTTTCAAAATTTTTCAAAAAATTTGCAATTTCAAGTTTTTTAGTCTGTAGCAGAGAAGCATTATAAAATTAGGATGTCGAAATTATCAAATTCGATAATTGGCTCTGCGACATTTCGAAAGTCTATAAAGTTGTTGGAAACTAACTTTTGCTTTCGAAACGTCGTATTAAAAAAAAGAGTTTGAAAAAATTGAAAATTTTTACAGTTTCAAAAATTTTCAAAATTCGACTAACTTCTAGTTTATTTTAGTCCGTTCCAACGCGTTGGCGATGAAAAATAAAAAATAATGGTACTGTAATTTTCAAATTCAATTTTTGGCTCCGCGACATTTCGAAAGTGTGACGTTTCGAAAGTCCACAGAATTGGTTTGAAGTTTTTGTCTTTGAAACGCCGCATGAAAAAATAGATTGAAAAAATTGAAAATTTTTTACAGTTTCAATTTTTTTAAAAAAATTTCTCAATTTTCAGTTATTTAGTATTTCCGTTCCAGCTTGTGGAGATATACATTCAAAAATTAATAATGCGAATGAAGTTTTAAAAACATTGGTACTGTAATTTTCAAATTAAATTATTGGCTCCAGGACATTTCGAAAGTATGACATTTCTGAAGAATATTTGCTTTCGAAACGTCGCACTTTCGAAATGTCGCGGAGCCAATAATTGAATTTGAAAATCACAGTACACTAATTTTAGACTGTTTCTTTTATGCACTAAAAAACTAGAAATAGCGCAAATTTTGAAAAATTTTGAAACAGAAAAATTTTCAGTTTTTCAACTTTTTTGCACTCTAATTTTTTTATGGTCAGAACTAAAAATCAAGTAGAAAATTGAATTTTTTCGAAAATAGTCCCATACTACTGTAATTTTTTCAAATTCAATGGATCGTAAAACTAGAAATCAGGTCAAGAAATTGAACGGAGCGGAAATTCTTCAAATCAAAAATAATTTTCAACACGAACACAAATCGAAACAAGCTGTGTACATATGATGTATTAGGCATGATGATGACCACCCCTCGTGTAAAAAAACTAGAGAAACGAGAGAGTATGAGAAATGAAGAGACGCAGAGAAAATAGAAACGAAAACAGGTTCATTTAGGAGTGATGTTCTGTCATAATTCGTCGAAAAGTGAATTTCGATTGATTTGAAGTTCGAAAATTGAGTGAAAACGGAGAAGGGCGGAGAAATAGTGGGGGAGAGTAGGAGGGTGAGAGAATGTAAATTTTTGGAGAATTTTTGGGTTGACTGATATTTTAACGGCGTGTTTGAACAGAGAGTCTTTATCAGTTTTTGGTCGAAATGTGGGCGATAGTAGAATTTTAGAATGTAAATTTGTCATAGAGGGAAAATCGAAGAGGGCTGAAAATTTTTTTGAAAAATAATTTCTGTTTCAGAGGGAAAATTTTTTATGGATAATGAAGAATTTATGATAAGATATCTTGTAGTATCTCAGTTATCGGGGAATTTTTCGATATTTTGAAGTTTGGAAATCTGAATTTTGAGATTTCGAAGAATTCAGAGATTCTGGGATTCTGAAATTCTGAAATTTTCAGATTTTAAGATTTTGAAATTATCATGAAATTAGCATTCCGGCGGATTCAAAGAATCAGAATCAAAGGTAGCGGGACAGCAGTTTTCAATGGTGAATCGTATCAATTATTGTGTCTGCGTACCATGCGTCAGACCTTACGACAGTTCATATTTTGGGCCGGACGGAACTCTTAGAAATTTCGCGCCAACATCGCACCAGAGAAAAATTACAGTTTCATTCAAAGTTCAAAAATCAATGACTTTTTTAGTTGTTCATTCTGAGCGATTTCTATTGTCGAAATAATTAAACTGAGACTCGGTGTTTGCGGACTTTTCAGTTCGCCAAGCCAAATTTGGCTTGAGATACTGTAAAGTCTGCAAACACAGAGTCTCAGTTTAACTATTTCGACAATATTATAGTTTGAATTTGAAAATTTTATTGAACAGTTTCGAATTATGCATTTTTAAAAGGGTTCCATGTACTCCTTGTGGACAATCCAATTGTTGACCTAGTTGTCCACGAGAAGTACACGGGGAAGCTTGAAATTCAAATCAACTGGAAAATCTGAACAACTTGACGCTATTTTAAAAAAAAATTACGGTTTCACTAAAAACTTGAAAATTCTCAAGGTGCACGGTCTCCTCAATTTAAAATTCAAACTGCAAGAAAACGTGAAAAAATTTAATAAAAATTTTCACGTTTTTATTAAATTCTTTTATTTTTGTACTGAAATTCTTAGTTTTTGAGGTTTTCAGCCGACTGGTCAGATGAAACTTCAATGTCTTTCATAAGTTTTGTAGAAAATTCAAATCTCTATCTAATGATCTACGACTCGAAAATTTTGACTCAAAACTGAATGAGCTTATTGAATATAACTGAATTTCAGAAAAATAGTTCTACTTCTAACACCGATCATTTTTTGAGGCTGAAAATTGGAAGACAGATTCAGAATCAGTTCTTGCGCATATGTAGAAAATTTCAGCCTCTAAAAATGATCTGTGTTAGAAGTAGAACTATTTTTCTGAAATTCAGTTATTTTCAATCAGCTCATTCAGTTTTGAGTCAAAATTTTCGAATCGTAGATCATTAGATAGAGATTTAAATTTTCTACAAAACGTATGAAAGACATTGAAATTTCATCTGACCAGTCGGCTGAAAACCTCAAAAACTAAGAATTTCAGTACAAAAATAAAAGAATTTAATAAAAACGTGAAAATTTTTATTTAATTTTTTCACGTTTTCTTGCAGTTTGAATTTTGAATTGAGGAGACCGTGAGGTGTTCATAATGGTAATCAAACTTGAATGCCTAGAACTCAAAATTTTACGGGAAAATTGCGGGGAATTTCTGTGCATTTTCGCGTGAGCGTGTCAGTCTACGTACCATGCGTCAAACCTTACGACAGTTCATATTTTAGGCATGTTTTTGGATGGAAATAAAAAAAATAGAACTATTGGCTTATCAGAATCCGCTTACACTATCTATAGCTTCAGTTCACAGAAAATTTAGAAAAGTTACAATTTTGCTGTCACGATTTTTCTTTCTATGTTGAGAATTCGTTTACTCGGAATCTAAAAATACTGATAAAAAAGCAATTATTATGAAAAAATACTCCTGAAACCTAAAAAAATGAAAAAAAAACATTTCTTTTAAAATTTAGTTTCATTCGGACGGTTTTTTTTCGAATTTCCTGATTCTAAAACTTTTATGCTTTCTCAGATTTCGAAATTCCGAGATCCTCAAAATTCTAGGATTTTTAGATTCTGAGATTCTGATAGAATTTCTTCACATGCTGCAAATTAAAAAAAATTTTGGAAACACTTATCCAGAAAATTTTGAAACGGGAATTTTTTTGGTAGCTAAACGGAAACGGATGGAAATTTGAATTTATATATTTTTTTTTCATATGACTAGAAAATATTGCTTATTCAAACAAACACGGTTTCTTAGAAACATAAACTTTGAAACTGTAATTTTGTTTTTGGCTTCGAAAATTTCTTTTTGATTTCCGGAAAAAGATTTACGGCTCAATTGATGCTAGAAAATTATGCTGATTCTTAATATTATAGTTAAGACACGTTCTCTGAGAAACTCGAGAACGCCACTGTACAGAAAAAAGTGAAATCGATTTTTATCGGTTGGTGTTTGGTATAGTAGGTACCCATGTACTTCTGTGAACATTGACCTATACCCCTTTAGGCCACGCCCCCTTTTGGCTGAAATATGCATATGCTTGGCTGAAAAACTAAAATTTTTTTCAGCATGTTTTTACGATCTGATTTTATTGGGAATGGTTAATACGCATAATTTTAAGAATTTTATGTGTTCAAATCAACTTTCTTGCAGGACGGGTTCATGACATAACTGTGACTTTTACTGAAAACTAGGTATTTTTGAGCGAAAATGGGGTATTGTGAGAAAACGAGTTTCCGTTCCGGCGAGATTTTGTCAGATTCGGATTCTTCGTTGAATTTTGGTCTAGATAAGCTTTATCCGGTCAAAATTTAGGGGGACGCTAGAGGCCAAAACACTAGAGGCCAAAATTTTTGCTAGAGGCCAAAACATGCCATTTTTCGGCATTTTTCACAGAAGTACATGGGTACCTACTATACCAAACACCAACCGATAAAAATCGATTTCACTTTTTTCTGTACATAGGACAGTAGAGGTACACTCGAGTTTCACAGAGAATGTGTCTTAAAGAGTTCAAAAATAATAATACCTCAAAATCTGTAATAGAAGGGCACCCCGATGATCTCTAAATAATCACACACTTAAAATTCAAACGAATTGAAATTAGTCTTATTAGAATCCTCGTCAAAAGTTGAATCGCAAAATATGTTTCATATTAGATGTTATTATCCATTTTGAGAATTATGGAGTATCTTTTTAGGTGTTGGAAAAATAGAGGCGCATGATCATCTAATACAGATTTTATGGTAGTTTCTTGGTCCCTAATTTTTGGTCCCTAATGTAGTCTATGCGGTCCCTCTCTCCACAAATTTGAAATATCCAGAATCCTTTCGAAAATCTATAAAAATACAAATTGTACGTTATGTCGCGTCGTCATTAAATAGTTCAAAAATTTTGATAATTTTCATAACACTAATGAAACAGTAAAAAACATTTTTTGCAATTTTTTTTCTTTTCTTCAAAAAATATGTTTTGAAAACACCTAATCTTGGGATTACAGTGTAGATCAATTGCAAAAATATGAAAATCTACCTCAATTTCTAAATTACAATTCAATTTCGAATAGTAAAGAGGTGGAAATAAGAAAAAAACGAAGGAAAAAACTAGATAAATCAAAAAGATTTCAATCTTTTTTCCTTCTCTTTCTTTTTTCGGTTTCAATGACATTTCAAATCCATTCTTTTTTGGTTTGAAGATGGAGAAAAAGAACTTAATGAGTCAGAAAAATCTAGGAATTTTTATTAACTGGAAAAATGGGACTTTGAAATATGTTAGTGAGAATTTTGAGGTTTTTTGATATTCAGCATCCCTCAGTTTCAGAATTTCAGAAAATATTATTCTCAAGTTCTAGGAGCCTAATCTATTGGATTTTTTTTCAAAGATACTGTGGTTTTTGAAAATTTTGAATTTTGAAGTCAAAAAACCTGAAACTTCCACAAATGTTGAAATTAGGTAAGTTGGAAACGAAATCCTCAAAAATTCGAAATATTTTTTCAACATTTTTGAAACCGAAAAGTTTTTAGATTTTTGACATAAAAAATCAAAATCCAGAAAATTTTCAGCTGAAAATCCAAGATCCTAACTCTCGGAATTCCATAATCTCAATTTTTAGATTTTTGGATATTCAGAATCTTTCAAAATTTCAGAATTTTGTTAAATATTTTTTAAAAGTTACAGTACAGTAGTCCAATTTTCAGATAATTCATATAAATCGAATAGTTTTTTTCGAAGATACCGTAATTTTGAAAAAAATTAAATTTTGAATTCGAAAAAACCTGAAACATCGGCGAAAAAAAAATGCGACGAAAACTAAATCCAAAAAAGTAAAAATATTATTTAAACATTTTTGAAACTGAAAACTTTTTTTTTCGGATTTTTGACATCAAAAATTCAACAAATTGAAACTGTTCTTGACAACTTTTTGACAAGCTCCTAATTTAGAATTCATGGAAAATATGTCCCTTTTGTTGTGTGTTTTTTGGACATTGGAAAGGGCTCTAAAATAATGAAAAAATTGGTCATTTTTTTCAATTTTGAGACTATCGAAATAAAGGAAACTTCTTGTCAAAGTAAAGGGGAAAATCGTGAGCAAAACGAAGAGGCAAAAAAAACGAAGAAAAAATAATCTGAAAGTCAACATATCAGGATTTCCATGTCTAAATCTCTTACATGCGTTTTCTCCCCGTTTTTTCATGTCTATTTTTCACTTTTTTCTCCTCATCGCCAAGGCGATTTGTTTGACCACATACTTTTTTCTCTGCGTCTCTCGAAATTTCACACTATTTTTTGCTTCATTGAGATTTCTCAAGAGAGTGGACGATGACACGTCAGAAATGGTCAAAAAATGTGGATCGTCATGAGAGAAAAGAGGAAAAAAAGAGGATTAGAGAATGACTGTATTTGAGGGGAAAAGTGAAAAGAACATTTTCGTTTTTTTAGCGATTTCCAATTTTGGGAAGACGGAGAACTTGTGATAGGCACAACCGATTACAAAAATTCAACTAATTTTAAGTTTTAAATTATAGTGAAACAGAAAAAATGGAGCATCTTCAGAGTCTCGAAATCGAGTTTTCAATTTTGAGAATCTCTAAATTTCAGGATAATTGGTGAATTATTCATTTCGTGTTTAAGAATAGTTTTTTTTCGGTTGATTTTTGTTCGAAATTTCAGAGAAACAGAAAAAATTTGAAAAATATTTTTGGGAGTTTTGATATCTGGAAAGCATTGGATTTTGAATGGAACTTCGAATTTTAGTTTGTTTTTAACATTTTTTGAAACGGTTTTTTAAAAGTAACAATAAGTTTTCAGAACCTCTGAATTTACCAAAATTCTACATTTTCAGAACCTCTGAATCCATCGAGATCAAGAATTTTCTGATCTTTTAAAATCTTAAAACTCAATATTTCAGAATCCACCAAAACCGAATTTTTCTGGATCTTTGAAATCCTTAGAATAGAGTCTCTGAAATTCTCAAAATCTCTTTTTTTTTTAATCTGAAATTTAAGAATATTCATAATCTCAGTCAGAATTTCAGAATCGAGGGATTTCCACCGCAAAAACGAGTCAAAACGAACCATTTTGAAGCGAGTTATGAGCGTTTGAAGTTTCAGTAAGAGAGACGCAGAGAAAGCAGACACTCTCGTTGTCGAAGAGACGCAGAGAAACGAGACAGTGTCTGCGTCTCTCACGAAAACTTCAAAAGCTCATATCTCGCTTCAAAGTAATCCGTTTTGACTCGTTTTTGCGAGAGAAAACAATTCAAAAAGCGACTTTTAAAAGTTTCAGTACAAAAATTTGAAAATTGACTGAAAATGTTTCAATTTTTTCATAGCAAATTTCAGGCTATTGAAAATTTTGAGAATCTCAAAGTCTTCAATTTTCGAAATTTTAGAATCATTAAAAGTTTCGGAATCTTCAAATCTTGGGATCCCAAGATTTTGGGAGTGAAAATTCAAATTTTTTTGGAAATTTTGGAAAAAAATGTTATCAAGAAATACGAGAAGATGGAAAACCAAGAATCCCGTTTCAAATCTTCTAAGAATTCGGAGAAATTTTGAAACAGTGAAAACATCCCAAATTTTTGACTATTTTACTCTGAAAAATGCAAAACCAAAATTCATGGAATCGAGAGATAAGAGACGCAGACACAGAAAGAAAAGAAAAAAGTTTCTGTGCTACCGAAAAAGAGAGAAGGGATTACTTAGTTACGGTCTGCTGAATGAGGTCAGGAAAAAAGAGTAGGGGAAAATGAGAGAGTGCAGAGAAAAAGAGACGAGAAAAAAGTTACGGAAGAGGGAAAGGAGATTAGAATCTATGGGAAAAACTGAAGTTACAAAAATAGTAAATTGAATATTGAAGAATTACCTCAAAAATTTTGAAGATTTTTGGAACTGAAAAAAATTTGAAGATTTTTGGAACTGAAAACTACGAAATAACTTCAGATTTTCAAAATTTTAAATACTCTATTGGGCGGATCCTCGTAATTCGAATTTTTTAAGCATTTCAGCTTCATTATACTGTAAATATTCAAAATCCCCAAAAAAATCCCCTAGGCCCCTTTTTTAGGGAAAAAAGAGTAGCACCTACTACTTTTTTAGAAGACGAAAAAAGAACGGGAAAAAAAGGAAAAAAAAGAAGCACTTAGCAAAACTATTTACTACTAGGCACGGGATTTTTTTTTTTGGGTTCCCTTTTTTCAGGAAATGGGAATTGAAGTTGGCTAGGTACGAAGAAATAGCGGGTTTTCTTAAAAATTTTGCGGTTTCAAGGAGATTTTGTAGTTAATGAAAATTGAGAGAAGTGTTTAGAAGAATACCAATTTACTACAATAATAATTTTTAAAATCTGGTAAGGTCTGAAAATGCTGAAAATCCAAATTTCTGATTTCTAGGTAGAAATCTAACTAAAAATTCCAGCTAAAAATTCCAAAAATTTACAAATAAGAAAGTTTTAGAATCACAGAATTGGATGCCTATTGTCACGAAAAGACTAAAAACCATTTTTCGATATTTTTGATACAGTAATTTTTATGAAATAATGAAATTTTTGAGTTATTGATTTTGAATGTACCGTAAAATCTAGATTAGAAGATTAGGAACCTAAAAAGAAATTTCTGAATTCTCAAAATGGATCATAAAATCTGAATTGAAACATATTGTGTGAATCCACTTTTGACGAGGATTCTGATAACACTGATTTCAATCCGTTTCAATTTCAAGAATGTGCTTATTTTTGGGCTCATTGGGGTGCCCTTCTAATACTTACGCTACTTTCAGTTACAGTAAATTTGAATTTGAGTTACTCAGCATCATAACATCACTATTGAAAAATTTTTTTAAAAAACTTATTCGCCTCAATTGAAACCGAACATTTTCAAATCAAAAAATTAACACATCATGAAAATTATTTCAAAAATGAAGAATCCTCATGACAACAAGAAGAATGAAATGAGGAAACGAGAGAATATGAGAAGTGTATTATGAGAGAATCGAAACTGGTTTCGTGCTTTTCGTTTCCGCTTCTTTTTCTGTTTCTGTCGATTTCCCTTCTTCATTATGTTGAGAGACTGTAGGGGGATTAGTAATAGACAGGGAGGAGTACTGTAATTACAGAGAAGAACATAATGTATTGAGATATATACTGGTAGTCGGGTTTACGATGTGATAAGTTTCTCAATATTATATACTACCACAAAAAAATAAAGAAAAAACTGTAATACAACACTTCTACATCAACGAATCTAGAGGCAATACTAATTTAAAATTTTTTTCGAAAAATTATTTTGAAAGTTTTTTGCATGGATAATTGACTTTTCTCTATTTTGAAAAGATTTTCAAAAATTCTATGAAACATTAAAAAAAGAAAATAAGATTTTCAGATTGCTATATCTCCACTAATAATGGCCTAAATGAGTTCAAATTGCGAATTGCATCTATACTTGAAGTTTCTTGATCAAAAAAAGTTTTCATGAAACGGAAAAATTTGAAAGTACAGTACCAGAACAACAGGTGTCGTCAGTTGCCAGGTTCCCGTACCTTCTACTGACACACTCCCACATCAGGTACAGTAAATATACCTCCCTTCGGTGGTAATTTACTGTATTTAACCATTCTGTGAGATTCTCCTTTCTTTCCTTGTTCTACCCTTTTTTGTTTGGTCCAATTTGGTCCACTCTCCGCGGAGTTATGGCCGTCTCAATTTGTGCTCAAGGACTCCGCCCGCTGTCGTCTGCGTCTCCACTACCCTCGTCTCCCTCGCCTGCCGCACACCAGCACTCAGCGTCTCTCACCGTCGCACACTCTCTTGGCTGCGCGCGCATTTGGCTGCCGACGGGTCTCGCCACGACAAGGATTTCCACGCATATTTTTAGGCCTAAATTTCGTATATTCTGTTCACTTGTTTTTGCATGCTACGTGTTGACGTACGTGTGTTTTTCCCTCGTCCATTCACCTGCGTGTGTTATGGACTTTTTCCCCTCTTTTTCCACTCCAGCGACTATCCCTCGATCCTCTCATCCTTTGGATGAGGTATCTTTGGAACCCTCGCCGGAGCTCTGGTATTTTTCCCCTAAAATCGGTCTAATCGTTGTTAGGTTTTGATGCCATCCCCTCGTGGGAAACGCTTTCCTAATAAATGATTAGTAAGTTAAAAGTGTAGTTCTCCGCATAGCTTATCCCCTCGCTCTACCCGAACCACCTAAAATAATAGCTTGGGTAAAACACGCATGTTGTTGATCATATTGGGCGGTTTCTGAACCGACGGCCAATCCGAGAGGATTGTGGTCACGACATTTGGTGCATCGACCGAATGCCACTCATCGAGGTGTCATTAGGCATCTCCCTGGGTGCGAATCAGTCGGTTCGAGTCGTGTTTTAAGTTTTTGCGGATTTACTCCTACTTTTTCTCGATTTTTCGGTTTACCGGCGCTTCGCGCATTTTTTCCTCGTCTTTTTGCTTTTTTCCGTGCATTATTTCGTTGTTTTTCGCTGTTTTTCCCTCGGAAATTCAGGCAAAATTGCGAAAGTTCGCTCTACTGCGCAAGCGGTGAGTGAAATGCGCGCGAAAATTCAAAATTGCGTGCGAAAATTTCCTTTCGCTGTGCAAACTGTTTCGGCAGTTTGCAATGGGAATCGGAGCTGTTTTTGGACCGAAACGGGATGGAAGGATGTCGTCTGCATCGTTTCGACGTCGACTGGCTGGATTTTCTGGAATTTACGGTTGTTTGATCGCTTTTTTTTTCCCTCGCCGACGATTTTATTGATATTTTTTCGAAAAAATCGATATTTTCGTTTCGGCGATGTGAAAAGAGCCTTCCGACACCGATATTTCAGACATTTGGTCTCAATTCTGGATTTTTCGTTCGCTTAATCGCTCGATTCCCTCGTTGAATGAATTTTATCGATATTTTTTTGAAAAAATCGATATTTTCGTATCGGCGATGTGAAAAGAGCCTTTCGGCACCGAAATTTCAGAATTATTTGCAGTGTGGAACCCCTCGAGTCCCTCGTGATGCGTTTTTTGCTGAAAGTTCTTCGGAAAAATCGACAATTTCGTATTTCCGATGCGATGAGAGAAATTCGTGTGGAGAAGTGGATTTTCGACCGTTTGGCGAGGATTTTCGTGTGTTTCGGCGAGAAATCGACGGGATTTCCGGGAATAATCGACAATTGGATCGGAAATTCTACTATTTTGCTGAGATTTCGTCCGAATTGACTTGTCGTGAGTGATTTTTTGTGTTAAGTGTCTGTTTTTCCCTCGGCTCCCTCTCATTCGCTTCCGTATGGACGTCGCTGAGAGCGCTGCGATTTTTCGTAGCAAAAATCGATAATTTGCTTCGGCAATTTCGATCGAGCGGAAAGTTTTCACTTGCCAAAAAATTATTCGCTTATTTTCGTGTGATTCTGAAAAGATGAACCGGAAATAAGCAAGCGCTAGTGAATTGTATGAAAATCGGCAAATTTTCCCTCGAATTTAGTGGTTTTTCCCACGTTTTGCGAACAGATCGTGGAAATTGCTGGGAAACTCTTCGGATAATCCTTTGGTGGACACACTGGAAGCATTCGTGGCGTTTTTACGGAGATTGAGTAGCGCTTCGATTTTTAATCGCTGAAATTGGCTCTTTTGGGGTCGAAATTGGCTATTTATCGATCGACGACGCGAAAAACCCTCGGAAAAACGACTTGTTTTGGCTGGACTCGATGCAGATGACCACCTCGCTGTGGATTTTCGTTGTTTCCGGAATTTTGGATTGGCCTTTCGCTCAGATGACTGGCCTTTTTTGTGCATTTTCGTACAAAATCGCATTTATCTGCGTCGATTAACCACGTCCACTTCTTCCCGGGAGCAACAGTTTCCCTCGTCACTCTTTCTTCCCAAGAGGCATTCTACGTCGGAGATAGTGTCGAAAAGATGGAGACGAGCCCTCGTGTTCGATCCATATCGCATCGACGCTATCGAAGACCACCCCTCGTCTCCGATGATAGCCATTGAGTCGCAATTGCGTTCTCTACCGAGGCTCGGACACCTTCATCACGGATTGGATTTCCTTCGAATCGATGGAGTTCAACGACGTCGTACACTTCGTAAGTCCGCCACTGCGGCCCCCCCTAGGGAGCGAATCGTGCGTCTGTGAGCCGTTGATGTCGTGTGGCTGTTTTGGTTCGGTTGGCTGATTTGGAAAGGGGCGGGGATTGGTTAGATGCGCTTTGGCAAGTTAGTTTCTCACGGGGCCCCTAAAAATTTTAAATTTTGGGATACCCTCGGGTATCGACCGGAGGAAAATTTTCCGATGGTCATCTAACTATCTAGCCTCTCCCTCGGAATGTCGTAACTGATCTGCCTTTGTATTATCCCTCGGGATATACGAAGGTCATCGGCCAAAACACTCCGATGAAAGGTAAAAAACTTGTGGATGTCCCTCGACCAGTCCACCATCCGGAGACATACGGAGTGCTAGGCAGCCGGTGTTGAGCGGACCCTCGATGAGCGAAAGCGTACTCGAGGAGAAGCAGATGGATGGTTGGGTAAGTGGATTTCGATACTTCTTCGTATTACTGTGTTTAAGAGGTACTTCGAGCACTGTATTCCGGTTAGTAGATACCCTCGATACTAAGGCAGAGTCGCCGGTGATCTAGTCGATCGATCGGCCAAATACGAAGACTATTGACATTCCACCGATCCCGTGGGCTAGGCAATGGGCATAAGGCTATAGCAGGGTTACCTTCGCACGGTCTAGGTCTCGGGTGGAGGGCGCAGCCCCACCCGTACACCGAAATCGTCTGACGTGTAACCCCTCGCTTGCGTGAACGCTTCTTTGAGCAGTAGAGAGATAGGATGGTACCTCGGGTTTTCTAGTGCCTCTGTAGGAAGGGCCGGCGACGTCTTGTCGCTGCGAGTGAAAACGAAACCGCGTATCTGTGATAGCGGCGTACTTCATACCTCCACCGACTTATAGCGAACCGGTCCCCTACAGTAGTAGGGAGTGTGTCTATAGCATGGTTATTACGGATATGTCGATAGGTAGACAACCTATACTGGGTCCTAGTCGTTGCAGCTCGTTCCGCGAGCCATCGTCCTAAAAGGGATGGTGTAGTTGTTAGTGACCGCCATCGTTGATGTATTACCCGTGACGACACACTTCCATCGGCGTTGGTATTGACAGCTCAGCTATCGATACCGGACCGCCGAGTACTAGACCACTCGTTTTACCACTTAGATAATGTTATCACTATCCCTCGAAATCAAAGAGCAGCTTGTCCTTTAAGTAAGGGTGTAAGTAGTGTGAATGGCTGTGCTAGTATATCGATCGAAGACAACGACCCCCTCGACTCCGACGACACCTTCGTTGCCGATTTGGACCTTCCCCCGTTCCGTCATCGCGTTATTCCCATTCGGAATACGCCTTGGCCATGGCTCGTTTCGACTTGACATGGTTTGGACGAAATTGGTTTTGATTGGACCCTCGTCGGACGTTCGGAGATTTGGTGGACCCTCGTTGGATGGACATGGATGGTGGATTACCCTCGATACTAGTACAGCCCAGTAACACTCGGAGGCGTCGTAGTGTCTCTGTGGATGACTTTAGTGATTACTCGTATACTTGAATAGGAATTTTTGATTCGTGTTATTCGGACACCGCTCGGCTCGAAGCGGAAGTTTCTGCATCCGTGTGGAACTATCCGTGGGGAGTCAGATCGAGGTGGAGTCACGATGCACGATAAAAAATATCCGAATCGAGTATACTCTAGTCACTTAACGATTCTACAGTCCCTCGAACCGCCTCCATAGACACCCCGAAAGACAAGTAGGTTCACAAAACGTTGTCTGTTGATAGGTGTCGGTGTCGTTAGGCCGGGGTTAGCATTCCGACGTTAGAATTGATATGCGTAGAATTATCGGAGTAACGCCACGTAAAGTAATTCGTCTCGTTAACCGATAGTTCGTCGTTTTTACGCTATCGGTTTCACCGGAAAGAATACTAATATTCCCAGTCAGCGGCACCGGTGGATCGTTCTTTTATCTTGATTCCTATCATTTCGGGCTCTTATCTCGGACGCTTGCGTCCCGGAAACTAGCTGATGGAATGATATGGATGATACATAAAAGGCTATCATCAGTAACCCTCGTGGTTACCATCGTCAACAGATAACCAAACTCCGATTTTTCGGAGTAGGGCTTCATGGCGACATGGAGTCCGAGCGGTCGGTGTGTGAACGGAACAGGCATATGCCCTATCCCGAAGCCCCGATCGTCTGCGGGTTATATGCAAAGGTGCAGCTTCTCTCATTCGGAGAGGCGCACGGGTCAGCGAGTAATCGCTCTGGCTTGTCAGGATCGTGGGCGAACACACGGTCCTGGACTCCGGCGTTTCGTATGAAATTCCGGAGGAGCCAGGAAACGGTCGACATCCGAAACGTGGCTATTCGTAACCCTCTGGCCCCCCGGAGCGTTCTCTCTTAGGAGATTTACGCTCTTGGGGTGCCAACTTCGGTTTCAATTGAAACCCGGTTATTCGTAACCCTCTGGCCCCCCGGAGCGTTATCTCTTGGGAGATATACGCTCCAGGGGGCCCATTTTGCGTTTCATGGTGTCGGCCACATCCACCCGTTCGGCCTCAATGCTTGAGAGAAGTGAGGACGGGTCTCCTACGGCCCCACGGAGCCCAGCTCCAGTCCGGTAGAGTTCTTCTGCCGGTGGGTCGTGCCGTTTGGGGAGAAGCGTGCGATGCGGGCTTCGGTTTCTCCGCACGTGGACCCCTTTCGGACTCCTCAGCACCTCCCTCGATAACCCACAGAACTCTGAGTAACCTCTTTGCTCGACTCTTTTGAGTAGGCGAAGTGGCGGTCAGTACGGCTCTTATGAGTGAGATCCCCCCACGTTGTTAAAGTACCAGTGACTCGCTCGTATCTGAAGTACTTCGGTACGGATGGTACGAGCGATGAATCTCGTATGAGGACCTCCACGAGTTTTCGTGATTTCCGAATAACGTGCGTACTATGAATCGCTCTCATTCGTATTACTTCGGTACTAACGAATGCGACCGAGGAATAGTATGTAAAAGGGTCATCACGAATTTGAGAAATACGACGCGTCACTAAGCCGTTGGAATTCTCGATTCCGTTGGATCGTAGAGGCGAGACGAGATCATGTACTGTTCACGTCGCGTGGCTTTTATATCCGTCTTATTCGGTATAATAGTGACCAGTCGTGAACCTCCCTCGTTGATTTCGCAATACCCTCGGGCATTTGTCGCTAATCTTTCTCGTTTCGATCGCAACGAATCAGAATTCCAGCTCAAAAAGCTAGCCAAGCAAAGAGGGCGAAAGAGAATAAACTAGTGGAGATTGTCCTTTTGTGCTAGTCTTGTCATTGGTGTGCGTATAGCGGTGCGGTGTTTCTCGTCTGTTAGAGGCGTCGCTAAGTTGAGTTTTGGAGGGCATCGAGGTGTTGTGAACGGATCCCAGAGATTCGCTGAGCCGTCAGCTTAGTACTCGTTCGGGAACCAACGGGCTGGCCTGGCAAGCTAGCCTTATTACAGCCGACGGGGAAAGGGTAGTCGGACCCGACTCAAAAGTTTCTCGAAACAAACCCTCGATCACCCCAAAATCTCAATGGCGTCTCTAACATACTTGCGTATAGAGGACTCCGATATCGTGCCTTTGACAAGCTACGCAACTCCGGTCCCCACGAAAACCAATTAAAGTTTTCAAAACCCCACCCTCGTTACGAAACGGTACTTTTAGGTGTATTCGGGTTGCGCCGGAGACATCTAGTAGGGATCACGGTTAAGCATCTACCGATTTGACGAATCGGAAGATTAATAACCGCCCTCGGTATCCAATCGCAACATTTGTTGTGATATGCTCGGTTTTCTCGTTCGCCTTGGTTCTGGATTTCATCGGTGGACTACGGTCGTCAACGGTTACGGTAGCAGCGTGTGCTTGCGGACCATTGCTTACTGTAATTTTCCGCTGCCCTCGTTGCTTACGCTACGGCATTTGGTGTTTATTTTCTTGTTTTTCGGAGACGGTTTCCCTCGTGGCTCGTTTTTTCTTTTTTTTATGCGTCTCAATTGAGATGATAAGAAGAATTCACGAATTTGGAGAGTTTATCCGACAACAAGAAGTAACCGACCATCTCGTAACCGTTCTTACAGCCGTAGCCCTCGTCAATTTTGCATCAATTGATGTCAATTTCGACTCGTTGAAATTCAGATTATATGCTCTCAATTTTCTTCGTAGCCTTATTCGTTTCGCGTTTGATTATTGCTTTCACAATCGTAATTTGCGACAGCCGATTTTGGTTGTTTCAGTTGATTCGATTCGTTTGACAATGTCACGTCGCCCAACGGACCAGCCATCTGGAGAACCCTCTTCTGGACAGGGTCATGCTATCTTGGATACCCCTCGTCGCCCATCGCCCCTAGTGGGTGATCTGGCTGCCGAGAATCCACCGATCGCAGAGGATGTACTCCTCGATTTTGCTCCAAGAGGTAACAACTATAGCCAAAAGAACGAAACGAAAAACCGAGCTAACGTTATGGTGATTTAGTCACCTCTCGGTATCGCAACATTTCTTGTCGTAAAGCGCTCGATGTCTCGTTCTTCTATGTTCTGAATTTTTCGCCGCGGGAGTCAACGGTTACGGCAGCATGTCCGTATTGCGGACATGCGCTCGCTGTAATTTTGTGCTTCAATTGTTGCTCAATTTACGGCAATTTGGTGTTTATTCTTTTTGTTATTCGGAAACGTTCTCCAACGTGTTCGCCTTCTTATTCGTTTCAATTGAAGTGACTAGAAGGAATCACGAACACGGAGATTTCAACCGGTAACAAGAAATAATCGACCAATTCCGTTACCGTCCAGACTTCCGAAGCCCTCGAAATTTGCATCAATTGATGACATTTTTGCTCTCTTTCGTCTTGACTTTCTCCGTTTCGCGTTTTGAGAATTGTTTTCGCTATCGTGATTTTCGGCAGTCAACTTCGGTTGTTGCAGATATTCTACGAATGGTCGACAATGTCAGGTCGCTGAACGGACGAAACTCCAGGAGAACCCTCGTCGGGATCGAATTCACGTATCGTGGACACCCCCTCGTCACGTTTCTCCACTCGTGGCTGAACCGGTGGCCGAGGCTCCAGAGGTCGAAGACGAAGCTCGTATGAAGAGAGAGTTGAGGTAATAACTAGAGCTAAGAGAACGGAACACCGAGCCAACGTTATGGTGATTTAGAAACCACGACCTTCGCTGGAAGACCTTCTCCTATGGAAGTCCGCTTGTCCGTCAAGGATAAACCCTCGTTCGATTGATGCTACGCTAGCGATAAGACGCAAATCGCTTGTCGGAGGCCTGGGGAGCCATCACTGCATCGTTTGACCGTGGGGGACGTTCATCGGCGGAATTGTCGCTCATCGGAGAATCGAGGAAGTGCGTACTGTGAATATCATGAAGATCAGCTTGCTAATCTCTCAAAAAATTCTCGTGGTACGTACGTACTTCTAAATATCCCATTTCACCTTGTTGATTTCAGTCGCTTCGAAGCAATACGAATCATCGCAGTATATGTTTCACAGAAGTGTCGTTGTCAACGCCTGCCCCGGTAGCTTGTCTCAATCAACTGGATGATAATTGATAATTTCGCTCATCTATTTGTTAATGTATACCCTCGTGAATAAATCTATAATTATAGATCCCTTTTTTTGGAGTATGCACCGGTGAAAATATCCGGCTCAGTCTGATCAGTGATTTTCTTCGGCTAATTCCTCGGCGATTCTAGACTTGCCTTTCGGACCCGACTAGTTCTCAGAATGATGACGTTGGTGCAGGCGGGAGCAGGCCTGCGCAAACCAGGGCTCTCTCATAAAACCCATTGGAGCTTAATAATTGATCGTTTTCCTTTATTTCGTTCTCGTCTCTAGAGTCCTCGGACTTAAAATTGGTTGCCCTCGAAAAATTTTCTCCAATACAATTGTTCTTATTCTGCGTTACGTCTTGGGATCTAACCGATTGATCGGGAAATCTCTCGTATCGATCGAGTTGACCGCCTTGGCTTGTGAAATAATTAACGATTTGAGGAGGAAAGGACTCGTGGTCGACCCGTTGCATACGATATGAGCGACGTGGATGAGATGGAGCGAGGATCGGTCGGTGGTCGGCTTGACTTCCGTGTAGTAAATACTTGATCGGATCTCATGACGACCTCGACCACGGATCTGATCGGACTCTAATCCCTCGTGGAAGACGAGCTGACATTTCAGGGAGCCGGTGATCGTTTCGTTGATCTGCCGAAGCCCCTCGATCCTTCCCTCGTATGTCCGCATGGACTTTCTCTGTCGTCATTCACGCTCTAGAAATTGTATTTCGGAAGGACGGATTACAAGCGAAGATCGCAGTATCTAGCTTGAAGAGATTGCCGGTTGTTGTGAACGATATCCAATCGGTCGATGCTCTCACCGAGATGCACTCGCTGAAGAAGATAGTCGTCTAATAACCCGGAATCGAATCCTATCCGTCCCGAAGAACTGCCCGTCTTTTCGTTGGTCTCAGAGAACTCTGATGATCATCGATCGGAATGATTGGTGTGATTATCTTGGTCATTGGGTTACGAGAGCTACTTGGGGTCAAGGACGTCTCCGGATTGCGTGCATGAAGGCTGACAATTGACGTTTGTTATCGTATCTGAACGGTTCACCGTATCGGTTATGAGTCAGAAACCCTCGCTCCTTCCGAAACACCTTGATTTTTTCGCAACAATCGTTTCGAAGCCAGAAGCGTAAGCCTCTTGTGTTGGACAAGAGAAACTGCGTGGAAGCTAAAGCGGATAGGCGACGAAGTGATTTTCCCGAACAGCTGATTACGTCAATGTTCTCAGAATAGTTCGCTGCATAAGCACCTCGTCACTGCGCAGATTGATCCCTCGATCACTGGAAGATCACAGCCTCTTGTTAGCAGTTGCGTTCTGACCGGACGGAAGTGGTCAGAGTATGATCGTGTCTTGTTGGTTAAGGTGAAGCGTCCGTATGCGTGTAATCTTGCTCTCAAGCGGTCAATTGACTTCGGTCAATTTGATACAGATTGACTCTCAACTTCCCGTCTTCGGACGAGGGATCCACGGTTCAGACGCTGCCTGTAATACCCGATGCTTCATGCTGAGGGTCTTGTTGGAATCTCATCACCGTTTTGCAATTTGATTGCACTCGGTTGCTCAAAGGGCGTTCGTGACTCCGTACTCCCTCGCTTCGCTGTTCTCCCTCGTGGAGGTTCTTGTACGTTTGAGTGCTCTTTACGGTGTGTCTGTATTAGCATGGTGTCTAACCATGTGTAATACCTGGAGTCCAATTGGACTTCAGAACATACAAAATCAAACATCCAGTGAAACTGGAGTTTGCGTAAATTCCTCACAGCTGAGAGGTACACACGAGACGAGGCTTCGAAGAAGGATACATGAGTACGGAGGGCCCTCGTCATTCGAGACATTTGAGCACGTGTTCGGCCAAGAATCACTTGATTACCAGTTTTTGAGGATACGAGAAATCGTATGCCATCGAAAATGTTGGAATCATTGGAAACGTGATCGACGAAAGTTGACACGTAACCTGCGATCCTTGCTGAATACGGATGAATTCCAGCCCATTTTGTGAAGGTTGATGATGGATACTTGGTGTACACCACTTATCTAAATCCGCCTATATTCACACTTGCCTTGTGTTCCGATGTCACTTGTGACGGAATGGGACGAAGTCGGGAGTATGAAGCCGATTCTCGCTCGGAATCGATACCGCTCGGAATCGAGTTCGGCAATTGCTGAACGTTGATTACCGGTGGTATTGATTGCTGATCTGGGAAGACGCTTTCGTAATCCCGAACCAAATCCTATCTCACGTCGAGAACGAGTTTCGTCCGTCGTAACGTTGAGGTCCGTCACTAGTGGAGCTCACCGTCGAGGTCGTACACAAACAAAGCGAGGAAACTCCCTTTTTGTGTGTTGTACTGATGACATCGAGTCTCAATAATTCGGAATCCATCCACAAGCAAGAGTATTAGGTAGATTCTCAGAGAGAGAATCTTTCTGGTTTTACTAACACGAAAGTAGAACAAAACGTCATACTCGTAGCGTAGATTCTTCTGCATTACGAGGCCAACAGGTTGTCTTCGATCGTCAGATCGACACGACCGTCCCTAATACTCTTCGGAGTTGGGTAAAGCCTCTAAGACACATCGTCTTCATGTTACGGTCATTTCGAGTCGGAATCTGATCGTTGATTGTCGTACGATGCTGTAGGGTTGGCGAATCAGCGGCCAGTTGATTCAGCATTATTTAGAGTAGGTTCTCAACCGATTTTTCGGTTGGTACCTCACCGTTACGACGGGCTTTATTTAATGCGGTCCCCCCTTCTTATTCTCTTTCGAGAGAATGAGTAAAACCGCAAACTTGCCGAGTACGTGACGATGTTGGGTGGCTCCCGACTAGCGGAAAAGCAAGGTTGACGGGGTCAATTTCGATTGATCCTTCTATCTTGAATAGTAAAGACCTCTCTAGTCGCCTGTGCGAAATGGTGTCTAGATGTCGTACCGCGTTCGTTCCAAAGGCTAGGGAAGGAGATGAAAAAAGCTGGAGAAGGGCGCTCCGACAGCGATATTCATGTAACCCCCTCGTGAAGAACCACGACTTCCCTCATTGGAAGTAGCTGGAAGTCACTAGGACATTGGCGTCTTTTTTACGTTTGTCAACGGGTCTTCGGACACGTTCACTTACGGTCAATTCGGGAGCTTGGTAGTGCTCCAGCCTTCGGCTGGCACAGTGTACACGCAGAGCTCGATCCCTGTTAGTACGCAACTATCAGACCCTCGATGAGACAAAGGTGGCGGCGCTAATCGAGCCTTTTCCGTTGGTAGGCCGACAGCGACGTGCAGAGCAGCCAATAATAGCTCCTCACGTGCTCAGTTTTTCGTCAAAACGGAAACGTTTTTTCGTCTAGACGGAATTCTGCGACCCCACCTCCACAGCTCTCGATACGAAATCGCTCTAATACAGTGATTTCTTTTTCTCAGTTCGTTCAGCTCTACGAGTATACTTTTGATGTGTAGGTCAATAGCCTCGGTTATTAGTTTTGCACATTCATCTAGATATTCGTCGCATCCCGTAGTGTCCCTCGTCATGAAATCTCCTATTCCCCCTCGAGGTTGTATTTCTGGAGGCGATAGTACGTTTGTTTTGCCCTCGGGTGGAACGAAGTGTGCCTAGGCGCATTGATGCTAGACTAGATCCGACTGCAGAAGTATTGAGACTTGGAAAGTCTCCCTCGTGTCCCTGAGCTTTCGAGCTCACACACAAACACCGAAAGCTTGGTGATTTCACCGATGGAAACATCAACGAAATCGTAAATCCAGGTTAGTACGTGTGAACACGTGTTTTCGAGTATTAGCGGAAATACGTGTCACTCTCTACGTTTTTAACGTGTACTAATAACATCGCTCTACGTATGTAGCTAGAGAGATCCGAGAAAGGTTGACATCGGTCCGAGTTTTCTGAACTCTCCGAAATTCTTCCAATTATCGGATCGCTGATTTGATATGTGGTCGATCAAGGTATTTAAACCACTGGTGGTAGTGGGCCGACATCGATTCGCTATCAAACGCTCTTGCAGATGAAACACGTTATCAACAAGTCTTCTCAAACGGAGAACGAGCTCCAGAGAAAGTAATGTGAGGTCTCAGTACATGTTTGACATGTATACATCAGACTCGATACGTTCCCTCGAATCAGACAGAGAGTTCGTACTGTTGTACAGTTTTGAGAAACGGTCGTAAGGCGGTTAGTTCACATACGTAACAAGCACCGAGTCGGAAACACTCGTGCACTCGGTTGAGCGGTTAAGTGGATAGCGTGCCCTCGATCTTCGCCAGATGAGATGCGTCCACTGAAAATACCGTATCGGTATCTTGTTGTGCGAACGAGATACCGCCGAGTTCTTGGGACACGGTTCGCGAAACGTTGTAACGATGGTTCCCCGTTCTAATGGGTCGTTCCCCGTTCCAATAATGGCGTTCCCTCCCAGGATTGTTCACGGGCCGTTATATCCTACCGTGGTACAGGTAGCGATATCTTAACTGCTGGCAAGACCCCACGCCCTCTAAGAATCTGACCGAAACGAATCCGTAGTTATCGGAAAGATTGTCTCTGCTAAAGGTCGTTCAGAACACCAATTCGTGTAGATCGTCTGTTCGGGAAGTCATAATCCGAGATAGGGTTTTTTGACTGAAATCTGACACGAACCCGAGCGAGTTAGGAGTAGTGAGATACTACCGAAGCTCCACCGAGTGAAGTGCCTGATCGGAAGGCCCTTAGGGATAATCCGAACCTCGAAACTTAGATTGGATTTCCGTGCCGGTAGCCACTCCGCTGCGGCTGACTAAGTCAGATCTGGTCTAAGCGGAGAGAAACCTTGTTTCGGGATCGCGGCTGGTAACCGTGACCCCAAGGGATCAATCGTATGCATCGATTGATAGCTCTTTGAAGATTCTCACGTCTTCAAGGACACGAGCCGATAAGAGCCACGAGACTCTTTCGCGGATGACGGTTACGGATACCCTCTCTCTGCACCAGACATGCTTCTGGATCAGTTCTATTTCCGTCATAAGATCGATTATGATTCGGATTTGGTAAGCTCCTTGGAACGGATCATCATACGGAGCGGTCCATGGAACACTGCCTTTTCTAATCGTAATTTTGTCTGAATGTGCTATTAGGTTGAGCGGTGACGATACCAACGTTGTGAAAGATCCGAGTGAGGTTCTTTAGGAGTAGCTACCCTTGGGTGCTCTCGCTCATTTTTTCTTTTTTTACGTTCTTTTTCAAGTCCAACGTATCGGAGCTCAGCCTGATGCCTATCGGCCAACCGATCACAGATGAACTGACTCTGGGGGCCTCTGTCGCCTGGATTCCTCTTCGGATTGTCGACGGTTTGCGGATGGACACAGGATTTCTTCTTCTCGCCCTTGTGTTTCGGATATAGTTTAACCCTCTTTTTTTAATCTTTTTTCATCCGAAGCTCATTGTACTCTCAGTAATATTAAAATGATTTCAGCTATTGTGTGAACTACCCCCGACTTCAATGTCTACTTTTGACCATCCAACCGGTGATTCTTCTGGATTGCCCCTCGTGACCGGACGCCCTGCATCTTCGAACTTCAGTTCTGCTGCTCGTGCCATTCGGACCTCGATCACCAAGACCTTCACCAAGGCGACCACCTGCATTGGGAAGGCAAACGTCTACCTCGACGATCCCCTCGCTACGCGATCTGCCAAGGAACTCGCCACGGTTGAAGGAATTCGCCAACAACTCGTGGGAGTGCGTTCCATGCTTAAGAACGACGTTCACTTCTGGAACCAAGCTCGGGACACCGTCTTGCCGCTATCCGACGCGGAACATGCTTCGCTTCGCACCGTGGTCTCGGATAAACTATCCGAACGCCTCGATCGCGGAGATGTTGTCGAGAAGCTGAAGGTCGCTGCCGAATGCCTCCAGTCTTTCCTCACCGACCATGGATACGACGTGGACTCGCCGATTTCCCTCGCCGACTTGAGGGATATCTCCGAATCGTTGTCTCAATTGGAAATGGAGGAAGACGAAGCCGAGGACCAAGAGCACGACCGCTTGTTCCTGTCTTCCCTCAAAATCGATTGTGAGGATGAGGAGGATAAGGACGAGGTTCAAGATCTCGAGTCACCGATTCTACATCAGGATCTTGTGCCAACTGTTACCTATGACACCGTGCGTCCGCTGACTACGGCCACAACTGGAGGTTCAGTTCCAGCACGTGCTTTCGCACAACCCTCGGTCCGTCAACCGACCGGTACTCTTCACCAAGTGAAGGAGGACCACCCTCGAATGCCAACTCGCATTTACGAATCGGGGGATAAGGAGGCAACTCGCGAAAGCGATTCTAATCTTTGTCCAGTTTGCAAAGGTTCTCATCCGATCGTCCTTTGCGAACACCCGAAACGTAAGATGTTCCTGGTATACAAAGGTTGGTGTAGCCATTGCACTAGCGATGCTCACCAGACCAGAGAGTGCGAACTCTCGCAACCGGTACCGTCACTGGTTCTCTCTCCGGAGGACAATGACTTCATGGTACGCGGTACCCCGGAGAAATTCACTACCCCTCGTGATTCACGCCCGGTCAACGAACCTCCCCATCCCGAATGGGAACAGGAGACACGTTTGAAGGATTCCGTTATGGATCTGGTCGTGAACACTCGAGTTCGGTCTTCAAAAACTCGCGCTTTCATCGAATCCTCTGATACAGAGGAAGAAGTTGAACGTCGCAGACGTTTCGGTCGCGTTACCGAGATGTTGGCTACCGAGGACCTCGTGCCAGAGTTTAACGGAGACCCTCTCGAGTACCACGATTTCATTCGTGTGTTCAATGATCTGGTGATGAAGAATGAGCGATTCCCGACTTTTTTCCGTTGGCGTATCTTGGAAAAGAAGATCACGGGAAAGGCTAAGCCATTCATCGTCTCGATGGTTAATCCGGCCGATTCTATCCACCACACTCTTAAGGAGTTGGAGAGTCATTATGACGAAGGATTCTCCCTCGTGATCAACGCGCTTACCCGATTCCGAGACTTCACTTTCCATGAGACCGATTTCGACCGCGCTTCCGAACAGCTAATTCAATGCAAAGCCTTAATCTGGCGACTTCGGGACCTCGGAGAGGATGTGGATTCATCCTCGTTCGTGCGGACGCTCATCGAGAAGCTTCCGGAGAAGGTGGTGAGAGATCTCCGGGCCATCTGCTTGAACACCATTTATCCGCCGGCGGACGTAGTTCTTCAGAAGTACTCGGACTATCTGAAAGACCGCACGTTCAGCAAGCAGTTTTTGGTGAATGCTGTATCCAAGAGGACATTTTTTCGTGGCCCCCTCGGGGGCTCGGAATAAGACGTTTTGTGACGGGACGGGTATCTTCGGATTCGCCGTTCCTCACGTTGTCTCGTCCCCAGCACTCCCTCGCGGTCCTCCGGACCCTGCCCTTCATGGTTTATGCGAGACCAATCGGTGTGACGAGATGTACGTGTCTTTTCGGATCATCGGTCAGTGTTTGGAGTTTCGGTCGATCCTGGATCCTTATCTTTGTTCTGACGCCTCGGTTAACTATATTGTTACCAGTCTTCGGACAAGATACTGGATCTCATTCGACAATCGAAACATTATTGCTATCATCATCGAAAGTTTGTGCTCGATCATTGTTCGAGTAAAACTTGCGTTGAAAGATAGAGTAATGATTCTGAACCCTCGTCCCGACTCCTTTAAAGACATTTGTACTTCAATTTACACTGAAAAAATTGCCCGCCATATTTGGCCAGTCTCGTCGTTGGACACTACGCGATCTACTGCGTCAAGGATGGCAGCACCCGTGCTGATAACCCTCGCTGGTGATAGGCCTGATATTGCATTGGGTCCATCTACCTTTGATGGCCCAGTTCACGAGTCTGTCACTCCGAAACCAGTCTCGCCGTCCGACACTACGCGATCTACTGCGTCAAGGATGGCAGCACCCGTGCTGATAACCCTCGCTGGTGATAGATCTGATATTGCATTGGGTCCATCTACCTTTGATGGCCCAGTTCACGAGTCTGTCACTCCGAAACCAGTCTCGCCGTCCGACAATACGCGATCTACTGCGTCAAGGATGGCAGCACCCGTGCTGATAACCCTCGCTGGTGATAGGCCTGATATTACATTGGGTCCATCTACCTTTGATGGCCCAGTTCACGAGTCTGTCACTCCGAAACCAGTCTCGCCGTCCGACAATACGCGATCTACTGCGTCAAGGATGGCAGCACCCGTGCTGATAACCCTCGCTGGTGATAGATCTGATATTGCATTGGGTCCATCTACCTTTGATGGCCCAGTTCACGAGTCTGTCACTCCGAAACCAGTCTCACCGTCCGACAATACGCGATCTACTGCGTCTAGGAGGCCAGCACCCGTGCGGCCCACCCTCGATGGTACTCGATCGAATGCTAAATTTGGTCCATCCACTAGGGATGGCCCGGTTCACGAGTCTGAGCCCTCGAAACCAGTCTCGCCAGTCGACAACACGCGATCTACTGCGTCTAGGAGGCCAGCACCCGTGCGGCCCACCCTCGAAGGTGATCGATCGAATGAAAAATTTGGTCCATCCACTTCTAGTGGTGGCCCGGTTCACGAGTCTGATAATCCGAAGCCAGTCTCGCCCCTCGACAATACGCGATCTACTGCGTCTGAGAAGCCAGCACCCGTGCGGCCCACCCTCGATGGTGATCGATCGAATGAAAAATTTGGTCCATCCAATTCAAGGGATGGCCCGATTCACGTGTCTGAATCTTCGAAGCCAGTCTCGCTAGTCGAAAATACGCGATCTACTGCGTCAAGGATGGCAGCACCCGTGCTGATAACCCTCGCTGGTGATAGATCTGATATTGCATTGGGTCCATCTACCTTTGATGGCCCAGTTCACGAGTCTGTCACTCCGAAACCAGTCTCACCGTCCGACAATACGCGATCTACTGCGTCTAGGAGGCCAGCACCCGTGCGGCCCACCCTCGATGGTACTCGATCGAATGCTAAATTTGGTCCATCCACTAGGGATGGCCCGGTTCACGAGTCTGAGCCCTCGAAACCAGTCTCGCCAGTCGACAACACGCGATCTACTGCGTCTAGGAGGCCAGCACCCGTGCGGCCCACCCTCGAAGGTGATCGATCGAATGAAAAATTTGGTCCATCCACTTCTAGTGGTGGCCCGGTTCACGAGTCTGATAATCCGAAGCCAGTCTCGCCCCTCGACAATACGCGATCTACTGCGTCTGAGAAGCCAGCACCCGTGCGGCCCACCCTCGATGGTGATCGATCGAATGAAAAATTTGGTCCATCCAATTCAAGGGATGGCCCGATTCACGTGTCTGAATCTTCGAAGCCAGTCTCGCTAGTCGAAAATACGCGATCTACTGCGTCTGAGAGGCCAGCACCCGTGCGGCCCACCCTCGTTGGTGATCGATCGGATATTTTATCTGGTCCATCCACCATTAGGGATGGCCCGGTTCACGGGTCTGATAATCCGAAACCAGTCGCGTCCAAGAGGATGAAGAAGAAGGTGTCTTCCCTCGCCCCGCCGGATCCGCCAGCAATCGCCTCGTTTCCGGTCTTCTCCCAGCGCCAGGTTTCCAGCAAAAAGACGACCATCGATCGATTGAGCTCTCATCAGTTTGGATCTGATATGGGGACTCCAGAGGAGCCAGTAACCGTATCCAGATTACGGTTAACTACCGTTTCTCCAACTTTGGTCCCTACCAAACGCGGAAAGAAACAAGTCAATCAATTGAGTCCGGACTATCCTTCGGGAGTACCAGATTCTACCGATTCGACAAATGTTATACCCTCTGATCGCATCCGGCCCTATCTCCCTCGTTCTGCGAAGACGAAGTTCATAGACTACCTTAGTGTAGTTATGACTTCCGAACCTCAGACCCCCCGGAGTGTCGTCAGTTGCCAGGTTCCCGTACCTTCTACTGACACACTCCCACATCAGGTACAGTAAATATACCTCCCTTCGGTGGTAATTTACTGTATTTAACCATTCTGTGAGATTCTCCTTTCTTTCCTTGTTCTACCCTTTTTTGTTTGGTCCAATTTGGTCCACTCTCCGCGGAGTTATGGCCGTCTCAATTTGTGCTCAAGGACTCCGCCCACTGTCGTCTGCGTCTCCACTACCCTCGTCTCCCTCGCCTGCCGCACACCAGCACTCAGCGTCTCTCACCGTCGCACACTCTCTTGGCTGCGCGCGCATTTGGCTGCCGACGGGTCTCGCCACGACAAGGATTTCCACGCATATTTTTAGGCCTAAATTTCGTATATTCTGTTCACTTGTTTTTGCATGCTACGTGTTGACGTACGTGTGTTTTTCCCTCGTCCATTCACCTGCGTGTGTTATGGACTTTTTCCCCTCTTTTTCCACTCCAGCGACTATCCCTCGATCCTCTCATCCTTTGGATGAGGTATCTTTGGAACCCTCGCCGGAGCTCTGGTATTTTTCCCCTAAAATCGGTCTAATCGTTGTTAGGTTTTGATGCCATCCCCTCGTGGGAAACGCTTTCCTAATAAATGATTAGTAAGTTAAAAGTGTAGTTCTCCGCATAGCTTATCCCCTCGCTCTACCCGAACCACCTAAAATAATAGCTTGGGTAAAACACGCATGTTGTTGATCATATTGGGCGGTTTCTGAACCGACGGCCAATCCGAGAGGATTGTGGTCACGACAACAGGGAATACTGGTCGACTACAACACTTACTTTTTGTCTTTCAATTTTTCAAAGTCACTGTCACTGTTCTAAAAATAGACGAAATTTTGCAGGAAAAAAATCGAAAGCAAAGGAAACTAGACATTTCCATGCAAAAATAAGAGCTATTTTTGTTTTACAGTAATTTCTGAAACATATTTTTTACTGTTTCAAAGAATTTGGTTCATTTTTCCAATGGATCAATTTTTAATCAAGAATTCGTAATTAGTTTTTGAAAAAACTTGAAGAAAAATTTCTCTTTCAATGTTTGTAGAATCGAGATTTGTGTTTTTCCTGTTTGAATATTACCTCGGTTTATTTTTACTAATTTTTGGTATGAAATTGATTTCATTTTTGAATTTCCAAAAAATGATTCCGATTCTAAAAATAGAGGAAACTCCAAACCAGAATCTTGACTGCAAAAAAATATTATATTTTTAGATGCGGGATCATAAATTTTAGGCCAAGAAATGGTCCAGGGATTAACGAAGAATCGAAATTTCTCTGTTTAGAAAAATTTTTAGAACAATGAGTATTGAAATTTGTGTGTTTTTGTAGATGAAGTTGTTTCGAAACAAAAAAAATAGAGTTGAAATTTTGAGAAAGAAATTCACTGTTTTCCAATTTTTTGAGAAAACTTGAAAAAAAAAGCAAAAAACATTGCATTAGCTACGAACAACCCAAAATTATTGTTTGAAAAAAGTTCACATTAAAATCGAAAATTGCGGTTTCAGAAGTCCTTGGTTAATTTGAAGGTGTACGGTACCAGAAAATCTGGATGGTAAATTTAGGAGATTTTGAAAGATTCGGAGATTTTGAAAAGTTTTAACCTAAGATTCTGAGCTTCAGAAACTCCCAGATTAGCAAATTTCTGTAATCTAGAAGTCCTATTTTTCACTGTTTCAAACTTTTTTGAAAATTTTTACTGCCTATTCTATTAAATGCGGAAAGTATGAGCTTTCCGATTTGTGGGCGGAGCCTAACTTTTCTACAAAAATGCGGAATATTTTGTCACAAAATTTGCGCATTCATAACTCCATTCTTACCCAACCGATTTCTTCGATTTTTGTACCATTAGATAGGAAAATGAGGGCCGACCATCGAGAACTTAGAGGGGTCAAATATGGACTACAATGATCCAATTTATGATCGCTGCGGCAAAATCATATTTTTCAGATGAAACTTTTGTACTGAGCTGATAAGGGTTTTTGGATTCTCACGGAGTCAGTTTTACTTATTTTTCTTCGATATTTTAGCACCATGAAGAGCGCAACGTCAATTGTCTTGAGCTCAAATTTCAGCTCTTTATCTTGAAAAATAAAAAATAGAGCCATAAAAATATATGTCGATTTTGGCACTTTTTGGTCATTCTCAATCTCTTATCTCACATTTTGATCTTTTATCTTGAATTTCGAAAATTCAAAAATTCATTTTTAAATTTTTGAGGGAATAATGAAATTAGAATAATTTCTATGATGAGCTAACACACGCAGCAAGTAACGCGGCGCAGCCGTGTCCAGCGACGCGACGCGTCGCTAGTCGATTTTCGAAACTTCAATAAATTTCTGTGGTTACGAATTTGTGCTCAGACTCAAATTCCAAAGCTCAAAGTTCAAAAGTAAAATTCTAACCTTCTGAGACTCCCAGAATTGAAAATATCTGGAATCTGAAAGTCCAATATTTCAAAAGTTTTAAAATTTCCCATCGCTACCTAAAAATTTTACTGTTTCAAACTTATTTTGAAAAATTTTTCAATTTCCGAAATTTCAATATCAAGGTGGTTCACTATTATATGATCAGCGGGGTTGCGGATTGGGTCGAAACGGGCCGGCCACGGGCCGGCGATTTTCTCCCCTCTAAATTGTGATTTTCAAGACAAAATTTATATGAAAATGTAGAACTCGATGAGATCTACAGAATGGTAGTTAGAACATCTGAATTCCATATCTATATTTTCCATAAAATGTCAGAAAGCGGACGGGCCGGGCTCACACGGGCCGAAATCTCCGGCCCCTGTGTTTAACAAACATTTGAGAAAACCCCAACAGTGTTACCTTATTGAATTATATATCATTTTGTAGATCTCATCGAGTTCTACATTTTCATATAAATTTTGTATCGAAAATCTCAATTTAACGGGGAGAAAATCGCCGGCCCGTGACCGGCCCGTTTCGGCCCGGTTCGCAACCCTGGTGATCAGACTCAAATTCCAAAAAAATGTCTAGTTTTTGGCGCAAATGAGTGTAGTAGAAGAAAAGAAATAAGATGAATTGAGGAGAAGAAATTGAAGGATTCATTCGGAGGGAGGTCCTCTACTTGTCTTATTAGGAAAATGAATGGAAAAGGACAATAAGGAGAAGAGGAAGAAAAAGGAAAAGAAGAAGAAGGTCACTTGGAATTGAATGAATTACAAGGTAGCTGCTTGTCACTCAATTCATAAAGGTATGAAGGGAGAATTTGGGTTTTAAAACAGTGGAATGATGAAATAAGAAATTCAAAGTTATTATCAAAATGAGGGAGAAATTTACAAAAAACATATAAAGTTCAGAAAAATTTTACTCAAAACGGAATCTAGAACTTTCATATTTTCTAGTAGTGTGCAATTACCAGCCTCTATACAGTGGCGAGATGTGGTGAGTGTACCTTTGAGTTTGAGTGAATAACTTTGCTCAAACATGTCCAAATGACCTGAAATTTTGCATGCTAATTAACAATATGACTGAGAGTAGAACCTGCAGTTTTTTGAAAATAACAATTACTTCTGGGCTCCAGAATCCTTCCTGGTGTAGACGTGATTTGAAAGTCCAAAAAATAACTTTTTCTGAAGTTAATGAATTTTATGTAATTTGATTAAAAAATGTTGGTACTGGATGAAATAAGTAATCCACAAAGTTTGGTCAACTTTGGATGACTGGCTCCGGAGATATGGACGTCGGAGCACAAAATGATATGTTTGGCACAGTGAGTATATCTCGGCTGAAACCTATTGTAGGACTTTCAAATTTCCAGGAAATATTAATCTTTAAATGTACTACAAGATGACAAGAAGAATTTTCAATTTTGAGCAAAAAAATTTTTTTTGATACACTGCCTCAATTTGGCCAGAAGTAGCCCTGTACTTCGCCAAAATATTTTTTTCTCAAAATTGAAAATGATTTTTGCCATATTGTAGTACATTTGAAGGTACATATTCTCTGAAAATTTGAGGCTCCTACGATCAGTTTCAGCCGAGATATGCTTAAAGTGCGAAGCATTCCATTTGGTGCTCTGACATCCATGTCTCCGGAGCCAATCATCCAAAGTGTACCAAACTTCGTGAGTTACTTATTTCATCTAAAATCAATATTTTCTTGAACAAATTACAAAAATCCATTAACCTCAGAAAAAGTTATTTTTTGTACTTTCAAATCACGTCTACATCAGGTAGGATTCTGAAGGCCAGAAGCAATTTTCATTTTCAAAAAACTGCAGGTTCTACTCTCAGTCATATTGTTAATCAACATGCAAAATTTCAGGTCATTTGGACATGTTTGAGCAAAGTTATTCACTCAAACTCAAAGGTACACTCACCACATCTCGCCACTGTATGTAGTATTATGAAAATTTTTGATGTTTCAGAATGAAAATATATTTTGAAATCGAAAAAATTTGATTACTGACATTAGATTACTAACATTAGATTTTTCGTTATTGGTTCAGTAAAAAAACGCACAAAATTTGGTAAAAGATCCAGAATTCTCAAATAATAGCGGAATCTAAGAATCTTAGAAACCAAAAAATTCAAAAATTCTAATAATCAAAACTTCGATTTCTCAAAAAAACCGTTCACTGTTTCAGATAAGATTTGAATAATTTTAGGTACAGTTTTTGAAGTTTTATTTTAAACTATTTATTAGACTAATAATAACAACAATGAACGAAAAACTTACTTGATCCTTGAAATTTTCATTACTTCCTGTTTCAGAAAATTTATTTTTCACTTATAAAATTATCAAGCCTTGGTTCTGTGAGGCTAATTAGACAAATTTAAACCATTTTCACAAAAAAAATTCTCATAGCTAGTTTCAGAACAAAAAAAAAGAGAGAAAACGGAAAATGTTTCAATATGTAGTATGTTTACTTTTGGGAACCACAAAAAGTAGTGAGTCATTGTGTCAAAAAGTAAACCTGTAACCTCTTCTATTGTTGATTTTTTATGAAATTTTGTCAAAGCTGAATCTTGGTTACCAATAATTTGAAAATCGAAACATTTTTTGGGACTTTTAGAAACAGTAAACTTTTTTTGAGGATTTTGAGCTATATTATTCATTGAAAATTACTCAAAATCTTACTTGGTCCGCAAAAAAAGTTAAACAATTTGGCCGCGCCCAAAAATCGTCAAATGTAATCCAGGTGTGAGCCAATTGAGGATTTTCCAAAAATTTTTTTCAAAAAAAGTTTTTAGAAACCTCACTACAGTAAACACTAGAAATTCCTCCAAAAAATTCCCCTTTGAAACAGAAAACTGTCATAAGACAGGTGCGAAGTTAGTTAAAAAATGAAACATGAGAGATAGAGAGACGCAGAGTGTCAAAGAAAAGGAATTGTGAGCCGAATGAAATGTGAAGGAAAAAAACGGGAATGGTATGGGAGAAGAAAGGAGAGAGGAAAACGGATGGTATTTTTGTTGACTTAGTCCAAGTTTGAGGTTGGTTTAGAGGGCCGATAGACAGTGAGCAAGAAACTGGATATTTGGGGGGAGAAATAGTGAAGAGGTGGGAGAGGATTAGAGAAAAAAGGTTCGATTTTTTGACTCCTAGGACCATTAAAGGTGGCGGGACAGCAGTTTCCCGGAGGGAATTACGCGGGAATTCTACGTACCATGCGTCAAACCTTACGACAGTTCATATTTTAGGCCTGTTTTTGGACGGAAATTGACCAAAATAGAGCAGTTAGAATAGTTCATAGGAGTTTCAGAAAAATTACCTTTAAAATAATTTAATCTTATCAAGCTATGTTTCAAGGCATAATTGAACCTTTTAACTAAACAAAAGTGTAGTCAAAAAAAACCCAATTCTAATAAAAAAGTTTAAGATTTTCTACTGTTTCAGATGGAATCCATACGTATCTCAAGAGTCATGTAATCATTAATGATACTAATTCTCCCGCAGAATTAAAATTTTCCATTTTGAAATGCTGAAAAGTTTTCACTGTTTCATTATTTTTTCAAATATGCAGAATCTAGAATTCGATTCAATTAATACATTGGAATAGTACAGAATTATCAAAATTCAAAAAGATAGTATTTAGGTTACTGTACTATTAATAAGGTTACTGTACGATTAATTTAATATTAGTAACACCGTTTATTATTTTCAAAATCAATTTATTCCAAATGGAGGTTAGTGAACATCCAAAATTACTGTTGAAAAATATTAAAAAATTTCAGTTTCAAAAATTTTTTAGTTTCCCAAAAGATTTCATAATCATTGATGAGTTCTATACCTTTACTGTTCTAATTTCATTTTCAAAAAAACTAAAATCGTTTGAATAAATTTCAAAAACTGCAAGTTCAAAAAAAAGTTAGAGAGAAAGAGACGCAGAGAAACAAGAAGAAAAAGAGCACAAAATGGAAAATAAGTGTTTCCTTTTGCTCTTTTCTTCCCAGTATACATTCAAACTGCTCTTTTTGGTTACCAGGGGTAACAATGGGGGCCCCTAGAGGACAATAAAAAGGGAAAAAAACGGAAGAATTTTGGGTTTCCGAAGAAAAGAAAGAACGAGAATTCTTTTGAATGCCAAAAAAACTAAAATTGAGTACACTTTTTGAAAATCTGGCGCAATTATGGCGCATTTTACTTTTGGGGAGCTAGAATTTGAGGTTTAGAGATAAAAATGTAAAGAATTTTACATTCAATAATGAATAATGAAAAATAGAAAAAAAACAAAGAAAAAATAAATATGAATCATTTGTTTTATTTTTCTTTGCTATACAACATTCCAGAAAACGTAGAAAAATGAGAGAAAAAATGAAAAAAAAAAACATTTTTCGGAGATTTTTTTCACTGTTTCAGGCAATTTTTAATATAAATGGGGAGATAGAAAAGCAGTTGGTATTTAGGTAAAAACTGTTTTTTTTAACTTTTTGAAATTTTTTTGTTTTATAAAAAAAAAAAAATTTTGAGTCTCCAAAACTTTCAAATTACTGTAACTTTGTCAGTTTTGCTCCGTTCGAGCTCATTTTTGGTTCAAAATAATTGGAAAATGTTGAATTTGAAGAAAAAATAAATTTTAGTTGGAAAAAAAATAAGAGAAAAATTAAAAATTTCAATTTTCTGAAAATCAAGTTTCCCAGCTTCAAATCGCCATAACTCTCTTTATAGGCCACCAATTTTAATGAGTTGAAAAACAAAATAATTGTAACTTAATGAATTTTTAGAAGCAATAAAAATATTTATTCTACTTTTGTCTAGTATTTCAATAATACAATAGTTTACAAGAGAAGAAAAGATGAAATAGAGTCTATAGGTTCTCTATCGACGAATTCGCACAACGCCTGAACAAATATGGAAATGAGGGAATGTAGTTGCATTGGAATATGTTAATAATGGACAAAAAAAAGGTAAAAATTGAAATAAGACACTCTAAAGAAGTTAGATGGACGAATGCTCTCTCCCACTTTCTCTCTATGTCTGCGTCTCTTCAAGGATTTGAAATCTCTCTCTTTTCATAACAACTCCGGTTTCTAGTAGAAGAGGTACACCTAGTAGTAATAGTGGACAAGAGAAAAGAGGTGAAAGGTGAAATGACCACAACACTTGATCCGAGGGGCCCCCGGGAACTGGTTGGTGTAACAAAGGAGGTCCGAAAAGGGGGGGGGTTATAATAATGAAAAGGGACCAGACGGGCTACGCCCCTCTGGGGCCCTTCGGGCATGTCTAAAATTTTTCTTCGGGCATGTCTAAAAATTTTTTTTTAATTTTAAAAAACAAAATAGATGGGCATCATTGAGCAGGAATTACTGATAGCCTGCAAAAATTTGGGAAAATTTGGTCCAGTGGGGACTGAGCTAGAGCGGGATCCGGACACAGCACAGACACACAGACACACAGAATTTTGCGTTTGTTAATAGTAAAGATAGACAGACACACAGATGGACAAATTATTAGTATTTTATTAGGGAACGACCAAATGAAGAGAATGGATTGAAAAATGAAACAGTTAACTTTATATGGAAGTTTTTGGAAACAGTGAAATTTTGGATTCTAAGATTCTGAAATTCCTTGGATTTCTGAATTTCTAAAATTTCCGGGATTCTAAAATTTATGAATTCCTAAATTTCTGGATTCTGAAATTTCTGGATTCTAAAATTTCTGAATTCTAAAATTTCTTAGATTCTTAGATTCTTAGATTCTTCTAAAGATTCTTAGATTCTCAGATTCTTCGAATTCTTAGATTCTTCGGATTCTTAGATTCTGAAACTCCTTGGATTCTGAAATTTCTGGATTCTGAAAATCTTTGGATTCTGAAAATCTTTGGATTCTGAAGTTCCTGGATTCTGAAATTTTCAAACTCTTGGATTCTGTCTCCCACATTCTGAATTTCTGGGATTCTGAACTTTTTTCGAAATTTCGGATAGTAATCGTTCGTTTTATTAATACTAGAAGTAAAAATTGCATAAATTATTATCACCGGGAATATATTTTCAAAAATTTAGAACCCATCTACACCGAAATAATCCAATCGTACTCTGGAACCTCATCTTCCTCATCAATGCTATCTGAAAATCCCAAAAATCTACAGTAATCCTCTTTCAATTTACATAATCTGATATTCGCCAATTCGATGAACTTGAAAACTTTGGTTCCATTTCTCAGCCCGCAGAGCTCCTTGACAGAAATTGAGCCCTGGAATTTGAAAAATTTCGATTTTTTTGGGAAAAAAATTACCTCGAAACATCTTTGATTTCCATTTTTGAAAGAAACTATGCACGAGATTTTGAGATTTCCATCCATCAAAGCGGACTCGGTGACTCGGGGGAACTGAAAATTTGAATGAAATGTAGTAATCTCGCCCCACTGAACAGATCAGGGTCGTGTAGTCCTCGAGGACAATATTTTGTTCAATTTGAAATAAAATTGAAATTTTGGTTCTAAACAGTTGCCTAAAAATGAGTAACAATTCAAAAATAGCCCAGATTTGTTATTACAAAAAAAAGTTTTTCAACAATTTTTTTAAAATTACTGTAACTTTATCAGTTTTGCTCTTTGAGCTCATTTTTGCCTTAAAAAGACTATAAAATTTTGAATCTTCAAACTTCATTCAAAAACTTTTCCTAACCTTGAAAATCTCATTGACTTTTTCCACATCCTGACTCGCTGTGGTTCGTCGTTTTTGAGACTTGTGACGCATGGCGGATTTACTGCACTTTCGACGAAATTCCATCTGAAAACATTGGGATTTTCAGAAGGATTTGACAAAAAATGTTCTGTTTCTAAAAGATTTTGTAAAAACCAAGACCAATTTTCATGGTTTTCGTGTTTACATTCAATCCATTTTTAGTTTTTCTATCTTGAAAACTGGAATTTTTAGAAGAACAATTTTACGGTTTCTGAAAGATTATACAGAAACAAGCGGGAGAAATTTTCAATGCTCCCATTTTGTAAATACGAAAATATTTATCGAAAATTTTAAAATTAATTTTTAAAAAAAGAAGGCTGATGTCACTGTTGACTGACTATCAAAATTATTAGATTATTAGAATTTAGGTTTAAAACTTGTCTACCGTAAGTCACTACACAAATAGGTTTGACAGTAATCCAAAAATGACGTCACACGTCAGATGAGCGCGTTTGCGTACCACATACAGTACTGGCCGAAATGAATGGCAGTTTCAGTTGAAATAGGTAGACTTTGAGTGTCTAAAAAAGTGGTTTACAGATATTCGATTTTTCTGGAATTTTGTGGATGTATAGAGCAACTCTAGATCTCTTTTTCTGTGAAATTTCAGAAAAATCGGACTTTCGGAAACCACTTTTTCAGTCCTTCAAAGTTGGCCTATTGCAACTGAAAATCCCAGTGCTACGCATTCTCCTAGTTGTTTGTAGCCAAGGAATCTTACCTCCAAATGAATATATTCCTCAAATTCTGGCCGTTTTCCTTTTTCCTTTTCCGATCGAATCAACAGTACATGAACGGCCAAAAAGGATCGGTTACGGTCGTAATGAAGGACGGCTTTGACGAATTTTCGAGGATCGCTAGAACTTTTGAAATTCCCAAGTAAGGAGACCCAAAAAATATAGCGAAACCCAAAAAACCCACAAAAAATCGAGACGTTTTATTGATAGATTCATAACGGTTAAGATTCAGGGGGATTACTGTAGAAATCGTGGACAAACGATGGACACACAGAGGCTTTGGGGACAGAGGGAACACAAAATAATGGGTAGGATTACTGTAGAAATCGATGAGAATCGAATATGGGTTTGCTAGAGAGCTAGATTTGTAGTTTGTAGCCTCTAGCACACCAATATTCAATTTTTCAACACATGCTCAACTGAAAAGTGGGAACGGTCGCCTCGCTTTGACGACGCAACTTTCCTGACCTTCGAGAACCTTCGAAAGCGCTTCGACGACGTTCGACGGTTGGGATTTGGATGGTCTAAAAAAAATTGGATTAAGGGAAAAATTTCCTTTAAAATGGTACTATTTTCATGAAAATCGGTTCATTGGGAGAAGAGTTATAAGGAAAATTGATAATTTTTTTTAATTTCGAAAATTAAAATTTTTTTACTGTTTCGAAAAATTTTGGAAATTTTCGTAGAAAATACTACTATTAATTTTTCCAGTTCATTTTAATCACCGAATCTTCTGGAACTCCTGTCAACGCGGTACTGGACATTGGTCGGGGAGCAGGACTTCCGATGGGCTCTCTGAAAAATTGGATTGGATTTTTTGGGCGGGAATTTGGAAAAGTTTAAAAATTATTGACTAAACTAATACGTTCACTGCAGTTTTTCTCTTTACACATTCACAGTGGCATTAGATGCTAATAGAGATATAATAGAGATTCAGAGAAACAGAAAAAAATTGGTCTAATTTTCTCAAAAATTACAAAATAGTTAAAATATTTAAACTCAAACATTCAGAAGAGCAATTAAAAAATTCGATTTTTTCAAACTTACCTCGGATGAAGAGCACGAAGAGAGTCGTTGGGTGCTGGAGAGTTGATGGAAATGTTGGCTGAAAAAAATTATTTTTTCAGTTTCAAAAATTTTTTGAAAAATAAAATTTTCTAACTTCCACAACGCTATGACGATGGTACTTGAGACAGCTACAGAATATGAACTGTTCGACTTTTTTGGAATCACAAACTCTTGATGAAAACGAATTTTCAACAGAAAAATTACTGTTTCAAAATCGCTGTCTTTCACAGAAATGGAACCATTTTCAGGAAAATAAACCCATTCAAAACATACAAAAGCTTGATGGTCTAAAAATTGGATAGATTTCCAGGTGCTTATTTTTGAATTGTAGTTTGTCATCTAAATTTTTTAATTCTAAACACCTGAATTTTTAAAAATCATGGAAAAAAGAAATTTTGTTTGGAAATTACTGTGTCATTAGAAAATATGACGAATTTGGGTTACGGTACAAGAATTTAGGAATTCGGATAAAATCTACACAGAATAACAATCCGAAAATTTACAGATTTCAGGAATTCTGACCGCGAAAATGGATTTTCTGGACAAAATGAAGGCGCGCACTGGCGTTTTCAGATGAAATATGTCAACTTTGAGGGTCTGAAAAAGTAGTTTCCGTAAATCCAATTTTTCTGAAATTTTGTGGATGTATAGAGCAACTCAAGACCTCTATTTCTGTAGTTGACAACTTTTTCATAGCACCACGATCCTTTTTTCAGATGAATTAGATGTCTGGAAGCCACTTTTTCCGACCCTCAAAGGTGGCTTCTTTTAACTGAAAACACCAGTGCGCGCATAAATTTTGACCAGTACAGTATAACACCCAAATTTTCAGAAAAAATGGACTTCGAACACCCTTACTAAATCTCAAGTTTTTTCCCTTTACGAAACTCACAAGAATTAGCCGAGGAGAAGGATCGTGGGCTTCTTGGCGACGGAGATCCTCCCCAGAATTTCGGCGAGAAATTTGAATGGCCGCCAGCGGATTGAACGACGCCCGGAGCTTCGTCGGGGACACTGAGGAAGTTGGTTTGGATCGCAGGAAGGGTTAGATTTCGTTTGTAGGGCGTTTTTCCTGGAATTTTTTTTGTTGTTGGAAATTTTCAGTCGGTAGAATATTAGTGAACTGGGAATTCACTTGATTCTGAATCTATTTGAATCTAATTTGAGACTGAAATAATTTTAATTTTTCAACGGTTAATATTATTCGTAACAATGTCAACAAACGATTGCTTCAATTTTATTCATATTTAAATTTAGAACTTTTTGAAACAGAATTTATTTCTAACCTTTCCCACCAACTGCCGGTGGTGTTGCTGGGATCTGAACTGAATTCCGTTTCTCGGAAATCTTCATGGCATTCAATAACTTTTCAGATGTCTTCTCCGCCTCATCGGATCCTTGAACCCATTCGTTTTTCGCTGCGGAGAGTTCTCTGGAAATGTATTTTTATTGTTAGAAAGTGTGACGTTTCAAAAGTGTGAAATTGCGAAAGTGTGACATTTCGAAAGCAGAGGTGAAAAAGTTCACAAAACAAGAAAGAAAGCATCAAAAAAGTAATAACGAAAACATATACTTGCGAAACGTCACACTTTCGAGCCATTTTTTCATGTTTCCAATAAATTGATTACCTCTCACTATAACAAACAGTGCATAGACTGTATTTCTGTGGATTCTGTGCACTTCCACTGGTCACCGAATGAGCACACTTGTCGCAGAGGGGCTGGAAAATAAACGCAAAATTCACAAAAGAATACTCGCAAAATTTTCGAAGGTTTTTGAAACAGAATTTTTTTTTGAAATTTCCAATTTTTTTGGGTTTTCTATTTTTCTTATAACGAAAAAAAATGAATTGGAATTGGTAATAGTAGTATTTTTTTTACATAAATTTCAAAGATTTTTCGAAACAGTAAAAAAATTGTGAAATTTCCAAAATTTTTTGAGTTTTCAAATTATCTTATAACTCGACTCCCAATCAACCGATTTCTATAAAAACTGTACCATTTTCAAGGAAATTTTCCTCTTAATCTAAAAATCTTTAGACCATCCAAATCCCAACCGTCAAACGTCGTCGAAGCACTTTCGAAGGTTCTCGAAGGTCAGGAAAGTTTCAGTTGAACACGTGTTTAAAAATGCATAATTGGAGTGCAAAAACTATCAAAAAATGTCAAAATTTCGAATGAAAATTGATGAAATTGAATATGGGTCTGCTAGAGACTACAAACTAGTGTGTCGTCTCGCGAGATTCAGCTTCAGCACTTTGCGAGAATTCAGCATTTTCTCGCATCAGCATAATCTCGTTCAGCACAGTTCAGTTCAGCATCTAGTTCAGCATATTCTCGTTCAGCATAGTTCAGTTCAGCATCGAGTTCAGCGTGTTCTCGTTTCAGCATAGTTCAGCACTTTTACAATTTTTCTCATTCCAGCATCCATTCTCGCTGAACTTGCGTGATAAAAAAGCTAGTCATTTTTTGGAGTGGAAAAAAAACAAAAAAGTTAAAAATGAACTAAAACCACGTTTCTCAATCGATTTTCTCGACCCGTTTGCGAAGGAAACATTTCTAGTTCACGCTTGTCTCGCGAGAATATTGCGAACTTCAGCGAGAATGGATGCTGAAATGGGAAAATTGCGAAATCGCTGAACTTTGCTGAAACGAGAACACGCTGAACTCTGCTGAAACGAGAATATGCTGAACTCGATGCTGAACTGAACTATGCTGAACGAGAATATGCTGAACTCGATGCTGAACTGAACTATGCTGAACTTTGCTGAACTATTGCGAGACTGTGCGAGAAAATGCTGGAATCGTCTCGCGAGACGACACACTACTACAAACTACTAATCTAAACCTCATCGATTCCTACAGTAATCCTGCTGAAAAAAATATTTCTTTTTTGTGGTCCCTCAATCCCCAAATCCCTCTGTATGTCTGTTTGTCCACGATTTCTACAGTAAAAACATTTTTTCCATAGTAAAATCTGCATTCAATTTCCAACCTAAATTGCTCATCATAAAAAAAGTTTGATAGTCAGTCAACAGGGACGACTTTTTTCTACAGTAACCCACCCCGACTCTACTCATTTTATCAAAATTTTGTTTGTATTAACTACGGTAGCCAAGTTTCAATCCTAAATTGCAATTGCCCATCATAAAAAAATTTTGATAGTCAGCCAAAAGCATTGCACCAAAAGTACTTTTCCACCTCAAAACTCACCGTAGAGCACTTTTTACACTTGGTTCCACTATTCAGAATATATCCGAGTGTGCATTGACAAATCGAGCACACTCGATTGTTCCATTTTGGAAGTGGTGATGTTCGGCTGGAAATTTTCTCGGTTTCAATTAAGGCGGATAAGTTTTTTTCCTAGTTTGAAAATGGTTCTGTGGAAAAAAAAATGCGCGAATTCAAATTTACAGTAGCTGAAAATTACTACTTTAACAAGGGGCTTCCTCGAACTCTTGAGTTGAACTTTTTCTGAAACTTCGGTCCTAGACTAAATTGACCCTGAAAAGCCCAAATCTGCAATAAAAAGTAGCCAAATGTTCACGCAACTCAAGATATGAGCCCTCAAAGTTGCAGCTAACAGTGCTTTTGGGGTACTTTGAGAACCCATAACTTGGCTCAAAATCACTTTCAGACGGTCTAGTTTTTTGTTTTGTACTCAGAATTTTACACCAAACAATGTCCTATATTTTTTTGTAGAAAAAAATTTTGAGCCAGAACAACGAAAAATTCCGACCAAATGGGTGCTGATTGCTTGTTTTGCCATTTCTTTTTGTCCAATTTGCTGATTGAAAGTTGAAATCAACAGTTAAAAGTTTGCAGAAAAGTTTTCATAAATTTCATGTATTTTTCTGTCGGTTAGGATCCTTTTTATAGGTCAAATGATGACTGAAAAAAATAGAAGGTTTTTGGCCCCAAACAGGTCAGCCAATTAAAAAAAAGTTCGGAAAATGTCATGAAACTTTTTAAAACCTTGTTACAAACATATATAGTGTGTTTCATTCCATCATTTAGGGAATTGGAAAAATAAAGTTGGTAACTCCAGATTGATCGAAAAATTTCCCACCCAAATGGTGGCGAAATTTCAAAGTTTTGGCTCAAAAATTTTTTTGTTCAAAAAGCATTGGGAATTGTTAAACATCAAAATCCAAGTCCGAAACAGGAAACTAGACACTCTGAGAGTGATTTTGAGCTGAGATATGGGTCCTCAAAGTACCCCAATTTTAGTGTTGGCTGCAACTTTGAGGGCTCATATCTTGAGTTGCGTGAACATTTGGCCACTTTTTATTGCAGATTTGGGCTTTTCAGGGTCAACTTAGTCTAGGACCGGAGTTTCAGAAAAAGTTCAACTCAAGAGTTCGAGGAAGCCCCTTGTAAGATATGTTATAGAAGGGCACCTCGGTGAGCTCAAAATGAGCACATCGTTGAAATTCAAATGGATTGATATTAGTATTATTAGAATCCTCGTCAAAAGTTGACTCATAAAATATGTTTCAAATCAGATTTTATCATCCATTTTCAGAATTCAGAAAAATTTTTTGAGTGTCAGAAACATAAAAGGACATGGCCTTCTAATACAGATTTTATGGTATTTATATGTGACTTTCGGCTGTAGAAATTCTCTGTTTCAATTAATTTCCTTATGATTATTCAGGTTCATTTAAAATATTCGTATGATGGATCGAATATTCTACAGTACTAATATTATTACCCATGAGACACATTTCCCGGAGACGAAAGACCACTCTCCGACGATTCCGATCCGGCTACGGAACTGGCTCTTCTCTTCTCCTGAACACTGTTTTTCTTGATGGCAACACATGTGGAGAGGGATCTGAAATACTCGGTTTGAAATGGGAAGAATAATTTCGGTTTCAAAATTTTTATGTTAGGGAATCGATTTTTTTTTCTCTTGTTGTTTCTGCCTTTCTATTTGGCTTGCCTAGTCTGTTTTTTTTCGAAAGTTTTCATTGTTCCGGGTGTAAATTAACTCCAGAATGTTCCCAGGCTTTCTGGAAGCTTCTAGAGTCCAAAAACTGTTTCAGAATCTTTCAGAACCCTCAAAATGTGTTAAAAATCTTCTTGAGATTTCAAAATTGCTTCTGAACTCCGCTAAAGTTTTTTGGACTCTGAAAGACAAGCAGTTTAGCATCATTTTATTAAAACCATTAATTTTCCAAATTTTCGTTAATACTAGAGATAAAAATTCACTGTTTCAGAAAATGATAGTTATGAAATTCGAGAAAGTTAAATTTAATGAGTACCTTTAGGAACTGCGCAAAGTTTTTGAAAAAAATGGCGGGAGGCTCAGAATTCAAATTCCAGTCATTTTAGCAGACTGATAATATAGAAAACTGAAATTCGATATTTATAAATGTTTTTTTAGATCATGATCAACGTTAGAGAATTTTTGAAACAGAAACTTTTTTTCTATTTTTCAGCAAAATTTTAGTTTTTTTTCTGAAACTCCATTGAACTAAAGCTACAGATAGTATAAGCGAATTCTGAACTATTCTATTTTGGTTGGTTTCCTTCTGAAAACAGGCCTAAAATATGAACTGTCGTAAGTTTTGACGCATGGTACGCAGACACTACAACTCCCACGCTCACGCAAAAGTGCACAGAATTCCCCGCAGTTTTTCCTGAAAACTGCTATCTCGCCATCTTTAAATACCGAGAAAGAAAAAAATAGTTTCCTGTTTCAAAACTTCTCAAAATTAAATGGTGATCGGAAAAAATATTAATAACCATGTCGCAAGTCAAAAATGCGCTCGTTTACATCCATTAGGTTACTGTAGACAACAACTGCAAATTACAGTAACCGTGGCTTGACTTTTTTTGAAATTAGCATGCGCCTTTAAAATAGATTGCAGTAGAAATGATAAAACTTATAGCAGCTTTGTTAATAGTATCAAATAACTGGATATCAGTCTTGTTTCCCCGATTTCCGAAAAAAACCGATACTATGCCAGTCTCAGTCAATGTTAGCCCTGTCTGATTTTCCTCGATATCTCGGCACGAAAATGCTACAGTAATATATTAAAATTTAAAGGAACATACCTGATTTTCGAACGATTTTCAACAAATTTCGTAGCGAAATGTTATCTTTTACTCCGAAAATTACATTTCACTCTGAAATTTGTGGAAAATCGTTCGGAAAGCATGAAAAATTAAAAAATTAACCTGAAAATCATGGTATGTTCCATTAAATTTTAATATATTACTGTAGCTTTTTCGTGCCGAGATATCGCAGCCAAAAAATCGGGGAATTTCAGCCAGGACTGACTTTGACTGAGATTGGCATAATGTTTAAAAAAAGAGTTCTCCAAAAAAAGTTCACAGTTTCAAAATTCCTTAATAAACTTCTCATAGTTTCAAAAAAAGTAATACAAATGTCGGAAAATCCTGTCAAACAAACCTTATTCGATTCTGCTCGGACTGCTGAAACTCCAAATCCTTCTCCAAAACATTCCGTATCGCTTGTTGCTCTTCTGCACTCAATTCTTTGATTGAGTTATTCAACGCGTCCCAGGTAGAGGTTTCCATTGGGAGATTCTGGAAAAAGATGAATTTAGAGCAAATAAAAATCTTTAAATTTCTTGAGAAAAATAGTTCCTAATTCATGGAAATAAGAATGCAAGCCTAGATTCATGGAAATAACAATTCCAGAAATAATAGACTAAAAATGAGCAATGAAAGACCAACAAAACTTCCGGCTTTTTTGAGAATCGGAAGTGCGTAATTGGGATGGAAGATTTTCAGAGGGGAGGGATTAGAAAAAGTGTGAAAAATAGGAAGGTGTTGAATCGAGATTTGATTAGAGACTAGGAAGAGGGAAAGTGAGATTTGAGATTTTATCATGACGAATTTGGCATTTTAAGACTGGAAATTTTGAAGGGTTTCTGCTTGAATGTCAAGTTTTGGATTTTTTTCTGTTTCGAAAATTATAGACTTTTGAGTTTGTAACATTTTCAAAAACTATAAAAGTTTCAGCTATAAATTGAAAATCCACAATCTGAATTATATCAGAGTTACTATTATCCTCTATATTCAAATTTTGATACAGCAAAAATTTTTTTCGCTTTCCAAAAACAAGCAAAACAACAATCAATAGCGAAAACTGAAGGTTCATGGTGTATCGAAAAGTCATAAATTTCCCACATATGAATTCGAAAAAGCGATCGAGAAACGGGGCAAATAAAAATGGACGAGGAAGAGAAATGGAGAACAAAAAATGGATAGAAAAACTGTGTATGAGAAGCCCTACTTTTCGATTTTTGGTTATGGAAATGCTAACAGAGAAATTTGAATTTCAAATTTTTTGGTTATTTTTGAATGTTTCAATGATTAGAAGGGGAATTGGGGAGTATGGAAGAAGCTGGAATTTCGGATTATTGGATTCTATATTTCGGATTCTAAACTTGGACTCTAATTCTTCTTAAGGTTTTGATATAATACAATTCGGAAACTTTCTAGATATCAGGTTACTGTTTTCTTAACAAACTGATCAAATTTTTGGAAACTGGAATTTCTTTAGAAAATTTATGCATTTATTAGCTGCTATACCACTGTGAATTGTTCCTTAAAACTTTCGGTATTCAGTGAAACAGAAAAAGTTGAAATTCCGAAAACAAAAAATGGGGCGCTACTGTGGGTACTGTAATCAGTTCTTACAAGCCAAAAAAAAAACAGACTTTGGAGCACTGTAGATAACTTTTTTTTGAAACATATGTCTTAGGGGTGTGCCATATCTTTATGACGCGTTTTGTAGGTACTATAGTTGAGCGGAATTTAGACTTTCGACCTCAAAAAGTTTCATTATTTTTTTAAAGTTTCGCAACTCGGATAGGTACTGTAGTTATAACGATCCTTTGAAGGTGGTGAAACACTACATATTTCGGTTTTTCCGCCCAAAACAGGCCTAAAATATGATCGGTCGTAAGGTTTGACGCATGGTACGCCCACTGACACGCTCACGCAAAAATGCACAGAATTCCGCCAAAGTTTCCCGGGGAAAACTGCTGTAACGTCACCTTTAGGGCATATCCACTACTGTAGTCTAGGTTACCGTAGTCAAAAACTGCAAACTACAGTAACCGTTGCATGATATTATTTTCTGGGAACATTTATGGATCAATATTTAACTCTACCAGTCTGAATTGTTAATGAACAATTTTGGAATTCAGTGAAAGAGAAAAAATTGAAATTTCAAAAAAAAATTACCCTACTGATCCTTTAGGTACTGTAACTAGTCCTTGCTCAAAATCAGGCTTATCGAAGTTTTCAAATTTTCGATAAAATTGAATAATTTGCATTACATTGAGATCAAAAATCACAGTATTGAGTTCGCCAAAATAATTGAATTTTTGAAGAAACAGAAAAAAAGTGGGTACCGAAACTTTGGCAATTTTGAATCAAACTCGATTCAGGGATCAGATTCTGGATTTGAGGTAGTATTTATGGATTCTAATTAACAGAAATTTCAAGGGTCTACTATTTTCAAAAGTCCTTGAAACCCTGGTTTTTATTTTCAAAACAAAAATTTTAAAAATATTTTTTACTGAAAATTTTCTTTACATCTGAAAATCTAGAAGAAATGAGAAAAATGGAGACACGAGATCCATTTTTCAGAGGATTATCTCTCTACATCCCGAGTGCATCATCACACATGGAAAGCCCTCAAAAAAATTGATATTATTATTATAATATGGGGATATATAGAGGAAAAGCACGTCGGGATTGAGATGGATTGGGATTGGAGAGACGCAGAGAAATGAGACGGATAATCCGATATAGATGGAGAGAGAGAAAGGGAGTGTTTTTTATCTTTTTCAGCTTCCTGAAAATGGGAAAAAAAGGAATTTTGTTAATTTCGGGGGTCGAGAAATAGGTATCACAAAAAAAACTGGAAAATCAGAAAAAAAAGTGTTCTGTTTCAAAATTTCTTTAACCTTAATGATGATCTAAAAGAATTATTAGAGATTTAGGTACAGCAGGTTTTGGGAGAACTCTGTGCATTTTTGCGTGAGCGTGTCAGTTGTAGTGTCGGCGTACCATGCGTCAAACCTTACGACAGTTCATATTTTTTGACCTGTTTTTTGAAGGGAATCAACCAAAGTAGAACAGTTTGCATGTCAGAATATGCTTACACTATCCAAAGCTACAGTTCACAGGAGTAAAAATTGTTAAAACTCGAGAAAATCGATTTTCAAAACGCCAACCGTTGCCAATCGAAAAAAACCTTCAAAAACCGTCTACCGTTAAAAACCGAAAAAGCAAAAATATTTTTCAGTTTCAAAACTTCTGAATTTTTGATTGCGATCTAAAAGAAACATTGACGAATCCAGAACTCCAGTTTTCATTATTATCAGAGCGAAAATGACCAAAATGGAAATTTTAAGCTTTCCCGCAATTTTTTCAAACTATCCGAGTTTTCCACGAGGAGTACACAAAAACCAGACCAAAATTCAAATTTTCGGAAATCTGATTCCATCTACAGTGAAATAGTAATCAAATTCAACTTTCCCGAAATTCATTACTAGAATTTTCTGAAACAGGAAAAATTGAAATTTTCTATGTAGTTTTAACAAAAATTAGGAAAATTAATGGTTTTATTAAAATGCAAGAAACCCTAAATTATGTAAACTTTGAAAAATAATGCCAAATAACTTTGTTTTCGCCTCCCTTCGAGAAATTTCGAATTTGCACGGAGGTAAATAAGAATCTAGAAAAATAGAAAATTATCATGTCTATTCAAAGAAATCGCAAGAAAGAAATTGAAATTTCAAAGTAGGTTTCGAGTCACTTTGATTTGTTTCCAAATGATATTCAAAAATAACAATAACTTTTCATAAAACTCGAGAAAACTGATTTTCAAATCACGATCCTAATTTTTTTCTGATCATTTTCAAAAAATGCAAAATTTTTCGCTGATTCGAATGCACTTAACATCGCTGCTCAATTTTGAAGCGAGTTATGAGCGTTTGAAGTTTCGCTGAAAGAGACGCAGAGAAAGCAGACACTCTCATTGTCGAAGAGACGCAGAGAAACGAGACAGTGTCTGCGTCTCTCTCGCGAAAACTTCAAACGCTCACCCTCTCTCGCTTCAAACTGATCCGTTTTGACTCGTTTTTGGGGTTGAAAACATTTAAAAGTGACTTTTTGAAATTCCGTAAAAAATGTTTAAATTTCTAAATATTTGTACTGAATTTTTTGTGTGTATTTTAGAAAATCGTCTAGACACCTCGCCTTCAGACCAAAATGAGCACTTTCGATTCTCGAAAATACATATTTTGTTCTCACTCATATTTTCGACGAATGATATCTGAAAATTGTATCTCTTACGAAATCCTAATAATCTTATGATTAGTCCAGAAACAGAAATCTAAATATAAAACAGAAATGTTTGCGACACACATATGACCGGAAAATAAGAGGAAGCCGTGTGAAAAGGAAATCTTGGGGATCTCTAATCTTATCAGAAAAAATGGAGGGGAAAAATAGATCACATGTACTCTATGGCAACCAAGAATTGAAAAAGGAAGAAAGGGGATGAATAGAAGAAATGATATGAAAAAAGAGAAAAAAGGGAATTAAAAAAGATAAAGAAATAGGATTTGTTGAAGGGGATTGGTCCTATTAGTCACAAAAAAGAGGATTTTGATGGACTTTTGAGGATAAAACCGCACGGCATCACACATCGATATTAGGAAGAATCGAAGGCCATGCCCCTCTAATTTTCCAACACTAAAAAAAATATTTCTGAATTCTCAAAATCGATCATAACATTTGATTTTCAACATATTTTGGGAGTCAACTTTTGACGAGGATTCTAATAATACTAATTTCAATCCGATTGAATTTCAAGAATGTGCTCATTTTGAGCTCATCAAGATTATCTTCTAATACAGATTTCAAGGTAGGATATTCTACAGTCAACGACATACGCATTACCAATTAAAACCAAGATTTTTTAAATGTATTGATCTAAAACAGTGAAAATATAGTCATACTAACGTCTGCATCCGAGTTAACAGTTAAAAAGAAGATACCGAGAAACAGAGAATGTTTTTACTACTAGTGGTACTGTAGTCTATTTGGAATTTATAAATTTGATGTTTGAGAACAGCATTAAAAGTTTTCAAGGAAAACGTCTATTTTCCAGTTTTAATAGACCAACTACTTAGAAATTTGCATTCAAAAAGAAAAAGAGCATCAGTTGAAGTATGTACTAAGAATTTAGAAGAATAACTCAAGCGAATAATATCAGATTTTGAAAATTTTGAATAATGAGATTTTGGAATTCCAAGTACATGCATGGGAACACTTGGGGAATTATAACTTTTAAAATGTAACATAATTTAATATTCAGAAATTTGGAACTAAAAACTCAGAAAAAATACTTGAAAGTAGGATTTCAGTCTTTTTTTTACTCAAATGATCATTCCAATTCCAATATTTACGAAAATAGCAATGATTTTGCATAAAAGTCGTTATAACTCGAGAAAATCGCATTTCGAATTGCGAACTTACATTTTCTAACCTGTTTCAAAACATGTAGAATTTTTCGCTGATTCGAATGCACTTAATGTCGCTGCTCAGAACGGATTTTGAAGCGAGTTATGAGCGTTTGAAGTTTTAGAAAGAGACGCAGAGAAAGCAGACACTCTCGTTGTCAAAGAGACGCATAGAAACGAGTTTCTGCGTCTCTCTTACTAAAACTTCAAACGCTCATAACTCGCTTCAAAATGGTCCGTTTAGACTCGTTTCTGCGGTATTTAGACAGCATTTCAAAGTGATATTTAAAAATGTCTGTACAAAAATTTAAAGGTGGTGTGCGGGTTTTTAACATAAGGGCTCACATGGGGTAAAAATATGTGAATTTTCATAATATCATGATGAAAACGCGCAAAAAAATTTCTTACGGCCGCAAAACGCCGTCAAAGTACAATTTTTTGATACGGTAGTGGTCCCTGATGGAAGAGCTGGCCTAGCTTTTTCCACTAGTCCGCGGGCCGCCGACGCGGCGAAATTCGCATATTTTCCCGAAATTTTCAATTTTTTAGCCAATTTGCGGATAAATTATCAGTTTTTCTGCATAATATGTTAGAAAATCACCTGACAATGCTGCCACAAATGAGTTTTCACTGTTTTTCGCTAAAAATAAGCGAAATTCGGTTCGCGAGAAAGGGACCACTACCGTAGTGCAAATCGCACTTTGACGGCGTTTTGCGGCCGTAACAAGGGTACCCTTTTCAAAAAGCTACATAGAATTTTTTCTAAATTGGCTCATTTATAGATTCGGATGAGATATTCCGATTGCACTAGGTCGCTACCTGCACAAACGGCTAGAACTCGAGATATCATGCTCCAAAGTTTGGTGCATTTTACACCATATCCGCCCTTCGAACGCCTTTCAATTTCCTCCACGTTTTTCACCGCCTCGAGAGGCAATGAGAAAGTGTGGTGGATGGCCGAGTGGATAGAGCGCGTGGATGATAATCTGGTGATGCAGGGTTCGATTCCACTCTTTGTCATTTTTCTTTTTATGACTTTTTATGACCTGTTATTAGGTTTTTACAAGTTTTTATTACATTTCATTGTCTTTTTCGGCTTTCCAGGACCCTAAAGAAGGCGTTTTGACATTTTGACAAACTTTGAATTTTTCGAAATTTGGAAAGTTTCTCCATGCCATTGGTGGATGAAAATTTCGAGAAATTTTTTTGGAGTAAAAACTTGTAGAAAACCTATCGTTTAGATAGGATTGGGTATTGGGGAAGACGGTATGATGTTTGATGCCCCAAATCCAGGATTTTTCTTATGATTAGCAGCATTTCAAAGAGAATAACAAAGTAAAACTTTCCGTCGTTTGCACTTTCTTCGAAGTTATGAACTAACAATTATCATACCGTCTTCCCCAATACCCAATCCTATCTAAACGATAGGTTTTCTACAAGTTTTTACTCCAAAAAAATTTCTCGAAATTTTCATCCACCAATGGCATGGAGAAACTTTCCAAATTTCGAAAAATTCAAAGTTTGTCAAAATGTCAAAACGCCTTCTTTAGGGTCCTGGAAAGCCGAAAAAGACAATGAAATGTAATAAAAACTTGTAAAAACCTAATAACAGGTCATAAAAAGTCATAAAAAGAAAAATGACAAAGAGTGGAATCGAACCCTGCATCACCAGATTATCATCCACGCGCTCTATCCACTCGGCCATCCACCACACTTTCTCATTGCCTCTCGAGGCGGTGAAAAACGTGGAGGAAATTGAAAGGCGTTCGAAGGGCGGATATGGTGTAAAATGCACCAAACTTTGGAGCATGATATCTCGAGTTCTAGCCGTTTGTGCAGGTAGCGACCTAGTGCAATCGAAATATCTCATCCGAATCTATAAATGAGCCAATTTAGAAAAAATTCTATGTAGCTTTTTGAAAAGGGTACCCTTGTAAGAAATTTTTTTGCGCGTTTTCATCATGATATTATGAAAATACATGTATTTTTACCCCATTTGAGCCCTTATGTTAAAAACCCGCACACCACCTTTAAAAATAACCTTGTAATTTAAATTTTTCTACAAAAACATTGGTCGTTTCGTAGGTGTACAGGATTTGGGACTATCATGTGGGACAAAAAAATGACTCTAATCGTCCTTTAAAACAAAAAAAAAACAAAGAAAATAAATTGAAAAATCACGGTTAGTATCCTCTATCGAAATAAACAATGTCCTTTCAGTTTTCGAAATTTTTTTGAAACAGTAATTTTTTTTCAAAAAAGTGGTTTTTGTTTTTACTTTCATTGGCTTCTAATTGGAAGCTGATAGTGAGTATCAAATTAAAAGCGTTGAAATTCGACAACAATTGTTTGTTAGTTTACGTTTGATACTCAGCCAATAACACTAGACTTCATATTGAAAAAACTCGTCCAGCATTTCCATTAGAAATCTCTATGAAACAGTGAAAATCTAGAATTCCAAAAAGAGCAAAAACCGAAGAGAGCCATTGCTCTTCCGGATCTCATTCTATGCTCTCTGGTGTTTTATTCAGTTTCCTGTTGTCGGGAATAAAAAATCAGGAAGTTTTATTACAATTTCAAAAAAAAGAACAACTAAAACATCTAAGCAGTAGATTTCCTAATCGACATTGTGTGCTTCTACCAGTTTTTTGTACAATGATCCTTTCTTAGCCATTAGTTGCTCATGGGTGCCACTTTCGAGAGCCTGAAAATAGAGAGAAGAATGAAAAAGGGGCGGAGCTTAAACATCGGAATTCATTACAGTTTTTTGATGGAATTTGATATTTTCAAAAAAAGCTACAAAAATTTAAAGTTTTAAAAGCCACGTCCACAATAACTCATAAGTCCATTGAAATCGGAATCAGAAAAAGTGGGCGTGGCTTATTTGGGTTCAGGGATTTTGAAATGGCTGGCCGGAAAACCCGATTTCAGAATATTGGGAGTGGCTTGGATTCTGAGAATCCGATTCTCCAGGAGCCACAAAAGTGGGCGTGGCCTCACCAACCGTACCTTCTTATCCTTGATAACATAGATCAAATTGGCTGATCGAATTGTGCTCAGCCGATGAGCAATCACCAGAACCGTCCGTCCCTTCATCACATTATTCAACGCCTCCTGTACCAACTGCTCCGATTGAGAATCCAATGCCGACGTGGCTTCGTCGAGAATCAGAATCGGGGGATTCTTGAGAATCGCTCGAGCGATCGCGATTCGCTGCTTTTGACCGCCTGGAAAGTTGGAGCATCATAGCTTGGCTCGAGATTAGCCGGTCTTTTTGAAAATAGTACAGATGGAAAGGTAATTTTCTGGAGATTATAATTAGACTTTGAAATTTCAAAAAATCTCGGTTTGAAAGAGTTTTTCAGTGGAAAAAAGCATTGAGGGATTATTTTTGGTTCAAATTTTGAACTCTAGCTTGGCTCAAAGTGCATTAATTTCTATGAAAATGGTACCGTTAGAAAGGAAACTTTCAGGGGATAACTTCGCTGTTTTGAAAATTTTGATATTTGAATTTTTCCGTCTTTTTCAATAGCCTGAAAAATCAGGAAATGTAGATGGGCCTATAACTTGGCTCAAAATGCACCAATTTCCATGAAAATGGTACAGTTAGAAAGCAAACTTTCATAGGATTATTTTCGTTTTTTAGAATACCTGAAAGTTGAGCTCCTCGCTCTCCAACAATCGTCGAGTATCCATTCGGGAACCTGGAGACGAATTCATCGACATGAGCGGCACGGGCGGCGTCGCGAACCTGGAAATAGGGGGAATTTGGGACCGTGACATTTCGAAAGTGTGACGTTTTGAAGGTGCGACATTCCGGAAGTGCAAAACGTCGAACCTGGCAAACGTCACACTTTCGAAATGTCGCACTTCCAAAATTTCGAAATGTCTTCATTTCCCAAAAAATGCTATCAGTGGCCATAACTGTTCACCGAACGATGAGCCACCAGGATCTTCCCGCTTCGGTCGTACAGTAACCCGATGCTACCGTACCCTACACACGGGCGTCTCCCGATGTTTGGCAAGTGCCCATCGTCCATCGCAGAGCAAGGATGGAAGTTCGTCATTTAGCATTAGAATTTTGGGTGGGAATCGAACCCTTGACCCTGAGGGTGGTAACCGCCCCTCCTGTCACTGAACCATACGGACAGGTGGAGGAGGGGACACTGGGAGGGGTATAAGAATATGAGGGGAAGGGACATCTGGACACACAGAGAGACATTGATTTTTGGAATTTTAGAGGGGAAAAACAGACACACAGATTCTAAATTTCCGGGTCTGCGACATTTCGAAAGTGTGACGTTTCGCAAGTGCAACGTATCGAAAGTGGGACGTTTTGAAATGTCGCATTTTCGATTTTTTTTGGAAATTCCGAAAAATTCAAAACTTTCGGCTCCGCGACGTTTCGCAAGTTCGACGTTTCGAAAAAATGTCATTTTAGGAAAAAAAGTGTGACGTTTCGAAAGCGAAAGCGAATTTTCAAACCATTTTTTGTCTTTTCCCCTAGAATGACATTTTTGCTTTCGAAACGTCGCACTTTCAAAATGTCGCACTTTCAAAAAGTCACACTTGTGAAACGTCGTACTTTCAAAACGTCGCAGTTGCGGAATGTCGCGGAGCCGCATTTTTTGAAATTCAAAAAAATCCAAAATTTTCAGATTTCCAAAATTGGAGACATTTTCAGATTTCTGACGTTCCAAAAAATTGTATTTTCAGCGAAACCTGCCCATTTCTTGCCCACGGACCTTGCATCAGATCTGACGCCACTTGACCTTTTTTTGTTAAATTCTCAACTAAGCCCCGCCCCCAAAATATGGTCACTTTCGAAACGTCACACTTTCGAAATGTCGCGGCTCCAATAGTTTCAGTCAAAATATCGGAAAATTACAGTTGACTCAAGCCAAAATCATGAAAACTATCAAAAAAATTGAAAAAAATTGAGACTCCGAAAATTTCAAATTACTGTAACTTCGTCAGTATTGCTCCGTTTGGGCTCATTTTTGGCTCAGAATGATTGGAAAATGTTGAATTTTAAGACATAGTATATTTTTTAGGCGATTGAATTTTCGAATTTTATAAAAATCAAGAGCTCCACTCCCAAAATATGAGGCCCCAACCCCTACCTCTTGATCCGTTGCATCCGGCCGCCCATATCTGATATTCTCCTCCACGGACGTGGCAAATAACACCGGCTCCTGCGAAATAAGCCCAATCACTTGCCCTCTCAACCATTCCACATTCAACTCTTTCAAATCCCGCCCATCCAGTGTCACTTTTCCGGATTTCGGCTCATAGAATCTCTCCAACAAATGCGTTATCGTACTCTTTCCCTCTCCACTCGGCCCACAGAGGGCCACGACTTGTCCGGCTGGAATCGTCAGGGTTAGATGCTCGAAAACATTGTGTCCCGGGCGAGTTGGATAGGAAAATGAGACGTCTTCGAAACGGATGTCTCCCCAGAGGGTGTGATAAGGGATACAGACTCCTGTATCGATTGGAATTGATGGTTCGAGACGTTGGAATTCCAAAACTCTTCCGCCAGCAGTCCATCCCTTGATTGCGGTTCCAAAGATGATGGAGAGTTGGGAGAGGGATCGTTGGATAGTTTGAGCCGAGACCAAGAAGCTCATGAGTGCTCCGGGAGTCATTTCTCCCTTGGAAATGAGATTCGATCCACCGTATAATACAGAGAGAATCATTCCGTTGAGGAATAAATTTGTGCCCGCTTGGAACATGCCGATTCCGATTCCAAGTTGTTCTTGCATCGCGCGAGCCTTGTCGAGTTCGGAGTCGAATAAACGAGATTCGAGTTTCTCCATAGCGAACGCGCGGATTGTTCTCATGTTGGTTAGGGCTTCGTCGGAGACAGCGGACGCCGTTGCTGATTGGGATTGGGCTCTGGAAATTAGGATTTAGGAGCTAGAGTATGATTACAGTCTTTTTTATAGCAATATTTTCGCATAAAAATCGGCAAAACTAGAAGAAAATCGATTTCAACATTTTTCAACATCTATTTCAAAAATGTAGAATTTTTCACTGATTCAAATGCGCTTAATTTTAGTCGAAACGGACTATTTTGAAGCGAGTTATGAGCGTTTGAAGTTTTCGTGAGAGACGCAGAGAAAGCAGACACTCTCGTTGTCGAAGAGACGCAGAGAAACGAGACAACGAGAGTGTCTGCTTTCTCTGCGTCTCTCACTGATACTTTAAACGCTCGTAACTCGTTTCAAAATGGTCCGTTTTGACTCAAATTAAGCGCATTCGAATCAGTGAAAAATTCTACATTTTTTGATATGAAATGTAAGTTCGCAATTAGAAAATCGCAAATACTGGAATCGAGACGATCATTTGAGTACAAATTTTTGAAAAATGACTGTAATCCTACTTCAAGACTCCTCACCTTCTGCTCAACTGTCTCAACCCCGCTCCGATCGCACTTCCGGCCAAAATGATGCCCGGAACAACGGCTACCGTATACATGGTCATTGTGGGCGACAAGAAGTACAGTGATCCGATGCATCCGATAGTTTGAGCGAACGTTCGGAGTCCCTGACTGACACACAGTTTGAACGAACTTTTGAATTCTTGAACGTCGGCGTTGAGGCGGGCGGACAGTTCGCCGGTTTTCTGGAAAAAAAATGCGGTTAACTTTTGGGAAAATTTCAATTTTTGAGAGCTCTAATTTGAAAACTGGAGCCAAAATGACATTTTTGAGATTTTTGGTTGAATATTTTTGAATTCGAATCTATCGCTTTAAATTCAAATTTTCGAGTGTGAGCTTCGGGACATTTGGAAAGAGGGAAATTTCAAAAATGGACATTTCGAAAGCGGACATTTCGAAGGCGAGACATTTCGAAAGTGTGAAATCGCGTTTTTTGCCTGATTTTTGAAATGTTTCATATATTTTTTGAGCAAATGTATACGAAAAGTTCCAAAAATTATGCAAAAACGCGATTTCACACTTTCGAAATGTCCGCTTTCGAAATGTCGCAGAGCCAAATTTTGGAAATTTTTGCTTATAGTTTCGAGGTTTTTGGTAAAAGTTTTCAAAAATTCAAATCCTCCTTTCTCCCAATCCCATTTCTCGAGCTCTGAGCCCCCTTTTTTTTGAGAAATTTTCGTTAATTTTTAGGTTTGAAAAGAGCGAAAATTGATGACTGGGATATTGAAATATCCGTCTTCTACCCCAGAATTACCAGAGAAAATTTGTCATTTTTCTTCGGCTTTTCTACCCGAAAATGAGTAGGTGAATGCATCAAGAGCACTACGATTTTTTCCAAAAGAAATTTTTTGGATTTTTTTTTCATTTTGTTGTATTTATGAATCGTTTCGGAGCAGAGAGGAAGGAGAACTTGGATAGTCAGAAATGCACAATTTTATAGGGAAATTTTGTAGTTTGAAAGCTATTGGAAGATTGGAATTTTGAGAATAAAGAGTTTGAGGATCTTTTAAAATCGGAACATTTCAAGAGGGGCCAGACCATCTATTTTGGAGCACTCAAAATGCTCCAGAACGCTTCAGAAACCTTCAAATCCTGGGTCAAATTTGACCGTTTTTCTATATTTTAGGATAAAATTAGTGGTAAAATGGGGTTTCAAGGGTTTTTGAGCATTTTAAAACATCGAGAATTGCTCTAAACAGCTTCAAAGTGCTCCAGAACCGTTCGGAATCCTTCAGAATCATTTCAATAGATTTCGAGCTTTTCTAGATGTTAAAAATTCAGTATTTCTGAATCCTTGGGTTCAAACATTCCCGGATTTCCAGGATTTTGATTTCTGGAAATTCAAAGATGACAAGAAGCTGAAAATCCTACAATAAACTTCAGGAACTCCTGGGATTCTGAGATTCCGATATTTTTAAATTCCAAAAAACTGATGCTTCGAATCTTCCAAAGATTGACTTCAACTTTCTGGAAATTCAAACTGATTGACATCCATTTATGTAGATCATAAAAACAATCATAATTATACCTTTTTCTTGCTCAATTTTCTTTCGGAGAGTCACTTTTATGACCACCAATTTTCTTTTTCTTTCTAAAAGAACACATAAATCGGGGTGCTCCTCATACCACATTTCCTCTTATTGACTACTACTCCTACTCGCCTTTTTCAATTTCCGTCAGAAAAAGCTTGGGCTCCGCCTCTTTTTTTGGGGCTCACTCACAGGCTCACTGGGCTTGACTAAAGCACCGCCCGTATTGGGGAGCTCTATCTTTACAATTTAGGCTCCGCCCACTTTTTTGAAGCTCACAAAACTTACATGTGAATCAAAGAAGGCCATATCGTGGTGCAACAGCTTCTTGAACAAATCCGACCGCAGCTTCGTTGCCATTCGCTCGCCGAGCACCGTCAAAAACGTAATGTACAGAAAGGTGAGTGCTGACTGGGCGACATACATTGTCATTAGGTGCACGGCGGCGGGTTTCAGTTGATCGAAATGAGAACGGAGATTTTTGGATTCGTCTTTGATTATTTCAACGATCCCATTGACTAGGTCTCCGAGGCACAGAGGGATTTGAATGTTGATGTAGGCGGAGAGAATGGCGCACTAAAAGGAGGATTACTGTAGTTTTTTTTTGTACTTAAAAAAAATTAATGTTGAACTCAAATCTCGTATTTTTAAAAATGGTATAAAAATATTCTGCTCAGGGGCATTTCGAAAGTGAGACATTTCGAAAGTATGAAATCGCGGTTTTTCTCAATTTTTTGAACTTTTCGTATACATTTGCGCAAAAAATTTATGAAAAGTTTCCAAAATTGGGCAAAAACGCGATTTCATACTTTCGAAATGTTTCACTTTCGAAATGTCTCACTATTGAAATGTCTCATTTTCGAAGCGTCACACTTTCGAAATGTCCACTTCCCAAATGTCCCGGAGTCAAATTTTCGAGTTTTTTAGCTTCAAAATTGTAGTCTAAAGTGATACTACTGTGGATCTATTTTCAACAAAAATTTACCCTATTTCACAAATTGCAGAATTTTTCGCTGATTCCAATGCACCTAATATCGCTTCACAAAACGCATTTTGAAGCGAGTTACGAGCGTTTGAAGTTTTTGTGAGAGACGCAGACACTGTATCGTTTCTGCGTCTCTTCGGCAACGAGAGTGTCTGCTTTCTCTGCGTCTCTCTTACTGAAACTTCAAACGCTCGTGACTCGCTTCAAAATGAGATTCGGGCAAAGATATTAGGTGCGTTCGAATCAGCGAAAAATTCTGAATTTTTCGAAATAGGTTAGAAAAAATTTGGTTGAAAATCGATTTTCGAGATTTTTTCGATTTTTATGCAAAAATATTGTAATTTTCGCTATTTTTTTTCGTATTTTTCAGACTCTGAAGCCTCGAAAACAGCCAAAAAGACCTCCACCAAGGCTGGAATCTTTCTTCGAGTTTCCGGAACTCTCTTCCGCCAATGCTCCACGAAATCAAGCCAAAATGGTGTTTCCAAGGAGTCTTCGAAGGCAGAGAGGTACGGAACACATTCAAACTTGACTAGTTTTTTTTTCAGAGGGATCGGGTAAAGTTACGGTCAACAAAGAAATGTTCCTTATTGAAAAATCTATCGATTTGAGGAAAAAACGTCGAATTTGATGGAAAATTGACAGAGTTACGTCATTGTTTTGCTAAAAAAGGCGTAACTCTGTTCATTTTCAATGAAATTTAACGATTCTTCAACCAATCGATAGCTTTTTTGATAAGAAACATTTCTTCTGTTGACCGAGTTTTTACCAGAACCCCCTGAAAAAAGTTATTTGCATTTGAAATTTCAAAAAAAATTTTTTTCGGAAAACTCTTACCACAATGGCAGCAAAAAACCATCCGAAAAACGGCCTAATCAACTGCCATAACTCTGAAAGTGTCATCGAAGCATTCTGATCCTCTTTCCTCAAATGATCGATTCTTTTACTGGAAACCCTCGGTGCACATGACACTTTTCTGAATGTAACCGCAACGAGGCCCGTGCCGAAACCACAAATTCGCCAGGTTTTGAGAATTGTGGAGCGGGAAATCGGTTTGTCAAGCCATCGTATTGTTTGGTACCTGAAAAATTATTTATTTTAAGTCAAAAATTTTTTTTTTCAAAATTACTCACGAATTTCTGCCATTTTGCACGATGGATTTGAAGGATACTTGTGAGAGCTTTGATAGAATTGTCATTTTTTGAGAAAAAATTAGAAAAAATCAATAAATTCTTCCTTCCCGCTTATCAGTGAAGCATTCGGCAAACTTTTCCTCCAGAATCCCAAAAATCGGCAAAACGAAAATTGCGTGCGGCAGAGTTGCGAAAACTCTGCGCGCACCTTGCGTTTTGTTGCTTTTTTGTTTTTTTTTTTTCTCATTTTTGCCACTGTTTTTCGAGATTTTTTCGGGGTTTTTCGATGAAATTTTTGAGAGAAATTGATTTTTAATATTAGAGAAGCGAAAAATCTGTGCAAAAACTAGAAAGATGTTATGAAATATTGCTCATGATAATGTGAAAATGACTGGAATAATTTCCAGGAACTAAAATTTCAGTTTTTGATTACTTTTAGCGAAAAATAAGCTATTTTTCAATAAAAATGCAGTATGTTTTCGAATCAGAATTTAGAATTCAAAGATTTTCGCGAATTTGAATTTTTTGCATAGAAAAATTTTAAAATTGCCCATTTTGGTCGAAAAAAATGCGGTAATTAGTGAAAAGTTATCTAAAAATAGTTAAAATTAGTATTTTTATCGAATTTGAAGCTGAAAATCCATTTTTAGTCAGAAATTTTTTAAAAACGATTTTCTCGAAGATTCTTGCGAATTTTTTTCGTTTGAAAAAAATTACTGCAATTCGAAAAAAAACTTCAAAATAGAGAAAAATAATACTTGTAATTGCATTTTGGAGCTGAAAACCCAATTTTTAGTCTGAAAAAATTTTTTCAAACAAAATTTAAAATTTTTTTCGCGTTTCAACCTCGAAAATAGCTCAGTTTTGTCTAATTCCACTCTATCTCAGGGAAAATATGTTTTTGAATCGAATTTGGAGCTGATAACCCCATTTTTTGGTCCTAAAATTTTTTTTTTCGTATTTCAAGCTCTAAAATTGCTCTATTTTGTCTCCAATCTTCCCAACCCGACGAAGACCTTCATTTTTCAGCTATGGACGATTCTGACGATGATTATGGCAAAAGCCAAGCAGAAATGCTCACCTTCGTTGACACCGACGACGGTGGAATGACCGCAGCCACTCAGGACTCGCAATTCTACGCTGATAATCAGTTTAGTGTTCCCACTCAAAGTTCGCAGGTAATTTGAGCGAATTTTCAATTTTTTAAGCGAAATTTATGATTCCAGACAACCGATTTGCTGCCAGGAGTTGGAGATTCGAGTGAACTGCCATTCCACGACATTGAAGACGAATCGGACAGTGAAAAATCGCTAACGGAGGATCAACAGAAGCTTCCGGAGCACGCTTGCCGTTATTGCGGGATATCGGACCCTCTTTGTGTTGCCAAATGCACTGTATGCATGAAATGGTTCTGTAATTCGAATGACGGAACTCCAGGAGGTCACATTGTACATCATATGGTCAGAAGTCAGCATAAAGAGGTACTTTTGATAATAATTTTTCAGCTTTTTTGTCCCAAAATGACATTTTTGAGCTATTTTGAGTCAAAAATCATTGTTTTGGAATTGAGTAAAAATCAGTTTCCAGAATCCTTTCGCATCGTTCAATATCTTTTAGAACCCTTTAGAACCCTTCAAAATCGTCTAGAATCCTCCAAACAGTCTCAGAATCCAATTTTCCAGGCCTACACTCACAAGGACTCTCCGTGCGGCGACACCCAACTCGAGTGCTATCGTTGTGCATCGAAGAACGTCTTCAACCTCGGTTTCATTCCCGGCAAAAAAGACCAAGTCGTCGTGATAATCTGTCGTACGCCGTGCGCGAATCTCGCGTTCCAAAACGATGATAATTGGTCGCCGGAGGATTGGAAATCGGTGATCGCCGAGAAGCAGTTGCTCTCGTGGATCGTGAATGTGCCCAGTGAGGAGCAGGTGGCAAGGGCTAGGAAAATTACGTAAGTTTTTGGAAACCACCTTTTTGACCAAAAAAAATTCGAGATCCGACCATTTTCGACCAATTTGGACGAGTTTTTGACCGATTTCTGACCAATTTTGGATCGATTTCAGCAAAATTCCAATCGGAAAATGGTCAAAAAATGACGAAAAACGCCAATTTCGGGCTCTTTTTCATCGATTTTCGACCGAGTTCATTGATTTTTTCGACCGAAAATGTTCCATAACTGGTCAAAATGATCGAAAATGACGATAAAACATTTTAAAATACACAGGAAATTCTCCAAAATGGTTTAAAATTGTCCAAAAAGCATAAAAAATGGTCCAAAACGACCGGAGAAAGCCTAAGATGATTTTGGAATACTTTGGACTGTTTCGATGAATTTTCGACTTCTGAGAAATAGTTTTTATAGATTTGGCTTGATTTTCTCCAGGTCTGGACCATTTTCGATGGATTTTAGGTCACGATTCCTGGAAAACCGGTCAAAAATGGTCAAAAAATGACGAAAAATGACCCAAAAATGGTTTTTAAAAAACTATCGAAATTCAAAAACCTCAAAAACTAGTTCGACCATTTTTAGACCGTGTTCGATCATTTTCGACCAATTTTAGACTCTTTTTCATTGATTTTCCGTCAGAAAATGTTCCGAAATCGGTCAAAATGATCCAAAATGACGAAAAATGGTTCTCTCACAAAAATTCTGCGCCGAATCATGTAAAAATCTTTGCAACAAAATTAAAAGTCAACTTTTCCCCCTCAATTTCATATTTTCAGTGCAAATCAAGCTGTCCGACTGGAAGAACTCTGGCGAGAGCATCCGGAAGCTACTCTCGACGACTTGAACAAGCCCGGATTGGACCGCGAGCCGGATCATGTTCAATTAAAATATATGGATGCTCATCAGTACTCGAAAATCTTCCGCCCACTTGTCGGCATCGAAGCAGAATACGATCGTCGAATGAAGGAGTCGGCGTCGCAAGCAGTTGGAACCGTTCGATGGGAGCAGGGTCTTCGACAATCGGTGCTCGCGTTTTTCCATCTTCCACAGTTTGCCGAGGGAGTTATGAAGCTGGCGAAAGGAGACGAGCTGCGATTGAAGCACAATCAGACGGTTGATGGTTCCGAATGGACGAGGACTGGGAGTGTCATAAAGATTCCGGATAGTGAGTTGAACCACATCTGTCTCCTAATAATTTTTTAAAAGGGAAATCGGGTGAAAATTCGGTCAAAAAGCTATCGATTGGCTAAAAAATCGTAAAATTTCATCGAAAATTAGCAGAGTTACGACTTGCCGAAAATTTGCTCATTTCAGCTCAATTTTACCATTTTTCGACTCAGAATCCTTCAGAACTTGTTAAAATTAGTTTTGAGCATTTTTGAAGTTATCATTTTTATCCAAAATTGCATTTTTTGGCTCTGAATTTATCGGAAATCTGTCGAAATTTTTCAGAAAAAATATCATTTTGAACCAAAACCAGTGGAAAATGCTCAAAATTGGAGCTCTGAAATTTTCTGAAATTTTTTGGCAGATGTTGATGAATTCAGAGCCAAGAAAATGTAATTTCGGCCGAACTCGGATATAAAATTATCATTTCTAAGCCAAAACTAGTCAGTTTTGAGCTCAAGTGACCAATTTGGCTCTAAAGGATTCTGGAGAATTTCTAAATCAGAAAACCGCGTTTTTTGTGCCAAGAATGACTCATTTCAAGCAAAAAACAGTCAAAAATGCTCAAAATTGATTTTATTAACAAGGGGCTTCCTCGAACTCTTGAGTTGAACTTTTTCTGAAACTTCGTCCCTAGACTAAGTTGACCCTGAAAACCCCAAATCTGCAATAAAAAGTGGCCAAATGTTTACGTAACTCGAGATATGAGCCCTCAAAGTTGCAGCTAACAGTGCTTTTGGCGTACTTTGAGAACCCATAACTTGGCTCAAAATCACTTTCAGAAGGTCTAGTTTTTTGTTTTGTACTCAGAATTTTATACCAAACAATGTCCTATACTTTTTTGTATAAAAAAATTTTGAGCCAGAACAACGAAAATTTACGACCAAATGGGTGCGGATTGCTTGTTTTGCCATTTCTTTTCGTCCAATTTGGTGATTGAAAGTTGAAATCAAAAGATAAATGTTTCAAAAAAGGGTTCATGAATTTCATGTATTTTTCTGTCGGTTAGGAACCTTTTTATAGGTCAAATGATGACTGAAAATCCTAGAAGCTTTTTGGCCCTAAACAGGTCAGCCAAGTAAAAAAAATGTTCGGAAAATGTCATGAAACTTTAAAAAACCTTGTTACAAACATATATAGTTTGTTTCATTCCATCATTTAGGGAATTGGAAAAATAAAGTTGGTAACTCCAGATTGATCGAAAAATTTCCCACCCAAATGGTGGCAAAATTTCAAAGTTTTGGCTAAAAAATGTTTTGTTCAAAAAGTATTGGACTATGTTGATCGGCAAATTCTGAGTCTAATACAAAAAACTAGACCTTCTGAAAGTGATTTTGAGCTGAGATATGGGTCCTCAAAGTACCCCAATTTTAGTGTTGGCTGCAACTTTGATGGCTCATATCTTGAGTTGCGTGAACATTTGGCCACTTTTTATTGCAGATTTGGGGTTTTCAGGGTCAACTTAGTCTAGGGACGAAGTTTCAGAAAAAGTTCAACTCAAGAGTTCGAGGAAGCCCCTTGTAAGTTCTAAAGTCCGAGCCGAAAAATGGCGATTTCGAGTCGAAGAATGGTAAAATTGAGCTGAAAATTAGCAAATTCGCGGCAACACAAGGCGTTGCTAATTTTTGATGAAATTTGACGGTTTTTTGACTAATCGATAGCTTTTTTAATAAGGAACATTTCTTCTGTTGACCGAATTTTCAAAAAAAGTTATTCACATTTGAAAATTGCCGAAATTTGTAATTCTATTCGTCTTCTAACCTCTACATGTTTTCAGACCACAGCGAAGAAGTCGGAATCGAGATTCGTGGTCAAGTGGATCGATCAGTAATGGAGAGCCGAATCATGTTCACAGTCGACGTCGTCTGGAACGCGACAACCTTCGATCGTCAGTACAGAGCCCTTCATTCTCTCGTCAACGACCCGAAGTCCGTTTCCCCGTTCCTCTATCATAAACTCCTCGGAAAGCCGGTCGACGAAATGATGCTGAAATTCGAGCTTCCTCGACGTCTCTCAGCTCCCGGACTTCCCGATCTCAACAGCTCTCAAATGCAAGCCGTCAAACAAGTGCTCACAAGACCTTTGAGCTTGATTCAAGGACCGCCTGGAACCGGAAAAACCGTTGTTTCGGCTACAATCGTCTATCATTTGGTGCAGAAGACCGAGGGAAATGTGTTGGTGTGCTCGCCGAGTAACATTGCTGTGGATCATTTGGCGGAGAAGATTCATAAAACTGGACTGAAGGTGGTGAGATTGTGCGCGAGATCGAGAGAACACTCGGAAACCACGGTCCCCTATTTGACTCTTCAACATCAGTTGAAGGTTATGGGTGGACCGGAACTTCAGAAGTTGATTCAATTGAAAGAGGAAATCGGAGAGCTGGAAGTGAAGGACGATCTCAGATATCTTCAGCTGAAACGTGTCAAAGAGCACGAGCTTCTCGCCGCCGCCGACGTCATCTGTTGTACGTGCTCTTCTGCGGCCGACGCGCGGCTCACCAAGATTCGCACAAGAACTGTGCTCATCGACGAGAGCACACAAGCGACGGAGCCCGAGATTTTGGTATCGATTGTGAGGGGAGTACGACAGTTGGTACTTGTTGGAGACCATTGTCAGCTGGGACCAGTGGTTATTTGTAAGAAGGCCGCGATGGCCGGACTGAGCCAATCGTTGTTCGAGCGACTCGTTCTTTTGGGAATCCGCCCGTTCCGTCTACAAGTTCAATATCGTATGCATCCGGTTCTCTCCGAATTCCCGAGTAACGCTTTCTACGATGGAAGTCTTCAGAATGGAGTCACCGAGAGTGAGTTTTGGTTTAAAAGATGTTTTAAAAAATGGCACTGATTCCGAATAACACAACGAAAATGCTCAAAAAAAGTTTCCAAATCCGGCAAACTTTGGCTCAAAATACTCTAAATTTTATTGGCTCAGTTTCTGGAAGCAGCACTCTCAAAATGCTCCAAAATTGGTCTAAAACGGACGGCTCAAAATTCTCAAAAATTGATTCAAAATGACTCAAAATGCTCTAAAATTGGTCTAAAACTGCTTTAAATGTTCCAAAATAGTCGAAAATAGCTCAACGTGCTCCAAAATTTTCTAAAATAGCTCAAAATGCTCTAAAATTGGTCTAAAATAGCTCAAAACGCTCCAAAATACTCTTTTTTAGCCGGACTTTCTCTGGAGTTTTCTAGGCCACGATGTAGAAATTTTGCATTATTTCACTGAAAATAGTATTTAAAACACTCTGGCAGGTGAATTAACAGAAAAAAGACTAAAGTCGTCTAAAAAAATGAAAAAAAAAAATCGAAGAAAAATCTCACAATCTCGTTTTGATCTTTTTTGGACCGTTTTCGATCAATTTCGACCAATTTTATACTCCTTTTTTATCGATTTTTAACAGATTTCATTAATTTTCAACTGAAAAATCCAGTTTTCCGGCTCCGGAACACTTTTTTGAGTATTTTCGTTGTGATATTCGGAATCAGTGCCATTTTTTACATATTAGAAAGTCATCTGTGGTCTTTTATCATCTCTTAATTTTCAGACGATCGTCACATGAAGGGAGTCGACTGGCACTGGCCAACGCCCAACAAACCGGCGTTCTTCTGGCACTGCAGTGGAGCCGAAGAGCTCTCGTCGTCAGGAACCTCGTTCTTGAATAGAACCGAAGCGGCGAACGTCGAGAAGCTGGTATCCAAATTGATCAAAGGAGGCGTTCAGCCACACCAAATCGGAGTCATCACGCCGTACGAAGGACAGCGAAGTTTCATAGTCAACTACATGCACACTCAAGGAACGCTGAACTCGAAGTTGTACGAGAGCGTCGAGATTGCCAGCGTCGACGCGTTCCAGGGAAGAGAGAAGGACTATATCATCGTGACGTGCGTTCGATCCAACGATGTCCTCGGCATCGGATTCTTGAGCGATCCGCGACGTCTCAACGTAGCGATCACTCGTGCAAAGTATGGAATGGTGGTGATTGGAAATGCGAAGGTGCTCTCGAGACATGAGCTGTGGTACGAGTTGATCAATCATTTCAAGAAGAAGGACATGTTGTATGAGGGACCCATCAACGCGTTGAAGCCGTTGAATATGACGCTTCCGAAACCGACGTTGAAGGCGAAGAATAATATTGCGGTAAGTGTTCAGTCAACGAAATACATCAGTTTCTCAATTTTTGCAGGGCTCCACGAATCGCTTCGGCATCAAACGGATGCAGTATACATACAATGAGTACAAAACCGCCGATCCATCCCAACCACGGCTGCCACCAACCTATGCAAACTCTCAAAATCTGTTGAGCATGAGCAAGCTGGCTCGAACGTTCAACCAGAACGTGCCTGTGCCCGCCCATATGATGGACCCGTTGATCTATCAACCGCGTGGACAGAAAGGTAGTTTTTCCATGTGCAGAACCGTCCGCTATCAACCCCACAATTTCAGATCGCCGCCGTGAGCAACGTCGCCAGGCATCCGACGTAATGGAGTTCTCGCAAGACATGTCTCAGTCGCAAGCCAACTACGGACCATCAGGATCCCAGTCGCAATCGCAATACATGGACGGCGCATCGCTCTCCGGATGGTCTCAGTCTCAACAAACGAACGGGCATCGATCATCGAAGCAGCAGCCACGCACACAACAAATGTCACAGGATATGGACGATATGGAGCAGAAGATGTCCGATTTGCTCTTCTCGCAAGATTGTTGAGTGTTGAGAAAGAGAGCGAGAAGAATGACGACGTGTACATTTCGAGGAAACCGTCGGATTCTGCTTCTGAAGAAGAGCCGATGACGATGAGAAAAGAATTGTTGTTAATAACTGGATTTCTTCCCCGAAGAGTGCTTTTGAGAACTCTTTTTCCCCCATACCATCCCCTATGTTATCACTAAAAAAACATTTAAAAATGAAAAAATTTTGAAGTGTAGGAATAGAAGGAAATTACTATTAAAAATCCCAAAATTTCAATTTCTAGAAAAAAAAAATTAAGCGATTTTCCGATATTCCACACTCCAAAAGAACTTTGAAAACCCCAAAAAAATTTCTTTTTAAAATTTTGAAAAAAATTTCCCGACTCTTTTTTCAACAGAAAATCTAAAATCCCCCAAAAAAATTTCTATCTCTCCTCCAGAAGCGTACATATCTCAAGTAGTCTCCCTCATTATTTTTCTTTCATTCCAGAGACCAATTTATATTTATAAATTATTAGGTCCGCATCTCTCTATATTTGTCTCCCTTCTTTTCGCTATTATAAATATGAATTTATTAGTTTTTTTTTTCATTTTTTAATGTTTTAGGGTCAAAAATCACCCGTTTCTTATCTATTTTTTGGCGTTTTTTCAAAACTATAATTTAATTTTCAGAACTAAAGTTCTATTCAGGGTTCATCGAAATTATGGTGCACAGCAGTCGTCGCCGCAACTTTAACAACAAGAAGAAGGGCCACGAGCCGAGAGAGAACAAATGGAGAGACGATAGAGATGCTCCGGGGAATCAGGGATATCGGGAGGTTCTCAAGGAGAATGAGAAGTATTGGCAGTTCTACAAAGAGCAGGGTGTTTTCCCAATTGAGCAATTCGATGAGTTCAAGGCGGCACTTCAGAGAGACTTGCCGGTGTCGTTTAGATTCCAGGGATGTCATAAGTGAGTTTTTAGACGGAAAAAAGCTTGAAAAGTCATAGAAATTGAGCCAGAAAAATTAGAGAAAGCTCAGAATTCCATACAGATCTCATCGAATTCTACACCTTCAAATTTTAGACTAGAAATGAACCTAAACACCTCTAAAATCCGAAAAAAAACCGACTGAAAAGTTGAATTCTAGACTTAAAATTACCCGAAACCCCCTCGAAAATTTCGAAAAATTGGCAAAAATTGACTGAAAAATTGAACTCTAGACTGAAAATCAGCCCAAAAACCTTGAAATCGAAAAATCGAATTCCAGATAAAAATTAGCTCAAAAACCTTAAAAATTCGATAAATTGGCCAAAATGACTGAAAAATCGAGTTCTGAACTAAAAATTAGACCAAAACTCTTGAAAATCGAAAAAAAAAGAATACCATACTAAAGATTCGCCTTAAACCCTTGAAATTCCAGAAATTTGATCAAAAAATTGAATTTTCAGCTAAAAATTAGACCAAAACCCTTGAAAATCCAAAAATTGAATACCATACTAAAAATTCGCTTAAAAACCTTGAAATTTCGAAACTTGGCAAAAATTGACTGAAAATTCAAAATCTTGGCTAAAAATTCGCCCACAGACCTTGAGTATCGAAAAGTTCCTATAATATCCTGACTAAAAATAAGCCAAAATCCATTAAAAATTGGTTAACTTATATGTCCTTTTGAATATCCCATCGAGACCTACATTTTTATATAAGTTTCGATTGAAAAATCTCAATTTTTATGGGAGCAAATTGCTAAGTGAAAAATCTTCAAAATCGGCCTGAAATGACTTAATATACTTCAAAATTGATATTAATAGCACAAAATGCTCCAAAATTGGTCTGAAATGGCTCAAAATGTCCAAACTTAGTATAAAACAACTCGATTTGCGACCCCAAAGCTCAAAATCCCAATTTCTCAGAGATCGCGAGCAACTGATCCACGAAATGGAAAACCGCTTCTTCGGCAAAATCGTCGAAGCCGAGGACACGGCGGTCTGCGTCCCGAAGAGCCTTCCATGGTACAAAGAAGCCTATCAGACCCCGATGTCGCGTACCGCCGTCAGAAGCCACCCGATTCTCGCTCAACTTCACAACTTCTTGGTCACCGAAGCCGAACTCGGAAACTTGTCCCGACAGGAAGCCGTATCGATGATCCCACCGCTCCTCTTGGCTCCAACATCCGAGCACTACGTTCTGGATCTCTGCGCCGCGCCGGGCAGCAAGACCACCCAACTGCTGGAGATGATCCATGAGAACGATGAGAATCCGAAGGGAATGGTCATCGCCAACGATGTGGACATGAAACGATGCTATATGCTCATTCATCACACACTCAAACGATTCCGTACGGCCGCGTGTGCCGTCACCTGTGAAGACGCCGCCCGTTTCCCGCAAATCGCCGACAGCGACGGAGGCCTCATTCAGTTCGATCGTGTACTCGCCGACGTCATCTGCTCCGGAGACGGAACGCTTCGAAAGAATCCGGAAATCTGGAAGAAATGGACACCACAAGACGGACTCGGACTTCATCGCATGCAAATCGCCATCGCACGGAAAGGAGCTCAACAGTTGAAGGTTGGCGGTCGGATGGTCTACTCGACGTGCTCAATGAATCCGATCGAGGATGAAGCCGTCGTGGCTCAGCTTCTCAGAGATTCGAAAGGATCTCTGAAGCTGGTGGATACATCCGCAATGCTCCCAGAGCTCAAGCGAGAAAAGGGTGTGAATCAATGGAAGGTTTTCGATAGAGACATGAAGTTGTACAATTCGTTGGATGATATTAGTGAGGAGAAGATGAAGAAGGTCATCGTATCTTCATTGTTCCCACCTACCGAGGACGAAGCGAAGGAGATGAATTTGCATTATGCGTGAGTTTTTCTTTCGAACAAAAATGAGCTCAAACGGAGCAAAACTGACAAAGTTACAATTTTTTGAAATTTTTGGATTTTCAAAATTTTTTCAATTTTTCATGATTTTGGTTTAAGTCAACTGTGATTTTACGATATTTTGACTGAAACCATTGCCTCCGGGACATTTCGAAAGTGTAAAATCTCGGTTTTTCTCAATTTTTCGAACTTTTCGTATAAATTTGCGCAAAAAATTAATGAAAAGTTTTAAAAATTGGGCAAAACGCGATTTCACGCTTTCGAAATATCCACTTTCCAAATGTCCCGGAGCCGTACGTCTATATCGAAAGTCTAGCATTTGGACGTTTTTGAGGACGTAGAAGCCGAAAAATTATGCTTTGGGAGCCAAAAATGTTTCGAGTCCCGAGCTGTTCAAGAGCCTTCAAAAGACCGTACTACAAGAATTGAACGTTTTTGAAGACGAAGAAACCGAAAAAGTTGTAATTGGAGCAAAAAAAGAGAAAAATTCGGCTCCGGGACATTTCGAAAGTGTGAAATCGCGTTTTGCTCAATTTTTTGAACTTTTCGTAGAAATTTGCGCAAAAAAAAAAAGAAAAGTTGTAAAAATTGGGCAAAAACGCGATTCCACACTTTCTAAATGTCGTGGAGCCAATAGTTTCGGTGAAAATATCGTAAAATTACAGTTGACTTTTCAAAAAAATTAATGAAAAATTACCAAAAATTGAGAATCCAAAATTTTCAAAATACTGTAACTTTGTCTATTTTGCTCTGTTTGAGCTCATTTTTAGCTCAAAAAAATTGAAACATGTCGAATTTTAAGACAAAGTAAGTTTCACTTTCGAAATGTCCCGGAGCCAAAAATACTAGAAAAAAGTAAAATCTTTATTATGAGTCTCATTATTGCTACTTCTTCGCATGCGTCGACTTCCCCTTGTCACTCTTAAAACCACCATCGGCATCGGTACGCGTCGTCTCGCCAGCATCCACACCCGGCGGCGGTGGTCCATTGATTCCGATGTCGTCGAGTTTGAAGAATCGACCTTCGGGATTCTCCCAGTCCGCCGGAGGTACCGATGGATCCGGATCCTTCTTCTCCCAATCGAAACGAGAACGAGGAGTGAGGCCTTCGTTGAGCATCACTTGCCAGAGGGCTTTGAAGATTAGGCTTAAAAAGATGGAGCATTTTGGGATGGAAAGTTCTCAAGAGCTCACTGATAATCAGGTCTCATATAATAGTTCAACGTTCTCAAATGCGGGAAAACTCCGCTCATACACGGAGGCATATTAAGCATCACTTCCTTATCCGTCATTATCAACTTCATCGCCTCCACCTCCTCGCGCTTCTGCACCGTCTGCCACGGAAGTCCGCCGTTGAGCTCGATGAGCACGTAGAGAAGCGACCAGACGTCGTCGACACGGCCTTGCTCGATTCGCAGACAAACGTTGGGCGATGTGTAGCGAAGTGTTCCGCGGAATTCGGCCGACCCGCGAGCTCGACGGACTTTCCACACTTTGGTTTTGTCGTTCTGAAAAGATTCAAGGGTTTCATTGAATGATCGAAAGCAAGCTTACATAGCTGGCAAACTGCCGAGCCAATCCGAAATCCAAAATGTGCACAATTCGTGCTCGCTCCTTGTCTTCCTCGTTTCCAAACATGAAATTCTGCGGTTTGATGTCTCGATGCACGAAGCCACAGTCATGCATATACTTCAGCGCATAGAGACACTGTATCCCCACCCGAGACCATGTTCCACGTGTGAACCTTTCCTTCGAACGTTTCCCCTTCAACGACTTCAGATTCTCGCCCAACAGTGTCATAATCATGTAGCAGTAGTTTTTTCGCTTTCCCGATTCATAGAGTTCCGGCACGTGCGCCACCGGGCCGTTCTTATTCAATCGCTTCAGAATCTTGTGCTCCAATTTGATTGCCGAGCCACCCTCGACTTCGTTTGATTCCGCTTTCAACGCTGCTCGTTTTCCTTCTTTTGTCTTTACCAAATAGACCTGACCGAAGCCACCCTCGTCTAGCGTTTTGTCGATTACCCATGGCCCGAAGCTGAAAGAAGTTTCTAGGGTTCCAAAAAATGAGCTCCGCGATGTTTCACAAGTGCAACGCTTTGCTTTCGAAACGTCACACTTGCGAAACGTCGCGGAGCAAAAAAGTGTCCCCCCTACCGTTTCCCAGGTTTAAATCGGACGGCGTCCATTGGGTCCTTCTCCTCCTCCTTTTTCTCGTTCTCGTTCGCCATTTCTTGTTTTCAAAAATTCGGCTACTTTTTTCTTTCCTCCTTTATTAGTAGAGGCAAAATTTTCGAAACTGAGGAGAGATTTGTGAAAGTTTTTTGAAAAAGTTGAGAAAAAACAAAGATTTGGGGCTCTGGTTGGCAGTGTCAGGAGAGTTGGGGGACGATTAAAAACGCGTGAGCATTTTTTGAACGTTAATGGGAATTTAAAAAAAAACAAAAAATTCTAACCCAGCAATTATTATTACTGCCGTCTTAGCCATTAGTCTCTATTTTTTCTGCATTCAAGTGTTAGTGGTTTTTACCCTTTTTGAATAAACAAACAAACAAAGCAAGTTCAGAATTAGAAAAAATTCGAATTTCAGAATGCGCATCACACCACACGCCCAGGACACCGGTGGCTTCTTCGTCGCGCTCATCGAGAAGGTGGACGAGTCGAATTTCGACGGAAGTGCCGCCAACGGACCGGCTTGGAAGAAGAAGAAAATGTTCAAAGATGAGCCGTTCACTTTCTTAAAATTGGACGATGAGAGATGGCAGGATATTCGGTGAGGAGTTTAATTCTCAATGAACATTTGATGCGTGCCAAAACAGGCCGTCGATTTTCCCCGCTTCAAATTCAAATTTTTTTAATCAATCTTGACACCAAAATGTAGAACTCGATGAGTTCGATGAAATAATACTAAAGTCACCTAGATTGCCTGTCTTTGATTGTTGTCTGGAACTTGTAAATCGCCCGGGTCAGCGTTTTCGGCTCGGGTATTCTACAATTTCTAGACAAATTTAGAGACAGATAATCTAGGTGAATTTAGTACCTCATCGAGTTCTACATTTTGGTGTAAAGATTGACCGAAAATACTGAATTTGAAGTGGAAAAAATGCCCGGGACGGTCCCGGAAGAACCGTTTATGAGCCCTAGAACTCATCATCTCATCATTTTCCAGCAATCACTACGGTGTCGACGAATCCTTCCAATACCAGAATCTCTTCTCCCGACGCCTCGAATCCAACGACGCCAACAGTCGCCAGCTGTTCTACGCGAACGACGCCATCAAGAATTTCGTCAAAGAGAACATGGCGAAGGTCTCCATTCAAAACGCCGGAATGAAAATGTTCAGTCGGACGGAGGGAAAAGTGGAGAATACTCGATTCCGGCTCTCCCAAGAGGGAATTCGTTATTTGTTCAAATTTATGAACAAACAGAAGGTGAAGATTGGCGCCGAGGACATGTTACACATGTTGAAGTCCGAGGAGAATCTGGTGCCGTTGGAGAAGTTGACGTGTAAAGGGGATGTGAGGAAGCAGCAGAATGGAACGGTGGTGGTGTATTGCGATGAGGATGAGCCTGTTTGTACTTGGGTTAGTTTTTGAAGGTTCTGTGACGTTTCGAAAGTGCGACGTTTCGAAACCAAGAATTTCAAATCATCCTAGGGAAAATAACTCTAAGTACAGTGCAGCAATCGAGCCGGTTTTGTAGGATATTTAATCTAACGTCTTAGAAGTGCTGTACTGAGAGGTATTTTCACCCAGCATTGTTTGAAGTGTTTGCTTTCGAAACGTCGCTGAGCCTTTCTTAATTATCAAGAACCAACCAAAATTATATATTTTCCAGGTCGGCTACCACACCATCGCCCCATACATCTCCAAAGAAGAACGTCTCCATTTGCTCCGAATGATGGGCGTCGATTGTGCCGAGATCGAGTTGCTCATGAAGAGTAAGCGAAAGGAGAAGGCCGCCCAGGATCGTGAAGCGGCGTGGGCTCGAAAGGAGGAAGAAGCGAAGGCTTCTGGAGAGCCACAACCATCGACGTCTTCAGAAGTTCCTACGGAGCAGGAAATGATCGAGATTGGCGAGGATCAATAATTTTTTTTGTCATTTTGTTATCTGTTAATCTAATTTTCCAAGTTCCATCTATATATTGTTGCTCTATTCTTTGTTGTCTTCTTGTTGGTTTCAAAAATGAATTTCCTTTAATTGTTTGTTAGTATTTCCCCTATTCCCCCCGGATCTGAAAACTCGAGCCAGAGATGTTGATTTTACTCACAAGGATATTTTCTTTGCTCATTTTCCTCAACTTGAACTCTGAAATATTCTAGAATCCAAAGAATGCACGCAGAACTGCTCGGATGTGGACAGACGGGCGAAGGACAACTGGGTGCACGGCTCTCGGAGCCGATGATTCGGGTTCCGGAGAGAATTAGTGCGTTTTTGGAGGGAAATTTGAAAAGAAAATATCGCTGTATTGAAAATTCGGGAAAAAAGAGACTTCTTGGAATTTTCCAAAAAAATTCAAACAAAAAAATCTGAAAACAAAAATGACTGAAAAAAACCGAAAAATCTCCAAAAAAATCTCAAAAATCTCGAAAAAAAACCTGAAAAAAATTGAAATTCCGAATCCTCAACGCCCAAATTCAGACGCCCTAAAAAAACTTAAAATTCACATAATTTTTTGGTTCTGCGACATTTCGAAAGTGTGACATTTCGAAAGCAAAAATTTCAAACCCTACTAGTTTGAAAATTTTGCCTTCGAAACTTCACACTTTCGAAATGTCGCAGTGTCAAACTTTCAGTTTCTGATTTTTTTTTTGAAAAATTTTACTTTTTTTTGTTCTTCGATTTATTTGGCATTTCCGTAGAAATCGCGGAATCAGATTAATGATTCACACAAGTTTTCCGCTCCGCGACGTTTCGCAAGTGTGACGTTTCGAAAGTGCGACGATTCGAAAGCAAACATTTCTATAATACTAGTTTGAAAATTTTGCTTTCGAAACGTTGGACTTTCGAAATGTGGCAAAATTTCCCCAAAAATTCCTTCATTTTTTCCAGTCGGTGCTCCAAACGACGCCGAAGGCACCAATGTCAAATCCGTGGCCTGTGGAGAGCAACACACCCTTTTTCTGACGAAAGACGGCAAAATGTGGAGTGTCGGAAGTAATTTAGACGGACAGTTGGGACGAGGAAAACGAAGCGAAGGGTCCTTTTCGATTTATCCCGTTTCGTTGACGAGCGGAGTGGAAATTGTGCAGGTGGGGTCTTCTGGAGCCTAAATCTAGGGCTCCGAGAGCCCTAGAAACTTCAAATTTACCTTGAAAAATTAGAAATTTTCCGATCTTCAAATCTAGCTAACAATCAAGTTTCTAGCGCATCCCTGAGCCGAGACACAGCCAGAGTCTTACAGATCTTCTGGAGCCTATATCTCGGGACCCGAAATTGCTAGAAACTTAAAATTTACATTGGAAAATTAAAATTTTCTCGTTCTTCAAATCTGCCTAAAAATCAAGTTTCTAGCCCGACCCTGAGCCTTCCAGATCGCCGCCGGCCGAGCCCACAGTGTGGCCGTCGCCGACGACGGCCGTGTCTTCGCGTGGGGATCCAACGAACACGGACAGTTGGGAATGGATAGCAGTGTCGTTTGGCAAGAGACACCGAAACGGATCAAAGAGCTCAACGAGGTGGTCCAGGTTGCATCGGGCTCGGATCATTGTATCGCGTTGACGGATTGTGAGTTGAAAAAATGTCATTTACAGTAGTCAAAATGATTCGAAATTTCCTAAAATTGGTTGGGGGCCACAAGGAACTGAACGCGTCAAAGGTGCTCCAGTCAAAAAAAACTGACCGTAATACGGTAGCAAAAAGGCAAAGATCATCATTATCGGAGCGAATACCGAGTTTTTAGTATGACTCTTCAGATTTTCAGAATCGGAGAAACATTTGCCAGGGACGGAATTCCAAGAGACCGATGCGGGTCAAAGTTCGAAGTTTCTGAAAAATCAAAAGCCCAAAATATTCTCCAAAAAATTTCCTATCGATCTGTATAATTTTTAACAAAATCGGACCACTAGTTCTGGAGATACAGTATTAGTAAGCCTCAGAACCACAATTTGGACTCCTACAAGCTATTTGAACCTCAAGAATGAAGAGTAAAATTCCAAAAAAAAAATATTTATTGATTGTACTTTTTTTGCATTTCTCTTAAATACTCCAAATATACAAATACTGTCATAAAGATCATCCAAAAGGATCCATCTTAACGTCCTCCGACTGGATAGGCTCCTCCGGCTGGTGCGGCATAGGCGGCTGGCGCTGGAGCAGCGTAAGCTGGTGGTGGTGGTGGAGCTCCGCCTCCGCAAGCTGGAGCCGGTGGTGGAGCACATGCTGGTGGTGGTGGTGGGGCACCGCTGAAAGAGAATGGATTACTGTAGTTGACCTCTAACAGAGAGACTTACCATCCACATCCACCACCTCCTCCGGCGGATGGGAACAAGAAGGCCGATGAGGCGGCGATCATGGAGGTGAAGACGACGAAGAAGCGCATGTTTGAAGAGTTGGAACTGCTTGAATTCAGAATCTTGACGTCTTTTATTTATACCTGGATGTCGTTGATCTCTCCGCCCCCTTTTTTTGAGGAGAGACAAAGAGAAAGATAGACACTTTACGCTTCTTTACGCTTAGACCAAGTTTCACTCATGATCTTCACATTACGACGATTAGAGATTCAATGTTTCTGTGACGTCTTCAAGTTCTTTTTATGTCCGGAGGAATCTAGAGTGCAATCTAGCATAGAATTGCGGTCGGATGATTTTTAGATTCGTTGATTCGGGGCACTGAAAGGAACGCCACCGCTGGGGGAATACGGGAAAGTTGGAGGATACAGATATCAATAGAATTGGTGAACCGAAGAAATCAAGATGAGAAACTATTGAACTTTTTTGAAAATGTTCGGGATTATGGGGAAAGTCGGAGAGGTTACTGTAGCCGTTTGAAATAGAATTGGGGGCCTGAAATTCATGAAGAATAGACTGCTATTTTGGTTGAAGTTCCATATGATTCCAGGATCTCCTAGGAGAAGGGACGATGGTGAATAGTACAGTACTATTGAACGTTTGGAAAAAGATGGAAACTTCGGGATTTGGAGAAGCTCGGGAGAAAGTCGGAGAGGTTACTGTAGCCATTGGAAATTGAGTTGGAAGCCTTGAATTTTATGGAAAAAGGCATTGCTAATCCAGTTGTTGTTCTAGAGAATTCTAGGAGAAGGGACGATGTATTATTGAACTTTTTGGAAAAAATTTTTCTGGGAAAATTGAAAAGTTCAATATTTGGATGACCATCGGAAAAACCTCTTGGAGTCTTTAGAAATTGTATTGGGAGCTTTCTGAATTTTATGAAATCCAGAAGTTTCCTATGGACTTTATCTGAATCTAATGATCTTCGGCCGTAGAAGACATGGGTTTCCAACTGATGTTCTAAAGGATTCCAGAAGTCCACAATTTCAGTCAAACAGGATACTCTTTAACTCAACAAACTGTATTCCAATTTTGATGAAAATTGTACGGATTGAAAGGGAATTTCATGCAGATCATCACTGGAATTTTATGGAAGCTGAAAATTCCACGTCTTCTGAAAGCCTCGTGTCACATAGAAAGTGCTTTTTTTTGAAACGTGTGATCCAATCAGACCACAAAGGCCTAATTTTCAGAAGAATTTTCAAAATTTCAAAAGCTGAGAATTCTACGTACCCTAGAAGCATCGGGGCATTAGGAGCTCATTTTTCCAACGGACGGTCCAAGACTGTCCAAAATAAGATCACGGAGGCCTAAATTTTATTTTTGACAGATCTGGAAGGCATAGAGGTTCATCTGGATGATTTTTTACTCCGATTCTCGTTTTCTTACGATTCTTAGATCTCGAATCAAATTCTGATTCTGATTATCTCTGAATCTCTGAGTGTGTATATTCTAAAGTAGACCAATAACGCTCTATTGCACAGTTTAGCTCCGAGTTTACGGTTACGGTACCAGATGCCTTCCGAAACTCTCAGTATTACGGTAGCAAAGAAACAATAATGAGCATTATCGGAAGTCTGATTCGGATCGGATGCCTATTTTTGAATACGAAGCTTCAAATTTTTTAAAATCTAAGCAGCATCAGAGACGGAATTCCAAGGGTCGAAGTTTGGATTTTCTGAAAATTCAAAAGGAAATTTCCTATCGATCTGTATAACTTTCATAAAAATCGGACCACTAGTTCTGGAGATACAGTATTTAGTAAGCCTCAGAGCCACGATTTCGACTCCTACAAGCTATTTGAATCCCAAGAATGAAGAGTCAAATACAAACAAACAAATATTTATTGATTGTACTGTTTTTGCATTCTCTTAAATACTCCAAATATACAAATACTGTCATAAAGATCATCCAAAAGGATTCATCTTAACGTCCTCCGACTGGATAGGCTCCTCCGGCTGGTGCGGCATAGGCGGCTGGCGCTGGAGCAGCGTAAGCTGGTGGTGGTGGTGGAGCTCCGCCTCCGCAAGCTGGAGCCGGTGGTGGAGCACATGCTGGTGGTGGTGGTGGGGCACCGCTGAAAGTTTGGGAAGGAATGATCCTGGCTACTGTAGGTCTCAGGGCTTACCATCCACATCCACCACCTCCTCCGGCGGATGGGAACAAGAAGGCCGATGAGGCGGCGATCATGGAGGTGAAGACGACGAAGAAGCGCATGTTTGGGGAAGAGTTGGAACTGCTTGAATTCAGAATCTTGACGTCTTCTATTTATACTTGGGATTTTGGAGGCTCCGCCCACTTTTCGGGCCCCATTTTTTGGGGTGGGTACTGCGTTTACACTTGTTAGAACTTATTACGATGACAAAATTTGCGGATTTTTTCTAAGTTTTTTTCCTTAAAGTGAAGGCATATACAAACTGGATTCGGGGGCAAGTTCGGTATGCCACTTTTTGGAAAAAAAATCGAAGAAAAGGGGGGAAGACGTCCTTGATTTGGATCCACTTTGATTTAAGACGATGCCCGATTATTTACGCATTTGTTTTTTTGTCGCGTAATTGATAAGAGGGGAGACCTGTCTGTGGCAGGAACAAAGATTGAATCGGGAAGAAGATTAGGAGGATTTCTCTGAATTTTTGAACTTGGAGGATGGAGGGATCAAGATTTTGGGGATTTCCTGGTTCTTAGAAAGGAAGGAGCGTTCGAAAGTTTGAAAAACCATAAAGATGAAAAATCAACATTTCGAAAGGAAAAATTCCCATTCAATTTGAATAAAAAATAAGCTCAAACGGAGCAAAACTGACAAAGTTACAGTATTTTGAAAATTTTGGTTTTTCAAAATTTTTGTAAATTTTTGATAATTTTGCAGGATTTTGGCTTGAGTCAACTGTAGTTTTACGATATTCTGACTGAAACTATTGGCTCTACGACATTTCAAAAGTGTGACATTTCGAAAGCGTGAAGTTTTGAAATTGTGACGTTTCGAAAGTGCGAATTTTCATTTTGCAAAAAAAAAACAAAATTGTATTTTTTTTTGAAAAATATGAAAAAATTCAAAAAATGTTCAACAAATTTTGAAAAAAAGAAATTTTAACTCGAAAATCTCAAAATTTCTAATTCAAATCCCGGGTGTTCCTACCGTAATCTTAGATATTTGGAAAGTTCTTACTCAATAATCAGTACACATCGTACAAAAAACGGTCCTGCTCTCCAACATTCCGACGCTGCTTTCCATCGATATAGATGGGGACAAAATCCTAAAATCCTCTGGCTGCCGTTACCTAGGACGTTGGATAGAAAGCTCAGGCAACCTCGACAACGAAATCTCCAGAAGAATCCAGGCAGGCTGGGCAGCTTTTCATTCCCTAAAACCCCTAGTCAGATCCTTGGACCAGAGGGAAAAGAAGTACATGTTCCACCAGAATATCCTCCCTGCCCTATTGTATGCCGCCGAAACATGGAACACCTCTGCCCCTACCATAAATCGGCTCCAATCGGCTGCCAACGCGATCGCCAACTCCTGCGAAATCTCCAATTGGCTCCCCGACATCCAACATATACTCCTCGCCAAGAAGTGCAGATGGGCTGGACACATCGCAAGAGCCAGTTCTCTCAGATGGTCAAAAATCGTCACAGAATGGCAACCGAGGAACGGCAAGAGGAATTGTGGTCGTCCGAAGAAACGATGGAGTGATGACATCAAAGACGCCCTAAGAGAATACAAAGACGCCCAGTCGAGACGCAATGGCATTGTCGAAGGAAGGAAAAGGCTGGGAATCCTATTACCGAAGACCACCTGGTCTACCGAAGCCAGGAAGGACCGATCCTTGTGGTCTGATTTTGTCCGCAGCTGCTCCAGCTTGAAACCCACGGACATCTAAGTATCTAAGTAAGGATTTTGGCTTGAGTCAACTGTAGCTCTCTCATTGTGGATGTGCCTCAAAGTAGCGCTTAGCGCGGGCGAGAGAGTGTACCCCGTCTTTTCCCGACGAGTCGGCCCTCGAGTCTAGAGTTGGTCACTAGGCTGGGCAAGACGGGCTAAAGCGTCCACAAAGGCCGTACACCTTGAACGAGAGCAGCGTCCAATGCTTCTTTTTCAGGTGGCCCCCGCGCGGGGTCTTCGGCCGCCGTCCCACTCCCTTCTGGGAACTCCCTCCAAGGCCTCGTAAGCCTAGGAGGGAGGGGACAAAAATACCAACCCACGAAAAAATCAATCACAAATATGAATAAAGGACCGGATCAATCCACCGGACCAAAGCCCGGACCAGGTACCGATACCCCCCTGGGAAGGGCTCCGGTGCAGCAGAAGGGGGTATCAAACCCATTCGGAACGATGCCATACACCAAGCAAAAACCACACACCAAACCCACCTCCAACCCTAAACAGCCAAAGCTGAAGAGAAGGGATCTCTTCCGGATTGGTACGTGGAACTGTCGTAGTGTCTCGAGTGAGGCAAAGCTTCACCCAGCGGTCCAGTACTGCAGAGAATCTGGATGCCACATCGTGGCGATTCAAGAATCCCTCCACCCACAGTCTCGACAGTCCGTAGATGGCTCCGACTACGAGCTCCTCTTCAACCCACGAGTATCATCAAAGGATAGGGGTCTCGCGTTCTTCATAGTGAAATCAAAAGAGCTTCTCGTCGATTCCGTCGAATGGCCGCGTCCAGGGATCGGAATCTTAAAATTCCAATATCAAAAGACGCCCCATGTCCTCTTGAATATCTATGCTCCCGTAGTCAAGAAAAATTCGGAAGTTGACGCGTTACGATTCTTCAGATATCTCGAATCCGTGCTCATAGAGCTTCGAAAAGTTTCCAAAGGAAAAGTCGTTCTTTGTGGTGACTTCAATGCGGCTGCGAACCAATGTCACAACAATGAACTAGCTCCGTATATCCACAAACACATTCTTGGAAACGGCAATGACCACGGAGACCTCCTGTACAATTTCCTCGCCGCCAACAAGCTCCACCTTCTAAACTCCAGATTCCCTAAAAAGACGTCAAAGAAATGGACTCATCACGGCCCTAAAGGGAAATCGGAAATCGATTTCTTTATAGCCTACCACACCAACACTATCTCTGACATCGCAACGTTTTCTTCGCCCCTGAACCTAAGCGACCACCGCATGGTCCGGGCGTACTGGAAACCAGAGGCTTCCAAGCCCATCAACCACAAATTCAATGGCTTGAGTCCCATGAGAAATGATAAGAGGAATTGGGAATCATTCGAGAACGACATCCATGGGATCGAATCGCTCGGGAGTGTGAAGGACTACGAGGAGCTATCAAAAACGCTCGTCGAGTGCTCTACAAGGCTCCCCAAAGCTCCCAAAAAACCCTTGTACTGTTCCGACACCCAGCAACTTCTCCGGGAGAGAAGAGCGGAGCTCGAATCGGCAAGCCCAGACGCTACCAAGCTGAGGGACCTCTCCAAGAGAGCCAGAATTGCCATAAAAAACGAAAAATCAGCCAAGCTTCTTCTCTTACTAGATACCTGCAAAAAGAAAAAGTCCATGAAACCACTCCAGAGAAAATTGAAGAAAGAAGTTCCCCTGCAAGTTCTAGAAAGGATGGATGGTTCCTTGACGGGCAACAGGTCTGAAATTGTCGAACTTGTCAAGAAGCACTATCTCGAGACTTTCTCGATCCCCAACGCTAGGCAAAGCCAAAACGCTCCCAGGGACTACTTTTTACAAGCTCCCATCCTCCGCGATGAAGTCAGAGCGGCGATCAAGAATCTAAAGCCAAACACGGCTCCGGGCGCGGATAAAGTAGATGCTTATATGATAAAGAAAGGTGGAGAACCAGTGGTGGAGTGCTTCACAAATTTGTTTAATGATGCCCTCAAGAGCATGTCCACGCCGGATTACTGGAAGAAGTCATTAGTGAAGTTGCTCCCGAAAAAGCCAAACCCGATACGTATGAAAGACTATCGCCCGATATCTCTTCTTTCTCTCCCCTCAAAACTCATGACGAGTGTACTGACAAAGAGACTCTCAAGAACTCAAGAAGATTTCCTCGACGAAAGTCAATGCGGCTTCAGAAGGGGAAGAGGATGCGTAGAGCACATTCAAACAGTCGCACAAGTCATCGAGAAGGGCAACGAATTCAATATTCCTTGGATTTTGATATTCGTAGACTTTTCGGCTGCCTTCGACAAAGTCACCCATTCCGGTGTACTGAAGAGTCTACAGGAAGCGGGCGCCGACGACTATCTAGTCGACTTCTTCTCGGTCACTATGGCAAGCGGTACAGCCCTTATTCCAATCCATGGCCGCTCTATCAAGATCCCGCTGCACCGAGGCGTCCGCCAAGGTGACTCCGCTTCTCCATCTCTCTTCGCAATGTCGCTCCAGTCAGCTCTCAACAGAGCCGATGAAGAGTATGAAGGTGAAGGGCTTTCGATAGACGGAGCAAACCTCCGCCGACTGGAATTCGCCGATGATGTCGTACTACTCGCCTCCGATGAGATCGAAATAAAGGAAAGACTAAAACTGTTGAAGAAATATGGAAAGGACATAGGGCTCACCATAAATGCTTCAAAAACGGTCCTGCTCTCCAACATTCCGACGCTGCTTTCCATCGATATAGATGGGGACAAAATCCTAAAATCCTCTGGCTGCCGTTACCTAGGACGTTGGATAGAAAGCTCAGGCAACCTCGACAACGAAATCTCCAGAAGAATCCAGGCAGGCTGGGCAGCTTTTCATTCCCTAAAACCCCTAGTCAGATCCTTGGACCAGAGGGAAAAGAAGTACATGTTCCACCAGAATATCCTCCCTGCCCTATTGTATGCCGCCGAAACATGGAACACCTCTGCCCCTACCATAAATCGGCTCCAATCGGCTGCCAACGCGATCGCCAACTCCTGCGAAATCTCCAATTGGCTCCCCGACATCCAACATATACTCCTCGCCAAGAAGTGCAGATGGGCTGGACACATCGCAAGAGCCAGTTCTCTCAGATGGTCAAAAATCGTCACAGAATGGCAACCGAGGAACGGCAAGAGGAATTGTGGTCGTCCGAAGAAACGATGGAGTGATGACATCAAAGACGCCCTAAGAGAATACAAAGACGCCCAGTCGAGACGCAATGGCATTGTCGAAGGAAGGAAAAGGCTGGGAATCCTATTACCGAAGACCACCTGGTCTACCGAAGCCAGGAAGGACCGATCCTTGTGGTCTGATTTTGTCCGCAGCTGCTCCAGCTTGAAACCCACGGACATCTAAGTATCTAAGTAAGGATTTTGGCTTGAGTCAACTGTAGTTTTACGATATTCTGACTGAAACTATTGGCTCTACGACATTTCAAAAGTGTGACATTTCGAAAGCGTGAAGTTTTGAAATTGTGACGTTTCGAAAGTGCGAATTTTCATTTTGCAAAAAAAAAACAAAATTGTATTTTTTTTTGAAAAATATGAAAAAATTCAAAAAATGTTCAACAAATTTTGAAAAAAAGAAATTTTAACTCGAAAATCTCAAAATTTCTAATTCAAATCCCGGGTGTTCCTACCGTAATCTTAGATATTTGGAAAGTTCTTACTCAATAATCAGTACACATCGTACAATGGCTCCGCGATATTTCGAAAGTGTGACGTTTCGAAAGTGCGACATTTCGAAAGTGCGACATTTCGAAAGTGCGACATTTCGAAAGTAAAAATTTCAAAACATTTTGGGAAAAAAATACCTTCCATGGTTTGAAATTTCTGCTTCCAAAATGTCGCACTTTCGAAACGTCGCGGAGCCAATAGTTTCAGTAGAAATATCGGAAAATTACAGTTGACTCATGTCAAAATCATGAAAAATTATCAAAAATAAAATAACAATTTTGAGTCTCCAAAATTTTCAAAATACGGTAACTTTGTCAGTTTTGCTCCGTTTGAGCTCATTTTAGACTCAAAATGATTGGAAAATGTTGAACTTTAAGACACACTTCCAAAATCCCCTCTAAATCCCTAAATTTTCCAGCCGGCCGTGTCTACGTCTGGGGAGAACAAGCCGACGGTCGATGCCTGCATCAACCGAAGCTCGTCGAGGATCTCAACGCGATTCCGATCGTTCGAGTGCTCGCCGGAGCACGCCACTGTGTGGCGATCTCGGCGTCTGGCGCAGTCTTCACATGGGGACAGAACAATTCCGGAGAGTTGGGCATCGATGATTTTCGACGTGAGTTTTTCTACAGTAACCACCATTCTACAGTACCCTAGACACCCAAAATTTCCAGCTCAAACTACCGTACACCATCTCACTCAAATGGACGGTCTCGGAGTCGTGGAAGCCGCGTGTGGTGACAATCATACCGTACTCCTGACGCATAACGGCCGGACGTTCTCTTTTGGCTCGGATGCGCTCGGACAGTGTGGATTTGGAAAAAAGTTAGTTTTTTGGGATCCGCGACGTTTCGAAAGTGTGACATTTCGAAAAGTCACACTTTTGGTGTCAAAAATCAATAATTTCAGAAAAAAAAGTTTATTGACACATTTTATATTTCACAAACACACACAGAAAAAAGAGCACCCCTTGTATGTTTCACTGATTATCACGGATTCATTTTTTGGACTTTTCGAAACTCTTCAGTCAGCTTTTCGGGCGGTCCTCACAGATGAAGACGTCTTCTTCTCCGTAGGTGGCGACGACGTCTTCTGCTGCTGATCCTCCTTCTTCACCGATCCCAGCGGATCGCAGCTGTCCTCGTCGAGTGCCTGTCGTTCGTGTCCGAAGAAGCCGTCGGATTTGGCCATGGCCATCTGGAAAAGATGGGATTCAGAATTTTCTCAAAGACCAGAATTCAAGGCTAACATGGCCGACTTTTGGGCCGCGGCCCCGAACTTTTTTGTCCCGAAACGCTTAAAAACTGATTCAACCATGGCAACCTACCCACGGCCTAAGCCGCGGCCCAGGGGCCTTTCGTGAGGCAGCCTTGCCAGAATCCAAAATTCAAGGATTCGGAACCTTCCCTTACCGTAAGATGAGTATTATGGTACTCCAGGAACGTGAGCCCTCCAACCAGGAACATCTTCAGGACAAGCGGCACTTTGACGTCCTGTACGAGAAGATAGAAGAGCAAGTAGCACACGGGAAGGTGTCTGGAAGATTAGAAGTTAGAAGACGTCAACGTCTTCTGAAGGGTCTACCTGAACAAGAACAAGCAAATCATGTTGGCATTGATGAGAACATCGATGAACCCAGGCGCATTCTTCGAGCCGTACATCAGCCGAACCATCGTCCGCAAGTGCAAGAACACCGTCTGCACCTCAACCAACAACGCAATCATCGCCAGTCCGAACAACCTTCCACTGAACAAGATAATCGAGAAGGCGGTGATGACGAGCGAGTGATGGATGAGATACTCTTTGGACGCTTCGAGCTCGCCGTGATAGTACATATCGAGTAGATCGTAGCAGAAATAGCCCATCGAGAAGAGGAACACGTACTCGGCATTCGCCTTGTGGTAGTCGTACGGCTCACGGATGTAGTTTAAGTCGGAGAGAAGGCTGCAATTTGAAGGAGATCATTCTAAGCGAAAAGGGTCTTAGATTCTTAGTATTTTTTCCAACTCCAAATCACTACTCTTTGAAATTTCATTCGAAAGAACAATTCTCAACAAATTTTGAGGCCCAGGCTCATTTTTGAGGTTTTTTGAGGCTCAGGATCTGTTTTTGGGACTAAGGCTCATTTTGAGGCTTTTTGGAGCTTATGATCTGATTTCGAGGCTCAGGCTCATTTTGAGGTTCCGGATCTGTTTTTGAAACTACGGCTCATTTTGAGGCTTTTTGGAGTCCATGATCTGATTTTGAACCTAAACCAATTTTTTTCCCTCTGTTTGACGTCAGTCTCCAGACTAGATGTAATTTTACACTTTCCTTCGAGAAAAAAAGTTAGTTTAAATTTGAAGTAGTGTAAAGAAGAACGGACTAGTTATTCTTAATTCTAGAGGTTTCTAGGCCATCTATGCCAATTTTGAAGGAATTTAGTGTAAAAACGTTCATTTTGGAGCCACGCGGTTCAGAGCGCGTCAAAGGCACGCCAGACTCCAAAAACAGGCTTAAAGCGCCCTATGGACGCCTGGGCCTTCTTTGACGCGTTTTTAAGCCTCGAGCTTTTTAAACGCGTCATCTACATCCAACTCGGATTATGTTTGAAATTCCAGAAATTTCAAAACTTTCCTGATAACCACCCACGGCTCGACCTCCATACTAGACTAAACCCCCAAAAATGTCGCCATTTTTTTCTCCCTCTCGGCTGATAAATTTGGCAACAAAAAAGTGACGACGGCCTGGAACAGATCGCACTTTAATTTGTGCTCTTCTATCGGGTGTGCTCGTCTTATCAGAGAAGGAGAAAAATGGCAACATTTTGAAAGGGGAAACGGAAGTCGGAATTTTTTCTTTTGCTCTTTCGAAGAGTTTATGGCTCAATATTTGAGCTTCAATGAGCCTCGAAAAGCCTCAAAATCGGAGCCTGGGCCTCAAAATCAGATACTGTGCCTCAAAGCCAAGTTTAGAGTCTCAAAAAGTCTTCCTGAGTCGATCCTGACAAGGGAACCTTTTTCAAAAACCGTCATAGAATTTTTTCTAAATTTGCCCATTTATAGATTTGATGACGGGCTTTCGAATGTGCTATGTGGCTAACTGCTAAGATTCCTGGAAGTAACTGAAATCTTGCTCCAAAGTTTGGTGCATTTTTCACCATATCCGCCCTCCGAACGACTGTCTCTTTCCTCCTCATTTTTCACCGCCTCGAGAGGCAATGAAAAAATGTGGCGGATGGCCGAGTGGGTAAAGCGGCGGGATGGGAATCTGGACATGCAGGGTTCGGTTCCACTTTTTGTCATTTTTCTTTTTATGACTTTTTACAACCTGTTATTAGTTTTTTACAAGTTTTTGAAACATTTCATCGACCTTTTCGGTTTCCTAGGACCCTAAAAAAGGTGTTTTGACAATTTGACAAACTTTAAATTTTTCAAAATTTGGAAAGTTTCTTCATGCCAGTGGTGGATAAAAATTTCGAGAAAATTTTTTGGATTAAAAACTCGTCGTTTGGATAGAAAAAGGGTTTGGAGTGGATCATGTGATATCTGGTAGCTGACAACATCGAAGAAAGTGCAAAGGACGGAAAGTTTGATATCGTTATCCCTTTTGAAATGACCCTAGTCATACAAAAAATCATGGATTCGTTGGTTCAAACATCATATCGTCTCCCCCCATACACTATTCTATCCAAACGACAAGTTTTTAATCCAAAAAATTTTCTCGAAATTTTCATCCACCACTGGCATGAAGAAACTTTCCAAATTTTGAAAAATTTAAAGTTTGTCAAATTGTCAAAACACCTTTTTTAGGGTCCTAGGAAGCCGAAAAGGTCGATGAAATGTTTCAAAAACTTGTAAAAAACTAATAACAGGCTGTAAAAAGTCATAAAAAGAAAAATGACAAAAAGTGGAACCGAACCCTGCATGTCCAGATTCCCATCCCGCCGCTTTACCCACTCGGCCATCCGCCACATTTTTTCATTGCCTCTCGAGGCGGTGAAAAATGAGGAGGAAAGAGACAGTCGTTCGGAGGGCGGATATGGTGAAAAATGCACCAAACTTTGGAGCAAGATTTCAGTTACTTCCAGGAATCTTAGCAGTTAGCCACATAGCACATTCGAAAGCCCGTCATCAAATCTATAAATGAGCAAATTTAGAAAAAATTCTATGACGGTTTTTGAAAAAGGTTCCCTTGTGAGCCTCAAAATCAGATTCTGAGCCTTAAAATGTACCCTGAGCCTCAAATGAGCCTGAGCCTTGAAATCAGATCCTGAGCCTCAAAATCAGAGCCTAGGGTTCAAAATCATATCCTGAGCCTCAAAAAGCTTAAAAATGAGCCTGAGCTATAAAATAAGGTATTGAGCCTCAAAAAGCCTTAAAATGACCCTAAGCCTCAAAATGCATCAGAATCAGGTCCTGAGCTTCAAAAAGTCTCAAACTGAGCCTCAAATGAAATCGTGAGCATCCAAATCAGAGCCTGGGCCTCAAAAAACCTCTAAATGAGTCTGAACCTTGAATGTGCCCGTAATGAGCCTGAGTTGTGCCTAGTTAGCTAGTTCTAGCTCAAGCTCGAAGTGGCTAGCTCGAAAATTCGAATTCCCCCTAAAACTCACCTAAAAATGCATCCCAACGCCGACACCAACGCATGAGTGAACGAGACGACACGAACGGCGAACAGTCGAATCTTGTTATCACTCCAATCGGGTTGCTTCTTCCGAACGATGCTTCTCGCCAGAAGATATTCGCCACGAAGCGCGGTTCCCACTACTCCACACACGAGTAGTTTGTCCAACATTTTTTGTTTGGAAAAGGATTTGGATTTGAAAATTACCCTGGAATAATTTGGATTTTTTAGAAAAGGAGGAGAAGAAATTGAGAAGGACGTGGTGAGATGTGGCAAGTGGGGACGGAAAGTCTGAAAAGAAAATGAGCACCACAGAGCTTCGAGAAGCTGTGGGAGTTGAGGAAATAGGGAAAAAACAAGAAGAAAAGAGATTTGAAAATTAGAGAGAAGGGAAATAAGAAGAAAAAAGTGAGAAGAAAATGGACACCTACTCAAGAGAGGAGCATACAATTGAGCACATGGTCAATCAGAAGGGAGGAAAAATGAGGGTTTAGAAATGAGAATAAGACGAATCCAAAGCACCGGAACTTCTGAAATTAGAAATATAAAAGATTCCTAGAAAATCAGAATCTTCAAGAATAGAGATCCGTAGAATTTTGGAATCGTGGACACTTCAAATTCCTCAGAATAGAAGAAACTTCAAAAATTTGGAAATTTTCGACAGTTGAAAAATTCAGAAAGTCTGGAATATTTTCAGCATCCTAGAATCATCTGAATTCAAGGAGCTTCCCAAACTTTGGAATTTTCGAAAATTCCAAAAACCCAGATATTCGGGCCGGAAGTCCCTAGAATCTTCAAAATCCTCTGAATCCAAGGATCTTCTAAAAGTTAAACTTTGGAATATTTGAAAATTGGATAGTCAAAAAATCCAGAGGTGCTGCGATTCGTGGTCTGGAGATCTAGAAGACCGCAAAAACCAATCGAAATTCGATAACATTTTTCAAGATTTTGATTCTAGAAAGTTCTGGAATTCCAATTGCCAATATTCAATTAGCAACAAAAAAGGAGCCAAAAGACCTCAAATGTTCTTCAAAAATAAGTCTCTGTTTTTGCTTCAGTGAAATCATTACTCTATTCTTCCTCTTCAGTGATGAATCATTCAAAATAGTGCTCAAAAAGCTCAAAAACAAACCCTTTGAGTACCTTCTACTGCACTTTGAAAGAAAAAGAAGACGTCTTCTTGAGTGGAAAATTTCCAGGTTCTGAAGAAAAAGACTACTCCAGAACATTTTAAATTTCAAAATTTTCAAATTTCTATTCTATGAGTGTTCAAGTGGAAAACGAGAGTAGTTCTCCCTTTAACACTAACACCAGAAACGCAAAACGAACAGTGAACACAAGGGACAGAAACGAAAGGTAAAGAAAAAGAGAAAACTGAAATCACATGGAGAGAAAGTCCAAAAAACTAACTCCCCTAGTCTTCCCCCCTTTCTTCTCGAGACTGAGAGAGGGAGAGAGCAATGAGTATCGGAAAAAAGAAACGAGAGATGAAGAGACGCAGGGACCCGAAGGAAAAAACGGAGAGAAAAAAACCGCAAGAAATCAGAGCATTTGTCACAAAAAAACTGACGGGAGAGAAGAATAACCGACTGCCGGACGGAGAGGCGAAAAAACGACAGACTGATGACGATTTTCAGTCCGAAAATGTATGAGCTGGAGGACACTGCTGATGATGACGTGGAGGGCAGAATGTCCTCCTACCCCACATATAAACAACCCTTTCTTATCAGTACAGTACAAAGACGAACACCTGATTTCGGTACCCCTAGAGAAGGAGAAGAATAGAAATGATGATGGGGTGGTCGTGACGTACTGGAATGTACTAGAAGGTACTGGAGGGAATTGAAAGACTGGAAGATTGGAAGGAAAAGATTTTTTGAAATTTCAAGTGAACTATCGATTGGATAAGAGTTGGAAGGATAAGGAAGACGATGAAGGAATGGTTCTGAACGTTTCTGGAATATTCTAGGATTCTAGGATTCTAGACTTCTAGAAGAAAAGATAGCTCTAAACGTCTCTAAAATGTTCAAGAAGGTTCAGATTCCTCAGAGCTAGCTAGAAAAAAGCAAGAAAGGTCTGGAAGTCAGGTGAGCACTGAAGAATTCTGGGGAATCCCGGAGGATTCTGGAGGATCCTAGAGAATCCTGGGAAATTCAAAAGACCCCCAGAATGTTTTGGAAGGATGAACACGGTTCTGAAGGATCCAGAAGGATCACAGATCAAACGTTCGAAATTTTGGGAGCTCAGAACTTCACACAGCCAAACGAGCGAGCTAAAAACCCATCGGAAACATCTCCATCCGATTTGGATGTGCCAGAAATTCGAGGAGCTTGAAATAGAGATAGTTCTGAAGTTCTGAATCTCAGCGTCTCTATTCAACTGGTCCCAGACCCGAGCTAGGCCTATGTCAAGGACTTGACGATAACAAGAACCTGGCAAAAGTTGAAAAAGCCGGCAAAACTTTTCAAAGTTGAAAACCCCTTGGGAAGATCAACAAAACCAATGCAAACACGTACACTGTTGATTCGATTAGAAACCAATCATTGGTACTGTCGAATTGGTGGCAAATTAAACGAAAAACAGTAGAAAACTGTGGTTTTTACCTGGAATTTGGTCTTGGACGAAAATTGGAAGTCTGGAATGCAAAATGAGCAATAGAGTTAGGTTGGAGCAAGTTTGCTCCGCTGAACAATGAGATATCCAGTATCTAGCTTCCAGAGGCTCCCGGGAGGCTATGAGACTCACTAACCGTATTTCAAATGGAAGGTCATAAGGTTCACTAGCCTAACGTTCAACGGTTCTATGAATCCTGAGGAAAATTTTTCGGCTGACGAGCTAGCAGACCATAGCAAAGAGTCTAGCGGGTTCATACTTTCCAATCTTCTACAGTAAGATTTGAATCATAAAGACTAAACGGCATCATTCAGCCACCTAGAGTTAGATGTGATCACTAACAACGGGTCGAGACTGTTAGAAGCCTTGTCATGGTCTCCTAGAGCCCAAAAACCAACGACCACAGGTACTCGAACATCAAAAACAAAACTGCCCCACTTTTTCCTATAATCCCTCCCTCAAAAACGGATCAACTGAGCAATGAACAGTTTTTTTTCAAACTGACACCTGAATATATCGATGATGGACGAAAAAAATGAATAAGAAGAGAAGAGAGACCTGCGTGTCTCTCTAGGAGGTGAAGAAGAAGAACAAGATCTTTTCCTCATTGTCTCTGCGTCTCTGCACTATCTCGCCCGGAGGCACAGAGAGATAGGCAAAGGTGAAGAGAAATAGATAGAGGACATGTTTGCAGTTTGGACTGTAATAAAACACAAATCATGATGATATAAGGGATATTACGGATTATGACACCATGTTTGCCAAGAGATGGTCAGAGAGCAAGAGGGTTAGAGAAAGAAAGAGGGGTTCCTTGGAGAGCTAATGCAACCGATGAAAGAGGGGACAAGACGACCGAAAAATGAAAAATCAACATGCAAACATGATGGATGGCCACGGGCCCCTTGGCCACCCAAGGTCATAAGCACTCGATTCCTTTTTCGATTCGGAAAAAAAACTGAAACGGAGGAGATCAAAAAGATAGCGATTCGCGCTTTGATCTACGGGCACTAGCCAGGGATGTCGCGATCAGGAATGTCCGAAGCTATAGCGAAACCCATCAATGGTTCGCTAGGTTCTTATTTAGAGCAGAAAAATCGGTAAAGAACGAGCCAATAATGACCAATATACTCCTCACGACGCCCTGAAGCCAGGAAGCGCCCAACTAGGATCTAGTCTATCACATCTCCTATATGGCGTGATCTGATCTGATAGAGAAAACGCCTACACAGATGACCGATCATCTGTGTATTTGTGACCTTATTATATCAAAAACGATGCTTCTCCTCCTCCTTCTCAACGATGAGACGATGAAGGTCGTTTTTCATCTACCTTATGAAGATTGAAATGGAGGTGTAATCGGCACGCGGGAAGGGAAGAAGACGACCACGTGGTTAGAGGAATAGGAGGAAGAAGAATTTGCTATCTTTTAGAAGCATGAGGAAGAAGATTCACGTTGCCATTTTGGAGATGTCTATGACAGGTAGACTATCTTCTTCTAGGCTTTCTGTGGAAGATACTCATGACATTGTGTACTTACCGCCTACAATCTCTACGATCCTCAGGATGATTCTTACTGTAAGAAGAAGAATTCTGATATGAAGATACTAACATCGAAGAAAGTTATGTCTAGACTATGGATGCCAAACAACTGGAAGAAAAACGTCAAAATCGGACTACCGAATGTTGAGGCCGCTTGAGGCCTTCTGGAGCTTTCTGGATCCTCCAGTCGGCTCTAGAAGACAAGTGGAAAGTTCGAGATGATTCAGAAGGCTTAGAAACGAGCTATTCTCTTCTGTAACGTCCTGACCCCTCTTGAAGCCTTATGGAGTTTTCTGGAACTGTCTGGATTCTCCAGAAGACAAGGGAAACGTTTAGGAAGATTCAGAAGGCTTAGGAAGGCTTAGAAGTTTTTGGATCCTCTTGAACCCAACTACTTTCTAAAATTGAAGAAGAAAGTGATCTCGACTTGAATTCCAAAAGAGAGGAAATTGCAGTATTACTGCGCTCCTATGGGCACTGTACCTATAGTACCGTCTAATTTTATATGCAAGAGACAAGGTACACTACGAAGGAAAAACTGGAAGAAGACGAACACACACACATACTTATGTATGGCATCATATATTTTGATAGTCGTACGAATGAATCATATGTATTTCTTTGTGAAAAGAAACACAATATGATCATACATAAAATATGGCGAGAGAAAGACTATGAACATTTTCTAGTTTCCTCGATATGATTGACAGGAGCTAGACACGAATAAGGATGCTCTCAGTCAGGAATGTGAAATGGAAAGTGGAGAAGTTGGAAAATTTTAACAGTTTTCAAGATACAGTCACATGAATAGTTTCAAGGAAAAAAGAGTCATGAGGTGGTTCTTGAAGACTACGGAGTTTTTTACAAGAAATTGGCTATTTGGAAAGCTTAGAGGGTCTGGGAGATCCTGGAGTTTTCTGGACGATCTAGGAGGATTCTGGAAGATCCTGGAGGATCTAGTTTGATTCTGAAAGATCGTGGAGGATACTAGAGACCCTAGGGAAATGCTGAAGACTTCCAGGATGTTCTGGAAGGCTATACATGATTCTGAAGGATTCCGAGAGATCCCAGAGGTTTCTGTAAGATTTCAGAGGATCCTGGACCATTTGAACTTTAAGGAATTCAGAATTCCATTTAGATGCTCAGTTTGGAAGTATTCTGAAACTTAAAAAAAACATCTAGATACTTCTGAATTCCTCGGAGTTCAGATGGCCCAGAATTCGTTGGGATCTTACAGGAACTTCTGAAATCTCCCGGGATCCTACAGAATCGTTTATAGCTTTCCAGAATAGTCTAGGAATCTTCAGGATTCTCCAGGGGCCTCCAGGAGTCTTCAGGGCCATCCAGGAGCCGCTAGAATTTTTCTTGACCCTCAGGATCTTTCAGGACTCTTCAGAATCCCCCGGGATCATCCAGAATTCTCCAAGTTTTCCAGGATCCTTGAGTCCAAATTTTGGACTCCGAAAACCTCCAGGATTCTCCAGAATCCTTCTAGATCCTTCTAAATCCTCCAGTTTCCTTAAATTCTAGAAAAGTAGACCTTACTGGATCTTCCTAGATGCTCCTGAAAATTGTCTGGAGTTTTAGGAAAGCTCCAGAATCCTATAGAATTCTCCTAGAATCTCCAGAATCTGTTTGGATCCTTCTAGATCCTCCAGGATCCTTCTTAATCCTCCAGAACAATCCAAGTTTCTCCTAGATCCTCCAGGTGCCTCGTAGATTCCTCCGGACCTTCCTAGCAATCCAAACCTACCTAGGATCTCCCATCTAAAATTTCTCCGTTTTTTCAATTCCTTCCATCTCTTTCAGAGTCGAAAAACGTCCGAACCCGACCGCTGTCTCCGATCTCATTGGCTCCCACGTCACACGAATCGCCGCCGGCGCATGCCATACCATCGCAATCATCAGAGGATCCCCATATCCGTTCGGATTGAATTCCAGCGGACAACTCGGAAATGGAAAGATTATGACACAGTCGACACCGCGGAAGACGGACGATTTGGATAAAGTCACCGGGGTTTTCGCTGGCTATCATCAGACATTCTTCCTGCGATCCAATGGTAGTATTGAGGTGGGGGAAGGATTTCTGTAAATTGTTCTTGAATTTCAAATTTTCAGCAAAATGAAATCGTCGGTCCAAGTTGCCCGGTGAAATTGCCGTCCAAAGTGGACCATGAGAATTTTGAGACAATTCTGCATTCCGGAGAGAAACTTGATCTGATGGCGTGAGACACCTTCTGAATCCCCATGAGACCCTTTTCTCCAAAATTTCAGCCTCGTCGAATCGGTATTCTCGTCGTTGAGCTGCATCAACAACTCGTTCCTTTTCAAAGACGATCGGAGATACAATGTCAGTACCGAACGATCGCACGGAGTCGATTTGGATCAAGTCATGGAGACGTTCATGTTGTTCGATGAGTGCTCGGCGAAACAGCAGTTCTTGGATTTGGTGGGTTTGCGGGATTTTGGAGGCTCTAGAAGCTTCTGGATCCTTCAGGAGCTTTCAGGAGTCTCCAGTAGTCTACAGAAGTCTTTAGAAGCGCCCAGAAGCCTTCAGAACTATTCTAGATCCTCCGGAACCATCTAGAAGGCTTCAGAAGGCTTCCGTATCTTTCTAGATCATTCTGGCGCTTCATGAATGTTCTCTAAGGCATTTTGGAAGTTTTGGAGCGTTCAGAAGCTTCAGAGGCCATACAGATGCTCCAAGATCCATCTTACCTCCCCAATTCATCTACTTCCAGATCACCGACTCTCTCTCCATTGCCTACGCCTCATGGTCATCGAAAATGCTTTCCGTCGAAGGCCTTCGACTATTCCTGATCCTCCCCTGGCTCCCGATATTCGTTGAAAACGTCACGCTAGACGTCGTATTCAAGGTTCACACTCCGTTCGTCACAGCCATGTACAATATTAGCGAGGAAATGAGGAATACATTGGGTAAATAAGAAGACGTTCTAGAACCTTCTGAGGCTTAAAATAATTCCAGAATCGTGGTGGAGCAAACTGTCGACGCGACACTTCCGCCGATTGGTCACCGTTTTCAAGCGAGCCGTGCAGACGAATTTGCATGCTGGGAAGAGTCCGGAGAAGTCGCAAATGTTCCTGCACACTCTGCAGACGCTCTTTGCGATTAATAAGGTTTGTAGAAGGCTTCAGAAGGATCCTGGAGAATTCTGGAGGATTCTGTAGGGTCCAGAAGGATTCAGAACGATTTAGAAGGATCCAAAAAGATCTAGAAGGATTCAGAAGGATTCTAAAGGATCTAGAAGAATCTAGAAGAATCTAGAAGAATCTGGAAGGGTCTGGAAGGAATTGGAAGAATTCTGAAGGATTCTGAAGATCTGGAAGGATCTGGAAAGTTTCTGAGAGATTTGGAAGCACCTGAAATCCCCCAGAAGGCCCAAAAGAGCCCAGAAGGATTCTGAACAATCCAGAAGGATCCAAGAAGGATCTGGAAGAATTGTGATGGATACTGAAGGATTCAGAAGGCTTTGAAAGAATCTGGAATGATCTACAATCCTTCAGCTGGATCTCGACTTTTCTAGCTTAAAAAGCGACTTTTCTAGCGATTCAGAACCCCAAAAGGAAACATAATAACCTAAAACTCCAATTTTCAGACATATCAAATCGTTCCGCTTGAGACGTTCTACATCGAAGAGCTCGGACAGATTCATAACATCAAACTGGAGTACTACAATATGGTCACCAAGCAGCTCCCATTCAAAAATGAAAGCGACTACTGGACCCACTATCCGTTCTTGTTGAACGGACAAGCCAAAGGCGACGTTCTGTTCGTCGAGGCTGGCATGATTCAGGCGGTGAGTTTTGGAGGGGCCCTTCGATTTTAGAGCCTGCAGGAGTGCTCAGGAGAGTCGTGGAGATATACAGAAGGATTGAGAAGAAGTCAGAATGGTTCTGAAGGATTCTGGAAGATCTAGAAGGTATCCGGAGCTTTTAAAGCGTGTCTAGATCCATATTTAGCCTTCTGGGTCATTCTATATAGTCCTGAAGTTCTGATTCAGTTTCATCTGGAGCCTTCTGGATCCTTCTAGGACCTTTTGGAGCCTTCTAAAATATTCTGGATCCATCCAGATCTTCCGGAGCCATTCTGGACCAGTCCGGACCGATTGCTCCAGAAGGCTTCCAAAAGCTTTAAAATGAAACAGAAACGCCCAGAAGGCTCAACTTGAAGAAAGCTCCAAAAGTTTCGAATGATATAGAAGTTCCCCAAAAGAATCTTCAGCGTTCTTCAACCTTTCTCTGATTTTCAGCTCCACGCTCAAACCGCCCTCATCACCTCCGGCGGCTACATCGATAGTGTCTCCATCCAACACTGCGAACTGACGGTTCGCCGGGACTTCATCGTCGCCGACACCATGAACAAACTCTCCTCGTTCAGCGAGATCGACGTACGGAAGCCGTTGAAAGTGACAATCGTTGGAGAAGAAGCCGACGACGCCGGAGGTGTTCGGAAGGAGTTCTTCCTGATTGTGATGCGGAAAATCCTTCAACCAGAATACGGAATGTTCTCGGAAGACGAGGAATCGCGGCTCGTCTGGTTCAGCGGGCTACCGGCCGAGTTTTGTGAGCGAGAGCAGTTTAGACAGTTGGGACGGCTGGTGGGATTGGCGGTGTATAATAATGTCCTTGTCCCATTCCCATTTCCACTGGCGTTGTATAAGGTGGGTTATTCTTCAGCTGCTATCTTCTCAATAGTCTCTTTTCAGTATCTTCTCGACCTTCCTCCCACTCTTGAAGACCTCTGTGAGCTGTCTCCAACCGAGGGAAAGGGTCTACAATCGTTGTTGGACTACGAGGGAGACGACGTAGAGGATGTGTTCGCGTTGACATTCTCGATCACTTTCAGCATTTTTGGAGAACTGAAATCCGCCGAGTTGCTACCCGGAGGTGATGAGAAACCGGTGACGAACGCGAATCGCGAGGAGTATGTCAAGGTGAGGGATGAAGGAGGATTCTGGAGGATCCTGGAGGGTTCTAGAGGATTTTGAAGGATTCTGGAGATTTCTGGAGGTCTCTGGAGGAGACTGGAGGATCCTGGAGGATTCTGAAGAATTTTGGAGGATTCTGGAGACTTCGGTAAACTATCAAGAGACTTCTAGAGGATTCTGGAAATTCATGGAAGATTCTGAAGGATCCTGAATGTTATTGAAAGCCTCTAGAGACTTCTGGAGGATTCTGGAGGATTCTAGAAAATTCTAGACGATTCTAAAGGTTTCTGAAAGATTCTGGAGACTTCGGGAGGCTTCTGAAGGATCCCAGAGAATTCTGGAGGATTCTGAAGGTCTCTGGGGGCTTCTTAAGGATCCTGGATGATTCTGGAGATCTCTGAAGACTTTGGAGGATTCTAGAGGATGCAAGAGACTTTTGATGAATTCTGGAGGATTCTGGAAGCTTCTGGAGAATTTTTGAGACTTGTGGAGTCTTCTGGGAACTTATGGAAGATTCTTGAGTATTCTGGATGTTTCTGGAGACTTCTGAATGATTCTGAAGACTCTCGGAGACTTCTGAAAAACTCTGGGGGATTCGGAAGAATTCTCGAGAACTCTGAAAGATCCTGAAAGTCCTTCTAATACCTAAAACCTCATTTTCAGCTCTACGTTCAACACCGTCTCGAGTTGGGCCTGAACGGCGAGATTGCCGAGCAGAAGAAACAGTTCCGGAAGGGATTCTCGGATGCTCTTCACAGTCGTGTGCTTCGTTTCTTCCAGCCGCGCGAGCTCAAGGAGCAAATATGTGGTTATGAGAATATCGATTGGAACGAGTTTAGAGAGGTAAGGTGGTTGGAGGGGGACATTTGGGCACATGGACAGACAAAGAAGGCTTGGATGGCTAGAGGCTTCTAGATCCTTCAGAATCTTTCTGAGACCGTAAAAAAACCAAGCGCATACAGAAAGCTCCAGAAAGATCCACAAGGGTCGAGGAAACAAGGAAATGAGTCTAGTATCTTTTGGGGCCATCTGGAGCATTCTATAGGATTCTGAGCCCTCCAGAATCCTACAGAACTTGTTTCGATTTTGCCATGATATCTCAGATGCTTCCTAAACCCCACAAGCAGTTGCATCTTTTCAAGCTTTTACTGAGCCGTCTGGACCCTATTAGAAACCGTAAAATAAGCCAAGTGCATTGAAAAGGCTCCAGGAAGATCTAGAAGGCCCTATGTAGCTCTAAAAGAAGTATACGCTCCTGAAACTTATTCTGGATTCTACTGCGCCTTCTGGAGCCTTCAAAGCGCTTCTAAACATTGTCAGGTTCTGCTAGACCCCTTCAAAGCATTGCTCATTCCTACTACTGTTCTCAAAAAATCACTACCGTGACGTCAGTCTCTCTCCCCTTCTTTTTCCTTTCTTTACCCATTCCTCCAGGAGGGTATGTGCTCATTGAGTGAAAGAGCACACAATTGCTCCGTAAGAGAAAAAAACACAAAACATTCTTTCATTTTTGACTCATGCGCGAGCGGGAGAATTAATGACGTATTTTTCGTCTTCCGTTAGCTCCCCATGGAACCGGTTCTGCTCTGCGGAAGCTCGGCGCGGAACGAAAAAAATCACAACAGAAAAATGTCGGAAGCTGAGAGATTGGAGAGAATTAGAGGGAATAATGACGTTTGGAAATTTTTGGAGTTCAGATGAGGAATACGGTAGTGAGTCATCGGAAACTGCATAGATGAATTTCCGGGACGTTCTGGAGACTCCTGAAAGCTTCCGGATACTTTTGAATGATCGTAAGAGCTGCTGGATGCTTCTATAAACTACTGGATGCTTTTGAAGGCTTCTGGAGGCTTCTAAAGATTGCTGTAGATTCCTGACGAATTCTGAAAGTTCCTGGAAGGTTCTGGAGGCTTCTGGAAACTTTTGAACGCTTTTGGAGATTTTCAGAGACTTCTGGAGGCTTCTGTAGACTTCTAAAAACACCTGGAAGGTTCAGGATGATACTGGAGGATTCTGGAGACTTCTAGTTCCCTTCGATCCCTCTCTTTCCTTTTCTTTCCAAAAATGTTCCTCTCTCTCTCTGTATATAATTGCTCCACACCATCCAAACACACACAAAATCTGAAGTGTCTGTCTCTCTTTTTCTCTTTTTCTGTGTGTGGAATCATGCGTTTGTGTCGACACACGAGACACGGTAATCCACTCACTCGGTGTCTCTCGTTTCTCTGCGTCTCTCCAATCGCCGCACTCTCTCTCGCTTATGCATTTTTCGTGAGGAGACAGTGATCATATGTTCGGGTAATGAACACACACAACAGAACCTCAAAAACTTTTTTTTTGGAAATTCTCTGCGTCTCTCTTTTTCTCCGAGGCACAGGGAGTGGCTTAAGTGACCGCAAAAAATGAGGGAAAATCCGGTTTTTTGACCACACCCAATTAAAAAGGGACATCTGGAAGGGAAGATACACAGATAAAAATGAAAATTTGGACATAAAGAGGGCCTAAAAATGAAGATAATTCAAGAAGAAAACTGTCATTTTTTCTTTCAGCACGTCACCTACAAAGGAGAGTACACGTCGTCGCATCCGGCGATTCAAGCATTCTGGAAGGCGCTCTTCACGCTGGACGATGAGGAGAAGAAGAAATTCCTGCAATTTTTGACCGGAACCACACGGGTTCCCGTCGGTGGAATGGCCGCGTTGAATGTGTTCATTCAGCCGACGGCGGCGGAGGTGAGGAGAAAGGATTCTGGATTTTTGAAAGTCTAGAAGGCACTAGAGAGTTCCAGAAAGACAGAAGGATCGGAAAGGATCGGGACGGATCGTGGATCCTTCTGAAGTGTTCTGGTGGCTTCTGAAGCTACCTGGGTTCTTATAGACGATTCAGAAGGACCTAGAAAGATCGTGAATGTTTTTTGGAAGATTCAGAAGGTACTAGAGTGTTTCTTAAGGATCCAGAAAGTTTCAGAAGTACTCCAATGAATCTAGAAGAATTCTGAAGGTTACTGAATGATTCAGGACGATTTTGAATTCTTTCGAAGTGTTCTGATGGCTTATGGAGCTTCATAGATTCTTCTAGTCTATTCAGAAGGATCCGAAATGGCTTTAATAGTCTCAGAAAGATCCTGAAGGTTTTTGAAAAATATAGAAGGTACTAGAGGGTTTCAGAAGGACTCTGAAGGATTGGGAATGATTCAGGAGGATTCGATATCTTTCTAAAGCGTTCTGGTGGCTTCTGGTGTTAAATAGAAGGATCATTCTACAGTATCATAGGAATCTCGAATATTCATACTGTAGTCTGAACAATTTGGAAAATTCTAACTAAAAAATCTCCAAAATTACACAACAACCTGCAAAATCTAAAAATTCAAAAATGCATTTTCTGAAATCTACCGTAGTTCTTTCAAAACTACAGTATTTGAAAATCTGAAAAATTGCTAATAATAGCTAACAATTCTGAAAAAACTTGCTAAAAATTGTTTATAAAATATCGTTTAAAATTGCGTTAAAAATTACTAAAAATTGCAAAAAAAAGCAAAAAATTTGCTAAAATTTTCTAAAATGTTCTAAAAATTGATAGAAGCTTTTTAGGTCTATCGAAGACTGTCTATAGATTTTTCTTGATCGTTTTGAAGATTTTAGAAGACTCTAGAAGACTCCAGAAGCTTCTAGACCATTCTGAATCCTTTTTAATCCTTTTTCATTAATTTCTTCAAATTTAGTCTCAATTTCCAGACCCTCCCCGTTGCTCACACCTGCTTCAATCTTCTCGACTTGCCCAACATCTCAGATGACGTTGAGATGCTCCGACGTCTTCGGATTTCCATTGAGCACACTGAAGGATTCACTCTCGTCTAGAAACGTCTAGAAAATCAATTTTTTTTGTATAATTCATCTCTTTTTACATAATTTTCCCTGCTTGTATTTTCAGTCTAGATTTTTTTCTCAAAATTTCCCTTTTCTTTTCTCGGTCACCCTTAAAAATATCTCTGTGATATTATTTTTGAACTTCCCGCCTCTTTTTATACTTAAAATTACTCGTAGTGCCTTTTTTTTCGTTTTACCCGGCTATATAAGATTCGATTTGTCTATAAATGTATCATTTTGCTTTTTTTTCAACTTTTTTTTTTGTGATTTTTGGTGCAGTTCCATGTTCCATTTCTATCGCAGTTTTTTAATTGAAAAAATTCTGAAAAAGATTCAGAATTCCAGATGTCGTCGAAGTTTCTGGTGGTGCTGAAGCCGGAAATAGTGGCACATCGAGTACTGGCGCAGGTGAATTTTAAATTTCGAAAAAAACTGTTTCGTAAAAAAATTAAATGATGATTAACTTTGAAATGTTTAGTGTGTACAGGAAAAAAAAATTGATTTGAAACTGAAAATTTTGAATTTCGAAAATTCAGGAAAAGTGGAATCGGAAAATTTTGAGATTCGAAAAAATTTTAAATTTGAACTCGAAAATATCAAATTTTCCAATTCAAATCTCGAATATTCCTACTGTAGTCTTGAAAAATTGTCTCCGTGACATTTCGAAAGTGCGACGTTTCGAAATCGAAAAATCCAAAAATACATAGTCTGAAATCTACCGTAGTTCTTTCAAAACTACAGTATTTGAAAATCGAAAAAAAAATCGCTAAAAATCGCTTTAAATTCGCTAAAAATTATTTTAAATTTTCTAAAAATGGTTTCAAAAATTTTGTGAAAATTGCTTCAAATTTGCTTGAAATGCTAAAAATTTATAAAAATTTTATAAAAACTGCTTTAAAATTTCTAAAAATTGCTCAAAATTGCAAAAGAATTTCCATAAAAATTTTAAAAAATTTTCTTAAATTTCCAAATTTTTGTTAATTTCTATAAAATTTGCTGTATCCTCTTGCCGGTCCTTTCATTTTCATTTTGAGCCAAATTTTCATTTCGAGCCGAAAATGTCGATCCAAACCCCGGGAAACTCGAAAATTTCAAATTCCCGTATTGACCGTAGTTCTTTCAAAACTACAGTATTCGAAAATCTGAAAACTTTTAAAAAATGGTTGAAAATTGCTTTAAAATTCGCTAAAAATTCTAAAATTTGTTTAAAACTGCGAAAAAAGGTTCCAGAAAAAAGGTTCCAGGGCTCCTGGCCTAACTTTTGCAGCTGGCCGAACTCTTGGACCCGCCACGAAAACTGCTACAGTAACCTCCGTAAATCGACACAAATTTTTTTTTTGAATTTAATTCCTAAAATCTTTCCGATTTTTGTTCTCCGTTTTCAACCGATTTTCTTGATTTTTTTCGCGATTTTCGAGTAAATTTATCGAAAAAGAGTATTTTCGTAACATTTTTTCTTTCTTTAAAACAATTTTCAAATCTCAGAGTTCAAAACCGGAAAAAAATTGCACGAAAATATTCTTTTTCGATAAATTTACTCGAAAATTGCGAAAAAAATAAAGAAAATCGGTTGAAAACGGAGAACAAAAATCGGAAAGATTTTAGGAATTAAATTCAAAAAAATTTTGTGTCGATTTACGGAGGTTACTGTAGCAGTTTTCGTGGCGGGTCCAAGAGTTCGGCCAGCTGCAAAAGTTAGGCCAGGAGCCCGATTTATGCAGACTGCAGTAATACAAGATTACTGTATCCCCTTGCCGATCCTTTCGTTATCATTTGGAGCCAAAATTTCAATCCCAACCCCGCGAAACTCTGAAATTTCAAATTCTCGTCCCCCGAATCCCCATCTGAATTTTCCCAATCATTTCAATCTCCCTCTGCCCATCTCTCTCCGTTCTTTTTGTCACTTTCACTTTTTCCATCTGAATCAAAACTCTGTCTCTCTCGGAATCCTCGTAGCATCCGACGATGCGAATCGGAAAGAGAAAGAAGAAGCCAAAAAGAAAGGATTAAACAAAGTTTTGAGCGGAGAAATGAGGTCAAGCTATACGGTGGATGGATGGATCTCCTACACGGAATATGGGTCACCCGCGGCGGCGAATTTTCACTTTTTCTTTTCACTTTCCGGTTTTGCGGGGCCCCCTCTCCTTTTAGCCGTCTCCTTTAGCCGACCAGGGGGATCTCACTTTCGTTTTGAAATGGACATTTTTAATTGCGATTTTCGGAGAATGGAATCAAAATGGAAGAGACTGTAGAAGCAGCAGTTAATTTGATGAATAGTCACTCTCCCGAAGTTTCGTGCTGGCTTAATTGATTAGTTTTTGGAAAAGTCTCGAATCGGAAGAAAATAAGGAAATTGATGGATTTTTTGGAGATGGAACGGTAATTAATCAGAATACAGACGTCTAAGATGAAGAGATTGAGATTGTGATCCAGATTTTGATAAAGTTGAAGTTTTTTCAAGGTTACTGTAGATGGATATGGATTCACTATTAGATAGCAGTAACCTTGAGGTAGACTCTACATGCTATACATAGAAAGGAAATTTCGGAGAATTGATCACTTGGAGTCTGAAAAATTTGGAAATTAGAAGAATTTCCGGGTTTTTTTTTTCGAAAAATTTTTGGGCTCAGCGAGATTTCGAAAATGTTGACTTATTGATCAGATCAGAACTTTTGAAAAGTTGAAATTTTTTCGAAACCGAAATTTTTTTTTGTGTAAGGGATTACTGTATACGAAATTTTCGGCTCCGCGACATTTCGAAAGTGCGACGTTTCGAAAGCAAAAAAATTCAAACCATTCTGGGAAACATACCGTTTATCCCCAGAGTGGTTTGAAATTTCCGTTTTCGAAATGTCGCGCTTTCGAAACGTCACACCATCGAAAAGTCGCGGAGTCCATGTTTGTAGTCCTCGTGAACAACTTTCGCTTGAGATGGATTCGGAAAGTTGCATTCGAATTGAAAAAATCTCATTTCAGTTTGAAATAAATTTCTAATTTTGATTTTTTTAACTCGTATAATCTCTGAAAAAATTCCAGTCGATCTGTATAATTTTCATTGAAATCGGTTGCCTAGAAGTCAAGTTATGACGTTCCAACAAACAGATGAGCTCACAAAAGTTATTAAAAAATGGGCGGTTTGAAACAGAAAATACCGTGAACACTGTGTTAGAAATGCTCCAAAAACGCCTTCACAGACATGAAATACACGATTTTTAGAGTCTTTGAGTTGGTTAACATTATTCTATTCAAAAATTTAAAGAAAAAAACTGGACCATATTACAGGTCTTACGGTATTTCAGAACCCATCCATCTAACCCATCCTTATAATTCCAGGTAGCCCTGTCGGAGCTTCGAAAAAACGGCATCGAAATCGAAGAAATGCGTCAAATGCGAATAACGAACGCACTGGCGAAGTGTCTCTACAAACAACACGAGGGAAAATTCTTCTACGATCGATTAGTTCGACACATTTCGAGTGGAGATGTGATTGCGATGAGGGTGAATGGAAATGCTCGAAAATGTATCGGATCGAGCCGTCTTTGGCCGAGAATTGATCCGTCCAATGGGCAACCGATTCGACAGAGATTTGCACTTTCGGATGTTAGAAATGTTGCACATGCAAGTGATGAGGATGTGGCAATGGAAGAGTTGGAGCTATTTCGATTGATTTGATTTCTTGAAACGATTTTAAAGAATATGAAACTAATAAATGGGTTCTTCTTATTTTTTGAAGTTTGAATACTGTTGTGGAAAATCGCATTGAAATTTCAGAATAATCGAGATAGCTTTGAAATTGAAGAATTTTTCTATTTTTTTTTTCTATAAATTATTATGAGCTTTTTTTGCTCTTGGACTAATAAATGGGTTCTATTTTTGATACTGCAGTGAAAGACGCATTGAAATTCCAGAATCATCATCGAATTACTGATCAGTTCAAAATTAGGAATTAGAGGAACTACTGATCAGTTCAAAACTTTTGAAATTTTGAAATTTTTTTGAAACCGCACATTTTTTAAAAAAATATTTTTTTTGGGTTCAAAGTTCTATAAGGGATTTCTGTAAATGAAAATTTCAAGGATTTTGGCAGTTACAGTTCCCAGATTACGGTATTATAGGGTATGCATTGAGTAAAAGTTACAGTAACTTTTTTTTCTGAAAACTGAAATTTCAAAAACGAATAATAGTAGAAATTTGAAAAAAAAATTTACAAGAACTGTACCGAGAGGTATTTTTCCCCAAAATGATTTGAGATGTTTGCTTTCGAAACGTCCCACTTGCGAAACGTCGCACTTGCGAAACGTCATACTTTCGAAATGTCACAATTGCGAAATGTCTGCAATAGTTGTCAACTGTCAACTAGCAAATATTCTTCCCGGATGATAAGTAAATTTTTCGGAACTGAAATTTTTTTTTTGAAAAAATTATTTTTTCGCAAAAAGTTCTTTAACACTTTTTTTATAAATGGTAGTTGTGATATAAGAAATCTCCCAAACTTACATTTTAAGAAACTCGAATCTTCAAAATTCAAAATTTCAGAATCCCAAAAAAAAAAAACTCAAAGTTATTTCAATTTTTTATTGAAACTTTTCGATTTTTCTGTGTTGCTTCAAAAATTTACATACAAGAAAACGACTCCGCGACATTTCGAAAGTATGACGTTTCGAAAGCAAACATGTCACACTTTCGAAACGTCACACCGTCGAAATGTCGCTGAGTCAAAAAACAAGCAAAAAACTACAAAAAAAAGACAGAAATTCGAAAAAGAAATGCGAGGTATTTTTGAGTTTTTAATGGGGTGCCGGGGTGGGGAAACTGTAGATATCACAATAAAATGGAGAGAGAATTGATCACATATCGATTGATTTTTTGATAGATTTCTGGTATTTTTTGAGAGGAAGAAACTCGTGCACAATACTATTGGGGAGGGAAGCTGCTTATTATTTTTACAGTAATCTAGAAAGGGATTTGTAAAATAATTCAATAATTCAATAATAATTAAAACCGGAAAGTGTTCGGTGTGGATTCAAGGAGAGATAGAGGTGTGCAGGGGGGCTAGAAACGGCTAAAAATTGAAGATTTGAATGGAAAAAAATGGGAAGAGAAGAGATCAAGAAAAAGTGAAAGACTGAATGTGAGGAAGTGAAAATTGAAATTTTAGTTGAAAAAATGGACCTAAAAAGGTCTCATGAATTTGAATACGCATTCTGATTCGTTGGTGCCACTTCGATTAATGTGGCTGCCGTTGAGCCATCAGCCGCATGTTCAACATCGATAATAAATGTGTCCTCGTTACAGTATAAACGGAGCATTTCGTCGTCGACTTTTACGGTTATTCCTTTCGCACAGCGTTTGTAGACACCCGTCATCTGGAAATAGAGAAAATTTATCATTTTTTCCAATGAAAATTGGTTTTAAAACTTGAAAAACCCAAAAATAGATCCCTCCTATTCAAAACGCTATATCTCGAGAACCATAGGAGATATCAAGAAATGGTCAACTACAAAATTGTTCAGCATAAAATTTCGGACACTTTTGTAGTTGAAAGTTTTTCGACAGCTTCACTCCTTTTTGAGATATTCTTCTTTAAAGTTAGCGCGTCTCTCAGCGAGACGCAGACAACGAGAGCGTCTGCGTCTCTTCAGAGGGGCGCGCAAAGAATGGACTTTTGTAATTTTCAATGAAAAATTGGTTTGAAAACCATCAAATTAACTATTCTAATTTCAAAAGTTGCTAAAAACGCTCAACAAATGTTTTACTGAACTCAAAAAATGCTAAAAAAGACGGAAAAAATACGGAGAAGGTTCGGCCACCGAGGGGCAAACTTTTTTGACATTTGATGAGTCGGGGATAACTTTTTGAGCGTTTTCATTGTGATATTCGAAATCAGCGTAATTTTCCGCACTAGAATCACTCAAAAAAAAAAAAATCGAAAAAAATTTTTTGAAATTTTTTTCAGTTCCGAACTTTTGAAATTTTGAATTTTTTTCGAAACCCAAAATTTTAGGATAATTTTTTTTAAGGTTTATATTTCTGATAGATTACTTATATTCAAGTATTTTGGCAGTCGCAGTTTTCATATTACTGTATATTACTGTATTACGGATTTTTGAAGTTTTTTTTGAAAATTAAAAACATTTTTTCAAAAATTGATTTTTCAAAAAAATGTTCTCTATTTTTTCAAAAACTGCAATGATTCGATTAAACTTGTTCGAATATTTTCCTGGATTACTGTATATGTTTCCTAAACACAGTATTCACCCCCTGGATTACTGTAGATCCCTCTTTTGAACTTTTCATTCCATTTTCGGAAATAAAACTCTCCATCCATTTATGTCAACATAAACTCAAACAAAACAGTCCCTTCTCTCTATTAGAAAAGCTTCTCCTTAAGACTATTCCATTTCTATTTTCAATGCCCTCTCATTTCTATTCTTGTCCTCCCGAAGAACTTCGAAATGACCCCCCGGAAAGAGATTCAAAATTTGTATAGAGATCCAGAGAGACGCAGAGAAAAAAGGTTTTCGGGTCACTCAAAACGTTCCGATCCAAAAACACACAAGAGCTATTCTTAGCTCGTCTATAGTGACCTCACGCTGAGAAAGAGAAGAACTCCGATTTATTGCTCTCTTTTTGTTTTCTTTTTCTCTGTCTCTCTAAATCTCTCTTTAGATGCACTTTTTTGGAGGAAGAGCACCCGAAATAAACCGAATTTCTTAAACCAATAATAGACTGTCTGGGTGGTCAAAAGGTTAGGTAAACGAAAAAAAGGATGAAAAAAATGATGCTCCAGATGATCAAAAATCGGAATTTTTGGATTGAAAATTTTTGAAATTTTTGATTTAAAAAAATTTTTTTTGAAAACTTTTTTTCAAATTTTGAGCGAAAACATCAAATAATTGGCTCCGCGACGTTTTGAAAGGAGACATTTCGAAAGTGGGACGACAAATCGATGCTCCAGATGATCAAAAATCAGATTTTTTGGGTTGGAAAATATTTGAAATTTTTGAACCAAAAAATTATTTGGAAATAATCAATATTTGGAATTTTGAGCTCAGATTTTGACCCGAAATAGTATTTTTCTAGATTAGAGTCAGAAGAAAAAACGGAAACCAGGGAAAAATTTGACAAAAAACCACCTTTAAAATTAGTAAATATGAATTTTGGAAAAAAAAGTTTGGAAAAGTTTACGAAAATTGGATTTTGGTTAGGAAGATTACTGTCTCGCCAAATTTGGGCCCAAAAATGAGAATTTTGAAGGGTTTAGGCTTAAAATTGGCTGAAAACTCATATTTTTAGTTGAAACACCGAAAAATCCGTGATTTTTTACTTAAAACTGTCTAAAATTTACGATGGCTCAAATTTCGCGGACAAAATCGATTTTGAAGACTCAAAATTGGATCAAAATAATCCAGAGTCCATGTTTTTTGATCTTCATAAATTGAAATTTGACTACTTTTCAAAAAAAAAAACAATTTTTTTTTCGAAAAAAAAATTCGGTTTCAAAATTTTTTCAAAAAAAAAAATTTACTACCTTTTCAGTTGATAAAACTCTTCATCGTGCGTTAAAATAATTCTGTGCTCACCTTATCCGGGTCGGCTCCAAATTTGTTGGCAATCGCCAGTGCCAAGCCAGCGAGTGATGAGGGGACAACATGAAGGGGTTGGTAGATTTGTTCGTCTCGTTTTCGAACGTAGAGCATTACTGAAAATGGGTAGATGAAAATGTGCTCTATTGAACTATATAAACAGCGTTTGTAAATGCGCTCTACTGAAAACTTGGAAAAGGAAGTCCAAAGACGCTCGTTCATTTTCGAAAAAAAAAAACAATGCGCCCACTGACGTTTTTTGACCAACTTTGAAGGTCTGAAAAAATAGTTTCCAGTTGTTCAAATTTTCTGAAATTTTGCATATGTATAGAACATTTTAAGAACTCTATTTTTGTAGTTGACCACTTCTTCATAGAACCACAATCCAGTTAGTTAGGTGAGTTGACTAAGGTCACCTCAAATTTTGTCTAATTTTAGACCCTTTGGCTTCCGCGCGACATAACTAACTGGAACGTGGTCCTATAAAAAAGTTGTCAACTACAAAAATAGAGTTTTTAAATTTCTCTATACACCTGCGAAATTTCAGAAAAATTGGATATCTGGAAATCACTTTTTCAGATTCTGAAAGTTAACCAATTTCAACGGGGTTTGAACTCATTTCTGAAGAGTACTGTAGGTTAATGAAGAAATAGTGCAAACGCGCTCTATTGAACAAATGCAAGAGCGCTCCACCGTAAATTTTTCGATAAACTATACAAATACGCTCCAAACTCACTCCTATCCGAAGTCCTCGGCCTCTTTGCAATCGGCTCAATCTCGGACATATCAAAACTCAAACTCGTCGAGTCCACATATCGATTATCAAACTCTTCGGGCGCGATGAACAATGCAGCGGGCTTATCCAACTCTCGCATGTGATAGAATTCGCTTCGCTCACATTGCTCATGATATTCTCCGTCGGATTTCTTTCGGCCGCCGGTGAGGGATCCAGTCGCGTGGAATTCTGAAAGAAATTTGGGTTTTTGGGGGTAATTTGAAAATGTTTCAGAGGGTTAGAACATAGAGAAAATGCGCTTTATTGGGTTGTCAATAGAGCGCACTTTTGACATAAAGGATACTAATGCAAACGCGCTCTATTTAGCATGTTTGCACAAGTAAGTTAGAACACTTAACATGAAGGTTAGAGTGCGCTCCATCGACAGAAAGGAAAAGTTCGGTGGAGCGCACTTTCAAAATGTAACATGAAGTTGTACTCAAATTATTGTCACTGTTTGAAAAAATCGGAAAAAAATTTGAAAAAAATTTACAAAAAAAATTTCCGGAAAAAATTTTTTTTTATTGTCAATTTTTCGAAAAAAAGGAAACAATAACTTGAGTATCACTAATATTAGAACATGTAACATGATGAATTTGTACTCAAATTATTGTCACTTTTTTAAAAATTATTCGGAAATTTTTTTCCAAAAATTTTCAAAAAAAAATTTTTTTTTTCGAAAATTTTGTTTGATTGTTTAATTTATCAATTTATTGTAACAATGACTTGAGTATTAGCAATATTAGAACATGTAACATGAAAGGTTAATGCAAGTGCGCTCCATTGGACTCTCAATGGAGCGCGCTTGCTAGACACACACATACCTTGCTGTCGGCGTTTCTCGTCTCGTCGATTCTCGTGCAACATTTTTCGATTAGCACCCTAAAGGACACATAGATAAGAGAAAAAGACATGGATTACTGTAGCCACAGAGACAAAAAAACGACACGACGAAGAGAAAGAAAGACGACACAGACGAGATTTTTGCATGGTTAGAGAGACCAAGACTACAATACTACAGTAAGCCGGAAAAAAATGAAGAAAAGTGATTGAAACGGACCCATTGTACCTTGCTGTTTTCGTTTGGCCGCTCGTTTGTCTTCGTCGCGAAGTTTTCGCTCAGCGCCCTAATTTCAAAAATTTTTGATTTGAATTTTTTTTTTTTGAAAAATTTTTTTCGCAAATTTCAAATCGACTCACTTTATCACAGAACACTTTAATTTGACAGTAACCCCGATGGAATGGGGTTTTGTCGTTTTCACCGTCATATGTGTCGATTTGAACGTGGAGGGGAAGACCCTTGACACCTTTTTGGGTCGAGAAATCTGTGGAGAGACATTGGACGGCGATGGAGATCTGGAAAATTAGTGAAATAGTGTGAGAAAAGAGGAGGGAGAGACGACGAGAGTGTCTCGTTGTCTGCGTCTAGCCGCGCCGAGAGACGCAGACAGTTAGAGTGTCTGCGTCTCTCTGAAAAGCGCGCCAACTTTAAAGGCGCATATCTCGAAAAGGGGTAGAGCTATCAAAACGTTTTCAACCACAAAATTGTTTCAAATTTTATGCTGAGCAATTTTGTAGTTGACTATTTTTTGATATCTCCAATTTTTCTCGAGATAGAGCGGTTTGAATAAAGTGGGACAATTTTTAAGGGTTATTCAATTTTTTACTTGAAAAAAAGGATTTAAAACCCGTTTTTTGCACTTTAGGTGTCGTGAACTTGATCTAGATTAATTCTCTAGGAAAAATTTTCAAAATGAACTTTTAAAAAATTCATTTTTTAATGAAAACTGTTTAGAAAATTAGAAATCTTTCGAAAGTTCCGATGAGCACTGAAATGTTCGAAATTTCAACTTTTTATCAAGGAATTTCGAAACGGTAACTTAAAAATTCAATTTTATGGTATTACGGTATTTTGTAATTGTCCGCAAACATCACATCCTACGACAAAATGAACTTGAAAATTCAAAAAGTTCGAAAATTGAAGAAGTAAATTTTGTCTTGAAGAAAATTGTATGGAACAGTAATTTTGGTTTTTTTCTATTTTTTCAATGATGGATTACGATAACCTATTCAAGTCCGCAAACACCATATCTCACGACAAAATGCGATCCGAAAAGTTTGAAATTCAAAAAGTTGGAAAATTGAAAAAGTAACTATTGTTTTGCAGAAAACGATGTAGAACAGGGACTTAAGATTTTTGTATTTTTTTCAGTGAAGGATTACGGTAAGTCCGCAAACACCCAACCCCACGATAAAATGCACACAAACCTTGACTCCACCGTTCTGATCCGATGGATTCCAGTAGAATTGCACCGCATTATTTCCGATTTCCTCGATTTGTCCAATCATTCCAGAACTATTTTTACTATCAACTTCCAGAATTCTCTGCTTCGAAACATGTTGCCGAGCGTGCCAAGATTGCCACGTTTTGATCTCTTCTTCGTACGTTTTGTCTTCTCGGAACACTACCATTAGTTGACTCTGAAAAAATTGAAATTTTAATTTTCAGAAAAAAAAATTTTGTTCAAAAAAATTTTTTTCACAAAATTTTTTCAAACTCACTTTAACAGTCTGACTCTTCAGACACTTGCTAATATCGGGAATATAATCCAGGGATACTGTATAAAACTGTCCCTTATTCACATATGTCATACGGTCATCGTCTCGTCGTACTGATGTTGAAATTGGCGCTTCGAGGACGTATTGAAATCCCAAATTGTTGTGACTGGAAAAAAAATTAGGGTCTTGGGTGGATTCTACAGTAATTTTAGAGCAGAAAAATGAAAATTAATATAAGCAACTTTTGGAAGGAAAAATGTTTTTTTTTGAAAAATTTTTTTTTGAATTTTTTGAAAATTTTTCAAAAAAAAGTAAGTTAAATCATGATTTGTTCATATTCAGTAGACACAATTGAATCTGGAAGTTTCAAATTTTGATACTTTGAATCAGGATTCATTTTTTCATTAAAGAAATTTTTCGGTTTCAATTTTTCAATTTCTCAGAACCAATTCTTCTTTTTCAATTGGTGATCCATAAGTTGTTGAAAGTTTTCATTACTATCTATTACTGTAGTTTATTACTGTAGCATAATATTCTTTTTTTTATTATCCGAAAACTTTTGAAAACGAAAGTTTTATGGACTAGATTCTGAATGTTGACTAGTTTCTCGGTTTTTTCTCTTTCTGGTGGCCTAGGTTTTGAGAGGGAGAACGTTCGGTCATGGAGAATAATGTGAATGAAAATATGATAAGATTGATGTCAGAAAAAAGGCAGAATTTGAAATTTTTACTGGAAAATATTTTTTGAAAAAGTAAAAAAATTGCAATTTTCTGAAATTTTTTTTCGAAAATTTCTGTTTCAAACGATTTAAAAAAAGAAGTTACTAGAAAAAAATACTTATTCTGTTTGAGTTATATTACAATTTTAAGTACAGAAAACTAAAAACGAAAAATCCAAAAACTACAGAATCCAAGAATCACAAATTCTGAAAATTTAGGTACTTTTTGAATCAAAATTTCTTTAGAATCTAGAATTTCAAAACCTTCCGAATCTCAGAAACCTAGTGCCCAGAATCTCTAAAATTCCGATTCGCAATACTCAAAAATTCATTTGAAAATCTCCGAATCCCAGAATCCTAAAAAAACCAGAACCTTCAGAATCTCAAAATCGCATTCAAACATTCAAAAATTCAAAAAATTCAAATTACAGAATCCAAAAATCTCTAATTTCGAAGAATTTGGCACTTTTTAAATCTAATTTTTTTCAGAATCTGAAATTTCAAAATCTTCCCATAATCAAATTTTGAAAATCTCGGAATCCTAGTTTCCAAAATCTTCAGAGAAATCTTCAGAATTTTCTCATTTTCAGAAAAAAATCAAAAATGAAGAGATTCGGTTTTTCCAATCCTTTCTACATCTCAAAATATAATTATCCACATTTTTGGAATCTTGGAGTTTCAGAATCTTAGTTTCCAGAATTTTCAGAATTTCGACATCAAGATTCTCATATTTTCAAAATTTTCGATTTCCAAAACTCACATTTTCGGAATAATCAATGGTGAATCCCGATGACTCAGTGTCCTCTCACTACTCCTCTCCAACATATTACTTCCATCAGAACTCGTGAAAAACTCTTCTTTCGGATTGGCCAACAATGAAATATCCTGCCCAATCCCCGAATCCACTGGACTCGGCATATCGGTCCCTTTGAATACAATTCGCTCATTTTCAGATATTTGTTGATATTGTTGACTCGTTGAACTCCTCTGATACGCCACATTATTATATGTGGTATCCATTTGTCGCGTCCAATCTTGCTGCGGTTGAATGTTCGATTGGAGCACATTTGCATAGTAGAAATTCGGATTTTGGGAGGTTATCAACTGCTGGGGGGTAACGTAAGACACATTTTCATACATTCGATGGTAGGTTTGAATTTGATTTGTTGGCTGGTAATAAGTATCGATATTCTGCATTTTTGTGAGATCTTGAATGTTAGAAGAGGCAATATCCAGTGGCTCATTCTTCGGAAATTCGAGCTGTCGACCACCGGGCGGTGCCGTTTTGATAACGGATGTCGATTCCATTTGAAATGACATTTGTGGAAAACTGGGGAAAGTTGTGTATACCAGATGTAGATTGAAGGTAGAGGGGTGGGTCTGGAAATTTTTGGAAATTTTGGTAAATGAATAAAAAATTTAAAAAGAAGTGAAAGAAGGGAAGATTGAAGAATATGTGAATTTTTTGAAACAGTAATAAAAATACAAGAATTCGGGATTTTTTGTAAATTTGAAATTTTTGATAAAAAATGTTTTCGAAATTTTGAAAAAAAAACTTTTTTTACAAAACTTAAAAATTTTAGAAATCAAAGGACTAAGATTTTATGATTGTATTTTTATAGGCCATTGCATAAAGAATAGAAGATTTTCAGAATAAGAATCCAATAAATCGGATTTTTTTGAAAAAAATTTTTTTTGGACATTTTTCTTTCAATGTTTCAAGAAATCTGAAAATTTGCGAGGGACTAAAATATAATACTTGTATTTTCTAGGCCATCACATAAAGATAATAATTACTTCCAAATTCCAAGAATCCAAGAATCCACGAATCATCAAAAATATTATTTTTGAAAATTTTGAATAAGAATTTTTTTTGTAAAAACTTCTAAAAATCTAGAATTCTAGAGAGACTAGAATCTTATGATTATTGCATTTTCTAGGCCGCCACATAAAGATAATAATTACTTCAAAATACAAGGAATCTTCAAAATTTTTTTGAAAATTTTTGAAATTTTTTTTTTTTTGAATTTTCAAAATTTCGAAAAATCTAGAATTCGAGATGGACTAGAATCTTCTTATTTTCGTTTTTTCTAGGCCACCAAAACTTTTAAAAATATTGTAGCCGTTTCAATATAGACATTCGAACCTATTGAAAATTTAGATTTTTTAAAATTTTTAATTGATTTTTTGAAACTGTAATTTTTTCTTACTGTAGAAACCTATGTCATTTTTTAAAATTCTGGTCTAGAAATACAAAATTTGTGGCCTAGTAATCCAAAATCTGCGTTTTCTAGTCCCCCAATTCCTTATTTTAAAAAAATTCAAATTCCCGCCAACCAAAAGCCATCTCCAGATGGGAAAACCTGTTCCTCTTTCCTCCTCATTTAATTTTCTGCCTCATTTTCATTAGAATCGAAAAAAGAAAGTGTGACCTCTCCCTTGTTTTGAAGAGAATGATTCAGAATCAGAATCAGAATCTAATTCCACGTCACAAAGAGATTCAGAAGATTCAGAAGACGTGGAAAATTGAAAGAAGAAGACAATAATAATAATACAATGAATACAGAAGAAGAGAGAATTGGAGATCAATGTCATAATAATAATAATAATAATAAGGTGAAGAAATGAAGGAAAAGAGGGTGAAAGTGAAACTTCTTCTGGAGAAGAAGAAGAAGATGCAAATGATGTGGTCTATTCGATTAAAATGAGAATGGAGAAGGGGAAGAAGAAGCTTCAGGTGCAATGAACCCAATTAGATGGGGAGAGAAAGTATGGAGGAAAAGTTATAAGGGAAAGACCGTCTGAAAGAAGAATTACAGTCAAAAAGCCCGTATTCAAAGGGACTAGAATCCAATTAAGGTATTTTCTAGGCCACCAAAAGTCAAAAATTGAATCGAAACCGCTTCAAAGAGGAATATCTAGCTTATTGAAGTTTTCAAATTTTCAAAAAATTCAAATGATTTTTTGAAACTGTAATGGAAACCTAGACCATATTTTCAATTTCTCGGTGGCCTAGCAATCCAAAATTTGTAGTTCTAGTCCCCGATTTCACTTTTTTGCAAAAAATTTACTGTAACAATTGTTATGACCAATATTATTAGGGGCACTCGAATCTGTATAAAATTCTCGGTACAAATTTGATTTTTTCGATATTTTTTAACTTTTTTTGAACAGAATTTTGTATTTTTCGTGACCAACCGAATTTCAAACTATCGAATTCTAAGGATCCTTCTGAAAAATTTGAGGAATTTTTGAAACTGCAAAGTTTTCGGAAAATTGATTTTCAATTTGGAATAGAATTTCTTAGGGTTTTTTTAACAAAAAGAAAGCTTTATTAGCCAGCCAGCTATCGACTGACTGGATTTTAAGACATTTTCGAAAAAGATTTTCAGAAAAAGGCTGAAAGAATACTGTCCTTTGATGAGCTCTGGGAAATTTTAGATTTTCTTGAAACTGTAAAAAAATTTTTGAACTTCCGAAACTGAAAAATGTTGCAAATTTCATAAAACAGCGACTAATTCTTTCAAGATATTAGAAGACCTCTATTAAACTTAAAAAAATAATTTTATAATGAGCAATGAACTACTAAAAACCTTTTACCGAAAAAATCAAGAAAATTTGGCGGGAATTCAAAAATCACTATCGATGAAAACAAAAATTGGAAATCAATACTTTTTATTGAAAAACAGTACCCTGGTACTGTTTTTCGAAAATAGAGGACAAAGTATTATAGAAAAAATGTTGCGAAATTCTTTTGGGAGGTGATTTTTGGAATGGAAAATGGATAAGAAAAGATTACCGTTTCAGATATTAAGAATAAATTCTCCATAAAAAATTTATTTTCAGAAAATGAAATAGGGTTCAAGAAGATTCAAGAAGATCCAAGAAGATGGATAATAAAGGGAAAAAAATTTCAGTTTCGAAATTTTTTTTTAGCTAAAATTGTAGGTATAATAATTTGGTGAATTAAGAACAGTTGGGAACCAAAAAGTTCAAGAAATCTGACGATTTTTTTTGAAATTTCAGAGTCTCAAAATTTACAAGAATTCGATTGGAGTATGAAGCTGAAAACCGGAACTATAATTAATTTCTCATTGAAAATCCAAGGAATCAAAAAAAATAATACATTTTTGAGATTACCAAACTTCTAGAACTCAGATACCGAGCTCAAAATGAGAGTGAAATTTTGACAAAAATTTAGAGAAATTTTAAACCTCAGAATCTCAAATTCTGTATGAGTGTCCAAGCACAAATTGACTATAAAAATCTACAAAAAGTTAGAGAATTTAGAGTTTGAAATCTCAGGATCCGAGCTCGAAATGAAAGTGAAATTTTGAGAAAAAAATTTCTTCTGAACCGTAACTAGACTAGAAAACTGTGAAAACTCATCTATAAATCTCACTTTTTCAAATCTACCCAAGTATCCCCTTCTAGAATCTTCTAGAACCCTCCTGACCCTTCCCTCTCCTTTATTTCAGATTTTCAGATTTCCTCTTTTTCAACTCATAAATCATCATAACGTTCGTTTCAAGACAAAACTGGACAATATCAAGGTAAAGCAACCTGTTCCTATCGCCCCTATTACCCCTCTAACGGAAGGGTCAAAGCGAGAAAAGAAAAAACTGGAAATCCCAAAACTAGAACGCGCGCCTCAAAACAGGACCCCACTCTCGCGGGTCTGGTCCCAGGCATCGGCCGGGGGGCAAAAAAACCGGAGAAAAGTAGGAAGAAGAGGGCCTTGCCTAGAGAAGACAGGGACTGGAAAGCCAAGAACCGGTGTGCGCTCGCGCGAAGCCTCACCAGCACAGTATCCGGTTCTCTTTGGATGCAAAAAGGGGGGGGGGGGGGGGGTCTGGCCCCAGAAACCCGCCCCAGGGGCCTAGAGAGAAAGAGAGTAGCCACACACACACATCTCGTCAGCTGCTGAGGGGAAACGACTGGCAAACACGAAAAACCGGCCCCCGCGCCGCGTCTCTCCCGCGGGAAAAGGAAAATTGACGAAGCTCCGCCCCCTTTGAATTCCTCTTCTCCATTCGTTGTCGTCTTCATTTAGGCTCCGCCCCCTGTTAGAGGAAGAAGAAACGGAAAAATGTATCTTCTTCTTATCCCTATAGTTTATTGATCCATGTATTTAGAATTAGGCCATCTCTATCTCTATCACTTTCCTTTTTCTCCTCTTTTTTATGATCTATTTTTCTGTGTTATCACTTTATCACTCCCCCTCTTAGCTTCTTCTTCTGGAGAAGACAACGCCTTCTAAAGAGGATGATGATAAGCTTTGGGGGTACTGTAGATATCTCTCCCCCTTTATTTGGATTTTGTGACGATGACAATGGGATGGTCAAAGAAGAATAATAAAATCAGGGATCGGAGGCTGGGGGAGCTACAGTAATCCAGGAACAGAAGTACAGTAATCCTTAAATCGTTCTCAGATCCTGAAGATGAGGATCTAGAAGGTTTTGAGCCTTGGATTGTGGATTTTTAGAAATTTGGGGTTTTGAAAAAACATTTCTTCAGAAATTCAAACATTTGAAAATTTCGATTCCCAGCCATTTTGAAAACTAAAAAAAAGTCTTGCATTTGCCAAATAACCGAACAAAGTCGTTTTTCTTCAAATTTCTGTATTTTCCGAATTTCTGGTGCACCTTTGACGCTGTTTAGTTTTTCTCTATTTTTTCACCACCTCTAGTTTCTTTTTTAGTTAATATGGATTTCTACCTACGAAAATTCAAAAATTTCTGAAACAAACAGTGATCTTAATCTCCAAAAAATTCCCTATCGATTTGTATAATTTTCATCAAAATCTGTCCACTGGAAGTGGAGATAACGGCTTCTGAATTTTAAAAGTTTGGAAAAAAAAATTTTTTGGAAAATTTTTTTTCAGAAAACTTCAGATTCAGATTTTCCAGAATCCCGAAGCATATAATCTAGAAAACTTAAAATCTTGTGAATTCTGAAATATTTTAAGAAAGTTAACAGAAATTGTTATTTTTCAGAATATTGAAAACAATTTTGAATTTTTTTGAAATTTTTCGTTTTGAAATTTTTTGGATTCAAGAATCGTCGAGAATCTCAAAAATACGCTTCAAAATCCAAAAAAGATTATCTCTGGCTACAGTAACCATTTTAAAGGCGCAGGATCTTCCTCGTTGGGTGGGGCCTAGCAATGCCGCTACAATGAGATTTTCAAAAATTTTTTAACTTTTTTTTCGAAAGAAATTTTTTCCAAGGTTTCAAGAACAAAAAAATCTTGCTCATTCTCAAAAATTCTAGTAGTTTTTTTCTCTCTGAATTCATTTTTATCCACTTTTTCAATTCCAAATTCCCTTATTTGTATACTGTATTCAAAATTATTCAACTAATTTGGATTCCTGTTCCTGGGATTACTGTAGTCTGGATTTTTGCTTTCTAGATTACTGTGTAGTTTCCGGTTACTGTATCACTGCACCTTCCATTTTTTACTATTGCGGTACCAGTACCTACTAGGATTACTGTACCTTCAATAACACTGTTCTTTTATCATTTCAATAAGATTATGTGCTCTTCAGAATCTTCTAGAATTCCGAAGGCTCAAAATCTTGCGAATTCTGGAATGTTTTTCGAAAGAACAATCTTCTAGAACTGGAATTTTAGACTCTAAAATTTTTCCAAAAAAAATCCTCCTAATTTTTTCTCAATTTTCCCAAATTTCACTGCTTTGAAGTTTTTTTAAACATTTTGAACCTCCTCCTTGTTAGCTTCAAAATCTCTACAATAAAAGAATCGAAATCTCCTTTCAATCTTCTTCCTCCCGAAACAACTCTAAATCCATTCGCATCCCGAAAATCCTGAATCCGGTTCCTTTCTTTTTTTTCGGTCGGCTATGGTTAGCTGCCGCCCAGGTTGAACACAACAAGTACCGGTTTCTCCCGGGGACATTAAAATCTTCCGAAAAAAAAAAAAACAACGACGACTTCTGAATCGGCGGTGAAAGGGCAATTTGGGGACGACACCAAACCTGTTCCTTCCGAGAAGAAGAAGTTGAAAACGAGATATTGACCCTTTTCTCTTTCTTTTTTGGTTCTTATAAATTTTAAGTTCAATTTTTGCTAATTTTCGATTTTCAGAAGTCAAGAGGATGGAGATGTTGGAGCTCTAATTGATGGTATTGATAATAATTTTTTTAAAATTTTAATAAATATTTTTTGAATTGATGAAGCTTTGTAGTACATGAAAATGACTATAAAAATGGTGAAAAACTTGAATTTTTGAGTTGAAAAATTTTTTTATTGAATTTTTTTTTGAGAAAAAACGGAAATTTGGATTTCCACTGAAACTGAAAATTTTGAAATCGGATTTCCATCATAATTTTCAAAGTTAAATATTATGAAAATAAACGAACAGTTTCCGAAGAAATTTTTCAAAAAACCTTCCAAAAATTTTCTTTAAAATTTTCCCAAATTTCTCCGCTTCAAAGTTTTTTAGTTACATTTTTATTTCAAATTCCAAACTTTCAGTGAATTTTTCAAAACTTCATCTGAATTTGAAAGTTGGAAATCGGATCGGATTTCCCTTATAATTTTCAAATACTATCTATGAAAATAAACGAAAGTTTTTCCAAAAAACTTCAAAAAAATTTTCAAAAAATATGTTTTTTGAAGAAATTGAAAAAATTTTCCCAAATTTCTCGGTTTTGAACTTTTTTTATCCCATTCTAATTGAAATCCCCAATTTTCAGTGAATTTTTCAAGATTTTATCTGAATTTGCCTCCAGAATAGAAAAAAAGAACAAAGATGTTAATTTTTTTCAAAAAAAAAGTTTTCCCAAAATTTTCGGTTTCAAATTTTAAGGTTACATTTTGAATTCAAATTCCAAATTTTCACTTCATTTTTCAAGATTTCATCTGAATTTATCAATACAGACGCTTCAGAATCCCCAGGGTACTGTATGCCCAAACATCTGCATGTTTTTTTTTCCATTTCCCTTTCCATTCCATTTTCTCCAAACACACACATCGAGAATACGGTAGAATTGCTACTATTCAAAATGCGCCCCCTCCTCCCTCTGAAATGGTCGATTGATCGGCGAGAAGGGAAGCAGTAGAAGAAGAAGAAGAGACGATTTGAAAACACAACACTGAAAAATCGAAAGTTTCGCAAATGACAGAGAGGCGCGTATAGGAATTGGAAATGACGATGTGATGGGCGGTGGATAGAGAGAAAGAGATGTATCTTCTTTCTCTCTGTTCAATATTCGAAGTGTCTGTTGTCTCTGTGATTGGTACAGTACCTTTCACCTCTCCTTCCTATTCATAGCGACACACAGCAGCGGCAGATAATAATGCATGCGTTGTAGTCGTCGTCGTCGTTGTGTGTCGAAAACGACGTCGTTGTCGAAACTTTCGCCCCCAACAACGACTACTACCTTTTGGACATATGGGGGACGAGGAAAACTTGAAACTTACCTACTCGTGGGGACACTGGGAGAAAACGAGAACGGGTTTCAGAACCGGAACTATCAGGGGTCAACGGGGGGAGACAACTGGTTATGAGGACACAATGATACCTAAATGATAAGGGAGAACCTGATTTCTATTTTAGGCAAGGAATAATGGGGGAAATAAAATCAGTTCTGGGTGCTCGCACGATTTATTTAACAAAATTTAAAACTTCAGGGTATCGTTGAGCATGCAAATAAATCAGATTATTATGACAACATGAAAAGTTAGGGGACTTGTGTTGGGGGAAGGGAGGGTGCTAAATAATGAGGGGTGCGATCCTTTGAATTAGGGATCGAATGCAATCGAGTTAGTACATGGATAAGATCAAATTAGAGAGGAGATGGGGGGGGGGCTGTTCAGAACAACTTATCAATATCCCCTATTATCATCGTTGGACGAGGAGGATCCGCCGTACGAGCTGACGTCGTCGGTGGCTGGTGGTGCTGGACCGCAGGATGGAACCGCGCTTGGCCAATCGCAGACGGACAGTGCTGGATTGAAGACGGTGCCCGATGGACATCTCATCACAACTTTACGTCCCCACACGCAGCGATAGAAGATCGAGCAATCGTCGACGTCGGCGATGAAGGCTCCGTGCTCGGTGCACACGCCGTCTGTGCGTCCGTGATTCTCACAGCCTCTGACCTTTTGTGGGTAATCGCACTGGCTTGTTTTCTCGTTGAAAGCCAAGTTGGGTGGGCACGATTGATGCTCGAACAGTGATCCTCCGAAGCACTGAAATTATAAAATTGAGGTCTCACCAGTGAAACTGATCAACAAATACCTGGTAGATAGCAGAGCAATCTCTCTCGTTTCTATAGAGACCATCACCCTTTCCGTCACAGAAGGCAGATTGATCGTTATTGTTGTAGTAGCTCATGACTGGTGGGTTTTGTTGTCGAGTGCACTCTGTAGCCGATTCGCGGGCAACGCAATCAGACGTCGTTGGCGAGAACACTTGGTTGGAAGGACACTGTTGAAGCTTCGTAGCACCGTATGAGCAGCTGACGTAACGCGTGCTGCACGATCCCAAAGCGAAGTTGCCTTCTCCTTCAACACCGGCGCATCTGTTTTTGACTGGAGCTGTGTTAGTGGACAGGACCTGAAAAATGTTTTTGAAGTTAAAAAAACAGTTAAAAAATCTTACATCCTTGATGACATTGCGAATAGTTTCTTTTCCGCAAGCGATTTTGGGGACACACTTGTTGTCGTGAGAGTCGAAAAGTTTTCCAACTCTGCAAGATTTCTCGACATATCCGTTGGAGGCGCATTCCAAATAGGTCTTCACACAGAATCCAGTAGAAGCACGAGTACCAACGGTACACTTTTGCTCGTAACCATCATCTTCCTGTTCTTCGCTATCGTCGTTAGCACGGCTGTAGGAATCAGTCACAACAACGACAGTGGTGTCTTCAGCTGGTGTAGTGTACTCTCCGTATTGAGCAGGGGCATCAGACGCTGGCTCTTCAACGCCGTACGAGGAAGTGGTGTCGTCAGACGGAGTAGTATCCTCTCCATACGAAGCAGGAGCATCCGATGATGGCGTCTCAACGTCGTATGAGGAAGTAGTGTAAGCATCAGATGTCTCATCGTTTCCGACAGTGCTCGTCGTTGGTTCTTGAGTGGTCTTCGAGAGAACATCCTCCAGAGTGGTATATGGAAGTGGCTGAACAAGTCCGGCATCTGGAAAGAAAATTTTATGTGCGTCTAGCTTAGATAAATTACCTGTCGTGGTTTCCTGCTCATCACACGCTTGTGCGGGGATTTCATTGAAAGCGCGGCAGCCCTGAACGGATGGATCGTAACCTTGTCCCAATGGGCAGGTCACGGAATCGACAAGACGTCCATACGAGCAGATGATGTACGAAGAGGAGCAACCTTGTCCATGAGTTCCGTCAGTAAGACCAGCACAAACATCAACAGTCTCATTTTGTTGCTCTTGTGGAACAGATGGGCGGTAAGGAGCAATAGATGGGGCATATGTGGTTGGTTGATCTTCTGATGGCGTGGACGAACTCTCATAGCCAGAAGTGGTGGACGACTCGTCGTCAGATGGGCCGTAATTGTTTCCGTATCCGGAAGTGGTAGATGGTTGATCATCAGAAGTCCCATAACCATATCCAAAAGTGGTGGTCTCATCTTGTCCAGCTTCTCCAGTACCTGAAATAATATTTTTGAAAACTGTCCTCAATACATTCTCGCAAAAACTCACAATCTGGGACCTGCTCTCTGAATGCACATGTCTGAGATCGTTCATCAAAGTACAAAGAAGATGAGCAAACTCTAACGATGGCAGCGCCATGCGAACATTGAATGTACTTCTGTGAGCAACCCATAGCAAAGAGTCCAGATGATACATAAGCACAACGATCTCCGACTGGAGCGCGTGTAGTGGCTGGAGTGTCGTCTGACGGCGTTCCGTATGAATCCGTTACTTGGTCATCAGCAGGCACAGTGACAATTGGAGAGTATGTGGTGGTAGCTCCACACTCTTGAACTTCCTCTCTGAAGCTGCACTCCTGTTTCGCTTCGTTGAAGTACAACGAGCCGGTGCAAGAGCGAACGATAGCTGCGCCGTTTGAGCATTGAATGTACTTTGGCGAGCAACCAAGAGAGAATAGTCCAGATGGAACAGAGGAACAACGATCTCCGACTGGTGCCTTTGTGGTGGTGGCTGGTTGGTCATCCCACGACTGAGTTGTCGTCGCTGGTTGGTCATCCCACGATTGAGTAGTCGTCGCTGGCTGATTTCCGGTGTAAGTTGAAGAAGTCGTGTCATCAGCGGTTTGAGTTCCAACAGTAGTAACGACTCCACAGGTTTCGGAGCATGCGCGAAGAGCCTTGTTGAACGTCTCTCCAATTGGACAGGCAGCCATTCTGTTGACACCGTTGCCAGAGCAATAGATGAATTGGTCGAAGCAATCTCCGAAAGTAAGGAAAGTAGGTGTCGTGTATTGTTGACAATCCTTGTTGACCTGAGCTTGACGAGCACTGATTTGAGTGTACTGCTGTCCGTATCCTGGTTGTTGTGCACCATAGTAGGCAGAGCGCTTTCTTCTTGTGGCACCGAACAGATCCTTTGGATCGAAGGTCTTATCGTCCTTGTAGCCGTCCGGGTCTTCACGTGGTCCCAATGTTCTCTTTGAGTGACGATCTTCTGGGAAGATTCCTTGAATATCCGATTGGACGAATCTAGCCTTTGGTCCTTCGAACTCGTCATCAATGAGGAAACGCTTGTTGTCCTCTACCTTTCTTGCTTCTCCATACTGAATCTTTCCCATCCTTGCACGACGGTAATCCTTGAATTGATCGTCAAGAGCAGCACGTCCGCGGATGTTGGGGAACGGAGATTGGATGGCTTCTGAAAATTTAGAATTAGAACTGGAACTTAAACTGAAACTAACGTCTCCAATAACCACGACGACGGTCTCCCCCGTGGTAGTTTGGTCCAGAATGATGACGTGGAATGAAGAACGGGTTCTGAAGCAGTGGTCCTCCGTATGATGGGTTACCATAAGACGGGCGTCTGTATGGGCCGTGATGGTACTTCGGTCTTTTGTCGTATTTCGGCTTCAGATGAACGTTCTCATCGAACGGGCTAACAACCGTGTCGGATGGAAGACTTCCGCCTCCGTATGTGGTATATGTGGGGTTAGACGGAACGGTGACTGGCTGGCACTGAGGAAGATCGAAGACGCACAAAACGAGCGCGGATTCGAAGAGAGTGTTGACTGGGCATTGCTTAGAGCGAACAGTGTTGTCTTGGCAACGATCGAAACGCGACGAGCACATTCCGAAGCTAGTCACTTGTCCATCTTGGCAGATGATTGGTGCTTGAGTTGTGGTAGAGGTGGTAGATGGTACATCAGCATCAGTGGTCTGCTCATAGCTCTGCGTGGTGGTAGAGGTGACGGATGGTACATCAGCATCTGTGGTAGGCACATAACTCTGGGTGGTGGTCGTTACTGCCTCCGTGCAATCGTAATCGCAAGCTTCTGAAAAAGAGATTAAAATTATTTAATAAAAAACAGTTCAAGCTGTCACCCACGTTGGCTTGGATTGAAAACCGTTCCTTGTGGGCAGTATCTTCTGAAGACTACACCATTGTTGCAAGTGTAGAAGACGTCCGAGCATCCGTCAGCGTAGTCTCCATTCTCCAATCCATTGCAGTCAAAGTCGATGGGTTCCTCGGTGGTTGGTTGAGGCTCGTAGTCGCCTTCGGTCTCGCCAGATCCCTCCTCGTAACCCTCTTCGTTTCTGTAGACGAGTGGATCTGCGGTAGTGGCCGGTGCATCCTCATCGACGTCGAAATGCTCGTATGGTTCTTCTTCTGTGTCTTCGGACACCTGACACTCGGGTGAATCCTCGACAGGAACGCATCCAGACTCGTAGAAGACGTAACCGTCGCCGCATGTCGCTGCTTGCCTAACTCCGTTGACACATATGGAGTACTGAAAAATATGATGTTATTGAAAGCCGGCGTTGTTTTTTCGCTTTACCTCTCGACTGCACGAATTCCCCGCGATGCTTCCATTGTAGTACGCAGGGCATTCTGGTGTTGATGATGATAGGGATTGTAAGGAGTTAGCGACTGAAAATTTTGTTTTAATTGAGGTTATTGAGCGGAGTAACTTACAAAGGGTTAGTAGTAATATAGAGACGGTGGCCAGCTTCTGCCCCATCGCCTGAAAATGTGTAATTGATGGAGATTGTTGTCAGAAAGCAACGAAGCGAAACTATGGTAAGGGTGAGAGATTGCACCTGAATAAAGTTCGAAAAGCGAAGCTCAATTTTATTTTCGTCAATAATTTTTTCTTGGAAAAATACAAATTTAGAGAAATTTTGAGTTGAAAGAGAGAAAAAAGCAAAGTGAAACGAAGGGAAAGATGAGAATGAGGTTCCAAAGGCAAAATTTAGATTTTTCGAGCCCAAAAACACATTTTTCCCGCCAGCGCCGAAGATAGAAGATCAAAAATTCGAAAATTTCTGCAAAATCTCGACGAATTCCCATAGATTTTCGTCTCAAAATCCCAAATTTGAAATTTTCTATCAATTTTTCAGCTAAAAATCAATTTTTTCAATTAAAAAAGCCCCAAAATATTGGAAAAATGCTAAAAAAAATTAAAAAACAAATTTTCTGGCCTAAAATCCAAATTTGGCGCACGAAAGTACGGTAGAGATCGATGTCGTGGCGAGACCCAACAAGCGTTCCGATGAATGTTCCTTTAAAAACTTTTCAATTTTTTGGGATTTTTTTTTCAGAAAAATCGTCGAAAAAACAGAAAAAAATGCCTAGATTTTATGCTAATAATAAAGAAAAAAATTCTAAAAAAGGTTTAGAGAATTTATTTTGACAAAAAAGAAATTAAATCGTTGAAAACCATTCTTCCGGCGCTCCTTTATCAAATTGGATCCATTTTTTCGCTTGCAAAAATTATTTTCAGTGAAATTCCGTGTGCTTTAAAACAATTTATTACAGAAAATTGCTATAAATTTGTAGATTTCATCCTGAAAATCAGTCAAGTTAGGTCGATACGTAAAATTTTTATCAAAATAACAAAATAAAGAAAATACAGATCGTGACAACATGGTTTTCACACGTTATCTCTACAAAAATCTGCCCCAGAAAACGAAAGGTAAGATTCAAAAATCGAAAAGTGTTTCAATACGACAACTTTGATAATCTGTGAACGAATATTAGCGTCGAAAACAGTTTGGGAGATCTCGAATCATGGTGGATAAAGGTCTCATCACCCAAGGATACTACCACGGCCTGCTGCCTCGTGAGGATATCAAGGAGATGTTGCACAAGCCCGGCGAGTTCCTCGTTCGAACTTCGGAGCCAAACAAAGGAAAGCCAAGACAATTCATCTTGTCGGCTGTTGGCCAGGGGCAGAATGAAGTGAGAAATGGGTGAAAATACAGTAACCCAACGGGTTTCTTTCCAGCCAAACCACTTTGTGATTCGTCAAACGGGACTCAAGGTGCAGGTGGAGAAAGCAGAGTTCGACACGATCATCGATCTCATCAATCACTACGTGAGCACCAAAGAACCGCTTATGGCCCAGAAAGAAACGGTCAAAGTGATCATCAAGACTCCGGTGACTCGTCAAAAATGGGAACTGAATCACTCGGATGTCGAGTTGATCAAGAAACTTGGCGAAGGAGCGTTCGGAGAGGTTTGGAAGGGAAAACTGCTGAAAATCAAGGATTCTACTGGTCAGCCGATTCCTGTCGCGGTGAAGACGGCAAAGTTGGAGCAGATGAATAAGGAACAGATTAAGGAGATTATGCTCGAAGCGAGATTGATGAGAAATATGGATGTAAGCAGACCGAATTTGCAGATTTTCTAGCCATTTCAGACCAATTTTGGATCTTTTTGAGCTATTTTCGACCAATTTTTGAGCATTTTTAGCCATTTCAGACCAATTTCAGAGAAAAAATTAAAAAAAGCTATCGTTTGGTTGTAAAATCGTCAAATTTCATCCACAATTAGCAGAGTTACGCCTTGCCGAAAATTTACTAATTTTCAGCTCAATTTTGCCATTTTTCGGCCCAGAATTCTTCAAAACTCGTTAAAATGAATTTTGCGCATTTTTGACCATTTTTCGCCCAAAATGAGTCATTTTTGGCTAAAAAATGCGGTTTTCTGACATAGAAGGAAATCCTTCAGAACTCTTTCGGAGACAATTTCAGTCATTTGAGCTCGAAATTGACTAGTTTTGGCATTTAAAAGCTCGAATTTTGAGCATTTTTCACTGTTTTTGACTGCCACAAGGACCAAAAACAGTAAATAGAGCTTTGGAAAGCCAAAGTAATTTTGAGCTCAAATGACCGAAATTGGCTCCGAGAGGATTCTGAAGGATTTTGGAGGTTTTTCGATCAGAAAACCGCGTTTTTGAGCCAAAATGACTAACTTTGGGCTAAAATCAAACAAAAATGCTCAAAATTAATTAGAACAAATTTTGAAGGATTCTGAGCCGAAAAATGATAAAGTTGAGCTGAAAACGAGCAAATTTTCAGCAACAGGATGTGACTCTGCTAATTTTTCATGAAATTTGACCGTTTTTCAACCAGTCGATAGCTTTTTTAATAAGGAGCATTTTTTCTGTTGACCGTATTCCTACCGGATTCCTCTGAAAAAAGTTATTTCACGAATAAGTTGGTAACAAAACGATTTCCAGCACATCAACGTTGTCAAGTTCTACGGAGTGGCTGCTGGACAAGAGCCTCTTTACGTGATCATGGAGTTGGCCGATGGTGGAGCGCTCGATTCGGCTCTATCGAAACAAAAGTTTCCGATGATCAAAAAGTATGAGATGATTCTTCAGGCCGCCTGTGGACTCGCTTACCTGCACGATCAGTTCCTCATGCATCGTGACGTGGCCGCACGTAACTGTCTGTATGGCGGCGGGCAGGTGAAGATTGCCGATTTCGGATTGAGTCGTCCCGGAGATTTTTATAAGATGGATCTCAAGAAAAAGGTTCCGATTCGTTGGCTGCCGCCGGAAACCATCAGCGGCGGAGTCTATACGCCGAAAACTGACGTTTGGGCGTTTGGAATCATGGCTTGGGAGATTACGGAAGACGGAAAAGAACCGTATCCGGGGATGAAGGTTGTCGAGGTGGCCGTTGGCGTGGTGAAGGATTACCGGATGAAGTTTAGTGCCGAGGTTAACGCCGAATTCGCCGACTTCATTGTGAAGAAATGTTGGGCAACGAACGCTGACGACCGTGCTCCAATGAAGGAGATTGTGAAGTGGATGAAGGTTTTTGTGAAGGGACAGGGAGGCGATGTAGGCAATAAGAGTGGAGTGAGTTTTGGATTCAGACATAAGAAACATCGATATTCTTCCATAAACGTTGAGATGTTACGTTGATTTTGGTCAAAAATTTGTCGGATTTTAAAGGTTTTTACCCCAGAACTCCATTTTTCAGTCAATTTCGGCCAATTTTTTCGATTTTCAAAGTTCTTGGCCTTATTTTTAGTCTAGAATTCAATTTTTCAGTCAAATTTGGTCAATGTTTTGAATTTTTTAGGGTTTTCGGCTACTTTTAAGGCTAGAATTCGAATTTTTTGTCATTTTGACCAATTTTTCGGATTTTTGAGGTTTTTAGGAGGCTAGAATTCGAATTTTCAGTCTTTTTTTTTTGGTTATTTTTGAGATTTTTAGGCTTATTTTTAGTCTGAAATTCAGTTTTTTTTTTCGAATTTTCAATGTTTTTCGGCTAATTTTGAGACTAGAATTTTTTTTTTAAATTTTCTGCTAATTGAGCCGAAAAATCTAGCCATTTTGTAAACATTTTCAAATTCTAGACTAAAAATTACCTTTAAAATCCAAAAAATTGACAAAAAACTGACTGAAAAATTGAGTTCCAGAATAAAAATCAGCCAAAAACCGCAAAAATCTTGGTTTATATGGGAGAAAATCTGAATTTTCGGAATTTGAAATTCCTAATTGAACTTTCAAAATTTCAGATCATGAACAAGATTGGCAAGAAGATTGGAAAGAAAAGTGGATCCAGAGAGAAGATGAGCCGTAGTTCGACGATGACCGCTGCCAATAATACGGTATCGAACGATGCTCCGAGCAATGCCACTGCGGCCATCTGAAAGAAGCAAAACTAGATTTTTCTCTTGTAGATTTGAATTGTGAATGAAGTTTATTTTTTGAAACCGTTTTTCCCCTGCAAAATCGAAATCATCAAATCACTAATTTCCATTTGCCAACTGTCTTCATTAGAATAATTGAATATTTGTGGGAATTTTGGAGAGAATATAAACGGATGGAAGTGGAGGGGAAAAGTCGAAAAAGAGGCAAAAAATGACAGCTCTATCTCTTCTCGCTATTCTTCCAATGCTTATTATGGCTCAATGTAATGGTGGTGAAAGTGGTGAGTACCTGCGAAATGTCACACTTTCGAAATGTCGTACTTTCGAAATGTCACTTTTTAGAGATTTTTGCTTTCGGAATGTCACACTTTCGAAATGTCGCAATTTCCAAATGTCATATTTTCGAATTGTTTTACTTTCGAAACGTCACACTTTCGAAATGTCACATTTTCGAAATAGCACACTTTCGAAATGTCGTAACTTTTGAAATGTCGCACTTTCCAAATGTCACACTTTCGAAACGTCGCATTTTCGAAAAGTCACACTTTCGAAATGTCACAGCTTGAAAATTTCACACTTTCCAAATCTCTCACTTTCGAAATGACGTACTTTAGAAATGTCGTACTTTCGAAATGTCACTTTTTAGAGATTTTTGCTTTCGGAATGTCACACTTTCGAAATGTCGCAATTTCCAAATGTCATATTTTCGAATTGTTTTACTTTCGAAACGTCACACTTTCGAAATGTCACATTTTCGAAATAGCACACTTTCGAAATGTCGTAACTTTTGAAATGTCGCACTTTCCAAATGTCACACTTTCGAAACGTCGCATTTTCGAAAAGTCACACTTTCGAAATGTCACAGCTTGAAAATTTCACACTTTCCAAATCTCTCACTTTCGAAATGACGTACTTTAGAAATGTCGTACTTTCGAAATGTCACAATTTCGAAATGTCGCTATTTCGAAATGCGGAGCCCCAAAACGCTGAGGCTTGCGACGTTTCGCAAGTGTGACGTTTCGAAAGTGCGACGTTTCGAAAGTATTTTCTTCCATTTCCAGCATGCCCATGTATCCAACGCCCAACCTTCGACGCCACGTGGCTCCAAACCAATTGGCCGGACGTCTATGCCCCATTCAAGGATTCTGTAATTCAATCACCTACAGTAACCTATGGAGCAAATAATACTTGCGATGAAATTCGCGTCGAGTGCCCAGCAGATTTCCGTGTTGGATCGTTCAACTTGACAACTCATCAGGTTAAATTTGACTCTGAGAGATTTCCGAATCCAGTTGTGCTCCGTAAGTTAACTTGCTACGAAAACGCCTGGTACGATGAAGGACAGCCAGAAAGTATTGATGAGAACTTGAAGTCCAATTCGTTGGGATGTTTCAAACCATAATCTGTCACTCACTTAATTTGAAAATTGGAAAGTTTGTTAATAAAAGTTTATTTTCACATTTTCTTGGAAATCACAAATAATGAAAAATGGTAACTTTGGATGTCTGAAAATTCGTTCAGGAGTGGTCAGATTTCATCAAAAAATTGTAAAATTATGAAGTTTCTGGCGATGTTCAACAGTTTTCAAATATTTAGATTGGACGTCGAAGTAAGCGATGTTTTGCTGATGCTGTACATACCGTAAAATCTGTATTAGAATGACATTTCCCTCTATTTTTCCAACGCCTAAAAATGTAATTCTGAATTCTCAAAATGAATCATAACATATACTGGAGGAGAATTTGAAACATACTATGTGTCTCAACTTTCGACGAGGATTCTAATAAGACTGATTTCAATCCGTTTGAATTTCAAGAGTTTGCTCATTTTGAGCACATTTGGGTGCCTTTCTAATACAGATCAAAAATGCTTCCTTTTTTCTACTTCTTTCTCCAATTTTACATGAAAAATTGTACACCACTAAAATGCCAATCTCAATAAATCTCGTTTCTTTCACTCACAGAGGGCCCCTTCTGACTAGTGACTGGTGAGAATATAAAAATCTTTGCGTCTCGCAATTCTACATTATATTTTCTAGGGCCTTGAGAAAAAATGGAATGTGCTTATTAGATATCACTAGGGGCAACGGAAGCCGGAAACGTAGAATAAGGGAAAAAATAATGAAGGAAATCGGGAAAATGGGTCTATCTAACATTAAAGAATTTCTAGAGCTAAACATGGAGCAAGGACCCAAAGCTAGCAAATGTAATGAACTTTATAAAAATGTCAATTTTCATATCTTCCTCATTCCAGTTGTTCAGCCAAGTACCAATGCTCAAAAGCTTCTCAAAAACTGGTTGAAGGATTTGAAAGCCAAGCATGAGGCAATGGATAAGGCTCAAGGTAAGTTATTGGAAAACTGAGCGGGGTTCAGAGTTTCAAATTTTGTCAACTAAAAATTCAAAAGATTCTACATAATTTGAGCCAAAATCAATCAAAATCGGCTGAGAACTAAAAAAAGTTACAGTATTTTGAATATCTCGAAATTTTGAATTTGCTCTATCTCAAGAACCAGTAAACCGATTTTCATGAATTTCATACCAATCGATAGGAACTTTGACAAGAGTTTTAATAAAATCAAAAATGTAAAAGATTCTACACAATTTTAGCAAAAAATCATAAAAATCGGTTAAGAACTAAAAAAAGTTACGGTTTCAGAAAATCTCGAAGTTTTAAATTTGATCTATCTCGATAACCAGTGGGCCGATTTTTATGAATTTTACACCAATCGATGAGGAATTCAACAATGAATTTGATAAAATTTGAAATTTAAGAAATTCTTCACAATTTAAGCCAAAAAGCATCAAAATCGGTCGAGAATTAACAAAGTTATGGTTCTCTGAAATTTTCGAATTTTTGAAACCGCTTTATCTCAAGAACCAGTGCTTCGATTTTCATGATTTTTATACCATTCGCTAGAGAATTTGATAGCAATTTTAAAATAACAGTTTTTGACGTTTTTGACTAGGATTACTGTACCTTTTTCAGTTACCAAGCCGCCGCCTTCCGATACCATCACCCTCGCCGAGACCCACTCATCACCATCAGAAGACCCGACGACATTTGTGGTTCCACCGGCTCTTTTGAGATTTTATCTGTATCCGAAAAAGATATGAGTTAAGATTGAATCGACTCTGGGAACTGGAGAATTTCCGAAAATTGAAAAAAAAAATTTAATTTTTTTCAGAGCAATTTTCAATTTTTGAAGTCTAAAAAATTACTTTTACAATTGAAAATTCCAGTTTTTAATAATTTGTAACGTTTCGCAACCAGTCATTTCGCAACCAAGACATTTCACAACTACGACGTTTCGCAACTATTGGCTCTGCCGTTTATCAAAATTTATGGATTTCAATTTTTCCTGGTTGCGAAATGGCTGGTTGCGAAATTTCCAATTACTGTTGTTTTATTGTCAGATTACTGTAATTTTCACTCCCAAAAATTCCGATAATACTGTAATCTTGATTCCCCCGCTCTTTAAAAATGTCTCTTCTTCAGAGATTACAATCCTCTTCATTTGTATTTTCCCACTATTGTTTGTCTCTGCCTATCTACACATATGGTCCCTTTTTCTCTACATTGTAAATACAGAATAAAGATGAGCGATAATGGGTGATGAGATGACGTGGCAATCTGGAGGCCTTGACCCCTCAGATAGTAGGCCTAAAAAAGAAAAAGGCCTATAAGAGGGTAGGGGCCTTCTACAGTGGGAATAGATTGACACCCATTCTGTCACTTGATGATTGAATAGATTAATGAGGGGGCTCTAAAATCAAAGAGCAAAGTACATTTGTAACAGGTCTGGGAATTGAGAGAAGGTGATGGTATCGGTTTGCAATGGTTTTGTAGCTGAAAAGGTACAGTAATCCTATTTGAAATCTATATGTTGATAAGCGATTTCAAAATGTCGAGATTTTCAAATAACTATAACTTTGTAAGTTCTCAACCGATTTCGGTGGTTTTAGGCTCAAATTGTGTAGAATCTTTGACGAGTGAGTGGTAGTGGTGATGGTATCGAAAGGCGGCGGCTTTGCTGCTGAAAAAGGTACAGTAATACTAGTCGGGCAACGTTGAAAAATATATTTTTAAAATCTTTGTTAAATTCCCTATCGATTGGTATTAAATTCATAAAAATCGGATCACTGGTTCTTGAGATATAGTGATTTCAAAAATTTGAAAATTTCCGAAAACCGTAACTTTCTTCATTCTCAACCGATTTTGATGGTTTTTGGCTCAAATTGTGATGAATCTTTTGAATTTTCAGTACACTAATTTTTCAAAAAAGGTCAGAATCCATAGTTTCAGAATCCTTGTTGAATTTCCTCTCGATTGGATCAAACTTTATGAAAATTGAATTACAGGTTCTTGAGATTAAGTAACTTCAAAATTTTGAAAATTTTTCGTGTAAAAGAACCCAGAACCTTCAGTGTTCGCGAACATTCTAATTTTTCAATGAGAAGCCTCGCCAACGATAGTAAATCAGTATGAAGCAACAGAAAATTAACCCCCAAATCCAAAGTAAACTCCGAAGGTACTTGACAATCTCTTTTCTTCTTTTTAGATGGTACCACTCCTTCCCGACTTGAATAAATAGTTTTGACCGGAGGAGGAGGAATCCAAAAAAGGTCAAATAATATGTATAGACATACTACTCTGTAGTTAAATCGAAATCTTATAGTTAGTCAACTTGTTTTTAAACGAAATACTGTAAAAAATTTTGAAATTTTGAAATTACTTAATCTCAATAACCTGTAATCCAATTTTCATGAATTTTATACCACCCGATAGGGAATATAAACATAAATGTTAGAAAATCAAAAATCTTACTTATATATAATCCGCTAGGATTTCTGTCCGATGTTGGTCACGATGTCCGCTTTAGTTTTCCGAAAGGTAAAGAATTTTGTCGCGCCACAAAGCGAACTCGCGACTATCGCGTGGCAGTGCAACGCGATACCGACTGCGCTACACGTGAGACGAATGGTAAGTAGCAAGTGGCGTATAAAAACTAAGCAAAATTGAGCGGCGCAGCCGCGAATCCAGCCTGCGGTAAGCAGGCTGGTTAAAAAGATTCTACACAATTTGAGCCAAACCTCTCTCAATTCTCTCCCCTAACGTTCTGTGGGATTTTAAATCTTCTAGAACCTTCAATTCTCCAATGATACTTGTTAGCTCTTCTAGAACTTTCAATCCAAATTTTCAATCTTATTCTAGAAGTTTCTATCTAAAATTATCCTATTATTCTCTGATGACTCATCCAATATTATCTTCACCCATAAATCTAATCCTCTCCTCTCTCCACCCTCTCTCACCCCCGAGTTGACCTCTCCACCCACCAGCCGGCCCCGTTCGTCCGTTCTCCCTTCAAATTTCTCTAAATCTCTCAATCCAACACACTATTTCTCTCCCTTTCCGCGCGCGCGCAAGGGTGGGGCCTAGCGGTCCGTCCTCTCAATCAATAATGGCAAATTGAGGGGTTCTTCTCTCGGGGTTGGTTGGTCAGTTGTGCTAGTTGTGGTGGCGTGTCTTGGGTGGACTCGAACCATTTCTTGTATTATTTTTTGTGGTTTTCTATTGTTTTTCGTGTATTTATCTGGTATTATTGGTTTTTTTAGATTCTAAGACTTCTCAAATCTTGAATCTAAGAATACTTGAAATCTTATCATTTGTCCTGATTCAGACTGCTAGAATCCAATATTTTTCAGTTTTACTCTACTATTCGGATCTTTTTTGAATTCCAAATCTTCTCTTCACTATCTAATCCTGAATCTGCTTCTTCTGAATCTGGGAATTTTCGGAATCTAAGGATGAGCAATTTGAAAATATTAAAGACTGCTGGAATCGCTAGGATCCAATATTTTCATTTTCACTCTAGCTTGGTCTCGCCACATCTCTAAATCTACTAACTACAGTATCTTTAGCTAGCACTCCAGCAAACTACAGTAATCTAGCAAAGTATAGTATTCTAGCGAGCTACAGTATCTCTATCTACAGTACCTCCAACAAAGGTACCTTTAGCTACAGCATTCTAGCGAACTACAGTATCCCACTATTCCAATACCCCTAACTCTTCCCCTTCTGCTATTACCGGTCACTATCGATCTCGTTTCTCTTCTTACGCAATCCTTTTTACACCCCAAGACCTGGACTTTTCCGACTACTGTAGCACAGTTGTCAATTGACCCCCTCCCCTGTCTTTCCTATTGACTCAAACTATCGGGTATCCTTTGGGGACCCCCTACCGTTTCGCTAATCCCCCGAGAGAGTATTCTGATACCTTTTTGATGCCCCTTTGGTCTCAGGACATTTCGCAATTCCCCCGTTTAGAACCAAGACATTTTGCAACCACCCGTTTTAGAACCAAGGCATTTCGCAACCACTTCGTTTTGAAACCAAGGCATTTAGCAACTACCCCGGTTCGAAACTAACTTGACATTTCGTAACTTGCCCGTTTTCGAACCAGAACATTTCACAACCAGCCGTTTTATAAACAAGACGCTGTGCAACTACCAGTTTTGAAGCTGAGTCATTTTGCAACCACCCGTTTTAGAACCAAGCTGTTTTGCAACCACCAGTTTTGAATCTAAGACGTTTCGCAACCAGGCGTTCTAGAACAAATACATTTCGCAACCACTCATTGGTGGCTATAATACAATGATACTTGACTCCAGGACGTTCCGCAACCGACCATTTCGCAACCCGTAGCTACAATATCCTTCAGAACGGTATCTTTAACTACAGTATCCTAGATAATTACAGTACTCAAGCAAACTACAGTATCCTAGAAATCTACAGTAACCTCTCGTATTTGCGAAATGTCTTCTAGAACTCCAATAGAGCGCATTTAGTCAATTGCACTATTTATTGTCGTTGGAGCGCGATTGCATCAAAATGACGTCATATCTTATCTGTCAATCTAGATTCTGCTTATCTTGTCTTCTTTTTCATCTTATCCTTCAATCTCATATTCTCAATAATCCAATTTTCAGATTAATAACATCTTTCAAACTTGAAAATAATGGCTCCGCCCACACCATTCACCACCAAATACGACGCGGACATCAAACAACACATTCTGGAAGTCCGGGACAAAACGACTGGCGAGATCAAAAAGTTCGTCTACAATCAGGAGTACAAAAACTTCGAGGGTGCCGCCGAGCCTACCGTAGTCTACGAGCGGGACCTCGAGCCACTGTACTCCACCGGATGCTCTCGTCATTCAAAGATCGTATTCTGTCGGAACCAGTGGTCCCGAGGGGCCGTCTACAAGTACCGACAAGGCGACGAGAGAGGGCCCTGGCAGAAGGTTCAATGCCTCTGTTGTCATTTCGAGGAGGACAAGGTGTTCGACGAGGAATCCGTTCTGAGAATCAAAGAATCCATGCGCCCCGATCGAATCGTGGATGACTCCAAGTACAGCTACCTCTGGGTCCAACCAGTCTTCTCAAAATTCTGTGAGATTACTCAAAAGATCACAGTGTTCGCCGGCATCTACCCGAATCAGGAACATCTTTTGCCATTCAACTTCGATTTGGACACCCAAAACTTTGTCGCATCCGAGTGCGTCGGCGAGTGCTGTCAAGAGATCCCAGAGTGGAATCGCTTTGCTCCACGACCCTTCGACTTCGGGTCCCAAGGACTCTACTATGCCAGATACCATCGCGACCAGGCGGGCCGCCCATTGATCTGTCTTGCCATCACCTGGTATAATTCAGAGCACGGGAAGATGGAAATCTTCTTGGATACCGATGGAGACATTGGGAAGTACACGTGGAATGAAAAGTGCCAGTGCTTTGATTTGGTGCAACAGTTGGATGTGAAGACGTTGGATCACAATATCCCTCAAGAGATTGCCCGTATGAATCCAGTTCTCTGGTACGATGATGGCCTCCGGCTCATGTATACACAGCAATGCCCAACTCTCCAAAAGAAGATCTACTTCTGCTACCATGTCAACGACGGAAAGTACCGGAAGTACACCTTCAACGCCACCTCGCTTCAATTCGTCTTCGTTCAGTGTCCATGTTGTATGTACCACACTGACAACACGTACTTCCAATTCGTTGGGACTACTGTAGCCACGTATTATTCTGTTACATCTGGAACCAGTGTGAAGATCAATCGAACTGCGAATAATGGAATTGAGAAGGAGATGTCCACGCATAATGGGGAGAGACTGATTTTGGAGAGATCGCCGATTCGTATTGATTCGCATTTGCAATCGTATGGTGAGTACTGTCGAGTTGAGGGGTACTGTAGGTTGGGGGTACTGCAGATATTTTCTAACTTTAGATTACTGTAGGGTACTGTAGTTTTGAATTGGGGATATGGTAGCTTCAAGATCACGAATCTTATTGAACTTGGGATTACTGTGGCGTATTGTAGTTTTGATTTTTGAGTACTGTAGATTTAAGAAACTACTGTAGTTTTGACTTGGGGATTACTGTAGCTTTGAAATCCAGTAAATCTCTAACTTTATATAACTGTTGGGTACTGTATTTTTGCCTTGGGGATGCTGTAGTTTCCTTGTCCTATTACTGTAGTTTTCGCTTGATATTACTGTATTTTTTCTAACCCTGGATTAGTGTAGAGAACTGTAGTTTCGGATTAGTATACTTTTGATTTGAAGATGAGGGATACTGTAGTTTTAAGACAATGTAAATCTTAAGGGTACTGTAGTTTAGGTTTCGGTAGTACTGTAGCTTGTGAGCACAGTTTAACGTACCCAAACTCACAACTACAGTACCCCATTAGATTTACATGATCTTAAAGCTACTGTATCCTAATCTAAATCAACAGTAATCTAAAAAAAACCACAGTATTCTACAGTAACCTAAATATAATCTACAGTATTCTACAGTAATCCAAAGAGGATCTACAGTACTCAGAATTTTATAATCTTAGAACCTCAAAATCTAAGAATTTCAGAATCTGAGAATCAGAGAATCTTAGAATCTAAGAATCTCGAAATCTCAGAATTTTAAAATCTCAAAATCTCAAAATCTCCGAATCTCCGAATTCCCAAAAACCTCCACCTATTTCCAGAATTCCACATCCGGCGCGAGTTCGAAGAAAACCAACCCTCCATGGTCCAACTTCTCATCGACGGCCAAGAAGCATGGGTGCTCCGTCGTTATCGTCTCTCGGCAGACGGTACCACCTCAGTTGGTACTGTAGCCCTGCTCAACGGCACCATCAAACCCTTCCACTATGAGGTCCCAAATCAGAACTATCATTTTTATGGTAAGGAGGATACCACAAAAACCGTGGCTCACCAGGCACCCCTCCGCGATTCCCGTTTTGCTCTCGACTGGGACCTCTCGCCGAGAACTTACACTCGTTGTAAGCACAATGGAATGTCCATCATCACTGCTTACAATCATTCCGACCATTCCATGGGTACCTACACTTATAATGGAAGAACCGGACATATCCATGAGACCAAAGGATGCTCGGAGTGCCAGAAGGAATTCACTCCACTTTCCAAGAACCAAACCTTCTTGGGTAGCGTAAACCCTCATAATTCCAAAGCGTCGATCATCAAATGCAATGCCGAGGGTCGACTCATGAAGATTTCCTACAATTCCAACATTGATGAGTACTGTAGCCTGGCTCCGTTGAGAATCCTCAAGGAGAGCGATACGATTATGGACCCAGAGGCAGAAAAAGTCATTAGTGATGGGGATCGATGGGTGGCTCGATCGGAGAAGATCAAGTATCTGGAGACGATCGAGAGATTGGAGAAAGAATTGAGGGAAGAACGGAAGGAAAGTCTTACATGGAATACGGCGAAGACGGAATTGGAGAAGAGATTGGAGATATTGAATAAACAGTGGGAGGAGTTGGTCAAGGAGAGAGAAGATTTGAAGAAGAAGTTGGAATTGCAGACGGAGTCGAAGAGAAAGTCGGAGATGTTCACGGGTGATGGTAAGTGGGAAATTGAGTGGAAAAAATGGGGGCGGGGCTTAAATCGGCTATGCGACATTTCGAAAGCAAAAATTTCTAACCATTCTGGGGAACAATACCTCTCAGTACAGTGCAACTTCTGAGCAGAATTTTTGTTTTCGAAACGTCACACTTTCGAAATGTCACGGAGCCCTTAGATTATAGGCCATTAAGAGTCTTAAGCGCTGTTGATTTTGGGTTACTGTAGTGTTTTAATGTTACTGTAACTTAGGAACATAGGGTACTGATTTTGGGTTACTGTAGTTAAAAAACCTAGAATTTCAAGATTCAAGAATCTTGGATGGCTGGAAAAGTGAATAAATCTCCATTATGGGTTACTGTACTTTTGAAGAAACCTAGAATGTCACGGTTGTAGCATCGTGGAAAGTTAGATTTCCGATTTTGCGGCTTAGATTTTCAGAAAACTGATGATTTTGGATTACTGTAGTTTTGAAGAAAACTGAATAATTTTCGATTTTGTGTTTTTGAGACTTGTGAAAGGGGCGGGGGATCAGATTCTTGGACATTTTAGGTTTTTAAGAACCGAAAATATCGTTGATTTTGGGTTATTGTAGTTCTCAATAGATGCGGAGCTAACTGGGAGCTTTAAAAGTTGAAAACTGATAATTTTGGGTTACTGTTGTGTTGAAAAATTCTAGAATGTTAGAATTCTAGAATTAAGAAACTTTGAAAATTCAGATTTCTGGGCTCTGCGACATTTCGAAAGCAAAAATTTCAAACCATATTTTGGAAAAATACCTCTCAGTACAGTGCAACACTTCTGAGCCGTTAACAGGAATGTTCGCTTTCGAAACGTCGCACTTGCGAAACGTCGCACTTGCGAAACGTCACACTTGCGAAATTTGACTCTTTCGAAATGCCACAGAGCCAATTTTTGATCAGAATAGAGTTTTGACTCACATTTTTAGACTAGAAAAATCTTTTCAGATTTTGAGTTTAGATTTCTAAAAATATAAAAGCTATCTTAAAGCTACAGTGCCCCAAACCACAAGGTTCTTGATTTTCGAGATTTTCGAATTTAAAAAGAGACTCAAAACCATTAGATTCTAAATTTCCAGCCCTCGAAAAGATGTCCACCGACTTCGACCTCATCCCCAAGTTCCGTAACTACTGCGACCACACCGGCCATTTCTATCTCACCGCCTACAACATCGTCTCCGAGAAAACCGCTCACTACGTTTTCAATCCAACCAGCGGAGCATTCCATCGTCAGGATTACTGTAGTCAGTGCCCGGATCATAGAGGAGGAGTCAAGATTCAAAACTTTGTGACAATCATGCCAGTGAAGACTCCAAAGACAAAATTCCCATATCTTGTGATGACGAATCACCATGGGAGATTGGTGAAGATCGCGTTTGATTCCAATATCAAAGGATTCATCTCCCTTGAGCCAACGGCCCTAGAGAAGCCAATGGAAATGAGCCAGATCCCAAATGCCATTGGATCTCAGGAAGCCATCGAGATGCCGGATGCCGCGGAGGGCCCCTTCGATTCTGACCTCATCCCAAAGTTCCGGGTATACTGTACCCATGTCTCCGAGTTCCTTATCAACGCCTTCAACACCGCTAACCAGGAGCAAGGATTCTACGTCTTCAACTCCCAAACCGGTCATCTGGAGGAGACCAAGGGATGTGACACTTGTCAGGAGACATCTCCAATGTACCATATTGAGCCTCTACGGAGTATTATGCCAGTCATGACACCGTACTCCAAGTGGCCGTTGATGTTGACCACTTGTAAGGAAGGAAAGTTCCTACCGATTGCCTTCAGGCCAAGATCTCATAAGTTTGAGAACATGAAGCCGCTGGCTATTAAGATGTTGGTCAAGGAGGCCGAGGCCGTGGAGGCCGTGGAAACCGTGGTGGCCGAGGCCGTGGAGGCTGATGCCGTGGAGACCGTGGAGGCCGTGGAGGCCGTGGAGGCCGTGGAGACCGTGGAGGCCGTGGAGACCGTGGAGGCCGTGGAGGCCGAGGTGGCCGAGGTGGCTCCAAAAATTTCAATCTTTGAGATTCTTAGGAGAAAACACATGGAAAGAATGGATGCCCGGGCAAAGGATGTGGCCCAGATGATGGCCCAGAAGGCCCAGGAGAACGCGAAGGCCCTGGAAAGAGCGAAGGCCCAGAGATTGGCCCAGGAGGCCCAGGAGAATGCAAAGGCCCTGGAAAAGGCGCTAGATGCCCTGAACGCTCCAGAATCCGAAGATTCTGAATCCGACGACGACGATGACGATGAGTACTACTGTGATTGCTCGGGATCCGAGTGCGAGTGTTCCACGGATGAAGATGAAGATGAAGACGAGGAGGAATCTGAAGAATCTGAAAACGATGAGGAGGCTCCAGAAGAATCCAAATCCGACAAGAAATACTGCTGGGAATGCCTTCGTTACGATTGTGACTGCTCGGATTGTACGGATGAGGAATGCTCGGATGAGGAGTGCTCCGATGAAGAGTGCTCCGACGAGGAATGCTCCGACGAAGAGGACGAAGACGAGGAAGAAGAAGACGTTCCGACGGAAGCCGAGGCTCAAAAGAGCACCCTGGCTCCATACGGCATTCCGGCACGTGTTGAGGAGATGATGCGCGCTTTGTACTTGTTCGGTGAGTGCGGGCTTAGAGGCTTAGGCTTAGAGGCTAAGGCTTAGAGGCTAAGGCTTAGAGGCTTAGGCTTAGAGGCTTAGGCTTAGAGGCTTAGGCTTAGAGGCTTAGGCTTAGAGGCTTAGGCTTAGAGGCTTAGGCTTAGAGGCTTAGGCTTAGAGGCTTAGGCTTAGAGGCTTAGGCTTAGAGGCTTAGGCTTAGAGGCTTAGGCTTAGAGGCTTATGCTTAGAGGCTTAGGCTTAGAGGCTAAGGCTTAGAGGCTAAGGCTTAGAGGCTTAGGCTTAGAGGCTTAGGCTTAGAGGCTTAGGCTTAGAGGCTTAGGCTTAGAGGCTTAGGCTTAGAGGCTTAGGCTTAGAGGCTTAGGCTTAGAGGCTTAGGCTTAGAGGCTTAGGCTTAGAGGCTTAGGCTTAGAGGCTTAGGCTTAGAGGCTTAGGCTTAGAGGCTTAAGCTTAGAGGCTTAGGCTTAGAGGCTAAGGCTTAGAGGCTTAGAGGCTAAGGCTTAGACTTAGAGGTTAAGGCTTAGACTTAGAGGCTAAGGCTTAGGCTTAGGGGCTCAAGAACTCAACTAAGTAATTCCAGACTCACTCGACCGTACCACTGGCGAAAGAGGCGCAAGCCTGCTGGAGCAAGCGGAAACAATTGCCAAAGAGAGATGTGGTGAGTTTTTGGAAACCTCGGCCACAGCTAAAATTTCCGAATTGTTTCAGATCGTACCAATTGCTGCATCTATCCTTCCTATGGAGACTCATCTGCAGTTTGTAGACAACCAGGGGGAGGCTCGGATGAGCCTCAAGAAGAGGAGGCCCAGGAAATGGTCGAGTCCACCGCCACGGCTAGCGAGTCAGATTCTGACATCTCCATTGTCGATGACGTCGCCAAGGAGATGATCTCCTCTACAGCCACGGCTATTGAGCCAGACGATTCCGATGTTTCCCTGATCTCTTCCACCGCTACTGCTATCGAGGGGGACGAGTCCGCTATGATCTCCTCCACAGCCACGGCTATTGAGCCAGAAGTGTCTGACGACGCCATGGTCCTCTCCACCGCCTATGACACGGAAACTGGCGTCTACAACTTTGAGAAGGGAAATGAAGAGTTCGATAGAAGAATGGCTGAGAGGGAGCTTCAAGGCTACGAGTTTGAGAAGTTCCAGGATGGATCGGAATCCGAGGATTCTGATGTCTCCCTGGTGGAATCCACTGCCACTGCTATCGAAGACGATGCCGTGGCTCAAAAGATGATTGAGTCCACAGCCACCGCTATCGATTCTGAAGATCCCATCATGGTATCCTCTACCGCCACCGCCATCGACTCTGAAGACCAAAAGATCCAAGACGACACCAGCTCTATCGCTAGCGATATTTCCTACCTGGACAGCGATTTGGGATCTGAATCGGATTCCATGGCCCAGTCGACTTATGAGGATTGCAAGGAGCCGGACACTGTTGAGCCAGTGGAGCAGGAAAGAGCCGTCACTCCAGATGCTAGAGCTCAACAAGACGGCTGCCTCATCTCTTAAACTCTCTACTCTCTACTATCTACCATATCCCTGATAATGCATCTTGAAATTCCCTTATCTGTAACTCTGTATACCCCCTCCCCCCCCTTGTACAATTTTTTTTCTGTTTTTTTTTTTGCTTTAAGCATTCAAAATCCCAAATCCCTTGTAATCAATTCAAAAATTGTGAATTCAAATTCTTGTTTCTCGAATCGAATCTCAATTTCTGATTTACATTTGCCTTGAAATTTCGAAAGTTTTTTTCAAAAGTAATCAATAAAGTTAATCAATCAATTTAAAAACTGACCTGTGGTTGAGATGAAATTTTCAGAATTTTTTTCTGATTTTTCGAATATTTTTGTAGATTCGACAATAGTTACAGTATTCCTGCTTTGAAAATCAAAAGTTTGAGTTCAAAATATTCAGATCTGAAATTCAAAAATTTGAGTCCAAAATATTCAGATTTGAATGCGAAATTTTGAGAATTGAATTTCCTACGAACAAAATTTCTACGAACAAAATTTCCAAATTTCAGTCTAGTTTTTTCTAGATTAAGATGGTTAAATAGTCCCAAATACTTGAATTTTTGAGATTTCTACTCCAATTTACCATATTCGAATTCTGCGATTCTAAACGTTTCTAGACTTTAGCTCGATTTCTCCAGCTTAGAATTCAATTTTCCGAGATTTGAGTCCAACTGTTCAGATTAAAAATTTCTATTTTATTTTCTTTTCGAATTTCCGAGTTAGCGTTTTCCAGATTTCAGAATTCCTCATTTTTACAAATATGGGTGTTACGAGGCTCAAATCAAAGCGAATCAGATGCTCAATAAAATCAAAAACGCAAAAATTTACAAAAATATAATTTTGGATTATCTATCATCCTAAACTCTAGATAACATCAGGATTGGAATTTTCAATCCTGATTTCAGATTGTTTTTCCGATTATTTTTGAATGTCTTCGTTATCCACCATACACCGATCGTATCCAAAATAACAATAAGAAAGTTCGCTCCATTGTACTCTATTGGACTATCCCATAACCATAATCTTAAAGAATGTGTGATGGGAAAAAAGGCCATCGCAATGTCTGGGGTCCACTCATCGTGTTTTTTTTATGTGTAGAAAATCGATCGATTGGGACTCTTGTTATTTTTTATGAATTTTTATCGCAATCATTTATGTTTTCGTTCGATTCTATTCAAAGAAATCGCAAGGACAAATTTTTGAAAACTTTCATCTGTAAACAACAACTAGGCTCCGCCCACAACAAAACTGTCAAAAGTGGGCGGAGCCTTAAAATATTCCGAAAACTTTCTTTGCGATTTTTATGAATAGAATACGCCAATGATGTCATTTTTCTCCATTTTGCAATGCTCGTTTTCTCAAATTGTTTTTGGATTTTTGTATTTTCCATTGACAATTTTTTGAAATTTCTACTGTTTGGATTTGAAATAGTTTCTTCCTGGGAGCGATTATTCGTTTCTATCTTGTATTCCTCTTCTCTCTCTCTCTCTCTCTCTCTCTCTCTCTCTCTCTCTCTCTCTCTCTCTCTCTCTCTCTCTCTCTCTCTCTCTCTCTCTCTCTCTCTCTCTCTCTCTCTCTCTCTCTCTCTCTCTCTCTCTCTCTCTCTCTCTCTCTCTCTCTCTCGTAGTATTTCTCCCTTTATTTATATTTATCCTTACTTTCATATGTATTCATATTCCTTGATCTTATATTATTACTCATCCTAAATAAACTGGACTATGAAACGACCGATTCTTTACCTACTATATTACTAATAAGAACTTGAACAAAGCTGGAGTAAGGCCCAGTGTTATAATTACCAACTATTTTTGTACACCAGAGCCTTCTTTTTTTTAGCTTAAAATGTCTGGAATTGTGGGCTTTTTTTTACAATGAAGATTACTGTACCTTTTACCTTGTTATTTCATCTTTCACTTTTCTGATCGATTTCATAACTTCTTCCTACTTTCAGACACCCCAAAATGCCCGAACTCCTCACTCAATTTGATCCTCATCTCAACCAACACGTCATTCTCTCCAGAACCTCTCCCTCTTCGAACTACATCAAATACATCTTCAACGAGCAGCAAAATGCCTTCATCAAGGCTCCCGACGTCGTCAAAGTGATCGATCTACTCCCTCTCCACGACTCCAAATGTGATCGCCACGGGACCATTTATTTCTGTGAGAATTTGAAGAAGAATCGAAGAATCTTCAAGTACACTTTCGACTCCTCCTCAAACGAAATCCACCGAGTTCAGTGTCAATGTTGCGAATTCGATGCTTCCAGAAATGGGAAATGGGCTTATGATGGGGTAGAGTTCCCGGCATCGTATCGTTATCTTCCTCATGCCATGAATATCTCGAGGACATTTCCAATTGAGCCAAGGGAAGCGGTTGATGAACACACAAGCAATTTTCTATGGATCCAACCGTATAACTCAACAACTTGTATGGTTACCAATGATGTTGTGGTGTTTGCAATGGAATCGCAAGCTCTCAAAGTAAGATTACACTCATTCTTTTATTTTCTCAAATGATCATCCCAATTCCATTATTTACGAAAATAACAATATTTTTGCAAAAAAAATCGTTAAAAATCGATTTTCAAGCCTCAATTTTTTCTAACATATTTCAATAAATGTAGAATTTTTCGCTGATTCGAATGAATCTAATATCGCTGCTCAACACATATTTTGAAGCGAGTTATGAGCGTTAGAAGTTTCAGTAAGAGAGACGCAGACAATGTCTCGTTTCTCTGCGTCTCTTCGACAGCGAGGGTATATGCTTTTCGAATCAGCGAAATATTCTACATTTATTGAACTATGTTGGAAAAAATTGAGGCTTGAAAATCGATTTTAACGATTTTTTTGCAAAAATATTGTTATTTTCGTAAATAATGGAATTGGGACGATCATTTGAGAAAAAAGTAATCCTACTTTAAGTTCGACCCAAGCTCCCAAAAGTTCTTTCCTTCGAACTGTGAATGCCAACGATGCTCCGAGGCTCCAAGCTATTATTCAAAATACAACTATTTTGAATCTCAAGGAATCGGATTCCAGCGGACCCATCGGGATCGCAATGGAGCACCTTTGCTAGCCCTCTCCATTACCTGGAAAAATGAATATGAAGGTGTCCTTGACCATTTTTTGGATGCTCAAGGGCACATTGGAAGATACAAGTATAATTATGACTCGAAGTGTTTCGACTTGGAAGAAGTTTTGGATGTAAGAGTTCAGAGGAGCTCTCTGGAAACGAGAAAATGCTCCGAGATACTGTACGATGACAAACTCCAGGTCCACTATTTCTCCGTGTGCCGCCAACTAGGCCGTCAATTTTTCTTCGGGTCCCACAACAAAGACAATGGAGTTCAAAAGTACACATTCAACAAGTTGACTCATCAATTTGAGATTTTCCACTGCAATTGTAACAATTGCCGATACGATAAGAAAATTATGATGAAAAACTCAAGGGATACGGTAGTTATGAGCAAGTGCAAAGTTACTGGAAGAAGGATTCAGCTAATTTCTGATAAGATGGGCAAGATTCAGAAGAAAATTTTGATGGAAGAGGAAGGAGAGGATAGGGAGTTGGAGAAGGCGCCGATAAGGGATCTGACACATTGGGATGAAAATAGTGAGTTTTTGGGGGGTCCCGGGTTACTGTAGTTTAAAGGGAACTGGGCTAGAGTCTAGATAACAAAAACGCTCAAAATAGTAACAAAAACGCTTAAAAAAAACCCAAAAACTAAAAAAAATCCAGCTGTTTTCTAGAATCGAAGACCCACAAAAAAAATGGAGGCTCAAGAAAGATCTAAGGCCCAAAAAATTCAAAGGCTCAAAAAATTCAAAGACCCAAAAAATCGGAAGCCTAAAAAATGCAGGCTCAAAGGGAATCGGAGGCCCAAAAAAGTAGGAGACCCGAAAATAGATTTATAGGCCTTTTATTTATCGGGCCTTCGATTCCGTCAGGGGCCTTTGATCCCGCCGGGAGTGGCTCAGGTGGCCGTGGCCTAGTTTCCCAAAATTAGGCGGAGTCGGCCAATGAGTACATATCAGAATGAAATATTATTTTCGGTTACCAAAAGATTTCAAGAGTTTTCAATGATTGACTCCGCCCACTAGGCCGCGGCCACCTGAGACAATACCCTGAAGTGGACCAAAAGTGGACCAGTTTGAAGCGATTTTTCAAGGGATTAGAGCTATTTCTGAGCGTTTTTGTTATGATATTTGTAATCAGGACACTAAATTTCCTCATTTTCAGAACTCTCCACTCACTATGCCACTCTCCAAAACATCACTATTCCAATCCCTCCGATCCAAATCTTCCTCCCCGATGGTACCGAAAAATGGCTCACAAATGGATACCACGAAGAAGAATTCGTTCTTCTTATGGGAATGGATGGATTGGTGAATCCTTTCAAGGTGGAGAATACAAGAATGGGGATCAAGAAGTACATTCAGACAGATGAGTTTGGAGTGGAAATTGAGAAGGAAAAGGATAAGAAAAATACGGAAAAGAAAGGTAAGAGATTACGGTAGTTACATCCTTTTAAAGTTAAAGTTTTCAATACGAATAGTATATCAAAATGTAGAACTTGATAAGATTTACAAGATGGTGTATAATTTTATTGTTTTTGAGTTTTTAATTTTAATCTGAGAGTGATGATCCTGATGTTTTTCACAGCGTCAAACAGAAAATCGTCAAACAGAAAAATATCTCCATTTGAAATATGAGAAATGTGTACGAAAATTATACCAAATTGTAGACCTTTACAAAATCTATAAAACACTATATAGAACAATTAAAACTACGATTACGATCGAAAAATAGGAAGCGTCAAACTCTTGGGAAACAGCGATGAGAGGATTCCAAAGCTCCGGCTAGTTTGACGGCTCTTATCTAAAGGAATCAATTTTAAAAGTTAATTTTTCATATATCATTTTGCAGATTTTTTGAAGATCTACATTTTGACATGATTTCAACCCAAAAAAAATTGTTTCAAAAGGAGATATTTGCAATTTTCCGAGAACATTGGTGTTTTTTGCACCAAACTAAATCTTTTTTCGAAATGAAAACGCTGCGCAAAAAATTTTTCTGTATACACTTTTGTAGATCTTCCCAAAATCTCTATTCTGATAAACAATTTGCCTAAAATAAAAAATTTTGAAAGGAGATATTTGCGATTTTCTGAAAGCAGTTGTTTTAGTGTATCAGATTAGAACTTGAACTTGTTTGACGGCTTCTAAATAAAAATCGCAAAGTCGAACATGTTTATGTTCTATACCAATTTGAAGAGTTTTCCAAGAACTATATTTTGATATAATATTTCCCTATAAAATCTCGATTTCGAAGAAAGATACATGCAAACTAAAAATTTCAGCTCTCCTCCATCCAATTCTCCCCACGGACTCCGAGCTTCTTTCACCCCAACCTTGCTCCTCTACAATCTTCATCTCCAATTACACCTACTGTACCCACTATAACAATCTTCTCTTCTTCACCACCAACAACAATCATCATCTAATTCCAACCAAATATCAACTAATCGAAGTGAGATGTGATGAGTGTGCCGAGAGGCCCCAAGAATTGGGCATTGTCAGTAGAGCGCACATTGGATTCGACAAGGGATACGCATATCAGATTGATTGTCGGAGAGATGGGAATTTTGTGCAGAAGGTGGCTTATTGTGAGGATTTGAAGTTTTGGGATTTGGTCATGGAGTTTCAAGTGAGATTATTAAAGTCCAGGAAAGATGAAGATGGAAATCAAGGTTAGTTGACTTGAGAAGAGGGCTGGGCGGCAAAAAATTTCAAATGCAAATAACTTTTCTCTGGAAGGTTGGGTAAAAATACGGTCAACAGAAAAAATGTTCCTTATTAAAAAAGCTATCGATTGGTTAATAAATCGTCAAATGTCATCAAAAATTAGCAGAGTTACACGATTATTTGCCAAAAAATGGATTTTTTAAAAAACACAAGGCGTAACTCTGCTAATTTTTGATGAAATTTGACGAGCTTTTAACCAATCGATAGCTTTTTAAATAAGGAACATTTTTTCTGTTAATAAAATGCTTCAAAATTGGTTTTTAGGATTTTCAAGTTCCCAAACATTTTTATTTCTATTTTTCAGCACTCCAATCTTCTAATTGCTCCATTCCTACTACTAGTACTGTCTTCGGAACACCAGAATCTTCTGTGACGCTTTCTGAAGGCTTCAAAGATTCACAAAAGGATTCTTTGCCTTCCATCATCGGAAAATCAAAATTTATAATGACGTCTTCTGAAGACGTCAAAAATTCGAAAGAGGATTCTATGGATCCAGAATCTTCCTTTGAATCCGACGTTTCCGATGAAGAAGAGTCCTGTGAAGAAGATTCTGAAGTTGAGGAGCCTGCAGAAAAGTCAGTGTCCTCGGAATCCAAACTGCTTGCCGACGTCAAGAATAGGTCATCTTCAGATTCCGAAGATGATTCCGACGATGAATCAGATTCAGATGTTGAAAAAGAGAACTTAGGAATCTTGAAGACAGTATTCAACGAATCTAAACTGACTTCCACCCCATTGAAGGCGTTGTCAGCTCCAGAATACACTGAAAACTTCAAGGAAATCAGTCCCGAAGCCAAGAAAGACGAAGACAATAATCATGAAGACCCCATGGAGGACCCCAAAGACAAAACGTTCACCACGATTCCGCTAGAAGAATCTTCCGATGGTGAAGTTCCTCCGGAAGATCATGAAGACGTCGATAGGGAATATTCTCGTTTAGAAAGAGAGAATGTCAGCGTACAACTTCCGGAAAGTACTTGGGATGGTGAACCAACGGCGGCTTGTACAATTTCATAATAGAATGTCAAATTTCGGGTCCTAAAAGTCTATAGATTTTCCTTCTTTTCTCATCTTTTATCTTTCTTGTCCCTTTTAGATGTCAAATCTCAATTTTTAGACGTTCTTTTACTTCTGAAAATGGTCCCTTTTTAACACCTTTTTAGACCCTTAGAACCCTTAAAATTTCCTTTTTTCTCATGTTTTATATCTTCTTTGTCCCCAAATTCGTAAAAGCTTAAAAAATCATCTCTATGTGACTGTAAAAACCCCATGAAATTTTCCTCTTTTCAAGCCGATATTAGACTTCTAATCTCGATTTCTAGACGCACTTTGAATCTTGAAAATAGTCCTTCAAATTCCCCTTTTAGAATCCTTAAAATTTCCTTTTTTCTCATCTTTTATATCTTTCTTGTCCCCAAATTTCTGAAAGATCTAGAAACCATATCCACTTTTTAAAAATACCCTCGAATTTCCCTCTTTCAAGCCGATATTAGACTTCAAATCTCTATTTCTAGACTTAATTTTAAGCCTGAAAATAGTCCCTCTTAATCCCACCTTCTTTTTTTTCTTTGCCCTCTGATTATATCCATGTCACGTGTCTCATCCCCATAATATAAACATATATATTTCCCTACTTATCTATCTTACGATTTTTGTGATCATAAATCACATCCATTATTCAAATATCAAGTTATGTACTTTCAAAAAAAGTTTTTGACATCAAAGGAGAGATGATTTACGACATTTGCAAATAGCAACATCTGGCTTTCAAAAGCAAGGTCAGAATCTATGTTTTGGAAGTGCCTAACAGCAATATTCAAATCTTTAGAAAACAAAACATGAGCGAATTTGAATTTGAAAGGGATCTATGTAGGCAACTTGGTACGGTTCCAAGATGCTCAAGGGGAATGCTGTACTTAAAGGAAAATTCTAGGCTAAAAATGCATGTTGATTCCGAATATGACAATGAAAACGCTCAAAAATTGTTCTCTTAACCAAAAAAACGCCATAAAAAGTTCTCCCTCTGGGTCGGAATTCGGGAGTGTTTTCCGCAGGTAGTACAATTTTCTACAGGGAAAGTTAGGCCAGGAAGACCACTTTATGCAACTTTAGCGTTTTTTCTAGGTCAGAAACCAATTTTCAATCCTTTTTATTGTTATATTCGGAATCAGCATGATTTTTTGCCCTAATTTAGCTCATTTCTCAATCCTCCCTTTAATAAAACTTCTTGGCACCGTGCCAAAATTATTCAAATCCTTCTCATGAGACCTCAGGTAATACAAATTCAAATCACCGGGTCCCACGACTCATATTAACATTTTCTCGCAGTTTATGAACCGTATTGACCCTCCTATGCACACAGGGCGCAAAGGGGACTGTTGCGCCCCGACTTGGTGGCCAGCCAAGATTTGGGAAGGAGTTGGCGTCGTGCCAAGTCGCTAGACAGCGATTTTGCATCGAAATTTTAGCGGGAATTCAAAATCTGTACCGTTTTCAAAGTACGAAGTCTCAATTGGGGGGGGGGGGGGGGGGGACTCTTGGCACTGCGCCAGGTACTCTCCATTTTATTACACAGTTTTTACATGACTCGTTTATTGTATGCAGAGTGTAAAAGGAAATACAGTATCCCCGGTTTTATGATTTTAGAATGAGCAATAATGACCTTGTTGCCAATAAAAGCCATGAATTTTCGAAGTTAACGATCCTCTAATATTTTCGGTAAAAATTCCAAATTTTCGAAAATTTTCAAAAAGTTGTCATTCAGTTTTCTGCATTTTTTATATGTTTTAGATTAGCTTATGGCGATTCCAACGCGCTATTTTGCTTAGCTCAAAACAATCTAAAACTTTAGCTACGAATTTTTGAAGTTAACGTACAGATAAAATTTGGCATCATGCCAAGATCATAGTTAGTATCACTATTTTTGTAGTTTTTATAATTTTAAAATAAGCAATCCTTTAGAAGGAGCAATTTTGGCTCTTTTGACAGTGGAAAAGTACATAAATTTCTGGTGGAATGGCTCAAAAAGCAGACTTGAAGCCAAAGTTAGCATAAAATCTGAATCTTGAAAATACAAAAATTTGGCATCGTGCCAAGCAAGAAAATCGAGAAGAAATCGAGATCTTCAAATATTATCCCTCTTGCCACTGTGCCAAAGTCTTTAGCCCCTTAAAACTTGGCCTTGGCACTGTGCCAATGACCCTACAGTATCCCTTTTCCCCTTTGAGCCAAATATATATCTGCGTCTCCGCTCTCTTCATTTTCAGATACATATAATTTATAACACAGCTCTATTCCCCCTTTGTCTCTGTTTTTGATTCTCTTTTTCTATTTTTTCTTCCCCTTCTCTCCCCTTTTCTCCCCCTCAAACTCACAAGTCGCTTTTTGCACCAGCAAAACTAGAGAAATTCTTATTATATTTCATTTCCCCCTTATTCCTTCCTCATCTACATATCCATATATCCCATACTTTGATTAATACATCTACGTTTGTATGCCTTCTCTGCGTCTCTATGCCTCTATTCAAAAAAAGAGAAAACATGGAAATAGTGTGCTCTTTTTCTCTGTTCACTTGACTTGGCTGTGGCTCCCCTTCCGTCTCGCATCACTTTTCTCTCATTTCTAACAAACATTGTCTTTTTATTTTTGTTTTTTTTGGGGTAGGGGCTTGGGGGTGGTCAAAGAAAGGCGCGAAAAAAGTTCTTTTTTTTTCGGGAGAAGGGTGGTCTTTAGTGAATTTTGAATATGGTAAAGGGGCCTAAAACCCGGAAAAAAGCTCCTAAATAAATTAATAATAGCGCGAAAACGGGTTAAAAAACAATAAATAATGTTGGTTAAGAAAATAGTGCAAAAAAGGGATAAAGACGAAAATGTTCCTAAAAATTCGGACTAAAATGGACATACAAAAGCCCAGTCAAAAGTAGGTAGTACAAATTTTTAAAATTTTTCGGTATTTTCCCGCTTTTCTCAAAAGTATCTGATATTTTGGGTGTTGATTTGGCATAAAATATTTCAACATTTTCGTATTTTTCAATCGCTGTTATTGTCTTTCTAGTAATTCATTCAAAATCTCCATTTCTCTGGATGGAGTTTTAAAATTTTGAAGATACTGTGTTTTTTATGATCTGATACAAGTCCATCTGTCCCAAAACTTTTACCCTTTTGCTTTCTTTTTTCTGACCTTTTTCAACATTTTTTCCTATAAATGCCACTATCTTAAGAACCAGGTGCATTTTTATCGAACCCTGACGTTTTTTCTGTTTTTTCTCTCTATTTCCAAATTGATGACAGGTGTTCCTCAAATGTTGGTTTTTTCCTCGAAATTTCTCTCCATAAACTACAGTAATCCAAATCCTTCTATTACCAATTAGACAAAATCGCAAGGAACTTTTGAGGTTCCGCCCACAATAGTTTCATATGTATACAGCAACTTGTAAACCACAACAAACTGTCAATACACTATTAGTGGGCGGAGCCTAAACGTTTCCTTGAGATTCCTTTGAATATTGAAATTTCTGGCCCCTCCGCCTTTTTTTCTTCTCAGCATCCGAAGTTTCGAAAATCTTCCGATCCATCTACAGTAATCCTTGTTCTCCTCTCACTTTGAACTTTATAATCTCTCTTTCTTCTGTCTTATTAGCTAGGCTCCACCCCCTTATTCATCTCCAACCCATAGGCTCCGCCCCCTTGTCGTCGTCCTCGCTTCGTCCTCACTCTTCATTCCCCTCTCCTTGCTGTCGAGAGCTTTCCCACCTTCTTTTTCTGGCTCTCACTAGTCAGAGCTCATTTTGTGTTATGATGATGTTGCCATGGTTTCAGTTCCCCTTGACTTCGCCTTCTCACTTTTTCTTATCCTCAAAGTGAGCGAGCACTGAAAGAAAGCATACAGACGTAGAGCCGCCGCATATCTAGTGGCTCCGTGAGCCTCCTTACATAGAAAAAACGAGAAGAAGGAGAGGGGGGAAAATGAGGAATCAATGCTTGGCTGCGCGAGAGGAAAGACGCTTCTCTGCTCCTTTTTCTTCTTGATGCCACCTCTTCCTCTTCTTCTTCATATTTTTCTTCCTCGTTTCTTGATGTTCTTGTTCCATATCCCTCCTCATATAAGCCGTAGCACTTTTTGGGGATCACCTTTGCATGGTTAATAAGAGCTATGTTCTCTATTTTTCAATCCTCTGTACGTCCTCATGATTAGTAGCCTCTTTCTTTTAGAATTTTCTCTGTTTTGATTCCTTCGAAAACTCTAAAGTTTATTATTATACAAATCTATTAAAATTTTATGTAGCTGTTGATTTTGATTTAATTTTAACTGGTTTTTTGTGCATTCTTCTTGGAATTTTCCCACAATTTTTTCACTTTTTTCAAGTTAATGTGGATCAAGGGACTATGGTTGTTTTAGGCTTGCCCAGGTGTCCCGAGCTTTGAAAAAGCATGAATTTCCGTCCAATTTGTTATCCATCTGAATTTGCTGCAAATAATTATTCCCTTCCTCCGTTTCTAATTTGAGCCCGTTCCAAATTTGAAGGCGGACGCTATGAATCTGGAGAGGTCCCTCTAATAACCGGCTTACCGTTTCCTATGGACAGGTGTCCATAGGAGATGAAAGAAGGCTCCAATTTCTTGTAGAAGGAGGGGATTAAGCTCGGGGCTCAATGTGTATAAGGGGAGAAAAAGAAAGGGACGGTAAATGAGCTAATTAAAGGAGGGGGGGGGGGGGGTGGCTCTACGGTAGACAGAAGGGTAATTTACCTCGAAATTTTTGAAACAGTGAGAAAAAATTGTTCATGTTTCAGATCGGTGGTTATCGCTAGGAGTGTTCGAAACCTTTTCTGTCAAAGTTGGTGCCTGAAAATTAGGGTGTAGACATAATCGACCCTAGGCTTACCATATCTGCAATTAAAATTTCGATTCCGGTCGTTTGAGCCGTTATGCCCTCAAAAAGGCGTAGCCAGTACTAAATTTGCTAACAAGAAAGGCCTTCTGAAATTTTGGTCCTAGACTATATTGACCCTGTTAAGTCTAAATTTGCAATAAAATCCCTCAACATTTTTACGTAACTTGAGATATTAGTCCCTGAATTGGCAGTCATAACTAAAATTGTGATATTTTGAATTGCCCACACAAAAATTGTTCAAAGTGAAAATTTGAATTTCTGAGTCTGCGCTCTTTCAAGCACCACAGTGTCTGTGTTTCTGGACCAATTGACTGGAAAATTGGAGAAAATTTAGATAAAAAGGTTGTTAATAGGCTCTCAAAATTTCATAGAGTTTGAAAACCGACAACATACTTTTTCAATGCCGCAAAGTTTTGTGTGGGTAATTATGTGTATATCTTGGCCACAGTTTTCTGCTCAAAACCCTGCATTTCTTATTGACTGTTACTACAAGTTTTTCCGTATTTTTATCATTTCCTAAAGCCTCATTCTTACAATTCTTTCCTTTTTCTATTTTTTCAGTTCCAGGCTCCCAAAATGAGCGCCGAGCCTCTATGGACGGCGCTCCAAACCGAATATCCCCAAAAAGTCATCAATCTAATCCCAAAGTTCTCGCGAATGTGTTCTTCCTCCCAACAAATGGTCCTATTTGCTAACGATCTCAAAAATCATAAACTTCGTCGCTATGTCTTCGAGCTTCAAAACTCCAAATTTGCACTCACGAAAGCCCCTTTTTGCACTTGCGAAAACTGCTCAAACGTGGAAAAGATGGACGGTACCATCGGGATGAACGGCCGAGCCCTCGGAGATACTCAAGGATTCAGAGATATCAATGGGAAGGCTCTGATTCTCCTGAGCATGACATGGAAAACCTCCAAGAGCCAAGGCTCCGCTGAATGGTTTGTCGATTCGGATGGTTTGATTGGAAGATACCACAAGACTGCTGGAACAGCACGTCAGCTATCCCAAATATTAGAAGGAATCAAGACACGTCCTATCAAATATGAGAATCCTGCGCCTGTCTGGGATTCAGTGTTCGATTTTCATTATGGGGTTTATTGTAAGCACATGCAAACGGACATCTTGTACTGTAGTCAAGGCGAGAAGAAAAGTCTGGAGCAATTGGTATTCAATAAGAAGTCTCGACAGTTTGAATTGGTGAATTGCGAGAAGTGCAAAGGCAAGGAATCTTTGGAGAAGAAGAGTTTGCCAATGGTATTTCCTGTGGAATCTGGCAGTTGGGTACGTGTTGTTCGTGGAGATAATGGAAGGATGCAATGGTTGCTCGGAGAACTTTTGAATTCCGGATAGTGGATGCAATTGACAAAGCATGTGTTGGATTGTAGAGAATTGTCGAGTCAAGGTAGGATTTTCAGATTTTTTTGGTTAAAAAAGTGCATATATCAAAAACCAGCAAAGCTATTAAAAAAGTGTCAACTACAAAAATATTTAAAATTAGATTATCTAAAATTTTGCAATGAACAGTTTTTTTGATATATCGCCTGGTTTCAGAGATAATCGCGTTTGAAGATTCATACTCCGTTAGAGGCTCCGGGACATTCCGCAGCCAGACATTTCGCAGCCGAGACATTCCGCAGCCAGACATTCCGCAGCCGGACAAATCCCAACCGGACTTCTCGCAGCCGGACATTTCGCAGCCGGACATCTCGCAGCCAAAAATGCACTATTTTTCGCATTAATTGTCTCAAAATGACCAAGAAGTAGACATTTAGCAATGACAGTGGTAATTTTTATACATTATTGCCATATTTGCAGTCATTTTGAGACAATTAATGCAAAAAATAGTGCACTTTTGGCTGCGAGATGTCCGGCTGCAAAATGTCCGGCTGCCAGATGTGCGGCTGCGAATTGTCCGGCTGCGAAAAGTCTGGCTGCGGAATGTCCCGGAGCCCCGTTAGATACTCCCTTCGAATTCATTTCGCTACTACGTTTGATACTCAGTCAAAACTCATTTTGCTACTACATTTAATACTCAATCCAAATTCATTTCGCTACTACGTTTGATACTCATCCCAAAAGATGACCTGTTTCAGAAATGCTCACCCGCCTCCACTACAACCGCCCGTTGCCTAGAATCCCAAAAACTACAAATGGAGCCCTAATGTGTATTGAGCGAAATCCAATAACGGATATTTATTGGATAATGAACAACAAGGATATTATCAAACCATTCAAATTTACTGGTGGATTACAGTTGGATGAGATCAATTTAGTGAATTTGGTGACTCTTCGAAACCAGGCAGTATTCTTCTATGGATGTGAGTTGATATCCCCGTAGAAATGAAGATTTAGGGACCAAAATTATATGAGAATGTAGAGCTTAATAAAATCTACAAATTGGTATACAAAAGTTCATAGTTTGAGGTAGTTACATTCAGCTGAAAGCTATCGAAACTAGGTGGTATTTTTTGAGCGAACCCAAAATTGAGCTATAAGTTTAATAACTTCGAACTGGAACCCGTTAAAAAAATTAGCATTGATTTATATACCAAAATGTAGATCTTTTTAAGATCTACATTTTGTTAAAAAGTTTGCCACAAAATCTTATTTTTGAGAAAAATACTTGCTAATTTCTGCTGGGAGTCATTTGATCTAACAGTATCAAGCTTGACCTAGTTAGAAAGCTTCTAACTAAAAATTGCAATTTTAAACTATATTGATTTATATACCAATTTGTAGATCTTCGAAAGATCTACATTTGGTATACCTTTCAATAGCTTTGAGAACGTATATTGTCCTTTTAAAATGAATATAAAAATTCACAGATTTTGTACTGTTTCAGGCGGTCAAACGCCAACCGAGCAGAGAAAAACAGCGATGAGCAATTGGGGGCCTCGACCAATAAAAGTTCCTGAGCCAGAGAGTCCGCTGAACTTCTTAGCTCACATCGACGGAGCAAGTTTCGCTCGTTGGCAAGACGAACAAAGAGCAGCAGAGTCTCAAAATGGTCAAGCATCCCAAGAATCGCAAGCCTCGGATAAGCCGCAATTTAAAAAATGGCCAATGAAGTATATCCCTGGTTATCCGAAGCAAATTCAAGACTCGAATGAGCAATTGAGACTCATGGTAGAGCAACTCCATGAGGAAGTGAGCCAGATGGAGTTGGCCCCAAAATTAACAATGTCTGCTGATGAAGTTCAGAAGGCTGTAGAAGAGCTGGAGAAAACTGTACTTGAAGAGATGGCGATTCTCGAGAGACGTGAGCAGGAACTAGGGGAATCTGGTGCTCCGAGGGACTCATTGAAACCAGAACAGCAACAATCGGAAAAAGAAGAGATCAATCCCGAAAACGGAGAAAAGACGATGTCGTGGGGAGAAGATGGTTAGTTTAGGGGTACTGTAGAAAGTTAGATTCTTTAAATATCTCCGATTTCCAGGGGATTCTCCTAATTTTTTTGCGAGTTCTCCCAGAAGGAAGTCTATGTCGGTATCCACTGATGAATCGGATCTGGATTTGGATGAAGAATCGGAGGAGGATGAGGATGAAGAAGAGGATTCAGAGAAAGGTTAGTTTTGGAAAGTAGAGGATTACTGTAGATCAAGAATTTTGAAATTCCAAACGGATTTCAACTAGGAATAGTTTAGTAATCGCATTCATTTTTTGAAGATCCAAAAGTGCGAGCTTTCAACTATTTTGAATTCAAAAATGTTATCTTTCTCCAAAACTTCTGAAAGTTCCAGATCCCAAAAACGAGGAAGCCACGACCGACTGTCTCGTAAAGAAGTTGGGGGAGTTGAAAAACGGAAAATCGTCAGAGGGAGAAGAAGAAAGGGAAGAAAAGACAGAAGGTAAGAAAATTCTTTTATTTTGAGCTTAGATTCTCTGAAAGGGAAAAAATGAGTTATTTTGAGGTTTTGAAGTTTTGAGACTTTGAAATTTTCAAATTTTCAGATTCTCAGGTTGATGAATTCTTAGATTCTGAGATTCTGAAATTTCCAGATTTTCAAATCCATAATAGTTCTATTTTCAGTCAACCCTACTGTTCCGGAAGCCCAAGAATCTTCAATTGACAACGAAAACGAAAACATCGATATGGAAGATGACGACGATTTGGATTCAGATACCGTCGGGAATCTCGGTGGACTGAAAACACTCGTCGAGTCTCTTCAGAAGCGTCAGATATAGGCTCCGCCCCCTTTTCTACAGTAACTCTCTACAGTAATCCAACAGAGCATTTCGATTTCTAGACTCTATGTTCTTTTAACCTTCTACAGTAATCCCTTTTCATTTTTTTTCATATTTTTTGAGCCTGTCAAGCAATAATGAGTGTGCTCCCAAATGAGCCAAGCTACAGTAATCCAAAAAACCAGTAACCTACAGTAACCCTTTTTGACTACAGTTATCTTTTTCATGCTACAGTAATCCTACAGTAATTGCGAACCTTCTACAGTAATCGTGTAACTTTGAAACTCCGCCCCTTTTCTCCGCCAAAAATGTCTATCTGCTTGCCTACAGTAATCCTAACCTCTTCATTTTTTCTACCCAATTTTTTTCCTTTTGTGGATTTTGAACCCCCTTGGGGATCTGTTGAATAACTTGTACCTGCATTCCTGTGACTACAGTAATCCAAATATCTGTGAAATTTTTTTCATATCCTTGACTTCGCCCCCTTTTTTCTTACTGTACCTTGAAATTGTGAATAAATCATTTTCAATGGAAAACAACCCCGAATTGAGGGTGTTTTCTAATTTTTTGAATTTTAAAAGAGTCTGAAAAACTCTGAAATACTTTCTTCTCTTCTTTTTCTTTGTTTTTAAGGCTTAATCCCAAAATTTCAGCCACAAAAACTCTTCATTTTCCGAAAAAAGCCATGAGTGAGATCGTCGATGCTCCAGAAGGCTCGCCACCACGCTCGCCGGACGTCGAGTGTCCAATTGGGGAGGGTGAGTGGAGATTTTTGGATTCTAGAGGGATCCTGAATCTTGGGGACCTTAAAATTTGGAAAATTCCGTGCATTTCGAGCCAAAAAAGTTCAAAATTGGTCAGATTTCAATTCAGCGATTTCGAGTTTTAAAGAATTCTAGGAATTCTAGGAACACTAGAGATTCTGAACTCTTAAATTATAGGCTTCCGAGATTCTGAAACTCAAAGATTCTACAAAAATGTTCAATTTCAATATCGTCCTATTTTTCAGACAACTCGATTGAGAAGAACTCGGAGCCACGCAAGCGTACCGCCGAGGATGTCGTTGAGGAGGAGGCCAAGGGTGATGGTGAGTAGCAAGTTGATAGATTTTTGTAAAAAAAAATTTGAAAAAAATTTGAAAAATTGATTTTTTTTTCTGGAAAACTACCAGAATGAAAATTATAGATTTCTGTACTCTTTCAGCTTTCAAATAATATGAAAAACGAAAATTCGAGAAATTCCCATTATTTTGAGCCCAGCACCATCAAAAACACTCCAAAATTAACAGATTTATAGAGATTTGAAATGTTCGAAAAAAATTTTTTGAATTTTTTTTGGAAAATTATCAAACTGTCTCTTATAGATTTCTATACATGATTAATTTTTGAATAATGTAATTTTAAAAATTCAAGAAATTTCCAACATTTTGAGCCCAAAACCATCAAAAACGGGTCAAAACTGGCACAGTTATGGGTGTTTGAAATTTTAGAAACAATAAAAAAAGTTTTTTTTTTTGGAAAATTTTCAGTTTAAAACTAAAAAATTTCTGTATTTGTTCTATTCTTAATTAATGCCACATTAGAAAAATTCAAGACATTTCCAACATTTTGAGCCTAAAATCATCGAAAACGGACGGAAATAGACAAAATTGTGAGGGCTTAAAATTTTCGAAAAAAATTTTTTTTGAAAATTTTTTTTCCTGGAAAGTTATCAAATTGTAACTTGTAGATTACTGTACCTGCTTAATTTTCAAATAATGTAGTAAAGGGAAATAAAAGAAATTTTCAAAAATTTGAACTCGAAATCATAAAAAACGGCCCAAAATTGGCTGAGTTTAGGGGCATGGAAATTACGAAAAAAAATTTTTTTGAAATTTTTTTCTGACATTTATCAGATTTTGAGCATTGGTTTCTCAATTTTCAAATCATTTTCAGATGCTAGAAACCATTGGAATTCTGAATCCTTAACTTTTTCCAGACTCCGCCCCAGAAAAGAAGGCGAAACTCGACGAGACTGAAGTCGAGGTCTCCGAGAAGACCGACGGTGACGATGATGTGATCGTTGAGGAGCCAGAAGAAGAGGAGAATGCTGCTGTCGCAGCTGCTACTGAGCAATCTAACGATGAGCAATCGTCGGCTGTCGAGGAGGAGGAGCCAAAAGAGGAGAATGAGGGAGAGAATGACAATGATAACGAGGATGAGGAGGAGGAGGAAGAGGCTGGAGCCGAGGAGGAGCAAGAGGATGAGGAATAGATGCTCTAATCATACTTTCCTTTTCTGATCTCTCTCTCTCTCTCTCTCTCTCTCTCTCTCTCTCTCTCTCTCTCAATAGAGCGCGTTTGCAAATGCGCTCCATTGAAAACTACAGTAAGCCCATACATATACTCCCCAAATGTCTCTCAATTGTCTTTTTCTTCCCGTATCTCTTCCCATTTTCTGAATCTTGCAATTTGTGCAATATCGAAAAATCAATTTTCGATAGAGCGCATTTGCATTTTTCAGTCATTTTTTGAAATTGTCGATCACTTTTTTGTATCCTTTTTTGTTGTAATGGAGAAATTTGATTTTGAAGTAAGCTAATAAAGTTGATCAATCGAACGACACTCCGCATATGACGCTAAAGTTAGGCTCCGCCCACTTTGGCAATTTGCCGCACACATTTAAAACAAAAAATACAACTTCTGAAAATCCTTCAGAAAAAGAATTAAAAAATCATCTAAGATTTCAAATTCCTCTAGATTTTTGACGTCTTCTGAAAGCTCCTTCGATTTTTCAGATGGTTCCATCGATGTTACTTTCGAAACGTCAGTTCCAGAGTTTTTGGGTTCACTAATAGAGTAACGGTTGAGAATCTCGATTCATAAAGATCGTGAGAATTCTCTGACGTCTTCAGAATTCCTCACACTGTCACCAACAGTTTGAAGGGATAATTGAGTGATGAGAGAGATTAGATTCTGATGTGAGAATGTGTGTTGGCGCTCTTCCCAGAAGGCTCAAACGGGCTCATCGATTTTTCGTTTGGGGCCTTCTTGACCTTTGTGTGCTCTCCATTCATTCATTTCTCGATATCCTTGGGTCTCTTTCTTGCTATCCTTACATTCGTTCCATTGGTTTTCTTGCAACCATACATGTCCAAATCGGGCCGGGCCGGCAGTTTTCTCCATTTAAAATGTATAATTTTCCAATAAAATTTTATACCAAAATATAGAACTCAATGGGATCTACAAAATGATACATAAACCAATAATATTTAGCTGCTGAATGAATAGCTGACTTCTGTAAAACAGCCGGGATTCGGGTGGAGCCGGCCCAGGTCTTTTACAGATGCCAGCTACTTTTTCAGCAGATTAATGTTATTGGTTCATACACCATTTTGTAGAACTTATTGAGTTCTATATTTTGGTATAAAATTTGATTGGAAAATCATAATTTTAAATGGAGAAAACAGCCGGCTTATGTATGCTCTAAGCCGTTTTTCCCAAGGTCTAATTACAATTTTTCATACTTTTTTCATTTTCAGATACTTTCCCCTGAAATCATCATGATGGCTCAACAATACCAACAACTTCCATCCCCACCCCGCCAATCCATCAAACACTTCTGCCCTCACCTCCAAATCGAAACCATCGGAATCTACCGTCGCCACGGACAGTACTACTTCTACTGTTTCAACTACGTCGAGAAGAAATTCCAACCCCTCGAATGCCTCGGTTGCCAACCTGTGATCACGGAGCAACACCTCTACCCGTTGTACGCGGAGTACTGTAACGATTTGGATACCCACGTGTGCTTTGCCTACAACAATGTCACTCTGAAGGTGGAACAATTTGTGTTCCATCAGAGCACGGGTGGACTCGAGGAAGTTTCGAAGCCAAACATGGTGCATGATATTAGTAGACCACTGGCGGATATTATGTGTGTGGTGAAGGAGACTCCTGAGTATGGGATGGTTATTCTTCAAAGGGATAATGCTCAAAATTTCAAAAAGTCAAGAGCATTCGATGGCCAGTTCGTGAGCCTTCCACCAGTTCTTGTGAAGACTTTGATGACCAAGAAATTAGACTATTATCCTCAAATGCCCCGGGACGCGGCGATGTTCCGTCCACCATTCAAGGTCTCTCAAAAATCGTCCAACATTATCTTCCAGTACTGCCCCCGATATCATGGTGTGGATCTTGTCTGTATCCGACAGGAGGATCAGTCCTACCTTCGATTCTACTACTCGGTACAAACCGGATCTTTCCACCCAGCTAGATGCCCAGAATGCACTGGTCCAGTTACGGAATACTCGCTTCGCCCATTCTACGCGGCTCACTCGGATGCCCTCGGAGAATATGTGATCTTTGTGGAGAACATGCAGAATTTCAGTGTCGAGCAGTACGTCTTCTGCAAACGTACACTGGGGTTCAAGCAAGTCGAAACGAAGGATGTGGTGTTCGATGCAAAACTTATCGATTGGGCAAACGTAATTTTGAAGGTTTCGACGAGACACGGAATGGTACATTTGTCGAGAAATCAAAATGGTTGCATGGACAAGTATATCTTTGTGAACAACGTCGGATATGAGAAGATTGTGCCGAAGGAAGTGAAGACGTTAGCGATTCAGAAGAAGGAGCGGGAAGAATTGGAGAGGAGAGCGGAGGAGCAGAGAAAGTTGCTGGAGCCACTGTACGTACAAACCACCGACAACTTTTTGAAAGAGATGGGTCTGAAGCCGGAGGATAGACCAAAGTATCCAGGATGCTTGAGTATGTGCAGACTGCAGGAGGCTCTGTCGCACTTGGATTTTTCCAAACAAGGTAAGATTTTTTAGCGGAATTTCGAACTTCATACTTCTCATTTCAGAAAAAAATGTACTTGCACCAAAACCGACAATTCAATACGGCTTTTCCACTCCCCCTCCAGTTCTCTCCGTCTACGGGTCTTCTGACGACGATGACTTGGAGTCAGAAGCCGACACGGAATCCGAAGAAACTGAAGAAGAATCAGAGGATGCCAGTGGATCCGACGTCGAAGGATCGGAAGCTTCGAAGGATTCCGATGATTCCGAGGATTCTGATCTCGAAGAATACGACACTTGTGGAGATGAAGACCTCGACGACTATTGATTTTTTGAGAAATAATTTTGTTTTTTGATAATTTTTGTGATGACGATCGTGTTACCTGAATAAACTATGCATGCAGTTTACAAAACTGTGTTTTCTTATTTTAATCGGCGGCTAAGCTCGGAAATTTAAATTTCAGTAGCGTTCTCAATGGAGCACGGTGAAAATTTGGCAATTTCGCTAATAGATAATGGCGTGCACCTTTAAATTCGGCTTACAGCAGATTGCAGCTTAAAAATATAGCTTCTTTGTTTAGCGAAACGCTTTTGAGCTTAAAAGCGAAAAAAAAATGTAATTCGAATAGTTTTTTGCGCTGGCTTCTAGCGTGTTGCGAAAGCTAGCGACGTGCGATTCGCTGTATATTGTGACTCAAATAAAATGCTTGCGATACGCAGTCTTAAATAGAGCTTTAGTTGACGCGATGCCAAGCTCTCGGCGCGAATTTGAGCATGAGCATCGAGCATCGCGACGAGCTTATTGCTTTATTGCGACTCGTTATTTGAACCGTAACAAGCTATTATTCAGTTTTCCCAAGTTTCATCGCGCTCCATTGCGAACTTGGGAAAATTCAAAATTTTGAGCGTTCCCGCTCACTTGTTTCTCTTGTAGGTCACGTCGAAACCGCAAAATTAACAAAATTATTATATTTGACGTGACCTACATGAGAAAAAAGTGAGCGGGAACGCTCAAAATTTTGAATTTTCCCAAGTTCGCAATGGAGCGCGATGAAACTTGGGAAAAATGAATAATATCTGTTCAATTTAATGGCCAAATTTTTTTTCGCTTTTGCTAGCTTAGCTCCCGTATGCAAATCTTTATTTCCCGCAAACATAATCAATTAAAAATACACAACGGCATGCAAATGAGCTCGCGGAACGGGCTGATAAGCGTCCAGAGCACGTTGTATTGAATGCGAAGTGGAATGTTTATAACCGAGTAACACGTGTCTTCCATGCTGTCCGTTAGCTTGCCGCACAGGTTCTGGAATTTTTTGTATCTCATTTTTTGGGGCTTTTTAGCTAAACACCTTGATAGTCAAATCCGAGAGTGTGTAAAAAGTGTCGATTTTTGGTGGCAGGAGCATTTCGACAGTTGTGTTGCATTTCAAGCACAACGATTCCATGAAAGAAATTGAGACGGAGTTTGGGATGATAGCGAGAATAATAAGAGAAGATAATAGGAGAAATTTCATGGTTTCAGTTTATTTTTGAAATAACGAATGTGCCTGACGTCCCAAATGAATGAAATTTTCGTGTGTTGGCTATGCAAAATTTATGGAAATCGGCATGTTAATTGGTGTTGATGTGGCAATATTAACATTTTTGTGTCAGAAATATAATTTTTAACATATTTTGTGGTCAGAAAAAATTATATATTTTTTCAGAGAAGTTCAGATTGAAAGTGTCAAGTGTGAGAGCCTGGAAAAATAGTGAAAATCGGTGTATTCTACGTTTTATCTGGCTTTAAATAGGATGAATTTCAATGGAATGTATATATTTTAACAGTAAAGCTCATTTAGATTCTGAGGATTTTTTGAATTCCTTGAAAATTCCCATTTTGACGTCTTCTGGCTCCGATTTCAGCAATTTCGGCATTTTTTGGCGTAACTCTGTTTATTTTTGATGAAATTTGACGATTTTTATACCAATCGATAGCTTTTTTAATAAGGAACATTTTTGCTGTTGATCATATTTTTAGCCGGTCTTCCTGAAAAAAGTTATTCACGCTTGAATGAGTTGCCGGAGTTCGTTGCTCCAAACAGTGCAAAAATACTGTGATTTGCATAAGAAAAATGTGCATTTTGGCTGAAAATCGCTCAATTATAAGTTTCATGAAAGTTTTTAGCGGAATTCCTGGAACTTTTGCACATTTTTTGGTCAAAAACATTTTTTTCACTCAAAAAAAATCCAAAATTCATTGAAAAAATAGATCGTGGCGAGACCCAACACAAAACTTTTTGCATGCACCTTTGAAATACCGTAGCTGTGTCAATAAATTTCCACAACATTTATCTTCGGATTTTAAAGATTTCCAGAAGATTTTCATGTGTTAATTGTAAGTTTTTGAATGAAAAACTTTAAAAAAAACTTCTTTTTTTATTTTTTCAGCGCCGAATGCCCCAAAGTGTATCAACCGGCCCAAAATTCATCCCTCGATTCTGTGCGTCTCAAAATCGCGAAATTCTCTTTGTTCGTACTAGAAACGGAACCTATTCGAAATACATCTTCAACACAATGACCAATCAATTTCTCTCCGCAAAATGCTCGGATTGCCACGTAATTCCATCGGAAACTGATCTCTACCCGCTATACGCGGCCTGGTCGAATCGTCTGGAGCGTTATGTGATATTTGCGACAAATGGACTCAACGGAAAAGTCGAGCAATATGTTTATGATAAGGACTACGAGGGATTCCAACAGGTTTCACAACCCGAATTGCAATTCGACGCTCATCGAACCTCCAAATCTAACGAGTTTTTCACAGTTGGAGGAACGGAGGCTGAAGGCGTGACGGCGATTCGAAGAGATCCTCATGGGCACTTTCGGAAGGAACAAATGGATTGGGCAACGAAACAGTTTGTACAATTGCCGCCGGTTCCCGTGAAAATTTTAGTTGAAGTGGAGCAAAAAGAGCCGGAAACTATCCCAATAACAGTGCAAGTACCAGTGGAACAAGTCAAGGAAATTTTGGCGAAAAACGATACGAAGGAGAATCAGATAATGAGAGTGAATACCGTGAGGATTACGGCTCCGTTGAGAAAACGGAAGACGGAAATTCAAGAAGAAAGTGGAGAAAGTGTCAAGAAAGAGATAAAAGGTGCTTAAAAAATTGAAAAATAGAAGTAAAAAATATCAGGAAATTGTAATAATATCTCAAAATCTCTTTAAATGTCTCCTGGTACAATATAAAACGAACAAAATAGAGGCATAGTCTGCAAAAATCGAAAAAAAAACGATCCGACTATTGAAAAAGCTTTAAAACGCTCTAAAACCTTGAAAATTAGAAGTAAAAAATCTCCGAAAATTGTAATACAGCAAAATCGCACTCCCTAACGTCATAATTGTAATCTGTTTTTAAAAATGTCTCTATCTGTAAAATATCCACCTGAATCGCTCTACTAGTTTTCCAGAAGCCGTTCCATAAGCTCAACCTTAAAATTTTCCTTAAAAACTAGAAATTCAATTCCAACAAAAACTAGATGAAAAGGAAATCTCTTCTAGATAAAACAAGATGAAAAGGAAATCTCTTCTAGATCCTTCTCGATCTTGAATTTTCAGAAAATATCCATTTTGACGTCTTCTGGAGCCTTCTGAAGTCGTTGGGCACAAAATCCGAAAATTCGACCTTAAAATTGATTTTCCTTGAAAACCAGAATTTCAATTTCAATAAAAACTGCACAGATCGATAGGAAATCTCTTCTAGATCCTTCTTGATTTTGAATTTTCAAAAATTATCCATTTTGACTTCTTCTGGAGCTTTTTGAAGTCGTTGGGCACAAAAACCGAAAAAAAATTGATTTTTCTGGAAATTTTGTCCGTCTAAAACCGGAAAAAAACTATCCGAACACTGAAAAAGCCTTTTCTCAAGATTTTAGAGCATTTTAAAGGCTTTTTCAGTCACTGCATCACTGCATCCTCGATTTTCAGATTCAAAATCAAAATTTTTCGAATAAGCCCATGAACTCCACAATTTCATTTATTTTGCATTGATTTCGGTCATGTTTCAACTTTTGGCGATGCTTTTAGGCGTCCTTGTTTTTTTATTCAAAAATCGGGCTCCCACAATTTTTAAAGAAGAATTTCATCTATCGATTCATATACATAGAAAACGTTTATTTTTATCTCGTCATAACTTTAAAAAATGGGATTTTCAAAATACCGCTGTTAGCGCTGAAAAAAGCGCAAAATTCTGTGGTATTTTTAAAATCCCGTTTTCTCAGTTATGACTAGACCAAAATAAACGTTTTCTATTATATTTTCGCCGTCTGTTGTCCGGTCGATTTAAAGGCGCACAGAGTTTCTCAAAATGGTCCCGTTAGGTATGCACGAGAAATGCGCCATGGCACGAGAAATGCGCACAAGCGTTCCTTTGCGCACTTAGCGTGTATAGTAGATTTTTGTGAGGGAAAATTTTCGCTTTTTGTTCGTTTTTCCCACATTTTTTATTGATTTTCGCTATTTTTTTCTTATTTTCGTCATTTAATTCAATAAAAATGTATAAATTTTCATCTCCTTCGTTGTTTTATTGTTATATCCACTGATAAGAGGAATTCCCTCTGTCATTTTTCTTAACTTCTCCTTCAGGTAACTTTAGAAATGGTAAGTTCAAGCGGCGGGACGAAAATAAGGTAAAAAAATTGATATTTATTTGTTAACAGTCGAAAAACAACATTTTTCAGAAAACTATCGAGAAGAAAGGAGGAGGAAAACGACGAGGAAACAACGGAAGTGGAAAGGAGGAGCGAGAGCAAACGGACATCCCAATCTACGGAAAGACGGACATGCTGTGTGTAGTAAGGTTTGTAAACGTCCATTTTATAATTAGTTCTTTAATCAAATTTTATTTGCTCTTGTTTCTTGGTTGTAAACTCTGTAGATATCACAGTTCACTAATAAATTGTTTGCTTTTATTGTTGATTAACCCCCATATTTCTAGAATTGAAAGATAAATCCCACAGTCAAGATTTTCAGTCTCTCTCTCTCTCGGTTTAAGAATTATTGTGATCAAATAAATTATCATTTCGATTCAATTTTCCTCGGTCGTTTACAACTATGGAAAAGTGATGAATAAACTATGCACGAACTCGTCGTGTACTTGCTCTGAAAGTCTTCGCTGGATTCTAATGATCTCATTTCAACTTGGAACTGAAAGCCTCTTATTTCGGAAAATCACTAGTTGATCTCAATTTGATGAATTCGTTTAGATGCAATCCCCACTGGAAAAGAAGTTTGCCCGAGTCAAAATTCGAGGACAGCCCGGAACAAAACTCATCGAGAGAGCTCTCTTAACATCAGCACAAAGAAGTAGCATGAATAATAAACGTTTATTTATAATGAAAAATGTTAAAAAATTAAGAGTCCCTCGATTCCTCCCCACTTGCATTTGTCCATCTTGACATCGATCCCTCCGTCTCTCTGTTTCCACCGTCATCGATCCATCCTTGCTCTCCGCCTTCTCCTGTCGATCTGAAACCAAACAATGTCATCACAATGAATGCTAAGGCATCTCAATCAACGGGGGTGACTCCGTTTGATTTAGAGGTATACAAAAGATTTAGAATAAACAGAGGGAAATGGGTATTTTTAGAATATTGATGAGACAAAGGCTAGAATCCAAGCTGAACAAGATCGACGATTGGGAGAAGCCATCAGGAACGTTAGGCTGTCGCAAAATTCGGACTATCTGGGCCCCGGAAACAAAGAGAAGGATGTTCCGATCCTCGTTTCCCTGGTTGACCAGTTATCGAAAATCAAGTTGACACTCGGACCTTTGGCTTCTGGAACACTTTTTGGTTCTCCTCGGAAAACTGCTGCAATTTTAACGGGGGTCTCCGAAAAGACCATTCACCGTAAAGTGGAAGAAGGCAAAAGTGACACCAGTCGAAGAGATGAGGAAAAGGAACAAAAAATGAGAAAGAGAAAGGACAAAAAGAGAGTTCTTGACTTGATTTCTGATGACGAGAGGAAGAGAATCTTTGATTTTATTCAGGAGAAATATGAGTTGGAAGATAATTTCACATTGTCGTCGTTACTTGCCGATCTTAAAAAAATCATGGATTTTCGATTCGGCCAAACGACTCTATGGAAGATTCTACATGCCATGGACTTGTCCTACAAGCTCAAAACCTTCAATGCAATGTCAAACTCAAGATACGACCTGATTGCATGGAGAGGAAGATACTTGAAGAAAATGGAAGAGCTGAGAGAGACTGGTGCATTCATCACTTATTTCGACGAGTCTTGGGTGTACCATGGGATAACCAAGAAGTTTGGCTGGTCGATGAAGCATAAGAATGCTTACGAGCTTGCTCGCATCGGTAGCTTGAAAAACCCACTTCCCGGGTTCAAGGTAGCCAGTGACAAAGGAGTCAGAGCGGTTGTGCTCAGCGTTCTCACTGAATCGTGTATTCTTCCTTCATCCATCAAAGTCCTACTCAGCAAGCAATCAGCAGCTAATCAGCTTCTCGACTACCATCAGAACATGGATTCCGCAGCATACAAGGAGTACATGGAGTTGATTTTGCCTGATATTGCTGCTGCTGCCCCACCAGGTCGTCGTCCAATACTGATAATAGATAACGCTCCCGTGCACAATAAGACTGTAATCAAGGTTTCATAAGGTTTCCTATTAGAGCTCTTCCTATACTTAGTTTTACAGACCCCCGTCTCCCGTTCTACCAAAACTGTGCTTGCTCAGTTCCTAGAGAGTCATGGTGTTGCATTTGATCCACATCTATCACAACCTGAGTTATGGGCAGAGGTGGAGGATTACATTAGCACTCATGGTGGACGCTCTGTTGTCACCCGTTACGTTGTAGATGAGATGGCCGAGCAATTTGGTGTGGAGATTGTGAGGTTGCCCCCTTACCACTGTTTTCTGAACCCAATTGAATTGGTATGGGGGCAATTGAAAGCACATCTCCGAAAAGTTGGAAAACCGGGTGATAAAGTGGAGATAGTAAGTAAAAAAAGTGAACATTAAAACACACTAGCTTATTCAGGTCAAAGACAGGACTGTACAGTTTTTGAGCTCAATTCCCGAGCAGACTATCGCTAACACTATCGAGCACGTGATCGAACTAGAGCTAGATGTGAAGGCTATTATGGATGCTGAGTATGAAGAATTGGGTGATCAAGAAAGTGATGAAGATGATATGATTTGAAAATATTTAGAATACCTTCCGTTTCCTAATTTTCCTCGATCCGTCTTTGTTCTCGCTCCTCCTTTCCACTTCCGTTGTTTCCTCGTCGTTTTCCTCCTCCTTTCTTCTCGATAGTTTTCTGAAAAATGTTGTTTTTCGACTGTTAACAAATAAATATCAATTTTTTTTACCTTATTTTCGTCCCGCCGCTTGAACTTACCATTTCTAAAGTTACCTGAAGGAGAAATTAAGAAAAATGACAGAGGGAATTCCTCTTATCAGTGGATATAACAATAAAACAACGAAGGAGATGAAAATTTATACATTTTTATTGAATTAAATGACGAAAATCAGAAAAAAATCGCGAAAATCAATTAAAAATGTGGGAAAAACGAACAAAAAGCGAAAATTTTCCCTCACAAAAATCTACTATACACGCTAAGTGCGCAAAGGAACGCTTGTGCGCATTTCTCGTGCCATGGCGCATTTCTCGTGCATACCTAACGGGACCATTTTGAGAAACTCTGTGCGCCTTTAAATCGACCGGACAACAGACGGCGAAAATATAATATATGAATAGATAGCTGATATTATCTTTAAAAAATTGGGAGAGACTAATTTTTGAATAAAAAATTTGGAGCGCCTAAAAATCGCTAAAAGTTGATACCTGACTTTTTCGGAGTTTTTGTCATTCAGAGAATTTTCAGTTTTGAAACTGACCATCGAGGGCGATGTGCTTTGAAGAAGCCGAATTCAAGCGGTGAGCCGAAAAATGTAAAAAAAAAGAGCTAAAAATCGCTAAACTTTGCCTAAAAGCTTTGAATTTTGGAATTAAAAAAATAGCGATGTTCCGACTTTCCATAGCTTGAAAAATTGTCAAAAATTACTTGAAATTTATGAATTTTTATTCAAGAATCCAAATTTTCGCTCTGATAGTGAATTCTGCATTCTCTGTAAAATTGCAAAAATGCGAAAAAATGTTCAAAAAAATGCGAAAAAATGTTCAGAAAAGCTCAAAATTCGAAGAAAAATTTCCTAAAATTCCTTAAAATTCAGTCTTTTTTCGTTAAAAATCCATATTTTTAAGCCCAGCTGCCTCAAAATGCTCGAAAAATGCTCAAAAATGTCCCAAAACAGTCCAGTACATTTCAACAAAGAATTTTTCCTATTTTTCGCCTTCCCTGCAAGCCGTGCAATTCTCACTCAAATCTCGCCTAATCCTCGCCATATTCTCTCCAAAAATATCACGTCTTCTAACACCCCTTTTAATCTTCTCTATATTTCTCCCCTTCCGGAAATCGGGTTGCCAGGGACAACATGCTCTCTGCTCAATGAGCTCATTCCAATGTGTTAGTACATTTCATCTCTTATTTCTCCAAAAATGCTATTCATAGGCGTTCACAGTTTGATTTTTCTCGATAGATTCGGAAAGCGAGAGGGTTGGTTTTTAAAATAGAAAATTGAAGAATAAACTGGAATTTAAAAAATTTTTTTAGAATTAAAAAAAGTTTATTTTTTTTTAATAAATCAATTTTTTCCAAAATTTCAGAAACCCTCGAGAAGCCTGTGGAAGAATCCAGAGAAACCGCAGCGTGGCCAGTTCAACAACATCAATTGATAGTGCTGGGACGGGAAGTTTTGGGAACGAAAACGAAGTTGTCGGCGAAAGGTAAAGGATTTTGAAGAGTGGAAAATGTGACATGGAAAAGTTGAAAAAATTCGAATAATTTTCGTTAAAACTGATAGAGAAACGCTGAATTTTTAGGCTTAAAATTGCGTCTTTGCACTGCAAAATCACGAGAAAATGGCTAGTTTTTTGGTTTTGGAAAAGAAAATTTAAAAAAGAAACGACTGAAATAATTCGACCTATATTTTCGTTGGAATGTTTCGAGAAAAATTGGATTTTTTGGCTTGAAATTGCGTTTTTACACTGAAAATATGAAAATTGCATCTATTGAAATTTCTGGACATCTCCGAATTTTTAGAGTCCCAAATTACCAGAAATTCGTTTAGCATTTTTTGGAATATTCTTCTTGATTTCAGCACAAAAAAATCAGGACTTTTTGAAGAATCCTGAAACTTTAAAAAGGTTGCTCACAGCAATTTCAATCGTCTGTTTAAAAAAACTAAAATTTTTCGAATAAGCCCCTGAACTCTAAAATTGCACTATTTTTGCACTGATTTTGATAATGTATCAACTTTTGGCGATTTTTATATGCGTCCCAATTTTTTATTCAAAAATCGGTTTTCTACTAATTTTAAAGGAGAACCTCAACTATCGATTTACATTTTTTAAAAAACCTTCGTTTCAATCTTGTCACTAATGGGAAAACGGGATTTTGAAACTACCACTGAATTTAGTATTTTTAAAATCCCTTTTTCCCATTAATGACAAGATCAAAACGAACATTTTCTATATGAATCTATAGCTGACATTCTCCTTAAAAAATTGTCGGAACCCGATTTTTGAATAAAAAAATGGTGCACCTAGAAAAATCGCCAAAAGTTGATACCTGACCAAAATCAGTGCAAAAATAGTGAAATTTTGAAATTCTTATTCAGAAAATTTTCATTTTTTCAAAACTGGCAAATGAGAGTGCTGTGAGCAGTGTTTTTAAAGTTCCAGGCCGCTTCAAAAGATCCAAGTTTTCTTCTCAATTTTCATTGGCTTATTATGACAATCTCAGTCAATGTCAGTCCTGCCTGAATTTCCCTGATTTTTTGGCTGTCTCGGCACGAAAAAGGTACAGTAATCAATTGAAATTTAAAGGAACATACCCCGATTTTCAAGTCAAGTTTTTAATTTGTCATGAATTTCGAAGCGAAATGTTATTTTTTGCTCCGAAATTTATTGAAAATCGTTCGAACATCATGACAAATTAAAAGATTACCTGAAAATCAGGGTATGCTCCTTTAAATATTATTTGGTTACTGTAGCTTTTTCGTGCCGAGATATTGCAGCCGAAAAATCAGGGAAATTCAGCCAGGACTGAAATTGACTGAGACTGCCATAATATAACGATTTTAACCCAAGATTTCCAGACACCGCCGATATCCGTCGCATCGCCGCACTGATGGGAAATCGGACGACGGCTCGAAGCGGCGAAACCGACGATGATTCCTCCGACGACGCCGACTATACAACGGATACAGATGATGACGTGGCACCAGTGACAGGAGGAGAAGTCGTCGAATCGACTCTTTAATTTTTAACGATCATATTTTTATCCTACTGTTTTATTTCCCAATTCTGTATATCAATTTATTTTATGCTCCCTGTCATCATCATTAAAAGAGCCACTAAATTTTTTATGTATCGTTTAGAGACGAAACTACACACAATTATTATCAATTCTGCAATAGCACTTTTTGTCTTATCATTGTGTGTTTGAGCACAGACACACACAAACACAATGCCCAATTTGATTATATTCTTGTCGCATATGTTTAGTAGTATTTGGTTGTCTCAAAAATTTGAATTTTTTGGATTCCTGGAGCCCCCGAAAATTATGACAGAATCTAGGCCCCGCCCACTTTTCTACGTTCTCATTGGGATTCTTCTGAATACTCCTCTGGTACTGTATTCGCCGGAATGGTTTTTGATAGCTGGATTTCTCATTGGGGTGGCTGGATTGTTAGTGGTGGGTTTTTGATTAAAAAAATAATTAAAAACTGAAAAAATTGAATTTTTTAAAAAAGTTCAACAACAGACTGCATTTAGATTATTTATCAATAGTTTTGCAAAAAAAGTAACAGGTTTTTATCAGTTTTGTGTGTGTAGATTGAATGAATTGGTAATGTGCTCAGCGAGCACAAGACATTTAGTTGTTTGATTTTTGAGAATATTATAGAAATTCGAAGTCAAAAATAAAACTTTCGAGCTCAAATGATGAACATTCAGATTCAAATCTGGAAATTTCGAACTCAAAAATCTAACAAAAATTGGACTTGAAATTTCCAAAATTCAAGCTGAAAACTCGAAATTTCGAATTGAAATAAAGAAAATTTATAGTCGAAACTTTGAAAAGTAGAAAAAAAATTAAAACTGATTAAAAATTTCAAAAATTCAAGCTGGAAACTCAAAAAAAATTCGAACTAAAGTTTCAAAAAAATTCGCAATTAAATTTAAAAAAAACGAATTAAAATTTCAAAAATGCAGGCTGAAAACTAAATAAAAAAGAATTTTGAAATTACCATTTCGAACGTGTGACGTTTCGCAAAGGCAACATTTCGAAAGTGTGACGTTTCGCAAGGTCAACATTTCGAAAATAAATATTTCAAACCATTCTTGTTTTAAAAATACCTGGTTTGAAATTTTTGCTTTCGAAACGTCGCACTTTCGAAATTTCACAATTTCGAAACGTCGCACTTTCAAAATGTCGCGGAGCCGAAAATTCGAACTCAAATTTCGGGCTCAAAAGTAAATTCAAGTCTAATAATCCAAATTCAAACCTCAAAAAATTCCAAATTCCCTCCCAATTTTTTCAGGACCTTCACCCTTTGAAACACCTCTCAAAACTTTTCTCCCGCCAATCAGAAGATCCCCAAAATCGTTTGAAATGGGCCAACAAACGATACTACGCATTCCTTTGTGATCCAAAGAAACGATCCAATTATCGATTGAAATTCTTCTGCTCTAGGAGTCAAAAAGAAGTCGAATCTCCGTTTTCAGCCACTCTGATCGCATTGGCGAATGAGGGATTCGAATTCGATGAGACGAGAAGAGGATGGACGAATATTAAAGTGAGCAATACTTAATTTTTATATTAGAATGATAAATTTGGAAACGTTATAAGAAATTTGAAAATTTTCGCTGCTCGGAATACTGTAGTTTAGATATTTGAGTTTTTGAGCTAAATTTTTAAAAAACGACCTTAACATTTTTTTTGGCAACTTTCGAATTTTTGTACTGGAAATTACAAAAAGTTACTTCAAAATGTTTTCGACCGCAAAAACGAATCGAAACGGACTATTTTAAAGCGAGTTATGAGCGTTTGAAGTTTCAGCAAGAGAGACGCAGAGAAAGCAGACACTCTCGTTGTCAAAGAGACGCAGAGAAACGAGACAGTGTCTGCGTCTCTCACGAAAACTTCAAACGCTCATAACTCGCTTTAAAATGGTCCGTTTTGAATGATTTTTAGAGCATTTTGAAGAAAAAATCATGTATTATTAGATATACAAACACTATTTATATGTGTAAATGGAATTTTTCGAACAATCCTTTTTTTTCAAATATAATTTTTGTTTGTGTACCTAATAATGCATAATTTTCTCTTACTTATGTTAGAACTGATCTAAAACGCGCCAAAACGGTCCATTTTAAAGCGAGTTATGAGCGTTTGGAGTTTTCGTGAGAGACGCAGACACTGTCTCGTTTCTCTGCGTCTCTTCGACAACGAGAGTGTATGTTTTCTCTGCGTCTCTTCCTCCAAAACTTCAAACGCTCATAACTCGCTTCTAAATGCGTTTTAAGCAGCGATATTAAGTGCATTCGAATCAGCAAAAAATTTTTAATTTTTTGAAGTAGGTCACAAAAATGAAAGATGAAAATTGATTTTCTCGATTTTTTGAATAATTGTTCGAAATAGATTTGAAAAAATAAGAAACATTTTCAGGTCTCAGAAATGGACAAAAAGTTTGAAAACTCCTTTCTAACTTTCAAAAAACTTTCGGGTCGAGTTCAAGGAGCCTATTTTAATTTCAATGGAATCTCCTACCCAGCTGGATGCTCCATGAGCCTCAAGGACAATATAACCTATGAAGATGAACTAATTTTTCTGGAGTTTTCTAGAAACCAAATGTTCTCAAAGTTTCTGAAATCGATTCAAGAACAAAGGATCCCACAAGTTTTAGATCTCAAAGAATCTGATTTAAAAGTTCTATACGCTACAAGATATCAAAAGGAATTTGTGATTTTCGCAAGGAATTTGAAGAGTTTGAAAATCGAGCAATTTATTTTCAATACGAAGAGATATGGATTTGAAAGAGTCAACTTTAATTTGGATTTCGACGAATCAAAAGTTCTCAAAGACAAAAAACGAAGTCTTCTTTTTATGACTTATGAAAAAATTGAAGGGATTTTGGAGACACTTACCGTATACCGGAGGGAAGATGGAAAATTGGAAAAGAAGATTTTGGATGATGGAAGATTTCGGGTTATTGAGGAGAAGGATATTGTGGAAATTGGAGAAGAAAAAGATAATTCAGGAGAAAACGAGGATTTTGTTGTTGTCGGAAGGCCTGATGAAAATGATGTCTACGAGTTTTAGGATCATTTGAATTTTATACTTTATTACAGTATACTGTAATAAAGTTTTTATGTATTTTTCAAAATCAGGAATTCAGAATCCTAGATCCTTAGAATCCAAATTTTTGAATTTGACACTTCGCATCCCTTAGAATCTGAGAATCTAGGAAATGCTGAAAAAGCGCTGTTGAAAATTTTAAGGCAAATTTCTAATTTTTGTTCTGAAAATTTTTAATGTCCAAAAAAATGTTTTCTACCGAAGAAACGAACCAAAACGGACCACTTTGAAGCGAGTTATGAGCGTTTGAAGTGTTGGTGAGAGACGCAGACACTGTCTCGTTTCTCTGCGTCTCTTCGACAACGAGAGTGTCTGCTTTCTCTGCGTCTCTCTTACTGAAATTTCAAACTCTCATAACTGGTTTCAAATTGGTCCGTTTTGAATGGTTTTTGAACTATTTTGAAGAATAAATCATGTCTTATTAGTTGTATAAACAACATCTATATTTGAAAATGGAATTTTCTAACAACTTTTGAACCAGTTTTCAAATATAATTGTTGTTTATGTATCTGATAATTCATGACTTCTTCTTTTAAATGGTCCAAAAACGAGTAAAAACGGACTATTTTGAAGCGAGTTATGAGCGTTTGAAATTTCCATGAGAGACGCAGACAGTGTCTCCTTTCTCTGCGCCTCTTCATCAACGAGAGTGTCTGCTTTCTCTGCGTCTCTCACGAAAACTTTAAACGCTCATAACTCGCTTCAAAATGCATTTTGAGCAGCGATATTAAAGGGGTACTAAAGTGTTCCAAAAAGTCGGGATATTTTTATATGGATCGATTCAGATTGTTGTAGACAAGAAAAAATCCTCTTGGAGACATATCCAAAAATTGACCTAAATCAAGTTACAAGCTGTCAAAGTGCCAAAAAAGCGCTTCCGTGGTCCTATTTTCAGCGAAAAAAAACTTAGAAAAAATTCCGTGCTCCTCCGTGAAAAAATAGAACCACGGAAGCGCTTTTTTGGCACTTTGACAGCTTGTAACTTGATTTAGGTCAATTTTTGGATATGTCTCCAAGAGGATTTTTTCTTGTCTACAACAATCTGAATCGATCCATATAAAAAATATCCCGACTTTTTGGAACACTTTAGTACCCCTTTAAGCGCATTCGAATCAGCGAAAATTTCTACGTTTTTCGAAATAGGTGTTCCAGAAAAATATTTTCAGGTTCCCGTATTTTGATATTGAAAACAGTTTTATTTGAAAACTGCTCAAGAAAAATTTGTCTTCACTCCAAAAATACCGTACCACGAAAAATTACTTTATTGACCAATAGAAACTACGATACCACTAAAACTGAAGTTCACTTCGGAGGTTTAATACTACTCTTGCTCTCCACCGGTTTCTGTTGCGGTATCGTCGACTCATTCCACGGTATCATTTCTCCCATCGTTTTGTGGAATAGGACTTGCTCGTCACGGAATCTGAAAATGCGAGCTTTTAGATTTCTAGAAGCTTCAAAAAGCTAGCTTGTTCGCAATAGAGCACATTTGCACTCACTTGAGTACACACTCGGCATGCTTCGGTTTCTGCTCATAAATCGTCTTCTCAATGAAGTCCATCATCTTCTGTCGACAATCGTTTCTCCATGTTTGAGCGTTCGCCGTCGTCTGCTCCGCTTGCTCCGTTCGTTCCTTATTCTGAAGGGTCACCGCGTCGTCGTAGGCCTCCAGTGCGTCCCAGTAGGCTTTTCTGAGCCGCGCGTATTCCCAATAGTCCTCTCCGATGAATTTGGTGAGTGGTTTCAGGTTTTCCACTTGCTTTCTCACGCGTTTTTCTTGTTCTACATCCATGGCAAGGATCACTTTTTGGATTGGTTCGACGCTCTGAAATTGGGGTTTTAGGGGGTTTAAAGGTGGTAGGACACCAAAAAAAGACTTCAAAAAAAGTTTTTTCCGATGGCGTATATGAAGGAGGCGCCTCCCCGCATTTTGCGAGCTGCATTCCCCCCAAAAAATCGAATTTTTGCGACTCACATCCACCTCCTTCGACTCGGTTTTCGTTCCCAACTTCCTTCCTTTCCTGTTGACAATCTCATAAGTTTTCAAGTACATTCCAATGTTTCGATAGTTCGGCTCAGTGCGCACAATCTCATGTAGATGTTTGGCAAGGCTCGGATTGTCCACTAACATACACGTCAGGGCCTGATGAAGACGATCCGCCGAGGCTTTGTAGGCTTCCACGTGTTTGCACATGCTCTTTGCTTCTTTTGTCATTTCGAATTTTCGCGCCCTCCGTTTCAGAAGCGATGAAATTAATCCATGGTTTGGATGATCCTGGAATTTGGGGTTTACAAAACTTCAGGAAGGATTACAGTCATTTTTTTATTTTCTCAAAAAATTATCCCAATTCCATTATTTACGAAAACAACAATATTTTTGCACAAAAATCGTTAAAACTCGAGAAAATCGATTTTCAAAACGCCAACTTATAGTTTTTCTAATCTTTTTCAATGAATGTAGAATTTTTTGCTGATTCGAACGCACCTAATATCGCTGCTCAAAACGCATTTTGAAGCAAGTTATGAGCGTTTGAAGTTTCATTGAAAGAGACACAGACACTCTCTCGTTTCTCTGCGTTTCTTCGACGACGAGAGTGTCTGCTTTCTCTGCGTCTCTCTGAAACTTTAAACGCTTATAACTCGCTTCAAAATGCGTTTTGAGCCGCGATATTAGGTGAGTTCGAATCAGCGAAAAATTCTACATTCATTAAAATAGATTAGAAAAAAAAAGTAAATTGGCGTTTTGAAAATCGATTTTCTCGATTTTTAACGATTTTTGTGCAAAAATATTGTTATCTTCGTAAATACTGGAATTGGGACGATAATTTGAAAAAATTTAAAAAATGAGTGTAATCCTACTTTCAACATTAAAAAAAAACTCACGGCTAATCCATAAAAACCTTTCTGCAAGCCTGGAATACCTTCATCAGTACTCTTTGTACTCTCTTTGGCTGCCATTAGAATTAGAAATAACTGAATTTCCTGGCGGGAAATTCAAACAAATTCGAAGATCGCAAGATAAGAAATTCCACGCATTAATTTTTAAAAAAAGTAAAATAAAAAGTGTTCCAGAACATCATTTCTAGACAAGTAAAGCATATTCGAAATAAATCAAACTTTTGAAAACAAACTCGCAAAAAATGGACGAGAAAGCAAAAGCAAAAGTGAGTTTTTAAGGATTCTGGGGAATTTGGAAACCAAAAATTCAAATTTTCAGAGATTCGTGAGCAGATCTAGAAAAACGAAGCAAAAGCATGGGAGTCGGGGAAAAATTGTGAGTTTTTAAAAAATTTGGAAAAAGAGGAAGCCAAAGCTCGAAAAAGGAGGGGGATGCGCCTCCTTTATATACGCCCTCGGTCGGAATTCCCATTTGCGGCTGCGTGGCGCAGCCGGTAAAGGCGCGGCACCCATAGGAGAGCGCCCATGCACAGGTGATTCGCGACTGATCAATTATAGATGTCGGTCTATAATCAACAGGATATTTCTCAAATCGCGAAAATTTGGCTCCAATAAACGGAAAATCGCGAAAATCTACTGGGGTTTCGCGACAGACCAATAATTGGTCTATAATAGATAATCAACGAATCGCTAAAACTGTAATTGACCAATCGCGAAAATAGGCTAACGGGACTTCTCCGACAATTTTCATTCATGTTTGTCTCAATTTCATTTGTTTTTTTTTCGGTTTTCAAGGTTTTATAGACTTTTGTCATTTTTACGCTAATTTTTTGGAAGAATTCGAAAGAGAGCGCCGAGTAACCACTAATATTTTCAGTTTACCGGTCCTCTTCGCTCCGCTTGTGTCTCCGATTGTCGCCCGGTTTCCGAACGAGGAGAAATTGAGAATGGAGACTAGTGCAACGGTAAGAGTTTAGATTCGCTAACCAATTTTCATTTTATTTCTTCCAGTCGACACCACTGTCTTCCATCGTGGATGGAGCTCTCGACGAGACTTCTGAGATCAAGGACAAAGTCGACGAACAATCGCAGAAGATAGCTAAATTCAGCTGGGAGTGCCTTCACACAAGTCATCGCTATCGGTAAGTCTATCTTACGGTTTCTAACCTTCTTATGGCTGATTTCAGTGCATCCGAGAGTGAAGTTCAGCGACATCGGCATCGTTATTCAAAAGCACATTTCCACGGATTTTGAGTGGTCAACGGCGAATGAGGGCACGGACTCCAATGAAAAATCGGAATACGTCTACAATCAACAAGGAAACGTGGAGCATCGTCAATTTGGACAATGAATGTTTCTTGTCCCCCTCTTTTTTCTTTCCCCCCATTTCACTAATTCTAGATCGTAGACACTTTGACCAAAAAAATTCCCTATCATGTTTCCTGTAGAATATTTTTCTCTAATTTATTGTACCTTTCTGTTCTTTGTTTAAAATAAATGCATTATCTCTATATCGCTCATTGATTCAGTTATTTTTCAATTATTGACCCAAAAAAATTTTCGCGATTGGTCAATTATAGTCGCTTTCGTTCGCGATAGGAGAAATATAGGGCTCAGAATAGACCAATTGTAGACGCTTTTTTCGCGGTAGACCAATAACTGACCAATTATTGACGGATTTTCGCGATTGGTCTGTAACTTGTCTATCACAGGCGTTACCCCTGGTACCCATTTGACTCAGCCGCGAACAATATTTCACCAATTATAGACGCTTCGCGAATCACCTGTGTGGGTTCGAACCCCTCTGGCGCGAAATAGTTTTTATTTTGTTTTTGATGACGTAAAATTGAATCCCAACGTCTTCTGACATCTTCCAGGCATCAAAACCATCGCATCGTCGAAAGGATAAGCGAAAGAAGTCGTCGACGACGTCTAAATCTACATCAGCAGTTTCCCCAGCCACATCGAATGAGAAGAATCTGGAGAGGAATCATCAGGAGGTGAAAAGGGATTCAGAAGTCGAGAAGAAAAAATTAGAAGAGGAGAAAAAGAAGGATTCTGAAAAGGACGGTGGAGATAAGCAAGTGAAGAAGAAAATCGAGAAAAAGGATCGAACGAAAGAAGAAAAAGAGCCAGATTCGGATAGTGATAAGGATGCGGATTTGTCGTTGAAGAAGAGTCATGGTAAGGGGGCGGGGCTTAGTGGGCGGAGCCTGAATTTGAAAATGTTCAGTCGTCATTGCCACCAGAAAAGGGAAGCCCCAAAAAGTGGCCATCAAACACAACGATGTGGACGACAAAGAAACGGAACGTCTTCTCAAAAAACTCGATCAAATCAAGAAAACTGAAGCGGCTCGACCGAAAGTGACACTCGATGAAAAGTCGAAAATTTTCATGGATCGTGTCGAGAAGAAACCGTATCCGGCAAAATATGCGAACAAGAGTAAATGGGCGCTTTTGAAGGATGAGGATACCGAATTTTTTAAGGTTTAGAAATTGGATTTCAGTTATTTTCTATTTGTAGAACTCGAGAAAAACGATTTTCAAATTTTGAACTTGAATATTTTCTAACTTTAAAAAATGCAGAATTTTTTGCTGATTTGAATGACTCTAATATCGTCGTTCAAAACGCATTTCGAAGTGAGTTACGAACGTTTGAAGTTTTAGTGAGAGACGCAGAGAAGGCAGACACTCTCGTTGCCGAAGAGACGCAGAGAAAAAAGGTTTCCCACCGCAAAAACGAGTCCAAACGGACCATTTTGGAGCGAGTTATGAGCGTTTGAAGTTTTCATGAGAGACGCAGACACTGTCTTATTTCTCTGCGTCTCTTCGACAACGAGAATGTCTCCTTCCTCTGCGTCTCTCACCGGACTTCAAACGCTCATAACTCGCTTCAAGATGCGTTTTGAGCAGCGATATTAGGTGTGTTGGAATCAGTGAAAAATTCTGCGTTTTTTGAAATAGGTTAAAAGAAAATGAAAGTGAAATTTTGAAAATCGATCTTTTTCTAGTTTTTCGGATTTTTGAAGGAATATTTTCATTTTTATGAATACAGGAATTGGAACAATTATTTTAATAAAAATGAAAATACTATTTTTATTTTGACAAGAAAATAATTTTCAGCCAACCCTCCCCACCAAGAAGACCTCTTCCACCGTAATCCCTGGAGAGGACACCTACGACGATCTTCCAAAACTGGCGGATGTTATGAAAATGGAACCGGATAATGTGTTCCGAACGACAATGATGGGTGAGGTTCCGTTTTGGGCGGTCTATTTGGATCCAGAGGAAAGTGATTTGGTAGGGATTACTGTAGAGGCACAAACTTCAGGTTTTTGACTTTAGGAAGGCATCGAGCCGCCGATTTCTGTTGGAAGTGAACATGTTGAAGCGTATCATAGGAAAGAGCTTCCATTGAAATCCAATAAATCCACGAAACTTGTCCTCGACGAGTTCCAGCAGACGGCTCTTCTCCGTGGCCGAGATGAAAAATTCTTCCATCCGCATTTGGTTTTTTCGAATACAGTAAGATCGTTGATCAATGTGCAGGCAAGAGTGACGGCGTCGAAGAATCAGATGAAGAGTAATGATGATGATGAAGGAGAGGAATCGACGCAGCCCGATGATTTGCATGTTTCGATTCCAAATCGGGAAGTCGTGGCCACGTGGAGTTATGAAGTGGGTTTTGGGGTGCAAAGACGTTTCGCAACCGAGTCATTTTGAAACTATGACATTTCGCAACCGGTCACTCCGCAACCAGTCATTTCGAAACGATGGAACTTCCTAAAAACAGAAAAAGTCGGTGTATCGGGGTTACAAAATGTCGTAGTTGCGAAACGTCGTGGTTGCGAAATGTCATGGTTGCGAAACGTCCGGGAACTAGTTTTTTGATTATTTTTAATTGAAATTTCGCAATCAGTCATTTTTCAACCGGTTATTTCGCAACCATGACATTTCGCAACTAAGAAAAGACCAAAAACCAAAAAAAAATTGGTCGCGAAAAGACTCGTCGAAATGACCGAAATTTAGTAGTTACAAAGGTTGTACTCGACACTTTTCCTTAACACTTTTTTAAATTCTGAATTCCCCCCATTTTTTTCCAGAGATCCCGTGCAATCCTCTCGGCTCGTGAAGAGAAGGAACGTGCTTCTACACAAGCTCAAAAACCGACAAAAAGTCGTGATGTCGATGATGACAAATCGACAACTACATCGTCTCCAACACCCCTCTCGACTCCGACGAAAACAGAGGAAGAACCACAGAAGGAGAAGGCTGTCAAGAGTTCTTGAAATGGGGTTTTATTGGGTTTTTGAATGAAATGGTTTTTGAATTTTTGTTTTTTTTTGTTCCTCTGCTGTCCTTTCATAACTACAACGTTTCGCAACTGTTAATTTCGCAACAAAGGAGGAAAAAATCCAAGCTGCTGAAGCACCTCGACGATTTTCAATTTTTGCTCTGAAAATTGTAAAAGTCTCTTCAAAAAGTCTTCTGCCACAAAAATGACTCAAAACGGACCATTTTGAAGCGAGTTATGAGCGTTTGAAGTTTTCGCGAGAGACGCAGACACTGTCTCGTTTCTCTGCGTCTCTTCGACAGCGAGAGTGTCTGCTTTCTCTGCGTCTCTCTCACGGAAACTTTAAACGCTTATAACTCGCTTCAAAATGGTCCGTTTAGAGCGATATTAGACGCGTTTGAATCAACAAAAAATTCTACATTTTTTGAAATAAGTTATAAAAAATGGAAGTTCGAGATTTGAAAATAGATGTTTTATCGGTTTTTATGAAAATATATTTTTAGGACGATTATTTGAGGACTAATGAAATATGACTGAAAATATTTTGGCTGAAAAAACGCGGTTGCGAAATGTCGTGGTTGCGAAATGTCTGGAAGCCCGAGATTGCAATTTTCCGTGTCAGATTCTGTGAATGGACAGTTTTATAATTAGGGACCACCACATGCATCACAAAAACGAAAATTTCCAAAATCTTTTGATGCTATCGGGTTATATAGGTAAACAGAAGAACGTTGCTAAATTTTTACGTGAAAAAAATCGGTCTTGGCCTAGATCCAGCCATAAATGTACCTTTTCTATTTCAACTGATTTTCTACCAGGGGGCGGAGCTTAGAATAGTGAATATCCTAAAGTAGGGCACGTAATTTTCACGTTTTCATCTTTTTCACAGTGGAAAAGTATGAAGAGAGGAACCTTTTAGGCCTAAAAATGTACTGAAAGCCATCTAAATTTGCATTTTTCGACATGAGCGCACGGTCGGATCGAAAAGTGTTCAACTGAAAAGTTGTGACACATAAAGTAAGGAACAAAATGAATATAAGTTTTCGAGCGAAACTTGATGGTAAGAACAAAGAAAATGAAAAACATTGCATTGGGAAAAGTAGGGTACCTTTTATGACTCCTAGTCTGTGTCTCCTAGACAGTAGATACACCAATTTTTTTGTAGCAACACAGGATGCTCATCAAAAACTATCTTCTCAATTTTGTGAACATTTGGAATATTCTCAGCCTCAATATAGGTCACAGTAAAGTGTGATGTTTGACCCAATTTTTCATGTTGAGCGCACGCTCAGATGTATGAACAAGTGGTATCATTGTCTTCTGTATGCCAAGAACTACAAAATCAGACATTTAATTTGAGCGAAACTAAATCGAAAGTAGGTCAAATAAGTTTTGCTTTGCACTTTTTTCTTCCTATCGACAGAACGGATCGTTTCTTTTCTGTAAAATTTGGCAGGTAGGTTCTCAAAAGTGTGTTACATGCCTCCTAAAAATTTCATGAATTTTCATTGGCATTGAGCAGAGTTACAGGTCATTGAAATCATTAAAAGAGAAATGGACGAAATATCTGGACGCCCCGCCCCTCACGTGTGGTGGTCCCTATTTATAATTCCCCCAGAATCTCCAAAATTTTTAAGACGCGTTGCGGGAGAGACTCGACTACCCGGCGACACAAAAAATCAGGTCAAAAAATTTAAATTGGCTGAAATTAAACATAGTGATAGTACTAAATGTCCTGAATACATTAATCGTGTTTTGAGCCCAAACGGTCCCCTATGTGCTGAAATACGGTCAAAAATCTGAAAAAATGAATTTTCTTTCCTGATTGAGATACCGATGTAATCTTTTTTGCAATCAATTTCCGGCATGTTTTCAAGCATTTTTTGTGTTGAAGTCAATTAGATAGCTTTGCTCCTTCATTCAGAAAATTACGAAAAAATGTCAAATTTTTGACTTTTTTTGATAAAAGTAATTTTTGTGGCTCGGGGAGCCGAGAAGACGGACGTTTTTATTTCAGATTCGGAATCTACGCCAAATTTGCTACAAACCCCATACTCTGCTCTTGTATATCTCGGGAGCACTAAAAAGTTACGTTGTGATAAACATAGTGCACCCACAAAAAATTTTCCGGTTTTTTTCGGAAAACACCTTTTTTCTACTAGAGTTTGTACTGAGCAGTAAAAAAGCATTAAAAGCATTCAATTCAGCTTTTTTTGAGCTTTCAAAAAAGTATTAAATCATAATTGTATCTTCAATATGAAACATTTTGTAAGAGGTCAACGTTCCCACAATGGATTTCCAGTAGACCATAAATGGTTGAAGTTTTCCTGTTTCAATTTTTCTCAATTTTGATGGGTTTTTAGTTGTTTTCAATTGTTTTCAATGTATTCTTTATTTTTCGTTTCGATTTTAGCCTCTAGTTAGATTTTCAAAAGCAATTCTGATACTCATTTTCCATTCTATTTGTAACAACCGTCAAATGACCTACATGGTGGGGAAAATTATGACTAGAGGCTAAAATCAAAACGAAAAATAAAGAATACATTAAAACAATTGAAAACAACTAAAAATTCATCAAAAATTGAGAAAAATTGAAACCGGAAAACTTCAACCATTTATGGTATACTGGAAATCCATTGTGGGAACGTTGACCTCTTACAAAATGTTTCATATTGAAGATACAATTATGATTTAATACTTTTTTGAAAGCTCAAAAAAAGCTGAATTGAATGCTATCAACGCTTTTTTACTGCTCAGTACAAACTCTAGTAGAAAAAAGGAGTTTTCCGAAAAAAACCGGAAAATTTTTTTCGGGTGCACTATGTTTATCACAACGTAACTTTTTAGTGCTCCCGAGATATACAAGAACAGAGTATGGGTTTTGTAGCAAATTTGGCGTAGATTCCGAATCTGAAATAAAAACGTCTGTCTTCTCGGCTCCCCGAGCCACAAAAATCACTTTTATCAAAAAAAGTCGAAAATTTGACATTTTTTTGTTTTTTCTAAATGAAGGAGCAAAGCTATCTAATTGACTTAAACACAAAAAATGCTTGAAAACATGCCGGAAATTGATTGCAAAAAAGATTACATCGGTATCTCAATCAGGAAAGAAAATTCATTTTTTCAGATTTTTGACCGTATTTCAGCACATAGGGGACCGTTTGGGCTCAAAACACGATTAATGTATTCAGGACATTTAGTACTATCACTATGTTTAATTTCAGCCAGTTTAAATTTTTTGACCTGATTTTTTGTGTCGCCGGGTTTTTTCTTCTCAGAAACTCCTAGTAAACAAAACCAATTTGCTCATTGAAAAATTCGTTACAAAAATCATCGTTATTTGCACACCAAATTTTAATCGTCAAATAATAATTTTTCAATTATAATCTGGGCGCGAAAAGGTGGCTTCAAAAATATGAGTGATAACCCAAGAACCATGTGATGTTTAGATAGAGAGTAGTACTCTCTATGGACGTCACAAATTGAGCAGTGATCAATTATTTTCTTGGAATTAATAAACACAAAATTGACACAGAAGGCACAATTGACTACGGTAGAGGCTAGAAAATGAGCACATTTTTGCAGAAATTTTAGAGGGCTTAAAAATATGGTAAAAGTGGTTCGATCGTTTTGAAATTTTTACATTTTTGTAGTTGAAGACTTTCTTGTAGGACCACTCAGAAAGACAGTGTATTGCAAAATAGAAAAATGATCCGAAAAATTCGAAAAAAAAATTTGGAAAAAAAATTTTTTTTTGAAAATTTGAAAGAATTTCTCAAAAGATCGGTACATTCCTTTCAAGTTTTCAATCCATGTCTTACTGTAGCTACAGTAGTCAAAATTTCAAATTCCAACATACTATCGTTTGGTGTGTACTTTTTGCTGAGAAAAGTATAGTTTGAAAAAAATATTCCAGCAAAAAGTGGGCGGAGCCTAACAAAAAGTTGTTTACAAATAAAATATTTTAAAAATTATTTCCATGCGCTTTTTTTCTTATCAAAAGGCCATGTTCATGTACAATACACCACTGTAAGTTGTTCCAATAGAAAACTAGTTTTTTCTATTTTCCTCCTTGTATGAATTTTTTTAGTTATTGGAAGTTTTTAAAATATAGTACTAATTTTTCGATTTGAGCTCTGAAAATAGATGTTAAAGGTTGTAAAAACCCTCCAAAAAACATTTCCTTTAGTTTCCTCCCAGGTGGGTTCGAACCTGTGGGCGCTTTCCCATGGGTACTCCGCCACTACCAGCTGCGCCACGCGGACGTAAATCAAAACACCGACCGAGGGCGTATATGAAGGTGGCTCTTCCCCCCCCCCCCCCCATTTTTCGAGCTTTGGCTTCCTCCTTTTCGAAAAAAATGGAAATTTTAGAGTTCACAACTATTTAATAGGAACAAAATTGAGGATTTTTGTAAAAACCTTCATTTTTCTTCCAAAATTGAGCTCTTTTTTGGGTCCTTAAACCTGTGTTCCCATTTCGTAGTCGCCTAGGCCACAAAAAACCTGATAACAAAAGTCATAAATCATCAATGAACGGGTGGAGGGTGATGATAGGGAAGCGATCATTGGAGATTGCCTTTTTGTTTGCCAACCAGCTGAGAGGACATATAAATTGAGGGAGAATTTTATGATCAATGGGTTCTATTTTTCTTCTTTTTTTTATGCTCCAAAGGTGAGAATTGATAATATATTCGTTTTTTTAAAAACTGTGAACCTGTTGTTTTGTTTTTCGTCTTTTCTTTGCTGGTCTACTATCAAAATAAACAAAGTACTTGATGTTTTTTTTTCGAAAAATCTAGATTTACGAAGCTCCGCCCATAAGTACGGCACATTCGTCAGGTTATTGCATACTTGTGGGCGGAGCCTCGTAAATCGACACAAAATATGATCTTACTTATATATAATCCGCTAGGATTTCTGTCCGATGTTGGTCACGATGTCCGCTTTAGCTTTCCGAAAGATAAAGAATTTGACGCGCCACAAAATCGAACCCGCGACTATCGCGCGAACGACCAGCGCGATACCGACTGCACTACGCGTGCAACATTGAACTTAGAGGTCGCTGGCGTATAAAAACGCGAGACTCCTAAGCAAAATTGAGCGGCGAAGCCGCGAATCCAGCCTGCGGTAAGCAGGCTGGTTTTTGATAATAAAATTCGACATTTGGCGATTCAACCGTAATTTAAAGGATCACAGCTCAATTTTAAGTATAAATTTTCCCCGTTCTCAATTTTTTTGCGATTCTCATCAATTTTTTTTTCTGCAAATTTGATTTTGATTTCTTACAAAAACACGATTTCGATTTTTGTTTGCTTTTGTGAAAAAAAAATTTTTAAAAATCGCTGAAATAAGGAAAAGTGGACTAGAAAAAAGTGTGACATTTCGCAAGTGGGACGATTCGAAATCAAGATGGTTTGAAACTTTTGCATTCTAAATGTCGTATTTTCAAAATGTCGCACCTGCGAAACGTGACACTTGCGAAACGTCACACTTTCGAAGAGTCACGGATCCAAAAATTTTATTTTCAATTTTTGGGTCAAAAATCTTTTTTTTTTGGTTTTCTTCTAATGTTTTTCGATGATTGGATGTTTTGTGTCATTTTCATTTATCTTTTGGATCCTGAAAAAAATTTCTGAAAACCTGGAAAAGTTTCAGAATTTTTGAAAAATTTTTGGACGAATTTTTTCAAGTATGGTATTTCCAAATGAAAAAAAAACCCGATTTCTTTTAAAATCAGTACTTGAAAGTACCAGTTTTTGACAAAAATGTAATTTTCGAATCTCCCTGGCCCCCTTTGGCGCAATTTTTCGAATTTTCCGGCCAGCTGGCTGCCAAAAAGCCATAGCCTTGAATTCTAGGGGCCCTGAAGGACGGACCTTCTCTCTTTTTCTCTCAATCTCTCTCCAGTACTTTTCTCATGGCAACATTTTCCCCCTTCTCTGTTTCTATCTCTCATTTTTTTTCCTCAAATGAGAGAGTTTTCCTCGGAGGAAAAAAGAAAACATTCTCCGATCATTGACCCCTTATTCCTTATTCCTATTATACTTTTCACCTTAACTATTCGAAAAAATGTTAAAAGAACAAAAAGTTCTACTAGAAACTATGCCATCTACTGTTGAACCAACAATAACAATGGAAAATTGTGGAAATGAGAAGACGAAAAAACAAGAATTTGAGGAATTGGGATATACGAAGTATGGAGGAATCAAAACAGATACAAAGTCTGAGAAAAATGTGTTGACCACGAGGAAGAAGGGAATATCGTAAGTTAGGTTAGAAAAATAACAATAATTTTTCATAAAAATCGTTAAAATTCGAGAAAATCGATTTTCATACAAATTTTTTGTGATCTATTTCAAAAAATTCAGAATTTTTCGCTGATTCGAATGCGCCTAATTTCGCCCCTCAAAATGCATTAGAAATATTTTAAGACAATTTTCAATTTTTTAAACAAAATTTTTCTTAGAATTTTTATTTTAAAGGATTCACATTTTTTGCCAATTTACACGGCGCAAAAACGAGTCCAAACGGACCATTTTGAAGCAAGTTATGAGCGTTTGAAGTTTCGCTGAAAGAGACGTAGACACTGCCTCGTTTCTCTGCGTCTCTTCGACAACGAGAGTGTCTGCTTTCTCTGCGCCTCTTTCACTGAAACTTCAAACGGTCATAACTCGCTTCAAAATGGTCTATTTTGACTCAAATTAAGTGCATTCGAATCAGCAAAACATTCTGCATTTTTTGAAATAGGTAGGAAAATGAATGTTAAAATTTTTTTTGATTTTTAGAAAATATTGTTATTTTCGTAAATAATTTCAATTTTTTGGTTTTTTCAGTGCAACATCTGGCTTGATCAATTTCATTTGTGGCATGATAGGCCCCGGATGTTTTTCACTGGCAGTCAGTTTTAAGCAAGCCGGTTTATGGGTAATTTTTTTATATTTTGAAAAATTTTTGAAACAAAATTTCAGGCCGGACTAGCACTTGTATTTATTGTCGGCTTTTTAAGCCTCTACAGTATGCACAAAATAGTCAGTTGCTCTCAGTTTTTAGCGAAATCGTAAGTACTATTTTCTATTAGAAATTTTTCAAAAAATTATTCAGAAACGGAGACCAAAGTCTGGATTACGGTGAAATGGCCGAGGCGGCAATGTTGAGTAGCTATAAATGGGCAAGGCGGCATTCAAAATTGGCAAAGTACGTTTGGAAATTTTGAAAATTATTGGAAAGGCGAAAATCTTTTCAGAATCGTAGTCAATGGATGTATCCTAGCTTTCCAATTGGGGGTCATTACAGTATCCATGGTTTTTGCTGTGGATCATATTACGGAGGTATTTTATAGAAAGAAATTAATTGGTTTTGGTAGTTGTGAAATGACTGGTTGCGAAATGTCGTAGTTGCGAACTGTCCCGGTTGCGAAATTTCCTAGCTGCGTGAGTTGCGAAGTGTCGTAGTTGCAAAACGTCGCAGTTGCGAAATGACCGGTTGCGAAATGATTGGTTGCGAAATGACCGATTGTGAAACATTGTACTAGAAAGCGCAAAAATACTGATTTTGAAACCGGCATGGGTTGCAAAATGTCGTAGTTGCGGAACGTCATAGTTGCGAAATGTCGTAGTTGCGAAATGACTGGTTGCTACATTGTCACTAGTTGCGAACTCTCGTGGTTGCGAAATTACAAGTTGCGAAATGTCCTAGTTGCGAAGTGTCGTAGTTGCGGAATATCGCGGTTCCGAAAAGTCATAGTTGCAACAGTCTGGAAGCATCATAGTTGCTAAATGTCTCAGTTTTGAAACATCGAGGTTGCGAAATGTCGTAGTTGCAAAATGGCAGGTTAGGAAATGACCGGTTGCAAAATGTCGTGGTTGCGAAGTGTCGTTTTTACGATAAGTCATAGTTGCGAAATGTCCCAGTTGCGGAGTATCGTAGTTCCAAAATGTCATAGTTGCGAAATGACTGGTTGCAAAACGTCGTTGTTGTGAAATTGCTGGTTGCGAAATGTATTAGTTGTGAAATCTCCTAGCTGAGGAATGTTGTAGTTGCGAAGTTACCGGTTGCGAAATGTCGCTGTTGCGAAACGTCATAGTTACAAAATGACCGGTTGCAAAATAACTGGTTGCGAAATGTCACGGTTGCAAAACCTCGTAGTTGCGAAATGACTGGTTGCAAAATGTTGTAGTTGTGAAATGAACGGTTGCGAAATGTCCAGGAGCCATTTTCTTTTCAGATCTGGGAATTCATCGCTGGCTCCCCACCACCATTCTCGAAAACACTTCTGATTCTGATGTATTTCGTTCCCCAAATGCTTCTGAATTTCATCGGACACATGAAATTAATCACAATATTATGTCTATGTGGAAATGTGATTATTTTCGCTGCGATCGCACTAATAACAAAGGTTTGAAACTTTCAGCCAAAAATATTAGGGTTTTCAGTTGAAATAGGTCAACTTTGAGGGTCTGAAAAAGTGTATTCCAAGTGTACGATTTTTATGAAATTTCGTGGATGTATAGAGCAACTCAAAAACTATTTTTGTAGTTAACAACTTTTTTATAAGACCACAATCCAGTTAGTTAGGCCACTTGGAAGCTAAATGGCTCCAAAATGAGAAGAAATTCGAGTTGGCTTGTCCTAACTAACTGGATTGTGATCCTATGGAAAAAGTGTCAACAACAAAAATAGAGTTCTTGAGTTACTTTATACACCCACCAAATTTCAGAAAAATCAAATATTTGGAAGCCACTTTTTCAGGCCTTCAAAATGACCTATTTCAACTAAATATGCCATTGATTTTGGCTAAATTGTACTCGTTACTTTGCAGGAATTAATGGTTCATACGTGGTATCCAACTTGGGAACTAAATAGTATAACTGGTATCGAGGGGATCTCCCTAGCAGCCGGTTCCCTAATTTATTCATTCGAAGGACAAGCAATGGTTCTTCCATTTGAAAATTCATTGAAACATCCGGTAGATATGACCGGATACACTGGAGTCTTATCAACTGCTATGAATCTTGTTATCGTGTTATACGCGTTTTTGGGATTCTTTGGATATGTCACTTTTGGACCGGATGTTCAAGGAAGCTTGACACTTAATCTGCCGAATTCTGTGTGAGTTGGAACGATAACTTTTTTTGAGATTTTCAGGTCAAACATTGATCTGAAATAGCTATTTGCTAAGTGGAGATTAACTCATTACTGTACCTAGAGTTTTAAGTTGGAAAAAGTCAAGTTTTGAGGATTTCAAGAAGTGTTTTTTGTCAAATTTTGAGCTGAAATAACTGCCTTCAAACTTGAGGGTTTCAAAAGATTACATTGTCAGTAGAAAAAGAAAAAAATTAAATGTATTTGTATAGTTTTTATCAAATTTAGTCTACATATTAGAAGTCAAGTTATAGGGAACGGAAAGTCGTACATACGTATGCATACGGACATTTTCGTAAAGATTAGTACTGAAAAACTAATATTTTTTTTTTGAAATTGTCAGACCTCTCTTTGAGATGAAATAACTATCTTCAAACGTAACGCTTATAGAAACCGAAAGTTAATAAGATCCAGACTAGAAAAGGACTAGAAAAAATGTGTTTCTTTTGGGTAGTCTGAAATAACTTTTGTCAATTTTGCCGTTTATGAATGTCATTAGAAACCTCATGAAATTTCAAAAAAGTTTGTTAGATCAGATTTTTCAGATTGGTTCTCTATAATTACTGAATAAGTAATTGAAGTGAGCCAAATTGAAAAATCTGCTCCGACAAAGTTTTTCTAAATTTGATGAGGTTTCTATCGACACATCAGAATTTTGAGAATGCCAAGTTTGAAAACAGATATTTCAGCATAAAAATTAGGTTAAATATTTTGGTGAATTTCTTATGTTCTCTATCCTGTGACTCAGGTCAACAAATTTTTCTAGTCAATTTTTCGTCTGCTTTTTTTTGAATTCAAAAAATATTCTTAAGTTCTTCAACTCAAAATGCGGTGGGAAATTTGGAAAAAAACTGTACCATTGCATTTTCAGTCTGACAGTCACCATCAAAGGGTTACTTGTGTTGAAGGTGTTTTTCGGAAGTGTGCTCCAACTGTTTGTAATCGTTCAAATGTTACTTCCCAGTATCCGAGCGAGGATTTCTGAAGAAAGAAAAGTGGTTCAGACTTTTCTACCGTATGCTCTTCGTCTCGGACTCATGTTGGTTTCATGTGAGTTTTGGGATTACTGTAGATTTGGGAATCTCATGGAATGGTTTTTATTTTTTTGGAAATTTTCGATTTACTTCTGAACGGCACGCTTATTTTAGAAAAGGTCTTTCTGAAAAAGTCAACTACAAAAAAACAATTCTAATTTTTTTCATGGTGCTCAAAAAGTTTCAAGCCATTTGGCAAGCAAACACTTTAAATTTCAGTCGAAACGGACCATTTTGAAATTTTTAAGACAATTTATGAATTTTTGTGCTAAAAATTTTATTTCAAAAGATGCACATTTTTTGGCCAATTCAAACAACGCAAAAACGAGTCCAAACGGACCGTTTTGAAGCGAGTTATGAGCGTTTGAAGTTTTCGTGAGAGACGCAGACACTGTCTCGTTTTTCTGCGTCTCTTCGACAACGAGGGTGTCTGCCTTCTCTGCGTCTCTCACGAAAATTTCAAACGCTCATAACTCGCTTCAAAATGCGTTTTGAGCAGCCATATTAGGTGCATTTGAATCAGCGAAAAATTCTTTTGGAATATTAGAAAAAAATAATAAAAGTTTGCGATTTGAAAATCGATTTTCTCGAGCTGTCACGATTATTATGAAAATAATTTATTTTCAGTATGCATTGCATTGGCTGTTCCAAATCTAATGCAAATCATTCCACTCGTCGGAATCACATCTGGTCTCCTAACTTCTCTAATTTTACCGTCTTTCCTCGATTCCATGGTTTTTCTTCCCGTCTTCAAGAAGGAGGGTGAAATGTGAGTTATATTTATAATTATTTCAAATAGTCACATTTTTATAGGTCCAAATACTACCAAAAACTGATCATCAACGTATTCCTGTTCGTTTTGGGATGGTTTTTCTTGGTTTCTGGACTCTATTCGAGTATTGATGATATTATTAATAATAATGTTTAGTGAGGGGGATTTTGATGCAATTTGAAATTATTTGTATCTCAAGAAAGGATTTCTTTGTTACGGGTAATTGCTTGTAATGTACATATTCAAAAAATGACCTATTTTTCGTTGTGTACATATTTCCAATAAATATTTGATTATCTGATTTTTTATTACAAAACTCGTAAATTATGAAAATACAATACCAGAAGAACATTATCAACTACAAAAACAGGCTCCGCGACATTTCGAAAGTGTGGCATTTCGAAAGTGTCAAAAATACAAAAGAGAGCTACCGTAAAATTCAAAAGCGCTCCAAACTTTTAAAATTTTTAAAAAATTTCAAAATGTTCAAAAAAATGTTGTTTTTTCAAAATTTTCACATTTTTTTATTTTCTGAAAAAAAAATTTCAGATCCTGAAATATTCAAAAAAATGTCATCTTTTTGATTTTTAGCAATATTTTTTTTTCGGTTTTTTCCACTTTTGATGTTTCAAAAAAAATTCAATACGATTTGGGACCCCTTAACGTTATTATAGGATCCGCGACATTTCGAAAGTGTGACGTTTCGAAAGTGCGACGTTTCAAGAGTGGGAGTATTGTTTCTTAATTTTTTTTTTTCGCAAAAAATTTTTCGCGTTTTTGCTATAGAAATTTCGCACTTGCGAAACGTCACACTTTCGAAATGTCGCGGAGCCTAAGAATAAGGATCTTGAAATGATTTGTAAACATATTCAGACTTTTTGGGCTGCTTCTAAATTTTTTCTAACTTCCAGAACCTTTTGCGGGATACTGTAACTTACAAAGAGCCAATTCGAAAAACCTGCTCTGACAAACTTATTTGAAATTTTAGGAGGTTTCTATTGATACAGTAATCCTTTGAAAACAACAAGTTTGAACAGAGATATTTCAGCTCAAAATTGCATCTGAAATTTTCGAAAATTTCAATATTTCAATCTACAAACATCTGCTATTTTTCAATATTTCTAGGATCCGACGATTTCAAAAATATCACTTCCTACTAAAAGACATTTGTTGGTCCCCTTGACCCTTTCTCTAATTCTCTAATTCTCTCTCAAATGGACCAATGACCACAACAACTATTTGCCCCATCCTCTTCTCCACTGAGATCCTATCAAAAAGAGGAGAAACCAAATAATATCTCTATTTTTCCTTCTTTCCTTCTTCTCCAGTTTCTGTTGTTTACGAGGAGTGTGAATCGGTTTGTGTCAATGTGTGTGTGTGTGTATGCATTCATTCTTTCTCTCTTATCGATTTTTCCTTGTTTACGCGTTGAAAATTGATACAACACATTTGTGTTATCATAAGAAGACCAAGATGCATATAATGATAGTTTCTATGTCTAGAAATTTTTGTGTTGTATCATTTTTTTGTATTGAAAATTTAAATAGTTTCGAAAATTTTAAATTGGGCTTGTTGGATTCCTTTTTGAAACTTTCTCAAAAGTTTCCTTTTGAATTGAAAAATAGCATAGTTTTGAAGATTTAGATTCTCTTTTTCGAATTTCCTTAATTAAGCTCATTCTAATTCTAAATTTATTGGATTTTCAGATGAACGAAACTGGGAATCAGACCCTTTTTGATTCCGATACCTATTCGATTCCTGAAACTTCTGAAAATGTAGAGGGATCCCAATTTTGTTCGACTGCTTTTTGGATTTATGGAATTTTGGCAGTGGTTTATGTGAGTTTTTGAGAGGTTTTTTGAAGGTTTGGAAGTTTTTGAATTTGGAAATTTGAAAGGATTTCAAAAAATTGAAATTTTGAATGTTAGTTTCTGAGAGATTCAGTTTTCAGATTCTTATTAGACTTTGAGATTTTTGAGATTCTAGAAATTTCTGGACCTTGAAATTTTAAAATTTTGAGAATCTGAGATTTTTAAGAGTTCGAAAGTCTTCAAATTTGGAAAATTTCCATTTTCTGAAATTCAGAGATTTTGGAAATTTTTAACTTTCAAGATTCCGGTTCTCAAATTCTGAACTGAAATGGAAGTTTAAAATTTTTTAAACTAACAAGGGAAGTGTTTTCAGAGGGGCTTTGAGAATTTTCTGAAAATTGGTACACTAGTACTTTCGACCATGCTGAGAAACGTGGTAAAATTATTTTTTGCCCCTTGCCCCCGTGGGCCGAGATATCAGCCAACAATGATGTCTCCCAGTACAAATAAGGGGGTTTTTCGAGAGCCTGTAACTTTGCTTCTAGGCGCTTTCAGAAGGTCTCGTTTTTTGTTTTGGACTTAGAATTGATTGTATAACAATTTCCGGTACTTTTTGGAAAAAAAATTTTTTGAGCCGAAATTCGAAAATTTGCCACCATTTGGGTGCGAATTTTTTTGAAGTACCTGGATTTTCAAAACCATTTTTCCAATCTGGCAGTTCATGGCTGGAAACGATAGATGGAGGTTTGTAGTACAGTTCATGAAAATTTCATGTACTTTTTCACTAATTAGGGTGCTTTTTAGAGGTCAAAATTTGGCTGAAATTTTTTCGATGTTTTTGGCTCACAGCTGACCTAATTATTTGAAAAAGTGACAAGTAATGTTACAAAAATATCGAGAACTGTTGTACAAACACCCATCTATTGTTTCCAACCATGAACTGGAAGGTTGAAATTTTTTTTCAAAAATCCAAAAAACTTGGAAAAATTTCGCACCCAAATGGTCGAAAATTTTCAAGTTTTTGCTCAAAATTTTTTTCCTCCAAAAAGCATTGGAAATTGTTATACAATCAATTGTGAGTCCAAAACAAGAAATTAGACCTTCTGGAAGTGCCTAGAAACAAAGTTACAGGCCCTCAAAAATCGGCATTTTTTGTACTGGATTTTGCTTTTTTAGCTGATATCTCGTTTCCCGGGGGCAAGGGGCAAAAAATAAATTTACCATGTTTCTCAGCATGGTCGTAAGTACTAGTGTACCAATTTTCAGAAAATTCTCAAAGCCCCTCTGAAAACACTTTCCTTGTAAAGAGTAAAGCTACAGTAGTCTTAAATCAACAAATTCTAGAATCAACTAGGAAATGGTTGGTTTTGAGATTCAGAATTTTGGAGGATGGTATTTTGAAGCATTCTGAAGGATTCTGAGCCTCTAACATTCTGAAATTATCAAGAGTTCTGAAAATGTGGATTCCGAAAAATAACAAAATTTTAAAATTTTGGAATTTTTGAGATTCGGAGATTCCAATATTCGGGAAAACCTTGGAATGTTGAAAATCTGCTGGAAATTTCTAGAATTTGAATCATCTCAAGTATTTCTAACTTCGGTTATTCTGACATTTTTATAATTTAAAGTTGCCAAATTTCAAGAAACGAGACATTATAGTTACACAAATTTGGCTGAAATTTTATCATTTTTCGAATTTTGGAATCACAGAACCCTTCCTCATCTCTAAAGTCTTCTGGGTTCTACAATTTCAAAAAATCTGAGAATCTTACCACTTATCGAAATTTGATTATCCAAACTTTCCAAAATTCAAAAATTTGTAGACTCAGTCCACTAGATTCTGAAATTAGAGCCCTTTCGAAACCATCAAAATCTTAGCATTTTAAATTTCGAAAAATTGTGTTTTTTTTTCGAAAAAAATTACAAAATCAGAAAAAGTTGACATGACTCTACATTTTCAGCTTCTAATCACCGCCTACTTCATCTACATCCGTCGAGCATCCGGTCGAATTGGCACAATCTCAAAATACCCTCACTTTGAGAATTACTTTCGATCTTTGCACCTCTTTGATCAAAAATTGCTTTACAATGCGAAAGTTTATTGTGATTGGTCGAAGAAGAGCAATTATGCAACAGGGAAGCTGAATTCGATTGTGATTCCAAAATCTAGAAGTATTTATGAAACCGAGAAGAAAGTGGTTCCAGGCCATGCAAGGCTTATATCTGTGAAAATGCCAATGTTTGAATTTGGAAAAAATGCTCATGAATTTGTCCCGGAGACTGGAATGGATCCGGAGAGCTTTTATACTTATCAAATGTTGGGAAGAAATCGGATTCAAATCACTTATTATAACGAGAGTGGAAAGGCGTATATGGCTGGTTACTGTATCTATATAATGTCTCCATGGATAATGGGATTTGAGTATCGAAAAGATGTGCTTATGACAATGGTGAATTCCGCGAGGAAGTATCCGTCAAAAATTGTGGAGAAGCCAAGGAGTTTGACAAAGGATAAAGATGGGAATTATGTACTGGAGAAGGCCCAGGAGGTGATTTTGGTTAGAAGGACCTGGGAGAATTTGGATATTCCTAAAAGAGAAGAGAATATTGAAAATGAAGAGACTAGGAAACTTTTGGAGCATCAAAACGAAGAACTGGAGCCCAATCCAAATCCCGAAGAGCCCGAAATTCAAAGTGAGAGATCCTTCGATCTCTGTGATTCTAACAATGAAGAAATCGTCAAGTACTGTCCAAGACTTCAACGAAAAATCATGTCCACAAAGGATTCGGATGGAAATATGATGCATATGGAGTGGAATTCGATTTTGAAGAAAATGAAGAAGGAGAAATGTGAAGAGTGTACGGAGAAGTCTTCCTCTTGTTCGATGGTTTCGTTGGTTTGAGATTTTTAGGGATTCTAGGGGTCCCCATGATTTTTTACTTTTGAAAACGAGTACTGTAAGAGAGAAGGTCACAATAAGACTCAAAAATCCCAAATTTTCAAAAAAATTTCAAAATGTTCAAATTTTCAAAGAAATTTTCAAAAATTTTCAAAGAAATTTTCAAACAATTCACAAATTTTCAAGTAGAAAAACTCTCAAATTTTTTTTCGAAATTTTCAAAAAGTTTCAGATCCTCAATTTTCAAAAAAAAAGTAAAAAAGTATTTAGTTTTTTAGCAATAATTACGCTTTTTTAAAATTAAAATTCAGATTTTTCGAGGAAAATTTAAATTCCATTTTGGGACCCCTAACGTTATTTTAAGCTCCCCGGCATTTCGAAAGTGTGACGTTTCGAAAGTTTATTCCTCAGATAGATACAGTGGCGGCAAATGGTGAGGGTCACTTTACGTTTAGGTTTATAACTTTGCTCAAATATGTTCAATTGACACGAAATTTGGCATGTTACTTAACCATATGACTGAGAGTAGAGCACATAGTTTTTTGAAAATTACAATTCATTCTGGGCTCCAGAATCCTTCCGGATGTAGGCGTCATCCAAAAATCAAAAAAATAACTTTTCCTCTGGCCAATGAATTTTTGTAATTTGTTTGAGAAAATGTTGGTACTAGATGAAATAAGTAACATACAAAGTTTGGTTCACTTTGGATGATTGGCTCCGGAGATATGGACGTCGGAGCACAAAATGACATGTTTAGAACATTGAGCATATCTCGGCTGAAACTGATCGCAGGACTCTCAAATTTTCAGAGCATATGTATTTTGTTTTGCTCTACAAAATGACAAAAAGAATTTTTAATTTTCTGCGAAAATTTTTTTTGCGATACACTGCCTCCATTTGGTCAGAAGTAGCCCTGTACTTTGCTAAAATATTTTTGCTCGAATTTGAAAATTCTTTATGCCATTTTGTAGAACATTTAAAAATACATATTAACAAAAAATTTGAGAGTCCTACGATCAGTTGCAGCCGAGATATGCTCTATGAACATGTTATTTTGTGCTCCGACGTCCATATCTCCGGAGCCAATCATCCAAAGTTAGCCAAACTTTGTATGTTACTTATTTTGTCTAGTACCAACATTTTCTCAATCAAATTACAAAAATTCATTGGCCACAGGAAAAGTTATTTTTTTGATTTTTGGATGACGCCTACATCCGGGACGATTCTGGAGCCCAGAATGAATTGTCATTTTCAAAAAACTATGTGTTCTACTTTCAGTAATATCGTTAAGTAACATGTTAAATTTCGTGTCAATTGAACATATTTGAGCAAAGTTATAAACATAAACGTAAAGTGACCCTCACCATTTGCCGCCACTGTATGAATTTAAGCTTCCAAAACGTCGCACTTTCGAAATATCACACTTTCGAAACGTCGCATTTGCGAAATGTCGAGGAGCCCATATTTTAGTCCCTGGAACCCAAAAATCCAAAAAAAAAAACAATTTTTTTTCGTATCTATTTTTCCAATGTATTTTCACAATTTCATACTTTTAATGTCTTTCCAATACCCCCCAAACTGTTTAGGGACCAAAATTTGCTCATTTTTCGCAACAAAATTTTCCAAGGTTTCCTAGGCTCCGCCCACTATCCATTGTATAACATTGTTTTCGGCTCCGCGACATTTCGAAAGCAGCCTTTCGAAACGTCACACTTTCGAAATGTCGCGGAGCCGTTTTCAACTCATGTGCCAATTTTCCCTCAATTTCTACCTCAAAAATATATATTTCTGGTTCATAAAGTTTGTTTTTTTCTTGTTTTTCTCATCACTCAAAAATTTCTCGACAAATTTAAATGTCAGCTAACCTTTTCTTTTCGAAAAACGGAAACACAAGACTTCTCACCTTTCAAGGAAGTTTGAAAGGACAGGGTAATTGGTTTTCGAGGGCGAGAGAAAGTTTTCAGATTTTCAGTTTTTTTATTCGAAAAACGTGGCTCCAGGTATGAATATCCCACTGGAGAAGCTACTACAAACCACTGAAAATTTCACATTTCCAAATAATGGAACAAATTTGAAAAGCAATTTGAGATGGCCACCTCTGAAGGATTTCGCATTGTTTTTTGGAACGCTGGCTGGTTATTTGGTTTTTGTGGCGGTGAGTTTTTTAAAAAGTAAATAAATGTGCTCTATTGAGAAATTAGGAGATAATTTTTGAGGGAACGCATTTTGTTAGCTATATAGCTATAGAACTATGTTAACTATCGACGTTTTTTTCTCCTGTTGAAATGGCACTCCATTGAGAAATATCACGAGTGTTATACAAAATGTTAAATGAAAGTTTATTGGAGCGCATTTGCAACTTTTACACTAGCGCTATAGACCTTCTTATATTACTAGCTTTTTCTTGTTTCAAATGCGCTCCATTGAGATTTTCGAAGAACATTTTTGAGGGGCGCATTATATTAGAACTATAGAAGTTTTGCTCCCGTTGAAATTGTGCATTAATAGATGTTCATTGGAGCTCATTTGCAACTTTTGTTCTAGTATTACAGATTATTTTATGATGACGTTCGCTATGTGTCAAATGCGCTCCATTGCAAAAATTTCAGGATTTTCAGTAGAGCGTGTTTGCAACATTCTATAAATCTTATAATAGCTTACTTGGGTTGTGTTACAAACGCGCTCCATTAAGGATAGTGAAGTTGTATGAAGTCCTAAGCTAATAATAAATGTAAAATTCGTTAGGGCGCATTTGCAATCACTGCTCTACAACTAGAAATGCTTTTTTGCCAAGCTCTTTGTGAGTCAAACATGCTCCGTTGAGACAACTACACTACTAGCCAAAATGAATGACGTTTTCCATTGAAATAGGTCAACTTTAAGGGTCTAAAAAATAGTTTCCAGGCATCCGATTTTTCTGAAATTTTGTGGGTGTATAGATCAACTCAAGAACTCTATTTTTGTAGTTGACAACTTTTTCATAGGATCAAAATTCAGTTAGTTATGTCGCGTGGAAGCTAGAAAGCTTAAAAATGAGAAGAAATTCTAGTTGACTTGGCATAACTATCTGGATTGTGGTCCTATGAAAAAGTTGTCAACTACAAAAATAGAGTTCTTGTGTTGCTCTATACATCCGTAACATTTGAAAAAAAATTGGATATTTGGCAACCACTTTTTGAGACCCTCAAAGTTAGAATATTTTCAAAGGAAACGATATTCATTTTGTCCAGTAGAGCGCGTTTGCAATCTTGTAACTTTCCCAATTCCAGATCGTCGGAGAAATTTCAAACTTCTTCATCCAATGGTGGACCTCCAAACGAGTCGGGAAAATCACCAAGATCCCATTTGTCCCTGCAAACTACGCTGACCTAGTTTTGTTCTCGATTTCCGAGCAAAACTCGGAAATCAGAATTTACTGTGGCTCATCGTGCTCCTGGCTCAATTTGAATCACAGAAAACTGAAATCCCTGATTTCAATTGCCTTGAATTCCACTCCCAAGATTCTGATACCAAAGTCAGTCAAAATAATTTCCATCAAAATGCAAGGCTTCGAGTATGGAGAGAAGCCACACGAATTCATTCCGATTCTCGGACACTATCAAGGAAGACACGGGAAACTGATGCCTTTCCGAGGGCCCGCGCCGAAAAGTTTCTTCAATTTTCAAATGTTCGGAGACCATCGGATTCAGGTGACCAGTTATGTGGAGGATGGCATCTCGTATGTCGCTGGATTTTGTATTTATATTGAGAAACAGTCGTTGTGGGGTGTCAATTTTCGAGAGGATTTGGTTAGGAAGATTATGAGTTCGAGGAGGTATTTGACGAGGAGTGAGAGACGCAGACAGCAAGAGATTTGGGATTTGAGGAAGGTTCCAGAGGTGGAAGATGTTGGAATTGTTAAAATGTCTGTTGTTTGATTACTATTTTTAGAGTTTTAGTGGATTTTGATTTTGGTCCTAATTAAATTGTACACGCTTTGAATTATTATCTGATAGAATTATATGAATAAATGTTGACTACAGTATCCTTTTCAATATTCAAATCATAAGAAATTGCCAATAAAAAGAAGAAATTCGTAAATGAATTCAAGATTTTGGCAGTGACAGGGCTGATCGGCAACGAATTTCGGCAATTTATTCAAATGCGAATAACTTTTTTCAGAGCAATTGGGTAAAAATACGGTGGACAGGAAAAATGTACCTTATCTAAAAAGCTATCGATTGGTTAAAAAATTGTCAATTTCCATCAAAAATTAACAGAGTTACGAGCAGTTTGCCGAAAAAGTTGCCGAAATTGCCGAAATCGGCAATTTTTCGGCAACACAAGGCATAACTTTGTTGATTTTTAATAAAATACGATATTTTCAAACGATAGCTTTTTAAATAAGATACTTTTTTTTCTGTTGACCGTATTTTTCTCCGATTCCTCTGAAAAAAGTTATTTGCATTTGAATAGATTTCCGAGATCCGCTGCCGCTCATCTCTACTCAGTGACGTTTAGCAAGTGTGACATTTCGAAAGTGTAAAAAGAAAGCAAAAAGCAAAACGTCACATTTTCGAAATGTCGCGGAGCCAAGATTTTCAGGTTATAGAAGGGATGTTTCGCAACCAGTCATTTTGCATCTTGGACATTTCGCAACTAGTAATTTCGCAACTATGCCATTTCGCAACCTCTCTGTTCAAAACCAAGTCATTTTGCAATGGGTTGGACGAGTTTAGACCCTCCGAACTGAAAAATCTAGTTGTATTTCCTTAGTTACGAAACGAATGGTTGCGAAATGACTGGTTGCAAAACGTCCCAGAGCCATAGCGTCGAATCAGTCTAATCCTTAATTTGAATTTGCCGCCCTTTTTTCCCTCTATCATCATTCTTGCCATTTGAATACCACATTCAAAAGGTCAAGGACACATTTTCAAACAAATGTTTGCACAGACGTTCAAAAAAAAACCGTATATTTCTCTTTTCCTCTTACTATCTCACTGGACACACCTCTTTCTGTTAACGGTCTATTCCATATTCATATTTTATTCTTCCTCCAGACTGCCAACTGTACAAGGTGGTCTTTATTTTTTTATTGGCAACTAATGATTTTTTTCTACTGTTATATTTGTGTTGGTTATCGTCGGATAATAAGGATATTTTTATTCAGTGAGTTAATCTACTAATTCAGGAATAATATGGATTGGTTTCAAGACAACGTTTTCAGGTCATCGATGTCCGGTATTGGACGAAATAATAAGATGAGGAGCTGGAGGAAAGAAACTCACACTTGATAAGTAAGTTTTTATTTCTTTAAATGAGCCAATTGCCAAAACTTCCCACTTTCCCATGGTGAGAAAATTTCAAAGTTTAGACTCAAAAAATTGTTTCTTTAGAAAAGTATAGGGTTTTGTTAGGCATTCAATCCTGAGTTCAAAACAAAAAACCAGAAATTCTGAAAATGATTTTGAGCGGAGATATGAGCCCTCAAAATACCCCCATTTCAGTGTTGACCTCAACTTTGAGGGCTCATATCTCGAGTTACGTGAACATCTGGCCATTTTTTATTGCAGATTTGAGCTTTTCCGGGTCAACTTGGTCTAGGACCAAAGTTTTAGCAAAAGTTCAACTCACCACTTCGCCAAACCCCTTTGTTACATCAAATTCCATCTCTGTTCTCATACCCATAGATGAGACTGAACTTTAGTCTTGCTTCTCTTTTCCTAATACCTTCTACTGCCCTAATTGAGCACATATCGCATACCCTCCCAACTCACAAAAACGTGATCTCCTACCAACCATGCTAATTCTTTCAGCTCTACTTCGCTGGACCGGTAGACTCTCCATATCACAATGGATCCTTTGAAGTCGAGGTCACCTTCGGAGACAACTACCCAAGTGTTCCACATGTGAGCAAACATCACATCAACCAAAGTGGTGGATGCACAATCCCATTAGGATAATGAAAAGAGGAAAAATCGCTGATGGTATATGCTCGGAACTGAAAAATGGTGAAAGGCTATGCTTATATGACCATTTTGACCATGTATTGTTTTACAGCTCGCCACAGTTCTTTGTTGTGCCATGATAGACTCGTCAACAAATGTCTCTTATGCTTGGATTAGAGATGCCCAGAGATGCCACGCAACGACTCTCCTGTTGACACCAGTTTCTACTCTAGAGGCAACAACACATCATCAAAGAAGAATGAGACGAAGAAGTCCGATGCAAAGGACAAGAAGTCGTGTTGCATTGTTATGTGAAATCCATTTCAAGTCGATATTGAATTCAATAAATTGTTAAATTTCTAATCTTCGAGTAATGTTCCAGACAACATTCTGGTTTCAGATGCCACGTTCTATTATGGAGAAGAGCAACTGATATCTGAGCTCTGCTCACCAAAAGTCTACTCAAATAGTTTTTTGTAATTATAATACGGGATCTGTTATTAGGGCGCCAAAAATTATCAAAAGTCTGCTCCACTGCACTCGCCGGGCGTGGCTGAACTTTGACGGCCCCGGGACTAGGATTCTCCGCGCGGGAAATAAAACTCTTCCACCGATTATTTGAAATTTTTAAGCCTAAATTTAGGCTTTTTTCCTTGAGTTTTGCTGTAAACTATTATTTTTTCATGGTTTTTTTTTGTTTTCAGCAGGAGAAACGAAGAGAAATGATAGTTTATTGCTAAAATCAAGGAGATAGCCTGAATTTAGGCCTAAATATTTCAAACAATCGGTGGAAGAGTTTTTTTTTCCCGCGCGGAGAATCCTAGTCCCGGATCAAGATCACACAGAGATCTTAGCGGATTATAGACCTCCAAACTCTCGAAAATCCAACTAGGTTCCATTTTTGTGAATAACTTTGCTGAAACTAATCCGATCTTTTTGAAACTTTGGCTGGAAACTAACAAACTCTCTGGGAGCACAACCTGTATTTTTTTGAAGATTAGTGTTAGCTTACAGCTTCAAAATCTTCTAAAATGTAGGAGTAAGGCGTGTGGCCAACGCACTTTACTGTCTGTGTGCGCCGCCTCCCTTGCGCGGAAAAGTGCTCTAGAAGGCTTCAAAATTTTAATTTCTTTTGAAAAATTAGATTGGCAGTATCCTCAGATGATCAGAAACAAACTCTGACAATATCATTGAAATCGGATAACTTTGAACCGAGTTATGACTTGCAACACATTTTCGGTACCGAAATTTGTACTGGAAATTCACAAAAAGAGCCAGAACTTGCTCCATTTTTGAGCTACAAAAATTTTAAACATATGAGCATTGACGTAACAAAATTTCTGATCTTACTGTGAAATTTTCATAAAAATCGGTTCAGTTTTGGCGGAGTTACGGCTGACGTTTTCAATAAGTATCTCTTTTTGGATTCTCCCAATTTTTGAGCTTTCAGATCTGTGTGTAATATTTCACTTTCTCGCTCACATATATAAATAAATGAAATTTCAAACCACTTTCCTAAAATTCAGGCGATCGTTAGCCATTTGCGTATGCTTTCTGAGAAAAGCAGCTGAAAAAAATCCATTTGTTGCCAAGACAACAACTGAAAATTTTTTCTGATTTTCTTCATTTCTTCAAACTTTTTGCCACCGAAAGCCATGTCAGAAGTCAAATCCCTAGTTGATACGGGGTACGGTATAACTGTGAGTTTTTGATTTGTGTGTACTCCTCGTGGACAAGATTTTTTCAGCCTCGCGGGACTACTGTAGACCCTGAGCTGGAATCATCATCTGACAGTCTCCCCGGACCCGCAACATGTTTTGTTTCTGTTTTGGTTGGGTTATTGATTTTCGGTATTATTATTGTTGCAGTAAGTTGGAATATTTTTAACTTCTGAATCATCGTGTACTCCTCGTGGACAACTTGATCACTGCGAGATTATTGTCCACGAGGAGTACAGCAGAAATGGTTCAATTCTTGTTTTTTCAGTATCGAACTCAACGACATATCAAAGAGTCTCGCGAGAAAGCCAAAGACGAAGGACCCATCACTCGAGCCCCCGGAATCCCGTTCCCCCAAAAGGACCTACAATTATTCACGGACTACGGTAACATAATTTATGAAATCCCAGAAGTGAGATTTCACGTCGAAACGGGAAATAAAGAATACCATGGTTGGAATCTCGTACTTTATATGGATAAGGTGGTGATTGATTTGTTCAAAGTGAATGGAAAAAGAAGAAATTATGTTCCACCTAGATCCAAAGTTATTTCGATTAAAATGGAAGGATTCAATCATGGAAAAAAGTGTCATGAATTTGTACCGATTCGAGGGGCAACTTTGGATAGTTATTTCCAATATCAAATGTTTGGAGAAGATCGGATTCAGGCGACGTTTTATGTGGAGAACAAAGTGTCGTATATCGCTGGATTTTGTATTTACATTGAGGATCCGAACGATTTGAAAGAGCATTATGATATGGAACGGATTAAAGTAGGATTACAGTCATTTTTTCTCAAATAATCGTCCCAATTCCATTATTTACGAGAACAACAATATTTTTGCACAAAAATCGTTAAAAATCGATTTTCAAGCCTCAATTTTTTCTAACCTATTTCAATAAATGTAGAATTTTTTGCTGATTCGAATGCACCTGATTTCGCTGCTTAAAACACATTTTGAAGCGAGTTATGAGCGGTTGAAGTTTTCTGTCTCGTTTCTCTGCGTCTCTTCGACAACGAGAGTGTCTGCTTTCTCTGCGTCTCTCTTACTGGAACTTCAAACGCTTATAACTCGCTTCAAAATGTGTTTTGAGCAGCGATTTTAGGGGAATTCGAATCAGCGAAAAATTGTAATTTTTTGAAATAGGTTAGAAAAATTGAAGCTTGAAAATCGATTTTTAACGATTTTTGTGCAAAAAAAAGGTTGTTTTCGTAAATAATGGAATTGGGACGATAATTTGAGAAAATAAATGACTGTAATCCTACTTTAAGGGATTCTTCAATGGACTGAAACTAACAAGTGCTAATACTATTCCGGATGTTACTGAGCAGCTATCTGAACAAATCACTTTGTCAAGAGATTGGGCTCAATATCAAACAAGCAGAAATACAGATCCCGAAGAAGAGAAGCATTTCCGATATTGTCCAAAAACGAAAACGAATTTGATCACAAAAATCTGTTCCGAAGTTGTGATGCATCAAGAATGGGATGAGAGACAGCAGAAAATGATCGAGACGAAATGTGATGTTTGTGTTCCAGAGGATATTGAGGATTCTCCACCACCGTATGCCTCGATTACGATTGTTTGAAATGGTGAGGGAGTTTACTAACAGTTTTGAGATCTTCGGCTCATTTTTGGTTTTCAGATTTCTTTCAAGTCTTCCTCCATGCAACTGATAATACTCTACTGTTAAATAATGTTCTCGACAAACATTTTTTAAACATTCAAAAAATTGTGAAATCGTATTTTTTTCTGAATAAAATGGTTTGCTAATAACTTTCCAGAAGAACTCTCTTGCTAATTCTAAGATACCTTGGTCCCAAAATTTCGCTCTGATTTTAAATATTATCAAGAAGTGGCTCGAAAATGGCTCCAATTACCCAAAAAACGGCTCAAAACATGGCTTACCTGACCATGGCCAAGTAATACAAGTAATACATTAATTTGTCTAAAGAACAATACGGTTCAACAAAAAATCGAGGTAAACTTTGCGCATCCGAAAAAGTATTATATTAGCTTTTTTGTGAGTTTTTTGTGCATTGTTTTCTGGAATCACGCGATGAAAATAGCAAAATCTTTCTTTAAAACAAATAATTTGATTGTCAAAATCCTAGAACAGGTGGTTTTTATTTTGTAAACTCGCATTTGAATGGAAATACGCACGGTTAATCGTTTTTAGTCTTTAGAAGACACAGTCTTTAGAAGAAATTACTTGAACAAGTAAAAACTACAGAAATTTAGTTCTAGTGTTAATAAATATGCTCAACAAATTCCAAAAAATTGTACCACTACGACCTAATTTTTCAGGCACTCAAACTTGCTGGTATTAAAGCTATTCAAAACTAAAATGTTCCTTTCGAGTTCTTGGAATATTGCCCGATTACCCTCCCATCTGCCATTCTCCCTCTGGACCACTATCCCCAACAGCTAGGAGGTCCCCCGGCCAGCTGACCCTTCTCTTCACACTCTCCAAACTCTTTCTCTCTCTCTCTCCCTCTAACTGTCTGCGTTTCTCATTACTCTTATCTCTACATATTTTGCCATCATTCTACTTGCGTACTCGATGCGAATTATTCCGCGCGGACAGCGAAAATTGCATTTGTTTCGATTTCTGCGTCTCTTTGTGAAGTCAAGCTTCCAAATGATGTCACTTTTTAAAATTATGCCTAATTTTCTTTTGAATTTGTTAGAATAAGGAATCCAGAAATTAAAAAAAAATGTTTCAGGAATCGATGAAATGAAGGCGCTTGGATTTTTGGTATGCTTTATTTTGATCGGATTTTTGGTAAGTTTTTGAAAAATTTTTGAAAAGAGATTTGGCGGGAATTTGAATTGAAAATGGTAAAAAGGGTCCAGGTCCACTAGAAAATGTTCAGAAATTTCAAAATCCATAAAATTTTTGATCTGTTTTCTGAAAAATCAAAGTCCAAATAATTTCCAGTCGATCTATATAATTTTGGTCAAAATTAAGAGACTGGTACTAGAAAAACATAAGATGAGCAATATAAAAGTAGCAGGAATAGAACCTACTCTGAAAATGATCATTTGAACCTAAAATTCAAAAAAAATTGTTGAATTTACCAAAAAAGTTGAATTTACTAGAAACAGAATCTCCATTAAATTCCCTTTCAATGTATATAATTTTCATGGAAATTGGGCCATTGGTTCTTGTGTTAAACGATGAGCAATACAAAAGAGGCCAGAAAAAATGCACAGCCTTGAATTAACGATCTGAATCTCAGTTTCATGAAACATCAAAAAATTAATTTACTAGAAATAGAATCTCCATAAAATTATCTATCGATCTATATAATTTTCATGGAAATTGAGCAATTGGTTCTCGAGATTTAAGATGAGCAATATAGAAATAGCAGGAATAGAACCTACTCTGAAATTAACCATTACATTCTGCAATCGTGAAGACGTCAGAGAATAAATTTTATATGAATAGAATCTCCATAAAATTCTCTCTCGATCTATATAATTTTCATAGAAATTGGTTAACTAGAAGTTGAGATATGGGGGTAGAATATTAGAATTCTGAGAATCCAAATTTTTTTTTCAAAAATCCACGCCCTAAACCATGACATGTTTCAGATCTACAATGCAATTCGTCATTTCCTAATCAGTCAAAAATCCAAACTAATCGGCCTGGTCCGCCGTTATCCTCTTCTTCCATTCCCTCAAGATGGATTCAAAGAATTCGAAGCATCTGAAAAACTGAAGACCCTGGTCCCCCAAGCACGTATTCAAACTTGTCAAAACTACACAAAACGACAAGAGTGTTGGAATGGAAAGAAGCAGGCAATCGAGAAAATGAATGAGATAATGAAATGGATTGTGAAATGGAATAAGAAGACGTCGGAAGTTCGGAATCATGGATATCATGTAGATGAGGAGAAGATCGAGGATTTGGTTCCGAATGATGCGAGATTGATTTCGATTTGCATGGAAGGGTTTAAGGTAAAATCGTTTTAATTATGATACATTATTAATATCATGTATAAGTGGCCTGTGGTCCTACAATGAATGAAAATCAATCATTAAAGGCCTGGAAACCCGACGATTGTCTGCTGAAAAATTGATCACCTAGAAAACTCTATTCTAAAATTGTGGCCTAGAAAACTCTATTCCAAATTTTTGGCCTAGAAAACTTTATTCTAAATGTGTGGCTTAAAATCTCTATTTATAACTAATGGCCTAGGAAAGTTTTCTCCAAATTTATGGCTTAGAAAACTCTATTCCAAATGTGTGGCCTAGAAAACTCTGTTGGAAACTTATGACCTCGAAAATTATATTTTTAATTTATGGTCTATTAAACTCGATTCCTAACCCATGGTCTAGAAATCTCTATTTCAAAGCCTAGAAAATTCTGGAAAAATACTCTATTCAAAATGTGTGGCCTAGAAACCTCTATTCCGAATTGATGGTCTAGGAAACACTATTTCAAATTTATGGCCTAGAAAACTCTATTCCAACTGTGTGGCCTAAATAACTCTATAATCTGCAACTGTCTTTGATGGCCTAGCAACCCAAAAAATTAACTGGATGGACTAGGAACTCAAAAAACTACAGTAACCCAACTAAACTAATATAATATTTCAATCGAAGCAATACAGTAACCCTTCTCAACTACAGTAATCCTCCAAATCTACAGTAATCCTTCTCAACTACAGTAATCCTTTCAAACCACAGAAATCCTTCCAAACTACAGTTTTCCTTCCAAACTACAATAATCCTTCCCAACTACAGTAATCCTTCCAGCACGGCGAAATGTGTCACGATTTCGAACCAACCGACGGTACCATCGAAGGCAGCTACTTTACATGGCAAATGTTCGGTGACAACCGTATTCAAGTGACCAATTATGTCGAAGATGGCATCAGCTATGTCGCAGGATTCTGTATCTATGTGAATAGTCCATGGGCATCTGGAAATCATTTTAGAATTCAAGTTATCAAGAAATTCTTCGATTCTCCAAAACTTCCGATTCGCGTTCGAACGAGAAATACTGCTCGGGTTGTTGTGAAGAATGAGAATCCTGTCCCGACCCAGGAAACAGTTTATGTGTTCAATAACAGATCCTCCCCAGTTCCATCGGAAGTAAGTCTCCCCGAAGAAGGTGGTCCGTCGACGGATATTGTTATCAAATGGTGTCCAAAGTTACGAAGGAACATAATGTCGAAGATAGATGATGATGTTGTGATTCACGAGGAATGGGATCCGAAATTGGAGAGAATGAAGAATGTGGAATGTCAGATGTGTACGGATGTGTTGATGAATGAGGCACCACCCACATATGATTCGCTAAAATCTTGAGAAAAGGTAGGTTCTTCTATGGAATTTCCTTTGAGTCTGTGTTTATTTTCACTAAACTTGAACCCTCAGAAAAACAGGAGATATCAATTGAAATAGGTCAACTTTGAAGGTCTGAAAAAGTGGTTTTCAGGTATCCAATTTTTCTGAAATTTTGTGTATGTATAGAGCAACTCAAGAACTCTATTTTTGTAGTTGACAACTTTTTCATAAAACCAAAATCCAGTTAGTTAGGTCGCGAGAAAGCCAAAGACTCTAAATGTGACGAAATTCGATGTGAAAACCTCAGTTGTAATAGGTCAACTTTGAGGATCTGAAAAAATTCCTTCTAGATATTCGATTTTTCTGAAATTATGCAGATGTATAGAGCAACTCAAGATCTCTATTTTTGTAGTTGACAACTTTTATAGGACTACGATCCAGTTACTTATGCCAAGCTAGAATTTCTTCTCATTTTGGAGCCTAGACTTCCAACCGGCCTAACTAACTTGCTTATGGTCCTATGAAAAAGTTATCAACTACAAAAATATAGCTCTTAAGATGCTCTATACATCCACAAAGTTTCAGAAAACTTAGATATCTGGAAACCAATTTTTCATACCGTCAAAGTTGGCCTAAAACGCTAGTGCAACCATTTGTATTACTGTACAGTAACCTTGGTTTTTTTGTTTCAGATCCTGCTCCTCTTTCCATAATTCATACTGTACTTATTCAAATACCTCAAGTCTATTCTTCCTGCCTCCGATTGCTCAGGGACCGCCTACGATCTGATAAATATTTTCAAAAATCAAAATTTCTCTCTATTTTTTTCGTGCTAATAAACATTTTCAAATTCCAAATGATATCCCTTTATAATTGTTGTTGCTTCTATTCTGAGCGAGGTCTTATGAAACGCAGAATTCAGATGACGTTAGTCTCTTTTTTTCTACACTCCACGGAGCATTCTAATTTTTGCTCTCTCCCTTTTTTCATTTTGCCTCTGCGTCTCTTAAGACACAAGAAACTAAATTCTAGTCGAATTTTGCTCATTTTCAGCTTTAAAAATAGATTTTCTTCAAATTCAAAGAATTATGAACAAACTGATAATAATTCTTGTGATTGCACACGTCAAATTTTTCTCAAAATTTGATTTTTTTGGATTTGTTGGCGCGTTTCTCGATATTATCCAAAAACTAGTTTTACGTGAATATCTTTGTTAAAACCTTTTTTTGCGGATCTTTTGATGCTAAATACAATTTGAAAAAACAAAAACTGAGATCTCTGATAGATTTTGAAGCAGCTTCTTGACCTCTAAAATATCAAAGAATATACCTATCTGGGGTCAGAATGACCAGAATTATCTGAAAATTTGGGCTTTTAGGTATTTTTTGATGGTGAACATTTCTATACAAAAATTAAATTTGATGGCCAGGCCTTGACTATACTATAGGTCAACAGGAAGGCTGAAAATGGATGAGCTGAAACATGTAATAAAAGGTATTTTAATGATTTATTTGGACAGATAGTTGTTTGGATGGCAATTCCACACTAACACCAAACCTTCTCGACCTTGCTTGTGACCTAATTACAACAAAATTTTTGAAAAATTGAAAAAATCGAAGAAACAGGCTCTATTCGATGTGAACATGTAGTTCTAAACATTATTTGATCGAAATTTAGAGTAAAATACCTCGAAAAAGGCTTATTTGCCAATGCTTCATCTTCCTACACCTCCCCTCCCACAGTAGTTTTCTCTCCAAAAAATTCATTTCTCACTTTTATTTTGAATTTTTTTCATTTTTCACGAGAAAAGCGCCAGCATTCTCTTTTGTGCGCTTTTTAAGAAAAATTTGACGTGTTGCATTTATCATTTTTGTGGTGAGTTTTTGAAATCAAAAATTTTAGAGTTGAGATTTTCAAACTCGTTTATCTCGCTTCAAAATAAAGGGTTGGGAACAGTTGTTATATGAAAATATAGGCCTTGACGAGATCTATAAAATGGCGTACATTTTAATATTAATTGAATCAGATGGCTTGGTTTAGAAGCCATTGAAACCCCGAGTCAAAGTTCTTGATCAAGGTTCAGGTCCACTAGTTTAACGACTTCCACATAAAAAATGGAAATTCAAATCTTATGGATTTTTATGTCATTTTGTAGATTTTATTAAGATCTACATTTTGATATAATTTTTATTTTGAAATTTTCATTTTAAACGGAGATAACAACCGGGAAAAAGGGAAAGTGTGACGAACATAGTAAGTCGGATAATGACATCTTAAAATCGCCATATAACTCATGGGGTTTTTGAGTTTTGGAAAAAATATAATAGCAAAATAATTTTTAGCATTAAAAATTACCCTAGGATTCCCATTTTGGGGGCTAAAAGTACAGAACTGAGGGAATGGATAAATTCTGAAAAATCACTTTATTTCAGTTTTCCAGTTTTCTAAGAAGATCAATTTCAGATCACAACCAAGGCAATAAAAGTGGCAATTTATGCAACCATCCTACTTCTTATTTTTCTGGTGAGTTTTCAAGTTTAAAGGCGCATACAATAATCAGTTTCAGCTCTACTACCTATTCCTCCATCTGGAATCCAAAAAAGTCGGCCCTCTCTCCTTTACCCCAACGATTCCATTTCCTCAAGAAAAACTGAAAGTGCTCACAGATTCATCTCGAGTGAGCATTTTTGTCCCAGAAGCCAAAATCTACTGTGGAGAAAATTTGGAAACAAATAATTTTCATAGCGATAAGGATTACTATGCTATTAAGACAATGAACCAGTGGATGAGATGGATTTTCGATTTAAAGTTCATTGTTTCGACTGAGGAGTTATACAGAGCCAAGCCAAAGAACTCTGTTCCAGATGAAGCTAGGATAATATCGATAAAGATGGAAGGATTCAAGCATGGACGATTTTGTCATGACTTTGTTCCCATATTCGGAATGACATCTGGAAGTTATTTCCAGTATCAAATGTTTGGAGAAAATCGGATTCAGGTGACGAGATATGTGGAGAATGGAGTTTGCTATGTCGCTGGATTTTGTATTTATGTGGAGAACCCATGACTTTGGGGAGTCAGATTTCGAGAGGATGTTGTGAGGGAATGTTTGAAATCGAAAAAGTATCCAAGGAGAGAGTCTGAGGGGTTGAGGACCTTTTTGAATGTGGTATTGCAAGATGAAAAGATTCAAGATAGTATGGAGAATCAGAAGATTGAAGGATCATCAGAGAATCCGTCTCAAGAATCATCTTTTAGTCCTTCAGAAGTCGGCTCAAGCCAGGAAGATTGGAAGGTTCAATACTGTCAGAGACTTCAAAGAGATATAATGACTTTCGCGGGATCCCAGACAGTGATACACCAAGAGTGGGATCCCATGGAAAGGAAGATGAAGATGGAAAGATGTGAAGTTTGTAAGAAGGATTTGCCTCCACCGTATTCGTCGTTAGGCTTAGGATAAGAGAGGTGAGGATCTTGCCCAAAAAAGTTCGATTTTGAAAGTGTTTTCAGATTTTTGGACCATTTTATACTGCTTGAGTTATGTCGGAATTCATTATTGATCTTGTGGTTCTCGGGCAAAATTGTACGACTTTTTCGGATGCTCAAAGTTGACACCCCTTTGTTTTTGTTTAATCGGATTGTTTTTTAATAAAAAGTTATCCATATTTCGGAGAATACAAAAGTTGTTACTCACTTAACATTTTCCAATTAAAGATGCATGGAACTGACCAAGCAATAAAAAGTGAAATGGGTTCTTCTGTCACACGCCGACATTCATAAACATTCTGAAGCCTAGAGGAACGCAATTATGTGGCTCACTCGACTAATTTTCAAGAAAATCCGACAGTAGTGAAAGGAGGTCGGAGTCTCCACTACTTCCGACCACGGCCAGGAAAGCCCTGTTTTGAGCCGCTTTTCCGGCAGATAGAGTCATTTTCCTGCATCTTTTTCATAATGTCTGGAATCAGCGTGAAATTCCACACCTTTCAAAGCAACCCAAACGCTATATTTCATATCACAGGAAAGTGGTAAACTATAACAATAGTTGACTACCTTTTCAAATTTCCCATGAACAGATGTTTTAGAATACAAAGGGATTTCATGATTAGCATATCTAGGTCTTTTGGAAAGATACCGTGAAATCTGTATTAGAATGGAAGGGCATCCCAATGAGCTCAAAATGAGCACATTCTTGAAGTTTAAAAGAAATTAAAATAGTCCTATTAGAATCCTCGTCAAAAGTTGATCAGATAGGTTACAAAATGTGTTTCAAATCTAGTCTCCAACAGATTTTATGACCCATTTTGAGAACTGAAAAAATGCATTTTTAGGTGATGGAAAAATAGAAGAGCATGCCCTTCTAATACAGATTATACGGCATTAGAAAATCATTTTATTTAGAAGAAAAGAAAAGATTTGCCACATTTTTTATGCTTAAAAAACCAAAAATATTTGTCGGAAAGCTTCTTTAACAGTAGAGGAGTATTCCGGGGAATATTGAGTATGGTTAATTTAATGCAAAATATTTTGCGAAAATTAAAGTGGAGTTCTTCAGTTGAATGTCGGAAGACTTGGAGGAGTTCTGAAAACAAAAAATTAGCCTAAGATCTTAAAACTGTTATCAAACTCCCTCACCATTTCAAACAATCGTAATGGAAGAATACGGTGGAGGTGGATCCTCAATATCCTCAGGCACACAAACATCGCATTCCTTCTCAATCATTTTCTTCTGTTTATTATCCCATTCTTGATGCATCACAACATCGAAACAAGTCTTTGTGATCAAATTTGTTTTCGTTTTCGGACAATATCTGAGTTGCATTTCTTCTTTGGGAAGAATTTGATGTGTATTTCTTTGAGCTTGATATTGAGCCCATCCTCTTGACAATGTTACTTGTTCAGTTGGTGGAAATTGGGGTTCAGGAATTGATTGAACTTGAGCATTTAGTTTTCGATACTTGAGCAAATCCTTAATCCGATCTATATCATAATGCTCTTTTATCTCGTTGGGATCCTCAATATAAATACAAAAACCAGCGATATACGACACTTCATTCTCCACATAAAACGTCGCCTGAATCCGATTTTCTCCAAACATTTGCCAAACGAAATGACTATTTCTAGTTGCCCCTCGAATCGGTACAAACTCATGACACTTGTTTCCATGATTGAATCCTTCCATTTTAACCGAAATAATTCTGGCTTTTGGTGGAACATAATTTCTTCTTTTTCCATCCAATTTGAACAAGTCAAATATCACTAAATCCATGAAAAAGATGAGATTGTAACTCTTGATTTCTCTGTTTCCCATTTCGCAATGAAATCTAACTTGTGGGCTTTCATTCATGGCGTTTGAGTAGTTTGTAAATAGTTGTAAGTTGTCTTGAGGGAACGGGATGACGGGGGCTCGAGTGATGGGTCCGATGATTTTGGATCTTTCACGAGCCTGATTGACGCGACGTTGAGCTTGATACTGGAAAAAAGGATTGATCAAGTTGTCCACGAGGAGTACACGAAGGCTGTTTATATATATATTTAAAGTAGGATTACAGTCATTTTCATTTTCTCAAATGATCGTCCCAATTCCATTATTCACATAAATAACAATATTATTGCACAAAAATCATAAAAACTCGAGAAAATCGATTTTCAAAGCGCAAACTTACATTTTTTCTAACCTATTTCAAAAAATGTAGAATTTTTCGCTGATTCGAACGCACCTAATATCGCTGCTCAAAACGTATTTTGAAGCGAGTTATGAGCGTTAGAAGTTTCAGTAAGAGAGACACAGACAATGTCTCGTTTCTCTGCGTCTCTTCGACAGTGAGGGTGTATGCTTTCTCTGCGTCTCTTTCACCGAAACTTCAAACGCTCATAACTCGCTTCAAAATGCTTTTTGAGTAGCGATATTAGTTGCATTCGAATCAGCGAAAAATTCTACATTCAGTGAAATAGATAAGAAAAAATTTCAGGCGAAAATCGCTTTTTAACGATTTTTGTGCAAAACTATTGTTGTTTTCGTAAATAATGGAATTGGGACGATCATTTGAGAAAATAAAAAAATGACTGTAATCCTACTTTCAATGATAAAATATAGTCCAACTTACTGCAACCTTAATGAGAGTGAAAATCAATGTCGAAATCGAAAACGAGAGCCAAAATATTAAGGGTCCAGGGATATTAAAAGAAGGTTTTGGCGCAGAGTAGAGCGAAATGTTTGGGGTCTGGGGCACTGATGGCTGAAAAAAATGTTGTCCACCGAGGAGTACACACAACTCAAAAACTCACAATTAAATTGTACCCAGCCATAGGGTTGATTCCTGACATGGCTTTTAGGAATGAAAAAGTTTGAAGAAAATAAGTTGAAGGAAAAATGTTTTCGCGGTTGTCTGGACAACCAAAGTAATGCTTTTTTTCAGCTGCTCTTTCAGGCGCAAATGGCTAACAAATGACGCAAATTATTTGAAGCCGAAAAGATGTTTGATGCCATTTATGTTTGTGAACAAGGAAGTGAAAGATTTCACACAAAGATCTGATTTGAAAGTAAAGACCAGAAGGGTTCAAGATCAGAATAATAGGAAACTTATTGCCTCCAAATATTAAGGGTTCCTAAGCCTCTAAACCTAAACCTCTAAGCCTAAGCCTCTAAGCCTAAGCGTCTAAGCCTAAGCCTCTAAGCCTAAGCGTCTAAGCCTAAGCATCTAAGCCTAAGCCTCTAAGCCTAAGCCTCTAAGCCTGAGCCTAATCGGGGGTTGGACTGAGTTACAGACAAAAGTTTTCACATTTTATTAGAAGAAAAAAAATCAAAAATTTGGTGTTGAGGAAGGAGGGCAATAGTAGTTTTGAAATTGAGAATCATAATTATGAGGATAGTATGGATTACTGTAGAAAAAATAGGGCTGATATCCATAAAAAGACTCCACAGGCATCCAGTGGCTGTGGGCCGGAGCCATTGGAGGTGGATTCATTTTCAGGAGTCCAACATGCATTGGCTCGAATTGAATATCTTCTGGAATGTTGACGGATAAGGGTTTAAGGGGTCCTTTTGAGGTAGTCGAAATCGGAACGGATTCTGGAGTCGACGATGAGGATTTTGTTGAAGGTTTTCCGATTCTTCTTGAATTTGCGATTCCTCGATTTGTTAGCATGGATTTTTGGGATGAAATTTGACGGTTCTGAAAAAAAAGGATAGACGTTTTGAAACTGAACGTTTTGTAACCAAGACGTTTTGCAACCAGCCATTTCGCAACTATGCAAATGCTCATTTTTGACCCTTTACTTTCTACAGTACGAAATTTTGCAATCGCGATATTTTTCAACTTAAAAATGTAGTAGGACGTTTCGCAACCAGGAAGTTTTGCAACTAGGACGTTTTCTAGCTGGACGTTTTGTAACGGGAATTTTTGACACGGGAAGTTTTGCAACTAGACAGTTTATAACTCGACGATTTGCAACCGGACATTTAAGAACTAGGAACGCTTTTCAAGTTTTTTTTTTTGAAGGCTCCGTAACTTGGCTCAAAGTATAGCTAAAAAAGTGATTTTAGGCTCATTTTGAAGCGCTTTAAAAGCTCTATTAAACATCCTACATTTTTTTTGATTTCTCTACTCTAAATGCCCCCACAAGCCTCAGTTCTACGCGAGATATTTTACAGTACACATTTTTGTAGAATTTTCCTATTTGAAAATGAAGTTTTGGCTAACAAACTTGTTGCAAATTTACTGGTTGCAAAACGTCCTAGTTGCGAAATGTCCGAGATTCTAAGACAGTATATGAAAGAGTATAGAATCCATCAAATCCCTAGATTTCTACTCAAAATTCCGTATTTTTAAGCCTCAAAAGTTCAAAAAACTCACATAGTACTTGGTCACAGCCATGAATTTCAAACAATCAAACTTGAACTCTTGCTCCATTTCCAGGCTCTTTCCTCCATTCACAATTTTAGAGACGACCAAAACTGCTTGATACTTGAATAGTGGCTTCAATGCTACCGCATTTTTCAGCTCTGGATTAGTGCTCAATTTCACGGACAACTCAATTCCAGAGCTCATTAGTTGTTTTCCAGTTTTCCTTAGAAAAGAATGAGATGGAGATGGAACAGGTGGAAATTCTCTATTTTTGGAAACAACTATCCATTCTTGGTTTTTGTATTGGAATCTGAAAATTGAGCAAGTTACAGTATACGGATTCAAAAAAACTCACTTATTATTTGAAATCCTGTCGAATCGAAGGCTCAACTGATATTCTGAGCTCTCTTCCAATCCGCAAAACTCAAAAATCGGAATTGGATTGAAAATCCGGGGTGCCGAGTGAATTCTCTGTTCCAGAAGATGAGGGTAGAAGGATTCGAATTGGTTCAAATTTTGGAGAGAAACTTGGATAGGAATATTGGAGAACATTTTGAAGGGACTGATTGAGATAGAAATGAATGACAGTAGTCTTAGGAAAAAAGGGCGGAGTCTGAATGGAGCTGTAAATATTGTATACTTTTTTGGTTTGGGGGAAGAACGAAGTTGTATTTTTTATGATTGTATACTTTTATGTACAGGGTATACAGTATTTAGGGGGGTTACGACATATTGATTTTTTTAACTGGGGGGGGACCACAACCCTGTTTGAATTCATCTGAAGATGGTAAAACTGAAGATTTTGAAAAATTCAAGAAACCAGAATTATTTTCTTTAAAGGAGGATTCCGGGCAAAATGAGTTTATGATTCAATCGACGCAAAATTTCATGCTGATTCCGAATATCATAATAAAAATGCTCAAAAATGCTTCTCAGCCCAGAAAAACGTCATCAAAGTTGCAAAAAAGTTATCCCTCCTGGCCTAACTTTTCACGTAAACAGTGCAAAAATTGAAATCCACGTGGAAAATCGACAAAAGTTCGGCCACGAGGGATAACTTTTTTGTAACTTTGACGGCGTTTTTCTGGGCTGAGAAGCATTTTTGAGCATTTTTATTATGATATTCGGAATCAGCATGAAATTTTGCGTCGATTGAATCATAAACTCATTTTGCCCGGAATCCTCCTTTAAATTTCCTTTCAAACTGAATAATCTTTACTATTAACAAACGCAAAATTCTGTGTGTGTGTGTGTGTCTGTGTGTCTGTGCTGTGTCTGTCGCCGGCCCTAGCTCAGTTCCCACTGGACCGATTTTCACCAAATTTTGGCAGGTTATCAGAAATTCCATCGAGATGATGCCCGTCTATTTTGTTTTTCGATTCATGAAGAAATGAGGTCACAAGAGCGTAAAAACCTCCATTTTGGGGCCATTCAGTTGTTTTTTAATGGAGGGGGAGAGAGTGACGAGTTCACGGAATTATTTTTCAAAATTTCAAAATTTTCATTTCTAAAAATTTCACGTTGCCCGAAGGGCCCCAGAGGGGCGTAGCCCGTCTGGTTTTCATTAAAATCCATCCACTGGATCGTGAGAAAAAATGATCCAAAAACGTTGAAAATTGAATTTTTTAAATTCAAAAACATGAAAATTATCTTAACTCAATTTTCTTTTGATTTGTAAAACTTTCACCTGAATTTCTGTATAAGCTTAGGAAGTAAGCCGCAAATCCTCACCTACACTCTAAATAACGATATCATAAAACGAGAAAGTGTAGTAAGGGATCTTGGTTTCTTTTTAAATCACAAACTAGACTTTGTGGATCATTGGAAGAATCTCATAAGAAAAGCTAACGTCGCTAATTACACAATCTTCAAGCGCTTTTGCTCAAATGACACTAAACTTATGACTTTTCTATTTAAAACCTTTGTAAGACCGTTCTTAGAATACGGCATTCCAGTAACAAATCCATACAAGAAAAAAATCGTAAAAAGTATCGAATGCGTTCAGAACAATTTCACTCGTAGATTGATGTTTAGACAAGCTGGGTATACACTAAAACGAAATGAATCGAGCTACAGAAATGCGGTCGAACGTCGACGGTTATTCGGGTTAGAATCATTAGAACGCAGACGAGAATTATTAGACCACAAATTTCTTAAAAAATGGATAGCGGGTAAAATCAATATAGAACACTCCAACTTTTTTGATTACAATCCTTCGGTTAATATAAATATCCGACACCACCACCCTTTTCGCTGGAAGACTACAAAAACAAAATTGAGAGAGCATTTTTTCACTAACAGAGTATTAAGCAAATTGCCCATTTCATCTACTGTTCGATCAGACTCAACCTAGCGGAGAGATTATCTATAAGAGATCCAAAGAATATTTTCCTATTTCCACCCTCATTCTTTTGATGTATACTATTTTATACACTATTTCCCCATATACTTTCTTCGATATACTATTTTTTTTAAACTTATCCTCATTATCATTATCATTCACACTTATTTCCATTCACGTTCAATAAACGTATTACATAATAATTTCTTTTCAAATCGAAAAACCCTCATTTTTTTCCTTAAAATTCTGAAGTAGCATCCTCAACCGATCAATTTTCAAGCTGGTTACAGTACTGGCCAAAATGAATGCGCGTACTCTTGAAATAGTTCAACTTTGAGGGTCTGAAAAAGTGATTTCCAAATATCCAAATTTTCTGAAATTTTGTGGATGTATAAAGCAACTGAAGAACTCTATTTTTGTAGTTGACAACTTTTTCATGGGTCCACAATTCAGTCAGTTTGGTCGCGTTGAAGCCAAACGGCTCCAAAATAAGAAGAAATTCTAGTTGACTTGGCCTAACTGACTGGATTGTGGTCCTATGAAAAAGTTGTCAACTACAATAATAGAGTTCTTGAGTTGTTCTATACATACACAAAATTTTAGAAAACTCGGATATCTGGAAACCAATTTTTCAGACCCTTAAAGTTGGCCTATTTCTATTGAGCACACCAGTACTGCATGTTCAGTTTTATGAGCCAAAAAAAGCCAACTTTATTCGTTCAAAAAAATACTGTTTCTCATGCATGAAATGGAACATGATTAGTTTCGAAAATCAAAAAATTATAAAGTCATCCAACATGACATCCATGATTGGGATGTCTAGTCGTTGGAACCGGTGGAGTGGTGGTACATGGAGTTGTGCTCTCTGTTGTTTTTGTGGGGTCAGGAGTGGTAGTCGCAGGTACTGTAGTCGTTGGTTGCTCAGGAGTCGTATTCGGCTCAGGAGTTTTAGTCGGCTCAGGAGTCGTAATTGTGGTTGCTGTAGTCATTGTTGGCACAGGGGGCGTAGTCTTAGCTTCTGGTGTAGTTGTGGATACTGTAGTCGTTGACGGCTCATAAGTCGTTGTGGGCTCTGGTGTCGGAGTCAGCTCAGGAGTCTTAGTCGTGAGTTCGCTTGTTGTTGACGGCTCACGGGGCGTAGTCGCATGTACTGTAGACGTTGTCGGCTCAGGAGTCGTAGTCTCAGCTTCTGTTGTAGTCGTTGTTGGCTCAGGAGTCGTTTTGGGCTCAGGAGTCGTTGTTGGCTCATGAGTCGTATTCGAGGCTTTTGTTGTAGTTGTCGGCTCAGAAGTCGAAGATGTAGGCTCTGTGGTCGTTGGCGGCTCAGGTGTCGGAGTGGCTGGCTCAGGTGTCGTTGTGGGCGCAGGAATTTTAGTCGTAGCTTCTGGAGTAGTTTTTATCGGCTTAGGAGTCGTTGTCGGCTCAGGAGTCGTAATCGCAGCTTCTGTTGTAGTGGTGGGCTCATGGGGCGTTGTCGTGGGTACTGTAGTCGTTGCTGGCTCAGGAGTCGTAGTTGCTGGCTCAGGAGTCTTTGTGGGCTCAGGAGTTTCAATTGTGGGTGTTGGCTCAGTTGTCGTTGTGGGCGCAGGAATTTTAGTCGTAGCTTTGGAAGTTGTTGTTGGCTCAGGGGGCGTAGTCGTGGGTACCGGTGTAGTCGCAGGTACTGTAGACGTTGTCGGCTCAGAGGGCGTAGTCGTTGTTGGCTCAAGATTCTTTGTGGGCTCAGGAGTCTTCGTAGGCTCGGGAGTCGTTGTCGGCTCAGGTGTCGGAGTTGTTGGCTCAGGAGTCGTCGTTGGCCTAGGGGGCCACGTCGCGGGTCCTTTAGTCGTTGTCGGCTCAGGAGTCGTAGTCGCAGCTCCAGCTGTAGTGGTTGGCTCAGGAGTTTCAATTGTGGGTGTTGGCTCAGGGGCTTTCGTCGCACCGCCTGCTGTAGTTGTTGGCTCAGGAGTTGTCGGTTCTGGCGGTGGTGGTGTATAGAACCAAAATTCATCTACCGCTCTGTTCCAACAGAAAAATTTGCACCCCGTTTCAACCATTCTAAACATTACATTTTTGTGTGTCTTCCAACAAAATTGGAAGCTATACACACTGCCCGTCTATCTTATAGGACGCATGAGTCGCATTTGTCAGCTCACAAATTCGAGTGGCTCCGACGCTTATGTCTTTAGATATATTGTAAAATGTCTTATTACCATTAAACGGCTTTGACCAAGCTTGAATCCAGCAGACGGAACTAAAATGATTTACACAATAAGCAACCGTTTGATCGCACCCTTGTGCATTTTTTGAATAACTGCAATTACTGGATTTCAATAGAAGGTATAGAACGAGCAAACTCACTTGAACTTTTGTACGAATATATCAGCAGTATTAACGTCTTCCAGAGCCGAACACGAAGCACAGCCTAAGAAATCATGAGATGAATACATGTGATCCGGGCCTTTTTGGACCTTCGTGGGCCCTCAATTTTCTCCCGTTCAAATTCAGTTTTTTTGCCAATCTTTATACCAAAATGTAGAACTCGATGAGATCTATAAAGGTACTAAAATTAACCAGATTGCACGTTTCAGCGTTTGTATAGAACTTGTAGAACACCCGGTGTAGGAATTTTCGGCCCGTGTATTCTAAAAGTTCTAGACGAAAACTGAGACAGGCAATCTTAGTGATTTTAGTACCATTTTGTAGATCTCATCGAGTTCTACATTTTGGTAAAAAAAAAATGACCAAAAAAAGACTAAATTTGAACAGGAGAAAATCGACGGCCCGGATCACATGTCTGATAAGATGTGTCTTTTTTTTTCATCCTTACCTGGTTTATTACTCAACCTTCTGAAAATAGAATACTGACACAGAGAAGATCCAAAGAATAGAACCCCAATAAAGAGGGATTTGATCATTTTGGAAATCTTTTTTGAAACGGTTTTGCTGGCTTATTTATGTGGAATTCGCAAAATTATCATAATTGAAGATTCATATATTCGAAATTTATTCAATATGAATATTAGAGGGGTGGGTGACAAAAGTCCAAATGAAAAAAAAGGGAGTTTTGAGAGAAATCGGAGCTCTGACACGTTTTAGAACTGGACACAAATATGCTGCTATGCTTCCGCAACTACGCATTCTATCATTTTTGACATTTCACAACCGGACATTTCGCAACTACGAAGTTTCGTAACTATGAAGTTATGAAACTTCGAAATTTTCATACTTGGAAGTTTTTAAATAAATTTTCTAAATTCAAGAGGAAAAAAAGAAAATTTGCTATTTTCAAAATTTTCGAAAAAATTTTTTTTCAAAATTTTTTTTTCAATTTTTCAAATTTTTTGCAACTCAAAAATTTCGTAACTACATGTGACTTTTCGCAACTATAAAATTATGGAATTTTGAAATTTTCTACAAGGAAGCTTTTGAATAAAATTTTCAAAATTTAAAACGAAAAAAAACGAAATTTGGATTTTTTTAAATTTTTCAAAAAAAGTTGCAATTTTTCAAATTTTCCAAAAAAAAACAATGTCTCAAAAAATTACAATTTTCAAATTGAAAAAAAAAACAGGTTACAATTTTTCAAATAAAAAACTATAATTTTCAAATTTTTCAAAAAAAAAAAACTACTTTTTTCAAATTAAAAAAAATACAATTTTTCAAAAATTTTCAAAAAAATCTTTTAAAATTACAATTTTTCAAAGTAAAAAATACGATTTTTTCGAAAAATTACAATGTTTCAAATTTTTCGAAAAAAAACAACTTTTCTAATTTTTTAAAAAATACAACGTTTCGAATGTTTCAAAAATTACAACTTTTCAAAGTTAAAAAAACTTTTCAAATTTCATTACAATTTTTTAAAAAGAATTTTTCAAAAAAAATTTTTTTGGAATTTTTTTCAGTTTTGCAAATTTTGGTATCCGTAACTTCAGAGCCCTTTAACTTATGATGCTACAACATAAAAAAAACAATCCCAAACATATAAAACATTCATCCTCCCAAAAAAAAGTTCCCCAACTTCAAGTATTCTCCACAGGATCCGGATGTCCACGAAGTTTCTCATACTTTCTACGAGTTTCCAGAAAACCTTCAATTTCCTTGATTCTCGTCAACATTTTTTCCCGAGTAACCAGCCACCAGTCCTTCTTAACCGATTGCTCATCATAATATTCCTGATAAATTTTGAAATTTCGAAGATAGGCACACATCCACGCATTCTCCAGCTCCACAATGAATTCGGATTTGTGCTTCGAGTACATTGGCTCGTATTCTTGTTGGCAATCCTGAAAGAGAAGGTGTGTCTGTTTGTCCAAATGGGTTCACTTCAAGGCTATCACTTGGCCGACCCTCGAGGCGTATTTTTAAAAATAAGCTTTTTAGATCAAAAAAGGTCAGGGCCGCTGCCCTAGGGCCGGCCGTTAGCCGTGCGCCACTCACATCATGAATAATTTTGAAGCAAACGTAAAGAGCAAACTCAATCTGAGCAGTCGTTACCAGATCCACAGAACGGTGTCTCAATGTGGCCATGTATTTTCCAACACTGTGAAGATCTTCGAAACACTGGGCACTTTCCATGGCGTAGAGGATTGTGTCGATCACTGGAAAGGACGTTTTGTAACTGGGACATTTTGCAACTATTACGCAACTAGAACGTTCCTCAACCGCGAACTTTCAAGATCCCTGACTGTTAGTAATCAGGACGTTTCTAAAAAAAGATGACTATTCAACTGGGACGTTTCGCAACTCTGACGTTCCGCAACTCTGACGTTCCGCAACCAAGACACATTAGAACTAGGACACTTTGCAATTAGAACATTTCGTAACTACGACGTATCGCAACTATGAAATGTGGCGGCTGGACGTTTCCCAACTAGGATATTTTGCAACTGGGACGTTTCCCAACTAAGACACTTTGTAGCGTTTCGCAACTATGCTGACTTTACAACTAGAGCGTTTCACAACCATGAAGTTTTGCAACTATGACGTTTCGTAACTATGATGACTTTATAACTAGGACGTTTCGCAATCATAATTTTTCGTAACTATGACGTCTCGCAACTAGGACATTTCACAACCTCTGATTTTAATATCTCTTGATGTTTGTAACCAGGACGTTTCGCAGTAAGGAACTTTTGACGGCTGTTAGAAACTCGAAACCAGGACATTCTGCAAATTAGACGTTTCGCAACTATGACACTTAGCAACCGGTCATTTCGCAACCACGAATTTTCAGATTCGTGGCCTTTTGAAATTTGAACATTTGGCAACTATGATGTTTCTTAACTTGGACGTTTCGCAACTATGACGTTTTGCAACTATGACGTTCCGCAATTATGGCGTTTCGCAACCAGGACGTATCGCAACTAGGATGTTTCAAAATGAAGACATTTCGCAACTAGGGCATTTCGCAACCAGGACACTTCGCAATTTTAACGTTTCGAAGCCCATAAAAACCCTATAAACTCTCACATGGAAGTATGCAAACTCTCGCGTCCGCATTCCGATTCATACACGCCACTCGTCGAGGTGTTCCATCCGGCATCCTGTCCCCAGTTGCCCAATTATAGAGCACTTGAGTCGGTGTCAACTCAAACGGCGCAAATCCGTATGGAATTTCGGCATACTTCCAGTAGTCGATGAGATATCCCGATTCGTGTTGGATCTGGTACAGATTCATGTTGAGATACGGTTGGCTCAGCTCTTTTCCAGTGCACAAAGGACCATGGGGACCATGAATATTGATAGAGAAGTCTGTTTTGTCCTGTCCTGTAACCAGGACATTTCGCAACTGGGGACATTTCGCAACTCACCACTCCAATCATCATCCAAATTGATGAAGCACGTGACTTTGGAGCGTCTCAAAAATTGCCACAAATTTTTGGAAGTGCCTCCAGAATCCCCAAAAAGGGCCCATACTCGACCGTTTGGAGTTGTGAATGAGTCATCCGAGTTTCTGGAGTGATTCCCCTTTTCGTTTCGGAGCAACTTTTCACCCCTCTTCGAAATGTACTCTTTTTGAATTCCCTCCGCTATCGATCTGATAGTTTTTTCGAAATCCTTGCCTACGGCGGCAGCGTCTTCGAGAATATCTCGAAATTCGCTGCGACGGTCTTCTGGAAATTTGTGATATTTTGAGTCGCGATATCAAAAAATGGTTGCAGTTTTTGAATTCCCCGCCATTTTTTACCCCAGACACCTAATTTTCAGCCGGTTTGGACAATGTGTCGTAAGATTCGGTGTTTGGTACGCAAACACCGAATCTCACGACACTTTGTCCAAAAGTGCTGAAAATGAGGAAAATGACGTAAAAAAGGGCGAGAAATCTGAAAATCGTATTCATTTTTCGATAGGAGCGCTCTGTGTAGTGTTTGCGGACAAAACATCACACCTTACGACAATTTGTTGGATTTGTGTCGTAAGGTTCGATGTTCGGTCCGCAAGAAAACTAAAAACTGATGAAATCGAGGAGTCAAGATATCGAAAAATGGTTGCAGTTTTTGAATTCCCCGCCATTTTTTACCCCAGACACCTAATTTTCAGCCGGTTTGGACAATGTGTCGTAAGATTCGGTGTTTGGTACGCAAACACCGAATCTCACGACACTTTGTCCAAAAGTGCTGAAAATGAGGAAAATGAGGTATAAAAGGGCGAGAAATCTGAAAATCGTATTCATTTTTCGATAGGAGCGCTCTTTGTAGTGTTTGCGGACAAAACATCACACCTTACGACAATTTGTTGGATTTGTATCGTAAGGTTCGATGTTTGGTCCGCAAGAAAACTAAAAACTGATGAAATCGAGGAGTCAAGATATCGAAAAATGGTTGCAGTTTTTGAATTCCCCGCCATTGTTTACCCCAGACACCTAATTTTCAGCCGGTTTGGACAATGTGTCGTAAGATTCGGTGTTTGGTACGCAAACACCGAATCTCACGACACTTTGTCCAAAGCGGCTCAAAATAAGGTGGCTGGAAGGTAAAAAAGGCGGGAAGTTTGTAGAACGCGTTGCAAGCTCGCTCTATTGATAAACTTGAAATTCAAAACGTTTAAAAATATGCAAATATGCTCTATTATCAACATTCAGAAACAAATTCAGATGGAGCGAGTTTACAGTGCTAGTTGCAAACGCGCTCTACCTCCCGAGTAAACGCGCCTATCTGCAACCGCGCCCCACTGACAATACAACTTACTTTCCTCCGGCAAAGCGCCACTAGTCTTCGCTCTCGCTCTTAACTCCTCGTCAAACGATCCATCCGCCTTCTGACTTCTACCGTACTCCTCGTCCGGTGCAAATGTGTCGAATTCATCTTTGTTTTCTGGAATTGGTTCCGGCTTTTTCTTGACTTCCTCAAGCTCAATCTCCTCCTCTCGCTCAGCTTTCGATATCCAACAATACTTTTGTACAAGACAGAAGATTATCCATCCAATGATAACACACAAGACAATTGAGATTACCAGGATCCATGGGGTACTGTAGCCATCCGTTCCTTCTTTGGACTCTTCTTGATTTAGACTATTGAACAGCTGAGTATTCAGAAAATCATGAATTCTCTGGAGAACTCCTGGAAGCTTGGATAGTTGGGATTGGAATGAGGAGAAATCGAGATTCAAATCTTCCAATTTTTTAGTTGATGCTTTTGCCTCCTGAAAGTAGGGTTACAGTAATTCTAGTCTTTCCGAAAGTAACACTATTTTTTCAAAAAAAAACCAAAAACCTCGCAGAATTTTTCGCTGATTCGAATGCACCTAATATCGCTGCTCAAAACGTATTTTGAAGCGAGTTATGAGCGGTTGAAGTTTTCGTGAGAGACGCAGAGAAAGCAAACACTCTCGTTGTGGAAGAGACGCAGAGAAACGAGACAGTGTCTGCGTCTCTCACGAAAACTTTAAACGCTCATAACTCGCTTCAAAATGGTCTGTTTTGACTCGTTTTTGCTGTAGAAAACATTTTTAAAGAGCTTCAGAATTTTCAGTGAAAAAAAAATTTAAAAATCGTCTAAAACTCCAAATGAAGCAGAAATTTTTTTGAAAATGTTCAAATTATTGTACTGAAAGTTTTAAAGGTCATTAAAAAGTTTTTCTTGCCGCAAAAACGAATCAGAACCGATCATTTTGAAACGAGTTATGCGCGTTCGAAGTTTTCGTGAGAGAGGCAGACACTGACTCGTTTCTCTGCGTCTCTCACGAAAGCTTTAAACGCTCATAACTCGCTTCGAAATGCGTTTTGAGCAGCGATATTCATTGCATTCGAATCAGCAAAAAATTCTACATTTTTTTGAAATAGGTTCGAAAAATCTTCTTTCTCGAGTTTTTTTTTTCAATTTTTATGGAAAAAATGTTATACTCCTAAATGCTGGAAATGAAAATATGTATAGGCCTACCTGAATCTTTCCAATATCTACCAACTCGTGTCGTTCAGCAATGTCTAGAGCTCTATGCCACTCGGATATTGAGATTTTCGGATTGGAAATAGAAGTGGACTTCTGAATGATGGTGTCCAAATGAGCGATAGTTTCACTTTGGGATTTCTTCAAATTCTCAATTCCCTGCAGCGTTTTTTGTGGGTTTTGGAAGTTCATTGGATCGAAAATCTTGTGAAAAATGCTCGTTTTGAATTGACCAACTGGTTGAAAAGTTTTGACATCTTGATATGATTTTGTGAGATTTTGAATTTCAGTTTTCCTCCCTTGAGCCTCATCCAAAGTTTCAAATAGTTTAAAACCAGCGATTAACTGATCCATCGTCATTTTCTGGTGCTCCCAGGTGGCCCAAGTGGTCAAATTGATTGCAGTTTCTTCGGGTACACGAATTGGAAAATCTTGAAACTGTTTCATGTTTCCCTTTAATATTGAATTACACTCGTTCAAATATGGCACTAAATTTCGAAGGTTGGAACTCGGATCTATAAACTTTGAAACAATTTCCATCGTTTTCTGAACCTTCTCCACTCGGACATCCGCCAACTTTTTCTTGAAGCTTTCCAAACTTTTCTGCAATTTTCTCTCCGTATCTTGAACTTCTACTTCGTAGGTGTCGAGCTCGGGCTCAGGCAAGGAAATTTTCGGAACTTCTTGACCCATGGCCGTATAGAATAAATCGTTCTGCAACATCTCGCTAGCAGTTTTCCACGTGTTACCTGCTCTCAATCTTCTGAGTGTGTCATCAGTTGTGGACTGTTCAATTTGTTCTAATAGCGGTTTTTCAATTCCTTCACCGACAAGAATATCCAAGGTTTCTTCGAAATATTCGAAGTGTTTAAAGTATCCCTTGTTTTGCGTCTCGGCTTCTGTGAAGAGTTTAAACAAGGATTTCAAGGCTTCACTTGCCGATTTGGCATCTTTTCTGAGATCTTCATATGCCTCTTGAATCAATTTCAAATCGTCTTCCCAAGTTTTGGGGTCACTTTCTAGGAAATAAAGTTGCTCCAAGGTCTTCAACAAGGCGTTCAAATTGTCCTGGTACTCTGTCCTTGTACTCATTTTGAGCACATAACTTTCGAGCTCTGAAATGCTGATTTTGAAGACAAATAGTGGATGCAAAGCCTCTTTAATCATCCCATGCCAACTTTCATTGCGGAGAAATGTTGAAAATTTCAAATCTTCGAGATCCTCTTGAAGTAGATCAATATCATTGGATCCACCAAAACGAGGCCGTTGAGCCAAATATTTGAGAGTTCGGAGCATCTGAACTATTTCTGGAGTCTTTGGATCTTTCAAAACCAGTGATAATAGTTCCGCATGTTCCAGGGGAAAAGCTTGAGAAAACTCCTGCTGGAACAAGTTTCCAAGGAAATTGGCTCGATCTTCCAGAGTTGGTTTGGTCTTGGATGTAAAATCCGAAGCGAGGAAGTATTTGATACTTTTCCAACATCCTTCGAGCCACTTCAAAAATATTTTGTACTCGGTTAGAAATGCGTCACGGATCGAACCGTAGTTTGGGTCTGAAGTGAAGTTTCCATTGCTAAAGGAATCGAATGTTGTCTTGAGATTTGCCAAATTTGTTGGCCATAAGGTTTTGTCAATATTGTCAGGCCAATCAAAGATCAGATTCGGTGGGATTGGAGGGGGTGGCTTCACTTGTTCCGCAATCGTCATAATTTTCTGGATCTTCGATACCTCATCTTCAGTTATGCTTATCTTGCTTTCCATATCATCTAGATATTCCTCGAAATATTCACCATCGAAGGATAATAACGAAGTCATAGCCGGTCCCTCAACACCTACGAATTCTGCTCCAATGTGAGTGAAGTCCGTGTTGGGACTCTGAAGAGCCAATTGGAGACTGAATGCGTTGGTTAGACGAGCCAGTTGGCCAAGAAGGATACGGAGTTGGTGTATGTTGGATTCTGAGAAAAAGGTCTAACTTTAAAGGCGCGTAACTCGAAAACCAAGTTAGCTATCAAAAAAATGTCAACTGCATTATTGCTCTGCTTAAAATTTTACACATTTTTCAGTTGAAAGATTTTAATAGCTTTATCCGTTCCTGAGATACGGGCGGTCGAAGTTGCGTAAGGGAGCGCTCTCGTCGTCTGCATCTCTATAGAAAGCTTGAAGTGTAGACGCTCATACCTCAAAAACCAAGCTAGCTATCAAACAACTTACAACTGCAATATTGCTCATCTTAGAATTTCGCACATTTTTGTAATTGAAAGTTTTTGATAGCGTTGCCAGTTCTTGAGATACGGGCGGTCAAAGATGAGCGCTGACGACTAGAGCGCTCTCGTTGTCTGCGTCTTCCCTCCTAGAAGTTCAAACGCTTATGACTCCAAAACCACGTTAGCTATCAAAAAATGGTCAACTACAATATTGCTCAGCTTGAAGTTTCACACATTTTTGTAGTTTAAAGTTTTCGATAGCTCCACCGTTCTTGAGATACAAGCGTTAGTAGCACAGAAATGTGCTCTCGTTGTTTGCGTCTTTCCTTGTGGAACACTTGAAGTTTAAGCGCTCATATCTCAAAAACCAAGCTACCTACCAAAAAATTTTCAACTGCAGTATTGCTCAGCTTAAAATTTCACATACTTTTGTAGTTAAAACCTTTTTGATAGATCTACCAGTTCTTGAGATACGGGCGGTGAAAGATAAGTGCAGGCGACCGGAGCGCTCTCGTCGTCTCCGTCTCTATCCTCATAAAGTACGAAATTTATGCTTTTTCCGCCCCACAGAACAGGCTGTGACCTTGGAAATTGCACAATAACGTAACTGTAAAAAACGAGAAACACGCGAACAAGACGAACTAGAATTCACGGCGAAAACTAGAACCAAGAAAGACGAACACAATCTCAACGAGACGAGAATGTGTGAAAAACCAAGAGAAACAAAACAAAACAAAGATTTCGAGCCAACAACTGTTTATTGCTCAACAATCAAAAGAAAACACGGGCAAAACCACCCAAAAAGAGACACAAATGAGCAAGACGAAACTCTAGGTCACCGGCGGTGCCTATTTCACTCTCAACTGACTAGATGATGACAAGAAAACAGCTTGCGAGTGTGAATTCGCGCTGACGAGTGGTGTTTTGGCGCAAGTGCGACAGAGCGCATTTACCAACTCTTACTGTATGCAGAGGCAAGTCTAGAAACTTGAATGATTTTGGTCCATTTTTGGAGAATAAAACCGGAGCCAACCGGACATCTCCGGACTTTTCAAATCCCCCTTACAGAAAGATCACTCAGATAGCCGTATGATGAGAAGTCAGAGAGTACGGTAGATGAGAAAAGGAATGCAAAAAAAATAAAGATGTCGGGAACCTAACTTAAGAAATCGTAGACCTAGACTCAGGGGTGGGATAAAAGATAAAAGATAATTATTACGGGGCGAAATAATTGGGGTGGGGGAAACATAAATAATATAAATATCCTCAAATGGATATAGATGAAAAAATTATAGAATATGTATAATTGAATAATAAGAATCAACAAAGGTAATTAGACATAATTGGTGATGTTGAAATCATTGGGTGGGCTTGAATCCTGTAGCTGTGGACTCATGAGACATGATCCGGTGGACATTTGGATATTCCTGATGACCTTGAACTGGTGGGTCTTTCCTCGGACGGGGTTCCTCCTTGACTCTACTCGAACTGACATTGGGTCCATGAAGGGAATCTGGTGGATCCTTGATATTGGCGGCATCGGCACGAGTATGACGTGTTGGCACCATGTGAAGCCAACCAAAATGCGGATTGCTCATGAACTTTGTGGGATGACGGGATGAATCCATTCCGAGATGGAACTTCTCTTTGGGTCGGCATCGGGTTTTTACTTGAAAAGCACCGCGACCAGCGACATCCTCCGGTTTTTGTAGTCCGGCCTTCTGGAGAGACTTTTGGTGGATTTCCTTCAATCCTTCGAAACTTTTTGTTACTTTATTAACTATGTTCTTCTTCCGAAGACTTTGCTGTTCATTAATCAATTGTGTTTTCAGTGAGCAAACTATCTGGTCTCTTCCAGAAGTTCCAGTCTCACAACACAATACTTTAACAGAATCCTCGGCATCAGTATGTTTCACACATACACCGATATTCTCCTCTTTGACATGTGTGCATCTTGTGTAGGATCTCTGCTCTCTGTCAGATGTTTTATCCTCACAACACAACATGAATCTTGAATCCTCTGCAGATCCTTTAGCAGACTCTTCAATATAATCAAGAGCATCCACCGTAGATCCTTTAACGGCTTCTTCTTTTGATCTTTCACTCACAGCATTCTTATCTTCTTCATACAGAACACTAGTTACGCTACTGTAATCTTCTAGTTTCTTCTTTGAATTCCATTCCGTTGAACTATTTGGAACATCTTTTGTTTCAGAACACTTTGAATCTGAACTCCAAGCCTTTGAATCCTCAGAATTTCTATCAACAACAAGTTGAATTCCCATGATATCAAAGTTATTCACTCCAAGTATAACAGTATCTCTGTAAATATCTGCAACACAGATAGGAATCTTCCTAGTTCTAGAGCCCATTGCTGTCTCCAATTCAACTTGGAATAGAATATCCATAATCTGGTTATTAGCAGTTATTGCATGAGATATTTCCGACGTTTCCTTCAGGATTCCTCTTTCCCATTGTTTTCCGTTGAATTTCACAATATCATTCCACATTATTCGAGACATGAGTGAAATGCTGGAACCACTATCAATCAACAATGTTACATCAACACCAGCAATTCTTCCATCTTCATATTGAAGTGATTCAGAAGTTGCGACTTCATTCACATCATTCTTTTGATAGTCTATTGTTGACACACTTGGAACATTCTTCTGTGGCAACGTTGGCGGTTGGCTACTTGAATTGTATCCATTGGGACAAGTATTGGCATAATGCCCTGGTGCCTGACATTTCCAACAAGTTACAGACTTTGGAGTTCTCGGAGCTTTTGAACAGTTTGTCTCGTGACATCCTGTTTGATGACACTCTTCACAGCTTGGAAATCCCATGGATCTTTGTAGCTGTTGATCTTGTGAAGGTATCTGATTCTCCGATGAGGACTGTTTCGGCTGCGACACATGATTTTGATTGGGGAGTTCTTTCGTCATTGAAGGAATTTGTGAACTATCATGAGATGAACTAAACTGGTAGTTGTTGTTTCCAGGATTAGCCTGATAGTTATGAGATGGAGAATTGAACTGCTGCTGATAATTCCGGCTTTGGTTCTGCTTTGGATGGAAAGGCTTTTTAGCTTGTGACTGATTTTGCTGGTGTCCTCCAGACTCTCCATGCACAAACTTTCCCTCCTTTTTCTCACTCTCAGTATCCTTCTTCTTATTTCTCTCCCTATCCTTCAAACATCTTTCATATCTAATTGCCATTTCTCTGCCAAATTCATAGTGATCTTCCTCAGGAATATCATGAAGTTTCACACCAATTAGTGAAGACATTGTGGCATCATCCACAATTGCATCCAACAGTTTTTGACTCTTCAAAGATGATAACTCCCTTGGATCCATTCGAGCGAACGCACGGCGGGCCTTTTCATCGATAACCAGACAATAGTCTTCTACAGACTGACTTGGCTTTCTCTGAAGTTGCTCCCAATTTGACTTTGCTCTTCTAGAATCATCTTCTCTCGATACACGCAACCTATCAGCCATTATATTCATCAATGAATAAAATGACTTTTTCTCAGCATCAGGTATTCCCTTGAAAGTTTTCAAAGCTTTCCCTCCAAGGAAATTCGCTTCCAACAGAGTTACCTGTTGATCTTGAGTGAGACGTCCATACTTCATTAAGAAAGTTTTCTTAAAAGCTTCCATAGAAGTGGAGTTCTCCTCAGCAGTGTACTTCGGAGGGTCCGGCAAGCGACTCTCGGTTTGCATCTGTTGCATCAAAGCAATCATTTGCATTTCTGGTGATACTCCTGTATCAAAGAGTGTGTGGTAATGCGGCTTTGTTTCCTGTCTCACTTTCTCCCACTGACCATCATTATCCCAGTACTTTGATTTAGAACTACTAGAATCAGACTGTTTGTACTGTGGTTGAATACTGTTTGGAAGGAAATCTCCATTTTCATTGACCAAGTTCTCGATCATTGTGTTATTGAGTCTCGCATCACGCACGACTTCTCGTGATTCTGGAACCTCACTATTAACACTGAACTTTTCTGACTCTTTTTCCCTCTTTTCAGTATCGACAAGACACTGTGGAATCAAAGATTTCTCATTACTGAAAGCTTTCAGTTTCCGGTTTTCAGATTCCAGCTCTGCAATGCGACGTTGAAGATTGGCGAATTGATTAGAGTCCGCTTGTTGCACATTCCTTCCCATCTGACGAGTTTGTCTAGCCTGAAAGAAATCTCGATGCATTTTGATTTCCCTCTGCAACTTGTCCAGTTCAATCAGCTTGTTTTGCAATTCATCGACAGAGGCAATATCATTCTCTACAAGAAATTTGCTCATGTCATTTTGCTCCGAATTATCAACAATCATTGACCCATTTTCCTCTTTCTCAACAACATTATTCTCTGAAAATGTTTGAGCCTGCACAATCTTGGCTTTCTGATGATCAACCAATTCTTTGTATCTCGCGATGACATCTTCTCTGGCATCAATAACACTTTCTTTCTCAATCACTAGCCCAAAGACTTTTTCAACTAATTTTTTGACAGTTGACGCAGCTAGATTGGTTTTCTGTTTAATTTCATCACGAAATTCCCTCTCTACTTCATCATTTTTAGTCAGTCTCAGTTGACGTTGGTCAAGGAATTCTCCATCGCCGGTCTCCAGCAGAAGCGCTTCTTCTTCCTTTTGAAAATGTTCTTCATCCTCTTGAGCTTGATGATGAGCTCCAGGCTCTATTTCTCCATCCATTTTCCTCGAGTCCGATTGATTTCCTTTGGCAGCGAATTCAAATCAGCAGAAAAATCTGAAATAACCTGAAAAATTCAGAGAAATTCCAATTTCCGATGTTCCGACAATTCCAAATCGATTGATTCCTTAGTCAAACACAAGCAAATGTGTAACTTATTGATTTTCAGAAAGATCTCCTGACCTTTAAGCCGATTTGACAATTTCCGATCCAGAAAACCTGATTTTCAGCGCGAAAATGCGATTTTTCGAACAATTCTCAAAAGCTTTTTCAGTTGTTTTTATTCGAATGGATCACAAAAAACTGAATCCAAATCGATTAAAAACGAAAAAATCGCCAGAAATATCGATTTCCGATGCGAAAATTGGCGAAATTCGAACGGAAAATTCGCTCACAATTTGCACTTTTTTCAACGATAAATTGAGATTTTTAGACTCAAAACTATCGTAAAAGAACCAAAATCTTGTGATTCAACACAAAACTGGTATTTCGAAGCAAAATTTCAGATTCTCCGCAGTAAAAATACTAGCCGACGAGAATGGAAATTTTTTATGCCAAAATTCACAATTTTCCGAGAAAATTGCAATTTTTCACACAAAAAACAGATTTTCTTCTTCAAAACACAATTTCTCCAGTAAAAACTGAAAGAAATTTGAAGAGAAATCGGAAAAATTACTTCGAAATATCAGTCGCCTAGCGAAACTGACTCGTCGCAACTTTTTTATCACTGGATTCTCGTATAACCGTCACCTAGTGAAGCGGTCCGAGTTTCTAGCGAATTTTTTCCGTTTCTCAAAGCTCAACCTAGTTGAAAACTTCGGAAAGAGGGAAAAATCGGAAACGAGAGGTGTGGCACACGGTTCGGCCCCCAAGTACGAAATTTATGCTTTTTCCGCCCCACAGAACAGGCTGTGACCTTGGAAATTGCACAATAACGTAACTGTAAAAAACGAGAAACACGCGAACAAGACGAACTAGAATTCACGGCGAAAACTAGAACCAAGAAAGACGAACACAATCTCAACGAGACGAGAATGTGTGAAAAACCAAGAGAAACAAAACAAAACAAAGATTTCGAGCCAACAACTGTTTATTGCTCAACAATCAAAAGAAAACACGGGCAAAACCACCCAAAAAGAGACACAAATGAGCAAGACGAAACTCTAGGTCACCGGCGGTGCCTATTTCACTCTCAACTGACTAGATGATGACAAGAAAACAGCTTGCGAGTGTGAATTCGCGCTGACGAGTGGTGTTTTGGCGCAAGTGCGACAGAGCGCATTTACCAACTCTTACTGTATGCAGAGGCAAGTCTAGAAACTTGAATGATTTTGGTCCATTTTTGGAGAATAAAACCGGAGCCAACCGGACAATAATAACAATAGAATCTGTAAGAGACGCAGACGACGAGAGCGCTCGCGTCTCTTCATGCACTGCAAACGCGCCCCATTGACAAATCGGGCTCTTACCTTTGGATCCATCGGTGACTGCCTTCTTGCTTCGTGAATGCGCATTTTCTGATGACCAGGACTCCACTGATTGTTCCGGTACCTTGTAATTGATTTGGCCTAGAAATTTATTGTCAATGGAGCACACTTGCATCCTCTCTAACTCACTGCCAATAAAAACAATTCCAACGATGACCAACACTAGAGCATAATGCTCTCGACTCCACAACAAATGTTTTCGATTCATCAGATTTTCTTCTTCTCTTCTTTTCTTTTTTTTCTGATAATCAGCTTTTCAATTGGTAAATTCTGCAAAATTTGGACGTTTCGCAACCGGTCATTTCGCAACTTCCATAGTTGCGAAACGTCTTACTTACCGTACACTGATTTAGAGCAAAATTTTCAAACTGAATCGGAAGATTTTTGATTTTGAGTTTTTCGAAAATTTGAAACGTGGCAAATGTGGCAAATGGAGAGTTAGGGGAAACGTGAAAACTTTGGTTTCAGAAATGTGACGTTATGCAACTTTGACGTTTCGCAACTGTGACGTTTCGCAGCTGGGTCCTTTGGCAACTGAGACGTTTTGCAACTCGGACGTTTTGTAAGTGATACGTTTTGCAACTGTGACGTTTTGCAACCAGTCATTTTGCAACTTTGTAAACTACGCTGACGACATTTTGCAACAACTATTTTTGGTTAACATTGATCAAAAGTGTTTTTTTCGGTTGCGAAATGTCATGGTTGCAAAATGGCTGGTTGCGGAACGTCCCGATGTCGATTCATCGAATCTAGGAATCTCAAACCCCTCTTTTTACCAAATCCTAAAAACTTCAAAGGATCTCAATTCCCAGGGAAAATTTCCATTTTACGACCATCAGTCTTCTATTTAATGGCTTTTTCCTTTTTTGGATTTCCAAATCAAAGAAATTTCCATTTTAATGAAAACCTTCTAGAAGCTTCTTGACGAAAATTAAATTCCTAACCGGAGAAAAAACTAATTTACTTTATGGGCTCCATGACTTTGGTCAAAAAATAAAGAAATCGAGAACGAAAAACAAGTCAAAAAATCAAAAAATTTTCCAATACGGTGGCGGTTGTGACAGGTCGGCCGCTTCCAGGGTGGCATAGTCTGGCGGAAGATCCTTGTTATACGCGATTTCATCCTCTTCCACTGGACTCGGAGTGTCACGTGGCATGTCGATGGTGAAGTCGGCGGGGATACGGAGAGGTGGCGGACGTTCTCGTGTGATCTGGAAATTTACTCTGGTTTCTCTGCGCTCTAACTCGAAACAATCGATTTTTAACTTTCTTTTTTTTAACCTATTTCAAAATATGTAGAATTTTTTGCTGATTCGAATGCATCTAATTTCGCTGCTCAAAACACATTTTGAATCGAGTTATGAGGGTTTGAAGTTTTCGTGAGAGAGACGCAGAGAAAGCAGGCACTCTCGTTGTCGAAGAGACGCAGAGAAGCTAGACTGTCTGCGTCTCTCAATAATGTCTCGCTTCTCTGCACTCTCTCGTTTTCAGTACTCTCTAGCCTGTAAAAGGAGACGCAGACATTCAGAGTGTCTGGTTTCTCTGCGTCTCTCGCATTGCATTTGGGACGCATTTGTACAGACGCATGTGGACGAGACTGCCTGCGTCTCTCACTGAGAGAGAGAGAGAGAGAGAGAGAGAAAAAGAGAGATAGAGAGAGAGAGAGAGAGAGAGAGAGAGAGAGAGAGAGAGAGAGAGAGAGAGAGAGAGAGAGAGAGAGAGAGACAGAGAGAGCGCAGACAACGAGACTACCTCGTTTCTCCATCTTCCTCACCTGCGTAACATTCATATTCACATCCATCGGAATCCGATAACTCCTCATCGACGATGGCCTCCGCAATCCCATATGTACAGTGACCGGTGTAGGCTGACAAGTAATCGGCGTTGACATGAACATACTCTCCACTCTCCTTTGCAACTGAATTATCTCTTCGGCTGCTCCGGGACGAGAAGACGTTGAGAAAGATTGTCGAATACGGTAGCGGAGAGAGTCAGGGTCCGGGTTTCGTAGTTGTGGGCGGATGTAGTTCTGGAAGCAGATAAAACTTTAAAGGCGCATAACTCCAGAACCGTAAAAGCTATCAAAAAATTGTCAACTGCAATATTGCTCATTTTAAGATTTTACACATTTTTGTAGTTCAAACTTTTTTGATCACTTTGCCCGTTCTTGAGATACGCGCGATCGAAGTTGCTCAAAAGAGCGCTCTCGTCGTCTGCGCCTCCTCTTTTGGTGTGCTTAAAGTTCAAGTGCTTGTAACTCAAAAACCAGGATAGCTATCCAAAAACAGATAACTGCAGTATTGCTCAGCTTGAAGTTTTACACATTTTTGTAGTTGAAAAGTGTTTGAATGCTCTACCCATTCTCGAAATACGTACGGTCAAAATTGCGCGAGAGAGCGTTATCTTTCTCTGCGCCTTCCTTTTCGGAACGCTTCAGGTTTGAACGCACATATCTCAAAAACAAAGTTAGCTATCAAAAAAATTGTTAACTGCAATATTGCTCAGCTTGAAATTTTACACATTTTTATTGTTAAAACCTTTTTGATAACCCCGCTCATTCTTGAGATACAGGCGATAAAAGTTGAACGAGAGCGCTCTCGTCGTCTGCGTCATCCCCTATAGAAATTTGAGAGCTTATATCTCAAAAACTGAGTTAGCTATCAAAAAGTTGTTAACTACAATATTGTTCAGCTTAAAATTTTACACATTTTAAAAAGAAAAAAAAAGGAAAACGTTTCGATAACTCCACCCACTTTTGAGATACGGGAGATCAATTTTGCAATACGCAAACCAATAGAGCGCTCTCTTTGTCTGCGTCTCTACCCCTCTGTGCTCTTGTTACCTACCGTAGTGTGAGCCGCGGGTCTCCAACAATCCTTCAAAAAGCTTCTCATCCATATAGCCGTTCTTGAAAACGGTATCCATCGATGATACCGATGAACATTCCGTATCATTTTCATCAAAATCAAATTGCAATTTATTCGATACGCACTCTCCATGAGCTCTCCTCCAATACCCAAATAAATCGTAACTCCTGCCAGAATATGTGATGAGCAACCAAAGAAACTAATTGAATCCGTGCTCGCCGCTTGAACACTACTTGAAATCATTTCATAAGAATACCCGGAAGGACTCTCTTTCGTGATGTCTTGCTTCGAAAACATATGAAATTCAGACATACTACAGAAGCCTCGAGAAGGTATCGACACGGCTACCGTAGTCTCAGGAAGGAAAATGCTCCGTGTACCGAATAGAGTATTCAGACACTGTTCCACTTCTACTCGATCAAAATGATACGGTAGATTTGTCGCCGGCATCGGACGATCCACACAGTATATTGTGAATCCGGCCTGTTGGATACGAGTGGTTGGCTCGAGAAGGACAATTCGTTTTGGAGGTCGTTTGATGAAGCCACGTGGGCATATACAGCAGTCGGAGGACATTTGGGAAATGTCGGTTTTGCTGTCGATGACACGACCACTGATGCATAGACATGTTAGAATCTGGAATACGGTAGGTGGATGAAATTTTGGTTTTTTAAGAGAATAGTTTAGAACTCCAAATTGAAGTAGGATCACAGCTTTATTTTTTTACTCAAATGATCGTTCCAATTCCAGTTTTTTACAAAAATAACTCATTTTTTCATAAAAATCGACTTTCGTTTTTCTAACCTATTCTAAAAAAGTGTAGAATTTTTTGCTGATTCGAATGCGCCTAATCTCATCGCACAAATGAGCGTTTGAAGTTTCAGTAAGAGAGACGCAGAGAAAGCAGACACTCTCGTTGTCGAAGAGACGCAGAGAAACGAGGCAGTGTCTGCGTCTCTCACGAAACCTTCAAACGCTCGTAACTCGCTTCAAAATGGTCCGTTTGGACTCGTTTTTGCGGTGGAAAACATTTTTAAGAGAGATTTTTCAGATTTTCAGTAAAAAAATTCAGACATCGTCTAAATTTTTTTGTAAAAATACTGGAATTGTGAATATTATCTGAGTATCTAAAGTAGGCGGAGCTTATAACTTTACGAATAATCTTTTTTTTTTTTGAATTGCCATACAGTAAGACAAGTTATTTTAAAAAATATTAATCCATATCAAACTAGAAAAATAAATACCTCTGATCTTCTTATATTTATGAGCGGATTTTATGGAGACTAAAAACTACAAAAGATATTTGTATCCTACATGATTATCCTTGTTGTTTTTGGAAACACTATTTTTAGATTTTGGTGGCCTAAGTTTTTAGAGTTATTCCTAGGCCACCACATATACTTTTTTCTGGTTACCAATATTGAATTGACTACTCACTGGAGGATTTGGAAATTTGCATTTGGAAATTTTTTGCATATTTGATTTGTTTTGGGATTTTGAAATTTCCATATGAAATAAGCATTTTGGATTTCGAAATTTTGTTGATTCATCATTTTCAGAATTTCAGAATTTCCAGATTTTTCGTTCTAGAAACCCAAGAATATGAAAATTTCGCATTTCTAGAATTTAAAAAATCCAAGAATTAGAGAATCCAAAATTTCAGGACTCCGAAATTCTCAAATTATTATTTCAGAATGTTTCAAAATCTTGAAATCTCATAATCTTGAAATATCAGAATCAAAAAATCAAAGAATTGGAGAACACAAAGTTTCAAAATTTCAGAATTTTAGAATTTCAGAATCTCAAAATCCAAAAATTGAGATCTGGAATCCCAAGTTCTCAGATTTCCCGGCTTTTCAAAATCTCAGAATTCGAATTCAGCACTTTTTATATCCAATTTTCCAAAAAAAAACTCACACTTGAAACGATAAAAAATATGATGAACCATTTGAGCAAATCGATTTCCATTCCCTCGATAATCATTGTTTCTTTTTCGGCTCCTATTTTGGTCTGAAAATGGAAAAAAATGGCTTAAAAATAGGACGGAAAAGGGTTTAGAAATAAAAATGGAGGCTAGAAAAATTTTTGTGAAAAAAATGTTTTTTTTGAAATTTTTTTTTCCAGTATCAAAATCTTTTTTTTATTTCTCCCAGGACCTTAGACCTGAAAATAATTCATTTCCTCTCCCAAAAAGAAAGTTCTATTCAAGGGATAAGCCAAGGAGCTCACTGGACGTGAGAAGAGGAGAAAAAATATGTGCTCTTGGGCTCTTTGGTGGCTCCGAGGAGAGAGAAAAAAAGAAACTATGTGGTGTGTGAATGTGTCAGGAGAAGGACCACTACAAAGAGAGCCGTATGAAATTGAGGAGAAGAGAGAGAGATAAGAGAAAATGAAGAGACGCAGAGAACAGAGGTATTCTTCCCCCTTCCAGAGCATAAGCTTTGCTTTTTGTGCTTTTTGGGGTTGAGCTCAAGAGAATGTGCACTTTTCAATAGGAATTTGGGTATTGGGGAGGGCTTAGCAAGTGATATATGTGCTCAATGAGCACGATTGTTTCTGCCTGATGAACCATGGTTCTTTTGGAGGGTGCAGGGGGAGCAAAAAGTGGCTCAAAATAGGGTTGGGGAGTTCAAATGTTGCATTATTTTTGAAGGAGAAAAGTAGCAGAAAAGTAGAAAAGGACTAGACGGACAATAGAGAGAGAGGAAATTTGAATTTGCAGAACTTTTGAAAGTTTCAAAATCTCGGAATTTGGAGACCCGGGATTTCGAAATATCTAAAACCTTGGAGAATTTGAAATTATATTATTATAGTATCAAAAAAGTAGAGAAGAACTAGACGGACAGAAAAAGAGAGGAAATTTGAATTTAAAAGAATTGAAATGGCCAGAAGAGTATCTAGAATCTTGGAAAATTTGAAATTGTAGTATCTGGCATTCTCCGATATCTACAGTACTCCTACAGTGTTTTCTACAGTACCTCCGCAGTACCCCTACAGTATCAACTACCGTATCTACAGTAGTAATTCAAAACCTAGAAATTTTGTAAGCTCGAATTCTCAGATCTGCAGATTCTCAAACTCGGCAGAAATCTAAAATTTCGGCCCATACTCCCGGGGTACATCAGAATGGGGTACATCGGGGGTACATCGTGCTCATGGGGTACAAAGTCTCAGGGGGTACATAGTCTCATGGGGTACATTTTAGGGATAATCTCATGGGGTACATTTTTGGCTTTCTCATGGGGTACATCTCTGAAATACTCATGGGGTACATCGCTTTGTCTCAGGGGGTACATCGCATTAAATCTCATGTGGTATACACCAAGTCTCATTCTACAGTTTCAGCGCTCTTAGCTGCCTGATTTTTCCAATATTAGTTACACATTATGAGTTTTTTTTGTTTTCCATGTAGTTATTCAAGAATGTTATTTTTCTTCTAATGTGTTTTGGAACAGAGATAACTGTACAACATTATTTCGGCAAAAAATTCGGAGGGTACAACGATTCGGGGGTACAAGGGGATACAAAGGATTTTGGGGTACAAAATAAGTGATTCGGGGATGCAAAATTCCAGGGTACAAAAATTCGGGGGTACAACGATTCAAGGGTACAAAATAACAATGATTCAGGGGTACCACTAAATTCCTTCAAGGGTACAACGTTTATGATTTTGGGGTACAAAAACTTCAGGGGTACAAAATGTTTTAAAACTAGTTTTTGGATCTAAAATTTTGTGATAGTCGCATGAAATCATGAAGACTCGAGTGATACTTCCGAGAGAGGTAAATTTTTTTCAGAAACTGTATACTTTTAGTAATTGTTGATTTTAGATAGGGGAACCAAGCTAGGGACAAATACTCATTGGCTACAGCTCATGGGGTACACCTCTTGAATACACAGGTGCTACGTCGCACTGAATCTCATTTGATATATACCAAGTGGAATTTCAGTTTCAGCTCTCATGGCTGCCTAATTGTTCTAGCATTCTTTACACATTATGAGTTTTTTTGTTTTCCATGGAATTATTCATGATTGTATTTACGCTTTTAATATGGTTTTTGAAATGAGATAACTGTCAGCATTATCATTTTTCAGACATAATTCAGCAACAAATTGCTGATTAAAAAACAAATTGCCTATTGCAAATAGTAGGAAGTTCTCGTTGAGTTGATCAAAGCCAACACAGCGAGACTTGTTGCACTTTCAGTGATTTTGATAAAAAATGAGGAATCGTAAGTATAGTAATAAGAAAGACAGCATAAAATAATCTTTATTTCATTTATTATGGATTTTTCGAAAAGTGGCCCTAAAGAGGGCCGTTGGGATCGACGTGGAGTTGCGACGGGGGCTTCAACGGACGAGTGTTCCTGAAAAAAAAACAGATTTCGTGTCGGAAGGATAATAAAAATATGCAAATTTGCGACGAAGAGGACAAAAATATACGTTTAAAAACTGAGAAAGCGGGAAAAATGAAAAAATAGAATATATAGAATTTTGAGCAGCAAAAATAGAATTTTGAGCAGCAAAAACAGCAGAATTCTTCATATTTTCGCATTAAAAATTTTTTAAGTGAGAAATTTAGTTGAAATTTTTAAAAAATCGATGAAAAAACTGTTTTACAAAGTTCGCGGCCTAGGGCTCACATGCATTAACGTAGAATACTCAGTCAACAATTCGCTTCGTAACGAACATCGCTTCGAGACCATGCAGTGTGTCGATTTACGACAGCCTAAAAATTCGGCATTTTTCCGCGAGTTCTATTGAAAATTTATATTTTGACCATCGCAAAACGAAACATTGGAATAATTTCAACTAAATTTCTCACTTAAAAAATTTTTAATGCGAAAATATGAAGAATTCTGCTGTTTTTGCTGCTCAAAATTCCATTTTTTCACTTTTCCCGCTTTCTCAGTTTTTAAACGTATATTTTTGTCCTCTTCGTCGCAAATTTGCATATTTTTATTATCCTTCCGACACGAAATCTGTTTTTTTTTTCAGGAACACTCGTCCGTTGAAGCCCCCGTCGCAACTCCACGTCGATCCCAACGGCCCTCTTTAGGGCCACTTTTCGAAAAATCCATAATAAATGAAATAAAGATTATTTTATGCTGTCTTTCTTATTACTATACTTACGATTCCTCATTTTTTATCAAAATCACTGAAAGTGCAACAAGTCTCGCTGTGTTGGCTTTGATCAACTCAACGAGAACTTCCTACTATTTGCAATAGGCAATTTGTTTTTTAATCAGCAATTTGTTGCTGAATTATGTCTGAAAAATGATAATGCTGACAGTTATCTCATTTCAAAAACCATATTAAAAGCGTAAATACAATCATGAATAATTCCATGGAAAACAAAAAAACTCATAATGTGTAAAGAATGCTAGAACAATTAGGCAGCCATGAGAGCTGAAACTGAAATTCCACTTGGTATATATCAAATGAGATTCAGTGCGACGTAGCACCTGTGTATTCAAGAGGTGTACCCCATGAGCTGTAGCCAATGAGTATTTGTCCCTAGCTTGGTTCCCCTATCTAAAATCAACAATTACTAAAAGTATACAGTTTCTGAAAAAAATTTACCTCTCTCGGAAGTATCACTCGAGTCTTCATGATTTCATGCGACTATCACAAAATTTTAGATCCAAAAACTAGTTTTAAAACATTTTGTACCCCTGAAGTTTTTGTACCCCAAAATCATAAACGTTGTACCCTTGAAGGAATTTAGTGGTACCCCTGAATCATTGTTATTTTGTACCCTTGAATCGTTGTACCCCCGAATTTTTGTACCCTGGAATTTTGCACCCCCGAATCACTTATTTTGTACCCCAAAATCCTTTGTATCCCCTTGTACCCCCGAATCGTTGTACCCTCCGAATTTTTTGCCGAAATAATGTTGTACAGTTATCTCTGTTCCAAAACACATTAGAAGAAAAATAACATTCTTGAATAACTACATGGAAAACAAAAAAAACTCATAATGTGTAACTAATATTGGAAAAATCAGGCAGCTAAGAGCGCTGAAACTGTAGAATGAGACTTGGTGTATACCACATGAGATTTAATGCGATGTACCCCCTGAGACAAAGCGATGTACCCCATGAGTATTTCAGAGATGTACCCCATGAGAAAGCCAAAAATGTACCCCATGAGATTATCCCTAAAATGTACCCCATGAGACTATGTACCCCCTGAGACTTTGTACCCCATGAGCACGATGTACCCCATTTTGATGTACCCCGGGAGTATGGGCCTAAAATTTCAGAATCTTAAAATCTTAAAATTACTGAATTTCTGTATTCGAATCTTTAAATTTCGAATTCTCAAAGTCTCAGAATTATTCAGAATCTTATTGTTTTATGATGTTATAATCTAAAGATCGTGAAAAATTAGAAACTTCTGAAAATCCAAAGAAAGTCTCAGAATCTCAAAAATCTGAAGAATTCTGAATCTCAAAGTTGCAGAATCTCAAAGTTTAAAATCTCAAGAATTTCGAAAACTCTTTTTCCTTTTTACATACTCCGACCCCATTCTCCGAAAACCTAAGGAACCCATGACCATTTTTATGGGACCTCGGGGAGAACTTGTCTAAAAATGGAGGGTAATTTTAGATAAGAGAGCTCAGTGAAGTGGAATAAAGATCCTAAAAACGAAAAAAATACTCGAAACTAACTCAATTGCAGCTCAACGGTTCCTGGAAGAGAGAGAGAGAGAGAAAATGGGTCCCGGAGATACATTTTATTCGAGATTCTGAAGAATAATAAAAAAATTATGGGCTTTTTAAAATCAGAAAATTTTAACAGTTCTTTAAAAATATTTTTAGAGCAAAAACTAGTCAAAACGAACCATTTTGAAGCAAGTTATGAGCTTTTGAAGTTTCAATAGGAGAGACGCAGACACTGTCTCGCTTCTCCGCGTCTCTGCGACAACGAGAGTGTCTGCTCTCTCTGCGTCTCTCTTACTGAAACTTCAAACGCTTATAACTCGCTTCAAAATGCGTTGTGAGCGGCGAGATTAGGCGCTTTGGAATCAGCGAAAAATTCTGCATTTATTGAAATAGGTTAGAAAAATGAAAGGTGAACATCGATTTTTATGAAAAAATATTGTTATTTTCGTAAATACTGAAATTGGGACAATCATTTGAATACATATAAAAAATGCCTGAAATCCCACTTTAAAAATGAAAATTTGCTTCCGGTTTGAATTGGATTTCCTTTCTAATCTTATTGGCATTTTTTCTTCGTTTTTCAGCAGAAAAATGAACCAAATCTTATTATCTAAATTTATGTATGCTGAAATTTATGTACATAGATACACTTTTTTTTGCAAAAAAACGTATGCAAAGGGAAAAGGATTATGTCTTCGCGTTTTTTTTTTTGGGATTTTGATGTTATCTGGAAGAGAAAAGAGATTATCAGACACCGGATATGTTTGTGAGGGGAAAATATGGAAGGTCTGAAAAATATTTTCAAGAAAATGATAATAAGGAAATTGCCACCATCAAAATTGGATTTTCAGAAACTTCTAGAATAATAAAGGTAATCAAATAGGTAAAAATTTTTAATTGGCTTCATAAGTCGGCTTTTAAGCCTTATTTTGAAAATTTTGAGTGATTTTTAAGGAAATTTGAATTACCGCCAAACTGAACTATCTTTGTACTGCTGGATTGATTTTCGAGGCATAATGCGGGATTCAGAGTCTGAAAGATTTTAAATTCAGGCTTAATTTCAATTTCTGCTACAATGGATTGACCTTCTGGATTTGCGAAGCTTCAGTTATTTTTAGATCAGCCTTTTTTGAACATCAGTATAGTAACCAATGACCCCTAATACTGCAACAACAAAAAAATTTGTATCCCGATTTCGCGCTCAAAAAATGTGGTCAAGATCCGAACTCTGCCGGAAACAACACCACTTGCAGACGGGGGAGCACTGCAAACATTCCATTAGAAAAAGAGAAACCATTTTTGCAAACCAAGTCTTCTCTATTTGAACAGTTGCAAAGGGCGGAGGGTACATGGATTTGGGATATATCAGGATGAAAACATGCGGGATTCGAGCATTCTTTCGGTTCTCCCGATAACCGACAACCATGACCTCCTACTCCTCATCGATGATTTTGGCTATTATTATTGGATTGACTTTGATTTCAATGGTTCAGGCGTTGCCACCTAAAGGTTGGTTGGATTTTGAATCAAAATATTTGGATGAATCTTGAATTATTTTGGGGCCATGTCTCTAGATAAAAGACACGTGGGATTCAAGATAGTAAAGGCTCAAGTAAATTACCTGAAGTTTGCATTAGAGCGCGTTTCCTACTTTCTTTTTTTCAGGTTGCACTTCCTGTCTCATGGTTCCGATTGAGGAAACCGAGAAAGCTGGAATTTCAAGCACCAACAAAACCAGAAATACCGAGACTGGATGCTTTGTAAGTTTTTGCATTCTTGGCTTAGGCTTAGAGGCTTAGGCTTAGAGGCTTTGGCTTAGGCTTAGGCTTAGAGGCTTAGAGGCTAAGGCTTAGAGCTTTAAACCTATTCTTGGATTCTTCATCTCCAAACCCTATACATTTCCAGGTACAAACCGTCCAATGCATGTCCAAAGAAAACGACTCGGACACTTACATTCAATTCAACGGAGGCCGTAAAGGCCTCTTCGCCGCCGTTCAACAAACCATCCAACTGTTTTGTAACGAAGAAGGAAAATGGGAATTCCGTCATTCGAAACTCACACTCACAGTCAACTCGCTAACATGTCTATCCACTTGAATTTGGAACTGAAACTATAGGTTTACTGTAGATGAGAGAGGGAGAAGTGTCATGTTTGTATATCCAACTTTTTTGGTTCCCAATAATATGTTTCATTGCAATTTCATTTTATGTGTACTTTCATTCTTGCCTCCAGTTTTTGTGATACAAAGAAAATATTTGCTAAAAATTGGATAGTTTGTTTTGGTTTGGAAAAAAAGTTGGGAGCATTGGTGGTAAAAAAACAAAGATTATAATTGATTTTGAAACTCACCGTTAGTTATTCGCAGCGCTAGAAGTTTCAAAAAATACATTCATAAGAATATATTTTGAAAAACGTATTAGAAAAAAAGAAGCCCTCATCTTTCAAGTAGGCAATGTACCACTGTCATAAGGCACTAATAGGTGTGCTAAAGTTTATGACTTTGGTGACATTGGCTATTTGAAATGATGAAAATTAGTTAAAATTGAATTGAATAATACGTTGGAACTTAGCAAATGAGAAATAGTAAAACCTTGTACAGTACTGACCAAGAATAAGGCTCAAATAAAAACCGCCAACTTTGGGTGCCTAAAAAATTGAGTAATAGTGGTGCGATATTTTTGAAATTTTGTATGCGTGTTAATCAACTCTAGATCTACATTTTTGTAGTTGAAAATTTTTTTGTTAGACCATATCTAAAGAAGTCATGAAGCGAAATAGTTAGAAGACTCAAAAATTATCATTTTTTAAAACTAAAATGGGGCAGCGCTTTGAAGTGGCGCACCGCCTTTAGAAATGAATGTACAAAAAATGTTCAACGACAAAAATATAGTTCTAGAATTGATCAAAATGTCTAAAAATTTTCAAAAAGATTGGACCACTACTATCTAATTTTTCAGACATTCAAAGTTGGCATTTTTTGAACGAAAAATACCGTTTTGAATATCATTTTTTTAGTCAGACTTGTAGAGTCTATACCAAATGAATATATATTTATGTATGAGAGGAAGGCAAAAAAAAGTGGGGACGGACCAAAGGTGATTCATATTCCCTCTTTTTTTGTGTACAATTCTATAGTACACATAATTTATACGGAGGGGTACACAAAAAGGAACAAAAACACTATTGTACTCTTCTCGAAATCAAAGTCTATGTGAAAAAAAGGGAAAAATGTATTTATTGTGACATGCACTCGATGCATAAATTTGGAAAATCATAGAAAATGCAATAATTGGCAACAATGTGTAGATTTTTGAGGGGAAAAGGGCATTTGGAAAGACAGAAAGGCAAAAAAACAGAAAATGGGAAAATTTGAAAAAAAATTCAAAAGTACCTAGTAACAAGTTATTGAGCAAGTAATCAGAAAAAGATATGGTATTTTCAGTGAAAAAATACGAACAATTTAAAGTTGTACTAAGGTTTCATTCAAAAAATTCAGAAACCTAGAAAATTTTGAAAATTTCGCGCGCTGGCCTAGGAAAATCCGAGTCCGGACATCTCCCCTATTTTCACTGTTTTTCTCGTTTTTGTCCAACGTATTCGAACAAAATACCTTCATAATGAAAATAATATTTCATTATATGTTATATTTGAAATTTTGAAGAAAAGCAAGAAAATTCAAATAAATTAGACGAATAACAGCAAAAATATGGCCGAACTCGGATTTTTCTAGGCCAGCGCGCGAAATTTTCAAAATTTTCTAGGTGCCCAAACGTTATTTTATCGTCCAATTGTGGCTTTTTGGACGAAATTAAGAATTTCTTTTTGAAAAACAATAATAAGAGTTGAAGGGGGTGTGCACAATTTCCCAAAATTTTGAGATTTTGGTATCATTCGATGCAGAATTAGGGCGCGGGAAGAAAATTCTCTTGAACCATGGTCCAAAAATGCCTTATTTTCAAAATATGGGTCAAAAACAGCTCAAAAAATCAAATGTGACAAGGGAAGTGTTTTAGACACCGCTGGAGAATTTTCTGAAAGTTTGCTCATAAGTACCATCGAGTATGCTGATAAAAGTGGTGCAATTTTTATCTGCCCAAATTCAGTTTCAGTGCCAAAAGTCGACCCAGAAAGCATTTTCAGTACTAAATTACACATACAAACTTAGTTTTTTTCGACGACTGGATTACTTTTTTTGAGAAAAAAAACAATTTTCGATAAAATTGAGCATGGGTACCCCCAGGCTCTTCAAGCGAATTTTTGAAGTTTTTCCAGAAATCCAAAAAAACAGTACTATACTGTTTCTACAGTCAAAAAACATACACACAGCAATTTTTATACAAAAATCTTGCCTTTGGACCCCAAAACAGTCAAATTCCAAAAAATGCTGAAATCCTCAAATTGGTCATGTTTCTTCAAAATGACCGAAAATGGTCAAAATATTGCGAGTTTGCCGGCTAATATTCGAGTGCTGATTGTTTTATCAAGATTCCAGCCGAAAAAACTGAAAAAGGAGACATGAATTCTTTCGAAATCGTACGATCTCTGCTTGACGACCTAGCTTTTCGAGCCGCCATAAAAATTTTCTGGGTCAATATGGGCAAAAAATAATTACGTCATTTTTTTCAGCATTTTCGATAGTACCTATGGGCCAACTTTCAGAAAATTCCCAAGCGGTGTCTAAAAATACTTCCCTTGTGAGGGTGCAAATTGGCTATTTTTGGGGATGCGTGAATCCTTGAGGGTACAGGTGAAATGATTGCACCCTCACAGTTGATTATTTGGGCTGTTTTGACCCGTATTTTCAAAATAAGGCATTTTTGGACCATGGTTCAAGAGAATTTTCTTCGCGCCCCCTAATTCTGCAACGAATGATATCAAAATCTCAAAAATCCTAATTAGTATTCTACCCCTTTAAATGAAGGTTGAACGAAACCTTAGTACACCTCTAAAAAAACTGAAAATGGGGTTCAAAATTGCCTATCTTCAACTAATAAGACTCCCAATTCAATTCAAGTTTTGCATCTCCATGAGCGAACTCCATTTTCTTCTCCAAAATGTGCGCCGGCAACTTGGGCATTTTGTTGAAAGTCTTATGAACCTGACACTCATAATGCATGGCAAACATAAAATGCAAGTTTTCCACGATTGCTTTGAAATTCGGCTCGACCACCGGATGCTTTGAGAAATCCAAAAATTCCTGCTGAACTTCGAGTCGAATGTGCTCATCGAGAAGTTTCAGAAGAACCCGTTCCATGACTTTTATATAATCCTTGGCGAGGAAAAGTCGCCAGATTAGAAAGCACGGATGTTTTTCGCATTTGTAGGTAGGGAGATTTCGAATGGTTTCGATGAGATTTGGGATGAATTTGATGAAGGCTTCCCGGTAGACACGACAGTTCTGGTTTCGACAGTATGTGCACTGGAGCATCGTTGGTAAGAGCCAGTGTTGGGGATTCTGGAAGGCTAAAATTTTGGTGTGAATTTTTAACGCGTAAAATCTATTTTTGGTGATTTTTGACTGAATATTTTTGTCATTTGAACAGCCAAAATTTACAAAAAAAGTTCCGAGATTTTGACCCATTTCAAAAAATGTAGAATTTTTCGCTGATTCGAATGCACTTAATTTCGTCGTTCAAAACGCATTTTGAAGCGAATTTTAAGCGTTTGAAGTTTTCGTGAGAGACGCAGAGAAACGAGACAGTGTCTGCGTACCTCACGAATACTTCAAACGCTCATAACTCGCTTCAAAATGGTCCGTCTGGTCCAAATTAACCACACTTCCTCTCACCTTCATATGAATCTCGACGTGCTCTTTGAAGTACTTATCCGATGAAAATTGCACATTGCACAAACGACACACATAAATCGCTCGAAACGGATAGGCTATTGCCATTTGCCCTTCATCTAGAAGATGTAAATCAGGGGTGATGGATTTTCGGGTGGGATAGACGACGTCGTTGAGAACGATGCAACCGGATTTCTGAAAAAAAAAAGGATTTTAAAATTGTGAACTGACATTTTTTCTAACATATTTCAAAAAATTCAGAATTTTCGCTAATTCGAACGCACCGTATTTCGTCGCTCAAAATGATTTAGGAAAATTTTAAGACTGTTGTTATTTTTGGACGGTGTAGAAAATTTTCTTAGATCTCTAAATGTTTGTACTGAAAATTATAAAAGTCCCTTAAATTGCTATCTACCGCAAAAATGAGTCCAAACGGACAACTTTGAAGCGAGTTATGAGCGTTTGAAGTTTCAGTGAGAGACGCAGAGAAAGCAGACACTCTCGTTGTCGAAGAGACGCAGAGAAACGAGACAGTGTCTGCGTCTCTCACGAAAACACCGCATTCGATTAATAAAAATTTCTTCATTTCATGAAATACAGTGGCGAAAAATGGTGAGTGTACCTCCAAACTTTTGATTATAACTTTGCTGAAACATGTCCAAAAGACAAGAAATTTTGTGGAGACGTTGCTGATTAGATTAGGAAAAGCTCTATAAGTTTTTTGAATTACAAAAATTTTTCGTTCCTTCAGAATATCATCAGAAGTGCCGGTGACGTCAGAATCAAAAAATATATCTTTCTTCAAAATTGTTTCCATGAAGAGTTCCAAAATGGAAAATGCTTGTTTTAGATCAAATAGTAACCGAAAAAAATTTGGAGCGATTTGGATGATTGGCTCCGAAGATATGGACGTCCGAACACAAAATGGTACGTTTTGCTCATTGGCCGTATCAACGCTGAAAATAGTCCTAGGAGTCTCAAAATTTGGGAAAATATGTCACTTAAAATACTCTACAAAATGGCAAAAGGAAACTCCAATTTTGAGCAAAAAAAACTGCTTTCGAAGCGTGGGACTCGTTTCGGCCGAATGGGGTCAGTACATCAAGGAAAATTTTTTTCTCAAAATTGAATTTTCATTTAGCCATTTTGTAGAATATTTTAAGTTACATATTTTCCCAAATTTTGAGACTCCTAGGACTATTTTCAGCGTTGATACGGCCAATGAGCAAAACGTACCATTTTGTGTTCGGACGTCCATATCTTCGGAGCCAATCATCCAAATCGCTCCAAATTTTTTTCGGTTACTATTTGATCTAAAACAAGCATTTTCCACTTTGGAACTCTTCATGGAAACAATTTTGAAGAAAGATATATTTTTTGATTCTGACGTCACCGGCACTTCTGATGATATTCTGAAGGAACGAAAAGTTTTTGTAATTCAAAAAACTTATAGAGCTTTTCCTAATCTAATCAGCAATGTCTCCACAAAATTTCTTGACTTTTGGACATGTTTCAGCAGAGTTATAATCAAAAGTTTGGAGGTACACTCACCATTTTTCGCCACTGTAGGTCAAATAAAATGTATGTTCTCGATTTGAAAACCAATTTTCTCGAGTTTCAACGATTTTTAAAAAATACAGTGTACTTACATCGTGCCATTGAAAAAAGTGATCCACCGCATTGGTCAACGTGGGAAATCTGGATTCACACAAAGCATCAGGACACGCCGCAGGTAACCTTTGCTTCTCACAACCATGACAATGTTCGTAGAATTCATCGGCATCCACATATCTCGATTGACACGCCCAACACTCCCGGACCATCCATGCATCATGTATCACCTTTTTCTTAGCGTCTATATTCTCTAGATAATGCTCTAGGTAGTTGGCATAGTTCTCGTATTTGTCCCCACAACAGAAGATCTTGACGGCTTCATGATCGAACATGTAGTGGATTCGCATGTCTTGTGGATCGAGAAAAGACAGGGGACATTCATCCCAATGACAATGGAATGCTTGTTTTCTTTTGAGAAGTTTCTTATCGTCTTCATAGTTTTGTTTGAGGATTTCTTCTTTGGATAGAAGAGTTTTCTTGTTTAGTGGGACTTGGAAGTGGCGCGTGTTGTGAAGGCGCTGAAAATTTTATTGGAAATTTGATTCTGTTGGAAATTCTAACCATAAATTCAGGATTTCTGCAGTATTCTAAAGGAAATTTTTTTGCAAAAAAAAAATTTTTTTTTTGAAAAATTGCACTTTTGGCATTTTTCGATTTTCGGTCTTTTTTTAAGCCATTTTTCGGGGTTTTAAAGCCGTTTCTGAATATTTTCATTATGATTTTTGGAATCAGCGCAAAATTATAATATTTTAAAGCAAAAATATTTATTTTCCACAAACTTAAAAATCTTAAAAATGCGAAAATTGAAAAAAAATTACACATTTTCGAAATTTTTTTCAAAAATTGAATATGAGTCAGCATCACACGATCAAAATTTTACAAAAAATTAAACAAACTAATGAAATTTGGTTAATTTTTTTTTTTTTTTCAAAACATGGCATTTCCGAAATGTCGCACTTTCGAAGTTTCTTTCTAGATTTTCTAAAACTTACATGAATACATTTCTTGAAAACCAATTTGCTCGGTGTTATCCGTTTCAATTCCGTCTGCAAAACCCCATACATTTTCGGTGTCAATCCAATCAAATCCCAAAGTCTTGATTCTTCGAATCGATCGATTAGTCTTCTAGGTTTCGGTACTGGAAGGGGTTCCTCACTGGATGATGGTTCAGAGGAAGCTCCGCCCCTTTTTCGCCTTCTGGGAAATGAAGATGGCTGGGGAGGTGGTGTTGAGGAAGACGTCGGAAGGGGATCCAGTCGGAAAACGCTGATTGTTCGATCGTAGACAAAATCGGATTTGGTTAGATTTGCGATTCCGATGGCTGGGATAGCTTGCTCGCGGAGCAACCGACAGCATTCGCAGTTTTCTGGAGATGGATCGTCTTCATCTGATGGTTCAGTGGGAGGGTTGGTTTTTAGGGATTCGGGGTTGGGGTTCTGGAAGAAGGAAATTTTTTTTTTGTTGGATTTTTGGGTGTTCTGAAGTCCTGGATTTTGAAATTTTTGAGGCACTCTTTAGATCTTTCGGATTCATATATTTTGAAGTTATGATAGTGAGATTCTGAATTTTTGAAAATTTCGAGATTCTGGGAATTTCAGATTAGGAGATTTTAGAGATTCTAAACTTTTGAATTTTTGATCATGATAGTTCGAGATTTTGATTTTTTGAAAATTTTGAAAACTGTGATATTTTGGGAATTTCAGATTCTGAGGTTCCGCGACATTTTGAAAGTGTGACGTTTCGCAAGCGTGACATTTCGAACGCGAAAAAATAAAACCATTCTGAGGAAAAAATACAGGCACTTTCGAAACGTCGCACTTTCCAAATGTCGCGGAACCAAACTTTCGAATAAAATCGGAATTTTTTTCTGATTTCTCGGTTTTTGAGTCTCTGAAATTCTTAGATTCTTTAACTTTCGGAAAGTTTGATGAATTCTGAAATTCTAAAATTTTCTGATTCTAAGATTCTGTAATTTTTTGATTTTCAAATTCTGAAATTCAAGACATTAGAGATTCTGCGATTCTCAAATTTTTCGAGATTCTAAGAATTTGATGAATTCTGATATTCTAAAAATTTCAGTTTCTCAATTTAATTTTTTTTCAATTTTTCAAAATTTTTACAAAAAAAATTTCTCACCTCTTCATTTTTCGACTTTGGTGTCATTCTTCTGGCCCAATTTTAAGAAAAACTATCTGAAAAATACTGAAATTTTTATACTCCAAAAATGGCTTAAAAATAGGCAATGAATCACAAAAGAAGGATCACAATAGGGCTCAAAAGGTTCTTTTTGCTCTCCTATACGATTTTCAAAAAAAAAAAAGAAAACAAGGCCTCCCCGACGGGGTCCCTCACACTGTACCCATGGCAACACGAATCTTGAAAAATAAAAAATAAGGGGAAACTGAAGAAAAATGACTGAAGAAACAACAGAATTGACAACACGAAGAATTTTGAGACTGGAGGCAAGAAAAAAAAAGAAATGAGACGAGAGAGCATTGGCGCCTGGAGAGACGCAGAGATGCAGAGATGATGGACGAAAAATGACAGGGGGAGGACTTTACGAAAGAAATGAAGGGAGAAATAGTGTGGATTTTTGAGAGAGTGTTAGAGAAAGAGAGGGAGAGAATGGTCTAGAGGAGTGACCTTTATGATACTAATTTATGTGAAAGATAGTTTTATGGGGAAAGTTTATTGAAATGAAATACGACTGTCTTACTAGTTTGGATAATGAAATGGTTGTGGGGTTACTGTAGTTTAAGATTACTGTAGTTGGAGACTATTGTAATCTAAGATTATTGCAGTTGACTAAAGTAGTTCTGATGGTTTTTTAGATTCTGAGATTCAGGGATTTCGAGATTCAGAGACTCTGAAATTTAAAAATTTCATATTTTTTCGGATTCTGAAAATTTGAGGTTTTCAGTTTTTTGGATTTTGGAATTTTGAGGTTATGACAGGATTACTGTAGTGGAAAAATTCTAAGATTTTCAGATTCTTATTCTAGTTGATTCAAGAGTTTTGGAGATATTTCAGGATTTCGGGATTCGAGAACTTGGGAACTTGGAGTTCTGATGGATTATGAAATTTAGGCTTCGCGATATTTTCGAAAGTGTGACATTTCGAAAGCAAATATTTCAAGGATATTCAATCAAGAGGCTTAGAAAAGTTGTATTGAGACGTTTTCCCCCAGAATGGTTCAAAATGTTTTCTTTCGAAACGTCGCACTTTCGAAATGTCACACTTGCGAAATGTCGCGGAGCCGAAATTTTGTGTTTTTTACATTCTGGATTACAAGATTACAAAATTTTTAGATTTAAAGATTCAGAAATTCTGGAAATTTGACGGATTTTTGAAATTTGAGATATTCTGAAATTCAGACAACCAAATATTCTTAAAATTTTAGATTTCGGGATTCGCAGTTTTTGAAATTTCGAGTTTTGAATTTTAAAGATTCTGAAAATCCGAGATACTAAGATTCTTATATTTTTTAGCTTCTCATGTTTCAGAATTTCGAGGTTTTGAAGAATAAAGATTATTAGAATTTGAGATTCTTATTCAGAAAATCCAAAAAACTCCGAAATCACTCGATTTTTTTTTCATTTTTTCGAATTTCGATGTCTTCTTAAATTGAAATTAAAATTAAGTTTTAAAAAGTATTTCATAATCAGTTTTTGAAGTTTTTCGTCATCTGAAATGAACTTTTGGCAATATTCAAACTCCAGAAGACGTCGAAGTTTCGGAATCTTCAAGCTACCCAAATTTCAAATTCTAAATTTATAGTATTGTGAGAATCTGATGAACTTTAGGATCCTCAAATTTCGATATATTATGATCCCAAGAGTCTGAAATTCTGTATCTATCAGATTCTGAATCTCAATTGTTTTTCAAGAATCATGAGAATGATGATGTAATTAAAACTTTCGGATGAGTAATTTCTCAATGGAAAAACAGTATTCTTTTGATCTTTTTTCTCCACCTGATTCATTTTCATTTACGTCAATTTTTTCCATTCTCAGTCAACAAAAGTGTACGTATTTAAATAACGGAAGAATTTTCGGGGTTTCTTATCAGTTTTCTTTCATTCACTCATTTTTTTCCGATTTCTAGTCTCTCAAAATGTCTATTTTATCGACGAAGAAGTTTGTTCTGAAACACGAATTTATGAACATTTCGAATATGGAGGATAGAGAAAAACGATATAGTCCAGCTGAGGATTATTTTGGGATTCCTTGGTGAGATCTTATTTAGAATCTAAGAATCTAAGAACAGTTTCGAAACGTCTTAGTTGCAAAACGTTCAAGTATCTTTCCAGGAAACTGAAAATCCAGCGATCCGGCTCCTACTTCTCTGCCTTCCTCTGTTGCCCAAAAAATGATCATTCTGAAAATTTCCAAGTTTTCTTCGAATTGAAATTGATTACTGTACTTGGAGACGAGAAAACCAGAAAAACATCATTCAAAATTCAAGATTTAAAAGATGGAAATGATGGATATGGATGGGATTTTATGGATTGGGATACTGTAGAAGAGAGATTTTCGATAAACGGAGCCGTTCGAATGGAATGTGTCGTGGAATTGAGAGATTGTCGAAGATCGGGTTTTCGGAATTTTGAGGATCAAGAATTGTCGGATGTGGTTTTGAAAGTGGAGGAGAACAGGTTTTATTTGTCGAAATTGGTGGGTTTTGGAACTAGGACGTTTTGAAACCAGACTTTTCCCAACTATGCCGTTTTGTAACTATGAAATTTCACGACCGGACATTTCGGAACTAGGACGTTTTGAAACTTTGACATTTTGTAATTGGGACATTTCACAACCGGACGTTTCGGAACTGTGATATTTTGTAACTATGACATTCTGAAACTGTAATATTTTTCAACTACCACGTTTCGCAACCGTACGTTTAGTAACCGGACGTTTTGCAACTTTAAATTTCGAAACTAGGACATTTTGTAACTGTGAAATTTTTCACGAGGACGTTTTTTGACCGGATATTTCGAAACCATGACGTTTCACAGCCGAAGTTGTGCAACTAGTCATATTATAACTCCTTGAAATCATTTATAATTTCAATTTTTGTTTTTTAGTGCGAAATGACTACTTTCGAAATGTCGTAGTTGCAAAATGTGCGGTTCCAAAACGTCGGTTATTCTAAGATTCTTGAATTTTCCAATTTCCAGTTTCTCTCCTTCCAATCCAACTACTTCCGATCACTCCTTCTCGGACCCTTTGTAGAATCTCAAAAATCCGAAATCACTCTAGAAGACGTCGATTCTGAATCCTTTCAATTCTTCCTGGAAGTCCTTCATGGAGAATCTTCGATCACAGGTACTCATAAAAATTCAAAAAAAAATTAACTCATTTTTTGGAGTTTTCCAGATTCCAACATTGAAAACCTGCTCTATATAGCGGACATGTACGATACACCGACTGTTACCAGAAGATGTGAAGAATTCGTATTGATTTTTCCAAATAAAATCAAGTTGAGAGAGAAGACGAAACTGGCGGTGCAGTATCGATTGGAAGATTTGAAGGTTTTTCTGAAATTTGAATTTTGAACGAACAATTTTTTCAGCGAAAATGTTTTTCGGAGATCCGAACGATTTCGGATATTCCAGATATCCTATCGATTCCATTGAGAGAGCTCGACTTCCGATTGGCATTCAAGATGTTGAGAAAAATCTGAAATTTTAATTTTAAAATAAATCTCGTTTTTTGATGAGTTCATTTCTCAATATGAGCAATGCAATATATACAGGCATGTTTTAGAATCAACCGGGGTGTTTGGAGCAATAATCTATGTGAACATGTAAGTGCCAAGTAGGGGTTAATCATATGAAGGGGGTAAGTATTGAGGGTAAAATTATAAACGGTTGATGGTTCCAATTATTGGCACTGAAGAAGAGTGGACGAGTCGACGCACTCAGCGTTGGCGGCCGAGAAGACGGCGTTCGATTCGGCGCACGTGAAGTTGATGAGCTGTCCGGCGGTGCACTGATGGTAGGTGGCAGAGCAGAGACCATCAGAGAAGAGTCCGTTGGTGGAGCAGTCGAATGGAGTGATTGGTGACTCGTCGATGAGGAGAGTATCTGGAAAAAAAGGCAGTTTGGTGGAGGGACTTATGACACTGGAATGGAACGCCTTCAGATTTTCTCGGAAAATTTTTTCGGCGGGAAAATCATCGAAAAAAAAATTTCGGAAAATGTTTCCGACGAAATTTTTCTCGAATTTTCGAAAATCGGCAAAAACATATGGAAATTGTCGAAAAATTGTAGATCTTAACGAAAAATCATCATTTTTGAGCAATTTTTTAAGATTTTCCGAAAAAAATATCGAGAACTCGTTTTTCCGAACAAGTCTGCCTCAGACAAGAGGACACTGATCCCCAAGCATCGATTCATTATTACCTTCGATGAGACACTTCAAGGATGTCTGCGGATAGTCACAGATGAGTGTCTGCTCGTTGAAGACAAGGCTGGATGGGCACTCGAAGATGTCGACATGGCCGTTCTGGCACGAAAGGACGCGTGGCGAGCATCCGATGGCGTGAAGTCCGTTTTCGAGCGAGACGCATTGGTTGCTCTCTCCGGATCCTTCTCCCGATTGTTCTCCAGATGCTTCACCGGATCCTTCTCCAGATTGCTCACCGGAAGCCTCTCCAGATGCTTCTCCAGAAGACTCGCCGGATTCTGAAATTGAAAATTTTGAAAAAAAAAATGAATCGGTAGCAAAATCACCTTCTCCAGAAGCTCCTTGGCACTCCTCGACGAGATCGTCGTAGTCGCAACGTTGGTTTTCCTGCGAGAACTTGAGTCCAGCTGGGCAGAACATGACGATGGCGCGGCCATTAGTGCAGGCGGTGAACGACGAGGAGCACTGTCCGAACGAGAAGTATCCGTCATCCTCGCAAACTGGAGCCGGTGTGGTGAGACCGTGGCACTCGGCGACATCGCGTGGCCAATCGCAGACAAGAATCGATGGGTTGAAGATCAACGAGGCCGGGCAGTTCATGACGCGCGCGATTCCGCCGGAGCAGGTGAGGAAGTTTGGCACGCACACTCCGTTTGGATAGATTCCGTCGGCTTTTCCGTCGCAAGTTGGCTCAAGCTCGCCGCTTCCTTCTCCCGAGTTCTCGCCAGAGTTTTCTCCGGAAGCCTCTCCAGAAGCCTCACCGGATCCTTCGCCAGAGGTCTCTCCAGATGTCTCTCCAGAAGTCTCCTCATCAACGACGATGCATTCCTCGACGAGTGCTTTCCAGACGCACTTTTGAGTGGCGGAATCGTAGAAGAGAGGTGTTGGGCAACTGAGGAAACGAGCGGTGTTGTCTGTGCAGAAGAAGTAGTAGGTGGTGCAGCCTCCAGACGAGTAGGCTCCGTCTTCCAATCCTTCGCACACGTTGACCTCTTCGCCAGATCCTTCTCCAGATCCCGATCCCTCGCCAGAAGCTTCTCCGGAACCTTCTCCTGAAGCCTCGCCGGAAGCCTCTCCAGATCCTTCTCCAGATGTTTCTCCAGAAGCCTCTCCAGATCCCTCGCAACCAACGACGTTGTGACGCCAATCGCAGATGAGAAGTGGCTCGTTGTAGATAAGATCGGCTGGGCAGTCCATAATACGAGCGATTCCACCGGAACACGTCAGGAATTGTGGCTCGCAGTTGCCGATGGCGTACAGTCCGTCGAGCGCGTTTGTGCAGTCTGAAAATTTAAAATTTGGGGTAAATTTGATAGCGAGAAGCGGTTTACCTTGCAGAAACTGGCCGCTAGCGGCGGTGGCGAGTGCGAGGAGTCCCAGAGCGACGATCGACTTCATCCCCTGCAAAAATTGAAAATTCATCGAAAAAATTAAGTAAGAAATACGAAAAAAAGGCGGAACATTCGAGAAATTTCAATGAATTTTCAGAGAAAATTCCAGAAAATTGGAAAGAAGCGAAAAAACAGCAAGCGCAACCGATGAAACGAACATGAATGACTGATGACGATCTGAATTTCGAAACAAAAATAAAAACAACAAAAAAAAACAAAAAAAAATTCAAGAATTCCCGCGAAGGTCAAAGCAAAATGAGTCACTGAAAAATGAAAAAAAGAAAAAAATTTAGGCCAACAAAATTTTTTTTTGAAATTTGTTTCCCGCCATCAGCAATGGAGCGCGCTTGCGATATAGAATATTCGCGGGAGTTTAAATTTGGGTTTTTTGTGTAAAATTTCATTTTTTGCAATTTTTTATTGGCTTTTAAAAAGTTTTTCAGTTTTTTTTTCAGTCTAAAGCGGAGAAAAGTGTAACTAAAATGCTATATCGAGTGCTGGACATGCGAATTATTGCCCTTTGACAGCGAAAATTCAGTTTTTTGTGGGAAAAACGCAAAAAAATATACTTTATTGGATAAAATTTATATATATAAAAACTGAAAAATTACAGATTTTCTCTATGAATACACGGCTGACAAGCTTCCTGAGCCTTCAGCGCTTCCAATCCACACAATAATTCTTTGGGTGGCTTGTTGAAAAGTGTAGCTTTTTTGTTGATAAACCCATTTGTGATCTAAAAATTGAATTTTTCAGCGAAAAATTGGATTTCAGTGCAAACAATATACCTCATTCATGCTCTTCGGCAAACCTTTTCGTGCCTTCTTTACCAGGTTTTGCCCTTCCTTCGTATTCATGCATTTTTTAATGCTGAAAATTCAAATTTCCCGCTAAAAATCTCTGTTATCCAGTTTCCGACCCCTGAGCCTCCGCAACAACGATACTCCGCAAAAATTTAGTGCGCGTTGTTTAGCGTAAATCGACACAATCTTTAAAATTACCAATAAAAATAGCTGAAAAACGATTTTTTGAATTTTTGTGTTGATTTACGTTAAACAACGCGCACTAAGTTCTTGCGGAGTGTCGTTGTTGCCAAGGCTCAGCAGTCGGCAACTGAATAATACCTCAAAGCAACAGTCGCTGTTGCTTGTTCGGAACAATCGACAGTTTTTCTGACACAATCTTCGAAAAAGAAATCACTTGGCTTATCATTGTAACACATAATTGTGGGAAGTACGTTTCCTTTGATGTACTTTTGAGTGCAAGCCATTTTTTCCTCGGTCAATTCGTCGCAGAAGTTGTAGCTAGAAATTCAGAGAAATTATCGCATTAGAAAGGAAATTTTCGTATCACTCACGGCTCATCACTCCCTTCCTCCATTATCTCGCAATAGGGCACATATTGAAAACTAAGATTATCCGGATAGGGATCAAGACGATTCAAGAAATTGCTCAAATGCTTCAAATAATTCATTGTCGTGCCTTCAGAAGAGTCTGTGATTAGTACAGTATCCTGGCAGAATACCGAAGTTAGAACTAGAAAAATAACAGATAAATGCATCTTTGACCCAGAAATAATGGGAAATTTTCAAGTTTATATGCGAGTTAGGGCAGACATTTGATTTGAAATGGACATGAGAAAAGTCAATATTCTGGGGAAGTGTAAATAAGAGAAAATGGCTAAGATCAAATCATAAACTTTTCGAAAAATTATTCATGTTCAAAACAAACTCAAACACAAAGGGGACAGAGCCTTGCGGTAGGCAAATGAACTCAGTGAAGAAGCCAAGCCTAAAATTTGGCTATGAAAAAGTTCAAAGGTGACTTTGCAGGACTAATGATGGTCGATTTGTATATCGCCACTGTTAACCAACAAAAAAAAACAAATAAAAATCATCTTTAAAAAGACTTTATTCGCATCTATGATGATAACATGGAATGGACTCCTTGAAATCCCAATAGGCACGACCATCCTTGACGACGAAAGGATTCCCAGTCAAGCGAGACTCTCCGAATCCGTACATCGAGAAAGTAGCGTAAATCCAGTCGTCATGCATGTATTCCGAATAGTTGAAAACTATCAAAATTTCCGAGCGATGGGTATCGATGTAGTCATAGAGTTTATCTGAAAGTCATATATATTATTAAATCAGATCTTCGAAATCACTTCACCTCCACTCCACCATTCCTCTACCCAACGTGTCTTCTGGGTTGTAGGATCCTTCGTTTCTACACACCCATCAACGGGAGTATGCTCGTTGACAAAGAACGTTTTGAACGAATCGCGAGTTCCCGAACGAAGTGCCTCATTAAACTCGTCCACCCATTTTTGAATAAATTTTTCCGATCCATCCGGTTTCGGAATTTTGTCTTGAGCCGTGACCAGGACGGCAAGATGGACCATCAAGACGAGAAGAATCTTCTTCATTGTTGACGGACGATTGAGCGTGGTTGATGGATGGGCAACTGAGTTGCGAAATTCTTTTGAATTGTGATTTTAACCAGATTTATCTCAGAATATATACTACTCGTTATCTGATTGTACTCATTTTTCATCGTATAAAAACTTGAAGATCAAATCTGAAAAATCATCTTCTAAAAAATTAGGACAGAAAAAATTGGATGACAAATCGAGCACTATTCGTACGTGGCGAAACGAACTAGCCTAACCTTCACAATCTGACACCCTGATCTCTTATCAAGATTTTAGGGTGCTATAAAAGTTCGGGGATTTGAGGAAATCGTCACACAATGTTAACATTGTTCAAAACTCTCGGCGGAAGACGCTCAATCGGGGAAACAAAAGTGTTGTTGAAAGCGGAAAATAAACGACTCAGAAAGCATTCAATGGTATGTTTATTGGTTGAAAAGTACAGTAATCCACGGCTTACTTTCAGCTTTTTATTGTCCTCTTCGCCTTTCTTCTTCCCGTATCAAATGCGAACCAACCGTCGTACAACGTTTTTGAATCGCAATACATTAAGATCGTGGATATCACTGCGATAAGAACATGCCACACTTTGGGTGGATCAAAAATCGAAGAGGTTGAACCGGGCAATCCGGAGAAGGGTCACAAATGTACGGTGGAACTGCAAGGATCAACAGAAACTCAGGTAACACCTCTTCAGGAACGATTGTGGTCAATGGAAAAGTTTCAGCAACAAGCCAGGGAACATTGCGAAAGTCGTATTCCATTCTACATCATTGGAGCGAAACCGGCGGACAGAAGCGTGTGCACTTTCCGTGAGTCATCAATATTCCTAGTGAAACGAAAAAATTTGAAATTCAGAAATCAACCTGCGATGCGCCAATGACTACTGGCAAATCCGTGGAAAGTGCTACAAAGTGTCAACAACCAAGTACACGTGGCAAGAAGCGGAGAAAATATGCAACGTCGAGAAGCTCAAAGGCCGTAATCCTCGAATCGCCGAGTACTACTACGAAGGACTCAACAACTACCTCAGGGACATTCTTAACATCTATGACGCTTGGGTCTATGTTCCGGAGCTCAAGGATTACTTCGCGAATGCCAATGGAAACGCGGCGTTCTACGTTCAACAAGGTGCCTACAAGTATGATTCTCGTCCAGGAGACATTCTGATGGATGAACTAACGGAGAAGCATCAAGTCCTGTGCGAGTACACTCCCGAGATGACAATGGCTGAGTTGTTCTACATTGGAACCATCTACAGTGAGATCTATCCGTTGGCCGTGTATCACAGTGGTGCTGTCATTCCATCTGGTAATCTGGAAACCATTGAACACAAGGAGACAATCAATGGAAAACCACGTTTCTCCGCTGACAACTTGAACGAAAAGTGCATGTCCGTTGGAAAGATTCTGAACGTCGAGAGTTATCCGATAACTCCGATTCAAGGAGAATTCAACGATGTGAAGGACTATCTTAAGGATCAACGCTTCTATCTGACTAGTGCCTATAATCATGACGGATGTAAGAAAGTCGATTATAGGCATAAGGATAAGGATGGCAACGAGTTTCCAATGGATGAGGATAAGATCACTGACGGTTTCTGCAAAGCTCACAGCTACAGTATCAGTCAGTCGGGAAGATACGCAACGATGGCTTCAATGAGAGCTCCCGTCTTGTGTACTCTCCGTAAGTGTCCAACATGATCCACTGTACCTTTTTTATTATTACAGACACATTCAAATGGAAGTTCGGTGCTTGTCCCAGTGGTCCAGCATGGTTCGAATCGCCGATCTCGTACAAACGCGACAACGGTCAAATTTTTTGCCACTACGTAAGGGGTTTCTTTCTCATTACTATGCCAGTCTCATGTCAGTCCTGGCTAAATTTTTTGTGGTTTCGCGCCAGCGATATCCCACCACGAACAAAATATTTGATTTAAAGGGACACACCGTAGTCTGTAGGTCGATTTTCAATTTTTTTTCGTTATTCGAACGATTTTTAACAAATTTTGTTGCGAAGTGTCACATTTGCTGTTTTTTGCGCCCAAATTTGTTGATAATCGTTTGAAAAACGAGAAAAAATTGAAAATTGACCTATAAACTACGGCGTGTTCCTTCAAATTAAATATTTTGTTCGTGGTGAGATATCGCTGGCGCGAAACCACGAAAAATTCAGCCAGGACTGACATTCCCTAAGACTGCCATGATACGTGAAATTGAGATTTTTTCAGATCAGTAACCGCGAGTTCGAGACTCGTCCGGATGCTGTCGCGAAGTGTGAATCTTTTGGTGCCGCTCTCTCTGGATTCGATTCTCCGGAAGAGTTTGCGTTGATAAGAAATAAGGGTATGAAGGAAGATGGTTGGAACTTGAGAATGGTGTAAATTTTCAGCAAAACCAGAGTATCCATCGAACGCTTTTTTTGGTGACCGGAAAGCTGAATATCCAACTGTGCAGGTTCGGGTTGGAGGACGTCTGTTTCCAGTGAGCAAAATATAATGGTTTTTTGTTTGGTACAACAAATGTCTTAAGATTGATTATCACTACTGGCTCGGCGGAATATCTCCATGTGAAGTGAACTGTGACTCACGACCTGGAAAAACGGAGGCTGCTAGTTGGGATAAGGGAGTTGCATTGAATACCATATTCCTGAACGATTACAAACACGCGGGATGGACATGGATAACTCTCCAAGACTTTAAACAATTTGTGACGTTTCGTCAGGATAACGATGCTTTCCATGTTCAGTGAGTATCAAAAATTTTGGTTACGACGATCGGCAGTATTACAAAAAACGACATTTACAGTAAAATCGACGATCCCTACAAGTACATGTTCTACATTTGTGGTATTACTGCACCGTTGGAACGTGGCGAACGACAGACTGCCAAGCCAAAGTGAACAAACCGAGTACTCTTTTTGGTAGTTTTGTGTATGTGTTTTGAGAATGAAGTATGTTTTTTGAAATTGTCTTTATTTACACTTCCACAGAATGTTCACTTTCTTATCAAATCAAATTTCTGCCCAAACTCGCAAACTGAAAAATTTTCTTACTCTAGCTAAATACAGTATTCTGTGAGGATAATTTACTAATAACGGACTCTTCGGAAGGCACGACGTTAAAGTAAGAGCGAAGCGTAAAAGCGAAGATCTGAAAACGTCAAAAGCTTGCACTGAAAAAGCATTATTCGAGATATGGTGTCAAAGAATTAGCAACTGGGGGAGGGCGGGGGGCTCTGCAGTACAAGATTACAGACTGGAGAATGTATTGAGAATGTAAATATCTACATAGGCTGTGTTTCCATCACCTACCGTAATCCAGGTGTCGCAGCCCAGGTGGCGCTATGGGAAGTGCATCCCTTTCGGCATCGGTTTACAGTACCCTCTTTGTGTGTGAGGGGAATTTTTCATAGCTAACAGTGACCTCCGGGGCTCGGGATCTCGGGATCTTTTTTATGAGCGATTTTCGTGACCTCGTGCAAGAGACTTCTCCCCCTAACTTTTTTTTCTGCATCCATTCATATATGAATCGTAACCCGAATAAAAAATTTTTAATTAGCACACTCGCCCTTTAATCAATTCCGACATATACTAAGTTTTCCAATGATATTCCTTCAGAATAGCAAAATTTTCCGAAGTACTGTATTCGAAAGTCTAGAAGCACGGAGTTCAAAGAATCCAGAGAAATCCAAAACCATATAGGGCTCAAAGGCTTTCAGGGTCCTCTAGAACAATCTTGGATGTTTCCAAATTCCGAAAATTCTTTTTCTCCAAGTACAGTAGGCTAAAATTTCGAAACCCCAAAAAGAGTTTCAAATTTTACTCCAGAAGGCGTCGTCGTCGATGTTCCAGATGATCCAGGTGTAGTTGGCGATTCAAATGTGGTCGTTGATGTCGTCGTAGGTGTCGTCGTCGTTGTTGGCTGTGGTGGCGGAGGAGACTTGTGACCAGTGTGTGCTCTCGAGAAAAAATTTCTCGAGAAACGCCTTAACGAGAAATTCCTCGAAAAATTCCTCGAGAAATTTCTCGGTAATTCCTCGAGGAATTCGAAAATTTTAAAAGTTGGTTTTTTATACTTTTTAATATATCATTCGACGCAGAATTCGCTGATGAACAAATTGGTGATATTTTTTAAATGCGAAAATAGCTAATTCCCGAAATATAGTTCGAAAAATGCCAATAATGCATTATTCTGAAAATATACTTCGGAAGCAGGCAAAATGGATTTTATTGTACAAATACTAGCTTGATAAGAGATTTTAAACCTGTTTTTCACAAAAAATGTTTATAATTCATATTTCTTTTGCTTCGGCCCATGACAAAACACACTAATTTTGCTTCAGCTCATTCATATTACACGTTTTCCATACAACTATTGAAATTATATCGATAGTAATCACCACGATTCAATTTGTTCACTCTATTAAGCTAGAAAATAAGTGAACATTTGAAAAACAACAACACTCCGCCATTACGGTAGCGCATTGTTTAGCAGCATTTCTCGAGAAATTCCTCGAGAAAATACTCGAGAAATTCCTCGAGAAAATTCTCGAGAAAATTCTCGAGAAAATTCTCGAGAATTTTCTCGAGGAATCCTCGAGGAATTTCTCGAGAAATTTCTCGAGTAATTTCTCGAGGATTTTCTCGAGGATTCCTCGAGAAATTTCTCGAGATTGTCTCGAGAGCACACACTGCTTGTGACTGAAAAAAATCAATTAATTTCAAAAATTGAGTTATCAAAAAACTAACTAGGTGGGGACTGTAGATACCGAAGGAGAGGTCTCACTGTAGATGTTTCCAATATAGAACGATTCAGCCTTTGTCATTTCGGGAGTGTACTCGCACAAGACTTGATGCTTCACCGTCAGTTCATCCATCAGAATGTCTCCTGGTCGAGAATCATAATTGTAGGCATCTTGTTGAACATAGAACGCCGCATTACTACTGGCATTAGCAATGTAGTCCTTGAGGTTCGGAACATAGACCCAAGCGTCATAGATGTTAAGAATGTCCCTGAGGTAGTTGGTGAGTTTCTTAGAGTAGTACTCGGCGATTCGAGGATTACGATCCTTGAGCTGGCTTGTTCCTGAAATTGTGCCATTAAGCGCAATTTCCTCCAAAAAGGACTTACATGGTTTTCTGTGGATCCTTGAAGTTCCACCGTACACTTGTGACCTTTCTCCGGATTCCCCGGTTCAACCTGTTCGATTTTTGATCCACCCAAAGTGTGGCATGTTCTTATCGCAGTGATATCCACGATCTTAATGTATTGTGATTCGAAATCACTGTACGGCGGTTGGTTTGCATTTGTTACAGGAAGAAGAAAGGCGAAAAGGACAATGAAAAGATGAAAGATTACGGTAGGCTATTCGGTACCAAAAAACACGAGAAAACATACCATTGAATGCTTGAGTCCGCGGAGAGTTTTGAACAATGTTAGCATTGTGTGACACTTTCCTCAAATCCCGGAACTTTTATAGCACCCTAAAATCTTGATAAGAGATCAGGGTGTCAGATTGTGAAGGTTAGGCTAGTTCGTTTCGCCACTCGGGTGTCGCCCGCAACTTTTGATCGGAGGTTGGCCGGCTTTTGACCGGCGTTTGGTCGGATTCCGGCTTAGACAGTATCAGAAGACGGCCAAACACCGGTCAAAAGCCGGCCAACCTCCGAGTAACGTCCGGCCAACTTCCGACAAGGTTCGGCTTATTCCCGGCTAAACTTCGACCTCCCGCTGCATTAGAACTAGGAAAACGTAATAAAAATACATTTTATTGCGAAAAATAACTATTCAACAATTGAAATAACAAAGAAAAAATTAAAAAATTGAAGTGATAAAATTATTAAAAACATAATCCTCGATGTTAGGGTGCTGCTTGTTGATCGCCTCCTTAGACATATTGGTGGGACTTGGACATCTTTGGTGCGTGGTGCTGGCTTATTAGCATACGGACGTTGTGCGTTGACTGAGCTCCTGAAGTTGAATAAGTTGTTGCATAAAAAGGTCAAAGAATTAATTACCTTGATAGCCTTTCCTTTCACTCCAATGACCAACCCGAAGAGACTGATTGGAATTTCGAATTCATACATTGAAAAGTAGTCCTTATCAGCTCCGTCATGAGAAGAGGCGAGAGATCCAGTGGCGCGTCCAGAGTCTTGTGAAGAAGCCTGAAAACTGCAATTTGAAATTTCGTTTAAATTTCTACCTAAAAACACAAAAATGGATATATATTGGGCTGAAATTCGGCAGCTCTGAAGCAGGCTTGGTCGAAATCGGAAAAACGAGTTCTCGTTTTTTCTTCCTTTTTTCTTTTTCTACTTTTCCGACTTCTTTCGGATAATTTTTTCCGTCGGAAAATTTCACGAATTTTTTATTTCGGAAAATCGGAACAATATAGATGAAAATTTTCGAAAACTTAGAGATTTTGACAAAAAATCGTCAGTTCTGAGCAATTTTTTTTCCAATTTTCCAAAAAAAAATTTCAGAAAGAAATTTGAGAAGTCGTTTTTCCGAACAAGCCTGCTCTGAAGTATTATTAGGCTATGGTTTTCATTTCCTATTTTCAAACTCACAAAGTTTTCTTTTGGAACGAACACTTCCTGGCATTCCTTGTCTTGTTCTTGAGTGTTGATGTAATTTCTAAATATAATGCAACATTAATTATATGTCTTTTATCAAGAAATTCTTTAAAAAACAAACAAAATTACAAAAAAATTAGGAGAAAATTTAAAAGAAAATGACACGCGACGCCTACACGCAACGCGCTTAAGTGCCGGTAAACTTCCGGCCAACTTCCGGCCTGCCGCCATCTCGCCCGCGCCCAACTTCCGTCTAACCTCCGGTCAACTTCCGAACCTTCGCGCATCACTAAAGTTGTTGGCGACTTCCGGCCAAAAGTTGCCCAAAGTCCGGCCAAAAGCCGGACCCCTCCCAACTTCCGACCAGAAGCTGGCCAAAGTCTGATCAAAAGCCGGACCCCCTTCAACTTCCGGCCTGAAGCCGACCAAAGTCTGATCAAAAGTTGCCAGCATAACCCGAATCGCGACCTTGTCGTTCAACGTCCGTCCTAAAGCTGGCTAACCTCCGATCAAAAGCCGAACCCCCCTCAACTTCCGACCTGAAGCTGGCCAAAGTCCGGTCAAAAGCCGAACCTCCACCAACTTCCGGTCAAAAGTTGCAGCCCGACACCCGAGCACGTACGAATAGTGCTCGATTTGTCATCCAATTTTTTTCTGTCCTAATTTTTTAGAAGATGATTTTTCAGATTTGAACTTCAAGTTTTTATACGATGAAAAATGAGTACAATCAGATAACGAGTAGTATATATTCTGAGAGAAATCTGGTTAAAATCACAATTCAAAAGAATTTCGCAACTCAGTTGCCCATCCATCAACCACGCTCAATCGTCCGTCAACAATGAAGAAGATTCTTCTCCTCTTGATGGTTCATCTTGCCGTCCTGGTCACGGCTCAAAATATGTCTTTTTCTATGAACCGAAACCGCAATATCAGACTCAATATCAGAGTCAGTTATATCTAAATCTGTCAGCTGGAAATGAATGATACCGGAAATTACTTGGGAAAATGGTTTGAAAATCACTCGTAAACTTATTGTTACGACGAAAAACACTTTTTGTTATTTATCGAGGTTAATTTTAACAAAAAGCCACATTTGCTATTTTAAAGAGTGAACTATTCTAGAAATACTGATGTGTATATATGGATCGAATCAGAATTTAGAGATAATAGGGGTCTCTGTTGTGAAACAATCCTGAAAATATCACGAGAAACAGTCATTTTTGTGCTTCATAACAATAATCATCTTTCCTGTAGGCAAATTCAGCGCTGATTGACAAGTAACAATTTTCAAAAAATTACAATTTCTCGAAAAAAATTTCAATTTTTAAAAAATATTATTTTTCAGATGTGAACTTCAAGTTTTTATACGATGAAAAATGAGTACAATCAGATAACGAGTAGTATATATTCTGAGATAAATCTGGTTAGAATCACAATTCAAGAGAATTCTCAACTCTCAGCAATCGTCCGTCAACAATGAAGATTCTTCTCCTCTTGATGGTCCATCTTGCCGTCCTGGCCACGGCCCAATACAAAATTCCGAAACCGGATGGATCCGAAAAACTGATTCAAAAGTGGATGGACGACTTTAATGAGGCACTTCGTTCGGGAACTCGCGATTTGTTCAAGACGTTCTTCGAATACGAGGGAACTCCCGTTTTTGTGTGTGAAGAAACCAAGCACTCCGAACCTTTCAAGAGACGTTGGCAAGGGAGATACATAAGCAAAGATTGAAATTTTGTTAAAATTTTCGTAGTTTCCATGACTTTTAGATAACCTATGGGATTACATCGATGCCCATCGATCTGAAATTTTGATATCTTTCAACTATTCGAAATACATGGATGGTAATCCGGACTATATTGACGCCCATATCTCGATATACGGATTTGGAGAACCTCATGTCCCTATGATTCATTTCAAAATCAAGGATGGTCGTGCTTTTTGGACTACCACCGAGTACGAACCATGTGGAGTAGCTAGTTTCTATAGAGATTGCTAATAAAGTGTTTTATTGATGAAGTTCCTCTTTTAATTACATATAATTTAACCATTCACGGTCTCCTCAATTCAAAATTCAAACTGCAAGAAAACGTGAAAAAATTGAATAAAAATTTTCACGTTTTTATTCAATTCTTTTTTTTTGTACTGAAATTCTTGGTTTTTGAGGTTTTCAGGCGACGGGTCAGATGAAATTTCTATGTCTGTTATACACTTTGTAGAAAATTCAAATCTCTATCTAATGATCTACGACTCGAAAATTTTGACTCAAAACTGAAGGACCTGATTGACAATAACTGAATTTCAGAAAAATAGTTCTACTTCTAACACCAATCATTTTTCAAGACTGGAAATTGGAAGACAGATTCAGAATCAGTTCTTGCGCATATATAAAAAAATTCAGCCTCAAAAAATAATTGGTGTTAGAAGTAGAACTATTTTTCTGAAATTCAGTTATTTTCAATCAGGTCCTTCAGTTTTGAGTCAAAATTTTCGAGTCATAGATCATTAGATAGAGATTTGAATTTTCTACAAAGTGTATAACAGACATCAAAATTTGATCTGACCAGTCGGCTGAAAACCTCAAAAACCAAGAATTTCAGTACAAAAAATAAAAGAATTGAATAAAAACGTGAAAATTTTTATTTAATTTTTTTCACGTTTTCTTGCAGTTTGAATTTTGACTTGAGGAGACCGTGCCATTAGCGAAATTCTTGGTTCTTTTCCACACCTCCGCAATATAGTCAGTTTGGTAGCGTCGAAAGACGAATTGTTGCTTCTCCCCTAAACATGGATTACTGGGAAGAAAGCGAGAAAAGCTGAAAGATTACTGTAGGAAACAGTGAAGGATTACGGTACCTACCATTATCTGCTTTCTGAGTCGTTTACTTTCCACTTTCAACAACAACACTTTTGTTTCGACGGATGAGCGAGAGTGAAGAAGACCGAAAAAAGTTGGCATATTTGGGTTTCTCACAGAAAAAAAGCCCTTTTTTATAACAGTTTGATCTTGATTAGAAATCTATGGGACAATTCAGAAAGATGCATAGAAAATTGCTTCAAAAATTTACAAAAAAACAAACTCCCTTTTCGATTGAAACTTATACCATTCGAAAGCTGTTTTTTCCACTTTTGGTCATTCCCTAGTAAGCAGTTTTACACTTTTTTTTGGTTAGTGAGAGAAAATCTCAAATTGTTCAAGCGTGACTATGAGTATAAATATAATTTTTTTAAAAAACTAAATCAATAAAAAAACGTGTGGCCTCAATAGTTTTGGTTTTTTACATCGTGAAAAAATGACCTCAACTTGGAACCCTAGATTTCTTATCAAGATCAAACTGCTATAAAAAGGGGCTTTTTCTGAGAGAAACCCAAAAATGCCAACTTTTTTTGGTCTTCTTCACTCTCGCTCATCCGTCGAAACAAAAGTGTTGTTGAAAGCGGAAAGTAAACGACTCAGAAAGCAGATAATGGTAAGTACCGTAATCCTTTAGTGTACTCTACAGTAATCTTTCAGCTTTTCTGGTTTCTCTTCGCTCTTCTTCCCACCACTTCAGCTCAAGCCACTTACTTTCCAAACTTCCAAGAAGATTTCAAGGGTACTGTAGATCAGAGCTCACTGAAGACATGCTTCGGACTCGGTGGCACAAAGATTGAGAAGGTTGACGGTAATGAGGAGAAGGGGTACAAGTGTACTGTCGAGCTTAGGACTCCAACTGAAAATGCGGTTAGTTTTAATTTTGAATATAATACTGAAACAATTACTTTATTATTCAGAGACAAGCCAAGGAAAGTTGTGAGAGCAGAATCCCGTACTACATCACCAGTGTGAAAGCCGGTGAAACTACCCAGTGTACCTTCCGTGAGTATTCCATTTTCTAAACGATGCATGATTCTTTATTCAGAAATCAATGTGGAGTGCGGAGAAGGTGATTGGCAGATAAAAGGAAAATGCTACACCCTCGTGCCATCCAAATACACTTGGGAGGAAGCTCAGAAAGTATGCGTCAAGGACGATCTGAAGGACATGAAACCGAGAATTGCGGAATTTTATTCGGATTCTCTTCGAACTTACTTCAACGACATGCTTGGTATTCATTCAGCTTGGGTCGAAGTACCAAATATGAAAGACTATTTCGCCAACGGAGAAGGCACGGCTGGAGTTTATGTTCAAGAAGGCGCATACCGATATGATGTGACAACGGGATCGATTATCATGGATGATCTCACCAACGAACATCAAGTCATTTGCGAGTATACACCAGCAATGACGAAAGCTGAAATGTTTTATATTGGTGAAATCTACAGTGAGATTTATCCGATTAAGGTTTATGAGGATGGAGCGATTCTGCCGACCTCCAACTTCATGACGTATGTTTTTTCTCAGTTTCAAAATTATTTTCAATGTATTTGATTGATTCAGGATCCATCAAACCAACTTCGCTGGCGGAAAAGTTGAACACTTCTCCATTGATAACTTTGAAAAGAGATGTTTGGCCATTGGAAACATTCTGAACATTGAAAGTTTCCCCATCACTGCAATTGAAGAAGAGTTCAATGATGTCAAATCTCTTCTCAACGATCACAGATTCTACTTGACGAATGCTTTCAAGAATGAGTGAGTTTTGAAAACTACTGTAGGCACTTCAAAAAACAATTATTATTGTAGTGGTTGTTCGAGGGACAGCTATGTGACCAATCAGAACGGTACCTTAATGACAATCTTCGACAATGAAAAGACGGGATCCAAAGAAAAAGTTTGCGATGCTCACAGTTTCTCTTTCCACAAATCCGCACGGTTTCCGACGATGGCTGGAATGAGAGCTCCCGTTCTCTGCACTCTTCGTTAGTTATTAGCTATAACAGAAACATGCAAACTTGTTTGTTTTCAGACACGTTCAACTGGGAGTTCGGACCCTGTGCACGTGGACCATCATGGAGTGAGGACCCCGTTAGATACGTTCGTAGGGATGGTCGTGTTTTCTGCCACTACGTGAGAACAATCTAATAACTAGCCTGTGTCAATAATCATTTTCCAGGTTAACAACAAAGATGCTATTTACCGACATAAAGCTAAAAAAATGTGTAATGACATGGGGGCTGAACTTTCCGGTTTTGATGAGGAAGAAGAGTTTAAACCGGTTCATGATAAGAGTGAGTTTAATCAAAGTTCATTTCTCTTTCTATCCTTTACATTCTCTAAAACATTTTTTAAAAACTTTATGTAAGGTTCCAATGTATCTGGAGAAGAGGTTTCTTTTAAAAATCCATTCGTGGTACCTTAAAACTGAAATGTTTTTTGACCATATTGTATAGTAAGGTTCCGAATCGATTTGATCATGATTGATATTTACGTGATTTTGATTATCATGATAATCAAAATAATCAGAAACCGACTATTTCTAAAATATCAAAAATAATCAGAACAATCAAAATAATCAAATTTGATATCAAAAACGCTCATTTCTTGAAAAAAATTGAAAAAATCATCGAAATTTTCGCTAAAACCTTGTTGGAAAGTTCACGTAAATCACATTTTTATTACATTTTCGTAGATATCTATAGATCGACATAATCAATTGATTATATCGATTATAATTGATTTATCGATATAATCGATATCTCACGTGATCGATTATATCGATCACTGTGAATATCGATTTTAATATCAAAATCAGTCTGATTCGGAACCTTATTGTATAGCATGTAAAGATTCATATTTTTTCGGAATTTAAGGCACCCTATAACTAATCTTAGCATTGGTGTGGCCAATAGGGGTTCCACTAGGGCGAGGGCGATACAGGGCGGCCCTCCCCCGCCCGGGCCCTCACCCGCCCTCACCCGCCCTCGCCGCCCTCCCGTGATTTTACGTAGTGGTGAACATGCACATTTGACACCAGAGTTCACGACAATTTCCAAAAAAACTGCGATTTTTCATTTTCAAAAATGTGTTTTATCACATTTTTGAATTTTCAAGGCAAATTTGATGATGAAAAAAGTTCACGTCCAAAATAGAGGGCAAAGAGGGCGCCCTAGGGCGGGCGTACTGCCACCCAGGGCGGGTAGGGCGGGTAAAAATAGCGCCCTCGTGGAACCCCTAGTGGCCAATGTGATGAGCATACCATATTGCGAAAATTTTTGCGATGTCTTTTTGATTTATAGCCAACATTTTATAATAAAAATTTAAAAAATTCAAACCCTCACAATTTCTCGCCACTGTGTACTCAAAAAAAACGGGCCTGTTTTTGGGAACAAAAAGGATCTTTGGTCAGTACAGTGAAACTAAGTAAGCCGAAAAGGGAAAAGTTGATAATGATAATTTTTTTATTGATAATTTCAAGTTTTCAGTGGCTCCTCAAATCGGATGGCTTTCAGGAGAACAGGGGGTAAGAGATTTGTTTCTTTCCAGAATTTCATCTAAATGTTTTAGCCGGACAGTCACTATTGGCTGGGTGGAATATCTCCATGCCCATCCGACTGCTTCCCGAAAATTGGTGAAGAATATGTGGCTGGTTGAGAAGGCGGTGTTGCGGTTTACTCGGCTTTTCTCAACACTTATAAAAATAATGAACTGAGAAGATGGGCAACGAAAGGCGTAGTGAAGTTTGTTTCGCACCGAAAAGATGAAAACGAGTTTCATCTTCAGTAAGATGATGATTATTTGGTCCTGCAAAATTTTGAACAATTTTCTAGCCCACTCAAAAATGATTATACGGTCATGTACTTCGTCTGTGGAAAAAATGCTCCAAAGATACGTTCGGAGAGACAGAAGGGTAGTATGAAGGGGAAAGGAAAAACGGGATGAAAACGCTTGCTCAAAGTTGGAGTCACAAAGTCGTTTTGGTTTCAAGAGAAATAATAAGTAATTGTAATTGTAAAATAATAAAGTAATTGTATTTGGAATTATTTTTCGTTTGGCAAATCAAACAAAACAGCTCAAAGCACAAGTATTCAAGTTCAATCTTTTGACCTGTTTACATTTCCCAACCCCATTAAAAGGTCTGAAAATTTTTGTATAAAAACTGCCAAACTTCTATTATTTGGTCACAAAAGAGCTATGAATCTAGTTATTCTTGTATTCCTAACTACAGTATCCTGTCAAGATGTTGTTGAGATTATTGGCGGTTCGAATTTTGATAATGCGAAGACTGAAAAGTTTGTGAACGATATAGTGAAGTTCATCTCGAAGCTGGAACCATTTCCGGATATCACGATGACATTTAGACCATTGTGTGGGAATACGACAAAGTGAGTGGACTAGAAAAATCGTTCATGGGGAAAGTTAGGCCATTACAGTAATCCGTGTACAGGAGAGAAGCAGCAACTCGCGAAGAACATTATGTGTGTCCAAGAGTACCTGGTAGGGTATTCGCTGGAGAGTGTGGATTATTTGTACAAGAATAAAAATGAACCGATTTGCGATGAAATCGTTAAGGATCATTTGAAATGTGGATGCGGATCGGATCAACTGGTGGGACCTATTGCAACAAAGAAAGTTTTTGAAGATGAGATATTTTTGTAATTTTTGAATTTTCAGTATTCGAGATTGCTCAACTTCCGCTGAAGGGGATAAACTGGTCAAGAAGGCGCAGAAGAAGAAACCGAATCCAAATGTAAGGGGTTTCTAGTCTCCGAACTGTGAGCCTCCGCAACAACGACACTCCGCAAAAATTCAATGCGCGTTGTTTAACGTAAATCGACACAAGCTTTCAAACAAGCCACGAAATGCAAACTTACTACGGTAGAAAATTGAATTACTGACCATCTTTTTTATAAAATAAGTCTTTGAAAATACAAAAATCATCGATAAAACTGAAAAAAAAACGTTTTTTTTTGAAAGTTTGTGTCGATTACGTTAAACAACGCGCACGAAACCCTTGCGTAGTGTCGTTGTTGCGGAGGCTCAGGGGTCAGACATAGTTGGCCTAACTTTCTTCTTCTAGACCCCCCCCCCCAATTTTCAGGGAGGCTTTTCCATTGTTATCAACACGGTGCACACCGCCCATGCAGCCTTACCTACAAACGTGGCTGAAATCCTTTGCCCTCTGGACTCGATCAGAGACTACCCAGTTTGTGCTGATGTTATTTGTGTTGTTGAGTGAAGAATACTAATGTTTTTTGGAAGAAAAATAAATGAATAATTTGATACTGTAGTGTAGAATATTTTTCTAGATTCATGGTCGTATTGAGTAAAAATTTTGAAAAGTTTAAAGGGTCATAACTCAAGAACTAGCGGGGTTGCAATCCGGGCCGAAACGGGCCGGCACGGGCCGGCGATTTTATCCCCTCTAAATTGTGATTTTCAAGTCAAAATTTATGTAAAAATGTAGAACTCGATAAGATCTACAGAATGGTAGGTAGAATATCTAAATTCCATGTCTATATTTTCCATAAAACTTCGGAAAGTGGACGAGCCGGGCTCACACGGGCCGAAATCTCCGGCCCGTGTGCTTTTTGACGATTTATGAAAAATATAGATGTGGAATTTAGATATTCTAACTACCATTCTGTAGATCTCATCGAGTTCTACATTTTCATATAAATTTTGACTTGAAAATCACAATTCAGAGGGGAGAAAACCCCCGGCCCGCGCCGGCCCGTTTCGGCTTGGATTGCAACCCCGAGAACTAGTGAACCAACTTTTATGAAAATTATACTAATGGAAAGGAAATTTGAAGGAGGTTAAGAAAATGTTCAATTTTTTAAAGAAAATGTTGAATAAAGAAAATGTTGAACGGGCTCTGGGATATTTTTCTGGAAGTTACCGAGAAGTGATACATCATTTTTCGAGACATTTTTTTTCTGAGAATGTTTAAAAGATGATATCTCAGGAACTAGTGAACCAATTATCACGAAAATTATACCATTTGAAAGAAAATTTAAAGGAGGATTCCGAGCAAAATTTTTTATTGCTTTAAAAGATGTAATTCATGGCGCTGATTCCGAATATCATAACGAAAACGCTCAAAAAATGTTTCCCGGAGCCGGAAAACACCGTAAACGGGCGAAAATTGCGCCCAAAGTGCTCCCTTTTAGCCGAGTTTTCTCCAGAGTTTTCTAGGCCACGCCGCAGTAAATGCCTATTTTTAGAAGGACTTGCCCAAAATTTCTCATTATTTCACTGAAAATAGCATTGGATGACACTTTGGCATGTAAATTAACAAAAAAATTTCACTAATGTCGTCTAAAAATCCCAGGAGAAGCAAGGGAGCACTTCTGGCCCGTTTCGACCCTTTTGACGGCGTTTTCTGGCTCCGAGAAACTTTTTTGAGCGTTTTCGTTTTGATATTCGGAATCAGCGCAAAATTCTGCATCTATTAAAGCAATAAAAAATTTTGCCCGGAATCCTCCTTTAAAGGAGATAAAGATCACGTTTTGATTTTTTTAAACATTGAGTTTAACGCCTTCTGGAGTATTCTCCTAGAAGTCACCTGAAAAAAGATACATAATTTTTCAACGGTTTTTTTCCAAGACATAACCTCGGTTTTTTCATTGAAAAAGTTTAAAGGTTCATAACTCAAGAACTAGTAAACCAATTTTCATGAAACATATACTAATGGGAAGGAAATTTAAAGGAGATCAAGATAATGATTCGCAATTTTAGAAAATGTTGTGTTTGACGTCTTCTGGACTGTTTTCTGAAGTCAAATGGAGAAGTAATACATCACTTTTCAACAAGGTATTTTCAAGAACTAGACCTTGATTTTCAATTGAAAAAAATTGAAGGGAGATATCTCAAGAAGTAGTAAACCAATTTTCATGACAATTATACTAATGGAAAGCAAATTTAAAGGAGATCAAGATAATGATTCGCAATTTTGGAAAACGTTAAATTTGCTTTTTTTTTTAAGAAGTGACTTCTCGAAAAGTCAAAATAACGCAAAAGCTCAAAATTTGAAGTTTTTCGATTTCTGGCGCACCTTTGGCGCTTTTTCTTTTCCAGAACTATTGTTATCTTAAAGTGTTGGAATTCTCCAAAAAATTTGCTATCGATCTGTATAATTTTCAGGAATTTTGGTTCATTAGAAACTGAGATACAGTTTAAAAAATTAGATTTTTCGATTCTTGGCTCTTTGGATTCTGGACTTCATTAAAAGTTTAATAATTCATAATGCAATTCAAAAATTTCGTAAAAAAAACCTGTCATCAAAACTGGAGGACGAGAGTAATAAGGACTAGAAAATAGCAGCACAAAAAAATCGAATGCCTTTGGAAAATAAATGAGATCGTTCCAGATGGAAAAATACAGTTTAAAAAGTGAAAAAAAGCAGAAAGACATCAAGAAAATTTTGGAATTTTATCTATCACAGAGTCCATTCTTCAGTACGCCAGACCGCTATCGAGTAGACGTCGGCGAGTTTTTGTTCAGAGACAAAACGATGTGAGAGACTTCGGAATTGACGGCCAACACAGACTAGGAGGGCGACTCCTTGGGTTTCGACGGTGGCTGGACTTGAGCGGAATCTGAAAAAATCTTTTAAAATCTATGTTTTAGCCTAAGCCTAATCTCAACCCAAATGGCGCAGTCGCTGCGCCTGCGTCTGGGCCTAAGCCTCTAAGCCTAAGCCTCTAAGCCTAAGCCTCTAAGCCTAAGCCTCTAAGCCTAAGCTTCTAAGCCTAAGCCTAAGCCTCTAAGCCTAAACCTGAGCCTCTAAGCCTAAGCCAAAAAATTCAAAAACTAACCTATCCACAGTCTCACTAACTCTCTCCCTAACCCATCCCAGACCACTTTCGGATGATGCTGTGCTCAAAGTCGTCGTTTTCCCTCGAATACTTTCTTCTTCTCTAGAAGGCTCTTCCAGAATACAAATCGATGTGATATCCCCTTCAAACGGGCGACAAGCAGATAGAGGTTGGAGCTGGAATGAAATGCTTGGGATTTGTGCTCATTTTTTCGGAGCAACACTTACAGTAGCCGCATGAGCAATGACCAGCAACCCTTTGGAAGTTCCAATGTACAATTGATCTCCATCATTTCTTTCTAATAATCCTAGACATGTTACATAGTTTTGACTGGCCATTTCCATGTCAATTGTATGAATTGTTTCACTTCCAGGCATCACTTTTCGAATATCCAGGGACCCGGTGACTTGTCGTTTTTCCACTTCTACCATTTGGATTTTCGAACTTTTCTCCAGTGCTATCCATACTTTTAGCGCGTCTTTAGACCCTACTAATTGTCTAACGATAGATTTGTCATCTGGAAGATAGAGACTTGAAGAGAAGCTGAAAGAGTCATTGGATGCCAAATGGTGAATGGAGATGCGTCCTTCGGAGTGGCCGGCCCAGATTTGACGGCTAGCACCGTTGTCGAGAATTGTGGCTGTGCGAATTTCATAGGGAGAGTCGAATGTGCCAAGGTGGGATACCTAGAAACCAATTTTTCTCGATTTTTCCTCATTTAGAGCTAACTTGTATTTAAACTCCCGCTAAAAGCTTACTATGCAAGCGCGCGCCATGGCGAAAATTTTAAAGCGGGAGTTTAAAATTAGAATTTTTCTAGGCAATTTTTCAACGATTTTTTCGAGTTTTTGGTGGTTTTTTAGTGTTTTCCTTGGTTTTTAATATTTTTTATGCCAAAAAAATTCATAAATTTGATATTTTGATTTTTTTTACGGTTGTAAAAATGCAAAACTTTGGGAAAATTCAGCGATTTTCAGCTCTATTTCAGTTTGTTGAAAATTTCGGTAATTTTGAGTTTTAAAACTAAATTTTGGTATATTTTGGTCGATTTTTAGACTTAAAAACCTGAATGTTCAATTTTCAACTGATTTTCTGCTGAAAAATCTAAATTTTGCTCTGAAAATCGGTTATTTTTCCAAACTTGTTTTTTCTTCGATTTCCAGTCAAATTTTCGCGACTTTTATTTATTCCTCGCTATTTTTTTAAAATATTTTTTTTTGCAGAAAGCTGGCTGACAACAACGAGCCGAGTGGTTGCTTTGGAGGTGTCCAGGTATTTTTCTAATGGCTAAAAACTCACTGAATTCGTTTCCGATAACTTCAAAAGCACGATTTGTTTCTCAGAAATCAACACGAGCACATCATTGCTAATGAGCTCCGGGGCGCGGATCTGAAATTAAAAAATAGGCGATTTTTAGCCTAGAAAGTGGTTTTTTGACTGGAAAACTGCAAAAATTGGGTTAATTTTTGTCGAGAAAGACTAAAACAGTTTTTAGACGATTTTCACCTTAAACAGGATTCCGAACCAAAATTGAATTATCTTGAAAATGTGCTAAAATTTGTGCATATTACGAATATCGAAGTGAAACAGCTTGAAAAAAATCGTAGCGCTCAAAAAACGCGATTGTCGGTGCTCAAAGTGATCCCAAAATGGAATAGAAATTTGAAAAAATGGAAGAAAAATTACGCGGCCTCGTGTGATTCCGCAGTTTTTTTCACTTTGAGCGCCGGCGATCGCGTTTTTTGAGCGATACGATTTTTTTTCAAGCTGTTTCACTTCGATATTCGTAATCTGCACAACTTTAAGCACATTTTAAAAAGATTCATTTTTGGGTCGGAATCCTCCTTTAAATAAAACAACTCACCAAAGTACCATTGAGACTTGGCAACTGCAGATGTCCAGTTTCATGTAGAGAAATTCCATAAACCGAAACTTGTCCACACTCATCACACGACCACACCGAATCTCTGATCTTTGACACATACTTGCTTCTATGCGGCAATTCAATCGATTTCTGATCCACGAATCCATACTGGGTACATCCCATCACTACCATCTCCCTTCCGCTCATCCAAAGTTGAGCTTCAAAATCATCCGGGTCATCTATCTCATCGGTAATCGGAAGAGCCATGAGTTGACTTGGCGGGAGAGCTTCTCCGAGCTCACAGACATCCAAGAGATGTGTGAATTCAGGGGCGGCGCAGAATCCAACCAGTTGAGATGAAGACGGGCGAGATTCCGGGTGAGCCGACCAGCAATGCACCAGCAGATCTAGCATAGGGGTGGGGAGTAATAGCTCATGGGGAAGGAGCACTGGTCGCGCTCCATCGAGCATCCGTTCCTTCACATGTTCTTCACCCTCGAAGGGGAACTTGAGGGTCAGCAATTCGTATAAAAACATTCCAAACGAGAAACAATCCACTTTCTGTGTATACTCCTCCTCTCCATTGAACCGTACTATCTCCGGAGCCATAAAGCCTTCGGTGCCCCCGAAGCCTTTAGCACCTCCTGAAGGGAGCACACTTCTTGATATTCCATAGTCTCCTAGCTTGAGCAGCACATCGGTCTGAGGACTGAATGGAGCAGGGAATCTCCAGCCTAGCACATTTTCCGATTTTAAATCTCGGTAGATGATATGGGCGGAGTGAAGATACTCAAGAGCCCTGGCAACTTGGACAGCTGATTCCTTGATGACTCCAAGGGACAGCTTGGTTCCCGCTTTCCGATGAGACCCCAAGAGCTGATTCAAGGCTCCAAGCGGCGCAAGCTCCACTACTAGAGACAATGGATTTGTGCACACTCCCACCAACCCAATAACATTGGGATGCTTCATTCTGCTCAGCAAGCTCAGTTCTTGTCTTGAAGTACAGTATGCCCTACAGGCAAACTCCATACTATCCCTCTTCCATTTGTCCGCTGCAGCTTTATAAGCCGCAAGAGCAGATGGCCTTCCTCCAGGCCCCGGGTCCACCGGCTCCAACATCTTCTGAGCCACTTCGCAGAGTTCTCCATTCGGTTGTCTTACTGTAGCACGGAACACGAATCCGAACGCTCCTCGCCCGAGCATTCTACTTCGTTTCAACTGGTCTATATGGATGGTTAGTGCATTTTCAATGTCTGCGAATACGGTGTCCGGAGCGAGTTCTCGCATGTGAAGGCCTCCATGGGTGGGGCATTGAACCCAGTTGTATTCCCTTCCAGCCAGCATGCATTCCTCGATAACGAAGCAGTGAACCACTCCGGCTCGGCATTTGGAAATGTCACCTGTGGTTCGGGAGCCCTTCATGTGGGAGGCGCTGAAAATCGAAAGTTCAAAGTTTTGTACCTAGAAATGATCCTACCTATTGCCTGGGAGCTCTCCATCATCCTGAGACCTTCTGTGTGATGCTGCAGACGACATGTGGCTCCTCGAAGCACTTCTCTCGGCATCCCTAACGCATTGAGGGCATAATACGTACCGAGAAACCAACAAGTCTCCCTCGGAACTATGCACAAAGCGAGTTCCAAGAGCTGGGTACCTGAAAGTTGGGAATTTGAATTTCCCGCGTGAACTTGAGTGGTCAGCTACCACGTAGCTTCTCTCGCAATTTTTATCTCTTATCAGTTTATCAATTTCTGTGATAAGATGGAGGAACCAGTGCATCAAACAACTGTAAGTCAGTTCTCCAGAATCCTTCAACGTCCTTCAACTTCAGATGAACGTGACGGAGGACGGAGAGGCTCCCAAGGTTTTCGACTATGCGAAAATCGTTGCTGAGAAATTGGTAACCGTCTCGAAAACCGTCTAGAATCAGAATCCCGCTTCTTCAGAACATCCCGTTCGACTACAAGAAAGCGTACGGTCGTCAGCCGGTGATTCAGCTGAAGAAGAAGACCTACGAGGAGCTGGTCGCTCAGCTCGAGCAAGATTCTGACGACACTGACGACGAGGAGCCCGTCGAGCTGCACGCCTCCGTCAAAGAGCGTTCTATGAAGGTCTTGGTGAGGCTCTCAAAAATCTGAAGGCAACGAAAAGCTTCTGTTTCCAGACAAACGTGCCAATCGTTCACGCCTTCAACATGGCCGAGAGTCGTCTGGAGGCGACGACGTCTTCTCGCTGAAGCGCCGAAGAACAAGAAGCAAGAAAAAAAACAGTAGACGATTTTTGAGAACTTTTTGTTTGTAAAGTGTTTGTATTTTAAAAGAGAAAAAGAACTTGCCAATCCTCGAGTAATGTGTCCAATAAATCTGATATCAACGCTAATAGCCGACTTCGGCCTTCCACATCTGTCTTCATTGAAAGCTTTCGACCACCATGGCCGGCGGCGGCCGCGGCGGTCGAAATGCTCAACGAGTTCACAACCATTTCCACAATCGGCCGATGAGCCGGTTGATTCCATGTTCTCCAGCGTTTCTGCTCATCTTTGGCTCGCATATCCAGTATACTGTAGTCAATGTCTCGAATCTCAGCTAGGGGCAAGAACTGCTTCAGAGTGAACAGCGAGTGCCCTTTGACGTGCAACTCGATTCCCGTCTGCCATACAACCCATTCCGCTTTGGCATGCTTTGTAGCGATATCTGCGATTTTTGCTCTATCGGCACTTGTCGTCATGAAAATGCTCTCTATCGCGGCACAAACGTTTTTGTCTCCCATTATCCGGGTTACCAGGCGACTCCAGAATCCCGAGGGGATGTACGCTAGAGCATAGATTCTACGAAGCAACTGATCATCGTCATAGGTGAACTGAAGCATGACATCTTCTTGTTCTACTGGCTCTGTTGGAGACGTTCTTCGAAGCGGCGACTTGGTAGGAGATCCCGCTGGACTGGGACATCTCACATTCCACTGTGCCATTTTCATTCGAATCTTGACTGCCGAGCCCAAGAAGTCGGATCGGAGTCGATACTCATCTGGTAACAGACTGGGTATCAGCAACTGTCTTGGTTGAGTGGCCAGAGCCAGCTCGAATTTGTGAAGCAAATCCAAGAGCTGAGTTTTGAGCATAGCGAGGGCTCCAGATTTGAAGGATCTTGTAAGAGGGTTGATGGCGTCTGTGGAGAGAAGACCAGCTGGCAAGTTGGGGCTTCTGAGAACGACGATGGACGTGAGAAATTCGGCGAGCCAAAGAGGATCGACGAAGATTAGGTCGCGCAGGGTGGCGTCTTCGAAACGAACGAGTTCTCCGCAGTCGTGAAGGAAGGTGCAAGCTCCGTAGAACTCGATGTCGTCTCTGGAAGGAGTGGAAAGTTTTTGAAGTATTCAGACTCCGCCATACATGTGATCCGGGCCTTTTTGGGCCTTCGCGGGACGTCGGTTTTCTTTGCTTCAAATTAAAATTTTTTGGTCAATTTTTTATACCGAAACGTGATGAGCCCCATGGAATGGTACTAAAATCACCAAGATTACCTGTCAGTTTTTTTGTCTAGAACTTGTTGAACATCCGGGTCAGACATTTTCGGCCCATGCGTTTTTCTAGTTCTAGACAAAAACTGAGACAGGCATTCTTGGTAATTTTAGTACCATTTCATAGATCTCATCGAGTTCTACATCTTGGTATAAAGATTGTCCAAAAAATTTGAATTTGAAATGAAAAAAATCGACGGCCCGCGAAGGCCCGGATCACATGTATGGACTCCGCCCACTACTCACCTAAACGGTCTTCCATACTTGCTCATCATCCTCTTCCTCACTCTCTCCTTATACGCCTCCACAGTCATTACGGCTGGCTGTCCCTCCTTCCGAAACTCTGCAGCTAATTCCTTCGTCGCCTTCATCAAGGCTACATAAGAAGACGGAATCTGTTGCTCCATTGCTCTCTCCTTGCCCACTCTCACCTCCCACGCTGTCCGGTATATCGTATTCAAAAGGGCCTTCACATCACTCCTCGCCGTCGATGTTATCAGAATCACATCGACGACTCGGGGAAGACCCGACTTGTCTGCATCTGCTACCATATACCGGCTTCGAACCTTTTGCTCCATGATGTCAACAAATCCGGGACCGAACTTTGAGCTATTCGATGCTACTTGATCCAAATTGGTGCCTACTAGGATTACGGTAGAGTTGGGTGCTCTTGCGTGAATATTTATGAGCCAGGTGTCTAACTGAGCCAATGCTTCATCTCCGTCTGTAATTTTCCAGAGGACTAGATTTAGGGAACGCTTGCTCAAAAAGTATTGATGAGTTGAGTGATATTCCCGTTGGCCTCCAAAGTCGATCACAGAAAATCCGACGGGCCCCAGATTCTTATCCCCCTTGGATCTTCTAGCCTCGAACTTCCACTCGGCTTGTCGTATCACTCCGGTCTCCGAATGAACCGGTTGCCTCTTCTGCACGGCTTCTTTACTCAATGCCTCCCAAATCGTCGATTTTCCGGTTCCATCACTTCCCAGAATCATTATCCTCAAGTGATGATATGTCTTTGACTCCTCTAGAATCGTCTTCAAATACGCCACAATCTCCACAGTCTTGCAGTTCTCCACATTCACCATTGACTCGAGCGGCTCTTTCAGTGAGCATCCCTTCAGCGAAAGACTCCAAAGCCTCGAGAGCATTCCGTAGTCTGGTGGGAGATCTTTGATGGCGGAGTTTCCGGAGAGATTGAGCATGGAGAGAAGCGAGAGTTTAGCGATATCGGGGGAGGCTTGGATGAGCTTGTTGTCGCTTAAATCTAGCACGTTCAGTTGGGGAAGCAGCACTTTGGTGGCGTTGGATACTGTAATAGAACGTAAGCGGTTTCCGGCCAACTGTAATGTCTTGAGCCATTCCAGGGAGTCGTGACGCTTATGAACGCATTCTTCTTCTTTCTGAGGATCTATCAGAGCTTGATGTCGAGAGACACTCAAGCTTCGCTGCGATCTCACTGCTGATTTCGATCTGCTTCTGTGCTGCCTCGCCGGTGAATTTCTTCTCTTCGGAAGCATCGATCCGTTAGCTGTACTGGGAGGAACAGCATGACAGACGACGTGAAGGGGCGTGGCCTCGATAAAGCTCTCTTGGATCTTATTGTAGGAAAGATCCAGAGTACGAAGATGGGCTGGAACACAGGCCATTGGGGGAAGTGACGTCATCGAGTTGTTGGACATGTTGAGAATCAGAAGACGTGGGCAGGTGCATGCCAGGCAGAAGGGGAAGGTGTGGAATTTGTTGAACGAGAGATTGATAGTGGTCAGTGTGTTACTGGAAGTGACCGGGAAGTCGGGGAACAAAGAGTCGTCGTCCACTTTGGAGAGGTTGATGCTGGCTTGCCACACATTCTGACGGCGAAGGGGGTTTGTGGTGACGTTGGGTGGATCGTCGACGACGATTGGGTTGGATTCCTGGGATGGCGATTGGGTGGCGGGATCTGAAATGAAAGAAGTCTTCAAGATTCTAAGAGCCCTGACTCACGATTATTGCTCTGAAGTCTTGGTCGTTCTCCTCTCGACGCCCTCGCTACCATTGGAAGTGTACTCAGTCTGTTATGCGACGCATTCAGCTCCTTCAACGCCGGGCACAACCAGATATACTCTGGTAGTTGGTTCAGCTCGTTTTTCGAAACATCCAACTGTTGAAGTTGTGGCAAAGATGACAAGAACTGAATCGTTAGACACTCCAGCTGATTGTTCTTCAAATTTAGAATCTCTAGCGATGTTGAACTAATGTAGTAGGTTGGAATCTCTATGGTTCTTATGCTATTATCGGCGAGGTTCAGAGATCGAAGAGATGGCATTTGGAAGAGAATACTTGGAAATGTGGATAGTCGATTGTCAGATAGATCGACTCGAGTTATAGCTGCTAGGGAAAGTCGGCTGCTTCGGAGACGGGGATTCACGTGGAAAGCAGCAGCGACAAACCAATCTGATTGGAGGTTCTCCAAGTTCGCGGAATTCCAGTTCAACTGAGCTGCTTTCGAAGGGCATAAGCTACTCGGTAGCAAACTTTGCCCGACTTGAATCTGCCCGACGTCGATGTTTTTCTTGTTGATTTTGTATTCCGGATCGGCGAAGACCAATCGAACAAGGAACACTCTTATGAGCTTCTCGTTCTTCCCCTGAGCCGCTAGCCGCAGAGCTTTGTTATCTGTGTCCAGTGCTCCACGATCCAATAAAAAATGGACAATGTGGAGTCCGTCGGATCTCACTGCCTCCACAAGGGCTCCAGAACCAATGCATCGTCCCTCTTCTACGCTATACTCGGTGTCTAGAACGGCGAGAGGAAGGTTGATGTCGGCGCCAGCGTCGAGGAGGAGGCTGTAATGGATGGAATTAGGAATCTTTTGGATGAAGGATTTCTCACTTCATCAATGGAAGATTCTGATTGAAGGCGGCCAACATGAAAGGCGTTCTGCCACGTGTGCAGTAGACGTCGAGTTGGAACGGGCAGCGTTGTCGGCCATCGATCGAGGTGCATTTGAACTGGAAGATCGAGGTGTCGATTTTCTCCATTCAAATTTTTTGGTCAAATTTCACACCATGGCTTATAGATTCTACAAGTTCTCGACAAAAACTGGGTGATTTTAGTACCATTTCAAAGATCTCATCGAGCTCTACATTTTGGTGTGAAAATTGACCAAAAAATTTGAATTTGAAGTGGAGAAATCGAGGGCCCGTCTGACTAACCTCTGTCATCGCCTGAACCACTTCCAAGTGTCCCTCGGCCACGGCCAGATACATCGCTGTCCGACACTCTCCGTCGACCTCGTTGACATCCAGTGCAAGTTGGTAAGCAGGCGCGCCAACCGTGTCGATTTCCATTAGGAATGCTGATGGAAACGGAAAGTTGAGAATTCTGAAAAAATAGACGATGTTGAAATTCAGAAGACTTGACTTACGTTGAGACACACTGAGAAGATCCGCAACGAGCGGCCCAGTGAAGGCACGTGGATCCTTCGTTGTTTGTAGAGCGGACGAGATGGGGGAATTTCTGGATAAAGGCGAACATTAGAATGGAAATCGTTCTTGATTTTAAGAATTTTCTGCTTTAAATCTCGGCTTTGAAATTTTGGGAATTTTCAAAATTCCCAAAATTCCAAAAAAAATGGCACCGCGACATTTCGAAATTGTGACGTTTTGAAAGTGGGACGTTTCGAAAGCAAAAATTAAAAATTTTTCCGGAGAAAAATACTTCTCGATACAGTGGTTTTAAATTTTTGCTTTCGAAACGCCGCACTTTCGAAATGTCACACTGCGAAACGTCGCAGAGCCTAAGTCTCGATGCTTTCAGAGCTCAATGAACAGTCTCTTCCGCCGTCGCGACAATCCCAACCCCCTGTTGACGGACGATGGAGAAACCGTGTCGCAAGCGTTGGACTCTCTCACGACGGCTCTCAATAATTTGGTCGCCGCGCGAGGTGATATACTGTATGTTAAACACAAAATCGGCGTGATCTGGAATTGTGTGTTCAAGCGAGAGACGGCGCCACAGAAGAAGTACGAGCTGGCGGAGGAGATGTTGCATCGACCGCTGACGGTGACACAGATGTTGAGCTTTTTCACGAAGATTCAGGAGACTGATGTTAAGAGGGTAAGGAGTTTGGAGCATTCTGGAGCATTTTAGAGCTCCTAGAAGGATTTAGAAGCTTCCTGGACCCCAAAAACTTCCATTTTTTTTTTCAGAAAATCCGCGATCTCTTCCTCTTCCTCCGTACCTGGAGCTCCAACGACGCGCCGGACGCCTCCTACCCCCGTTTCCGCGCTGAAACTCCACAACAAACATTCAGCCAGCTGCTCCATGACTGCCGATTCGCCATGTACAATATCGTGCACGAGGGACGCGACGATCCGGAGAGTATGTTCCTCTTCAACGACGTCATTCGAGTGTTCGCCGAGGACGAGAGGTCTGTGTGGACGATACTCCAGGATAAGGGAATAAATTCGAAAGGGAAGCAAGTACGGACGCGTGGATGTGTGTGGAGTGTGTTGGCGAGACTGCAGGAGGTGCGAGAGCAACGAGGATTCGCGATGATTGCTGGATTTGTGGAAGCGATGGAGGTAAGCTTTTAGAAGGCGTCAGAAGAGTTTAGAAGAGTATAGGAGCGTCTAGAAGGGTCTAGAAGCGTCTAGATAAGCCTAGAAGGATCCAGAAGGATTTTGGAGCCTCCAGAAGCCTTTAGAAGCGTCCAGAAGGGTCTAGAAGTGTTTGAAGAAGTCTAGAAGCGTCTAGAAGCGTATAGAAGAGCCCAAGAGTGTTTAAAAAACCAAGAATTGTTTCGAAGCATCTAGAAGTGTTTAGAAGCTCTCAGAAGCCGATTGAAATGTCTAGAAGCGTCTATAGTTGTCTAGACGCGTTTAGAATCAGTTAGAAACGTCTAGAAGCTTCAAAAAGCGTCTAGAAGGAATCAGAAACATCTAGAAGCGTCTATTAGAGTCTAAAAGTGTTAAAAAGTGTCTAGAAGCGTCTAGGAGGGTGCAGAAGGATCTAGAAGGATCCAAAATGATTTTGGAGCCTCTAGAGGCCTTTAGAAGCGTCTGTCTGGAAGCATCTAGGAGTGTCTAGAAACGTTAAGCAGTAATCTCTAGACTGATACAGTAATCTCTATCCCTCGGATAATACTTACAGAGGGATAAGCGAATACAGTAATCCTTAGAGATCCACAGTAATTTTTAGGAAAGTACAGTAATCCTTAGGAAAGTACAGTAACCTTCAGGGATCCACATTAATCTTTAGGAAGGTACAGCATCCCTTCGAGATCCACAGTAGTTCTTGGGAAGATATCGTAATCTTTAGGAAAGTACAATAACCTTCAGGGATCCGCAGTACTCCCTAGGATACTACAGTAATCCCTTACAGTATTTCCTATAATACTACACTATTCCATAGAATCATACAGTAATCCTTAGGAATCTACAGTAATCCGTAAGAAGTCACAGTAACCCGTGAGAAGGTACAGTATTCCTTTGAGATCCCTAGTAGTTCTTGAGAAGATACAGTAATCTTTGCGAACTTCTTCTTCTTCCAGATGATCTTCCTCCTCCACCACCACCCGGTCAGCTGGTTCCTCGAGAGAAACTTCACCGAGTTCACGCAACGAATCCACGAACTCATCGCGCTCAACAATTTCTTCATTCAAGCCAAGGCTCTTCAACTGGTCACTCGGCTCTTTCAGAATCCATTTCATGCGCCAACCCGAAAGGAATGGATGAAGTCACCAATACTAATCCAACGATGTACTCTGTGCCTTCAAAGTATTCATAAAATTGTTCGCTACGAAGCCCTGGTTCTCTTCAATATCTACCTTCAGAATCCGCAGAATTCGATGCCGATTTGGAAATTTATTGATGTGAATCGGATGGTTTTGGTGGGGTTTTTCATAATAAAAAGTGAATTTTATTATTTTTTAGTTCGACTACTTTACCCAAAAACACAAAGCAGAATGGTATACGAAAGTGAAAGGAGAGCATGAACTTCTGGAAGAATCAATCGAATTGCTCAGAAGATGGGAGGCAAAACATCCGGACCGCTATAATCCACCGCAATGTAAGGGTCTTCTGGGGACCAAATAGCATTTAGAAAGATTCTGAGGGGTCTAGAAGGGATCAGAAGGATTTTGAAGCGTCTAGGAGAGTCTAGAAGGATTCAGAAGGATCTAGAAGACTCCAGAAATATTCTTAGGGGTTTAGAAAGATTCAGAAGGATGTAGAACGCTCTAGAAGCGTCCGGAAGGCTCCAGAAGGATCCGGAAAAGTACAGAAGGCTTCAGAACGATTCAGAAGGGTTCAGAAAGCTTCAGACAGCTTTAGAACGATTTTGAAGGGTCTAGAGGGTTCCAGAAAGATTTAGATGGATCCAGAAGGGCTCAGAAGGGTTTAGAAGGATCCAGAAGATTCTAGAAGAATTTGAAACCTTTCAATCCTTTTGTAGAGGCTTCTGAACGATTCTACAGCCTTCTGGAGATGTCTGGAACCTTCTGGAAGCGTCAATAAGCTCCTGAAGACACCCAGAGACTTTTCACGGCTTCTGGAGACTTCTGGAGACTTCTGGAGACTTCTGTAGACTTCTGTAGACTTCAGAAGACGTCCAGAGACTTCTGACGGCTTCTGGGGCCTTTTGGAGACGTTTGGAGGCTTTGGAGACTTCAAAAGGATTCATAAGAACCCAGAAGAATTCTGAGGGGTCTAAGAAGATCCAGAAGGATCCGGAAGGGCTCAGAAGGATTCAGAAGGGCCCAGAAGGGCTCAGAAAACTCGAGAAATTTCTAGAAGAATTCGAAATCTTCCAAACCTTTCATAGAGATCTTCCAAACCTTCATAGAGGCTTCTGGAGCTTTCTGAAGTCCTCTGGAACCTTCTGGAAGCGCCAATAAGCTTCTGAAGACATTCGAAAACGTCTGAAGCCTTCTGGAGACTTCAAAAGAATCCAGAAGGATCTAGATTCCACCTAACCATCTATAATTACAGTGGAGCCAATCCAGGAAGAGCCGAGCCAGGAAGAAGAAGAATAATTTTTCGACTCAAGTCACCACTACTAACATAACAAGGACCACTAACTTTTCTCTCTGTGAAATTTGACTGTACTAATTTTTTCGAAATTTCTGTATCCTATGTCAATTATATGATCTTCCCTGTAAAATAAAACTGAATACTTGCCTCTAAACACAACTGAAGTACTTCGACGTTTTGAGAGGATACGGCAGCGTGGATTACTGTATCCTTGGTTGTGTGGTTCTGAAGAAGATGCTCTTCGAATTGGAGCAGATGACGGACGATTTCGATGTGGCCATTGGTGCAAGCGCTGAAAAAATGTGACGTTTCGAAAGTGCGACATTTCGCAAGTGCGACGTTTCGAAAGTTTGACATTTCGAAAGTGTGACGCAAGTTCTACGTTCCGAAATTATAAAGTTTCGAAATTGTGACGTTTCGAAAGTGCGACATTTTGAAATTGCGACGTTTCGAAAGCAAAAATTTCAAAAAAACTGAAACACGAAAATTTCAGGTATTTTTTCCGGAATAGTTTGGAAATTTTTGCTTTCGAAACGTCACACTTGCGAAACGTCACACTTTCGAAATGTCACAGAGCCTCAAGTTCAAAATTCCAAAAAAAAAATTCACATCAACAACGCCGTCTCATCTTCTTCGTTTCTCCCATTGAATATCACTTCTCGATTTTTCTTTCTGAAAATTCAAAATATGACCTAACTTTTTCAATTTGGATTTCTCGGCCACTTACTTATCCATATTCTTCCTTAATATATCATTAACAACATCCGAACTTCCCGATATACAAGCACTTATGAGCATTATGTGAGCATCGTTTAGGTCCTCACTTTCTTTTTCTGGAAATTGAAACATTTTGAATTTTTTTTACAAAGATACTTCTTTTTCAGTTTTTGGCGCTTTTTTCGGCTCCGGGAAAGTTCCAAAGTGAGACATCTCGAAAGCGGACAGTTCGAAGAAGTGAAATCACTTTTTCGCATAATTTTTGAACTTTTCATACAATTTTTTGCCCTCCAAATAATTAGGCGAAAATCGATTTCACACCTTCGAAATTTCCGCTTTCGAAATGTCCGCTTTCGAGATGTCCGCTTGCGAAATGTCCCGGAGGTCATTTTTCTAGCGAAATCTCAAAAATAAAACCTACGTATCGCATCGATAAGTTTCGCTGCCACCTCATTATGTCCTGCCATTTGAGCCAACTCCAGAGCACAGTGCCCTTCGGTGTCCGACTTCATCGGATCGGAACCTGAAAGAGGAGAAAATGCGCTCTAATGAGAAAGTTTTCTTGTTTTCTATGGTCCTTAGTGTCATTTGAAGTAAATAAGTGGTTTACCGAGAATTTATACTGAAAATTTAGATATCGGAAATTTTAACTCACAGAAGTCCCAATATTTTCTTCCTTTTTTCGAAGCGAAATTACAGTAACCAACTTTTTGGTAACCTAAATTTTACGGAAAAACTGAAAATACTGGAAATTACAGTACCTACAGTACTCCCAAAAAAGAAATCACGAACTGACTTTTTCAGATGTAATACGTCAACTTTGAGCCTCTGTAAAAGTGGTTTCCAGATATCCGATTTTTCTGAAATTTTGTGGATGTATAGAGCAACTCAAGAACTCTATTTTTGTAGTTGATAACTTTTTCATAGGACCAGGATTCAGTAAGTTAGGCCCCTGGAAGCCAAAAGGCTTCAAAATGAGGCGAAATTCTAGTTGGCTTGGCCTAACTAACTGGATCTTGGTCATATGAAAAAGTTGTTAACTAAAAAAATAAAGTTCTTGAGTTGCTCTATACATCCACAAAATTTTTTTTTTAATTGAATTTCTGGAAAGTACTTTTTCAGACCCTCAAAGTAGACCTATTTTAATTGAAAAGCCATTCTTTTTAACCAGTACTGTAACTTTTTGAATTTCAACAAAAGTTTCAACTTTAGTTACTACTATAGGTGAAGGAAACCGTCAATTTTTAAAAGGGGTTACGGTAGTTTTAACACTTTTGCATAAAAATTCCATTGATATTTTTTAAATCACTACATTTTCTGGCTCTTTTTGAAGGCTATGTATTCAGAAGACATTTTTCAGAATCCTTGAAGTTTAAATTCTCAAAAAAAAAAAAAACTCACCCAACTCGACGAGCTCCAATACAATAGCTGTCTCCCCGGACTCGGCGGCCATGTGTAATGCAGTTTTCCCACGCTCGTTGGTTAGGTTTAGGGATTCTGGAAAATTTTTTGAATTTTGATTGAAAATTCTAGTTTTTTGGCTTTGAAACCTAATGAATTCTCTCCAAAATACTCTGAAAAACTGAAATTATGAGCCAACTTTGAATCCTTGTATCTCAAAATCCAGTAGTTCAATTTTTATGAAAACTATACTGTTTGAAAGGAAATTTCTTGAACTGTAAGTTGTTATTTTGAAATTTCATAAAATTCAAATGTTGACGTTTTCTAGAGTCTTCTAAAATATGCCCAACTTTTTGTCTAAAATTAGAGTCAAATTGAGTTTTTATCCAAAATTTTGAACCAAAATTCGGCCAAATATCTTTAAAAAATACCGTACCTTCGAAGAATCTTTGAATAGATAATTGAATATTGTTGAGCATTCTAAAACACTAAAAAAGAATACAGCAGTTTCTAAAAAATAAAAAAGGAAATTGATTTCCAACTGGAAAAACGGAAACCGGAAATTCGAGATTCTCCATGAGAGTTTCATATTTAAAAAAAGAAACGAAGAAAAAAAGCAAAAGTTCATCAGGATCAAAATATTTGAATTTTGAGTTTCTAGTTTTCACACTCTTTTCAGCTCTGCGACGTTTCGAAAGCAGACATTTCGGAAGTGTGACGTTTCGCAAGGTCTGCTTTTGAAAAGTCGGGGAGACCTCTTTTCGGCATATTCGTGTACTCCTCGTGGAGGAAAACTCTACTGGGACCAGAATTGCCCACAAGGAGTTCAAAGGGGGCTCCAAAAACAGCGGGAAACTTCAAAATCCAAATTTTTTGTTTTTTCTAGAATTTTTTTGTTTTTTCTTTTTTTTTCAGCTGATAATCCAGGATTGGAAAATCTCTTATTTTGGCGACCCACCCACATTTTTCAAATCCAAAAAACTCACTGGGACTTAACATCAGAATCGTCCTCAAACTGTCCAATTTTCCATTATGTGCTGCTAACATTAGGGGAGTTCTTCCATGTCGATCCACTCGATTCCATACCCATGGATTCACTTTGAATAGGTCCGCCAAGAGTTCCACGTTTTCGAAGAGGACCGCCTGGAAATAAGGACTAGTTTTTGTCAAAAGTTGGGTTACTAGGCCATATTTTCTAGGCCAGTTGGGTTTCTAGGCCAAGCGTATCTTTTTAAACAATGGAGCTCAAAAATGAAATTGTTTTATTTCAAATTTTGAGAATTCTTATCAGGGGCCAAGGTACAGTAATCTGGGGACGATTTCAAAACGTTAAAAACTTTGTGACTTAGTTTTCATTCAATTTGGTTTTCTAGGCCACTGTCTTACCTGTCTGACCAATTGCATGGCATCTGAATTATCCAGTTGTGATGCCACCTCATCGGTGGAGGTGGAGGGACCTCCACCACTAGACAGGTCCATTACTGGATGGAAAAATAGGGCGCGGGGCTGAATTAATATAAAACATAAATAAAGGGTTCTGGAGAAATTGGTCCAATTCTAATTAAAATTATACGGTTCAAAAGGAACATTTTTGAAAAATACATTATTATTTTGAATTTTCAAAAAAACTTTGAGATTTAAGGTTTTTCAGAGTCTTCAAAAATAACATGAATTCAACGGAAAACAACTGAAATTGAACGCGCCACAGGTACAGCGGCTACCATGATGTTATGAATTATCCCGTGAAAACGAATGAAAAAAGATTGCATAGGAATTTAGAAGTTAAATTTAGTTTTAAACAATTGAAGAAAAATTTGAATTTTTGAATTTCAGAATTTTTCATCGAACTTTTTTTTTGGAACTTTGTTCAGAAATTCAAATATTTTCAGAAATATTTTTTTTCTGATCTTTAGTTTTTCGAAACACAAAAATAGTTGAATTTTAAATTAAAATTCAGAAAAAAACAACTTTAAAAAATTAATTGTCACATTTTGGAGACCTCCATCTCAAAATCCAGGGACCAGTTTTAATGAAATTTTCAAAACTCAACTTTAATTTTTCTACTATTTCTTTTTTATACAATAAACGATACATAAAAACTCAAATGAAATTTTTGACTCAATTTTTTTTCGATTCTCAACTAAACTTTCCAAATGCCCATTTTAATTTTTCAAAACCACAAAAATGCCCCAAAAAAAGGAACATTTTCCCACTGATTGCTTATCGTTAACAAACTAAACATAAAACTGTCGCATTGTCTTTCTCAAGATGAGCAAATATTTGATAACATAAATAATAATTAAACTAGTTTTCTCCGTTACTACAATACTAATTGACAAAAGCCAATAAATCGAAAGTGGTCATCTCGGAAATTAAATCCGTTTCATGTAACCAACAAAAAAAAAATGGATACATACATATAATCGATGTTGACAGGGGTGGAAACGAAGAAGAAACGAAAAAAAGGGGCAAATAGAAAAAGGGAACAAATAATAGAGAGACTACACTGTGTAGAAGATAGAGAAAGAGCGCTCCAGGGAACTGCCTCGCTCTCTAATTCTCTTCAGGATCTTGCGATCTCTCGTTTCGCTTTTGGAAACCGGAGGAGGATGGTGGCAGAATAGAGAAGATGATGATGACGAAAGGAGAAGAAGGGCAGATGGTGTCGCTGTTTTGGGGGTACATTAGGGGGGGGGGGGGGTGTCCGGGACATGACCTTCTGGAGAAAGAGAAGAAACAAAAGGGGTTAAAGGGGAGATCATTGAAACCAGAAAGGGTTGGTTTAGAAATACCTTATAGACACTTTCAAGATGAGAAATTGGGACTCTGGAGTTTTTTGTTCAAATTTTTGTGGTTCCTTGTTTTTTTGAGGGTTCCTTTTTAGTGATTAGGATCCTTGTAACTTTCGAAGTTTAGAGTTAGGTAGTTTTAGAGTGCTTCTGAAATTTCAAATCAAAAGATTCTTGGATTTTTTACGTTTTTGGATTTTCGGATGTTCGTTTTTTATAATGAGTTTAGAAATTTACGAATCAGGAGTTAGTTATCAAAATCCTTGAAACTTGAAGAAAGACACAGAAATTGATGATTTATTAGTTCCTCAGAGTTTTAAAGTCTAGAATAATGGATTTAATTATTGGTTTCTAGGATTCTTGGATTTTTGAGTTTTTGGATCCTTGAATTTTGAAACTTTTGATTTCTTGCGTCGTTGGATTTTAAAATTTATGAATTCTTGCGATACATAACTTTATGGATTCTAGGACACTTGGATTCGAAGAAAAAAAGGATTCCTTGATTTTCAGATTTTGAAGATTTCGCATAGTTTAGAAGTTACATACTTTTCTCACTTGGTCTAATTTTTTTTCAGAATTTCAATCTTTCGAAGGATTCTGGTTTTTCGAGATACTGAAATCTGGAAATTTGGATTCTGAAGATTCTTGGAGTATAGATTTCAAAATCGGTCGCATATTCTACATAGTTTTTCAGTTTTTTTTCAGAGTTTCGAGTTTTCGAAAAATTCTTGTTTCATTGAGACTCTAAAATTTGATGATCTGAAGTTGCGGAGATTCAGGGTTTTGGAGAATTCAGATCTCAGAATCCAAAAATCCAAGAATTCAAAAATACGAAAATTTAAAAATCCGAGTTTAGAACTTTCAGAACCTTCGTCTCTCAAAACAGTTCCCCAATTTTTTTCATCCAAATCTCTCCAAAAAAACCTATTCAAAAGTTCAACAAAAAATACATTCTAAACTCCAAAAGTGCACTTTTCAATCCTTTTTTTTCCATTTTTTTCGGTGTATTTCCAAGCTGTGTTTAGCCAGCAGTATTTGACATGGCATCAACTTTCTTATTGTATTTCACACACTGGTTTTTTTCATAAATACATAAAGTACACAGTGTCTTCTCGACAGGTTGGATAGTATGACGAAAAATATCAGAAATATGGAAAAAAATAATTTGAATCCAGTTTTCAAATTCAAGAACAATTTCTTTATTTACAAACATCAATTTTCAAAAATGTTGAATAATATTATCAAAGAACCCGTTATCTAATCGTAGTACCAGCAGTCTGTACTTTTTCGTCGTCCGAAGATTTTGGAGTCTCTGAAAACCAAAAAATTTTGATAAAAATATAGGTTGTTGCTCTTCTTTTCTACAATCTACTCACCATTCTCTAAAACATTATTAGCTAATAATTGAAACTCAAATAAAACCAAATAATACATAAGCACTTTCTCTATGCTACAACAACTATAGTGTGTCCTGTATTCGTACCAGTCCTCTCAATTCTTGTCTTGTGCTGAAATACGGACACCGGTCCCATCATATTGTTCGTCGACCGTTTCACACCGATACGATCACGGAGGGCTCTGGAAGAATAATCTACCGTTAGATTTTATGTACTTGGAGGGCACTTACTTGTTAACAATAAAGTAAATGATAGGGTAAACTCCACTGTTCAAAATCCACATGAAATTGAGAGCTGTGTAGCTCCAAAGGTTCAACGGGAGCATCCACTGAAAATTTGACTTAATTTTTAAACAGCCATATCTCTTGAACCACGCTACATAGAGCAACAAAATAATTATCATTCGATTTGAAATTTTACGCTCTTTAATTTTGCAGTTGTTAGTTTTTTGATAGCTATCACCGCTCTTGAGATATGAACATTTGAAGTTAGGGGAGACGCAGCGAAGCGAGAGACTCTGACTGTCTGCGTCTCTCACCTTGGAAACTTTAAGCTGATGTATCTTTTGAACCAGCTGAGCTAAGCATAAAAAATCTCACCGAATAATTATGCCAAAGCACATTCAACACTGTACAATAAACCGTAATCACTGTCGCCTGTATCAGTACTTTGATCTCCGCATTGTAACTTTTCGAGATCAAAAATCGCTTCTTCGTCTTCACCAATCGATAAACAATGAGAGCATAGAAAAATGCAGACACAAATATACCGCCAACTTCGATAAACATTTCAACCCGTTGTACATATGCAGATCCCGGTAGATCATAGTCATAATCCCAGGAGTACCAATCAGGAATATATCGGATTGTGGCCCAAGGGGAGGCCAAGGCAAGCATAAAGGCTATCCAGAAGAATGAAGCCATTCCTACCCATATCTAGAAACAGAAAGTTCGCTCTATCGATAACTAGAAAACCTACCATCCATCGTTGCCCTCCGAAGAAATACTTATCTAGTGTAGGTGAGGATAATTGAATCAGTCGATTGAATGATAAGAAAATTGTTAAAACCGCATACGCCACATAGCAAGGGGTCGCAATTACTCCCATGGCCTGGAAATTCGAATTTGGCGCCAATTCAATAATTCAAATTACCTTCGCAAGAGCCGGATGAAAAACTGTCTGTTTTACTGTAAAAATGCCTGTGACAAAATGAGGGAAACATTGAGCAATATCGAAGATTCCGAGGAAAAACATGAATCGATAGCTGGGCATGCGGAGGAGCTCCTTGTCCTTGTAGATTGTCTGAAAACGGCGGTGATTTGAAATTTTTATGAAAAAAATTTTTTGAGGTCATCTGTCGAGAACATCCGGGACTTCAAAGCGTCGTAGTTCAAAAAGGAGCCGAGATATCAAAAAGTAATTGGCTATAAAATTGCTCAGCATAAAAATATAAACATTTTTGTAGTTGAAACAATTATGTTAGTTCCGCCCCTTTTAGAGATATGCGCCTTTAAAGTAGGCGCACCTTCGAGCTTTGAAAATGCTCTATCTCAAGATCTAGTGGCTCGATTTACATGAAAATTATACAGATCGATAGGAAATTTTCTGGAGGTTAATTTTATGGTTTCCAAAAGTTTTTTTTTTTGGAAACTTCGCGGCTGTATGTATAACAAAATTCTAGAACTTTATTTTTGTAGTTGAAAACTTTTTGATAGAATTCCAATCCAGCTACACAGATAAAGCGCGAACGGATCGGATAGGAATGCTATATGGGTCCGTAATGCGTCCGTTACGGATCCATCTGTAAAAGTTATAACTAAACTGATCCATATGCGAATCCGTTTACGGACCGCACGCGAACGGAAATTAGATCGAAAACATAACGGGTCCGTTCGCGAGTGCTCGTTCGCAAAAACACCCATAACGGATCAGTTATGCGTCGAATACCTGATGAACACACATAGAATTCCTATCCGGTCCGTTACGCGTAATTCGCGAATCACCTGTGTAGTTATGCCAAGTTGACTGACGTCACCTCGAATTTCGTCTTATTTTCTGGCTTTTTGGTTTCCACGCGACCTAACTAACTGGATCGTGGTCATATGAAAAAGTTGTCAACTACAAATATAGAGTACTTGAGTTGCTCTATAATTCCACAAAATTTCAGAATAATCGGACATCTGAAAACCACTTTTTCAGGTTCTCAAAGTTGACCTAAAAGTTCAACTAAAAATGGGAAAAATTTATATATTTTTGTATAGACTGTAATTATGGTAGTGTAAATAATCATTGTACTGTATTTAATTATGGTACTGTAATTAATTATAGTATTGTAGTTATAGTACTGTAATTATGGTACTGTAGTACAGTACTTTCCAAAGTGTATCAGAATCTTGAAAATTTGAAAAAAGGGATTTTCTTTTCGATTTTAAAGTGAGACTTCATCTTTGGAAACTTTCCTGTGAATGAAAACTAAAGCGACCTTTTGGAAAATTAAGATTCTCACCGCTAAAATAACATAATAAGCCACCGCGCACGCCAAAGACACCACCATCATAGCAATGCCAACAATCCAATCAGTTTGAACCGTCCGTCCACTTTCGGAAACCTCTTCTTCGACTTCGACTAAAACATTGGGATCCAAAGTGGATAGGAGAATGGAGGATAGAGTAGTTGGTATTACGGTAGTCATGCTCGCATTCAAACATTATTTTGGAACTGACATTCACTGAAACAGATAGAAATGGTCGGATTCGGATTCGAGATTGAAAGTGGAAGGAAATTAAAAAATGAAAACAAATCTGTTCTCAAATACTGAAAATTCGTCATATTTTCAAGATGTATTAACATCGTAAATCATTTTGATTTCAGACCTTGTCCTTATAGACCTGTCTAGCATGCAATGAATTCTCTGAAAATGACTCTATTAGATCTCCTAGAATTCTAGACCACTAGACAATCTCTAGACAGTTCAAAGGACATACCAAAGCTATAACACAAATAACAAAAGATTTTCTGGAACCAAAAAAATGGGGAAAGCAAAGAGTGTCATGTTTATATCAACCGAGGTGTTGGCGGCAGCAGCTATTGGAAAATTAAATTACCCAATTTTTGATATGAAAAAGAGAAAGAGAGGTGTGTGTTGTCAGAGGGAATTGGATTAGTTTGGGAGGGGCACAGGAAGCTTTTTGATATAGGTGTTAGTCATGAGAAAATTGGTATAAAAATAATTTGAAAAAAATTGTATGATTTATTAATTTTTCTACTGAAATTTCAAAAAAGTCTCTCCAAAAGTTTTCTGCCACAAAAATGAGTCCAAACGGACCATTTTGAAGCGAGTTCTGAGCTTTTGAAGTTTTAGTGAGAGACGCAGACACTGTCTCGTTTCTCTGCGTCTCTTCAACAACGAGAGTGTCTGCTTTCTCTGCGTCTCTCTTACTGAAACTTCAAGCGCTCATAACTCGCTTCAAAATGCGTTTTGAGCAGTGATATTAGGTGCATTCGAATCAGTGACAAATTTTGCATTAAAAAAATATATAACCTGTAATGTACCCGATTTGCGGTACGGGGTTTTGATTGAGACTATACCCAATTGATAGAGCACAAAAAGTTATCTAAAAATGTGAAAACATTTTTCCCTTATTATTATCTAGTGTGTCGTCTCGCGAGACGATTCCAGCATTTTCTCGCACGGTCTCGCAATAGCTCAGCAAAGTTCGGCATAGTTCAGTTCAGCATCGAGTTCAGCATATTCTCGTTCAGCATAGTTCGGTTCAGCACCGAGTTCAGCATATTCTCGCTTCAGCAGAGTTCAGCGTGTTCTCGTTTCAGCAAAGTTCAGCGATTTCGCAATTTTCCCATTTCAGCATCCATTCTCGCTGAAGTTCGCAATATTCTCGCGAGACAAGCGTGAACTAGAAATGTTTCTTTCGCAAACGGGTCGAGAAAATCGATAGAGAAACGTGGTTTTAGTTCATTTCTAACTGTTTTGTTTTTTTTCCACTCCAAAAATGACTAGCTTTTTTATCACGCAAGTTCAGCGAGAATGGATGCTGGAATGAGAAAAATTGTAAAAGTGCTGAACTATGCTGACACGAGAACACGCGGAACTGGGGCTTTGCGAGAACATGCTGAACGAGAATATGCTGAACTCGATGCTGAACTGAACTGTGCTGAACGAGATTATGCTGATGCGAGAAAATGCTGAATTCTCGCAAAGTGCTGAAACTGAATCTCGCGAGACGACACACTATTATTATCGGTTTCTGAGAAAATCGACTTTTATTGAATTTTTTGCGAAGTTCGAAAAATTCCTCTTCAGATAGACGTTTCTCAACTATTTTTCAACCAATTTTTGAAAACTAAAATGCAATATAAAGCTAATAAAACGGACAATGTGAATTTGACAAAATCGTGTTGTGGTCGAGTTTGTCACAAAAACGATCGCTTGAAAACCACAAGTGCTCCGGGAGCAACATACTCCTAAAATTTTTTTACGGCCGAGAAATTTGGTTTTTCATGTTTAAAATGAAAGAGCATGTCGAATTTACTAAAAAAATAACATAAAATCAATATGTAACTGTTCATCTGAAAAATAAATTTTTGAAAGAAAAAAATGATTTTTCCGAACTTTTTGGTAAATCAAAAAATTTTGGATAGACTTTGTACTGGGCACTTAAAATATAATAACAAATTCAAAATTAACATTTTTAGATAACTTTTTGTGCTCTATCAATCGGGTATAGTCTCAATCAAAACCCCGTACCGCAAATCGGGTACATTACAGGTAAGTTCGAAATTAGAAAATCGATTTATCGATTTTTAAAACTATTATCATTTTCGTAAACACTGGAATTTGGACGATCATTTGGGTAAAAATAAATAATGACTGAAATCCTATTTTACGCCAACTTGGATCTTACGCTAGAAGACGTGCTTGATCTACATCTCCAATCTAAGATTTCCAGACTTTTATACAAAAAAACTGAACAAGGAAGAAAAATTTGATAGAAATCTGACTAACGCATCCAAACCAGAACTTTTGAATAGAATTGTGATGAGGTTTTATGGGTTTTCAGGGAAGAATGGGTGTCTGGGATGGAGTTGAAAAATGGAATAACGAGATCGAAAGTTTGAGAGTTCATCGGAACGGAGTCAAAAGTTTGAAAAGTTCGGGACAGTGAAATGCAATTCGCTGCTTTCGAAAAAAAATTGAACTTGCGGAACGACTCACTTTCGAAACGTCGCATCAGCGAAAAGTCGCAATTACGAAATGTCAAACTTTCGAAATGTCGAAGAGCTCAAAATATGCCAACAGAATTTGTGATGTTAAAAATGATATATTCAGTGAAAGTGGGCTCTTTATTATACTAGTCTAGACTAAAAATCTAGCAAACAATACTCAATCAATTTAGTCACGAACTGCGAGTTCCTTGAACAGCTGAACTAATGTCTTTGGTTTTATTTTTCGAGAACAAAAAATATGTTAAATCTCTGTTTTTGTTCCAGAAGTGTTCTCTATAATAAGTACCTAGTGACACTTTGAGGTGTCAATCAAAAATTTCAAATTTTCAAAAATTCATTTTGGAAGTAATTAAAACCGAAAACGAAACCAAAAAATATCTGCAAATTCAGATTCCCAGGGTTTCAGAATTCTGGAAGCAAAAACTTCTAAAAAATGGTAATTTTTTGGACAATCGTGATAATAAATAGTGATGCGAAACTAATTATTGCAGAAGATGATGCCAAAATAAACAGAGACTCAAAAAATAAGAGTCGAGGAAGTGGGAGGGCTCCTTAATTTGATATTGCGTCAGAATTAGGTTGGAAAAAAGGGGGGAGGGGTTGTATTTTGGGGAACGAAAATTTTAAGATAAAGGGGATTCTGAAATTTGAACTTTTTGAAAAAATAGACAACTGCAATAATATAGAAAATCAAATTTCCCCTCATTTGGTTTAAGTTGCGTTTCTCTAGCTACACCCCTTCTTGAGATATGAGCGTTAGAAAACTGGGGAAGGGAGACGCAGAGAAACGAGAGCACTCTCGCCATCAGTTGCCTAACTTGAAGACGCTGTATCTCAAAAATAGTCAGAGCTAGAAAAATGAGATTAACTGTAAAAATGTAGAATATTAAATTTCATACGTTCTAATGTTTTTAGCGTTTTTCTAGCTACACTGGTTCTTGAGATATGAGTGTTTGAATATTGAAGGAGGAGAGACGCAGAGAAGCGAGAGCTCTTTTGTCTGCGTGAAAATCTAGCAGTTTTGATAGTTTTGAATTAACGAGCTTCTGAAATTGTAATTCCAGTTTTTCAAAACATTCAATAAATCCGATTTATTGAGCTCAATCTAGCTCAAAAACCATCCTAAAATGACCCATTCAAAATCCTTGAAATGTCCTTCAATTTTCGTTCAAAATGACCCAAATGAGCCGAAAAAAGAGCAAGGAAATGAGGTACTTGAAATTTTCAATGAATGCATTCTTGATTCTTTGGATCCGGTTTTATAGATGCGAGAAATGTGTTTCAATGATCCCAGAAAAAAGTTCGAAAAATCAAAATAGTGAAAAGTATGGAAAAAAAATTGAGTGAGGGAACATGTGAAAATCCAAATCAAAATTTTGAGCTTGGCGCGATTTTAGGGATTTTAGAGCTTGAATAGCTGGAATTTTCAGAAAATTCCTTTTCAAATGGTATAGTTTTTGTAATTGGCGTTTGCTAGAATTTGAGTTGAGAAAAATTGAAAAAGAGTGAAAAAAAATCAATTTTTTTCAGCGAATTTTGCTTCAGTTTCTCTTCAACTTCTCTGCGATTTTACAAATTCTGAAACCTTGTAATTTAGCTCTTAATTTGTGTATTCATATAAAAAACAAAAAAATTCAGTTTATTTATTTTCAAAACTCGTTTCTTCTTCAAAACCAGTAAATAGCCAAGAGAAAAAATCAATAAAAATTAATAAAAAATAATTCAATACCTAACAGAAACCATCGTATGATCCGTATGTGTCGCCTTGTCCAATTTTCTCTTATTATCAATAAAAACTGAAACTGCTCCGAGAGCAGTGCCAGATCCCCTTGTGCCGATTTTATGACGAATTGCTCTGAATAATTTGAAATTTTAGATAGATTCTTGATTTCTGATCACTCACTTATTGACGATGAAATAAATGATAGGGTGAACTGCACTATTACATATCCACATGAAGTTGAGAGCCGTGTAGCTCCATAGATGTTGAGGCAGCATCCACTGAAAACATTGGAAATTTGAAAAAAGTCATTTTGAAGAAAAGAAGAATATTCAGAATCTCAGAGTTCATACAAATAAGAAAAACTCTCAGATCTTCATTAGAATGTCAGAAAGTCAAACTAAACGGAGAATCGAAAATTCGATTGATTCGAAGGTAAAATACTAAGACTTCAAACAACTATATCTTTTGAACCAACCATGCTAAAACAATGAAATAACTACCATTCGATTTGTACTTTTACGTTCTTAGTTTTTGAAAAGTTTTTTGATAGCTACCACCGTTTTCGAGATATGAACGTTTAAAGTTAGGCGTGAATTACACCAAGAGGAGAGACGCAGACACGCGAGAGTCTCTGACTGTCTGCGTCTCTCGCCTTGATGACTTTAAGCATTGTATCTTTTATATCTATTGAGCTGGAGAGTTAAAATTTCAATAGAAAGGGATTTTGAAGCAGATTGTAGCCAAGAATAAAAAAGGAAACAATCAGAAACACAGAGAAGTTGGAGTATCTTTGTCTCTAACTTTAAACAACTGTATCTCTTAAACCGTACAAGCTAACAAAAAAAATCAAATTACGACCTTTTAATTTTAAGTTTCACGCTCATAATTTTTGCAGTTGAAAGTTTTTTTGATAGCTATTACCATTTTCAAGATATGAGCGTTTGAAGTTAGACGTAAAAGGCAAGAGAGGAGAGACGCAGACAAGCGAGTGTCTCTGACTGTCTGCGGGTCTCACCTTGAAAACTTCAGACTACTGTATCTTTTGAACTTGCTGAGCTATGGATGTAAAAATCTCACCGAATAATTATGCCAAAGCACATTCAGAACCGTACAATAAACCGTAATCACTGTCGCCTGTATCAATACTTTGATCTCCGCATTATAACTTTTCGATATCAAATATTGCTTTTTCGTTTTCAGCAACTTGTGAATAATCAACAAATAGAAGAATGCGGACACAAATATTCCTCCAATCTCAATACACATTTCCACTTTTTGAACGTATTTGGAGAATGGAAGATCTGTATCGTAATCCCAGGAATACCAGTCAGGAATATAACGGATTGTGGCCCAAGGGGAGGACAGAGCAAGAACGAACAGGAGCCAAATAGAGGAAGCTAGGAATATCCAGATCTGGAAAATGCGCTCTATGGATAGCTACAGTACTGGTTGAAGTTTTTGTAACTTTTATCGAACTTTTGTGATTTTTTAGTCAGCCTTGGTTCAAAAATCAATGCTTCGCAATTACGCTCTATTGATAACCCACCATCCATCGTTTCCCGCCAAAAAAGAATAGCTCAAGTGTAGCCGATGTCAATTGAATAAAGCGATTGAATGATAGAAAAATAGTGAGTAATGTGAATGTAACATAACAAGGGGTGGCAATCACTCCCATGGCCTGAAATTTGAGTTTTTGAATTTGGCGCCAATTCGAAATTTCAAATTACTTTTGCAAGAACCGGATGAAATACTGTTTGCGTTACTGTAAAAATCCCGGTTACAAAATGAGGAAAGCATTGGCAAACATCGAAAACGCCGAGGAAAAACATGAATTTATAGCTGGCCATACGGAAGAGTTCTTTGTCTTTGTAGATTGTCTGAAAGTGGCGGGAATTTGAATTTTTTTGAGAAAATCTCAAGAGCTAGCGGTTCGATTTTCATGAAAGTTATACACATCAATAGGAAATTTTTCACGGATCTTACCGATAAAATCAAATAATAAGCGATTGCATTGAAAACGGGTATCACCATCATGACAATGCCAACAATCCAATCCGTTTGGACCGTCCGTCCACTTTCAGAAATTTCAATAGATTCTCCAGGTAAAATCATCATGTTAGCATGAATTGCGGCATAGAGGGAGTCTGAAAAACGAGATTTTATTGAGTTCGAAAATTTTTTGCGATTTTCAATTATTGTACTGAAAACTATGAAAAATTGTTTAAAATGATTTCTACCGCAAAAACGAGTCAAAACGGACCACTTTGAAGCGAGTTATGAGCGTTTGAAGTTTTCGTGAGAGACGCAGACACTGCCTCGTTTCTCTGCGTCTTTTCAACAACGAGAGTGTCTGCTTTCTCTGCGTCTCTCTTACTGAAACTTCAAACGCTCATAACTCGCTCCACAATGCGTTTTGCAGCGATATTAGAAAACGAAAAAGTGCCTTCGAATCAGAGAAAAATTTTTGCATTTTTTGATTTAAATGAGAAAAAATTTAAGTTGTGATTTAATCGATATTTTCGACCCCTCGACCGAAATCGATATTCTCGACCCCAATCAATTAAAAACAGCTATTTTGGTGAGTATTGAAATTGAAACCGTTATAAGTACGGATGGCTAAATTTCCAATTTAAAGCCTGAGCCAAGACTGAAAAAAAAACAATACGTAAACGAAAAAGGGAAAATTGATCTGAAATAGAAATAAAGTTGGAGTAAAAGTCGAATATTTATTGGCTAGTAGTCTATTGTTCTGTCTACATAGAAAAAAACCAAAACATAAAGCTAAAAATGAAAATATTCAGAACCTACAAGAAAACAAGATTTTGATCCCAAAACCCCAAAAAAGGGGTTCAAAAATTCAATTACTTTTCTATACACAATCTGTTTCGACACAAGAAACTAATATCCTGTTTATGTTGATTTCTGAGAGCTTACTTTTGTTACCATGAATAGGGAAAAACAAGGAAAAAACAACGGGCGAAATTTTTCATCAAAGATAAGTACTGGTTTTGAAAGAGAGAGAGAGAAAAGGGAAAATTGTGACGAGAAATATTTCAGATTTCATGTCAAATTTCGTGTTTTTTCAGAAACGAACGGAGGAAAAAGAAAAAATGAAGCGGAAGTACATAAAAATCTATTTTTAGAAATCGGGGAAGAAAAGAAATTCGGAAGAAAAATAAATTTCGAAAATCGTATACGGATGTTTTTTTTTACTGTATCTCTTGATACAGTAATCCAATTTTGATGAAAATTATACAGATGAATAAGAAATTTTTTGACGATGATTTTTTGACGATGAAATTTTAAAAAATCTGTAAAAATGTGTATCTAATGTTTTCTAGAAATTTAGAACTTTCAAAACCAGTTATTTCGCAACTACGACGTTTCGAAAGTTGTGATTTCGCAACCACGTCACTTCGCAACGGGGACACTTCTCAACTAACGAAATGCAACTAATTAAAAATTAAAATAAAGATTGAGGAAAGCTTTTCTTGTTGAGGTAGTCCAAACTGGTACAATTTTACACCAGTTGCAAAATGATTGGCTGCGAAGCATCGCAGTTGCGAAACATCATGGTTATGAAATGTCGTGAGTTGCGAAATGTCTGGCTACAAAACGTCCAAGTTGCAAAATATCGGGGACTCAAAAAACGTGAGATTTTCGAAAAATGAGTAATACATGTCACAGCTAGGAGAAAAATAAAAAAGCGGAGGTTAATTGAATTTCGGACTTGAGAAAAATTGAATTATTCAATGCTGGAGGTTATTTGGTTTTGAGGATTTTTCAATAGAGGATTTAAGAATGGATAGAATACCACCCTAACTAGTCTTATTTAGATACAAAGACTGATGGGGAAAAGTGGCCGGTGCCTAAAGTGACCAGTTGAGTTGAGATCAAAAACTGGAATCTTGAGAAACTGAAAAAGTATGTTTTGATGACCAGGAAAAAAGTGTGAATACGTCTAATGAACTTGCAAAATGTTTTTTTGAACTAAAAAGAAAATTTGGAGATGTTTCAGTGAACCATGCGTAGATTTGTCTCTCGGAAGTGATTTTTGATTTAAAAAAGAGTATTTTGAGGGAAAACCCGAAGAAAAGTTCAATTTTTAATACTAAATCGATTGGAACTGAAATTCGAAATTCAAAAATGAACAAAAAAAGGAATCGGAAAAAATCACCAAATCTTCAAAAATAATCTGGGTGGATTTTCGAATCAGAAATTTTTCAAAGAAAACTGCTCTTTCTATTTTTGGAACTTATTTCTTATTCCTGGAATCCAAAAAAACTTCAAAACCTAAAAATATCCAAACAAAACTGTGAGAATTTCCCTATTTTTCTGTCAAAAACAGCAACATCAACGTCATTCTCATTTGCTGATCCATTTTTTAACCTAAATCCATCTCAATCTCAATCTTTATACTTTTACAAGATCCACACTTTGTACCCCGTGGTACTAGGTACTCTGTCCACTTTCCCATGCTCTTTTTTGCAGAAACAAGTGAAAAACGTGGTCAGGAAGTCGAAAACTAGAAAAAAAGTGTAGTGTCCAGTTTTGTTAGACAAGTGGGTGGAGAGTTTAATGAAATTTTGGAGGGTTTTTTTTTGGCAGCAGGGGTATGCTTATGGAAGAATGAGTTATGAATTCCACGTAAATTGAGTCAAGATGAAGATCTAGCACGGATTCAAAGATTGAAAGATCTGACTAACAAAATAGAAGATAATGGCTGGAAAATCAGCAAAAGTCCAATTAAAATTACCGAAAATTAACCGGATTTTGGGGAATTTAGTTCATAATGTTTCAGCAGGTTTCGTCTTATTTTGAGGCTTTTTTTCCAGTAAAAAAAACCATCTCAAAAGTCCGAAAATTCATCAGAAAAGGCTAAAAATGGTGCAAACCAAATGAGCATTGTTCAAAGTTCAAAAAAAGTAGATCTGCAATCTTTCAGACGCTTCCTGCAGGTTTTTTGGCCAATTTTCAATGAGTTCGCTGTAATTTTGGCAAATTTTCAGGCAGTTGCGGAATGGTTGGTTGCCGAATTTTGTAGTTGCAAAACGTCCCAGTTGCGAACTGTCGTAGTTGCGAAACGTCCCAGTCACAAAAAAACCGCGATTTATCTTCAATATCTTGAGTTTCGTGGTCAAACTTTCGAGATTCTGTTCAAAATTTTTCAAAGTCCAAATTTTTTTTCAAATTTCTAAAAATAAGTTTTTTTTTTTAAATTTATTGACATGTAAGATCACCAAATATATGACAGAATATGATCACAATCGACACATGCGCTCGATAGCGAAAAAAATAAATAAAGTTGCAGCATTTTGTGGCCTAGAATCCCAAAACTAGGCCACATAAGTTTAGCGAACAAATAGATTATCAATAGCTCATTCATCACAAAAAGGCAAATGATTCTTCGGTTGCTCGGGAAATCTCTCATGCCAGACCAAGAAATAGAAGAACGAATTGGAAGCGACAATGGTGGCAAGGGAGCCGTCGGCGCGTCTGATATCTTTCCCGCGCAGACAATTGATGTGTCGGAATTTTCCAGTGCAGTTGCTGAAAAAAGTTGCGAAACGTCCGTATGCGAAATGCCGTATCACTTACAACTCGAAATTCCAATCGTATGGCTTATAAAACGATGCTCTTTGCATCTCATCGAAATCCATTAAATTTAGGCCTCTAACTATGTCCCGGGGATCCGAATCCGTCTCATCTAGAGACATAATTGGAATTTCCAAAAATTTGAATCTCGAGCTCCTCGAGCTCAACCATTTTTTGATAAACGAATTTAACGCGGAAGCTGTGATAGTGACGCTCCAAAGTTTGATAGTTTCACAATCCAAACTGATAAAGTTGGCCTCGGAAATCTTGTTTCTATTGTAAGTGACATTGAGATGGTCGATTTGGGACATCTAAAAACAAAAATTTGAGGTGTTCAATGGAGCGCATTTGCTTACCCGTGGACTGAAAAACTCGGTTTCTGAAAGTGAGATATCCATGTTGAGATTCTTCAGATCCTCCATCATCTCCAGAATCTTATGAGCTTGCTCCACGAATTCATCGCTGCGGATTCCGATGGCCAGACAGGAGCACTGACGGCACTGTTCGAATTGGGTCACCAACTTTGTGGGGACTTCAGAATCTGTCGATTGGATTCCACGGAGATCCAAATAGAAGAGAGGGGTCGGATTTGGGAAAATGAAGAATACGTGGCGGAGAATGTTATTGTAGGCGGATGGAGTGTCGTGGGTGTAGATGGTGAACTCTTTGCGGAAGTTGACACTGAAAATAGATGAGAGACATTTCGCAACTGGGACGTTTCGCAACTAGGACGTTTTGCAACTAGGTCGTTTTGCAAATGGAATGTTTTGCAACTGGCACGTTTCGCAAGTCTGATGGATAAGTGTAAAAGTTGCGAAATGACTGCTTGCAAAGTGTCGTAGTTGAGAAACGATCAGTTGCGAAGTGACGCGGTTGCGAATTGACCGGTTGCGAAATGACTGGTTGCGAAGCGTCGCAGTTGCGAAACGACCGGTTTCAAAGTGTCACAGTTGCTAATTTTCTAGTTGAGAAATGATCGGTTGCGAAATGTCATAGTTGCGAAACGACTGGTTGCGAAATGGTCGGTTGCAAGTGACACAGTTGCGAAATGGCAGGTTGCGAAATAAACGGTTGCGAAATGACCGGTTGCGAAGTGTCCCAGTTCCGAAATAACCGGTTGCCAAATGACCGGTTGCAAAATTACCGGTTGCGAAATGTTATAACTACGAAATGTTAAAACTATAAAATATCACAGTTGCCAAATGACCAGTTGTGAAATGACTGGTTGCGAAATGGTCGGCTGCAAAGTGGAACAGTTGCGAAATGGCAGGTTGCGAAATGACTAGTTGCAAAATAACTGGTTGCGAAGTGTCCTTGTTGCGAAATGACCGGTTGCAGAACGTCCCAGATGCGAAATTACTAGTTGCGTTGTGAAATCGTAGTTGCGAAATTACCGGTTGCGAAATGACCAGTTGCAAAGTCTCGTAGTTGCGAAATAACCGGTTGCGAAGTGTCGCAGTTGCAAAATGGACACTTTAGAACCGGACGTTTCGCAACTCAAATTTTCCTTTCACTCACACTCTATAAGTAAACCCATCATAAGTGTAATCGATGCGGAAGTCGTTGTGATGGACTTTTTGGCTGAAAAATTTAAAATTGTTGACCAGGGTTACTGTAGTTTCCCCTCACATTTCATAATCCACTCCATTGATCTGCCGGATCAAAAATTTCTTCCAGATTTTATTCCGGAAATAGTTGGTGATCTGTTTGAACTTTGATGGATATCCGGGTTTTGAGACGATCTCAATGTCGATTCCTGAAAATTTTTTGGGTTTAAAGGCACATAGGAAAAATGTTTTTGCTAATAAATATGCGAATTTTACGCTGATTCCGAATATCATAACAAGAACGTTCAAAAATGGTTTAAAACACGCGAAAAATCGGACCGAAAAGTCAGAAAAAAATTTGGACCGAAAAGTCAGAAATTTCGTTGGAAAAAACTCGGCCACGGCCACCCATCTCAACTTTTGGCTTTTTGGTCAAGTTTGAAGCCGTTTTTCGGGTTGTAAAAGCCATTTTCAGAAGTTCTTATTATGATATTCGGAATCAGCAAAAAATTTCGCGTATTTTGAAGCAAAATATCTGAAAATCTACTCACTTGTTTCATCGTTATCAAAGTCTCGATTCGAGACACATACAGTAAGATGTCCATCGTTGAAAGTTATCCGCGTTATTCCGAGATTCAAGCTTCGCACTTTTTGCTTACAATCCGTGGAGCACATGGTTAGGTCGAATCTGAAACTACAGTAATCCAAGGACCCTTTTTAAGTACTCACTGATCATCCGGTGGCAACAGTTTCCAGTGCTCCAACTCATCTCGCGACTGTGGTCTCTCTGGATCATCTTCCTCTTCCTCTTCATCAACTTCTACTATACCTCTCTCCAAATCGACATCTCCGGAGAATGGGCTTACGTAGTGAAGTTGAAAATCTTCAGGGGGAGAGGAGGAAGATGATGTGCCAGGGGAGGAGCTATCCATTCTGAAAGGGAACGTTTGAAATTACGTTTTGAGGTTTCAAGGTATACTGTAGTCCAGTCGGTACCGCAGAAACAGAAAAGAAAACAAAAGTAGAGAGAGGAAAAGAAGAGAGGGAAGCTAGCTAACTATGTAGAGATTAAGAGATAGGGATAGGAAGATATTCTGTGAGAAGCTACTGTAGTCTAGATACTGCATTCTAAAAGCTACCGTAGTCTAAATACAGTAATCTAAATACTGTATTCGAAAAGTTTTTTTAGTCTAAAAGCTACTACTGTAGTCTAAATACTGAAAAGGCTACTGTAGTCTAAGTACGCAAAAAGTACAAACTTTCGAACAATATGCTTCACTTTTCGATACGGTCCAATTGCGGGCCAAGCGCTGGTCAAGTACGTCTGCCAAAGGTTAGTTTCCATACATTGAGTGGTTGATTTATCTGGAAAGATCTATGTACTTACATAGGAGATATAAACATCATGTGCGCTCTATGGAAATTCTAGAAGAAGTAATTGGAAAAATGATACAGCAATAGTGGTCGTAACTTCGGGGTTTTATTCAAAAGATTCAGAATAATCCAGTAAAGGAACTTCTGAATACTTTGCCCCGTTATTTAGTCGGTTTTCGAAATTAGATCATCAAAACTTGCAGTCCGAGGTAGTTTCAGATGCTGAACACGATCCTAATAATAATGTTCCCAAAAAGTAATTCTCTTTCGAGATAGAAGCACTGTTTTGGGGGGGGGGGGGGGGGGGGGTGTTATACTTATGTTACGCAGCCTCATACTACTTGTTACGCACTGGACCACTTCCGGGCCAAAAACCTTTTTTGCCATAAAATGTTCTAAATTTTACGCTGATTCCGAATATCATGACAAAAACGCTCAAAAAATTGCTCTAATAGTCCGAAAAACGGCTTCAAACACGCCCAAATGACTGAAAATTGCCTTGGGTGGCAGTGGCCGAGTTTTCTCAAAAAGTGGGCGGAGTCAGTCAATCAACGCTTTTGAACTCAAAAAACGTAATTCTTCGATTGATTGTTAGAAAAAGCGCTCATTGATTAGCTCCGCCTACATTCGGAGATAAGAAACTTCGGCCACGGCCACCCAAGGCAAATTCGCGATCTTTTTGGTCCAGTTTGAAGACGTTTTTCGGGATTTTAGAGTCATTTTCAGGCGATTTCGTAGTGATATTTGGAATCAGCGCAAAATTTCGTATATTTTAAGGCATAAAGAAACAATTTTGCAATAAATCCATCCTCCTTCAAATAGAGAATAAAAATTTTTGATTTTAAAAAATCTCTTAGAATTTAAACATGCAAAACATGTGGAAAAAAAGAATTGCTCTATAGAAAAGTGTAAAAAATAATTCCCATTTCATTAAATAATGCAAAACTCAGTCATCCATCATTTAACGCTTCAGGCAGCATTTGATTAGTGTCACTAATTCTAAAATTTCGAAGTTTCATTTTTTGAGATATCAACTTCTAATAATAAGCCTAGACTCACAAGGCACATATTGCTCTGGTTAACATAGTGTTTTGGCTCAGAACTAAGCTCCACCCCTTTTTACTCAATGACCATCTCTAGTATACATTTATAACTCCGCCCACTTTATATTCTCATTAATATGGTCTACTATACAATATTAAATGGAACCCCCCAGAAGAGGGAAGTTTTCCAATTAGAATGGGAAAATGAAGTCGAAAAAGAAAAGGAGCCAGCTCTCTGAAAAGCGACAAACAGAAAAAAGAGAGTATTACTATGGAAACCAAAACGAGAAGTAGAAGAATGAATAACGGGGAGAGGGGTGGAGATAAGAGAAGAAGAGGTGAAATGAAGAATAAGACGAGGAGGAATATAGATGATGTTGGGTTTTGAATGAGAATCGAAATGAGGGGGTACGTTTTGTTATGTGGAGAAGAAAAGGTGTTGGCTCTAAAAAGCGCGCCTTTGGCGCAAATGGGGTTCTTGGATTCTTGTACTCAAATAATCGTCCCAGTTCCAATATTTACGAAAAAACTAAAGAAAATCGATTTTAAACTAAATTTTTTCTACGCTTTTTCAAAAAATTTGGAATTTTTCTCTGATTCGAACGCGTCTAATATCGCTACTCAAGGACCATTTTGAAGCGAGTTATGAGCGTTTGAAGTTTAAGAGAGAGACACAGAGAAAGCAGACACTCTCGTTGTCGAAGAGACGCAGAGAAACGAGACAGTGTCTGCGTCTCTTTCACGAAAACTTCAAACGCTCATAACTCGCTTCAAAATGGTCCTGACTCACTATCAGATCTCGTTTTCGGTGTAGAAAACATTTTAAAGAGGTTTCTAAAGTTTTCAATTCGAAATTGTAAATTTGTTCCAAAATTTTCGAAGCTAGTCTTACCCTTCACAATCAGGACTCAAAAATGTCGTGGGATTTTTTTAAATTTTCCAGACGAATCGAAAACTTTTTTCCGTTGGATTTCCTAGACTTCTGAAAAAATTGAAAATCACATTTAATGCTGCTCAAAAAAATACTTGCGAGAATTCTGATAATATTCAAGTTAGGGCGAAAATTCAAAGTTCAATTTTTCATAATTTATAAAGTTCACCTCGCTGTTCAATTTTTTTTTGAAAATCGGGAGTTGTATAAGGAAAAAATGGCAAAAATTGACGGCAAACATCAACTAATTTACAATTTTCAAATTCATATAGGCGACTAGGTATATGTAATCTAGAAATTGTAAATGCACATTTTTATTCCTTGTTTTTCACCTGTTTTGGTTTTAATTGAAAATTTGCGATTCTAAGGTTCCGGGATCTTCAGACTCTTCTTTTTTATATCGGTATTCCCGGAATTCCAGAACATTGAAATTTCAAAGTCGCAAGATTCCAATAACAAAAGATTTTGATACTCTTACAATCCAATTCAAACTACATACAATAAAATAACTTCTGCTCTCAAATTTTAAAATACAAAATAATTTGAATTTCCCAAAAGTTTATATGAAATCATTTTTCAAACTCAATTTCAGAGGCTCCAACTACTCATTTTCTCAAAAGAAAAATATCACATTTAATAACAGGTTAGTTGCTCATAACAAATTATGCCCATGGGCAGAAAACAACAGGTGAAAATAAGGGGGGAGTTAGGGGGGAGGAAAAATTGATATGTATATTTTCCAATGTCCAGTTTTGGGGGCTCAGACTGAGCACGGACGAAGCCTCGAGATGCTTTCTACCGCAAAACGAGTCGAAACGGACCATTTTGAAGCGAGTTATGTGCGTTTGAAGTTTTCGCGAGAGACGCAGGCACTGTCTCGTTTCTCTGCGTCTCTTCGACAACGAGAGTGTCTGCTTTCTCTGCGTCTCTCACGAAAACTTCAAACGCACATAACTCGCTTCAAAATGGTCCGTTTTGAGCGATATTAGGCGCGTTCAAATCAGCAAAACATTTTACATTTTTCTGGAAAAAATAGCTGAAAATGAAGAAAATGTTAACTCTAAATTTGAAGATTCCTTCTCTGAAGAAAAACTCTGAAAATCAAAATCAAACAGAATACAATACAAAATCTTTATTTATGCATTTTCGAGATCACAAAATGATACTGTATTAGCCAGTTTCGAAACGTCAGTGACGTTTCGAAACTGTGGATCTTCTTCACCACGTAGAGGTTCAGTACCGATCGAAGAAGTTCAAGCGGGGATCCATAAATACACGGATCCAGGCTTGAGAGTTTTGTGAAGAGCTTGATTCTCCTTATTTGGAATCCATTTTAGAAAAAAGCGACGTCATCGCCTTTCTTCACGGTTCATTTTTAGTTTATGAAGGGGAAGTTGGGATATCACAGACGTCTTCTTTTATTACATCTGTTTCGTTTTGATCCATAGCTTCTTTTGTATTTGAATTATTGCTACTTATCCTTGTAGTTTGTGACTGGATAACATCATTTCCTTGATTATTCGATTCGACATCAACTGGTATGAAGATTTGATCGATTGCTCCATAGTTGTCGTTGTTGTCCAGATTGGTTAGAAATTTCAAATTATGATCTTCCAAGTTGATGTAGTTGTTGTTGTCCTCTGCTTGATTTGGATTTCGGCTTGATAAGTGACTCCCGATGTTTCTTATTTCGCCGTAATCGTCTGGTGGAATTGGTGGCAGGGGAGGTTGACGGAAAGGTGGAAAATTATTGTTGATCATTTTAACAATTGAGGGTACTGATGGAGATCTGAAATTAGGAGAAAATGAGATGTTTAAAGTAGGATTACGGTTATTTTTACCAAGAAAATAACAATATCTGCATAAAAATCGATGAAACTCGAGAAAATCGATTTTCAAATCGCGAACTTAAATTTTTTGTAACCTATTTAAAAACATGTAGAATTTTTCACGGATTCGAATGAACCTAATATCGCGCAAAACTGACCATTTTGAAGCGAGTTATGAGTGTTTGAAGTTTCAGTAAGGGAAACGCAGAGAAAGCAGACAGTCTCGTTGTCAAAAAGCCGCAGAGAAACGAGACAGTGTCTGCGTCTCTCACTGTTCCCACACCTCAGGTGGTGAGCCCGGTATGGGACATGAATGCAAAGATTAAGATGACAACAATGTTTATTGAGTAACACTTTGAGTTCGCAACTTGGATAGAGTCGGCATCGGGGTGTTGAGTCGGTCGGTGGCTTCTTCGGAGTCTCGAAGTGTACTGAATTCCTGGCGATTCCATCGGCTTATATAGCATCGTCCTTATCAGTGTTCCAGATCTCTCATAGATCGAATCGATAGATTAGAGGTCGTTCACGGGAAATATCAGGAGCTTGACAGATGGAAGAAGAAATGGACAATCACGGCGAATCTCTTGGTGGAACACGATAATTGTTGTTTATATATTGTTGACTTGAACTAGAGGTGGTTCTAGGGTGATTTCTTAAGAGGTCGTGCAGTAGAGCCTCTCTGCTGCCGCGACACTCACGAAAACTTCAAAAGCTTGCAACTTGCTTCAAAATGATCCGTCTTGAACGATATTAGGTGCATTCGGAACAGCAAAAAATTCTACATCATTCAAACACTAAAAACAATTTTTTATGATCAAATTTTCAATTCGTCGCGCTCGCCGCTGCAGGCTCATAATCTGCAGTCGCCCTGGCCGCTGCTTTCAAAAAATTGGTTGAAGAGCATTTGAATAAAATTATAAGCCCATTTTTGTAGTCTAACTTTCGATTATTGATTTTTCAAGCAAAGAAAAACTCACGGTGTTGTCAGTATCCTTGAACTCGCTGGGAGTGACGAGAGTTCGTTATCAGAATTTCCCTTCAATTTTTTATCGAAAAAAGTTGAGGGAGTATGGAAATATAGGAGTGTTGAGAGAGTTCTTATGTCGGTTTGTTTCGAATAAGCATTCAGGGTAAGGTTTGGAAAAATAATATTTTGCCTGTAATTTGTGAAAATAGAGCTCAAACCAAAATCGGTCACCTGAAAGGGTCTGAAAGTCGGATTTTATAGAAGCAGAAAGCAAAAGTTCTGACAAATTCCTCCAAAATTCGTATTGTTACCTAAAACTCTGAAAATCAAAATTGAACAGAATATTATACAAAATCTTTATTGGATAATAATAATGTGAAAACCTGAAAATATTTCTTTTAAAAATTTTCCAAGATACTGTATTAGCCAGTTTCGAAACGTCCCCAAATCTCAGGGACATTTGGAAACTGTTGATCTTCTTCACCACGGAGAGGTTCAGTATCGATCGAAGAAGTTTTGGAGCGTACGATACCGAAAAGTGATTACAAAAAGGGGAGCCAAAAACAGAATACAAAAATTTTACCATCGTACGCTCCTTTTTTTGGAATTTTCAGAATTTTATAATTTTTTTGATATTTTTAGTTTTTTCAGCGAATGGACGGAGAGCCCAGAAATCTTCGAGGCTGGTTTCGATTTCTGCGTTTCTTGGTCAGTCGTTTTAATTTTTCTGCTCTTCGAAAATAATCCATTTGATTCTTGTATACGATTTCGCTGTTTCAGTATGATCTTCAGTCTTCATATAACATTTCCAGATTTGATTTTCGATCTTGTCCAGTTTTTCCTTCATAAGCCAATCAATTCTTCTTTCCAGTGGTTTCAGAAGCCTGAGCTTCTGAAGTTACGGTATTCCAATTCGTGTTCATTCATGTCAAAGGTTTGCGGGGTTTGGGTTTCAGATTCAGATTCAGATTCAGATTCAAGGGGGATTCACGTTTGCGTTTTTTTGCTTATCTCTTCAGAACTTTACACTTCTCAAAATATTCTTCTCATTCGACTCGGCTCAACTCTTCACAATTCTGGTATTATTGATTCTTCAATGATGATATGAAGATTTCTGGTCAGTCCGCTCATGTTGTTAGCAATTTCCGTGGTCTTGTTACAATTATTATCAATACAAGAATCCTCCAATTGAATTTCGGATTCTTCTTGACAATTGGAAATTAAAGTGATTGGAATCACGGCTCGATCTATTTGCCCACTGTTATCGTTGTTGTCCAGTGGGGCAAAATGAATCGAGCTCATCTTCACTTCTTCTCCATCCACATTAATTCTTGGAGCAGGTCTTGAAGGATCCTGATCTTCAGAATCATTGGGACGGAGGCATCGGAGCAGCGACTGTTCGTGGCCCATATGGTGGAGTTTGGTGGGTGCCACGAATTAATTACCCTGGTTTTTTGTTCTGAAAATTGGAGAGTTTTAGAGATAGTTGTGTTTGTTCAAGAGGTACGCAAAATCGAAAGTTGAGAAGGGTACAGAACTCAGAAACAAGAGCTACAGTTCTGGCTAAAATGAATATCGTTTTCAGTAAGGCAACTTTGAGGGTCTTCCAGATATCCGATTTCTCTGAAATTTTGAGGATTTATAAAGCAACTCAAGAACTCTATTTTTGTAGTTTACCACTTTTTTGTAGGATTACAATCCAGTGAGTTACGTCGCGTGGAAGCCAAATGGCTCCAAAATGGGACCAAGTTCGAGTTGGCTTGGCCTAACTAACTGGGACGTGGTCCTATGAAAAAGTTGTCAACAACAAAAATATGATTCTAGAGTTGCTTGATACATCTACAAAATTTCAGAAAAATCGGATATCTGGGAACCACTTTTTCAGGCCCTCAAAGTTACCTATTTCCACTGAAAACAGGAGTCAGTACATTCATTTTGACTAGTACTGTCTACATCTGAAATCGATAAAAAAATATAAAAAAAATCGTCATTTGAAAAGTTATCAATTTGCAGTGTCATGGCTGTTTGTGAGCCTCGAAGAGTTGGCAAAGTGTTTTTGCTCGCCTCAGTAATTGAATTAGTTTTAATGATAAGAGTTACTGTTCAAACAAACACCCCGTTATTTTTTTGAATGTTCAATTTTAATGAAAGCGGAAAAGTGAAGTAATCGTGAAATCAATTTTTCAAAGGGATATGGGCCGTCCAGAATTTCCGAATTTTTTGTGAAGATGATTGGAAGATTCCAGAAGTTCAATCGAGATTCTGAAAAAGCAAAGCGAGGAGGAAAATTTGCGTGGGAGTTTAGAGCCATCAGAAAAAGCTGAATATACAAACGAATTTTAAAAATTGAGCTCATTGAAAATTCTTTTTTTTTTGAAATCATAGTAAGATTTTGGAGACAGGTAGGACAACAGACAGAAGCATAATTTGACTGGATTTCAAGTAACTAGATTTCAAATCAAAATTACATCGAATATGAATTATACTCTTAAAACAGACATAGAAAATTGTCCAGATTATACAGTACCCCACAACAGTATCCCTTTACTAATATTTTATTGAGTTAGGACCCATCTAATGTCAACTTTCAGGTCAGGATATCGGCATGCGATATGATCCGGACCTAATGGGGAATAAGGATTTTACATAAAGATTTTCAGGAAAACAGATGTACAAAAAAATAGTCCTCCTCAGATTCTCGTCATCAATTTTCACAATAAGAACATTGACCTTTTTCCTTTTTTCTCTCTGTGTGGTCAAACTAACATTGATAAAGAGAAAAAACCAAAAAAAAAAACCCCCGGCAAAGAAGAAATCAACGTCAGCACAGTGGCACCCTCTCGTTCTCGCCTCGCAAGAGATAGAAGAGAAGAAGGGACGCAGAGAAAGTCGGAGAAGTTTCTAGAAAAAAAATGGGAGAGGTGTGTAAACACTGATACGGCAAAATGCACAGAAGGAGATGGAGGGAAGGAAGAGGATTTGAAATTTGAGATTTTTTGGGGAGAAACTGGAATTTTGAGTGAAAGGGAAAATGGGAAGTGGGACAAGTTTCGGGCTTCTGAAAAAAGAAAAAGAAGTCCAAAGATTCTGAGAATCTGGAAAATTTTGATTTGAGACTCTGAAGTATTGTAGGATTCAGAAGCATTTTTGAAGATTTCGAGAAACCGATAGTTTTGAGATTCTGGGTTTTTCGAGTATTCCTGAGATGAGATTCTGAAGGTTTCTGAAATTCTGGAAAAACATTATCCAAACTTTGACTTGAGAAATCTTAATAAAATAGGTTTATTCTCTTAAATAAACACATTTAGTTCAAATTATCGGATTCCGTAATATTTGTTGAATATCACTTTTGAATTTTCCATTGAAGTTTAAGTATAGATTCATGATGAAGAGACTGAAAAAAAATTGAAAAAAATTGGATTTTTCTGAAAAAACTCACATCAGTGAGATCATGATTCGATTTGCACAGCAATTGTTTTATCTGGAAAATAACGATTTTTGGAAGTTTTTGAATTAAGCTGAACTATGAGAAGGATTTGTGAATCTCAGATCCTCGGAATTTCGAGATTTTGAGTTTCAGAGAAACAAAATTTACCTTCAAACTTATGAAATCCTTGAGGAAGATCCGAAAACGCTACATTTTTCAAAAACTGATTCGAAATTTCAAGCGTGGCTAAACGAGGGTAAAAATCCACGTATTCAAAGATTCTAGAAGCTTCTAAAACAAAAAAAATCCCGTTGACCTTTGCCTTTTTTGACCCACGTGTCACCCTAATCCGAAAACTTTGAAAAAACTCAAGGGAGAGTTCTCGAAGACTTCAGTTCTAGCCACAGCTCTTGCTACACTCCTAGCCACAGCTCTTGCTACCGTTCTAACCACAGCGTTTCCTACATTGAATTCGTTTTCGAATTGCCAAATTTCGAAATGAGTAAGTTGCCTTCTTTCGAAGTACATCTAAATTTGAAAAGTTTCAGATTTCAAATTGGTAATAGCTGTAATCTACGCTATCCAATTAGCAAGCGGTCAAAGAAATTGTGAGTTTTTGGGAGAAATAATCATGGAAATTGGATAATTTCAGATTTCTCACCGTCAAATCTCAATAATTCGGATTCTCATTTACTCCGTTCCAAGAGAAACGCCAATGGTTAGTTTCGGATTTTGATGGGCAATTTGGGAAAACTTTTCTTTCTCCTTTCTCTTCTTTGCCGACGTGGAACATTAGTAGAAAGGTCACGGAAAAGCATAGAGGCCACTGTAGGGTTTGAACCCGTGACATCTTCAATAGTCTTCAAAGCCGCCGCAATCGGGTATCTTTAGCGGAATAAACCTTGCTTTCTTGTTTGAGGCGCTTGAGACCAAAGTAAAAGACAAAAAACATTCTAGTTTTCCCTTCACTCAACCTCTCATATTTCAGATCCCTTCTCCGTCACTGTCGGACGTGCTCGAAAAGTATCCCGCATCGTGAATGGAATTGCTCTTCAACAAGGCCTCACCAAGGGATCTATAGACACGGACACTCTGATCTCCGAATTTATCAACTTTCAATCGATGAAACCTTCTGACATCCAGGTAATCAATTCTGATATATTGGCTGAACTTGTGAAGGGGATCCAAGATCTTCCGAACCAACTGAAAATTGATGATAAGGATAAGGCCGGAATTGAAAGAAACGAGAATCGTTTTTTGCTGTACGAAGAAATGTTGAAGAAAACCGAGGGAATTAACAATGACTTCAAGATTGAGAAGAAAGATGCTTACACGAAAGCAGTCTCAACGTTTGTGACGACATTTAAAGATGAAAAGGTGTTTGAAAAAGCTCTCGTAGGCCTAGCAGCTTGCATTAAGGACATTGAAGAACTAAGCACGCTCTCGTTGGACAATGAGCATATTGCTTGGTCAAAACTAACTAGTTTCACTGGTTCTGTCAATTCCTTCAAAAACCTTGCTAATTTCAAGTTCTTGGTAGCGGACCAATTATTAAGAGATGAACAAGAAACTTTCAAAAAACTTCGAAATGTGCATTCTGCTGTGGAAAAATTTCAAAATTCAGTCGGTTTGAACTCAATCAATTCCGCAGATGACCATTTCGTTGATAAGATTGGAAAAAGTATCAAGATATTGAATGATTTGGCTGGAAAGTCTAAATCTTCTCTATCCGATTTCCAAAGTTTGAATCAAATGTTTGTTTTCCGCCATCCTCGAAACGGAAACAAGATTCAAACTCTCACTTCTGGATTTCAATCTCCCTCTGAAATCGATTTGATTTTCAAAGATTTGGAAGATCCATGGATCAAGAAAGCGATCAATAACACTGACAATTCTCTATCAGCGGCTTTGGGTCCTTTGAAAACGCTGAAATCCAAAACAGAAGATCTTGAGAATTCACTCATTCTACCTGATGGAAACGATTTGAAATTGTTGAAACTTTTTGAAGAAGTCCTCAAACTATCGGAATATGTGAAACAGTTTGATTTGTTGGACATTAAGAAGGCTGAAATCGATGCATCTGTACGTGCAATGGCGCCGACAAATCGTGACAAAATGGGAGAAGTTTTGAAACAAATGGAAGCTTTCTCAGAAAAGTTGAAAGCTATCGAAACTGTTATCAATGTCTCAACACAGTTGGCAGATGGCGGAGCAAACTCTCAAGACGTTCAAGAAATGCTCAAAATCATTTTAGGCGCAACTACTGATAATTCTCTCGAAAAACTTGTCAGTCTTCAAAAAAGTGACAAGTTTCGAAATGTTTTAGAAGTCTTGAAAAGTGCCAAAAGCTCTCTTACAGCTCTTTATTCTGGAAACCCACCTAAGCCGAATCTTCTACAAGTAAAGACGTTGGCGGAAGGCGTGAAAGCAGATATTGGAGCAATTGATATTTATAAGAATGGATTGGCCACATTTTTCGATAAGATGGATGAATTGAGAAAGGTACAAGGTATCAATGTGATTGGAGAAGCTGTTACAGCTATCCAGTTTTTCCGTAAACTGAAACCAAGTGATTTGAAGTTCGATTTAATCGCAAGTTCACTCAAAACTGCTAACTCGGCCCTGAATGATCTTCGGAAGACAATCGGAGATCTCAAAGGTGAATCCAATAACCTTTCTCAACTCAAAGATGTTCTGCGGGAGACTCAGACTGTTGGATCGGCTACCAAAATGGTCTCTAACATGGAAACGGCGGTCAACAACCAGATAGTTATTGAGCAGAAATCGATTGATTTGGTAAAGAAAGAACTTGATAATGTGAAAGATCCTGCGGACCAGAAGAACTTGAACGTTCTCACTGGCTCTCTGAATGGGGAGTTGAACAAGTTGTACCAGGAAATCAACACCTTCAAATCTCCATTCAAGGCTCCTACGGCTTCTGATCTTTCATCGATTCAACCAATTTTCATGGATGCCAAGAAGATTCCTGGATTATCCTATGACTTTGGTGCCATCCGGAAATCCTTGAAAAATGTTCCAAATTTGCCTCAACAAGATGTCGAGGCGATTTCAAAACAACTGGAAAAATTGGAATCTTTCGGATTGGATTTCGCCAAGAGACACGGGGCAGTTGATGAATCCAAGAAGGCATTGGCAGAGTTTGATTTGTTGTTTGTTTCATATTCGAAACAGATCGCAGCACAAAAAACTGGTCAAAACACGCCAGGTTCACCGGGAGTTCCATCACCTCAAGGATCCAATGCGGCCTCCGGAGCACTTGGTGACGAAACAACTGAAAGTCCAAATTTTTTCAGAGAGTAAGTTTTTTTTGATTAGGGAAACTTCAACTTTTTAAAATTTCAGCAACTTGGTTCTCATACTTGCAGTGACCATCCCGACCTTTATCTGCATGATATTGATAGTTGTTGGTTTATGCTGCTGGGTTAAGAAGAAAGACCGAGAGAAGAAAAAAGTCGAACCGATTCCGAAGCCTGATGATGACTCTGATTCGGACGCTGATGGTGCAAAGAACAAGAAAAAGGACGAAGCGAGAGCAGCAGAAGAGGCGAAAGCAACTCCTGTCAAATCCGATCCATCTCCAGCTCCACCACCTCCTCCTCCAGCTGAGCCACCAGCCGTTCCCCCAGCTCAAAATCCTCCACCAGATGTCGTTGATCCAAAAGACCGAGAACTCCAACTTGAAAAAACTCAGAAGTCACTGCGTAAGTAATCAGAATTTTTTGGATGTTTCCAAACATGAGTTTCAGGTATCGAATTGATCCTCATAACTCCAAAACAGATGAGAGCATTCCTCACCAAATTGAATTCTCTGCTGAAAACCGCGAAATCAGATTATAACTGGAAATCAAAAAAGATTGGAGAAATCCTTGTTCGGTATTTGAAACAAATTTGGACTCAGGACAACAAAACATCGTTGTCTGTTGCTTCAAACTCGCTGAAAGAAATGAGAAAGTGGCAAAGGTATTGAAGGCTGGAAAATATAACGAGTACTAAATTTGAACATTTTCAGACATCCAATTTCGTTTGCTGAAAAGAATCGTGTTACGCTGAGAGATCCGAGAAAGTATGGCAGTGTCCATATTCATGGAAATTTGTTGCAGTATCCGAGTGGATTGAGAATGATTATGATGCAAGGACCACAAGCCGCATTTGAGGATAAGGAGTGCAACATTGAAATGGCTTACGCGATGTTCCAAGAGCAAGGAGTCGAGAAGATTGTTCAGTTGACGAAGTTTAAGGAGATTGGTAAGGAAATTATATTGGCGGGATAGATATATGTTCATGTTTACTAGATCCGAAAACTAAAGAGGAAAACGAGAAAGTGTCCGAATACATTCCGTTGGCTAAGGGAGATGTCAAGGAATTTAGACAACTCAAAGTGACATGCACCGAGTCGGTCAAGATGTTCGACAATGAATTGGAGATTCGAGATTTGCTGGTTGAGTTTGAGTGAGTTTTCAAACACCTTAAGAAGTCTCTAATTGCTTCAATTTTCAGAGGTCAAGCACCGTTTTCTGTCCAACATCTTCTCTACAACGGCTGGCCGGATCACGGAGCTCCTGATCGTACTGACATCGTTATTGGACTCCTTCGAATGATTCGTGAGAATCCGTATCCAGTCGTTGTCCATTGTTCGGCGGGAATTGGAAGAACTGGAGCTTTTGCGAGTGGGTTGAAAGTTCTTTGTAGGAAAACACGAAAATCAATTTTCAGTGGTCGAATTGATCTCTCAAAGGGTTTCTTTGGATTCAACCTTCCACTATGGATCAGCGTTGAGTGAGCTCCGTCAAACTCGTGCCAATGCGATTCAGGAAGAGGTTCAATATGTGTTTGCGTTTAGATGCGCTGTTCACTATATGGCAGCGGTGAGTTTTCATTTTTCCGAAATATTCGAAAGTCCCTGTGTTTTCCAGGAAATTGACCTGAACCATTTGGATGCAGAAACAAAGAATAAATTGCTCAAGTTGACATCTGAAATGGACGAGGCAGTTGGTAATGAGAAGAAGCAGGCGACTCAATCGGTAGCGGGGTCCGAGGCAGGACCATCAAATGTGGCGGAGCCAAAGCCGGATGGGGAAAAGAAGAGTGAAGGAACAAAGGGAGGAAAGAAGAAGGAGAAAAAGAAGAAATCCAAGGAGCCTTCAGTTTGAACTGAATGATATTAGTCGGTATTTGGTTATGAGAATGAATGTTTTATTGGAAAAGTTATTGTGTTTCTTGTTTGAGGGAACTGTAAATGAAATTTTCGTATTTTCTGGTTTTTTATGAAAAAGGTCAACTTTAAGTATAAAAACGGCGGGTTCAGTTGAGCGAGCTGAAAAAAACTACAGGCCGAGTAAGGAAAAATTAAATAGAAAGAGATTAAGAATACATTAACTAGGGAATGGTCTACACAACGGCTGGCTTTTTTACAAGTGGCCTATACCATTCGAAAGCTCATGAAATTTGCTTTTGCTTTCAGAATATGCATTTAGTTTTTGCGGAACGCTTCTGGCATGCGAGAGAATTATGTCGAAAGTTTGCACTGAAAAGCCTCTTCTTTATATTTGACGTGAAGCAATACTAATTTCAACAGTGAGATGGCGCTGAGCCTTCGGAGATGGCGAAGAACCCTTGGGGGAATTGCGACGGAGGAGTGAGTGAAATAAGGAATTAACAACTCCATAAAGGTCGAGAATAATATAAGAAATAGTATTCGCGATAGAAAAGTTGAACCACGACAAACGAGAAGAAGTGGTTTATCTGGAGCTTGAACAATCGGTTTATTTATGAAGAACAAACAGACTGACTGATCAAGCACGGATCATGTTGAAGACTCTACAGACTTCAAAGCCTCATCCAAAGTGGAAACTGTTCTACATATGAACTTCTGAAGAAGTTACTCTAGAAGTTCATCGCTCAGTCGCCGAGTGTTGCGGAAGAAATTAGGTTGATATTACTTCCAAAATTCAGCTCGTAAGCTTATCTGAATCGCAGACATTTTATCAAACTCTTTGTTTTGCCAACAAGGAAATCAGTAAAAGAAGGAAATCAACAACGTACTGACCATCCAGATGTTATCTTTCCTTATCTTCCCCTCGAACTGGTCGACCGTCGCTATAAAAGCCGAGACTTTCGAGGAGGAAGATAGAGTTCTCACAATTCTCTCCTCGACAAGTGCTCACACAACTCAATCGGAGTTCGTCTACAACGTCGTCAAAGGATCGTCAAGAAGGCTCTCGAACTGATCCAAATGTGCCCAATAAATTGATTATTAAATGCTGCTCTGAAAGACTAGAAATAGTGTTCTCTGCTCTCGGATTCTGTTACGGGCTCACCACCCAATATGCAGTTTCCACAAAAGTTAATTTACATGTTAGATTCTGAAGGGTTCTGGATGACTGAAGAATTCAGAGAGAAGTTATGATTTTCAAAACTCGACTGAAAATATATTTTACAATTAAAATTGGTTTATTTTCTCTTAAATGAACACATTTAGCTCAAATTATCGGATTCCATAATAATTGCTGATTATCAATTTGAATTATCCTTTGAAGTTTGAGTATAGTCTCATGATGAAGAGACTGAAAAAAATTGAAAATTTTTTTGGATTTTTCTTTTGAAAACTCACATCAGTGTGATCACGATTCAGATACATTTACAATTTTAAAATGAACGGAACGTATTTCGATTTCTCTCTCTGAAAAAAAAGGCTTTTGGGACTTTTTTAAAGTAAGCTGGACTCTGAGATTCTGATGATTTCAAGGTTTTTAGATTATCACTAGGAAATGACCAGAACAAGTGGTCTATTATATTCAACGTAGAAACTGAAAATTCAATTTTCATAGTGAAAACAACTGAAAATTGATACCTTATGACACGTATAACTTGGCTAATAGGCCTCGGGTTGAAAACGGTATATATGTTTGTAAATGCTTCAATCAGAGCTTTCGAATGGTATAAGTTTCGATGCAAAAAGTCATTTCGAGTTCTGGTCAGTCCCTAGTCAGATTCTCCGAATTTCAGAGCATACACATCTGTTAGTGAGATTTTGAGATTTTCAGAAAAAAATTGACCTTGAAACTCATCAAGACTTTGTTGGATGCTTCCTTAAAGGTGGCGGGACAGCAGTTTCCGGGGGAAATTCCGGGGGAAAATCGTGAATTTTTGTGTGAGCGTGTCAGTTGTGATGTATGCGTACCATGCATCAAACCTTACGACTTTTCTTATTTAAGGCCTGTTTTCTGACGGAAATCAACCAAAATAGGACAGTTGGCATATCAGGAATTTCTTACACTATCAATAGCTTCAGTTTACAGGAGTTTCAAAAAAATTAAAATTTTGCTGTCCCACCACCTTTGAGGGAGATCCAAAAACGATACATTTTTTAAACTGATTTGAACTTTTGAGCGTGGCTAAACGAGGGCAAAAATCCACGTTTTCAAAAATTCTAGAAGCTTCTAAAACACAAAATTCACGTTGACCTTTGTATTTTTTGACCCACGTGTCACCCTAATCCAAAAACTTCGAAAAAAACTGAAGGAGAGTTCCCGAAGACTTCAGTCCTAGCCATAGCTCTTGCTACACTCCTAGCCACAGCTTTTGCTACTGTTCTAACCACAGCGTTTCCCACATTGAATTCGTTTTCGAATTGCCAAATTTCGAAATGAGTGAGTTGCCTTTTTTCAACGTACATCCAAACATGGGTAGTTTCAGATCTCAAATTGGTAATAGCTGTAATCTACGCTATCCAATTAGCACCCGATGCGAGCGGTCAAAGAAATTGTGAGTTTTTGGAAGGAAATAATCATGGAAATTGGAAAATTTCAGATTTCTCACCGTCAAATCTTAATGATTCGGATTCTCGTTTACTCCGTTCCAAGAGAAACGCCAATGGTTAGTTTCAGATTTTGATGGGCAATTTGGGAAAACTTTTATTTCTCTGAAAATGATCCTTTGCCGACGTGGAAAATTAGTAGAAAGGTCACGGAGGCCACTGTAGAGGCCACATAGAGGCCACTGTAGGGTTTGAACCCGTAATATCTTCAATAGTCTTAAATAGTTCCTAACCCAACGCGCCAACCATGCAGGCAAGGCACAACGCCTCAGCGCCCGGTCAGCCGTTCACGAGCCGCAATTCAGCCGTTTGCGCCTCCGCCGCCGCAATCGGGTCGCTTTTTGCGCCTTGTCTGTGCAATTGTAGACACGATTGGACAGTTATTAAACGGGGTAGACTAGAAAGAGAAATAAACCTTGCTTTCTTGTTTGATGCGCGTTGAGACCAAAGGAAAAAAACAAACTTTTAGTTTTCCCTCCACACAACTTCTCAAATTTCAGATCCCTTCTCCATCACCGTCGGTCGTGCTCAGAAAGTATCCCGCATCGTGAATGGAATTGCTCTTCAACAAGGCCTCACCAAGGGATCCATAGACACGGACACTCTGATCTCCGAATTTCTCAACTTTGAATCGATGAAACCTTCTGACATCCAGGTAATCAATTCTGATATATTGGCTGAACTCGTGAAGGGGATCCAAGATCTTCCAAATCAATTGAAAATTGATGATAAGGAAAAAGATGACATTGAAAGAATCGAGAATCGCTTCCTGCTCTATGATGAAATTTTGAAGAAGACGGAGGGAATCAAGAAAGACTTCAAGATTGAGAAGAAAGATGATTATGTGAAATCAGTCTCAGCGTTTGTGTCGGCTTTTAAAGACGAGAAGAAGTTTGAAGCGTCTCTAGAGTACCTTAATCTATTTTCGAATGCTCTTATTAAGATTAGTGGACTGAAAGGTTCGAGCAGTTTAACTGTCGACACGGAAATCGGGAATCTTCTCAAGTATGCCAAAGGATTGGAAAATCTTGGTAAATTCAAGCAGTTTGTTCCCGATTCAAACCTGAAAGCAGCAGAGGAGATATTCAAAGACCTTTTTAATGTGCACTTCGCCGTTAATAATGTTCTAGTCTCCAAATTTGCTTTATATGGCAACTCTATGGAAGACCCGTTCATGAAGAAAACTGGAGAAAATATCAAGGTGTTGAATGATTTGGCTGTAAAGTCGAAATCTTCTCTATCCGATTTCCAAAATTTGAATCAAATGTTTGTTTTCCGTCGTCTCCGAAACGGAAACAAGATTCAAACTCTCACTTCTGGATTTCAATCTCCCTCTGAAATCAATACGATTTTCAAAGATTTGGAAGATTCATGGATCAAAAAAGCGATCAATAACACCGACGATTCTCTATCAGCGGCTTTGGGTCCTTTGAAAGCTCTCAAATCCAAAACAGGAATTCTTGATGATTCACTTGTTCTTCCTGATGGAAGTGGCTTGAAATTGTTGGAACTCTCGGAAGAAATCATCGAACTATCGAAGTTTGCAGGAAAATTCGAACTATTGGTCCCCAACATTGATAAGGCAAAAATTCCTTCTGCAGGCGCAACGGTGGAGCCGCCAAACCGCCAAATATTTGAAGAGTTTTTGGATAAGATGAGAACGTTCTCGGAAAAGTTGAAAGCTATTGAAACTGTTATCAATGTCTCAGCACAGTTAACAAATGGCGGTGAACATTTTCAAAACGTTCAAGACATGCTAAAAATCATTGAAGATGCAACTTTAGATAATGCACTTGAAAAGCTTGCCAGTCTACAAAAAAGTGACAAGTTCAAGAAAGTTCTGGGAGTTTTGGAGAGTGCCGATAGCTCATTTAAAGCTCTTCATTCTGGAGACACACCAACACTGGATATTTCACAGTTGAAGACGTTGGCCGAAGGAGTGAAAGCAGATATTGGAGCAATTGATACTTATATGAATGGATTGACCGGATTTTTTGATAAAATGAATGAATTGAGGAAGGCACCAGGTATCAATGTGATTGGAGAAGCTGTTACAGCTATCCAGTTTTTCCGTAAACTGAAACCAAGTGATTTGAATTTTGATTCAATCACTAGATCGCTCCCAAGTGCCACCTCAGCCCTGAATGATCTTCGGAAGACAATTGAAGGATTCAAAGATACCAATATCCAAAGTCCGGAATCCAAAAACCTTGCTCAACTCAAAGATGTTCTGCGGGAGACTCAGACTGTTGGATCGGCTACCAAAATGGTCTCTAACATGGAAACGGCAGTCAACAACCAGATAGTCATTGCTCAGAAATCGATTGATTCGGTCAAGAAAGAACTTGGTAATGTGAAGGATCCTGCGGATCAGAAGAACTTGAAGGTCCTTACTGGCTCTCTGAATGGGGAGTTGAACAAGTTGTACCAGGAAATCAACACCTTCAAATCTTCATTCAAAGCTCCAACATCTTCTGATCTTTCATCAATTCAACCGATTTTTGTGGATGCCAAGAAGATTCCTGGATTATCCTATGACTTTGGTGCCATCCGGAAATCCTTGAAAAACGTTCCAAATCTACCTCAACAAGACCTCGAGACAATTTCGAAACAACTTGAGCAATTGGAATCTTTCGGATTGGATTTCGCTCAGAGACACGGGGCAGTTGATGAATCCAAGAAGGCATTGGCAGAGCTTGATTTGTTGTTTGTTTCATATTCGAAACAGATCGCAGCACAAAAAAGCAGTCAAAACACGCCAGGCTCACCGGGAGTTCCACCACCTCAAGGATCCAATGGGGCAGCTGGAGCACTTGGAGACGAAACATCTGAAAGTCCTAATTTCATCAAAGAGTAAGTTTTTTCTTTGATTAGGGTAACGTTAACTTTTAAAAATTCCAGCAACCTGGTTCTCGTGATTGTTCTGAGCATCTTGGTCATAAGCGGAATTATTGCAATCATCATTATTGTGATATGCTGCTGTTGTCGAAAGAAAAATAAGAATATCAAGCCGGTGAAGCCTGATGGTGACTCTGATTCTTCGGACGCTGATGATGCAAAGAACAAGAAAAAGGACGAAGCGAGAGCAGCAGAAGAGGCGAAACCAACTCCTGCCAAATCCGATCCGTCTCCGTCTCCAGCTCCACCACCTCCTCCCCCAGCTGAGCCACCAGCCGTTCCCCCAGCTCAAATTCCTCCACCAGATGTCGTTGATCCAAAAGACCGAGAACTCCAACTTGAAAAAACTCAGAAATCACTGCGTAAGTAATCAGAATTTTTTGGATGTTTCCAAACATGAGTTTCAGGTATCGAGTTGATCCTCATAACTCCAAAACAGATGAGAGCATTCCTCACCAAATTGAATTCTCTGCTGAAAACGGCGAAAGGAGACAATAATTGGAAGTCAAAAAAGATTGGAGAAATCCTTGTTTGGTATTTGAAACAAATTTGGACTCAGGACAACAAAACGTCGTTGTCTGTTGCTTCAAACTCGCTGAAAGAAATGAGAAAGTGGCAAAGGTATTGAAGGTTGAAAAACTTACTAAATTTGAATATTTTCAGACATCCAATTTCGTTTGCTGAAAAGAATCGTGTTACGCTGAGAGATCCGAGAAAATATGGCAGTGTCCATATTCATGGAAATTTGTTGCAGTATCCGAGTGGATTGAGAATGATTATGATGCAAGGACCACAATCCGCATGTGAGGATAAGGAGTGCAACATTGAAATGGCTTACGCGATGTTCCAAGAGCAAGGAGTCGAGAAGATTGTTCAGTTGACGAAGTTTAAGGAAATTGGTGAGGGAATTATTTCCGGGAATAGATACATGTTCATGTTTATTAGATCCGAAAACTAAAGAGGAAAACGAGAAAGTGTCCGAATACATTCCGTTGGCTAAGGGAGATGTCAAGGAATTTAGACAACTCAAAGTGACATGCACCGAGTCGGTCAAGATGTTCGACAATGAATTGGAGATTCGAGATTTGCTGGTTGAGTTTGAGTGAGTTTTCAAACACCTTAAGAAGTCTCTAATTGCTTCAATTTTCAGAGGTCAAGCACCGTTTTCTGTCCAACATCTTCTCTACAACGGCTGGCCGGATCACGGAGCTCCTGATCGTACTGACATCGTTATTGGACTCCTTCGAATGATTCGTGAGAATCCGTATCCAGTCGTCGTTCATTGTTCGGCGGGAATTGGAAGAACTGGAGCTTTTGCGAGTGGGTTGAAAGTTCTTTGTAGGAAAACACGAAAATCAATTTTCAGTGGTCGAGTTGCTCTCTCAAAAGATTGCTACGAATCAGAGCTTTAACTATGGAGCAGTCTTAGATGAGCTCCGTCAAACTCGTGCAAATGCGATTCAGGAAGAGGTTCAATATGTGTTTGCGTTTAGATGCGCTGTTCACTATATGGCAGGGGTGAGTTTTCATTTTCCCGAAATGTTCGAAAGTCCCTGTGTTTTCCAGGAAATTGATCTGAACCATTTGGATGCAGAAACAAAGAATAAACTTCTCAAGTTGACATCTGAAATGGACGAGGCAGTTGGTAATGAGAAGAAGCAGGCGACTCAAGCGGTAACGGGGTCCGAGGCTGGACCATCAAATGTGGCGGAGCCAAAGCCGGATGGGGAAAAGAAGAGTGAGGGAACAAAGGGAGGAAAGAAGAAGGAGAAAAAGAAGAAGTCCAAGGAGCCTCCAGTTTGAACTGAATGATATTACTCGGTATTTGGTTACGAGAATGAATGCATTTTTATTGGAAAAGTTGTTGATAAGTTTTTCTTGTTTGAAAGAATGGCAGCGAACGCATAGCGGCGGTCGCGACTTATGCGAGTGAAAAAGTGATAAGAATCTAAAAATAATTAATAAAGCAAAACAAAAAGATAATCGAAAAGGGACAGAGAAAAGGGATAAATTAGGTGGCCTAAAATTCTATAGGTAAGATTAGAGCAAAAGGGCACATGAAATTATGAGAAAAGTGTGCGACAGACATGGAGATAGTAAAACTATAAAAATAAACAAGGTTCAAAGTTGCTCAAATCGAAAACCAAAAGAGGTGATGGAAGCGAAGAAAATTTATAGTTTTAAAAAAACATGGAAAATTTAGGGGTCGGTAAACGCGATCGCGCACACAAGAGAAAAAGGAGAGAATTCAAAAAGAGAGATATCGTTGTGACGCACACAGGGTCACACATGGTCGCAAAGTGTCGGTCAAGTGACTGTTGTTTCGAATTGGCGGGTGTTTGCGAAAACAGCAACCAAAAATGAGAGACGCAGCTAAAATTTCAGCCGAGCGCGTTTGCCTCGACCAGACATTATTACTTGCACAGTAATAGCAAGCCTTGCAATCGTTGGTAACTAGAGCATTGATTCAAATTCATTGGTTCTCTTGGTTTCATAAAAATAAACAAAAATACAAAAATTAAGCAGCATCAGTGATATCATCAGGACCCGTTCTCTGATTATATTTGTTCATCCAGAAACTCTTGGCGGCCACGTATTTTCGGCCGCGCATGACCACATAGATGGCGAGTCCCTGGGCGGCGGTGAAGCAGATCTGAAAAAAAACTGTTGTGTCCCCGAGCCAAGTGATAGAGATGTGAGACCGAAGGGCTTTATTAGAAAGCGAATAGAGAATAAGGAATAGTTAAGGAAACAAGAACTAATCAATAATAGAGTTCAGTTCTAGTACTGGGAGTTTCCACGTGGCGAGGTCATCATCATTTCCAACGAGGCCGGTCACGCTCGGCCCCAACAAAAACTACTTAAATTATATCAAAATTTTGAAATTTCTGTTCATAACTCGACTCTCGTCAACGTTTTGACAAACATATTGTTGCAAGCGCGCTCTAACGCATTTGTAAAGGTGTGCGGGACAGCTGTTTTGGGGACAAATTCTGTGCATTTTCGCATGAGCGTGTCAGTTGTAGTGTCTGCGTACCATGCGTCAAACCTCACGACAGTTCATGTTTCATGACTGTTTTCAGGCGGAAATAAACCAAAATGGAACATATGGCATATCAGAATATTAAACTATCTGTTGCCTCTGTTCATAGCAGGTTGAGATAAGTTAGAGTTTGGTTTTTCATCACTTTCAATAGAACGCGTTTACCTGGAAAACAGTCCATCCCAAATCGAATTGAATATTTCCGAAAACTCGTCTATGCACATCCATAGCAAATGCTCCAAGCGTCAAAATGGTGAAAATGCAGTTCAAGATGAAGTTTGTCATGTAGAACACAAGGAATGGACTGAAGAAGATTTTCTTGCTCTTCTGGAGCCCATAGAATAGGAGCACGTGGCATGGAAGACCCACGAGGAAGGCGAAGATCAGATCGACTGAAATCGAAACTTGAAAAAGTCCAATAGAGCACACTTACTGATCTCCAAATGGTCGATAAATGGATTGCGACCCTGTCCGCGAGAATGGAACAGAGAGTAAGAGACGCAGAAAGCAATGGTGACAGCGAAGCCGATGGCGCAAGCGATGTAGGAGCCAACCTGGATAAATTTCAAATTTCATGTTGCTTTTTTGAATTTTCTTACCTTCACATGAACATTGGTTCCGAATAGGCGAAAAGCCTTGTCATTTTCTCGGAATGTGATCACATCCGAACCGTCAAGTCTTGTCTCAAATCGAGAATAGTCTACTTCTTGTTCATGTACGATTCCTTTGAGAAAGTACTGTACTTGGGTTAGGGTGGGGAGTTTTGAGCGCCACGAGGACATCTGGAAATGACGGGGAAATTATCGATTTTGGGTTCTGGAGGAGTCTTAGATTAAGATTCTCAAAATTTGATGAATTTCGAGATTCTAAAACAAAAGCATATGAGATTTTCAAAATTCTAGGAGCTACGAGATTGTGACTCCTGAATTGGGAGATTTGGAGAGTCTCAGATTTTGGAAATCAAATTCATGAAAGAAAATAATAGAAAGTTGACGGTATCCCAGATTCTACAATTTCTGAACTTTAGGAACTTTGGTATTCCAATTCGACATTTTGGAGAAATTTTCTGGATCACTGTTCAAATCCTCTAGCAACTAAATATAAGACTACAGTATATACCAAAGTGGAAAAGTTCTACAAAAAATCTTCTTTATAACATCTTACATTTTTTTTTGTACTGTCGATTTTCAGAACCCTTCAAAAACTAAACATTTTCTAGAAGTTAAATATGAGATTACCGTATCCAATTTCTACAAAGCATCTTCTCTACTAAAAAAGTTACAATGTCTCTCTAATCTAACACATAAAGCATTAGTAATAGAAAAGTATAGAAAAACCAACTGGTCAGATCTGCAAAAAAAGAGAAAAGAAAAGAGAGACCTAATCCCTCTCTACAGAGGGTTTATATGATCCAACTCGTTTCTATAGCCTCGATGCCAAACAACTTTTAGTTTGGATAGTCATGGTCATCGCGTTTCAGAGAATAGGCAAAAATCGATAATTGGAATTGGCTGGGGCGACGTTGGCGCGTTTTTAGAGAAAATTTTGAACATTCAGAGTACCAAAACAGTCGAGAGCTCTCACAATTCAAAAATAGTTTGAAAATTGTCTGAAGATAAGAAATTCATGTTTAAAATCCAACTTTTTTCTTCAATATCAAATTTTATATAAGAAATTTGAATATCAAGATTATATGTTTTCAGAAGACGTTAAAATCATTTTTTCATCGAAAAGAAGACATGAGGAAGTGAAATTTTTGTATCTCTCCAGAAAACGTCGAAATCCGATGATTTTATTTTGATCTTCTGATTCTGGTAAAAAATTATTTGCATTTTTCTTTCCGAGGCCAATTTTTCGGAAGAATTTGAATACATCGACTTCTGAGTTTCTTAAGACGTTCTATACTTCTCAAAGGGTATAATAATTTCTTCCAGAAGACTAGAAAAGCAGAAGATTCTAACAAAACCTCTGAAATATCCCAAAACCAACAAGAAAAGGCGAGAAAAAGTACTACCCATAGACATATTTGTGTTTTCAATTTCACATTGTTCACTGAACATTTATTATTCTTTTCCTCTCTCTTTTCAACCGGTTTAAAGGGACATGGACGATCAGGAGGAGACGAAAAAATGGTTTTTAAAGATGGGGAGATAAACAAGTCAATGGGGATGATAAGGATGAATGAATGTGTGATCTTTGAACTGGGATATAGACTACAAACTAGACAAAAGAGTGGCGGAAGTGACGATGGCGCGAGTTGGAATCCTAGAGTGTCTAGGAGAGTCTAAGAATCTTTAGGCTTTAGAATTCTGAAATTTTTTAAAATAAGTTTCTGTGATTCCAAAAATCGCAGATTCAGAAATTTTTCAAAACTAAAAACACAAGAATCTAAAATTTCGAGGTTCTGTTAATCTAAGAATTCCAAATTTCGATATTTTAAGATCTATGAATCTAGAAATCTTAAAATTCTCAGTTTCTTTTGAATCTTAAAATTCGAATCCTAATCCCAATTTGAAGCCCAAAATCTGTTCAATAACTAAAACTTCCGTATTTCCAATTAACCTACAAATATTGAAACAAAAACCGTAAGAAAAACCACGTGTATTTGTTCATGTCGTCCTAGAAAGGGTAAGAAAAGAATATGTCTTCTTCTGGTGGAATGGAAAAACGGAAGATTTGAAGACAAAACAAGGTCGTCTAACTGTCTGCGTCTCGATCACTCTCTCCGTCTAACTTTTATTCCTGATTCTTACGAGGAATACAATTGGTCTCGAGAAGAAAGAAGAAAAGTTTTAGAACAAGAAACATTAAAATGGAATGAGAGAGAAGGTGTTAATTGAACGGAAGAAAATTGGAGTGTTGTTTCGAGAAAAAGGATTGTAAATGGATGGATGAGAAAGGGTGTGGGGAGATTTAATTAGAGATTTATTCTTTATGTGGGGAACTGTTTTGGGATGTGAGATATACATAAAGGATGCAGACTGGTAGGTGAAGAAAACGCTCAAAAGTATGAAACTGAAAAATTAGCGAGAAAGTTAAAAGGGGCATCAGGATAAAGACGGATGAATCTCCAGAAGAACTGGAAGTTTTTGCCTGAAACTTTGTGAGGACGCCTATATCAACAGTGACAGTGAATACGATTCTGTTTTGAGCAATGCAAATATTTCGACTTTGAAGAAAGTTTTGCGGTCCAAAGTCCTTTCCATATTTCTTCTCAATCTTGAAGTCCTTCTTAATTCCTTCAGTTTTCTTTAATATCTCATCATACAGTAAGAAACGATGCTCGATTTTTTCAATGTCATCTTTTTCATTGTCATCAATTTTCAATTGATTCGGAAGAATTTGAATTCCCTTCACAAGCTCTGCCATTTCATTAGTCTTGATTACCTGGATGTCAGAAGGCTTCATCGATTCAAAGTTGATAAATTCGGAGATCAGAGTGTCCGTGTCTATGGATCCTTTGGTGAGGCCTTGTTGAAGAGCAATTCCATTCACAATACGGGATACTTTTTGAGCACGAGCGAAGGTGATGGAGAAGGGATCTGAAATTCGAGAGGGTTTTGTGGAGGAAAACCTAGGATTTTTTGCCTTTTACTTTGGTCTCAAGCGCCAGGGGTGTGCAGAATGAAAATTTTCGGAACTTCGGAACGTCGGATGCTACCGACTTTTAAAACTTCGGAATTTCAGAATATCGAAAATGGTCATTTTTTACAGTATTAAAAAAAGCTTTAAAAAAAGGACTTTTTCGAAAAGCGAAAATACAGGGTGGCCAATAAGTATGTGGTTTTTTGTTTTGAGGCGCGGTGAAAAAAAATGGCTTGTCAAAAGCCAACAAACTTCATTTTCTGATAAAACAATACTAAAACTACAATTATTCAAGAAGATTCTCAAAGTTAGATCCCTTGTCTTCGATGCAGGTCTTCAGACAAACCGGAACCAAATCGACCGTGCGCCGCAGGTATTCTTCATCTTTCTCATCCCATTCCTTGAGAAGTGCTGGCTCGAGAAAGTTCAAATTTGGATGTGAGCGAGCCATTATAATGCTTTTCAAGTTGCTACGAACAAAAAAGTCCAACGGGTTGATATCCGGCGATGACGCTGGCCACAAGTCCTTCCACCAAAATCCCGAAAAAGGGCATCGAGCACCGATTTCGTCGATTTTGAGCCGTGTGACGGAGCCCAATCCAGTAGAAGAATGAATTGTCTCTGTCCAAAATGCTGAGTGATCCAGGGAAGTAGCACATTCTTCAAAACCGTCTTTTGATACACCTCCGAGTTGATCTTGACGTTCCGATCAATGAACACCAGTGGAGCTTTGTCTTCAACTGTCAGACCAGCCCAGACCATCAGTGGTTTTGGAATCAACTTCTTGTTGGCCAAACGTCATTTTGGAGATCTCCAGTCAGCTTTTGACAACATTTGCCGGGTGTTCTGGCGATTCGGAAGCGGCTCAATGGTGAAAATCTTTTCATCTGTCCAAATCACATCGAAGAGGCGGCGCACCTTCAGGTAGTTGAGCAACTTTCTCGATTTTTCGAGTTGATTCTTTTTGTATTGATCTGAAAAGTACTGCCCACGACAGAAGCGGTAACTGTTGAGATTCGTGTCATTTTTTACCATCAATTGGACACTTTTGCGTCTGACACCAAGCGATTCTGCTATTTTGTTCGACATTCCGGGTGATCCTGTTCTTGATGATTCCACGGATGCAGCGAGTGTTCACGGAGCGAGGTTTTCCACTTTTCAGTATCTCATCAACATGTCCCTTCGTTTCCAACTGCTTGACGACCTTCTGGGCCAACGACTGTCCGATGTTGAGCCTTCGAACAATGTCCCCCTTTGGAGTTGAGTGGAGCGATGAGGGTGCGGTGTGGATAAGCTCACATAATGAACGTAAAACACAAAGTGAAGACAAATGGCTTTGTGAAACTCTTATTTTTACCTTCTATTTTTGAAATATATCGAAGGTTCTGGAAATCGGACTCGGTGCGCAGCCTGGAACTCGCGCAAAAAAAAACCACATACTTATTCGCCACCTTGTAATTTTGAACCATTTTTTGATGCAGAAAATCGCTTGATTGACCGTTTGCATTGGATGATGGTAGTTGGATAGCGTAAAATACAGCTATTACTAAATTTTTCAAAAAACTCACTTCAAAAAACTCACTCATTTCAGAATTTTAGCAATTCTAGAAAAGGATTTGATGTAGTAAAAGCTGTGGCTAGGACTGAAGTCTTTGATAACTTTTCTTTCAGTTTTTTCAAAGTTTTTGGATTAGGGTGACATTTGAGACAAAAAAGAAAAAAAAGTTACCGTGAACTTTGTTCTTGTTTTAGAATCTTCTAGAATCTTTGAAAACGTGGATTTTTATCCTCGTTTAGCCAAGCTCGAAATTTCAAATCAGTTTTCAAAAAATGTAACGTTTTTGGATTTTCCTCAAGGATTTCATGAGGTTAGAGGTGAGATTTCTTCTGAGAATTTGTGACTCATAAATCCGTAGATTCTCAGAGTCGATCTTAATTCAAAAACTCTCTATGTTTTTCCAGAAGAAAACAATCAAGAAAATTGCGAATGTATCCGAATCGGAAATCACAATCGAGTGAGTTTTTTCAAATAAATCCAAAAATTTATCCAATTATATTTCAGGATCTTCATCATGAATCTATACTCAAACTTCAATGAAAAATTCAAAAGTGATATTCAACAAATATTATGGAATCCGATAATTTGAACTGAATGTGTTTATGTAAAGGAAAAATAAACTGTTTTTATTTGTAAAATTTCTTTTTTTTTTGTCAAATTTTGAGAATCATCTCTCAGAATCCTTCAGAATCTAAAAAGGAAAAACCCATTATTTTAAAACTCTCGGTTTCTCAGAATCTTCAAAAATCCTTCTGAACCGTAAAAATCTTCAGAATCTCAAGTTTAAACATCAGAATCTTTGGATTTCTTTTTCTTTTTCAGTATCATAAAAACCTCTTGTCTTTCGCAGTTTCCCCTTCAATAAAAATTTCAGCTTCTCCCAAAAAAAAAAACCCCTATTTCAAATCCTCCCCCTTCCCTCCATCTCCCTCTGTGCATTTTGTCGTATCAGTGTTTACACAACCCTCCCATTTTTTTCTAGAAACTTCTCCAACTTTCTCTGCGTCTCTTCTCTTCGTCTACTCTCTCGCTAGACGCGAAAGAAAGAGAAAGACACATTGAGAGTGCGCCACTGTGCTGACGTTGGTTTATTCTTCGCGGGGTTTGTCCGCCATTTTTTGGTTTCTTTCTCCTTATCAATGTCATTAATCAAAAGTTTGACCACACAGAGGGAAAAAGGGAGAGAAGGCATTAATGTTATCTTTTAGAAGGATCAGGTCTCTTGTAAATTGATAGCTAGTAGATTTTTGAGAACCTGAAGAGGTCTCCCACCTGTTTTCTGAAAAATGTTATATGAAAAGCTTTTATTCCCCATTAGGTCCGAGTTAGATATCACGAACTGAACATTGACTTTCGAAAAGTTCAATAAATAATGAGTGAAGCAATACTTTTGTGTAGCACTGTATGCTCTGGTTGGTCTATTATGTCTATTTCAAGAGTATAGTTCATATTCAATGTGTGTTTTGGTTTGAAATTATACATTTGTTTGTGTCTCCGAAATCCCAATTTGATCTCTCAAAAGTTTGATTTCCAATGAGTTTACTTTGTCTCAATTTGTTTGTTTAGCTTTTCTAATGGCTCTAAACTCCTAGTGATTTTTAATTTTTCCACCATATGAGCTTTGTCATAAACAAACCCTGCTCATTTTGCTCTCAGAATTCATACGAATGTGATTCTTCCGATCCGCTAGAGTCCCTATCTCTGAAAGTCACGATCTCAACTTTCCTATTTTTCCAGGCTATCATCAATCACAATCATGGGTAATTTCTTGTCGTGTCTACACCATCTTACGCACACCAAGAGTTCGCTTTCGATTCGACTTCTGGGATCTTCCAATCATCTTCACGAGGACCCTGGAGGAACAACAGAGGATCTACCGTCATCCCTCAGAACAAACCAAGATCCAACATTCATCGACAACAATTGCAACGATGGACGAATGGATCGCGTGTTTATTCTGACCGAGATCCATTCGAATTGTCAAGAAGAGTCTGATATTCAACTCGAGGATTCTTCACCTGACAATAATTGCAATCAATGTCACTCAAGGACGGATTTTATCGATATTCCCATCATCGACAACTTCAACATCATCATCGATCCACCTTAACATTGACAACCCCATCTAGTCCTTGGGCTATTACGATAAGACGGAGTCTAACTATCGTGTGGTTATTCGAAGGACTGGATGATGAGCGGCAAACCCTTTTTCCCGGCGGAATCCCTGCATGGATGCTCGGAGTGTTATCATTTCCTTGATAACTACGCCACAGAGTTGATGCATTTCTTGTCGCGATGCATCGTGGACCTTCTTCGATCGGTACTGAACCTCTACGTGGTGAAGAAGATCAACAGTTACCAAGTGTCTACGCGACGTTTGGAAACTGGCTAATACAGTACCAAGAACTTTCTAGAAATCGAAGCTTTCGGGAAGTTTCCAAACCATTTAGAATTCATCAGAATTCAAATTTTGTACACTTCAGGCTTTGGAAATATCCCTTTTGTTTACATCTAGGAGCTCCCGGCTCTTTATAAAAACGTTTTGGATTTTCCAATTCATTTTTTTTATATTTCAAATTCTAGACCATTCTAGATCTAAATAATATTTTTTAGGCCTTTAAAAGACAAAAAAATCGAAACAAAATGACCCAACCCTGGCTAACATTTGAAAATTTTCACCGAAAATATTTTTTTTTGTAAATTTTTTTCGAGTATTTGAAAAACTTTGGAAAATATTCTAACCATGTGTTTTCTCCCTTTTTCTACATCGAGGAGCTCTAGGATCTTAATTTTTTTAATCATGGATTTTCCGACTCTTTTTCACATTCATCTGCTTTGTCCCAATCCTTCAGAATCAGAAACCTTCTCAATTATCACACGATTTCAAAATTACTACCGTAATCTTTTTGAGAATCTTTTGAAGTTTTGATTTTAGAGATAAACTTTTTGAGCAGCTTACCTGTAGGTTAGATTTAGACTTAATTTCTATGTTTTAAAGTACGAAAGGTTCTATTTTTTTCAAATGTTCAGCTTTCAGAGGTGCTGAATTTTCTGAAACTAGTTTACAATTAGAATCCCAACTGCTTTACTGATATTGAGTTGTTCAAAATTTCAGAATCTCTCTAGGAGGCCTAGAGTCTCAAAACCCGATTTTCAACTCCATTTTAAAATTACTTTTTTGCCGCCTTTGAACTCGGCAACTCTTCTGTTTTTGTCCGGACACCTCTTCTAACTTTCACAACTTTTTTCCTAACTTTTTGCATTTCTCTCGAATTTTGAAAGTTTCTAATGTCTTATCTCTAAGATTCTTATACCCTGAAACTTGACCTTGTCAGTTGATGCCCTCGAGCAACTGCTGGGTTCTCAATTTCCAATTTTCCTATCCATTTCTCTATCCCTATCATACCTTGTCACTCACATTTTCTCAATTACATTTTCTCAATTTTTCTCAATTTTTCTCAATTTTTCCCTCCTCGAACGTTATCTCCCTACTACATACTAAAATGTACCATTTTCAGACAACCAACCAAAACATGGGTGATTTGTTCGAAATGCGTATCCACAATTCCGAACAGTCTACGTCTTCTTCCCCAAACAACGAGAATGAAACAACTTCTACCAACATCGATTCATTAGAAGACGTGGAGTTACCTCAAAGGATACATTATCTTGACAACAACAATCTTGATAACGACAATATTGACAACAATACCAACGATGGAGCTATTGATCTGGATGTGATACCAACAGAAACATCATCAAACTGCCAAGAAGATTCTGAAATTCAACTCGAAGAATTCTTCATCGACAACAACTCCAATCGACCGATTACTGAATTACAAACGGAAGTATCTACAAACGTTAGTACGACCATAGCTGACATCCTCTACCCGGCACTTGAGGACGAGATTACTGCAATAAGGGCCTTGCCAGCCCCTGGACCTTCTTCGATTTGTACTGACTCGGAGAATTATTGATGGACAACAGTTCCAATCAACCGATTTCTGCATTACGTACGGATGTATCCACAAACGTTACTGCAAAGCTGTCTACAATCCTCTACCCGACAATTGAGGACGATTTATCGATGCTTACAAGGATCTTGCCAACCCTTGAACAATGAGGCATCGTAGCTGAGAGGCAATTGACTCGACTTTTTTTATTCTGGAGCGCTATCATTTTTGGTAACCACTCATCTACCCAAAAAAATGCATTCTTCTTCGATCGGTACTGAACCTCTACGTGGTGAAGAAGATCAACAGTTTCCAAGTGTCCATGGGGCATTTGGAAACTGGCTAATACAGTACCAAGAACTTTCTAGAGTTCGAAGCTTTCTGAAAATTTTCAAGCTTTTCAGAATCCATCGAAATCCAAATTTGAGAACTTCAAACTTTGAAAAATATTCTTACCATGTGTTTTCTCTCCCCTCGAAAAAAATATACTTTGTTTACATCTAGGAGCTGGCGTGGCTCTTCATCAAAAATTTCTTGGATTTTCCGCCCTCAATTTTCAAATCCCTTCAGAATCTGAGAACTGTCAAAGTCCTACCGTAATCCTTCTTCTCATTTTCTCATGCCCTTGAAATCTTAATTGTACCGTAATACTTGTTATATTCTTCTTTCACCGTACTCTTCTCTACAAGGACATCCAAGCACCTCCTTCAATCAAATACTTTTTTTTGCATTTCTCTTAAGTTTTTGAAAGTCACTTGTGTCTTGATTGTCGCTTTCTCCATTCCTCTATCGCTGTCATACCTCTCTTTGTCACTCAATTTTCCATCAATTTTCCCATATTATCTACCTACCACATACTAAAATGTACCATTTTCAGACTACCAACCAAACATGGGTGATTTGTTCGAAATGAGTATCCACAATTCCGAACAATCTACGTCTTCTTCCCCGAACAACGAGAATCCTGATGAAACTATTACTTCTACCAACAATGATTCATCTGGAGACGAAACAAGATCAGAAGACGTGGAGATACCTCAAAGGATACATTATCTTGACAACAATACCAACGATGGAGCGATTGATCTGGATGTGATACCAGAAGAAACTACATTCAATTGTCAAGAATATTCTGAAATTCAAACCGAAAAATTATTAATGGACAACAATTCCAATCAACCTATTACTACTTGTACGATTATTTCTGACATCCTCTACCCGGCTATTGAGGACGAGTTATTACTGCAATAAGGGACTTGCCAACCCTGGACCTTCTTCGATCGGTACTGAACCTCTACGTGGTGAAGAAGATCAACAGTTACCAAGTGTCTATGGGACGTTTGGAAACTGGCTAATACAGTACCAAGAACCTTCTCAAATTCTAAGCTTTCTGGAAGTTTCCAAACCATTCAGAATTCATCAGAACTCAAATTTTGTTTATGATTTTCGGATCAATTTTCAAAAAAAATTATTCTCTCACTATACTCTTTTCTACAGTATACCCAACCTAATTTTCATACAGTTTCGAAAATCCTATCGCATTCTTTCTTGTCCTAATCCATCGGAATCTCAATCCTCTCGATCTCATTGGCCTTTCTACCGTAACCATCTATCTTTCTTTCCCTCTTCTACAGTATACCCAACCAAATTTTCTCATTCTCTCAACGTATTCTTCTCTACAGTATCTTTAATCCTATTTTACGAGGTTTCGAAAGTCCTACCGTAATCTTTCTTGTCCTAATCCATTGAAATCTCAATTATTTCTTTCTCATTGTTCTCTCTATCGTAATCATTGTCATGTACCGTAATGTATCGTAATCCGTAATCTCTACCGTACTCTTTTTCTTTTTTATCTTCTACAGTAACCTACTTCTTTTTTCAGCAGACAACAAAAACAAGGGCAAATTTTCGGTGACCCGCACCACGCCTAACATCATGGGCGCCGAACAGTCAACGCTAAAATTCCTCCGTCCTACCGTACCCCAAGAACATCAAATGACAGGAAGCTCTCGCGAGCTCCACGAAGTCTACGGTACGGATGGAGAAGGCACGTCTTCAATAACAGCGTCAAGAACCGAAGACGTGCCTCACAGAATGAACTCTCGATTAATGAATGATGAAGAAAAGAAGGATCAAATGCCCATTGATAACAACGATAACGAAGGAGCGATTGATCGAGAGTTCATTTCTGTGGAATTCAAAATTTCCAATTGTCAAGAAGAATCCGAGATCCAACTGGCGGATTCTTCTTCTACCATCGACAATAACAGTAATGTATCGGAGACATTGGAAATAAGCGGACTGGAAACCAGAAATCTTCAACCAAACAACATCATGGAAGAAGGTCAAGTTTTCATCATTCCTATTCTGTGAATGGTTTTGAACCAATGGACGGAAGAAGGACCCCTCGAAACGATGGAAAAGTAGAGCTTTGAGAGCCTCGGAAACTCTCAAGTGCCCCGGCATCAATACATTCCGAAGCGGAATGTTCCTTGAATCTCCCGCCACTGAGGTCGAGCAAAGAGACTCCTTCGACTGCGGTTGATTTTGATTCAAAAAACCCCTTAGGGTCTCCGGGAACGAATGGAATGGGCCTATTCAGGATAGATGCACCACTTTGGATAGCCACCTTTGTCAATGGACTAATAAAAGGAAGATGCTCCAAGAAATTGCTCACTGATAGGGAAACGCAACATTCGCCATCGATTGATGAAGACTTGCAGAAAAAAAGCGAGAGTCAAATTGGACAAAACTATAAACAAAAGAAGCCAAATTTTCTTCACTTTGACGACTCCCAAAAATTTCTGCGAATCGAGGACCCTAGGATCTCTACTATCCTACGGCTCTCCCAATTCAAGTATTCAACATATGTGCCCCAACGGATTTTCAAGGATCTTCGAAGAATTTGACGAAATCACAGGATCCCCTCTCCCCTCAATAAAACTTCCGGATATGAAATACTGAATTCCCCAGTGAATCCCCAAATGGATCGACGGATCTGATGATTCACACCCCTACCTACATTCTTCGATCGATATGTAATGGATGTCGATTCCTGCTACATTTCAATCCCGCTGAAACACCAAGAAGAAGATCAATCAAAACATAAAACTCAAGAAAAACCAAAAAAAATTCAAAAAACCAAGAAAACCCAAAAACAGCGAGTGTGTAGTACAACTGCAGGTACTGCACACTCCAACTTCTTCGATCGGTACTGAACCTCTACGTGGTGAAGAAGATCAACAGTTTCGAAACGTCCCTGCGGTTTGGGGACGTTTCGAAACTGGCTAATACAGTACCAAGAACTTTCTAGAATTTGAAGCTTTCTGGAAGTTTCCAAACCTTTCAGAATCTATCAAAGGACAATTTTTTTTAATTTCAAGCTTTGGAAAACTTTTCTGCTACGTGCTTTCTCCCTTTTGTTTACACCGATTTTCCCCTCATCTTTTTCGAATCCGGTTCTGTACTATTCTAGAACTAAAAACACTTTTTTGGGCATTAAAAAACAAAAATATCGACAATAAATGACCAAAAATGGCTAAAATTTGAAAGTGTTGACCAAAAATTTTTTTTTTTTCGAATTTTAAAATTTCATGTTTTCGGGTCTATTTCATCACATTTTCATATTCAAAAATATTTTTTGAGCCTTCTTTGCGCTTTTCTTGTTAAGATACAAAAAGAATCGACAAAAATGACCCAAAATTGGCTAAAATTTGAAAAAAATTCATTCGGTTTTTTTAGTAAATTTATGATTTTCGGAGCAATTTTTGCCGTTATTCGATATTTAGACCATTCTACGTCCAAAAAAGAGCATCAGAATCGATCGTTTCAAAACTGGCTAATACAGTACCAAAGACTTCCAAAAATTTGAAAACAGAAACCTGAAAATTTCGGTATTTTTTAGCTTGCTGGAAGTTTTAAAACTTGTCCCTCGATTTGGAGGGAGAGTTTATTTTGAAACCAGCTGATACAGTATCTTGAAAACTTACAGAATATTATACACCAGGTGGATTCCGCCCCCTTCGGGGGCTTCACCACCTGGCCCTCGCTTGCTTCTTTGTTTTTGAGCCTTCGGCTCCCTTTCTCAGGGCTCGTGGTCCTTTTTTCTCAAAAAGTGGGGAGCCTTCGGCTCCGTTCCTGAGGGCCCGCGGCCCTTTTTTTCAAAAGGTGGGACGCCTTCGGCTCCCTTCCTCAGGGCCTGCGGCCCTTTAAGAATTGGGTCGAAAACTGTAGCAATAAATTCTAAATTTTTACAGACGTGAAAATTTAAAAAATGAGAAATTTAAAAATTTTTGGAAAAAAATTTGAATAATTCCGTGAACTCGTCACTGTCTCTCTCCTTCCATAATAAAAAAAGAATGGCCACAAAATGTAGGTTTTTGCGCTCTTGTGACCTCATTTCTTGACGACTCGAAAAACAAAATAGACGGGCATTATCCTCATATAATGAGGAACAAACTGTGAAAATTTCAAGATAATCGGTTAACTTTGAGTATACGAAAGGCTTAGCGACACATTTTCAGAACCGAAATTTGTACTGAAAATTCAGGAAAAGAGCCGTAACTTGCTCCATTTTTGAGCAATCAAAAATCAAAATATATGGGCATCAACTAATAAAAATTTCTGATCTTTCTGTAAAACATTCATTCAAATCGGTCCAGTTTGGGCTGAGTTACAGCTTGCAACATACAGACAGACATACAGAAATCACTGATTGTTATTAGTAAAGATAATATTATTTTCAGATCCTTAATTGACTGTTATTTACTTTTCACTTTAATAAATCATTTAACATGTACACCAATCTTTTTCTCAAAACAAACGAAAAAACGGATGTAGGCTACTATCTTTTCAGTCTATCTTCACCTTTTAAAGGATCATTAAATTCAATCAGAAAATATGTCGTCGCGAATTGATCTACACATAATCCAACGAAAAGTCCGCTAGAAGCAAAAATAATTTTTTCTCGTCGTTAATGGTCGAGATATTTAATGTTGTGTTTTCTAGGTCATACTCTTTATAAAAAATAACATCTTTTGGAGATTCTATTGATAGCTTTCTTGCTCCAAATGGTATATTCTGAGTCGAGTTATGAGTATTCAAAGTGAATGGCCTAGAAATACCCGATTCGGATTTCTAGGCCAAGATTGATTACAAAATGGAAGATCAAATTTTGGCGGTTGCATCGAAGGTTATCAATAATCGCTAAAACTGATTATCGCTATTATCGATCTCTCACGTTATCAGTGATAAAAATCTTAAAGTCGATTTTTATCGAAATCAGTCTGATTTGAAATCATACTCTTCACAAAATAACTTCATTGGTGATCAGAAAATCACATCTGAATGAGTGAGTTTTTTTCTGAAAAAAAACTAGAAAATTGGCCGAACTTTCCAGAGTTCTGGCTCGTTTTGAGCATCGCCGTGGCCGTCACGGCTCGTATCAAGGATGGAGATTCTTCTGGAAATGAAAATGTTCCCGAAAAATTGAAATTTCCGAATCAAGTGACACTTTCCGATCTGCTTCGTCCTCGATTCTATCGGGATGCAGGAGGCGGTGAGAAGGGTTTTCTAGAATTTCCAATATTCGATATCTTGTTTCAGTGGACAATCTAAAAACTACCGTATCCAATCTGAAAATGGTTGCTCGAATCACCAATGGAATCTACTTGCTCCAGGAACTAATCGCTGGAACTATTCCTTCTGATGAGCTAATTGCCGAGTTGCTCCATTTTGGCTCTGTCAAACCCTCTGAAATCTCTGGATTCGATAATTCAAAGATTCAAGTAGCCATCGATGATCTGAGAAAACTTACCGAAGTTTCAAAGCCGGAAGGGAAAGCTCTTGGAGCAGAATCTGCATTCAATGGAATGAAGGCAGTATTAGATGAGATTGATGGAATTGGAGATATAAAAGATTGGAAAGGCAGACAAAAGTTTTTGGACGAGATGGCACGACTTTCTAATGGTGTAGAGGACATGGATTTGATTAACAAGGTGAATGCAGAGACTGCAAATTGGATCAATGTACTCTCAGACTTCAAAAAACCAAATTACCAGCCAACATCTGCAAATTTTAACAAAATTAAAGAAGCGCTAGAAATGGTGAAAAAGGCCCACACGGAGTTCGAATCATCGCCCAAACCAACATTCAAGTTTGATGGTTTTTCCAGTGCCATTGAGGGAATAGCTACGGTTACCAAATCTGAAAAGGGAATTTCCATTTACCAGTCGAAGTTTAATGATATCCAATTGGATGATGAGGAAGTGACAGCCTTCGCGTCTTACATGGAAAACTTTATTGGAAAAATGGAAAGTCTTTATGGTCGTATAACTGGATTGAATACCATAATGACACTGCTGAAAACTCGTCTAGGGAACACGAACCGTATCCAACGTCGACACACTTTTGGCCTGATGAATGGCCCTTCTGATTTTTCTATGATTTCTCGTGATTTGAATGATCCATGGATTCGGAAAGTTATGCAAGTGGATAGCCTTAAAGAATCTCTTGGAACTCTCAAAGTAGGATTACAGTCATTTTTTTTCTCAAACGATCGTCCCAATTGCAGTATTTACAAAAATAACAATATTTTTGCATAAAAATCTTTAAAACTCGAGAAAATCGATTTTCAACCAAATTTTTCCTAACCTATTTCAATGAATGTAGAATTTTTCGTTGATTCGAATGCATCTAATATCGCTTTTAAAAATGCATTTTGAAGCGAGTTATGAGCGTTTAAAGTTTCAGTAAGAGAGAAGCAGGGAAAGCAGACACTTTCGCTGCCGAAGAGACGCAGAGAAACGAGACACTGTCTGCGTTTCTCACTGAAACTTTTGAATCTCATAACTCGCTTCAAAATGCGTTTTGAGCAGCGATATTAGGTGCATTCGAATCAGCAAAAAATTCTACATTTTTTGAAATTAATTAGAAAAAAATGTTCGTTGGCGTTTTGAAAATCGATTTTTCCCGAGTTTTAACGATTTTTGTGCGAAAATATTGGCATTTTCGTAAATACTGGACTTGGGACAATTATTTGAGAAAATTTTGAAAAATTACTGTAATCCTACTTTAAGGAACTTTCTGGATTGCTGGTAAACATGGATGATGTCGTTGGAAGAAATGAGAAGGACTTGATCGACGCAGCTCAACTTCAATTGTATTTCGATAAGGTCGAAGATATCAATACCAAGGTGAAAAATGCTAAAACAGGTATTACTGACAGTAAGAGTTGTATAAGGCCTACGCCAGACGTAATCGATGAAACTTCTGTCACACCTTTTTTTGATACTGTAAAGTCGATTGATACCAAGTTATCCAATTTTAAACCGCAAACCGAAGCTCTTTTGATACCACTATCAAAATCTGGAATCGTTGAAATGTGCGATGAAATTATCAAAATTTGCGACGATAGTTCTAAAGCCACTAATATAACTGCCTTTGTCAAAACTTTCTTGGATAATGAAACTGTGAAGAAGTTGGACGCCCATATCAAAGACATCGAAGGTCAGACGACATCTATCAAAGCATTGAAGCCAGATACTGCAGCGGCTACTGTATTGAAGGATATCCAAGTTCTAGATGACTACTTGGATAAAATGGGTCACTATGCGGAATACTTCAAGTGTCTTCAGAATAATGTACAACTGAAATCGATGTTTGAAGCTATTGATGGTATTCAGAAAGTCCGAGATTGGAAAGATGATAAGGTTTTCACTGATGCATTGACTAAGGGAATGAGTGTTGTGAAAACAATTTCTGGAACTAGAACTGATTTGGAAAAGTTGAAAACTTCTATTGGAGCATTGAAGGGGATGAGTATTCCTGAATTCAATGTATTGGAGGATCTGAAAGAGGCCTCGAAGCATTCAATGACTATTGGATCAGCTGTCCAGGGTATTTCTAATATGGAATTTGCACTGGAACATCGAAAGGATGTGATGATAGATGTGGATGTGGTGAAGAATAATAAGGGGAATGCTAAACCGGAAGACGCTGCCAACCTGGATGCGCTGATCAATTTGGCACCGATGATTGATACGATGTACAGTACACTTGACACTTTCAAAGGATCAGTCAGTACTTTTGTCCCTTCTTCCACACTTTCCAATCAATCTGGAATCTTTGAAAGTGCCAAATTAGTTACTGGAGTTTCTAGAGAATATTCCAAGATGATTGACTCTGTTGAAAACTTGAAGATAGAATTACCAAAAGGGCCGGATACTGATAAGTTGGAACAAGTGGAGAAGGCCTTGAAAAATATGGATTCCATGGATCTGGACTTTGCCAAATATCAGAAAAGTTTCGATGAGTCGAGCGGTTCCCTGAAAGCGATCGATGAGTTTTTGCTGAGTTACGCGAAGAAGCAAACTCCGATTGTGGCTACTCCAAAACCTGGCCAGCCACCGAGTGCAATTCCATCAGATTCAGAACCATCACATGGAGAAAGTAATACAGATATGTTAGTGTTTTAATGAAGCTACTCTATTAAAGTAGGAATGCAGGCATTTTTACATGAATTATCCTCTAGTATTTACGAAAATAACAATATTTTTTCAAAAATCGATTTTCAAATCGCGAATCTACACTTTTTCCAACCTATTCAAAAAAATGAAAAATTTTTTGCTGATTCGAATGCACCTAATTTCGTCGCTCAAAACGCATTTTGAAGCGAGTTATGAGCGTTTGAAGTTTCGGTGAGAGACGCAGAGAAAGAAGACGCTATCGTTGTCGAAGAGACGCAGAGAAACGAGACAGTGTCTGCGTCTCTTATGAAAACTTCGAACGCTCATAACTCGCTACAAAATGGTCCGTTTTGGTTCGTTTTTCGACCATTTTTAAGAGGATAGTTTAGCCTTTGTTAAACAATTTTGAGATTAAATTTAAGCTCTTGCCGTTAAACAAATTTTATGAAAAAATTATTCTTATGAATACTTGAATTGGGATGATCATCTGAGTAAACATTTTTTAAATGACTGAAATCCTTCATTGAATCTTTACTGTTTTAGAATGACCCTTATCATAATCATTGGCGCGTCTCTTCTCGGCTCACTAATTCTTGGCTGTTTGATTACTATGCTCATTTGGTTCTTTGCTTTCCGTCGAAACTTCAAAAAACGTTTCTTCTTTTTGTGGAGAACAAAGGATAAGAACAAGTTGTTGGAAATCATCGTGAACGAGTACATAAGGATGATGGTTGCATATCGACCGGATGGTAACGGTAAAGCGTATGTTGATGAAACGATAGAAGGTTCAGTTTATTTGACGTTTGATTCGGACTACATGATAACGATTTCCTTGTTAAGAAGGTTTTTGGATGCAGAAGAGGAACGTGCAAAGTTTATTCAACCCATTCGATCCGATTGCAGGTGAGATTTGACGATTTTCCTTCCTATTCAATGTTTTAGATACCCGATAACCATTCCAAAAAAGTATGGCATTGCCTTGACTGGCTATGGTAGACGATTCAGAAACAATTTCATTGCTGCTGCTCATCTTAAATTGCCTACAAAGCAGATGCTTATTTTGACACAAGGGCCTCAGTTGAAAGCCAAAGGGAAAAATGAAACAGTTAGCAAGTTTTGGTGGATGGTTCAGCAGATGAAGAGTGAGAATGTTGTAATGTTGTGTCCAGATGAAGATACGGGTTAGTTTGTGTATTAAATCATTTATTTCCTACCTTACTGGTAGTTATTGTACTTTTCCTAAGGCTTCCATTCGGACGAAAACAATTCGGACCCACGCCGTCCGTCCGTCGTCTCGCTAACTCGCTCGTCCGTGGTACGCGATATTCCGTCAGTTTGCGTTGCCTACCGTAGTAAATAGGGCAAAACACGAAAAAATCCAACGAAAAACGAATTTGTCGTCAATTAAAATGCAAATTGTGCAATACACCGACGCGAATTTACGTACCGAAAAACCGTAACCAGACGAGTTTCGGACGGACGAAAGACAGACCGGACGGACGAAAATTCGTCCGAATGGAAGCCTCAATTTTTCCACACAATCTTGAACAGGTTGTGCTCTTACAGTTACTTGCTACAGTATTAGAGTTACTTTCTGCAATACTATAGTTTATTGTTACAGTACTGATGTATCTCGTTACGGTACCTACTAAAAATAACGCAACTTTGGCGGTATGAAAATCAATGTAGAAGTAGTCCAATACTTTTTGCCCAATACTTTTAACCTTGACCACTGAAACACCATCAATTCCATTTTTCAGAACACGCGTTTGACATCTATTTCCCTCAAAAACAAGGAGAAAAAATGAAGTTTGATGACTTGGAATTAGAATGTATCGAGTTGAAGACTGAAGAACGTTTGGAGACTCGTGTGATCACTGCTCAGTTTGGGTAGACATTTTCGGGATTTTTTCCTTTACTATTGTGATATTTTTTTAGTAATGAAAAGAAGATTACGGTGACCCACTACTGGCTGAGAAAGTGGTCGTGGAGGAATGATGATCAGGCAGACGCAACTATGAAAATATTGAGAGTTGTTTTGGAGAGCAAAACGCCATCTGTTGTTCACTGTGCAAAAGGAACCAAGTATACGCCTACATTTGCTCGTATCTTTTTTTCATAAACGAGACAAAAAGAATCAATTTTTTTCCAGATATCGCCTGTGCATGTTCAACTCTTCGTCACTACAACAAGGTGAAACTTGCCGATGATTATTTAGAAGTAGCCCGTCGTCGAACTGTCAGCCTGGACACGAGCGTAACACTGTCGCCTGAAATGTTTCAGTATGCAGCGAGTATGCTCCTCAAGTACTACACCGTAAGTATTCTTTTGAAATCACAGTAGGATTATTATGTGTGAACTTTCAGTTTGATGAAATGCTAATCTCTAACGAAGAAGTTAAAGGAAACTATCAATACTTGATGACGGGTTTTGCGGATATAATGAAAGGGAAAGAAGATTACGAAGCGTTTCAAAAAAGTGGAGAGAAACCAAACAAACCGGCTGAAAAAAGTGAACAACAAAATTCACTGTCAGTTAGAAACTAATCGAATCCTGAAACGGTTTTTTAAAGTTTTTTGTACCAATTTCTAATTGAGCCGGAATGAATTTGCACGATTTTGTTTTTTTTTTGAACGTTTGCTTCGATTTCTTCTTGAATTATTCATCCAAGTTACTCATAATCAGTTAGTCATCATTCATCATGGAACACCAGAAATCGTAAACAATTCAAAAAAAAAAGTGGGCGGAGCCTAAATTAGTATAAAAGCGATTCGGATTGATGGAATCTTTCTTTTTTCCTGGCTTGGTTTTTCGGTTATTCTCAATTTTTTATCTCAGAAAATGTCGGATCTTGCGGAAATTCGAAAGAAGGCTACTGAATGGCATCTGAAGCGCGGTGGAACCATCGATGAGGATGGTTTTCCTGCTTCGGAGACGGAAACTGTGGTCAAGGAGAAGGTTTTTGTGGTGTCAGCGGTTACTGAGAAGATCGATGGGGACGTTGCCGACGATGCCGAGAAGACTGAAGCCGTCTCCGAAGACTCGGACGTCAAGGAGCCAACTTCTGGGGAAACCAAGGAGAACCATGAAGCCACTGACATCAAGGAGGACACCGTATTGGCTTCTGGAGATCAACAGGAGCTTCATGAAGATTCCAAGAAGAACGATGACGCTTTGAAGGCTTCTGAAGTCAAGGAGAACGTCGTCTTGTCTTCTGGAGACTCCAAGAAGAATGAGGATGTCTCGAAGAATTCTGATGTCAAGGAGCAGATCAACGGAGACTTCAACAACATCTCCAAGGTCAAGGACGAAATCGCCAAGGATTCTGGAGCCAAAGAAAACAAGGCGGAAGTCGTCAAAATTGAAGGTAAGATATGAATTCTCTTTGCTACCAATTCAAGAGTTCTAGCCACCACTGTCCGCTTGGCCAAGTTTGTCATCGGTGGGGACGGAGATGTTGGAGCAGTTCAGGAGGAGCAAAACGGCACTGTTGCTGATGGTGATTCTGGAGAACACAAGCAGGATTCTAATGGTGGTAATGGCGATTCGGGAGCTGATTCCGGTCATATCGGGGACCGGGAGGAGTCTGAGGGTAAGATAGTTTTTTGGGAAAAATAATGAGGGAGTTTTTAGTATTTGAGAATGATTTCGGAGCTATTGTCGAAATAATTAATCTGAGACTCGGTATTTGCAGATTTTTCAAGCCAAATTTGGCTCGGTAAACTGAAAAGTCTCTGTTTAATTATTTCGATAATAAATGTTAATAGAAAATAGAAGTTCATAGTTACATAGAAAGCTGAGATACAAAAAGTCTGAATCCGGGTCTAGGGTGTCTAGAAAACTGTGGGGGACTATTTCGTACGAGCTGGAAATTTGAGGAATTAGAGAGAAAATAATAGGATTTATACAGTTTTTGAGCCAGTTCGGGAACCAATAGTCTCTGGGAACATCTCAAGCATCAAATTCATAAAAAAGAGAATGATTTTGAGAATGATTCAGGTTAGGTTGGGTCTTTAAGATAAACGAAAGATCTTCTACAGTAATCCCATTTGATTTACAGAAACCAAGGAGTAGTCAGCTACACAACAACAATTGGCAGCTTCACCGTCTTCATGTATTCTACAAAATTTTCGAAAAAAACCAACAAAAAATTGCATTTACCATTTTTATAACGCTTTCTGTGTAATTCACCATCGCTTGCTTGCTTGAACTTTTAATAAATTTGTTTTAATGGAAAATGGTTTTAGTTTGATCTTCTGAGAAAAATATGATTGAAACATATAAAAATGGGGTTCTGGAAGGGTTTTTGAATTCTTCTGGGTTCTAATGTAGTTGAGCCAAATCGTTCCAAAAGAGCTTTCGAAAATGTACAATAACAAAAAGTTTTCCTTCCCAAAATATACGCGTGTTACCCCCGGAACCCCTTTTTTCCACACGTCCTTTTTTTGGTTGCCACGATTTCAATCTTCCCTCTCTTTTCAAAGTTCCCAATCAGTCTTGAATTTTCTTTCGATTCGATCCAAAAATGTGGTCGATAATCATATTCGGGATCTTTTCGATTTGTATTATTGAAAATACTGGACAAGAAGTATCTGGAAAATTGAATCGAGAGGAGAATCGGAATCGATTGGACACTTGTGGAAAGGAGAACTCGGGTGAGTTCTATGGAGCACATTCATGTTAGGACATTTCGAAAAAAAGTTTTCCCTAATTCGGGCAGCCGATGGGTTCGAACCTGTTGCCGCTCTCCTGTGGGTACCGCGCCTTTACCGGCTGCGCCACGCGGTCGCAAATGGAAGCGGCGACCGATGGCGTATACAAAGGGGCCGGAAAATCGTCGTTCTCCCCTCTTCAATGCCATACTTTCAGCAACCTCGAAATCTTGGATTCGAAACTTTCACAACAAGGGGACCCACCACACAGGCACTCTGATATCACCTCGCCACATTTTGATGTCTTCTCAATTTTTAATTGGCGACAATAATGCATGGCGACATTCGGGTGAAACAATCCATCCCACATACTGTGATGGTCGAGAGGACTTGAAAGTTCTCGATGTGGCTATCGAAAGAATTGATTTCGGAGAAAATGTCAAAGCCAGACGGGCGTGGATTCTCGATTTTTGTGATCCGGACCCGGAGAAGAATGATTTCGCTGAAAGACTAATGAAGAGATTGATGATTGTGGAGCTGAATAAGAATGTCGTGGATACTGTACCATGTTTAGCTGATGGTATTTTAGTATGTTCGATAAATGAGCACTAATGTTACATTTCAGCTCACACTGAACTCAAAATCGGCGACACGTTGGATAGATACGGTTTTGGAACTTCTACTAACTCTCCAATTCAAAACGATTTGCATCACAAGCAACTAAAAGTTAGTTTTCTTCAATTAACCCGGAAAATAACTTTGACTTTTCAGCTCCTCGACCAAACCAACAAACACTTGACCACTGAGGCCAACAATCTGAAGGATGACTTTGGAAGCGCGTTAGTGAAGAAAACTCCAGGAAAAACGACGATTGTCGGAATAGGTGTAGAAGGAGAGAAGGACGATTTCACAAAAACGAGTTTCTTTAACGTTCTTGGCTATCAAACCAAATTGTGTTCGTATGCTGGAGTATGTTCAAAAATGGATGGATCGTTGAGTGACCAAGAGGACGAGAAAAGAGCCAGTACATGTGGAAAAGATGGACTGCGTGAGTGGACTTTTTTTGTCTTTTTACAGCTAAAAATCACGAAAATTGTCAAAAATTTTCATCTACCAAAAAACCTCTAATAGAGCGACAACGGACCTACAAGTTTGTGAACCTTCTTTTGGAAATATCCTCAACTTAATGAAAATTATATATAGTGTGTTTTGTAGCTGACAAAATTAGTTTTGATCGCTCAAATTTTTTCCGTCAAATGACAAAAATTGTGGTGATACGGACTTTTGAACGTCGGCCTTCTGGGTGTCGCTCTAATAGAGGTTTTGCAGTAATTTTACCCAGGCCGATCGGCAAAACTTTCGGCAAAACTTTCACCGGGCCGGGCTGCAAAAATTTGTACGTGCCAAATAGACGCAAGTTGCGGAATATCATTGCCGCGAAATTTGTTTCGCTACAGAAAAATTCTTCAAAATTCGAACGCATTACCGCGAAAATAAATAGTGGCGCTCGAACTTTGAATATTAGCCATGTTCTCAAGCGCGGTGAAGCTTTGAAAATATCGATAAAAGTTTCAGCTAAAATCACAACCCCTAGGAGAAATAAAAAAATCATTCAAAATTGGTATGGTTGGATATCGAAGAATGATAAGAAGTTTCCTGCAATTATGATATCTTCTCGTCACTTCATCACCTCTTCTGAAATTATTTTGAAAGGTGGAAAATGGAAACCGGATTTCAAAAGTGTTACATCCGCATCCGAATGTGATATGGGAAAACCGTACCAATTGTAATATCCAGCTTAAAATTATTATACAAGGTTTCTGCTTCCAGGTACTACTACGATGTTCCATTAAGCACAATGAGTGGTCTTGGGTTCTTCATGAATGTCCAAATTGTTCGAGCATATCTTGTGTTCATCTGTGATTATCAGTTTAACGGACTAGTCGAGAAATCAAAAATGTATTATCCAATGATTGTCGAGATTGTTGGGGAGTATTCTGGTAGTACTCCTTGTTTGACATTTCAACATGAAATCGGCAAGGAGCTCGACAATTATAATCTGGTGATCAACGAACTTTACCTCCAGAAAACTAAAAAAACTGAGGACATGAGTAAAGTGATTCATTTTTCATATACAGTGGCGAGATGTGGTGAGTGTACCTTTGATTTTCTGTGAATAACTTTGCTCAAACATGTCCGAATGACTTGAAATTTTGCATGTTTATTAACAATATGACTGAGAGTAAAACCTGCAGTTTTTTGAAAATAAAAATTGCTTCAGGGCTCCAGAATCCTTCCTGATGTTGGCGTGATTTGAAAGTCCAAAAAATAACTTTTTCTGAGGTTAATTAATTTTTGTAATTTGTTGAAGAAAATATTGGTATTGAATAAAATAAGTAACTCACAAAGTTTGGTTCACTTTGGATGATTGGCTCCGGAGATATGGACGTCAGAGCATCAAATGGCATGCCTGGCACACTGAGCATATCTCGGCTGAAACTGATTGTAGGACCCTCAAATTTTCAGAGAACATGTATTTCTATATGTATTACAAGATGTCAAAAAGAATTTTTAATTTTGAGCAAAAAATATTTTGGCGAAGTACAGGGCTACTTCTGACCAAATGGAGGCAGTGTATCGAAAAAATATTTTTTGCTCAAAATTAAAAATTCTTTTTGACATCTTGTAATACATATAAAAATACATGTTCTCTGAAAATTTGAGGGTCCTACAATCAGTTTCAGCCGAGATATGCTCCGTGTGCCAGGCATGCCATTTGGTTCTCTGACGTCCATATCTCCGGAGCCAATCATCCAAAGTGAACCAAACTTTGTGAGTTACTTATTTTATTCAATACCAATATTTTCTTCAACAAATTACAAAAATTAATTAACCTCAGAAAAAGTTATTTTTTGGACTTTCAAATCACGCCAACATCAGGAAGGATTCTGGAGCCCTGAAGCAATTTTTATTTTCAAAAAACTGCAGGTTTTACTCTCAGTCATATTGTTAATAAACATGCAAAATTTCAAGTCATTCGGACATGTTTGAGCAAAGTTATTCACAGAAAATCAAAGGTACACTCACCACATTTCGCCACTGTACATACATATATATATATATATATATATATATATATATATATATATATATATATATATATCTTACTTATATATATTATCCATCCGCCACCCACATAAACGCTCGCCCAACGACACTCCGCTAAATTTCAGTGTGTTGTTGATGTGGGAATTTAGCGGAAAGTCGTTGGGCGAATGTTCAAGGTGCCGCGAGTGATATGGTCATTCGTTCACATTAAAAATTTTAGGATAGATTATTCTTCATATATGCTCAAACCGAATATAAGCAAACGGGGACAGGAGGTGCGCTAGTACAGGTGACAGATGGCCAGTCGATATTGGTTGGGATCGGAGCATCTAGTTAGTGAAATGGGATCAAAATGGGACTGCATTAATTATACATAAATAGTAATAAAATCCTCAAAAGGTTTTTTTTAAGCCCGACATCCGGAACCGAGATATTCAAAGTTCCAAATGCACTTTTTGTAGCTTGTTTTTTTGTAGTTGAGCCCTTTGAGCAAGAACATCTCTGCTCCAGATGTCGGGCGGAGAAATATTTTGGCTCATGACTAAATAAACAATTCAAATTTAAAATTTTGTTTACTCCCTTTAATAAAATTGTTTCAGACAGTATTCCTAGCGGGACTTTAAAGTTCTATCTCACTATGAAAGCGTTGGAAGATGCGTTTTGTGACTTGGCTGGAATCTGTCGCATATCCGCTGTGACACCACCTACGCAACCCCCGACACCTTCGCCAACAATTGTCATACCGGCTCCAGAACCAACCACAAAACCCGTTGTGACATCTGAGAAACCTCTGGAAAAGTCAACGAAGCCTTCTGAATCCCCGACGACTTCTCAAATCCGGAACAGACATAGAATCCCAACTACAACTCAAGAATCGGAAGTTTGGGAAACTCGAAAACCGAACACAAATGCTGACGAGGAATATGAGGATTCGTTGGAGCGAATGGAGGAAATGTCGAAAGAGGATCGAGATTCTGATGATGATTTTTTGTTGAATATGGATGATTGGCCGAGTGGAGGCATCGGGAAGAGAGTGGGATTTGAATGGGTTGTATTGGTTTTGATTTTGACTTTTTTGAATGGTGAATGAAGTTTTTTTGTGTAGGGATACTGTTGTTGAGCTTAAGCCGGTTTGAATCCAAGATTCTAAAGGCATTGTTGATTTCTCACGAGTTTTACCCGAAAAATCCCGAAAAAAAAGAAAATCACTGTTTTATCAAGTTCGAAAAAATTAAAATTCCGCCTAATTTTTAAGATTTTTTTGGCGGAAAGGCGGAAGGCCCAAGACCCAAGGCTTGAGGCCCAAGGCTTAAGGCCCAAAGGCCCAAAGCGGAAGGCTCAAGGAAGAAGGTCCAAGGCGGAAGGCCCAAGGCCGAAGGCGGAAGGAATTCTGCTAGTCAGCCCAACTTTATTTTATCCACACATAAAAAACCAAGAAAATCGAGCTCAAAAATGTCCATTTCCACTCCCTTCGGATTCCATTTTCCATTGACTTCGAATGTATAATGACGTCCAAAGTTGGTTCTCCTTCATCCGAATACTCTATTTTTCGATACATGTAAAATTGAAGTTCCGTTGGCTCAAAATCCGGATTTTCAGGGGTCGTTGTTGTTGTTGAAGCAACAGTTGAGGTCTCAGAAGGAGATGTGACTTGGGTTACAGAAGACGTAGTTTCTTCGGTAGGGGTCGTCGTGGCTTCGGAAGTCGTGGTCGCTTCAAAATAGGGACAAATACCCGCCAAATCACACATTCCATCGGCCAACAGTGTCACATTATAAAACCAAATTGGAATCTGATGAAGCTGATCGGTAGGCACAACTAAAGATTAAAATTCTTAAAAGTTATTGATTTTTGGATCTTCTTACTACTGCCTAGTCCGATGAAAGTAGTCTTGTTTTCAATGGTTTTGATAAGTGGACTTCCATTGCTTGCTTCATAATGGGATGCGACTAACCAGGATACCCAAATTTTTGTGATCTGAAAACATAAAGAATCTAAGAATCTACGAATCGAAGAACTCACATTAACTTCCATCGCTCTTGATTTATATTTTGGATTTGAATTTAAATCCAAAACATACGACACCATTCCCTTCCCAATTTCAGCGTCTCCACCCAAACATGGTTGAATAATAGTGAAGCTGTCCTTCGTCCCAATCCGCTCCACTTCCACAAGCATTGGCACGAACCTTGCAGAAAAAAAATTATTTGCATAATTGTCACAAATATTCAGGAGGAATGCCCTGGTGGGTCGAACTAGCCAATCACGGCATGCTTGATCAGGATTCTCTTTGAAACAGAAGCGGATGGAAATGTTGAAATTGGCAATGATTGAGGCGGGGACTTCGGCGTGCCTGAAAATATTAAGATTGCATTTGGGGCCTACGATCCCTGACTGGGTCGGTCTTAGGCCCAAATTGATATTGCAGGTTTATTGCCTAACACTGTTATTAAGGGACCCAAGGCTCAGAATCTACGAGAATTTCACACTCACTCCGACCCCTCTTCACAATTCCCATCGAATTCCTCATCATTCACTCTCAATTTCGTTCCCTGTGTGGTCTGAATCCGAGCGGTATGTGAAGACGTCAAGAAATGCCTTGGCGAAATCATGGTCGCCACCGAAACATGCGATCCAAATGAGGTTTCAGGATGCTTTGCATCGAATTGGTAAGCGACCCAGAGCCAGAAGTCGGTGGAGGTTTCTGAACATTTTAGTCTTAGAAGAGTTGCGAATGGTTCAATCGATGCCAAAAATAATTCTGATCCCGAATATCTTAATGAAAACACTCAAAAATGCTTTTCTGACTCAAAAAAACGGCGTCAAGATTGCAAAAAGTAATACCTTGTGGCCTAACTTAGTTCCTTTATAAAGTGAAAGTCTTTTCAAAGTTTATGAGCTCACCACTTACCGTAAGCATTTCCACAAGAATCCAACCTTTTTTGGTTTTCGTCATATGATAATTTTTGTGAGAAAATTCTAGAAGATGTAAAGAGCAAGGATATATAGATTGATAGGAATTTCATTTTTGATTTAGAAGAATATATTTATGAAGATGAGGAATGAAGTTCTTAAAAATTATTAACAGAAAACCCACGCTAAAATTTTCAGTCTCTTGAAATCCAAAAACGTCATGAACCTCCCAACTCCATTTTTTCTAACCTCATTTTTTCCTCGCCCCTTTATCTCCCCCTATGTGGATCTTCAATTTTCCAATCCACACTATTCCTCTCTTTTTGAAAAATCGATTATGAAATTTCAAGTATTCCTATTACTGATTCATATCGATTTGATATTTGGAAATTCTGGACGATTAAATGAAGAAGAAAATGAGCAACGATTGAAGACTTGTGGAATCGAATCAATTCGTGAGTATCTGAGAATTCGGGTCTAAATTTGCTCTATTGGTGGTGCTCAAAAACTTTCCATATTTCCAGCGACCCCCTCCACCAACGCCTCTCTAATTCCCATCAACAAGTCCATCCCTTGGATCTGGATGTTTTATTCCACATTTCCAAACATCAAAGATCATTCTGCTGCCTACAGAATCTCTTCCCGACATTTCATCACATTCTCCAACACAATTCTCAATACGAAAATGGAATGGAATCATAATGGAAAGCCATTCGATTCGAATTGTACTATAGATGGATTGTTAGTTTAATTATTAGTAATTAGGGTCAAAAATAAGGTTTTTATAGACACGAGGAGGTTCCAAAAGACGTTTTAACGCAGTTGAAGATTACTCCTTTGAATTGCTTCAAATCCAAAGAGAAAGAGAAGTGTTTGGATAAGACTTTGACGGCTAGTAGAGCATACTTAGTTCGGATTTGCAATGATTACACGAAACGATATTTTAAATTGGCGTCTTCTTTGATGATTATCGAGATTGAGGACAAACCAGAAGACGAGAAAGTATGTTTACCTGAAAGTAAGAAGAGAGCTTCTCAAGGAGAGCATATGAACGTATATCGATTCGCCAATTCGACGGTACGTCATTGCGTACTTGAGGTAAATACATTTTTTAAATTGCTCACGATAATCAGCTGAAAATTTAAGGTTTTGGTAAGAAGTAAAAGCCTGGGTATCGCTTATTCCATTCCACAAATCGGCACTAAAAAGATCACAGTGAAGGCATTCAATGGAAGATCTACTCTGATGGGGATAGTAGCTACAAGTGAGTCTAATTTATGATATTTGGAAACATCGCAATACAAATTTTTGACCGGACACCTGATTTAAAAACTTATTTTCCAGATTTTATCGTCGCAGGGAACGAGGGTTTATGGAATCTTGATTATTTTCGAAAGGATATTTGCTCGTTAGTTGGAGTGTGTCAAGACTCAAGAATTGGCAAAAACTTTAACGACTAGGAAAATAACAACACTTCCATCGACATCGTCTACTGTACCTTCTACGAGTAATAAATTTCCTACGACGACTTCAGAAACCGCCACTACCATTGAATCCACCACAACCTCAGAAGCCCGACTGAAAATCCCAACAACTTCTGAAATCTTGAGGACGTCTTCAGTATCTTCTACACCACAAGAGACATCAACTAGCAGTGCAACATCTACAGAAGCAACGACGACATCTTCTAAAACTTCTGAAGTCACGATGACATCTTCCAAACCTACAATAGAATCCGTACCACTTAAACCAACTCAGAAGACGTCAACTTTGAAAAAACCAGAAGAAGAGTATGACTATGAAAAGTATGAAGAATGGGATGAGGAGAAGAGTGATGCATTGAAAATGAATGATTCATTGATGTATAAGGATGAGAATGTTCGAAATGGAGGGAAATTTAAGAAGAATAAGGACATTCTGGAACTATTTTTGATTATGGTTTTTGTTTGGTTTTTGTTGGAATGAAACTTAAAGGAGGATTCCGACCAAAAAATAATTATGCTTTAAACTGTGTAGGAGAGTGAGTAGATTACGAATATCGAAGTGAAACAGCTCGAAAAAAATCGCAACGCTCAAAAAACGCGATAGCCGGTGCTCAAAGTGATCCCAGATGGAAGAGAAATTTGAAAAATATTGCGAAATTTGCGGGCGGCCGCGTAATTTCTCTTCCATCAGGGATCACTTTGAGCACCGGCGATCGCGTTTTTTGAGCGTTACGAATTTTTTCAAGCTGTTTCACTTCGATATTCGTAATCTACTCACTCTCCTACACAGTTTAAAGCATAATTATTTTTTGGTCGGAATCCTCCTTTAAGTTTAGATTACAAGGTCTTCGCATCGAAATTATTTTGCTGTTATAGGATGGCTTTCGAAATTCAAGCTATTAAACAAGACTAGTTAGTTTGATCCACCCGGAACTTTTACAATTTTCACGTCATGAACCTGAAAACTTTCCCATTTTTTCTAACCTCATTTTTTCCTCGCCCCCTTATCTCCTCCCATGTGGATCTTCAATGTTCCAATCCACACTATTCCTCTCTTTTTGAAAAATCGATTATGAAATTTCAAGTATTCCTATTACTGTTTCATATCGATTTGATATTTGGAAATTCTGGACGATTGAATGAAGAAGAAAATGAGCAACGATTGAAGACTTGTGGAATCGAACCAATTCGTAAGTTTTGGGGAGCGTAAATGTGCTCTATTGAGATTTGTGAGGGGCTCAGAAACAAATGCTAACTGGAAATATGAGTAGACTCTATCGTAAGATGTTCCCATACATGTAATCCGGGCCAAAACTCCTCTTCAAATTTAGATTTTCTGGTTAATCTTTACACGAAAATGTAAAACTCGATGAAACCTATAATATGGTACTAAAATTATCCAAATCACCTGTTTTAATTTCTGTCTAAAACTTGTAGAAAAACTGGGTCTGCGTTTTCGGACCGTTTATGCTAGGCCCGGGTGTTCTACGATCTTTAGACAAAAACTAAAGCAAGCAATCATCTTTTATCTTAATACCAATTTGTAGGTCGGAGCGAGATCTACATTTTGATGTAAAGGTTGACCGAAAAATCTAAACTTGAACTCGAGAAAATCAACTTTTCATACTTCCAGCGACCCCCTCCACCAACGCCTCTCTAATTCCCATCAACAAGTCCATCCCTTGGATCTGGATCTTTTATTCCGCATTTCCGAACATCAAAGATCATTCTGCTGCCTACAGAATCTCTTCTCGACATTTCATCACATTTTCCAACACAATTCTCAATGCGAAAATGGAATGGAATCATAATGGAACGCGTTTCGATTCGAATTGTACTATAGATGGATTGTAAGTTTGATAATTGATAATTGGAGTCAAAACTAAGATATTTATAGACACGAAGAGGTTCCAGAAGATGTCATAAAGCAGTTGAAGATCACTCCTTTGAAATGCTTCAAATCCAAAGATAAGGATTGTTTGGATAAAACTTTGACAGCCAGTAGAGGATATTTAGTTCGAGTTTGTGATGATTACACGAAACAGAATTTCAAATTGCTGTATTCTTTGATGGTTATCGAGGTTGAGGACAAGCCAGAAGACGAGAAAGTATGTTTCCCTGAAAGTACAAAGAAAGTTTTTGAAGGAGAGCATATGAACGTATACCGATTTGACGATAGAATAGTACGACATTGCGTACTTGAGGTAAGTAGATTTGTTATCTTGCTTACAATGACCAGCTGAAAATTTAAGGTTTTGTTAACACGTAGACTCCTGGGTACATTTTCTTCCATTCCAAAAAAAGGAAATCAAAAAATCATTGTTAAGGCATTCGATGGAAGATCGACCCTAATGGCGATGGTAGCTACAAGTGAGTCTAATTCATGATATTTGGAATCAGCTCAATACAAATTATTTACCGGACACCTCCTTTAAAAACTTATTTTTAGATATTCTTGTCGAAGCAACTAATAGGAAAGAGGGTTTATGGAACCTTGAGTTTTTTCAAATGGATATTTGCTCGTTAGTCGGTGTGTGTCAAGAATGCTCAAAAACCATAACGAATACCGAAGAAACAACACTTCCGTCGACATCGTCTACTGTACCTTCTACGAGTAATAAACTTAAAACGACGACTTCCAGAACTCCTTCAACCTTGAAGACGTCTTTAGTATCTTCTCCATCACATTCTTCGGAAAGTACTATACTTTCGACGACGACTTCAGAAGCCTCCACGACCATTGAATCTACATCAACTTCAAAAGCTATCACGATCATTGAATCTTCTACTTCCCTGGTATCCACCACAACTTCAGAAGCTCCTCCAGAAACCACAACAACTTCTGAAACCTTGAAGACGTTTACAGTATCTTCTACACCACAAGAGACGTCGACTAGCAGTACAACATCTTCAGAATTAACGACGACAACTACCACCGAATCAGAATCTAGTACAATGATACCTTCTGAATCTACAAAAGAATCTGTGACCCCTAAACGAACTCAGAAGACGTCAACTTCAAAAGAAGAAGAATATGACTATGAAGAGTATGAAGAATGGGATGAGGAGAAGAGTGATGCATTGAAAACGGATGATTCATTGGTGTATGAGGATGATAATGTTGGAAATGGAGGAGAATTGAAGAAGAATGAGAACATTCTGGAACTATTCTTTGTCATGGTTTTTGTTTGGGAATTGTTGGAATGAAGGTTTTAGATTGAAAGGGTTCGATTCAGATTCAGAATTAGACTAATGTCGGTTATTGGTTAATCTTTACTATTAACAAACGCAAAATTCTGTGTGTCTGTCTGTCTGTACCGTGTCCGGATCCCGCTCTAGCTCAGTCCCCACTGGACCGATATTTCTCAAATTTTGGCAGGATATCAGTAATTTCTGCTTAATGATGCCCGTCTATTTCATTTTTCAAAATTTCAAAAAAAAATTTTCAAAAAATTTCACGCTGCCCGAAGAGCCCCAGAGGGGCGCAGCCGTCTGGTTTTTGAACAATCTGGAACCAGAATACGAATACGAATACGATTACGAAGAATGCGAAGATTACACTGGTTTTTGGAATTTAGATGTCTTTTTTGATAATTTTAGTGGCTAATTAATAAAGTTTAATGAATATGGTGTTTTTGGAAATATTCCGAATTAGGAAGCTTTGAATTTTCAGGAAAAAATATTGGAAATCTTCGAGTTTTTAGCCTTCAGAATCCTGTTTTCTAGAAGTGCGGAACCTTGAAGTTCTGGAAACTCGACAAAGAAAGAATTCAGGATTCTAGAGTAACCCTATCCTTTGAGTTTACAAAAATTACAGTACCTCTAGAACTACAGTAACCTCAAATGTGCTGCATCCCAGAACTACTGTACCCAGAACTACAGTAATCACTCAAAATAGAATATTCTAAGGAGTCGCAATCCTGTCTCAAGTCTTTCCAAGTCTCTACTAGTGAAGACTTGAAAGGCGTTCTATATACCATAAGAATCCAAGTAAGCCTATGATTCTTACTATTTTAGAACCCTCAGAATCTGATGACGTCTTCTACAACATCTTCTACAAGAGAAAAATCAATGACCCCTCTAGAATGTGTAATCATGCCTAGGATTCCAAAGAAGGATTTATCTTCACCCCATCGATACCTTCTAAAAGTGTGCCGCTCTTTTACGATTTCCCAGAAGTCAATTTCCAAAAGAGCCGATTTGTCTTCACATGTTACTGCTCTTCACAGGCTCCTGTAATGTTTATAGAGTCCAGGTGAGTTACATACCGGAAAATCAATCACTGCAGTACCAGACTACCCCTTCATATTTGATGAGTGGTTTCTGTTGAAATCGATCAACTTTGAGTGTCTGAAAATGTAGTTTGTAGTTGACCGAAAGGTCTAAAAATTTGCAAAAATATGAAGAAACTCTAGATCTTCATTTTTGTAGTTGACAAGATTACTGTAGAGTTTCTCATTGAAAAGATAACCGAAAAAAACGTTACGCGATAACTAATTCTGGGGTTTTCCAAACTTTCACTTGTAACTTTTCAATGAGAGATTTTACAGAAATCTTGTCGACTACAAAAATGAAAGTCTAGAATTGATTGATTATTCTGCAAATTTTCAGACTTTTCGGTCAACTCCAAACTACATTTTGAAACACTAAAAGTTGATCGATTTACAGTCATACTGTACTGTATTGTTCGCTGTCTATTTTCCAATAATTTTTGTATCGTTTTCTTGGGTTTCTTGTCTTAACTTCTACCGTAACTTTTAATATTTCAGACACAACTTCAACAACCAAAATGAGCCAAATGATGATCTGCCACCAATTCGCCGCCTTCCACCAAGTACAGCAGTACTATGTTCAGGTGAGTATTTTTAGAATGATTTAATCTGTAATGACTCCTCAAAATGTGCAAAAAAAATTAGTTATCTAAGAATACAGTAACATTTTTGTACATTTTGATTAGATTTCGAATCTTATTGACTTTAGGGTTTTTGCAAGTCTAAAATTTTCAACTTTTCAAAAAAAATCTTCAAAAAATTGCTTTCGAAAATTTCAAAACCTCCTAACTTGGTCAGTTTTCAACCAAATTCTATGATTTTTGGCTCATTTGAAAACAAATGTTTTGGATTTTTGAAATAGAGAAAATTTTGAGTAAAAAATCACAAAAATCGGGTTGAGAATACAGAACCATTTTTGTGGACAGTTTTCGAGAAAGTCTACTTTTTCTGAAATTTTTTTCGTGAAAAGTTCAACTTCAAAAGTCCATAACATTGTCCATTGCGGACGGATTTTAAAAAATCAAAACGCAATGTAAAGCCCATCTAATTTAAAATTTAAAAAAAAAACAGTAAAAATTTGAAATTTTGTCATACTGTTATCAAAAATATTGATTGAAAAATATAAATGTTCTTTTGACCAATATCATACATGTCCAAATCGGGCTCGGCCCCGGTAGAAAATTTTAGTTAAAAATGTTCCATTTTTTATTAAAAGTTTCTAAATTGCATGAAAAATCATGAAAGTACTAAAAGTATGAAATAGTTTAAAGTTGAACAGAAAACAGTCAAAAAATCGGAAAAAATCCCAAAATTGACCTTCGGAAAAATTGGAAATCTCAAAACCCGGACCGGGTTTGGACATCTTTGACCAAAATGACATGTATAAAAATTTCAAAATATAACATTTTCTAAAATTAGTCTATCTTAGTTTCTAGAGTTACCTATTTTCAGAACCAGTACGACTTCGTGCCTGCTTCCTTCCTTCCCCTCCAAGCTCCCCCAAGCCACGCCCCCTTCCTCCCGAGCACGTCCTATGAGACCGAAAACAAAGAGAACAAAGGCAACTTCAAAGTGAAGCTCTGCCTGCATTTCTCCCGTTCGGGAACCTGTCCAAAGGGTACCAAATGTGGGTTTGCTCACGGAGCACACGAGCTCCAAGCCACCCCGGAAACCCTGGCTAGAAGAGCCATCAACCAGAAGCATAAGACCCGTCTGTGTGACAATTATGCTCGTGGTGGCTCCGGGGATTGTCCGTACAAAGGGAAATGTGAATTCATTCATCCCTCGGACAAGGAATACCACACAGTATTCTACGCGGACACTGAAGAGTTCGCTAGGGAGCAAAACGCTTTCAAGAACAAAGTCCAAGAGCAACACATGCTCAAAGGACAGGACCCATTGAATGAGCATTTCTTTGACCAGAAGATCATGTTTATGATTAAAAACTGGAATAAGACTCATCCATTGGGTCCGAACTACTTCGACTTTCATGGATTGACTCTAGCGATGGCTGAGCAATACCTGAAAGAAATTATTCGCGACATGTTGGCGAATAATGTGAACGAATCGAGAATTGAAGTTGGAAGGGGGAGACACTCTGTTAATGGAATCCCGATGATCAAAAAGATGATATTGGGAAGGTATCAGGGATACTGTGGAGCCAAGTTTGTGCCGGAGAAGGGAAACGATGGAATCCTTGTTTTGACTTTTAACTAATTTTTAAACTTTTCTTTGTACATTTTCTGCTTTCTTGCCACTTTTACTACCGGTTATTTGTTTGTTGTTAATTTTTTGTTATTGTCAATTTCAGTTATCAATAAATACTAATAATAGAACCCAGAATTTTACAATCTATTGAAATCCCAGAATTTGGAATATTCCGACTCTTAAAATTACTACAGTAACACCCAGAGCAAGAAAAGAATAGCTGACTTCTTCTGAACTTTTTTTGTAGTTTCTGCAGTAGATGACGTTGATTCTGAAGTCGTCGTAGAAGGTACAGTACTACTCGTTGGTGACGTCTTCTGTGGAGTAGAAGATACTGTAGGCGTCCCTTCAGAATGTGGAGAATTTTCTTAACCTTATAAAATTTTTTATCCGACAAGAAAAAACGAGGCAATTATCACTAATTAGTTAGAAACACAGACTAGAATGACTAAAATAAATAGAAATCTGAAAATAAAAAAACTAAACCGAAGAAGCAATCAAAACCTGTAAAAAACATGAATATAGTGGGAAAAAAGTGGAGGGAAAAAAACCGGTGAAAAATACGAAAAAACTACTAAAATCACTGCAAAATTAAGAGGGGAAACGGGCAAGAAAATAGCGAGATCTCGGGAAAAAAGAGCCCCTAAAAATGAGCTAGAAATCACTGAAAGACAAGAGAAAAAGTGCCTAATAAATAGAATCTAAGGTTTTCTAGTCGATTTTGTGTACATTAGTACGTACGCCCGTTGCTTTAATACGGTACTCGGCTCCATGGCTTTCACTTGAGCATCGTCGAATTGATACCATTTTGGACCGCGGCGGCCGAAAGCGATGTAGTGACCCGAGGAGCATCTGAAAGAGAGAATAAAGGTATTTGAAGGCGGGAAATTTGAAAAATTACAGTTCAAAACTTGAAAACAGGGTATTTTAGGAAGGAGATCCAGCAATGTTAAACGAGTTCTCGTTTTTTACGATTTTCCGACAGAAAATATTTCGAATTTTTTTTTCGGAACATTTTCCCTAAATTATTTTTTCGGAAATTTGGAAAAAATAGTCGAAAAATCAACATTTTTGAGCCAATTTTTATCCCGATTTTCCGATTTTTTTCGAGAAAAATTCGAGAACTCGTTTTTCCGAAAAAACCTGGTTCAATAGATGCAAAAATTTAAGCTGATTCCGAACATCCCAATAAAAACGCTGTGATATTTTTCTCTGGCTCAAAAAACACCGTTTTCTGCAAATGTTATAGTTTCTGCTAGGTCAGAGACGCTTTTTTTGCGTTTTGATTGAGATATTCAAAATCAGCATTTTTGTTGAAATGAAACCATAAACTCAATTTCTGCGGAGTTTAATTCAAAATTTGCATCAAAACCCCTAAAACTACAGTAATCCTTGAAAAACTAACCCCCATCCAATATGCACTATAATCGATTGAAGCTCGTAGACACATGGGGGCTCGTCGCTGTCCTGAAATTTCAAAAATCAATTTTCAAATTTCGCGCTTTTTCCTCTATCCCTACATCTGTCAAATACTCATCCACCGATAGCCCAGCCATTGGAAAATCAATCAATGTGTCCAGCTTGCTCCCGTTGTCCCGGAACCGTTTTATATGTAGACATAGAATCTGAAATTTTCAGCTTTCTAGAGAAATTTTTAAAATTAAAATTAATACTTCAGGCAATTTCTTGATGAACATCTGCTTCGAGCACGTCTGTTTCGATTTGCACCTGGCGCACTCGGGTTTCTCGTCCCTCTCCAGAATCTCTTGTCGGAAAAATTGACGGAGACAATCGGTGAGGTTGATTTTGCCTTTCGCGAGGCGTGGAATGTCCAGCGAGAGATCTAGAAAATCGAAAATTTGGAAAAGAAATTCAAATTAAAGAAGGAAAATTAGTTTATGCTTCAATCGATGCAAAATTTCATGCTGATTCCGAAAATCACAATGAAAACGCTTCTCAGGCCCAAAAAACGCCGTCAAAGTTGCAAAAAGGTTATCCACCGTGGCCGAAGTTTTGTGGTGGTTTCCACTGTCCAAGCGAAAAGTTAGGCCAGGAGGAATAACTTTTTTGCAACTTTGAATCATTTTTGAGCGTTTTAATTGTGATTTTCGAAATCAGCATAAAATTTTGCATCGATTGAAGCCGGAATCCTTCTTTTAAAACAAGTATTACCTCTAAATTCGTCCATTTTATTGCTACAATTGTCGCAAGTCTGACAAATCACACTACTTTGGAGCATTCCTTGAAAATGTTTGGCAATCGGCGTAACTTTATCATCCGGCATTTCCGGCAAGTGTCGACATTTTCTCATTTCCGTATTCAACTGATCCAGAAGATATTGAAGGAATTCATGAGAGTCGTGTTGTTGAAATCCGCGAAATTTGGGGCATGCGGAGACGAAAGCTTCGCGGAACTTGTTGGGCGTCGTTGGTTCTCGAAAGTTCTTCGCCGACATTGCGATGAGCAATTCTCGATATTCGTCCGTCAGAAAGCAGTTTCCGTTTTTTGACAATTTCTCATCTTCAACGTATTCTTCAAGGGATGGTAGACTCATTATGTATTCCCGGAAGTCGGTTAGGCATCTGGAAAATTTTGAATTTATTTGGAACCAGGGATGAGAAATTCGGCAGAAAATTTGAATAATTTTTTTTCAAGAGAATTGTGTGAGAATACGGCCAACGGAAAAAAAATGTTCCTTATTCAAAATGTTATCGATTTTTTAACCGTCAAATTTCATCAAAAATTAATAGAGTTACGTCTTGTGTTGCCAAAAAATTTCTCATTTTCAGCTCAATTTTGCCATTATTTGACTTGAAATCGCCATTTTTCGGCTCATAATACTTCAGAACTTGATACAGTTAAATTTGAGCACTTTTTTACTGTTTTGGTCCAAAATGAGTCATTTTTGGCTCAAAAACGCGGGTTTCTGGACTAGAAACCGCCGGAATCCTTTTTAAGGCTTCGGGGCCAATTTCCGTCATTTGAGCTCAGATATGATTTTTTTATTCAAAATTGCATTTTTTTGGCTCTAAATTCATCAGATTCTGCCAAAATTTGAGCATTTTAACTGTTTTCGGTGCAAAACGGCTTAGCACAAATACAAGGCGTAACTCTGTCAATTTTCAATTCGAATTCTGAGAAATTCAGAGCCAAGAAAACTCAATTTTGGATAAAAATTGATCATTTCTGAGCTCAAATGAGAGAAATTGACTCCGAGGTCTTCGAAAGGATTCCGGCAGTTTCTAGACCAGAAAACCGGATTTTTTGAGCCAAAATGACCAATTTCGGACCAAAAACAGTAAAAAATGCTCAAAATTAATATTAACAAGTTCCGAAGGTTTCTGAATCGAAAAATGGTAAAATTGAGATGGAAACTAGCAATTTTTGGCAAAACAAGCCGTAACTCTGCTATTTATTAAGAAATTCGACGGTTTTTAGCCAATCGAAAGCTTTTTTGATAAGGAACATTTTTTTGTCTGAAAAAACTATTCACATTTGATTGAAATTCAAAATCTTACGATAACGCTTGAAGAACGGCGTTCATGAAGCATGTATTCCCAATATTCCTCAATCCACGTGGTCTAAAAGCTACTTCAGTCGCAGAAGATGACGCAGAAGCTTCAGAAGTCCCATTTGTTGCAGGTGGTTTTGTGCAGTCAATAATGACGGCTCCTTGGAAGGGAGTATCAAACATCGGGCTAACTTTTCCCTTCTTTCCTCGCTTTTTCTTGGACCCTTTCTTCTCTTTGATGTTCATTTGTGTGGCGAACATTTTAGTGACTGAGGACACTCTGAAATTGTAATTTTATGACCAGTTTTTACAGGAAAAAACTTACGAAGAAGTCTGTGTTATCGTTGGCCCATCACCTCCTTCCATCACTTCATCTCTATCGAATAACAATTTCAGCGACTTTATCACACTATACAAAGAGGGCTCAAAATCAAGAGCAACGTCGTCATCGCACGAATAACAGTAGAATTCGAATGAAATACAGTCGATGACCACCGGGTGTCCAGTATCTTCATAGTGATTTAGAGCATGTCCAGAATCATCTCTTCCACAAAGAATCCGCCCGCAACTTAGACACATTAACGATTTTTTGCAGTTATCGCATTCATCGCAGAACGTTTTGAGGACTTCGTATTTGCTGAAAATAAGAAAATACAATTTATGGAACTTTTTGTTTCACAAGACTTACTTTGACGGCTTTCCTCGGTTTGAGTTCCCTTCAAGGAACATATTATGCTCCTCCATATCTTGTTTCTTTTGAAACATTTGCTTGGGCGCTCTTTCGACACATTCCTCTGCTTTTATGTGATTGCAGATCATCTGAATAAGTTCGATAAAAAATGAACAAAAAACTGAAAGCGGTGAAAAATACGGATTTCAGTCAATTTTCAAGATGGTGAAGGTGTCGGCCACTTAAATGGCTTGAAAAAAATCGATAAAGACGAAAACCGGTGCAAAATCTGGAAATTCGCCGAAAATACGCAAGTTGTGAGGCAAATGGGAAAAGTTAAGAAAAAATAAAATCCATTCGGCGAGAGAGTCGGTGTGGCGTGGAGAGCGCAGACGGCGAGAGGAGGAGAAAGTACGGTGAAGGAGTGGGTCTCGCAGCGAGCGCTTGCGCCTTTAAAATGGGGTGGCAGTCTCGGCCTAAAATTTTTATCATTTCTTTTCCATTTTTTTCGCCTAAAAATTCGAAGTTTGTTGATATTTTTCGAAGTTTTCAACGAAAATTACAGAATCTTGTTTTTTGTTCTCGTTGATTTTCCTCCAAATTGTAAACTAGCACTAACTTCATTTTTTTCATTTCAGGTAATAATTTTTGAGCGATGAGACTCAACTTCGCCTACCCAGCCACCGGCCTCCAGAAGTCCTTCGAAGTCGATGAGGAGAAGAAGCTCCGCGTCTTCTTCGAGAAGCGCATGTCCCAAGAGGTCGCCATCGACTCTCTCGGAGACGAGTGGAAGGTTGGTGAGCCACTGAAAACACAGAAACGAAGCGATGTTTCTTGTGTCAAATCCTCTTTGTTTCATGCGCTTTTTCTTAATTGAAATGGCCATGGAGATACATTGAGAGTCCACCTTTGTTTTTGAACCGATCGCCGGCTCTTTTGTCTAAACGAGCCATTTTCAGGGATATGTCGTCAGAATCGGAGGAGGAAACGACAAGCAAGGATTCCCAATGAAGCAAGGAGTTCTCACCAACGGACGTGTCCGTCTTCTCTTGAAGAAGGGACAATCCTGCTACCGTGAGCGTAAGAGCGGAGAGCGCAAGAGAAAGTCCGTCCGCGGATGCATCGTCGACGCCAACATGTCCGCTCTCTCCCTCGTCATCGTCAAGAAGGGAGATGCTGAGATCGAGGGACTCACCGACTCTGTCCTTCCACGCAAGCTCGGACCAAAGAGAGCCTCCAAGATCCGCAAGCTCTTCAACTTGACCAAGCACGACGATGTCACCAAGTACGTCATCACCCACGAGAAGACCTTCCCAGATGGTGAGTTTAGCGGAAATCCTGATATGAAAAGTACTAAAATGTTATTTTTAGGTGTCGTCAAGACCATTGCTCCAAAGATCCAACGTCTCATCACCCCATCCCGTATCGCCAGAAAGAAGTACCTTCTCCGCCAGAAGCGCAACCAGCGCGTCAAGGTCCGTGAGGAGGCTCAAGCTTACCACAAACTTCTCGCCAAGTACGCCAAGGAGGAGCACGATGCCAAGATCGCCCGCAGACGCTCTTCGGCTTCCCACCACTCCGAGACTGAGGTCAAGAAGACCGGAAAGAAGTAAACACATTATTGTTGTTTTATTCCAATAAATTGTTGTTAAACTAAAACTGACTTAGTGTTCATGAAAAAGTAATGCTGAAAATTGGGAAGTTTTTCAATGGATAATGCAGATAGAGTTGCGATTGTGAGATTCCCAAAGATATACGAGAAAATGTTCAGGTTAAAGAAAAACGAAAATTGAAAGATTGCTGATTTGAATAATCCATTCGAAAATTCAATCCAACTCGGCTTATTTGAAAATGTGTCTTTTCTGACTTTTTTAAGCTTTTGGAGTCCTTCAAAATCATCCAGATTCCTCCATCACTCGATTTCAAGGATTTCTGAACCGATTAGTGTTGTTTTCGCTGTCAGCCACTTGTTACGGAGAACAAATTGAGCAGGTGGACACGGGCAGAAAAATGGAAATTTTGAAAACGCGGGCGGCTTTCGATTTTCGCTTCGAGACCCACAGTAAAAAAAACATTTTTTGGCCTATTTTTTGATTTTTAGGCCTCAATCGCCATATTTTTGTATTTCACAGGCTCATTCTTCATTTTCCAGCAAAATTTTTCTTAAAAAAGTGCAGAAAAATCCAGGGAACATTTCAAACGCGGGCGGGTTTCGCTTTTCGCTTCGAGACCCACATATGTAAAAAATATTTTTGACCTTTTTTTGATCAATTTTCAGCGCCTATTTTTGATTTTTAGGCCTCAGTCCTAGATTTTGTTCGTTCCATTCTTTCATTCTTCATTTTTCTTAAATAATTTTTACAATTTTTTCTTTTGAAAAATGTGAAAAATGGAGAAAAACGCGTGGGAAATATTTTTGAAATTTTGAATGCGCGGGTGGTTTTCGCTTCGAGACCCACAGTACCGAGAACAAATTCTAAGCGCCATTTTTGTTGATTTTTAGGCCTAAATCGTATTTTTTTTTGCATTCCGCTCTCTCATTCCGAATTTTAGCAAATTTTTTTCTTGAAAAATTCCGAAATCTCTTCTTTTTCTCACACTGAGTCCTATTTCTTGTAATCTCCGTTTTTTTTTCAGATCAAAAATGACTGGAAGCGAGTCGCGCAGCAATGATTCCGTCCAGACGTTCAAGAGGGAAACGCTCGACTCAACCGACGGCGGCGTGAGCCTTCTCAACCACACATTGCCATCCGTCTCCGTGCCGCCCGGTCTTGCGGAACTCGAAAAGTCGTTCGCACGCGACTTCCAGCCGTTCGTACAACAGGATCACATGCTGAAGACGTTGGTGTCACAAGCGACACGTAACGCGCTCGTCAGCCAGGACCCGTGCACAATTCCCGACGATCTTCGCGAGGAGCTGATGCGACAGAAGCGCAAAGACGACGCCTTCAAGACTGCCCTCTGCGACTCGTTCAAACGCAGTCAGACGTGCTCGTACGGTGAACAGTGCCGTTTCGCACATGGTGTGCATGAGCTTCGGCTACCACAACATGTAAGTGACGTTTTGTGAAAGTAACCCCCGAAAACGAACTCCTTTTTCAGCCACGTGGACGCAATCATCCAAAGTACAAGACGGTTCTCTGCGACAAGTTCTCGACGACAGGCAACTGCAAGTACGGTACCAGATGTCAGTTCATCCACAAACTGTTGAACCCGGCAATACTGGCCCAGGCGTCCGCAATGCTCAACAACACCGTCAGCAACACCTCCATCCCCGTCGCCTCGTTCAAATCGTTCAATCAGTCGTTGTACATGCCGATGGTGTCCGGATCCGATGTGAGCATGGATCTCAACCAGAGTTTGCCCATCCGAAACGCGGATGTTGCCCGCGCATTCGCACGCGCCAATCGATGTGACTCGGCGACGGAAGACAAAATGACAATGCTGGCACGGAGTTTCCAGCAATTCGCTGAGACTGGCAATCGGGAACTCAGCCTCCTCCACGGATTTCGGATCTAGAGAAGCACTTTCTTCCGCCCATTCACATTGAATCGATCTCCAAAATTCATTCCTCATTCTATGTGTGTTTTCCTTATGGATTGTATAATCAATTCCAATAACTTGGTCCCCGGTCCCAAGGACAATAATTTTCCCTTTTTTCGACTCATTCATTTTATTCCCAGCGTCTCTAACCAACTTGTGTTCCCACCCTCTCTGTCCCTCAAGCTAAAAGAAGCACTTTACACTAGATTTTCACAAATTCCCCTCACAATGTATATAGTCTGTATATTATTGTTATCTTTGATTCTTACCCAATGTCGCTTTCCTTCATTTTCTATGCTCTAGCTAAGTCGTCTGATAAAATGAATGGCTTCATAATCACATGCTTAGCCGCAAGCTTTTTGCGAAGAAACCAGATCGAAATATCTGATTGACTCTCTCACAGAAAAACTTGGGAATTTTCGAGAAGGTTCATTAGAATTCCCGATGTGATAATTTTCCCATCGTCTACTAATATCGATTGAATTGGATTGGAAACTGCTTCACACGAATTCAAAAATTCAACAATTTTCACTCAACTTCCTCCACATTTTTGTTTCAGATTATGCTTTTTCGATCCTCACAGCTGAAAGTTTGGAGTGTAGTGGTACAAAATCCAGCTGCATTTTACTAGCATAAAACGCTTGAACTTCAAAGTTTATTCTTCGGATAGTTGGTAGGTTGAAAAATAAATAGATAATCTGACAGGTAAAAATGTATCGTGGATAATTAGATGAGTATCTTGTCGGGTGTGTGCAATTGATATAAATTTGATGAAACCTTCTATTCCATCACTTCGATTCCAAACACACCATTGGTCTCGATTCTAGTACGCTTATGCTCCGGCTCATCGGACAGATCCTTCGGCTCGTCCTCAACCTTTCTCTTTCTACGATCCTCTTCGTCTTTCTTCGCCTTTTCTTTCTCAACATCCTTCTGTTTCTCATTCTCCACCTCCGCATTCTTCTCGTCTCCTCTGGCTATTTTGAACTCATCTCCTTTCAAATCGTTTGCTCGACGAATGAACACTTTGAGTTCCATGTCTTGCATAAAATCATCACACGTCAGAATTGCTCCATCCTCTATGTGAATTTCAGCAAGTTTCTTCGGCAGCAAGTCATCCGTGTCTCCTTCGGAACTCAGCACCACATTATGGGTATTCGTATCCATGACATCGGGTGCTCTCATATTCAACTCTTGAATCAAAACCTTATCACGAAGAGCACCGACGCTCATTTCCGTCGGATTCACATAGACGAACACCTCGCGTTTCTCGGAGCAAACGAAGCATTTTGGATTCGGTTTCGATGGTGGCTCTTCGACGAAGATTTGTCCTCTAACAGTTGCCGATGAACGGAGATTAACACTAAACGCGGAGTCTTCATTTCCTTCGATGATTTTGACGGCTTCTGTCACAACCATTCCGGCGACGATGGCGTTGGTGGAGGCGATTGCAGGGACGATGTTACCAGCCATAGCCTGCAAATTGTTGAAATGTTAAAAATTAGCTTAAAGGGGGTGAGACAGCTCGCAAAATGGGGGGGGGGGGGGGGGCAGAATGGGGGGCGATTTTCATGCCTCCTTTTATGCGCCCTCGGTCGGCGCTCCCGTTTGCGTCCGCGTGGCACAGCAGGTAGTGGTGCTGTACCCGTAGCAAAGCGCCCACAGGTTCGAGTCCACCTAAGGTACATTCTGGCAAAATTTGAGCAAAACTTTTTTTGAGGTGTCCTATTGTGGCGGTAAAATGTAGGTAAACTTGCTCCACCGCACTCCAGTGGAAAAATCACCGTTTCGGGACCTTTTACCACAGGAGTGCGGTGGCGCAAGTCCAGCTGCATTTTACCGCCACAATACCACCTTTAAAGTAGGATTTCAGGCGTTTTTTCACGAACAGCGAAAAATTCTACATTTTTTGAAATAGGTTTAAAAAAATTTAGGTTTGCGATTTGAAATGGGATTTTCTTGATTTTTTATGATTTCTCTGCAAAAATATTGTTATTTTTATAAATACTGGAATGATCATCTGACTCGAAATTAGATTTGAGTGCAAATAAAAATATTTTAAAAAACAAACCTTGATATCAAACAGCGGCTTTTTCAAAATCGCGAAAATATGCGCTCTAACATTAGCACAAGCTGCCACAAACGCCATAATATCCGTATGATCCTTCTCGAACGACAGTATTCCCACATCCTTCGCCTCTTCATTCAACTTCTGAATCGTCTCTGAGAACACTTTGGCGCATGTGGCAATGCTCCAAATGCTCGTATTTGTCTTCAATGCATCTGCCAATGATAGCGACTCTCCAATAGTGGATGCAGTGGAGAATGGAAGAGCCGTCGGTGGCCGTCTCTCTTTCCACAAATGATCCATTTTGATGAGATATTGAATATCCTGATGGAACAGCTTGTCGAACACCATCGACGCGTCGTAATTCACACTTTCCGCCCATTTCCGGGTTCCTATTGGTACTGGCTCTTTGGCCGCCTCGTCGTCGTTGGAGGAGCTCTCCGGATGCTCCGTGTCGACTGCTTTAAGATCCGGAGAGACGTCATCGTCGATGTCGACTTCGCCGAATAGTTGGCTGGAAATAGAGGGATTTAGATCGATTTTCGGGACAAAATTGAGCTATTTTTGGCTCCGGCAGAGGTGGGCGCCGATGGTCGTATGCGACGCCAACGCACGCGAGGGGGGAAGGGGAAGGGGGGAAGACGCGCGCTGTCTGCGTCTCTCTCTCTCTAATGGCGCGCGCGGATTTTTCGGTGAGTTTTAGGAATTTTTAATGAAGAATATGGTTTTTTGTGATGATAAAGTTAAAAATTAAACATAGAAATTTAAAAAAGTGAAAAAATTACAAATAAAAACACATATTTTGCTGTTCACATCAACAAAAATAACAGTTTATTTCGAATAACTACATTTATTTTCATAATAAATTCCCTTTCTTTCTTTCTCTTCTTTATTTTCACCAAAAAACCCGAGTTTTCCCCCTCAAAATCCACTTTCCCTTGCTTTCCCCCTTCCTTTTTGAAGGGGGAAAGGGAAGGGGGAAGTGCGCTGCGAGAGGAGGCGGCGCGCGTGTTGTGGCGAGAGAGACGCAGACACTTTCCCCCTTCCCCCTTCCCGCGACGGACGCCCGGCGTTCATCGCGCCCACCTCTGGGCTCCGGGCCGTCAAAAAAGCCCATTTTTCGCATAAAAGTCGACTATTGGGTTTGAAACTTGTCAGTGGATATTAAAGGAGGTGTCCGGCCAAAAATGTTTATTGCTTTAAAAAATGCAGAATTTTGCGCTGATTCCGAATATCACAATGAAAACGCTTGAAAATGACTATATTATCTCTAAAAACGACTTCAAACAGGCAAACAAGAAAAAAAACCAGTTTGAAGCCATTTTTCGAGGTATAAATGTCATTTTTGAGCATTTTTATTGTGATATTCGGGCTCAGCGCAAAATTCTGCATTTTCAAGCAATAAAAAGTTTTGCCCGGACAGCACCTTTAAAACTGCTTTTTTTCGGCTTAGGATCCCATTTCTGGCTCCAAAACCTCAATTTTTGCCTAGAAACATAATTTTCTGCGTAGAACTTGTTTGTTCGACCTCAAAACTGCTTTTTTGTTCATTTTGAGTGTTTTTATGCAAAAACATAGTCCATTTTTGGCTCTCGGAACCCAATTTTTGTGTAAAATATTTTTTAAATTGTCAATTTTTCCATTTTTCCCAGAAAAAAACTCACTTGAAGACGTGCTTGGCCCACACGGTACAATGAATATGTTCACTTGGCGTGTTTCGAATCGTGCATCCGGGAAATGTCACCGGAACAGCCTTTCCTTGGCACTCGTAGCATTCGGTCTTTCCGCGGAGAATGATTTGACACTGTCCTAAATATCCAGAAGTACCGGATTCGATGAGTGGACGATGCGATGCGTGACACATACGATTCACATGGTTTCTGGCTTCTGAAAATGGGGAATTTGGGTTGAAATTTCGGATTTTAAGGAGGATTACGACCACAAAAATAATTTTGCTTCAAAGGAGGATTCCGGCCAAAAATTTTTATTGCTTTAATAGATGCAGAATTTTGCGCTGATTCCGAATATCACAACGAAAATGCTCAAAAATGTATCTCGGAGCCAGAAAACGTCGTCAAAGGGTCGAAAATTGCGCCCAAAGTGCTCCCTTTTAGCCGAGTTTTCTCCGAAGTTTTCTAGGCCACGCCGCAGTAAATGTCTATTATTTGACGGACTTGTGCAAATTTTCTTATTATTTCACTGAAAATATCATTGGATGACACTTTGGCATGTAAATTACCAAAAAATTTGACTAATGTCGTTTAAAAATCACAGAAGAAGCGAGGGAGCACTTCTGGCCCGTTTCGACCCCTTTGACGACGTTTTCTGGCTCCGAGATACATTTTTGAGCATTTTCGTTGTGATATTCGGAATCAGCGCAAAATTCTGCATCTATTAAAGAAATAAAAATTTTTGCTCGGAATCCTCCTTTAAAAGATGTAAAAAAAGATGCTGATTCTGAATATCACAACGAAAATGCTCAAAAAATTTTTCCGGAGCCATAAATTGCGGTAAAACGGGGCGTAAAAGTTCGACTAAAATTGAGTACTTTGAGCGAAATTTTCGCTTTTTGACGTCGTTTTCTGGCCCCGGCGAGTATTTTCGAGCATTTTCATTACGATATTCCGAATCAGTGCCCTATTTTACATCTTTTCACAGCAAAATTATTTTTGGCTCGGAATCCTCCTTCAATTTTTCTCACTTTTGTTATCCAGCGCGTTGAGAACCAAATCGAACTGTTTGAAAAAGTCAATATTGAATTTTTCCTCAAAAATGCTGTTATGATCGTAACTCAAATTCATCGCCGGACAGAATTTCTGGATGGCTTTCGTGGCAATTTCAGCCTTTGAACTCGAAACGTGCTCTTTTCGGAACAAAAACTGACGATTCAGGTTGGAAACGTCGATTGTGTCCAGATCGATCTGAAAATTCAATTTTTTGCTGAAAAATTCAATTTTCTGCTAAAAATGCAACTTCTTGCTGAAAAATTCTATTTTTTGCTAGAAAATCTTCAACCAACCACATGGACATTTCGAAAACCTGTCACCGCCAAATTCTTCAACAGCTCACATCCGATTCCACCGGCTCCGATGACCTGGAAATTCAAATTTTGAGATTTTTAGGGGAAAAAAAAAACTCACCAATAATTTCGCTGTTGCAAATTTTGGATGCTCCTCTGTCCAGGACGGCATTTTGTGAAGGTTTTACTGAAAAAATATGTTTTTTTTGGCTCAAATTGAGCTGAAAAATAAGGTTCGGAAAAAATATATAATTCAGTCAATTTTTCTGGAAACGAATGCAAAAATTCTTTTGGAAAGTCTCGCCGAGAATCGATAATTTCATAATAATGTGTGGAAACTTCGGCGCAAAACTCATGATCGTGAAAGGATTAGTTGAAAAAATCAATATCGATTTTCGCCCCGATTTCCATGGAAAACCGGGATTTCCTGTGGTTTTAACACAAATTCAACTTTCAAAATATATAAATTTTGTGTTTTTCATGGGGGTGATCTAATTTATACCCGAAAAACCAAATTTTCAGGCTGGGGAAAATAAAATATTTTCGAAATTGGGCCAAAAAGTGCAGCGAGTGTGATTGCGCGTCGCGGTGTTTGCACAACTTTGCCTACCGTAGTCTCCCGGAAAATAATCAATTTCTCGATTTTTTCTTTTTTTTTTCTGATTTTTCGTTTTGCTTTGTTCTTGACTTGATTTCAAACATTTTTATTAATTTTTTTGACTGAAAAAAAAAACGCGAAAAAAAGTAAAACCTACAGGTACAAAGTGGGAGGACAGGGGGAAAAGGCGAGCGGGTTGAAGAGAAGCAAAAAAATAGGCTAAAATTTGAAAAAAAAACATCAGAAAGTGATTAAAGTTGGGAATTTATTGAGTTGGCTGAGCTTGTTGTTGTTGGACTTCAGAACTCCGTTTATCGATATCCTCACGACACATTGGGCATTTTTTGTTGATTTCCAGCCATTTATAGATGCAATCCGGGTGGAAGACGTGGTTGCAAGGCAGTTTTCGTATGCTCTGAAAATAGATAATATAATCTATTAACATATTTGAAAGCCTAGCGAACATGGCTGAGCGGCAATGATTTTCCGCCACTTATTCGTGAAATAACTTTTTTCAGGGGGATGTAGTAAAAATACGGTCAACAGAAAAAAAATGTTCTTTATTAAAAAATCTATCTGTTTGTTGCAAAACCGCCAAGTTTCATCAGAAATTAGCAGAGTTACGACTTTCCGAAAATTTTCCAAAAAAAAAATTTTTTTTTGGCGATTTTTCGGAAAGCCGTAAGTCTGTTATTTTTCGATGAAATTTGACGATTTTTCAACCAATCTATAGCTTTTTTAATAAGGAACATTTATTCTGTTGACCGTTTTTCTACCCGACTCCTCTGAAAAAAAGTTATGCTAGCGAATTCCAATCTCACCTCTCCGACTTCAAAATCGTTCAAGCATACTGTACACGCCTCTTCTTCCTCCTCTTGCCCGGCCTTCTTGGCATACTGCGATTCCAAAGTGTGCATATCGATAATTGACTTCGGGGCACCCACGGGAACATCGATATCCAGACCGGCAAACATGTGGTGTCTATCCAGACCCATTCTATCAAATGTGGGGAATAGATATGCGTAATTAACATTTCTTAACAAATCGAGATACGTCAGCGTAGCCGGAAGGCCCATTGCTTCTCTGCTAAGTCCGTAGAGCGTTGGCGCTGGTCGTAGCGCTATTGGAGCATGAATCGTTGGCTGTTGAGGTGCAGCGGTTACGGGTACTGGCGCTGATGGTGGCGCTACTGTAGGTACCGTAGGATAGTAGTAAGTGAGGACGGGAACCTGTACAGCGGTGGTGGTGGCGTACGTTGGAATGGGATAGTGGATAGGGAAGTTGGTAGCGGTGGCCAATGGATGACCTCCTCGCATGAATGCAGCGGGAGCCAGCGTTGGAGAGACTGCATGAGGGCCCGTTGGTGGTGGTCCTGTATCGAATCGGGCCATCCGGTTGTGCAGGATTTGTTGATAGTGAGGACAACTCATGGTACACGTGTGACCAGGCATCACTCCTTCGATTTGCTGTACTCCAAATCCATCCTCCATCATGATCCGTTGCGTTTCGGACTGATGAATTCGTTCCCGACGCTCTCGACGGGACCCCCGCGCATCTCGTTCTCGCCGTCGTTGCGCGGCTCGAATGATTTGCTGCGTGCTGGGTGTCAGCGGATACCTTGTATAGGAGTTGGAGGAGGAGGAGGGTTGTTCTGAAGGACTTCCTGAGGAGGAAGGTTCTAAGGGGGAGGGTTCCGTTGAAGAGCCCGCTTCTGAAGTCGTTGGAGCGGGAGGTGGAGATGGGAGAGGGGGAGGGGTTGTGTTGGTTCCGATGGTCTCGCGGGTGATGTCTTCCAGTGAGGGTGGAGTGGGGATGGTCTGAAAAAACGGGGAGGATTAGTCTTAGGAGTTGGTCAGCTATGGGTAAGGCTTCCATTCGGACGAATTTTTGACCGTCCGGAACTCGTCCGGTTACAGTTTTTTTCGGTGCATTCGTGTCGGTGTATTGCACAATATGCATTTTAATTGACGAAAAATTAGTTTTTCGATGGATTTTTTTTTGGGTTTTGCCCTACTTACTACGGTAGGCAACGCACATTGACGTAATATCGCGGACGATGGACGGCGGGTCCAAATTTTTTTCGTGCCAATAAAAGCCTCAGCTTTGGATCTATGATTTTCCCTCATCTACAGTATTCGAAATTCGGCAATGCATTCCTCATTTTCAAACCGATAATCATCTTCCCCCTTATCTATAATTTCACTCAAACGGCGCTCTATCGCTCGCGGTCATCTTTACGACTTCTGGTGTGTGTTCGCATCGAATTCGAAAAAGAACGACCTTCGCTTCCTCAAACCGTCTGTTCCCCCAGTTCCCAAACGATAAACCAAACCCCTCGTCCGCAATTTTCTTCTTCCCCGACGTCTTCTACTTCTCTAACCAGCTAGGGAAGCAGTTGAAGAGATGAGAGATTCTCTCTCTCTCCACTTCAACACGACGATTCTAATCGGCGTCGATGTGAATGGGAAAGAAGAAAGAGAGAGAGGGAGAGAGAAGCGAAAAGACCGCTTTTCCCTTCTTCTTTTTTGTTGTTTTTTCCCCAAGAAAAACGATGGAGAACAGTTGTTCTAACGCGCTTTATGGGATTCCAGTTACACTGTAAGAGCTATCCAATCCAATCTGGCAAAGAGCCGAGAGCACAGAAGCTAATTAAGTATTCATGAAGCTCTCTTTTCACGGAAATTAGAGCCCCCGAGGGGAGCTATGTGCCACGATAGCTCGAGCCAAATTATCCTGAAAGTCGCAAAGGAAATGCCACTTTTTCGATCTTTCCTATCGTGTTCTTTGTCACCCAGAAAGGGCGAATCGACATATTTCGTCGTTCTTTTTTTTCATCATGAACACCCACGTCAATATGCAGATCATCCTAAAGCCTTTGAGCTCTCTATGAATAATCCTTCTCCGAAAGAGAGATAGAGAAAGAGGAAAGGAAGAAGACGTCATTTTTATGACTGTTACAGTAGCCTACTCACATCCTTATGCAACCTCCTCGTCGACGATATCCCATTCTCTCGCTCAAACAAATTTGGTTCTTCTCGCGGCTCTCGGGGCTCCGCGCCCTCTTCTGGCTCCGTCTGTGATCCGATATTCCTCTTTATATACACGGCTTCTTCTCGTTGTCGCTTCCGACTCCTCGCCTCGGCTACTGTATTTATCAGCGACGCCATTACGGGATTCTGTATGGTAGTAGGGGGATGACGGTTTACCTGAAAATCGGAAGTTTGACGTATTCTTTGGTGGATTCTAGTACGAGTACGACTACTCTAGTCGTTTATATGACATCATCAAGTGGAAGAGTGCTTCCTCTCCCCTTTTTTTCACTCAAAAACAACGACACTCCGCCACGAAAATGAATGAATCATTCTGTGACAAATTGGAGGCAGGAAGAAATTTGATATTCGTGAAAAAAAGAACGAAAAACAGATGTTTTTGAGAACATTTTTCTTATGAGGTGAAATGAGCAAATTGGACTTTAAGGACTAACGAGAGAAGGATTACGTAAGTCCTGTAGTCCTAGGATTACTGTAACCCCTCATGACTCACCCTTGGCGGCCGCGGCGGAGGTCTATCATAGGGATGCGTCTGAAGTTGAGGGTTAATGCAAAATGAGCTAGTGGTGGCGGGCATCTGTCGTCGAATGATAAGCTCCGTGATACACTCCTCGTCTCCTCTTCCAACAGAGCCATTAGATGCTCCTAGCGAGTGAGTTGGGTCGACGACGAGTGTGTCAGCAGCGGAAGAGCTCATCATTTCGCTCCCTGAGCCAGGCACACCTCCAAGTTATCTGAAAAATGGAGAATATAGAGATTCTGGAGAGTTGAAAATTGGAGGAAACGGACGGATAGAAGTTCATAAAATTGTTAATTTTATTTTGACCCTTTTTGAGGGTTCTTCTTTGATACTCAGTCTAAAAATTGAGAATACAGCATTATGCCAGTCCTGGCTCAATTTTCCTGATTTTTCGGCTGCGATATCTCGGCACGAGAATGCTACCGTAATATATTCAAATTTAAAGAAGCATATCCTGATTTTCAGGTCAAGTTTTTAATTTGTCATGCTTCACGAACGATTTTCAACAAATTTCGAAGCGAAATGTTATGAAATTTGTTGAAAATCCTTCGAAAAAAATGACAAATAAAAAAAAATTGACCTGAAAGTCAGGGTATGTACTTTTAAATTTTATTATATTACGGTAGCATTTTCGTTCCGAGCTATCGTAGACGAAAAATCAGGAAAATTCAGCCAGGACTGACATTGACCGAGACTGGCACAATAGAATCTAGGAATTGACTGGTCTCTTTCCGAGAACTCTCGAGCTCCAAAGTTTGATACTCAGTCCAAAAATTGAGACTTCAGTGATCCGAACTTTGACTCGAGCCGTGAGCCTCCGGTATCTACAGTACTCCTTTTGAATTTCTTCCAAGTTCCTTCATCTACCATCTGTCAAGGTTCACCCTGGATGGTAACAGGTGGTGAATAGGATGCTGGGGAATTTCTAATTGGATAGTTCACCTTCAAGAATTCTGGGCTCTTCCGGTTGAGCTTAACTTCCTGGATCCCTATGAATCAACGAAGAAAAATCAGGTTTTCAAGAGTTACAGTATCTCGACCTCACACACACACCGTGTGGTGGCCATGACATACATTTCATTTTGGTCGAAACAACGAAAAAACGGGGAGAATCGTGGCGTCCCCCAAAAAATACATATCAATCAATCGATTCTTTCTTTCTCTCGACTGTGGAGGGTTTTGAATGCTGTTGCTGGTGATAGTGTGATGGTAACCAGTTTTTCGCTCATTAAATGCAATGTGATAAGAAAGACAGTTTTGCTGAGCATTCAAATTTTTTGGGAGGAAAGATCAGGAAGAGAGCTTTGATATTACATTTTCGTTTGTCAAAAATCGATTCTGTCGATGAGCGATTCAAACTGGAAATTGGACCCGCGAAATTACTGTACTTGATATTACATTATTGCCGTCTGTTGTCAGTCCGATTTCAAGGCGCAGGCAATTGTTTCGAATGAGTCTCACCGCGAATAACATCGACAGTAATCCACCGCAGTGCATTTGGAATTACTGTCGATGTTATTCGCTGCGAGAGTCATTCGAAATCATCGCATGCGCCTTTAAATCGGACTGACAACAGACGACAATAATGTAATATCAAGTACAGTAATCTCGGAGGTTCAATTTCCAGTTTGAATCACTCATCGACAGAATCGATTTTCGTCTGTGTGTACTATTAGTCATATGATTCGAGCGAATAACAAACTGGAATTTGAAAGGGAAGGGAATAAGAAACAGTTGAAATAGCGAGATTCAGAGCTACCGTAGTACCTTGAGAGCTGACAAGAAGGGGACCGAAAAAAATGGAGAGAATTCTTCTGACTAGAAAAGCGAAAAAAGGCTTTTCCACCACCACCACAAACCCACCACACACAGCACTACACACTCTATGTGTATCTGGGGAAATGGAAAAGAGACGGCCTCGAAGGGGGGAAAGAGAGAGAGAGGCGTGCTGGCTGTGTGCCGATGTCCCTCTACTCTCTAACCATTGAATGCTTTCGTTCTCCGACGCTCTCTTCTCTCACAACACTATCTCAGTGAAAGCGATTGAAAATGTGTCTATTGATTGACAGGCACCCGCCGAAAGGGCCCTCCTGCGTCTCCACGACCGGGCACAGTGTCTCGGGAACTTAACAAAGCTGAGCACACACACACACAGTGGGAAGAAGAAGAAGAGAAAGAAGAGCGGAGGAAATTGTTGGTCAAGGACGGGAAGAAGAAAGGAGAAGAAGGAAAAAAGTGTGTGTAGGGACCCCTCAGCACACAACTTTTCCGATCTAGAAGAAGAATGACGACGACGTCGGGTTTCAAGTGGCCATGGCAGTATGATTTTCCACCGTTTTTTACGTAAGTTTTTCGCTTGAAAAAAAAATAGTACATTGAATATTTGATTGGAAGAGATAGAGATGCGCCAACCGGAAATTGAGCAGTGGCAGCTGTGCTATGCACTTTTAGAAAGTGCAAGGATAGTACGGCTCAGAAGGAGCAAGACCTTTGAGCCCAAAGAAAGATGGACCCCGGAAGCCATAGAAGACCAAATCAGAGATTGATAAGCCTAATCTGGACAAAGCTAATGAAAAAAAAGAGATTTTTAAAATCTCTGAAAGCTTGAAAAGCCTTAGGGCTAATCCGGGCGGAGCTGGCGAGATTTCCGAGTCTGAAAAATCCAGATTTTGAAAGTTCACTTTTGAAGAGATCCCACGCCCTTTGGGGTCCCAGGATTTTTGTGAGTCACAGTTGGCGAAAAACTTCGGAATCTGAAGCAGAAGCGTCCGAGGCACTGAATTTTTGGCTCCAGGACATTTCGCAAGTGTGACATTTCGAAAATTCGACGTTTCGAAATTGAACATTTCGAAACTAAGACAATTCGAAAGTGTGAATTCGCGTTTCTGCCTAATTTTTTTGAACTTTTCATGTACATTTTTGCGTTTATGATTTATTACACATAAAAACGCAAAAGTATAGATTAAAAGTTCAAAACATTAGGCAAAAATGCGATTTCATACTTTCGAATTGCTTTACTGTCGAAACGACACACTTTCGAAATGTCACACTTTCGAAACGTCGCACTTTCGAAATGTCGCACTTTCGAAACGTCACACTTTCGAAACGTCAATCTTCCGAATTGTCTTACTTTCGAGAACTCGCACTTTCCAAATGTATTACTTTCGAAACGTCACACTTGCGAAACGTCGGATTTGCAATACGTCGCACTTTCGAAACGTCGCACTTGCCAAATCTCACACTTTCGAAACGTCACACTTTTGAAATATCGCATTCGCAAAATGTCCGCTTTCGAAACGTCGCACTCTTGAAACGTCACACTTTCGAAATTTCGCACTTTCGGAATGTCTTACTTTCGAAATGTCCGCTTTCGAAACGTCGCACTTTCGAAATGTCGCACTTTTGAATCGTCACACTTTCGAAATGTCGCGGAGCTGAAAAACTTTAGAATCCGAAGCAGAAAGAGTCTGAAAATCCTACTGATCAAATTACAGTATTCAAAAATCACTGAGCACAAAAGACAAGCAGCTCGAAGCGTGGGCTCGCCTGGTCATCGACTATGCTCAACACAACAAAATCTACTCGTTGGACATTGCCGAGGCCACCACGAGTGAGCTCTTCAATAATCAGAAGTTGAATCGTGAGTAGAAAAAAATCTCTGAAAAATTCCGGTTCTTTTGGTATAGATTTCATCGAAATTGGAGTAGGGGTACTGTAGATGAGCCCCATGGAATTTTTTTCAAAAAAAAAAATCAATTTTTCCAGGCCGTCTCTCCACGGATGGCGTCAACACAGTTCTACAGTATTTGGAGCAGAAAAGTAAGAAAATTTCCACTCACAATCACGTGAATTTTTCACATTCACAAATATTTGCCAGTGGACGGGGGGACGAAGCGACCAGTAAACAGAAAAGAGGGCTTATTGATTTTTATCGGCGAAAAAAAAAATGGGCAAAAAAAATGGAAAAAAATTGAAAAATATGGAGAGGGGAACGAAAAATTTGAGTGGTTTTGTGAGGAATTTCGAAAAAAAAGTTTTGAAAAAAAGCGATTTTTTGAGCGAAAAATTCGACCCCGGGACATTTCGAAAATGGAAATTTCGAAAGCAAGACATTTCGAAAGTATGAAATCGCGTTTTATCTCCAATATTCATTAGATTCATTAAAAAAAGATGAAAAGTTCAAAAATATTGGACAAAAACGCGATGTCTCACTTTCGAGAGGTCCGCTTTCGAAATGTCTTACTTTCGAAATGTCGCACTTGCGAAATGTCGCGGAACCCAAAAAATCAAAATTTTCCTTCCAGAACTAATCGAATTCACTGACAACGGTCGCACACGATTCCACATCTTCTGGCGACGTCCCGACGTTTGGGCCAACATGATTTATCAGTGGGCCGTCGAGAATGCGTTCCTGAATACGCCGTTGACACTGTACGAGATCACGCATGGAGATGATACTACCAATGAGTGTGAGTTTGGATAATGGGCAAAAAATGGGCGGAAATAGGGCTAAAAACGGAGGAAAAATGAGCAAGACGCTAGCTCTTAAAATTCTAGTGGACATCAACCGAAACAAAAAAAACGACTCCGGGACATTTCGGAGTCAAAAATGCACTATTTTTTGCATTAAAAACTTCAAAATGACCCTCAAGAATGACAGTAGTAATCGTCCTTGTTAATAGTCCAATTTTCGTTCATTTTTTGACAATTTATGCAAAAGATTGTAAATTTTTGGCTGCCAAATAGTCCCGGAGCCAAAAAAAAGCGCTCAAAAACATCAAATTTTCTTCGAAAACAGTAGAAAATTGACCTCGGACAATCCGGTCAGAATCCATCAAAAGTTCTAGGAAGTTCCCGAAAATTTCATGAAAAATTTATTACTGAGAATCTGGAAAATTATTCATGAGGTTGAAAATCGCAACAAAAGTAAAAAAGACGATGAGGGACCTGAAAAATAACGGGATATTCAAAATTTGACTCCAGGAGGCGTCTGGAAGAATGAGGATTCTGAAGGATTCTGGAAAATTAAAAATGGTTCTAGAGAATTCTGGAGAATTCTAGAGAATTCAGAAGCGTTTTGAAGCATTTTGGAAGATTCTGAAAGCTTCTGAAAGCTTCTGAAGCATCCTGGAAGCTTCGGTACGGTTCTGAAGGATTCTGAATGATTCTAGTAGCTTCAGGAGGCATCCGAAAGCTTAAAAATGATTCTAGAGGATTCTTAAGGATTCTGAAGAATTCCGGATGATTCTGGAGGATTCGAGAAGATTCTGAAAGATTCTGAAGGATACTAAAGGATTCTAAAGGATTCGGTAGGATTCAGAAGGATCCTAAAGGATTCTAGAAGATTATGAAGTAACCTGGAAAAATCTGGAGAGTTTCGAAGGATTCTGGATGATTCTGGAGAATCCCAGAGGACCTCAGAAGCTTAAAAAATGGTTCTAGAGGGTTCGGAAGGATTCAAAAGGATTCTGAAGGATTATAGTAGGTTCAGGAGGGATCCGGAAGCTTAAAAATGATTCTAGAGAATTCTTAAGGATTCCGATGGTTTCTGAAGGTTTCTGAAGCATCCTGGAAGCTTCGGGACGGTCCAGGAGGATTCTAAAGGATTCAGGAGCATTTAGAAGGTTTCTAGATGATTCTAGAGGATTCTGGAGGATTCTGAAGGATTCTGAAAGACTTTAAAGAATGCGGGAGGCACTATAGTTTCAGGCTAAGATTCTGGAGGATTCTGAAGGATTCTGAAAGGCTTTAAAGAATGCGGGAGGCACTATAGTTTCAGGCTAAAAACCACAAAATTTTTATTAAAAAAACGACAGTAATCCATTAAAAATCCATCCATTTCAGCCTTCCACAATCTGGAACGTGAGATTCTGATGAAGGCGTTGACGTGTCTCGAAGAGCAACGACGAGCCCAATTGATGAATATCGGTGCCGATAATGAAGGCGTCAAATTCCTTTGATTTTGTAGATTTTATTTATTTATTTCTTCTTTTTTTTCTTTTCTATCGCAATTTTTCTTTAATTATACACCGATTCTTTGTATTTCGCCAGTCCCCTATAAAGCTTGCCATCAGAAACATTTTTACAATTGATTTTTTATTGTTTAGTTTTGTAGTCCTTTCAGAACCTTCTACCTTTTTATGTTTGCTCAGAAACTCAGATTTTGAATCTCCTTCATTTTCAGATGACGTCTGAGCCATCATTCATGACGTACGACGATCGGATCAAAGAAGGGGATACTGTAATTGTTTATGTAACATTCGGACAAATGGTACCGACAGTTGTGAAGAGAGGACAGACGCTGATGATGAAATATGGAGCATTGAGACATGAATTTATTATTGGGAAGAAGTAAGAGCAAAATTAGAGAGTTTAGAGTAAAAATGAGGTCGAAAATCTCAAAAAATTGAAACCTTTAATTTTCAAACTGGAAAGTGTAAAAATGTAGAAAGTTGAAGAAAAAATCTACAATTTTCAATTAAAAAAAGAGAATTTTTTCTGAGAAGAAGGAAGATTTTGGAGGCACAAATAGCTAGAAAATCTCAAAAAATTGCATTGGAAACCTTTGAATTTCAGCTGGAAAAAGAAAAAGTTTATAGAAATCTCAAGTTAAAAAATCCATAATTTTTTGAAAATTTTTTTTCATTCGGAGCCAAAATAATGTACAAATTTTAAAAAAATTGCATTGGAAATCTTCAGTTTTTATCCGAAAAATGAAGAAATTCACAGAATCGTGTAATGCTGAAAGAAAGATTTCGAAGAGTGAAAAAAAAAAATTTTTTTTTGAGTGAAAATGGAGATTTTGGAGCCAAAAAGTGCACCGAAAATTTTGAATTTTCAACCAAAAAAAGAAACCTTACATAAAACTCAAGTTTTGAGATCTACAGTTTTCATTTGAAAAAATGACATTTTTTGAGCAAAAGCGAAGGTTTTGGGGCCACAAGGATCTTGGAAATCCTTTGAAAACTAATAGAAATTTCCACATTTTGTTTGGAAAAAGAAAAAATCCTAAAATTCCTAAATTTCAGTGAAGAAAAAACTCATTAGTTTTTCAACCATTTTTAACCCAAAAATTCACTCCAAATTAATCCAATTTTATGTTTCGTATTCTCCAAGCCCTTTTCCAGATGGGGACAACGTCTATCCGCCACCGCCGGCTACGTCTACATTCTCCGACCGTCGTCGGATCTCTGGACACGTTCGTTGCCTCGCCGAACACAGATTCTGTATACGGCCGATTGTGCTCAGATTCTATCGTTGTTGGATGCGAAACCCGGATCGGTAAGGGTATTTTTGAGATTAAAATAGTGAAAAAACGAAAAAGTGGCCTTTAAAATCGCAAAAAAAAATGCTCAATTTCGGCTCAGAAGCTCCAAGTAAAATAGCTTTTTAAAAATAATTGCTTCCCTTTCTTTCAATTCCCAATACTTCCAGATAATCTGCGAATCGGGCACCGGAAGTGGCTCACTGTCCCATGCCATTGCTCTGACTGTGGCTCCAAACGGACATTTGTACACACACGATATCGATGAGACGAGAACGGCGAAGGTTTTGGAGGAGTTTAAGGTAAGAAATTGAAAATCGCTCAAAAAATGCGCAATTTTAACGAGAAAAAGCTCATCAATTCTCTGAAGCTTCCTTCCGAAATTCCGATTCTTTCAGACCCACGGTCTCTCCTCCGTCACCACTGCCGTCGTCCGCAACGTCTGCACCTCGGGATTCCATGTCGACGACTCGGCCGACGGCGTCTTCCTCGACGTTCCCGCTCCATGGGAAGCCATCCCGTTCGCGGCGAAATCGCTCTCCCGCACCCGTGGTGGACGCCTTGTTTCGTTTAGTCCTTGTCTGGAACAAGTGCAAAGAGCGTGTCTTGCGATGGCCGCCGCTGGCTTCGTATCGATTGAGACGATTGAGTTGGTGCCCGAGCAGAAGAAGATTGTCGGACAGCACAAGCAGAGTTTGGAAGAGTTCGAGGAGTTGGGAGATGCGTATCCGAAGGAGAGGAAGAGGAATGTGGACGGGGATGTTGTGGAAGGGTAAGGGAACAAAATATTGGTCAAATTCAAATGTGAATTACGTTTTACAGGGATATCGGGTAAAACTACGGTCAACAGAAAAAAAATGTTTCCTATTAAAAAAGCTATCGATTGGTTAAAAAATCGTGAAATTTCATCAATAATTAGCAGAGATACGACTAATTTGCCAAAAAAAAATTTTAGAAAAATTGATTTTTTTTCGAAAAAAAAAAACAATTTTTAATTTAAAAAAACTTCAGCAACAAAAGGAGTATCTCTGCTAATTTTTGAGGAAATTCACGATTTTTTAACCAATCGATAGCTTTTTCAATAAGGAACTCCTCTGTTGCCGAGATTTTTTTTGAAAAAAATCAAAAATTGTTTTTTTCGAAAAAAATTAATTTTTTGGCAAATTGATCGTAACTCTGTTAACTTTTGATGAAATTTCACGAATTTTCAACCAATCGATAGATTTTATAATAAGGAACATTTTTTCTGTTGACTGTATTCTTACAAAAATTGAAATTTTCGACTCTAAAAACCCCAAATTTCCAAATCTTTCCCAAATGTTAAAAATCGATTTTTGATAAATTTGAACCAAGAAAACTTCAATTTTTATGATTTTTGGCTTTAAAAGTAGCGAATTTCTATCAGTATGTTACGGTTTTTGGTTTTTGGCTTTAGGTATTCTGATGAAAATTCGGGGCTTTTTGAGTCAAAATCCATGAAAATTTTCGAATTTCCGCAACTCATTCAATTGCGAAAATCTTGTTTCAGGGGGATCGGGTAAAAATACAGTCAACAGAAGGATGATCCATATTTTAAAAGCTATCGATTGGTTGAAAAATCGTCAAATTTCGTTGAAAATTGACAGAGTTTCGGCTTGTTTGTGATGCCTAAAAAACAAATAATTTTTTTGGCAACAAATGACGTAACTTTGTTAATTTTTGATGAAATTTGACGATTTTACAACCATTCGATAGCTTTTTTAATAAGGAACATTTTTTCTGTTGACCGCATTCTTACCCAATCACTCTGAGAAAAATTATGAGCTACCGAAATTCGTTCCCTGCCAAGAATCACTGTTCCAGAACCGCCCGTGTCTCCACCGCCATCGTCTTCCCATACTCGCAGCCAACTCACACTGGATACCTGACTCACGCAACTCTTCTGCCGGTCCTCGAATCTGCATAATCTCTATTATTGTTTATCTTGTTAATTTTTACCTTGTTGATTTTTTTCTTTTTTCAATCTTTAAAAATTAATTGTTTGATTTCAAAGGGATAGCGACAACATGGAGAAGAAAAGATCGAGATGTGGGGTTGAAAATTCGAGTCAAAGCGTGGGGAGAAAAAGGAAAAAATTCAAATTTCAGAGTGTTATTTAGCATTGGCGAGACGACGCTTATTGACACCATGATTGACAATATGCGACATGTTGACTTCGGTCGTCGTGATTTGATCCTTGATGTACGCCAGCTCGTTGGTCAACTCATCGACAACCTTCTGTACGGACGCGCGATTCTTGTCGAGGAGGGTCTTCGCGTTCTCCAGATCGTACTCGACCATTACGTTCGCGCCGAGCCAGATTGATACCTGGAAAATGAACGTCAAAAAAATTCTCTATCGATCTTTATCACTTTTTTGAAAATTGGTCCGCTAGAAAATGAAAAAAATTGAAAATTGAAATTCTCAACACACAGTGAACCGATTTTTGTGAAAATCATACCAATAAAACGGCAATTGTAAGGTTAATGCAGGTAGCAACATCGTACATGTGCTTTTATTAGAAATTTTAGGGAATTTAAATTTTCAAAAAAAAAAATTTTCATTTCTCCCCTACCGTTTCAGGTTTCTGCACCGTCGCCTTCGTATAAACGTCATCGGAGAGCAAGAACGTCGTCTCAAACGACTCGTTCGCCGCCCGCTTCGCAATCAACGTATCAATAATGCTGAGACTGTTCTCGAATTCCGGAATCTTCTCGGCCATCCGCTGTTTTTGAGCCGTCATGCTCGATTCGACGTACTTGTACTTTCCGTACTTTTCGCGGAGCACAACTTCGGCCTCCTCGACAGACAACTTCTCTTTTGTCAGCCATGATTCGACGTCTTCCTGAAAAAAATAATTTTTAGGGGTTTGACCAAAATTTCTACAGTTTTACTTACAATTAGTTCACTTTTTGGAATTCCACGTGCCGATAAAGCGTCTGACATGATTTTTAAGCCGAAAAAATGAAGAAATTCCGTTGAAAATCGGGCAAAATCACACAAAAAAGTGAGGAAAATCTAGAAAAATCGCCTTGGCGCGTTTGCCGATCCCGACAGATCGCGAAACGCGCCAACCTCCCTCTTGACGCACTTTGCGATCCGGCGCCGAGAGAGCGTTGGAGATGAAGAGACGCAGACATTTCGAGCTGAAAATCGACAATTTTCAGTCAAAAAACTTGAAACAAAGTACATTTCAAGTGGATATCAAGATTTGTATCATCTCTTCCGCGAATAGAAATCGGATACGGTCTCTGGGAAAAGGCACACGCGGAAAAACTTCAAGTGGCCGGGGGGCTCAAAAGAGCTCTCCGCAGCGGGCTCGTTTGAGCTTTTGAGCATCGCGATGCGGAGCTCTATGTGTTATTGTGCACCTGAGACACTGTATCGTTCGGAGGAGAACCCTATGTGAGTGTGCAGATTTCCGGAAACTGAGCCATCTCAATTTTTGTATTGGGAAATGTTCTTTTTGTCATTTTAATACGATACTTGATCTAAAATTTTTTGAGGAGAATCTTGAATTTTGTGTTTTGTGGTGTGCTTCTACACTGTTTTTGTACGAATTCGTACATGAAAATTGTAAACTTTCAAAGTCAAATTTTCAGAAAAACATTTTTTTCCCAAAAAAAAACACTTTTTTCAAACTACCGTATCTTCTTTTATTCTGGGTCAAATTTTTTGAAATTTATATTTTTCAAATCTTCGTGTTTTGGGCTTTCAAATGATTATAACCTTGGAAAACCTGGAAAATTTTGAGTACTTTGGGGAATCTCTTGAAAATTTGAATCTCAAATGTGCCATAGATCATCGAAAAAAATTTTCAAACTACCGTATCTTCTTTAATACTGTGTCAAATTTTTCAAAATTTATATTTTTGAGATCTACGTTTTATGGGCTTTCAAATGAGTATAATCATGACAAACCTGGAAAAATTCAAGTACTTTTGCGACTTTTGAAAGTATAAATCTGAAATTCTCCAATCGATCATCGAAAAATGACTGTAACTAGGTCAATTTCCGACCGATTTTTTTGAAAGTTATATTTTCAAATACTACAGTTTACGGGCTTTGAAATAATAATCAACTTGACCACCTTTCCCAAAAAATATCTCATTCCAAGACAGTTTAAACCAGCGGCTCTTTTTAGTTTCAGAGTCTACTCAAAAATTACTGTAACTTTTGAATTCCTTTTCCAATTTTTTTGAATTGTATATTTTTGGATTCAACGTACAAAGAACTTTCAAATCAGTATAATCATAAGCAATTTCAATTTATGTTTCAATTTTTTGGAGCCATCAAAATTCATAGTTTTTGGGCCTATTTCCAGCAAAACTTCGATTTTTAAAAGTGACGTCTTCTTCTTCCATTTTTCCCAATTTCAATCCCTTATCTACTATTCCACCCTAACCCTGAAAAAAGGAAAGAGAGACATCTGAAATTCATCGAGAATTCATGAAAATGTACGTCAAACTTTTCAGCAGGCTGAAATTAGAAAAAGAGGGCCCCTGCAAATGTCTCTGGAGATTTCATTTATTTTCGTATATAGGCTATAATAGGGTTTTTGGGGTGAGCATCATCATTGTTTTTTCCGGTTTCTGAATGTAGTGGTGGCCTAGAAATCCAAATATAAGTAAATCTAGGCCATACCTTGAAAAATCGTATTTTAGTCTAATTTTTAAACTTGCTAGTTAGAAACTAGAGAATTTAAATTTTTGAGTTTTCTTTTCATCTTAAATTTTTTGTCCCTGAAATCCAGAGAGGTTCTTCCCCACTATACTGATTTTGAGCCCTACACCGAGGCCAAAAAGTTTGCCCAAAAAAATAATTAATCTCAAAACCACCTGGTCCAAATTCAAATTACATTCATATGTCTCCACTATACATGTTTTTCATTAAGCGTTATATCTTTTACTAATCCCTTCTTTCTTCCATAAACTTTTTCTTTGATTGATTAATGTACATTTCCAAATGTCAGACTCCACATATTCTATGTATATAAATCTGGCTCCCAAGACTTGCTCTGATATCATTTTATTTATTCAAGTCAAGCCATGAGTCTAAGGTTACGGTAAGCTAGAAACTACCGTACTTTCTATGATAATGGCGCCTCTTCAAAATGAAATAAATTTAAAGTACCCATAACTGAAGTATATAAAAATCGGTTAACAGAATATCTTTTTTGGATCGTATTCTATTTTTGAAATGGAATCGATTGAGACCACTTTCAGGTGCACAGAATTTGAAGAAAAAGTCTCACTATTAGAGAAAGTATCGTAATCCTTGTGTGGCTAATGTTTTAAAGAGCTTTCAACGTTTCGATGATGACTTTGATGATGGATTTGTAAAATTTCAAGTTTTTCTTTTTCATTTTTCCCTCGAATTCTAGATTTCAAGACCTTCTCTAGCTTAGAAAACTTGCAAATCGTTGTCTTGCCATCTACTCGATCTTTTTACTTTTTTTGAGAAGTCCTTTTCCGTCCGCCCACATTTCTAACCAAATGACTATCTATGAAAAACAAGAAGAAGAAGAAGAAGAAGAAGAAGTTGGTGCTGAAATTGTGTTTTGGAACGGACGGGATGGGGCGGTATCGGAAACTAATTTGACCACTACTACTTTTTTAATAGAACAACGACAACAACAACAATAAAATAGCAGTAGTGGGTCACCCTCATCACTAACTCTTTTATAGAAGTTCTCTGAAAATAGTAGTGGTTAGGGAGGGCTTAGCCCTTGACCCAGCTTAACGGCATACAAGGTCGAAGTTTCTTCATGCGCCTTTTAACTTGAATTTACAAAACTGTATGATTGATTTTTAATTCGTTTCTGATGGTTTTATCAACAAAAAATCGCTAGTAACCTAGGAAAATTGAGTAAAATTATTTTTGCACCTTTTTTGCCATTTTTAGGACTGTTTTGAATCCTACTGCAATTTTCAGTTTTTGAAGGAGTACGGTAGAAAAATTTTGAATTAGTTTTCCACCCCCCCCCCCCCCCCCCCAATCGGTTCTTTGTTTCCTCATAGTGTCCTTTTTCCTATTTTCTTGAAAACCCAAGTTAAAGTACATAAAAACAAACATGACATACAGCTCCAAAAGATCCCAAAAGCCCTCCCCCTGCCCACCTGAAGAAAATAAAATTGAGCACCCCTGCTTCTTTTATTTATTTTTTTGTGAAATCTGTTTTGAGTCATACCAATTTTTTATCGTAACGGATCAGTGAGCAAGTAGAAGAAAGTGGGCGGAGTTTTTCATCAGAATTCCGTCACGTCATCTTTGTTTTGTTTTTGGAAACTTCTAGAAACTTTTAGGTTTACCTAGAATAGGATGTGTGTGTGCTCTGACGTATATTTGATAGACAGAATATATTTTGTTTTTGTAGACAATGATTATACTAAAAATTTTAGAGCTCTTTGTCTTCAGAATTATCATTTTCTATCTTTTGAAGTTTCTAGAATCTTTTAGAATCTTAATTCCAGAATCTGAGGATCTCAAAGCCTTAGAGATTCTGAATCCAAAAATTACATAATCTCAAAATCCTACTTCAAATTTTGGTGTTCTTTTTCTAGTATACTTTTCTAGTCTCTCCCAATTTTCCCTCTTTTTCCCGAAATCAATTGTTTCCGCTTGGTCGACTTTAGTGAGAGGGGACCCCTCGCTGCCTATTGTCAAAGTGTTATTGGATCTGGAAATACGAAGAAATTGTGCATAAATCACGTCATTCTTGGATTGAAAAAGAAGTGGAGGTGGGGAGGTGGTTCATTAGTCAGAAATTGGTTGATTTTTGGGGAATCGAGGGAAAAAGGAACAGGAATTTTGAAGAATTTCTGGATCTCCTAGATTCTTAGATTCTTCCAATACTTTCAGACACTCAAAGTTTCTGGATTACGAAATTTCAGATTACCGAATTTTCGAAATCTTCGATTCGGAAGGTCTGGGATTTATAATACTCTAGAAATTTTGGGATTTTTTAAAATCTCAAAATTTCAGAACCATAGAATATTATATTTGGAAGAGTCTCTGATTTTGAGATTATTTTTCGAGTTCCATTTTTTCTTTTAAAGTTCAACTTTTACAAAATTTTTGAATTCCCGGCATGCTGGATTTCTTGAAATTTGGATTCTTAGATTCTTAGATTCTTGAAAACCATAATTTTAGCTCTCTGATTCCTCTCCAACCCCATTCATATTCCAATTTTGGCTCCATGACGCAATCGTCACCATTTTCCCAATTTACATATAGAGTATAGTGTCCGGAATAAAAAAAACCAAAACCAATTTCTTTTCATTCACTTTCCCATCTTCTCATCTTCCATGTATAGTGTGCCCTATAATTTGTCAACGATTTTCTTTTTTGGTCTTCGATTTTCCTTCTTCTTTCATTTGTAGCTTTACTATTTGAATTTCCCTTCATTTTCAGACCTCCGAAACCATGAGACGAATCAATCTACTCCTCACGACACTTTTCACCATTTTCATCATTCTCCACACAACAGAGGCACGCTTCGAACGAGTTGGATTTGTAAGGTACTTTTTTAAAATCAAAATTCAAAAAAAAAAAAATAAATTCCAGTGACCCAGTGAAACTACTACTCCAGGACAGCTATTCTTCACTGAAGAATAGAATGTATAGTCAGAAATTGGCTGGATGGAAGAAACCAACCACTTTTAGACAGGTAAGATATGGATTTTCAAGAAAATAGAGTACTGTAGATTGAGAATTATTTTGAGACTTTTAGCCAAAAATTTTCGTGTGTTTGAATCCAAAAAAACAATTTTTTGGCATGAGATCTTAGGTACCATTTTCTGAATTCAGGGTTTGGAAATCGAAAAGTTTTTAGAGATTCTGAAACTCACGAAAACATAAGAAATCTAGTAATCTTTGAATTTTCAAATCCCGAATTTTCAAGATCACAAACCCAAATTTTGAATTATCGGAATTTAAAATCGTATAGTAGATAATTGGGCTACCGGACGTTTTGCAACCACTCACTTTGGAAGTAGGACATTTCGCAACTACGACTTTTCGCAACAAGGGATTTTGTAACAGTCATCTTGCAACCGGTCATTTCGCAACTATGTTATTTCGCAACCACGAAATTTGCCCAACAGTCATTTCGGAACCGGTATAATAGTGAGATCGCTGTTTTAATAAACTTAATGATATAAACTTTCCTGCGTTTTTTGAAAGTTGCAAAATGGCTTAGTTGCGAAATGACTTAGTTGCAAAATGGCTTAGTTGCGAAACGTCTTAGTTGCGAAACGTCGGGAATCCAAAAATTGAAAATCTCAGTTTTTCAGAGCCTTAGAATTTTGGAGACCTCAAATCTTCAGATTCCCAAAACTTTCTGAATCTCGGAATTTCAAAAATTCGAATTTTCATAATTCCGGAATCTTAAAATCCAGATTCCTAGAATCTTAGAAACTCAGATCCGCAGATTTCTTGAAATCGAAAATTTCAAAATTTGGGATTTTGAGAAACCAAACAAATTCAAAATTAAAATTTCCATACATTTCACAAAAACAAAAAATCCCTAATCTCAAATTCTTCCAATTACCGTAACCCTTTTCTTTTTCAGATCCGCAAACGCAAATACACCGCATTCCCGCCCACTTTCTACAGTAGTTTCGATATCGGAGCAATTCCATTCAACAGTCGTCGAAGTGTCCTTCTACCGTACAATGATCTTCTTTTCTCCGGAAGAAAATAAGTTTTGAAAAAAAGTATTCGATTTGCAAAAAATACAATTCGGTGATAATCTAATTTCTTGGATTCTTTCTATAAACTCTGTGGACGACGACTTTAAATAATACATTTATTAATTGGAATTTGTACATAAATTATTATTAGATTATTCGGGGACCTATTGACTCAACGCTTTCTTACGGTAGGAAGGGAACAAAAATCCAAGAAGAGTGTCCACTTTTTCTGGAAGATCGTCTTCTTGTTCAGAAGTTTCTGGAGCCTTTGCAGTTTCAGATTTCAGTGTTGTGGATTCTTGACTTTTTTCAGTGCCAGAGGTGATGTCTTCGATGGAAGAGGTCATTCTGAAAAATTTGAGGATTTTTGAAAGATTTGGGAAGGTTTGGGAGTTTGGAACTTTTCAAGGGCCACAAAATCCGCCAAAATCCAAATTTTTACAAAGTTCAAAAACCAATCATAATCTTCAAAAATTTTCCTTTTGATTGGTATAATTTTTGAAGAAATCGGTTCACTGGCTGGAGCGCTTTGGGCGATTTTTAAATTTTACATAAATTTAATAAAAGCGTCCAAAGCGCGCCATCCAGTTAACCGCATTTTATGAAAAAAATACCAATCGAAAGGAAATTTTATGGAAATTATGACTAGTTTTTGAATTGTTTGAAATTTTTGTGTCTGAGTTCCAGAAAAGCGTCTAAAGCGCGCCAGCCGGTGATCAATTTCCAGTTTTCAAGTATACCTATCCATATCATCTGAAATTCCATTATCAGTCTCAATTCTGATAACTGGAATCTCTTCTTCCATTGGTTGAGCTTCCTCGTTGACTTCCACTAGCTGTTCCTCTTCTTTCATTCTGAAAAAAAATTTCAGAAGTTGGTAGGCTTTGAATTCTGGGATTCCAAAATTTTTCATGAATTCAGAATCTCTGTTGAAAAGTTTGGAAGTTTCCTCAGAAATTTTAATTTTAGACTTTTGCAATCAAAACTTTTTTTGCTCTCAGAGTCCACTTTCTCAAATTGTACCGAACCACCCAATAAAAAAAACTCACTGGCTCGTAGAGCACTCAATTTGGAAGATGACGTCACTGGATTTACATGCTCCACTTCTCCACATAAACCAATCACTTTGACGGCGTTCGACGCCGACGCCGACTCCAGGAGAACAGATTAGAGAATCCGAGGACTGAAAAATGTTATTTTTTGAATTGGAAGACTCTAGGGACTGATTTTAGACGTTTTTTGAGATATTTAGATTGTAAAGTTTCAAAGTTAGTGGCTCTCAAAGATTCTGGGAATACGGTATTCTGAGATCCTGAAATTTTCAGAGTTTTCTAGAAATCGAAAATTAGAAGTTTCTGAAAGGAAGTTATAAAGTTTGAAGATTTTGAACGACTCCGCGACATTTCGAAAGTGTGACGTTTCCCAAGTGCGACATTTCGAAAGGGTGACATTTCGAAGGCAGACATTTCGAAAGCATACATTTTGAAAGTGTGACATTTCGCAAGCAGACATTTCGAAAGTGTGACGTTTCCAAGTACGAAATTGTCCTTTTTCGAATTTTTTCCATTTTTACGAAAAATGCGTATTTGCCTGCGAAACGTTGCGCTTCCGAAACGTCACAATTTCGAAATGTCGCGGAGCTTGGGATTTCAGATCCTCAGATTCTTACCTTCAAAATCGTAGCCTCATTGAACCGTTGACACTGAAGTGGACACAACTCAATGGATTCTTTCTTCTCCGAGTCGAAGTGCTAAAATTCTTCTTTGAGTTACTGTAGGTCTCCAAAAATTGCTCACCATAAAACATCCATTATCATTGATCGCCGACAACTCTCCAAATCTCAACATACACTCGGATTTTGAAGTTCTCGAGGATTTCCGGGTGCACGCGTATTCTCGGGTCTCGGCTGGAAAAGTTTCTTCTTTTTTCGATGTTGGGTTACTGTAGGATTACTGTAGCGGGTGAGGGGAACTAATAAAATGGGTTAAGTCACACACGGGGGTACCTAGAACTCCAAATCTATGCCATTTTTCAGAAGTCTCAAGATTGTTTCCAATTATTTGGAATTGAGGCCATGAAGGGGTGCCTAAAATTTAGAATCCAAAAACTCAAAGATACCGTAATCTAGAATCCCAACTCACCCATCTCATGCGCTTTTAATCCAGCCATCAGCAGGATTACTGTAGCAATTTGTGATCCTCGAGAAGCCATCTTTATTTTCTGCCTCAAAATGAAATAAAGAAATCAAGCCAAAGGACACCCCCCCCCCCCCCCCCTTATCCAGTCCCAAAATGGGCGGTCCATCTGGAGAGACACCGGTATCGTTTTTCGTCATCTACCATGACCTCATTTCTCGTCTCGAATAGCCATGAAGGCTTCTCCTTATCTTTTGCCTTTTTTTTTTGGAAAAAAAGAGGAAGGGGGAACAGGTTTTCGAGTGAACAAGAAGAATAGGAAGTTTCTATTGTCGAGAAGAGATTAGCGACTGGTTTGGGGGGGGGGGGGGTCGGAAGGTGTTCGGAAAAGTTGCGAATTGTTTTTCTTTGTGGTTACTACAGCTAGACAGTTTGGAGACTATGGGAAAGGCATTGGTGGGGATTTGGAGATTCTAGAAAGTTCAGAAAGGATTCAGATGAATTCAGAATATGTTTACAGTCGCATTCCGACTGACTCAAAACTATCAATGGTGAAGGGTCTCACTATCAGATTAAAGACAGCTTCGAAACGAAAACTTTTTTTTTTGGAATTGAAAAAGTTTTGGAAAGTCAAGAAAACAGAATCGGAATTAAAGTGAACTCCATAGAACAAAAATCAGAATCTTGATATAAAACTTTTGTAGTCTTGGCCCATATGATAGGTACCGTATTCACTCTAATAGACCGGCATGCCGATTTAATCTTCGTGAGTTTGACGCCGGTTTATTAAAGGGTACCGGTCATTTAGAGGCTGCCGGTCTATCAAAGTAGATACGGTATTTGTGAAGACGATGCTTTTGTCAGCACTTCGAATGGTCGGAAAGTTTCAGAATCTGAGTAGCAAAACTTTGACCAAAACCAGACATTGTTACAATCTAAACATTCATTCCAACAAGGCCCAAACAAAAACCACGACAAAAAATAGTTCCAGAATGTTCTTATTCTTCTTGTATTCCCCTCCATTTCCAACATTTTCATCCTCATACAACAATGAATCATCCATTTTCAATGCATCACTCTTCTCCTCATCCCATTCTTCATACTCTTCATAGTCATATTCTTCTTCTGGTTTCTTCGAAGTTGACGTCTTCTGAGTTGGTTTAGATGTTAGAGATTCTTTTGTAGGTTTGGAAGATGTCATTGTACTAGATTCTGATTCAGTGGAAGATGACATCGTAGATTCAGAAGTTTTGGAAGTTGTCGTCTTTGCTTCTAAAGATATTGCACTGTTAGTTGACGTCTCCTGGGGCGTTGAGGTAGATTCAGAGGTCGTGAAGGCTTCTGAAGTCGTCGTTGGAAGTTTATTCCTGGTAGAAGGTACATTAGACGTTGTCGATGGAAGAGTTGTTATTTTCCTAGTAGTGATCAACGCTGTCGGTGCTTTCGTAGTCGTTGTAGTTTCTGACGATTTGGATTCAACTTGGCACACTCCAACTAACGAGCAAATATTCTTTCGATAATGTAAAAGGCGCAATAAACGCTCATTCTTCATTCCAGGCAAATCTGGAAGATTTTAATTTTTAATAATAAAACTGAGCGTGAATTAGACAGACCTGTAGCTGTCATCGCTATTAAGGCAGATTTTCCATCAAACTTCTTCACAAGGATCTTTTGACTGCCGTTTTTTGGAATGGGAGGAGATGTGTCCAGTAGGCGTCTGTATAGGAATCGGAGCTTAAATTTTTAGCTAGTCATTCTAACTATAAGCAAAATACCATATAAACTTACCTCAACTACACAATGACGCACTATTGTATCGTTTAATCGATACATGTTGATATGCTCTCCTCGGGAAACTCTCTTCTTATTTTCAGGTAAACATACTGTAGGCTCTCCAGAATTATTTCCAACTTCGACGACCATCAAAGAATACGAAAATTTAGAATTCTGTTTCGTGTAAACATCGCAAAATGGAACTAAGTATGCTCTACTGGCTGTCAAAGTTTTATCCAAACAATCCTTTTCTTTGGATCCGTAGCAATTCAAAGGAGTGATCTTCAACTGCTTTATGACGTCTTCTGGAACCTCCTCGTGTCTGAAAAATAAGAATTTTGACTCCAATTACGAATTATTAAACTTACAATCCATCTATAGTACAATTCGACTCAAAAGACTTTCCATTATGATGCCATTCCAAATTCATATTGAGAATTGTGTTGGAGAATGTGATGAAATGTCGGGAAGAGATTCTGTAGGCAGCAGAATGATCTTTGATGTTCGGAAATGTGGAATAAAACATCCAGATCCAAGGGATGGACTTGTTGATTGGAATTAGAGAGGCATTTGTGGAGGGGGTCGCTGGAAATATAGAAGATTTATACATAGGACGCGGTCTCTCGATTTTTTTTCACTTCAAATTTAGATTTTTCGGTCTATCTTTATATCAAAAAAAAGTAATGTGGATAATTTTAGTACCATTCTATAGGTCTCATCAAGTTCTACATTTTGGTGTAAAGATTAACCAGAACATCTAAATTTGAAGTGGAGTTTTGACCCGGTGTCAATAGAGCACATTTAGATCCGAATTCTCAAATACTCACGAATTGGTTCGACTCCACAAGTCTTCAATCGTTGCTCATTTTCTTCTTCATTCAATCGTCCAGAATTTCCAAATATCAAATCGATATGAATTAGTAATAGGAATACTTGAAATTTCATAATCGATTTTTCAAAAAGAGAAGAATAGTGAGGATTGGAACATTGAAGATCCACATGGGAGGAGATAAGGGGAAAAAATGAGGTTAGAAAAAATGGGGAGTTTTCAGGTTCATGACGTGAAAATTGTGAAAATTCTGTGGGGAATTCAACGAAAAGGACCCAATTTCGATTCTTACAGCTTGGAATTCAAAATCTATCCAATAACAGGAAAAAAATAGATGCAAAGAACACTATTCTATATTACTTATAGATAATTATAGGTAGTTTGGATTACTCTAGAGAGAACAAGGGGAAGTTTTGAAAAATGTATAGCATTTTGGGAAAATTGTATCGATTTATTCAGGTGTTCAATAATATCACAAAAAAATATAGTGTGAAAGGGAAACGAAAAAAATAGTTATTACAAAATCCGAAACCTCCAAATTTCCAATTTTTCATTGTCCAATCAAAGACGATTTATTGACATCGTTCACCACCTTTTTCGTCAAGTTCATAGTCGGATTACCGTAATCTTTATAAGTCTCATCTGAAAATTGTTCCAAATTTTCCGTTCCGCGACAGTTCGAAAGTGCGACGTTTCGCAAGTACGACATTTTTTCCTGCATTATTCGCCATAATGGTTTGAAAATTCGCTTCCGAAACGTCGCACTTGCGAAACATCACACTTTCGAAATGTCGCGGAGCCAGATTTCGTTCTTACCAATGTACTCCTCGTACTTAAATGGAATCATTTCGGGAACATGAGGAATAAAGTCGATTTGACCGTGAATCTCTGAAAAAACATCAAATTTAGGTGTCTAAAAAACTTCAACTTTTCGAAAGGATTACTGTAGTATGGGATTCCTGTAGTTTTGAAGATTCCAAAGTAGTAACTTAGTTTTGGATACTGTACCTTTTTACAGGATTACTCTGTCATTGTTCTTTATCGAAAGATTGACTGAACTTTTCGAAGGATTACTGTACTATTTTAAAGGATTACTGTACTTTTTTCTGAAAGATTACTGTACTTTTCTACAGGATCACTGAAATTTTCCAAAGGAGTACTGTAGTTCAGTTACTGTAACTTTTTTTGGGATACTGCAGTTTCAGGGAATACTGTAATTTCCTAGAGGATTACTGTAGTTCCAAGAATTACTCTAGTTTTGGAATATGAAAAGATTACTGTACTTTTCTAACGGATTACTGTAGCTCTAGGGATTGATGTAGTTTTGGATTCCTACACTTTTTCTGAAAGATTACTGTTCTTTTCTGGAAGAGTACTGTACCTTTCTAAAGGTGTACTGTAGTTTTCGGAATTACTCTATTTTTCTAAAGGATAACTGTAGATTACTGTAATACGGCGTACTCACCTTTCTTGTCCACCCCCATAAACGAACTCAACAATACAATAATGAGCACCAAGGTAAGAGAAGCAACGAGAACAGTGAGAATATTGGAGGTGATATCCCAGTGGTCTTTAACAGGAGTAGGCGGAGCCTCCTCGATCAGGAGCACCGGGACAAGTCCGTCTTCAAGTTGGGTTTCAGATGGCATGGATCTGAAAATGGAGAATTGTTTTGAGATGGGATAACGGAGCGTCGTTGTCATGAAAAATGAATGTAAAGGAATTTTTTAAACAGAAACAACGGAAGCTGTCCCTCACGCTTATATACCCCTCTATGATTCTTGTGACTCTGACCAATTTTTGTTTATCCTAGTGTTTACGATATCTCATGGTTGTGATGACTAACTAAATTGGAAATCGTGTTGAAATTCGGAAATAAAAAATGAGAAATAATGGTACAAAATATTCTTCACTATTTTTATCCGAATTCAAGACTAGAACTTGTTAGCAATCACTCCATTTATGCTTTTTTGAATTCCGGAGCATTTTGAAGCCCCTGGAACACTTAGAAATCCTTTAAAATCAATTTGAACCAAATCGAATTGTAGTAACTTTAAGACTCGCAAGATTCCAAATTCTGGGATTTCAATAGATTTTAAGATTCTGGGTTCTATTATTATTATTTATTGATAACAACAAAAACAGGAACAGAAAACAAATAACCGGTAGTAAAAGTGGCAAGAAAGCAGAAAATGTACAAAGAAAAGTTCAAAAATTAGTTAAAAGTCAAAACAAGGATTCCATCGTTTCCTTTCTCCGGCACAAACTTGGCTCCACAGTATCCCTGATACCTTCCCAATATCATCTTCTTGATCATCGGGATTCCATTAACAGAGTGTCTCCCCCTTCCAACTTCAATTCTCGATTCGTTCACATTATTCGCCAACATGTCGCGAATAATTTCTTTCAGGTATTGCTCCGCCATTGCTAGAGTCAATCCATGAAAGTCAAAGTAGTTCGGGCCCAATGGATGAGTCTTATTCCAGTTTTTGATCATAAGCATGATCTTCTGGTCAAAGAAATGCTCATTCAATGGGTCCTGTCCTTTGAGCAAGTGTTGCTCTTGGACTTTGTTCTTGAAAGCGTTTTGCTCCCTAGCGAACTCTTCAGTGTCCGCGTAGAATACTGTGTGGTATTCCTTGTCCGAGGGATGAATGAATTCACATTTCCCTTTGTACGGACAATCCCCGGAGCCACCACGAGCATAATTGTCACACAGACGGGTCTTATGCTTCTGATTGATGGCTCTTCTAGCCAGGGTTTCCGGGGTGGCCTGGAGCTCGTGTGCTCCGTGAGCAAACCCACATTTGGTACCCTTTGAACAGGTTCCCGAACGGGAGAAATGCAGGCAGAGCTTCACTTTGAAGCTGCCTCTGTTCTCCTTGGTTTCCGTCTCATAGGATGTGCTCGGGAGGAAGGGGGCGGAGCTTGGGGGAGCTTGGAGGGGGAGGAAGGAAGCAGGCATGAAACCGTACTGGTTCTGAAAATAGGTAACTTTAGAGAAGAATGTAAGATAGACTAAAGTTAGTAATATTTTTTGAGACCCAATTTTTCCGAAGGTCAATTTTTGGATTTTTCTTGTTCAATGTTTCATACTTTCAGTACTTTCATAGTTTTTCATGCAATTTAGAAACTTTTTATGAAAAATGGGATTTTTTTTTTGGAAAATTTTTGACGGAAATTTGCTACCCAGGCCGAGCCGGACTTGGACATGTCTGATTTTGGTCAAATGAACATTTTTGATTTTCAATCAATGTTTCTGACAACAAAATGAAAAATTTGAATTGATTTACTGTTTTCTAATTTTAAATTAGATGAGCTTTAAATTTTAAATTAGATGATTGGATTTTGTTTTTTCAAAATCCGTCCACAACTGACAATGCTATGAATGTTTGAAGTTGAATTTTTCACAAAAAAAAAATCAGAAAAAGTAGATTTCCTCGAAAACCGTTTAAAATCCACAAAAATGGTTCTGTATTCAACCGATTTTTGTGATTTTGGACTCGAATTTTATTCTATTTCAAAAATCCAAAACATTTCCTTTCAAATGAGCCAAAAATAATAAAATTTGGTTGAAAACTGACCAAGTTAGGAGGTTTTGAAATTTTGGAAAACAATTTTTTGAGGTTTTTTTTTGAAAAGTTGAAAATTTTGGATTTGCAAAAACCCGAAAATTCATATTTTCAGATAATCAATTTTTTAGAAAGTTTCGAAATCTAATCAAAATGTACAGAAATGTTACTGTATTCTTAGATAACACTTTTTTGCATAGTTTGGGGAGTCATTACAGATTAAATCATTCTAAAAATACTCACCTGAACATAGTACGCCTGTGCTTGGTGGAAGGCAGCGAATTGGTGGCAGATGATGACTTGGCTCATTTTGATTTGTATCTGAAATATTAAAAGTTACGGTAGAAGTTGGAAAAAAAAGAAAGAACAAAGAAGTTGTTTCAAACAGAACTATAGAATACCGAACAAAAATGTTGCATATTTGGGTTTTTCGGTGGAAATCTATCAACTTTTAGAGTCTGAAAATGTAGTTTGTAGTTGCCCAAAAAGTCTGAAGATTTGCAGAAATATAAATCAGCTCAAGATCTTCTTTTTTGTAGTTGACAAGATTTTGTACAGTTTTTCATCAAACTGTTACAAGCAAAAGTTTAGAAAACCCCAGAATTAGTTATCGCGTAACGTTTTTTTTCGGTTATCTTTTCAATGAAAGATTGTACAGTAATCTTGTCAATTACAAAAATGAAGATCTAGAGTTTCTTCATATTTTTGCAAATTTTCAGTATTTTCGGGTTACTACAAACTACATTTTCAGGCACCCAAAGTTGATCAATTTCCACAGAAAACACTCATCAAATATACAATGGAAGGTTAGTTGTGGTACTAATATTGTACTGATTGATTTTCCGGTATGTAACTCACCTGGACTCTATAAACAATACAGGAGCCTGTGAAGAACAGTAACATGTGAAGACAAATCGGCTCTTTTGGAAATTGACTTCTGGGAAATCGTAAAAGAGCGGCACACTTTTAGAAGGTATCGATTGGGGTGAAGATTAATTCTTCTTTGGATTCCTAAGGGGTCTTTGTCCAGAAGATGACGTCACCCTTGGAGTCTGAGTTAGAAAACGTCATCAGATTCAGAAGATTCTGAAATAGTAAGATTCAAAAATTACTTGGATCCTGGTGGATTCTGAGTTTATTAGTTTCTTAACTTTCGAATTTTGATATGTAGAGACTTGGAAAGATTTGAGATACTGAAAGAATTGCGACTCTGTAGAAGATTCTATTTTGAGGGGTTACTGTAGTTCTAGAGGTACTGTATTTTTGGTAAACTCAAATCCTGGGGTTGCTGTAGAATCCTGAATTCCTTGCAGACAGTGTCAATTCTTTGGATTTTGAAGTTCTCACAAGCCTACAGCTTTGTGTGAATATCTGATACTGACATTCTGGAGCTCCGCGATGTCAAGATTATGAAAAGTTTTGAGATTCCAGAACTTCAAGATTCTAAACTTCTAGAATACGAGATTCTGAAGACTAAAAACTCGAAGGATTTTATTTCTTTAAAAAATATGAACCTCTTGAAATTTCCAAAAACCCAAATTATTCATTAAAATTAATTAATTAAACACCAAAAAGATCACAAAAATCATCAACTTCCATATTACTCTCCCTCCATTCCCATTCCTCCCATCTTCCAAAAATTCATAAAAAGAATCCTCTTCGTTCCCAGAGTACTCTTCATATTCTTCATAATCGTATTCGTATTCTGGTTCCATAACACTTGTTGTAGTCGATTTTTTCGGGGTGGTAGCTGTAGTAGGCGTTGAGGAAACTTTCGAAGTAGTCGTTGGGATTCTGGGGGTCGTTGAAATTTCCCTCTTGCATATCCCAGACACCTCACAAATCCCCTGTTGTAGCCATGCCACACGGTAGAAAAATTTGAGTCTCGGGTTTTCGTAACCACCAGCTCCTGAAACAGAGAAAATGGTCAGAAGCGGACTTTCTGACACAGAAACTCTGTTTTCACTTCCTCAAAAAGAAGGAAAACGACTTCGGTCGCACTCGAAAACCGAACCTTTCAAACGATTTTTAATTTTTTGTACTGAAATTTTAAAGAATTCGCTTTAAAATGTGTTCTACCTAGAGTGTCGCCTCGCGAGACGGTTCTCGCATTTCTCGCATTGTCTCGCAAACTTCTCATTCTCGCTTTGTCTCGCATGTTCAAGCATGATTCTCGCATACTTCCATTCTCGCATCTTCTCGCAATGTCTCGCAATTTCTCGTTCTCGCGTCAGCATTTTCTCGCAAAATTTCATTTCTCGCATCATTCTCGCATATTCTCGCGAGAAGATGCGAGATTCTCGAATTGCGAGAAAAGGTCACGTTTCCCATTGAAATTTCTATGTAATTTCTCATTTTCCAAACTTTTTCCCAAGCTGAAGAAATTTCCACGTTTCAGCAACTCGAAAACAATTTTCAGATCTAAATATTTTTTTTTAATCTGGATATAATGAAAATTATCTAGGAATTTCAATGGAAAACGTGACATTTCCAGCGGTGCGGAAACTCGCTTTTTCTCGCGAGAATATGCGAGAATGATGCGAGAAATGAAATTTTGCGAGAAAATGCTGACGCGAGAACGAGAAATTGCGAGACATTGCGAGAAGATGCGAGAATGGAAGTATGCGAGAGTCATGCTTGAACATGCGAGACAAAGCGAGAATGAGAAATTGCGAGTCACGCACATTTTTCTCGCAAATTGCGGACGCTGGATCTCGCGAGGCGGCACTCTAGTACTACCGCAAAAACGAGTCAAAACGGAAGACTTTAAAGCGAGTTATGAGCGTTCGAAGTTTCAGTAATAGAGACGCAGAGAAAGCAGACACTCTCGTTGTCGAAGAGAAGCAGAGAAACGAGACAGTGTCTGCGTCTCTCATGAAAACTTCAAACGCTTATAACTCGCTTCAAAATGGTCCGTTTTGACTCGCTTTTGCTGTAGAAAACATTTAAAAGCGAATTCTTTTAAATTCCTGTACAAAAAAAATTTGAAATCGTAAAATCGTCTAAACGTTAATCAGCGAAAAAATTCTGCATTTTTGAAAATTTGTAGGTTAGAAAAAGTGTAAGTTCGCGATTTGGAATGCGATTTTTGAGAAAAAATCGTTATTTTCGTGAATGCTGAAATTGAGTAGATTGTTTGATAAAAAATACCGTAATCCTATTTTTGTACAAAACTCACGAGACATGTCGTATCCAATAATCGACGGTCTTTCGTCCTTCTGATTATTAATAAGAGCTCCACCGTAACCTTCACTATATGGCTTTGCATAGATAAATCTTTTATCGATTTTCATCACCTGAAATTACAATCGAAGTTTCAGAAAAAAATCCAAGAATCCGTCCACCTCCAATTTCTTCTGTATAAATCCCCTTTCTGGTATGAATTGAATCGAATGAACATTTCCAAAGTCTTCTGAATCCTTATCAGCTAAACATGGTATACTTCTATCATCATTTTCAGCCACTTCCACTATCATTGGAGAGGATATTGTAGAGTAAAATTTCTTCACTTCCTTGTCACAAATGTACAAAAGATGGACTCGGATGGGGGTTGCTGTTTTATTTTGGCAGTTGAGGGTATTATTAGAGGAATTGAAGCAGTTGGAGGAGATGAGAGTGAGATTGGAGAAGGATTCTGGAGGCAGGTATTGGTGTCTGAAAATGGCTGATTTTCAAGGGAAGAATTCTAAAGGATTCAGAAATTTCCTTTTTTCTTGAAGATCCTTAGACTTTCAGAATCTTAGATTCTCAAAATAGGATTACAGTGTTTTTTTAAATTTTTGCTCAAATGTTCGTCCCAATTCCAGTATTTGCGAAAACAACAATATTTTTTGCATAAAACTTGAGAAAATCGATTTTCAAAACGTGAACTTACATTTTTCTTAACCTATTTCAAAAAATTAAAAATGTTTCGCTGATTTGAATGACTCTGATATCGCTGCTCAAAACGTTACAGTAGCAGTTTTGTAATTTTTTTCATTTTTAAACTGAAATTTTGAAGAATTTGCTTTAAAATATTCTCTACCGCAAAAACGAGTTCGAGCTGACCATTTTGAAGCGAGTTATGAGCGTTTGAAGTTTTCGTGAGAGACGCAGAGAAAGCAGACACTCTCGTTGTCGAAGAGACGCAGAGAAACGAGACAGTGTCTGCGTCTCTCACGAGAACTTCAAACGCTCATAACTCGCTTCAAAATGGTCCGTTTTGGCTCATTTTTGCGGTAGAAAACATTTCGAAGCTACTTTTTAAAATTTCAGTACAAAAATTATAAAAATGGATGAAGCTGTTTTTCTAGTCTTTTGAACAGCGAATCCATACAAAAAAAAATTGAAAATCGTCTTTTTGTAGGTTAGAAAAAAATGTAAGTTCGCGATTGGAAATGCAATTTTTTCAAGTTTTAGCGATTTTTAAAAATAAAACTGTTATTTTCGAAACTGCTGAAATTAGACGATCGTTTTTAAAAAAATTCAAAAATAATCCCACTTTTAATTTTTCGATTCTTAGATTCTCAAACTCACAAAGACCCATTTTCACACTTTGGCTCAAATTTCTGTCCATTCCTTCTCCAAATCAATTCTTCCAAAAACAATACATTCGAAAAAGTGATAAAATGTCTAGAAGATAACCGACTGGCCGCAGAATACCATTTTTCTACATTTCGATTATTTCCGTGAATAAATTTGGATTCAGAATACCACATCCATGAAGGGGTGGAAGAAGGTGTGGCTGAAAATTGGGCTCTGTGACATTTTGAAAGTGCAACGTTTTGCGTTTGAAGCGGCGCACTTTCGAACTGTCACACTTGCAAAATGTCAAGAATCTCTAGAAGAATGCAACTCACGAAGTTCTTGTGCACCACAAGTGCTCAAACGATGCTCATTTTCTTCCCAAGTCAATTTTCCAGATGATTGCGATGTACAGTAGCCCAAATTGTTATGAATTAGTAGTATGAATATCAATTGAAATTTCATTATCGATAAGAAAAATTGAGAATGTTTGAAGAAAGCGTGGCTTTTCGAAATTTTTGGGTCCTCCGTGAACCTGAATTTTTTGAAAAGAAATCCACGTCTGCTTCCAGATGGCCGATTTCAGATCCAAAATCCAAAAAAAATTTGAAAAATTCGAGAAAAGCGAATATGAAATTTCAATCGATATTCTTCATATTTTTAATTCTGATCATCAATGTCTATGTAGGAAAAACTCGAAAAGCAAAGGGAAGACTGACGAAGGCGGAGAATCAGAATAGGATAGCAAAATGTGGACAAAAGGAGATTTTGAATCAGAAAAGTGAGTTTCTTGTTTTTTGGATTCTTGATTTCTAGGGAACTCTAAATTCACAGGATTCTGAATTTTGATAGTCTAATATTTCCGATTTCGAAAGTTCCGATTTCAAATTTCCCTTATTTCAAGAATTTGAATTCTGCTTTTTTTCAAGTAGGATTACAGGCATTCAAAAATTTTCTTGTTCCAATTTCAGTATTTACGAAAATAGCAGTATTTTTAAAAATAAAAATCGTCAAAACTCGGGAAAATAGATTTTCAAATCGCAAACTCAATTTTTTTTTCAAACCATTTCGAAAAATGGAGAATTTTCCGCTGATTCGAACGCACCTAATACGAGCCAAAACGGATCATTTTGAAGCGAGTTATGAGCGTTTGAAGTTTCAGCAAGATAGACGCAGACACTGTCTCGTTTCTCTGCGTCTCTTCGACAACGAGAGTGTCTGCTTTCTCTGCGTCTCTCACGAAAACTTCAAACGCTCATAACTCACATCAAAATGGTCCGTTTGGACTCGTTTTTGCAGTAGATAACATATTAAAATTTATTCTTTAAAATTTCAGGTTGAAAAATTAGAAACCGTATAAAAATGTTTCTAGAGCGTTTTGATCTTTCAAAATGGTGAAATTCTGACCATGCCGGTTTCAAAAATTCCAATTTCAAATCCCAAAAAATATGAAATCTGACTTCAAAAGCAAATCTGGGTATTTAGAAAATCTCATCTCTGCATGTTCCATTTTTCACTTTTTCGAACTTATACACAAATTACAAAAAATTTCACACAAATTTCCAGTGCTCCCCGCCAAGGATCCCTCTCCTGTCAAAATCCCCAGAGAATCGTGGCCTCTTTGGATGTCAACCGCCAGTACGAATAATACTAATTCTGGAATATCTCTAACAACGATGATATCTTCGAGACACTTTTTGACGTCTTCTCAAGTGCTCTTCAACGACGATTATTCTTCCAGATTTGAACCTTTAAAATATATCAACAATACTTGTAATGGCAAATCGAAGAGAGTAGTCAGAGTTTTAGATTATCAGGATTCTTAAAATTTCAGTCACACCCAACTCGACCGAAAACTGATTGAGCATCTCACTTTCCGTCAACACAAAAGATCCTTCAAACCTGTAGCAGCTTGGCTTATCAATTTTTGTAATAAAAGAAATTTTCGTGCTTTCCCGTATGTACAAATACCAATGGTTGTGGAACTCGATGAGGATTTTACGGATAAATGGTTATGTCTTCAAGATGGTAAGCTGCTCAGGATTACTGTAATCGTCTCAAGACCAAGGCTGTCAAATCGACGGTCCACGGCCGGCCCTAGGGCCGGCCGTGGGACTGTGGGTAGGTTGCTATGGTTGGTTGAATCCGGCGGCCCTGACCTTTTTTTATTCAAAAAGCTTGTATTTAAAAGTACGGCGGGATTCAACCATGGCAACCTACCCACGGCTCAGTCCGCGGCTCAGGGGCTGGCCGTGTGACAGCCTTGCTCTCCAAGGATTACTGTAATCGTCTCGAGACCCTTCCAGATACATCAAAAAACCTCAAAGTCAACTCCACATTGCATGTCTACACATATGATAGAAGCCAAGGAGGGCCCACCCAGCAGGCATTCCATCGAAAGTTGCAGGTTTGTAGTTTGTAGTCTCTGTACATAGTTTGTAGTGTCAAATTTCAGCTAAAGGGTTATCCTAATTATTGGCTCTTTGAGCTCACCCACCATTATGAACCCGGAGAACGAGGTGGTCCGGTTTTGAGTGAAATCGACAACAGATGGTACCTATTTGGTCTTGGGACGCCAGGTGAGAGTTTGGCTTAGCGACGTTTCGAAAGTGTGACGTTTCGCAATATCAAACGTTAGCGAGACGTCACACTTTCGAAACGTCACACTTTCCAAATGTCGCAGAGCCGAAGTTTTTGGACTATAGACGCACTTGAACATTATATTTTTCAGCTCCCATTGGTCAAGTAAAAACCTACGGTCACTATATGCGCAATTTTCATAAAGGATTATGTGAAGTGGTGGGGATTTGTGGAAGAGACGTTCCAAAGACCACACCCTCTATCCTGGTGACCCCGAAGCCTGCCACGACTAGGCCTGAGTCTCCAACGACACCGAAGCCTAAGCCTAAGCCTCCAACGACACCAAAGCCTAAGCCTCCAACGACACTGAGGCCTAGGCCTCCAACGACACCGAAGCCTAAGCCTAAAACGACCCTGAAGCCCAAGCCTCCAACGACACCGAAGCCTCAGCCTAAGCCTCCAACGACACCAAAGCCTAAGCCTCCAACGACACTGAGGCCTAGGCCTCCAACGACACCGAAGCCTAAGCCTAAAACGACCCTGAAGCCCAAGCCTCCAACGACACCGAAGCCTAAGCCTAAAACGACCCTGAAGCCCAAGCCTCCAACGACACCGAAGCCTCAGCCTAAGCCTCCAACGACACCAAAGCCTAAGCCTCCAACGACACTGAGGCCTAGGCCTCCAACGACACCGAAGCCTAAGCCTAAAACGACCCTGAAGCCCAAGCCTCCAACGACACCGAAGCCTCAGCCTAAGCCTCCAACGACACCAAAGCCTAAGCCTCCAACGACACTGAGGCCTAGGCCTCCAACGACACCGAAGCCTAAGCCTAAAACGACCCTGAAGCCCAAGCCTCCAACGACTCCCAAGGCCCCGAAGCCTGCCCCGACTAAGCCGAGGCCTATAATGACACCTCCGAAGACAAGTCCTTCAAAGCCAGCGACAAAGAGACCCCGGCCTCCAGTTCTCGCGACAAAAAGGCCGGCGACTGCCGAAAAGCCCACGCCTGCACCTATAGAATCGTCAGTTTCTCAACCGCCATCTTCGACCGCACCGACCACAAAGCCCCATCTTTCGACCACCACTATCAATGCTCCAGAAGCTATCCAGAATCCTCCTCAGAAGCACATGAGCGCCGCTGATTACGAGTATGAGCTATATCAGAGAGAGCTCGCCGCCAAGGAGGCGGAGCTTCCAGATAAGGATGTCGATGATGATTTTCTGATGAGCGAGGAGGATTTCAATGGAGGGGGAAGAGGAAGGGAACTATGGGAATTGTTGATTTTGGTTTCGATTTTTTGTTCCGTTTTTTGAATGAATAGAAACAGAAGAGATGGTAGAAGAAGTGCACTAATCGAATCTTTGAAATAAATCATTGATATTTTTCCCTTTGTGCAAAGTCTGAAAATTACTGACTAGGGAATGGTTAGTAGTCGATATGGAGTTATAGGTCGCAACGTATATCATTGGAAAGCTGAACTCTTGAAACTTCGTTTGGTGCTTTTTATTTTTGCGTCCTAAATCTGTGAGCCAAGTTATGCGTATTTTAAGGTCAACCCTCTGTTCATTTTCAGTTGAAGTTAGCACTGGATTTTCTCTATATTTCCCCATATTTCACGTCAACTGTTTTTGTTTTTGAAAGTTCAAAATCCTGTGCTAATAATGAGGAAGTGCAAACGCACATGGCGCGCTTGATTTGTTGGACAAAAGTAGAAAGAAACGGAAAAAAAGTGTCACGCATTTCTAAATAGGTGAAGAGCAAGCTTTTCTTGTTCTGATAGTCCAAACTGCTGCAATACTTAACCAGTTGCGAAATGACCGGTTGCGAAACGTCGTGGTTGTGAAATCGACGACAGTAGCGAAATGTCGCAGTGGCGAAATGAAACGTGGAACCCAGAAACCATCAAGCTATTTTTAGAATCCTCCCACAGAACATTTCTGACTTTTTGATTACCTTTATTAGGGTTGCAAAATTGGCGAATCTTGGCGCCAATCGCCAATAAAATGTTGGCATTGGCGATCCACGCCCATATTTATCTTGGCATTGGTCGCCAATGCCAATATCGAAACGGGCAATCCACGCCCGTTTTTTGAAATTTTTAATGTTTTTTGAAAATTTTAATATTTTTATTACTAAAATTGAACTGTGAAAATCGACAGAAAATTGGCGCCAAACGCCAACAAGAAATTCCAAATGGGCGATCATCGCCCGTTTGAAAAACAAATTGGCGATCAATGCAAAACGCGTGAAAAAATATGGGCATGGGGAGAATCTTGGGGGGCCAACAACAACCCTAACCTTTATTACGTAGTATTACGTAGTATTACGTGAAACCTCTCCCCACTAACCTTCCATTATCTTTGTTCCACATCTAAGCCCCGCCCCTTTTTACTCTCCACTTGGAACAAATATCGATTAGTTTATCGATAAATTCTAGAAGTTTTCTTCAACTTCGTTAGCGATATAAAAGCTAAATGAAAGGTACAAAGTGTAAGTTACTTGAGATTTCAGAATAATCTCGAAACTAAAATAAATTTTCAGACTTTAGAATTCTTCTGGTCTTTGTCGCAATCACGACACCTTATCTACTATCTCGTATCGAGGCAATTCAAAACGATACTGGAGGTGAGAAATAAGACCCTAGAATCTTCGAAAATTAAAAAAGTTTCAGATCCACTTCAATTGAACCGATTCCGACGCTTTAATGGAAGATTCAGAAGGAACTCTGACGGTTAGTATATGGGCCCATATTTGAATGGATTCTGCGCTTTCCGCGTGGTTGATCTTTCAAGAATCCACGTGGATTCCGCATAATCAAGTAAAGTGGAGCACACTTTTGTAAGCTAGCCATTTACGAATCTCTGTAGTTTCTATCTATGTTTTCAATTAAAAAAAAACTCAATTTTGCAGATGACAATCTCAAGTCTTCGGTCTCGAATCTCCAAATGATTGCGAGAATCACAAATGCCATTTATCTCCAACAAGGACTCATCTCTGGAACGATTCCTTCCGATGCTTTGATCTCCGAACTTCTTCATTTTGGAACCATCAAACCATCGGATATCTCAACTCTTGATATTGCCAAGATCCAAACAGCTGTGAATACTTTGAAGGAACTCCCGAAGAAGTTGAAACCGGATAACAAAATCAAAGTAGTTGAGGATTGGCTAAAGGCTGTTGGAGGAATAGTTGCGGACATGAAAGGATTGGGAAACATTGATAGTTGGAGTTCGGAGAACTTGAAAAAAGATATTGGAACATTGAAGACGAATGGTGTCACTCCGACTGTGGTCAAAACTCTGATGGAAGCACCTCAAGATTGGGAGGTGAATCACAAGAAGGTGTCAGGTGATCCGAAAAAGATGAACGATTTGATTGCACCTCTGAACACGATCAAGTCAGCTCTCAAAGATTTGTCTGAAATGAAGCCACTGTACACATTCACCGGAGCTCCTAATGCGATCGATATGATAAGAACTCTCACTTTGGCTCAGATTGGAGTGGACCAATATGTGACAAATGGGTTGAAAGCAATCTTAGATAAAGGCCGAGAGAAGCCTTACTTTGATTATGTGGATTTGATTTCCACACAAATTGGTTCAATCAATGAAGCCAAAGCATCATTGGAAATCTTCAGAAGACTGGCCGAATCTCGACGAATCCCGATGAATCTTGAATTTACCGCTGGTTTCCCTGATGGATCTTCTGACTTGATGAAAGTTTACAATGATCTCAAGGATGTCTGGATTCGGAAAGTTATCAATTCCACCAAATTTCCGATGGCTTTGGATAAGTTGAAAGAGTTGGACGCTCCTTTAAAAATCGCACAAGACGTTTTCAACTCCAAGGATGTCATGGATCATGGATCATCGATTTTGTTTCTGGCTGATAGTTTGAATCTACTGTTATCGAAGTTGGATAAATTGAAATCCGGAATAACAAATGGTCAAGGATGTAAGCAGACTGGATCCCGTGGATCGATAGAATACTCCAAAATCTATGAGCTAAAGGGACACCTGGAGACGATCGATTATTTGCTGGGAAATATGACACTGAAGACAGGAGAGGTGATTGACTATCTCCAGAAGAATCAGGAAATTCAACAGTGGTGTGATGACGTCATCAATATTTGCCAGAAGGCTGACAAGCCACAGTTTGAGGTATTCCGAAACTTTATTGAAAACTATGTTAAAGGGGTAGTCAACTATTCCAAAATGTCCCACTTTTTTTATATGAATCGATTCAGAATAACAGGGATAAGAAAAAAACTCTCTTGGGGAGGTAGCTGAAAATGATTCCGGAACGATTTATATGACCTCGAAGTGGCGAAATCCTCGATTCCCGGCCCCCTTTTCAACAGTAATTTTCACGGGGAAAATTTCCAGGCTCCCTATATTTTTGAACCCCAAAAAGAAGTTACATTTTTAAACAGAAGAATTTTTCAAAAATATAGGGAGCCTGGAAATTTTCCCCGTGAAAATTACTGTTGAAAAGGGGGCCGGGAATCGAGGATTTCGCCACTTCGAGGTCATATGAATCGTTCCGGAATCATTTTCAGCTACCTCCCCAAGAGAGTTTTTTCTTTTCCCTGTTATTCTGAATCGATTCATATAGAAAAAGTGGGACATTTTGGAATAGTTGACTACCCCTTTAAAACTTTTTTTTCAGAATTACGCCAACATGAAGCAGTTTACACTTCATGTGAAAAACATTGGAGAGCTCACTAAAAACGTTGTGGATGTTCAGGTTCCCGACGGTTCTGTAGCCAAAGGTACCACAATCCAAAAACAAGCAGAAGAGGCCGAAAAATTTCTCGCTGATGTCGACACGTATCATAAAGATGTTAAATTTTATTCGGAGTACTTCACTTGTCTTCAGAAAGATGACATCTTTGAGGCGTTGGATACGGTAGAATCGATCGAGGTGAGTAGAATGTTTTGATAGAAGATTCAAAAGTTTTGTACCTTTCAGAAGGCCCGAACTGATGATCCGAGTCGTTCCACTTCTTTGGATACAGAAATAGAGGCCATCAAGAAAGTTGCTGGAACAAAAGAAGCTCTGAAGAAACTGGAAACAACCATGTCGGCTCAGAAGGCATTCAAGAGTACGGAAACGGATGCGTTGGAACTATTGATTTACGGATCCAGGCATTCGCAGAATATCGGATTGGCTGTTCAAGGAATATCCAATATGAAGGAAGCATTGGAGAAAAGGACGGATTTAGAAGGACTTCTGAAAATCAAAGATGTCATTTTGAAGTATCAGAAGACGATGAAGGATCCTGAAGACGCCACGAATTTGAATTCGCTTCTAGCGTTGCTGGATCAGATTCAGAAGATGTTCACATCTCTGGACACATTCAAAAAGTCGGTGAAACCATCCACTTCCACCACCCTAGCCGACTACTCCGAAATCTTCCAAAATGCCAAATCAGTGTCTGGAGCATCTGAAGACGTCAAGAAGATTGCTGAGACTATTGGAAAGTTGAAGGAATCGGTGACGGATCCGGGGGAAAAGAAGAGTCTAGAAGACGTGGAATCCACTCTGAAGGATATGGATTCTATGGGATTGGACTTCGCGAGATTCCAGAAATCGTTTGATGGATCCAAGGATGCACTGTCAGCACTGGACGCCTTTTTCTCGAGCTTTGGCATTCGAATTGCACAAGTTTCCACTGCGAATGTTGCAGCCGCAGCAGCGGCAGCTGAAGCGAAGAAACAAAAGGAAAAGGAACAAACGTGAGTTTTCTTAGGATCTCGGAATTGAAAAAATACTTTCCAGGAACCGGATACTTATCGTTGTTGGCATTCTTCTTCTAATAGTGGTCTTTGGTGGCACCCCATTACTAATGTATCACTACAAACGTTATGTGTTCAATCGAATCTTCTGCTTCTGGAGGAAAAAACGGTCCAATGACTATTACCAACAAATTTATCTGAAACACTTTGGTAAAGCCATTGGAAACTTTACGGAGGCAAACAAGAAGAATTGGACAGTGGAGCAATACTCGGAAGGGGAACGCTTCAAAGCAGTTGGGCTCTACTTTGAAAATCATTTCGAAAATGATAACGGGCAGTTTTTGTTCCAGGAAGCCAAGTGTATAAGGAATGCTGACGAGTCTCTGTGAGTTTTTGGAAATTTAAGAGGGGATAGTTCCCTGCCGCTTTTATATTGAACACTTGTATCATGTTTTTTTTTCAGCCACTCTGAACCGTTGCCGAAAAAGTCGAGAGTGAAGCTTCGTGGATACGGAAAACGATTCCGCAATGACTTTTATCACGCAAGCCGTCTGAAACTTCTGAATGGTCGCACATTGATCTTGGCTCAAACTCCAATCTTTGGATTCCGCCAGTATGACTGTGCGGTGGAAAAGGGTGGATGGTATCGGTGGATGGTATCGCAGGAGAAGAGTCGACGAATCTTCATGTTGAATCCGCTCAAGTATGGAGGTAAGACTAGAGTGAGGGACACTTTCTAGAATAATCAAACATTTTCAGACAGAATCAGATATTCAGCTTACTTTCCGCAAAAACTTGGTGAAACGATAAAGTTTGGAGACATTACTATTACGTGCAAGAAGTGCAAGAAAATTGATAAAAATGAGATTACGGCTATTTACAAGGAGATGCAAGTTCGACAACTTTCCGTGAAAATTGGGTAAAGAAATGTCGAATTTTGAAACTCTTCAAAAACAAACAATTTGCAGAAAAGCCAAAGAGTTTATGGTCGTGCATCATTGGCTCCCCTGCTGGGAAACTGGAACTCTTCAAGAACCGTTTTTGATTGCTGACCTTGTCGAGGAGATTTTGTATTCCAAGGACAAGAATCCGCCCATTATTCATTGTGGTGATGGCGTCAGTGAGACTGGAATCATTGCTTGTGAGTTGGCATTCTAGAAGATTTTGAGGGTTCTGAAGGATTCTTATGAATTCAGTCTGAGTCAGAAGTCTTCTGGAGTATTTTGAAAACTTCCAGAGACGCTTAGGAACCCCTTGAGAGGTTGAGACGGTTTTAAAGAGTTCTGGGAGTATTTGAACGTTTCTAAAAAGGCCAGGAAGGATTATGAAGGGTCCAAAATGATTCTGAAGACTTTTGAAACCTTTTGACTGGATTTCAAGAAGCCGAAAAACTAGCAGAATTCTAAAAGATTTTGAATGAGTTTGGAGGTTTGAGGAAGATTCCAAAATAGTTTTTGAGTTCTAGAAGCTTGGAGACTCTAATTACATATGAATGTTTCAGTCCTTGCCTACTGTGTCACAATGCTCACCGTCAAAAACAAAGTCGATTTGCCCGAATGTCTGAAACGTGTCCGCGAGGCTTGCGTTGAATGCATCCTGAACAAGTGGACGTATGGCTTCTCAGCATACGTTCTAATGATATTCTTTCTGCCCGGAGTGGTGAGTCGGAACTTTCGAAGTTTGAAAACTTTTAAAACTTGCTCTTTTCCAGAACCTCGATAACCTCCCGGCCAGTTTGTATTCTGTGGGCGAACTGATTTATGATGGTTGGCATCACATGATTGGAGCGAATGAGTCGAAGACGGATGGAAAAGAAAGCTCGATGAAAACGGGGAAGGAGAAGAAGTCGAAAAAGTCGACCATGACTGCTGTGCCACAGAAGGATGTGAAGGAGACGAAGCCGATGACGTTGGAGAATCCCGATGAAATTTTGGATAAGATGCAAAATGATAAAAGGAACCTGAAGCCAGAGCAGAAGAGTTGGAAAACGACAGAACAATCTGAAAAGGAGTATCCAGGGGCAACGGCATTTGAGAGGAAAATGGCCAAAGACAAAAGTGTGCGTCGTCGTCTGAGTCGTCTGAAAGAAGCTGAGAAACCTAAGAAATCTGATTTTGTGAATATGGATGACCTGTACCCTGAAAGCGATTGGGGTGATTGGCTTAATGAAGAGGCGAAAACGAAAGAAGTGGAAGCGAAAGAAGTGGAAGAAGGAAAGGGACTGGCAGAAGACAAAATGAAACAAGAAGAAAAAAAGAGAGAGGTCGCAATAACATTAGAGCTAGACAAAACAGCAAATACGTTTGAAGAGGGGATGATGTGAAGTTTTGAATAAATGACATTTTTTAATGCTCTTTGTTTGTTGGGTTCTTGAAGTCTCTTGGTTTCTATTGAGCTATTTAGATGCTTAGATTCTCGCAACATTTTTTGTACGCCCCACTGGGGCCCTTCGGGCCACGTGAGATTTTTAGAAAAAAATTTTGAAATTTTGAAAAAATATTCCGTGAACTCGTCACTCTCTCCCCTTCCGTTACAAACACTACTGAATGGTCCCAAAATGAAGATTTTTGCTCTCTTGTGACCTCATTACTTGACGACTCGGAAAACAAAATAGACGGGCATCATCCTCAGATAATGGCTCACCGACGTTTCGCAACCAGCCATTTCGCCACTGCGACATTTCGCAACTTTCGTCGATTTCGCAACCACGATACTTCGCAACTGCGACATTTCGCAATCAGTCATTTCGCAACTGCGACTTTTCGCAACCGGTCATTTCGCAACCGGTCACTAAGGAAGTGTAAACGCACATGTTGCGTTTGATTTGTTGGACAAAAGTATAAAAATAGGCAAAAAATATCACGCATTTTTAAATGGATGAAGAGCAAGCTTTTCTTGTTCTGATGGTCCAAACTGCTTCAATACTTAACCAGTTGCGGAATGACCGGTTGCGAAACATCGCGGTTACGAAATGACTAGTTGCGAAGTGTCGTGGTTGCGAAATCGACGACAGTTGCGAAATGTCGCAGTGGCGAAATGACTGGTTGCGAAACGTCGGGGAGCCCAGATAATGAGGAACAAACTGTAAAAATCTCGAAAGAATCGGTCAACTTTGAAGCGAGTTATGATTGTAACACATTTTCGGTTAAAAATCAGTATTGAAAGTTCACTAAAAGAGCCGTAACTTGCTCAATTTTTGAGATATCAAAATTTAAGCATATGAGCCTCAACGTAGACAAATTTTTAATTTTTCGGTATAAACTTTCATCCAAATCGGTTGAGCTTGGGCTGAGTTACAATGCTATCAGTAAAGATGATTACATTCTTTCTTCCGTTTTCGTTGAAAAAAAAAGCGTGAAATTTCTATAAAAAAAAAAGAAAACTTCCTGGTTTCATTTTCCTTCCCCCCCCCCCCCCCCCCCTCCCCCCCCCCAACGATTCATTTCTGAATCTTGAAAAGCTCGCCGAAATTTTCAAATGCTCATTTTCTCGGATTTCGCAATAATTGAACATTTTGCATTTCTTCTCGTCTTTCTCACCGTTTTCTTGACCGCCTCATGTGCCCAGCGAGTCTCATCAACGAGGTATGAAAAGATGGGGTCTCTGGAATTCTAAAGCAGGATTCTGGGGTTCAAGAGCAAAAAACTGATACATTGAAAACGCTCAACAAAAATTTTTAGAGCCAGAAATATGAGCCAAAATGATTTCAAAATATCTTGTTTTCCAAGTAGGTAGTTCAATTTTTTAGGACAATTTTTAGTACAATTTTAGAACAGTTTTAGTACAGTTTAGTGCAAGTTGTGAAAGTGAAAAGTTAGGCCAAATTCGTCTTCTGAATTCTGCGAAAAATTCCAGAGAAAGAAGTAGTCGTCGTGCTCGTGACGATTCGGCGTCGTCGTCGCAAAAACAACAGCAATCACAAATGGAAACGGAAAAAGAGGAACGGGCGAAGAGAAGTGAAATGAGTCAGAAGAGTCAGCGGAAGGATACGTGAGTTTTTTGTGCTCCGGGACATATCGAAAGTGTACATTTCGAAGGTATGACGTTTCGAAAGTGCGAAATCGCGTTTTTGCCCAAGTTTCGGAGCTTTTCATATATTTTTTATGATCCATCATATCTTGAACAATGCCTTATTATATTTGAAAAATGCAAAGTTCCAAAAACCAGGCAAAAACACACTTTCGAAACGTCCGCATTCGTGAATTCTCACTTTCAAAATGTCTTACTTTCAAAATGCCTCGCTTTCGAAGTGTCCCCTTTCGAAAAGCCGGAGCCGTTTTTGAGAATTCGAAAATCTAGAAATTTTTTTGAGATTCTAAAAAGCCCCGTATCTCCGCTGAAAGTCATCAGAAATCGATGACAATTACACCAATCCATTCGGAATTGTTGAAACAATGATTTAAATTTTTTTACTCTAACAAAATTGGAAAAATTTAAAAAGAAAAAAAAAATTAAATTTTAAAAAATAATTTTTTTTAATTGTAAAAATTTTCGTTATAAAAATTTTGACTAAATCCAAACATTTCAAAATCTCATATCTCCGCTGAAAGTCATCAGAAACCAATAAAAAGTATAGGGATCGATTCGAAATTTTCAAAATTTTCAGAATCCTTTTAAAATTCATCACCCTTTTTATGAGATCAATTTGCCTATAATTCAATTTCAAAAAATCCCAGGGCACAAAATACAAAAATTGATGACTTTTTACAACATTTTCAGAGTCTAAAATACCTACTAAACGTTCAAAAAATGATGCTGAATTTGAACATCTAGAAATCTAAAAAATCAGGTATAAAGTCAGAATTTCGTAATCCGATATTCTCAAAATCCCAAAAACGATATTTGAATGGAATTCTGAACTTCAAGATTCTTGAATTCTAGAATTCTATTCAAATCTAATAATATTTTCAGAATGGACTCAATCCGAATAATGCGTGGCCGAAAACCGCAACGAAAAGCACGCGATCCGAAAGAAATGAAACCGGATCGATCGGATTCTCAGCACACCGAAATCATCAATGTTCCGTTGGGCAAGGCGGCGAAGTAAGTGCGCTCCATTGAGAAGATTTGAGAGATTGGGTTACTGTATCTACACTAGTCCTCCAAGTTACAGTAATCCAATTGTGAAGTTCTATATCCTAAAAGTTCGAACCTTGGCGTCAGATGTGTTGCCAGGTCCGCAATAAATTTCAGAGACTCATCCTCACCATCGAAACTAACTGAAAACGATCAAAAGAAGGAAGTTGAACAGGGAAAATCATCGCCGAAACGAGTCCAATTTGCTGAAAAATTGATAAAATCCTCGAAAACCGTATCTCCAAATGCTCCACCGCCTCGAGCATCGACGCCAGTCGTGGTCTCGGAAACTTCGAAAAAATCGAAAAAATCGATGAAAGATATTGTATCGAGGAAGAGTAAGAAGAAATCGGCGAAGAGTGAGTGAACTTGATTTTGAGGAAATTTTTTGAATTTTTCAGAGCAAAAATGAGGAAGAAGAGCAAAGAATATTGAACTTCAGTAACTAATGAAAATTGTCATCTTAGAAAATTGTCTTCACGTCTCGAGATATGAGCCCTCAAAGTTGCAGCCAACACTAAAATGAGGTACTTTGAGGACTCATATCTCCGCTAAAAATCACTTTTAGAGTGTCTCTTTCTTGTTTTGAACTCAGAATCCAATGTTTAACAACATCGAATACTTTTTTTTGAAAAAAATTTTTTTGGAGTCAAAACTTCGAATTTTTCCTATACCATTTGGGTGGGAAGCTTTGGCTCAAAAACTTTTTCTTTAAAAAAGAATAGACCTTTGTTAAGCATTATATTCTGAGTTCAGAACGAGAAACTAGACATTAACCCCCTTGTAAGAGTCCGAAGAATTTCGAAACTAGAAAATTTAAATAATAAGAATCTTTGAATATCTCTATTGTTATCTTCAACAACTTTCCGGAAGAATAATGAAAGTTTATTCCAATTTTCTGATATAAATTAAAATCTGTCACAGTGTCACATTACACATATGAAAAGAAAAAAGAGAACACAGAGAACATGAGATGACAAAAAAACAGGACCCCTCAAAAAATTAAAGCTCCGGAACCTCATAAGTAATCTCCTGGAACGGTACTGGTTCCTCATAGAAATCGTTCCTAATCACATGACCAACTCCGTATTTTTTGATTTTCTCCGGAATTGTAAATTTGACTGGAGGTGAGTTGTGAGCCTCCATGAATTCCTTCACGGCGTCCTCTTTTTTCTCGGCTTTTCCGAATGTTGCGTCCATTCGAGATGTCGCCGATTTGCCGGTTTTATGGTCTTTGTTGAAGACAATTGCCACGTTTCCCTCGTTTTGATGAAAGAGACCGTTGGTGAGCACAAACAGCAACTCTTCGGTGGACATTGATTTGTGGGCTGTAAAATATGGAAATGGGGTTAGATTATCTATTGAACAAATTCTGCCAATTTTGATACTTTGTGTTTTTACGGAATGAAATTTCAATATTTTGAACTAAAACCTCGGATTGAGCTACAAATTTGAGTCACACATGTCAATAATTCGAAAATTCAAAGTAGGATTTCAGTCATTTTTTTATATTTTTATTCAAATAATCGTCCCAATTCGAGTATTTACGTAAATAACAAAAAACGCGAAAAAATAACGCGATTTTCAAATCGCGAACGTTTGATTTTCAAGCCTATTTAAAAAATGCAGAATTTTCTTTGCCAGTTTGAATGCACCTATTATCGTTGCTCCAAACTCAATAGAATTTTTTTTGATAATTTTTAAATTTTTGTTCTGAAATTTTTTAAAGTTTACATGTTTTTTACATGTTCTCTACCTCGAAAACAAATCAAAACGGACCACTATGAAACGAGTTATGAGCGTTTGAAGTTTCAGTGAGAGAGACGCAGACACTGTCTCGTTTCTCTGCGTCTCTTCAACAACGAGAGTGTCTGCTTTCTCTGCGTCTCTCGCTAAAACCTCAAACGCTCATAACTCGCTTCAAAATAGTCCGTTTTGACTCGTTTTTGCGGTAAAATTTTTTGAAGCGACTCCCTGAAATTTCAATACTACTGTGCTCCTTTAATTCCTTGAATAGACAATAGTGCAGTCATTTTTGAATCGATTTTAAAAATCCATTCTCAACAATTCCTTCAATTTCTCATAATTCCCATACATCTGTTCACCATCCTCCCAACAACAAGAAAAAAACATTCCATCATCTGGACTCTCATTTCTTTCACTTATTTATTTTCCCTTTGACCTGCGATAAGGATACAGGATGGCACACACTCACAAAAACGAGTCGTCTTTATTACACCAAAGGGGTCTGCTCAACAGAAGACACCTGACCTCATGAAAATCGATGGAGAAGGGAAAGGGGAACAGTATGTCTAGAGAGCTAGTTTTACAACAGAGGAAATTATAAGAAAGTATTTAAAAAACGATTCTTAACGTTTGTATGATTGGAAATTACCAGAAGAGCTGACGCCTTTAGGAGAGGCTCGTAAAACAAATTAACAAGTGAAACTTTGCAAATTGACATTTTTGGATAAAGAAAAATACGAGCATTATCGCGAAAAAAATTCCAATCGATTGCTATAGTTTTTGTCAAAATTGGTTAACTGGGAGTCGAATTATGACATAGAATACACAAGGGTACATATGGAAAATTTCGTTTTAAAAGTTTTTAAGGAAAATAATTGCAAATTTGATTAGAAAAAAGTTTTAAAGCTCCGGCCCTTTCGTTCTATACACCAATTTGTAGATCTCATTATTGTGGCTATTTTTTCCAGAAAAAGCGCGCTTCTCTGCACTAGACGGCGGACTAGCGTTTGGGGAAAGCTCTTCCACCAAATTCAGGCCTTTTTGGTGGAAGAGCTTTCCCCAAACGCTAGTCCGCCGCCTAGTTCAGCGGAGCGCGCTTTTTCTGGAAAAAAGAACCATAATAAGACCTACATTTTCGTATAATTTTTGGCTAGAAAATCCCATTTTCAATGAAGATATGACCACTCTAATGAACCATAAACAATCTACGAGACACCTGTCCAATCTATCCGGTAAATCCAATTCCAATCAAGACAGCCGTAAACCTCTACTCCTTTCTAATTTCTTCACCTGCCTCTTGCTCTTTCCCTTTTTAATCTAATCCACCTCTTTTCATTTCTATTCAACATTTGCGACCGCCTTTTTGCTCATTTTCTTGGTGCCAATATATCCAGAATGAGAGAGGGAATTTGCATTTTGCAATTTTGCGGAGGAAATGTGAAAATTGGAATCGGAAAGCCAATGGAGCCCGAAAGAAAAGTGATGGTTATTGTCTAGACAAAAAGGGAAAGTTGTATCCTATAATTTGAGGTAATTTTGGTTTGTTCTGAGCATTGTAATATCCAAAAGAGCAAAACAATTGGTGCATCAAAAATGACGAATTCTTCTAAATTTTGAGATAAAAAATTGCAAAAAAAAAACGGTTATTTTTAGGGAACCACAGGAGCAATAAGAACCAAAAGAGCATTATTGAAAATGCGTTAAAGATGCGCCAGTAAATTTTTTTTTGCTCAAAAACATGCTAAATTTTGCGCTTATTCTAAATATCACACCAAAAACGCTTAAAAATGGCTTTAAAACCCCAAAAAATGGCTTCAAATAAGACACAAAAAAAGCCGGAAGTAACCTTGCGTGGCCATGGCTGAATTTTAGCCAAAACTGGATTTTGGAAGCCATTTTTTGAGTCTTCAGAGCCATTTTTAAGCATTTTCAACATGATATTTAAAATCAGCGCAAAATTTTGCTTATAAAAAGTTTTGAAATTAGTATTTTTTGCTCGGAATCCTTTTTAAGGTAAAAACTGTATTTGACTATATTTTTCTTCCAAAAATGATTTTTAGAAAATTTTTAAAAATTTGAACTGAAAGCTTTACAAAGTTGATTGTGCTATACTTTTTTTTAAATATTCAATTTTTCAAATTTCCCGCCCTCCAAAAAAGTCTCACCTCCAACTCGATGCAACCACTCGAACATGCTCAAATTCTCCAACACCACTGACATTCGTGGCCTCTTCGGCTTATTGTAGGCTTTTGATCGTTTTCGGAGTCGAATCGTCTGACAGAATGGACGGTACTGTATATGGGAATACGGTGTACAATCGACTTCGGAATCCGTATTTTCTGGTGGCGGTGAACGGGGACGACGGAATGCTGCGATGGATTCGAGGAATTCTGGTTGTTTGTTGGAGGATGAGGTGTAGGAAGCGATGGAGGAAGAGGAGGAGGAACCGTCTTCTGTTGACATTGTTTTGGTTCTGGAAAAAATTAGGAGATATTTTAGGAAAAGATGCGCTAAAAGTTGCAAGAAATAGTTGTCGAACTGTATTAAAAGTGGGCGGAGCTTAAAATCTAAAACACTATCAAAACTAGAAAAAAAGATAGTGCAAAAAAGGTGACAATTGCAAAAAAAGGGGAGATTTTCTTTCAGTTTTCAATATTTCAGGCATAAACATGGAAAACTTTAAATGTAGTGATTTTCAGTCTAGTTTTTTTATTGCATATTTTTCAACTGAAAAAATCCAAAAACTGTCAAAAATTTCTATTTTTAGACATTTATTTTTACTGTTATCTATTCAGGAAAAACGGTATAAACTTTGAACATTCCATTTTAAAAAGTAGACAAGTTTTCAGGCTCGGCCCATTTTTGACAATTTTTAGAAATTTGTAAACAACACAATTGTCTACCGTGGGCGGAGCTTAAAAAATTTCTTACAAATAAAACTTTCAGAAATTTTGCGACTTTTTTGAACAGACAATAAAACTTTTTTTTTTTACTAAAAAAATAATTTTTGAAAATTTACTCCAAAAATTTAAAAATCGGAGCAAAAACTGAATTTCAGTTTAAAAAATAATTAGAAAAACCAAAAAATTCTACCCAAATTGGTTTTTTTAATTTCGAAAACCAAAAATTTCGAAAAAAATATCAGAATTTCTCAAAGATTTGTAAAAAAAATTCTAAAAAATGTTTGCTCAACATTTTTTTTTCTGACATCCGAATTTTCAAAGAAAAATTCAATTTTCAAAGTAAGAAAACTGTAACTTGAATTTCAATTATTGAAAAAACCCCGAAAAAAATTCAAAAAAATTGAAAATTAGGAATATAGAAACATACAGTCTTCGAAAATGGGCGGAGCCTACCTTACAAAAAAAAATTAACTTAAAAACTCAAACACACACCCATACAGAGCCACTCCACACTTACTCTTTCTCTCTTACTCTCCGGGTACCACCACCAAGAGCACAAAAAAGTGGGCGTGGCCTAATCAGATATCTACACTTTTTCTATAAGAGACGCAGAGAAACGAGAGGGAAAAGTGCAATAAAACTGGGAAGGTGAGTTTGGAAGCGAGAGAGTGTAGGAGTTTGAGAGATTTAGAGAAATCGAGAGAAAAATGAGAGGTGGATGGAGGATGGATGGAAGGCTGTGTCCCCTTTGGAGCCCTTTTTCTTCTTCTTCTTCTGATGAGTCAACTGTTGGAAGAAGAGAGAGAGAGGAAAAGACGCAGATGGAGAAAGAAATAGAAGGAGAGTCCCAATTTTGAATTGTTTGGATGTAGAATAGAATAGGAAACGTAAAAAAGACATTTTTTAATGAAAAACGAGAATTTTTTGATTTTTGTAATTTTTTTCGTAGAGAATTGATAAATATGTTCCAAAGAAAAATTGAGTGTCAAAGATGGCAAAAGTTGAAAAATTTAGAAAAAAATAGTAATTTGAGGACTTGGTGGTCTTCTAAGTAGATGAAGTTTCCTTAGGATTTTTGAAAAATGAAAAATTTGAAAAAATTGGGAAAAAACAGGCTTTTCTGAAATGAATTTTGAAGATTCAGGGATTCAGAAGGATTCTAACTATAAGCTCCAAAGATTTTGAGGTTTCGAGATTCTTAAAATCTAGAAATCATAAAATTTCAAATTTTCCAAATCTCTCAGGATCGAAAATTTCAAAACCCTTAATTCTCGAAATTCTTGAATTTGAAATTTCTGATTCTGAATTTATCTAGGTTAAAAAATTCAAGATTAAAAATCATAAAATTCCAGAAATTCTTTGATACATTTGACCTTTTCCAACAAAATTTCTATAGCTAATCCTTTCTCCAATTTCCTATTCATTTCCGTCCAAAAAGAAACTGAAAATCTAAAAATCAAATCTCAATTCTTCTCTCAATTTCCGCTTGAATTATAGTCGTACTAACTTCACACTTTTTTTTTGCTAAAATGAGTCAGCTGAAAAAGGAGCAAGAGAGCAGACAGATTATCCTATCCTAATCTGTAAGTGCGTAGAAGATAAGATAAGATACATTAGTTCAGGAAGAAATTGGATTTTGGAGGATTTTGAAATAATTTTGAGCTCTACGTAAAAACTTAAAGCTGATCAAAGTACAGTAAGAAGCTTTAAAAAATGGAAGCAAAAAGTGATGTTGAACGAAAGGGTTGTAATCTGAAAAAGTCAGAGTCACAAGATTCAAATTTGTTCGATTTTCTCACGTATGTTCAAGAGTACAAAAACAGGCAAGTGGATCTCAAGGTTCAGTCCTTTTGCAACTGTGACGTTTCGCAACTACGCCATTTCGCAACTAAGACATTTTGAAACTAGGACACTTTGCAACTGCGACGTTTCGCAACTGTGACACTTTGAAACCAGTCATTTCGTAGCCACGACACTTTACAACTGCTACATTTTGCAACTATGACATTTCGCAACCAGTTGCAAAAGAAGTGGTTGCGAAATGTCCTAGTTACGAAAAAACTGGTTACAAAACGTCGGGGAGCCGAAACTTCAGTTTTTCTCTGAAATCCTCAAAAAAATAGATGAAAACGAAAAGAGAAGTTATAACATTTTCCGAATGGAAAATTGACAGAAATCAGCGATTAAGTAGATTAGATTAAATCATAGGGTGGTTGTGTTTATAATGTGAATATGATTAGATATGACATTCTGAGAAAATTAAAAAGGGGGTGGAATGTTCTAGAAGGATCAATAGGGATTTCTGAATGTCGGAATACTGTAGAATCCAAAAATTTGTGGATCTTACAATTAGAAACAGAAACTTTCAGGATCTTTAGAATCTCATAATCTTCTTAAAACGCCTGGAGTATCAGAATTCTGAATTCAAAATCTTCTTCTTAAATAATTTTTGAGCCTCAATTTCTTAAAGCTCTTTTTTCAGAATTCTTCAATCTAGGCTTTAGTTGTCTCAAAATCAGAGAATCTTAAAATCTTCGAACCCTAATTATCATAGACAAAAGATAAGAAAATACTGCGCCTTAAAAAAAGTACTGTAGCAAAATAGCCTACCTCTCTCATTGGAGCACACTTGCTCCTTATCTCTGTTAACTTTTTTGACCCCTAATAATAGTGCCCAAACACCATTATCATACCAATTTCTTTCTTTTTTCTTTTTGTTCTGATATCAACACAAAAAAGGGACAATAGAACATGAGAAAGAGCCCATAACAATAGTCAAACACTTGTTCCCCTTGGTTTTCAAAAGGGCCTCTTTTTCGGCTCATAAAAGGGCCGGAAATTGGCAATAAAAAAGGAAAGGACAATTGTTCACATAATATGACATTTTGGCACTGAAAATGTAACTTTTTTGGAATAAAAAAATATGATTTTTTGAGAGAAGAATGTCTGTAATTATACGTTTTCTGAACTCGTTTTGGAGCCTTTCTAATACACGGTTTACGGTAGTTTGTTATCTAGAGACGTATAAGACCTAGTAAAACTTTCGACATTTTTTCAATTTTTTGATTTTCAAACAGCTCCTTCCCTTTTGTATCCATTTAAAGTTCAAAGAAACAAAGAAAAAGTTGAACTACAATCAAAATGAAAAAAGATGACGAGATTTCGATTCCTATGCAAATAAATACACATTTTATGTATGGCTGTGTTTTGCATCTGCGTTTTGTTTCTCGTGCAGATTTTTCAAATAGAAACGATGAAAGAATCTCGGAAATTAGGAATCTGGGGATGTCAGAATCATAGAAGTGGATAATTTGAGAATCTGAGAATCCAAGAAGCACAGAATTTCAAATTCTCATAAATAAGAAAACGGACAATCTGTCATTTGTAAGAATCGCTGAGTTTTGAGAATTTGAAACCACAAAATTTCGAAATTTCGAAGCCTTCAATTTAAAAAAATCTCATATTCTCTCGAATCTCTATAATTGAAAATTTAAGAAACTCAAAAAATTAGAATCTCATTTCTTGGAACTTTCAAATCTATAATTTCTAGATCTTGGGAACAACAAATTTCCGAATCCCAGAGTTTCAGAAGTTTCAACTAACAAGAAATCTCAAAATCTTTACTAATAACATTTGAAAACTTTGTATGTCCGTCTGTATGTCGCCAGCTGTAACTCAGCCCAAACTTAACCGATTTGGATGAATCTTTTACAGAAATATTAGTCACGGCGTTACGTTGATGCCCATATGTTTAGATTTTTGATATCTCAAAAATTGAGCAAGTTACGGCTCTTTTCCTGAATTTTCAGTACTAATTTCGGCATCGAAAATGTGTTGCAACTCATAACTCGCTTCAGAGTTTACCGATTCTCTTTAAATTTTCACAGTTTGTTCGTGATTATCTGAGAATGATGCACGACTTTTTTGTTTTTTAAAATTCCAAATTTGAAGCCTTCTGGAGCATTTTTTCTGAGCAACTGGGTCCATTTTCACTCGCGCGACGACAGAGAGGCAGAGTCATTTTCGCATGCGCGGCGGCAGAGAGGCAGCGCATGCACAAAGTATAGTGGCCGACGCGGACCTCGATTGATGTCCGCTGCTTGATTTCATAACCTCACGCCGACAATGAACGAGGCGCCGGTTCAATTACCCACGTTTGGGGTGAGATTGGCGAGGGAAAGAGATAGATGGGTCGAATTTTATACCATTCTGTTCGTCTCGACGCGAGAAGACAGAATATGTAAGAAAATTTTGGATAATAATAATAATAATAATAATGTTTATTGGATGAAGGGCAAGTGCCACTAACTCATACAATCGAAAAAAAAGAAAAATAATAGTTAAAGGATAAGTTGAACTTATAGCAAGGTTATCGGGGTTTGAAGTTTGAAGATATTCTGACTCCCATTGCAGAGACGCATGGGATTCCGTCTCCTTTTCCCGTATTCCGTATTTTTTTGATATTAGAAAAACAACGAAAACCTCAAAACCTCGATTTTGAGATCAATGAGCAATTTCATTCTAAAAGAAGAGAGAGTGACGAGTTGACGGGATTTCTCCAACTTTTTTTCCAAAAATATGTGAAATTTCTCAATTATGAAAATCTCCAGTTGGCCAAAAGTGAACGTGTTGTGACTACAGTTTTCGAACTTCACTATGCGCGGAACGCGCATCAGATTGCGAAGCACCTACAACGATTTTTATTCATTTTCTATTTCATTTTATCGAAGGCTACAATAGTGAATAATCTGTAATTTAAACAATGAGAAACGTAGCCGCAGGCCCTGAGGAATGGAGCCGAAGGCTCAACACTTTCGGGATATAAGGGCCGCAGGCCTTACGGAATTGAGCCGAAGGCTCCACGTTTTCAATGAAAAAGGGCCGCAGGCCCTGCGGAATGGAGCCGAAGGCTCACCACTTTCGGGAAAAAAGGGCCGCAGGCCCTACAGAATTGCGCCGATGGTTCCCCACTTTTATGATAAGAGGGCCCAAGGCCGTTCGGAATGGAGCCGAAGGCTCCAAAACAAAGAAGCAAGCAAAGGCCAGGTGGTGAAGCCCCCGAAGGGGGCGGAGTCCACCTGGTCTCTCCACAAATGAAAATTTATGTGACTCAAAATATAACTTGAAATTTCAGAATTTTTGGATTTTGAACTGCATAGATCATTTTTTGATAGAAATATCACGTTTACGAATTCCGAGAATTTAGATCTGCCGCCTTTCGATTATCCTTTAGAAATTAAAATTGCATTAATCTTGAAAAAATCTAAAATCCAATTTATCACTTTCTCAAATATTCAACAAAAGTCTGATTCTCTGAACTTCAGGAGTCTGAAAATCCTAGAATCGGTGAACTACAGAATATCGAAATCTTGTAACCAGAATCTGAAGAATAACATATTCCTTAAAGGTGGCGGAACAGCACTTTCTCGGGGGAAATTCCGGGGGAAAATCGTGCATTTTTGCGTGAGCGTGTCAGTTGTAGTGTATGCGTACAATGCGTCATACCGTACGACATTTCTCATTTTAGGTCTATTTTCCGACGGAAATAACCCGAGTTAGAACAAATGACATATCAGAATCCGCACACACTAACTGTAGCTTCAGTTCACAGGAGTTTCAGAAAAACTAACATTTTGCTGTCCCACCACCTTTAAAATGAGAAACGGAATTTTGATTTATGGTCTCAAAAACCAGAACAGAAAAATTCAAAATCTGCGACTCCAAAATCCGCTACAAATTTCGGTTCGAGCTGAGTACCACAAAACAAAAACCCGATACTTTGGTTCATAGACTACATATATATTTTTCTAAACTTCTAAACAATTCCCACCATCCGTATTGCTTCTAAATCAAAAATGTGCACCTGCTCAATAAATCTAGAGTCCAAATCTACTATACCTAATTTCCTTTTTCCCTCGGCTTTAATACTAATTACAAGACGGTTTCTAAAGACTCATCGAGAAAACGGAAAATGAGGTAAGGTGAGGTAAGAAGAAGAGGAATATTATGAAGGGGAGAAGAGAAGGACAGATGGTGGGGGTGTTTAGGGGGGACATAGATGTGTGTATGTGTGTGCATGGTCGTTGTTGTTGACAGATTTATGGCACCAAGATGGTTCGTTTGTACCTTTGGTTATGAAAAATGAGAAAAGGGGTCTAAATTGAAAGAACCATACTCGAAATTTGAAGAGAAATCAAAAGGAAATCCTGAGAAATTGAATTCTGTGTTGGAAGTTTTGAACTGAAATCTAAAAAAAATTGTAAACTCAACTTTTAAAACATTCGAATTTTCAATTTTTCACTGGTTTTTTGTCAGCTGAATCCCTATTTTTAGACGATGTGTACTTTAGAAGACGAGACAAAAACTTCGGCAGCTCGAACAACGATACCGTATAATCTGTATTAGAAAGGCATGCTCCACTATTTTTCCAAAACCTAAAAAATTATTTCTGAATTCTGAAAATGGATCATGACATCGGATTTGAAACATGTTCTGTGAGTCAAATTTTGACGAGGATTCTAATTACACTAATTTCGATCCGTTTGAGTTTCAAGGATGTGCTCATTGTGAGCTCATTTGGGTACCCTTCTAATAGAGGTACACTTTAAAAATAGATTTTAAGGAAAATTAAACTAAAAAACTGATTTTGAGCTGGGAAATTCAAACTCATATCAAAAGTATCAACTCAAATATTTGAATTTTTCTCTGGTTTTTTCTCCTTGAAATCCTTTTTTCTTCAGAAGACGTCAAAACTTAAAGTTTTGAAAATTTACACTTTTTTCATTTTCTGTGCTATTTGGGTTCAAAGATCAAATATAAATAAATAAATCTATTTAAATTTAGTGTCAGTCTAAGGCTGGCGTATAGCAGTGAAGCACCGAACGTTTTAATTCATAATCTTGAAAAAAAAAACAGATTTTATGTACATATCACAGACAACATTTCGATACAATTGAAAGTTTGTCGGACAATTAATAAAACAAAGAAATTTGAATCTCGTAAATCTGTACAAAACCAATTTTTGAAAGTGATGACTAGTACAAAGTCGTGAAAAAGAAGGACAACTGTCTGAAGGTTCTAAATCACAAAGAAGAACAAGAAAAAGTACAAGAAAATAGGTGAGAAATCATTAGCAAATAAAGCAATCTTTAGAATGAGACAAAGGCAAGCAAAAAGGGGATAAAAAAGGAACACATTTTTTTCGAAACTAAATAATTTCAAAACTGGACACGTGTAGGAAGAGGGGAGATAACAGGACTTGAAGGCAAATTAAAGCCTAATTGTTGGAAAAAAAATCAAAGCCGACTTTGAAATTTTCTCGAAAAATTGAGAAGTAGAAAGAAGCGAGGTTTACATACAAGGTAAGCATGAAAAAAATCGAAAAGAAGCAAAAATCCAAAAAGAAATGTGGAAGAGGAAAAAAAGGTACGACCCTGGTTCTTATCAGCAATTATCATATTTAGCTGATAAGAGAATAGAGAATAAATGTTGGCATTGATCAGAATAAAGGACAGAGAATCTAGAAGAGAAAGGATTTTCAGTAAAATAAGAACTTGTAGATACCGTATTTAATCGAATAGTTGAACCTTCTCAAAATTTCTATAAAATTTTTGAATTTCCAATAACTAACTTTTCTGAAAGAAACTTCTGGAGTTTTTTGTATCTCTTCTAATCTATTTTAACAATAAATCAATTAAGACCATTTTCAGCTACATGGAAATCCAAAAAAGTGCTCTTCTCGAGCTAATTTAGATGCTCTTAGAGGTGCCCCACTATTATAGTAGATACGGTAGTTAAAACTACACAATATTATAAAGATTTCGCATTCAATTGCCAGCTCCAACGGCTCCAAAACAATTATTACTTTGATGGAGATACTTCTGGAGGACATTAAAAATGGTGATGCATCCTCTGACTGGCCACAAACGGCCAATATTGAAATGAATATTGTGAAGGACGAAGGAGAGCACTTGGGGTATTGTGATGGGGTAGCCTGGAAAAAGGTATTTTAGAATTATTTTTTTTAACAAATTCCGCATAGTACATTATATTACAATTATTCCCTTGTTTGACTAATTGAAATTGGTCAATTTTGAAGAAAGTTATGAAGATTTGAAGATGGGACACTTGAGTTTTTTACGAAAATTTTTTTGAGGGCTCATAAATCTGCTCAAAATGACCCGAATTTCATGAAATTTCTAGGACATATATAAGAAAGTATGAGTTATCGATTTATGCTAAAAAAAGGTTACTATTAACTATACTCACCTTTGACATACAAATGCGCCAAGTGATTCAGAGCCTTGATCACGAAGTTGAACTCCATTCGCTCGGTTTCTTGGTCCGGGAATTTGAACTGAAAACGGTAAATAGATTCTTTAGTCTTAAAATGGCCTAATAATAGAGTAAGGGGTGAGGATTTACCTTATTGTTCGTCTCCATATGGGCATCAAAAAATTTTTCAAATCGAGAGTCCCGACGAACGGATATGTGGGTGTTCATTATTCGGATCTGGAAAATCGGAGAGTTTTAGAAAGTGTAGCCTATTCCTGGCATTTTGAACTATTTTAAGCACATTTTTAAATGGTTATTGCTGCAAAACGACAAAATTGCAAAATGCCACAGCTTCAAACCGTCATTGTTACAGTACTGGCCAAAATGAATGCGCAAATTGATTTTTTCAGTTGAAATACATCAACTTTGATGGTCTGAAAATGTGGTTTCCTGCTATCCAATTTTTTGAAATTTTGTGGGTGTATAGAGCAACTCAAGAACTCAATTTTTTCTCAACTTTCTCATAGGAACAACTTTCTCATAGGACCATAATCGGTTAGGTCACGCCGAAGCCAAAGGGCTTCAAAACCAGACGAAATTCGAGATGACGTCGGTTAACTTGGCCTAACTAACTGAATCGTGCTCCAATGAAAAAGATGTCAACTACAAAAATAGAGTTCTAAAGTTGTTCTATGCATCGGCGAAATTTCAGAAAAATCGGATACCTAGAAACCGGTTTTTGGGACCCTCAAAGTTGGATTATTTCAACTGAAAACGCAAGCTGTTTTTTGGCCAATACTGTAGTTGCGAAACATCTCAAGAGGGAATGACCCGAAGTGATACCCTGGTATTTGGCTCATATTTTGTCAAAAGACATCACACGGTGTAACTAGTGAAGCCACAAAGTTATAGGTGCGCTCTCCCAGGTTTACCATAATTAGGGCATCTTTTGTAATTTTTCGAAAATTTTTGATCACTCACATAAAAATAGTCATAAATCAGTTGAACAAAAAGCAATTTTGTTGTTCTTTTTTTTGTTGAATAGCACATCAAACGATGTACAAAAAAGTCTCTTAAAGCGTATACCCATCTGCTCCACTCGCGTTTTTATGAAATGAAATACGAAGTCTGAAGTATAATACAGTTTCAAAAAGTGCCAATTTTTGACAATCGGGGAACGGGGGACTACCACTATAGGAATCCTTGCACCTAGTAATCAACAAATACCTTCTCAAACATAGGGGTCCGGCTCGAGTTACGAAAGATATATTGATTTTTTAAATTTTTTTCAAAATTTCCATGTATCCCTATACGATGGATTTTGAAAAAAATCATAAAAATTTGATGAGGACTAATTTCGATTTAAATATGATTTTTAACAAGATTTCTCTGAAAATAAAACATCCACATTAAAATTTGTCCTCATCAAATTTTTATGATTTTTTTCAAAATCCATCGTATAGGGATACATGGAAATTTTGAAAAAAATTTTAAAAATCAATATATCTTTCGTAACTCGAGCCGGACCCCTATGTTTGAGAAGGTATTTGTTGATTACTAGGTGCAAGGATTCCTATAGTGGTAGTCCCCCGTTCCCCGATTGTCAAAAATTGGCACTTTTTGAAACTGTATTATACTTCAGACTTCGTATTTCATTTCATAAAAACGCGAGTGGAGCAGATGGGTATACGCTTCAAGAGACTTTTTTGTACATCGTTTCATGTGCTATTCAACAAAAAAAAGAACAACAAAATTGCTTTTTGTTCAACTGATTTATGACTATTTTTATGTGAGTGATCAAAAATTTTCGAAAAATTACAAAAGATGCCCTAATTCCAGTAAACCTGGGAGAGCGCACCTATAACTTTGTGGCTTCACTAGTTACACCGTGTGATGTCTTTTGACAAAATATGAGCCAAATACCAGGGTATCACTTCGGGTCATTCCCTCTTCAGTTTCAAACAGTAATAGTTGCAAAATGTCATAGTTACTGTAACTTACCAACATTCCCTCCATTTCCATCTCATACTTGGCTGCATCCATAACCAACACCAACAACTTCCGAAACTCCTCCTTCCTCGCGAAACTCGCCACAACCCTTCCATCCCGATTAATCATCTCCGCCCATTTCTGATCATACCAAGCACTGGGGACATCGATGCTCGAAGTGAAATACTCTCCGTATCCATGGCTAGCAATGACGTATTTTGCAAAGTATTCAAGATCTGGGCATGGTGTAGTCGGAGATGGGATTTGAAAGTCTGGGATCAACCGAGGCTTGGCTTTCGGAGCATTCTTAAGTTGGAGCAATTCTCGAGCAATCATGGGCTCCAAACAGATTCGCTTGGTGGGCTCTGGATCCAGGGAAGTATCTTGTTTCCGTTTCCGAGGGACCACCTCTTCCTCAAGCTGTGGCATCGAACTATTCGAACTTCCAGAAGACGTCCGGCTATGGAATCTGTTGAGCTCTAGCATCTCGTTGGTGTCTACTCTTTGGATATATTTCATACGAGGACGGACCTCATTGTATACTTCCGGCTCAGGCACAACGTAGCTCTCTACAGGTTGTTGGGCCAGAGCCGGAACACGAAAGATTGGAGCGGAGGCGGGCTCTGGAGCCGGAGCCATAACTGGGGCCGGAGCCGGAGCATCCGCCTTCTGAGCCTTCGGTTTTCTTTGTCTTTTGGGCTTTGGCGGGGGAGCTGGAGCCGGAGGCTCAAGTGCTGGAGCTGGAGCCATTTCCATGGGGAACATGTACGGTCCTTGTTGTGGAGCTAGCGATGGAGCAAGAGGAGCCCGAGCAACATTCATCTGAAAAATCCAATATTGAAACTGGAAAATTTAGTTTTATTTGTATTTTATAGACCTTGAAAATTGGATTTCAAAACAAGTTTCAGAATAAAAAAAAATGTTAATTTTGAGCCAAGTTATGAGCATGTAAAGTTGGTGGCCTAGAAATCCAAATAGTGAATTTCTAGGCCATAATTTATACCATTAGATTCAGAAAATAGTGTAGAGCTCGAAACTGTTTTCAAATCTGAAAAATCTAAATTTTGAACCAAGTTATGAGCATTTGAAGATGGTGGCCTAGAAATAGAATTCTAGACCACCAACTTTGAAGGCTTATAACTTGGCTCAAAATTGTCCGATTTGAAAGATAAAAACAGTTCTGAATAGCTTGGAATCTCAGAATTTTGAAAGAAAATTCATGGCCTAGAAACCCAAAAAATTGAATTTCTAGGCCACCAACTTCAAATGGTCATAACTTTCTTCAAAATTGAGATTGTCAAAATCTAAAAACATTTTCAAACTCCCCATTATTTTTGAAATCTAATGATATGTGTTATGGCCTAGTTACCCAAACTCAAAAATTGAGTATTCTAGGCCACCAACTTCAAATGCTCATAACTTGGCTCAAATTTTAGTTTTTTGATTTTTGAAAAGTGTTATGAATTCTATAACAAGTTTCTGATACAGTGGCCTAGAAACCTAATATTTGGATTTCTAGGCCACCAAATTTAAAATCTCGATGCCTACCGTGTTCTTCGACGCCTTCTCTAATCGCAATCTTGCAGTGAATCCGTCCATCCAAGGAGGTAGTGGTAGGCTTGTGGGCGCAGAGGTGTTAGGGGCAAGGACCGGAGGAGGTACTGTACTTGGGTCTAGAAAATATATTTTTTAGAGAGACGTCATCAATGAAAAAGTTACCTGGATTTTCCCCAAAACCCGGAGCCATGAACGCTGGGGCTTTACACGTCGGCTCATCGTAGCTTGGCGGCGGGTGGCGGTTCCATTGGGGAGGGCCCTGTGGAGGTACTGTAGCCATTTGCTCGGCCAACTTCTTGGCGACGGAGTACTGTAGAATCTGGGTGGCCGAGAGGGGGTCATTTGGATTCGTTGAGGCCGTGAGCATGGCCAATAGCATTTCTTGTTCAGAAGAAGAAGTCTCGGGAAGCGCCATAGAAACTGAATGCGATGCTGTTGTTGGCGGAGATGACGTTGTGTCTACGGCACATGTTTGTTGTCGCCGTGGTTTCCCGGGGGACGCTTTAGTTGGTGTTGGCTGGGGTAGTGTAGAGGCTAGTGGGACTTCTGAGGCTGCCAGGGCGTTGACAGTTCGGATGAAGTGTTCGATTTCGGCTAGGGTTTGAAGCTCGTTCGGTGGCGGGTAGAAGCCGGGGTAGCCGTAAGGTGGAGGGGGTCCTACTGGGGCATTTGGAGGAGCCATTGTAGAAGGGAAATGTGGTACAGTAGTCATTCTGGGAGGCAAAGCTGGAGCTGAGCTTGGTACAGTAGAAACAGTAATCCTTCCATTGTCTTCCGGTGCGCCGGGCCTTGGAGCCAAGTGATTTGTAGTTGGAGCTGGAGCCAGGGGACCAGGTACAAGAGCATTTGAAGTCGAACAAGTTACATTTGGAATTTGAGCCAGTGGATTGGATAATGGAGCATTCTTGGGAAACATTTGGCTTGGAGCAGAGGCCATCCCCTTCAATGGGGGTTCGTTTCTCAGTGGAGCAACTCTTGGAGCAGAGACAAAATGGCTTGGAGCAGTTGAAGCTGGAGCCAGATCCAGAGAATTAGGAACTAGAGCATTCTTTGGAATCATATGATTTGGAGCAATTTGAACTGGGGGTTCGTTTCTCTGTGGACCAACTACTGGAGCAAGGGCCAAGTGGCTTGGAGCAGTTGAAATTTGAGCCAGAGAATTGGGTAAAGAAGCATTCTTTGGAATTATATGATTTGAAGCAATTTTAACTGAAGCAGAGGCCAAATGGATCTGAGCCGGAGCTGGATTGGTTGGAATACTGAATACTTGTGCGATCCTTGGTTGGCTTGGAATTGGAGCATGAACTGGAGCCGCTGGAGCAACTGGAACAGAAGCCACTTGACTTTGGGTAGCTGGCGTCGGAAAGCTAGCTACAGTAATCCCGGGAGCAATAGCCAAAGAACGAGCCGCTGGAGCAAGACCCATCGCTGTTGAAAGAGTATTCTTCGATACCATAGGACTTTGAATAGTCGTGAAGGAAGGTACTGTAGCTGGTGTCGTGAAACCGGGTACAGTAATCCTTGGAGTATTATCCAAAGAACTTGTTGCTAGCTCCCTGGATCCTGGTACAAGTGCATTTCTAGAAGTTTGTACAGTAATCCCTGGAGCAGAGACTGAAGCAGGAACAGGAACAGAAGCCACGTGGCTTTGGAAAGTTGATGGTACAGTAATCCCATGAGCCACTAGCTCAATTGACCGAGATACAGACGGATTTCTCGGAACGATCACTGACAGGTGATTCGCTTGCAACATCGGGTTCGGTTGGGACATTACGTTTTCATAGATCGATGAGCCGTCATCACAGCTTGAATCTAATCTCGCTATTCTGAATTTTGGTATCTTGGGTACGGTAGCTTCCACGGTAGTGTCAGGTAAGGAGTGTGGACGTTTCCTGGTGGTAGGCTCGATGGGGAGTACGGTAGCAGTGTGTGTAGATGCAGTTGGGGCCAAGACGGGATCTTGAGCTTCCAGTATAGGGTAACTGGAGACTAAAGCTCCAAAGACTGTTGGGACATACTCAAACGCCACCATCTTCTTCTCTACAGTAATCTTCTCGGATCTCACGACTTCTACCTTCAATGGGCTTCGCAATTTCTCATCTTGAACTGAACTTTCTAGATCCGGCGCATGAAAATTGACGGCTTTACCCAGGTCAGCAAGGATACAAGTGAGATGGTCGGGAGCCTTTGGCTGCTGGGTTACTGTAGATAGATTGGATTTTCGATGGATTACTGTCTCCGAATGAGCAACTTGGGTCGGTGGGGCCAGTAGAAGAAGCCTATCAGCAACAGGAATCGGAATGACTTCGAGTAGCGGACCTGGATCTTGGACTTCCTCCGAATGGATGAGGTGGATACTGTAGTTCAAAGGCTCTCTGGTGTCTTGGATGGCTATTAGCTCGGCTTGAAGTTTGGCTCTTGGTTTCACAGCCTCCCCATAGACCACTTGAGTTTGAGGGGCCAGAGGGACCAAAGAATCTTTAACAGGTATTAGATCGACTTGCAGCTTGGGCCCTGGATGTTTGACCCTCTCCCCATGGACCACTTGAGTTTGAGGGGCCAGAAGGACCAGGGAATCAGCCAAAGGAATCAGATCGACTTGTAACTTGAGCCCTGGATTTTTGACTCTTTTAGAATGAGCAATCTGGATCGAATGCTTGGTGTATATCACAGAATCCCAAATCGGTATCAAATCCGCTAGAAATTTGGGTCCCGGACTATTCACTTCCTCGGAATGAACCTCTTGGATACTGTAGTTCAGAACCTTCAGAGAATCATGGATCGGAATTGGTTCCGCTTGAAGCTTAGGCCTAATTATAGTCTCTGAGTGGACTACATGAGCACAAAGTTCAATTTGCTCTTCGGAATCCTGTACTGGATCTAGATTTTCCACTCCTGGACTGTTTGGACCGCTGGAAATCTGGTTGGCTAACTTCAATTCTTGAACAGGGTCTTCTGGGATCGGTGAATCCTGGGTGGAGTCCTGGGAAGCTTGTTCTGGAGGGATAGAGACTTGAATTGGGACTTCTGGAGGCCTGGGATCTTGGATGTTTTCTTCGTAAGTTGAAGGGCGCTCTTCTTGGCTTGGTGATAAGGTTTCGATACCAGCTGGGTGGATTGGAATTGGAGCTTGAGAGGGTGCAGACGTTTTTTGGATGGTAACTTCTGAAGTTGAAGCTTCCTCTAGTTGTTTTCCGGATTCTCTACCAATTGGAATTGCTGCATCAGTGGTTTCCACTGGTTCCACTGAAGCCACAGCTACAGCATCTTCCGATTGGCCAGGTTGCTCCACCACGATATCGGCAGCGAGTTCTTGCATCTTCTCAGGTACCGTATCTACATTCTTCACAAGAATTTCGGAAGTTGAAACTCCCTCAGCTTGTAAGTCTTCATTATTCGGCTCTTCTGACTCAAATGGAACAGCAGCTTCAGATGCTTCAGAAGTTTCCATTGAAACCACAGCTACAGTATCTTCCGATTGGACTGTGTCTTCCAGCATGACCATGGAGTCGACAGTTGGTTCTTGCACTTTCTCAGATACCGTATCTACATTCTTCACAAGAATATTTGCATGGGAACACTGGGATTGAGACTTGAGTTTTTCAGCTTCAGAAGTGTGATCCTCACTCTTCAATACGGTTTCTATTGGTTCTACAGAAGCAACAGCTACAGTATTTTTCAAGTCAATAGTAGTCTCAGTTGGTTCTTGATAGTTTCCAGATACTGTATCTACATTTTTCATCGGAACAGATGCTCCATAAGAATCAGGCTTTGATGTTATCGTTGGAATTTTCTGCATGTCTACTTCAGCCACATCAGTAACTGGATTAGTTCCGTCTAACTGCTCCAAATGATCTTCTAGGTCATATGCAGTTTCAGAACTGGCATTCTGCGTACTGGGTTCTTCAGGATTCTTGCCCTCCTGTGATGGATCAGAATCTTTAATCGTAGCTTCCATGTTCAGCTTAACTATAGTTTCTGAACTGGCGACGGCTTGAGTCGTGGACTCAAACTCCAGGTTCTTTCCACTTTGCTCATCCTTTGCTGGAATGGTGGGGATATCGGTAACTTCAGCTTGGAAAGGTTGGCTTAGAGATACTTCTGAATCAACCGCAGCATCCGTTGGTGTCGTTTCTGCGACGGATTTCAGATCAGACGAGACTTCAAAAGGTTTTGAAGCTGATTCCATAACCACTCCAATCATCATCTGTGGCTCGGCTACTATCTCATTTTCATTGACATTCCTCACAGTGTCTTCAGTCGGCTTTTCATCTTGAATTGCTGTTTCTGCTTGCTTTCCCTTTGAACTCTGATTCGTTGTTTCCATTGTCTCTTGATTAATTGAGTCAACATCTGCTGCCTTTAGATCCTCTGAAGCTTGCTCAATCTTCACTGGAATGATGGTGATATCGGCAACTTCATCTTGGAAAGGTTGGCTTAGAGATACTTCTGAATCAACAGCAGCGGCCGTCGGTGTCGTTTCTCTATTGATAACGGATTCCAGATCGGATTTGACTTCAGAAGGCTTCGGAGTCGTCACTGTTGTCATTAATTGCTCAGAATCAACAGCAATAGGCTGGTTCGTAATAGCCAAGCCCAATGGCTCAGGCTCTTCAATACTGGTCTTTGAAGGCTCTTCGTCTTGAATCATGAGATCCGTTGTCATTTGTGCATCTTGTTCTTCTACAGTATCAACCAGTTTCTTGTTTCCTGTTGGCTCAACTTCCCCAAGAACCTTCTTCGCCACGACATCCATTCCATTTTCCTTCGAGATCATTTCAGATGGAACAACTGCTTCCGAAGTGTCTATAGATTCTACCTCAGCAACTGGCGCAACTCCTTCCAATGGTTCCACAGTCTCTGGTACCGGCACCATAGGCTCATTTGTCACTTGTTCCATCATCATCGGCTCCTCCATCATTTTCTCTGGGACTGCATCATCTTCTGTAGCTTTCGTATCTATCAGCGTAGCCTTCTCAGTTTCTGTTAACTTCAGGTTTTGTGAGCTTCCAGAAGGAGCGCCATCTTGCAAAATGAGATCCTCAGCAATACCAGAATCTTCAGATCTTGTGTTATTTTCTGAAGCTTCTACAGAATCAATGTCTTCCGTCGAAATCGTCACGTCTTCAACCACATTAACGGCAGGGGCATCTGATGCTGTTGAAGAGGATGGCACGGCTTCAGAAATTACAGAATCCTCAACTGATGGCATGGCTTCAGGAGTAGCAGAATCCGCAACGTCTTCCGAAGTGACTTCTACCTGGACAATGGATTCCATCGGCTCCTCCACTGATTTCTTTGCTCTACTTCTCCGCCTTGCTACTCTCTTTACTCTCTCCACCACATATTCATCTTCTAAGTCTTCTACTGGCATGGTTCCAGAAGTTGATGGCTCATCGAATGCATCGTCTTCCTCGAATGTGTAGGATACTACACGTCTACTTCTGACCCTCCTCCTCTTGGCAGGCACCTCTGGAACAATTGGAGGAGCTCTTGGAGCATTACTCCTTTTCCTTCTTTCTGCCAACAGTCTGTTAAAGTTTCTTATAGATCTCGCAATGGCACTTTCGATCACTTCGTCCAACTGTTCCGATGTCGGTGGCTCAGCGGGCTCTTCCAATTGAACCTTTCTTCGATTTCGTTTCCGGCGTTGAGCATCTTCTTTCATGTAACCACGAATTAGACCTTCAGCCGTAACAACTTTGTCAGTTGGAGATGGAGGTAGACGGGAGTCAGAAGTGGAGGGACGACAATGGCTGAGGTCGAGGTTTGGAGGTCGGAGTTTGGCGGGTTTAGGGGTACGGGGTTCTGGAAAACAAGATAAGTATTGCTTTTAAGCCTCTAAGCCTAAGCCTCTAAGCCTTAGCCTCTAAGCCTATACGCCTAAGCCTCTAAGTCTAAGCCTTAAGATTAAGCCTTGAGCCTAAGCCTTAAGCCTAAGCCTTAAGCCTAAGCCTTAAGCCTAAGCCTTAAGCCTAAGCCTTAAGCCTAAGCCTTAAGCCCAAGCCTTAAGCCTAAGCCTTAAGCCTAAGCCTTAAGCCTGAGCCATAAGCCTAAGCCTCTAAGCCTAAGCCTCTAAGCCTAAGCCTCTAAGCCTAAGCCTCTAAGCCTAAGCCTCTAAGTCTAAGCCTTAAGCCTAAGCCTCTAAGCCTAAGCCTCTAAGCCTAAGCCTCCAAGCCTAAGCCTCTAAGCCTTAGTCTCTAAGCCTATACGCCTAAGCCTCTAAGCCTAAGCCTCTAAGCCTAAGCCTCTAAGCCTAAGCCTCTAAGCCTGAGCCTCTAAGCCTGAGCCTCTAAGCCTGAGCCTCTAAGCCTAAGCCTCTAAGTCTGAGCCTTTAAGCCTGAGCCTCTAAGCCTGAGCCTCTAAGCCTAAGCCTCACCTCTTTCCGGAATCAACTCTTCTTCCTCCATATTCTCATCAACCACAGGCTCCTCTGAAAATCCTCGGCTCACTGGCTCCCTCATCTCAGTCGCTTCTTCTGATTTTGACGATTTTCCTTCCACTGAATCTTCCTCATCTGATGAATCAATAGTAACGACTTCAGTCTTCACTGGCCGCCCAAAAAATCCTGGCGCAATTCCCATTTTCCCGAGGACAACGTTTTGAATTATTTGATTAGCCATCAAGTTAAACTGGGCTCGATTCTTCTCGTCGAGTTGAGAAACGATGTTGGCGAAATCTGTGGGTGGACCAGGAGCACCGGCTTCAGATGGAAGTGGAATTGGCCATCCTGGGAAACCGTTTAGTGGATTTCCAGGTAAAAGTTGAATGGGAGGAAAGGGTTGATTTGTTAGGAATTGTAGGGTGGCTCCAGCAAGAAGGAAGTTTGGCTCGGATGGTTGGGTAGGGAATTGTGGAGATGGTGTAGGCTCAGCGGATGGGAGAGGCTGAAAAACAATAAAATTTTCAAAGTTTTTCAACGTTTTTTGGCGACTGAAAATTTTGTGTCGTTCTGAAAATTCGAAAATTATAATTTTAAAAAATTTAATTCTGAAAATCTTGCGTCGTCTGGCAGTTTTTGATACAAAAAATGCTGGTATTCTGGATTCATGAATTTGAAGATTTGGAGATTCCAAAAAATTTAGAAATTCGGAGATTTTAAAGGTGAGCATTTGGGATTCTGAAAGATTCCAAAGGATTCAGAAATTCAGAAATTTTATAGGTTTTCAGAGCAAAAATTTAGCAGTTTTTTTGAGGATTGATTCTATTAGAAAATATACCGAATATTATATCGAATTCCTTTCTTAAAGAAGGATTACAGTTCATTACAGTCAGTATTTACAAAAATAACAATATTTTTCATAAAAAATATTTAAAACTCGAGAAAATCGTATTTCAAATCGGGAACCTATGTACATTTTGTCTAATCTTGTATTTTTAAATGTAGAATTTTTGCTGATTTGAATGAACCTAATATCACTGCTAAAAAAATTGTTATAGGATTTTCAATTTTGTACTGAAATTTGAAGAAATTGCTTCAAAATGTTTTCCACCGCAAAAACGATTCAAAACGGACCATTTTGAAGCGAGTTATGAGCGTTTGAAGTTTTCGTGAGAGACGCAGACACTGTCTCATTTCTCTGCGTCTCTTCGACAACGAGAGTGTCTGCTTTCTCTGCGTCTCTATTACTGAAACTTCAAACGCTCATAACTCGCTTCAAAATGGTCCGTTTTGAATAATTTTTGCGGTGGAAAACATTTTAAATCGAATTTTTAAAAATTTCAGCCCTAAAAATTGAAAATTGTCTAAACATGTTTCTATAGCATTTTGAGTGGCAAAATCAGGCGCATTCGAATCAGCAGAAAATTTTTAATATTTTCGAACAATCCAGAAAAAAATATAAGGTTGCGATTTGAAAATCGATTTGACAAAAAATGACTGAAATTTCACTTTAAAGAACTTTAAAATTCCTCAATTCTGAATCATCCCATTTTTTAATTAAAATTTTTTTCCTGGAATTCTGAGACACAGATAAAAATAAAAATAAAAAATCAAAAATCTTCATCCGAAGTTTTGAAAACCAAAAAAAAGGAAACTAGAGAAAACAAACATAATAAATATTCCATCTAATTTTGTTTTCTGCTCAATCAAACGCGGTACCTGGTACGAGAGCTCCTCATGAGGATTCATTCCTATCATCTGATTACTTGCTCAATTAGAGAATAGAATTCTGAATAACAATAGAAGATGTCAACAAAACTGAAATTCAAAAATCAAAAAAAATATTCATGACAGCGATTGATGTAACTCGGGAAACGTCACTTATTACAATTTCAAGGCTCATTTGAGCAAAAAAGGAGCCCTCGGGTTTCCTGGGAAATGAAAAAAGAGCTGACGTCACCAGACAGAATTATACATTTTTTCCAAAGATTTTTTGTACTATTTTGATTTATGTGGCTCAGAAAAGTCAGAAACTTGGGACAAACAGACACACAGATTTTCAAAAACCAACCTGAGCTGCAGATCCCGGGTATTCCATCCTAAATTTCCAAGGATTTTGTTGATAGCAAAGTTTGGAATTGATTGCTTGTTGATCCTTGCGGCGCTGATCCCATTCAGTGTCGTGGAGCTAAAAATCGAGGAAATTTTTTTAGCGATTTTTAAATTTTTTGTACTTAAAGTTTGAAAAACCCCTTGAAATGTTTTCCACCGCAAAAACGAGTCAAAACGGATCATTTTTAAGCGAGCTATGTGCGTTCAAATTTAGCGAGAGACGCAGAGAAAGCAGACACTCTCGTTGTCGAAGAGACGCAGAGAAACGAGACAGTGTCTGCGTCTCTCACGAAAACTGCAAACGCTCATAACTCGCTTCAAAATGGTCCGTTTTGACTCGTTTTTGTACTATTTTGAAAAGAAAACAATATATTATTAGATGTGTTAATAAAAACGATAGAATTTTTTGAACAGAAATTTCAGGAAAGATTCAAAAATTCAAAAAATTTTAATTTTAAACATTTCCGTATTATTTTATTAATGCATCTAATAATACATAACTTCCTCTTGAAAATAATTCAAAAACGAGTCAAAACGGACAATTTTAAAGCGAGTTATGAGTGTTTGAAGTTTTCATGAGAGACACAGACACTGTCTCGTTTCTCTGCGTCTCTGCGACACTCTCGTTGACGAAGAGACGCAGAGAAACGAGACAGTGTCTGCGTCTCTCACGCAAACTTTAATCGCTCGTAACTCGCTTCAAAATGGTCCGTTTTGACTCGTTTTTTTGCCGGAAAATACATTTTAATGCGACTTCTTATAATTTCAGTACAAAAGATGGAAAAAATTGCCAAAAACATTTTTCTATAGCGTTTTGAGCAGCGATGCATTTTTTAAACAAGTTTTTAGAACAATCTTACTCTCATAATCTCCCAAAACTCACCACTCCTCCTTCATCAAAAATCCTTGCAACAATATCCTTGACCTTCTGAATATCCGCCACTCGATGTCCAGTCTCCTTCAGAATCTCCTCTCCATAAGACACACGATTATCAAATCCACCTTCCGGATTGTGATGATAGGCAAAGATTACTGTATCTTTTGCCACTTCTTGCAACCAATTTTCCGTTCGTTTTTGGGATACGTCTCGAGCGGATTTGAGTTTTAGGTAGTACTCAAAGGAGGGGAGATTCAGGTCCAAGTAATCTTTTGGGATGGGAAGCGCGTTTTTCTAGAAAATGAGAAAATTGGGAAGGAGAAAAAGAGAATGAAAAATTTCATATTTTTGATTTTGTTTTGGAGAGCTTATGAGCTCTCGGGGCCCCTAAGAGATTACTCATTAGAAGATTTCAAAAATCAGGTTAATACCTGACTCATTAGTCAATTCTCAGAAAATAGAGTTCAATCTAGAAACAGAGAATTAAGAAGCAATTTCAAAACCAATTTATTTTTTCTACAACCATTCAAATCTAAATAACTTTTTTCAGGAGCATCTGGCAAAAATACGGTCAACACAAAAAACGCTTCTTATTAAAAAAGCTATCGATTGGTTGAAAAACCGTCAAATTTCACTGAAAATTACCTGAGTTATGTCTTGGGTTGCCGAACAGTGGCCGATTTTTGGTTCTTCGGTAACACAACTCTGTCAAATTTCGATGAAGTTTGGCGGTTTTATAACCAATCGATAGCTTTTTTAATATTTTTCAATAATAAACATTTTTTCTGTTGATCGTATTTTAACCGATCCCCCTGAAAAAAGATATTCACGTTTGAAATTCGCTGCCGATCAGCCCTAGGCTTTGCCGACTATGTACAATCATTGCCGTTGACTGCGCACGCTTATCACTGCCTCCTCTCACCCTCGTTGAGTTGCCTCCTGTGGTCTAGTGGCTACACTGGTCGTGGGCAGTGATACGCATAATGGGTCTCATCCATATCCGGCGCACAATGGAGCTGATGTGTCTGATTTGGGTCCATTATGCGCCGGATATGGGTGTGAACCATTATGCGTATCACTGCCCACGACCTGTGTAATGCGCTGGAACACAACCGCCGCGGCGAGGGTTCGACTCTGGTCGGCGACCACAGCCTTTTTTTTATTTTTCAGTTTCCTCACCCCTATTTTCAAACGCTTATATCTCGGCTCCTACCCAAGCGTTTTTCTTCAAATTTTGGGAGAATACAGACTTTTACATTGCGAATTTTTTGATATACATAACGTTTCCTCAAAATACTCACCAATCTCCATATCCTCTTCTTATCATAATTCTCCATTAAATAGATAACTTTCTTGAAGATCCGAAACTTCATCGCTTCGAGAAATACTCCAATTCGACGATACTTCGTCTCCAAATCGTTGATTCTCGGGGAATAATTGGCAATCTTGTCAGCGATGAGCATAATCTGTTTCAGCTCAGCTGATGCTCTTTTTTGTTGTTCTTTTAGATTTACAACGAGATTAAGGACTTTTTGATTCTCCGGAAGTTTTAGGTCGATGGCAAGGATGTCGAGAGTTTTTTCAATTGTTTCGGGGGAGAGCGTAGGGGCTACACGGGGTATGGAAAACGATACACGGGGGGTTTGGGAATTCTGAAAATTGGAATTTTGAATTTGAAATATTGTAGAGTTGCTCCGTGAGCATTAGCAATAAATTAGAAAGTGCTTACAAAAAACTAGACAATCCAAAAGTATCTAGAAGCTGAGATACATAGTACCCAAAAAAAATATTCCAGTATTGCATTTTGGGTTGAAATCGGCCAACTTTGAGTGTTTGAAAATGGGGAAAAAATAGTTTGTAGTCGCCCGAACAGTTTGAGAATTTGCAGAAATATAAATCAACTTTATATCTTCATTTTTGTAGTTGACAAAAACTATGTAAAATTCTTCATTCAAAAGATAAAAGGTATTTTTTAAAAATCCAGGAGAAAAAAATCGAGTTTTCCATATTTTAGCTCATAACTTTCCAGGGAGAGATTCTACAATAATTTTGTCAACTACAAAAATGAAGATCTAGGGTTGATTTATACTTCTGAAAATGATCAAACTTTTTGGACAACTACAAACTACATTTTCACACGCTCAAAGTTAACCTATTTCCACTGAAAACTCAAATATGGAATCTTTTTGCCTGGTACTGTATTTAGTGACACTTCTAAATAAAAAAATGGCTTAGTTTTTGCCCCAAAAAATCAAAGCTGCTCCCAAGTCTAGTAACTAACCTTATATCTCTCCAACAATTTCATCTTCCCTTCCAACGAAATCCCCCCTCGCTTCCACTCCACATACTCCCAAGGATCCTCGAATCTCGCCATAAAATACGGTATCTGATTCAGATACTTCTCTGTAACATTCGCTTTCAAAAGATCTTCAGCATGCAATTCTTTCTCTCTCTGGCAAACAAAATCCAAAGTGTCCATGTACTTCCAGAGCATTGTTTTAGCAATTAGTCGTTGTCCGGGTTTTCCGAGTGGAGATTTTAAGATTTCTATGACTTCGTCTAGGGTGGGGATTTGATCTGCTAAATTGGGGATTTCTTGAGTAGAGGTAGAGGTGGAAGGAGCATTGGATGTAGAAGGCTGAAAATAACAGGAGTTGTAGGTGAATTAATAGCGGTCACTGGCTAGATGAAAAAAATTGGAATTCCCTATAAAAATTGCTCATTAGAATCAAGATTCGTATCTAAAATATTGATTGCTGACTGAAGGTTTTTTCAATTGGCTACAAATAAAAAATGCAATAAAAAACTAGACTTTCTAAAAGTTCCTTCAAGCATAGAATATTATCTTTGAAGTTTCCACTATATGGAGCTCAAGGACTTTTGAAAGCATCTAGAAATTTCAAACAATATTCTATAACCTGATGGACTTCAAACCGGCGTAAAAATTTTACAAAAGTATTAGGTTGGCAAGTATGAAACCGGATTTTTGGTATGGAAAACAATTTATTGTAAAATCGGAACTTTATAACTTCAATCTAAAATATATTCACCATCATTATCAATGACTTGTTGCCAACGATCACGCAAAGAATGGATGCCTCTATGGAAAAACTCCGGTGGCTGCGATGTGAAATACGAGTCTACCCATTTTTCGATTTCGTCGTGGTTCTTGAAATGTTTCTCGGCCAAAAAGTGCTGCATCGACCGGAACACATGGAAATCCGATGGAGCTAGATCTGGGCTATATGGCGCATAAGGGAGAACTTCCCAGCCCAAGTCTTCGATTTTATGTGCGGTGACCTTTGCAACATGCGGACGGGCGTTGTCATGAAGCAACTTGGTGGATGTTGTATCCACTCCTTTCCGATGAAGAGCTTCATCGACTGGTTCAAGTTGGCGTCTGTAGACATCAGCAGTAACCGTCTGACCCGATTTTAGTAGCTCAAAATAAACGACACCTTTACTATTCCACCAAACGCAAAGCATAACCTTTTTTCCATGAAATTCCGGTTTTGGGGTAGGTTTCGGGTGTTCGCCAACGTCTAGCCACTGCCCTTTTTTTGTAGTGTTGTCGTAACAAATCCATTTTTCATCTCCAGTCACAATCGAGTCGAAAAATCTAGAATTCTTGGCGCGACGAAGAAGAATTCCAGCAGTTGATACTCTGGTTGCTTTGTTGGTATCACTGAGTTCATGCGGCGTCCATTTTCCACACCTATTCGTTTTGCCAATCGTGTGCAAATATGTTTCAATAGTGGTATGAGTGCATCCGAACTGCTCAGCAAGTTGGCGTGTGGTTTGACTTGGATCCGATTCAATCGCTTGCTCCAAAACACCGTTGTCAATGTTTTGTGGTGGATGGCCACGTCCGCGATCCTCAAGGTTCTCGCCGCCATTTTCGAATCGTTTACACCATTTATAAACTTGAGTCCTAGACATGGCTTCATCGCCAAATACTTTTGACAATGTACGAAAAGATTCAAAAGCCGACTTGCGTTGCTTGAAGTCGTACCACAAGCAAGCGCGCATGAGGATTTTTCGGTCGCACATATCTGGAGGATTTTTTTGAGAAGTTGAACAGATAAAAACTAGCAAATAATATATGAAACGATGCGCAATAAAACGCTCTTTCGAATGAGGTAGATCACAAAATCATCCATTTTCTTTTCTTCGAGTAACAGTCAAAGAAAGACGAGTCCGGTTTCATACTTGCCAACCTAATAGTATCAAAAATTGGATCTGCAACCTAAAAAACACTTTTTGATCTACAACCTCAAAACAACACACTTTTGATCTACCCACTATTTTTTTTACTAAAAGAGCCGCAACTTGCTCATTTTTTGAACTATCAGAAACTTAAACACATGGGCGTCATTGTGGCATTTAGACCTTCATTTTGGTATAAAAATCGAAGAAATAGGGTAAGAACTACTGCGCTAGACAATTCAAAAAGTCTCTTTTGTTTTTTTGATTGTAGACCAATCTGAATACTCACCTGATTTCCCGATTCTCCCAAATCCACTGGTCCAAAGTTTGCTTCTTTTGGAGAGTTCTGAAGATCTCTATGACTCTTTTGTACCATTCCATTTGCATTGGATTCCTGGAAAAAATATGGACTTGAAGAAGATCAGAAGATCACAATTCAAGCCGGTTTCTAGATAGGTTGACCCAAAGTGTTAGCTTCAAATGTGGCATAAGAATTTTGATAGATCATTATGCTCAAAAATTTGAGCCAATGCCCAAAAAAAGATTCCCAAAATTTACAGTATCCTAGTACGAACCTCAACTGTGGTGTTTTCCGGTTCTGGTTCTTGTGTGTCTTGAGAATTCATTTCTGGCAGTGAACTGAAGTCGAATGAACTGAAAAAAAAGAAACAAAGTTAACAATGGATTAGTGATTTGTAGTTTTAAGCAAAAGGTATGCAAATACGCTCGATTGAGAAGGGAAGTCAAATTTTGTAGACCCAAATATTGATTTTTTTCTGAACATTTTATCTTAGTATTTGAATAAAGAAAAAGTAAAAAAGAGAAAGAAAATTATGAAACATCATAACTTTGATTTTGTTTTGGAGTAAATATACCTTTAGTGCAAAGAGCTTATGAGCTCTCGGGGCCCCTCAAGAGATTTCAAATCAGGTGATTAGATGCCTCATTAGTCAACTCTCAGAAATAATAGAATCGAAAGCTCAATCTAGAAACAGAAATAAGAATAAATATCGAAGTCGAATTATTTTTGCTACAAGGCTAAAACATTCAAAATGCAAAACTAATGGACGTTTCCAGGAATTTTCAGTAACGCAAATGCAATTCTTCAGAGAGTACCAGAGGTTCTTACTCCAAAATTGAAACAGCGAGATCACGGATAACAGGGTGACATCCTACCACTGCGCCACGCGTGCAACGTCCCAACAGCGGCTCGATGGCGGCTGAGAAGGCGCGGACGGCTCATGGGGAGCGAACATGCCGCCAGCGCCCCGCCGGGGGAACTTTGTTGGGACGTTGCGCCTTGCCATTCACACTGCGCCACACATTCAACAGAAACGAGGTGGTCTGGTGGTCAAAGCGACTTACTTGAGCGGCGGAACAGCATGACTTTCAGGAAAAATAGAGAGCGGTGAAGCCAAGGGAGTATTATTATAATTAGGTGCTAAATTCAGTCGAAAAAAATTTTTGGAGCATGAAAAATCTTTTAAAATCGCTGGAATTTGAATAGAAAAGGCACAAACTTTGGCAGAATGACAAAATGATAATTGTAAGATCGTTTTCACATACCTCAAGCGTTAAAACTCTAGTAAAGGATGACGTTTTCGGCATAAAACGACGAATGAAAAAAAAAACAATCTTACTATTAGTTTCAAAAAAGAATAAGAAAACGAAGAAAGAATCTAGAAAACTCATGGTAACCCGGGGAAACCTAATGTGACAAGTGAAGAGCGGCGAAATTTATGAACATGGGCTCATTTCACCGGAAGAAAGTAAAAAAAGGCAGAAGAAGAAAGCTCTCTCGAAGACACGAAGAAGATGTCAAAGTGTGTCAGTCTCTTCTCTTCTCTTGAGGTACAACATAAAATTGGAGTGAGGACTACGAAAATCAAAATGACTTGCTCCGCGCGGAGCACATAAATGGAGACGGGAGAAAAATGAGATGGGGTTTTTTTTCGAGAATGTGGGTGGAATTGGGGTGAAAATGAGCTTTGTCTAGACTCTAGACTACTGTAGGGCTATTAATGAGGCAATCAAGGTTTCTTGGAAATTGCTCAGATTAAAAATAGAAAAAGATTAGTACTCAAGAAATAAAGTAAAGTCAGAAGGAAATCAAAGGACCGGAACCCGAACTTTGTTTATAAATTATAAAATCTTTTTGCATTTAAAGTAAGGTGATATGACCGGAAATGTGAATTGAAATATATACAAAAATGTGGTGCAAAATTTTGGAGCCAATGAGAGGAGGAGAAAAACGAAGAAGATAATGATAGAGTGTTGGAAAAATGCGGGAAATTTCTAGATGAATAGAGTCGAATCATTGCAGACAAGAAAAAAAAACTATTTTTGGCTAAATTTATTGAATGGGGTCCTTTATGAAATTTCAACAAAAACATGACTCAAAAATCGATTTAAAATTCGAGAAAATTGAATTTTACATCGATAATTTACAGTCTTTCTAACCTACAAAAATGCAGAATTTTTTGCTGATTCGAATGCACCTGATTTGAGTTGAAACGGACCACTTTGAAGCGAGTTGTGAGCGTTTGAAGTTTCAGCAAAGGAGACGCAGAGAACGCAGACACTCTCGTTGTGGAAGAGACGCAGAGAAACGAGACAGTTTCTGCGTCTCTTAAATAAACTTCAAACGCTCATAACTCGCTTCAAAATGGTCCGTTTTGACCCGTTTTTGCGGTAGGAAACATTTTAGAGCGACTTTATAAAATTTCAATACAAAAATTAAAAATATCTCTAAAAATTTTTCTAAGAGGTTTTGAACGGCGAAAATAAATCTCAATAATTTACGACCTCCTTGAATCTCTATGTCATCCATTATTACTTTCATAATGACTTGCTAATCGAAAGAAAAAATGTTTATCTCAATCTAACACCGTATCAAATTACGCACAGATGATTTATGGCGGCGTTGACCTTTTTGACACTAGCCACTCGATACCGCACTTTTGTTATAAACATATTTCACTGTCCTATAATGAACACGAGTAGTAGCTCGCAGGACTTTGGGCTCAAAAAGCCTCTAGATAAAAAATAAAAGTATTGGTACTCGAATTTAGAATAAAAATATATGTATGGCTTTGAGCTCCCCGTGACAAAATTCATCGCCAGATGTTCGTGTTGGCAGAAAAAATGAATACCGACAAACAAAAGAGAGGAGAACATGGAAAAAAAGGACAGCTGGGTGGTAAGAATATGCCGATTTTTCTTATCGAGATATTAGTGTTAAAATATCAAAGTAAATGTCGATTAACGAAGCTCCGCCCACAAATCCGGCACAGTTGCAATATGCTACCCACTGATTGCATAACTGTGTACGGCGCTTTGTGCTAAAGAAGTGGGCGGAGCCAGACATGTAGGCTGTTTCAAGTACCTTTTCTAATGGACGTCAAAAACGGCTATAGTATTATAGGTCAAGCTCAAGAATCCAAAAAGCCGTGATTCTGAAATCGACAACTCAAAAGAGACCCTACAATAGCGAGATGGTATACATATATTTTGCAAAAGCCACATTCGACGACACCTATATGTATGTAGATGTAAACCGTGGGAATCTTGGAACAACATACTGTTATTGATGATAAGGGATGGTTTGACATGTGGAATTTTGTATGGTGTATGGGGCAATGAATAAACATGCAAATCGGGATTGTGTGGTGAAATCTGTCAGTATATTGAAATGGAATCTTTTTTCGACAGATATCTCAATTGATCTACCACCAGTTCGCAAAAAAACCACGAGTCAAAAAAAAATTAAACGACCAATGAAATATTGATTATGAAGATATGACATATGGGGTACCAATTCAATAGGGATCTACGGAAATGGGGATATTGCAAAAGCTAAGCCGCATGAATAAATACATCCAATTAAAATGGTTTTTGCGAAAAATTCTATGATGAGAAACATAAAAATGAATCATCTCAAATACGCCAGCCGCACTATCCTTTTAATGAAAAACCATTGTGGTTTCATAATAATTCTTTCGTGGATATGAAAATTCTTTGGCTTGTTTTTTTAAAACTGTATTTGAAAATGAAACTGACGGTAATGTGAGCTGGTTCTGACAAAAAATATCATTCAAAGTGTATTGCAAGACAAGAAAATTCGAATGGAAAAATGAATGATTCACTTCCCGTCTAGATTTACACACACAAGATCGTTTGGCTTTAACACACTCTGTGAAACAATCAAAAGAAAATTGAAATTGAAAATAGAAAAAAATAATGGAAAAAAATGTGGAGCACTTTGTATCTCGGATTGTAATGATGGTATGGAATGTAGGAAAAATCGAAGAATTTAGGTATTTTTGCAACTAGGACATTTCGCAACCAGTCATTTAGCAACTTAGACGTTTCACAACTAAGACGTTTCGCAACCGCGACACTTCGAAACTACGACGTTTGGCAACCAGTCTATTTGAAACCGCGACATTTCAATACTTGCCGGTTTGCAACTAGTCACTTCGCAACCAGTCATTTCGCAACTACGACGTTCTGCAGCCGGTCGTTCCGCAACTAGGACATTTCGCAACTAGACATTTCGCAACTGTGATGTTTTGCAACTAGGACATTTCGCAATCAGATTTCGCAGCTAAAACATTTCGAACCGGTCGTTTTGCAACCAGTCATTTCGCAACTTTCTCAATTATCTACATGAGGAATCACGAAAACTCAATTATTGCAAGCTGGAAAAAAATAGAAAAAGTATACGGTAGTTTTATGGGATACACATTATATGGAAAGGAAAATAGCCGCTAAAGTAGAAAAAGAATGAAGAGATCATGTTCTTACATAGAAAATGCCTGGAAAACACTAAAACTTTTGGAGAGTTGCTACCGTAGCCGGATTACTGTAGCCAATATAAATGTCTAGTTTGATCGCAGCTATTAGATTATAAGAAGAGTACCCATTAGGTACATGTTTGCAAATTTTCATTTTTGACACCACCTGCCAAAAAAAAAGAGGACACAGATGTTGGACTGAGAGCCAAAAAAAAGGAAAAATGTACGATGAAAAACGTATTTCAGAAGAAAGACAAAATGGCATGGGTTTGTTGTAACCAGAAAGTGATGATGATGATGGAAAGATGGTGGGAAACAATCTGAAAAAATTGAAAGATGAAATTGGGAGATAAGATTCGAAAAGAAGAGAAAGTGTTACTGTTCACACAATTTTTGGAAAGTTTTTGGACTTGGAACTTGGAAAGAACTGTGGGAATTAGTGATTATTGGAATTCTTAAAATCAAAAACAGCAAAATTTCGGCACCCAGAATCTCAAAACTCTGAAAGCCTTCCTTTAAAAACGAAAAAATTTGAGTTGAAGAAAACGACTAATGCCATTTGCCATGAGAAAATTCCCTCGCCCCAAAAAATATATAACCTTTCTAGGTAGGCGACAACTTTAATTGAAACCTTGCCTTATTTTCTATTTTTTCCCCTCAAGCAGACTTTTTTGATTAACAGACACAACGCGGCACGGAAATTATTTATGCAGAAAAAAGACGATGCTCAATAATATGCACTTTTTGAGATTTCCGGTTGAGAAGATAAAGGTAGTCATGGGGGAAAAAAGAAATGAGGTTACTCATTTTTAGGAGAGAAGCGAAATCAAGAAGAAAAACGCGGGTGGGAGTCGAACCCGCACAGGTGATTCGCGAAGCGTCTATAATTGGTGAAATATTGTTCGCGGCTGAGTCAAATGGGTACCAGGGGTGACGCCTGTGATAGACAAGTTACAGACCAATCGCGAAAATCCGTCTATAATTGACCAGTTATTGGTCTACCGCAAAAAAAGCGTCTACAATTGGACTATTCTAAGCCCTATATTTCTCCTATCGCGAACGAAAGCGACTATAATTGACCAACCGCGAAAATTTTTTTGGGTCAATAATTGAAAAATAACTGAATCAATGAGCGATATAGAGATAATGCATTTATTTTAAACAAATAACAGAAAGGTACAATAAATTAGAGAAAAATATTCTACAGGAAACATGATAGGGAATTTTTTTGGTCAAAGTGTCTACGATCTAGAATTAGTGAAATGGGGGGGAAAGAAAAAAGAGGGGGACAAGAAACATTCATTGTCCAAATTGACGATGCTCCACGTTTCCTTGTTGATTGTAGACGTATTCCGATTTTTCATTGGAGTCCGTGCCCTCATTCGCCGTTGACCACTCAAAATCCGTGGAAATGTGCTTTTGAATAACGATGCCGATGTCGCTGAACTTCACTCTCGGATGCACTGAAATCAGCCATAAGAAGGTTAGAAACCGTAAGATAGACTTACCGATAGCGATGACTTGTGTGAAGGCACTCCCAGCTGAATTTAGCTATCTTCTGCGATTGTTCGTCGACTTTGTCCTTGATCTCAGAAGTCTCGTCGAGAGCTCCATCCACGATGGAAGACAGTGGTGTCGACTGGAAGAAATAAAATGAAAATTGGTTAGCGAATCTAAACTCTTACCGTTGCACTAGTCTCCATTCTCAATTTCTCCTCGTTCGGAAACCGGGCGACAATCGGGGACACAAGCGGAGCGAAGAGGACCGGTAAACTGAAAATATTAGTGGTTACTCGGCGCTCTCTTTCGAATTCTTCCAAAAAATTAGCGTAAAAATGACAGAAGTCTATAAAACCTTGAAAACCGAAAAAAAAACAAATGAAATTGAGACAAACATGAATGAAAATTGTCGGAGAAGTCCCGTTGGCCTATTTTCGCGATTGGTCAATTACAGTTTTAGCGATTCGTTGATTATCTATTACAGACCAATTATTGGTCTGTCGCGAAACCCCAGTAGATTTTCGCGATTTTCTGTTTATTGAAGCCAAATTTTCGCGATTTGAGAAATATCCTGTTGATTATAGGCCGACATCTATAATTGATCAGTCGCGAATCACCTGTGCGCATCGACTTGCTTGGTGTGTGTGCGCGTAACCCAGTGCGCCACGCAGTGAAGATAGAAACAGGGGTGGGACGGCAATTATAAAGGAGCGGCGGGGAAGAGAGGGAGCAGGGTCAATGGTGACTGTTACTGCGGAAAAAAATTTTGCAATGAAAATCGAAAAAAATGGAAATTTTGGAATTATTCGAATTTTAATGCAATAATTTGATATCCAAGCTCCTAATGATATTTAAGCTTTCCCAATGCCCTAAAAAAGTCAGAAAGAGCCAAAACGGCGAAGAAAAATGCCCATTTCTGCCTTGACGACACACACACACACGTCGTGGGAATACACCTTACTCTTCTCTCTTTCTTCCTTTTTTATTCCCGATTTGAGGTGGAGAAGGCATATGTTTTTATGCGTGCACATTTATAGAGGGAGCAGGTAAGAAATTGGGACCGAAATGAGCAAAGGGCAATGAAAAATGTTCATAGAATTGAGATTTGTAAGAATACAATAATACAAGAAAAAGCTTTTCGAATTTCGATTGGAAATACTCAAAACCAAACCTTCAATTTCATGACTTCACATAAACAAATTCTATAATAACGGAGCGCTTATTTTTTTAGTATTAGCAAGTGAAAATTCCAATTTTGGAATTTGAATAAACATGGTTATGGGCTGAAGACACTATTTTTCAAAATTAAAAAAAAAGTGATGATAAAAACGCAACTTTTTATTAAAAAAAAAGGGATTTTTCTTATTTCCGAACAGTTCAAATTGTTGTCCGTTTTGCCAGCTGAATAATTTCCAGAATTGGAAAAAAACCACCCTGAATGATCGACTTTTTTTGGTATTCCCATAATAAAAAAAACAAAAAAAGTTTTTTGTCTAATTTCGCGAAAATGCAGCTATTGGGGCTCGAACCTGTGGCCCCTCTGCTATGGCTACCGCGCCTCTACCGGCTGCGCCACGCGGACGCAAGCAGACTTGCCGACCGAGGGTGTATGAGGAGCGGCATGAAAATCGCTGTTTTCCCCTCTTCAAGTGTCCCACTGCTTTCGAGACCGGTATGTGCTAAATTGGCAGTAGCAGGATATAGGAATCAAGGTTGAAATATTTGTTACCATCAACTTTATTACTTAAAAAACCAACAAAACAAATTAAACTATTTTGATTTCGCTTCTTCCTTCAATTGCTCCTTATTCATTTTATCCCACAGTAACTGTAATCTTTTTCTTTCCTTTCTTTTCGCATTCTCCGCTTCCTTCTTCTCTTGTTTCTTAAAATGTGCATATGTATATTTGTATGCCGCGGCGTTGAGAACCAAAGTGATGATAGCGAAGCCGAGGAATTTGATCCACCATTGATTGTAGTTCCAGAATGTGTTCTTTCTGGAAAAATAATTCAGTTCCATTATTAAAACTAAGCTCCGCCCACTAACTTTACTTTCTCCATCGCTTCGATAGTCATGTGGAATCGAATGAGCCCTCTTAAATTCGCATAGGCATTTCCAACTTGTTTCTGATGGTTGGCGAAATCCAAATCGAAAATTGCACCAAGAGCAGAAGTAAAAAGTGTAACATTCACATAGGGATCGAGGTCCTCCGCAAATTTGCTCCAATGCTCGGTTTTCATCATGGGATTCGGAATATCGGCAAGACTCTCGATGAGTCGACGGACATTCATGATTTCGTCGATTCGATCCGGTTTGTAGTAGGATTCACGGGCGAGGATTTGTTGTTTCATTTGTTCGTAGAGAACTCTTGTGGAATTGAGGAACTGGAAAGTAATAGAATTTAAAGGAGGATTCCGGGGAGAATAAGATTATGGCTCAATAGATGCAAAATTTTACGCTAATTCCGAATATCACAATAAAAACTATCAAAAAATGCTTCTCTGCCTCAAAAAACGGCTTCAAAGTTGAAAAAAGTTGATCCTCGTGTCAATATTTTGTCGTCTTTTCCTCGTGGATTACAATTTTCGCACTGTCCATGTGAAAAGTTAGGCCACGAGGGATACTTTTTTCAACTTTGAGGCCGTTTTGTGGGCCAGCAAAGCATTTTCGAGCGTTTTAAATGTGATATGCGGAATCAGCATGAAATTTTGCATCGATTGAACCATAAACTCATTTTGCCCAGAGTCCTACTTTAAAATCTAAGAATCGTTTGAGTTGGAGAGTTAAAAAATAGAATAACCAAGATTCCAGACTCAAGAGACCATCAAAAACCTCACCTTCATTTCCTGAATGAAATCGAATCTCTTATCAACTGTCCAATCCAATCCCTGAATATTCATTCCAATCGCATCCCCTTGTTTGAAAAATTCTTCGAACTTTTCCAAATTCAAAATCACTCGATCAAAAAACTTGAACAACTTCGATCCAGCCACCAACTTCTCTCTCAACTCAAATCCTTGATTCAGAATTATGACTTGTCGATTGAATGGATCCTCTTCCAACCCCTTCAATGCCTCTGTCTCATCATCTACTTTTTCCATTCCAATTTTCAGAGCTGATTCTAGTTTGGAGCATGTTTCGATGAAATTTGTGAAACTCGGAGATGATTTGAAGATGGAATTGTGAAGTTCGATGAATTCAAATCCGGTTTTGATTCGAGAGACAGAGATGGGGTCCACGGGTTTTCTGGAAATATTAAGATGAAAATTTCCGAGACTCAAATTCAAAGAATTCAAGAATCCAAGAAACTTATTTTTCTGAATTTCAAAGAAAAACTTCTAAACTTAGATTTTTTTTGAAAATTCGAAGGCTCAAAATAAGCGAAACTGAGAATTCGGGAACATTAGCATTTTAAAAATTCAGAACATCAGAATATTCAATTTTCAGATTCTTCAACTTTTAGAAACTCTATTTTTCCGAACTTTGACATATCAGAATTTGAAAGTTTCAGGATTAGAGTTAATCAGGCTTTTAGAATCTTTCATCTTCTACATATCAGAATTTAAAATTAAATGATTTTTGAATTTTAGAATCTAAAAACCTCGGGAAAATCTCAGAATCACAAAACGCAAAGGCGTAAAAAATGCTGGGCTAAATATTCCTTTTTTAAATTTTAAATTCAGATATTTATATTCTTCAACGTACCCAAAGTCTTTTATTGTCGTTTCCAACCACTTCTCCGTCTCTTCTTCAAATCCTTTCCACTCCGAAATTTTCGAAAACTGATCATTGATTGATTTAATTGCAGCATTGAACGCTTCCATTTTTTCGATTATTGTCTCGTAATTCTTCATCATGGTCTCGAGCCATCCACTCGACTTCACATCATTGAAATAATGACAATTTGTTGATTTTGAAACCAACGCCAGAGCGGAAATGTGCGCCGTAAGCGGTACTGACTTCTTGTAGTCCTCGGATTGCTTGAACACTTCGACATCATTGACAAACTTTTGGTACGAATCCAATCCATCTGCGATGCTTTTGTAAACTTCAAGGAACTTTCCTACGTCTTGAGGAATCGAAAATTGGGGATCGATCCATTTTCGAAATTTATGAAAGGTTTGGTTGAAGTCGTTGCTTGATGGGATTCGGATGTCCTGGAGAGTGTTGAGGAGATGGGAAAGTGTTGCAGATTTTTTCTGGAAATTTGAGGGGTCGAAAAAACTAACAAGGGTGGAAACATCAAAACATCAGTTAATGAAATCAGTAACAAAAATCTCCATAAAACCCACCTTGAAGTCCTTATTCTCCACTGAATTAACAATCCCGTTCAAAGCAAACTTCAGCACTGGTTCCACATCAAAGAAGGGTTTCAACACAGTTTTCAAAACTTTCATTTCCTCTCCATTATTCAAAAATGATCTCAATGGGTTATCTTCCAAATCTTTTATCAATTCATCTCGAAGTTTCAATGAAAACGAATGATCTTCATTGACAATTGCATCCAGAGCCGAGGCCACTTTTGTTGGAGTATAAAATGATGTTGATTTCACGAGCACACTTTCAAGAGCCCGAAGTTGTTTGGAGTCCAGTTTGGCTGGTGTTTGATACGATTTTATCAAGGTGACCAAGTGATAAGTATCCCAAAAAGTTGAGTGGAATTTCTCGATTTCCTTCAAAGTCGGTACTTGATCCAAGAGTAGTTTCAGCTCCCCGGGGAATTTTTCCATCGCCAATACAGCCAAAGCAGAATCAGGTAAACTATAACGTGTCCCAGTCCAAGTACAATCAATACCCTTCAAACTATTAATAACCGTTTTGTACTCCTCCAGTTTCTTCAAGTCCAGTGGGTTTGAATTAAATGCTTTCCATGCACCCATCACCGTATTCATCTCATTCTTCTGCTCCTTTCCAGGGATTACTGTAGCATTCATAGTCTTGTAGATATGCTCCAATTGCTGGATTTTCCCCAAATACAATTTCGAATAAATTGAATCCGTCTTGATCTGACTCAAATCTTGAATGACTTTCGTTGCACGACGTCCTTGAACTTCTAATAAATGAGAGAATATCGATTGATTTATATTGGAGAATTTCGCAATCGCACTGTATCGATTCGTGGGTTTGAGGAGTTCGGCGAGGGAGTTTAGAGCGATGGTAAGACGGGCATGGGCGTCGAGGGAGTCGGAGATTCGGGTGAATGTGGATTCTGAAAAAATAAACATGTATTAGGCGATATCCTATCAAAAAACTAGACGATCTGAAAGTGATTTTGAGCTGACATATGGACCCTCAAAGTATCTCTAAAGTACTGTTAGCAGCAACTTTGAGGGATCATTTCTCGAGATACGTGAACATTTAGTTACTTTTCATTGCAGATCTGGGGTTTTCAGGGTCAATTTAGTCAAGGACCAAAGTTTCAGAAAAAGTTCAACTCAAGAGTTCGAGGAAGCCCCTTGTTAGACTTGAATTCCTGATATCCCATGATGACTTTTGGGTTCTCACTTTTTTCGGATTTTGTTATTTCAGAAATTCTGATTTTTTAACATAGCTCTGATTTATAGCATAGCTCTGAACTCCGGATTTTTTGTCAACTTTGAAGGTTTGAAAAAGTAGTTTCAAGATATTCGATTATTCTGAAATTTTGTAGATGTATAGCGACTCTATATCTTTATTTTTGTAGTTGACAACTTTTTCATAGGACCACAATCCAGTTAGTTTGGCCAAGTTGAATTACTTCATCTTTCGACCATTTGGAGCCTTGTGGCTTCCACGTGGCCTAACTAACTGAATCGTAATCCTATCAAAAAATTGTCAACTAGAGAAATAGAGTTCTTAAGTTGCTCTATACAAGCACAGAATTTTAGATTTTTCGGTTGGAAATCACTTTTTCCGGGCCTCAAAGTTGACCTATTTTGACTGAAAATGCTATTTTTTGAGCCGTACTGCTTCTTATCTGCCTTGCCACAGCATTTTTCTGTGATTTCAGCTCAAAATATCAGAAAGTATTCCTAAATACGACTATATATATATACCAGACGGGCTACGCCCCTCTGGGGCCCTTCGGGCATGTCTAAAATTTTTTTTTTGAAATTTTGAAAATCAAAATAGATGGGCATCATTAAGCAGGAATTACTGATAGTCTGCCAAAATTTGAGAAAAATCGGTCTAGTGGGGACGGAGCTAGGGCCGGCGACAGACACAGCACAGACAGACAGACACACAGAAATTTGCGTTTGTTAATAGTAAAGATTGTGGGAAACTATATATTGTGGGGAACTCAAAACTCAAAACTGCGCAATTTCAATTTTCTCACATCGCACTCAATCTCAAAACCTCGAAATTCCCCAGAAACTCACTTTTCACTGGCGGACTTTTCGAATTCGGATCATTCGTTGGTGATTGCTGTTGTTGACAGTGGATAGTCAGAATTCCAATGAGCAACAGGTTCCAAACTGAAAAATCCGGTTTTTAAGAGTAATCTTCCCAAATCTCAGGATCTCTTACCTCGCATTTTTCTTTTCGATATCGATTTGTGGTATTTTTGAAAAACTTATACTTCTTTTCTTGGTCAGACGGCGAAGAGCAATAAGTTCAGATTCTTCAGTGGAAACCAGTGAGGCAAAAATCCACGTCATCCTATTTGCCAACTCACCTAAAAGGAGCTGCCCAAAAGTTTGAAAGTTCACGCGGGAAATTAAATTTTCTATGGAAAACTTTTTCACGTAAACTAGCTGGCGCGCTTTTGACGCGCCAAGGATTTTTTCTGGTTCCTTGATCCATAAATTTGTTGCACTTTTCTCTTCTCCAAGAAAAAAGATACATTTTTCTCCATGATCCCGTATTTCCGCTAGTACTCTTTTTGAGTTTTTTGAGATTTCCTTTTTCTTCTTCTGAGTTTTTAGTACATTTTTCAAGGAAAGGTTAGTAGTACTATGGCTGTCTAGGGGAGGGGAATATGAGTGACAGAATTTCTGATTCTTGTAGGTCAGATGACGTTGGGGAAGTGGTTGGAAGGATTTGAGTTCTAGGAGTTTTAGAATCTGAGATTCAAGAATTTATAGAATTCCAGAGTTTCAGAATTCAGAATTTCAAGATATTAGAGTTTGGAGTTGTGAAAACTGAAATGAAATCGAAAATGTATAATTTTTTTTAATGTTTGAAATTGAATTTTTTTGATCTCTAAATTTTTCAGGGTTCCGCTTTTTTTCAGTTTTTCCTATTGTCTATGTAGATTTTTTCTCGTTTTCCTATTCTGAAGTTTTTTGGCCTACCTGAAAAAATCTGGTCACTTTTGTATTCTAACCCAAACAACAGTAATAATTAACTCTTCACATAAATCAAAACTAAATGTGTCAGTCAGGTAAACCTATTCTTCCAAAAACCAGACAAAAAAATCCAAAAAAAACGACTTTTTGACTGTTTATGGGATCAGGTTTGAATTAGTCATTTTTGGAAGTTTCCGCGATTTTGCTATAGTTTTTTTTGTATTCTGGAATTATGCACCTTTTACCGGTTTTTGAGTGAAATGAATAGTTAAATAGGATTTCAATAATATTTTTCGTGCTCAAATAATGTTTTTTTACCAAAAAAAACCAATCAAAACGGACCATTTTGAAGCTAGTTATGAGCTTTTTAAGTTTCAGTAAGAGAGACGCAGAGAAAGCAGACACTCTCGTTGTCGAAGAGACGCAGAGAAACGAGACAGTGTCTGCATCTCTCTCACCAAAACTTCAAACGCTCATAACTCGCTTCAAAATGGTCCGTTTTGACTCGTTTTTGATCAGAAAACATTTTAAGCGAATTCTTAAAAAGTTCAATTAAAAAACGAAAAGGTAATTTTAAAGGAATCCAAAGCTTCTTAAAGACAGAAGCTTCAACATTTTGTAAATTCAGAATTTTTAAATAATTGATTTAGTTCTCTTTTGTAGCTTCAAACCTTCTAGAAAAGCTTCTGATTCCAAACTCTGAATCTAGCTTCCTTTAAAACTTTAAAATTCGTTTTCCATCTCCTCCAAAGCGAACATAAATTCCCCTCCTCAAAAAATAAGTGCGCGACTTTTCCTCGTTTTTCTTTTTCTTCCTCTGCCATTTTTCTTAATGACCGGGTTCCCCCTCACCTCCAGCTGGAGAAAAAAGAGTACGTTATGGGTTCGAGCCATTATGTCACATTTCTCACCACATTAACAATTTCCTGAACTTCTAATCCTTAATTATGTGAAAACTTGAAAAGTTCCAGATGTGCTTAGGCTCCGCCCACTTTTTGGGTTCAAGTTTTGAGAATTATTGGATCTTTAGTTAACCTCGATAATCTAGCACGCTAGAATCTAGATTCTAGACTCTACATTAGAATAAGCTCCGCTCCTTTTGACTTTTTTTTTGGATCTCTGTTCCATCAGTGTTTCTTTACTCTACCAGACGGGCTACGCCCCTCTGGGGCCCTTCGGGCAACGTGAAAATTTTAGAAAGGAAAATTTTGAAATTTTGAAAAATAATTCCGTGAACTCGTCACTCCCTCCCTTTCCAAAAGAATAACAACTGAATGGCCCCAAAATGGAGGTTTTTGCGCTCTTGTGACCTCATTTCTTCATGAATCGAAAAACAAAATAGACGGGCATCATCTCGAAGGAATTTCTGATAACCTGCCAAAATTTGAAAAAAATCGGTCCGGTGGGGACTGAGCTAGGGCCGGCGACAGACACAGCACAGACAGACAGACAGACACACAGAATTTTGCGTTTGTTAATAGTAAAGATTGAGTATTATACTTTTTACTCTTTTTTCTTCCCCCCAAAAACCCTTCTTCAGAATCCCTCTACTTTTCTATCCCCCTTCTTTGACCGGAAATGGTCATTTTGGGGGGCCCCATGTGTCCACCTGGCTCTCTCCTTTTTGCTCCCCTATTACTTTTGAGGGGAACGTTGTGTTGCCGACGTAACCCCCATGGCTCCAGATAGACTAGTGGGGTTTTTGGGTACGTTTTTTAGAATAGTTTTGGGTCCTTATTTTGAGATATGATATCAGTGGGCTTTCTTTTCTGATTTTCTATCTGTATGTTGGTTTTCCTATGTCGAATTTGCAGGGATTTTTAGTTTTTTTTGGTTATTCTATCCGTACACTTGAATTTATTTGGTCTAAACCCTGGGCCTAATTTGTCATTTGTATGAATTTTCACAATTCAATATTCAGAGATTTTGAAATCTCGAAAGTGTTACATTTTCCGGTTTGTATACTCTCAAATTCAAAACATGAATCGATGTGAAAAAATTTTAATTACGATTATTACCCCATAAACAGGACTTGTTTCTGAAATTTCGAAATGTGGATAGTCTAGAGTTTTCGAAATTTTGGGGTTTTTGGGGATCTTGATCTTTGTGTCTTTCTTTCTTATAAACTTCTTACGTACCGTTAAAACGGTATTATTTATTTTCCCAAAACTTAAAAAGCTATTTCTGGATTCTCAAATTGGATCATAACATCTGTTTTGCAACATATTTTATGAGTCACGTTTTGACGAGGGTTCTAATAAGACTAATCTCAATCCGTTTGAATTTCAACAATGTGCTCATTTTGAGCTCATCGGGGTGTCCTTTTAATATAGATTGTACGGTATATGAGATCTGTACAATTACAGGGTGGCTTTTATTTATGGGCAATACTTTGAAGGCTAATTTCTCAAACATTCTTCGTCCAACCTGGATAAAATTTTACCCACATAATTTTTGAACGCGAAAAATTATATTTCTAAGACAGCAGCTCAGTACAATCCCATTTCAGTGAGTTATTGGCCATTGAAAGTCACGGAAGCATTGTGTGCCAGCACGCGTCGTTCGATGATGCGTATTTCGGTGGAGACACGTTATAATTTTTTCGAAAATTGACAAGGTAATCTAGTCCTCTAACACACTGTCTCAAAAAATCATAAAGTTACGAGAAGTTTTGATCATGTTACACTTCTTTGTTTGTAGGTGAGTCTACTCTAGAAAACCGGTCATTTGAGCCCCCAGAAAATGAATTATAAGGTTATGAACGTATGCAAGAAAATTTAGTGATGTATTTGTTTCTGTCTTTGTTTAAAGTGAGAAAAACATAGTTTTAACATAGATTTGTTCTAGTGTTTGAAGATTTTCATTCATTTTGGACATTTGTTTTCGCTTTGGCACTTAAAATTGTGAGATCATCTTTTACAGGTCCGAAAGTAGATTCAAATTGATCAGAGAGTGTCGTAGTAAATTGAATTAATAAATTTGAATCAAATACTATATTTCTGGTGAATTTCAGCACAAAATTCCGTGTAGTTTCAAAGATATTGCAGTTCAAAGTTTACTAACCCAAACCTCCCCCTCTCCAGCGTGCAAGCCAAAAAAAGACAAAAGTTAGCATATTTTAAGAGCTCACTACGTAGTCGTATAAGGTGATAATCACTAAATATTTTGAAAGGTGTTTTTTTATAGTCAAGAACTATCATAATAATATCGAAACTAAAAGTTTTGAACAAAACTTGACTAGTACCACCTCTTCAAAATACCACCATTTTTTCGAATTTTTCAAAATTCCCAAGTGTAACTTGTTCAAATGGTCACCAAATTGTTTAAACACAACGGAATTGTTTGAAAATTGGCACGAATATTGCTGAATAGATACAAAACAACCCCCAGAAAAATCTAGGAGCCAACAGCTCTAAGAACTATGTAGGGACCTATACAACATTATTGCCCATGAAAGAAAGCCACCCTGTAGCAAAACTAAATCTTCAGTATTTCCGCTTAAAGAGATTTTGGAATTTCAAGGATTTCAGTATTCCGAGAGATACAAAATTTTAAAATTTTCTGGATTTTGAAGTTCGGAAGCTCTCAAAATGAGATTCTGAAAATCTGAAAACATGGAATCTTTTTTATTTTTGCTTCCTCAACATCCCAAAATATTAAAATTTGGGTTTCGAAAAATATCGGAACCTAAAAACCAAAATTTCACCAATTCTGAACAATCTGAAAATCTCAAATATCTTTTCGGACTTTTCAATTTGAAAGCAAGAATTGAATTGCTTTTTTTTTGTGAACCTCAAAATCTCAGTTCCCAAATATTTAGATTCGCAGAATTTTATTATCTAAAACTTCTTGATTTCAAGTCGCAAAGTTTCGAATGTACGACATCTAGAAATACAATTTCAAAAACGATTAGAAAATCAAAAGACAAATTAGTAGAAAAGAACAAGAGGAAAAACAATGCATTATCTTCTGAAATCTTTCCAGAACATTTTGTACTTTCCTCTTTCTCTCCCTCTCTCTCCTATCCACCCCAACGTCCCTTCTGAACCCCACCCCCCCCCCCCCCCCCCTGAATATACCTATGTTTTCTATGTGTCTCTATTGTTGGTACTAGTTCCCTTATACCCCCTAAATACCCTCCTCCCATCCACATATTTTCTTCTTTTCCTTACTCTTTCTTTTTATATATTTTTGCTACTTTTTTTATTTCGTAATAATATGAGGCATCGACAACCCAATATCCAGCAAAATTAGGCTCCTCATTATACTCCTAGTTCTATTATTACTATTTTATAAGAAGAACCCGGTGAAAATGGATTCGCCAAGAGGCGGAATATTGGGAAGAGCATTGAAAGATGCATCATCGTCTACAGTAATCCGAGATCGACGGACATCTGGAGACGTGGATATCGATACAGTACCCGTGCCAGTGAGGCATTTGGGTGTTAGGAGGCAACCGATACATGTAACTTTTTAAAAAGGGTTGAAAGTGGCGCTAATTCAAAATTCGGGATTGTGTTTTGAATAAAAAAAGCTTGATTAAAACTCAACTGGATAACTTTTTAAAAAGTGGATCAAAATATTGAAATTTCGACTAGAAACACTTTTAATTTAAAATAAGTTTTGGAGCACTTTCGAAATTAAAAAAAAAAACTTCATTCAAAACTTTTCTTTGAACGAAAAAGAGTGCTCATTGAGCAAAGTTTGTCTATTGAAGATTTCGCAATTTAAAGTAGAATTATAGTCATTTTTGTTATTATCTCAAATGAACGTTCCATGTTCAGTATTTTCAAAAATAACAATATTTTGCATAAAAAACGATAAAACACGAGAAAATCGATTTTCAAATTTTCACCTTAAATTTTTCTAACCTATTTCAAAAAATGCAAAATTATTCGTTGATTCGAATGCACTAAATATCGCCCCAAACGGACAATTTTGAAGCGAGTTATACGCGTTTGAAGTTTCCGTAAGAGACGCAGAGAAAGCAGACACTCTCGTTGTCGAAGAGACGCAGAGAAATGAGACAGTGTCTGCGGCTCTCACGAAAACTTCAAACGCTCATAACTCGCTTCAAAATGGTCCGTTTTGATTCGTTTTTTCGATGGCTGTTAAAAATTTTAGTTCGAAATTTTAAAACACATTCGAATCACCAAGAAATTTTTCTTTTTTTTTGAAAAAAAAATATCCATCAGGGTGCTCTTCTAATACAGATTTTACGGCATCTCCTCTTCAAAAGCACAAAACACAATTCCATAATAATATTTTTCCATAATAATATTCTTCCAAAACCAATGCAAGAGTTCACAAGACCTCCCAAAAGTAGTTACCCTCTTTTTTTCTCTTCCATTTTTCCAAGTGCAACCAACCCCAAAAATGGAGCCCATCAAACACCACACCCCTTATTTCCTCATATCCTCTCTCCCTCCTTTACATACCTCTAGATGTAGTTTTTTCGTATCTGTTTGTTGCCAAGAGTAACAAAAAAACGGATACGTACACCCTCACTCTACCTCGGAATAATTGGAGGGATTTTTTGGAGGGAAAAAGAAGAAGGCAAAAAAAGAGAAAAATAGGAAGAACAATAGTGGCAAAGATCAAAAAGTTGCATTATGAATTTTGGGTTAAAAAATTGCCTTAAATCACGAAATTTTTAAAAAATGATACTATCAATTATGTTCCAGATGCTGCCCCACTCTCAACCCGGACCATCTCATATCTCAATAGTACAAGTTCCCGGTGGACCAGCGACGAGTAGTTCGACTACACATCAGACGGAGCACATGAGCCATAGGGTCGAGTCGGGGAGAATGTTGAGGTGGGTTTTGGGGAGGCTACTAGCTATCGTAACCTGGTACGAAGCCTCGTTTGAAATTAATCTTCAAAAACTCTATAGAACTTTTTTTTTTAATTTTGAACCGAAACTTATGAAAGTCGTTTAAAACGAAACAAAACGGGACATTTTGAAGAGAGTTATGAGCGTTTGAAGTTCTTGTGAGAGAGACGCAGAGAAAGCAGACACTCTCGTTGTCGAAGAGACGCAGAGAAACGAGATAGTGTCTGCGTCTCTCACAAAACTTGAAACGCTTATAACGCGCCTGAAAATGGTCCGTTTTGACTCGTTTTAAGATCAATATGAAGAAAAAATCATGCATTATTAGATGCTTAAAAATTGATATTTGAAAATAGGTTTTTTCGAACATTATAATGAAAAAACCGTATTAAAAAAATTCTATTTTTCAAATATAATTGTTATTTATTCTAATAATGCATGATTTTCTCTTTAAAACGGTCCAAAAACGAGTCAAAACGGACCATTTTGAAGCGACTTATGAGCGTTTGAAGTTATCGTGAGAGACGCAGACACTGTCTCGTTTCTCTGCGTCTCTTCGACAACGAGAGTGTCTCTCTGCGTCTCTCTTACTGTAACTTCAAACGCTTATAACTCGCTACAAGATGGTTCGTTTGCGGCGATATTAGGTGCATTCGAATCAGCGAAAAATTCTGAATTTTTGGAAACAGATTAGAAACATATTAGTTCGAGACTTGAAAATCGATTTTCCTTCGATTTTCCTTTTTACCTTATCGGCCATAATAAACCCTTGAAACTTTTCAACAGCGACATTAGGTGCATTCGAATCAGCAAAAAATTCTACATTTTTTGAAATTGGCTAGAAAAAATGTATCAGTTCACGATTTGAAATGCGGTTTTTTTCGAGTTTTAAGGGTGGTGGGACAGCAAATTCTAATTTTTCTGAAACTTCCAAGAACTGATAGTTTAAGCGAATTTTGATGGCTGATTTCCGCCCAAAAACGGGTCTAAAATATGAACTGTCGTAAGGTTTGGCGCATGGTACGCAGACTGACGCGCTCACGCAAAAATGCACAGAATTTCCCCGCAACTTCCCTAAAAAAACTGCTATCTTGCCACCTCTAAAAGTTTCAGGTTTTTCTAACAAAATTTATACCGAAATGTTGATTTCAAAAAGATCTTTAAAAATGTACAAAACAGAGTGATAATTTATAGCTGAAACGCTGTTAAACTAACCAAAATTTCAGTTACGATTTAAATTCCAGAAGACGTCGTCAATCTCGAGAATATACCAGCACCTCCCGACCCCATCCATATCCATATCCTCCACCACCTCCACCTACACACGACCCGACATCCCGAGAATCGTCCGGCTCTACCGTCGGCGCATGGGATCGCCAGCATCGCCCAAGGTCCGCAGATGAAGATCGACAGGAATATGAAAGGAGAGCGCGGAGAAGTGCTGGTGGAGGAATCCTTGCTAAGGGATTGAGAGAGATGAACAAAATGGTCGAGGAGTTGGAGGCGGCTAGTGAGGAGCCGCAAACGAGGCAGGGGATTCTGGGAACGGCGCTGGAGGATATGAAAGGGGTCACGTATCATAAGATTTATAGAAGGAGGGAGGAGGCACCGAAGGTAAGGATACTATCCCGTAGAGTGAAATAAGGTCAATAACTAAAATTTCTTTAAATGTCCTTCCTAATGGTGTTATTATCATCAAAATCGGTTCATTAGTTCTTGCGTTATAGCTCTTGCTTTCATGGGCTTCAGAATTTGTCAAATTTCAAAAATTCAAGACATTTAAAAAACCATCTTTACCGTCTTGAAATTTCCAATCAATTGATACAATTTTCATCGAAATCGACCCATTGGGAGTATAGTTACAGTACTAGCCAAAATGAATGGCATTTTCTTGAAAATAGGTCAACTTTGAGGGTCCGAAATTTTTCGAAATTTTGATGAGCAACTCAAGACGTTTTACTGTAACCCTAAGCGCCTTTAAACAGTAGTCAAGCCCCTGCCAAATTTAAAATCTTCCAGCGCTCCCGATCCTTCGATGACAACGAGCTCTCGAATCGAGTGGGAATGATAGAGCATCTTTTGAGAGACAAGGACCCGTTGGAATTAAAACAACTTGGTTTGCAGGTTAGTGAATTAAGAAACAGAAAAGAAGTTGAGAAATTTGAGAAGTTGAGAAACAGTGCCTCAAAGTTTGAGAAGGAGAGACGCAGACAACGAGACGCTCTGCGCCTCTCTTCAACTTTAAAAGCGCATATCTCTAGAGCCAATAAAGCTATCAAAGTGGTTGTCAATTCAAATTGTAGAAAATTTTAAGCTCTACATTTTTGCAATTGACAATTTTGCTCTAACTCTACTCGTTCTCCAGATATGATGAGAGACGCAGACAACGGGACGCTCTTTCTTCTCTGCGTCTCTTCAACTTTGAAGGAGCGTATCTTTGGAAAAAATTGAGCTATTGGAATGGTTTTCATTTCAAAATGTGTAAAATGTTAAGCTCTACAATTTTGCAATTAAACATTTTTTCTAACTCTTCTAGTTCTCTAGATATTTCAAGTTTCCAGACACCTAGATGTTCTTCGAGCTCACTCTTTTTGGAATTTTATCTCGTCGTATCTTTTTTTATGGGCGGTCATAAAATTGACACATTTGGACTTACAAAAAACGTTTCGATTAATTTCCCTCCTGAGCTGGCTTCTGGGAAGTACATGTTTTTATTGCCTCCCCCGGAGAGATAGAAAGTTTAAATTAGAAAATGAGGGGAGTTTTATGAGGGCGATATAAAACCAAAACTCCGGGTGAGAATTTCCAGTTTTTTATTTGGGACATGTCCCATCCTAATACTACCACTACAACTAAAAAAGTAATCAAGAAAACCAAGTCTACAGTAAGACGAGAGTGGTTTCTGGGAAAGGCTAATAGTTTGGAGGTGAGGAGGGATTACTGTAGATTGATCGATTTTAGATACTAGGTTACTGTAGATGGGGTACTGTAGGTAGGTCTTACTGTAGATTGATTGTCAAATTACAGTAATCTGGTACAGTTTCTTTTGAAGTAGTATCTAATTAGCTAATTTTTTTTTAAAATTAGATAATTCAAAAGAAACACCAGATTACTGTAATTTTGGTGGATATAGGGTAACTTTCAGGGAAAACTAGCCAACTTTGGGGGCGCCAAAAACGTGGAATAGGTGGTCCAATCTCTTTGAAAATTTTTGTACATGGTAATCTATTCTAGAACTTTATTATTGTATTTGACCACTTTTTCGTTAAATCACTTTAAAAATAGATATGCGCCTTTAAAGTTAGCAAACCAAATTTTGTTAGACTTCAGAGATGCGCTATTTAGCGTACTGTAACTATTGTGGAAAGTAGATACTTTGAATTTTCGAGTCTTACTGTAGCCGTCAGTCATTTTTTGAGTCTTACTGTAGCAACCAGTTCTTACTGTAGCAATCAGCATGTAGACAGTTCGAAATAAGACATAGACTGGCTTAAAATGAGCCCAGAACATTTCCAAGGCTCTCAGAAATCTTGAACTTTTCCAGGAACTCCTTAGCACCGATGGCGACGTTTCCACCCCGGGACGCCCCACCCTCCGTCGATCCTCCACCCACCTTCAAATCGGAAAGAACTCTCGGGTCATCTTTGTTCCCAAAAACCCCAGCAGAGACAGTCTCACACCTCCGGACCGTCACAATGGAGGAAACTCACTTGGAAGACCTCCATTCCGTGAGAGTATCACTTCTCATGCATCGTCACACGAAGAAATGTCAACGGAGGATTTGGCGATGGCGGATCCGCAGACGAAGATACTGTATTTTGCGAAGAGAGATGAATGGGTGAATGTGGAGACGGAGATGGAGACGATAAAGCGGAGTGATTTTAGTATGGCGGATACGGTAAGGAATTTCAACATTTACGAAAATAACAATTTTTTAAAAAATTGATTTTTGAATAATTCTTTCTAACCTATTTCATAACATGCAGAATTTTTCGCTGATTTGAATGTACTTAATATCACCGCAAACGGAACCTTTTGAAGCGAGTTATGAGCGTTTGAAGTTTCCGTAAGAGAGACGCAGAGAAAGCAGACACTCTCGTTGTCGAAGAGACGCAGAGAAACAAGACAGTATCTGCGTCTCTCACGAAAACTTCATAACTCGCTTCAAAATGTTCTGTTAAGCGACTTTTTTTGAAATTTCATTACAAAAATTAGAAAATTGTCTTGAAAATTTTTTTCAAACATTTTTAAATGAGTTTTGTTTTTTGTATTGAGATTTTTAAAAGTCGTTTAAAATGTTTTTTTACCGCAAAAACGAGTAAACACGGACCATTTTGAAGCGAGTTATGACCGTTTGAAGTTTTCGTGATAGACGCAGACACTGCCTCGTTTCTCTGCGTCTCTTCGACAGCGAGAGTGTCTGCTTTCTTTGCGTCTCTCTCACAAAAACTTCAAACGCTCATAACTCGCTTCAAAATGGTCCGTTTTGATTCGTTTTTAAACCATTTCAAAGAGAGAATCATGCATTATTAGATGCATAAACAAAATTTGTACTTGGAATATTTTTTTAATATTACAGTAAAAACTAAAAAATAATAGTTCTGCATCATATGAAATAATTAAGTCCAAAACTAGGAATTTCACTTTACCAAAATCTAGACCTTTTCAAAGCCCCCATTTTGGTATGCTTTTCTAGCTAATACTCTATAAATTTTCAGCACGGCTTCACCGCATTCCTCCTAGCCGTCAAGGCTGGAAAAGATCAAATCGTGGACAAGATGATTCGAAAAGGAGCCAGAGTAGACTATATCACAAAGGATGGCCGCAATGCTACCCACATCGCCGCAATGTATTCTGGAGTTGAAACCCTGGAGCTCATTTTGAAACGATACTCGGAGCTCCTTCGAAAGGGGGCGGGGCCTAAGAAGCAGTTGGCAATCCATGTTGCATGTGAGAGAAAGTCCAAGAAAGCGTTTCCGATTGTGAAGAGGATTCTGGAGGATACAGATCAGAGGATGGCCGAGGATGGAGATGGATCTCTACCGATTCATTTGGCATTCAAATTTGGAAATGTTAATATTGTGGAGCTCTTGTTATCGGGACCATCTGATGAACAGACAAGGAAGGCTGATGGAAATGGGGATACTTTACTCCATTTGGCCGCCCGGAGTGGAAGTATAGAGGCGGTGAAGACGGCGATTGCGGCGGGTTGTGATAATGCGAATGTGCAGAATTCGGTGGGAAGAACGCCGCTTCATGAGGTACGGTATCTAAGCATAATATCGTATTTTCTCTAATAGTGTGGATCTACAGTATTAAGATATTGAAGTACACAACAAGAAATTGAAGCAAGTGTGACGTTTCGAAAGCAATTACTTTAATCCATTTTGGGAAAACATACCTCACAGTACAGTGCAGAATTTGAGCCTATTTCAAAGGATGTACTAGCGAAACATCACACTTTCATAACGTCGCACTTTCGAAACGTCACACTTTCGAAATATGGCGGAGCCAAATGTTTGCAGTACAGTACCAAAAGTTTGAACTACAGAACCGAAAGTTTAAAGCACAATAAGTGCGACGTTCCAAGACTGTTTTGAAATTTTTGCTTTCGAAATGTCGCACTTGCAAAACGTACAGCACGAAAAGTTAGAGGTACAGTACCTAAAACTTGAAGTACAGTAGCAAAAGTTTGAACTACAGTATCAAAACATTTGAAGTATAGTACCAAAAGTTACAGTACTAAAAACTTGATTTACAGACTACGGTACCAAAAATTCGAAGTTCAGTACCAGAAACTTTTAAACTTTAGAAAAAAATTAAATTACAATAAGTGCGACGTTCCAAGACTGTCTTGAATTTTTTGCCTTCGAAACGTCACACTTTCGAACCGTCGCACTTGCGAAACGTCACACTTTCGAAATGTCGCGGAGCCGAAAGTTTGAATCGCAGTATCAAAAGTTTTAAGTACAGTACCAAAAATTTGAAGCCGTGCCCCAGTATCAAAAACTTGAAATACAGTACCAAGTGTTTTGAAGTACAGTATGCCAGTCTTCGTTCCAAAAACCTCAATTTTCAGGTAGCCGAAGTTGGTGACCAAGGAATGCTGAAAATCATGTTCAAACTTCGCGCCGATGCCAACATCCATGACAAGGAAGATAAGACACCAGTACACGTGGCCGCGGAAAGAGGAGATACGCAGATGGTTGAATCGCTGATCGATAAATTTGGAGGATCCATTAGAGCTAGAACAAGGGATGGATCAACTTTGCTCCATATCGCTGCATGCTCGGGGCACACGAGCACAGCTTTGGCTTTTTTGAAGAGAGGAGTCCCTCTTATGATGCCCAACAAGAAAGGAGCGCTTGGCCTTCACTCCGCGGCCGCCGCCGGATTCAACGACGTCGTCAAAATGCTCATCCTCCGAGGTACGAACGTCGACGTTCGCACCCGGGACAACTACACCGCTCTTCATGTCGCTGTACAATCTGGAAAGGCTTCTGTTGTTGAGACGTTACTTGGAAACGGAGCAGATATTCATGTGAAGGGTGGAGAGTTGGGACAAACTGCTCTGCACATCGCCGCTAGTTTAAATGGACCGGAGAGCCGAGATTGTGCAATGATGTTGTTGAAGAGTGGAGGGCAACCGGATGTGGCACAGGTTGACGGCGAGACGTGTTTGCATATTGCGGCCAGGAATGGAAATAAGGAGATTATGAGGTAAATGGCCTACAATTCTGTCGGGTTTCAAAGCGTGTTCTTAACTGAGGGCTGAGTTACAGTAGTCTAACATACCGATGCATATAGCAAACCTCAATAGCCTGTAACTTGCCAATAAATACTCGGAGGGCTTTGAAAATTGGTGAAGTAGCTGAAAATGTGAGCACCTAAAAATAAGCCAAGTTTCAAAACGTTTGCTTCAATGAGCGCTGAGCTGCAGTCGTCTAACCAAGTATGATATTGCCTCACCTTATCGCGCATAGCAAAGTTCGAAAGATAGTATCTCTACTGTAAATAGCCGGAGCGTTTTGAATCTTGATTAACTAGTTAACAATATTAAGAACTAAAAATTGTCCAAATTTCAAGTCGTTTGATCCACTGAGCATTGAGTTACAGCTACGTCACCTAGTACAGTATTGCGTGGCCTTGTCATGTAACATAGTAATCCTTAATGGGTTGTATCTAGACTCTGAATGGTCCAATTTTGTTGAACCTCGGCCAGTTTACTTAAACAAATAAGGTTCATAAGTTTGTCAAATTTCAAGGAGTTTGCTCTTTCGAGCGCTGAGTTACAGTCACTTTCGTGACATAGCTACAACACCAACATACACTGTACTTTTCAAATTTCAACGTTTTTTAACTGCTTATTCTGGATTCTTGCGTTTTAGAACTTAGTTGAATTGCTTATAACATAATTATTATTCCATTTGCCCAATTTTCACTATATTTGGTGCATTGGGCTCTAAGCTACAGTCGCTACAGCTAATTCTACGCTTCGTAACTTACTTCTTAATGATCCTTGCTCTTTAAAATTAGTTACTTTGCCCATAACAATATTGTATCCTATCTGCCCAATTTTCATTAGATTTTATACACTGATTGCTGAGTTACAGCACTATTACCAACCAACTAATATTCCAGACTACTCCTCGACGAAAACGCCCACTCCCAAATCTGCTCGAAAATCGGCGAAACTCCACTTCAAGTTGCCGCCAAGTCATGCAACTTTGAAGCAGCTTCCATGATTTTGAAGCACTTGTCAGAGATTTTGACCGCGGAGCAACTCAAAGAGCACGTTAATCATAGGACGAATGTAAGTCTGGAACCTTATTTTTATATCTATTCAGATTTGTTCCCATTTTTGAGGACGGCTTCACCGCTCTTCACTATGCCGCTGAAATCGAACAACGTCAGTTACACTTCCCTGGAGAAGATGCCAAACTAGTGAACCTCCTCATAGACTACGGTGGAATGGTCGAGATGCCTTCTCTAAATGCAAATGAGACTGCAATGCATATGGCGGCAAGATCTGGAAATCAAGCTGTCCTTTTGGCAATGGTTAACAAGATTGGTGCAGGAGCAGTGCAAATTGTGCAGAATAAGCAGAGCAAGAATGGATGGTCGCCGTTGTTGGAAGCATGTGCCAGGGGGCATTTGGGAGTGGCTAATATCTTGTTGAAGGTAATAGTGAGATACGAAATGGAACTTGCCAGTACATAAACCACTCGTTGAGAAATAGCGACTGAGAGGCGCAGACAACGAGATACCCTTTCTTCTCTGCGTCTCTCTTGGACTTTGATGGTTTCTATCTCTGGAACCAATGAAGTTATCTGGGCGATGTTTGTTTCAAAATGTCCTAAATTTTAAACTCTAGATTTTTGCAGTTGAAATTACTTTTTGAACTCTTCTAGTTCTCCAGGTATTTCAAGTTGTCCCGACATCTAGATGTATCTCTTTTTTATAGATGGTCTTAAAATTAACACATTTGCTGCTCTTTTTTCTTTGCTAATAGTGAATTATATTTAGCACCACGCCCGTATCGATGTATTCGACGAAATGGGCCGAACTGCCCTCCACTTGGCCGCATTCAATGGGCACTTATCGATTGTACACCTTCTCCTACAACACAAGGCTTTCGTGAACAGCAAATCGAAAACTGGAGAGGCTCCGTTACATCTGGCAGCTCAAAATGGGCATGTGAAGGTGGTGAATGTCTTGGTGCAGGATCATGGAGCATCGTTGGAAGCGATTACATTGGATAATCAGGTAGAGGATTACTTTACTTCGTACTTTAGGCTCTCGGAATTTGCATCCAAAAAACTAGGTCAAACATGTTCAGTAAGCTTGAAGTTTCGTGAGCATTTTGAGCAAGTTTAGAGCAAAATTTTCTTTCACAAAAACCTCTAAAACTCTAGAAAATCGATTTCAAATCGCGAGCTTACATTTTCTCTATTCTATTTTTTTAAATGTAGAATTTTTTGCTGATTCGAATGCGCTTAATATCGCCGAAAACGTACCGTTTTGAAGCGAGTTATGAGCGTTTGAAGTTATCGTGAGAGACGCAGAGAAAGCAGTCACTCTCGTTGTCGAGACGCAGAGAAACGAGACAGTGCCTGCGTCTCTCATGAAATCTTCAAACGCTAACAACTTGCTTTAAAATGGTTCGTTTTGAATGGTTTTTAAACCATTTATATAATCATTTATTCAACTTTCCAGAAAAATAAATTTATTAATATAGTGTACGCCCCCTCACGAGGACGTTACTATGTACAGTAAGATGAGTGAGGAGAAAGGGCAAGAAAACAAAAAGAACCGGGTCAACATTTCACAAGGGATGAATCAATAAATGAAGAGAGTTTTGATGGGGTGAGATAACAGTTAACATTGGCAAGAACGGCTTTCCATAGGGGAACGGTTGATGAAAAGAAGTCGTGGGAGAAGGGTAAATTCAGGACTAATAACATTGGTTTACGGGGAGATTTGGCAAACTTAATGTGATGAGAGAGGTCAGGAAAGTAGGCGGAACCATCCAGAAATTTATAAAGTAGTATTAGTTGAGCTCTAGATCTACGATGATTACAAGAGGGAAGATCAAGGGTTTTCAGACGATCAGAATAGGATTGGAACGGGAGATTGCAGTTATAGAATACTACGTGAGAGAAATGACGGAGAGGTTTTTCAAGTTTTTTAGATAGTGATGATTTAAGAGAGTGAGAATGGACTGGAGAGCAATACTCAATTATAGGCCAAACGTAAGTTTTGAATAGCTTGGTATAGAAATTGGGGGAGCTAGATTTGAAGGCTTTAAGGAGTTGGTTGGCACGTAGAAGGGCTAAGTTGACAATTTTGTCTATGTGGGCTGAGAATTGGAGGGAAGAGTCAATAAGGACGCCAAGATCTCTGACCGTTTCAGAGGGGCTAAGTGAGGTGTTGTGAAATTGGTAAGAGTGACGAGTGTTGGATTTACCGAGATGTTGCAGTTTAGTTTTGGAGTGAGCAAGTGGGAGTTTGTTGGAGAGGGACCAGGAGTCAACTAATTAAAGCGCTTTCTGCATATCGAAGGACGAGCTAGAGTAGAGTTTAATATCATCGGCGAATGCCGAGATATGAACGAGTCCTGAGAGGTCTAAGAGTAAATCATTGATGAAGATGAGGAATAGGAGAGGGCCCGAGACCGATCCTTGTGGAACCCCGGAAGGGATGGAATGGTGATCGGGATGGATAGTTTTGTTGACTTTGAGCGAGAAGGTACGGTTAGACAGGAAGTCCGAGATCCAAGCAACAAGAATGTCGGGGACACCAAAAGCGGATAGTTTAGAGAGGAGTATATGATGAGGGACACGGTCAAAAGCTTTCTGGAAATCTAGATAGATAATATCTAAAGTTTTATTATTGCGAAGAAGTTCTTTGTAGCTACATAGGGAGTGAACTAGAGATGCGGCACAAGATCTACGAGCTAGGAAACCATGCTGGTTGGGGCTGAATTTGTGACTTAAAGAGGATTTGATGTAGGAACAAATAATTTTTTCCATGCATCCGGCAATAGGGTCAGTAAGGGCTATGGGTCGGTAGTTATGAGGATTTGAAAGATTTCCTTTTTTGGGAACGGGGATGACGACTGAGTGTTTCCAATGGTTAGGAATACGGGAAGTTCTAATAGATTCCGAGAAAATTAAGGAGAGAGGAAGTGCTAAGGTGGTGGCACATCTTTTGAGCAGGAGGTAGTTGGCGTGGTGAGGGGAAAAGCCGCACCTAGGGGGAAGCCGCACCTAGGGGGAAGCCGCACCTAGGGGGAAGCCGCACCTAGGGGGACCACACCTAGGGGGAAGCCGCACCTAGGGGGAAGCCGCACCTAGGGGGACCACACCTAGGGGGAAGCCGCACCTAGGGGGAAACCGCACCTAGGGGCATTTTCAAGAGGAAATTATGTATGATTAGATGAATTAATAAAAATAATATAACTTTTTGAACAGAAATTTCAAAAATTTAAAATTCAATGGTTTTTATTAATGCATCTAATAACACATCATTTCCTCTTGAAAATGGTTAAAAAACGAGCAAAAACGGGTTTTTTGAAGCGAGTTATGAGCGTTTGAAGTTTCTGTGAGAGAGACGCAGAGAAAGCAGACACTCTCGTTGTCGAAGAGACGCAGAGAAACGAGACAGTGTCTGCGTCTCTTACAAAATCTTCAAACGCTCATAACTCGCTTGAGAGTTATTCGTTTTGACTCGTTTTTGCGGTAAATTAAACATTTTCAAGAGAATTTTTGAAAATCTTTAATCCCCTCCAGACCGCCCTCCACTTTGCTGCAAAATTCGGACAACTCGCTGTCTCCCAAACCCTTCTCGCTCTCGGAGCCAACCCGAATGCTCGAGACGACAAGGGCCAAACCCCACTCCACTTGGCAGCTGAAAACGACTTCCCCGACGTCGTAAAATTGTTCCTAAAAATGAGAAATAATAACAGGAGTGTGCTTACGGCAATCGATCATAATGGTTTTACATGCGCACATATTGCCGCGATGAAGGTACTGTAGTCTGTAGATTACTGTAGTTTATTTTCTGATCTTCAGGGAAGTTTGGCCGTGGTCCGAGAGTTGATGATGATCGATAAGCCGATGGTAATTCAAGCCAAAACGAAGACTTTGGAGGCCACAACTCTTCATATGGCTGCCGCTGGAGGACATGCGAATATTGTGAAGATTTTGTTGGAGAATGGAGCAAATGCAGAGGATGAGAACTCGGTAAGAGTGGTTTTTAAAGGCGCATGGCTAGGCACCGCAACGATTTTTTTAAACTCAACCATTTTTTTAAACATTTATCATACAAGAAAGTTGAAATTTGAAACTTTTTAGTTTTTGATTTTTTCCTGATTAAAACTCAATGTCTGCTAACCGTGGCAACGTGCAGTGATTTCGAGTTTTAATCAGGAAAAAATCAAAAACTAAGTTTCAAATTTCAACCTTCTTATATTAAAATGTTCATGAAAAATTCTAAGTACTGTCCTAAATTTTCAAAAAAAAACACTTCACTAGGATCCGAGAAAAGAGCATTTGAAAATTTGAAAATTCGAGATTTTCTCCGCTCTAAGAAATAAAAAAGAGCTATTTTTAAGCGGTTTTTTTGATTTTGGAAATTTATTCATACTAACTTTCTTAACAAGGCTAAACACCTTTTTTACGCCAAAAAAGCCAATATTTTCAGCATGGAATGACTGCTCTCCACCTTGGCGCCAAGAATGGATTCATCTCAATTCTAGAGGCTTTCGATAAGATTCTCTGGAAACGATGCTCCCGGAAAACCGGTCTCAACGCTCTCCACATCGCCGCCTTCTACGGAAACTCGGATTTCGTCAATGAGATGTTGAAGCATGTACAGGCTACTGTCCGTTCCGAACCCCCAATCTACAATCATCATGTGAACAAAGAGTTCTCCACTGAATACGGTTTCACACCACTCCATTTGGCCGCCCAGAGTGGACATGATAGTTTAGTGAGAATGTTATTGAATCAAGGTGTGCAGGTGGATGCGACGAGTACTACGATGGTAAGGGTTTCGATGGCAGCAAATGCACTCTAATCTGAAAATTGGGCAGTTTGGATGTTAGGTGTTATAACTCAGCCGGTAATGGACCGATCTTGATGGTAATTATACAGATCGATAGAAAATTTTGCGTAGATTATCCTAGTTTTTTACTTTTTGGATATTGACAATTTTGAAACGGTGAAGTTTCTCTTCAAACACCGATAACTTTTCGTCTAATTCACAGACCCTTGCAAAACTTTCGGATTACGGTCATTTACCATTTGTACGTTCCAACTTCAGTATTTACAAAAAAAACAAGTTTTTTCTTCTTAAAAATCGCAAAAAATGATAAACTAGATTTTCATTTATATTTTTTCTATCCAATTTCAAAAAATGTAGAATTTTTTGCTGATTCGAATGCACCTAATATCGCATCTTGAAATGCATTTTGAAGCGAGTTGAGAGCGTTTCAAGTTTCAGTAAGAGAGACGCAGAGAAAGCAGACACTCTCGTTGTCGAATAGACGCGGAGAAACGAGACACTGTCTGCGTCTCTCACGAAAACTTCAAACGCTCATAACTCGCTTCAAAATAATCCGTTTGGACTCGTTATAAACGCATTCGAATCAGCAAAAAAACAATTTTTTAAATTGTTAATCCAAAGCTAGAAAATTCACTATACAAAGTTTGTTGTTTTGAAAAATTTCGTTTTAAACGAATTTCAAACAGTCTCTCTCAGCAAAAATTTCTCTTCAGCAAAAAATTCTCCATTCTCCCTTCAAACTACAGTAATCCTTTTCCAGAACGTGATCCCCCTACACTTGGCCGCCCAACAAGGTCATATCGCAGTTGTGGGTATGCTCCTGTCCCGGTCAACTCAACAACAACACGCCAAGGATTGGAGGGGCAGAACCCCTCTCCATCTGGCTGCTCAGAATGGTCACTATGAAATGGTTTCCCTGTTGATTGCTCAAGGATCGAATATCAATGTTATGGATCAGGTATGTGCTGGCTAAAAGAATAAATCAACTTTGAGGGTCTTAAAAATAGTTTCCAGAAGTCCGATTTATCCGAAACTTTGTAGATGTATAGAGAAACTCTAGAACTCTATTTTTGTAGTTGACAACTTTTTGATAGGACCACGATCCAGTTAGAAAGAATCCCCTGTCTAAAAACCATATTTCTAGCTTTTTCTAGAACTCGAGATATGACGTTTCAAAGTTTGGAAGAGACGCAGAGAAAGCATACACTTTTGATGTCTGCGTCTCTTTGAAGCGCTGTATCTCGGCTTCTAGATATGCTAGACACTTGATTTTTAAACACATTTGAAGGTCGTTAAATTTCTGATCATTTGATACAAGTTTGAAGTTTTTAGCACTTGGTTTGGTGAGAGACGCAGACAGCAAGAGTGTATGCTTTCTCTGCGTCTTTTCCAAACTTTGAAAGGTCATATCTCGAGTTCTAGAAAAGCTGGAAAGATGGTTTTTGGACAGAGAAATTGCAAATTTTGCAGTGATTCTTTCAAATAAAAAAAGGCGTCCACAGGATCTAATTAACTGAATCTGGGTTCTATGAAAAAGTTGTCAAATAGAGTTCTTGAGTTGCTCTATACGCCCACAAAATTTCAAAAAAGTTAGATACCAGGAAACCACGTTTTGAAACCCTCAAAGTTGACCTTTTTGGCCAGTACTGTTAACAGTTTCAAGGCTTTTAAATTTTGCTACTTAGTACCAAAAGTTTAGCGTTTTTCAGCTAATAAATACAGTGTGTTATAATTTTTTGATTTATTCCAGAATGGCTGGACTGGTCTCCACTTTGCCACCCGTGCCGGCCATCTAAGTGTCGTCAAACTCTTCATCGACTCTTCCGCGGACCCACTCGCTGAAACAAAAGAAGGAAAAGTGCCCCTCTGCTTCGCCGCGGCTCACAATCACATAGAATGCCTTCGATTCCTCCTCAAACAAAAACACGATACCCATCAACTAATGGAAGATCGAAAGTTCATTTTCGACTTGATGGTTTGTGGAAAAACGAATGACAATGAGCCCCTGCAAGAGTTCATTTTACAATCACCGGCTCCCATTGAGACTGCAGTCAAACTATCGGCACTGTATCGAGATATGTCGGAGAAGGAGAAAGAGAGAGCGAAGGATTTGTTGAATGTGGCCGTTTTCAGTGAGAATATGGCTGTGGAGTTGTTGGGAATCACGGCGACCGAGTATAATGCTGCATTGTTGTTGAAGGCCAAGGATAACCGGGGGAGGCCACTGTTGGATGTGTTGATTGAGAATGAGCAGGTGAGGTTTGACTTTAGTCTGTATTGGACTGGAAAAGTATTCGTGTTCAGTAAATCACTGTATTCTTATTAATACTGGTAACAGTGAAAGTTCAATTTTCCAGTGTCCGTACGACAATTATTTTGGGTTTTTAGACAAATTTTTAGTAGAAAGAGCCACTTTTCAGCAACATTACAGTTTAGGCTCAAAATTCAAATATGCTCACAAAATTGGGTCTGAAAATCTAGTGAAGCTTTTGTAGGCGATTTTACGAAGTTTATTTCATAAGGCATATCTCGACTTACAGTGAACCAATTTCGATGAAAAGTATACTATATACAGAAAGATAGGGAATTTTTTGCAGTTTATTTTCAATGTAGTTTTTTGTCAAAAACAATACTTCTGGTTTTTTATGAGCGTATTTTGTTGCACTGGATAGCTTTACAAGAGTACAGGACCAACTAGTGAGCTATTACCCCCGACGAAATTTATTCCAGTATTTACAAAAATAACAATGTTTTTTATAAAAATCGTTAAAAAAATCAATTTTGAACTCAATTTTTCCTAACCGATTTCAAAAAATGTAGATTTTTTTTGCTGATTCGAATGCAATGCTGTCGCTGCTCACGCATTAGAATAATTATTAGACGATTTTCAATTTTTGTACTGAAATTTTGAAATTTGCTTCAAAATGTTTTCTACCGCAAAAACGAGTAGAAACAGACCACTTTGAAGCGAGTTATGAGCGTTTGAAGAATCAGTAAGAGAGACGCAGAGAAAGCAGACACTCTCGTTGTTGAGAAACGAGACAGTGTCTGCAACGAGACAGTGTACGCAGAGAAACGAGACAGTGTCTGCGTCTCTCACGAAAAATTCAAACGCTCATAACTCGGTTCGCAGTGGTCCGTTTCAACTCATTTGTTTTTGCATTTGAAAAACTTTTCAAGCGAATTTTTAAAATTTTAGAAAAAAGTTTAAAAATTGTCCGAAATGTTTCTATTGTGTTTTGAGCAGCGATATTAGGTGCATTCGAATCCGCGACAAATTTTACATTTTTTGAAATCGGTTAGAAAAAATGTGAGTTCCCGATCCGGAAGGAACATTTAACATGATTTTCTTCAAGTTTGGAAAAGGAGCATTTCGAGGGGTTGCTTAGAGCATCATCTCTATTTTTCAGAAAGAAGTGGTCTCCTACGCCTCGGTTCAACGCTACCTGACCGAAGTTTGGACCGCCCGTGTCGATTGGTCATTTGGAAAATTCGTTGCCTTCTCTCTATTTGTCTTGATGTGCCCTCCAGCATGGTTTTACTTCTCCCTACCACTGGATAGTCGAATTGGTCGAGCCCCTATTATCAAATTCGTATGCCACATTGTCTCCCACGTCTACTTTACGATTTTGCTGACGATAGTGGTGCTGAATATTACTCATAAGATGTAAGTGATATTTTATGGGGGACAGTTCTGTAAGAGACGCAGATACTGTCTCGTTTCTCTGCGTCTCTTCGACAACGAGAGTGTCTGCTTTCTCTGCGTCTCTCTTACTGAAACTTCAAACGCTCATAACTCGCTTTAAAATGGTCCGTTTTCACTTGTTTTTGTACCATTTTGAAGAAGAAGTTATGTATTATTAGACGCATAAACAAAATTTATATTTGAAAAAAATATTTTCGAACAATATTTGAACCAGTTTTCGAATATAATTTTTATTTGGTTTATGCATCTGAAAAAGCATAATTTTATCTTTTAAATGGTCCAAAAACAAGTCAAAACGGACAATTTTGAAGCGAGTTATGAGTGTTTGAAGTTTTAGTGAGAGACGCAGACACTGTCTCGTTTCTCTGTGTCTCTTTGACACCGAGAGTGTCTGATTTCTCTGCGTCTATCTTACTGATTCTTCAAACGCTCATAACTCGCTTCAAAATGGTCCATTTTGGCTCGTTTTTGCGGTAGAAGACATTTTAAAGCGAATCCTTTAAAATTTCTGCTCGAAAATTTTAAAATCTTCTAAACATTTTCTATATTAATTGATATTAATTGCATTTGAATCATCGAAAAATCTAAAGTTTTTGGTTTCCAGATACGAGGTAACATCGGTGGCACCGAACCCAGTGGAATGGCTCTTGTTGCTTTGGCTCTCTGGAAATCTTGTCTCGGAATTGTCGACTGTTGGAGGGGGATCGGGATTAGGGATAGTTAAGGTTTTGATCCTTGTACTATCAGCTATGGCTATAGCAGTACATATACTCGCTTTCCTTCTTCCTGCCGTATTTTTGACTCATTTTGATAACGATGAAAAGCTGCATTTCGCGAGGACGATGCTCTATTTGAAGAATCAATTATTTGCATTTGCATTGCTTTTTGCGTTTGTGGAATATTTGGATTTTCTTACGGTACATCACTTGTTCGGACCATGGGCTATTATTATTCGGTAAGTTTTTCACTGTAGAATTTGAGGAAGTCTAAATTTTTTGGAATTCTATACTCAAAATTCTATTTCTAGGCTTCCAGATTACGTATTGTAATACGGTATTAAAAATAATATATTTTATGAAGTTACTGTAGATTTGAAAAGAAATTACAGTACAATTTGAAATTTCAGAGATCTCATGTACGATTTGGCTCGATTCTTGGTGATTTTGCTCTTGTTCGTTGCGGGATTCACATTGCATGTTACCAGTATTTTTCAGGTTTGATTTTCGAGATTTTAATGCTGACCTTTCGAAAGTGTGACATATCGAAAGTGCGACATTTCGGAAGTGTGACATTTTGAAAGTGTGACGTTTTGACAGTGTGACATTTTGAAATCAGACATTCTAATAGTATGACAGTTCGGAAATGTGACGTTTCGAAAGTAGACATGAGATTTTCGTTTCGAAAGTGCGACGTTTCGAAAGTGGGACATTTCGAAAGTGCGCTTTTGCATAAAGGTGTTCGCACTCAGTTTTTAAAGAAATTTTTTGAATTTTTACGCAAAATAATGCACTTGCGAAAAGTCACACTTTCGAAATGTCTGATTTCGAAACGTCAAGCTTTCGAAATTTCACACTTTCGAAATGTCACACTCTCGAACTGGCACATTTCTGATTTCTAGAATTTTCAAAATTTTGGGATCCTAGAGTTTTCAAAATTTGCAGCTCTTTAGAATTTTAAGATTTAGATTCTTAGATTCTCAAAATTTCCAGCCCGCCTACCAACCAGTCGATGAAGACAGCGCCGAGCTGATGCGCCTCGCGAGCCCTGAGCAAACTCTCGAAATGCTCTTTTTCTCACTATTCGGACTCGTCGAACCAGACAACATGCCACCCCTCCATTTGGTCCCTGACTTTGCCAAGATCATTCTAAAAGTGCTTTTCGGTATCTACTTGATGGTCACTTTAATTGTGCTCATTAATCTGTTGATTGCTATGATGTCTGATACGTATCAACGAATTCAAGCACAATCTGATAAAGAGTGGAAATTTGGAAGAGCGATTTTGATTCGACAAATGAATAAGAGAAGTGCGACACCTTCACCGATTAATATGTTGACCAAGTTTTTGATTGTGGTTCGGGTGGCATGGAGGAACCGACGTGAGTATTATCTTGATTGAAGGGGGTACAGAAGTGTTTCTAAAAAACAGGGTATTTTTACAATATAAGATCTTGAAGACATACCCAAAATTCACCTAATTGAGTTACGGATTACGGTTGAGTTACGGATTAATTGAGAAACGGATTTTTGGCTTGATAAAAAACTACAAGGCAAATGTGAATTTTTGTTGAAAATTTTAACTAAAAAACCGCTTTTTGACTCTTTAAAGGTGTGTAACTCAACTTAGGTCAATTTTGCGTTCTTTCGAATCGATCTATGTAAAAATTTCCTGTTTTTTTTTTGTAACACTTTGCTACCCCTTTCAAACCCCAATTGTCCCATCAAAAATTATTTCAAAATGTAGAGCTCAATGAGCTCTACAAAATCCCATACAACCCCAAATTCGTATTCCCTCTTACAGTACGCTGCATGACACGAAAAGCTCAAGACGATCTTCGATTCGAGGAAAACATTGACGCATTCTCGATGGGCGGTGGACAACAGGGACGGGCAAGTCCGACGATGCGGCCTGATGAAGGAGCGGGTAAGTTGAGATTACTGTAGATTACTGCAGTTGGAAGGACTACTGTAGATTATTGTAAGTTATTGTAGATTACTTTAGATAAGTGTAGATTACTGTAGATTAGTATAGGCTACTGTAGATTACTCTAGATTACTGTAGCTTACTGTAGAGTACTGTAGATTACTGTAGATTACTGTAGTTAATGGGACATAGAGAACTACTGTAGTTTTTGGGTATTTAGTTCTTGATCGGTTAGCTATGAAAACTTGCACAGTTTAAGAGCGCACATAGGAGACTACTATAGTTTGTAGTTCCCGTCCATTTTTGGAGAAAACTCGGCCACGGCCACTAACGGCAACCTGTTTTTTTCGGCATGTTAGACGCCGTTTTTTTAGGGTTTAGAGCTATTTTCGGGCGTTCTTGTTATGATATTTGGGTTCAGCGTCACATTTTGCATATTTCAAAGCAAAAAAAGTTACACGGTCGCCCCATTTAGAAAAAAAAATTAAAAAAAAAAAAAGAAAACGCCCAAAATGTTTTCTTGCAAAATTTTCAAATTTGGTGTCCAAGATTTTGTTTCTAGAACACCTAGCAACTAGTTCTATGACGATCGCCATAATTTAATGTAAAATTTAAAATCCCGCCAATTCCCTATAAAAATTCGAATCCAAATCTACCGTAATCCTTTTTGCAGAAATGGGCGGCCAGCGAGCTGAACTCGGCCGCTCGGCTGATTGGAACATCGAGACAGTAATCGATTGGCGGAAAATTGTATCGATGTACTATCAAGCGAATGGAAAATCGGACGATGGGCGGAGCAAGGAGGATCTCGATGCGGCACATGCTCTTCCGCCGGCTTTTAACTAACTTTTTTCTTTATTTTTTAGTAATGCAAATCCGCTCTATTGGACTTTGTTCAATAGAGCGCACTTGCAGACTTATATTATTTTCTTATTTTTGAATTTTTTCTTTCCACCGGTGACTTTCTTCTCCTTTTTCTTCTATTTCTATCCTATCAACACGGTTTTTCGGCATTTTTTTGCATGGCTTTCTTCTATTTTCTATCCCAAAGTTTCTTTCAATTTTCACTGTCTTTCTGTTATGTTTTTTAATAAAAAATTACGAAAAATTTCACGTGAAAACATTGAAAAACTTTATTTAGGTTTCCAGACTTCCAGCGTGGCTTTGAAAAAAAAATTTCTTGCAAAAATTGAATTTCGCGCCAAATTTTGATTCCTGATGGCTTCAGAATCGCCTGTATATTCAGATGAGCACTTTTTCTATGATGATTACTATGATCCGAATGCGAGAATTGAAAAGAATACTGTAGCGGGTTACTGTAAGTTTTTGAAATTTTTTCGATTTTTCAAAAATTCAAATTTTCAGTCAATAATCCGGATATGCATTTTGTTGTAAGATTCTTTGGTGTTATGGTACTTTTTGCTCAATCTTGTGCTTTCATGACGATTTTGGTATGAACATTTTTTTGAAAATTTTTTTTTCGAAAATTTTTTTCTACAGTACGCGGAGCTCTATGAGTACAACTACTGGAATAAAACTGAAAGAAATAGTAGAAAAATTGGAATTACCGAGAAAAAAGAAGTGATGGAAGTGGAGGAAATTGAGGAAGAAGAAGGGGTGAAGAAGGTGAGAAATTAGAATCTAAGAATCTAAGAATCTAAGAATCTAAGAATCTAAGAATCTAAGAATCTAAGAATCTAAGAATCTAAGAATCTAAGAATCTAAGAATCTAAGAATCTAAGAATCTAAGAATCTAAGAATCTAAGAATCTAAGAATCTAAGAATTTGGAATCGCAGAATTTGTGAGTTTTGGTATCATGAAAGTCTAGCTTCTTTCAAAAATCTCGGTGCTTTACAATTTCAAATTCTTCTAATTTTGGATTCTGAGAATTTCAAATTTTCCGAATTACAGAATTCGTCAAATTTCAAAACTCCCAATCCCTCAAAACTCAAAATTGTTCAGATCTCCCAACCCGAAGAATCCATATTCCTCGCCGACACTGAACTCTACGTCGTCAAACAAAACATGAAAAATTTCCAAACTTGGGATAGAAAGAAACTTCGAAAACGTCAAAAGCAGATGGAACGGGATCGTAATGCGAATCTGGAAATTTTGAAAAAACCAAAAATCACTGAAAAGGACAAAGAAGCGGATTTGAAGATGAAGAATCTTCAAGAAAGATTCAAAGCGTCGAATGCAGCATTGGAAGAGAGGAAAAAGAAGGAGCACGAGGAAGAGGAACAAATGAAAAAGAGAATCAGAAAGAAAGAAGAAATGACAACGGAAAAAACGAAGGAACCAGAGTCAAAGGGAATCCCGAAAACTGTCAAACGAGAGCAGAAGACTGCAGCAATTGAAGTGAAAGCCACGGTGAAGGGGTGAGTTTATCACTGCATTCAAAGCATCCGCTCTCACCGCTCCCATGTGGTCTAGTGGTTAGGATTCGTGGTTTTCACCCACGCGGCCCGGGTTCGATTCCCGGCATGGGAAGTTCTCTTTTTTATTCTTTTTTTTGAAGACCCTCCAGTACCGAAAATCGATTTTTGACTATTTGGATGGCCTACTACCCCAGACAGGGCCAGAAAGAGAAAGAAAAAATATTGACCCAGGCAGGGATCGAACCTGCAATCTTCTGATTAGAAGTCAGACGCCTTATCCATTAGGCCACTAGGCCGCGCGTATAGTTGAGGTGCAATGGCCAATAAGAATGGGGAGGGTGTGTCGGGGAGAGTTGTCGGCGGAATAGGGGTTTGTTGGGATTTTTTGGAGTTGAAACTATTGTAGAAATTAAAAACTTGCAACTCGGTGTTTACACCAACAACGACACTCCGCGTATGCCGGGAAAACCACGCCCCTTGCAACCCTGGCACGAGGTTTTCGCATGCCTGTGCACGCGTCTATTTTTTGCTGATTTTCAGTAAAAAAACACGAAAATCTATGAATTTTCAGCGTTTTTCAGCTGAGATAAATAATGACAAATGTTTTAGAAAAATATTTAGTGAAAAAAAAACCAAATATCGAAAAATAAATTCGTTTGAAATGTATAATCATAGGTTTTTGTACTGCTCATATTGTTACTTTGTAAAAAATTGTGTCGGAATGTTTGTATTTTAGCTGAAAAACGCTGAAAATTTATATATTTCCGTGCTTTTTCACTGAAAATCAGCAAAAAAATAAACGCGTGCACAGGCATGCAAAAACCTCGTGCCAGGGTTGCAAGGGGCGTGGCTTCCCCGGCATACGCGGAGTGTCGTTGTTGGTGTAAACACCGAGTTGCAAGTTTTTAATTGCTACAATAGGCAGAGGAGGATTAATTTTGGCTGGAAATTTTGATTTTCAAGCAGAAATCTGTGATTTTTTAAAAAATAAATCAGGTTCCAAGCTTTAGTTTGTCAGGGGTGCCTGTTTTCTGGGAGTTTTTTACAAAAAATCTGAGAAAAAGAAGTTGAAAAATACAATTTTCTAGATTTTCACACAGCTCCGAGGCCACAGTTCTGTTGAATGATATCGAATAAAATAGAAAATTGAATCTTTGAAAAGCAATTATTTATTTCCTTTCAAAAAATTAGAAACCACTTTCTCTTTCCAAGTTAGATTTGATTTTCTGATTTCACTGAATTCCTGAGACGTTTTTTTCCAATTTTTCTAAAAAAAAGCATTTAGAATTTCCTCTGAAAAAATGTGCTGAAAGTTTCCACTTGAAACCCCATAACAGTGCTTGCCCCTCGCCCTTCTTTTTTCCTCGCCGCTCCCTCCTCCTTCTCTTTTTCTCCTGAAACCGCCGACTCTTAACGGCCATACCGCGCCCTTCATCCTCGTGGCCTTGTGGCCTAATGGATAAGGCGTCTGACTTCTAATCAGAAGATTGCAGGTTCGAGCCCTGCCTGGGTCAAATCTTTTTTGCTTTCTTTTTTGCATTCTCTTGGGTGGTAGGTCACTCAAAACAGTCAAAAAAATTGTTGACCTATGTTTTCAGTACTGGAGGGTCTCTAAAAAAGAGGAAAAAGAGAACTTCCCATGCCGGGAATCGAACCCGGGCCGCGTGGGTGAAAACCACGAATCCTAACCACTAGACCACATGGGAGCGGCGAGAGTGAATGCTTTGAATGCAGTGAAAAGAGAGAAGTATTACGAAATATTTCAGAAGTGCCGAGCGGAAACCAACAGCGGCAAAGAAGCCATCAACAGAGAATGTGGAGTAAGTTTTTTTTAATGGTCAAAATTTTGTTTTTTTTTTGTTCAGAGCAACAGCAAAGAGTGGACAATTGTCATCACCAGGGAAACCATTGGAAAAGAAGTTATCGAAGGATGAGCAACGAACTCAAACGGTTTCTCTGGATGAGAATAATTTTGGGGAAATGACGACGATGAAGGAACCCAAGACGTTATTGGAGGCGAAAAAGGCGAAAAAAGAAAATGATAAGGAGAAGACAATTAGTCCACAGAAAACACAGGAAACGTTTGAGGAGGTTCCAACGAAGAAGGATACGGTAAGTCTCGAAAAAATCGATTTTCAAATCGCGAACTTTCAATTTTTCCAGTCTAATTCAAAAAATGCAGAATTTTTTGCTGATTCGAATGCACCTCACATTGCAGCTCAAAACGCCGTAGAAAAATTTTTATGAACGTTTGAAGTTTCAGTGAGAGAGACGCAGAGAAAGCAGACACTCTCGTTGTCGAAGAGACGCAGGGAAACGAGACAGTATCTGCGTCTCTCACTGAAAATTTAAACGCTCATAACTCGCTTCAAAACGGTCCGTTTTGAGTGATATTAAGTGCATTCGAATAAGCGAAAAATTCTGCATTTTTTGAAAGAGGTTAAAAAATGAGGGTTCAAAACTTAAATATCGATTTTTTCGAGGTTTATCGATTTTTGTGGAGAAATATTGTTATTTTTGTAAATAACGGAATTGGGACAGTCATTTGCGTGAAAGTTTTAAAAATGACTGAAATCCCACTTTCAAATTTTTGCGATTCAAAAAATTTTGATTTTCTGAGAGTCAGAAATTTCAATATTATCACTATTTTATTATATGAAAATCTCAATTTTCCGAAAATTTTCAGCCCAAAAAATACCCTCATCCACCAAAAGATTTCCATGAAAAAGCGCTTCGTGAAATGGCAAAAGAGTTATCCGATCCGAGGCTAGACGAATTTATGGAGAATCGAAGAAAGAAGAGAAGAGAACGGAAGGAACGAGAGGCAAAGCTGAAATTGGAAGAAGAGAAGAAGAAACAGAAGAAAAAGTGAATGCTAAATTTTTTATTAAATACACATTTTTTTTTAATAAACCCATGAAAATGCCCCAAAATAAAGCCACTGAGAAAGCTGCAGACCGGGTAAAACGGCTCCGTGACATTTCGAAATGTCGCGGAACGGCAAGTAATCACAATTGGAATAAAAAAACACATAAAATTAGAACTCTAATCATCCGGATAATATTGCTTATGTCCTGGTCGCACGATGTACCTAGAAATTAAAAATTAAAGTTGCAAATGCGCTCCAAACAAACTTTTGTCGTTTCTCATCGAATCCATCGAAGAATTTGTCAATCAACGGATGCCAAACGGTCCCCCTGTCTATTTGAAGATTCGCCTGTGATACGTAGGTCATTTGAGGCGTCAGACGGTCACGAGTGTCGACGACGACGGCGTAGTTTGGAAGATCGGCGAGCTCCTGGAATACGGTATTGCGGTGGAGCGCATTTTGCAAATGAACCTACAGTATTCCCGGCAAGCGCCACTTTCAAATATTTCTCCGGTGCGATTGCCTTCTCATCCCAGCCAATAATCACTCCACGGAATTCGTGCTTCAGATGATAGACGACGTCGCCGACGCGGAATTTCACTTGTGGTCCACGTTGACGTACATAGTTACCCACTGAAAAGTATCAATAGAGCGCGATCAATGAAAAAATTATCAATAGAACGTACTTCCATATGCACCATTTCCATCCGCGCTCATTTCCGCTTCCATCGCTTTACTCTCGGCTGCTTCGGCTTCTGGATCCTTGGCGGATTTTAGAAAATCCGGAATGTACTGTTTGGCGGTGGACATTAGGCTGCAAACTTATGGGATTTTTGGGCGGGAAATTCGAATTTTTTTTGAAAAATTTTTTTCCGAAATTTCAGTACAAAAATTTTAAAAGTTCAAATTCGACCTTTTATTTTTTCTAACCTATTTCAAAAAATCCTGTATTTTTTGCTGATTCGAACGCGCCTAATATCGCCGCGTGAAACTCTGTAGAATAACTTTCAGACCACTTTCGGTACAAAAACTTAAAAATTGGTCAAAAAAATTTTCTACTGTGTTTTGAGCGGCGAAATCAGGTGCATTCGAATCAGCGAAAAAATCTGAATTTTTTGAGAAAAATTTGAGTTGAAAATTTGAAAATTTAATTTTATGGAGAAAATATTTTTTATTTTCGCAAACATTGAAATTTGGACGATTATTTGAGCACAAATAAAGACTGAAAATCAACCTTGAGAAAATTTACAGGGAGCCGCGCTCCACCGCACCATTGCGCTTGTGTACTCCACGAGGACAACAATGAGCCCGCGAAATTCAAAATTTTTTTACCTATTCAAATGATATTTTAAGTGTCCAGTTTCAGATGGTGACAGAAACCATTGTGCCGGGACAAGGAGCACAATTCCGACGAATATTAGCTCTGGTTTTATCGCCATTTGGGATCTGTAGGAATTTTAAAATTTTGAGCTGAAAAAAAAGCAAGTCAAACGGTATTTGTCAAATAGGATATTCCAGATCAGAAAGTTCAAAAATAGACCAAGAAAAAAGCAAAAATCCACTTTATTAAGCGTGCTCTATTGGCAAGTTGACAAAATGCGAATGTGCTCTATCGAAAAATTGAATTTCAAAAGCAACCAAAGATACATTGCGGAATGAAATAGTACACAGAAAATGAATAAAGAAGCAAGCGCGCTCTATTTGGAGTACAACAGAGCGCGTTTTAGAAATTACATAAAATACAATCTTAGCACTTGTGACTCGTCGATATCGGTTCTCGTAATCGGATCCTTGATTTTTCCATCTGGCAATCGGAGCTCTTTATCGATGAATCGAAGTCCGACAACGTGTCCCGTTGGGAAGAGATACGGTATATTGTCATCGTCGTTACAAAGACTTCCAGACAACGAGCACAAAATCTTATTTCCATCAACACGAGCAAACGGAAGACCTTCTGCCAACGGCCAGATGTCCGGGCGGCACACGGCGCAGTCTTGCTGAAAAAATTCAAAATTTAGGCTATTGCAAACGCGCTCCAGCGAACTTACATGTTTTAACGGAGTGTGCTCGTCTTTACAGCACACCGGTGTTTTCTGACAAGCCACGCCCATTTGTACCACAGATGCGAGCGATGAGACATCCGGAAGCTGGTAGAGGCGATAGGCCTCTTGTACGAAGAACTGAGCGAACGCTTCGTAGCGATTATCGGCGAATAGTTCCGGATTTCGTTGCTTGGATTCTTCGAGGGGCATTGCGATAGCGCCCATTATCTGAAAGTAAATTTTGCATAAAAATGGAGAAAATCAATTTTCAAATCGCGAAACTACATTTTTCTAACCTATTTCAAAGAATGCAGAATTTTTAGCTAACTTTTTGTCAGCAGCGGCGAGCGCGACAAAGTGAAAATTTGTTCGTGAAAATTGTTCTAGCGAGCTTACCCTCGTCAAATCCTCCGGGAACTGTGTCTTGGTAATCGGCACCAGGTGCTCTTTAATATACGCCAGAGCCTGTGGGATATTTCCTTGTTGAATTAAGCTGACGATGTCTTGCTGGCGGGCTACCACTTCTACACGAGAGTTGATTTTTCGAAGGCGATGATGATGGTAGGCACACCATTTGATGCATGGCTCAATGTCATGGCCGTGAAGCGCTTGCTCAACTTCGTAGATTCTCTCGAAGACGTCAATGTCGACGAGGCCTTCCAACTTCATCTCCTGGACTAACAGTTTTGCCGGCTCAATCATTCCACACCTCAACAAGTGCCAACAAATATGCCTCGCAAACTTTTGCCGCTCCAACCGATCTGTTTCGTTTGTGCTCTCTTCTTCATCAACGACACCGTACTCCTCGCGAAGACGTTGTGCTCGTAGGATGATCTTATCCGCCTCCACTGTCTCCGCATCCATTACATTGGCAAACGCTTTTTTCGCTTCAGCGACTTGTTTTAGGAGGAAATCAAAATTCTTTCGAAGAGCATCCTGGGGGACTGGTCCGGTGGCGCCGGAGGTTTTCTTGGCGAGGAGGGAGGCGGCTTTGGCGACGCTTGCGGCGGCGCGGTCGAGATCCTGAATTTTATGGTTTCGTTGGGGGCTAATTTTATTTTTTAAACATGCAACAAAATTTTGATCTCAGTGCCCAGTCTTGCGATATCTCACCACGAAATTGCTACAGTAAAAATTGAAATTTAAAGGAACATATATTTTCAAATCAATTTTTTGAAATTTTCTCGTTTTTCGAGGGATTCTTAACAATTTTTCGATTGAAATATTACATCGTTTCGAAATTTGTGGAAAATCGCTCGAAAAAAATTAGAATTTAAAAAAAATTTGATTTTGACCAGAAAAAACATCGGAAATCAACCAAAAAAGTGCTTGTGATTTTTCTCCTTAGCGATATCTCACCACGAAATTGCTACAGTAAAAATTGAAATTTAAAGGAACATACACTGATTTTCAAGTCAATTTTTTTTTCGAGCGATTTTTAACAATTTCGGTGCGAAATGCAGTTCGCTTCGAAATGTGTTGAAAATCATTCCGAAAGCTGGAAAAATTGACTCGAAAATCAGTGCATGTTCCTTTAAATTATAAACTTTTACAGTAGCAATTTCGTGGTAAGATATCACTGCCTCAAAAAATTTGAAACTTTTTAAAAATTTCGCTGTTTTTTTCTGATCAAAATCTATTTTTCTTGCTCGAAATTTGACGCTTTCGCAGCCGACTGCTTTTCGAACGTTCTAGTCCATTTTTGAAGGAATTGTCCAGTTCTAAACCAACCTTTTGCCCATTCCTAAACTTGACATTCAACTCTGCGTACGGCACTCGAAAAGTGCAAAAATCCAACGACATAACATCACTTTTCTTGCGGCTCTTCGCGCCGCCAATCGTCGTTCCTTCACCTGGTTGAATGGCCGATGTGGACGGACCAGCCGACATTCTTTTTTATTGATTTTTTTAAAATATAAGACACGTATGGAAAGGGGATATGGAAAATATATAGATTATAGAATAATTTATGGCAATAAATAATCCAAATTGGAGGGATTAGCCAAGGATCAGCTTGAAAACGATCACCACAATGTTGATGGCGATGAGGGGCACTGAAAAATAAGAAAAATTATATGAAAAAATTGATAGCCAAATTAGTCTACGTGTAATAGCTTAAAATAGCTCAAAAATGGCTCAAAAAACGGAGAATTTTTATCTAAAATCATTTTTCTTGGTTTCTAACCCAAATTTTGCTCAAAAAATATATAAAATTCCTGGGAAAAGCAGCATCTTTTTTGCGAGGTATTGCCTACAGAATCAATAGAGACACGAGGGTCTCCGTGGAGCGCAAATGTGTGTCTGCGCGCTGCAGAGAAGCGGGGGAAAAGGAGAAGGGGAAGGACGGGATTCTAAGAGGAAATTTAAGTTCCTAGGCTTTCAGAATTCGAATCTTGGGGTTTTCAGATTTTCGAAACTCGATTTTCTCCCATATAAATTGAGATTTTCTAATCGAAACTTATATAAAAATTTAGGTCATGATGAGATCTACAAAATGACATACAAATTGGCTATGCTTATTGGCCCCATTTTGTGCTGGCTACCATTATTTGGTAACCATCACAAAATTGAGCCCATAAGTATAGCCGTTTTGTGTATCATTTTGTAGATCTCATCGAGCTCTACATTTTCATATAAGTTTCGATTCGAATCCTCACTCACTCCGCATAACAGTCTGCACGGCAAAGATAAGCGAGACGAGTTGATCCTTGACAGTGTTCGAGCCGTCGAACGAGTGCGACGGAGCACCGAGGCCATACTGAATTTTTTTTTTGGGGTTTTGGAGAAATTCCGAGCGGAAATTTACCTTTTTCAAGAATCGCTCACGATGAAGAATGGCTATTCCGTTGAGGACGAGAAGCGCGGCCTCGAGGAGGGCGTAGAATGAGAGAGCCATGGAATGGAGCTGAAATTATAATGAGACATTTGAGAAAAAAAGGGGTTTATAGAGTCTCAAAACTCTAAAAACATAAAAATTGACAAAAACCAATTCAATAAATTTTTTAAAGACTTCTCGAAAAAAAAAGAATTAGAGAGCCATGGATCTGAAAATTATAAAAAAGGGGTTTACAGAGTCTCGGAACACAACATTTTTTTTTAATTCTGAGCAAGAATCGGATTTTTCAACAAAAAAAAACGATTTTAACTCAAGTTGACCGAAAAAAATTTTTTTTCAAAATTTTTCAAAAATTCGAATATTTTCCGAATCTTACTTATATATAATCCGCTAGGATTTCTGTCCGGTCTTGGTCAGGGTGTCCGCTTTAGTTTTGCGAAAGTTAAAGAATTTGGTCGCCCCACAAAAGCGAACCCGCGACTACTGCGCGGCAGTGCAGCGCGCTACCAACTGCGCCACACGTGAAACAGAAACCGAGTGGCCAGTGGCGTATAAAAACTAAGCAAAATTGAGCGGCAACGCCGCGAATCCAGCCTGCGGTAAGCAGGCTGGTTAGAAATAAAAATACTACAGCGAAAAACAGTTTTCTTTCATTAATTTTCTGTTAAAAAGTGAACTTTTAAAAATTCCGGTTTTTGAAATTTTGAAATCTCCTAAAAACTTTTTTTTCGATTTGTTCACATTTTTCCTTATTTTGCTGTCAAATTTCACAGCTTTTCTATTTTTTCTACCCAAAAATATGTCTATAAACATGAGATTCTAACTTTTTCTCCATTCTGAACAATTTTTAAAACTCCCAACAAAGACACAAAAATATTCATTAAAAACTTTAAAAATTCGTGGCAAAAATATTTTTAGAAGAGAAAAAGCAGCGATATTAGAACCCGAATAAATGTACAAAAAGTTACATGATTGGAAAATTGAAGAAAAATCTGCGAAAAAATTTATAGAGAAATGCAAACGCGCTCCACGGAGAAGCGACGTGGAATGAACAGATAATAGAGGGATTTTGACGGTTCCAGGGGTAAAAAATCTCGGAGAATTCGAATTTTTACATAAAAATGATCTAGAATCATCCCAATCTTTGATGTCTCGGCGACATGACTGGCGAGGCGTTCGGTGAAGACGTTGAGGATCCAGAGGCTCTCGCGGCGGCTGCTCGGCGAGCTTTGACTCTACACGCAATGCATCCAGTGATGAATCTTCCAGAAAGACACATTTTATGGAATACGTGACCACAGTAATATGAGACTACTCCGGCATCTTTTCCACCGACGATCATCTTGATGGGAAGGGTGCAAAGAGGGCATTTTCTGGAAGAAAAATTGGATTTTTTGGAACTTTTTGGAGAGCGAAACGTACCCATTAGTATCCACTATCCAACTGGAGATTGTCGATGGATTCTGAGCAGAATTCGTTGAGACTGGAGACATGATTCTAGAAGGTGTCGCGAGTTTCTTCTTGCGAGGTGTTACCCATCCAGAAGCGCCAACCGAGTCGAGTACGGAGGTTATTGTCTGGAAATAGTGAAAAAAAATGTATTCATTAAATTTTTGTACTGAAATTTATAAAAATTGCTTTAAAATGTTTATTTTACCGCAAAAACGAGTCAAAACGGACCATTTTGAAGCGAGTTATGAGCGTTTGAAGTTTCCGTAAGAGAGACGCAGAGAAAGCAGACAGTCTCGTTGTCGAAGAGACGCAGAGAAACGAGACAGTGTCTGCGTCTCTCACAAAAACTTCAAACGCTCATAACTCGCTTCAAAATGGTCAGTTTTGACTCGTTTTTGCGATAGAAAACATTTTAAAGCGAGTTTTAAAAAATTTCAGGAAAAAATGGAAAAATTGCGTTTTGATCTGTTCCAGAAATTTCTAGAACTCTCCAAAAGACTCGAAACTCGTCCAGAAGCCTCTCTGGAGGTTTTGAACGTTTCCAATCGTTCTGGGGCCTTCTGAATCCTTCTTGGTCCTCCTGGATCGGGTGTGTTCGAAAAAAACCCTTTTCTCGAAATTTTTTCCGAAAACTTTTATTGGAAAATCGTTTTGAAAAATTTGCTCAAAAATTATTATTTTTTCGTCAAAATTCCCATTTTTCGACAATTTTCATCAACTGTTTTTCCGATTTTTGAAACATTCTTCTGGATCTTTCTGAAGCTTTTTGGCGCTCCCAGAAGACTCCAGAATCGTTCGGAAGCCGTTATGTAGGTTTTTAACGTTCAAAATTCTTCTAGGAGCTTCTAGATCCTTCCAGAGCCTTCTGAAACCTTTCGGATCCTCCTAGATAATCCCAGAGCTTTCTGGATCTTCCTGGATCCTTCAGAATCCTTCTGGATTCTCTCACCTTCATCCCCAATGTATCCCTAAATCCCGTCTCTCTCGTCCCCATCACCACTATCGAGCACCAATCCTGCGGTTTCATCCGTCGTGCTATCCATTGACTGTCCACGGAGATTATTTGAATTACCGCCTTTTTTCCAAGGGTAAAAACTGCCAAGGCTAAAAACGTCTTCATGGGCACTGCTGGGAGCCATCGGAGATCATTGGAGAAGTCTTTTGAGTCGATTTTAGGGCTCGAGAAATCCAATTTCTCCCGGTGGTTTTCTTGGATCTTCAGGGATAGACTTTCTAGTTTTTGGGTCAAATTTGGAGCATTTTCTTCGGATTTTTTGGGTTCCTGAAGCATCGCGGGATTCTGAATTTCTTCCCTCCGTGCCACAATCGTCTCCAACTTTTCCCTCGACGAATTCATACATCTCTCGAATATCCTCTCCACATTCGGCCTAACTCCATCCTCCACCCATCCTGCTCCATTTCGCCACCCCTCGGCACAAACTCGCTCCACTGAACTCAACGACATTTCGCATCGCGGACAGATCGTCGTGACGTCTTCAGAATCCTCAGAAGATGCCACATGTCGTAGAAGACGTTCCCAGTCGCTGGAATTCTGTGGAATCGCTCCTTGTCGTTTGAATTCATCCCTAACGACGTCGGCTCCACTGCAAACCGCCATAAGGAGCGCGGTGGCCGCCCACGATCGATGCATTCCACACTCGGAACAGTTGAATTCAGAAGACGTTGACGTCGTAGGGGTCTTCAGATCATCTTCTTCGTCTAGAGGATTCGTCCAGACTCCTGAAGGCGTCGCCACGGAATCTGAATCCGTTGTTATGGTGTAGTCGGTGTCGGATTTGGGTACGGTATCGGCGGATGGAGATTGAGGGTTGGATTCTGGAAAAAATTCGATTTTTTTTCAATTTTCTGGAAAAAAATTCCGGATGGATTTAGAAGACGTTCACACTCAAAAAACCAGCTCCGCGACGTTTCGAAAGCGCGACGTTTTGTAGGTGCGACTTTCGCAAGTGTGACGTTTCAAAAGCAAAACGTTGAACTTGTGAAATATCGCACCTTCAAAACGTCACACTTTCGAAACGTCACACTTTCGAAACGTCACACCTTCGAAACGACACACTTTCGCAACGTCACACTTTCGAAACGTCGCATTCAAAATAACCTACAGCTACAGTCAGCTTAAGCCAAGAATCATGAAAAATTCTGAAAGAGTTCTTAAAATTTTGAGACTTCAAAAATTTCAAATTACTGTAACTTTGTTAGTTTTGCTCCATTTTGGCTCATTTTTGGCTTAAAATTATTGGAAAATGTTGAATTTTCGAATTTTCTAAAAATCAAGTGAAATGTCACACTTTCGAAACATCGCGGAGCCAGATAAAAACCTACGTTTCTTAATATGCGACAATCTCAAATCCAACCACATCTCGTCCTGTTTTCTTCGCATTTCTTCGGAAATCGCCGGCGTTGTTGTCACATTATTAGAAGCGACGTCTTCTGAAGGCTGCTCCTCAATGATATCATCTTTGGGGGACCTTGGGGATACTGTAGCTATTGGTTTTTCCTTCTTTGGGGGTCTGATTCCAGGACGAACTACTTTAACAATAGTGGGCTTTTTGGAGGAGGAGCTTGACGTTGACTTTTCCGACTTCTCTGAAGACGTCGAAATTTCCTTTGGCTCCTTGTTATTCCAAATCGTCGACAAATCCACTGGCACGGCTAACGCCAACTCTGCCAACGCCTTCGCCGCATTTCCAATGGTTACTGTAGGCGTGAATCGAATCTCGTCCCTTTTGATACCTTCCAACTGTAATAGGGTTCTCAGCGACTCTTTCTCCACAAGCTTCTCGGAATCCTCCAGAATCTGACGTGCCCGATGGAGAATGTCCTCTTCGACGACGTCGGGCGTGCCGTTTTTTCTCCAGAATTCTTGGCGGAGCTCTAGGGACGACGGCTCGGAAGCTCGCTTCTCAATGGGGGTCGGTGAGGTGGTGGGGGTATCTGGAGAGCATGGAGAGCTTCGTGAGCGTTCCCGGAGGGCTTGTGGGGTCGAGAATGAGAAGTCGTCGTCGTAGCCACTGCATTGGACGGTTTGGAGAACCTGGAAAATGGAATTTAAAAAGTGGGAATGTTTGAATACTTCTGGATTCTTCTGAACACTTCTGGATCCTCCAGACGCCTTCAGTGGCTTCCGGAAACTTCTAGAAGCTTCTGGCTGTTATTCAAAGATTTTTGAGCTATTTTTTCGGCTCAAAATCGTCTAAAACCGATGAAAACTGATCCAAAGGCAGGCTCAAAATAGACTAAAAATAATGAAAATTGATCCAATTAAATTCATGAACATTCTAAACGTTTTTGAGAATTTCTTGGGCATAAAAATGAGCAAAATCGATCGAAAAACTGATAAAAACCGAATTTTTTAGAGCTTTTTTCGTTGAAATCGGTCTAAACTTGCTCCAAAAACTCAAAAATCTATCTAGGATGCTCAGGATTGATTCCGGGGCATTTTGAGCCAAACTTTCAGCCTTTTTGCATGTTTTTGAGCTCAAATTTCGAGATTTTCAGCTTTAGAAAGCCCAGAGTTCAATTTGGAGCTTTTTATGTTGTGAATGCTTCCAGATATCTCAATAAGTCTTCAGAAGTCTTCAGAAGTCTCTAGAATCGTCTGGAAGCCTCTGTGAAAGTTTTGAAAGTTTCTGATTATTATAGGCGCTTCTCGAGCCTTCCGGATTCTTCTAAATCCTTCTGGATCCTTCTGGAATTTCTCAAATCCTCTCAGATTCTTCTGGAGCCTCCTGGAGCCTTCTGGATCCTCCAGAATCCACCAGAATCCTAGATGCATCTGGAGGTTTCTGGATCTTTCTGGATCGTTCTGAATCCCCTCAAATTCTTGTGGCTTTTTTCGTTGAAATCAGTCTAAAATTGCTTCAAAAACTCATAGATCTGTCTATGATGCTCCGGATTGATTCAGGAGCATTCTCGAGCATTTTGAGCCACATTTGGAGATTTTTAGCTGAATCTCCTTTTTAATTTCTTACCCTATGCACCCCACTAGGCAACTTCTTCGACGACTCCCTTTTCATCTCTCCATTCTGGATCTTTCCCTTCTTAATCGACTCCCTTCTCTCCATCTCTTCCATATTATCGTACATCGATTGGCTCGCCTTCCGATCATCCAAAATCTTCTGAAGAAGTGCCTGAAGTCGTTCGGTTTCTTTCTTCCTTGACATCGTCAGGAGCCCCTCTATAGTTTTCGAGATTATCGGAGAGGGAAATGAGACGTGTGGCGAGCAGAAGAGAATCGCTTGGGCGCTCTGAAAACAACAAAAAGTTCAAAATTCCCATTTAAAGAATCCTCTCTCTCTCTCACCTGCCCATAAAATCCTTTCAAATTCAACTTCTCCACACATTTGTGCCTCTCGAATACACTAAACTTCCTCAGTCCCTTCGAATCTGCCAACAACACAAAAACATCGTTGGCACACGTCGACACATCGAGAATCTCAAAATCCAACTCGGCCGATAACAGACATCGTGACGTCTCCATATCGGTGACGCATATTCTGGATCCAACAGCTGAGACGATCAGGAGATGTCCGTTTTCCACTCGGATGACGTGGACTTTGTGGATGGAAATGTCTTGATTCTCGGGATGAAGACCGTCGAATAGGGAGCATTCTGTGGGGAATGGGGTGCGGAAGGAGATGGGCGGGGCACGAGGGATGTATCGGATGAAGGTGCCGTCTCGATGCTTACGGTATTCGTGAGTTCTGGAAATTGGGAATTTTTGAAGTTATAGGAGTTTTAGAATCTTTAAGAATTTTTGAGAATTCTTCGAAACTCTCCAGAGTCTTAGAATTCTTCAGAACGATTAAGGACTTATTCGAATTCTTCAAAAATGTTCAGACCCATTTTTTAATGCTCAAATAATCCAAAATGACTCGAAATTTGTCTAAAAACTGTCTAAATAGGGCTAAGCTGATCTGAACTGGTCTCAACTTTTGGAGTTTCGTTTTTAATCGAAAAATGGCCGAAAGTAGGCGAAAAATCGGCTCCAAATGGATGAAATTGGCCCAAAATAGCTGAAATTGATAGGAAATGTTGTATGGTCTATAACTGACATTTTTGAAAGAAATTTTGAGTTTTTGAGATTCAGAATTCTACTGGATGCCTTTTAGGTTTTTTCTGGCTTTTTCTGGACCCTTCAGATCTCTTCAAAATTGTTCTGGACCCGTCTGGATCCTTCTGGATCTCTTGCAATTCTCCAAAATCCTTCTGAACCGTCCGGGACCCTCCGAGATCCTTCAGAATCTTTTACAATCCTTCAGAACTCTTTAGAATTCTCCAGAATTCGTCTAGACCTTCCTGAGCCCTTCTGGACGCTTCTAAACCATTCTGAATTTTTCAGAACACCTTCAGAATCCTTCCAAATCCGTTCGGACCTTTCTCGACCTTCTGAATCTCTCTGGACTCACCTGGACCTTCTTGGACCTTTAAGGATCTTCTAGTGTCTTGAAAATCTCTCAGAATTCTTCTGAGCCCATCTAGATTTTTCTAAGTCTATTTGAATCCTTCAGAATCCTTCAAAATCCTTCTAGACTCTCCTGGCTCCTCCTGGGCCCTTCTCTTGCAAATATACAAAGCCTTTCGACATCCTTCCGAATACTCCAGAATCTTTCTGGATTCTTCTGGATACTCCTAGATAGTCTTGCAGGCTTTTTAAGCTTTCTCAATGCTTCTGGACCGTTTTCAATGCGTCTAAATGTTCCAGAATCCTTCAAAATCCGCCAGAATCCTACAGAATCATTCAGAATCCGTCTGGACCTTTCTGAACCGTTCAAAATCGTTCTAGAACTTTCTGAATCCCTCAGAATCCTCCAGTAACCTTTTGAGATCCTAGTCAGCGATGTTTTACCCTCCTTAAAAGTTGAAAACTCACTTATAAACCACGCCCACCAAATTCGCCTCCCACAGCCTTCCATTGGGTCTCGCAGCGACAAGAAAAGCACTTCCACCGTCATCCTGAATATAACAGGCGCCTAGCGGGGATGGCGTCGTTCTGGGTTTCTTGTTTCCCACGAGCTGAATTGTTCCAGTGTCCACGTGATACAGATGGGCGGATATGGAGGTGGCCACTGAAAATTTGATTTCAAATTTTCAAATTTCCCGCTTCAAATTCTCACCCAACACATGCATTTGCAACGTGTCCAACTGCACAATCTCTCCATCAAATTTCGTTAATTTCTGATGAGCCGCTCGAAAAACCGATCGACTCGTTAGCCGATGACAGTGAAGTGCTCCAGATGAGTGTCCAGAATACACTGTTTTCATATCCGGGGACCACGCCAGGGAAGTCACTCTGTCTGGAGAACGAGCGTCGCCTGGCGTTGAGTAGACGAGAGTTGGAGGTTGACCATTGTTGAGTTGAGCTATTGACACACGTCCACTGTCTCCGCCAATGGCCATTAGTTCTTCAGAGGGGCTTACGGAGATCTGGAAATTTCGGAGGTTGTGGATTTGAAGTTAAGGGTGCTAGGAGCTTTCTGGACGCTTTTGGAGCATCTAGAAGCACCAAAAACGGTCCAGGAGCATCTAGAAAGCTCTAAAAGCCTGCAGGACCATCTAGGAGTATCTTGAAGAGTTTAGAAGGATTCTAAAAGATTTTGTAGGATTCAGAAACTGTCAAAAGCTGGAGGATTCTAAAGGATTCTGAATCATTTTGAACGCTTCTGGAGGCTTTTAAAAGTGTTTGGAAGTTTCTAAAAAATTCTGGAGAATTTTAAATTCCAATTAGTTTCTAGAGTCAAAATTTAAGAATTTGAAGACTCCGTGAATTCCGATTTTTAAAAAAATTTTTGAGATTTTAGAGCATCTATGGTCTCTGGGGCCTCTAGAATTCCCTAGAAACCTTCAGATTTCATTGAATTTCTTCTATATCAATTTTTGACGTTTTTCAATAGTTTTGAAACGTTGGGGAGCCTTCAGAAACTCCCAGAAGCTTCCAGAAGCCTTCAGAATACTTCAAAACCTTCCGAGCGCATTTTAACACTGAAATTATCCAAAATGCCTCAATATTTGTCTGAAAACAGTCTAAATCGGCCTAAGATTATCTAGACTGATCTAAACTTTTGGAGTTTCGTTTCTGACAAAAAATGACCAAAAATAGCGAAAAATCGGCTCCAAATGGTCAAAAATGGCCCAAAATGGCTGAAATTGATAGGAACCGTTGCAGGGTCCAAAATGGAAAGAAATTTCAAGTTTTTGAGATTCAGAACCTTTCAAGATCATTTAGATTCCTCTCTGAATCTCTCAGATTCCTTTATAATCCTTCTAAACGCTTATAGATACTCCTAAATGGCCCAGAAGCCTTCCGGAAGCTTTCTAGATGCTCCTGGACCGTTTTCGATGCTTCTTGATGCTCTAGGTGCCTTCGGAGTGCTTCAGAATCCTCCAGAATCCTCCCTGGCTCATTTTTATTGTCTAGAATCCCTCGAAATTTCAAAATATGGTACTTTTAGCTATCCAAGAACTTCAAACCCATTGAAATTCAATTTTTTCTTTAAAAATCCAGATTTTCATCTAAAAAACCAGAAAAAAAGGCCGAAAATAGATATGTACACAGATAATCATATGTTTTCTACTTTCTCCAATATATTTTTCTCAAGGCTATCCATCTTTTTTTCTTCTCTCCCCTATCTTCAGTTATTGTAACTTATCACAACAAGAGGAGGAAGATTCCGGTTTTCCAAGTTTATCACTTTTTTGGGGGTGTCAAAAACGATGATTTTTTGGGTAAAAATCGGTAATTTTTAGTCAATTTTCTTCGTTTTTGAAGCAATTTTTTCAAAAAAAAAAAAGATTACCGTACTAATTTGTCCATCTCTAGTGGTAAAAACCTGCACTGGTACCGGAGAGCTAGCTCTCGATCTCGATTTCGCTGCATATCTAGAAAATATATAAACGGAGCCCGTCGACGTTCCCAAGCATAGACATTTCGAAGTGCTCGCCACGCAAGTGTACTGTAAGAATGGGATGAAAGTGCGCTCTAATGATAAGAGATTTACCTTGACCCGTTTTGTTGAGTTCGCCGGGAACGCCAACTCGTCGAGTGAGGTGAGCTCGACGAGAAAGTGTGATGGGATTCGATTGGCACTGGAAAAATAGGGCAGATTTGAAATATTATCATTGGAGCGCGGATGCTTTTTCGAAATTTACAGTAGGATTACAGTCATTTGTACTTTTTTCATAAACTCGTTAAAACTCGAGAAAATCGAATTTCAAATCGCGCACTTTTATATTTTCTAACCTATTTCAAAAAATTCAGAATTTTTCGCTGATTCGAATGCATCTCATATTGCTGCTCAAAAAGCAGTAGAAAAAATTTTAGACGATTTTTTGACAAAAACTTTAAAAATCGTGTAAAAAATTTTTTACCGGGTTTTGAGCAGCGATATTAGGTGCATTCGAATCAGCGAAAAATTCTACATTTTTTTGGAATGAGTCAGACAAAATTTCAGTGATTTTTTGAAAATCTTTTTTAATAATTTTTTTTTTGAAAATCGAGTTTTTCGAGTTTCAACGATTTTTATGGGAAAAAATATTCTTCTTTTCGTAAATACTTGAATTTTGACGAGATTTTTGCTGTTTTTCGCTCCAAAATCCTCAAAAACTCACGGCTCATCATTCCCTCTTGATGTTGTCGGCACCTCATTGTGTCCGTCCATTTTTTGACATCTAGAATTCTTTCGGGGCCTTTTTTTTGGATTTTTTCTTATTTTTTCCAAAGAAAAAGTCAATAATTAATGGGATAGAAGAGACCCAGAACTTTGAGCAGAATCACAAGTCACAAAATAACACCGGTTTATCAGTAATAGAACATTGAGCACCAAAAAATGAAGAAAAAAACTGAAATGGCACTCCCGTCGGTCGATTTCTTGCCGTTAAGAGCTTCCCTTGGACTTGGCATCGTTCCAAATCGAATTTTCCTTCTGAATCCGTCTTCTGAATCTCAAAAACCTCCACGTCATCTAGAGAATTCCTTGAATTCCATCCCCCGGCCACAACAAGGAATCTGCCAAGCACCGCTGATACATGGTTTTCTCGTTTTCCATCAAGTTTTTGAGGTAGAATCTGAATTTTTTGAAGGTTTTCACAAAATTTTACAAATAATTTACCTCCGATTTCCTCGTCTTCAAATCATATCTAATTATCGTATCCAACACGAAACATCCGTCAAATCCACCAATTAAAAGGACACTGGAACCGATTGGAACCATCGATTGGCCCTCTACGGGATACGGTAAAAATCCGCCGAATTCCACAGTGTAGTCAGAAAAGTCCTCGTTGAAAGTGATTCTGAAAATATTTGAAATTTTTTTTGAAAAATTGTTTTTTGAAGCCAAATTTGCATTTTTTAAATCTCCCGCCAATTCTAATACCTCCGAATCGCTTTCGTCGTCCTTTGCTCATCCTCCCAGCCACCGAAAATTACAAATTCTCGATTTCCGACTTGTAAAACTGTTGAATTCTTGATTTTTGGTAATTTTTTGGGTAGTTTTTTGCATTTCCAGTTGGTAGTGTCAATGATTTGAATATCGTCAAGGCAGGCGTGGGCTTCGAATCCGCCGAAGATTGGTTTGAAGGGCTGGAATTTTTTATTTGTAATTTTTGAACAAAATTTCAAAAAGTCGCTTTAGAATGGTTTTTATCGCAAAAACCAGCTAAAACGGACCATTTTGAAGCGAGTTATGGGCGTTCGAAGTTTCGGTAAAAGAGATGCAGAGAAAGCAGACACTCTCGTCGTCGAAGAGACGCAGAGAAACGAGACAGTGTCTACGTCTCTCTTACTAAATTTCAAACGCTCATAACTTAACTCAAAATGCTCCATTTTGGCTCGTTTTCGAACCATTTTTAAGAGAAAATGATGTATTATTAGATGCATTAATAAAAATAAAAATTTTTCGGAAAATAAATTTTTAAAAAAAATCAAAAAGTTGAAATTTCTGTTCGAAAATTTCAAAAAAAATGGTCCGTTTTGAATGATTTCTGAACCATTAATAAAAAATTTTGAAATTTTCGAACAGAAATTTCAACTTTTTGATTTTTTAAAAATATTATTTTCCAAAGAAAATTATTTTTTTATTAATGCATCTAATAATACATGATTTCTTCTTCAAAATGGTTCAGAAATCATTCAAAACGGACCATTTTGAAGCGAGTTTTTAGCGCTTTCAGTTTTGGTGAGAGACGCAGACACTGTCTCGTTTCTCTGCGTCTCTTCGACAATGAGAGTGTCTGCTTTCTCTGCGTCTCTCTTACTGAAACTTCAAACGCTTATAACTCGCTTCAAAATGGTCCGTCATGACTCGTTTTTTTGCGGTAGGAAACACTTTAAAGCAAATTCTTTGAAATTTCAGCACAAAAATCTCAAAATCTCAAACGAAAAATTCTGATTCTCTCACCCCCTGAGTTTCCGGGTCAAAACCCGAACAACTGGCTCCGATGTCTAGTTTTTGCTCCAAAATCTTCGAAATTATTTCTTCTTCTCTGATTTTCATCAATTCTATAGTATCCGTGTGCTCATTGGGACCCGTACATCCACCGGCGACCAAAATTTCATTTTCAAGTAGAAAGCAAGACGGAGATCTTCTCGGAATCGACAAGTTTCCGTAGTTTTCACTGACGATTTTTACCAAGGGAGGGCTGAAAATAAAAATTATGACTTTTGAACGGATTTTCTGCCTAAAAACCTAGAATTTTCCACAGATTCTATGCGGATTCTTTCGATGCTCCTAATGGGCTCCCGTTCGGCTGCCAGGGCGCATCCACCGATTATGTACAGATATTTGGCGCTTCGGTGCATTTTTTTACATCTGAAAATTGAGGAAAATATTTTTTCTAGCCTATTTCAAAAAATGCGGAATTTTTCGCTGATTCGAATGCGCCAAATTTCGCCGTTCAAAACGCTGTAGAAAATGTTTTGGACTAATTTTTGTACAAAAATTAAAAATTCGTCTCAAAAATTTTCTACCGCGTTTTGATCAGCGATATTAGGCTCATTCGAATCAGCGAAAAATTCTGCATTTTTTGAGATAATTTAGAAAAAATAAAACTTCAAAAATAAAAAAAAATCGGATTTCTCAATTTCAAAATTTGACGCGATCAGTGTGATCACCACTCTGGCAGCTCATCAAATCAAAACCAGAAACGCGACAAGGGGAGAATGTCCAGTTTAAAAGATAGAGATTTCTGTGATGAAATTGAAACAAAACGTATCAAATTGCTACACACTCTTTGAAAATGTTACACACTTCCTGAGGGGATATTCCTGTGGGAAAACGGATCCTTTTGATTTCTGTTAGAAGAAGATTTTATTGAGAAAAAGAAAAAGTGGCGCTAATTGATGTGATCATTAAAAGCAAAGAGCCTATAAAGATTTATTGGGGTTAACAGGGAAAATTGAAAAAAAATGGAGTGAAAAAATTATAGCTGGGGATTTTTCGGCAAGATTCTGTATAGAATTTCGAGTTTAAAAAGCTGAAAATCAACCTCAAAGCTCAAGAAATTAACTATTTTTGACAAAGAAATCTTTAAAAAAAATTTTTTTTGCTCAAAAATCAGGAAATTCGTCATATTTCTTGAGAAACAATTTCTCCAAATTCTTCCCATTATAAAATCGATTATGAAACAAGGAGACGATGCTCCTCATTTCTATTCTTCTTTCTTCTCCGTTACACCACCAAAAAGAGCACAATGAGCCCGCCGGCTGGGAGATGGCCGTGGCCGCGGCGGTTATCTAGGCCATGTCGATTTACGGGGGCAATTTTCAAGTGTTTTTCGTGGTTTTCAAGGGCAAAAAACGGGGAAAGATAATAAAAAACCGTGGAAAAGTCAGTCCTGGCTGAATTTCTCAGATTTTCTGGTTGCGATATCTCGGTACGAAAATGCTACAGTAATATGTTAAAATTTAAAGGAACATGCCCTGACTTTCAGGCCATTTTTTTGATTTTTAATTTTTTTTCAAAGGAAAACAACACGCTTCAAGATTTGTTGAAAATCCTTTGAAAAAAATGAAAAATTAAAAGATTGGCCTGAAAATCAGGATATGTTCCCTTAAATTTTAATATATTACTGTAGCATTTTCGAGCCGAGATATCACTGCCAAAAATTCGGGAAAATTCAGCCACGACTGACATTGACTGACACTGGCGTAATAGCAAAAAAAATTATTTAAACAGGGAAAAATGCAAAATTTTGCATTGTAAAAAACTGATTTTTCTCTTTTTTTCTCAAAAAATAGTGAAAAATCGAAAATATTTATTGGCTTTCCAAGAACCTTCAATCAATCTGCAATAATCAAAAACCCATATTTATTGAAAATCGCAATAAACAAGATAACAAGAAAAATAAAATTTTACAAGATCTATTATCGCTCCGTATAATCCTGATAACACTGCAACGCAGCCATCGAAATCGAGTCGATGAGAAAAAGGGGCGTGGCCACTTCAATATGCATTACGTGAATTTCAGGCAGCACCCAGGTCTCGGGCGCTATTGCCAGGTCGGCTTTGTGTAGATGGCGAGTGATCTGGAAAAAAAACAAAAAAAATTGGAGGGAAATTTGAAATTTTTTCCGCCAAATTCAAATGTGAATAACTTTTTCCAGGGAGATTGAGTAAAAATACGGTCAACAGAAAAAATGTTCCTTATTCAAAAAGCTATCGATTGGTTGAAAAGCGTCAAATATTATTGAAAATTAACAGAGTTACGCCTGAAAAATTGCAGAAATTGCCGATTTTTTGGAAAAAAAGGCGTAACTCTGTTAATTTTCGATGAAATTTAACGGTTTTTCTACCAATCGATAGCTTTTTTAACAAGGAACAATTTTTCTGTTGACCGTATTTCTCCCAGATTTCTCTGAAAAAAAGTTATTACCTTTCCCCCACACTTCTCCACCATCCACGCGAGCTCTTTGGCGTCTGGCGAGCATTCCGGCGAGATCCACATTTTCCAGTGGAAATTCTCGAAAATTCGATTATTTCGAATGCGGAGCCACTCGTCGTAGATGTAGTCCTCGGAGGCGAGCAGCTGGGAGTCTTCGAACGATTCTTCGAGCTGGAAAGGGAGTCAAAATTGTGCTCTTTTTGTTTGTTTGGAGTCCGAAGGAAGTCAAAATAAACAGAATAATGGGGTCGTTTGTCTTCTTTTTCCGTTTTTAGGAGGGTTTTGGATACAAAGAAAAGGGACCGGGGAGTTGAAAATTGAAAAAAAAACTGAAGAAATGTGAATTTTGGAAGAATTGAAGTGATTTGTATTCAAATGATTGCCCGAATCTATTATTTTTGAAACAAAAACCATGTTTTTTAATAAAAATCGATTTTCAATCTGATTGTTTCTAATTTAATTAAAAAAATGTAGAATTTTTCGCTGTTTCCAATGCACCTAATCTCAATGCTCAAAACGCTGTAGAAAAATTTTCAGAGCAATTTTTCGATTTTTGCACTGAAAAATCGCTCGAAAAATTTTTCTACGGCGTTTTGAACGGCGAAATTCTACTATTTTGAGGTAAGTTAGCAAAATTGTACGTTCAAAATTTGAAAATCTCGATTTTCTCGAGTTTTAATAATTTTCATCGAAAAAATATTGGAATTGGAATGATTATTAGATTACAAAAATGATTGAAATCCATTTTTAAATACGCAGGAAAAACTGAAAAATGGACTTTGGGACATTTCGAATCGCATTTTTGCCGAATTTTTGGAACTTTCAATATAAATTTTAGCTTTTTTAAATATAATAAGACATTGTTTATCTATAATAGATAATAAAGCCAAAAATATATATGAAAAGTTTCCAAAATTAGGCTTCACACTTTCGAAATGTCCCGGAGTCGAAAAATGATTGAAAAAATTGAAAAAATGATTACCCATTGCGGTTTCACTATTGGCACATTTGCACAAATTGCTTTCAACACCACCAGCGTCCGTTTTCCGTGTCTAGAAACCACACAAAGTGTCCGTCGATCGTCAATTTCTGTGGCAACGTTTAGACGAAAGCGGCGAACTATGCTTTTTAGTTTCTTCTCGATTGGAGAGCTGGAAATTCGAATTTTCGTATTTTAAAAAATCCGATTTTCTCCGATAAAAATTGAGATTTTTCAATCGAAACTTATATGAAATTGTAGGTCTCGATGAGATCTACACAATGATACAGTGCGTCCAATAATGATAGCACACCCCCTATTTTTGAGCATAACTTGAGAACGAATCAAGATATCAAAAAACGGCTAATGCCATTCGTTTTCAAATCAAAAAATACCCCCGGATGCAAAATTTGAATCAATTCTGATAACTGGAAGTAGGTCAGCTGGAAAAATGGTCGATTTTGACCGTCCAAAAATGATAGCACATGTTTCGAAAAATGGTTGTTTTCACGTATTTTTGACCTAGTTCCAAATCGAAGTCATATGGAAACATGATCAAAAATAATTTCTAGTAGGAGCCTATCATTTCCAGTCATAACATCTGACGCATGACCTACTTTTAGGCTCAACTGTAAATTGAGCAGTGGTTTTGCTATTAATGACCTAGATAGGTCAGGAAAAAGAGAAATTAAGAAACAAATAATTTTTCCTGTCTCACCTTGGACCACTGAACAATTTGTGACCTTTTTCCGCTCTTTTTTCCTATTCCGGAGCATTTTCCGAATTTCAGTCATCACCGGTGGAGAGTGTCGGCTGCCATTGTGACCTCGATCGAAATATTTTTCTGGTTTTCATGTCAGTTTTTGAAAGCGCACATGTCTATGATATTTGTCATGATTTTATTCTAGGATCCAACCGGAGGATCAGCAAACAAATAAAAAATCACTTACAGGTACCTAATATTCTTATGAATAGTTGAAAATTGTGATACGATGTACTGACAGGCATCATTCATAAGTTTCGGCTTCAAAACGCTTGGAAATCATACAGAGCGGAATAAAAATCAAATTTACAACTTAGAGAACTACCGCGCTTTCAAAAACTGACATGAAAACCAGAAAAATATTTCGATCGAGGTCACAATGGCAGGCGACACTCTCCACTGGTGATGACTGAAATTCGGAAGATGCTCCGGAATAGGAAAAAAAGAGCGGAAAAAGGTCACAAATTGTTCAGTGGTCCAAGGTGAGACAGGAAAAATTATTTGTTTCTTAATTTCTCTTTTTCCTGACCTATCTAGGTCATTAATAGCAAAACCACTGCTCAATTTACAGTTGAGCCTGAAAGTAGGTCATGCGTCAGATGTTATGACTGGAAATGATAGGCTCCTACTAGAAATTATTTTTGATCATGTTTCCATATGACTTCGATTTGAAACTAGGTCAAAAATACGTGAAAACAACCATTTTTCGAAACATGTGCTATCATTTTTGGACGGTCAAAATCGACCATTTTTCCAGCTGACCTACTTCCAGTTATCAGAATTTATTCAAATTTTGCATCCGGGGGTATTTTTTGATTTGAAAACGAATGGCATTAGCCGTTTTTCGATATCTTGATTCGTTCTCAAGTTATGCTCAAAAATAGGGGTGTGCTATCATTATTGGACGCACTGTATTATGCCAGTCTCAGTCAATGTCAGTCCTGGCTGAATTTTCCGGATTTTTTTGGCTGCGATATCTCGACACGAAAATGCTACAGTAATATATTAAAATTTAAAGGAACATACCCTCATTTTCGGGTCAATTTTTTAATTTTTATGTTTTTCGAACGATTTTTAAACAAATTTCGTAGCGAAATGTTATTTTTTGCTCCGAAAACTACATTTCGCTTCGAAATTTGTTGAAAATCGTTCGAAAAACATGAAAATTAGAAAATTGGCCTTGAAGTCAGGGTATGTTCCTTTAAATTTTAATATGTTACTGTAGCATTTTCGTGCCGAGATATCACAGCCAAAAAATCGGAGGCATTCAGCCAGGACTGAAATTGACTGAGTTACTGTCAATGACTGAGACTGGCATAATACATAAATTGATAATATTTATTGGCTCAATTTCGAGTTGCTTTTCGAAAGACATCGGGCTATAAATATTGTAATTTTGTATGCTATTTTGTAGATCTCATCGAGACCTGCATTTTCATATAAGTTTCGATTGAAAAATCTTAATTTTTATGGAAGAAAATCGCTGGGCAAAAAATACCGTACTCCTTGTTAAAACCGGTAAAAATCACTTCATTCCTCAACGCCTCTTCATCAATTTCTTCCGCTAGATTTCTAAATTTCGTTCGACTTTGATTCTGATTCTTCTTCTGAATAAACGCAGAAACATCGGAAATGAAATCATCGTCCTCCTCTTCACTCCGTTTCTGAAAGTAGGGTTACACTCATTTTTAAAAATTTTCTCAAATGATTGTCCCAATTTCAGTATTATTGAAAACAACAATATTTTTGTACAAAAATCGTTTAAAAAATCGATTTTCAAGCCTCAATTTTTTTAAAATTTCAATGAATGTAGTATTTTTCCCTGATTCGAACCCACCTAATACCGCTGCTGAAACTGCATTTTGAAGCGAGTTATGAGCGTTTGAAGATTCAGTAAAAGAGAGACGCAGAGAAAGCAGACACTCTCGTTGTCGAAGCGACGCAGAGAAACGAAACTTCAAACGCTCATATCTCGCTTGAAAATGCAGTTTCAGCAGCGATATTAGGTGCGTTCGAATCAGGGAAAAATACTACAAAAAATTTTGTTAGAAAAAAATTGAGATTTGGAAATCGATTTTTGTGCAAAAATATTGTTGGGACAATCCTTTGAGAAAAAATTAATGTAATCCTACTTGAAGTCGATTGATGACGTTGGAAGCTGTAGGCACTAGGGGTCGTCTTTCGACAATTTGAACAGAATCTGATGGATTCTGAAGGACTCTTCTAGAAGAAAGAGGACTTCCAGATATAGTCAATGAAGCCAGTGCCGATTGAATATCCGAATCATCATCCACATTCACTGGCTCCATTTTCGACCGGCTCACTGGCTTCTTTTTCTCTTTTTGAGGCTTTTTCGCCGGAGTTCGTGCTCTATTCAAATCTGCATTCTTTCCCAATGTATCCCGAATCGTTGTCAAATCCACCGCCATCGTCTTCCTCATATCGTTCACCGTCTTCACTGGTGCTTTTCGAGGATTTCTGTTTCTCTTCGGTTTCTCCCAGGTTTCCCTCGAATCTTTGCTGATTTTCTGAACTTCTATAACATCGTTTGTGGGCTCTCGATGCTCCAGATGGAATCCAGTGAAGGAGCGACGTCTTCGAATGGTGGTTCCAGTGGAAATGTCTGTTAGAAGACGTCGGACGTCTTCTGGAGCCAAGTTGAACGGATTTCGGGAGGCAGACTGGCGACGGAGTTGGTGGGCGCGGGCTGGAAAATTTGTGTTTTTGTTGCTGCGACTTTTCGAAAGTGTGACATTTCGCAAGTAAGACATTTCGAAAGCGTGAAATCGCGTTTTTACCTGATTTTTGGATGTTTTCTTTTTTTTGCGTTCATGATCTATCATAGATTTTAAAAATGCCCTATTATAAAAAAGAAAAAAAAAATATGAAAAGTTCCAAATATTTAGCAAAAACGCGATTTCACACTTTCGAAATATCGCGGAGCCAAAAATTTTATGTATTTTTTCAGCTAATTCTGGAAAAATAACTTACTTGGACAATCCGGCGAGTGATATTCGAATCGGATAACTGGCTCATCTGAAAATTTAAACATTATTTGAAATTTTCGCTCGCTGGCCTAGAAAACTCCGAGTTCGGTCATCTCATTTTTTTTCGATTTTTTTCCAATTTTCAATGTTTTTTCTCGTTTTTCGCTTTTTTTCTCAATTTTTTTTGCTTTTTTTTCAAATTTTTAAAATAAATTTTAGTTTTGAAAGTATTTTTTCGGAAACATTGGACGAAAAACGAGAAAAAAACAACAGGAAAAAAACGTTTTTCTCGTTTTTCGCCTAATTTATTTGAACAAAACACTTTCCATATAAAAATATTTCTGAAAAGTCCAAAGGAGAACAAGAAAAATGAAGAAAATTATGCAAAAAACAGCAAAAATTGGGGGAAAAATTCGAAAAAAAATGAGGTGAAAGAACCGGGGTTTTCTAGGCCAGCGAGCGAAAATTTCAAAAATTTCAAGGTCATCTAGATGCCCAATAGGTATTTTGTCTTCTAAATTGTGGTTTTTGGACGAAATTCTGAATTTTTCAGAATTTTTCTCGTTTTTTTTTTGCCCTACAGCAAAAATGGGGACAAAATTCAAAAAGAATATGTTGGCCGGACTCGGAGTTTTCTAGGCCAGCCAGTGAAATTTTCAAAAAATTTCAAAAATTCCTACAATTCTGCAATGCATCCAATCTCTCTGACAACTTTCGAATTTCCTCCAAAAGCTTCGCCGGATCCGTCGGCGCCGGATTCTCAATATCCTCCCAGAAGGTCTCCTCGTCAGGAGAAGGTTCTCGAAAACTGGACAATCGTCTACATGTCTGTTTCAGATATTTCAGTCCTTGCATTGAATAGTCTGCTTCTCGACATTTTTGCCGTTGGTCCAGGCACTCTTGAATCCATTTTATGTCCACCATTAGTGGCGGAGATGGACGCCGAGCCATTGCTTCGGATACTGAAAATACATAGAATTACGGTCATTTGTGTACTCAAATGATCGCTTCCAGTATTTACGAGAAAAGCAACTTTTTCATAAAAATCGTTGAAAAATCGTTTCAAAAAATGCAGAATTTTTCGCTGATTCGAAAGCGCCTAATATCGCTGCTCAAAACGCTACAGAAAAAAAATTAATGCAATTTTTTGATTTGTGAACAAAATTTTTCGGCAACTTTTTTAAAAAAATTTTTGTACTGAAATTTCAAAAAGTCCCTTCGAAGTGTTTTCTACTGCAATACCGAGTTATGATCGTTTGAAGTGCCAGCAAGAGAGACGCAGAGAAAGCAGACACTCTCGTTGTCGAAGAGACGCAGAGAAACGAGACAGTGTCTGCGTCTCTCTTACCGAAACTTCAAACGCTCATAACTCGCTTCAAAATGGCCCGTTTTGAATCGTTTTTGCGGTAGAAAACATTTCAAAGCACCTTTTTAAAAACTCAGTACAAAGAAATGAAAAGAAATGCCATAAAAAATTTTTATATAGCGTTTTGATATTAGGTTTTCAAAATTCTTTATCTTGATCAGTTTTTGCTCGGTTTTCATGATTTTTAGCTTAAAATGGCTGGAGTTTTATGATAATTTGATTGACATAATCAAATTCGGAAGTTCTAAATTTTTTGAGCTAAAAACTAGCTCAACCTGACTAAAACTGACAAAATTACAGTAATTTGTAACTTTTTCAAAAAAGTAAAAATTCAATTTCTATCAGATTCTGAAAATCCATTATTTCAGCTTGAGCCAAAAATCAGCTCAAAGTTACAGTACATTTTTAAAAATTTTGAAAAAAAAAAGTTTTTTTTCGAAATTTCACAAATTCAAAATTATCTTGAATTTCTTCGAACTAGCGTTTCTTATATTTAAAAGTTCAAAATTTACCCATCATATTGAGCCATTCGAATCAGCGAAAAATTTAAAATTTTTTGAAATAGGTTGAAAAAAATCGATTTTTACGATTTTCATGAAAAAATGCTGTTATTTCCGTAAGTACTGTAAATGGGACTACTGTAACCCTACTAATTGCTTCATCTGCGTAACGATCCACCACAATGTGAGTGGTCCGTGGATCTACACTGCTTTGAACCTCGGCGCCCATTTCTAACAGTTTTTTCTTCAAATGAAATCGAATCGGCATACAACATCCCGCGGAGAGGACAATAAAAGTGCCCTCGAGAAATCCCACGGATTCTGGAACATTCTCATCGTCTTGAATTCTGCTTAAAGTTTCTGGAACAGTCTCATCTAATTCTTCTTGTCTTCCGGATTCTGTTTCCTCTACTACTTCATCTGGAGCACATTCTTGATGGAATTGGTGAAATTCTGATAGACTTTCGATTTGCGAGGCTCCCATTGTGACTCTTCCGGACTGAAATTTTTTAAATTCATTTTTAAGATTATTTTTTTTAACCTTCTTAGGCGTGTCTGCCGAGCTGAAATGCACAGAATGATACGCGTCACCATCATCTTCGTAAATTGGTGAAATATTTGGATCAAATCCATACGCGATTGACATGATTTTCCACTAAAAATCCTTGAAAATTGAAAAAAACAAATTTCCAGTTTCAAAAACAAAATTCAAATCTCGCGGTATCGTTCCACTGGAGCGTCGTCGCCGCTTCTCTCACCGCCTGCGTCTTGTCACACTCACTCGTGACCCGGCGGTGTTCGCGTACAATGCGTCGGACTTGACGACAACTTGCACACATTTCATGCCACCTCCATTTTTGAATTTTCCTCACTCTTCTTTGTGGGCGTTTTTGTAATTTTCAAAGAAAAAATAGCATTTTTTCAGGATTTCAACATGGGATCCATCATAAAAATGTTCAAGCCGAGCAAGAAAAATAATAATAAAGAGAATGTGCCGGTGAGTATGGGTTTTTTCATTTTTTCAACCACTTTTTCGAATTTTATCGTTTTTCAGGCAGTTTCCTTCGCAACTGGGTCTCTAAAAAGCAAAAAATCCGCATTAAATGAGTCGATGTTCACAGGGCAGGCGAAAATGATCGATTCGCGGCTGAAAAGTCCGTATGCAGTTATTACAGGCCCGAAAACAACGAAAGGTAAAAAAATTTGAATTTTTTGGGTTTTTTTAGCAATAAATTGTGATTTTCAGGTCCAATGTCGTGTCCTGGAGCACCTCTAGATGATCGCAGCTTCAGAAGTAGTACAAGAAAAGTCAAAGATGATTCAGTTTTGTAAGAAAATCGCAATTTTTCCCAAAAAAATCGAATTTTTTCCAGAAATCGTCGCTCAGAACTTGTCGACGATCAAGCTTATCGCAACATGATCGCTCGCCAGCAATACGATATGAGCATGAGCCAACAGGACGATTCGGACGAGGAAAAACAGCTTCTCAATGATAAATATAGGCAGAAAAAGGGCGAGGTGACGATGTTGAAGGCGAAAATTGAGCGGATGAAGGTTAAATGGAGAGAGGATAAGCAGAGAATGAACGAGACGATTGATGATTTGTCGAATGAGAATTATCAGATTAGGTACTTTTAAAAAAACTTTTTTTAGAGGGAACAGGTAAAAATACGGTCAAAAACGGTTGTTTTGAAGAAATTCGACCAAAAATAATGAATTTGAAGCATTTTGAGCCGTTTTAGACCGATTTTGGAGCATTTTCTGTGCAATTTTCGAGATTTCTTAGACATTTTCCAATTTTAAAGCATTTTGTTAACATAAAAATGCTCAAAAAAAAAGCTATTGATCAGTGGAAAAACCGTCAAATTTCATCAAAAATTAGCAGAGTTAAAAACTGAACATTTCCTAAAATTCGGTAAATTCACGATGAAATTTGACGGTTTATATACCAATCTGCACTGAAATAGCTCGAAATTCTCCAAAATTAGTCTAAAATTACTGAAAATGCTCCAAAATTAATCTAAAATGGCTCAAAATGCTCCAAAACTGGTCTAAAATAGCTCAAAATCAAAATGCTCTGAAATTAGTCTAAAATGGCTAAAAATCTCTAACATTGGTCGGAAAAGGCTCAGAATGCTCTAAAAATAGTCCGAAATGGCTCAAAATCCTACAAATTCATTATTTCGATCTAATTTCGTCAGAATAGCCGTATTTTCTTTTAAAAAAATGTTATTAAAGAAATTGCAACTATAGAATTTCAGAAAACAACACGATCGTCTTCGTCACAAGTACTCGGAACTCAAGCTCAACATCGAAGTCGAAAAGAAAACCAAGTCGGATTTGCTCAAAATGCTCCAAGAAGCGCAGGCTCGAATCGAAAAACTCGAAAAATCCAGAAGCATTCATGATGACTCCCTAAACAACTCTTCTCTTCTGATTCCATCGTATTCTGCTTCAGATGCCACAATGGAACAGTCTTCAGAAGGCGCCGGGGAGGCCCTGTGTTTCCCGGATCAAAATAATCAGATGGCGTCGATGTTCATGACGACAAATTTGATCTTTGGAACGTCTTCAGTGTCTTCAGGAAATCATCAGAATCCAAAATCGCTTGAAGACGATTTGGAGGCTCATGATGAGGTTAAAGTGTTCCGAAACTCGGTGGAAGATATTGAGGAAGACGAAGAGATGACGGAGGATGAAGAGACGGAAGAGTTGGAATTGTCGAGTCCATTTGAAGTGGAAACTGCGAGATCTTCAATGAGACAGATTCCAAAAACTCCAAAAAGAGCTCACTCGGATTCGGACATCGTTGGTGGCGCCAAGGGAATGGATACTGTCAGTTTGCAAATGGAGCCAGTTGTCCAGTCGCAGACGATTCCGATTCCCGGATATGAGCAGAGGCAGAAGTATTCAAGGACGAATTCTTGGTTGAAAGTGAGTTTTTGAGAGAGTTTCGAGCTATAAATTATGCTCCAAAACTTTTCTGAAATTGTTCAAAATACTCTAAAATTGGTTGATCAAAATTCACCAAAAATGGTCGGAAATGGATCAAAATCCTCCAACATTTTTTCTGCACTCAAAATGAACTTGAAATCGAGTAAATTGATCCTGAATCAAATTCGCCTGTTTTCAAAGCTTTTTTCGGTTGAAAATGCGATATTTTCACTGAAAATTAAATTTCAGAATGTAAAAATAGATGGTTATGCTCAAAAAAACATAAAAATGCTCCAAAATTGGTCTAAAGTGGCTCAAAATGCTCCAAAGTGTTCTAAAATTGTTCAAAGCTCAAAACGCGTCACTTCAAATGAAATTCGTGCTAGAAAACCAATTTTGGAGCGTTTTGAGCAATTTTGGACCACTTTGGATCAATTTGGAACATTTTTGAGCCATTTTAGACCAATTTTGGAGCAATTTTGAGCCATTTTAGACCAATTTTCTGCCATTTTGACCACTTTTGTTCAATCTTGATCTCTTAACTTTCCAGCGCAACTCTGTCAACCCTGAAGACGGCGGCTCATCGGATGATAGTTCAGAAGAAGAGAGACTGAGCCTAATCGAGCGGCAACTCAAAAAGAAGGGCGGTCTCGTCAAGTACAATCCACCACGTACCAAGATTAATGATAAGCATTACAGGAGGTTAGTATTTTTAAATAGAGAAAATCGGATACTTGGCTTATAAAATCTAAAAAAAAAAAGACTTTTAGAAAAGCTCAAAAAAAAAGAAGAAAACACGATTTTTTAGCTGTAAAACCTTCAGATTTTTGCGGAACCCGGAGAGCGCCCGCTGCGCCTCTGAATGACTAAGAGGCGCAGAGAGAAGAAGAAGGCAATAATGTCTGCGGGCTTCTCCATTTTGGCGTTTCAAGGGTTTCTCCGTTGAAAATTTAAAATTTCCTACTCATTTTTCGAGATTCTCATGCCCTCTGGAAATATTTATTTCTTTATATAAAATATTGAAGGGTTTTGGAAGATTCTAAGCGATTCTGAAGGATTCTGGAAGAGTCTAAAAGATTCTGAAAGCTCCTGGAGAATCCTGAAGGGTTCTACATGATCCAGAAAGGTCCTGAAGGGTTCTAATAGATCGTGGGCGATTCAGGGCGATTTTGAAGAATTCAGGATTTCAAAAATGTGTATAAAAGACCCTTTAACATTTCCTATCAATTTCAACCATTTTGGGCCAATTTCGACCATTTGGTGCCGATTTTTTTGCCTATTTTTGACTCACGAAACTTCAAAAGTGTAGATCAGTTTAGATTATTTTTGGCCTATTTAGAGCGTTTTCAAACAAATTTTGAGTCGTTCTGGATCGTTTGAGCGTTTAAAAAAGCGTCTGGAAGGTTTTGACAGCTTCTGGAGGGTTCTGAAGGAGTCTGTAGAAGTCTGAAGAGTCCTTAAAGATTCCAGGGGATTCTGAAGGGGTCTGGAGAGTTCTGGATGATTCTGGAGCCCATTACTGGTCTAGAAGCCCACGAAATTTTGATTTTGTGATAAGGATCCGTCTGGAGCACTTATGAAGCACAATTTTTCTCGATTCTGAACTAGAAAACCACTCCAAAAACTTGAATTAAGCTTTTTTTTTTCTTTCCAAATTGAGAACATTTTTCAGATTCGGAAAGAACGAGCGATCCGCGTTGGCCGAATTCGAATATCTTCAAGACATGTCCACAGATGTTTCCGGTCTTCAATCGAGCCCCGAACTCGGCCAGCTAATGGGACAACTTCAGCAACAGAGATTGTAGATTCCCTCTCACAATGATCCAAAATTTCTAATCAAAAAATTGCACAATTTAGTCCAATACTAACCTAAAAATCCCCTTTTTCAGCTCAAAAATCTTACATCTCCAGTCAAAAACTCACAAAATTTTTCTCAATTTACCCCTTTTCTTGTACTTTTTCACATTTTCTATGTACCATTTTTTTTCTTATGATAATCATCAAAATCTTGAAAATCTCACCTTGAAAATTCATAATTTTTCATTCAAATTGGGTATCTCAATTTTTCACTTTTTTGGTATTTTTCCTGCCTTATTTTTTTCCAAAAAAAAATCGTGTATCTCTCCCTCATTCCCCCTTCTTGGTAATAAAAATGCAGATTCTGTGTCGATTATTCTTTTTTTATTATTGATTTTTTGATGATTTTTCTCGGGGGATTTCCTGAGTTGCAATGGTGTCTATGTTATGCACCTGATGATATCTTTTATTGATTTCTTATGGTTTTATCAGAAAAAATATTCTAAAAACTGGAAATTAGACGTTCTGAACACCTGAAAGTATTTTTGAAAATCCGCCAAGGTTTGAGAATTCTAGGCCATGGGAGATGGCCTAGTTTTTCCAGTTTAGGAGGGAATGTGAAAAATTCATTTTTAAGGGGGTTTGAAGGCTTAAATTTGAGTTTGAGGAAGATTTTTAGGCAAAAAGAGATCCAGAAATGAAAATTTAATGATTTTTTGAGTTTCTAGATGGTTTTTGGTGATAAAATTGATGGAATTTTGTCTAGAAATTTTTCTTCAAAAAAAAAAAAAACAAATTTTTGAATATATTTTTTTCCCAATAAATGTCTATTTTTCAATCGATAGAGCTCATGCCAGTAGGCCTTTACCAATTTTTCCAAAAAATCGATTACCTATGAACCCTCTCGAGGATGATTTACGGCTATATGGTCAATGTGAAGGGATTATAGGGGGCCCCAAATCCATTCATTCTTTGTCTAGAAGATCGTACGTAGAGTTGAGAGTGTTTTTGAGTCTTTAGATCGATGCTCTGGCATTTTTCTATCTAAAAATGACCCTGGAGCCAAAAATACCCTCATTTTTCGCATAAAAAACATTAACATTAACGCAGGAATCTTTTTTTCGTTGCTCATTTTGAGACAATTTATGTGAAAAATAACGCACGTTTGACTGCGAATTTCTCTTGAATCAAAAAATGACACCGTTGATTCAAAATTTTCCACTTTTCTGCCATTTTTTGTATCCCAAAACGGCCCCAGACATTTCATACTTCAAAATTACTGTAGAAATCTCAATTTTTTGCGAAAAATAGTGCAATTTTGACTGCAAATTAGTTACAATCCGATTTAGCAGACCACCTAGATCGGAATTTCGTTTTTTTTCAGATTTTTACCAAAATTTACTTTTTTTTTTTGCGATTTTAAATGATTTTCAAACTTTTTTCAAGCTAAATGCAAAGATTTCGACTATTTTTAGTCAAAATTCCGATTAGAATGAGATAATTTTGAATATTTTCGGCTCCAAACTGCAAAAAATGGATTTAGCAGACAACTATCGGTTTTTGGCAGTTTCGGCTAATTTTTTACACTTTTGACCCCAAAAATTGCTATTTTTCAACCTAAACTCAAATTTCTTTTTCAGTGATGAGCAATGGACACCACCTGCATCGTTCTCATCAACAACACCAGCACACAAACGGGTATCGGGCGGAGAAAACGATGGAAATGGAACAGGAAGACGAGGATCCATATGCGAACCTCTCCGAGTTCTATCTAAATCATCCGGCAGCGAAGAATGAGGGTAAGAGGGGTCTTTTCGACTTAGAAACCTATTCTGGCTTGAAAAATCGAAAACTTGAGCTAAAAATCATCATTTTTCAGTAAAAAAAATGGCCATTTTGAAGAAATTGCATTTTGAGCCTTTTTTAGATTGATTTGGAAGCATTTTGGATCATTTCAGTCAAGTTTTGGAGCGTTTTGAGCTAGTTCTGACCTATTTTGCAGGATCGTGAGCCATTTTAGATCAATTTCGAGTTAAAATGCTCTGAAATTTGTCTGAAATGGCTCAAACTCTACAAAACTAGGCCTAAAATTGCTCAAAATGCTCCTAAAGTGGTGTAAAATGTTTCAAAAAGCTCCAAAATAGACACAGAAAATTTTGAAGCTAACATATGAGATTCTAAAGATTTTTGATAGAAAAATCAACTAAAAAAGCTTCAGAAAATCCAAAAATTTTCAGCTTATATCCCTCCGTCTCCCTCAACTTTGCCCGATGAGAAACCCAAAATAGACGAAAAAGAAGAAGAAGGAGAAGAGCCTCCCGAAGAATATTGGGGCGATCCGATTCGACTGAAAGACTTAGAACCGTTCATTAAACCATCGCTAAGAGATGACACCCCGCTAGCCAATATTTTGCATCCAGATCTAGATGGAATCGATCCGAGGTAAGGATTTTGAGCAATTTTGGAGCATTTTGAGCCATTTTAGACCAATTTTGGAGGATTTTGAGTCATGTTAGATCATTATTGGCGAATTTCCAGCCCAAAATTGATGTTTTTTAAAAATGAAAATCGCCTATTTTTCCATTCTTGAAATGTAATCTTCAGTAAAAAATCGCATTTTTTACCGAAAAAGCTTCAAAAACGGGTAAACTTGATTCAGTATCAATTTCTCGATTTCAGGCTCATTTCGAGTTTAAAAATCGCTTCAAAATCGATTGGGGACGTTATTATTGAAGAAATTGATAATTTTTCGATAAAAATCGCAAAATTTCCATCCCAAAAGCTTAAAAATTGAAAATTTTAGCTAAAAATTGTCATTTTTGAAGTAAAAAATAGGCCTGTGGAAGAAGTTTGAGCAAAATAATGAGTTTTTGGAAATTGAACTATTTTCTCCAAAAATCCATCATTTTAAACCAATTTTGGAGCATTTTGAGTCATTTCAGAATCTCTAAATCCAGGCACCATTTTCTCTTATATAAATTGAGATTTTTCAATAGAAACTTATATAAAAATGTAGACCTCATCCAGTTCTCCATTTTTATATAAGTTTTGATGGAAAAATCTCATTTTATATGGGAGAAAATCGTGTCTTTCTGGATTTCGAGATTCTGAAATGACTCAAAAGTGGTCTGAAATGACTGATTTTTGGTGAAAACAGTTCAAGTTCCGAGAACTCATTATTTTGCTCAAATTTCTTCAAAAGGACTATTTTCTTACTTCAAAAATTATGATTTTTAGCTCAAATTTTCGATTTTTCATGCCAAAAGTCGTTTTCGAAATCGGTCTGAAATGGCTCAAAATGCTTCAAAATTGGTCTAAAAAAGCTACGTTTGTGGATCCCATCGAGTTATACATAATTATATAAGTTTCGATTCAAAAATCTCAATTTATATAGGAAAAAATCTATTCTTATTTTCAGAATATTCTTCAAAGATTTCGACCCCAAGAAAACGCTCCGATTCTCCCGCCTTTTCGCTCAAAACATCAAGAAATCCTCACTTCCCGAGATCTACTGGGTTTCGAGAACCTTCGCCAAACACAATAACCACCGTACCGGAGGTCCCGCTCCAGAATCCCAGTTAGAAGAATCCGAGGATTCCGTAGAGACGACGGCGAGTGGATCGAAGCGTCTGAAATTGAACATAATTGAGAATGTACCTCGGGTGATGTTGGCTGAAGACGAGGAAATTCAGATGCGTCGTCCGATTCTGACTGAATCGGAAAAGATGGCCAAACAGAATCAGGAGGGAACGACGGTGCAACCGTGGAGAACGGGACCCGCGAAGATCTGGTACGATATGATGAATCTGCCGTCGACGAGTCAGGCGGTGAATTATGGATTCAAGATGAAGAAAAGTGCACAGAAATCGCAGCATCAAACCAGAAAACCCATCTTCATTCATCCCGACGATCCATCGACGTCTTCTGGAGAGAAACGAGTGGAAGTAATTGAGAAAAGTGTAGAAGCATCGACATCGGAAGACGTCCTTCAACCATTTGAAGTCATCGAATGGGAGAAAGATGTGATTATGGATGGAGAAGAGGTGAAGGATCAGTTGGTGGAAGAGTTTTCGAATGGAAGAGGATGTGGATGGATTGCCACACAGTACACGAGGACCTACGAACATTTTGTGTATGCTGGTAGGTTTTGGATAATTTCGAGCCACTTTAGACCAATTTTTGACTATCTTGAGCCAATTTAGATCAATTTCGGAGCATTTTGAGCTAGCTTTGACTAATTTTGGAGCATTTTGAGCCATTATAGATCAAATTTGAAGGATTTTGAGCTATTTTAAACAAATTTTGAATGATTTCGAGCCATTAATTTTAGACCGATTTTGAAGCATTTTGAGCCATTTTAGACAAATTTTGCACCATTTTTAGCCAGTCTAGACCAATTTTGGAGAATTTTATGCTTTTTAAAACCAATTTGAGAGAATTTTGAGCCATCTTAGCCCAACTTTGGGTTACTTTTATGTTTTTTCGAGCAATACCACATATTTTTACATTCTGAAGCTCAATTTTTAGTGAAAAAAATCGCATTTTTCACCATAAAAGCTTCAAAAACGAGAAAAATTGATTCATTATCAATTTCTCGATTTCAGGCTCATTTTGAGTGCAAAAAATCGCTTCAAAGTCGATTCCATTGAGAAATTGATAATTTTTTGATGAAAACAGAAAAAAAAAACTTGAAAAGTGGAGAAATTCGATTCAGAATCAATTTTTTCGGATTAGTTTCAATTTTAAGTCAATTGGAATTCTGAATCTTGAATCGTGAGCCTTCGATTCTGGATCCTAAATTTTGAGTCCTGAATTCTGAGTTTTGAATCCTGAATCCTGAATTCTCGACCCTAAATCTTAGATCGAGATTCTTGGATCGTTAGCCTTTGATCATGGTTCCTGAATCATATACCCTGGATGCTGAATCCTAAATCTTGAATCTTAATTCTTGGATCTTGAGCCTCCGATTCTGGTGTCCGAAGCTTTGATTCGAGGTCCTTGATTCTGAATCTTGGATCCTAGAACCCCTCTCCCAAAGTTTCAGCCAACAACAACGCCTTCGAGCAAATGTTCGACGGAAAATCCGCGCCGATCAATCTCTCCGGCCCCGACTCCCTCATCCTCCCCGGACCGAATCGATCCATTTTTCCATCCACCCCCTCGGATCTGGACATTCTTCCGTGGGAGGACAACGTCATTTGGGATGCGGACAATATGACACAGTCTCTGGAGCCCATCGATTTCCTGGTGGACTTTCAAGACGATCCGCTTATCTATGGAATGCCTGAAGATCGGCGGCATGATGAGGATCATCGACAAGATTCCCATCATCATCGGAAAGATGGATACACGAAGAAATCGAAGATGATATTGGGACAAGTGCAACAGCGACAGAAGCAGGAAGAAGACGAGCAGATGGAGAGCACGATGGGACAATTCACGGATAACGATCCATTCAATCTGTCCAACGACTACTATTACGTTCCGAAGACGTCGGCGAAGACCATGTCGAGTAATTCGCTTCTGATTCAACACTCTACGCCAGCCACCAACATTGCTACGCAGTTCTTCCCAACGCATCCATCATCGTTTAGACTCAGATATTGGCATAGGACGCCAGTGACACGGCGAATTGTGAAGTACTGGTCGCCCAATCGTTTCGTTTCTATTCAGGTAGATCTACAGTAGGAAAAAATCTCAAAAAAAGATATTTCAGACCCTGTTCCGGCATCAACAACGTGTTGCGGCACAACGCGAAGCGATGAGACAGTCTCATGGAGGAGGCGAGGTTTTCTATATGAAAGAAGTGCAGGATTTGAGTGGAAGAGATGAGAAGTTGATTATGATTGAGTATAGTGAGGAGCATCCAGTGATACTGTCGCAGCCGGGAATGGCGTCGAAGATGAAGAACTATTTTAAGAGGGTGAGCATTTTGGTGCGGCAGGTTTCTGTAGGATTCTGGAAGATTCTGGATGGTCCCTGAGGATTCTGGAGGGTCCAAAAGGGTCCAAAAAGATTCTGAACCTCAAAAAATTAAAATTTCGTTCAAAAACGACATTTTAGACCATACAGCATTTTCTATGAATTTCAGCCGTTTGGGGGCCAATTTCGATCATTAGACCCGATTTTTCGTTATTTTTAGTCATGTTTGTCTCAAAAACGAACCTCCAAAAGTTTAGATCAGCTCAGGCCAATTTAGACCATTTACAGGCACTTTTCGACTCATTTTGGATGTATTTGAGTGTTTAAAAAAGGCCTGGAAGATTTTTTAGGATTTTGAAAGATTCTGAAGGGTCCCATAGCCTGAAATCGACAATTTGGACCCTAAAAATCTATCCAAAAGTTATCCTATTAGCTACACGGAGCCCATGTTACCCAGGGTAACTTCCCTTGTAATCCTTACTATTTCCAGCGACAAGCCAACGACACGGAGCCCACCTTCGAGTACGGAGAAATCGCGTTCTCTCATCAAATTCCGTTCCTTGGTCAACTCCAACCCGGCCAATCTCTCCAATCCATCGAGAATAGTCTGTACAGAGCACCGATCTACATGCACAAAGCGCCACGGACCGATTTCTTGTTGATCAGAAGTCATCATCAGTGAGTTTTTGGGAGTTTTGAAAGATTTGGGGCTCCTAAATGATTCTGAAGGCTTCTGGATGATCCTAGATGATCCTGGATACTCCTGAAGGTTTCTGAATGATCTTGGACTCTCCTGGGATCCTAGGAGTTCTGAGAGCTTAACATCCAGAATTTGTATAAATTGGCACCTGGAAAATCGGATTTTTAAGCGTCTCGGAGCCTAAAAACGATAAAAATGAAATATCACGATTTTTAGCTCAAAATAGCTCTAAAACACCTGAAAATGACTCAAACTAAAGAAAGATCAGTTTAAAATTACGATTTTAGCTCAAAATTGCTCCAGAACGCCGAAAATCAATTTTGGTGGATTTTGAGCCATTTCAGAACAATTTTAGATCGTTTAGACCCATTTCCGACCAATTTTGAAGAATTTTTAGCCGTTTTTGACCAATTCCAGTGCATTTTGAGCCTTAAAAAATTCAAATGTGCAAAAACCTGAACCTCCAATGTTTCCAGATGGTTCATCCGCCGCCTGCCCGCCCTCTTCGTCGCCGGCCAACAATGCCCCCTCTACGAAGTCCCCTCCCCGAATTCAAAACGAGCCACTGTCTTCGTCCGTGACTTCCTCTTCGCCTTCATCTACCGTCTCTTCTGGGCATCCGACCACTCTCCACGTCGTCTGAAAATGGAAGACGTCCGAAACGCATTCCCCCATTACGCCGAGAGCAACATTCGGAAACGCCTGAAAATGTGCTCGACGTTCACGCGGCACGGCTCGGAAACCTACTGGCTTCTGAAACCCGAGTTTCGACTGCCTTCGAAAGAAGAAGTGCTAGCCATGGTCACCCCGGAGATGTGTTGTGCACAGTACAGTATGATGGCTGCGGAGCAAAGGCTCAAAGATGCAGGATACGGAGAGAAGTACTTCTTCACCCCGGAAAACGACGAAGGATCCGATGATGAGGTGACGATTGAGGATGAGATCAAGTGTGCTCCATGGAACACGACGAGAGCATTCTTGGCGTCACAACGGGAGAAATGTCTTCTGGATCAGACTGGAATCGCGGATCCGACTGGTTGTGGACAGGGATTCTCCTACGTTAGGGTTTCCCAGAAACCGCATAAGGATGAGAACGCGACACCGGTTCCGAAGAAGTTGGTGACGGGAACGAATGCAGATTTGAGAAAGTTGCCGTTGAAAGAAGCGAAAGATATTTGTCGAGGATACGGTGTTAAGGAGGAGGAGATTAGTGCTCTGACGAGATGGGAGATTATTGATGTCATTCGAACGTTGTCTACACAGGCGGCGAAGGCTACGAAGGAAGGGGAGACGATATCTGGAATGGCGAGATTTGCTCGTGGAAATACGAGATTTAGTTCTGCGGATATGCAAGAGAAGTATAGAAAGCACTGTCAAAGGATTTTCGACCTTCAGAATCAAACTCTCGCTAACACTGAACCAATCTCCACTGACGACGATTCGACGGACGCGGATTCTGACAACGAGGAGTTGGCATCTCGACTAGAATCGATGCTAGAAGCCAACAAGGGAAAGAAGATCATCTCGATCACCGAGAAAGCGAAAATCGACTTCGAAACCGAGGAGCGAGAGAGGGAGGATCTGAAACGAATGATACACGGAGACACGGTGAATCCGAAGAATTTGGAGAAGAAGGAGCAAGAGGCGACGGCCGAGGAGAAGAAGAATGCGTCGCAGTTTGGAGAGGATGTGGCGATGTCGGCGTCGAAGATCAGTGGAATCACGGCGAATCAGCAGTTGAAGATTTATCGGAAATCGAAGGGACCCGATGGGAAGGAGGTGACACGGGTGGAGATTGTGACACGGCCGCAGTTGATTGAGGCGTATACAAGGATTCGGATGACCAGGGATGATACTTTTATTCAGGTAAGAAATGGAAACCATACATGTGATCCGGGCTTTTTGGGCCTTCGCGGGCTTTCAATTTTCTCTGCTTCAAATTTGAAAATTTTGGTCGATTTTTATACCAAAATCTAGAACTCATGAGATCTATAAAATGGTACTAAAACCACTCAGATTGCCTGTGTCAGTTTTTGTTTAGAACTTGTAAAGCACCTGGTCCGAGTATACGTGGGCCGAAAACGCCGACCCGTGTGTTCTACAAGTTCTAGGCAAATACTGGGATAGGCAATCTGAGCGATTTCAGTACCATTTTATGGATCTTATCGAGTTCTACATTTTGGTATAAAAATCGACCAAAAAAATTGAATTTAAAGTAGAAAAAATTGAAGGCCCGCGAAGGCCCAAAAATGCCCGGATCACATGTATGAGAGGATCAGATCTAGAATCTTTGCTTTCAGGTGTACGCTCAAATGGACGAGCAGTACAAGGAAGAGAAGCGAAAGAAGAAGCGACGAATGCAGGATCAGATCCGCCGAATGAAGAAGAACGAGGAGAAACAGGCGGCGAAGACACCGAAGGTCACTGTGAAGAAGGAGAAGCCTCCGAATCCGAATCTTCAAAAAATGAGATGCAGTGCGTGTCACGCCTACGGACACATGAAGACCAACAGAAACTGTCCGTTATACGGAAAAGATCCATTGACTCCGCTGAAAGAAGAAGATGAGTCCGGTGGCAACACATCGTCGGCTAGTATCCCGGCTCCGGAGCCAACTCCAGCTCCGGCGCATATTCCGAATGTGCAAGCGGTGAGTTTCTGGTCGCCATAGCTAGCAGGGCCGAGAACTTATTCAAGTGCGACTAACTTTTTCCAGGGAGATCGAGTAAAAATACGGTCAACAGTAAAAATGTTCCTTATTCAAAAAGCTATCGATTGGTTTAAAAATCGTCAAATTTCATAAAGAATAGACAGAGTTACGCCTTGTGCTGCCGAAAAGTTGCCAATTTCGGCAACTCTTTGGCAATAAAGGGCTAACTCTGTCTATTCTTTATGAAATTTGACGGTTTTTTAACCAATCGATAGCTTTTTTAAGAAGGAGCATTTTTCCTGTTGACCAAATTTTTGTCCGATCCCTGTGAAAAAAGTTATTTGCATTTGAATTAGTTGCAGAAAATTCGTTGCCGCTCAATCCTGATAGCAAGTAAACCTTGTCTTTTTTCCAGATCACGACGCCAAACGGTGACCTGAGAATCAAGTTCAACATCAATCTCTCGGATCTCCATAAGAGTCAGGAACGTGAGGCGAAATTGTTGAGAAAGAAGATGAAGAAGGCGGAGAAGAAGGTTCGAGAGCGGCAAATGGAGCATATCCAACGATTCCCCGCTTCGGATGCTCCGGGAACGAATGGAACATCGTCGGCAGGCCATACGGATAACGATGAGGAGGATCGATTCTCGCAAACATCGGCAACGTCTTCGATGAGAAATGGACCGGGAGGGGTTCGTGGTGGACGAAACTCTTCAGTATCCTCCTCTCGGCGACGTCACTCGATGATGCCTGAGGAGGACTATCTTCAGGGACCCGTCAAGGCTAATAATCGAATGAGAGCCGACCCGAAGGTGGTCATGGGAACGATGCTCACGGATATTCTCAACGAGTTGAAGTCTATGGATGGATCCGAGGCTTTCTTGTTCCCGGTGAATGGGCGAATTGTGACGGACTACTATAAAATCATCAAGAATCCAATCTCGTTCCAAGATATTCGGAGCAAAATCGCTGCGTATACGTATAAGTTGAGAATCGAGTTTCTGGCAGATATAAAGCTGATGCACGAGAACTCGAAGATTTATAATGGAGAGAACAGTGTATTCACTGTGAATGCGTTGGAGGTGAGATTTGGAAAAGTTTGAGGGATTCTAGAGGATTCTGGAGGGTCCTGGAGGATTCTGAAAGATCCTGAACGATTCTAGAGGGGTCTGAAGGATCCTAGAGGATGTTAGATGGTCCTCGAAGGTTCTATAAGAGAATAGAGGATTTTGAAGGATCCTGGATGGTTCAGAAGATTTTAGCAGTGCTCTGGAGATGTCTGAAGGTTTCTGGACACTCCTGAATGATTTCAAAAGCTTCGGAAGGGCTCTGAAGGGTTCTGGAAACTTTCTGGAGTTTTCTGAAGCATTTTAAGGATTCTAGAGGATTCTAGAGGATCCTAGATGGTCCTGGAAGGTTCTATAAGAGTCTAGAGGATCTCAAAAGTTTCTGAAAGGTTCTATAAGATTCTAGAAAATTATGAAGGATCCTAGATTATCCTAGAAGGTTCCGAAGGATTCTAAAGGATTCTGGAGTATCCTGGACGCTTCTGAAAAGTTCAGAAGATTCCGAAGGGTTCTGGGAACATTCTGGAGCTTTCTGAAGGATTTTGAAGGATTTCAAGGATTCCAGAGGATTCCGGAGGATTCCAGAAGATTCGGGAGGAATCTAGAGGTTTTTGAAGGATCCTAGAGCATTCTAGAAGATTCTGAAGGATTCTGGATGATCCTAAATGATTTTGAAGGATTCTGAATCTCAATCAAAAACTCAAACGTTCTTTCAAAAATACCAATTTTAGACCACATAACACTTCCTATCAGTTTCAGCCATTTTTGGCCAATTTTGACCATTTGGAGCCGATTTTTCGCTATTTTTGGCCATTTTTGGCTCTAAAACGAAACTCCAAAAATTTAGATTAGTTCAGATCAACTTAAGCTTATTTAGACGGTTCTTCAGACAAATTTGAATAATTTTGGAGCATTAGAGTGTTTAAAAAACGTTTGGATGGTTTTGAAGTATTCTGAAGGATTCTGGAGGATTCTAGATGATCCTAGGTGGTCCTGAAGCATCCTGAATGATCCTGGATTCTCAGCACTCTAGATATTCCAACTCAAAAATTATAAATTTCAGATCTTCAAGCAAGCCGGTCGCCTCATCGCAACACGAGACTCTGAATTCATGAAACTCGAAAAACAAATCAATCCGCTTCTCGATTCAAACGACGCCGTTGGCTTCCGATACGTGCTCGACGAGATTATTCAACGCGTCAAAAACATTCCAAAATCCGCTCCATTCCACACGAAAGTCGACGGAAAACGATTCCCAACGTACTATCTGAAAGTGCCGAATCCGATTGATTTGGGCACGATTGAGCAGAAAAACAAGCGACACGAGTACGATTCGATCAAGGGATTCATGGACGACATGCGGCTGTTGCTCGACAATTCGAGTCTCTTCAACGGAGATATCAGTGTGTATACGGTAAAGGCTCGCGAGATTTGGGCGATGACGCAGCGGTTGGTGAACGAGCGATGGGATACGCTGACGGAGTTGGAGAAGAATATTAATCCGGAAGCGGCGGCGGAACGGCAAGCGGAAGAGCGACGGAAAGCCGCGGAGTCGGAAGGAGAAGTGACGATGGATGAGGATACGATGGAGCAGACGGATGAGCATCCATCAGAAGAGGAGGAGGATTTGGATGATGATTTGGAGGAGGAGATAGAGATGGATACGGGAGGTAAGGGATTGTGGTGGATTTTGAGACGGTTTAGGGGGTTCTGAGGTCTTTTGAGATCCCTGAAGGATTCTGAAGGATTCTGAAAGGTTTTAAAGGGTCCTGGAGGATTCTGAAGGATTCTGAAGGACCCAGAAGGTTACTGAAGGATTCTGGAAGATTCAGCAGTTTTCTGAAGGATTTTGAAGGATTCAGAAGGCTTCTGAAGGATGCTGAAGAATTCTGAAGACTTCTGAAGGACTCTGGAGGTTTGAGAAGGGTCCAGGAGGATTATGAAGAAACCTAGAAGATTCTGAAGACTGTAGGCTCTAGATCTTGGATTTCAGATTCCAAGAATTGGAATCTTGGCTTTCGGATTCTAATTTCTGGATTTCGGGCTCAAAGTTTCTGGGGATTCTTGGATGCTCCAGAATCTCCTCAGAGGCTCCAATCCTGGACATATTTTCAGGCAATACTTTCCTACTTTCTAACCTCTATTTTTTTCAGAATACGACTCACAAATGTGGCACGACGACAATCTGGCGACCGGACAGATTCTCAACGATCTCGCCATGTCGGATTCCGACGAAGACGAGCATGCAGAAGAGGTCCGTCGCCCGGCGAATGAAGACGACAATCGTCTCGACTCGTTTTAATTTTTTTTCTTTTTTTGGTTTTCAAGCACCCGCCCACCCAGATTCTATTCATTTGTAATACGGTTTTACACAAGCACATACATATGTCCTTTTTGTTTCAAAAAAATAATGTTTTTTGGCTTAGTTTTTTCTCAAATAATTTATTACTGTAAGCAGCTCCTTTCCCCTCCCCCTACTCTCATACATAATTGGTCTCTCTTTATCTCCACCTTCTTCTTCTTCTTGTTTTCTTTTTTACCTCTATCGAAAGAAATTCTTACTCCCCCCAGTTTTCGTTGTTCTATTACCATTCTTTTTTTCTGAAAATGAACTTGGAATTGAATTAGGGAAATCGCAGAATCAGAATTCCAAGATAACCGATAATCTTAGAATTCCAGGAAGCTAAAAAATCCAGAACTCCACAAAGACGCTAGACAGAGAATTCGAGCAACAAGATTTCAACAAGAAAACGAAGATTTTAAGATTTTGAAAAAATTTTCAGAGCAAAAAGGATTTATTGTTTACTGTAATATACATTATACTGAAAAACACAAGATTCTTCACAATTTAGCCTTTTCCATCATTGGTTTCAAGTATTGAGTGACCGATGGGAGAACATCATTCTGATTTAAAGGAGATGACTCCGCCCATTTGAACAGATTCTCGTATACATTTCCATCACGACGACCGAGAACCTGAAATCCTTGAAAATAGTTGAATTAGAGCACATTTGCAACAATTACCGATCTCAATTGGAAATCACTGATTTGAAAAGAGTCGACTAAAGAAAGTGCATTTGGTCGAATGAGTTGCAAATAAAAATACAATTGATCTCTGATATAATCGATTTGAATCGAAGAAAGTAGTCCATTTACATATGTTCCAATATCCAATGTTTCATAATTTATATGAACATTTAATAAATCAATCAATACTTTTTGAATATTCGAATCTTCAATTGTCGATACTCGACGGATGAATGTTTCCATTATGTAGAGACGAGTGTGAAGGCGACTCGCCTGGAATGGTAGAAGTACAGTAATCCAATGTATTCTGGCCACCAGTAGGAAATTACTGTTTTAACACTGTTATAGATTTACTAGATTCAATTACAGTATCCTGAGTCTAAACTTTTTCAAATTCTCCTAAGAATTAGGTTTTTTAGAATCGTTCTAGAAGAATATAGTGGTAAGAGTCGTGCGCTTTTATAAAATCAGAGACAAAGAAAAACTTTATTCTGTAAAAACTGTATTAGAATGGCGTTTTCTTTGTCTTTCTATTAGAGTTTTACGGTAAGTCTGCATGAACACTGAATAAGCACAATTAAGCATATTTTTATGTCTTTTACTGTACAGGGTGGCGCATAATTACCCGCACAAAACTTTGCGGCTTTGAAAAACTAGGTTTTCGGCTTTCAAACTCTATGAATTTTTCAAAGAATATTTACAGAGATTTTATCTGTTTCCGGTCCAATTTTTAAGTCAAACGGTCCAGAAACATAGACATTGTGATGCTTGGAAGAGTCTAACTAACCAAACTAAAAAACAAACTTGCTGATCAGAATATCTGTCTAAAACTACCTATGTTAGGAATTATCTCAAGATATCATTTTTCAGTTGATTTCAGTTTCAAATTGAATTAAAATTTTAAATTTCCTTTTGGGCTGACCTGAATAATCACATTTTAGTACCTTGTGACATGTATTACTTGATTCAAATCTCTCAAAGGAAACAACTATGCATATTTTTGTCAATAACAGTTTCAATAGAAAAGTCCACCTACTCATTCCCTAGTAAGAATGGCCACTAACCCTAGTCAACTCCACCGCTGTATTATTCCATGCAACATCTCTCGATTGTCCCTGCTCCATCAACTTATGCAATTTCTCAGTTGCCTTCCAAGACTGAACCCTTGCTGCATATTGGAACACTTTCACATATGCATTTGGTCCACTACTCAAATCCACTTTTTCTTCTTTTTCTGCCAGATAAGCTGTCATTGGTCCGAGCTCTTTCGCTTTCCCTGCTTGACATAGCTCCACAGATTTGACAAGATAACGAGCCAACTGAAGGAGCATCACCATATTCTCTCCCTCATAAGTACATCCTCCGATAGCAATACCGTAGTATTCGGAAATGTAGCTAGCCTTCAAAAAACTTATAGATTCTAGAACCTCTTTAAAACCCACCATTGAGTATCCATGCCCTCCACAGGCCATTCTCGCCTGCTCGATTCCGTGTCCAGTTTGATAGGTGACAACTGATTTCAATCCAGATGTCAATGCATGTAGATCATTCATTCCAGATGTATTCCCATTTCGAACATCAATCAATAATTGATCATATAATCGAATCGTTTCGAATCCACAGAATATGAATGCGTACGCACGAGCGATCGATGGGAAGAGACGGTGTTGTTGCGTTTGGTAGTCGAGCACTTTTACTTCGCGAGTTCTGGAAGTGGTATGAAACCGTAGAAGCATCGATAACATCTTACTTTGGAAGGTTTTAGGGGGTGTTTTTTGTTAATAGGATAATGGTTATTATAAAACTCCAAGAATCTCGGATACAAACTCACTTATCTTCCAAGAATCCTTGCCTCCTCACTGCCGAATACCTCACAGCAATAATCAATGCCTGAGCCAAGAACTTTCCCTGTCCCGTAGCCATATGACTTCTCACTCGAACCATTGCCGAGTGATTCACCTTTGCATGTGGCGGCTTCACATAGCTACCATCCACCTAAACTTTTGCATAACGATTCAAAAGACATTCCCGAGGGATACGGTAGTTATCGAATCCAAGGTAACCATTGTCCCCTCCATTGAAGGACATCTTTGGACCAATGTCTCCTACAGTAATCCCCTTCAAAGGAATATGGGTTTGCTCGTCTCGAAGTTGAACCATAAAGGGATGGGGGCCATAGTTCTTTCCATTGGTCATTAAATTGGCTACTACAACTGCATAATTGCTGCTTTTCCCCAGACCCCCTGGCCACCACTTGAGGGATGTTATGGTGGGAGAATGAAGAACAAATTCTTGTGTTGAAGCATCGTAGGTTGCCGTGGTTTCCAACTTTCGAAGATTAGAACCTAAACTCAAATATTATTTGTGCATACTGTATCATGTGCAACTTTTAACCATACCATGTCCCATTTCCGTCTGTGCATAACATCCAATAATCTCTCTTCTCTTCGCTCTCGTCAACCATTTCTTCTGTTGCTCATCACTAGCCTGAGCAACGAGTGCCGGAATGAACATGACCTCGTGAAGCGCGAATGGATGGCCTTCCATTCCCATTACTTCTCTGGAAAGATCTTCAGTACAAACTCCTTGGGAGGGGGCCCTGAATTGATTTTACACCCAAATCCATGGGGGTCCTACAGTAACCTCCACTACTCACTCCGTAAGATGCACACCCTCCTCATAGTTGTCTTTATCAATGAGTTTGTCCATATTCTCCAACATCACAGATAACTTTCTGGAACTTTCGGTAATCTTCTCCAAACGATCCATGAAGCAGATAGGCTTACTGTCGGCGAGAGCCGGGATACGAGCGATGGCTTCGGTGATTTCACGACGACGACGGGCGAGCTGAAACCTTTTGAATTTTGTGTTTTCAAATTGGCTGCGTAGCCACGTAATAGTTGATACTGCACACACAGTCTCACAGTAACCTGAAAATCAGTTGGAAACCCGTAAAAACTATAAAGACCTTGAAATCTAACAATCGGCTGCGTTGCCACGTAGTATGCGATACTGCACTGTTCGTGGGGAAGCTATTTTGCAAACTGCGTACCCACCAGTGTTGAGCGGAAATGAGATTTCATCTTCCGGAAGACGGAAGACGGAAGAAACTTTTTTTAACGGAACACGGAAGACGGAACAAAAAATTTTTAACGGAACACGGAAGGCGGAAGACGGAAGAAAATTATTTTTACGGAAGACGGAAAACATAAATTTTTTTGGCGAAAAACATAAAAATCATGCAAAAATAAAGAAATATCAGCTTGCCGATGCATATTTTTCACGAAAATAGTGAATTTTTCCCAAAAACCCGATTTTGAAATTTTTACGGAAGACGGAAAACGGAAGGAATTCCGCTCAACACTGGTACCCACGTTAAAAGTGATACTGTACATTAGCACATTAAGAATTCTTACAGTACACACATGCAGATCTAACTAGAACTTTTTCAAAATTTTCAAAAAAGCCCGCGGTAATTTACAAAATTCAAAACTCCTGCTTACCTTCTCACTTCCATAAATCACCGCTGCCATTTTATCCGTATCAAAAGTCCCCGATCTTCTCTCTTCCGTCAAATCCGGATTGTCTCCGTCAATAATTGATTTATTGAGCATCTCTACAAAATAGGCACAAATTTTTGTGTTAGACTAAAAATGATAAAACTCCGATGACAGACCAAATGATAAAAGAACTGTGTAGTTATACTGATAAATAGATTGTTTATTTGTTCAAAAGGAGGTGGGTAAATATCAATAAGACATCACAATTTAGCCTTTTCCATCATTGGTTTCAAGTACTGAGTGACCGATGGAAGTACATCATTCTGATTTAAAGGAGATGACTCCGCCCATTTGAACAGATTCTCGTATACATTTCCATCACGACGACCGAGAACCTGAAATCCTTGAAATTATTTGGATTAGAGCACAATTGCATAATTACCGATCTCAATTGGAAATCACTGATTTGAAAAGAGTCGACTAAAGAAAGGGCATTTGGTCGAATGAGTTGCAAATAAAAATACAATTGATCTCTGATATAATCGATTTGAATCGAAGAAAGTAGTCCATTTACATATGTTCCAATATCCAATGTTTCATAATTTATATGAACATTTAATAAATCAATCAATACTTTTTGAATATTTGAATCTTCAATTGTCGATACTCGACGGATGAATGTTTCCATTGTGTAGAGACGAGTGTGAAGGCGACTCGCCTGGAATGAAATGGAAGTACAGTAATCCAAAATTGAAACTTGTTCTGGAAGCTACAGTATGGATAGACTTACTAGATCCAAATACAGGCTTTCTACGGTAGTACGCTAGATTCAATTACAGTATCCTGTTCCTTACGGTGTCCAGTGCCCCTTCTAATGTTGCTATGTACTATGGTACCTTCTTGGGAAATCAAACAATTTTTTGTACTTTTCCAATCATCATGTTAGTACATATTGTGTCACATACCCTAATCGTTTCGTCGCCATTCCGAAAAGTCAGTTATCAAAAAAGTCACGGAATGAAAAGTATCGAAAGTGGGCGTTTTTGACGTTTTTGACCACAGTAAGGTTGACAGGGAGAGAAGAACAAGTGGAGAGCATGTACGGGTCAAAGGTCGAGTGGAGTACAGTGAGCTAAGCTGAAGTACGGTACAACAAGTACAGTAATCCAAATTCAGAGATGCTATGTAGCTCAAAAAATGCACTCCAGAAGGCGTTAGGATCAGAGATTAGAAGTTCAAAGTTAACGGGGATCAAAAGCGAAAATCCTTGAGATAATTTCATAAAAATCGACCATTTTTCACCCCATTTCTGGTTAAAATAGTTATAAGGCGAGCTAAATTTGTTTCATTTTGGAAGTGTCGAAATATAAAATGACAAATAATGAATCTTGTGCTGAAACTTTTATCCAAATTGGTTCAAAATGGAGAAAATTATAGTAGATTAAAAGGAGTAGAAGAATCAGTAGTGCCCCTCCTCAAACCCCCTCCTCATACCGTATTCGCAATTTATTCTGCCTTTGAATTGTACAGTAACCCAACTTTTACAACACCTTACCCTAGTCAACTCGACCGCTGTATTATTCCATGCAACATCTCTCGATTGTCCCTGTTCCATCAACTTTTGCAATTTCTCAGTTGCCTTCCAAGACTGAACCCTTGCAGCATATTGGAACACTTTCACATATGCATTTGGTCCACTACTTAAATCCACGTTCTCTTCTTTTTCTGCCAGATAAGCTGTCATTGGTCCGAGCTCTTTTGCTTTTCCAGATTGGCATAGTTCCACAGATTTGACAAGATACTTTGCACATTGGAGCAGCATGACCATGTTTTCTCCCTCGTAAGTGCACCCGGCGATAGCGACACCGTAGATTTCGGAGATGTAGCTGGCCTGGAAATTGAGTCGTTATATAGCATACTTTATTTGTCAACAAGTGCTTTCTCAATCTGTTGTTCTAAAGGCGGCTAAGGCTGTGGCCCGGGCCGTTCTTAGGCCGCCGCGGTTGTATCCGTTCGTAATTTCTAAATTAAGCTCTTTGGACAAAAAAAGCTCAAGACCGCGCGACCGCAGTTTCCTGAAAGCGGAAGTAACCTAACCAGAAAAAAAAACAAAAGGCCCGCCTTGTTACAGCCTTGGCGGCCACAGTTTGACCATCGACCGAACCTCTGAATTTTTATCAGACCAAATTTCCCGCCCAAAAACCCACCATAGAGTATCCATGCCCTCCACAGGCCATTCTCGCCTGCTCAATTACGTGTCCAGTTTGATAGGTGACAACTGATTTCAATCCAGATGTCAATGCATGTAGATCATTCATTCCAGATGTATTCCCATTTCGAACATCAATCAATAATTGATCATATAATCGTATCGTTTCGAATCCACAGAATATGAATGCGTACGCACGAGCGATCGATGGGAAGAGACGGTGTTGTTGGGTTTGGTAGTCGAGCACTTTTACTTCGCGGGTTCTGGAAAGTTCTTGGGGTTGTAGCTTGATAATGGGTAGTAAGTTGAGAAAACACGCTCTGCTGGGCCTAGAGCTGACTCGAGACATCTAGGCTTAGAATCTATGGGTCCAAGGTTCGGTCACCTTGTGACCAATTTCTAGGCTTTTTGAGGTCTTTGAACGATTTTTGGGGAATTTTTGAGGCTCATTTTTCTCTGGAACCTTATCAAATCACTTTACCAAATTTATATGACTCACTTATCCTCCAAAAATCCTTGCCTCCTCACCGCCGAATATCTCACTGCAATCACCAACGCCGATGCCAGAAACAATCCCTGATCCATTGCCATTCGACTTCGAACCTTCACCATACTCGAGTATCCAATCTTATCATGTGGAGGCTTCACATATCTTCCATCCACCTCTACTTTTGAATGTCTCATCAACATGTGGTCCCTTGGAATACGGTAGTTTTCAAATCCCAAATATCCATTATCCGCTCCATTGAATGCCATCTTCGGGCCAATGTCACCTACGGTAATCCCCTTCAAAGGAATGTGAGTTCTCTCGTCTCGAAGTTGAACTATGAACGGATGGGGTCCATAGTTGTGCTCTTTGATGATTAGATTGGCTACAACGACAGACCAATTGCTGCTCTTCCCAAGTGCCCCAGGCCACCATTTGAGAGATGTGATAGTGGGAGAATGAAGAACAAATTCTTGGGTCCGAGAATCATAAGTAGCGGTGGTTTCCAGTTTTCGAAGATTGGTACCTAGAAAAAATAGAGTTGAGCCCATAGCGGAAAGTCAGTTAGCTCACCATGCCCCATTTCAGTCTGTGCATAACATCCAATAATCTCTCTCCGTCTCGCTCTTCCCAACCATTTCTCCTGTTGCTCATCGTTAGCCTGAGCAACCAAACTTGGGATGAACATTGTCTCGTGTAGAGCCAGAGGGTGACCTTCTAATCCAAGGACTTCTCTGGAACACTGTTTTTTTGAAAGAAAACTTTTAAATTCCCGCCAATAGATAGCTCCTAATCAAAGATAATCGTTTGGGATAACAATTGAAGAAGGCGGAGCCTAATTTGAGCACCTATATACCGTAAAACCTCTAATAGAGGGACATGTCCTTCTATTGTTCAACCTCCTCAGAATCGAAATTCGAATTTTACAAAATCATCCATAACTAACTTTTGAGAAGCAATTCAGAGTGTATTTCATATTGTTCTAGTCTATTTTTGATAAGGAATCGATTGAGACTACATTCAGATTCATAGAAATCTGACACGGTAATCGCAAACTTTTCGAATTCCCGCCCAGAACTCACCGATACAAATGAAGCACTTCCTCCTCATCATTCGAATCGATTAGCTCATCCATATGCTTGATCAAAATTGATAGTTTTTTCGATGCCTCTGTCACTTTTTCAAATCGATCCATGAATGCTGGATGTTTGGAATCGTGGAGTTCAGGAATTCTGGAGATGGCGTCTGTGATTTGACGACGGCGAGAGGCGAACTGAAATGAAATGATTTATTTTGGAGTTGCGCTAGGTTTTCAACTTTTGTGGGCACAAAATTAGACCTCAAGTTGTGAATTTCTGTGTTCAGGTGGTTCTAAAATACTAATGCACTGGTTTTCAACAAGGTCCCATGCGATTTTTCACCCGAAAAGTTCTCAAAGATTTGTTAGCTGCGTACCCACGTGATGCTGCACCGTGATACTTTGAAAATAATACTACATCGTTTTACAGTAACCTGAAAACTAAAAGGAATAATAATTGGCTGCGTAGCCACATACTATGCGATACTGCACTATTTTTAGGGACGCTACTTTACAAACTGCGTAGCCACGTTAAAAGTGATACTGCAAAATTAGGAATTTTGAAATTGAAAACTCCTGCTTACCTTCTCACTTCCATAAATAATCGCAGCCATTTTATCCGTATCAAAAGTCCCGGATCTTCTCTCTTCCGTCAAATCCGGATTGTCGCCTTTCATGGTTACAGAAATTCAAATTTTAATAATAAAAGTGGGTTTCTAATATAGTAGTGTTTATTTGTAGAGAAGTCTTATCAGAGAAATATGGCAACATTTGGCAACATTGATTCTTATCTGTTGCTCTTTTTGGACAAAAAGTACATAAGACACAATCACGGATCATTTTATTGGTCAGGTATACTTGTAAGAATTCAATATTACAACAGCAGAAATGAAGACTAATTTGAGCCCAAATTCCAGCCAAGAATCGTTATAATTTAGCCTTTTCCATCATTGGTTTCAAGTATTGAGTGACCGATGGAAGTACATCATTCTGATTTAAAGGAGATGACTCCGCCCATTTGAACAGATTCTCGTATACATTTCCATCACGACGACCGAGAACCTGAAAAACTCGAAACTATTTGAATTAGAGCACAATTGCACAATTACCGATCTCAATTGGAAATCACTGATTTGAAAAGAGTCGACTAAAGAAAGTGCATTTGGTCGAATGAGTTGCAAATAAAAATGCAATTGATCTCTGATATAATCGATTTGAATCGAAGAAAGTAGTCCATTTACATATGTTCCAATATCCAATGTTTCATAATTTATATGTAGATTTAATAAATCAATCAATACTTTTTGAATATTCGAATCTTCAATTGTCGATACTCGACGGATGAATGTTTCCATTATGTAGAGACGAGTGTGCAGGCGACTCGCCTGGAATGCAACATTACAGTAATACCAATGTCGGTAAAAATCTACTATTTTAACTGTAGGCTGTCATTAATTTACTAGATTCAATTACAGTACCCGGGTCTTACAGTATCATAGGTTCGATCGCTACAAAGTTTAAACATTTTGTTTTCTTTCTTTTGGAGGTTACTTTCAATTTTGTATTCTTCACGAGTACGAGTCTTATTTTGAAATTATCCTCCAAAAGTCACTCTATGACCGCAATTTTCCTCTTCAAAAACTGACTACTCACCCTAGTCAACTCGACAGCTGTATTATTCCATGCAACATCCCTCGATTGTCCCTGTTTCATCAACTTATGCAATTTCTCAGTCGCCTTCCAAGACTGAACCCTTGCTGCATATTGGAACACTTTCACATATGCATTCGGTCCACTACTCAAATCCACTTTTTCTTCTTTTTCTGCCAGATAAGCTGTCATTGGTCCGAGCTCTTTTGCTTTTCCAGATTGGCATAGCTCGACTGCTTTGACAAGATAAAGAGCCAGTTGGAGGAGCATCACCATATTCTCTCCCTCATAAGTGCATCCTCCAATAGCAAGACCATAGATTTCGGAGAGGTAGCTGGCCTGGAAATTAAGGGATAGTATGAGATAGAAAGGGTCAAGTTTCGAAAGGCTGTATAAGTTTTGTTGATTTCTAACCGGAGTTTTCGCAAAAATTGAGCAACTCAAAGTATAGATTTGAATTGCAAACTTAGGCCTAGAAAAAAGTTATTTTTTCACTCTATCAAAATTTCAACGATATTAGAGGGGATTTTGTTATACACAGTATATAGATTACATGGCAAGAGCAAAATTCCATTATTTTTCAAAACGCGAATACGTTTTAAAGTTTGATACTCACCCAACGAAAATTTTTATGCTACTTTCGTATTTGAGCCTGATTGCTGACTTCACTAGTCGAACTACAGTTTCGATCGTTGTGTGTGTCCTCCATTTTTGTTTTAAAAAATTTAAACAATTTAAAATTTAAAATTTAAAGGTTCCAAGCATCTGTGACAGAGTGGTGCACCTATGGCGCAATCGGGTGTGAAACTTTTTTTTCTTCCACAACCCCAAAAACCCACCATGGAGTATCCATGCCCTCCGCATGCCATTCTCGCCTGCTCAATTCCGTGTCCAGTTTGATAGGTGACAACTGATTTCAATCCAGATGTCAATGCATGTAGATCATTCATTCCAGATGTATTCCCATTTCGAACATCAATCAATAATTGATCATATAATCGAATCGTTTCGAATCCACAGAATATGAATGCGTAAGCACGAGCGATCGATGGGAAGAGACGGTGTTGTTGGGTTTGGTAGTCGAGCACTTTTACTTCGCGGGTTCTGGAAGTGGTATGAAAGGTTTCAGACTCTTAGGCGAGGCAAGCACGGTCGTGGCCGTGAGAACAGTCTGGCATAGAGTGAATCCGGTCCTCCTTTCAAAAACAAGCTCTCTGGATCAAAAAAGCTCAGGGCCTCGCGGCCGCCGTAGTGTTCCATGGTCAGAAGTACCCGAAGCAAGATGCCGCGGGCGGCCGTGCGGTAGCTTTGCTCCTAGGAACTGTGGCCCCCAGAGAAGTTATATGGTCCAAAAGTTCGTAGGCTTTTCTATCTAAATTTTTGAGAAATTTATAGACTTATTTCCTGGAACCTTTGGAATCAAATCACTTCCCTGTTTGGCTATTATGTCCCATTTAACTCACTTATCCTCCATAAATCCTTGCCTCCTAATCGCCGAGTACCTCACAGCTATCACCAGAGCCCATGCCAAATACCTCCCTTGCTCCATCGCCATCCCACTTCGAATCTTCACCATCCCACTGTAGTTCAACTTTGAATGAATCGGCTTCACATATCTTCCATCCACTTCCACTTTTGAATGTCTCATCAACATGTGGTCCCTAGGGATGCGGTAGTTGTCAAATCCAAGGTAACCATTATCAGCAGCGTTGAAGGACATCTTCGGGCCGATGTCTCCTACAGTAATCCCAGGAAGAGCTTGATGAGTTTTCTCGTCTCTTATGGGTACCATAAACATATGGAGTCCATAGTTTTGCTCTTTGATGATTAGATTGGCTACAACGACAGACCAATTGCTGCTCTTCCCAAGTGCCCCAGGCCACCATTTGAGAGATGTGATAGTGGGAGAATGAAGAACAAATTCTTGGGTCCGAGAATCATATGTAGCAGTGGTTTCCAATTTTCGAAGATTGGATCCATGGCCCAATTCAGTTTGTGCATAACATCCAATAATCTCTCGTCGCTTTGCTCGTTCCAACCATTTTTTGTGTTGCTCATCAGTTCCATGTGTCTGGAGAGGGGGGATGAAGAGAGGGTCGTGGAGGGCTAGAGGGTGTCCTTCGTATCCTAGGACTTCTCTGAAAAAGGTTACAACAGTTTGGGCTCTTCTGGAGAATCTGGGAACTGCCTACAGTTAAAAGTTTTTGTAGGCCCAATTTTTAAAGTTTGAATGCTCGTCAAAACTTGTTAAAAAATTCATTTTGAGAATAAAAAAAATGCAACGAACATATACAATTTTTGACGAGGTATCGAATGAGACTATTTTTTAAATTTTAGAACCTTAAAAATGCTCAAAATGTACGAAAAACATCAAATTTTTTCAAATGAAAATTTCAAAATTTCGCTGTTTTTAAATGTCTGGTTTTGAAATTTCCAGAAATTGAATTTTAGAATTATTTGGGCTCCTTTGAGGCGTCTAGGAATAGCCAGTTTTATTATGGTACAGCTTAAAGTTTTTTGAAATTCGAATTGCCGCCAAAACCGCTTGCTATCGATTTTCAGAAAGAAAAAATGCAGAACAGATACAGTTTTTGACGAGGAATCCAATGAGACTAATTTCAAAGCCCTAAAACCTCAAAATGGTGCTAATTTTCATCTCATTTCAAGCCCCCTTCAAACTCACTGATGCAAATACACCACTTCTTCCGGATCACCCTTATCCACTATTCCTGGTAGCAGCCTATTCAATGTCACTATTTTTCGAGTCCCCTCTATCACTTTTTCTTCTCTTGTCATGAAGGGATAAGGCTTGCTATCAGCAAGTTCCGGGATACGGGACACAGTTTCAGAGATTTCCAGACGACGATGGGCGAACTGCAAATTTTTGGGTTTTCCGGTTTTATTAGAATATTAAAAACAGTTGCTCAAAAGAAGTCCTCCAGAAGACTCAATACTGGAAGTCAAACTACAAAATAAACTTAAATCATTTTCAAATACTCAAAAATAAACTGCGAAAGTTTCAAAAGAATCGGCCAACTTTCGACCGAGTTATGACTTGCAACACATTTTCTGTTCCAAAATTAGTACTTTATACTTACAGAAAGAGCCGTAACTTGCTCAGTTGAGCAAATACAGAATCTAAACATATGGTCATGAACACAACGCAATTTCAAAACTTTCTGTAAAACTTTCATTCAAATCGGTCGAGTTTGAGCTGAGTTACTACTGCCAAATTATAGCCGAACATACAAACATTTCAAATGTTATTATTAAAGTTACCCAGTTACAGATTTTAACCGAGATTCTATATGGTTTTCTACCCAAAAATTTGAACAAAGCTTTTCGCTGCGTAGCCACGTCAAAAGTGATACTGCACAGTCTTACAGTAACCTGAAAACCCGCGAAATTCAAAACTCCCTCTTACCTTCTCACTTCCATAAATCACCGCTGCCATTTTATCGGTATCAAAAGTCCCGGATCTTCTCTCTTCCGTCAAATCCGGATTGTCTCCATCCTTGATTGCATGGTTCATTTTTGAGACAACAATTTGAATAATAAATGTAAAATTGAGTGATGTTTATCTATTTAGGGCTCAAACTGTTATACTATTTCCGTTTTGAACCTTTCCCCTTCCCCCTCATTGTGGGCGGAGCCAAGCCTTGCAGAAAATGACCTGTACTATTTATTAGTACACTACAAATAAAGAACAAACAATAAATAAATACAAAATTAAAGTTTCGATTGTCTCGCTTTTTCCATCATTGGTTTCAAGTACTCCGTGACCGATGGAAGCACATCTGTCTTGTTCAAAGGAGACGATTTTGCCCATTTGAACAGATTCTCGTATACATTTCCATCACGACGACCGAGAACCTGAAATCCTTGAAATTATTTGAATTTCCTCCAGAGTTTCAATTACCGATCTCAACTCGATGTCACTAAACTCCCACGAGTCCAAAAGCGACACGGCATTTGGTCGAATTTTTTGCAGATAGAAATACAATTGCTCTCGGATATAGTCTAGTTGAGTGGATGACAGGAAACCGTCTTCGAGAGCATAAGAAGCGACGTCTAAAAGCTCATAGTTGACATGGAGATGGAGCAAATCGGTGAGCGCCTCTTTGATCTGGAAGTCCGCGATTTCGTTGACACGGCGGATGAAGGCTTCGACGATGAAGAGACGGGTGTGGAGGCGGGAGGCCTGGAATTGAAGGGTACAGTAATCCTTATTGTAAAACCTCTTATATAGTGACACTTTGAAGTCCGTAACACTTTCCTTAATTTTCAGAAAAAAACTTTCAACAAAAAATTTTTTTTTGAAAAATGTTTTTTTCTGAAAAAATTTAAAAAAGTACCCATAACTAGATTTTAAAAAGCAATGGAACACATTTTTATATACTATTTTTGACGAGAAATCGATTAAGATTATTTTCAGCCACATAACAACCCGAGAAAGTGTTATTTTCGGGCTCACAAAAGAGTCTTTCTAATAGAGGCGCTCCTTTGAAAGAGTAATACGGTACTTTTCAGCTACAAAACTCATTAGATTTGAGTTCTAGAAAACTGCCATATTGGTACGGTTTTTAAAGAAAGTTCTATAAGATCAAAAGTGAACTACACATACTACAAGATGATCACTTTTTGAAAGTTGATAACAAGAGAGGTTATTGACAAACAAAAAAGTGCAAAAGTGTTGCAAATTTTTTGCAGAAAAAATGGTCAGATAGGAAATTTCATGATGTAGCTTTTAAAAGTACAAGAAATTTGCAAAGGAAGATTAGAACTAGGTCAAGGGAATCAATGTTGAAAGGCATCAAAAGTTAGAGGTCTCAGTTCAACTTTGATGGTCCGAAAAAGTGATTCGCAAATGTCCGATTTTTTTAAAATTTTGTGGAGGTATAGAGCAACTCAAGAACTCTATTTTTTTAGTTGATAACTTCTCCATAGGACCGAGATCTAGTTCATTAGGTTGCATGGAAGCCAATAGGTTCCGAAATAAAAGGAAATTCGAGTTAACTTAGCCTAACTAACTGGGTCTTGGCGCTATCGAAAAGTTGTCAACTACAAAAATAGAGTTCTTGAGTTGCTGTAAACACTTCCAAAATTTCAGAGAAATCAAACTTCTGGAAACCACTTTTTCAGAACCTCAAAGTTGACCTACTTCCTTTTTTCTCCCACTTACCCTATTCAACTCCACAGAGCTCTTATTCCACGCGATTTCCCTCTTCTCTCCCTTCTCCATCAGCCCAAAGAACATGTCAGCGGCCTTCAGTGTCTGTCTTCTAGCAATATGTTGGAACGTCTTCACATATTCCGTGAATCCGGCATTTGGGACACGATCGATTAGGGAGGTGGCATCGCTTTTAGCACCCAAATAGGCCACGAGGGGTCCGAGTTGAGATGATTGACCGGATTTTACAAGGGCCGCAGATTTGACGAGGTAGCGAGCCAGTTGGAGGAGCATCACCATGTTCTCTCCCTCATAAGTGCAGCCGCCGATAGCGACACCGTAGATTTCGGAGATGTAACTGGCCTGGAACAGATTTTGAGTTAGGTGGGATGGAAATTTTTTGGTTTGGAAGAAACAGAGAATGGTATTATTATTCAAGCTCAAAAGCCCACGCTTTTTTGTGCTTTTTTTGCTCCCCAAGTACAAAATTCAAAATCGAGTATCTATTAGGCCACGCTCCCTTGTGCTGTGGTGCCGTATGTGTTTACTGTATTATGAGTAATTTATTATCATTTTTTTCATAATGTAGAACCATTTTTTTCAGGCGAAGTGCGATAATCTGAACTTCAACGCGACCAAGCTCAAAGGCGCACATGGCCAAAGTCTCTCCATGCGCCTTTAAAGTAGGATTGCAGTCGGTTTGTTTTATTTTCTCAAATAATCGTCCCGATTCCAGTATATCCGAAAATAACAATATTTTTTCATAAAAATCGTTAAAACTTGAGAAAATCGGTTTTCAAATAACTTTCTGGTGATTTGAATGCGCCTAACATCGCTGCTCAAATCGCTACGAAAAATTTTATTGGCAATTTTTTTCATTTTTTTGAACTGAAATTTTAAGGGCGCTAAAAATGTATTCTCCCGCAAAAACGAGTCAAATCGGACCATTTTGAAGCGAGTTAGGAGCGTTTGAAGTTTCATTAAGAGACGCAGACACTGTCTCGTTTCTCTGCGTCTCTTCGACAACGAGAGTGTCTACTTTCTCTGCGTCTCTTACGAAAACTTCAAACGCCCATAACTTGCTTCAAAATGGTCCGTTTTGACCCATTTTTGGACCATTTCCAGGAGGAAATTATGTATTATTAGATGCATTAATAAAAATAAAATATTCGAATAGAAATTCCAAAAATTTCATTTGTTTTTTTTTTTTGAAATCTCTGATTTAAAAAATCTGTTATTTCTAAAAATGAGTGAAATTGAACAAAATCAAGTCATTTCTGGGGATGGATAAGAGAGCCCAACTCCAATAACTGTGATTTTTTTCTACTATGGACTCTAGGACCCCTCAAAAACCCACCATAGAGTACCCATGCCCTCCACAGGCCATTCTCGCCTGCTCAATTCCCTCTCCAGTTTGATACGTGACAACTGATTTCAATCCAGATGTCAATGCATGTAGATCAGCCATCAGGGACACATTTCCTGATTTCATTTCCTTGAGAACATGCTCGTAGAGCTTGACAGTCTCGGCGCCAGCGAATTGGAAGGCGTACGCACGAGCGATCGATGGGAATAGACGGTGTTGTTGGGTTTGATACTCGAGCACTTTTACTTCGGGTTGGCTGGAAATTTAAGGGTTTTAACACATTTTAAAGGTTCGAGGGCTCACCTCTTATCAATTTGTCCTTGTCTTCTCACCGAGGAATATCTGGTAGCGATGGTTAGCGCGCTAGCTAGCATTATCGCTTGTCCAGTTAACATATAACTTCTGACATGAACCATTGCAGAATAATTAATCTTTGCATGAGGTGGTTTTATATAAGTACCATCTGCCTCTACTTTAGTATGCCTCATCAACAGATTCGTTCTTGGAATACGGTATTGATTGAATCCAAGGAACCCGTTGTCCACAATATTATAAGCCATCTTCGGTCCAATATCGCCTACCGTAATCCCTGGCAATGGATTATGTGTCTTCTCGCATCTCAACTGACACATGAATGGATGTGGTCCATAGTTCTTTCCCTTGATTATCATATGAGCCACTACGACCGCGTAGTTTGAGCTCTTCCCCAAATTCCCTGGCCACCATTTCAATGCGGTAATTTGTGGAGTGTGCAACACGAACTCTTGAGTTCCGACATCATATGTTGCAGTGGTCTCCAGATTCTGAAGATTCGTTCCGTGTCCCATTTCGGTTTGTGCATACGTTCCGATGATTTCACGACGGAGAGCACGCGGGAGCCATTTGGCTTGTTGTTCGTCGGATGCTTGCGCGGAGAGAGCAGGAATGAACATGACTCCGTGAAGAGCCATTGGGTTTCCTTCGAGACCGAGCACTTCGCTGGAAAACAACGTTGTACTCAAATAATCGTCCCAATTCCAGTATTCACGAAATTAACAAGTTTTTTCATGAAAATCGTGAAAAATCGATTCTTAAAATTTTAGCCGGAATTCTTTTTGAAATATTTCAAAAAATGCAAAATTTTTCGCTGATTCTAATGCACCTAATATCGTTGTTAAAAACGCATTTTGAAGCGAGTTATGAGCGTTTGAAGTTTCAGTAGGAGAGACACAGAGAAACGAGACAGTGTCTGCGTCTCTCGCTAAAACTTCAAACGCTCATAACTCGCTTCAAAATGGTCCGTTTTGAATCGTTTTTTCGGTAGAAGACATTCTAAAGCGAATTTTATATATTTTGGTTAAAAAATTTGAATTTTTTTCAAAATTTTTATGAAAAAGTAATTGTCATTTTTGTGAATAGTGAAATTAGGATAATTATTTGAACACAAATAGAACAATGACTGAAATCCCATTTTTAAAACATGTTGATTTTTAAAAAGGACACTCAAAAACCTTCATATATCCAGAACTTCTTTCCAAATTTTCTTTGGAATTCAAAATTTTGAAATCACTCTGAAATTCAGATACCTATACAAATAAATTCCTAGCGGTATGTTTCTACATAGTACAGTAGCCTTCAATGCCTAAATTTTGAAAGCTTTGGAATTCCCCAAAAATTCTTCTAATTTTGTTTTAAAAAAATGCTAAAAGAAAAACTCACTTATTCAAATGATACAACTCTGCGGGATCGGTTGGATCAATAATCTCGGGCATTTTCTCGGTCAAAATTGTCAATTTTCTGGCACTTTCCATGATTTTCTCCTCTCTGGTCATAAATGGAAGTGGTCTGGAGTCATGGAGTTCTGGCATTGTTGCGATTTTGGCGCTGATTTCACGACGACGGCGAGCGCGCTGGAAAAATTGGGATAATATCTCGAGTTAAAGGGACAGATTAGTAGAATTTTATTGTAGATTCGGTTCCTTCAAGGTTGATATATGTAGTCTAGGGTCCAAGTCACGGCTCCGCGAAATTTCAAAAGTGTGACAATTTGAAAGTGTGACGTTTCGAATATGTGACGTTTCGAAAGTGCGACGTTTCGAAGGCAAAAATTGCAAAGCAAAACGAGCTTAATTGCTAAAAAAGTATTTTTCCCAGAATCTTTTCAAAATTTTACTTTCAGAATGCCACACTTGCGAAACGTCGCACTTTCGAAATGTCTTTTACCTTCTCACTTCCCCAAATCTGAGTTGCCATATCATTCGTATTAAAAGTCGCCGTCATTCTCTCCTCGGTCAAATCTGGATTATCTCCATCCTGAATAGCCTTGTTGAGATTTTGAACCATTTTGTTTTCTTCTGGAAAAAATACAGTAATTTCTAATAATTTTATGGGCTGTTTTTTACTAATAAATAACTTTAATTGAAAATAATTAAGAGAAAGAGACATATTCTTATCAAATTTTTCAGTTCAAAGAGTCAGACATGTCATTTTTTCGAGAAAGAAGAAGCTTAATGAAAAGTATGATGAATTTTTGAGTGTACTGTGAAATTTGAAACAGAAATGCACGTAGACTTGAATTTTATAGTTCAAGAGTTCAGGAAAAGTCTGAAAAACTAAATAATGTCAAAAATTTTAGACAGAAAACCTTTTTATTTTAAAAAAATTGACTTTAAACTGACTGTGAGAAAAAATCGAATTTTCAAAATTTAAAAAAATTTTCTCAAAGGAAAAAACGGATTTATTAATACTATAAACATGGAGGATGTCAGATACAATTCTCTCAACTGAAGTTTTTCTTAGTAATTTTACCAAAAATTGTCTTTAAAATGTATAATTTTTATAAAAACAGGCGGTGCTAAAAATTTCAATTTACGATTTTTTTCAATTTTTCAAAAATGTATCTAATTTTACAAAGAATTTCAATTTCCGAGAAATGAATAACCTAATTCACTATTTTAAAACAGTAAAAGGAGTAAAAAATCTCAAAAAAAATTCTAGCCTTTGAATTTTGAGAAATCTTCAATTTTCTGGCTTAAAAACTTTTATTATTCTTGAATTTCCATATTACAAAAATTGATCAAATTTTCCTGTTTTAAAAATCGTTTATACTATTTTTGAGAATTCATGAAAATTCTGAACTTTAAACTCTGAAAAATCCTACACTTTCCGGCCTGAAACCTATCATTTTTCTTGGAAAAAACTTGGAACTCTAACTTTTTTTTTTGAAATTTGAACATTTTGGAAATTGACTTTTAATTTTGAAAAATCCTGAATTTTCTGCCTAATTTTTTTTGAATTTCCTTATTACTAAAAAGTGGCCTAATTCTACTATCCTAAAATTGTACATACTATTTTTGTACTACTAAACAAAAAACCCAATTTCTTTTTGGTTAGGCTAAACTCTCTTTTCTAAACTGATAAGAAGAACAGAAATTGAAATGACCATAAAAACGAAGAAGGAAAGAGAGGGACTTCTTATCAAGAATGACCACAGCGTACCGCCCGTCTCTTTCTATTCATCATTTGTGTTACAAATGAAGATTTTTATATAAGACTACAATGTACCCTACAAGAAGATGGTTTGTAGTGGTTCTGGGGGATGGCATACGTGACTTGAAATTGGTAAATATTGTTTAGAATTATCTTAACAAAATTTAGATAATTTGGAAGCAAGTGTAGGCTACAGACATCTTCTGTGACTTATGGCAAAGCAAGGTTGACCGCGGCTGGCCGCGGCCAAAAACCTAATTTTACGTTTCTGAAGCCGTGGCTGGCCGCGGGCGCCCGGCTGCTCCTGGCCGCCGAAAGTAGCACCATTGGCTTATGGTAATGGAGAGTGGAGAATGAAAGAAAATTTTTTATTTATTCCCAAAAAAGAATCAAAATTTTCACACAGCATCATCAATATTTCCAGAACACAACAGCGGTTTCCCCTCGTGCAAAATCGCCGCCGCCGTTTTGTCGATTATCGATTTTCTGACGGTTTTCGGTTTTGGCTCCGCTGGTGGAGGGGGCGGACCTTCTGACGTGGCTTTGGACTCTGATACAGTCGGAGGATTATTCTGACTTTGAGTGAGAAGCGGTTCCTGCTGACGATCTGGTTGGAATGTTTGTGTGGGACATTCGGGGCGTTGGGTCTGAAAAAAAGGATGGCTCAACTTCCATTGGGTATAACTTTTTTGCGAGCTTAGCTACCAAAAAATTGTCAATTACAAAAATGTGTGAAATTTAAAGCTAAACATTTTTGTAGTTGCCATTATTTTTGTATCCCCTATTCAAAAAAATCGCACGGAAAAATCAACTTGATTTGAAATTCTTAAACCCCGCCCACAATTGTTTTTTCGCAACTCTGCCGCACGCCGTTTTGCAACCTCGCCGCACGTTTTATTTTGTGGCTTTTTCCAATTGGATTTATGGCTTTTTCTTGGAATTACGCGACGAAAATGGCGAAAAAAATCCTAGAAACAAACAATTTGTCTGTTAGAATCGTTCTAGGCGGTTTTTATTTTGTGAAGTCACATTTAAAGGGAAATACGCGCGAATAAAGATTTTTGGCGATTTTTCAATGTTTTTCTTGCTGAACTATTCAAGTAATGCATGAAGTTACAAAAATAAAGTATAATGGGTAATTTTCAAAACAGCTCAGCAAGAAAAACATTGAAAAATCGCCAAAAATCTTTATTCGTGCGTATTTCCCTTTAAATGTGACTTCACAAAATAAAAACCGCCTAGAACGATTCTAACAGACAAATTGTTTGTTTCTAGGATTTTTTTCGCCATTTTCGTCGCGTAATTCCAAGAAAAAGCCATAAATCCAATTGGAAAAAGCCACAAAATAAAACGTGCGGCGAGGTTGCAAAACGGCGTGCGGCAGAGTTGCGAAAAAACAATTGTGGGCGGGGTTTAAGAATTTCAAATCAAGTTGATTTTTCCGTGCGATTTTTTTGAATAGGGGATATCTTTATTGGTTCTCGACTTACAGTCAAAAAACGCTCACAATAGCTTTTAAAGCTTCTCTTAGCTATAACTTTTTCATTAGCTTAGCTAACAAAAAACTTTTAACTACAAAAATATTTGTCTTTAAATTTTACACATTTTTGTAGTTGACACTTTTTTTCTATCTCTAATGGTTCCCGACTTACAGTCAAAATAAGCTCACGATAGCTCTCACTCTTCCACAAATCGAGGAACACTTTCTCATTCGCGTATCCAGTCTCCATGAATCGACTACTCGAGATGAGACGAGCGAAGAATTTGTTGTCCGCTAGTGTTCCGAATACACTTCTGAAAGATTGTTGTTGACGCGTTTTTTGGTGTGTTGGCGCCATTTTGGTTCAAGGGAACATGAAATGTACGAGGTGTCAGAAAGTGCGTCAAGGGCACTGAAAAAGCGTCAATGGCACTAAAAATCCGCCATGGCACTGAAAATGCATCCTCAGACAGGATTTTCGTCAGGACGGCGGATGATTTGCGGAGTGAAGGGGATTTCGGAGCATCGTTGCGCATTTTGGCGACAAGTCAAATCAGTCGAATGCAATTTTTTCTGGAATTCCGCGATGAAAATAGCAAAATGTTTTATAAAAATAAACAATTTGATTGTCAGAATCGTTCTAGGTGATTTTTAGTTCGTAAAATCGCATTTGAACGGAAATTCGCACGGTCAAAATTTTTTGACGATTTTTCGATGTTTTTGGTGCGGACCTGTAGAAACAAATACACGACGTTGTATTACAACTATTATTGTTATTTTTGGAAACAGTTCAGACACAAAAACATCGAAAAATCGTCAAAAAATTTTGACCGTGCGTATTTCCGTTCAAATGCGATTTTACGAACTAAAAACCACCTAGAACGATTCTGACAATCAAATTGTTTATTTTTATAAAACATTTTGCTATTTTCATCGCGGAATTCCAGAAAAAAATGCATTCGACTGATTTGACTTGTCGCCAAAATGCGCAACGATGCTCCGAAATCCCCTTCACTCCGCAAATCATCCGCCGTCCTGACGAAAATCCTGTCTGAGATCAAAGGTACTTGAAATGCGTCAAGGCACTGTAATGCGCCATGGCACTGAAAATGCGTCAAGGTCACTAAAAATGCGCTAGGGCACTAAAACGTGTCAAGGGCGCTAAATATGTTTCAAGCTTGGTAGCTGGCGCAATTTTGGTGCGTTGGCGCATTTCTAGTGCACTGGCGTAAAAGTGGTTCCATGCCACTCTTGTGGTGCCTCGACGCGTTTCTGGTGTATTGGCGCAAAAGTGGTTCCTTGACGTGTATTTAGTGCCTTGGCACGCTTTTGGTGCCTTGACACGCTTTTGGTGCCTTGACACAAAAGTGGTTTCTTGGCGCATTTTTGGTGTCTCGAGTCATTAGTTGCCCTTGGCGCATTTCTGGTGCATTGACGCAAAAAATGGTTTCATGACGTATATTTATTTTTTTTGGTTTCATGACGTATATTTTCTTGGAACGCTTTTGGTGCGTTTTTGGTGCCTTGCCGTATTCTTGGTGTCTTGACGCATTTCTAGTGCACTGGCGTGAAATTGGTCCCTTGACGCACTTCGCGTGCCCCTTCAAAACTCACTCCAAAATATCCTCTCTCTTTCCACTTGCATTCACATATTCCACTCGAACCTCTTCCAATGTCATTCCAGCCTCCAGTGCCAAGATTACTGTCTCACTCGGCGACAACATGCCCGTCTTCACAGCGTGTCGTGCTTTTATCAACATTTTTCGAAGTTTTCTTACTGTAGGATGCTTCTTTCGTGACAGGACCCGTCGCGAGAGACGCCAATTGAATAGAATCATAAGTAGAGCGAGGAATATCATTATTGATGAAAATATTATTGAGGTCTGAAAGAAGAAAACACGAGAAATGCGTCAAGGCACTGAAAGTGCGTCAAGGCACCAGAAATGCGTCGAGGTTGACTCCTGACGCATTCTTGGTGCCTTGACGCATTTCTAGTGCCTTGCGATTCCCGTTTTCTCACCGATTCGAAAATCTTGCTCTTCTCCTTATTCCCTGTGCTTTGCGTATTTGAACCCATTTCTTTCGTTTTGGTTTACATATGAAAAATTTGTCAGAAATAAAGATTTCAAATCGAATTTATTCAATTTTCAAAAAATGACAACGTGGATCACGATAACTTTTTTGACCCGTTTTTTAAACACAAAAAAATAACATAAATTTCTACAAAAATCTCCTAATTTCTCCAGTTTTCTCGTCGGTTTTCAGTTTTATCCAATCCGGCGGATAGAAATCGTTTTCTCGCATTTCTCGAAGTACCTGAAATTTTTAAAAATTTTTGGTTACTGTAGACGTTTTGGCGCGTTTTCGGTGCCTTGGCGCTTTTCTGGTGCGTTTGTGCGTTTTTAATGCGTTGGCGCTTTTTGGTGTCTTGACGTAATTATAGAGCTTTGGCGCATTTTTGGAGTCTTGGTGCATTTTTGGTGTCTTAGCGCATTTCTAGTGACTTGGCGCATTTCCAGTGCCCCCTACCGTACCCCATCCTTCGATTCCGTAATATCTCGATAATAAGTTTTCGAATTCCTTTTCGACAAATATGACAACCACCAACCAAACGTCGAAGATGGCGCTGAAACTTTCGCAGGATTACTGTAGTTCCAGTTTGGATTACTGTACCTGTAATAAGTGTGACATCGCAGAAGAGTCGTGAGAATGCCAGATCGATTTCGGGGGCCAGTGTTGGTGTGAGAATGGTCTATATTGGCGCATAATTAGTGTTGACGCGTTTGTGGTGCACACCTACCGTATACTTTGGAGATGTCAGTGGGATACTGTAGTTGTAGGCAGTGGCATTGGTTTTTTGAATGAAGGTCATATTTTCCGTTCGATCTGAAATAAAGGATCGAGAATAGCGCCAGGATCCAAAAATGCGTCAACAAACCTTCGAATACAGTATGACCAAAGTTAATATCGTTGCCAAGCACGGCTACAGTAACCCTTGGATGAGTAGGTTGGTCTGAAATTCTGATTTTGGGGATTTGAGTTTTTGGAAATTTTGATTCTTACATAACTCCACAAGAAAATCTGTAGCGGCTCTGGTGAATGTTGCATCAGATGGTTGATGGACGCCATCGTATTGGAAATCGCCACGGCGGACATGGGTACAGATTCTGAAACGAGAAATGCGTCAAGGGTTGGCGCTTTTTGGGATACAAGATTATTTATGGATTTTTGAATGACTGATTTGGTGCATTGGCGCATTTCTAGTGTCTTGCCGCGTTTCAGTTTTCTTGCCCCTTTCTTGGTGTTTCTCGGCACATTATTCACCCTTGGCACAGTTTTAGCACCCTGACGCACTTTTGGTGCTTTTGCGCATTTCTCGTGCCTTGACGCACTTTTCGTGCATTGACGTTTTTTGGTGCACTGACGCAGTTTTGGTGACTTGGCGCACTTTTGGTGCTTTTGCGCATTTCTCGTGCCTTGGCGCACTTCTCGATCTTCCCCAAAAACTCACATAAAATCATTCCGAAACTTGGCGGGAAGCAAAATTTCCGCCCTGACTGCAGTCAGTTTACTCGGTGCTAACAACTCTCGGATTTTCGGTCGAATGTGATGGAAATATTTGAAACTCTGGAAAACAGTTTTTTGCTGTCGCATTTTTGGATCTACAGTACCTGAAAATAGTGACCATCGAGCATCAAATGTTGCTCTGTTATATTCTCAAATTGCCGAGGATCACCGTATCGGCAACATGCTCCCCAGTTGATTTGTTTGTGGATTACGGTAGATGGCTGGAAGAGAAATGCGTCAGTGAGTTGGTGTTGACGCGTTTTCGGATCAGCACGAAAATCGTGTCAACAAAGGTTTTGTTTACACATTTTTGGATCAGCACCGAAATCGCGTCAACGGAAATTTTGTTGGCGCATTTTCGGGTTACCCTCAAAAGTGCGCCAAGACTCACCGGTATGATTTTCAATTGGTATGCTTCTACTAATTTCGGAAAAAGCGGTTGAATACTTCGTGCCAAGACCCCAATGTAACCTGGATTTGTAGCATTTACCACTGGAATCCGATTTAGAGTTGCAGCGATTCCGAGAAGGGAGATGATCTCGAATAGCTTGTTTCCTGGAAAAAGTAACGGTTGGTTGACGTGTTTTAGCTGGCGCGTTTCTGGATACCGAGATGGGTGTTGGCGCACTTTGTGTGTCTTGGCGCGATTCTCGAGCTTTGGCCCATTTTCGGTACTTTCATGCGCTTTTAGCCTCTTTTCATTTTTTATTGAGTTGGCGCGCTTTTTTTTTTACCAAAAAAGTGTTGGCACACTTTCCGTTCGTTGACGCATTTTTGACTCTTTTGCTCATTTTCGGTACTGTAATACATTCTTAGCGTATTGGCGCATTTCTAGTGCCTTGGCGCGATTTTGGAGCTTCGACACAAATTCAGCTTCTTTACGTTTTTTTGCGAGCTGGCGCGTTCTCGGATATTAGGATGGGTGTTGGCGCATAATTGGTGCTTTGGCACACTTTTAACTTCTTGACGCGGTTTTAGTGAGCTGGCACCTTTTTCGTGCCTTGATCCTACTCTCATGCCTTGGCGCATTTTTGGTGCTTTGGCTCATTTTCTGTACTGTAACACATTCTTAGCCTACTGGTGCAGTTTTAGTGAGCTGGCCTGTTGTCGGATACCAGGATTGGTTGGCGCATTTTTCGTGCCTTGGCGCTTTTCTCGTGTCTTGACGCATTTTTGGTACTTCGACACAGTTTTAGTTTCTTGAGACATTATTAGCCTCTTGACGCGTTATCGGATGCAAAAATAGGAGTTGGCGCGTTTTTCATGTCTTGACGCATTTCCCGTTCCTTGACGCATTTCTCGATACTCACCCAATCCGGCCGTTGGAAACGCGAACAGCATAGTTTGTACAGTCCTCTCATCACTCGATTTTTGCCTCGATACTTCTTTTTCCTCCAACTCCAAAAAATGACGATTCTCGATGAAATTCAATAAGTTGTCGACATCAATATCACACTTTGGTACAGTAATCTGATTGTTGAGACTTTGAATTTTTTGAAGATATTCAAAAATATTTGAGCCAACGTTCAGTTTTACTATGACATAGATATTGGCTAGAATTCCTGGAAAATTGATTTTTTGGGAAGTTTTAAAGGTAAAAACTTACCGAAAAGCAGACAGAAGACCATGATATAATAGTTGACTCGCATTTTTGAAATAATAGGGTAAAAAATTAAAAAGTAGTACTAAAATGTATCCAAAATTTGTATGGTCAGTAAAAACAGATGAGGAGGGGAAAATGAGCAATTGTTTAATTAGCTGCAAAATAATTATATATAGATGGAAAATGAGGGAAAAAAAGAAAAAGGGAGAGATATTTTGGATGAGAACTTTGGAAGTTTGGAATCTGTTATTTTTGAAATTCTTAGTTTATTAGATTCTCAGATTCTTTTTATCCGAAAATCGGTCAAAAGTTTCCCCTTTCATTCTCCCTATCATTAGAATTCACGAAGAAAACCGAAAAAAAATAAAAATTCCTCGGAACGGAAAGTAAAAATGATTGATAAGATAATGATAAATCGAATCAAAGGCTTTGGTTCAAAGCGATTTCTTTTTTTTTTTGTGGAGACGATTCAGAAGACGTTGGGAAGATTCTGAAGCTAGGAAAATTAGAAAAAAAATCCGTACTATTTTAAAATTTTTTTTTTGAAAACAGGATGTTTTTTTTCCGGTGATATGACTCTTTTTTTGAAATTTTTGCATTTTTTGATAAAGAAACAGGTAATAAAATATTGTGTTATCTGTTTTTTGGAGTCTTGAGAACCTTTGAAGCCTAAAAAATTTTATTCAAAATTTTCGGAATCTTTCAAAATTCTTTAAGTTTTTTTGGTGGCAAATAAAAAAGATCCATTTTTCCAATACAAATCTAAATATTTGCCCTTTACTTGATAGAGAAATTTATCAAAATTGAGAAAAATGTAGTAAAAATCTTTTTTAAAACTTGGAAAATCGAAACTACAAGAAAATACGAAAAAAAGTTTCTCCCTTCTATTCATATTGAAAATCTACATGATAATGGAGTTTATAATGTTATAATATGGGTACAGCAAATATACAATAATAGATTGAAGTTTGTCACTTTTTTGGGAATAGTAACAAACAATCTTCAGTCGAAATATGTATGAATGCGTTGAAAGAATTCAAGAATCGAGAAAAACTAGAAATCTAGAAATCTCAAAGGTCTGAAATTTCTTGATGTAAACGTTCAAGGATTTTTAAAATTCAGATTCTCAAGGATTCTAAATTTTTGGGATTTCAGAATTCTTGGTTTTTTAGAATTGAAATTTCTGAAGGATTCAGATTTTCACAATTTTGCAGTAAATCGTATTGAAACCGTCAGAATTCTTGAGAATCTGAATTTCGAAAATTCGCATTATTCCAGAACCTCAAACTTTCGGCATCCCTGAAAGTATGTAGACATCAAGAAATTTCAGATTCTCAGAAAATTAGATTTTCAGAATTCTGAAAATTTTTGATTTTAGGAATTTCAGAATTCAGAAACAAGGAGTTCTTAAATCTGAAAATAATTGCCAGAATTGTTTATTCTGAAGGCGAAAAACTTCAGAACCTTAGAATTCCAAAAATCCAAGAATCTAGGAATATCGAATCTCACATGTAAAGGCTGCGAGGTATCCGACTCAAATTTTTTTTGGTTTTTTGGGAATGAATAGTACTTTGGTAGACTAGAACAACCCTAAAATACTAGATGCCCGTTTTCAGGTTTACAGGTTTTACAAGGCATTTTTTGAATTTTTCCGAAATTTCGGTATGCTCACTTCAATCGAGCCGTTCTCGGTCAGTTTTTGAGATATCATAGTGTATTTCAGCTTAAATGAAAGACCGTCTAATTTCAAACAAAAATTGTCATTGCGACTAATAACCATTACCCAAACTAAATCTTATAATTCCAATATATGTCGAGCCTGTCGGTCTTTCATTTAAGCTGAAATACACTATGATATCTCAAAAACTGACCGAGAACGGCTCGATTGAAGTGAGCATACCGAAATTTCGGAAAAATTCAAAAAATGCCTTGTAAAACCTGTAAACCTGAAAACGGGCATCTAGTATTTTAGGGTTGTTCTAGTCTACCAAAGTACTATTCATTCCCAAAAAATCAAAAAAATCTGAGTCGGATACCTCGCAGCCTTTACATGTCAGAATCCTTCAGAATATGAATGTCTAAAAATCAAATTATTCCAGAACTCAGAATCCCTAAATAATGAATTAGAGTTCCAGAATTCTTGAAGATTTTTTTTCGAATTCAAGAAGTTTTGAAAATTCAAAAATCAGAATCCTTCAAAAACTAGGAGCCCCAGAATGTCGAAAATTCCAGATCCCGAAGGCGTGAAACTTCGGAATTTCAGAACTCTAAAAAACCAAAAAAATTCGAACAAAAATTTTCGAAATCGAGAATCATTAGACCTTGGAAAATTCAAAAATTCTAAAATTTCAAAACTCCGAATTCTTCAGAATCTGATTACCTGAAAGTTGTATTTTTTCTGAATCTAGGAATATTGAAAACTTCCCAATTCAACAATTTTCAAAAATCGGAATCCTTCAGAATCTAGAGATTCCAGAATGTCAAAATATAAGTATCGTGAATGTGTGAAACTTCAAAATCCCAGAATTCTAAATAATAGAAAATTGTCAAGATTCTGAAGTTGTAAAACTTCAGAATTTTAGAAATCTAAAAAAACCATCTAAATCTGAGCCTGTTTTTGTTATTTCTGATTTGCAAAAATAATCAAATTCCAAAAAGGGAACAATTTCATTAACATAAGAAAAATCTAGAAAAACACAAATTAGAAATCAGAAAACTTCCAATTCCAGGAATCGAGGTCAATTCTAATTGGAAATTGCTTTCTTGAAAAAAAAGATCGGAAATAAAAATAAAAAAATGAATCCAATAAAAAAGAGTTCTTTGGAGGTCGGTTGCCCCCCAACCGGAAGTCAAGGAGCCTTTCGAATTTCTTGAAGAAAAAAAAATGTTTTTAAAAATTTATAGTTTGTAGTCGTCCCTCCACCAGGAAATCCAAAAAATTTTTTCAAAAATCCAAAAAAAAAAATTTTTTTAATCCAAAAAATTTGAAAAATCCAAAAAAAAATTTTAAAAATCCAAAAAAAATTTCAAATATCAAAAAAAATTTCAAAAATCCAAAAAAACTTTTTTTGTTTCCAGAAACTATTCCATTATTAATGTTTGGTCCCAAAAACAAGAAAATGTCTTAAGACCAAAATATAAGTCTTCTTCGTGATCTTTGTCCTGAAAAAATTAAAAATTAGCAAATTTTTATTCTTTCAGTGAGAAAAAAAGTGTACCAACAAAAAGTGTAGTTTGTAGTCTCTAGGCAGACTACAAACTCTATAAAAATGGGTTAAAATATGAAGAAGCAATAGGAAAAAAGATCGAAAACTGGAAAGTGAATAAGAATACTGTGTGAACAATTGAGAAGATTCAACAAAGGGGGGGGGGGGTAGACTACAAACTACAGAAAATGAGTTTTTGTAGTTTGTAGTTGGCTACAAACTACAGAAAAGGGGAAGCTCAAACAGCTCCAAAATAGCTGGTCGAGAAATGATTTGGATAGAGAGAAGTGATATCGGAGGCGACGACGGTGATGTATGGATACTTTCGAGTGATATTTTTCAGTCCGGTTGGGGAGATGAAAAGTGAAACCAGATAGATGTTCTCGTCGGGTACGCGAGCCTCTTTCAGCACTTCGATCGCTTTGCATACTGTTGTTCCGGAGCTGGAAAAGAGGGGGGAAATTGAGGGTTTTTTGAGGGGAAAATGAGAGAAATCGGTTGAAAACTAGAGAAAAAAACAGGGGTTTGAAATCTTCAAACACATGTAACTCTGTCAGTTCTCAACCGATTTTTTTCGTTTTTAGAGCAAAATGAAGCTGATTTCATTCACTCTCTAATTATATAGATTTTGAAAAATATATTCTCGAAAAAGCGAGCGAAATAGCTTGAAAACTGACAAAGATAGAGGGATTTGGAATTATGGGATTTTGAAGTGTGTAGGTTTTTAGCATTTTCTGTAGTTATCGAAACAAAAGTAAGCTCCGAAATCTCAAAGATTTCAAAACTTTAAATTGCTGTAATTTTGACAGTTTTCAAGAAAAATCTGTTAAATTTCTCCCGCACATCTGATAGATTTGTAACTTTTTTAAACTTTCAAAACTCTATATTCCTGTAACTTTGACAGTTTTCAATCTTTTTTTCGTTTTTTTTGTCATTTTCAATTCAAAATCATGTTTTTTTTTTCGATTTTTCCTCCAAAAAACCCACCCAATCGTTGGATACAGCAATAGGACGCGTCTCGACTGGATATCCGGCAGGAGTCGGGCGTAGAGCACCTTCTGTTCGTCGCCTGAAAAAAAGTGGAGAAAATGGTGAACAATTAAAATTGAATAACTAGAGATCCAGTGGATCGATTTTGGTGAAAATTATATGGTTAGAATGGAAATTTTCAGGAAATTTTGGCAATAGCGATCAAATTGAGTTTTTAAAGCTTTTCGAAGCATTTGCTGAGGTTTTTGGTGCTTTTTATTAGTTTTCCTCAATTTACAGCTATTCCAATACAATTTTTTTCGTTTTTTTTTTCCAATTTCAGCGATTATTTTTGACTCCGGGACGTTTCACAGCCAAAAATGCACTATTTTTCCTTCAAAAAAGCTCAAAATGACTGCATTTTTGCAGTAATTTAGATGTTTTCTATGCGAAAAATAGTGAATTTTCAGTCTTCCCATACCAATCAAAATCTTTCCGATCCGAATACACCGACAACACTGTCGCAACGAGACTTCCATTGCTTCGCCACTTCGACACAACGACACTCCGCAATTTCCGCGATTAAATTGTATTCCCTCGTATCGGAATCCCGTCGGTGTGGTTACTGTGTGCTCGGTGAATGGCAAATGATTGAGGCCCTCTTCGATGACGAGGCGCATCAGACGATCCGCGTTGAACACGAAGTCAGAGTGATTCGTTGTTCTGGAAGTGGAAAAAAAATTGAAAAAAAACAATTTTTTGGAAAAAAATTTCTCAATTTTTTGATAAAAAAATATTTTTTCTCAATTTTTACGGTAAAAAATTACATTTTTTTTCATTCTTTCTGGTAAAAAATACATTTTCTCAATTTTTTCGGTAAAAATTATATTTTCTCAATTATTTTGATAAAAAACTTTTTTTTTTCAATTTTTCAGTAAAAAAATAATTTCCTCTCAATTTTTAAAAAAATTAGATAGTAGGCAAATTTGGCCTAGAAATCTCAAATTCAATCATTTTTCAGCCTCTTTTTCTCAAATTTTATAATTTTTTCATATTTCCATTCCCCACCTATCCTTCAAAATCGTCTGCAACTCCAATATCTGTGGCGTCTTATCCAACAACACAAAATTCGTCCCCTTTTCCTTCAGATTCGCCACCAATTGTCCGACGCCGTCTTCCTCATCACCGACACGTGGCAGAATCGACGTCTGCGATGAAATGGAGGTCCCGTTCAAATGCCCGGCCATCTTCTTTCTCTATAACCAAAAAGTATCCGATTTCTGAGCTCTCACTTTCGGAGGAAACGACAAAGCTGTTCAAACCGTGTTTCAATGTTTGCTTTGCGGCTCCCTCTTTCGATATACACAAAAGTGTTTCAACTTTCATTCATTTCACAGAGGTGGGGAGGAAAACAACTTCATATACATTACAAGATTTTATTGTAATAAAACTGTGAAAATAAATACGGACGGTGAGGGGGTGTTATCGGGGTGTGGCAGCAGTTTGGAGATGTGGTGGGAATCGTTTAATACTCCTCGGTCTCTTCCTCTCCTCCCTCGTTCGAGTCGGCTCCGACCTCCTCGTAGTCCTTCTCGAGAGCGGCCAAGTCCTCACGAGCCTCGGTGAACTCTCCTTCCTCCATTCCTTCTCCGACGTACCTAGAAAAGGTGGAAATTAAAATCAAGCCAACGATAAAGAATAGTTGAAACTTACCAGTGGACGAAGGCGCGCTTGGCGTACATCAAGTCGAACTTGTAGTCCAAACGAGACCAGGCCTCGGCGATGGCGGTGGTGTTGGAGAGCATGCACACGGCGCGTGGCACCTTGGCGAGATCTCCTCCTGGCACAACGGTTGGTGGTTGGTAGTTGATTCCGACCTTGAATCCAGTTGGGCACCAGTCGACGAATTGGATCGTTCTCTTGGTCTTGATGGCAGCGATGGCGGTGTTGACGTCCTTTGGCACAACGTCTCCACGGTACAAGAGGCACACGGCCATGTACTTTCCGTGGCGTGGATCGCACTTCACCATCTGGTTGGCTGGCTCGAAGCAGCTGTTGGTGATGTCACTGACGGACAGAGCCTCGTGGTAAGCCTTCTCAGCCGAGATAAGTGGGGTGTAGGCAGCGAGTGGGAAGTGGATTCTTGGGTATGGGACCAAGTTGGTTTGGAACTCGTTGAGATCAACGTTGAGGGCTCCATCGAATCTCAAGGAGGCGGTGATGGAGGACACAACCTGGAATAAAAGAAAATAAGGTCAGCATAACTAGAGTTAGACAAACCTGGGAGATGATTCTGTTGAGGTTGGTGTAGCTTGGGCGCTCAACATCCAAGTTTCTGCGGCAGATATCGTAGATAGCCTCGTTGTCGACCATGAAGGCACAGTCAGAGTGCTCCAAGGTGGTGTGAGTGGTGAGGATAGAGTTGTATGGCTCAACGACGGCGGTTGAGACCTGTGGAGCTGGGTAGATGGAGAACTCAAGCTTGGACTTCTTTCCGTAGTCGACGGAAAGACGCTCCATGAGAAGAGAGGTGAATCCGGATCCGGTTCCTCCACCGAACGAGTGGAAGACGAAGAATCCTTGAAGTCCGCTGCAGTTGTCGGCGAGACGACGGATTCTGTCGAGCACCGTGTCGATGAGCTCTTTTCCGACGGTGTAGTGTCCGCGGGCGTAGTTGTTGGCGGCGTCCTCCTTTCCGGTGATCATCTGCTCTGGATGGAACAACTTCTTGTAGGTTCCGGTGCGGATCTCGTCAACGACGGTTGGCTCGAGATCGACAAAGATGGATCTTGGCACGTAGCGGCCGGATCCGGTGTCCGAGAAGAAGGTGGTGAAGGACTCTCCCTCGTTGGTGGATTGCGATGGCATCGTTCCATCGGGCTGGATTCCGTGCTCGAGGCAGTAGAGCTCCCAGCAAGCGTTTCCGATTTGGACTCCGGCTTGTCCGACGTGGATGGAGATGACCTCACGCATTCTTCTCTGCAATAAAGGAAATATGTAAAATGGAGCGAAAATCGAGCGAAACGGAATGAGAAAGAAGAATGTGAAGGGGGGATTAGCGAGGAGTAATACCAAATGGGAAGGAGAACGCGCCGCAATGGAGAAGGAAAATGAGGGGAGAAAAGGACAAAAAACGGGCTGTGTGTACGAGGCGAGACGAGTGGAATGGAAGGACAACAGCCAGCGGTCGCTCGGTCAGTGCGGCGACGGCGACCAACTCATCGATTGCAAAAAGGGACCGAGGCGAGTGATGAAATAGCGTTGCGCCAGTGGAGAAGGATTGAAATGAATGCAAAAAGCCAGCAATGAGGACCCAAGGGGAGCCAACGAGGTGGAGCTGAACTAGAGAGACGCAGAGTCGATTTCGCAATGCTTTGGGACTCGGCTGGGCGGCAAGAAATTTCGCCATCTCATTCAAATTTGAATAACTTTTTTCAGGGGATCGGGTAAAAATACAGCCAACAGAAAAAATGTTCCTTATTGAAATAGCTATCGAATAATTGAAAAACCGTCAATTTTGATCACAAATCAACTGAGTTACGTCTTGTGTTGCCGAAATCGCTAAAAATCGGTGTAACTCTGTTAATTCTTGATAAAGTTTGACGAATTTCCAATCAATCGATAGTATGAGGAACATTTTGTGTTGCCTGAATTTTTATCCGATCCCTATCAAAAGTTGTTCACATTTGAATGAGTTGCCGAATTTTTTTTCGAAATTTTTTGTCCAGCCCTGCTTCGGGAATTTGGGCAGCAAACTCACTAATAAATTCGTTGGTGAAATACGAAAAAACCCTCGCTTTGTTTTGTTGAAGAAAACTAACTAAAAATTTCAAATTTCGTAATCCATCAATACATCGAATCCTAGGGTGGGGAACACGTCGAAAAAGTGAAAAAATGATGGCAGAACGATAAGAAATTGGAATTTTCTAAAAAAGCAAAAAAAAAGCCGATAAGGATTTTTGTTTGCGAATGAAAATTTGAGTCATCAAAAACACAAAAAAACGAAACAAAAAATGAATTTTCCCGCCACCCACCAGGGGGCGGAGCCTATTTGCTATATGACCTGCACATCTAAGTCGGTGGCGGGAACTCAAAATTGAAAATTTGTAGGTTTGAAAAAATTGTTTTTTTTTTGGGATTTTTGCGATGTTTCCGGGCTTAGAAAGTGAAATCATGTGGGTTTTCGAATTCAAAAAGAGAAATCAATCGTTTATATTTGGAGACGAAATGTATAAAACGCGGTGGGTGCAAAAAATGACGACACCGAAAGAAAGAAAATAAATAAATATCCGGGAAGATTACAAAAAAAATTATGGGCAGACATCCATTGGTTCGGCTGGCGCGACGATATCCACAGATTCGATAATATCGTACTTGTAGGTCTTGAATTTCATCACTTTGGTGGCGCCTGTCTGGAACTTGTACGCGAGATCGTTGGGCTCTGGCCGTTTGCAGAATTCTGGCACAATTGGTCCCTTGAAGACTGTCTCATTCGGTTCGATGACAACCAAATTCAAACTGTTTCCAGAAGCGTTGTCTCCGTGCATACCGGCTTCCAGTGCGCGCTGCACCAACTTCTCGGCTTCCTCTTTCTGAAAATTCCGAAATTTTTGAATTCTGACGATTCTGAAGACCCTACCGTCATGTCTGTCTTAAAATCACGCTCCAAAATAGTGATAGCCGCGTAGGAACCGGATCCCTGAGCGGTGAATGGGAAGGCCATTGTGGTACCGTTGGCGGAGCACATGTAGAGATGTGGCCCGGTTGGATCGACTCCTCCGATGAGCAAATACGCTCCAATGTATCCCTGATAGTTGAAAAGGTGCTGTTTAGCCTGACGAAGAGCCGTGATGACGCGAGCCTTTCTTCCAGTGTTCAACTCCAACAAACGAAGGTTTCCCGACAACATTTTGGTGACCTGATCGAGATCGGCGGCGGTTCCGGCGCCACAAGCGTAAATCGACTCGGTGAGCTTGTGGACCTTCTCGCAGTGCTTATCAGCGATGATGTTTCCGGCGGTGGCACGAGAATCGGCTCCCATCACAAGTCCTCCCTAAAACACCCAAAAATTCGAATTTCGAGCCATTTTTTTGCCAGAAAAACCTTATAAGCAACAGCGACAATAGTGGTACCGGTGCTTGTCAACTTTGGTGCCTTGGCGCCCAACTTGCACATCGCTTGATTGCGAATGCAGTTGGAGAAGTCGAACGCGCCTCCCCGGTCAATGTCCATGTGTGCGACGGTGTTCTTGACGTCGGCGGCGGCCATTTTGCACTGGAAAAACTTATTTATCACATTTTTATGATAAAAAAGCAAAAAATTTGAAAGAAAAACGAGAAAATCCAGTGAAATGCTGACAAAAAAAGTAAATTCGAATAAAAGTCATCCAACGACACTCCGTTGTGCCGCTTCGCTGGGGCGCGTTTGCATGGCAAATTTTTTTTTGCAAATTTTTTTTTCACCGAATTTCGACTCCTAAAATGGAATTTTCAGGGATTTCTAGCTATTTTTGAGTAAATTTAGCTTCAATTTCGAATTCTGCGTTTATTTTTAAATGATTTCATAGCAAAAATCATCGAAAACCATGAGTTTTGATCGTTGTTCAATATTGCACAACATTTTGAAGTTTGGTCGCAACTCTCTTCTTTTTTTTCTCTAATTCTCTCTAACTTTTAAGAGTTGATATTAACAAACAATGTTCTCATTTATCATTTCGACACGAATCTTCTTCCTAGTGAAGTTTTTTTTCTCTATTTATTTTTCTATTTTCTAATTTTTTTCCACAAAAACCTAAAACTTTCCAGATTAATTATGGCTCTTCGCGTCGACTACGAAGGATCCAACGACGTCGGCGTCTTCTGCACGCTCACCAACAGCTACTGCCTTGTCGGCGTCGGTGGCACTCAAAATTTCTACAGTATCCTGGAGGCCGAGCTCAGCGATCTGATCCCAGTCGTTCATACCTCCATCAACTCGACCAGAATCGTTGGAAGACTCACAGTTGGTAAGTTAGCTCATTTTTTACATGAAATTTGCATTTCTATGATTTTTTTTTCCAGGAAACCGTCACGGACTTCTCGTCCCAAATGCCACTACAGATCAGGAACTCCAACATCTCAGAAACTCACTTCCAGACGAGGTTGCTATTCGTCGTGTCGACGAGCGTCTCTCCGCTTTGGGAAATGTCATCGCTTGCAATGACCACGTCGCTATTGTTCATGCAGAAATCAGTGCGGAGACTGAGCAGGTAGATGATTATTTTAATATAAAATTCATTTTTCTGGCTTAAACTTCATAAAAAATCCATTTTTCTGGCATAAAAATAGTACAACACTTCTAGGAGAGCCTGAAATTCGTTGTGTTTGTTGAGGATTTTCAGGAAAGTTATCTTCAAAATATGCAGAATTTTACGCGGGTATTGGAGGCATTTTTGAGTGTTTTCATTATGATTTTCGGAATTAGCGCAAAATTCTGCATATTTCAAAGCCACAACCCAAAAAATCCACCAAAATAACGTTTTTCAGGCTCCGGTAGAGGTGTTGCGCCAATTTTAAGCCAAAAATTTAAAAAAAATGAAATTTGGATTTTCTATCAATTTTGAGCCAGCAAAATGGATTTTTAGACAATTTTAAACCAGAAAACTGGACGCGCAAAAATGGCTCTATTTAAAACCTTTATTTGGAATTAGCGCAAAATTCTGCATATTTTAATTTAGAAAAACCACCACAAAAACTATAAAAAAATTTTTCAGGCTCTCGTAGAAGTGCTGAAAGTAGAAGTGTTCCGTGTCAGTCTCGCTCAAAACTCTCTCGTCGGAAGTTACTGCGCACTCAGCTCGAACGGATGCCTCGTCGCCGCCCGTACCCCACCAGAGACCCAAAGAGAACTCGCCGCTCTTCTTCAAATCCCCGTCGTCGCCGGAACCGTCAACCGAGGATCCGAGCTTATCGGAGCCGGAATGGTCGTCAATGATTGGGTGGCGTTCTGTGGTCTGGACTCCACTTCCACTGAGCTTTCTGTTGTCGAGTCGATTTTCAAGCTCGGCGAGCAAGGAGCGCCAACGAGCATCAGCAATCAACTCAGAGATACGCTCATCGAGAGCATGCTCTAGAGCTCTTTTTATCACTTTTTTTTGTGACTTTTTTGCCTCTGATCTTCCTACATTGTTTTTTGTTGTTCTTTTTGTTTTCCAATTTCAAAAATTCCCAATCAATGAAAAAAATCCCTCGATTTATCTAACTATATCAGAATCGGATGTTTTCACCTCGAATTTTTCCTTAATTTTCTTGATTCTCATAAACTATTTTTGGAATTCCAGATCTTCAAATCTCGGAGGCCAAATCACAGGTATGGACACTACACATGTTCCAAAGAGTCCAATGTAGTTGACAGTTAGAAACGCAGAGAAACCGCCGCGAGGGCCCGGCTACAATATAGTGATAAGACTATTTTCTTATCATTGAAATACCCTTTAGACATTTCAAAGGCGAAGTCTTTTTTTCATACTCATTTTCTTCTCACTTTCAATTTTCTCGTTTTTTTAAAGTTAATTTTTCCAAACTTGGTAGCGATTTTCTCCCATATAAATTGAGATTTTAAATCGAACCTTGTATGAAAATGTAGGTCTCGATGAGATCTATAAAACAATATATAAAATGGCTAGATTTATTGGCTCAATTTTGTGTTGACGCAACATTGAGCCAATAAATCTAGCCATTTTGTATGTCGTTTTGTAGATCTCGTCGAGACCTACATTTTTATACAAGTTTCGATTTAAAATCTCAAATTATATTGGAGAAAATCAAGCCTAAATTTTTCTACTCATTTCCTCCAGCTCCTCCAAAAATGGTAAACTCCACAACACTGGCCCACCTCAACACGAACATCGACCACCTATCTACAGTACTGTCTTCCTATGCTGGAAGAGACAAAGCCATTCGATCCCTCGCCTTCTACCTTCAACTCCGATCCACGACGTCTCCAGATGCTTCAAAAGAGATTCTGGCCCTGGCAAAGCAGCTTAGTGCCGCTCGCCTCGTTTCCCGGCAATTCAACCATCCATCTATGCTAAAATCTTGTCGGCAAATTTGGCAAGCGTTCGATTCTGGAAGCATCGGGGATCCCATGGAGTTCTTCACCGGAGCAGCGGTCACAGGAATCTACACAGTTTATGGAGTTGTCGAGCTCCTTGCCTGGCTCAGCGACGCGAAATTGCTCAGCTTTAATTCGGCTCGGCTCTACAAATGGTGTCTCTATCTTTGGCTCTCCGCACTGATCAATGGAATTATGAGACAGTTGAGGATAATCTACAGGAAAGGAATCGAAAAATCGCAGGAGGACATTTTGACTCTAGTTGGATTGTCGTCGGACTTTATCAGTGGATTGAATAGCTTGCCGCACAAGTTTTTGTGGGCTGGAAAGTTGTCAATGCGGCAGAGTGCGACGTTTAGTTTGTTGGCTTCGATTATTGGATTTTATAAATTGTGGTAGAGGAGAGGAAATTAGAGGGAGAAAATTGCGAAAATTTCGAATATTTTCATCCAGAAACAGCTAGAAAATCTTCAAAACTACTCGAGTTACAGTGGTTTGAAGTTTTGTCGGAGTCTCGTCTGTTTTCAATTTATAGTTTTAGCTTTTACAAAATCCTTGCTATTTTGGAGATTTCTATCCAAAAACGACTCGAAAATCTCAAAAACTGGCCGACTTAGAGTGTTTCGAAGATTTTTTTGTAGAGACTTAGCCAACTTTGTAGTTCGTAATTCAATCAAGCTTTTCTTGTCTTTATAAATTCAGAAACTACTTGAAATTCCCTACATTTTCGTCTAAAAACGGCTTGAAAATCTCAAAAACTACTCGAGTTACAGTACTTTGAAGTTTTGTAGAAGCTCAGCTAATTTTGTATTTTATAGTTTTCGCCTCTTCAAAATCCTCGCAATTTCGAAGATTTCTATTCAAAAATGGGTCGAGTTACAGTACTTTGAAGTTTTGTAAAATCCTTTTTGCAAGCCTAATTTTAGCTGAATAAATACAAAAATTTTTGCACAATTTTTTCCTTCAACAATTCTCCTTTTCCACACACTCTCATCCGGGTCGATTTCCGTCTTTTTTTGCTTCATTTTTTATCAATAAATCATTTTTTCCTTATCAACCGTCTGAAAACTCTCCATTAAGTTGATGATCATGATGTGTGGGAGTCAAGACATCAGAATTTACAAACTGAAAAAATAAATCGCTTTATGTTGTTGTTCTGTACAAAAAGAACATGTAGAAGAAGAGAGTAGGAGACGCAGAGAAGAAGACAACAGAATGGAGAGAAGAACGTGGCAACTGCAGCAGCCACATGCGTGGCCTATATAAAACTGCAGGAGAGAATAGGACAACGAGATTTAGACCTTTTGTATTCTTTATTCCTTTGTTTGGAAGGGATATTGATAAGATAGGCTAGATTTAGGGGTTAATTTTGGGTACAATATCTCCTTCATGAATTTTCTTTAAAAATTGAGAAATTACGTGAGGGCTTGAAAATCAGGTAGATGGCCATTTTCTAGGAGAAAAAATCGTTTCCAAAATTTTTGCTCTGATAAGTTTTTTTTTTGAATTAGTAATAGGAATCCTGTGAAATTTTTTCAGGTCATGAAGTACTGCCAATTTTAAGATGTTTTTGTTAATAACTTTAGATTGACAGTATTTAATGACCTGAAAAAATTTCACAGGATTCCTAATACTAATTCAAAAAAATTATCTGAGCAAATTTTCGAAACGATTTTTCTTTCCAAGAAAACGACTATCTATCTGATTTTCAAGCCTCCACGCAGTTTCTCAATTTTTAAAAAGAAATTTCATGATTTGTGATGCCATTTGTGCCTAAAATCTGTGCCATCAAGATCCCAGAAATTCTGAATATTGATTATCCAGAATCCATTTGCAAATTTGATCCTTTTGAACTCCACGTGGATTCTAGAGTCTTTAGAATCTGATCTCCCATATTTTGTAGCCAGATTTCACTACGATTTCGTTGTTTCATTGATCCCGTATCAATAGATTGATTTCTGTCCTATTCTCTTCACTCAATCTTTTTTCCCTGCAAAAAGTGATCTCGCCCCTTGAACATGAGACACAAAATCTCAGAATAGATCATAAGGTCATTGGGTTCGTCTGACCGATAGAATGGGCGTTGATCGTAAAGATAATATAAAAGTGATAGTAAAAGGAGGAATAGCGTCACTTTTTCACTATAAAAACACACCCAAATGGTTTGGAAGTTACGACTCTTTGAACTTTTGTAGATGTTCTGAAAGTCTGACAAGTTTTCTGTATTTTTAGCTGAAGATGAGTCTGCTAGCTTGAAAGCTACAAAAGTTAGGTAGCTTTGAATTTTTGTAGGAGCTTTAAAATGTTGTTGTTTGTAGGCTTTGAGCCTATACAAGTTATGGAAATTTGACAAGTTTACTGTATTTCTAAAAAGTCAAAAATGACCCAAATAGCTTGAAAACTACAAAAGTTAGGGAATTTTCGACTTGAAAACGAGAGCGATTGTAGTCTATTTAGCAGACCAAAACTACGAAAAATTCAAGTTTTGGTCTGTTAAATAGACCACGATTTCTCTCATTTCTAAGTTGAAAATTCCATAACTTTCGTAGTATTCAAGCTACTATCCTGATCACTTTTGGCCTTTTAGAAGTACAGTAACCTTGTCGAGTTTTCATAATTTGTAGAGGCTCAAAGACTACAAACTACAATATTTATAAGCGTCGACAAAAATTCAAGCCGTCGCAACGTTGCTAGTTTTCTAGCTAGCAGAGTCACCTTTGGCTAGAAGTACAAAAAATTTGTCGGACTTTCAGAGCTGCTACAAGGGCTCAAAGATCCGTAGTTTTCGAGATATTTCGGGGTGTTTTTATAGGTGAAAAGTGACCCTTTTCTTCACTTTACTAACACTTTAATATTATCTATACGATCAACGTCCCATTTGTTCCGATTATCGGTCAGACGAACTCAATGATCTTATGATCTATTTTGAGACTTTTTGTCTAATGTCTGAGACCACTTTTTGCAAGGAAAAGATGGGGTCAAAATAACTTCTCCAAATAGCCATAACATTAAAAAAATTAGGTTGAAATTGACGCTTTTCTTCCATTTCCAACTATTCCCACTGTTTTCCCCTCGAAACTCCGCCCCCTTTCACCCCTATTTCTTTTCCAGAAGAAAATGCACATCCTCGTCACCGGAGCCGCTGGCTTCATCGGCAGCCACACCGTCCTCGAACTCCTCGAATCCGGCTACACCGTCCTTTGTATCGATAACTTTGCCAACGCGATTTCCGGTATGATCCCTCGCTTCCGCTTCAACCCCACACACGCTCCGCCCATTTCCAACAAAACCCCGCCCCTCGAATACTGTAGTTACAGACGAGCACGGAAACGCGATTTCGCTGAAACGAGTGGCTCAGATCACGGGAAAAGACGTGCCATTCCAGAATGTCGACGTTTGTGATAGCGTTGCGTTGGAGAAGGTGTTCGCTGAGAACAAATTTGATGGAGTCATTCATTTGGCCGCGTTGAAGGCTGTTGGAGAGTCCGTGGCTAAGCCTCTGAGCTATTATTCCAATAATTTGGTGGCTAGCTTGAATTTGATTCAGGTAGGCTGGAAATAGTCGAAAATTGTGGAAAACTGACCAATCAACAAGCTACAAACTTATACTAAAAATCAGAAATTTTACGATCTTCAGAACTGACTAAAAATCAAATTTCTAGCTCACTTTTGAGCTGAGATACATAGCTTCATAGTTCGAAGAGACACAGACGACGAGAGACTCTGCGTCTCTCGCTCTCTCGTCGCGCAAATTTCAAATTGTTGTATCTCGGCTTAGAAAACAACTAGAAACTTGAAACTAGTTTTAAACGATCAGAAATTTTACGAGCTTCGAATCTGTCTAAAAATCAACTTTCTAGCACGCTTTTGAGTCGAGATACAGTTATTGGAAGTAAGACTACAAACTACAAACTTATATCAAAAGATCAGGAATTTTACGAACTTCAAATCTGTGTTAAACTAGAGACGCAGACGACGAGACACTCTAAATTTCTGATCGTTTGATATAACTTTGAGTTTCTAGCTATTTTCTAAGGCGAGATACAGCGCTTCAAAGCTTAGCGAGAGAAGCAAACGAATAGACACTTTGCGTCTCTCGCTCTCTCGGTGCGAAAACTTCGAATTGCTGTATCTCTGCCGGTTTTCAACATTTTTTATTCGTATTTTTTCAGATGTGCCTTAAATACAACGTCAAAAACTTTGTCTTCTCCTCATCGGCTACAGTCTATGGCCCACCATCCGAGCTCCCGATCACCGAAAAATCCCAAACTGGACAGGGAATCACGAATCCCTACGGTCAAACCAAATACATGATGGAGCAGATTCTCATCGACGTCGGCAAGGCGAATCCCGATTGGAATGTGGTCCTTTTGAGATACTTCAACCCGGTGGGGGCTCACAAGTCGGGGCTCATTGGGGAGGATCCAAAGGGAGTGCCGAACAATTTGATGCCCTATGTGAGCCAGGTGGCCATTGGGAAATTGCCAGTTTTGACGATTTATGGAGACAAGTTTGATACGGTAGACGGAACGGGTGTCCGGGATTATATTCATGTTGTGGATTTGGCCAAGGGACACGTCAAGGCTTTTGATCGGATTAAGGTGAGCAATCGAGCACCTGAGCAATGAAATAATGGAAGAAAAACCCGATTTTAGGCCGTTGGGAACGTCGGAACCGAGATCTACAATCTGGGAACCGGAGTTGGGTACTCAGTGAGACAGATGGTGGATGCGTTGAAAAAAGTCAGCGGAAGAGATATTCCGGTCAAGGTGAGCCTAAGCCTTCAAGCCTAAGCCTTCAAGCCTAAGCCTCTAAGCCTAAGCCTCTAAGCCTAAGCCTCTAAGCCTAAGCCTCTAAGCCTAAGCCTCTAAGCCTAAGCCTCTAAGCCTAAGCCTCTAAGCCTAAGCCTCTAAGCCTAAGCCTCTAAGCCTAAGCCTCTAAGCCTAAGCCTCTAAGCCTAAGCCTCTAAGCCTAAGCCTCTAAGCCTAAGCCTCTAAGCCTAAGCCTTCAATCCTAAGCCTTCAAGCCTAAGCCTCTAAGCCTAAGCCTCTAAGCCTAAGCCTCTAAGCCTAAGCCTCTAAGCCTAAGCCTCTAAGCCTAAGCCTCTAAGCCTAAGCCTCTAAGCCTAAGCCTCTAAGCCTAAGCCTCTAAGCCTAAGCCTCTAAGCCTAAGCCTCTAAGCCTAAGCCTCTAAGACTAAGCCTCTAAGCCTAAGCCTCTAAGCCTAAGCCTCTAAGCCTAAGCCTTCAAGCCTAAGCCTTCAAGCCTAAGCCTCTAAGCCTAAGCCTCTAAGCCTAAGCCTCTAAGCCTAAGCCTCTAAGCCTAAGCCTCTAAGCCTAAGCCTCTAAGCCTAAGCCTTCAATCCTAAGCCTTCAAGCCTAAGCCTCTAAGCCTAAGCCTCTAAGCCTAAGCCTCTAAGCCTAAGCCTCTAAGCCTAAGCCCGGCTCCAAAATCCTCCAAATTTCCAGATCGGTGTTCCTCGCCCCGGAGACGTTGCCTCCGTGTACTGCGATCCCTCGCTGGCTCAAGAAAAGCTCGGCTGGCGTGCCGAGAACGGTCTCGACGAGATGTGTGCGGATTTGTGGAATTGGCAAACGAAGAATCCACAGGGATTCTCGGCATAATTATTATAATTTTTCGTGTATTTTTTCGTCCCCCTAAGCCCGCCCATAATACATTCCCTATTTTTTTCTCTGTAAAATATTGGATTACTGTAGTCTGTAAGCCCTTACTGTATCATTTTTATTCTGTAACTATTCGCTTTTCTGTTTTTTTTTCGGATTTTTTCCATCGGGATACAAACATTTTTCTCTCTTTTTTTGGTCAAAAAATTTCAAATTCTAGTTGGAAAGTCTTGAGGAATACTTTGACAACGAAAATTCAAATTTAAAAATTGAAAAATTTTGTTTCGAATCCAGATGACGTCCCTGCCCTCCACGTCATCTGCTTCTGCCCTTAACGTCGGAATTCTGGGACATGTGGATTCTGGAAAAACCTCCTTAACCCGGCGGATAGCTGAAATGGGGTCCACATCGGCCTTCGATGCCCACGCGACGCCTTCAGAAGGCGTCAGAAGGAATACGCTGGATTTGGGATTCTCAACAATGACGTCGGCTTCTGGAAGACGTTTAGCACTGATTGATTGTCCAGGGCATTCAGGACTGATTCGGGCAGTACTCGCCGCAAGTACAGTATTCGATATGGCTATTGTGGTGAATTTGGGGAAGAGTGACGTTTCGCAAGTGCGACGTTTTGAAAGCAAAAAAAAATTTTCTTACCTATTTCAAAAAATGCAGGATTTTTTGCTGATTGAATGCGCCTAATTTCGCCTCTCAAAACTGTGTGGAAAAAATTTTACGACGATTTTAGTACAAAAAATTTTAAAAAATCGTCGTAAAAAGTTTTCTACCCAGTTTTGAGAGGCGAAATAAGGCGCATTCGAATCAGAAAAAAATCCTCGATTTTTTGAAATAAATTAGATAATTTTTTTGCCTTTGAAACGTCACACTTGCGAAATGTCACTTTTTCAGATCATCGATGTTTTGGCTGGAATTCAACCGCAGACTGCTGAACATCTTCTATTGGCATCGAAATTTTGTCCGGATAGAGTTGTAGTGGTTTTGAATAAATGCGATTTGGCTGATAGGGAAAAGGTATGATTTCGGACATTTCGAAAGTGCGACGTTTCGAAAGCAAAAAATTCGCGAACTTAAAATATTTTTCTAACGTATTTCAAAAAGTGCAGAATTTTTCGCTGATTCGAATGCGCCTAATTTCGCCTCTCAAAACAAAGTAGAAAAAATTTTACGTTTTTTTAAAAAATTTCTATACTAAAATTGTCGTAAAAATGTTTCTACACAGTTTAAAGAGAGAGGATTAGTCGCTTTCGAATCAGCGAAAAACTCTGCATTTTTTGAAATATGTTAGAAAAATATTTTAAGTTCGCGAATTTTTTGCTTTCGAATCGTCGCATTTTCCTAATTTTTAGATCAAAGAATCCACGAAAAAAGTGCGAAAAGGACTGAAAGCGATGGGTGTCGATGAGCAATCCCCAATTGTTGAAATGAGCTTGGCGGAGGGATTTTTTGAAGAAAAAATGCTCGAAAATTTGAAAAATGCGATAGAAACGAAAATTTTTGAGCCCAGAAGAGATACGGAAAAATCGTGAGTCTAGACTACAAACTACAAAAAAATCCAAAAATAATTTTTTTTTCAGATTTTTGATAGCGATTGATCATTGTTTCGCAATCAAGGGACAAGGAACAGTGTTGACGGGGACGGTGATTCGGGGAGTATTACGGTAGGTGGGGGACGGAAAAGTGTAGTTTGTAGTCTATTTAGCAGACCACTTTGAAATATTCTCAAAAACTTCGAAAAATCGGAAAAAATGAGATTTAGAATTGACGAAAAATCATAATTTTTTGAAATTTTTTTTCCCGATTTTCCAAAACAAATTTTCGGAAAAAAATCCCAAAAAAATCTAATTCAGTCGTCATATATTTGTACTCAAATGGCCGTCGGAATGTCATTATTTATGAAAATTACGGAAATACGAAAAAACAAAATAGAAGGGAAAAAATAAAATTTGAAAAAAAAATACGAAAATACGAAAAAAAACTAAATTTTTCCAAAAAAAATCTATAAACTCGAAAAATTCGATTTTTAAATCGAAACTTCTTTTTTTTTCTAACCTATTTCAAAAAATGTAGAATTTTTCGCTGATTTGAATGCACCTATTTTTGCCTCTCAAAACTCCACAGAAAAGTTTTCTATGCGATTTTTTAAATTTTTATACTGAAATTTTTAAAACTTCTTTAAAAAATGTGTTTGCCGAAAAAAAACGAGTCCAAACGGACCATTTTGAAGCGAGTTATGAGCGTTCGAAGTTTTCGTGAGAGACGCAGACACTGTCTCGTTTCTCCGCGTCTCTTCGACAACGAGAGTGTCTGCTTTCTCTGCTTCTCTCTTACTGAAACTTTAAACGCTTATAACTCGCTTCAAAATGGTTCGTTTGGGCTCGTTTTTCTGGTAAAAAGACAGTTCAAAGCGACTTTTTAAATTTTCAGTTAAAAAAAAAGAAAAACGCCCAAAAATTTGTCTGCGGCGTTCGAGAGGCAAAATTAGGCTTATTCGAATCAGCGAAAAATTCTACATTTTTTGAAATAGGCTAGAAAAATTCGCGATTTGTAAATCGATCTCGAAAATTTTCGAAAATTAGAAAAAAATCGAACATTTTCCGAGTTTTAACGATTTTAATGGAAAAAATATTTGTATTTCGTAAATACTGGAATTGGAAAGATCATTTGAGTAAAAATGACTGAATTCCGGTATCGAAGAGTAGCACTTTCGAAATGTCACACTTGCGAAACGTCACATAAGGAATCCTTCCAGACTAAACTCGGAAATCGAATTCGCCTCACTCTCCGAACGTCGTCGTGTCAAAACCCTTGAATCATGGAAACAACGTGTAGACTCAGTGTCAGCTGGAAATCGAGCCGCCTTCCTCGTCTCCCCCTCTTTCGACGAATCCCGATTCTCCAGATGCATTTGTGGACCACCGGGCACTCTAAAACCCCAGAAATCCGTTCTAGCTACAGTAGACCCCATCCCATTTTTCCGAAAATCCATCAACTCGAAATCCAAAATCCACGTGGCCGTGGCATTCGAGACTGTCATGGTAGAGTGTCAATTTTTGAGAGACGCAGAGAATGGCGAATTTGAGAACCTTCAATGTCTCATGGCACCGTGCCAAGTTTTACTAACTTTTGAGAAGCCCATTTTTCTACCGCAGGATGACAGTATTCCGTATATGGCCGCTCGGTTAGAGCAACAACCTGGGCAGGGATGCAGATTTGCGTTTAGTGGAGTTTTTAAAGTAGGGATTTGGTCATTTATGAAAATAGCATTATTTTTCCATTGAAATCGATAAAACTCGAGAAAATCGAAAATTTCAACTTTTTTTTGTGAAAAATCGATTTTCAAAATGTTCAATTTTCAACTTAATTCCTTCAAACGTATTTCAAAAAATGCAGAATTTTTTCGCATATTCGAACGCGTCTAATTTCGCCGCTCAAAACACTCCAGAAAAAATTTTTAGACGATTTCAATTTTTTTTTTGACAATTTTCAAATTTTTGTACCGAAATTTTGAAAAGGAACTTTAAAATATTTTTTACCGCAAAAACGAGTAAAAACGGACAACTTTGAAACGAGTTATGAGCGTTTGAAGTTTCAGTAAAAGACGCAGAGAAAGCATCTCGTTGTCGAAGAGACGCAGAGAAACGAGACAGTGTCTGCGTCTCTCACTAAAACTTCAAAAGCTCATAACTCGCTTCAAAATGGTCCGTTTTGACTCGTTCTTGCGGTAGAAAGCGTTTTGGAAAGATTTTCAAAATTCAGTTCATAAAATTTAAAAATCGCAAAGAAAATTTAAAAAATTTTCAGTACAATAATTTTAAAAAAGCTTTAAAACATTTTATACGGCGTTTTAAACGGTGAAATTAGGCGCATTCGAATCACAAAAAAATCCGGAATTTTTCGAAATAGTTTTTTGAAATTTTGAGTTAAAATTTGAAAATCGATGTTTTCCTATTTTTACGAAAAATAATTTATTTTCTTGAAATACAGTTTAAATTTAAAAAAAACCGATTTTTTAAGGAGCCCTCAAATCTGAAAAGATTCAGTCGAAAATCCCGACAAGGAATTGTGGAAAGAATCGAAAAAGATGGATACTCGGCGATTTGTACCGGAATGTTCAAAGCGGAAACCAATTTTGATGTTTTTCGGAATTTTCAGGTTTTTCGGTTTTTCCAGATGTCTGTGAGACTCCCTTTAATTTTCAGATAGTTACAACATCAGGACCGATTGGAAAAATTGAAGGAGCATTTGGGAAATCTGGAAAATTTCGGGTGGTTTTTAACGAGAAAGTAGACGGAATTCTGAAGGAAAAGGAGAAAATTTCACTTTTTATGAAGAAATATAATGATAATAGTCTTGTTAGTTATATTCCTGAAAGAAAAATTGAATAAAAAAATTGTTCGAATTTTTGATTTTGTCTTTTTTATTGGTTTTCGTCCATTGTTTTCCTTATTTTTCATGGTTTAAAAATCACAAGAATCTGGGAAAATGAGGCTTCAGAAAATGCTCCCGTCCCACCTCCTGCTCCGCTGCTCCAGACGCTCTATGATAACAACGACATCGTCACTTTTAAAAGAAAAAAAGTCCAATGAAAAAGTAGAAATCGGCGATGACGGTCTTCCAAAAGACTACAAATTGAAGACGTTGAGAGCCGGAAGTCGTCGATTGGACACTTTTGTCAATAGAGCCACCGGGCAGAGTAGTAGGTTTGTGGAGAGCTCCAAACTTCAAAGAGTTTCGGGGAAATAAATTTGAAAAAAAGTTCTTTGAAAATATGGAAAAAAAATTCCTGAAAATATGCAAAATTTTTCAAATATTTGCTCTAAAATAGACAAAATTTCGCACTCATTCCAAATATCACAACGACAACTCTGAAAAATGGCTATAAACCGCGAAAAACCGCTCCAAACAGGAAAAAAACCGAAAGTTTCCTTGGGTGGCCGTGGCCGAGCTTTTTCAAGTCTCGGCCACCAAAAGCACTTTTGGCTTTGTGGTCCTAGTTGAAGCCGTTTTTCGAGGTTTTAAAGGTGTTTTTGATAATTTTTGTTATGATATTCGGAATCAGCGCGAAATGTTGCATACTTTTAAAGCAAAAAATATTTTTTAGAGCAAAAAAATTTCTTTTTTCGGTTTTTTAAGCAAAAAAAAAAATTTCAGCGAAGTCATCAAACTAATCATGCAAGGAAAAGTGCGAGTCAACGATGAGGTTTTCACGAAGAAAGCGTATAATGTAAGGATTCTGGATTCGAATTTTGAGTTTTTAGAGAAATTTGAAAATTTCGAAACATAGAAATTGATCTCCAAAAAATTCTCTATCGATCTGTATAATTTCCATAAAAATTGGACAACTTTGAACCTTCGAAATTGCCAATATTCATTTTTGAAATTGTCAAAAATTTCAAATTTTTCAGAAATCTCAAAAATCCAAAAAAGGTTTTTGACGATTTCGAGAATGAATTCTAGGAAGAGCAATTACTTGGCTCAGAGTTGCTCAATTTTTATTTTAAAAATTATACAGATCGATACAGAATTTTTAGAAGATCAATTTCCATGTTTTGAAATTTTCAAACTACTCTAAAAATTCAAATTTTGTCAAAAAACTCGAAAATTCAAAATTTTGATTTTTTGATCCATCTTCAGATCTGCCAAGACGACGTCATCGAGGTGTGGAAATCGCCGTTCGCTGACAATCACTCGCTAGCGAATGTGGAGAGAACGGAAATCGTTTCCTACGAAGTCACCGATCAGGGATACAATTTTGAAGTGAAAAGCTGGAAGAACTTTTTGTCTGATAATTGGCGCTCGTCGCAGTGATTTTTTAAAATTGGATTTTTAGGCTTATCGTATAAATCAGATTCTAGAGGGGCAAAATCGAAACTGGGCTTTATTTTTACCCAAAAAAAGCAAGAAAACAATAATTTGTACCCATAACACAATTAGACCGATTTAGGGGAAAAAGCACACAGAAAATAAGAGAGCAATTGGAATGTTTTGTGAAAAAAATAAGAATATAATACATAGGGACACTTAATTCCTGACTCCGCCCATCATATCCAAAATGTGCATTGCGGAGCGAGGGAGTTGACAGCCGCCTTCGGGTTCCAGATTTCCGCGGAGCTGAAATTTTTTTGAATTTTTTGAATTTCCCGCTAAAAAGAGCTCTATTACCGATGCTCCAAAGAAAGTTTGAAGACGTTCGTGCATTGCATCGAATGAGGAAACCAATACTTCATGATATGTCTGTTGATCGGAACCGATTGCCGAGGCGTTCGCTTCAATGGCAAGTTGGCAGGCGGACATTAGGTTTCTGGAAATGAAAATACAGTAATCCTTGGTTTCTGGGATTACGGTACCTGAAAGACTCGCGGAGCTTCACAATCGCTTCCTCGCCGTATCTCTCTCGTTGTTCTTCTTTCGTGAAGACTTCAGCGTAAGCGAGGGGTCCCGCGTTGACTGTGGGCAGGACGGCGCCCTGGAAATTTTTTGTGCAAAAATTGAAACATTTTAGGCAATTTTTAAATTGTTGAAATTATTTTCTTCATTTTTTGTACTGAAATTTCAAAATTCTCTCTAAAATGTTTTCTAACGCAAAAAAACGAGTCAAAACGGACCATTTTGAAGCGAGTTATGATCCTTTGAAGTTTCGGTAAGAGAGACGCAGAGAAAACAGACACTCTCGTTGTGGAAGAGACGCAGAGAAGCGAGACAGTGTCTGCGTATCTTACGAAACTTCAAACGCTCATAACTCGCTTCAAAATGGTCCGTTTTGACTCGTTTTTGCGGTAGGACACATTTTTAAGCGACTTTTTTGAAATTTTAGTAAAAAATTTAAAAATCGTAGAAAAAATGTTCTATAAAGTTTTGAGCATCTTGAGACGGTTCAGAACCCGTTTTAAAAATTTATAGTCAATTTTGAGCATTCAGAGTCATTTTTTGAGCTTTACAAATCAACTTTGAGCAGTTCTAGGCTTCCGGAGTAAATTTGGAGCACTCAGGGTCAATTTTGAGCTTCCGAGCACGATTTTGAGTCGTTTTTACTTCTAGAATCACTTTGGAGCATTTATGGACATTTTTGAGCTTTTTCGAGCCTCCAAAGTCAATTTTGAACTGTTAATAAAGCTTCTAGAGTCGTTTGTTGAGCTTTAGAAATCAATTTCGAGCTGCTTTGAGCTTTTGAAGCCATTTTTGAGCCTACAGGGCGAATTTTGAACTGTTTTCAAAGTTTCTGAAGTCGATTTTGAGCAGCTAGGGACAATTTAGAGCATATCGGCTCTTTTTTGAGCTCCCAAAGCCAATTTTGGGCCTCCGAGGTCAATTTTTAGGCTCTAGAGCCAATTTTGAATTTTCAAATTCAATTAAATTTTTAGCCAATTTTCAGTCTCTATAGTTAATTTTGAACTGTTTTTAATGCTTCTAAAGTCGATTTTGAGCTACCAAATTCAATTTGGAGCATTTTTAGGCTTCCATAGCGAATTTGGAGCATTTTGAATCATTTTCTACCGTTTTCAAATCCCTAACAAACCTGTAACAACAACTGCAATCCCTTCACATCCAACCTCCTTCCATTCGCCGCCGCACTCAACGTCTTCCGTATCTGCTCGGCCTTCGTATTCAACTTTTGACACGCGAATTCCAACGGTGAGAATTGCTCGTAGTGTACGGAGACAACAGGCAATCGCCGTCTTGTCGATGGAAAACCTCCAGAGACTCGGAGTACGGTACGTTTGAGAATTTGCTCATGGATTGCGGGCTCCTTCGACACTTTTCGCTCGTTTTCCACCATCGCACATTCGTAGGAGAACTCGCAGAGATTCGTGTGGATTTGGAAATCGTTGGATACGGTAAGGGGTCGGGGTGAGGGGGCGGAGTCGTTGGGCTCAACGTGCGTAATTTGTACGTAAGCCACTGTTGGATCTATTTTCGACATGTCTAACTGTTCGTTGGCTTCAATTTGAACCCGATCGTGTCCCACTTGTCGTTGACATTTTTCTTTGATTTCTAGAGCGAAAGCAGCGAGGGAAGTCAATCCAAACTCTCGATAGATCCAATCCGTATTATGCTCTTGCCGGAAATGCGTCTCTCCATAGAATCGAACTCGGAAATAGGTTCCCAGGTGTCGTTTTCCACTGCTTCGGACTTCGGCGGCTCGACTGTAGGTTTGTTGGAGTTCTGCGTACACACTGACCAGAGACTGAAAAATTCAGTTGTGACGTTTCGCAAGTGTTACGTTTCGGAAGTGCGACATTTCGAAAGTGCGATATTTCGAAAGTGTGACATTTCGAAAGTGTGACATTTCGTAATTGTGACATTTCGAAAGATTGACATTTTGCAAGTGTGACATTTCGGAAGTTTGACGTTTCGAAAGTGTGACATTTCGAAAGTGCGACGTTTCGCAAGTGTGACGTTTCGAAAGCAACAATTTTTCTGAGAGGTATTTAAAATGAAACCGTCCGGGGAAAAATACCGTATTTTTCCCCCGGACGGTTTGAAATGCTTGCTTTAGGATTGTCTTACTTGCGAAACGGCGCAATTTCGAAACGTCGCACTTTCGAAATGTCACGGAACCCTAAAATGCATTGAAAATTAGCCGAGTTAAGAAGTTTTAAAATTTTGGAAAATTGAGATTTTGAAATTTCGAAATTTCTAGATTTTTATGGAATATCAATTATCTGGTAAAACGAATTCGTCAAATTCTTGAATTTTCAGATTCTAAAATTTTCAAAATTTTTGAAAAATTTTTTTTTCAAAATTTCAAAACCTCCTAGCTCGGTTAGTTTTCGCCCAAATTTTGAAATGTTTGCTTTCGAAATGTCGCACTTTCGAAACGTCGCAGAGCCTCCATTTTTCTAGCTTACCGCAAAATTCATATTCCTCTCCAACACTGGTATAATTAGTCTATACAGTGGCCCCACGGCCTCAAATCTCTCCGCTAACATCAACGCCGCCGCAGTTTTGTCAATTTTCGCTCCAAGATTCTCCGTAGTAAATCCAGCCGGCTGAACATTTCCTGCGTCTCCTCCCTGACTCTGTTCGGTTTCAGCGATCAGATTATTGATCCATTCGAAGACTCGCCAGTCGACTTCTAGTTCTTCTGGAAGAAAAAATAGTGTTTTGGTCGTTTTTTTTTGGTCGTTTTTGACTCATTTTTAATTTACTTACTCCTCTCCTCCAACTCCCTCGCAATAATTGCTACCGAGTGAGCATGACATACCGCCGCCTCCGCAAACCATCGATCCTGCTCATACAACTCTGCCAACGTATCAAACCAGGCACTTCTCAACGCAGCGGATCCTCGATAACTATCAGCCAACTGTAAATGTAGATCCGCCAATCGAATCGGATCACTTTGCGCATCTTTCAAGGCTACTGTAGCCGTCATAACTCCACGCAGCTGACGAAGAAGATCCAAGACAGCTAAATCGAAAGAAGTCGCCTTCCGGGTGTCCACAAGAGCCTCCACAGCAGAAAGACCTCGCTCGAATGCCGCCGAGTTGGAGAGCACAGATTGGAATCCCAAAAGACGAGCCAAAGCGACACCGGTTTGACTTCCCGGGCGGCCGAGACGTTCACTGGATACTCCTTTTCTTCCAGCTGATTGAGCCACTTTTGATGTAGATGGAGAGACGCTTTGGGCGAGCACTTGGCTCGCGAAGTATCCCTGAGCAACTTCGTATCCGTTTCGGAGGATGAGCTGGAGAAGGGCGGCGGCGGCAGCTTGGACAGCTGGAAGGCGGGAGGCCATCTGAAGGAATTTGGATAGTTTCAGAAAGAAAATCGTTGTAGAAACATTTTAAGGCGATTTTCAAAGTTTTTGGAACTTGAAAAATTTCAGTTAAAAAATTATTTGAAAAAAAAAACTAAAAACTAAAAAGAAAATTTTTCCACTTAAATTTCGAAAATTCGCTCTAAAATGTTTTCTACCACAAAAACCAGTAAAAACGGATCATTTTGAAGCGAGTTATGAGCGTTTGAAGTTACAGTAAAAGAGACGCAGACACTGTCTCGTTTCTCTGCGTCTCTCACGAAAACTTCAAAAACTCACAACTCTCTTGAAAATGGTCCGTTTTGGCTCGTTTTTGCGGTTGAAAACATTTTCAAGCGAATTCTTTCAAATTTCAGTACAAAAAATGAAAAAATCGCGAAAAATCGTCAAAAAAGTCTTGGCTCGTTTTTCAAGCTCACCTGTATCAAAACATTCTCAATCAACATGTACAACGGCTCGAGGGGTCCACCCTCGAACAGCCGGGCTCTGAATAGATTGACAAACAACGCGAGCCCGGCGATGACATGTAGGCGAACGGATTCACTCCAATGATCATCGGCCAGTCGGAGGTGTAGAGATAGAAGTGAGTGGAAGAGAGATTCAGAGTGGGGCCAGTGGCGATGTCGTTGAGAAGCGGCGAGCTGGTGAGCGAAGGTTTGAGCGACGTCCAGAACGATTAGAGCGACTTCTTGCGAGAGATTGACGAGTTGGAGAACACGGAATGGGACAGAGTTAGTCGCGCCTGAAAAATGAATTTTCTTCAGGATTCTCCTGGGTCCCTCTGAATCCTACTAGATTCTCCTAGATCATTTTTTTTCTCGAAAAGAAGGAACATTTTTTATGCGATTTTTAATTTTTTGAACTGAAATTTTTTTTTAACTCGCTTGAAAATTTTTTTCTACCACAAAAAACCAGGCAAACGAATAATTTTAGAGCGAGTTACGAGCGTTTGAATTTTTCGTGAGAGGCGCAGACAATACTGTCTCGTTTCTCTGCGGCTTTTCGACAACGAGAGTGTCTGCTTTCTCTGCGTCTCTCATGAAAACTTCAACCGCTCATAACTCGCTTCAAAATGGTCCGTTTTGACTCGTTTTTGCGGTAGAAAACATTTCGAATCGACTTTTAAAAAAGTCAGTACAAAAAAGTGATAAAATCGTCTAAAAATTTTTCTCTGGATTTTTCTAAATCCTTCTAGAACCTCCTGGATAACTCAAGATCAGGATCTCATACATGTGGTGCGTGCTTTTTTGGGCCTTCAATTTTCTCTACTTCAAATTCAAAATTTTTGGTCGATCGTAATACCAAAATGTAGAACTCAATGAGATCTATAAAATGGCACTTAAATCGCTCAGATTGCCTATCGCAGTACTTGTCTAGAACTTGTAGAACACACGGGATGCTCGGCCCGGGTATTTTACAAGTTCTAAACAAAAAGTGAGGCAAGCAATCTGAGTGGTTTTAGTACCATTTTATAGATCTCATTGAGTTCTACATTTTGGTATAAAGATTGGACCAAAATTTTCGAATTTTAAAGGGGGCGTAACATAATTATTTTTTTGTTGAGATTTTTACATGGTTCGACGCAGAATTTTTGTGAGAACAATAAATTCTCTTGGAGCATAGTCTGAAAATGCCTAGTTTTTGATTTATAAGCCAAAAACAGGCCAAAAATTAGTACTGAGCGAGTGCAGAATTGCCACGTGGAAAAATCTGCACTCGCTCAGTACTAATTTTTGGCCTATTTTTGGCTTATAACTCAAAAACTAGGAATTTTTAGACTATGCTCCAAGAGAATTTATTGTTCTCACAAAAATTCTGCGTGGAACCATGTAAAAATCTCAACAAAATAATAATTATGTTACGCCCCCTTTAAGTAGAGAAAATTGAAGACCCGCAAAGGCCCAAATAAGCTCGGATCACATGTATGATCCCAGATCTTCCACCCAATTTTCCCTTCTCCCTCACCTCCCAATCCATCATCTCCTATCTGACAATTGTCACTTTCACCCCTATTACTAATGGGGACCCCCACCCTTCACCGCAATCCCTGTATTGTTTGTTGAGTGACAATCTACAACCCCTTTTGGCTGTAAACAGGGTCCGCCATTGTTCGTTTCTTCCCAAGAGCCCTTGGATTGCTCAATTAGACTGGTCTTTTGACAGTCATTTTTTTGGTAACGTCTTCTGGTTGCACTGGGTTATATCGATTTTTCCCTTGCTTTTCGGTATTTTCAGGCCACTTTCGGCTCTTTTTCGAGACCACCGTAACCCGGTTTCTAGACTCTTCGAGAGCTCCGTTTATGGTTACTGTAACAGTATCTCCGTCCCCCGTTATCTTATCATTTGCAGGTACCCCTTTTCTCGTCCCAACCGGTCCCGAATGTCTAACGTAAACCTCAAGCCACTATTCACCATGGTCGACTCGATGGTCAGTCACAGTGGTGAGCTCGAGAAATGGGAGACCAAGACGGAGCGAAGGGAGCGGCTACCGTATTTCGAGATGAGCAAAAGCCACAATCAACAACCGGCGAGGCAATCGAAGAAAAGGCACAGCTTACGGAGCCAAGCCAGTGGAGTCAAGGAGGATGTGAAGGCAGCGATGGTGATAACGATGGAAGGTAGGTTTGGGGGGTCCTTCTGAATCCTTTTGGATTCTTTTAGATCCTTCTAGATTTTTCTAGATTGAACCAAAATAATAGATCTTTTCGTTGGGTCGAATGCGCCTAAAATCGCTGCTCAAACCGCTGTAGAAAAATTTTTGGCTTTTTTTTCATTTTTCGCACAGTAATTTTAAAAAAGTTGCTTAAAATTCTTTCTACCGAAAAAACGAGTCAAAACGAACCATTTTGAAGCGAGTTGTGAGGGTTTCAAGTTTGTTAAGAGAGACGCAGAGAAAGCAGACACTCTCGTTGGCATCAATGAAAATAGTACAACTCGTTGAACCGAAATTTCAAAAAAAAAAATTCAATTAAGATTTTTTTTTTTTGAAACTTTCGTTCGAAACATTGTATCATTTTTATTAACGCAACTAATAATATATAGTTTCCTCTTCAAAATAGTACAAAAACGAGTCCAAACGGATCATTTTGAAGCGAGTTATGAGCGTTTGAAGATTTCATGAGAGACGCAGACACTGTCTCGTTTCTCTGCGTCTCTTTGACAACGAGAATGTCTGCTTTCTCTGCGTCTCTCATGAAAACTTCAAACGCTCATAACTCGCTTCAAAATGACCCGTTTTGAATCGTTATTGCGGTAGAACACATTTTAGAGTGACTTCTTAAAATTTCAGTAAAAAATGAAAAAAAAATGCCAAAAAAATTTTACATACTGCGTTTTGAGCTGCGACTTCTAGATCCTTCTAGACCTTTCTAGACCTTTCTGGACCAGTTCTCGACCAATTCTCTCCTTTTCAGGCACCATCAAACTCTCCCACACCTCCTACAACGCCTATCTCCAACAACCCGCCCTAGATCAACTTTTCGAACGAGTCCGATCCATTGGCTCCGGCTCTTTTGGAGAGGTCATCGAAGCCAAAAGTCGTGTCACTCCGGAGCACACCTACGCTATCAAGATCTCCACAAAACCCGTCCGCGAAAACGACCCGAACAAGTATCAGGAGGTTTACTCGCTATTTCGAGCCAAGGATCATCAGAACATTATAAAAATGTACAACGCTTGGGAGGACTCGGGAAAAATCTTCATACAGACTGAGCTGTGCCAAGGGGATCTTCTGAGAGCTGTTGAGCAGCGGAGGTTCACTGAGAACGAGACATGGGATGTTTTTGTGGATGTGTTACTGGCCATGGATCATCTACACACCCTCGGTCTTCTACACAACGATATCAAACCGGAGAATGTGTTTCTGGGGAAACATGGGATCTACAAATTAGGAGACTTTGGAATGATGTGTGAGGAGAAGCACTCGGCAATTAAAGTAGGATAATAGTCTTTTTTTCTCAAATGATTGTCTCAAGTGCACCGAAATGGTTTTAAAAAATCGATTTTCAAGAACATTTTCAGACGATTTTTAATTTTCTGATTCAAAATACACTTGAAAATCGAAAAAAAAAAACGAGTCAAAACGGACCATTTTGAAGCGAGTTATGAGCGTTTGAAGTGCCAGTAAGAGAGACGCAGAGAAAACAGACACTCTCGTTGTGGAAGAGACGCAGAGAAACGAGACAGTATCTGCGTCTCTCTTACGGAAACTTCAAACGCTCATAAATAACTCGCTTAAAAATGCTACGTTTTGACTCATTTTTATACTGTTTTGAAGAAGAAACAATATACTATCAGATGCATTAATGAAAATTTTATTTGAAAAATGGATTTTTTCGTAAAACGGGGATTTTTCACTGCAATGTTCGAAAAATTCCATTTACGAACATAAAAATTCCATTTACGAACATAAGTTTATACATCTAATGCATTAATAATGCACGATTTTCTCTTCATAATGGTCTAAAAATGAGCTAAAACGGGCTATTTCAAACAAAATTCGTATTCGTAAATATAATTTTTCGAATATTGCAGTGAAAAAACCCCGTTTTACGAGAAAATCCATTTTTCAAATACACTTTTTGTTAGTGCATCTAATAATAAACACTTTTCTCATGAAAATGGTCCAAAAACGAGTCGAAACGGATCATTTTGAAGCGAGTTATGAGCGTTTGAAGTTTCTGCGAGAAAGACGCAGACACTGTCTCGTTTCTCTGCGTCTCTTCGACAACGAGAGTGTCTGTGTTTTCTGCGTCTCTCACGAAAACTTCAAACGCTCATAACTCGCTTCAAAATGGTTCGATTTGACTCGTTTTTGTACTATTTTGTAGAGGATACAAAATATTATTAGATGAATTATTAAAAAAAAAGTAAAAATGAATGTAATCCCATTTTGAGATCGATGAGAATGGCGAGGGAGACTCCCGATATCTCGCTCGAGAAGTCCTTCAAGGCCACAGCTCCACCGCATCCGACGTCTTCAGCTTCGGAGTCACCCTTCTGGAAATCATCTCAGATCTCCATATGCCTGTGCAGGGGCTCATATGGCAGGCGATTCGAGATGAAAGGATACCAAATGAGCTTTTCGATGGATTCAGCGCAGAGATCCAAGGATTCGTTCGGAGCATGCTGCGAGAGGACCCCGAGAAGCGACCGGCGTGCGCTCAACTTTGCAGCGATTCATTTATAGGAACGATGATCGAGCGTCGGAAGGATCGAGTAACGATGAGTGTTTCAGATGGACTTTTTAAGCGTGCTCACGTGGTTTTTACAGATTCGCCGGGTCCCTCGGATTCAGAGTCTTCTGCGATTCCGGCTAAGCCAAAGGTAAGTCCCTCTAACCTCGAGTCCCCCACATTTCAGAGTCCTCCAGTCAAACGAGTTCCGATTCGTTTTCAAGAAGCTGTGCGCCTTACACCTTCCGGACCCCTCCAGAATCATGTACATGCTTCTACATGGCCACCGCGGCGTCCTTCGCTGTTCCCCTCGACGACTACCGTACCCCGAGAATCGCGTGTTCCAAATATGCCTGTGCTCGCCGAGCATCATCATCGAAGCTCGATGAGCAGTCCATTCTCCAACGCCACTGCGCCATCAACTCCGGGACCCTCTGAGAAGCCAGCGAGCTCCATGGAGACCCCGACTAGCAACAACAAGATCCGGAAACCTCTCCGACCTCCAAGAATCCATGAGGATCCCGAGGTGGCTCCAGTCAAGCGTGACGTTCCGCACACACCATTCAAACGACAACCCAGCTATGGATAGGAGAATACGGTAGGTTGACCCAAAAAAAATCGAAGAATCAATTAAAAAAATTCCCAAAAAATGTGGAAAATAAGCCCCGCCCCCATTGCAACTCCGCCGCAGAGTTTTTCCTTCATTTTTCAAAATTTCTGATAGAAATTCCGGGGTTTTTCACCATTTTACGAGTAAAACTGTGAAATTTTGTGAAATATCGGGTAGAAAATCATGAATTTGCACCTCGGAAACCCATCGGAACCAGTTTTTATGATCAAAAATGAATTTCTTTCGGTTTTTTCACTATTTTACGAGTAAGAATGTGAAAACTTGTAAAATTCCAGTAGAAAATCATGAATCGGCACCTCGGAAACCCATCGGAACCGGTTTTCAAGACCAAAAATGAATATTTTTGCTCATTTTTGGTTTTGAACGCTGGTTTCGATTGGTTCCCGAGGTGCTAATTCATGATTTTCTACCCAAATTTTACAAAATTTCACATTCTTCCTGGTAAAATGGGGAAAAAACCGAAGAAAATTCATTTTTTGACAATGAAAACTGGTTCCGATGGGTTCCGAGGTGCCGATTCTCAATTTTCTACCCGATATTTCACAAAATTTCACAGTTTTACTCGTAAAATGGTGAAAAAAACCGGCATTTCTTTCAAAAATTTGTATAAATACAGGAACAATTGTGCGACAGAGTTGCAATTGGGGGCGGGGCTTATTTTCCAATTAGTACAGTAATCCTTGCTTTCAGATATCCCTCCATGTATTAATTCCCCATTCCCAATGTGTGCTGGAAAAGCCATCACCGGTGCTAACATGTAAATGCGAAAATTCCTAATTGCCCTTTTTTCTCTATTCATTAGCATTTTTTCCCCTTGAATACTATGTATTTTGAGCTCTGATTTCAGCAGCGGCTCCGCGACATTTCGAAAGTGTGACGTTTCGAAAGTGCGACTTTCGAAATGTCGCGGAGCCAATTCAGCGATTTTGGAGGTTTTTTTAGATGCTTGAGCACAAAAAATGTGCAATTTTGGAGCGTCTTTTTCCTCGGTAGCTGAAGATCTATAAATTTTAAAAATAAATTCCAATAAATATTTTCGGCTCCAAATCTTATTTTTGTTTTTTCTTCTTTTTTTCTGACTTTTTTGGGCTCAGAAATCCCTTTTTTTTTAAATTTTTCCGCTCTTAAGCCAATAAATAATTTCTAATCCAATTTTTTCTTTTTTTTTTTCAAATCTCCCGCCCTTCTGTACCCGATGCATTCGGATCGTCATCCGACGCGGCCATCATCATTTCCGTGGAGCTTCGATTCGGTGTCGTGGAGGCTCTTGACGGGAGATTCAGAGTGAACAGGGATCGAGTTTTCGAGTTGGCTGCCGTTCGACGGAGCGCGTGCTCTTTTCCTCGGTATCTGGAAAATCAAAAGTTGGAGCTCAAATTGAGTTTCTGGCCTAGAAACCCAAACTATTGGGATTTCTAGGTCATCAACTCTCAGATTTGTTTGAAAATGCACTTCTCAGATCTCAGAAATACCCATTTTAAGACAAGTGATGAGCATTTGAATGTGGTGGCCTAGAAATTCTTGAAACTGTTTTCAGTTTTTGAAAATCTCAAGTTTGAAGCAAGTTATGATGACTTGAAGTTGGTGGCCTAAAAACCTCTTTCTAGGCCACCAACTTCAAACACTCATAACTCGGCTCAAAACTTACCTTTTCAAAATCTAAAAGCAGTTTCGAGCTCCTCATTCTTTTCTGAATCTAATGATATAGGTCATGGCCTAGAAATCCAGAATTTAGGAATTTTAGAATTTTAGGCCACCAACTTCAAATGCTCATAACTCGGCTCAAAATGGGTATTTTTGAGATCTGAAAATTGCATCATGCTCTAAAATAGGATAGGACGATTCTGGATCCTTCTAGGACCCTCTAGATCCTTCTGAATCCCACCTAAAAACGTCCACAATCAACTCCAACAGCCGAATCATCTTCTCCGCATTCGCCCCATCATTCTCCGTCCACAAAGCCGCCAGAATCCGCTTCGGCATTCGTTGAAGAATAAAAACACAACAGATGAGGATATCCTGAATCTCATCCTCCGTCAACTTCTCGACCAACGGAGTCGATGATGGAGGTGGTGGTACTGTCTGAAATCAAGAGAATCTTAAGAATATAGTGATTTTTGACCTAAAAACTGTTGAAAATTGTCAAAATCAAGCCAAAATCAGCAAAAATCAACGAAAGAAAGATCCAAAAATATCGAAAATAGTTTAACATCACCCAAAGTCATTTTAGGCCGATTACGATCATTTTGTACCATTTTTAGTGGATTTCGGTCAATTTTGGACCATTTTTTAGCTATTTCCGCTCAAAATTGACTAAAAATAATCAAAAATCCATTAAAATAGTGCGAAAATCTCGAAAAATTGACCAGTTGGTTTCGGAGCATTTTTCGAGCACATTTTTACCTTCTGCCCGGCCGGGGGCGGCGGTGGCATCTGTGGTGGTCTCGATGTAGAATGCGTCGATGGAACTGGACTCGAAGTCCGTACGGGGCTCCCACGGGAGAATTGAGCATCTGTGTATCTAGATGACGTCGTGGTGGTGGTGGATCTCAGAATCGACTTCGCTGAAGCCGATGAGGCGATCGTGGAGTGATGATAGTGAGCACTGTGTGTTGGGAACGATCGGTATCCAGTGGGCGTCGCGTCGACGTCTTCAATCTCTTCGGAGACGAACTCGTGGAGATGGTCCAGGGCGAAGGTGAGTACCGGGGCGTAGAGCATTGCGATTCGCCGTTGGATTGTCTGGAAATTTGTGGGGTTTGAAGGGGTCCAGAGTTTTTTAAAAGTTGGTTTGGACAGCTCCAGAAAATCCAGAATCCAGAGCGTTTCCGAATTTTCTAAAGGCTCTCAGAGAGCTCCAAAACCTTCAAAATTGGTCTAAAAAGCTTCAGAAGCCTCCAGACGACTACAGAGCTTCCCAAAGCACTACAGTAAAGTCTAAACCTCTTCAAGCATCTCTGGAGCCTTCCAAATGATCTAGAAAGCTCTAGAAGCCTCCAGAATCCTTTAACATTTTCCAGAGCCCCTACCATATCTCCATATCTCTTATCAAACGAATGCTTGGCCAACAAATTCCTCAACAACGAAATCGGCCTCTTCCTATAGTCCTTTGTCTCCCGTATACACGCCACCAACTCCTGCATCAGAAGACCGACGATGAAGTGATTCTGAGCAAACGACGGGCTCAGATGCCATTCTCCGGAGCATGATGCATCTGAAAATATGACTTAGAGCATGATTTTAAAGTACTATGCATACATCGATCAGTCTCGTTTGTCTCCAACGTGGGCGTGTTGAATATCTGATTGAAGAATCTGGACAAGAATCCGGAGCCACTGGAATTCGTCGTTTGGATCTGTGTGTCTATGACTCCTCCAGAATAGTTGAGTCGTTGAATTTGAGATCCGGAATTGATCAAAACGGGGAGATTCAAGGGGACATGATGCTCGTGAAGGCATAAAACCTCCAGAAGATCAGTTTTATAGTCCCGAAGAGCCCGAAAATCCGTGTCATCTAGGCGAGAAATGTAGAAATGAATCCACCGGAAAACGACTCCACGATCAACAAAACTCATGGCGAACTGAAAATTTTAAACTAGAAATTCTTCTAAATTCTAAAAATTACCCTCGTAAAATGAGCCAACGCGAGATTCGCACACCGGCTCTCCTCCTTCATCTCCTTGTGTTTCAGCACTATTTGAGGCACTCCCACTTCCAGTACATGTCCCATTTGCTCCAGAATCTCCGGTGGAAAACGATCCTTTTGGGATATCTTATTCAGCTGCTCACTGCACATCGTCTGAGCCATACTTTTGGCGACGGCGTCGGTGAGGACCCAGAGTTGACGGTAGAGCTGAGCGAGCTCTTCGGGCTCCGATTGCATTTCGCGCATCTGGAAAAAAGGAGATATGTTGGATCTAGATCCTGCTGATTCTGCGATCCTTCTAGATCCTGCTGGATCCTTTTAAACCCTTCCGGATCCTTCTAGATAATCCTAGATTCTTCTAGACATCTCCAGATTACTACAGATGTTTCTGGACCGTTCTTGGTCCTCCGAGATCCTTCTGAAGGCACCCGTACCCTTTTGGATCTTTCTGAGCTTTACGAAGCCCTTCCGATCTCTTCAGTTCCTTCTGGAATCTTTAGAACCCTTCTGGGCTCTTCACAGTCTCTCTGAACCCTTCGAGACTTCCTGGGACCTTCTGAATCCTGCTGGACTCTTCTAGTTCCTCCTGGATTGTTCAGAACCCTTGAAGGCACTCCTGCGCCCTCCTGGATCACTTCTAGATACTTCTAAATCCTTCTGAATCCTTACCAACGTCGGCAAATGTCTACAAATGACCGCGTAGATCGTCGCATCATGCGACACAAACTGCTCTCTCGCTGCCGCGTCCGAAAAGTGTTGCTTCACAAATCTCCGCACGACTCGGGGCCTTCCGTTCTGTTGACACATGTCGCATATCGAGATGATGGATCTGAAAATGAGAAGGGTATGGTATTTGGGGAGTACCGTAGTTTGGCCCAGGGGTACCGTAGGGTGGCAATGGCGAGCTGATCAGTGGGTGCTTGGGGGAGGATGGCGAAGAGGCGGCCGAGGACAATGGGAAAGTAGACGAGCAGACGGTCGAACGGGACGTCGGAGAGGAGCTGGAAAAGGGGAAAATAGAGGTTAGAAGGGATACTGTAGTCTAGGTTCAGATGTTAGGAACCAAAAGTAAGCAGTAGAAATCTATCTCCGCGGCTGGCCGCGGCCCTGGAGCCTACGGCCCGGGCCAAGTCCCACCGCAGCGGGCCGCGGCCGGCCTTGAGCCCTGCTACATACACGTATCGCCTGTAGTAGATGCTTCATGTGTGGATGCTGATCCGGATCCTCTAGAGACAGCGATCTTTGCATTGAATCCGCAATCGGGGAGCACGAACGAGGATGTTGGGCCGGGAGATCGGATGGAGGGGAGGAGGATTTGGATTTCACCATTCTCTGGAAAGGTTAGATGGGATTAGAGGTGGTCTGAAGGAAAAAAAGCGAGGGTGGGGCCTTTTAGTAGGACATAAACAGAAAGGAGAACTGAAGAGGTCAATTTTCGCTGCAAAATTGGCTCCGCGACGTTTCGAAAGTGTGGTGTTTTGCTTTCGAAACGTCGCGAAGCCAAAAACTCACCCTCAAACTATCGGCTCCGTCGCCAATGATCCCTTTGGCAGATAATCGATCACATGCTTGGAAGAACGATTGTAGTTTCGGATCCGTTGTGAATACGGTAGAACACAGACGGAGGCGAACACGGAACAACGGCTTCTGATCCACCCAGCGAACTTCGGTCTGGTGCTCTTCCTGGAAAAACTGATGGGAGTTTTGGGGTCTTGGGGAGTTTCGGAAGGCTTCAGGGACCTTCGGAGCATCTTAATGTAGTTCAGAAGAGTTCAGAACGATTCAGAAACTTTGGAAAGCCTTCAGAAACCTGGAAAGTTATCTAGGATACTGTAGAATCGTTCACAAACATCTAAAAGTATCTATTATCCTTTAGAGATTCTTTAGATAGTTCTGGATCCTTCTGGATACTCCAGAGCCCTTCTGGTCCCTTCTTATCTCTTCTGAACCATTCAGAGTCCTTTTGGATTCTTCTGAGTTTTCTCGAATCCTTCTGAATCCATCTGGATCCTTCTGAATCTTTCTGGAGCCTTCTAGATCCAGCCGGACGATTCTAGATCCTTCTGGACGCTTCTGGACGCTTTTGAACCCTTCCGAATCCTTCTATATCTTTCAGGATCTTTCAGAATCTTTTCGGATTCTTCTGAGCCCTTCTGAGACCTTCTGAATCCTTCTGGAATCTTCTAGATCCATCCGGACGCATCTAGATCCTTCTGAGCCCTTCTGAACCCCCCGAAGCTCTCAAAATCTTACCCCTTTGCCTGCCATCCCCGTCGGCTTCGATCTATAGTAATTCGGTGGCAAATCAATGGCCACAGGCAGTGCAAACTCTTGCTCATCGCTCTCCATAATCAACCGATCCTTCTTCCACACCAGTGGCAACCACGAGTATCCGATAGGAGTCTCTGTGGATTCTGTCGACTTCACACTTGAATTCCCAGCCACCGAAATGTGAGAAAACGAGAAGAGCAAGTGGTCAGAAGTCGTGAGATTCAAGGGAAGCTGGGTCTTCATCTCTTCTCCAAATACCGGATTCTGTTGGTGGTGCTGTACACTACAGGTGGCAGATATACAGTATGGTCCCGCTGGGGACATTCTGTCCACCATGGCCTTCTCCGGTATCGCTTCCTCGCCGCGGACGAATCGAACGGTGCACGAGATGTTACGGGCTTTGGAGAAGGCTTTCTGCGAGTCGTATCTGGAAAAAAATGGGGTTCTCGGGGACAAGGCTGTCGCGAAGGCGTCCGCGGTCGGCCGGGGCTCGGGCCGGGTTTTTTTTTGAATTTCGAAAGTTTCCGCGGCCTGAGCCGTGGTTGAATCCGGCCGGTTTTTTTTTGAAAACAAGCTCACGACCGAGCGGCCGCATAACCAGAATGCCGCGGCCCGCGGAGCAAAACCTTCAAAACTCACTTCAACGAGAGCGGATAGACGTAGAGGAGATTCGTAAGAGAGGTGTGAGGATGGCTATGCGGATCGCCGAAGGATTGGAGTTGGAATACTGGTGGTCCTTTGAGCTCGTCGGGTTTCCAGGGGTTCAGAGGATAGAGTGATGGGTTTACGCGGTCTGAAAGGAAAATATAGGTTTGAGGGTTTTTTGGATGATTCTAGAGTCTTCGGGATCCTTCTGAATACTCTAAAAGTCTCCAGAAGCATCTGGATCAGTCCGGACGTCTCCAGAAGGCTCTAGAGTCGTTCAGAAGCCTCTATGAAGGTTTGGAACGTCTACAATTCTTCTAGGATCTTCTAGATGCTTCTAGAGTATTCTAGAGTGTTCTGGATCCTTCTCGAGCTTTCCAGTGTCTTCTAGAGTCTTCTAGGCACGTCTGGAACCTTCTGGAACCTTCTGGATCTTCCTGGGATCTTCTGGGCCCCCCGAGATCCCTCTGGATCCTTCTAAACTCACTCAAATAATCCACGACATTCGCCTTCGTGTTCACCGCAATACTAATCGTCGCATTCGGCACCACCAGCTTACTCTGCTTCTCCAACTTCGAGAATTCCATCAAACTCTTTTGCAAATCCGCGTCACTATTTCGATTCGTCTCGCATCGGAAGAGTTGCAACGAGTCGGATGACGTCTTGGACCATGTGGATACTGTAGAAGACGTCGTGGGGAGAGGAGACGTCGTTGATGAGGATCCGGAGGTGTTGAATTGAGTAAAAGAGTCGTTTCGAAGTTCTGGGAAGAGGGGTTTCGCGGTCCACGCGAATCGTTGACGGTGTCCAGCGAGGCGGGTCATTGACATGGAGATGGTTTTTTGGAGCTTCGCAACGGTTTTTGGGTCCGATGATGATCTGGAACTATGGGGAGAGATTATTCAAGGTTCTGTATCTTTCTGAATTCTTCAGGATCCTAGCGGATCAATTTTTCGCTCAATATTGGCTCAGAACAGCTGACAATTCACTCAAAACCATCAAAAACCAGCTGGTAACCTTGAAGCTCAAAATAGTCGAAAATTGATTTCAAAATACCGATTTCGGTTCTAAATAAGCGGAAAATAAGGAAAATTGGCTCAGAAAAGCTGGAAAATGACTGAAAATTGAAAAAGACTATCTGGAAATGTTGAAGCTCCATATAGACAAAAATTGGCTCAAAATGCTGAAAAGTTAACTAAAAAACGTTAATTTAGACTCAAAATGAATGAAAAAATACGAACAATTGGCTAGAAATATCATTTTTAGACAATTTTATGTTTTTGCTAAGCCAATTTTTCGCATTTTTTCGTTCATTTTGAGTCAAAATCGGAGGTTTTCAGGTTATTTTTGAGCATTATAGACAATTTTCGTCTATTTTCAGTTTCAAGGTGTCCAACGGGTTTTTTTAATAATTTTTAGTCATTTTTCAACTTTTCTGAGCCAAATTTATTCTTTTTTTCGCCCATTTTGAACCAAAATCAGTATTTTTAACAAATTTTGGCTTAGAAATCGACATTTGACAAATTTTTTCGTTCATTTTGAGTCAAAATCGGTCATTTTTAGTTAATTTTTGAAAATTTTGAGCCAATCTTCGTCTATTTAGAGCTTCAACGCATCCAGAGGGTTTTTGATGATTTAGAGTCAATTTTCAGCTACTTTGAGCGAATTTAAAGCCAAAATAGGTAATTTTTAGCCAATTTTTTATATTCTTTTGTTCATTTTGAATCAAAATTGACGTTTTTTGGTTCTTTTTTGAGAATTTTGAGCCAATTTTCGTTTATTTAGACCTTCAATGCTTCCATATGGTTTTTTAACGATTTCCAGTCTTTTTTTCAGCCTTTTTAACCAAAATCTGTGTTTTTCCATCAATTTTGAAACATTGAGATTAATTGAGACTCCAGCGGGTTTTCGATGATTTTGAGTCAATTCTCAGCTATTTTGAGCGAATTTTGAGCTAAAATTGATTATTTTTAGCCAATTTTCGTATATTTAGTGTTTTAACACTTTCAGCTGGTTTTTAATGATTTTGAGTCTTTTTTCAGCTTTTTCCTTGACAATTTTTCCATTTTTTGCTCATCTTGATTCTTCTAGACCCTTCCAACTAACTTCATATACAAATCCGCTGCTGTATCCGCTGACAATCCTCTCTCCACTCGAGCAACCAACCACAAATCCCGATGATTCACACATGCCGGTGGCAGCTGCACCAGTGCTCTCGAAGCCGTCCTCTCCACTAGCAGAGCCCTTTTGATGCCGTTTACTTTGCAAGACGAGTCGAAAACCGGCTCAGACACTTGTAGCTCATCTCCATTCACAAGAATCTGAAATTCCTCGCAGATCCTCCGTCCTTCCATCGCATCGAATATAAAAAGACGAATGAAGAATGGTTCGATTTGTTGAAGGCATCCGGATTGGTTGGGAAGGCGAATTGAGAGACCGTGGAATTCGATGGAGACGAAAAGAGGGATCCACGGGGTTTGGGAGGGCGGGGATTTCAATTGGAGGGTTTCTCGTTTCAGCGACGACGATTTTCTCATTTTGACTGGAGAGAAGGAGAATGAAGAAGTGGTGTCCGTTGAGGAACGTCGTCCATTAGAAGATGGAATAATTGTTGAAGAATCGAATGGAGTCGTTGGAAGTGGTTGGAGACGGTAGTAGAGTGAGAACATATTCCGGCGGTCGACTATGGGCGGTTGGAGAGCGCGGGCAGCCGAGTTTCGACCTCGCCATGGTTGCATTTCGCTGGTGCGCGCTGGAATATGAGGGGAATATTATTTTTAAAGTTATGAATCTTTTAGAATGCAACAGGTAGCTCTAGAAACCTCTAGAAGCCCTCAGAATGGTCTAGAATACTCGAAACCTCCAAAATTCTTGAAAAGGCCATTAAAGTGCTCCAGAAGCCTCCACAAGCGTCCAGAAAGTTCCAGAAGCTCTAGGAAGTTCTGGGAAGTTCTAGGATGCTCTGGAGTACTTCGGGAAGCTCTAAACGTCTTTAAAAAATTTAAGGATCTTCTAGAATGATCCATGAACCTCCAGAAGCTTCCAGGAATCTCTAGAAGTCTAATAAAGCCACCAGAATCCCTATTTGCATTTTTTTTTCTCAACAAAAAATTCAAAAACTCTTCAGGACCTTCCGAAGTTTCCAGAGCTTCCATATAATCGTCTAAACTACTCTAAATTGCTCTAGAAGCCGCCGTAATCCTTTAGGAGCCTTCACAAGCCTCCGGGAATCTCCAAGACCCCCCAGAAACCTACAGAACTCCCATTTAGGCGATCTTCTGTCGAAAAAGGCCAGGAATTGATCTAGAATCTTTCAAAACTTCCAGAGCTTCTAACATTCTCAAAAATCATGCCGAAGTTCTTTAGAATCCTTTATAAAGCTCTATGATGCTCTGGAATGGTTCAGGACGCTTCAGAATGATCTAGAATGCTCCTGGACGTTTCTGAATGGTCTTGGATGCTCTAGGGTCTTTCGGAATGCTCTAAACTTTTTGGAAATCTCTAAGGATCATCTAGAATGCTCCAGAAGCCGCCGTAAGTCTTCAGAAGCCTCCAACAGCCGCCATGAAGCGGCCGGAAGCTCTCCTGGATGGTAAAGAATGGTCTAGGGTTTTCAAAAACTCTTCTGAAAATTTCCAGAATGCTCCAGAAGCCTAGAAACTCATTTAGCTTCTAGGACCCTTTGGGATGATCTAGACTTCTCAAAAACCATTAACAATTCTCTGAAATGCTCCAGGTGCCCCGAGCAGCCTTCAGAATCAGCAAGGATGCTCTATTCTTCTCAAAAAAATTTTAAGACAATTTAGAATGCTTCAGAAGACTCGTGAAGCCTCTAGAAACCTTCAGAATCCTTCTATCCTCCTCCAGACTCTTTTAAACCCCACACTTACAATTCGAACTATCCTCCGATCCTATACTCTCCGTATCGGCTCCTTTCGTCTTCCCCGTAATCGCCGATGACGATGAAGACGTCGCTACCGTATTCGTCTCCTTGGATCCTCCCTTCTCGAGCTCCGAGCATATCGAGAGAGCATCTTCTTTATTAGCGAATGCAATCGCTGTCTGCAGTGCCACGAGCCATTCTTCCAACATCTGCGTCTCTTCACTCTCCAAAAGAATCGCCGTTTTTTCGTCTCCTCCTCGGATTTCCAGCACGGTTTTTCCCTTTTTAGTCGATTTAATTTGAGCAAATGCAACTTTCAGCGGAGCAATTTTCGGTGCCTCGCTAGCTTGTTTCCTAATCTCAAAAGTGCATTCTCCGCCTTCTAGACGCCTCAAAATACAGTATCTTTTCTTGGAAGACGAGGATTTCAAATTGTCGAAAAGTGTGGGATTATCTGATTTCAGCACATTCAAATGTCCTTCTTTCACTGTTCCAATGGAGCCGTTGGTTAGGGATGCTCCGTAGGCGGCTCTTTCGTCTTCCAGTGCCATGTCTGATTCGAAGACAAGGGAGGAGAGCGTCTCGTTTTCGATGCAGGAGGAGCTGAAAAAATGGGGGAGTTAAGGAGATTAGGGAGGGTCTGGGGTGCTCTGGGATGCTCTGGGATATTTATGGATTCTTTGAAAAGGTCTAGGATGCTCCAGAATGCTCCAGGACACTCCGGAGTGCTCTAGGATGCTCCAGGACCTTCTAGAACCGTCCTGAAGCTTCCAGAATTCTCCAGAAGGCTCCAGCATGCTCCAGAACACTCCATGACCTTCTAGAAGCGTCCAGAAAACACCTAGAACCCCGGAAACTTTATTTTTAAAAATATTTTTGCTCCAAAATGCTCCGGAGTGCTGTTGGACCTTCTAGAAGCGTCTAGACGCCTTCCGATGATCCAGAAACTTTCAAAGATCCCTACAAATTGTTTTTAATGAACGAAGCAATTTAAAACAAAATTGTTCAATTTATTCAGAATTTTTATTAATTTTTCTCAGAATTTTCTTTGTTTTTCGAACAATTTTTCAATTCTAGGACGTTTCAGAATGTACTAGGATCCTTCAAAATGCTTCAGAATGCTCTAGAATGCGCTATGATGCTATAAAATGCTCCATTATTCTCCAAAGTGCTTTGGAATGCTCCAGGATGTTTTAAAAGGGTCCGGAAGCCTCCCGGAAGCCCAGAAACTTCCAAGGATTCTTCAAGACTGTTTTTGTTCGATGCTTTCGTAATGTTTCCAATTTTTTTCCGAATTTTTAAACTTTTTTTCGGAATTTTTAGTTTTTTCTGCATTTTTTTTTTAATTTTTTACAGAATTTTTCAATTATTTTTAGAATTTCTCTAATTTTTTTCACTTTTCTAAAATTTATTAATTTTTCAGGATTTTTCCATTTTTTTGAGAATTTTTCCAAATTGTTCCAGAACTTTTCAATTAAAAAAGTGTTTTTATAATTTTTCAACTTTAGGACACTCCAGAATGATTTAGAACGCTCCAATATGCTCTAAGATGCTCCAGAAGCGTCCAGAAGCCCCCTGGAGCTCAATTTTCAGCCAAAATCCTTACGTATTGCTCGCCGAATAATCTCCGGAGAATTTCGCATAATTAAAAGTGATCGATCTCTGTGGAGTTGTGTAAAATCGAAGAGCTTCTCGTGTCAGAAGCCATTTTGCTTGATTGATATCCGATGGCTTCACCATCGGGATAGCAGTCTCGCATTCTTGTTGGAAGGAGGATTCCTGGAAATTATTTTTCGAAAAAAAAATTTTTTCGGAAAATTTTTCTCAAAATTTTTAGACTTTCTGGGTCGATTTTCATGGTTTCTGGATCATTTTTTCACATTTTTAAGCCATTTTTACCTCGATATCGTCCCTTGGAAACAACACTATCTCTCTTTGTGCATCGTTTTCTAATTGAATGCTCCGCTCGTTTATAAACCTCTCATAGTCCACTGGCTCACTGATTGGCGCTTTTCTCTGGAAAAAAACGAGATTTTTTCTACATTTTTCTCGATTTTTAAGCTTCTAAACTCTCACCAATGGATTCTGAGCCACCAGCGCTGCTCGTACAGCATCGCGAGCCTCTCGTGCTAGACCTGGACGCCCGACACCGGCGGTAAATCTAAAATTTGAATTTTCAGGTGAATTTTCAAGATTTTTTCACCACATACTTTCTTAATTGTGATGTTGCAGTTTTTCCAGATGCTAAACTATCTGCAACGAGGGTGGATGCGGTGCTAGAGTTGCCGGAGACCACCGAACGACGATCGTCAGTGGAATTTGAGCCGCTGCGCGCTGTTGAGGATCTCATTTCATCTGGATTTTCGTATTATTCAATTTTTGAAGCTTCGTTTTGGGATTTAACTCGGAAAAACCTCGAAAGGAGGGAGAAAAAGCGTTCGAAAAATCCCAAGAATTCATTGAGAATTTCGTGGCGTCAAGTTGTGCGCCGCACTGTCCGCAAACACCGTCACGTCAAATTACACGCTCAGTAGAAAATCGCGAAAAAATAGAAAAAAAAGATGGAAAAATGTACATTTTAATAACCCCTTGTTTCTCAACACGAAGAATAGAGAAAAAGAGAGAAAATCGTCTCTAGAGGGCCCCAAAAATTTTTGGGCCAAAGAGGATTAGACATCAAAAGGAGGGACCCCGCTTGTGCCACATCGATTTAGTTTCATTTAGAATTGATGAGAATGATAGATTGGGTTTTTGAAAGAGAGAAAGGAAAAGGAGAATTTGGGTTGAAGAGGGGAAAATAAGAGTACAGAAAGGAGGAAATTTGGTTCTTGAGAAAGAGAGAAATGTTTATAAACAAAAGACATTTTTTTTTTGGGGAAACAACTGGAAGAAAATAGTGTTATATTTGAGAAAAGAATCCAAAGAAATCGGGGATTTCCATTCTTGCGATATTTGGATTCTGGAGAATTCGAAAATTTGGAGTTTTTGGACGCAAAAAAGCTGGAAAAAGACTCAATGGAAAGATTTGATAATGGTGGCCTAGAAAACTCCAAATCTGGTTTTCTAGGCCCCAAGTATCAACTTTTGAATCTTGAGTCAAATGCTGTTTTCAGTGTTCAAAAACATTAATTTTGAGACAAATTATGATTGTTTGAAGTTGGTGGCCTAGAAACCAATTTTGAGTTTCTAGGGCACCAAGTTGAAGAAGCAATATTTGATTATCATTAAACTTTTTATTCGGATCTTGATGCATTTTTCAAAATCGGAAAATGTCGATTTTGAAACTAGTTATGAGTGTTTGAAGTTAGTGGCCTAGAAATCAGAGATTTGGTTTTCTAGGCCACGAAATTAAAAAAAAACTTAAATTGAATATTGTTTGCCTTGTTGCGTAGGTTCCAACGCAATTTTTAAAGTCTGAAAATGTCGATTTCAAGCCAAGTTATTCTTGTTTGAAGTTGGTGGCCTAGAAAACTCTAAATTTGAGTTTCTAGGTCACCAAACTTAAATAGTCAATTTGATTCTTATTTAGCTTTTTGTGCGGGTCTTGATGCATTTTTCAAAATCTGAAAACATCGATTTTGAAGCGAGTTATGAGCATTTTGAAATGGTGGCCTAGAAACCCAAATTTTAAGATTTCTAGGCCACCAATAAAAAAACTCAAATTGAATATTGTTTTCCTTGTTGCGTAGGTTCCAACGCAATTTTCAAAGTTTGAAAATGTAAATTTTGAAGCGAATTATGAGCATTTAAAGCTGGTGGCCTAGAAACCCAGTTTTTGGAATTTCTAGGACATTTGGAAGTTTCTGGACTAGAATTCTCGAATTTGGATTTCTAGGTCACCCAATTTTTTTGGGGTTAAAAAGCTCAATTTTCTCATGGATTCTTCAATTTCTGTTGAATTTCAAAATGATGGCCTAGAATTCCCCCATGAATTTTCTAGGCCTTGAAAACATCTTGATCACCCGAACAACTAGACTCTATTCTAATTTTCTAGACCATTTACTCATCAAAAATAAACAAAATTATACTGTTCAAATATTTTTCGGGCTCAAAAAATTTTTATGCATAATAATTTGGTGTTCTCAATCATTGTGCTCCGTGAGCACAATTTCAAAATACCATGAATTCTTTTGTTATTTTACTTCTGTTCATAGTTTTACTCATTTTCTATTTATTCTTATTAAAAAATAGGTCAGTTTTGAAGTAAGTGACCTAAAAAGAGAACTCTAGGCCATAGAAAAAGTGAGGTGGCCTAGAAATCCAAATTTAGAGTTTTCTAGGCCAGAACTAGCAAAATTCAATTTCAAATCCTACCAGAGTTTTCCTGACAAAATTTCAACCATCTACGACCATTCTAAGCCAAGTTACAGCATTTTAAACTTGGTGGCCTAGAAACCCGAAATCGAAAATTCTAGGCCATGAGTCTCATTTTTGTTAGTAGACGACATCTGAAGCCTAGAAAACTAAATTTGAAGTTTTCTAGGTCAGATGTTTTCAGATGGCCTAGAAATCCAAATTTTCAGCCCACCTACCTCTTCTTCTACTTCAATTATCGATTTTTCCCATTTGGAATGTCAGAAAATGTTGGATGGGGACCCCGATGCTCTAGCCCGAGGTTCACTATTCACATTTAACGATTCGAAAATTCTGGAGAAATTGAAGACGTCAAAAACATGTGAAGAATTCCAGAAGATTTTTGGATTTTTCACAGAGGCGGTATCAATGGAAGAAGCGAATTTCCCATTGGCCTATGGAATGTTGGTTCATGATAATTTTGTGCAGGTAATAAAGGGGTGGCCTAGGAAATTGAAAATTGGGAATTCTAGGCCACCACTAACAAAATTCGATTTTACATCCCACAAGAGTTTCCCTGTCAAAATTTCGACATTCTACAACTATTTTAAGCGAAGTTACATCACTTTAAAATTGGTGGCCTAGAAAACCAAATATCGAGTTTTCTAGGACACCACTAGCAAAATTCAATTTTACATCCTCCCAGGGTACTCTTGACGAAATTTCAACCCTCCAAGGCCATTCTAAGCCAAGTTACATCACTTTGAACTTGGTGGCCTAGAAAATCAACTTTGGAGATTTTTAGGCCACTAATTTGTTTTAATTCAAATTTTCATTTTATAATGGTTTACCTGACAAAATTTCAACACTCTACAACAATTCTAAGCAAAGTTACATCACTTCAAACATGATGGCCTAGAAACCCAAACTTGGAATTTTCTAGGCCACCACTAGCAAAATTCAATTTTACATCACACCAGAGTTCTCCTGGTGAAATTTGAACCCTCTAGGGCCATACTGAGCCAAGTTATATCACTTCCAACTTGGTGGCCTAGAAATCCAAATTTTGAGTTTTCTAGGCCACCCATGGCAAAATTCAATTTTACATCATACCAGAGTTCTCCTGACGAAATATCAAACCTCTACGACTAATCTATACCAAGTTACATCTATATAAACTTGGTGGCCTAGAAAACTCTTTCTAGGCCACCAAAATCAAATGTTTCTCTTCCAGCTCTCCCTTCTACTATCAGCCATCTATCAACCACAAAATCAATTCTGCTTGGCAATCGATGGAAATTCGTCGGAAGAATTCATAGAGCAAGTGAAAATGTTATCAGAGTGTTATGAGAATATTCACTTTTTTGTGAGTCTGCAAATGCGCTCCACTGGACTTTTTGAAATTTTTGAAATTTAAGGTAACAGATGAGATCCGTTGGTGTGGTTATGAAATTTTGACTTCGATTTTCACATGTGTTGACCACTTGGCACAACTGCCAAGCGATTGGAAGTATTTTCAGGTTTGAAGTGGCCTAGAAAGAGAAAATTAGGCCACATGGCCTAGTTTTGGATTCCTAGGCCACCAAAATTCGAAATTACAGTACCTCTCTGGAGTGGACGCGCCGTTGAAGTCGAATCTGGAAATGGTCAGAATCCTAAAATCTCTAAATGGATCTTTCAATGCCGAAGTACTGCCATTTGAATATTACAGGCTAAATCGGAAACGGGTAGGTCAAAAATGGTGGCCTAGAAAAAGTTTTCTAGGTCACCAAGTTTAAAGGGGTATAACTTGGCTTACAATAGTCGTAGAACGTTGAATTTTGCCAGGGAGACTCTGGTAGGATATGAAATTGAATTTTACTAGTAGTGGCCTAGAAAACTCATCATTTGGTTTTCTAGGCCACCAAGGTTGAAACGGTGTAACTTGAATTAGACTGGTCGTAGAGGCTTGAAATTTCGTGACGGGAACTCTCGTAGGGTGTAAAATTGAATTTTGCAAATGGTGGCCTAGAAAACTCAAAATTTGGGTTTCTAGGCCGCCAAGTTTAAGGTACTATAACATGGCTTAAAAAAGTCGTAGAGCGTTAAATTTTGACAGGGAGACTCTCGTAGGATGTAATTTTGAAATTTGCTAAAAGTGGCCTAGAAAATTGAAGATTTGGATTTCTAGTCCACCACTAAAAATCGTCATTTTTGGCCTTCCAGAGAGCCCGGACACTTGGAATTTCGCTAGTCGTCACAAAAAGCTCCTTTGTGTATTGCTGACCTAGAATCCCCAATACTGATTTTCTAGGCCACTTACTTTTTTCATGGCCTAGGAATCCAAAATGAGAAAAATTCTAGTACATCTTTCTTGTTTTCACTTCACACTTAATTTGTATACCGCAAAGTTACATTTTTTGATGGCTGAAAAGTCATGGCCTAGAATTCCCAAATTTGATTTTCTAGGCCACAACAACACCATTTTCAGCCCTGGAACTCTCCACTCCCCCTATTCAAGACCTCCCTATCTGCCACTTTCTCCAGAGACTCTGCAAATTTTATGATATCAAATGAGGTAACTACAGTAATCCTTAAAAGTACAGTAATTCAAAATTGTCTTCAGAAAGTTCTCGAACAAATCGAATTCTTGAAAGGGACCACGTGTGCCGATGAATCGTTATGGGCAACGATTGCCGGGAATCCGGATAGTAGGCTTGAAATTTTCAGAATTTGAAAAAAATTATGAAATTTTCAGAGCTCCCAATGCCTGGTGGATTTGATGGTCGAAAAATGCTGAAAAAAAGAATGAGAAATCTTCGAAATGGAAATTATTCCATTGTTAATTCCTATTATGTATCCAGATATCAACAATATGTGAACAGGCCGCCCGCAAAGTGCCAAGGTTAGTTGATGGCCTAGAAATTTGTCAAAGCATAAAGTAGCTTTAAAATAGTGTATGTACAAAATTTCAAGCTTCTATGCCTTCTGGAAGCCAAGATATTGCAGTTTGAAAATAGTGGCCTAGAAATCCAAATAGATGGCCTAGTTTTCAAGTTACACTTTTGAAATGTGGAGCACTTATAGAAAAAGCTCTAAACTATAAAACCACCAACTTTCAAATTTCTAGACCCTTTGAAAGCCGAGATATTAAATATTAAAGCTGTTGGCCTAGAAATCCAAAACTAGGTCATATGTTCCAAGAGCCATAACTTGACTCCTAGAAGAGCTAGAAGTCACAAAATTTCTCAAGAAATGAAGCAAATTTACATAATTGATGTTTCATGACTTTTGAATAAATCGATGGCCTAGAAATCCCAAACTAGGCCATCAGATAATATCGAAGATGGCATTGAAACCCAAATTTTGAACTAAACTGTATTTTGATAATTTTATATTTGAAATCAAGGTTAGCTCTACTAGCATTGAAAATTTCAGCTTTCTAGGTCTTCTAGAACTTGAGATATAGCTGTTTGAACATATGGCCTAGTTTTGGATTTCTAGGCCATTTACTTCAAACGGAAATATCTCGGCTTCCAAAAGGTCTAGAATCTTGAAAATTGGTGATTACCTAGTTTGAAGCATTTTCTACAAGTATTTCAAATTTCAAAATGGTATCTCAAAAACTAGGCCATCTATGTAGATTTGTAGGCCACCACACTTAAAACGCGAATATCTTGGCTTCTAAAAATCCCAGAAGCTTGAAATTTTGTCAGTGGATAGCTAGAATTGTATTTTATCATTTGAATAAATTTCAAAAAACTATGTGGAAAACTAGGCCAGCTAGGTGGATTTCTATGCCATGGGGTAAATAACGATGTAATTCGCTTCTGGGTCATCAACTTAAAATTTGTTTATCTCGGTTCCAAAGATAGATATTATTCAGTTTTCCCAAGTTTCATCGCGCTCCATTGCGAACTTGGGAAAATTCAAAATTTTGAGCGTTCCCGCTCACTTGTTTCTCTTGTAGGTCACGTCGAAACCGCAAAATTAACAAAATTATTATATTAAGTTATATTAAGTTATTAAGTTCGCAATGGAGCGCGATGAAACTTGGGAAAACTGAATAATAGAAACTTGAAATTTCGTCAGCGAATAGTTAGTATAATGTTCTATCATTTGACAGATTTTCAAAAAGTGCGCGTAAAAAACTAGGCCAGCTAGGCGGATTTCAAGTCCATGTACTTAAAACTGTTGTATCTCCACGCCAAAGATAGCTAGAAGGGCCCACAAAAAACAAAAATAAGCTTCAAATCAAAACGATTTATTCTATCACAAAAAGTTAGCATCTCAATGATCGTGTCCACCACGATTGCTCTCGTTCCACTTGCTCCGTTTGCTCTTTTCTCTCTTGCTCATCCGTCGGCTCCAACACGACAATCGTCTCGTCGCTAAACATTGCGCTGGGCGCGTGGAAGAGCTCCGAGACAAATTGTGGCTCTTTGGGGGCGATTCGACGAATTCGGCTCGATTGCTCGGCAAGCACTTGCTCTTTTGGTTTGATACAAAGACTTTGTTCGAGTTTTTGACGAAGGGAACGGACTGATGCGGTTGGAGGGCTAAATTTTGAATTTTCGAATTCTGCGCAAATGCGCTCCATGGATAAACTCACATATTCTCGATCACAGTTTCCTGTTTCACTTCGTCCGTCTCGTGGCAAGATTCCGTGGCTCCAGAAGTAGACGGCGTCATCTCTCCAGAATCCGTCTCTCCTTCGACAGCAGTCATCAGAATCCCGTCATCGTCAATTTCAGCCAATTTTGGCGTCTTCAGAATCTTTGGCTTCCCAGATGCACGCATAATGGCACACGTCCACTTGTGAACCTCGTCGTCGCGAACGTACATGTGAATGTTTCCCCGGGGAAGACGGATTTTGATGTGGCATCGAAGCTGGAAATGGTAGAACTTTATACTTTCAAGAAATAGAAAAAAATTAAAGTTTATCCCAAAAAGTTTGGGGTTCCTAGGCCACGTATAAGTCAAGTATTGCTAGTTTAAAGTTGATGGCCTAGAAATCCACCTAGGTGGCCTAATTTTTAAGATAGAATTTTGAAATTGGAAAAACTTGTAGAAAATAATTTACACTATGAAATCACCGAATTTCAAGTTTTTATACACCTGTATAAGCCGAGATATTCAAGTTGAAGCATATGGCCTAGAAACCCAAAACTATGCCAAATGTTCAGAGCGCCATAACTCGATTCCTAGAAGAGCTAGAAGGTTCATGTTTTTATTGTGAATAGATAGGCACCGCAATGAAAGGGGGCGTGGCCTCTCGATTTTTCTCTTGGGGGGTAGTTGCGCACTTTGAAGGCCTGTAACTCGGCGGAAGATCAACCAATCATCTCGAAATTTGGTCTCATCATGTAATCGAATACGTAGATTTCAAAAATCTTACCAGTTTTTATTGAAAACAAACAGTTTTTTTGAAAAATGAAAAAAACTAAAGTTTTCTTCAGAAAATCTTATTTTCTGGCTCAGCTATAGGGGATCTCGGTCGAGTTATTTATAGGTTCTGAAAGCCAAAGAGATGCATTAATAGATTTTGAGAATGGATAATCATGAGGAGTTCGCGAAAATTTTCAGCATGCTCTCAAACTTCAAACAATTTTTCTGAAAATGTTTCAGCGATAACCCATATTTTTTAGTTGAGCAGTGAAGAAAGTAACTTTTTAACTACCTATATACCAAATTTCATAGCTGTAAACCATCTTGAAGTTACTTTTTTCCGTGTCTAAAAGAAGCATGCTTTTGAAATTTATCAGTTTTTCCATGTTTTATATATGACGCTGGTCGATCTCGCATGAGTTCTTACTACGATCTGAATCTACAAAAAATTTCCTACAAAATGGTATATGTGGTTTGTTTGAACGAGTTCGCGAAAAAAATTGTGCGGCATTTTTAGGAGAAAAAATCCCTCAAAAATTGAGAAATTCGTTGAAAAAATGGCGGCTGCCGACCGCCGACAGTCTCTAATTCGTATACAAGTTCCGCGCCGCGCGACGATTTCGCCTCCATGGCGTAGTGGATAGTGACTCTGACCATCGAAAAATTGAAGTGGGGTTCAACTCCGAAAGTGTCCAGATAGTTTTTTCTTCTTTTGTTTTCATATAAAAACTATTTCTGAACTTCATTAGTGATCAGTTTTGTGTGGTTATACACTTTGTCCCGACCCGCCGCCTTCTCCCCAAGAGAAACTCAGTACTAAAATTTGCGCATTAAAATAGCTGTAACTTTGTTACCGGCAAATATTTTTCGACGAAAATTTGGAATCTGTCTATTTTCAAGAAGGGGAACACAATGATATAAATTTTTTTGGAATACGGCAAGTTTGAAAATTTTGTTGCGGTCTCTATGAATAGATCTATAAAAAATTAAGAAATTTAAAGTGTATCCCAAAAATTTTGGATTTTCTAGGCCACCTAGAAGTCAAGTTACGCTTGCTGCCCTAAAAATCCATCTAGATGGCCTAGCTTTTGAGCTAACTTTGTTAAAAGTTGTACACTTTTAGAAATTGAGTTCAGCTTGCTATGAACAAAATTTCAATTTTTTAGGCCTTTTAGACGCCGAGATATTCGAATTTGAATGTGGTGGCCTAGAAACCCCCTAAATGGCCTAGTTTTTGAGATATAGTTTTGAAATTTGGAGGACCTATAGAAAATATTGTAACCTATACAGTTACAAAAATTCAAATTTCTAGACCCGCTGAAAGCCGAGATATTAAAGTTACAACATATGGCCTAGAAACCCGAAACTAGGCCGTATGTTCTAACGGTCATAACTCGACTCCCAAAAGAGCTAGAAGCCTCAAATTTTCATTGTAAACGCGTCATCTCTTTAACTTACATAATTGACATTTCTCGTCTTCTGAATGAATCGATCGGCGTTGCAGAAGACGTTGATCGCTTGTCGCAAGTCGACAACGAGTCCCTTATCATTGCTCATATAAATAATCAAGTATCCGTTCTGGGTGACATTCAAAAAACGGTTCTTAATCTTGGTCAAATGATCGGGAAATGCAAAGAACGACGATTTGGAGCGAATGATGCAGTGCACGTGGCCACGTTGCAACACATTGCTCAGCTTAAATTGTGGACGGCGTGGGAGCGAGATGTACTGAAAAAAAATAGTTTAGAGCAGTGTATCTTGGGTCCCCGAGGGTCTAGAATTTGGAAATTTTGGAAGCCTAATAATGACTATGTGGAGTACTACTGTACAAAAAATTGGATTTGTGGCGCTAGGAGTACTGTAGTTACCGTAGCTCAAAGTAGGAGCGCCACGCCTCACGAGACGCGCGCTTGTGTCAAACTTTTGGAGCCTTGTATCTCGGGTCCCCAAGGGTCTAAGGCTTCGAAACTTTGGCAGGTTATTGTATGTTGTGTTGGCTACAACTGTGCTAAAACTTAGCTTCAGAGCTCAAATACTACTGTAGTTACAGTAGCTAAAAGTTGGGAGACCAACCAAGTCGCTACTGCGCCACGCATGCACCAACTTTGGAGCCCTGTATCTGGGCTCACCGGTGGGTCTAAAATTTCAAAATTTTAAAGGGTTACTATGTTAGCTTGTCCGTAACTGTGCCAAAAATTAGCTTACTAGCTTAAATAGTACTGTAGTTACAGCCTTTTAAAGTTGGAAGCCGAATCGCGTCGCAAGGAGAGCCAAGCAGAGTTCCAACTTTGGAGCCCTGTATCTGGGCTTGCTGACGGTTTAAAATTTTGAAAAAATAGCAAGTTATTATACAAGTACTCAGCTATAATTGTACCAAAAATTGGTTTCGTAGCTCAGCTACCACTGTAGTTACAGTACCTCAAATTTGGAATCCCCACCATTGCGCCGCTCAGCTTATTTACTCTTATCAACTTTAGAGCCCTATATCTCAGCTCTTATTGATCCTAGAGCTTTGAACTTTTTGAAAGTTACAGTATAACTGAATGCCTACAATTTTGCCAAAAATTAGCCTTTTAGCTCAATCACTACGGTAACTACAGTTGCTCAAAGTTCGAAGACCAGCCAAATCGCTACTGGGCCACGCATGCTCCAACTTTGGAGCCTCATATCTCAGCTCCCCTTGATCCCAGCGCCTTGAAATTTGGTACCCATTTTTCTTATCTTTCCCCCTATTTGCTCACAAATTTTCAACCATCTAGGTCTCTTGCTCCGGTCACTATTACCTCATTCAATCGCGTGGCGACTTGAAGAACGGCAGCCTGATGCGTTTGTTGTTGATCAGCAGACATTATCGATTGATTTGAGAGAGTTGGTTAGTTGGAAAGTTAGTTGCTCGATTATTTTCGATATTGATTGATCGATTGATTTTTGGACGACACGTTGACAAAGGGAAAATAGAGCAGGGGGTAATGGGGTCCAGGGGGACACGGGGGAATTTTTCAAAAAATTCAAATTTTGAGTCAAAGGATCACGAGAAAATTGAATACGTTTCAGGCTACTACTACAGGTACTCGTGTGTTTTTGGAGTTTACGATCTATCAAATCTAATCAGGTCAGTTTTTTTTCGTGGCGGGACCCGAAAAAAAAGAAAATTTCAAAAATTTTTAATGTTAGGGATGATTATACTCTTTTGAAAGCTCTCAACGAGCTGATTCTGTTAATAACATTTGTGCGGCCTAGTTTTTCATTTTTGGGATTCTAGGCCACAAAATGTCAAATTTTCAAAGTTTGCTATTCTCGTCATGACTATACTCATTCAAAGGTTCTCGTTAAGCTAAATTAGAAAATAACATTTTCGTGGCCCGTTTTTTTCATTTTTCGGGATTCTAGGCCACAGAATGCTCAAATTTTCGAAATTGTTTTGATTCCTCCCATGATTATACTCATTCGGAAGATCTCAACGAGCTGAATCTGAAAATAACATTTTCATGGCCTAATTTTCTATATTTAGGATTCTAGGCCACAAAATGTCAAACTTCGCTGAATTTTGAACGTTGCCGTGATTATACTCTTTTCAAAACCAAAAAATCCAAATATTGCAAACCCTGACATGATTATACTCATTCGAAAGCTTCGCGGAATACAAAAATTTCATTTAAATTTTTCAATAATAAAAAATTGAGCATTTTCAGACGCCACGAGCTCATCGCCCACAAACTCTACTTCTCCTACCAGCCGGCTGCATTTTTGTGTCTTGTCGAGAATTCAAGAAGAAAAGCTATGATGACTCCCCAAATTTGAATAAAAAATTTTACATTCATTCCAAGAAAAAATACATTTCAAAAATTCGAGTTTTCACTTCTCCTTGCTATTTCTCTTCGAGCTCTTTCCACTTTTGCTATGCTCCGAGCTCAAATCGCTCTCTGAATCGCTTTGAGTGACGTCGTATGGAGACTTGGAGCGCTTGTCGGCTCTTTCGCGGCTTCTCTGAAATGTAGATACTCAATGGGGTTACTGTAGGATTACTGTAATACCTCAGGTTTCACAATTTTCTGACGAAGACGTTTGATTCCGTTCAAGAATTGCTCTCGCTCGTAATCGGTGACTTTGACGGACGCTGGATGTTTCTGGGAGCAACGGTGGATGCATTTTTGGCAACTCCCACACTTGTCGCATCCCATTTTTCTAAACGTAGGATTACTGTAATTTTTCATTTGAACTCGAATTACAAAAATAACAATATTTTGCAATCGCAAAGAATTGATTTTCAAATTTTGGATTTTTACTTTTTCTAACCTATATCAAAAAATGTAGATATTTACGCTGATTCGAATGCACTTCATATCGCAGCTCGAAACGCATTTTGAAGCGAGTTATGAGCGTTTGAAGTTTTCGCGAGAGACGCAGAGAAACGAGACAGTGTCTGCGTCTCTCACGAAAACTACAAACGCTCATAACTCGCTTCAAAATGGTTCGTTTTGGATCGTTTTTAGACCATTCGGAAGAGGAAATTGTGCATTATTAGATGCACATTTAAACGAAGATTATATTCGAAACATATATTTTCAGAAAAAAAAATTTAACAGATTTTTGTTTATGCATCTGATAATACATAAGTTTCTCTTCAAAATGATCCAAAAACGAGGCAAAACGGACCACTCTGAAGCGAGTTATGAGCGTTCAAAGTTTCAGCAAGAGAGACGCAGAGAAAGCAGACAGTCTCGTTGTCGAAGAGACGCAGAGAAACGAGAAAGTGTCTGCGTCTCTCACTGAAACTTCAAACGCTTATAACTCGCTTCGAAATGATCCGTTTTGACTCGTTTTTGGATCATTCGAATCAGTAAAAAAATCTGCATTTTTTGAAATAGGTTAGAAAAAATGAAGTTGAAAATCGATTTTCCCGAGTTTTAATGATTTTTATGAAAAAATATTGTTGTTTTCGTAGATACTAAAATTGGTACACTCATTTGAGTTCATTTCAAAGCTTAACTCACTTGTTAGAACTTTGCGACTTTGTCGAGCTCTTACAGCTCTTGACAGAGCTCGCCGAGCTCTTCACAGAGACACTTTTAGTACTTTTAGCCTTGGCAGTGCTTGCAATCGGTTTGACATCCTTCTTCGGCGGAAGTTTTCCCTCTTTTCTCAAATCCTCCTCATAAAGCTTCTGAGCAAGCTCTTTGAGCATCTTTCGAGCCTTCTCTCGTTTCGCAGCAGTAGTTGCCCCGGGGTATGGAGTCATGGCCATCGGATGCGAGAGAGGCACTCCACGATGATCACACGGCTCGTTCTTCTTTCCCTTCTTGATCAACATTCCACTAACATTGACATACTCCGAGTCTGTGTCACTATCCGAGTCCTCCTTTACCGATTTCAAGTCTTCCGGCTTCTTGGGGGTCCTGAAAAAGAAAGCAAAAAGGATTTGGAGTGGTGGGGAATCGAACCAGAGAGTGTTCGGCTGGAAGTCAAAAGCGTTACCGGTTGCGCCACAGGGGCGTCACTAGTAGAAGGAGGGTGCGGGCGTATAAAAAGAGGCGGAAAAGCGGGGGTGGGAGGAGTGAGGGGAGCGGGCTTACCGTTTCTGTTGCTTCTTCTCAGAAATAGTAGAAGTAGTAGACTTCGACTTTTTCGAAGACTTTCCAGATTCAGAATCAGTCTGGGGTTTCTTCGCCTTCTTATTCTCAATCCGATGCTTCTTTCTCACATCCTTACACATCCCACTCAATCTCTTCAACAACTGATTCGTCGACTCATCCAACCCCTTATTACTCTTCTTTTTGATACTCTTCTTGCTCTCCTGCTCCTCAGAGTCCCCAGTACTCATCGGAAACGTCTCCTCCTTATAGCAACGACGCTTGTAGACAAAAGTCATGGTGTCATCAGTGCGACCAACCACCTCCCATGTTTCCATTTGTCCCATCTTTCACTTTTTCTAGCTTGGAATGGGTATTCTGAAGCAAAAAAGTTGAGAAAAAGAAAGCAAGAAGAGTTTGGAGCGGGATGGAGTCGAACCAGGGACCTCAAAATCCAAAAGCAGGCGCGCTACCAGATACACCATGCGCCCGCGGTACACAGGTGATTCGCGCAACTTCTATTATAGGTGAAAAATGGATCGCGCGTAGGCGAATTAGGTACATCGGAAGTATCCTATTATAGGTCTACAATAGACCTATCGCGAAAAATGGTCTGCAATAGATCTATAATGGACCCATCGCGATCGAAATGACCTATAATAGACCTATCGCGAGCATTGTAATGGATCTATCACGACTGAAATGACCTATTATTGGTCTATCGCGAGCTCTGTAATAGACGAATCCCGAATAAAATATCAATAAATTTATTCAATCAAAACAAATAGAACAACGATAAGCGGAATAGGGACCATTTCTAAAAATTGAAGTTATCGGCATGTATGGATGAAGAACTTTTATTCAAAAACAAAAATTTTCTTAAGGTCATATCAAAAAATCACAATTAAAATAGAGGTTAGAATGCAAAGTCCTAAAACTTCGGCTATTATTGAGTTGATATCCCAAATATCGGTGCTTTTGAAAAACTTCAATTGAATTTTAGTTTACATTTTTTCAGTTTTTGGGAAATCAACTGAATAATAGCCGAAGTTTTAGGACTTTGCATTCTAACCTCTATTTTAATTGTGATTTTTTGATATGACCTTAAGAAAATTTTTGTTTTCGAATAAAAGTTCTTCATCCATACATGCCGATGACTTCAATTTTTAGAAATGGTTCAATTCTGTTAATAAAAGTAAGAAATCCCTAAAAATTAAAACTACAGTATTCCTCCGAAAAGTGCGACACTTTTTATGAATCCATTCGAATGATATAATACGAAAAAGTCATTTTGAAGACATGTTCATAAATTGATCTGAAAAAAGTCGCAAGCTAGCAAAGGGCCAAAAACGATTCTGTGGTCCTGATTTCAGCAGACTTTTTAGAGCTTGTGACTTCTTCCCGTTCAATTTTGGATATGTCTCCAAGAGAGTTTTTCTTGTATGATATCATTATAATAATCCATATAAACGTATCTCACTTTTCGGAACCCTGTAGTACCTCTTGAACTGCATCGGCTTCTTTCTCATTGAATGTTGAGATTTCTTCGGGTACCATTACAGGATCATCGGGTTGAAGAGTAGATTTCGATTCCAATTGAAAGAAGAATGATCTGAAAATTGTTATCGGAGAGTATCGATGAAGTTTAGACTTGATGCTAACCGCAAATCCAAAAATCGCTTTGCCGCAGAAAAATTGATTGTTATCCTTCTTCGTCTTACTGTTCTCGTTGTTTTCGATGCGTCAAGTTGATGAAAATTGAAGAAAAACGGTCTGAAAATTATTAGCGAAGAGTATCGATAGAATTTTTGAAAGGAAAACGGCGAAGTTGAAGAATGTAAAACGAAAACAAAATAAAACACACAAAATCAGTAAGAAAAAAAAATTGCATTACTTTCGCGATATTTCCATTATAGACCTATTGTTGGTCTTTTTCCGCAGCTTTCGTGATAGATCTGTAATAGGTGAAAAGGAGACACGATAGATCTATTATAGGAGGGCAGAGTTCGCGATAGGTCTATTGTGAACCCATAAGTGACTGACACTTGATTATAGACCAGTCACGAATCACCTGTGGTAGAAGCAGGAGGGCGGAGGGCACACATAAATGTGGGCTTTGCCGATTGCTCACCCGTTGTTCAAATGCCACGTGTACAGCTTGTGTTTTGTCCAAACACTCTCACGATTTTCAACGAAAACTTATTTAGAAACTGAACTTCTTTGATTTTGATTTATTGTCTGCTTTTTTAAAACGTGGCATTTTTTTCTAAAAACCCACGAAAAACTGGAAATCTAGGGTGCTACGCTTTAAAAAAGCCACACGTATTGAAGCCAAACAAAAATCAATAATAGATTTGGAATTTATTCCTCAAAAGAAGTGCCCCCGATCGATTTTTACTGTGAAAATCCTCGCATCGCGGAAGAGAAGAAAATATGCAGAGCAACAAGTCTTCGGGTGCCAACGAGCAGAAGAGTGGACGATCGGAAGCCGATAAGGCGAAAATGCTCAAGAAGGTAAGTGCGCTCCATTGACAATTGTTGTTGGGGCGCAATAATCGTCAAAAATGACAACATTTTTTCATAAAAATCGAAAAAACTCGAGAAAGTCGATATTAAATTTTTTATTTTTTATTGTTTGTAACCTATTTTAAAAAAGGTGAATTTTTCCCTGATTCGAATTCGCCTGCTTTCGCCGCTCAAAATGCAGTAGAAAATTTTTAGCTCGATTTTTAAATTTTTTTCAGTACAAAAATTTGAAAATTGCGCAAAATGTTTCTACAGCGTTTTGAGTTGCGAAATTAGGCGCATTCGAATAAGCGAAAAATTCTCTATTTTTTAAAATAAAAAACATACTTTTGGGTTCGAATTTGGAAAATTGATTTTTTAGATTTTTATGCAATTTTTTAAAATTTTTGTAAATACTGACAAATTTCACTATTTTTTCTCGCAGAAAACTCCAGAAGAGCTCGCGGCACTGGCCAACAAGAAGACATTCTCAACGGAGTCAATCGACGAGCCGTGTCCAGTGGCACGCCGTCCGAGTGAGCTTTCAATGGATCCATTGAAGAATCAGCTGAAGGCGGTTCCAATGGTAATGGCATTCAATTCGGCTGAAAATCATTTTATTGGTGCTGGAAGTAAGGAGCAGACGAAGGAGCCGGTGGTGGAGCAGGAGAAGAAAAAATAAGGATGATAGTGTTACTTGGATGTTTTTTGAATGTGATTGGAATGAAGAAGAATTGATTTTTTGGTTATTGGGGTTACAGTATCTTGGACAGGCTAAGCTCCGCCTCTTCAAAAGAGACTTTTCGAATAACTACTAACTACATTTTTGACCAATTTCCGGCTCCACGACATTTCGAAAGTATAATCAAACGTGTAATGGAAGTTATTTACTGTAGCTTAAGTTATTGTAGTTAGGATTACTGTAGTTGAAGCTACTGCAGTTGAGATTACTGTAGTTTGAATAACTGTAGTTTCGATTACTTGAAACTTAGACTCTAGTTTTAGGGTTTTTCAAGATTCCAAAGTTCTAGAATTATTTAAGTTTTGTATTATCTCAAATAATTCAAGTCTACTGTATTGAAAATCAAATTTATTCATTTTCCAATTCAATAAAACAATTCCTCCATCAAAGTCTTCACCCTATTCTCATCCTTCTTTACAGTAGTACCACAACAATAAACTATCAACAAATTATCGTCTTTTTTCACAACAAAAACTCTTGGAGATTCTGATTCAGAAGTGTATTCCAGAAGTTTTCCTTCAGAAGTTTTGGTGAATTCATGGCTGCCAAGATGGAAGGTGTCTGGAGCGTTTTGGAGATTGGAGATCAGGTTTTCGGTGAAATTCTGAAATTTTAGAAATTTGTTATCGATTGGTATATTTTTCATGAAAAGTGAGCGTTTTATTGTGGAGTTATCAAAACTTCAAAAAAAAGTATTTTTTGAAAAAAGTTTTTTGGAATTTGTATAACTTTGTCAGTTTCCAAGGTATAAACATATGATAAACTGCAAAAATATAGAAAGTTTCAATAGCTATCGATTGGTGTATTTGTCATAAAAATTTGACAATTTTTGAAGAGTTATGAATTTCAAAAACTTTTTTTTCAAAATTTTGAAACCAATTTTTTGGGGTCACATAACTTTTTTGGTTTCTGAGATATCAAAATATGCTCTCTATGAAAATATAGCAAATTTAAAGAGCTATTTATTGATATGTTTTTCATAGAAATTTTAAAAATTTTTGTGAAGTTATGAAATTTTCAATTTTTTTCGAAATTTCGAGAAAACATTTTTTGAACTTCTATAGCTTTTTTGGTTTTTAAGATATCAAAATATGATCAACTACGAAAGTATAGAAAATTTGAAGCGCTGTCGATTGGTATATTATTCATAAAAATTGAACAATCTTTTGTGAAGATATGAATTTTTCAAAAAAAAAATTTTTTTTTTGGAAAAACTTTTTTTTCAAAATTTGTGTTCGAGCTGCTATAACTTTTTTGGTTTTCAAGATATCAAAATATGCTCAACTACAAAAATGTAGCAAATTAAAAAAAAAACTATCGATTGGTATAATTTTTATAAAAATTGAGCAAGTGATTGTGGAGTTATACAGTTTTCAAAAAAAATGTTTTTTTTTTTAAATTTTGAACTCTTTTAACTTTTTTGGTTTTTGAGATATCAAAATATGCTCAACTACAAAAATATAAAAAATTCAAAGAGCTATATTTTCTTAGTTTAAAGTTTTTTCCTAGCTATTCTAATTTTCGAGATATCCATCTTCAAACTCACCTCCTCAACCTCCCCCATCACCATCTTCACCTTTACATCTCCAGAATTCAAAAATAGCGCCAATTTAAAACTTGGAATATCATCGAATTGATATTGAATATAGTCCTCAAGGTCTTGAATTTGCTCTCCCATCTTTTTTGCTTTTTTTCCAAACTAATTGTCCCAAACTGTTTTATAGGGAGAATTGATGATGATAATGACAAAAAAGGGAAATTTTGGACGATAAGAAAACAATTTGGAGTATGGACAATTTCAGATAAGAGAATGAAAAAATGCGCATTTTGTAGTCCGGATACGGCTCTGGAAACCCAAAAAAACATGAAAATTCGACTGAAAATTACTGAAAATCACACAAAATTTTTTTCGATTTTCAAGGTTTTTTTGGTTTTTCCACTAAACATGCCCCCAGAAAACAAAAAAAACCGTATTGTAACTCAATTTATACATATTTATTAAAAATAAAATTTTCACAATTTCAACAAAGAATCTTCGGCGGAAGTTTCAGCCCGATTTGTTGTCCATACACGCTGAGCCATCTGAAATTTTCAAAAAAATTAGACAACAAGTTTTTAGCTAATTTTTCCACTCACGAAATCAAATAATTTTCTTTATTCAGCAGTTCCTCCATAATTTTTACAGTATTACACGGATGAATATTATAATACAGTACTCCCAGAATCGGATGTTCGAAATGCGAAATTCTTTGACGAATCGAAAAATCATCGGATTCAACTGGAATTTTCAGAATCTCTCGAACGACGATGTCGAAGGGAAGAGGGGTTCCGTCTGGAAATTTTTGAATAGGCTCCGCCCATTTTTTGGGAAAAAATTGCGGCAATTCGAAAGTGACGTTTCGCAAGTGTGACAATTTGCTTAAGACCTACTTGTTAGTTTTTGCTTTCGAAACGTCACACTTTCGAAATGTCGCGGAGCCGAAAAACTGACTATTTTCGAAGAAATTGAACCATAAAGTGGGAACTTGATATGTCAAATTGTATAGAATATGTACATCTGCAGAAACCGCCCGTCCATTTGATAGGGTCTCTAGGTAGGTGCGGCGAGCGTATTTTCCGTTCTGAAATTAAAAAAAAAAAACTGAAAAATTAAAAAAATTTTCTGAAATTTTTTTAATTCAAAAAATTACATTTTTTTAATTTCAGAGAATTTCAAAGCGAAATTTTATTTTTTTTAGGTTTCCAGAGCTAAAAATCTCTGTTTTTGACCCAAAAAATCGATTTTAAGATACAAAATTTTTTTTTTGAAAAAAAAAATTCGAAATTTTCTTGTTTTTGTGTTTCAGTGATTTTTTTTTGGGCGATTTTCTATGTTTTTCGGGTTTCCAGAACTGAAAAACTCAGTTTTTCACACAGAATTCGTTCGGAAAATCCAATTTTTACGTTTTTTTCGTCCAGAAAAATCGAAAATTCGTCCGGAAAATCTACCTCTCTCAACTGCCAATTCACACGGCCTTCTGTCATTTTTTCGACGAATTTTCGCAATTCTCCGCGGAATTCTTGCTCGCTGAGCATTCTGGAATGAGAATTTTAGCTTTTTTAGGTGAAAAATGGAGAAATTTGGAAAAAATTGAGAAAAGAAAGAAAAAATTGAATAAATTATGGGAAAATTAGTGATTTTCGGGGTTGTTTATATGATTTTTCGATGATTTTAAGGTGTTTCTGGCGGAAAAATCGATTTTAAACCCAATTTTTCACTATTTTTTCACCCAGAATCTTTTTTTGCCATTTTCCGTTTCCTTTTCAACTTTTTCCACGAGCCCAACGATCCAAAGAAGTAAAAATTGGCATCATTTTCCGTTTTCAATTAGCTCACAGCACCTGCTCTTTTCTCTCTCTCTCTTTTTCCCCATTTTTCGCGAATTCGTCGCAAAAATTCGCGAATTCAAATTCGCCACCGCGCGAGACACAACGCAAAATCGAGAGACGCCGACGAGCAGACTCAAAGGCGCATGTAGTTTTCGCGTCGCCGATATCTCGCCACGAAAGATTTCTTTGGCGCCGCGACGCGTAAACAACCGCTCCTATTCCGGCTGTTTTTGACTTTTTTCCGTCGTTTTTTCGCCTTTTCTTATCGAAAAATCGAAAAGGGGCGTGTCGCTTTTGTATAGTTGACCAGTGCGATTTTCGAAAATGCGATGTTTGACCGTCAAAACTCGATCAGAAACTTTGAATTTTCGTTCTTTTTTTTCGTTCCAAAGTTTCCAAGTTTATCCTAGTCAATTTTACCATTTCCAGCAAGAATGGGCGTCGAGAAAACAATCCTCGTTGATGGAGACAACGTCACCAAGCCAAAGACCGGACAAACCGTCACCTGCCACTACGTGCTCACTCTTGAGAGCGGCAAGAAGATCGACTCGTCTCGCGATCGCGGAACCCCATTCAAGTTCCACATCGGAAAGGGAGAGGTCATCAAGGGATGGGACCAAGGAGTCGCTCAGGTAAGCTTTCGCTCTCTAACCTTCAACTCTGTAATCCTTATTTTTCCAGATGTCCGTCGGAGAGAAGGCCAAGCTCACCATCTCGCCAGACCTCGGCTACGGACCACGCGGAGTTCCACCACAAATCCCAGGAAACGCCACCCTCATCTTCGAGGTCGAGCTTCTCGGTGTCAACTAAACAACACCCAATCTCTGGTCAACAACGCTCCGTTTTAGTAGCTGCGACCGCCTACAATTCTCTCTCAATTGCTGATTTCAATTTTATTTATTCTTCAACAATTCCTAAATATGTCTATTTATTGTATTCCTCTTTTTCAGTAGCATAAATACCTTACTCTCTTCCAATGGTTTTGACGACGTACTACCAAAATCTGTTTTGTGTGTTTGACGTGGTGCTTGTTGTGTCCTTGAAGTCGAAATCTCCGATTACCTTGCCAATTTTTCCCCTCTTATTCTTTCGCCATTCATTCGTAATTGTGTGTATGCGCGAGTCCTGAGGAATAGGCCATCTGTTCCCCTTCTTATTCATTCGATTTTCGAAACAATCTCCCCCTCTGGTTTTCTGACCATTTGGAAGGAGAAGAAGGCGGATGTGTAGTGGTGACTCACCAAATGGCGGTGTCATATTTATTTTTATCAACTATTTTTTTGTTAACCGTTTGTTTCAGATCGATATGTCAAACCCCGCCTACGGGAAAATGGGTATAAGAACCGAGGAAATGGTGGAGAAAAATTGAAATCCGAAGATTATCTGATCTTCGAAAAAAAATCTCTCAAAATCAGAATTTTAGATATTATGCCAGTCTCAGTGAATGTCAGTCCTGGCTGAGATTTTCGTGGTTTCGCGCCATCGATATCTCACCACGAACAAAATATTTAATTTAAAGGAACAACCGTAGTTTGTAGGTCAATTCTCAATTTTTTCTCGTTTTTCGAATGATTTTCAACAAATTTTGGCGCGAAATACTGAAAATCGTTCCAAAAACGAGAAAAAATTGAAAATTGACCTACAAACTACGGTTGTTCCTTTAAATTGAATATTTTGTTCGTGGTGAGATATCGATGGCGCGAAGCCACGAAAATCTCAGCCAGGACTGACATTGACTGAGACTGGCATAATAAAAAATTCGAAAATTTTGTTTCAAAAGTGGAGAATTTTCGATATCCCCTATTCAAAAAAATCGCACGGAAAAATCAACTTGATTTGAAATTCTCAAACCCCGCCCACAATTGTTTTTCGCAACTCTGCCGCACGCAGTTTTGCAACCTCGCCGCACGTTTTATTTTGTGGTTTTTTTCCAATTGGATTTATGGCTTTTTCTTGGAATTACGCGATGAAAATGGCGAAAAAAATCCTAGAAACAAACAATTTGCCTGTTAGAATCGTTCTAGTCGGTTTTTATTTTGTGAAGTCCCATTTAAAGGGAAATACGCACGAATAAGGATTTTCGACGATTTTTCAGTGTTTTTCTTGCTGAACGATTTTAAAATTACCCATAATACTTTTTTTCGTAACTTCATGCATTACTTGAATAGTTCAGCAAGAAAAACACTGAAAAATCGTCGAAAATCCTTATTCGTGCGTATTTCCCTTTAAATGGGACTTCACAAAATAAAAACCGACTAGAACGATTCTAACAGGCAAATTGTTTGTTTCTAGGATTTTTTTCGCCATTTTCATCGCGTAATTCCAAGAAAAAGCCATAAATCCAATTGGAAAAAACCACAAAATAAAACGTGCGGCGAGGTTGCAAAACTGCGTGCGGCAGAGTTGCGAAAAACAATTGTGGGCGGGGTTTGAGAATTTCAAATCAAGTTGATTTTTCCGTGCGATTTTTTTGAATAGGGGATAAAAATGTTTTTTCAAAATTATAATTTTTGATCGAAAATGTTGTTTCAAAATTATAATTTTAGATCAAAAATTCAAAAATTTTGATCTCCGGCGCCAAATTTTCACCTTTCTTGCCGAAGCTTGAATTTCCGGCTCTGATTTTACAGTTTTCTTGTTCATTTTTCAGTTTTCGCTTATTTTTCTCCATTTTTCTCCACTTTTCCTTTGAAAGCTCCAATTTTGAATCCCGAGCATTTTTACTCAAGAATCTAATTTTAGCCAAATTTATCTTCTTTTTTTTTCGAAGAATTCGCCTGCCATTGACTCATCGGGGATATTTCATAACTCAGAATTAGCTCATTATTCTGAATCCGGCTCTAGATTTCGCAACTTTCTCGCTCAAATTCGCAGCTTCAGACACCAATTGAATTCCTCTCATTTCGCAACCAAGCCATTTTCCAATTTCGACCGCCCCGTCCCTTCCCGTCTGTTTCAAAATGATTCATTCGTCTTCTTCTTTTCTCTTTTGTCCGCCAATAGAGACGCCCGCCGCAACGTTCCAACTGCATTTGACATTAAGTATGGATTGTGCCTTGTTAGTAGTACACATTCAATTTGAGAAGGCGAAAAGAGCGGGTTCTCTCTGTGTGTGTGTGTGACTAACTGACCACTGTGCTCTTTTTCTCTTTATTGGGGGGAGAGAGCGCCCCCAGAGTCTCTAACCAGATGGCATGCAAACATTCGCCAGTTGTGCTCTTGGTGCTCTTCTATTACCAATTAGAAGCTTCTGGAGGTCCAGAATAGCTAAGCGTTCGCATTGTCTCACTTACTGGTCATCGGGGTGGTCCGGAGCAGTAGAGCCTCCGAATTTCCGATTTTTGCTCTATCTTATGGCTCCGGGACATTTCGAAAGTGTGAAATCGCGTTTTCGCTAATTTTTTTGAACTTTTCGTATACATTTGCGCAAAAAATATATGAAAAGTTTTAAAAATTGGGCAAACATGTGATTTCACACTTTCGAAATGTCCGCTTTCGAATTGTCTTACTTTCGAAATTTTGCTTTTTTTTCTGACCTTTGTGGAGCATTTTGAGCTGAATTTTTTTGATTTTTTTTGAAAACTAGAGAATTTTTGGGTGGAAAATGCAGCTGTGGGAAAACTCGAAAAGTGTATTTAGAGGAGGATTTCGCGCAAAATTTATGGCTCAATCGATGAAAAAAAAAATGCTGATTCCGAATATCACAATGAAAATGCTCAAAAATGTTTCTCTGGTCCAAAAAAGCTTTGATTGCGTTTTTTGGATCAGAAAAACACATTTTTGAGCGTTGTCATTGTGATATTCGGAATCTGTATGATTTTTGGCATCGAATAAACCATAAATTTTGCCCGAAATCCTCCTTCAAATAGACTTTCCGAGTTTTACCACCACTGCATTTTGTCCCCGAAAAATTTTCCAATTTTTGAAGAAAGATCAAAAATTCAGCTCAAAATGCTCATTGAAGGTAAGAAAATAAAGAAAACTTCAGAGGCTCAAAGGCATTTTTGGAAGATCAAAAATTCAAATGTCTTTGATCTCCCGCGCCAATTTTCCTCTTTCCTTGTTTTTTCTCCCGTCATCGCGCCAACAATTGTCATTCAAATCGTCTCTCGCGTCACTATGCGTTGCTTCCCTTGTTGTTTTCTCGTTGACTGTTGACTTTCTACTTCTTTCGCCTGTTTTTGGGCAGATTTTCGCTATTTTTCCTGCCAAGAACGTTCTAGAATCGGCCCTCGGTTCAAAAATGCACTTTTTTCGCATAAATTGTCTCAAAATGAGTGAAAAAACGGCATTTTTTTATTTTTTGACACTATTTTTGCGAAAAAAAAATGCATTTTTGGCTCCGAAACCGATTTTTCCTATTTTTCTCGCCAAGAACTTTCTAGAATTGTCTTCCTCATTATCCTCTTCTCCCCATTGTTCTCCCTCTTCGTTCCATTACTTTTTCGCTTCCTCGTTCATTAGCCAATTCCCCACCATATGTTTCTCATTTCAGCCTCTCTTCTCTTCTCTCTTCTCCACATCGCTCTTCAAAATGTCCGGATGGAACGCCTACATTGACACCATGACCGCCTCGGCTCCATCCATCAAGCGCGCGGCTATCGTTGGCGCCGCCGACGGAGCGGTCTGGGCTCGCACCGAGGATGCCAACATCTTCAAGGTAGAAACCGCGAAAAAATTCTTTCAAAAGCTGAGAAATTTGCTCAAAATTTAAGAGATTCGCTAAAAATCGAAGAAGTTTGCTCAATAGCGAGAGAATTTGCTGAAACGCAGAGAAATTCGCTCAAAAACTAGTAAAATCGCTCTAAAGCGAAGAGATTCGCTCAAAATCGAATAAAGTCGCTGAAAGGCGAATAAACTAGCTCAAGAGCGAAAAATCTCGTTTCAAAGTGAGGAAATTCGCTCAAAAGCGAAACAATTCGCTCAAAAGCAAAAAATTCGCTCAAAATCAAATAAATTCGCTCAAAAGCGAGGAATCTCGCTCAAAAGCCAAAATATTCACTTAAAAGCGAAAAATTCCCTCAAAAGCGCAAAAAATTTACTCAAAAGCGAATAAACTCGCCCAAAAGCGAAGAAATTCATTCAAAAACAACGAAACTTGCTCCAGAAGCTTCCAGAACATCCGACACAGAACTCGAACACTAAAAACCCCGCGAAATGCTTCTTTTAACTGAAAAATACGTCGAAAACCATAAAACGCAATTCCTCATCGTTTCAGGCCACCGACGCGGAGCTGAAGACGTTCGTCTCGCTGTTCGACGACCTGACCAACGTGCCAGCCAAGGGAGCCGACATCGAAGGCGTTCACTACGTCGTGCCACGCACCGAAGAGTCGTTGATCTTCGGAAAGAAGGAGAATACCGGCTTCTTCGCCGTCAAGACCAAGTCGGCCGTGTTGATCGCCGTCTACGAGGGACCGAACGAGGTGGCCGCTCAGGTTCGCAACGCCGTCGAGTCGATGCAGGGATACCTCTCCAAGGCCGGATATTAAGAGATTGTTTTTTGTGATTCCCCCCATCTTCTAAAAAATTCCGTATTTATTTTCGCTTCGCCCCCACTTTTTTTTATAATTCCCTATTTTTCCCCCCTACGAGTACAACGATGAAATTTCGGTTTTCTTCCGCGTAATCTGCTTTTCCCCTCTCTTCTTTTTTGTCCCCCTCACCGATTTTAAGCACTTTTCACTTTCAGCTTTATCTCTATTGTATCCATCCCCTCATTCATCGATCGCAAGTAAAATCATCCATTGTCGGTAGGTCTTGTTGAGGAAAAAATGGGGTTGTTTTGAGCTTGGAAGCTTGAAAATACAAAAAAGTTTTTGATAGAGGGAGAAACGAGATGGGTCTGAATTATCCCTAAAAATTACAAAAAAAAACCTAAAAATGCGAATGGGAAACCAAAAACTATTTAGGAAAGTTCCTAGATTTTCAAACCGGAATTCCAAAATTCAGAATCAAATAATTTTTATCTTCAGAAATATTGTACACATAAATAGTACACTGGTATGTATGCATAGATGAATATGTATCAAAAAATATGGGCGGCAAAATGAAGAAGCGAAAACCGGTGAAAATCGGTGAAAAATTGATATACAACAAGAAAAAAAAAGACTAATCTCAATTAAAAATATATATATTCTCAATGCCTAGCTCCGGGCCCCCGAGGCGCTGTTCCCGTCGAAATGACATGAGCACACACATCACAGACTCTGACTCGTTTCTCTTCTCCGTACTTTGCGATGGGCATTGTGGTTTCGGAGCATTTGGAGCACACGTGGCGGCCACAGTGACGGCAGTGGTGTTTTCGTTGGGTTAGCGAGAATTTGGTGCCACAGTCACAGGTGTCGCCGTCCGACCAGCGGGGTTCGGATTCGAGGGATTCTGGAATTATGGAAAATATGATCTGCTATTACACCAATTTGCATAAATACGGCCTCCTGGCGGCGAAATTTTTTGAATTTTTCTCGCGCTCTCTACTCTCTCCCCACACAAGTGGGCGGGGCTTAGCGCGGCTAGAGGAAGCACTAAAAAAAGCTGAAATTTGATGGATTTTCGTGATTTTTTCTCGAGAAAAGTGTTGAGAATGTAACAAAGGAAGGAAAAAGCTACCGAAGAGAGTAAAATTTACAGAATTTAGTGGACGAAAAGCAAAATACTGCGTACTTCGCTTTAGAACCACATCGATGACTAAAATCAAAGGAATTTCTTATGTTTTTGTATTCTTGACTATTCAAACAACTTCTTGAATAAAAACCAAGAGTTGATAATGATCGTGACCGAAAAAATCCTTGTAAAAATTGAAAGTATGCGTCGTGGTCTGGAAGTCGAAATACGGTAGTTTTTAACTTTATCTGAAACATGTTAATCTTTGAAGAATATGATCAAGATTCTTATCATAAGCTTTGGAAGCATTAATTAAGCATTCTGTATTTCCTAAAACAAAGGAAAACACATCTTTGACATTATAAAGCTCTAAACGTACACTGGTCTCGTTTCGAGCAAAATACGAGGTTCTCCGTTCGCAAAAACTTTCAATTTCTTTTCTTTTCGTTTTAAATGCACTGAAATATGTCTTAGCTTCTTATTTAGGCCAAAAAAACTAAGTCTCGAGCCAGTAAATTGACCCAGAGTAACCTACAGTAACTCATTAGTGACTGGCACGTCATCTTAAAAATGCTAACAGGGCCCCAGTTCTTAACCAATTTTTTTGATTTTAGGCTCAAAAGAACCGCCATTAAATTTAGAAACTTTTGTGGGCGGTGGATTTTTGATTAAACTTCCCAGCTCGTCGAAAATCATCTCGAAACGCCGAAAATCGGCATTTTTTGGTGAATTTGTACTGAAATTTGAAAATGTTAAGCTGAGCTTCTTTCTGGACCAAATTTAGTGTTTGATAGCTTAAAATGACCGTCTCCCAATTCTAAAAAATCTGTGGGCGGCGAAATTTATATTTCTACATTTTCAGAAAAAATACGGTCCAAAAACTGAAAATAGCATGAAAAAGTGCCCGTAACTTCTGTCAATTTTGTGTAGATATATGAATTTAGCATTTTTCTTGTCAGTCTAGTCATGTTTCACGATATCAAAGCCATTCCTCGTTATTCCCACCTTCACAGATGTCTTGAACTAACGAAATCTCTGAAAATAAGGTGTTTGGCGTTTTGCCTCACAGCTCCGTTATGACTGATTTTTTACATAAAATTTATATTTCTAAAAATTTTTGATGCGTTTTTCTACATTATCTGATGAATTTTTCCCAGGAAATTCTATTTTATTTGCCTTTTTGACGTCTTCAAAGTTCGCGAAAAAAGTCCGCAATGGGGGTATGCATGCGCGCTCCGTCTGCACGTGCGAGAGGTGAGAGGCGGAAAAGGATTGTCGACCGTATTTTTTTGCGAGAAATTTAATCGCCAGGAGGCCGTGCATAAATCTGCGGGTTCCTGGCCTAACTTTTGCAGCTGGCCGAACTCGCGAAACAGCAACAACAACTTCAGTAACCCTTCCGTAAATCGACACAAAAATATTTGAATTTTATTCCGAAAATTTTCCGATTTTTTTCTCCGTTTTCAACCGATTTACTTGGTATTTTCTGTGATTTTCGAGTAAATTTATCGAAAAGGGAACATTTTTGTGTTTTTGGACTTTTGAAAAATTGCTCTAAAATATGGAAAAAACCACAAAAATGTTCCCTTTTCGATAAATTTACTCGAAAATTACGAAAACAATTGAGAAAATCGGTTGAAAACGATGAAAAAAATCGGAGAATTTCGGAATAAAATTCAAATAATTTCTGTGTCGATTTACAGGAGGGTTACTGTAGTTTTCGTGGCTGTTTCGCGAGTTCGGACAGCTGCAAAAGTTAGGCCAGGGGCCCAATTTATGCAGATTGGAGTAATATATATTTTACCATTTAAAACAAAAAAAAAATCATAGTTTTTAAAAACTAGGCAAAAACGCGATTTCAAACTTTCGAAACGTCGCACTTTCGAAATGTCGCTTACCCAACAATCCCAAAAGCAACTGTTTCGTGGCAGTCTCATAAGTAAAGACATTCACATCTCCATTATTCCGCTGTCCCATGCACGCGCGTCGTTTTAGAAGGGATCTGAAATTATTACAGTTTGGGCCACGCCCACATTTCCTTAGAGCGCACCTGCACACTCCTGCATTTCCCTGCGAATAGGCTATCATCAGTGCCGTATTTCCATCGGCATCTCGCATGTCGATAAACGTGGCCAACTGTTTTTCGTTCAACTTTCCCGACGATTCCTCGTAATTCAGAATCAACTCGATGACGTCGCTAGATGACGTTCTTTTGGGAAGTTTGTCGATTGTCAGTAGAGCGCAGATGTGTAGGGATGTGTAGCCACTGGGATAGAGTACGGTAGAGCGCGATTAAAGTAGGATTAAAGTCATTTTTTAAAGAAAAATCGATAAAGCTCGAGAAAATCGATTTTCAAGTCTAATTTTTTCTAATCTATTTCAAAGAATGCTGAATTTTCCGCTGATTCGAATAAGCCTAATATCGCTGCTCGAAACGCTGTAGAAAAATTTTTAGTGCAATTTTTAAATTTTTCAGCACAAAAATTTAAAAATCGCGCAAAAATTTTTCTACAGTGTTTTGAGCGGCGAAACTAGGCGCATTCGAATCGGTGAAAAATTCTGCATTTTTTGAAATAGATTAGAGAAAATTAGTTGAAAATCGATTTTTTGACGATTTTTATACAAAAATATATTTATTTTCGTTAGAAAAAATTACTTACATTTTGTTTCTACCGTATCTATACGTCTTCGGATTGTCGGAAACCACACGAATACAATCCACGGATCCGCTACGAACGGCGCAGAGCATTGCTGAAAATTATAAGTGTGACGTTTCGCAAGTACGACGTTTCGAAAGCGAAAAATTTCAAACCATTTGTACTGATATTATGCCAGTCCCAGTCAATGTCAGTGCTGGCTGAATTTTCCTGTGTTTTTTGGCTGCGATATCTCGGCACGAAAATGCTTCAGTAATATCAAAATTTAAAGGAACATACCCTGATTTTCAGGTCAATTTTCAAATTTTTTCTGTTTTTCGAACGATTTTCAACAAATTTCTGAGCGAAAAATAACATTTCGCTCCAAAATTTGTTGGAAATCGTTCGAAAAACGTGACAAATTGAAAAATTGACCTGAAAATCAGGGTATGTTCCTTTAAATTTTGATATATTACTGTAGCATTTTCGTGCCGAGATATCGCAGCAGAAGATCAGGGAAATTCATCCAGGACTGGCATTGACTGAGACTGGCATAATAATAATGGTTTGAAATTTTTGCTTTCGAAACGTCGCACTTCCCTACCATTCTCTCCATGCTCATCATGGACATTCGGATCCGCTCCATTCTCCATCAGAATCCCCGCATGCTTATCATTCCGATGCTTCAACGCCTCCAGAAGCGGCGTCGTCGCATCAGAAGACGTCACATTGACGTTGTCGTTGACGAGAATCAGATTCCGAAGAATCATCTCGTTCTTGGCGATGGCCGCCAGATGAAGAGGCGTTTTTCCGGTTCCGTCGTTGATGGGCCTGCATGGGTCGGCTTTGGCGACGCCTAGAAGGAATAAGACGGATTCGAGATCGTTCTGACGGATCGCCTGGTGGAGGAGATTCTCGCCGTTTCCGTTGGTTTGGACCGCGGCGTGCGGTTGGCGGTCGACGATGAGAGTGGCCATCTGGAAGAATTGATTCTAAAAAATAAGGGGTTTTGCACAGCTACAGTATCCCATAAACTACAGTAGCCCTAACTCTATAGCATTTACCGTTTTAACTACAGTACTCCTCCATCTACAGCGACTATTCTCTGCTACAGTAATCCATAATCCAATTACAGTAATTCTGCTTACAGTAGTCTTCTCGCTAACAGTAAACCCTTCTCAAACTACAGCAATTCCTTATCCAATTACAGTATTACTTATCAAACTACAGTAACCCACAAAACGACAGTAATCCCATAACTACATTACCTCTTCCCTAGTTACAGTACTTTTACAAAAAGTTACCCCTACAGTACTCTATGCTACAGTAATTCCAGCACCGTTAACTACAGAATCCCTAGCTAAGGCTTCGCGACATTTTTTTTTCATTTCGAAAGTGTGACGTTTCGCAAGTGCGACGTTTCGCAAGTAGAATCCCTACCTGATGATCCTTCATTGCCATTGACTGCGAGAGAATCGTCTGACCAAACTTGTCACGGATCGGAATGAATTCCACGTTCTCGGCGTCGAGGAGGATCTGGAATTCCATTTTTCGACTCCGCGACATTTCGAAAGTGTGACGTTTCGAAAGAAAAAGTTCCAAGGCTCAAATGCTGCACTGTACTGAGAGGTATTTTCCCTTTCGAAACGTCGCACTTCAATATCCTACCTTCACCCCATCAACATTCTGCTCTCTAACTCCAATATGCGCCGGCGTCCTTCCATCACTATCCACCGCACAAAGATCCGCCCCTTTATCCCGGAGAGCCACCAATACTTCATTCTGGGCCCACGATATCGCCATGTGGGCGGGGCTAAACAAATCATCGTCCGTCGGATTACTGTACTCTTTTCGGCAATTCACATCGGCTCCGTTCTCGATGAGAAACACCGCGCCGGGTTGGTCCTCATCGTCGATAAGGCGGTGGAGGAGGGTTTGACGTGTAGACCAGTTCTGAAACAGTCATTTTTGTACTACATAGAAAATTTTTTGGACGATTTTTTTAAATTTTTGAACTAAAATTTCTCAAATTCACTTTAACATGTTTTTTACCGCAAAAACGAGTCAAAACGGACCATTTTGAAGCGAGTTATGAGCGTTTGAAGTTTCAGTAAGAGAGACGCAGAGAAAGCAGACACTCTCGTTGTCGAAGAGACGCAGAGAAACGAGACAGTGTTTGCGTCTCTCGATAAAACTTCAAACGCTCATAACTCGCTTCAAAATGGTCCGTTTGGGCTCATTTTTGGACCATTTTCAAGAGGAAATCATGCATTATCATGCACCGATAAAAATTCGTAAAATTTTTGAATGTTCGATTTTTTCTTTTGAAATTTTATTTCAAAAATTGTTTTCATTTTTATTAATGTATCAAATTATAAACCATTTCCTCTTGAAAATCGTCAAAAAACGAGCCAAAACGGACCACTTTGAAGCGAGGTATGAGCGTTTGAAGATTTCGTGAGAGACGCAGACAATGTCTCGTTTCTCTGCGTCTCTTCAACAACGAGAGTGTCTGCTTTCTCTGCGTCTCTCACGTAAACTGCAAACGCTCATAACTCGCTTCAAAATGGTCCGTTTTGACTCGTTTTTGCAGTAGAACACATTTTTGAGCGACTTTTTAAAATTTCAGTAGAAAATATGAAAAAATACCAACTTTTTAAATAATTTTAGCAAAAAAATTTAAAAATCGCGTTAAAACTATTTCTATAGCGTTTTGAGCTGCGATATTAGGCGCAATCGAATCAACAAAAGGGCACCCACCTCATCCCTATCATCCAGAACATCCCCTCCAGCGGATAGTGTCACTTTCGACTCCAAATCACATCCGAAATTCACTAACAACGCCGCCACATCCAATTTCTCGCTTCGAAGAGCCGCATGAATCAGGGAATATCCCGTGGAGCATCTCTGATTCAATTTACATCCATTCGAGATGAAAGATCGGACCGTATTCACCATTCCACGCTCACACGCCGATTCGAGATAGGATTTCGAGTCGATTTTGCTGGAAAAAAGTACTGTAATGGGGCGTGGCCTAGAAATTCAAAATCTTACTCTTCATTCTTCGCCTTGGCGTCGTTTTCAATCAAGAAAACTCCAATTTCATCGTCATCCGAGAGAATCGCCTTCGCCAGAAGACTCTGTCCGTGTTTGTCGTGAGCGTTGACGTCGGCGCCGCCTGGAAGAAAAATGGAATAGGTGGCCTAGGAATCCAAATTTTTGGGTTTCTAGACCACACATTTGGCAGGGGTTTTGGGAAGCTCAGAATGTTAAAAACGTGGCCTAGGAGCCCAACTTTTGGATTTTTAAGCTTCCAGAAGGTCCTCAAGAGGCCCAGAAGTTCAAATTTTTAGATTTTTTGCCAGAAGTATGTTTGCCTGGGGCTTAGAATGTTACACAGATGACCTAGAAATCCGAGTTTATGCGTTTCTAGGCCAGAAATTTGTCATTGATTCATTTGGCTTGCCGGAGAAGTTTGAAATTCTATCGGTGGCCTAGAAATTCTGATTTTTCGGTTACTAGGCCAGAATTTTGCCCCGGGCTCAGAATGTTGAGAAGGTGGCATAGGTGCCTAAATTTTGGATTTTTAGGCCCCCTGAAGGCCTAAAGCCTTACCGTTGGCCTAGGTATTCAAATTGGATTTCTAGGCCTCCGAATTGTGTTTTGACATATCTAGGCTCCCAGAAGGCCCAAAAATCTCATTTTTCCATCGAACTTTTCAGAGAATTCTGCTATTCAATTTTGGACGTTTTGAGGTTTTTTAGTGGCCTAAAATTCTCAATTTCGGATTTCTAGGCCTCCAAACTAAATTTTGACGTATCTAGGCTCCCAGAAGGCCTAGAAATCTCCTTTGTCGACCAATCGCTCTAGAATTTTCTCCCTTTTCGATTTCTGATTTTTTTGGTCACCTAGAAAATTGAAATTTGAGTCTTCTAGGCCATGAACCATGTCAATGACTCGTCTGGCTTTATGGAAAGTTCAAAATCCCATAGTTGGCCTAGAAATCCGAATTTTTGAATTTCTAGGCCATGAACCTTGTCACTGATTCGTCCGGCTTGTTTTTATAGAAGCCCCCAATCAATTTCAAGTTTTTTTCGGTGGCCTAGAAATCCAAAATGCGAGTTTCTATAAACTTTGTCGATGACTCTCTGGCTTGTTGGGAAAATTCAGAGCTCATTGGTGGCCTAGGAAACCATTTCTCGGCCATCAAATTATTTTCTAACGATAACTCGGCCCCTAGAAGGCCTAGGAATCTCATTTTTCTTATCAAATTTTGCGCTTTTTCGGTGGCCTAGAAATCCAAATTTTTGAGTTTCTAGGCCATGAACCTTGTCAGTGACCTGCGGCTTGTTGAGGAAGTTCAAAATCTTACAGATGGCCTAGGACCCCAAATGTTTGGATTTCTGGGCCTCCAAGCGTATCTCGGCTCCCAGAAGGCCCAGAAATCCCATTCTTCCACTCGTGTAGGTACCTTTAATACAAATCCTCGCTGACTTCAAATCCCTCTTCCCAATCGCAATATCCAACGCCGTCCGATCCTCATCGTCTCGTGTCCACCGTAATCCTCGCCGTGCCTCCACAATCCGGCTCAAAATCTCCGGGGCTTCTGAATCCGCTGCCACGTGGCACGCCGTCCATCCACGATCGTCCGTCACCAAACAATCGACACCCGCAGCCAGAAGAGCCTCCACACCTACCGTATCCCTTCTCGATACGATCTCATTGATCAAGGGGACTTGGTTACTGTAGATTTTGAAGTTCACATTCGCTCCATTGAGAATCAACAGCTCCGAGATTCGTCGATTCGGCGCGTCGGACATCAGAAGGCACGTGGAAAGGGCCGTGTGGCCTTCTGAAGTGGCCACGTCGAGGTGGACGCCTCCGTTTCGGATGAGGGATTCACAAATGATGTGATTGTTGGCGATGACGGCGCACATTAGGGGAGTTCTGGAATCGAGAAAGATTAGAAGGGGACTAGGAAACGAGATTGATTTTTGGCTCGGAATCTCGTTTTTCGACGTAAATTCCTCATTTTCGGCTCTGAAACCTCATTTTTAGCCGAGAATCTCAATTTTGGCCTCGAAGCTGTATTTTTGTGCCTTGAAACTAATTTTTAGCCTAGAAATGGAATTTTTAAAAATTATTCACTGAAATTGAAAATAATACTTTTTATCCTAGAAGTTGGTTTTTTATTGGCAATAGAAACTTAGTTTTTGGCCTAAAAACTACGGTTTTGGCTTGAAAACGTCGTTTTTTGGACGAGAAACTTCGCTTTCGAGTTGAAAATCTCATTTTTGGCTCAAAAACTCAGAAGCTTCATGTTCAAGTTAAAAACTCCTTTTACGATTTTTGAATTAGAAACATCTTTTTGGTCTAGAAACTAGACATTTCGCTCAAAAACCTCAATTTCTGCCTAGAAATTCTATGTTCTACCCAAAAGTTTAATTTTTGGCTTAGCAACTTCATTTTTTGGCTAAAAAGCTGATTTTTAGCCTAAAATCTTCATTTTGACTTAAAAACTTTATTTTTGTTTTACGAACTTGATTTTTAGTTTGGAAACATTGTTTTTGGCCTAGAAATTGTATTTTTGGCTTAAAAACCTAATTTTTAGTCTAGAATCTTCATTTTTGGCATAGAAAACTCATTCTTGAGCCGAGAAACCTGATTTTTCGGTCTAGAAACATAGTTTTTGGCCTAATAACATTTTTTACAGTCTTTAATATTCGACTTCAAAAGTACATTTTTTTAACCTAGAAAATGTATTTTTGGGTTAAAAATCTTCAGTTTCAGCATAAAATCTTCACTTTTGAGCTCACAATTTCTTTTTCGGCTCAAAAACCTCATTTTTCGACTTCAAAAATGCAATTGTTATTAAAAATCTCATTTTTTTAAAGCTCAACACCTTTATTTTCCGCCCAGAATCTCAAAACTCAATCCTACCTCTCCTCCGCATCAATCTTATTCAAATCGAGACTCTCCTTATTATCCGCAATCCACTTCGCTAACTGTAACGAGTGCATTCTCGATGCCACATGAACTACATTATAGTCTCCGGGCTCTTGACACGCACGCCCATCGGCTCCATGTTTCAGAAGAAAATCCATGGCTGGCAGATTTTCTGAAAATGACCGAACTTTCTAATATGACAATTCTAGTCCACCTACCTTTGCGGCACATTCTCATGAGAATCGTCTCGCCTCGATCGTCATCCTTGACATTCACATCGGCTCCTTTTTCGATGAGTTGTTGGGAGATTAGTGGAGCTTTGGCGTCTGGAACTTGGGAAGAATTCGATGGAGCGAATTTGCTTTTCCAAAAAATCAATAAGTGAATGATTTCTGATCGATTCCAACCAAAATCAACATTTTACCTTTAAAACTAAGCGAGTTACAGCAAAGTTTCGGTGGAGCACATTTGCAACGTGTGGTCTTTTTTAGCCTAAATACACTACCTTAGGGGTAGTTTTCGATTTTAGATCGATTCCAATAAAAATGAGCCTTTTAGCTCTAAAACTGAGCGAGTTATGACACAAGTTCGGTAGAGCATGTTTGCACCATGAACCTATTTTTAAGCCTCAGATACCTTTTCAAGCCAAAACAAATCTCTCAGGGGTAGTTTTCAAGTTTGAATCGATTCCAATCAAAATCAGTTTGATAGCTCCAAAACTAAGCGAGTTACAGCAGAATTTCGGTGGAGCACATTTGCAACGTGTGGTATTTTTTAGCCTAAATACACTACGTTAGGGGTAGTTTTCGATTTTAAAGAGATTACGATTAAAGTGAACTCGATATCTTTAAAGATAAACGAGTTATGACAAAAGTTCGGTGGATCGCGTTTGCATCATATATTATTTTTTAGGCCAGAATACAGCTTCCCAGGGGTAGTTTTTAATTTTAGATCGATTACGATTAAAATCAGCTTGATATCTTTGAAACTGAGCGAGTTATGACAGAAGTTCGGTGGAGCGCGTTTGCATCAGGCGGTCTTTTTATACAAAAATAAAGTTACACATGATGAGTTTTTGGTTTTAAATCGATTCCAATGTAAACCAGGTTCATAGCTCTAAAACTAAGCAAGTTATGACAAAAGTTCGATAGAGCGCAATTGCATCTTGTAGTATTTTTGAGCAGAAATAAAGCTCTCCAGGGATAGTTTTTGCTTTTAGATCGATTCCAATTAAAATAAACTCGCTATTTTCAAAACCAACCGAGTTATGACAAAAGTTCGATAGAGCGCACTTACGTTCCGAACAAAGTGCTCTCTCCAGAGCAGTAGCTCCTTCTGAATCCAATTCGTTTAAACACCCTGGAATTTTCGCGGAATTCTGCATAAAATACAGGAAAAGTACATCCTCTCGTCCAATGGATACAATTGAGTGGAGCACATTTTTTGTGTTTCTGAAAAATTTGTTTAAAACATTTTGAATTCCCGCCAAACCTACAGTACCCATCAATCAATCTATACAAAAGTGGTGCGGTCATTTTTGCAAAGTGGGCGGGGCCTAGCTGGTCCCACGACGAGGCGATCATCGTGCCGCATACTGTAGAAAGTGGGCGGAGCGATTGTTTTTCGGCGAATTCATAGATTTGGATGCAGTTATCGACGTTGAGACGAGCGCCGAGTTGTTGGACGCATCTGAAAAATTTGAATTTCGCGGGTGATGCAAGTGCGCTCCATTGGAATTCGGTTAAAATTAGCGATAGAACGCTGATTTTTTGAAAATTTAAAGTAGAATTAAGGTCATTTCATATTTTTCCAGAATTTATACAAATAAAAATATTTTTTTGCATAAAAATCGTTAAAACTCGAGAAAATCGATTTTCAATTCAATTTTTTCAAACCGATTTCAAAAAATTTGGAATTTTTCGCTGATTCGAATGCACCTAATATCGCTGCTCAAAATGCTACATGAAAATTTTTTTTCGATTTTCAATTTTTTGAGCTGAAGTTTTAGGAACTTTTTTCTACTGAAATTTTATAAAACGCGTTTAAAAATGTTTTCTACCGCAAAAACGAGTCAAAACGGACCATTTTGAAGCGAGTTATGAGCGTTTGAAGTTTCAGTAAGAGAGACGCAGAGAAAGCAGACACTCTCGTTGTCGAAGAGACGGAGAGAAACGAGAAAGTGTCTGCGTCTCTCACAAAAACTTCAAACGCTCGTATCTAACTCGCTTTAAAATGGTCCGTTTTGACTCGTTTTTGCTGTAGAAAATATTTGAAAACGACTTTTATAAATTTCAGCGGAAAAAAATGCAAAAAAATTGTTTCTTGAAAAATGATTTTTTCGAGTTTTGACGATTTTTATGGGAAAAAAAAATATTAGAATTGGGAAGATTATTTGTGCAAAAATAAAAATGACCGTAATCCTGTAATGCAAATGTGCTCCAGTGTAATTTTTTTTGTATTCAGAGCGAGAAAGCGAGAAAAGAAATCTGATTCTTCAAGGAATTGACTGAATTTTTCGAAATAAAAAAACCGTACACATTTTTCAACTGCTCCAATCGGAATTTCGCTGCAGTTTCACAAACTTTCAGCAATTTCGAATCGTCCATTTTCAGATCGATTTGATCTGTATAAATCCATCGAATCGTCAAATGAAATGCATCTAAATCCACGTCATCTGAAATCTCCAGAATCTCGACGTTATCGAGTTTCCAGAAGTCTGTTCTCGCGGCTAACACGAATTTGTGAGCCGGAATAGTATCTTTTTCCCGGATTTTGAAGGAGATATCACTGAATTTTGGTTTTTCGAGAAGAGAAGACGTTAGGCTCAGAAGACGTGATGGGAAGGAGTCTTCCGGGGATTCGGAGGTGGAAGAGGCACGTTCCAAATCGTATTTTCGACGGAGTTCAAGGTGTTCGGACTGGAAAAAAATTTTTTCAAAAAAACATTTTGGAGGGTTAAAAATTGTTTTCATTGATATTTTTAAGGTTAATAACATAAAAATCTAGATTCTCATTCTATTTTTTGATTTTCAAAATTGTTAGAATTTTTTGAAAAAAATTGTTTTCGATTTTTTTTAAATAAAATTTTCTAAATTTTTTTTTTTCAAAAATTTTTAAAATTTATCGCAAAAAATTTTTTGAGGGTTTCTTTTTTTAATATTTTCAAGCTAACTGGCAAAAAAATCTAGGTTTTCATTCTATTTTTCGATTTTCAGAATTTTTAGAAAAAAGTATTTTTTTCAAAATTGTTTAAAGAAATCTTTTATTAATTGTATTTTCAAAAATTCTCACCTGCAGAGCATTAAACTGCTCTTTCAATATATGCAAATAGTCGACATCCTTCTCCTTGCCACCCATCTCTGAAAACTATTTTTTCTGAAATTTTCTGGAATTTTTTGTTCCTTTTCCAGCCAAAGAAATAGAAAACTAGCGGGGTGACACATAATGCAACAATACAAAATATTGGTAAAAGAACAATTCTTTATTTGGAATTGAAAATAAAATCAATAAAAATTCCACAAAGTGATTCATCAAAACAGCAAACAGGTTTCTCCCGCCTTCTCTTCGGAAATTTGTTTACGTTTCCTCTCAGCTTACCTCAAACCATTGTTTATAGTGATTTCGGGCTCATTATATACATTTTAAACACTCTGAACTCGAAAAATCGATCTAAAATCGCCGAAAAATCTGAAATTTTGGACGAAAATTGACCAAAAATGGCAAAAAAGTGATAAAAATGCCAAGCTTACGCGCAAATGGTGTTTTAGATACGCAAACACCGCGACGGCAAAATGCAGAAAAGTTTGGAAATTGAAAGTTTTTCAGCGATTTTTTTTTCACAAATTCCTGCGGTTTTTAGATGGATTCAGCTGACCACTTTTTTCCGCGCGCATACCTACGCGATTTAAAGAGAGAAGGTGGCAGAAATTTTGTAGAAAAAATGTAGAAAATCGAAGGGAACATTGAATTCCGATAAGTTTATTTGAAAAAACTGCGAAAAACAAGGGGAAATGAGGATTTGGGAGTTGTCAACAAAAATTGGCACAAAAATGCGATTTTTTCACAAAAAAAGGGGTAAGAATGGATCAAAATTTCAGTTTTGATCATGAAGAAATGACTAAAACTCGAATTTTCTAGAAAAAAAAACAAGTAAATTGAGATTTTGGAAGTTGTCAACAAAAAATAGCAAAAAAATGGGGGGAAATCTGAATTTTTACATTGAAGGGGGTAAAAATACATGAACATTTCAGTTCTGGACATGAAAAAAACGAAAAAAGCTCGATTTTTCAAGAATTAATACGAAAAAGTGGGCGATTTCACTCGATCATCGGAATTCCGCTTTCGTTTTTTGTGAAGGTGGATTCCAAGCTTTTGAAACGATTTCTGAGCGTTATATGCTCGAAGACCATGATGACATAAAGGTAGATCTGCTCCATTTGGAAGAGGACGTAGAAGCGTTGGAAGCGCTAAAAAATTTACCTTGTTGGAATTTTTTCACTATTTTTAAAAAATTATTTTTCCTGTTTTTTTATCTTTTTTCTTATTTTTTTACAGGCGATAGTGACAGAATCAATAGCAGTTTAAGACACTACCAAAGCTCTAATTTTTTGTCCACTTTGTTTTTTTTTGTGTCAATGAAATGTTTTTTTTTTTTTGATAAATCATTTTAGAGGTGTTGAAGTAGAAACACTCTTTTTTTTAATTTTCTCAAATGATCGTCCCAATTCCAGTATTTACGAAAATTACTTTTTTTTTTAATCGTTAAAACTCGAGAAAATCGATTTTCGAAACGCAAACTTACATTTTTTTCTAACCTATAGGATTACAGTCATTTTTTTATTTTCTAAAATGATCGTTCTAATTCCATTATTTACGAAAACGATAATCTTTTTGCACAAAAACCGTTAAAACTCGAGAAAACCGATTTTCAAAACGTCAACTTACATTTTTTCTAACCTATTTCAATGAATGTAGAATTTTTCGCTGGTCCGAATGCACCTAATATCGTTGCTCAAAACGCAATAGAAACATTTTTATGAGCAAATTTTCAATTGTCGCGCCGACCGCTGCCGACGTATGAGCCGACAGCGGCGAGCGCGACAGCGAATCGGCAGCGGTCGGCGCGACAATTGAAAATTTGCTCATAAAAATGTTTCTATTGCGTTTTTAGCAACGATATTAGGTGCATTCGAACCAGCGAAAAATTCTACATTCATTGAAATAGGTTAGAAAAAATGTAAGTTGACGTTTTGAAAATCGGTTTTCTCGAGTTTTAACGGTTTTTGTGCAAAAAGATTATCGTTTTCGTAAATAATGGAATTATAACGATCATTTGAGAAATTGAAAAAATGACTGTAATCCTATTGTCTGTTCAATAAAACGTCGGCAAGACACGCCCCTTTTCACGTAACTACTAAAAAATTTGATCTACAAGCAAACGTGAAAAAGGGGCGTGTCTTCCCGACGTTTTATTGAACAGACAATACTTTAAAGGGTTTACAGTGTATTCCTCTCACCTCTCTATACCAGAGGCTCTCTTCTTGCCAAAATACGTCACAGCACATTGTTCCTACACACAAAATCACCAAGATGTAGGAGGACCTAACACTCCCGTCGATCTCTTTCTCTTCTTTTTCCTCTTCAACCATGGCTCTCTTGATGTTTTCCATTCTCTGCTCCGTCGTAATAATGCGCTCATCTCCATCCTCGAAATCATATCCTTCTTCTGTCATCGTCTTACGATCCAGAAGATCCTCGAGGGCACCCTCAAATCGTGTCATGATTCTCTTGAGCTTTCGCTGAGTTTTCTGGTGCTCTTGAACCGTCCAAATTGAGCGAATCAAGACGTAGGCCTGAAATTGGGAAGAATTGAAGATTTCTTTTCCAAGTTGAGAAATCAGCGACTTACCGTAGCAGCAACCTTCAGACAATCGTAGGGAGCACACAACGACACTGCTACGAGAAAACCGATTAAGTACGCGTTTCTATCGCTGAACACTTTCAATTCACTTTCCATTTCCAATTGGCCGTTGTAAAAGCGCCCGATTGAATGGTCGATTTCGTGCATATCCCCTAGAAGCCATGTTAAATGGCGGGGAATCACAAGCTCTAGAAATAGCTTCGAAACCAGGATGAAGTCTACCTGAAAATTATCACAAATCAAATTAAATCCAACGCGAAATCTTGGAATACGAACGAGCACAGGGTCGCAGCGCGGTACATGATTTGAATTGCCACGCAAATTTTCGGGCAAAAACTCATTGACTGCAGCACTCATTGACTGCAAGCGTTCATTGACTGCATATTCTCATTGACTGCAAAACCTCATTGACTGCATTTTACTCAATGACTGCATTTGTCTCATCGACTGCAAAAACTCATTGACTGCAAATGTCTCATTGACTGCAATGGCTCATCGACTGCATTTTGCCATACTGTTTCATTGATTTCAGTTTTATGGAACTTTCAGAAGGAAATTTAAAAAAATTTTCCAGTATTCCTAAGCCTTTTTCTCAGTTTCGTCTAGCACTGAACTATAAAATTTCTTATATATCCTTTTGCAAACTTTAAAAAAGGCTTAGTCATCTGAAAAACCTCCATTAAATACATGCTACTGCAAGCAACTGTTATGGAGTTATTTTAAAGAACTAAGCCTTTTTTTAAAGTTTGCGAAGGGTCAAACAGTAAATTTTACCAAGAAACTGAGAAAAAGGCTTAGGAATACTGGAAAATTTTTTAAAATTTCCTTCTGAAAGTTCCATAAAACTGAAATCAATGAAACAGTATGGCAAAATGCAGTCGATGAGCCATTGCAGTCAATGAGACATTTGCAGTCAATGAGTTTTTGCAGTCGATGAGACAAATGCAGTCAATGAGTAAAATGCAGTCAATGAGGTTTTGCAGTCAATGAGAATATGCAGTCAATGAACGCTTGCAGTCAATGAGTGCTGCAGTCAATGAGTTTTTGCCAAATTTTCGCATGCGTGATGCGTCGCGTGTCAGGTGCGACATATTCGCTGCGTAGCGACTCAATTTTGTTTTTCCCACGATAAACTTCACAAAATTTGAAATTGGCGGGAAACCGCATGCTGTCTGCGTCTCTCTCTTGGCTTGGCCGTGCGACAGAGCGCGTTTTCTCGATGTACCGCGCTGTGACCCTGTGAACGAGTGATGTCTAAAGTTAGGTAGAGCACGATGAATCTTCAAGCTAATAAATAGTTGACTACGAGTGATTTTTAATTTCAAGTCGATTACAATTAAAATCAGCTCAATAGCTCACGGTGAGTTTTTCACTACGCTGGCCGCTGGAAGAGTTCTGAAAAGTTCGACCGTGGCCACAAAATTCAGTGTTAATTTTTCTGCCACCTGCATTTTTAAACTTTGAAGGCAAATTGCTCGAATTCAATTTCTACGATTTTGAAAAAAATTTTGCCAATTTTTTCTAAATTTTTTAAATTATCGGTGGTTAAAAGGAATCGCCAGGAAAAACCGGACACGATACTAAAAAAACCGGTTTTAGGCATTCAAAATTAAGATGGCCGAAGTTTTAAAATTCTAGGCCACGCTAAAATCTAGTCCCCAAGTGCTGATTGGCTGCGGCGCTAATTTCGTTGCGCTGATTCGTTGGCTCCTCCCATTTCTTTTCAAAATTGCGATCTACTGAATTTGCTTCTTTACCAAGTTGGACGTAGTGAAAAACTCACCGTGTAGCTTTAAAACTAAGCAAGTTATGACAAAAGTTCGGTAGAGCGCATTGACAATGCTCAAAAAACTTACGAAAAACCGTAGCCATGTGTCATGGTTATCGCGACTGGCGAACCAGATTAGGAGACCGTTGTTTATGAGTCCAGGTCCCATAATCCTTGCAAAAGCGCCAAAAGGTTCAATCCGATCCGCCACCATTAGTCCTGAAAAATAGTCTGCAGTTTTTGGTCCTGAATAAAGCAGTAGACAAAGATAAAAAATCGGGCAAGAAACCTGATAATCGAAAAAATTTTAAAGAAGTACATGAATAAGACGAGATCGCTTTTATAATAGATCACAAAATAAACCAATGAAAATAAAAGTGTGAATTCCGTGTTTCTTCTCAAATTTACAATTCAGGATTTGGATTTAAAAAGATTGGGATGCTCACAAAAAGAAACAAAGAGAAAAAGACGAACAGAAGCGGATTCCACTTATGAAAAGTAAAAGCAAATGGGATTCTGTTTTCGTTCTTCGTCAAGGTCCAATTCAAGCTTTCGAAGCGATACTCGAGATTTATGTACTTGATGAGCAGGTTGATATAGAGGTAGATCTGCTGGATTTGGAAGAGGATGTAGAAGAATATGAAGCGCTGTAAATAGACGAGTTCTAATGGAATAAGATTTCCAATTCTCACCACTTTGTAGCTGTCGTCTTCTGGCCAGAAAATGATACAGCACTGTGCTCCTACACTCAGAACCATCAAGATGTAGTAGAACCAAGCATTTCGTTTGATCTCTTTCTCTTCTTTTTCTTCTTCAACCATGGCTCTCGTGATGTTTTCTATTATCTCCTTCGGCGTAATCTCATCTCCATCCTCGAAATCATATCCATCTTCTGTCATCGTCTCACGATCCAGAACGGCTTCCTCGAAAGACGTCATGATTCTCTCGAGCTTTCGATACGTTTTCTGGTGGTCTACAATCGTCCAGATGGAGCGAGCAAAGACGTAAACCTGAAATTGGGAAGAATTGAAGATTTCCCTTCCAAGTTGAGAAGGTTTCGCGCTGATTCCGAATATCACAATGAAAACGCTCAAAAATGCCTCCCACGCCCCGAAAAATCGCTTCAAAAATAAAGAAATTGCCTTGGGTGGCCGTGGCCGAAGTTTGTGGAGTCAAACAATTTGCGCTCTGCGATTGGTCGTCGAAAATTTCAACCAATCGCCCAAGGCAACTTCTTTGATTTTTTCGTGTTTGAAGCGATTTTTCGAGATGTCGGAAACATTTTTTCAGCGTTTTCGTTATGATATCCGGAATTAGCCCGATAATCTGCACATTTTAAAGCGATGAAAATGTTTGACCGGACACCTCCTTTAAACCACTCACCGTAGCAACAACCTTCGTACAATCGATACCATGATTTGCCAATGCCACGCAGCCAGCGGAGCCCAACATCTCCTTATCATCGATGAAGACTGTCGGCTCGATGTAAAAGCACCGGATTGAAGACTTGATCATGGACATTTTCTTTCGAAGTGCTTTGAAGCCGATCGGAATCACACACTCCAAAAATATGCGCAGTGCGATTATGACTGGCTGAAAATTTTTGGAAAACGTATGAAAATAGTTCAGTAAAGCACATTTTCAATCAGGGCTGCGCGGCAACGCATTCAAAATACGGCCAACAGAAAAAAAAGTTCCTTATTTTGAAAAAAGCAACCGATTAGTTAAATAACCGTCAACTTTCATTGAAAATTAACAGAGTTACGCCTTGTGTTGCCGAAACAACACAGGGCGTAACTCTAGTAAATTTTGATGAAAATTGACAGTTTTTCAACCAATCGATGGCTTTTTTAATAAGGAACATTTTTTCTGTTGATCATATATTTACCCGATCCCCCTTTTAAAAAAAGTTATTCGCACTTGCACAGCCCTGTTCGCAATTCTCAAAACAAAAACTTACAAAGAGCCAAATCCATTTTCCAATGGTATCGCGAAGGACGAACGGGCATACTTTGGTTTCTTTTATGAATGCAGGGAATGAAATTTCCACAATATCGAAATTATCCGCAAGGAAATCGGCCATTCCTGGTCCTGAAAATATATAATTTAAAATTTTGAAAATCTGGCAATCAAAAAAAGACAAAGATATAAAATCAGGCAAGAAACCAGTAAAATCCAAAAGTTTGAAAAAAGTATATAAATACGACGATAAAATCCTTTATAAAAGATCACAATCGGAAAAAAAAGTGGGCGGAGCTTAAAGGAGGATTCCGGGCAAAATGACTTTGTGCTTAAATCGATGCAAAATATGGGCTTATTTCCGAAAATCACAATGAAATCGCTCAAAAAAAAATTCCTGTAGCCACAAAACGCCGTCAAACAGGCATAATTATCTTTTCCGGTTCACTTTTTATGATCTTTTTCTCAATAAATATCATCAATATTCGAAAAAGCATAAAAAAACGACCAAAAATCATTGAAAATATCAATAAAATCGATGGCCGCGGAGTGCGTGGACGAGGCGGCGCCGGTGGCCGAGTTTTCAAAAAAACTAGTCCCTAAGGGATAACTTTTTTACACGGCCTCCTGGCGGCGAAATTTTTTGAATTTTTCTCGCGCTGTCTGCGCTCTCTTCCCTTTCCCCACACAAGTGGGCGGGGCTTAGCGCGGCTAGAGAAAGCACTTGAAAAAAGCTGAAATTTGATGGATTTTCGTGATTTTTTCGCGAGAAAAGTGTTGAGAACGTAACAACAGAAGAAAAAAGCTACCAAAAAAAAGAAAAATTTTCAGAATTTAATGGACGAAAAACAAAATAATGCGTACTTCGCTTCTGAACCTAACTGATGGCTGAAATCGAAAGAATTTCCAATGTTTTTGTACTCTAGATTATTCATAAAGCTTCTTGAACAAAAAAAAAGAGTTGATAATAATGGTGATCAAAAAAAGCCTGAAAAAAATGGAAAGCCTGGAAGTCTAAATATGGTAGTTCTTAACTTTATCAGAAACAAACTAATTCTTTGAGAAATATGAACAGAATTCATGACATAAGCTTCAGAAGCATTGATCAACCAATCTATATTCGCCAAAACAAATGGAAATACGACTTTGACATTATAGAGCTCGAAAAGTACACTGGGCTGTTTCGAGCAAAATATAAGGTTCTCCGTTCACAAAAACTTCCAATTTGTTTCTTTTCAGCTTTAAATACACTGAAATATGTCTTAGCTTCTTATTTAGGCCAAAAAAACTAGGTCTCGAGGCCTTAATTTGACCCAAAGCACCCTACAGTAATCCAGTTGGAAGTGGCACGTCATCTTCAAAATGCTAACAGGGCCCGAGTTCTTAACCAATTTTTCTGATTTTGGGCTCAAAAGAACCGCCATTAAATTTAGAAACTTTTGGTGGAGATGGATTTTTGATTAAACTTCCCAGCTCGTCGGAAAACATCACGAAACCCCGAAAATCGGCATTTTTTGGTGAATTTGTACTGAAATTTGAAAATGCTAAGCTGAGCTTCTTTCCTGACCAAATCTGGTGTTTGATAGCTTAAAATGACCGTCTTGGAATTCTAAAAAATCTGGTGGGGATGAAATTTTGATTTTTTCTTTTTAAGAAAAAATACGGTCCAAAAACTGAAAATAGCATGAAAATGTGCTCATAACTTCTGCAATTTTTGTGTAGATATACGAATTTAGCAGTTTTCCAGTCAGTCTATTCATGTTTCACGATAACAAAGCCATTCCGCGCTGTTCCCACCTTCACAGATGCCTGAAACTGACGAAATCTCTGAAAATAAGGTGTTTGGCGTTTTGCCTCACAGCTCCGTTATGACTGATTTTTTACATAAAATTTATATTTCTAAAAATTTTCGATGCGTTTTTCTACATTATCTGATAAATTTTTTCAAGGAAATTCTATTTTATTTGCCTTTTTGACGTCTTCAAAGTTCGCGAAAAAAGTCCGCAGTGGGGGTATGCATGCGCGCTCCGTCTGCACGTGCGAGAGGTGAGAGGCGGAAAAGGATTGTCGACCGTATTTTTTCGCGAAAAATTTAATCGCCAGGAGGCCGTGTTTTTATCACGGTCTCCTGGCGGCGAAATTTTTTGAATTTTTCTCGCGCTGTCTGCGCTCTCTCCTCTCTCCCCACACAAGTGGGCGGGGCTTAGCGCGGCTAGAGGAAGCAGCCGAAAAATGCTGAAATTTGATGGATTTTCGTGATTCTTTCGCGAGAAAAGTGTTGAGAATGTAACAAAGGAGGAAAAAAGCTACCGAAGAGAGAAAAATTTACAGAATTTAGTTGATGAAAAGCAAAATAGTGCGTACTTCGCTTCAGAACCACATCGATGACTAAAATCAAAGGAGTTTCGTATGTTTTTGAACCCTAGATTATTCAAAAAGCTTTGTGAGCACATAACAAGATTGGGTAATGTTCGTGACAGAAATATGCTTCGTAAAAATGGAAAGTATGCGTCGTGGCCTGGAAGTCGAAATACGGTAGTTCTTAACTTTATCTGAAACATGCTAATCTTTGAAGAATATGATTCAGATTATTGTCATAAGCTTTGGAAGCATTGATTAAGCATTCTGTATTTCCTAAAACAAAGGAAAACACGACTTTGACGTTATAAAGCTCGAAACGTACACTGGTCTCGTTTCGAGCAAAATACGAGGTTCTCCGTTCACAAAAACTTTCAATTGCTTTCCTTTTAGCTTTAAATGCACTGAAATATGTCTTAGCTTCTTATTTAAGCCAAAAAAACTAAGTCTCGAGCCAGTAAATTGACCCAGAGTAACCTACAGTATCTCAATAGTGACTGTCACGTCATCTTAAAAATGCTAACAGGGCCCCAGTTCTTAACCAATTCTTCTGATTTTAGGCTCAAAAGAACCGCCATAAAATTTAGAAACTTTTGGTGGGGATGGATTTTTGATTAAACTTCCCAGCTCGTCGGAAAACATCACGAAACCCCGAAAATCAGCATTTTTTGGTGAATTTGTACTGAAATTTGAAAATGCTAAGCTGAGCTTCTTTCTGGACCAAATTCGGTGTTTGATAGCTTAAAATGACCGTCTTGGAATTCTAAAAAATCTGGTGGGGATGAAATTTGGATTTTTTCTTTTTAAGAAAAAATACGGTCCAAAAACTGAAATTAGCATGTAAAAGCGCTCATAACTTCTGCAATTTTTGTGTAGATATACGAATTTAGCAGTTTTCCAGTCAGTCTATTCATGTTTCACGATAAAAAAGTCATTCCTCGCTATTCACACCTTCACAGATGTCTGAAACTGACGAAATCTCTGAAAATAAGGTGTTTGGCGTTTTGCCTCACAGCTCCGTTTTGACTGAATTTTTACTTAAAATTTATATTTCTAAAAATTTTTGATGCGTTTTTCTACATTATTCGATTAGTTTTCGCTAGTAAATTCCATTTCATTTGCCTTTTTGACGTCTTCAAAGTTCGCGAAAAAAGTCCGCAAAGGGGGTATGCAAGCGCGCTCCGGCTGCACGTGCGAGAGGTGAGAGGCGGAAAAGGATTGTCGACCGTATTTTTTTGCGAGAAATTTAATCGCCAGGAGGCCGTGTTTTTTCTGGCGGCCTGTTTGACGGCGTTTTGTGGCTACAGGAATTTTTTTTTGAGCGATTTCATTGTGATTTTCGGAAATAAGCCCATATTTTGCATCGATTTAAGCACAAAGTCATTTTGCGCGGAATCCTCCTTTAATTACAGATCATCTCACTGAGAAGATCGGTTACTGTAGCCAAGTTCTCTCGAACTTGTCTCAGCCGAATTCGCACTTCGAGATAGTTGTATTGCAGATTTCGTAGTTGGACTCCTTGATTCAGAATGAAGAAGAAGAAGGCGGGGTAGATGGTCTGAAAAATTGAAGTTGAAGAAAGCGCGCTCTACTGGACTTTCAGCTTAATTTGGTTAGTTTAAGAGATACAAGGTTGAGAGTACTTGCAATCGACTTAGCATTGTTAATTTAGTAGGGTCCAGTCAAAAAAATTAAAATTTGAAGTTACAAGTACAAATGTGCTCTACCGAACTTTTGCTATAACACGGTTAGTTTGAGAGATACAGAAAATGGTTGCAATCGATTTAGAATTGTTGATTTAGTCGGATGCAATTAAAAAATCAACTCTTTTGAAAAAAGCTGCAAATTCGCTCTACCGAAAATTTACTGTAACTCGGTTAGTTTAAGAGATACGAAGCTCATTTTAGTTGGAATCGATTTAAAATCATTTACTTAGTCGGACGCAATAGCAAAATCAAAATTGCGAAATTTTGTTGTAAATGCGCTCCAATGAACTTTTGTCATAACTCGCTTAGTTTTCAAATTAGAAAGCTCATTTTACTCGCAATTGACTTACAATCGTTTACTTAGTCGGACGCAATAGCAAAATCAAAATTGCGAAAATTTGTTGTAAATGCGCTCTACCGAACTTTTACTGCAACTCGTCCCGTTTTCAAGTTAGAGAGCTAATTTTACTTGCAATCTACTTTAAACCATTTAATCTATCGGATGCGATCAAAAAATCAAAATTGTGAGATTGAGTTGCAAACGCGCTCCAGTGAACTTTCGTCATAACTCGGTTAGTTTCGGAGTTAGGCGACTGGTTTTTGCTGGAATCGACTTAAAATCATTTACTTAGTCGATTCAATCTAAAAATCGAAATTTTGAGATTTAGTTGTAAATTCGCTCTAATGAACTTTTGTGATAACTCGGTTAGTTCAAAAGATACAAAGCTCATTTTGATTGCAATCGACTTTAAATCATCGATTCAGTTGGATTTAACCAAAAATCAAGATTTTAGAAAAAAAGTTGTAAACGCGCTCTACCGAACTTTTACTGTAACTCGCTCAGTTTTTACGATAAAGGTCTGATTTTTTTCTGGATTTGACTTGAAATCACTTACCCATTTCAATTCAACCAAACTCGGATAGTTGGCAGAAATGTAAAGTGCTCCAACACATGTCACCGTATAAGCCACCGAGGGCCCCAACCCCGTGTCCTTATCCAATTTTTCCGGTTTCTCATCTTTCCCGGCAACCGTTCGAATGTATTCCATACTCGAAAGTTCTTCTTCAATAGTCTCCTGATCCATCTCTCCATCAGTATTCACAAATTCATAGGCGGCTTCTTCAGTTCTCTCGACACAATACTTGGCGTCTCTTTCGATACTTTGAATCTCTTTTTTGAGGTACAGTAAGAAATGTCGCATATCATCGATTTGACACATGAATGTGTACATTGTGACACCCTAAATCTTTTTTTTAGGAAAAAACCGCGAAATTTTCTTCAAATTACCATCACAATCATTTGAAAATATCCTTGATCCTTTGCAGGAAAAAGAAGAAGAGCATCACTCCAGAATGGAAAAATATTCGGATTCCTGTACTTTTTCATTCGTTTTCCGTCGTTAAAAATGTATGACATGTTACTGTCCAGAATTTTTGTTCTTTTAAATGCATCGTCATAGTATCTTCTTGTTTTCCATAGGTAATAGGAGCGTGCGGAGAGCAGTAAACCCTGAAAGAAGGAATTTCAGATTTTGTTTATAGTTTGAAAGGGGGAATTCAGTAGTTTATTGGTAGAATTTCGTCGCTCAACACATTGTAGAATAACTTTTGACAATTTTTGAACTGAAATTTATAAAAGTCCCTTTAAAATGTTCTCTATCGCAAAAACAATTCAAAACGGACCATTTTGAAGCGAGTTATGAGCGTTAGAAGTTTTGGTAAGAGAGACGCAGAGAAAGCAGACACTCTCGTTGTCGAAGAGACGCAGAGAAACGAGACAGTGTCTGCGTCTCTCACGAAAACTTCAAACGCTCAGAACTCGTTTAAAAATGGTCCGTTTTGACTCGTTTTTGGAACATTTTCAAGGGGAAATTATGTATTATTAGATGCGTTAATGAAAAAAATAAAAAATTTTGAACAGAATTTTCAAATATTTTGAAATTTCTGTTCAAAAATTGAAAAGCTTGAAATCCGCTTGAAATCTTTTCTACAAAAAAAACCAGTCGAAACGGACCATTTTGAAGCGAGTTATGAACGTTTGAAGTTTCAGTAAGAGAGACGCAGACATAGTCACGAGGAGCTCCCGGCGGATAATAAGCAAAGGAGCGCTAATGCATTATTGTTTATGTACTTTGTGAATTTTCTGAATAGATTTTTCTAGGATTTATTTTTATTTTAGAGTGTTTTCGTTGTGATATTCGGAATCAGCACGAAATTTTGCATATTTTAAAGCAAAAAAAATTTTTAGGCATTTGTGAGAAAAAAATTATTTGACTATTCCGAGGGTATTCAAAAATGTCGGAGCTTATTCTCACACAATTTTCTGTCAGATTTATCTTCAATAATCTACAGTAACCCCGAAAACTACAGTAATCCCAAAACTCACAAACGAAATGCTCCATATAGGCTCTTGGAAGGCGTTGATTGTATATAGAGGGAGGAAGACTCTCCAGAGTCCTTCTAGGAATTCTCGAGCATTTTTTAGGGTCAAATGAGGGGAAATTGACATTCAGGGAAGGTTAAGGGGTACCTGGAAGAACAAAAATTTCAAAAAATTTGATGAAAAAAGTGAAAAATCAAAAAAAATTGAAACAAAAGTTTTTTTTGGAAATTTTTTTTCCAATTTTTCCTCACAAAAAAAACAGCAGAAGTATCAGTTTTACGTATCTGAAGTTCCTTATAAAAGCATTTTAAAGGCCTTTTTGGACTCTCCAAGACCTCTAAACCAAAAAAAAACCAAACAAAAAAATATCGATCGAGAAATGGACCAGTCCACTAGTCCAAGGGGGCCCCTTTTCTAATGATGTGTTGACCTCTACTACTAGTGACCCTTCTTCTCCGCCCCTCTCTTTTCCCAGTGTTCCAAAATACATTAGAAGAGAGAATAGAGGGTCCAGAGAAATGGAACACAAAGAACAGATATGAATCTTTGATGAGATGGTCCCTGGGAAGTGTTGGGAGAATTTGGCGGGAATCTAGTGAATGTGGAGGAGGTCTCAAGGTTTTTGAATCGAAAAAAATTTAATTCGGTGGAAAACTACAGTAACTGCTACAGTAATCCTCTGAAAAGTACAGTAATTTCTACAGCAATACCGAACTGGAATAGTACGGTAATAGCTCTCTGGTAATTTTCACAGAAATCTTCAAGTACGGTACTAGGCAAAATGTTCTTCAATAGTACAGTAATATCTACAGTAATTTTGAACAGTACAAAAACAGCAACAGTAATTCCGAATAGTACAGTAATAACTAAAATAATCTAACACAAAACAGTACTAGCTACAGTAATCTTGAATAGTACAGTAACAGCTGCAGATCCTGAGTTTTACTGTAGTTTCTACAGGAATCTCGAATAGTAAACTGCTGACTACAGTAATCCTGAGAAGTAAGACACTTGCTACAGTAATCCCGAATTGTACGGTAGCTTCTACAGTAATCTAGAAAAATGCCCTTACTGTTACAGTATTCTTCAACACTACAGTACTAAGTTAGATACAATATTTTAGCAGAGGAAAGTAGTACTACTAACTACAGTTATCTTGACAGTGATGGTCGCAATAATATTGAATTAAACAGTAATTTCTACATTAAATTAGCACATTAAACCTGTGAGTAGAATATTACTAGCTACAGTAACCCAAAATGGTACAAACATTACTTCAGTGGTTTCGGACGGTACACAAATTTTTACAGTTATCCTGAACAATACACTATATTCTACCGTCATCTTAGAAATGACGGTAATCCAAAAAATACAGTGACCCTCTATGCTAAAATAATTTCTGCAGTAATCTAACAAAGTACGGTAATCTTGAAGTAATTTGTACAGTAACCTTTGAAAATACCAAAAAGAAATATATTAATTATAGGTTTGGTCAAAAATACTTTATCTGAAAGTTTCAAAGAAAAAATCATATACCCGTTGATATCCTCAACAAAAGTTGCTCAAAACAAAAAGGGGGAGATTACAGTAAGGAAAACAGTCGTATTAAATAAAAAACCAAAAATTACAGTAGGAAAGGGGGGAGGCAGGAGAGAAAAATCAGATCTAATCAACAAGCATCGATAATTGAGATAGAACCCGAAGCAAGTACAGTTTCAAGCAAAGTAGTTGCGTGGCTACTGTTCGTCTTCAAGTTTCTTTGCGATATTGTAGAACAAATCCTTTTCGAGATCCTTGGTATCCATTCCAGTGATACAGTATTCATTTCGAATTCGTTCGAGTTGCGCGAAGGTCGACGATTGCCAAAGGATATAGGAGAGGAAGATGAGCTGGAATAGATAGAAATATGGTCTATAAATATGCTAGAAGTCGGGAGCTATATTTCTTCCAAATTTCAAGTCTCTATGTCAACTGGGTCCCCAGATACAGAATCAATAAGAGAAAGGATATATCTCCCTTGAAAATTTACATTTTTTATATAAAAATTATATTAAATTGTAGGCCTTGAAAAGATCTACAAAATGGTATATAGATCAATTATAGACTATCCAGAAAATTTTCAACCAGAAGCAGTCAAAGTCCTCCCAAAAAACCGTATTTTTAACTAGCTTGACGACAAGACTAGAAACTATTTAGCTTTTTTCTATACAAAAGTTATATGGAAATGTAGGTCTTGAAAAGATCTACAAAATGATATATAATTCAGCATCAGTTTAGCTGAAATATTTTTAGCTAGAAGGCGTCAAAGTCCACCCAACAAAATTTATGTACATTTGAACAAGTTTGACAACGAGATTAGAAGCTAAAAATGTCCTTTTAAAATTGAGATTTTCTATACAAAAATAATACCAAATTGTTAATCTTGAGAAGGTCAGCACAATGGTGCATAGGTCTATAATAGTTTAGTAGAAAAAAATCCAGCTAGGAGGTGTCCAAGTCCTCCCACCAAAATTTATGTACAATTGAACAAGTTTTGAAGACTTGACTAGAAACTGAACATTCCCTCTTAAAATTAAGATTTTCACACAACAAATATATCAAAATGTAGGTCTTGAAAAGATCTACAAAATAGTATACAGATCCACAATATTTTAGTGGAAAAATTTCCAGATAGAAGGCGTCAAAGTAACTTACCATGTAGTTTCCAAATCCCGGAACGCTCGCCTCTAGAATAATCGCCCCAACGAACATCCCTGCCATGATATAATCCGGGAAGAAGGTGAACATGAGCCCATTTTTCTGGAATTTTTGGTCTTCCTCCTCATCGTTTTCCTCCTCATCTGCGAAATCGAAGGATCCATCTTCTGCTTCATCCTCGCCATTGATCAAAACATCTAATTTATCGTACATGCCATCGAATTCAAATATTTTTTGCTTGAGATATCTGGTCCATAGGGTGCATTGAATGACGAAGAGGATCTGAAATCGAAATATAAGAATCTAGCTTGAGCTACAGTATCCTATCTTACCATAACCATCGCCAATTTTCCATATGGTCCCACGAACAACGAAAAGAACAGAAATCTGAACATATCGTTCCAAAACCAGGCAGGAGTGTCGTGGATATCCGTACGGATAGGCGATTCCTGTCCATAGAAGTTTCTCACCGCGTTTTCAAGGTCAAAGTACTTGTCCCGAAGTCTCTTGTATTCCCGATAGTGGCTTGTAAGCCAAACGAAGTTGAGCAGAATGATGAGCATCTGGAAAAGGTTATATTATGGTTATTGTTGAGATTTTCTGGCTAGTTTTTCTCGAATTTCGGGGTAAAAATGCAATTTTAGAACTGTTTTTCACTATTAAAACTGTCAAAACGCATCGAAAATACATGAAAGATCCCAGATATGCAGTTTGATTGTTTTTTTTCCTGTCAATTTTTTTCGCATTGTCCCGATTTTTTCCAAATTCTTTAAAGGTGTACTAAGGTTTTATTCAATACTTTCACAATCCAACCTTCATTTATCTCTAATTATTATTTTTTCAAAAAGAAATTCTGAATTTCGTCCAAAAAGCCACAATTTGGCCGACAAAATACCGATGGCCTAGAAAATTTTAAAATTCTCGCGCGCTGGCCTAGAAACATCCGAGCGCGGCCATCTTATTTTTCCAATTATTTTGCTGTTTTTTCTTATATTTCGTCAAACTTTTTTGAATTTTCTTATTGATCTTCAAAATTTCAAGCACATTTTTATTTTGAAAGTATTTCATTCAAACAAATTTGACGAAAAACAAGAAAAAACAGCAAAAATTGGTGAAAAAATTAGATGGTCGCACTCGGATTTTTCTAGGCCAGCGCGCGGAAAAATTTCAAAATTTCTAGGCCATCTGTATTTTGTCGTCCAAATTGTGGCTTTTTGGACGAAATTCAGAATTTCTTTTTGGTAAAATAATAATTAGAGTTAAATGAAGGTTCGATTGTGAAAGTATTAAATGAAGCCTTAAGTACACCCACAGAGGTTTAAAATTAGTGGTATGCAAAAGCGCTCATCAAACTTTTGCGTGTATAAATTACGGTAGCAAAAAGTTTTCGCCTGAATTCTTAATCATATAAAAGTTTGATAGTCAGCCAACAGTGACGTCACACGCCAAATGAGCGCTTTTGCATACCACGTGGCCCAAATCACTGTATACACTTTTAAAGCTATAGACAGTATAAATTTTAGCTAATTTCCGTCCAAAAACAAGCTTAAAATATGAACTGTCGCACGGCGTCCTCAAATGGAAATTCAAATTTCACAATTTCCCCGTGAACTTTGAATACAGGGAATTGTTAAAACCTACACTGAATTGAAACCTAGATATCAGAAAATATGTCAGTCATAGTCTAATACTATAAATTTAAAATTCTTAACCATGTTCTTGTGATCATTTTGAACCTAAATTTGCCTATATTTGCTTTTTTGCAACAAGGGATCGGTTGGCTCAAAATCTTCAAGCTGAAATAACTCAACTCAGGTTCACCCAAATTACGAGTTCAATATGTCAACTTGTAGGTCTTACTTAGGACTACAATTTAATCTCAGCCGATTTTTAAATTAAGTCCTTAAAAATTTTTTACGTCGAAAAAACATAATTTTCAGTACATTTTTTGTCGAAATTTCAAGCTGAAATAACTCAGTTGACATTAGACGTGCTGATACAATTTTATACCAGCAGGTAGCTCGGAAGACCCTGAACATTTTAATCTCAGCCAATTTTTAAATTTATTTTTTTGAACCAAGTTATAGCTGAAAATCCAATTTTTCAGTGGTAATTTCAAAAAGTTGAGATGCCCTAGACACGTAGGCAGCCGTGAAACGTATTTCCATTTCAGGGTGCCGTGTGTCGTAAGGTTTGACGCATGATACGTAAACACTACAACTCACCAAAGAAACTCCCCACCCATCTCCATATAACCATGCTGCGATGACTGTTCCGATGACCCACATGACTGCCATGGCGAAGATCGAAAGAGGCATATCATAAGGGGATCCCTCTTTCTTTTGAGAATCGGTGGACATTTCCTGGAAAAAGTAAGGGATACCGGAAGGCTAGAGGGGAGGGAAAGACCATGAAGATTGCCGGAGAAAACGAAAAGTGAAAAAGTTCGAAAGTTGTAATACTGCTTAGCTTTGGGAGAGCAGAATACACATGGTACTAGCAGACATGAACTTTGAGGGACTGAAAAAGTGGTTTCCAGATATCCGCTTTTTCTAAAATTTCGTGGAGATGTCAAGCCACTCTAGAACCATATTTTTGTAGTTGACAACTTTTTCATAGCATTCCAATCCAGTTAGTTAGGCCAAGTTAGCTAGAATTTCGTCTCGTTTTAGAGTCTTTTCACTTCCACGCGTTCTAACTAACTAGATCGTGGTCCTATCAAAAAGTTGTTAACTACAAAAATAGAGTTCTTGAGTTGTTCTATACATTCACAAAATTTCAGAGAAATTGGATATCTGGAAACCATTTTTTCAGACCAAAAAAGGGGAGAGAAAAATAAAGAAGATTGCCAGAGAAAAGGAAGGCAACAGGACAGTTCGCAGCCAATGTAAGCCTTGCTTTCTCAAAAGTTGTATCAAAATGACCTAGACTACGTGACTGAATATCTGGCCCTTTGGACCAACCCATCCCCCCATAAGCTCCGCCCCTTTTTTCTCTTCCCTGTACTGTCTGCTTATCTAAATCCCTTTTCCCCAAGAGCCAAAATTCCAAGGACTACTTTACAGATGACTATCTAATTGCAAATATCATTGTTTGAATAGGACCCCCTTCTTTGAGCAATCGTTACGATGACTGGTATACGGTGACAAAATGTGACAAGTGACATTAATTGGGAGAGCAGAATACAGTACTTTATACAAAACTGGCCGAAAATAATGCACAAACTGGTTTTTTTTTCATTCAAAATTGGTCAACTTTGAGGGTCTGACAAAGTGGTTTCCAGAATTCCGATTGTTATGAAATTTTTATGGGTGTATAGAGCAACTCAAGAACTCTATTTTTGTAGTTAACAACTTTTTTATAACTAGCGTGGTTCTCGAGATCTAACGCACACGGGGACGCAGACAGTAAGATAACGAACTGTTTGTGAGGTCGTCCTAACTTTGAAGCGATATATCTCGAGTTCCATTAAAGTTATCAAAAAACTATTAACTACGAAAATTTGTTAAATTTAATGATCAGCAATTTCATAGTTGACCATTTTTTCATAGGACCGTTAGTTAGGTCGCATGGAAGCCAAAAAGCTCCAAAGTGAGACGAGATTTTAGTTGGCTTGGCCTAACTAATTGGATCGTGGTTCTATGAAAAAGTTGTCAACTACAAAAGTAGAGTTCTTAAGATGCTCTATACATTCACAAAATTTTAGGAAAAGTGGATATCTGGTAACCATTTTTTGAGACCCTCAAAGATGACCTATATCGTTTTTTTGTTAGATGAAAAAAAAGCTGTAAAATGTCTTGGTTGCGAAAAGTCCTGGTTGCGAAATGTCATGGAGCTGGTAACTATTATATTTTTTTAAAATCGACCACAAGATTTGGCCCTTTGCCAAAAAAATCACAGTTCTTATCAGTGTGTGTTTCTCGACAACGTTCGAATAATTATTCGAAAATTTATTCGAATAATTATTCGGACATTTTTCGAATACTGTTCGAATATTTTGTTCGAATAATTATTCGAATATGTTCGAATAATTATTCGAACTATTCGAACAATTATTCGAACAGTATTCGAACAATTCGAATAATTATTCGAACATTGTTCGAATTGTTCGAAAGGCAATTTTTTTCGTACAATTTTCGAATAAGTTTCGAATAAATGCAATGATTTCGCAATGAAAAAAAAAATACAAACTGCAAACGACACTCCGAAATAACATGCAGCGCCTAGTTTACCAAACGACAGAAATGTTCGAACGAATATTCGAATAGTCATTCGATTATTCGTTCGATTATTCGTTCGAATAATTGTTCGAATAAAATTTCGAAAAACTGTTCGAACGAATATTCGAAAAATTATTCGAATATCATTCGAGTTTTTTTCGAAAATAGATATTTTCGAATAAGAAATTTCGAAAAACACACACTGGTTCTTATGGACTATCTTGACAATCTTGTTGAGCCATGCAAAGAAACTATCCCTGGAGCACAAATATGACAGATTTTATCACATTTATAAGTCCAATAAAAGCCTTTTTTGTGGCAGGTGATGAACTAATTAGCACTATTAAGATGAATGGGATTATGAATGGTGACAGAATCTGTGAAGACAAAAAAACGATTTTTGGAGAAAGTTGGGAAAACACCTGAAAAACGTTTGATATGGAGATTGAGAATTGGAAAAATGGATTCAGGGACCTGGAAAACCTATAAACCCAGTTATTTGGAAGTTTGGAAGAATGGGAACAACTGAAAACCTGAAAATAGAAATTGGAATTTGGCAACGATCAGTTTTAAACAGATTTCTATACTTTTTAGACCGATTTTTCTATTTTTTATTGTTTTTACTTTGATTTTCAGCAAAAAAACCAATTTTTCGCCGCAAAACCCTTTTTTTTAATTTTCCAGCCAAAAAACTCGAATTCAAACTTCCCTCCGCTTTACGCGGGTTACGGTCGACACTTGTGTGTCAACACCGAATGCACCCGAACCGACGCAAAAGCACACAGTTTCCCATGAGAGCTCGTGGGAAAATTGACGATTTTCCCACGCTCATTTCAGATATAAATAGGTGAAAAATGACGGAAACAGTTCAGTCTTCATACGATTTGGTGAGTTCTCGAATTTTTCGAATTTTTATTTCAATTAATTTTGGGATTTTCGGCTGGAAAATTCAGATTTGAAAATAATCGGAAATTTCTTCAGTCTTTTGAGTTTTCACCAATTTCTTCAATTTTTGACAGATTTTCGGTATTTTTAGGCCCAAAAATCCCTCGAAAACTCAAAAATCTCTGAAAATAATATTTTTTGGTTTCAATTTTCAGATTCGGAATTTTCGCTGAAAAACTCAGAAAATTCTTTTTTTGAGTTTTCACCAATTTCTTCCAATTTTCGACACATTTTAAATATTTTTAGGCCCAAAAATTACTAAAATCTCGCCCAAAAATGAATTTGATCTACCCGCCAATTATCTTCTCATTTTTGCAGCGATCAATTGATCTTCCATCGAATTTTCGAATTTCGCCGTCATGATGCATCATTTCCATCAAAATAATCATCAAAATCAATCGATTTGTACTTCAAAATCGTATTATATGGATCGTCTTGGCAATATGTCATCAACTCTCTCGTCTTCTTCATCTTCTGGATCTGGAAGTGCATCTGGAGGAGGAGGAGGAGCAATGGCACCACCACGCAAACAGATTCTCTCGTTGAAACCTAAGAATTCGTATATTCAGCAGCAACAGGAGATCAAGGTGAGTTTTTAGGCCGAAAATGCACAAATTTTTGCATAAATTAACGAAAAATGGACCTGTAGAGGTGTTTTGTGCGAAAAATAGTGAATTTTGAATGAAAATTCCCCAGAAATTGTCTATATTTTCCAGGACCCAGCTGCCGGATTGGTTCCCGTCGTGAAGTTGGCACTGAAGAAGGATAAAAAAGCGGAGAAGAATGTTGTGACCCAACTGACTTACCGTAAACCAAACAGTGTCACTTCATCTGGAGGATCGACGTCATCTGCATCGACAACGTCTTCTTCTTCTTCTGATTATCATATGATGATGAGTATGATGATGAATGGAGCTGCATTCCATCCAGATACCATGATGGATGATAACGTTTTCTCGGTTAGTAGGGGCGTAATTAAAAAAAAAGGTCTATTTTGGAGCATTTTAAGCGAAAGTAGAGCAATAATAAAGCATGTTGAGCTAAAATAGACCTATAATGGAGCTTGTAGCCCTCATTTCATGGTTTCACCCATATTTTTAGCTCACAAATTCTTTCAAACCATTTATGGGGAGCTAAACATGTGGAAAATACATAAAATTTGAGCTAGAATGGTGGAAAAAAACGACGAAATGCGAGCTACACGCTTCCAGTCATATCAACATTGAATGCTGAAAAAAAGAGATTTTCATTATAATTTTTAGAACAGCTTAGCCAGAATCAGTGTGCCTCAAAAACTGGAAGGTTTCAGTCAATTTAGAAGGAAAAAGAGAGCCACTGAAAGCTGAAAATCTAGCCTATTCCAGAAAAAATGCCCTTTTTTTGCAATTTTTCACGGTCAAAACAGTACAGATCCCACATTTAAGCAACTCTTTAATTTTTGCCTGGAATCACTGACTTGGAGCCGCTTAAGAGCATCGAAAACTGAATTTCAAAGCGATTCCAAGCGAAAATTTTATTTCCCAGAGTATTTTCTATGGAGCCACTGAACGCTGAAAATTCGAATCCTGTCAAAAATGCAGTATTTTTCGCATGAAACACCTAAAAATCACCAATTTTAAGACAATTTAGGCGAAGCATAGTGCATTTTTGACGTCCCGGAGCCAAAAATTCAGAGAAAATACACATTTTTTAGTATCTAGATGTCATTTGGACGATTTTAAGCCAATTTTCCCAATTCCAGAGTCTTCTCCACTCGGCATACGGCTACAATCCACACGACATGCTTCACTCTCATCCAATATGGTCACAGGGAAATTCGATTCCGAATCAGATGATGATGTCTTCTCCAGATGCCATGAATAATTATTTCATTGAAAAGGAGAATCAGTTCTTGGTTCAATAATTCAATACTAATTATCATTTTAATTAACTGATAGTTTGAAGCTCTTCTTTTCTGTCAAATGATTCTTCCCTCGCCCCTCTTCACCCCAGTTTTAATTTATCCATCTAATTTATAATAAGCCTTCTCGTGTACCCCCCTCGCATTTATCCACACTTATTTAAGCCCTTAATTTATCACTTTGTCACCCCTAGAATTCCCATTTACCCTGCTTATAACCTGCCCCCAATAGCTATGCATGTTCCTCGCTTCCTCGGAAAATGAATAAAATGGTAAAAATTAAAATGTTGAGTTGAAAAATCATCTGAAAATTGCAGAAAGCTCGAGTTCCAATAATAGAAAAAGCGAATAATGATAACTTTATTGGCGAAAAAACGGAAATTTTGCTGAAATTTCCGAATTTTTAATGGAAAAAATTTTACTGAAAAATCTGAATTTTTAATAGAAAATTTCTATATTTGAAATTTTTCATTAAAAAATTTTTGAATCAATATTTTTTTCACATTTTTTCATTAAATTTTTTCTGGTTGAAACTGTCTCAAATTTCGGTTTTTTCCAGATTTCTACTTTTTTTTTCCTAGTTTTTCGATTTAAAGTAGGATTACAGTCATTTTTTAAATATTCTCAAATGATCGTCCCAATTCCATTATTTACGAAAATAACAATATTTTTGCACAAAAATCGTTAAAACTCGAGAAAATCGATTTTCAAAACGCCAACTTACATTTTTTATAACCCATTTCAATGAACGTAGAATTTTTCGCTGATTCGAATGCACCTAATATCGCTGCTCAAAACGCAATAGAAACATTTTTATGAACAAAATTGCACTTTGTCGCGCCGCCCGCTGCCGATTTAAATCTGCTGTCGCGCTCGCCGCTGAATGCTCATACGTATTCAGCGGGCGGCGCGACAATTGAAAATTTGTTAATAAAAATTTTTCTATTGCGTTTTGAGCAGCGATATTAGGTGCATTCGAATCAGCGAAAAATTCTACATTCATTGAAATAGGTTAGAAAAAATGTAAGTTGGCGTTTTGAAAATCGAATTTCTCGAGTTTTAACGATTTTTGTGCAAAAATATTGTTATTTTCGTAAATAATGGAATTGGGACGATCATTTGAGAAAACAAAAAAAATGACTGTAATCCTACTTTAAATCAGATTTCGAGCAGCATTGTGCTCATTTTTAGTAATTCTTTTCTTCAAAACCAATATTATTCTCAGCATTTATTCATTTTTCACCGAGAAACATGCATAGCTATATTGGGGGCAGGTTATAAGCAGGGTAAATTGGGAATTCTGGGGGTGACAAAGTGATAAATAAGGGACTTAAATAAGTGTGGATAAATGCGAGGGGGTTACATGAGAGAACTTATTATAAATTAGATGGAGAAATTAAAACTGGGGTGAAGAGGGGCGAAGGGAGAATCATTTGACAGAAAACAAGAGCTTGAAATTATCAGTTAATTAATGATAATTAGTATTGAATTATTGAACCAAGAACTGATTCTCCTTCTCAATGAAATAATTATTCATGGCATCTGGAGAAGACATCATCATCTGATTCGGAATCGAATTTCCCTGTGACCATATTGGATGAGAGTGAAGCATGTCGTGTGGATTGTAGCCGTATGCCGAGTGGAGAAGACTCTGAACATACCAAAATTTGGGTTGAAATCGTCCAAATGGCAGCTAGATATCAAAAAATGTGCATTTTCCTGAATTTCCGGCTCCGTGACGTCAAAAAATGCACTATTTTTCGCTTAAATTGTCAAAAAATTGGTGATTTTGTGGTGTTTTCAGCGAAAAATAGTGCATTTTTGGCCGGATTCGGATTTTCAGCGTTCAATAGCTCCCAAGAGAAGACTATAGAAATTAAATTTTTATCCCTTTAAAATGCTGCTTTCGATGCTCAAGCGACTCCAAGTCAGCGGTTTCAAGCAAAAATCAAAGAGTGGCTAAAATATGGAATCTGTAGTGTTTTTGACCGGGAAAAATTGCAGAAATTTGTATTTTTCTTCAGGAATCAGCTCTTAGCTTTCAATGGCTCTCTTTTTCTCCTAAATTAACAGAAATCTTCCAGTTTTTGAGGCCCAGTGATACCGGCTAAGCTGATCTAAAAATGGAGCTAATTTTCCCCAGAATTTTCAGTATTCAATTTAGATATGACTGGAAGCGTGTAGCTCGCATTTCGTCGTTTCTTCCACCATTCTAGCTCAAATTTTATGTATTTTCGACTTTTTTAGCTCCCCATAAATGGTCTGAAAGAATTTGTGAACTAAAAATATGGGTAAAACCATGAAATGAGGGCTACAAGCTCCATTATAGGTCTATTTTAGCTCAAAATGTTTCAATTTTGCTCTACTTTGGCTTAAAATGCTCCAAAATTGATCAGTTTTCAAAATTACGCCCCTACTAACCGAGAAAACGTTATCATCCATCATGGTATCCGGATGGAATGCAGCTCCATTCATCATCATACTCATCATCATATGATAATCAGAAGAAGAAGAAGACGTTGTCGATGCAGATGACGTCGATCCTCCAGATGAAGTGACACTGTTTGGTTTACGGTAAGTCAGTTGGGTCACAACATTCTTCTCCGCTTTTTTATCCTTCTTCAGTGCCAACTTCACAACGGGAACCAATCCGGCAGCTGGGTCCTGGAAAATAGACAATTTCTTGGGAATTTTCATTCAAAATTCACTATTTTTCGCACAAAATACCTCAAAATGAGCTAATTTACACGAAAAATTGTGCATTTTCGGCTTAAAAACTCACCTTGATCTCCTGTTGCTGCTGAATATACGAATTCTTCGGTTTCAACGAGAGAATCTGTTTTCGTGGTGGTGCCATTGCTCCTCCTCCTCCTCCAGATGCACTTCCAGATCCAGAAGATGAAGAAGACGAGAGAGTTGATGACATATTGCCAAGACGATCCATATAATACGATTTTGAAGTACAAATCGATTGATTTTGATGATTATTTTGATGGAAATGATGCATCATGGCGGTGAATTTCGAAAATTCGATGGAAGATCTATTGATCGCTGAAAAAATGAGAAGATATTTGGCGGGTAGATCAAATTTAAATTAATTTTTTTGGGCGAGATTTTTGAATTTTTAGGCCTAAAAATATTAAAAATCTGTCGAAAATTGGAAGAATTTTTCGAACAAAATTTTTCAACGAAATTCCCAAAATTTAGAATTAAAAAAATCAATTTTGGGGAGATTTTTGAGGTTTCTATTGTGGCGGTAAAATACAGCTGGACCTGCGCCACTGCACTCCCTGTGGTAAAAGGTCCCGACACGGTGATTTTTCCACTGGAGTGCGGTGGCGCAGGTCCAGCTGTATTTTACCGCCACAATAGGGATTTTTGTGCCTAAAAATATACAAAACGTGCCGAAAATTGGAAGAATTTTGAAAAATTTTCCAAAAAATTTTTATTGAAAAAAAGGAATTTTCGAGCCAAAAATCCCACAAATAATTAAAACTAAAAATTCGAAAAATTCGAAAACTCACCAAATCGTATGAAGACTGAACTGTTTCCGTCATTTTTCACCTATTTATATCTGAATTGAGCGTGGGAAAATCGTCAATTTTCCCACGAGCTCTCATGGGAAACTGTGCGCTTTTGCGGCGGTTCGGGTGCATTCGGTGTTGACACACAATTGCGCACCGTAACCCGCGGAAAGCGGAGGGAAGTTTAAAAATGGGTTTTTAGCTGGAGATAATTTTAAAAAGGAATTTCAAGGGTTTTGGGGTGAAAAATGAGGTTTTTTTCTGAAAATCAAAGGAAAAACATTGAAAAATAGAAAAATCGGTCTAAAAAGCATAGAAAACTGTGCAAAACTGCGTAAAATTCTCTCATCGCCAAGGCTGTCAAATCGACGGCCCACGGCCGGGCCCTAGGGCCGCAGCACGGTCTGTGGATAGGTTATCATGGTTGAATCCGGCGGCCCAGAGCTTTTTTGATCCAAAAAGCTTATTTTCATAAGTACAACCGGATTCAACCATGACAACCTACGCACGGCCCGGGCCGGCCGTGTGACAGCCTTGCTCATCGCCAAATTTCAATTTCTATTTTCAGTTTTCCCATTCTTAAAAACTTCCTAATAATAGGTTTTCCAGGTCCCTGAATCCATTTTTTTTCAATTCTTAAGGTGCCTTATCCAATATTTGTTGTTTTTAGGTCCCTTTTTCTCCAAATTCCCCTCCGACTAAATTGTAGCCTCTTTTCTGCAACAAATCACACTTCTTTTACATCATAAATCATCAAAACAAGCTCCGCCCGGTACGGAGCCCCTAGACTAGACTATAATTCGATGAAAACTCAAGGAACTCGGAAAATTATGTTCTAGAATGAAGAAAAACGCTGATAACACAATTTTATGCTCCATAAACCAAAAATCGAGTGATTGATGACATTCGAATTTTCCGATAACAACGGTAACTGTGGCCACGTGTTTTCTCACTAGATAAGCAGCCCTTCGGAGCACACTTTTCGCCACTTTTCAGAGCAGAAAGAGGTAAAAGAAGATGCTCCGAAACGTGTCGTTATTGTTGGTGTTGGCCGTGAGCTGGTCACTGGCCAAGCATGTCGAGTTGCCGGCTCCATACAAGGATCATTGTATTTTGGATGATAAGACCAATTTGTATGATCCCAATAAGCAGTTTGATATTCCGTGGTGAGTTTGAATTACTAGAAAATGCATTGAATATTAGTCTGAAATCGAAAAATAATCGACGATTTAAAAAAATCCGACAGAATTTTCTAGAAAACATAGCGAAAATTAGATTAAGAATTAGTTTTTTAAACTCAAAAAGTTGTAGTTTTTAAATTTTCCTTCATTTTAGTGGAAAAATCATAAATTTTGGTTGAAAATGAACCAAGGCCAAGGTTTAAATATTTTTTAGGGTTATGGCCTAGAAATCTAAATTTGTATAACTAATCCGCACATTTTCAATGAGAACTGTAGTATTCATAATGTATTGCAAGTTTTACACATTTTTGTATAGAAATTCGAAAGATTCATTACGTTTTGGTGGCAGTTTCTCTGGATGCAAATGTGATACTTGATTTTTTTTGAAGGTGGCCTAGAAAACCAAATTTCTAATATTATAGGCCATTGCATAACTTTAACACAGTTAGGTAACTTTACAGCCCTTTAAAAATCCTATTTTTTAGTGTAAAAATCATAAAAATTCGTTCACATTGAATTGAGTTACAAGGGTTTGAACATCTTAGAACTTTAGATTTTGAGCTGGCCTAAAAAACCAAACTTTTGTAATTATAGGCCATCAATTATCTTTAACAGTATCATAAAATGTTGAAGATTTTTAAATTTTCTATTTTTCGATATAAAAACCATCGAAATCCATCCACATTGAATTCAGTTACATGGGTTTGAACAATTGATAATTCTCAATTTTAAGGTGGCCTAGAAAACCAACTTTTGCCAACTTAGGTCGTCGGTTTTGTTGATGAATTTTACATTTATTTTGAAGCTCTTTAAACTGCCTATTTTCTAGTGTAAAAATTATCAAAATCCGTCCACAGCAAATTGAGTTACAAGGGTTTGAACATTGGATAACTCTCAATTTTCCAAAAAAAAAAAATACTGACCTAGAAAACCAACTTTTGCAATTCTAGGCCAAAACATAACTTTACAAATATTATACTTACTTTACAGCTCTTTAAAATCCCTATTTTTTGAGATAAAAACCATCAAAATCCGTCCACTATGCACAAAGTTACACCCCTTCAAAATCTTGATTCCAGTTTTCTTAAGAACCGGATTTTTTTCCAATTTCAGCAAAAATTTTTTTTCAGAGTTCACCATGACCTCTGCTATAACTGATAAGGCAATAAATTAGAGGAGAATTTGCTTGATTGATAGTCAACGAACTAGAAATAATCAAATATCAGTTACAGAAGGGGTCAGGTGATTCTGGAAGGAGGAAACTTTGGACTACAGTATCCGTTAAAAACGTACTGTAGTTCAAAATTCAAAGTACCGTATCCAATTTCAAATATCTGTTATGTACTTTTATAGTTCGAAGTACTGTAGTTTCAAAGTACAGTATCCATTCAGAACTGAGAAAATTTGCGTTTCAAAGAGAAATTTTGAGTTTCAATGCTTTTTTTCAAACAGCTATAATTCAGTTCAAACTCAACCCTTTTAGACATTCTTACATTCATTTTGAAGATGTTTCCCCGCCAAATTCAAATATTTCCAGGTTCGACATCAACCTTGATGCTCCACCATCCGAGCGTTGGAAGCAAGTGGGAGCCGCCTACAAACAAGAAATCAAGGATCTGATCGGTGTTCTCATCGAACTGATCACCCCAATCTTCCCAAATGCCGTCGAGTTCGCCGATGACGTTTTCGGAGACATGGCTCCAAAACTTGCTCAACCTTATCGAGATGAGATCTACAGTATCTCGGAAGTCACTGGAATTCCATTGGGACAAATTACCATGTACAACATCTTCTATGAGATTTTCACTGTTTGCACTTCGATTATTGCTCAGGATAAGGATGGACATTTGACTCATGCTAGGTAAGAGAGAATCTAAGAATCTAAGAATCTAAGAATCTAAGAATCTAAGAATCTAAGAATCTAAGAATCTAAGAATCTAAGAATCTAAGAATCTAAGAATCTAAGAATCTAAGAATCTAAGAATCTAAGAATCTAAGAATCTAAGAATCTAAGAATCTAAGAATCTAAGAATCTAAGAATCTAAGAATCTAAGAATCTAAGAATCTAAGAATCTAAGAATCTAAGAATCTAAGAATCTAAGAATCTAAGAATCTAAGAATCTAAGAATCTAAGAATCTAAGAATCTAAGAATCTAAGAATCTAAGAATCTAAGAATCTAAGAATCTAAGAATCTAAGAATCTAAGAATCTAAGAATCTAAGAATCTAAGAATCTAAGAATCTAAGAATCTAAGAATCTAAGAATCTAAGAATCTAAGAATCTAAGAATCTAAGAATCTAAGAATCTAAGAATCTAAGAATCTAAGAATCTAGGAATCTAAGAATCTAAGAATCTAAGAATCTAAGAATCTAGGAATCTAAGAATCTAAGAATCTAAGAATCTAAGAATCTAGGAATCTAAGAATCTAAGAATCTAATTTTGCAGAAACCTCGACTTCGGACTCTTCATGGGATGGGATCCAGAAATCCACGACTGGCAAATCTCCCAAAAACTCCGTAAGATGATCATCAATGTCAATTGGATCAAGGACGGAAAGCTCCTTTTCAAATCCAACAATTTCGCTGGTTACATTGGAATCTACAATGGTTTGAAACCAAATGCCTTCTCCATTACCGCTGATGACAGATTCCAATTGGTTGGTGGATATTACGGTATTCTTAAGTGGGTCTTTGGATTGGAAGCTGATGGAAAATGGATGTCTTGGTTGGCAAGAGAGACTTTGGAGCAGAAATCTAGTGAGTTTTTGGAGAGCGAGGAATCTTGTGAGAATAACTTTTTTCAGAAGGGTTGGGTAAGAATACGGCCAACAGAAAAACTGTTCCTTATCAAAAAAGCTATCGATTGGTTAAATGAATGTTAAATTTCGTCAAAAATTAACAGATTTACGACAATTTTCGTCGTAACTCTGTTAATTTTCAATGAAATGTTTTTCAACCAATCGATAGCTTTTTCAATAAGGAACATTTGTTTCTGTTGACTGTGTTCTCCCCCGTTCCCCTGAAAAAAATTATTGCCGAAAATTCGTTTCCGCTTAGCCCCTGTCTAGATTCTAAGGCCTACAATCTAGGCCACCATTCAAAATTTCCATCTCAACCCCGGCCTAGATTTTAGGCTTAAGAATCCCAGTCCACCACTCAAAAATATGTTTTCCAGCCTACCTTGACGCCAAGGAGCACTTGATGAACACCCCAATGCTCTCACCAGTCTATTTCATTTTGGGAGGAGCCAAGAAGAACGAGGGATGCATTATCGCTAGATCATTGAACGGAACCGCCCTTCTCACCGAGCTAGCTGACGCTAAGAATGGATGGTACTTGTTGGAGACAAACTATGATCAAGGACAAGAGGTAGGGATTTGAATTTGGCGCCTTGAGCCTCCGCAAAAACAACGACGCTCCGTAGGCAGCCGTAGGCTCCGAGCGATAAATTAATTGACAATATTTTATTATTAGAAACCCAGCGTTTTGTACATATGCGCGGTACGCGCATCAGATTGCGTTTGAATAAAATGAAATAGAAAATGAATGAAAAAATCGTTGCAGTTGCTTCGCTATCGAAGGCTACAACGGTGAACTGATTGTTTATTCATTCTGCCTAAGATTTCGAGTACAGTAGTAGAGGTTAAGACGCATTGCCTGAGAGACTCGACTACTGACCAACTACCCGGCAACACAAAAAATCAGGTCAAAATTTTTAAATTGGCTGAAATTGAACATAGTGATAGTACTAAGTGTCCGAAATACATTAATCGTGTTTTGAGCCCAAACGGTCCCCTAGGTGCTGAAATACGGTCAAAAGTCTGAAAACCCGAAAAAATTTTCCTGATTGAGATATCAATCCAATCTTTTTTGCAATCGATTTCTGACATTTTTTTGAGCATTTTTTGTGTTGTAAATCGACACGGGCTTTCGAAAAAAAAACAGTTTTCAGCCAGTTTTATGTGTTTTCAAAGATTTGTGTATTGGGAAATTGGTAAAAGGTACTCCGCTTTTTGATTGTTAAAGGTGGTGGGGCAGAAGAATTTAAATATTTCTGAAAAAAAACTGAAGCTACAGGTAGTTAATACTGATTCTGATATGCCAATTGTTATATTTTTGTCGATTCCCGTCAGAAAACAGGCCTAAAATAATAAATGTCTTACGGTTTGATGCATGGTACGCATACACCACAACTGACACTCTCACGCAAAAATGAACGTTTTCCGCCGCAATTTTCACCGGAAACTTCTGTCCCGCCACTTTTAAGTGCGAGTTTAGTGATTTATTTGAAATTTTGTGTCGATTTACGGTAAACAACACGCATTAAATTCTTGCGGAGTGTCGTTGCATTTTTTGGCGACTAAATAATACGCATTTTCCAGGACCTCTACCTCGACGACCGTGACACCCCCGGAAACCGTTGCATGGACAAGTTGAGTCAGAAGAACGCTGGATTCCAAGGAGTCTTCAATGTATTGTCATCTCGTACCAACTTGAACAAACTGACCACCTATACCGTACTCATGTCCGTTGAGACCGCCCGTTTCGAAACCATCCTTCAGTCGTGTCCAGGAGAATGCTATCCGTGGTAGAGAGGATAGTCAAGAGGCGGAGTTTCGAAATGTGTATGCAATGAAATGTGTGTCTTGTCATTTATGCAATGAATTTTTCGTGTTTTCAAAATTTTTTGAGCAAAGAGCAAATAAAAGGATCACAAGAAAGTGTCAGAATGAGCAACTGTTCGGTAACACAAGGCCTAACTCTGTTAATATTAGGTTGGCAAGTATTTTTTTAATGAAGTTGAACAGATAAAAACGAGCAAATAATATATGAAACGATGCGCAATAAAACCCTCTTTCAAAAAGATTACAAAAAAATTCATTCCCTTTTCTTCGAGTAACAGTCTTCGAGTAAAGGAAGACGAGTCCGGGTTCATACTTGCCAACCTAATAATTTCACAATTGAACCATCATTTTCCTCTGGTTATTATTTTACCAAAAAGAAATTCTGAATTTCGTCCGAAAAGTCACAATTTGGACGACAAAATACCGTTTGATTTTTTTCTGCATAAATAACCCTAAAAAATAACTCAAGAAACGGGAGGGCAAACTATGGCTCCGGGACATTCCGCAGCCGGACAATTCGCAGCCGGACATCTCGCAGCCAAAAATGCACTATTTTTGCATTAATTGTCTCAAAATGACCAAGAAGTAGACATTTAGCAATGACAGTGGTCATTTTCATACATTATTGCCATTTTTGCAGTCATTTTGAGACAATTAATGCGAAAATAGTGCATTTTTGGCTGCGAGATGTCCGGCTGCGAAATGTCCGGCTGCGAGATGTCCGGCTGCGAAAAGTCCGGCTGCGGAATGTCTGGCTGCGGAATATCCCGGAGCCCAAACTTTTATTCTTTTTCGGTCATTTCAACTCCTTCAAGTGCGAATAACTCTTTTCAGAGGGATCGGGTGAAAATACGGTCAACAGAAGAAATGTTCCTCATTGAAAAAGCTATCGATTGGTTGAAAAGCCATCAAATTTCACTGAAAATTATCAGAGTTACTGCACCTTTCGGCAACACACTCTTGGAACTTGAATTCCATCGCCAATCTCACTTTGGCTTACAAACCGTCACTTTGGATTACAAACTTTGGCTTACAAACCGTAAGAAGGAAAAATGTTTGAAAAATTTATTTTATGAGAATGTTGTATAGTGGTTAGTCTCGTTCATTTTGTCTTACTGTAATCGAGCGAATATCCCTTGGAAAAAACGAAGGATACCTCGTTAGGAGTCAATTCCGCAAAACTCAATTGTGAAGTTTCGCGAGCTGCGGGCGCCCGGACGCGCCCTACGCCCACGCACGCGGGCCCCGCGCCGGGAACCCCATGACCATGGCCATAGAACAATGGACATGGTTGACCAAAAAAAATTCGAAAATTTTTCGAAAACCGGCCCCCCGGAGCCCGAAAAATGCCCGGTTACTGCAGCTCCGGGGTATCGATTTCCTCGCACTCAAGCGGGGCGGCTACTTTCGCGAGATTTCACCACCCACAGGTCCCTTAGCCACTGGGTACCTACTCAGCATCCCCGGGGGATGCCTTCCTCGTATCACAGGTGATTCGCGCAACTTCTATTATAGGTGAAAAATGGATCGCGCGTAGGCGAATTAGGTACATCGGAAGTATTCTATTATTCCGTGGTCCTCGTGAAATAAAATAGGACCACGGAAGCGCTTTTTTGGCACTTTGAGAGCTTGTTACTTGATTTAGGTCAATTTTTGGATATGTCTCCAAGAGGATTTTTTCTTGTCTACAACAATCTGAATCGATCCATATAAAAATATCCCGATTTTTTGGAACACTTTAGTACCCCTTTAATTGGTATTTGACAAGATGCCAAAGGTGTTTACAGTATGGAAAACTGCTGGAAACTACTTTTGAGCTCAAAAACAGGTCATTAATAAAACAGACAAGAAATAAAAAAAGAGTTTCGACTATGAAGGAGTCGAACCATAGACTACCATTTCCCCACCAGAAAAAAATTTTTGAGGCAAAAAACTTATCGCGTGTGTCAATAACTCGAAGATTAGAGATTCTAGAAGGAAATTGATTTGATATGCGGAATCCCTGTGGTCGATTTGTTATATGTTCCAAAAATGAGCAAAATTTATCAAACGGGGGTCAAGTGACAAGCATCTAAATTTGACTGAGGAGAAAATATATTGGTCCGCCCCCCGTTGTGGTTCCTACCCATACGGTCGCGGAAATCGCTCCGGTGACTTTTTTTTCGAAAGGAAAACCTGCAGGCAACACAGCAATGTGCAGCCCGCGCCTGGCGCCGCCTCCGGGCGCCGCGCGGCGCCGGGATCCGCCGCGTGATCATGGTTATGATAATGACAATGACGATGATAATGAGCCAAAATTTTTTTCAAAACCGGCCCCCCCGCGCCTGAAAAATTCCCGGTCACTGCAGCTCCGGGGGTGATTTCCTCGCACTCCAGCGGGGTGGCGCTTCACACCACCCACAGGTCCTCATTTCCACCCGGTACCTACTCAGCAATCCCGATAGGGGCCTATCGGGTGCCTTCCTCATACTGGAATGGTCGTTAGAACATCGACACTTGTGCGGGCACACGAGAATGCGAGGCGAATTATATAGGGTGGTCCTCCAGAGCGGTCGGCACCTCGCGGGTTCCGCCGTCCACTATGTATCGTGTGGGTTTTTTTTCTCTGCACACACTATCTCGCGGTCAGACAAAACCCCCCTACCTATTGGGTGCGCATTTCCCATTGTTCTCAGTGGTATTTTCTCAATTTTCCATGTTTTTTAGATGTTTGGAGTAAAAATACAATTTTAAATGTTCCTTATTAAAAAAGCTATCAATTGGCCGTCAAATTTGATTAAAAACTGACAGAGTTACGCCCGAAAATTGGCAATTTTTCACAACATGAGACGTAACTCTGTTAATTTTCCATGAAATTTGACAACTTTTTTTACCAATCGATAGCTTTTTAAATAAGGAATATTTCCTCTGTTGATCGTATTTTTACCCGACTCCCCTGAAAAAAGTTATTCGCACTTGAAGGAGTTGAAATGCCCGAAAAAGTATAGTCGTTTGTCTTCCTTCTCCCTTAGTTATTTTCTAGGATTTTGTATGCAAAAGTATGGGATTTTTCTTGTTTTTTCTTTTACAACTGTGAAAATTAAACTTTTCTTCCTGTAGTCTCTTCAAAAATCGACTCCAAGTCCTTCCCGGGAAGCTTCCTTCCAGGTTTTATTAATTTTCTTTTCAAAAAATTCCCCGTTCCCTCCAATTTCCCTTCCCGTCCATTGGAGCGCACTTGCATTACCCCACTAAAATTTTGTCAATTTTTCGCGATTTCTATGCAATTTCCACAGAAAAAGCCGATTTTTCACTGTTTCAGATCAAAAAATCCATGAAAAATCGATGAAAATGGGCGGTCCGATACTTCACAAGGCGAAAAAATGGATTTTGAGTGGAGCGACGGCGCCGCAGAGCAAAAGTGTCGCTCATCGAATGTTGATCGAGAATGGATTTATTTTGCCAACGGCGAAAGGGTTTTATAGGTGTGTACTTGATAGAAATAGCGAGATTTTCATAGAAAAGGGAAGAAAAAACAGGAAAAATTATGAAAAAATGAGAAAATTCGAGAAAAATCGAAAATACAGAGAATTGATTAAAAAACCGATTTTTTATGTAAAAATGAAGCTTCCGGAGTCAAATTATCAGCTAAAAAGTTTTTTAGAACCTTAAAAACCACCAGAAATTCCTTATTTTAGTTGAAAATTATCGAAAAAGATTCATCTAAGGAATTTGGCGGATTTGAATATTTCTGGACCGAAATTTACATTTTTAAGCCGATTTGGCAGCTCAAATCTTTCCAAGTTCACTCCTAAGCCTCATTTTTCAGCCTCCTCCCACTGGGCCAACGTGTAATCGATAAATTGTGTCGTATACTCGACATAGAGTTCCAAAAAGCGGGCGCTCTGAAAATCGGAATGCCCATTGTGGGCACAAAGCAATTATGGGATCGAACGGGACGATGGGAAGCAATGGGAGCGGAAATGATCAAGTTTGAGGATCGACAGAAGACTCAGTTGTGTCTACAAGTGGGTAAGAGGAGCCGAAGCGAGAAGAATTTTTTTTAAAAATTGAAAATTGATTAAAAACTTGGTTTAGACCCTAAAAACCGCATAAAAAAGTTTCGGAGAGCCTTAAAATCGTCAAATATCGTATTTTTTTGAGTCCCTAAACCTCTAGAAACCTCAAAAACTCCGCTATTTTCAGCCCAAGGCCTGAGAGCCTTCAGAATCCTAAAAGTTCGAAAATCGAATAAAAACTTTGTTTAAACTATAAAAAAACTGTATCAGAAAGCTCCGGAGAGCCTAAAAATCGTCAAAAATCGCATTTTTGAACACCGAAACATCTAAAAATCTTCAAAAACTCCGCTACTTTCAGCCCGATGGCTAAGAGCCTTCAGAATCTTTAAAATTCAAAAATCGGGTAAAAACCTTCGTTCAGAATCCAAAAACTGCATAAAAAAGCTCCGGAGAACCTTAAAATCTTCAAAAGTCACATTTTTGAGCCTCGAAACATCTGAAAACCTTCAAAAACTCCCCTATTTTCAGCCCAACGCCAAGGAGTCTTCAGAATTTTTCAAATCCAAAAATCGATTTTAAAAACTTGGTTCAGACCCTAAAAACCGCATAAAAAAGCTCCTGAGAGCCTTAAAATGATTTAAAACTTTATTTAGGCTCAGAAAATGGCTATTTTTACCTCAAAATCAGTCAAAAAAGCGATTTGTAGCTTGAAATCGATCAAAAATAGCATTTGTTGGCTTGAAATTGGCTCAAAAATGCTTAATTTTAGCTCAATTTTCGAAAGAAGAGAACAGACCATTTTGGCTCGAAATTTTCTTAAAAATGCGATTTTTAACAGAAAAACTATCGATTTTTTTTGCTGAAAACAGCTTTTATTTCCCCCAGGTTTTGAAAAAGCGCATAAAAAAGCCCTATAAAATCTTCAAATCGTCAACAATCACATTTTTGAGCCCCCAAATCGCTAAAAACCTCCAAAATTTCCCTATTTGCAGCCCACCGCCGAGGAAATGTGCACCGAGCTGATCGCCTCGTTATCGCCACTAAAAAAGAGTCAATTTCCACTAATGGTTTATCAAATCGGCGACAAATTTCGAGATGAAATGAATCCGCGATTCGGTTTAATGAGATCTCGACAGTTTTTGATGAAAGACATGTACTCGTTTTCTATGGATCAAGAGAGCTCGCGGCAGACTTATGAGAGAATTTGTCGAGTTTATGATAGGATTTTTGGCGAGCAATTGAAGTTGGGAGATGATTTGATAAAGGTACGGGGTCTAGAAGGTTTCTGGAAAATTGTGGAGAATTCTGGAGGGTCCGGAATGCTCCAGAAGGATATAGAAGGATCCAGAAGAAAAAATTTGAAAAAAGTGGTCAAAACTAGTTAAAAACACTGATTTTGCTTCAAAATGAGAAAAAAAAAGTGGAAATTTTGGCTCAGAAAAGGTGAAAATTGACTAAAAACCCATCAAAAACCAGAAACCAGCGGAAGTTGGCTCAAAATTCCCAGAAATTAACTAAAAAACACTGATTATGATTCAAAATTGACAAAAAATATGAACAATTTGCTCAAAATAGCTGAAAATTGACTCAAACCCATCAAAGACGAGCTGAGACCTTGAATCTCAAATTTGTCAAAAATTTATAGCAAAACACAGATTTTGCTTCAAAAATGAGCAAAAAAGTGGAAAATTTGGCTCAGAAAAGGTGAAAAATGCATCAAAATCGTCAAAAACCATTTCCTGCATTTCCCGCTCATTTTGAACCGAAATTACTGTTTTTCAGTCAATTTTCGATATTTTTGAGCTTCAAGGTTTTCAGCTGGTATTTGATGGTTTCGAGACAATTTTCAGCTATTTTGAGCGAATTTTAAGCAAAAATTAGTTATTTATAGCCAATTTTTCATTTTTTTTCGTTCATTTTGACTCAAATTCGGTATTTTTAGTTGATTTTTTTAGCGTTTTGAGCAAAGTTTCGTCTATCAGAGCTTCAACGCGTTCTGGTGGTTTTTAAAGGATTTTCGGTCATTTTTCAGCTTTTCTGAGCCAAAGTTTCCAGATTTCCAGCTCAAAAACATTTTTTTTCAGGTAGAAGCCGACTCGGGAATCCACGGCGGCCTTCTAAGCCACGAATACCATCTGCGAAGCTCCCTCGACGAGGACTTTGTAAATTTCTGCGAGCCCTGCAACGCCTACAATAAACTCGAGACAGAATTCTCTTCAAATTGTCCAAAATGCAAGAAACAAGTCACCAGAATCCCGAGCGTCGAAATCGGACACACTTTTCATTTGGGAACGAAATATTCGGAGGCACTTGGAGCAAAGTTTCAAGGGAAGCCACTGGATATGTGCTGTTTTGGAATCGGAGTGTCCCGGATGTTACCGGCGGCGATTGATTTGTTATCGATTAGTGAGAAGGCGTTGAGATTGCCCAGAGCAATTGCTCCATTTGATGCGGTTATTATTGTGAAGAAGGTGAGAGCAGCTTTTGGAGCGTTGTCAAAAATTGCCCGCAATAACTGATTTCGGCTCGAAATGAGCCGAAAAAGTGAAAATTTTGGTACAAAATGTTAAAGAAATTAACTAAAAAACACCGATTTTGACTCAAAATAAACGAAAAAATACGAAAAATTGGCTACAACTAATCAATTTCGGCTCACCAAAAATTCTTCAAAATCTTCAATTTTCTCTGAAGATTTTCAGGTAAATTTTTAGTCAAAATTGGTGGTTTTTAGCGGATTTTTCCTATTTTTTCGTTTTTTTAGTCAAAATTGACATAATTCGGTTAATTTTTGATGGAAAGCCATGGGAAGAGCAGCAAAATTGAGTATTTTTGCTTCAGATTCCTTCAGAAGTCTTCAGACCATTCTGGAAAGTTTAGAACGATTCAAGAGACTTTTAGAGACTTCTGGAGGCTTCTGAATTCATCTGAAGATGTATAAAGGATTCTGAATGATTCTGGAGCATTCTGACAGCTCCTGAAAAATTCTGAAGGATTCTAGATGCTTCTAAATGAGTCTGAAGGATTCTGGAGACTTCCGGAGGCATTTACGGATTCTGGAAGACTCGGGAGGCGTCTGAAAGATTCTAGATAATTCTGAAAGCTTCTGGAAGCTCCGGGAGGCTTCAAGGGGATTCAAGCGGATTCTGAAGGCTTCTGGAGGCTTTTGGAGGCTTCCATATGATTCTGAAGGATCCTAGGCAAATCGAAGTGATTCTAAAGGTTTCTGAGACTTCTGAAACCCTGCTTTCTCAATATTCTCTTCTTCCAGAGCCTCATGTCCAACGTAATCGTACAAATGACGAGTTCCTCAGCGTCTCGATACCTAAAAGGCGGAATTCTTCTCGACGATCGTATCGAAATGTCACCGGGGCGGCGGATTCACGAAGCGAATCGTTTGGGCATCCCATTTATTATTGTGTTGGCCAATGAGACCGAGAGAAGTTTGGTGACACAGGTAAGGATTCTAAGAAGGTTCTGAAGGATTCTGAAGGCTTCTGGAAGATTCTGAAGGATTCTAGAGAATTCTGGAGCATTCTGAAGGCTTCTTTTGAGCTGGAAAGTGCAAAAAACGTCTTAAAATGAGCAAAAAATGCTCAAAACTGACTATTTTCCAATCTGAGTCACTCGATTTCGGCACACATGTTCGACAAATCCTAACCTAGGAGTTACCTTGGGTCGTCAAAATTTTTAACTCGATTCGTAGATGTTCTCTGCCTCGCAAACTTTGAGCGTATTATAAAGGGGACATAAGTAGTCACTGTTAGAAAAACTGAGAAGTTTGGAGCAACTCTAGGGGGGTCGTCGTTTTCTCAGACCCCCTATGTTGGATAAAGTCGAACATGTGTGGATTTCGGTTTAAAATTGGTCGATTTTGTTCAAAAATTAATCGGTCTTGGTCGAAGATTCGTCGATTTTGGTCGAAAATTGGTCGATTTTGTTCAAAAATTAATCGGTTTTGGTCGAAGATTCGTCGATTTTGGTCGAAAAAAAAAGGAAAAATGGTCAATTTTTTGTCAAAAATTGATAGATTTTTGTCTAAAATTGGTCGATTTTGGTCGAAAATTAGTGAAAATTTCAGAAACCCGTTATCGAAGTGTTCACAACGCATCCGAAAACCGACGAGCCTCAAAATCAAGGATCCATGACTCTCGATCGATTCGTTTCCTTCGTCCAATCTTCGTTATACGGACCACCTGGATCTGGAATGGATCATGTGAATGTGCTCGATGAATTAGGATCTCAGAGTCATAATTAGTCTTTTTTTGAAATTTTAGTCTAGTTTTTGGGCTCCCAAATTCAAAATTCAAACTTCAAGTTACAGTATGACAAATAAAAAAAACCATACTGTAGCTTGCAGTTTGAATTTTGAATCTGGGAGACCTTCTAGTTTTGAATATTTGTTGATGATCTGATTGTTGTTTGATTTTTTAAAAAATCCTGATTTTCTGACACTTTTTTGTTATTTTCTGCTCGGTTTTGAAGGGTTCAAAGACCACTAATGTTATTTTCTTTTCTTCGAGTTTCACTTCAGTTTTTTCTAATTTTCTGGCATTTTTTTTTCAATTCCAGGGTTTCCCAACATGACGTCCACGGATCCGACGGAAACGGAATCTCTGGAAAGTGGACGGGTGGAAGAGCAGGAGCCGGTGATGAGAAGGGAGTCGTTTGCGGCGTTGAGAAGAAGTGAGAAGAAAAAATGAGCAAAATTAGGGCTTTTGAGCTCAAATTTTGACTCTGAACCTCGTTTTTTGGCTCATAATTGTCTAAAATGCTTGATTTTCGGCTCAAAATGTTCCAAATTTGCTGATTTTGGCTCAAATTCGGAATCACTATTCCTGATAAAAAATTCGACGAAAAACTCGTTCCTCGGCTCAAAAATGAGCAATTTTAAAGATTTTAGACTCAGAGGGGCTTTCAATTCTTCTATAGTCAAGATAATGAATTCTAGGTTGAAAATCTCATTTTTTAGGTAAAAAATAGCAAATATGGCAGAAAATTACCTTTTCGAGTGTAGAATAACCCGTAAACAGTACTGTTAAAAGTAAAAAATGGGTCGAAATTCATAATGATGGATCAGAATCGCCCATAGAAAATACAGAAATTTTTTGAACTGAAATCTTTAAAAATCGCTTAAAAATGTTTTCTCCTGCAAAAACGAGTCAAAACGGACCATTTTGAAGCGAGTTATGAGCGTTTGAAGTTTGAGTATGAGAGACGCAGAGAAAGGAGACACTCTCGTTGTCGAAGAGACGCAGAGAAACGAGAAAGTGTCTGCGTCTCTCACGAAAACTTCAAACGCTCATAACTCGCTTCAAAATGATCCGTGTTGACTCGTTTTTGCGGTAAAAACATTTTAAAAAGACTTTTTACAATTTCAATTCAAACAATTAAATAGGGGATTCAGAGGAAGCTCAAAAATTCAAATTTCCATTTCCAGACAACGTAACCGCCCGTCAACTCCGTGTGGTCACCCTAAACGCGTGGTGCCTTCCCCAACCATGGCCAATCGGATCGACGGATCGAGTCCATCGTCTGGAGAAGATTGCAGAGTATATGAAAAATGAGCCGTATGATATTGTTGGGCTCCAAGAGCTCTGGTCCTATCACGATTTCGTGAGAGTCTCGGAGCTGGTGAAGGATGAATACGCCTATTTTCATTACTTTCATTCCGGGTTTACCGGATCGGGTGAGTGGAGAGGAAGGTGACTGACTCCTCCAGGAGCCTCCAGAATCTTCCAGAAGGCTTCTGAATGTTCTAGGAACCTTAAGAAATCTTTAAAATCCATTAGAAACCTGCAAAATCGCCTGGGAAGCTTCAGAAACTTTCAGAATCTTCTGAGCCGAAATTTGTGCATTTTTAACTTTGTTAAGTCGAAATTGACTTCTTTAAGGTCTGATTTTTCCTGACATACTTCTGAAGAAATTATTATAGCGAAAAATTCCTTTTTAGACGATAAAATGTGAGAAGAATACTCAAATGCACAAATTTTGTCTGAAAAGCTTTTTGAATGTTTCTGAAGCTTCTCGAGCGATTCTGAAGGTTTTTAATGGATTCTAAAGGGTTCTGGAGGCTTCGGAAGGTTTCTAGGACATCCGGAAGACTTCTGAAAGATTCTAAAAATCCAAAAACCCATAAAAATTTCAACTCCCTTCATTTTCCAGGCGTCTGCGTGTTCTCCCGCCACCCCATCGTCTCGACCCTCACGAGTCGTTACTCTCTCAACGGATTCGCCCACCACATCCACCGAGGCGATTGGTTCGGAGGAAAAGTCGTTGGATTGACGGAAATTGAAATTGATGGGGATTTGAGAGTCAATTTTTATACGACACATTTGCACGCTGAGTACGATCGGGAGAACGATTTGTATCTGCCGCATCGGACGGCGCAGGTGAGAGGGTGGAGAGAGAATGGGGGATTCTGGAGGATTCTGGAGTCGTTTTAAGGATTCTGAAACCTTCTGAAAGTCGCTGATGGTCTCTGAAAGACTTCTGCGAGCCAAACAATCATAGAAAATTCTCGAAGATTATAGGAGATCCTAGAAGAAACTGGAAAATCCTAGAGAATCCTAGAAGTTTCCAAAATATTCTGGAGGAGTCTAGATGATTCCAGAGAATTTTTAAGTATTCTGAAGGGGTCTGAAAGCTTCTAGAGGATTTTAGAGGCTCCTAGGGAAGTCCAGAGGAATCTGAAGGTCTCTTGAGGATTCTAGAAGATTCTAGAAGATTTTAGAGGATTCTGGAGGAATCTGAAAGGCTTTGCTAGATTCTAAAAGATTTTAGAGAATTTTATATGAATCTGAAGGCTTCTGAAGGCTCCTATAGGATTCTGAAGGGCTCTGAAGACGACAAATTCGAAAACGAACATCTCCAGGATCTCGGACCTCCGGAAATTCTTTAAAAATTTGAAAAATTTTGATTTTTTTTTGCATAAAAAATTCGGAACAGTTCCCGACTAATTTGAAGTCTGAAGGATTTCTGAGAATTCTGGAGCATTTCGGCAGTATATGAAGGGCTCCAAAGGATTCTGGAAGAATCTGAAGGATTCTAGAAGATTCTGAAGAGTTCTGAAATCGACAGATTCAAAAGAATTCTGGACCTCTTAAAATGCTATAAAAAGCGCCTTCCAAACTACAATCAATTCTTTCAGAGCTTCGAACTGGCTCAATTCGTCCGTCACACTGCTCGCGGAGCCGACGTTGTCATAGTGACCGGCGACTTGAACATGGAACCTTGCGATTTGGGATTCCGAATGATCCTATCTCACGCGAAACTGTTTGATGCGTGGAGAATGAGTCATGAAGTGGAGAGTGAGGATGGAGATGGAGAGTTGTTGAAGTTCCGGGGAATTGCCAAGGGAGGAACCTGTGATCGACCGGATAATTGTTATACGAAGAGAGCGCTGAAGAGTACGGTAAGTGGAGAGGGAAAATTGGGAGAAAAATAGGGAAAATGGGAAAATGAAAAAATTAAGAAAAAAAACCTGTAAAAATGAGAAAAATACAAGAAAAAGCAGGGGGTGATTCTGCAGGTTTGTAGAATGCTCGGAACGAAGCAGAAGGATTCTGGAGGCTTCTGAAGGCTTTTGAAAAATTCTGAAAGATTCTGTAGGATTCTGAAGGGGTCTAAAAGATTCTGAAGGCATTTGGACGCTTCTGAAAGATTCTAGAGGATTCTAGAGCTTTCTGGAGGATGCTAGGGCCTTCTGGAGGATTCTTAAGGCTTCTGAAGGCTTTTGAAAAATTCTGAGAGATTCTGTAGGATTCTAAATGATTCTGAAGTGAGGAAATGATTAGAATTCTCAAAAATTACCCAAAAAGCTTTTTTATAGTGCCTTCTGGAGAATTCTGGAGGCTTCTGAAAATTTCTGAAAGATTCTGGAGGACTCTGGTTGATTCGGTAGGATCCTGAAGGATTCTGAAGACTTCTGAAAGATTCTGAAAGATTCTAGAGAATTCTACAGGCTTCTAAATGATCTTAAGAAATTCTAGAAGATTCTCGGGCTTTTATGAGGCTTCTAGGGCCTAAAAAGAGGTTCGAAGTCAAATTTTGAGCCAAAAATCGTTAAAAATGCTCATTTTTGAGACCAGAAACAGCGTTTTTTGACGAGCTTCGGGACAGGAATTCCCAGATTTCCAAAGGCTCATTTTAAGCAAAAATTGGTTAATTTTGTGCCATTTCGAGCAACATTTCAAGATTTAAGGCCAAAAAACCGGTTCCCGAGCCGAAATTGAGTCTAAAACCTTCAAAATTGCTCATTTTTGAGCCCAAATCTTCAAATTTTCAGGACGAGAGCAAACGCATCGACTACATCCTCTTCAAATCGGGCCGCTGCAATGTGAAACTCGAGGAATGCGAAATCACTCTGAACCAAATTCCCAACGAAGAGCTCAACTATTCGGACCACGTCGGGCTCCGTGCCAGATTCACCATCGACGATAGATTCCGTCACGAGAAATCGTTGAATACCTGGGAACCGAATCGTCCACTTCTCATCGAAGCCATCGGAATTGTGGCCGGTGGGGAGCGGCGGGCTCGAACTGACCGGATCTTCTTCTTGGTGCTGGCGGCGATTTGTTTGGTACTTATTCTGGGTTCTCTGTTTTTCGAAGTCTTCCCAATGGGCTTCGCCGTGTTGAGATTCGCGTTGACGGTGGTTGGAGTGTTCTTTGTTTGGCAGGGATTGATTGGGCTCACGCTGGAGAGAAAGGCTCTGAAGGCGGCCAAACAGTCGATACAACAGATTTTGAATAATTAATTTTCGATTTTTTCTTGTGTTAAAAAATGTAGTTTATGTATGTTATCAGAGAGTGAGAAATCCGAAGAAAAATCGAATTTTTTTGGCTATTTTTGGTCTAAAAGGAGCCACGAATCAAGATATGTGCTCAAACCGTTGAAATTTCGGCTCCGCGACGTTTCGAAAGTACTATATTTTATAAGTGCAGCGTAATGCCACACTTGCGAAACGTCGCAATCCCGAATTTTCTGGAGAAAAATCACAAATTTTGTCTGTTTTTTCTCATGAATTTTCGACTCCGCCCCCTTTTTTTCTTCTCTAGTCTAATCAAATGTGGCAATTTTTTAGTTGATTCTCTAAACTGTGATATATAATTTTTGTACCCCTTCAACGAAAAAAGAAGAGTTTTATCCCGTTTTCTAGTCTATAAGTGATTTGATTTTCAGTGGCTTTTTTGTAATACTTTTTTGTAATATAAAAATGAAGAGTTTTATCGGTTCTCCGGTTTTTGAAAAATTTGATTTATAGGTCGTTTCTGCGATTTTCATATTTTTTTCGAGTTTTTTTTCAGACGGAAAAAAGCCCGATTTTAGAGATTTTTAGGCTCCGCGACATTTTGAAAGTGTGACGTTTCCAAAGTGCAAAAATTCCAAACCATTCTGGGGAAGCACTGAGAGGTATTTTCCCAGAATTGTTTGAAATTTTCGCCTTCGAAACGTCGCACTTTCGAAATGTCACAAAGCCGTATTTTTCAGGCGATTCTAATTTTAAAAATCTGATTTTCTATCGATGTGGGAAAGTTCTTTCAGCTTAGACATAGTGTTTTTTTTGCTATAAATCAAATTAAATTCAAATTGAACGGAAATTTTGTTATTGTAGTTTTCAGATGTTCTCGTAGACCACGAAGTCCAAGGTTCTGAAAATTGAGATTTTTCTTAACATTTTCAATTTTTTAAAACATTCTGAGCATAATAAGAGATTTCCTGGAAGCAAAAAGTGGAGAAATAACATTTTTGGCCACAGCGACATTTCGAAAGCAAAAAATTTCAAACCATTTGGGGAAAAATACCGCTCAGTACGGGAAACGGGCTCAACTGCCCACTGACCTGAAAAGCATTTTTCCCCAGAACGACTTGAAATTTCTGCTTTCGAAACGTCTCACTTTCGAAATGTCACTGAGCCTTTTTTAAACGAGAATATGTTCCATTTTGTGAATCTAAGCTATTTAATAGAACACAATTTGAAAAATTCCCTTCAATTTTATCCCCTATAGTCAGCTGGCACTTTTTCTCCTCTTCTTCTCTCCAATTTTCCCCGTCCCCTTCGGCTCCATCTATCCGTTCTATTGCCCTTCTCGCGCTTCTCTTCTCTTCTCTCTTCTCATCTGCTTTTTTTTTCGTCGCTCTCCATTGATTTTCCTCTTCTCTTTTTTCTGACACAACGAAGCAGCACTTTGCTCTATTCGTTTATATTGAGAAGGTTCTTATTTTCAGCTATTTTTAAAAGTATTTTTTTGATCCAAGTAGAAACTTGAGACGAATAATCTCGATTTTTGGTCAAGAAATCCCGTTTTCTCCATATTTTGAACTCCAAGTCTTCCAGGATGATAGACCGCATGCTCGGGTGGCTGAAGCGTCGCTCGGAGAACAGTCAAGTGACGTATTCTCGATTCGGACTTCCTGGCGATGAGGTCGATGAGCGTTCGCCGCCAACACACATCTACGTGTCGCACTTTGACGACGATGCTCGAAAGTATCGAGCATTCTTCACACATTGTACACGAGCGGCGGCGGTGGCCGCCGGTTTCGGCCTCTCGTGCTCGTTGTTCTCGTTTGTCATGTTCCTTTTCGAGTTCCGATGGGACGATCATGGACGTGGGATTGATATTGGGACAGTTAGTGAGTGTTTTGAAAGAGTTGGAAAGCATAGGAGGATCCTTGAGGCCCCAGGAGGCTCCGGCACAATCACAACCTCTGGAGGATCCCGAAGAGCCCTGAAGGACCCTGACGGTCTCCGGAGAGTCACGAAGAATTCTGTTGGAGTCTGGAGCTTTCTGAAGCCTTTACAGTCCTTTGAAAGGACTTTGGATAGTTCTGGAGGATTCTGGAGGATTCAGCAGGACTTCGGAAGGCTTTAGTGGCCCCAGGATGCTCCGGCACAATCACAACTCCTGCAGGACCCCGAAGAGCCCTGAAGGACTCTGAAAGTCTCCGGAGAGTCCTGAAGAATTCTGAAAGAGTCTGGAGGATTCCGGAGGATTCGTGGGATCCGGCAGTCCTCTTAAGTGCTTGAAAGTCTCCGGAGGGTCCTGAAGGATTCTGGAGAACCCTGAAGAATCCTGAAGGATTCTGAAGGATTCTAAAAGATTCTGGAGTCTTTGCAAGGAACCTGTATGCCTCCGGAGAATCCTAAAGGATCCCAGGGAATCCTGAATGCCTCAGAAAGCTTCCAATAGATTCTAGACGCTTAGAGCCAATATTCCTCTCTTTCCAGTTGGCTCCATCCTTCTGCTCGTCATCGGCGTCACCATTCACTGGCAAGTGTTGATGGGAATCAAGCGGGAAACGCCGATGCATCTGGTGCCCGCCATCATGGTCTACACGTTTCTGCTCGTCGTTGAGCTCATCATCTATCTGCTGGCGGCGTGAGTTTTTTTTCTGTGGAAAAATTTGGATTTTTCGGTCAATTTTACATCAAAGTGTAGATTTCAATGGGACCTACAAAAGGGTAGTAAAACCAGTGTATGGTTCAAATTTTGTCTAAAGATTGTAGAAATCCCTGTATCCTTGGCCCGGAGTTTCTACAATCTTTAGACAAAATGTGAACCATACAATCTATCTGGTTTCAGTACCATTTTGTAGGTCTCATTGAGATCTACATTTTGATGTAAAAATTGACCGAAAAATCTGAATTTGACGCGGAGAAAATCGATGGCCTGTTTTGGCCCGAATCACAGGACTAATATTCTAAAGATCTGAGCCGGACAAGAGCTGCAGGACTTGAGCTCTGAAGCACCTATCGATTTTCCAGAAATCACATCGTCAACTCGACGGCTCTCTTCGTTCATCCATCGCAAAAACAGACGCCCACATTCCTCACGCTCTCCGTGTTCTATGTGACAATCATGGCGGTTCAGTTCGTGATGCTCGTCTCGTTCTACCGCGCTCGCAAGTACTATGAGCACAAGGAACTCCATCGGAAACAAGTGCAGGTCGCAGAACATGGGGTGAGTATTAGGGGTTTTCGGAGGTTTCTGGAGGGGTTGAGGCTCTTTCGAGATCTTCCTCAGTCTTCTGAACGGTTCCCAAAGATTCTAGACTTTCCTGATGATGTTTCAAGAATTCAAAGGGATTCTGAAGGTCCTTGAAAAAAGCTTTAGAAACATTCAGAATGGTCTACAGACTTCAGGAAGGGTTTGGAGGATTCTGAAGGCTTTTGGAAGGTCCAGAATTATTCTGGAAGATTCTGAACACTCCTGGAAGCTCTAGATATTTCTGGAGGATCCTGAAGGCTTCTGGAGGTTTCTGAAGGATCCTGGAAGATTCTAGGAGATTCTATGATCCTGGAACTTCTGGAGGCTTCTGGAGGCTTCTGAAAGTGTCTGAGGGATCCTAGGAGATTCTAGGGGTTCTTGGAAGATTTTGAAGAATTCTGAACGATTCAAAAGGGTTCAGGAAGGTTTCGAAGGATTCAGAAGCCTTTTGAAAAATTATGAGGGATTCTGAAGACCTCTGGAAGCTCCAGTCGTATCCTAAAACTATTCCAAGTTTTTTTTCCAGAAACGCCAAAACCCTCAAATGCAAATCGTCTACGTCAAGGCGACAGAACAAATCGATCCGATGCCGGATTCTGACACCGTCGTCGTCACCTCACCACCGCCACGCGTCATTTTGGCAGCCAACGATGAGATCGCCTGAATTTTTCTTTCCATTTTTACTCACATTTCCCCTTTCCTTGTAAAATGCCCCCTCTCCATTGACTAATCATTGGCTTTAATAATTAGAAAAATCGCATAATAATGATCCCCTCATAATTTTTGAGATCTTTTTCTACAGTATCCTTGCCCACATCCTTTTTTGTCTGTATGTGTATCTGTCTTTGTGCTATTTTTTTTCAAGAAATGTAATGAAAGTTGTAAAATTTTGAAGATCTTGAACAATTCCAGAGAAAGAGTTGAAGGAGTGTTGAGAAGTCACTGGAAGATTATTTGGAGGAAAAAAATGCGAAAAATTATTGGTTATTTCCAGGATGATAGATGGGATACTTGGCTGGCTGAAGCGTCGCTCGGAGAACAGCCAAGTGACGTATTCTCGATTCGGACTTCCTGGCGATGATGAGGACGAGCGTTTGCCTCCGAGAAACATCTATGTAGCTCATTTTGACGACGATGCTCGAAAGTATCGAGCATTCTTCACACATTGTACTAGAGGAGCGTCGGTGGCCGCGAAATTAGGGCTCTCGTGTCTGTTGTTCTCGTTTGTGATATTTCTTTTCAAGTTTCGATGGAACGATCATGGACGGGGTTTTGATGTTGGGACATTTAGTGAGTATTTAGTTGAATTTTGGAGTGTTCTGGAGGATTCTGTAATATACTGAAGGCTTTTGAAAGATTCAGGAGTACTCCGAAAGACTCTAGTGGCCCCAAGAGGCTCCGACACAATGACAACCCCTGCAAGACCTCGAAGGACCAAGAGGGTCTCCGGCGAGTCCTAAATCATTCTGAAAGACTTCGGGAGTCTCTAGTGGCCTCAGAAGGCTCCGGTACACCCACAACCACTGGAGGACCCTGAAGGGTCCTGATAACCCTTAAGGCCTCCGGAGAGTCCCGAAAGGCTCTAGATGGTTCTAGAGGGTTCTGGAGGCCCCTGAAGGTCTCCAGAGAGTCCTGAAGGATCTTGAAGAATTCCAAGGGATTCTGGAGGATTCTTGAGCCTTTTGAAGGTCCTTGAACAGTTCTGGAGGATTCTGGAAAACTCCGGAAGATTCTACCGGATTCTAGAAGATTCTGAAGGATTTTGAAGGATTCCCAAGACTCCCGGAGAATCCTGAATCCCTCGGAAAGCCTCCAATAGATCTTTGGAAGGTTTGGAGGATTCTGGAGGGTTCGGCACGGTTATAGATGGCCCTGGAGGTCTTCAGACAGTCCTGAAGGATTCTGAAATCCTCAGAGAGTTTCCAACAGATCTTAGAGGCTCCTCAGCCAATTTTCCTCTTTTTCCAGTCGGCTCCATCCTTCTGCTCGTTATCGGCGTCACCATTCACTGGCAAGTGTTGATGGGAATCAAGCGGGAAACGCCGATGCATCTGGTGCCCGCCATCATAGTCTACACGTACCTACTCGTCGTGGAGCTCATCATCTTTCTTATGGCGGCGTGAGTGGAATAGAAAGCTAGTAATTTGAAAATATTACCTGGAAGTTAGTAAGCTCGGCAATATATTACTGATAGACTATACAGGATCTTCAAACCCTGAGCTTAGCGATTTTCCAGAAAGAAAATTATCAACTCGACGGATCCTAAAATAAAAAACAAACGAACGATCATGTGCCTCACGCTTTCTGTGCTCTCCGCGACAATCCTGGGCGTTCAGTTCGTGATGCTCGTCTCGTTCTACCGCGCTCGTAAGTACTATGAGCACAAGGAACTCCATCGAAAACAGGTTCAAGTCGCCGAGCATGGGGTGAGTAGGGTCTTCTGAAGTGTTCCCAAAGACTTTGGACTGTCCTGGGACAATGAGGGGGCCTGAGAATACTGTAGGTCCTCGAAAGGTTCCAAAGTTTAAGGACATTCAGAATGGGCCTAAAGACATTTAGGAAAGTTTCGAAGGATTCGGAAGGCTTCTGGAAGATTCTGATGGGTTTTCAAGGGTTCTGAAGACTCCTGGACTCTCCAGAAGTATCTGAGGGGTCTTGAAGGTTCCTGGAGGATCCTGGAGACTTGTAAAGGCTTCCAAAGGACCCTGGGGGATTCCAAAGATTCTAGGGCCCTGGGACGTCTGGAGGCTTCTGGGGGCCTCTGAAGGTGTCTGAGGGATCCGAGGAGGTTCTAGAGTTTTTTTTTTTTGAAAGATTCTAAAGCATCCTGTAGACTCCTGGACGCTCGTGAAATACCCAAAAACTATTCCCCAATTTTTCAGAAACGCCAAAACCCTCAAATGCAAATCGTCTACGTCAAGGCGACGGAACAAATCGACCCAATGGCGGATTCTGACACCACCGTCGTCACCTCACCACCGCCACGTGTCATTTTGGCTGCCAACGATGATATCGCATGAATTTTTGTTCCCATTTTTACTCATATTTCCCCTTTCCTTGTAAAACGCCCCTCCATTGACTAATCATTGGCTTTAATAATTTTGAGATCTTTTCCACAGTATCCTTGCCCACATCCTTTTTTGTCTCTCTGTGTATCCGTCTTTGCAAAGCTTTGCGCTATTTTTTGTTCAAGAAATCAATAAAAATCGTAAAATTTTGAAGATCTTGAAAAATTTCGAAGAAAAAGTGTTAAAATGACACTATAAGATTTTTTGAAGGACATAAGTTTCAGTACAATTTTTTTTATTTCCAGACCACTTATATATACAAAATGAGTCAAGTTCCATCAGCAATGTACAAAAAAGTAAGTTATTGTTTTCTCAATGGGGAAATAAAGCTCGAAAAAATAAAGAGAGGAGGGCAAGAGAATCAGAAAAATCACAAGAAATCATTGCTCATGCTTAATTTAAACATGGCACTCTTGTTTCGTCGATGGTTGGGTGTGGTTGTTGTTGAAGACGATCTCGTAGCGGTGGTCCCATCCGAGGGAGCCCGTCCAGCAACTGAAAATGGGGATATTGGATGGGAAATTAGGAAGGCTCAGGGACGCTCTATTGCAATTTCTTCGAAGTTTGAAAAGTTCCAGAGTTACTGTACTACAATCGATCCTAGGTTCTGTGTCTCAGGGGTTTTCACGCTCTATTGTACATCCTATAGGGTCTTGAAACTTGAAATATTCCGGGTTCCTACAGTACTAACAGCTATCCTGGTTTCTGTGTTACAGGAGCTTTTGCGCTCTATTGCACTTTCTTCGAAATTTGAAAGGTGTCAGGGTTACTGTACTACCAGCTATGTTGGGTTCTCGGTTTCAGGAGCTTCTGCGCTCTACCGTACTTCCTAGAACGACTTGAAATTTGATAGGACCCAGAGCTACTACAATCTGATCCCCCAGATTATGTGTTTTGATCGCGATATCTAGTCGAACAAAGTTCTTTTTTTGAATCCACCCATTTTATTGGATCTAATTTGATAAGGATTTCCTAATGATCAAAAATTGTAAGGGGGTAAAGGTTTGCCTATCAAAAATCACTAGGGGTTACTGTAGGGGACTGGTAAGAAAAAAAGAGTTATGAATATGTTTTGAGTTCTGGTGGGAATTAAAGAGCTCTGGAGAAACGCGCTAAGCTCAGTGGGGAGACCCCCTGAGCTAACTACAGTAAGACATAGAGCAAGACACATTACTCACCGAAAATAGTAAATCTGCTTATTGATAGCCTTGTCCTCATCGAAACCCTCCAAATCCTCGAACTCCAATCTCAAATGATCCATGGTCCGTCTATCGAAAACGTAACCACTCTTGACTCCATAATCCAGAATACGCCCGAGGGCCGCCGCCTGAGCCTTAGTGGCATGGATAACAATGTCACTGCATTTCGGCCAGAAAGTGTCACGATCGGCGATGAATCCGGAATCCAAATGGAGATCCTCATAGAGGTCATTGAACGCCTTCAGAATGCACTGAAAGGCGTACCATCTTTCGAGTGAGATATTCGACATTGAGATGACGATAAGCTCGGCGATTGGAGCATCGAGCTCTACGGTCTCGATGCCCTCGCGGAGGACCTCGAGGATCCCCAAGAAGACATAGAAATCGGCGACGACCCAGGCGTCGTCGATAACGACGCATGCTGTGTCATCTTCGATTTTCACAGCGACATATGCTTTTGAGTGTCTCTCGAAGGCCTCGTCGGAAGCGCAAGCTTCATTTATATCCCTCTTCCGAAGTTCCAACTTTTTGATTTTACTGTACTTCTCGGCCAAATGCTCTTTGACTTCCTTGCACAATCTGGCTTGACGGATTTGCTCGAAGAATGGGAGTTGGTCGATGATATGAAGCATTAGATGGATAGGCATATTGAAGATCGGCTCAGTGTCCTCGAACTTGTCATTGCGGATGAAGCGGAGAAGACCGGAGGAGTTCTTTTTGAGAAGATTGGTGGAGGACTTCTTTTTCTGGGGTGCTGGTGGAGAGCGGGAACGGATGGAGAGTTTGCGGAAGAAATTGTGCATGATTGTAGTGGGGGGGGGGGGGGGGGGGGGGGGGGGATAAATGTAGCTGAAAAAAAGGAATTGGATGAGGGTACCGTAAGTAGAAGTAAAGGAAAAATGCGGGACATATGAAAAAGAAAGAATATTGAGAAATCAAGGGTATCAGAAAGATTGAGCCTCAATGTCCGAAGCCTTCCTAAGGATTCATGGTCATCACAAACAAGGCTACGGACTACTGTAGCCGAGACAAGTGTAGCTATGAAAAGACTACTGTAGCCACGATAAGATCCGGCACATGCGCCTTGAAAATAACAAGAGATAACTGTGGGGGAATACAGGCAACGTTCAAAACCTTTCGAACTTTAGAAATGAAAAAAAAATACCTGAACGCTTGAGGGTCAAAGGCTGGAGATGTGCTGAGGAGCCATGAAACAGGAATCATCCCAAACAAGACTACAGGTTACTGTAGGCATGATAAGACCTGGCCCATGCGCTTTAAATCTAACAAGAGATAACTGTGGGGGAATACAGGCAACGTTCAGAACCTTTCGAACTTTAGAAATGAAAAAAAAATACCTGAACGCTTGAAGGTCAAAGGCGGGAAAGGTGCTAAGGGCTCATGATCACCATAAACCAGGCTACGGATTACTGTAGTCATGACAAGACCCGACCCATGCGCCTTTAAACGACACGAGACATCTATAGCTGACTACAAACTTCATGAAGAACACGTTCTAATAAGATGATGACGAAAATCTCAAATGCTGATCAAAAATTTGCACTTTGTGTATCAAGAAAGACCAAAGTTTGGATATAAAATTTCCAATAAAATAGAAGATAAGAAGATTTTCGCAGGAGATTTATAGACCAGAAAATTTACGATCGGATTGAGACTTTAGAGGATGAAGAAAAGAACGCTGGATACTGTAGACTACTGTAGACTACTGTTAGCATTAAAAAAATAGACGTTCGTGTGGAATCTACCTCGCCTAAGTAGACACACTGACCAGCCCGCCGCCCCAAACGGGACCACGCCTCCAATTCCTCTCCTCTAATGCATGTATCATACAGAAGTACAATAACATTTCGTGAGACACCAGGTATTTGGAGAATAAGACATAGAAAAAAATATATATGAAAAATATTAGAAGACACAATATGATGATGGATCACCGAGGCGGTGTTCCGTGGGGTGGCGATCAAGATTGTGATCGGTCGGTCAAACGGAAATCAGCAGAAGATTGAGAAAAAAAAAATGAGGAGAGAAGGCGTCAAAGTTTACATTTGGACGGCGAATAAGAGGATGGGGAGAGGAATTAGATAGATTACAAGGGCGGAACAAAAGAGATGTTGGGGGGAGAACAAGAAGAAGCGGAAGGGGGAAGGAGGATCATCATCATGATGATGGTGGTGACGAAGAATGGAATAAGACAACGCGTCTTGGTCAAAAGTCACTTTTTTGCTAGAGATAGCGGGGGACTAGGATTTTCTCAGGCCCGCAGAGGATGCTGGTAGCAGGATTTTAGGCTTAGAAGCTCAGGCTTAGAGGCTTAGGCTAAGAGGCTTAGGCTTAAAGGCTTAGGTTTAGAGGCATAGGCTTTGAGGCTTAGGCTTAGAGGCTTAGGCTTAGAGGCTTAGGCTTGGTGGCTTAGGCTTAGAGGCTTAGGTTTAGAGGCTTAGGCTTAGAGGCTTAGGCTTAGGCTTAGAACGGAGAAAAAACCGCTAAGCTTAAGAGCCACAAAGCCTTTGCCTAGAATCCCCAAAGACTACAAAATATGGAGCTATCTCTCACCCTATAAACACACACTCACTTCTTCTTCTCATCTCTCTAGTCATGGTCATTAGAGAAATGGTCTATCAAAGATTTTTTTCAACGAAAAAAGAATGGGATTTCAATCGACTTGGGCGGAGATAATTAGAAGAAGAGGAGGAGTAGGAGGACTTTGAAATTTGAACGTTCTGTGAAATGGAAGTTAGAGGCAAGCTCACAGTGCTGGGCTCACAAGGCTTGTCCAACGACACTCCGCTCAACTTTAGTACGAGCTTGAACAACAAAAATTCAACGGAGTGTCGTTGGGCGAGGACTCAAGACACGACACCGGAATAATATTCTCAGAGAGTCATAAGACTTAGAACTTCCGGTGAATCCCCAGACTGTCCCATAATAATTTCTTGTGCCAGCTGGTGACACAATTTGTACCGATCAGACTCCCCCGATCAGCTGATCGGTTTAGAGAGATAGTCATCCCTCGTCTGATGAAGTCAAGTCACATGGAACACGAATTCTTGGAAAAAAACCGAAGCTGACATGGAGAAAATATGCACCTGGAAGACTAGCCGCACCAAGTCACCTGGTTTCTTTATATAGACTCCAGACCGCGGTCTAATGTCTTATGACCGCCGTCGCCCAAGTCGGGACCACACACGGCATAGAACACAAAAAACGTGTGTGTATTAACAATATATGATTTGATAAAAGGTTGTTGGCCAAAAAAAGTCAGGCAAACAATCGCGATTTTCAAAAGAGGGGACAAAGTCACATTTTTGTGTATACAGATATCAGCATCAACAAAAAAAAGAGGAAATGAAAAGGAATGGTTGAACGGAACGGGGGTACTGTAGCCTCGCTGAATTCTACAGTAAGAAGAAGCAAGGATCGAAAATTTGAAAAATGCAGATTAGAGGGTCAGGAAGAATGTATACGGTAACTGGGCCGGGAAACAGATCACTGTAGCCTCGCTAAAAAATGCAGTAATAAGTTAGAAAGAAAAACTGAAAGAAAGGCCAATTTGAAGGTTAGGAAGGATGTATACGGTAACTTGGCCGCGAGATGAGGGTTACGGTCAGGAATTCGACAAAAATGGAACAGAAGAAATCTATTTATACCAATTTTCATTCTGGAATATGAACACATCTGTGCACAACAAAAATAATCTGAGGAAGTCTGAAAATTGCAGACAAAAACCGGATCCTTTAGTCATTGACTAACAATCTTCCGGACGATTGCAATATTGCGAAACTTTTTGGATCCAAGAATCTGAAGATTGCAAGAAGCCAGAAAAATAAGAATTTAAAGGAGTATTCCGACCAAAAAATGAATTAGGCTTAAAGTGTGTTAAAAGTTGCGTAGGTTACGAATATCGAAGTGAAACAGCTTGAAAAATTGTAACTTTTAACACATTTTAAGTCTAATTCATTTTTTGGTCGGAATCCTCCTTTAATAATCTAAGGTGCCAAGGAATCTAGAATCCATGGAGTCCAAGAGTTCCAAGAGTTCCGGACCAAACAAAACTTTGGAACTTTTCGAATCCAGCTTTCCTGGAGCAGAACCCAAAGATTCCTGGACATCCAGATCCTCGGACACACGAAAAGATAATAAGAAGTTTATGTTGTCCTCCTCTTCCACCCCTAAGCCCTTTTATAGACAAACAAATCATCTGAATCCTCCACCCCTCATAATTAGATATTGTTTTCGACATATCACATGATGATACCGTACCGGTGCCTCTTGAACCGTTTGAACCACAAAAGTTGTTTTTGGAAACGAAGCTCCGAAAACAAAACGACGCCCAAAAAAAGAGTGACTCGAATTATTTCCGGTCATCTTTCGAAACTTCTGAAAATCGAAGGAGTCATCGAATCACAATGTAGACATAGACGACTTCGGCTTAATTCGATTAGCCACAGTGATATCATTTGTGATTCAGATTGAAGACAAAGTCTTCTCTGTTTCAGATGACGTCATCTGAATTATGCAGATGTCAGCGAAGGGAAGCTTCTGAAGTTCAGCGAACGGCGACGTCGTCAGAGGTCAGAAGTCGTTCATCAACAACAAAGTGTCTAGAACGCGTACCAGTTTTGAAGAAACATCAAGAATCCTGTGATAATCTAATCCATAAACAATTTTTTTCTCCATTTTTTGCAGAATAGTTATTTTGGAGGACTACAAAAAACAAGAAGAGATTAGAGGGAATCGACTGGAAGTTCGGGGGTGGAGTCAGGCGGAAGATAAGAGATGAGAGACAAGGGAATGATGAAAGATGATATAGGAAGTGATTTTTGAAGAATTTGAAAAAGGAGAAGAAGGGAAGAGGAAGTCAAAAACTGAAACGTTGAGAGAAGACAGAAGCGGGAGGGAACGGCAGCTAGAAGAACAGTAGAGAGCTAGCGGACCAAGCCAAGCTGGGAGCTAATGAGCCACTCAGACAAGCTCACAGTGCCAAAATCAGCTCACAGCTTAAAGATCGACAAGCCGATTCTAAGGAGAATTCGACAAAAGTTCCAGAATTCTCGAAAGTTGAATTTTTTCGGATTCTAAAGCCTGCTATTCCACGGCACATAACTCAAAAACCAGTTAACCAAATTGAATAATAAGTATACGAATCGAATGGAAATTTCATGAAGATCATGCTCCGATTTTGACTTTTTTGAAAATTCGGAAAATTGGAGGGTTCTGAACTTTATAAAGCCTGAGACCTGAGATCCAGTGGACCGATCTTGACAAAATTTGTACAAAACAAAAGGAACTTGCAAGACGATAAGAATGCCTTTTTTAAACTCCCGAAATATTAATATTAGAGAAATTCTGAAGCACTTGAAAGCAAAAGCTATAACGCAAGAACTAATGAACCGATTTTGATGAAAATGGTACGGTTAGAAAGGAAATTTCATGAAGATGATGTTCGAAATTTTTTGAATTTCTCGAAAACTCGAAATTTAAAGGATTCTGACTAAAATTCGAACATGAACCGGGTTTAGGATCACCATCTCCCGTGCAATTCCTCGACTTTTTATACCCCTTCATGACGCTTCCAGGTCAAAATGTTTGACTTTTTGACTTTCTTTCAAATTGATGCTACATGACGAGTCTTGTACAGACTACAACCCTTGGTGTTCCCACGACGTCACGCCTTTCTGTGTTCCAATGAGAGAAAATATCATATTTCTCTCATATTTTCTCCCCATCTTGTTCATATTGTTGTGATGGTGGTGGTCTGTGAACGATCTTTTTTGTTGGTTGCTTCGAAGAGACCTTCTATCATCTCTCGTTGACAAGAGACCAGCTGTCCGGGAAAACGAAAAAATGAAGAAGAGAGTATATCTATTTTGGAGTGGACACACGAGGCGAACTTTTCGAAGAAGAGGGATCAGAAGATCAGACGGTTCAGATGTGATTTATGGAATACGGCACGTGACTTTGTGAAGATATTGCAAATTAGGAGTTGAGAAATAAGAGAAAGTTGAAAGACTGGCGAATTTAAAATAGAAAGAACAAGATTGTTGTATCAGATTTGAAGATTCAGAATCACAGACAAGGAAAAATTATTTTTGTGAACAGTGAAGACTCAAAAATCGATAAGAGATTTTGAAGCGATCAAGATTATTTTTTCGGTTCTGCAGCCTACAATTTCACGGTTTATAACTCAAGAAGTACAGTGGCGAAAAATGGTGAGTGTACCTCCAAACTTTTGATTATAACTTTGCTGAAACATGTCCAAAAGACAAGAAATTTTGTGGAGACGTTGCTGATTAGATTAGGAAAAGCTCTATAAGTTTTTTGAATTACAAAAATTTTTCGTTCCTTCAGAATATCATCAGAAGTGCCGGTGACGTCAGAATCAAAAAATATATCTTTCTTCAAAATTGTTTCCATGAAGAGTTCCAAAGTGGAAAATGCTTGTTTTAGATCAAATAGTAACCGAAAAAAATTTGGAGCGATTTGGATGATTGGCTCCGAAGATATGGACGTCCGAACACAAAATGGTACGTTTTGCTCATTGGCCGTATCAACGCTGAAAATAGTCCTAGGAGTCTCAAAATTTGGGAAAATATGTCACTTAAAATACTCTACAAAATGGCAAAAGGAAACTCCAATTTTGAGCAAAAAAAACTGTTTTCGAAGCGTGGGACTCGTTTCGGCCGAATGGGGTCAGTACATCAAGGAAAATTTTTTTTCTCAAAATTGAATTTTCATTTAGCCATTTTGTAGAATATTTTAAGTTACATATTTTCCCAAATTTTGAGACTCCTAGGACTATTTTCAGCGTTGATACGGCCAATGAGCAAAACGTACCATTTTGTGTTCGGACGTCCATATCTTCGGAGCCAATCATCCAAATCGCTCCAAATTTTTTTCGGTTACTATTTGATCTAAAACAAGCATTTTCCACTTTGGAACTCTTCATGGAAACAATTTTGAAGAAAGATATATTTTTTGATTCTGACGTCACCGGCACTTCTGATGATATTCTGAAGGAACGAAAAGTTTTTGTAATTCAAAAAACTTATAGAGCTTTTCCTAATCTAATCAGCAATGTCTCCACAAAATTTCTTGTCTTTTGGACATGTTTCAGCAGAGTTATAATCAAAAGTTTGGAGGTACACTCACCATTTTTCGCCACTGTACTTAACCAAATTTGCTGATAAATATAGGAATCGAAAGAAAATTTCATGAAGATGATGTCTAAGCTTCGAATTTCTCGAAAATTCGTTATTTGGAGGATTCTGAACTTCCGAAAGACGTAGATTATAACTCGACAGCCAGCGGACCGTTTTTGATGAAAATGAAGCGGATCGAAAAAAAATTTCAAGAAGATAAAGATGACTTTTTGAACCTTCTGAATTTTGGAGAATTGACTAGTTCTGAGGATGGCTTTTTGGATCTCCCAAATTGTTGACATTTAACGTATTCTGAAGCCCATGAAAGCAAGAGCTAGAACGCAAGAAGCAATGAACCGATTTTGACAAAAATAGTACGGTTAGAAAGGAAATCTTATGGAGATCGAGGCTATCCTTCGAATTACGCAAAAATTAGAAATTTGGCCGATTCTGAAGCCTATGAAAACGAGAGATGTTACTCAAGAAAAAGTGGATCAATTTCGATGCTAATTGTACGGATCGAATGGAAATCTCATCGAGATTACGGTCATTCTTTGAATTTTGCAAGATTTGGAACTTTGACAGATTCTGAAGCCTAAGGAAGTAGGAGATACAACTCAGGAGCCAGTGGACCAATTTCGATGAAAATGGTACGAGTCAAAAGGATATCTTATGGAGATTACGGTAATTCAATGAATATCTTAAAAAAATGGAAAATTTGGCAAATGACTGACTCTGGCAGATTATCTGACTAAATGTCTCTTTATACAACAAGTTGCGACCTGATTTGAGTAATAATTTGCATAATCAGGTTGGCAAACAATAGCAAGTATCATAGCACCTCATCTGAAACATCAGAAAACAACTAGAAACAACTGGAACCTTCTACAGCACCCGGAGGATCGTACAACCCTGGAAAATACCAAATTTTGGTAGCCAACATTGCAAAAAATCGTGAAGAAAATTGCAACCTTCTGCAAGAATACGAAAATCTGGAACTACTCCCGCAACTTTTATAGACCACTATCTGAAAATGTACACTTCTTCTTTCTTGGCTAGAAAATTCTTCATGGTGCGATGTTTGTTCGCTACCCCTTCTTTCTAGTGTTGACAACTACGACAACGAAAGAAAGAATCATCACAATTTTCAAAATATGTGGGGTCCTGACACCTTCCGTTACACACTTCTTCTTATCATCATATGTTCCTCGTATTCGTCAAAGAGAGACGCAGAGAAGAAGAACCAGCTGATTTGCTGTGAAGCTTCTGTTAGGGAAGCGGAAGAAGAAGAAGAAGAAGAAGAAGAAGTAGGACAGGAAATGTTGTGATGGAATTCGAGGAATGTGGAATTCTGAAGAATTTTTTTTTCAGAATCCTAAGACTGTGTGTATTTTGGTACAGCACATGATGTTGTTCTTTGAAGGTCTCTGAAAAACCGTCTCGAGTCATTTTGAGGTCACAAAAATATTTTGGGGGAGTACTGTAACTCATATTAACCCGAAATAGAATTATTTCGACTAAAGAATACACAGAATTCCGATGATGTATTACCAAGGATTGTTATACAAACATGGACAAGTGACACCACTGAACATTTGGATGGAAAACAAAACATTTGTTTTGATGGGGTAACGATCGTCTATAGGCTACAGTAATCCGTGTCAAGACTGATTCTGACATCTTTTGAATTTATTAAAGGTCCAAATGGTGATGCATTTGTTAACGTGGAATGCAACGATTCTGAGATCCCTGGGCATTTTGATTCTTGCGATCATGGATACTGTTTTTTTTTTGGAGTAACGATTGTCTGGGATGGTAGAGAATGGGATATAGTAATTCGTGTTGAGACCGATTCTCTTCTGAATCGTTTTCTGAATCCAATGAAGTTTCAAATGATGATGGATTTGTAGACATGGAATGTGCCGATTCTTGGATTCTTGGATCCTCCAATTCTGAAGCTTCAAGCTACAAAAAATCCTCAAATTGATGGTCCAGAAGTCAACACGGTTCGGTTCCATCTACAGTGGCGAAAATGGGTGAGTATACCTTTCTATTTTAGTGAATAACTTTGCTCAAACAAGTCCAATCTGCTTGAAAATTTGCATGCTTGTAGCCAAAGAGTCTGTGAGTAATACCTATAGTTTTTTGAAAATCAAAATTTGCTCAGGGCTCCAGAATTCTACATGATGTAGGCGTGATTCGAAGTCCAAAACCTAACTTTTTTCTCAGGTGATTCAATCTTTTCCATTCTTTCCAAAAAATGTTGCAAATTGATCAAATAGACATCACAGAAAATTTGGTTTGATTTGGATGATTGGCTCCGGAGATATGGACGTCGGAGCACAAAATGACATGTTCGCCACAATGAGCATATCTCGGCTGAAACTGATCGTAAGTCCTTCAAATTTTCAAAGAATATGTATTTTTGAATGTACCACAAAATGGCGAAAAGAATTTTTGATTTTGAGAAAAAAATTTTTTCGCGAAGTACAAGGACATTTCTGACCAAATTGAGGCAGTGTATCGAAAAAATAATTTTTGCTCGAAATCAAATATTCTTTTTGCCATCTTGTGGTACATTTAAAGATACATATTCTCTGAAAATTTGAAGGACTTACGATCAGTTTCAGCCGAGATATGCTCACTGTTCCAAACATGTCATTTTGTGCTCCGACGTCCGTATCTCCGGAGCCAATCATCCAAATCAAACCAAATTTTCTGTGGTGTCTATTTGATCAATTTGCAACATTTTTTGGAAAGAATGGAAAATATTGAATCACCAGGGAAAAAAGTTAGGTATTGGACTTTGTATCACGCCTACATCATGTAGAATTCTGGAGCCCTGAGCAAATTTTGATTTTCAAAAAACTATAGGTATTACTCACAGACTCTTTGGCTACAAGCATGCAAATTTTCAAGAGGATTGGCCTTGTTTGAGCAAAGTTATTCACTAAAATAGAAAGGTATACTCACCTATTTTCGCCACTGTACACAGATCGCCTATATATGTTGACGTCGCCTTTCCGATGTCTTCTGAATCCATCCGACTTTCTGAAGACGTCGAAATCGAAGACGTGACATGCGAAGAATCGACGATGAATAGAGGGACTTCACAATTTCAATCCGAATTTGGCATCGTCGTCCAATTCAGAATCCCAACAATCCCTGGTAACAGCTTCCCGCAAGACCTATATCGTTCACAGAAATCAGAAGACGTCGGAGATTCTGAATGTTTTGTAAGATAAGCCAAAGATCGCAAGAATTGAGTTTCCATGACCAGTGAAGATTGTGGAGGCATTTGGAGGCTTCTTGCGGACTTTGTTCTCGAAGATGATATTCTGAAGTTCTGAACGTCATCTGAAGCTTCTTCTTTGAACGTCATGATTCAGATGATCTAGGGATTTGCTTTCAACGTCATCAGAATCCTTTGAACTGGTTCGAACGTCACTCTGAAGATTGAACTCCAGACGTCTCGGCCTTATCTTTAAAATCGTCACTTTTTGTCTTTGAACTTGGGAATCTTTTGGATTTTCGAGATCGTTTTTGATCGGTCGATTTTGAAGAAGATTGTTGATTTTTAAATAGCGTTGAAATATCAGAAGACATCATTATTCAAATGACGAATCTCAAGGCTTACTTGATCTGAAGACGTCACTCTAAACGACCGGAATTCTTTCTCATTCAGATTGGGGCAAAATCTGAGAGTCTGAACTTTCTCAAACATATGAACTTAGCTATCTGAACTGAGTAGCCTCAGAATTGCGAAAAAAAGCCTCCAACCATCTGGAGATTCAGAACAATGAATTTTAGAAGACGTTAGGATTCTAAACTCTTAATTCAAAAACCGATTACTGTAACCCAGAACATTTATGATAGGACAGAAGATTTTCGGTCCTTCAAATCTTCGCCAAATTTCGGTCCATTCTTATTCCCTTTTTATGATGACGTCACATCCCCTCAGAAGACATTCAGAAGACACAAAAGAACATCATCGACCGACGACGTCATCAATCATATTTTCAACAAATGGAGAAAAAGAAAGTGTGAAAATCCATATGGTTCTGATCGAAAATCTTGAAAACAAAATTGGGGGAATTGTTTTCTTGTACCCTTTTTCTACAGTACCTGTCTATTATAAAAAAAGGGAGACTAGAAGACATATGACCGGATGTTGACGGTGGAACGATCATTGACGACGTCAAGGGAAGAAGGTCTTCTGAAAAAAATTAGAATCAAAGGGAAAATTGAGAAAATGGAAAGTGCAAAATGGAGGAAAGATTGATGAATGATTATTTTTGGAACCAGATTAGGAAGACAGCGGAATTCGGAAGGGGTCCATTGGGATTCTGAGGAATTTCAGGATCTCAAAATTCAGGGGCCTCGGATTCTTATGTAGATTCTCAGATTCTCAGATTCTCAGATTCTCAGATTCTCAGATTCTTAGATTCTTAGATTCTTAGATTCTTAGATTCTAGGGGTTTTAGGGATTCTAGGGTTTCTAGGGTTTCTAGGGTTTCTAGAAGGTCTATAGATTCTCAGGCCTCTGAAACCCAAAATTTCATTCCATTTTTTTCCAGAAGACCACCTGGTTCGGCTCCATCTCCTTCTCCACCCGCCACCTCATCATCGATGTCTCCTTCCCGACGTCTTCTGAATCTATTCAACTTTCTGAAGACGTCGAAGTTGAAGACGTGGCGTGCACTCATCTCCACTTGGTGATTCTGATGAAAAATGGAAAATGTGGAGTGCGAAGAATCGACGATGAAGAGAGGGAATTCAAATTTTTGGATTTGAATTCGGTGGATTCTGAATTCGAACGACTTTTGGTAACGACTTCTCGTGAGATCTACATCGTGCAGAGAAATCAGAATCAGAAGACGTCGGAGATTCTGAAGATTTTTTCCGAAGATGAGCCAAAGATCACTAGAATCGAGTTCCCGTGGCCTGTAAAGATTCTGGAGGCTTCTGGAGGCCACGATTTTGTAATTTTCCGAGATTCCAGCGGCAATTTGTTCTCCATGGGAACCGGGACGTGAGTTGGAAGAATTTCAGCTCAAAAAAACCCCAAATATTTCAGCCGCGGCGAGCTCGGCGTAGGCCTAATCCGGCGGATCGACGAGCCCGTGCACATTGAGCATTTGGCGGGAATTCGAATCGCAAAAATTGTGTGCGGTGGATGGCATACTGTAGCATTGACGGATGGGGGAGATGCGTATACATGGGGATGGAACCGGCACGGGCAACTGGGGAAGGATAAGGTGGGCGGGGTTTTGGGCGTACTGTAAGGTACTGTACAGGCTTGTTCGGAAAAACGAGATCTCGATATTTTTTTCTGAAAATTTATTCGGAAAAAATCGGAACATCGGAAAAAAATATTTTGCTCAAAAATGATGATTTTTCGTCAAAATATCTAATTTTTCGACAATTTTAGTCGATTTTTTCCGATTTTCCGAAAAAAAAATTTTGGAAATTTTTTTATTTTCCGTCGAGAAATTTTTCCGAAAAAAATTCGAGATATTTTTCGTCGGAAAATCAGTTAAAAAAACAAGAACTCGTTTATCCGATTCCGGCCAAGCCTGGTACTGTAGCAGTTTAGGGTACTGTACTTTTGAGTTTAGGTGTACTGTAGCTAGCTAGTGCGCTCTATTGAAAACAAGGGAAAAATGTGGACATGGTTTTCAGGCCGCCACTGAGATGTACCCGATGCTCGTGGATCCTTCTGAAGACATCGACGCTTCGTTGTCTCCAGATGACAATGTGGATGACGTGGAAGCCACTGAGAATACCACAAGGATTACTGTAGGCTCCGCCCACTATGTGTTGGGGAGTGATGATGTGCCGGTTAATGAATTTGCGTTGTGAATTTTGAATAAATTGTTGAATGGCTTTTAAATTTTTGATCATGACATTTTCAGATAAAACAAGTAATAACTCAACTAACAGTGGTCCACATTTTATGCAAATTATACAGATCGATAGAGAATTTGATTCTGATTATGTCTTTTGTATATTTTCAAAATCTTATTTAATTTGAGATGCTTGGAACCTTTGTACACTGTTCATAATTATTTGAATGCGTTGAATATTTATTTTTAAAGAAAAAAGTACGAAAAAAGTCTCGAGAGCAACAATCAGTCACTATACGGCAACCAGTTATTGAGTGGTCTGAAATTCATATTTTTTTTTTCAATATTTTTCCATTTTTTATTTCAAAAGTCCCTACGTCGCGCTATAGATTCTGATCTGCAGACTTTCGACATTCAAATCTCCGTAATTGAAATCCAACGTCATATTGTAGGTCTTCAGGTCGAAACCGAACCATTGGGCCGCATAGGAGCCACCGTCCTGGAATTTTTTATTATTTTGAGAAAAAAAACTTGAGTAAAAAAAAATTTTTTTCGAAAAAATTAACGTCTGTGCTCACCTCATCTCCAGAAACTTGTGAGCGTGTCACTTTGAAATTTCCAGAGCTCGACGAATCCAAACTGTTCCAGGACAATTGAAGAGATTGGAACGAGTCGATTGGCACTGAAAGTTTTTGGGAATTTTATAGCTCAAAAGCTCAAAAAAGAACTTACAATGATCCTGATAAGTCATGGCGACCCAGTAATCGTCACTACTTGGTGGGAAGAATTGAGGAAGTTGGATAGAGTTGGAACCAGAAACTTTGGCAATGGTAGTATAGACGGGGTAAGGGGTGGCGAACATTGGGAAACGGCCGATCATCTGGGAATTGAAGAAGTAGATTTTTTAGATTCAAGATTAGAGCTGTAAGCTTAAGCTGCTCGCGAAAAAGTTTGAAGCTTGAGCTACTCGCAAAAAAAAATTTAACTCGAGCTAGACGAAAAGGCTTTGACGCTTGAGCCAGTAGCTGTAATTTGAAGTTTGAGCTAGTCGTTTTCAGCTCATGCTAGTCGTGAAAAAGTTTGAAGCTTGAACTAGTAGCAAACAAGTTTAAGCTCGAGCTGGTCTTTTCAAGCGAGCTAGTCGAAAAACAATTTGAAGCTTGGGTAGTATTTTTAAGCGAGCTAACTGAAGAAAAGTTTGAAGCTTGAGAGCGAGGCTTTTCAAGCGACGCATTAGCAAAAAAGTTTGAAGCTTTAGCTCATCGCTAACCAATTTCAAAGCTTCAGCTAGTTGCAAAAAAAACTGAAGTTTGAGCTAGTCGCAAAGAGATTGGAGCTTGAGCTAGTATTTTTAAGCGAGCCAGTCACAATAAAGTTTTACGCTTGAGCTAGTTACAAAAGAGTTTGAAGCTCGAACTAGTCGCGAAAAAGTTTGAAGCTTGAGATAAAGGCAGAAAAAGCTTTAAGCCACAGCTAGTCGCTAGAAAGTTTGAAACTTGAGCTACTCGCGGAGAATCTTGAAGCTTGAGCTAAAGGTAAAGACGTTCTGAGTTTGAGCTAGTAGCAAAAAACCTCAAGGTCGAGCTATTCACAAAAAAAGTGAAGCTTGAGCTAGTATTTTTAAGCTTGAGCTAGTCGGAAAAAACCTTAAGGGTGGCGGGACAGCAGTTTCCGGGAGAAAAAATTCCGGGGGAAATCGTGCATTTTTGCGTGAGCGTGTCAGTTGTGGTGTATGCGTACCATGCATCAAACCTTACGACTTTTCTTATTTTAGACCTGTTTTCTGACGGAAATCAACCGAAATAGGACAGCGGGCATATCAGAAATTGTTTACACTATCTATAGCTTCAGTTCACAGGAGAATTTGAAGCTCGAGCTAATCGACAAAAAGTTTGGCTCCCCCTGAATCCAACTCACATCCGAAAACTTGTCTTCACTCTCAAAAGCACCCAACCCATTCGTCTTCGATGCCACATTATACACCGCTTTTGGCTGTGATCCCCCTGAAGACTCCGATGATGTCATCACATGTACAATAGTATGATGTGAGCGAATCTTTGAGACAATTCCAGAAATATCACTCTCGTTTGGATATCGTTTCACTAGAATGAAAATAATGGATCCGCACACTGGAGCTTGGGTGTTGGAGAAGAATTTCTGAAAGTTTTGAATTCTCAAGGGAAAATGTCGATTTTCAGACTCACCTCAATAACAGTGAAAACGTTGCTTCCTGTTGTGGAGTCTCCGAATCCTTGAGATGGATCTGGCAAATGTTGCCAGATGGATTGCTCTACAGCACTGAAAAAAGGGACCCTCATTTTGAAGGCTTATAACCTGAGCCTAAAAATTTCAAATTTTTCGATTTTCATGTCATTTTATAGATCTTATTAAGATCTACATTTTGGTAATATTTTTGTAAAAATAACTAAATTTTGAACGGAGTTACAGTACCTGGAAGAAAAATTTTGACAAATTCAGTGGAAAAATGCCAAGTTTTTTTTTGGTATACAGTGCGCGTCATAAAGATAGGACACCCCCCTAAAACACATTTTTTGAAAAAACGAAAAACGTTATCAAAAATCTGTAAGTGCAGTTTTGTCCAGCATACCAAAAAACCTATACTCACAAATTTTCACATGAATCGAACCATTTTTGTGCTCACAGTGCTCAAAAGTCAATTTTTAGGCCGCGTCATAAAGATAGGACACCTCCAAAAAATGGGCGATTTCGCACTCTGACACCCGAAAAATGGAATTTTTTCGAGTCGGAAATTACAAAGCCAGTTAGTAAACAGTAGTTTTTTAATGTTTTCATAAAGTTTTAACATTTTTATGGTCCCTAGAAAATTTTGATTTTTCGGCATTTCGGCCATTTTCAGTAGATTTTCAGATTCATCGGAAACACTCGATGATATTCTAATTTCCTGTGACTTTCTTGACTGGGACACACTTTAGACACCCTGCTGAATAGTTCCTCAGAAAAATCCCCGTATTTTAAAAGCTTATCGGATGGATCAAACGAGATGAACATCCCAAAAGTTGGCACCTCTGACTGTAAGTCGCTTGGAGAATTGTCAGTGAGGTACACACAGTTTAAGAATGATAATTTTGGCTCGAATTATTATTCTAAACAGTTTTCAATCCATTTCAAGATGTAGGAATACACCAAACTTCGATATACGGTGTTTCAAGTGGCTTACAGTCAGATGTGCCAACTTTTGGGATGTTCATCTCGTTTGATCCATCCGATAAGCTTTTAAAATACGGGGATTTTTCTGAGGAACTATTCAGCAGGGTGTCTAAAGTGTGTCCCAGTCAAGAAAGTCACAGGAAATTAGAATATCATCGAGTGTTTCCGATGAATCTGAAAATCTACTGAAAATGGCCGAAATGCCGAAAAATCAAAATTTTCTAGGGACCATAAAAATGTTAAAACTTTATGAAAACATTAAAAAACTACTGTTTACTAACTGGCTTTGTAATTTCCGACTCGAAAAAATTCCATTTTTCGGGTGTCAGAGTGCGAAATCGCCCATTTTTTGGAGGTGTCCTATCTTTATGACGCGGCCTAAAAATTGACTTTTGAGCACTGTGAGCACAAAAATGGTTCGATTCATGTGAAAATTTGTGAGTATAGGTTTTTTGGTATGCTGGACAAAACTGCACTTACAGATTTTTGATAACGTTTTTCGTTTTTTCAAAACATGTATTTTAGGGGGGTGTCCTATCTTTATGACGCGCACTGTAGTTGCAGGTACTGTAACTTTCTTCAAAATTAACATAATGTTTTGAAAGTCATGCCGAAATGTAGCTCTTATTAAGATCTACAAAATTGTAATAACATTGCATACGATCCAATTTTAGATGTTTGGTTAGCAACTTTTGAAATTTTTTTCCAAAAAAATTAAAAATGTGAGTTTTCTACAGGTACTGTAACTTTCTTCAAAATTGGCATAATTTGATAATAATTATACCAAAATGTAGCTCTTAATGAGATCTATAAAAATGGTATAAAACTTTACTAGGATCCAAACCTAGATATATACTTATACCAGGTTTAGTGCACCCACCTAAAATTGGAATGAAACTCAATCTCATCCAACTGTTTCGTATCAAATCGAACATTTGCAAACCATGAAAATTGAACGTTCACATCGTTTTCCACATTCAAAAACCCATCCCAAGCATCCAAAACTGTTTTCGAATCGAAATCATTCGAATAAGCGAATAGAAAAGTCGGTGGTTGAGTTCTAGAATTGCATGAGGTGTCGTCTGAAAATTTCAAGTTTTTAGAGTAAAAAAATTCAAAAATTCTCTGAAATCCTGAAAATCTGAAAATTAGATTAGTTGATTAGTCTGAAATGTGTATTTTGGATTATGGTATTTTTGGATGGGTGCTTCTGATTTGGAAGGAATATTTGAGGAGAGGTGTTTGAATGAGATAATTGATTCTCTTTTATGTAAAACTTTGTCATCTTTCTTATCAGAAGATGACAAATAAATGTGCTGAAAACTGATGTACGATTTGATTTTTTGTCATTGTTTTCAGAAACAATGTGGAAATTGTTTACAAAAAATGGAGTTTGGAGTTGAAGAAAGTCGAAAAAATTTAGGAAAAACGGAAGGATTTTTTGATAGAACATTCTTATCAGTTTTCAAAACTTTTATCAGTATTAAAAGTTAAAGGAAGTTTGAAGTTTTTTCGGGGTTGCAGCGATTTTTTATTTGTATTCAAGTGATCATCCCAATTTCAGTATTTACGAAAATAACAATATTTTATCATAAAAATCGCAAAAACTCGAAATAATCGATTTTCAAATCGCGAACTTCTATTTTCTAAACTATTTCAAAAATGTAGAATTTTTCGTTGATTCGAATGCACATAATATCGCTGCCTAAAAATCTGTAGAAAATTGCTATTCTCACCTTGTCTCGCTCGCCGCTGCCAACAAAAATACTAAATTTTTGTTTAAAAATTTTGATAATAGATCGAATAAGTAACACACAAAGTTTTAGTTCACTTTGGATGGTTGGCTCCGAAGATATGGAGGTTGGAGCACAAAATGGACATATTTCAAAATGGGCATTGAGCATAGTTGTCAAGGCCCGGCCCGGGCCGGCCCGGGCCCGGGCCTTGTTTGAAGAATCAAGGCCCGGCCCGGGCTTCCGGGCCTTGCTTAAGGCCCGAAGGCCCGGCGCCAAATTTCAAAATTCAAATTTTTGTATATTTTTTTTTGGTTTTGTTGTTTTTTCGAACTAAAAACAATCAACAAAACTTATTTTAACAACATTATAACAATTGAACAATAAATTAAGACACGTTCTCTGTGAAAGTGAAGATCCTCACTGCACAAAAAAAAGTCAAACCGATTGGTGTCTGTTGGTACTCAGCATAGTAGATACCCATCATCTTCTGAAAACATTACTGTAGTTTTCAACAGGCTCCGCCCCCTTTTGGCTCACATATGCATACGCGGAGCAAAAAAATGAAAAATTTTTCTCGAATGAGATTTTAATGAAATGTTGTCAGGGATGAATAATATACACTTCATTTAGTATTTTTGAGTTTTTACTGTGGAAAGAAAAAAGTTGATTTTCTCACATGTTTTGATGGTTTTGACCTAGAAATGGTCATATCTCGGCGGAAAGTACCAATACTCGTTTTGAAAATGTCAAATTCAGAAACTAGACAAAATTTCACTCTATATAAACTGCGTCTCGATCGAATCGAGTGGGGCCCATTTTTTGCTAGAAGCCGAAATAGACGATTTTTTGAGATATTTCGTATACATGGTGATTTTTTGTATGAAAATCAAATGTGATAAAATCGAACCATCTTTTTGGGAAACTATTTAGTATTGTGTTCCTTGTTCATTCACGAATTTTCAGCAAAACGAGTATTGGTACTTTCCGCCGAGATATGACCATTTCTAGGTCAAAACCATCAAAACATGTGAGAAAATCAACTTTTTTCTTTCCACAGTAAAAACTCAAAAATACTAAATGAAGTGTATATTATTCATCCCTGACAACATTTTATCAAAATCTCATTTGAGAAAAATTTTTCATTTTTTGGCTCCGCGTATGCATATGTGAGCCAAAAGGAGGCGGAGCCTGTTGAAAAGTATAGTAATGTTTTCAGAAGATGATGGGTATCTACTATCTCCTACTATGCTGAGTACCAATAGACACCAATCGGTTTGACTTTTTTTTGTGCGGAGGTCAATGGTCCATATGTCGAATTTCACAGAGAATGTGTCTTAAGAACTAGGCCAAAAAAAATCGGAGTGTCGTTGGAAAAACGGCGTCAGCTTCAAAATGAACTTTCGAAATTTTCTAGAAATAGACTGAAAATTGAAAAATTTGAATGGTCTTTTAGAAAAAAAATTAAACGAAAATTTTTTTGAAAAAAAATTTTTTTTAGCCGGGCCTTCGGGCCGGGCCAGCCCGGGCCTTCGGGCCTTGCCGGGCCTTGGCGGGCAGGCCCGGGCCTTGACAACTATGGCATTGAGCCTATCTCGACTGAAATTGATTATACCGTATAAGTTATAACTCTATTAGTTTTTATGCTAGGGCATTGAAAACCACACCAATCGATTTGAACTTAAATTTACCATCTAGTCACTTTATTTAATTGCTCATAACTCGTTCAGTTTCTTTCCCTGAAAAGTATACCAATCGATTTTGAGGAAGATTTTACATCTAACCAATGTTTTTAATTGCTCATAGTTTACTCAGTTTTTATTCTAGGGCCTTCGAAACTGTCTCTACAAAATCGTATCAAAAGTTCAAACATCTAAACTTTGAATCCCAAAATAATTCAAATTAGCTTTTCATGAATATTCAACGAATATTCCACATAATCAACGATTTCCCTGTTTCCACTGTCAGTTCATTTGAAATGAAACCTCTTCTGTTTTTTCTTTTTCTATTCTTCCTTCTCAATGGTGCCAATGGATGTCGTGTTGTCAAAGGTGAGTAGAAAGCATCGAAAAAAGTCTATTCAATTTGTTTGTAGCCGTTGAACGATGCTCTCCGAAAACCAATACATCCTTCTTATTCGCTTATTCAAATGATATGGATCCAATGGAAATGTCATCAACGTACCAAATGGTTTGGACTAGTATACATATATTTCGGTCCCCTCATATCGTTAATTACGGAAACGTACGGTTCGATACCCCACTTCAGGATAATATTACATACGGCAGCTTAGGGTATCTTTGGTTTTCAAAATTTCACAGTTTATCGAAGATTTTTCAGCGATTCTTGGCAAAATATACGTGCTAATCCACCAGACGCAGAGGTTGGGTTCAAGAGTGCTGAAACAGGAAGCGATATTCTCAGTGTGATTCAAAAATTCTTAACAAACACTGAAATTCCATTATGTGGAGCCAGAATCCTAATTTTTTTAAGCCGTAAAGCAAAAACTGAAGATACAACTGTCATCGAGGAACTTCTCAAAAAATATCATATCACTTTTTCTGTCATCCTACCGAATACTCTTCTGGGACCACCCGACTCGATGAATTTGTATAACTTGGCACGTAAATCGAACGGAGTCGGATTATTCATAGGGGAACAGATCGGTGTAAGTGTGGCGAAACGCAAAGATCAAATCACAATTTTCATGTACAGGGTTTTCAATACGCACCATTTTTCGATAATAGAACATTACTCTACGCTGAAAACTTTGACGTATCTTCCAAAGGAGTTATGGAATTGAGACATATGAAGGTTCCACACTCTGGACGCTTTGATTTACTGATGAATGTTCAGGATCATCGTGAGTGATTCTTTTTTAAAAGCAGGATTTCAGTCACTTTTTACATGTGCTCTAAATTTCAGTATCAACAAAATCAAAAAAAAATTTTTCATAAAAATCGTAAAAAATCAAAAAAAAATCGCTCAAAAATGTGTTCTACCGCAAAAACGAGTCAAAACGGACCATTTTGAAGCAAGTTGTGAGCGTTTGAAGTTTCAGTGATAGACACAGAGAAAGCAGACACTCTCGTTGTCGAAGAGACGCAGAGAAACGAGACAGTGTCTGCGTCTCTCACGAAAACTTCAAACGCTCATAACTCGCTTCAAAATGGTCCGTTCTGACTCGTTTTTGCATCATTTTCAAGAGGAAGTTATTTATTATTAGATGAGTTAATCAAAATAGTACAACTTTTTAAACAGAGTTTTGAAAATTTTTAATTTTTGAAATTTCTGTTCAAAAAATTCTACCATTTTTATTAATACATCTGATAATACATATTGCTCCCTTTTTAAAATAGTACAAAAAAAGTCGAAACGGACTATTTTGAAGCGAGTTATGAGCGGTGGAAGTTTTCGTGAGAGACGCAGACACTGTCTCGTTTCTCTGCGTCTCTTCGACAATGAGAGTGTCTGCTTTCTCTTCGTCTCTTACTGAAAATTTAAACGCTCATAACTCGCTTCAAAATGGTCCGTTTTGACTCGTTTTCGCGGTAGACAACATTTTCCAATGAATTCTTTGAAATTTCAGTTCAAAAAAATTAAAAATCGTCTACAAATTCTTGTATATCGTTTTGAGCAGCGATATTAGGCGCGTTCGAACATGCATAATCTCAAAGGAATTTCTGATAAGCTACCAAAAAATTTACAGCCCTATCCGATGCATTTGTATCTGCAACTTTTTCTGTGAAGAACTTGTTGAGTGGGGAAGTTTCAGAATTATATGCCAATTACACTACGTTGGTGAGTTTCTTTTGGTTTTTCGCGTGTCAGTCTGCGTACCATGCGTCGAACCTTACGACAGTTGATAATTTAGGCTTTTATTCGTACAAAAATCAACCAAAAAAAGAACAATTGGAATAGCAGAATCCGTTTACACTATCTATAGCTCCAGTTTACAGGATTTTTGAAAATATTTAAATTGTTCTGTCTCACGACCTTTAAGTTATGTGGTTGACGCCATCCTTGCCTTCTGACGGTGTCCAGACTTCCGTTTAAATCGATATTCATGCACAAATTTGATAGCAGCGCGTTCAACGACTGGACTTTTAATTTTAAAAAACGAGCCACTTTTTGACTCTACAGGAAGTAGGAACAATGCGGGAAGTTCCGCGGAGAACTGCGATTCATCAGCTTTTCGTCCTAAACGAGGGAACTTACGAAGTAAAATTCAATTATGAATACAGTACCGACGATGTTGAACAAGTTTACGTCAGAGTTTACAGTCAAGTGTGGGTATAGATATTTTGAAAATTGTGCAACACATTTCATTTCAGACTACTCGACTACTGGGTTCCATAACAGTTTTGAGATGAACGTTTTTGCAAGGAATAAATATTTTCATTCAAACAGTTAATAATTACAGTCCACAAAAACAAATATCATTCAAATTTATACTTCTCAGTTTTTAAGGTTAAACTTTCAAATCGATAGTAGATAATTGCCTTTTCTCCATCTCCACGTTGAATCGAGAAGCATTCCCCGTTAGCGAAATATTGGAGGCTGAAAATTGAGAAATTAGGAAATTCAAGAATCTAACAAGGCACGGTCTCCTAGAGGGTCTATTAGGGGCAATCGTTGTTGGCAATTGTGGCAGTTCAAAAAATAATCAAAAAATTCAACTTTTTCACGTTTCGCTAGAATTTAGCACTGAGACTAGGTTGAATGTGACGTGATTTATGATGTAGGATTGATTTCAAAATTCTGCTGTGGTAAATTTTTGCGAAACACTATTTTCAGTCACTGTGCAAATTTTGAACTGTTTTTGTTGGACGCTTCTGGAGTTATTTTGGTTTAAAGTCATAAGGGATTCCTGTACATTTTTCTCCTTTTATTGAATATCTGACCCAATTTTAATTATTTCCAAATTGTGCTCTGGTAAATTTCTTTAAAACTCTTTTCTTTACACTCTCCACTTCGATTCTTTCAAATCGGTTGAGAACTGATTGAGTAATTTTGAGATTCGAAGGAACTACAGACACTACTGTATGGCAAACTGAATCTCAAAATTACTCAATCAGTTCTCAACCGATTTGAAAGAATCGAAGTGGAGAGTGTAAAGAAAAGAGTTTTAAAGAAATTTACCAGAGCACAATTTGGAAATAATTAAAATTGGGTCAGATATTCAATAAAAGGAGAAAAATGTACAGGAATCCCTTATGACTTTAAACCGAAATAACTCCAGAAGCGTCCATCAAAAACAGTTCAAAATTTGCACAGTGACTGAAAATAGTGTTTCGGAAAAATTTACCACAGCAGAATTTTGAAATCAATCCTACATCATAAATCACGTCACATTCAACCTAGTCTCAGTGCTAAATTCTAGCGAAACGTGAAAAAGTTGAATTTTTTGATTATTTTTTGAACTGCCACAATTGCCAACAACGATTGCCCCTAATAGACCCTCTAGGAGACCGTGCAAGGAATGTGTTTTAGACACCGCTTGGGAATTTTCTGAAAGATTGCTCATGAGTACTATTTGAGCCGCTGAAAAAAGTGGTGCAATTTTTATCTGCCCAAATTTAGTTTCAGTGACAAAAAATGACCCAGAAAGCATTTTCAGTAAAAACTTTCACATATTATTCAATTTTCCCAAGTTTCATCGCGCTCTATTGTGAAATTAGAAAAATTCAGAATTTTTAGCTTTCCCGCTCACTTTGTTCTCATGTAGGTCACGTCGAAACCGCAAAATCAACAAAATTTTTATATTTGACGTGACCTACATGAGAAAAAAGGTGGGCGGGAAAGCTCAACATTTGGAATTTCCTCAAGTTCGCAATGGAGCGCGATGAAACTTGGAAAAGTTGGATAATACAAACATGGGTTTTTTCGACGACTGGGGAACGTTTTTGAGAAATATTTTGTGTCAGACTGCCTAAAAAAATTTTTCTCTATCTTTTGACATACAATTCAAGCAAATTCTAGAAAAAAAATGTTTTGGCAAAATTTCAATGGGTACCCGGCTCTTCAAGCGATTTTTTAAAACATTTTTTAGAAATCCAAAAAAACATTGCTACAATGTTTCTACAGTCAAAAAACATACACACAACAATTTTCATACAAAAATCTTGCTTTTAGACCCCAAATCAGTCAAATTTCAATTATTACGGATATCCTCAAATTGACCATGTTTCTTCAAAATGACCGAAAACGGTCAAAATATTGCTAGTTTGCTGGCTAATATTGTTGTACTGATTGTTTTATCAACATTCCAGCCAAAAAAACTAAGAAAGGAGCAGTGAATTATTACGAAATCGTACGATCTCTGCTTAACGTTCTAACTTTTCGAATCGCCATAAAAATTTTCTGGGTCAATATGGGCGATAAAAACTTTTACCTGTTTTCAGTATGTTCGATAGTGCATATGGGCCAACTTTCAGAAAATTCCCAAGCGGTGTCTAAAAAATACTTCCCTTGTAAGAAAAAACTTACACATCCGAATCCAAGTAAGCTTCGCCCACTGGAGTCGCTTTCAGATCCCTCAAAGCTTCTGAAAAATCGGAAAATTTGAAGTTCACTCTGACATAATCCGTTTTTGAATCCTTCCTGGACATCCATTTTTGAAGGAAACTCTTCAAATTTTTCTCGGAGTTTTCTGAATTTTTCAGAAATACTTCTTTACATTTCCAGAAATCTTCCAGATTCGCCCATTGTCCATCAATCCAAATTGAGTCACATTCAAATGGATTTTCGAAAGTTTCCGAATCGAATTCTTTTTCATGAGGCCCATCGAGGGTGAGCCTCCGAGTACCCGATTTCTTTAATTTTTCACAGAAGCTCCGCCCATATTTTTCCGAGCGACCATAGTAGGTTACTCCGAGTAGAGAGGCATCCGAGTATTTAAACAAGTTCAAAATTCTCTCGATAAAATTTGTATTCGTATCATAGAAATGTAACCGCGCTTCCAGTTTTGGGAAAATTTGAGTTACGTCCCACAAAAAATTAAAAAGTTCGTTTTCAGTAATTTCTGCGGAAACACTGACAACTCCATTAGAAAACTCGTGAACTTGAGGGTCACAATCTTGAAAAGAGCTTCTTTTAAATATGAATAGTGTCTTTTTGGGACCACATTTTATTATGGCATCAAAATATCCTGGTCTTGTACTGATGTTCAGCTCAAATATGAGAATCTTGTTACAGAATTCGATTATTTGGGTGCACTTTTTGGAGAGCGAAGCGAGCTTGAGTCTGAAAAAAAGTATGGGAAAAAAGGCTTGGCGACGTTTCGCAACCGGACGATTGGCAACCGTAGAATTTCGCAACTCTTTGAGTTTCGTAGTTATGTCGATTGCGAAACGACGGGTTGCAAAGCGTCGTTGTTGCGAAATGTCTCAGTTACGAAACGTCGTAGTTGTAGAACGACTAGATGCAAAACGACCGGTTGCAAAATGTCATAGTTATAAAATTATATAGTTGCGAAATGTCATAGTTATGAAATGGCTAGTTGCGAAATGTCACAGTTTCGAAGTTGCGGAATGGCACTACTGTGAAAATGTCTTAGCGACGTTTCGCAACAACAAGGTTTCGTAACTCATTTCGATTTTTGGATAGTTGCGAAATGTCCCAGTTGCGAAACGTCGTGAAGCCAATAATAAAACTTACAACTCATAAATTCCCATTTGCATCAGAATCTCGTTGACGACCAAGTGTGGGAAGTTGAGAAGTGGAATCCCTTCCATTTGGAAGATTTCTGAAAATAGAAATTTAAGTACAAAAAAGTAACAAAAAAGAGCGTTCGAATTGTCAAAAATCCAATTAGAAGACGTTAAAAACTCAATACTAAGAATACCACAAGAAAAAACAAACGAAAATCAATAATGCGCCCCAAACAATAGACGAACAGAGTATGACTGATGGGAAACTGGACTACTGTAGGTGGGCGGAGTCGATTCAGATTCCCGCAGGCAAATTGTGTGACAAAAATCGATTGTTCTTTGATAAACCACGTAGAAAAACTGAAATTTTGCGAATCTGAGTTACCTTTCCCAGGCACAACTTTCAAATATCTGGAAATCCCTTTGAATTTTTTGAAATTTCAAAACATTCTACAGTATCCTAGAACAATGCAAAGTACCTTTTGGAACTTCTTTTCTATTTTTTTGTAAACCTACAGTATCCCTCGAGTTTCGAAATCGAAGACACATTTTTTTTCCTGAAGAAAATCGATAGTTTAGAAGTGAAATGTTGCGTCTAGAAGTTGGCTCAACGAAAGCGTGCAGTCTGTTCTAGATTACTATAGTTTTGTCTCGAAAATTTTTTATTTCCTGTCAATCCACTTCTAGATTCTACTATCAATCCATAAAATCAGGGATCCTCTGGAATCTAAACACACTTCGAATTTCCTACTCAAAATGGGTTACAACTTAACTAGATTACTGTAGCTGTAACGGCGGGGTTACTGTAGTTGAATTACTGTAGCTGGATTACTGTAGTTCTATTATCATCCTAAATAGTAAGGAATCTCCTTGAGTCTGGATAAACTTCGAATCTCTTACTTCAAATTGGAATCTCTTACGTCAAGGGTTACAACTTGACTGGATTACTGTACCTGGATTACTGTAACTTGGCTTCATTACTGAAGGATTACTGAAGTTTAGTTGGATTACTGTATTTTTATTATCATCCTAAATAGTAAGGGGTCCTCATGAATCTAGAGAGACTTCGAAATTATTAATGGGTTAAAACTTGGCTGGATTACTGTAGCTGGATTACTGTAACTTGGCTTGATTATTGTAGGATTACTGCAGTTCTGTTTCAGAAATGGTAATTTTTAATCAAAAGATTTCTGGGATCCTCTAATACCTTTCCATATTCAAAAGGCATTTTTAGAAGACATCAAAAGCCAAAAAAAATTGGAAATGTATATTGAAAAAGTCTTAAAATCCAAAAAAAAAAGAAATTTTTATTAAAAAAGGACTCAAATACCAAAAAAAAAAAATTACAACTGGAAATCCATAGTCAAAGTTATAAATCGATACCAATAAACCACAGCCTTCTTCCCGGTTCTTCGTTGCTCAATTAGATATGATGGATGGTTGAGCAATCTGGAAAAGGGTCCTTTTACTCATGGAGAATCCCTAAACTCACCTCCCATCTACAGTAATCTGTTGGAGTACTGTACTTCTGATCCCCCTCATAATCCCTGCCAAAGATAGAGACTGATCATAACACTGTAGCTCGGCGTACTCCAATGGGGATTGAGAATCGATCCATTTTTTGATAAAAACTCCTAATTCTAGATTTTTAGAGTTACATTCTAGAAGAGTTATTCTCTTGCAATTGATGAATAAGTTCACTAAATGCCAGGTGGTAACCCATTTGGAGTAGGTGATTCGAAGTCTGTCGAGAGTTAGAGGAACCCCTGATTTTCTGGGGTGATAGTAGAATCTAGAAGTGGTTTGGCAGGAAATGAAAACTTCTGAGGCAGAACTACAGTAATCTAGAACAGACTGCACGATTTCATCTTCAGATTGACCTGAGCTAACTTCTAGTCTCAAAATTTTGAGTCCCAAACTATCGATTTCCCGTAAAAATCCGCCGACAAAAATATGTCTTCGATTCCGAAACTCTAGGGATACTGTAGGTTTACAAAAAACATCAGAGAGAAATTCCAAAAGGTTCTTTGCGTCGTTCTCAAATCGCGTCCAGCATACTGTAGATTTTTTGTAAAATAATCGAAGGGATTTCCAGATTTGTTGAAGTTGAGTTGGGGAGAAGGTTACTTCAGAATTTGAAGTTTTAATTGAGAAATGGAAGTTTTCGAGGAATTGAAGAAGGATTTGGTAGGGGTTTTTGGAAGTGAAGAAGAATTTCATGACGTTTTTGGATTTGGTAGAGCAGAGGGAGAGGTAGAGTCTGGAAAAAGGAATAGAGATTTTTGGGAGTTTTGGGGTTCAGGAATCTGAGAATCTAAAATTCAAGATTCAAGATTCAAGATTCAAGATTCAAGATTCAAGATTCAAGATTCAAGATTCAAGATTCAAGATTCAAGATTCAAGATTCAAGATTCAAGATTCAAGATTCAAGATTCAAGATTCAAGATTCAAGATTCAAGATTCAAGATTCAAGATTCAAGATTCAAGATTCAAGATTCAAGATTCAAGATTCAAGATTCAAGATTCAAGATTCAAGATTCAAGATTCAAGATTCAAGATTCAAGATTCAAGATTCAAGATTCAAGATTCAAGATTCTACTTTATTGTTCTTTTCGTTCGTTTTGCGTCGTCTTTCGGTTTTTTCCTTAGTTGCAAATTGGCAAGTTATAAAATGGGTGGTTGCGAAACGTCTAACAATTTTCGAAATGTTCTAGTGATCTTCGGAAAGTTCCGAAGCGTCGTACAATTTTCCAAACGTTCTTGCGATTTTCGAATGGTTTTGAAACGGTCTTACATTAGTTGCAAAATTTATTCATTTCCAAATGGCTGGTTGCGAAATGTCTTGGTTGAAAAATGTTGCAGTTTCAAAACTTCGCTTATCCTATCAATCAAAATTCAAAATAAGTCCACTCACTTTTCGTCCAATTCCATGAATTGGAAAATTTCTTCCAATACCAAGTTGGGTAGTCGAAAAAGACGAACCATTTGTCTTTCACATAAAGGTTTTTCTTTTTGTTAAGAATGAATGATGGTATCGATTTTTTTGGATACCTTTGTACAGAAGAGAGCGTGCAATTGCGCTCTATTGCAAAAAATGAACCATGTCTCCTCGTATGGTGTAGCATTTCTCCACAGGCAAATGATTGGGTTTTTGTTACATTAGTGGTGTTTTTCAAGTTACAACGCGCTCCATTGCAAACTTGCCTGAAACTGGACATTCGAGATTCCCCGTTCGCGTTTTTTTTGCCTTGAAATCAATTCGAATAAACTAATTTTTATTAATTTTGGGATCTTCAGTAGATATCAATAGAAAACCGGCAAGTGGTAATTCTCGAATGTCCACTTTCAGGAAAGTTCGCAGAGCGCGTTGAAAATTGGAATATATCTCTGACCAGCCTGCTTACCGCAGGCTGGATTCGCGGCGCTGCCGCTCAATTTTGCTTAGTTTTTATACGCCACTGGCCACTTGGTTCTTGTTTCACGTGTAGTGCAGTCGGTATCGCGCTGCACTGCCGCGCAGTAGTCGCGGGTTCGATTTTGTGGCGCGACCAAATTCTTTATCTTTCGGAAAACTAAAGCGGACACCCTGACCAAGACCGGACAGAAATCCTAGCGGATTATATATAAGTAAGATAGTAACAGTAACATCCAAAGTAAACGCCATGGTACGATAGTTTATTCGATTCAGAATTCAAAGTTCAATCAGAAGAAATTGCTCATCACAAGAGTTCCAATAATGATGAAGAGGCTCCAGAGCCTTGCTGCACTCTCGACAGCAGCCGAATTGGGAGTTCCAGAATCGCCTCCCTTCTGTACAAAACCAAACCAAGCATCATTTCCATCTTTACAATCCATAGCAACACAAGCGAATGTCTTCACACCGGGAACCATAAGACTTTCCGGGATTTTCTTGAGAAATCCGTCATCCGACGGACGTGGCCTGCCACCTTTTCTTTCTTTCACACTAAGTCTCTCCACAGTGAATCCATCAACTCCATTTTTCAATTGTTCCGGTGTCGGGCAGTTTTCGGGTCCATTCCTTCCTTTGGATTCAAACATATCTTCGAATTTCTCAACCACGTCTTCATCTGTTTTCTGATAAAAAATATTGTTACAGTGATCCATTTTTAGAAAACGCGATCATATGCAAAAAAGAGAGTAGGTGCTGAATATTGTAACGAAAACGGAGCCCCTATTCTTACCCATGGTTCAAGACCAGCCCCTTTCCGATTCTTATTCACGTAGTTGATACACCGCTCCATATCATCGTGTGGCGCTCACTGAAAAAGAGAAGAGAGTTTGCAATGACTGGTTGCGAAATTTCGTAGGTGCAAAACATCGAGGAGACTATCGCTTGAAAACTGACCGAAGAGCAAGACGGCGAGAAGGCTGAAGAGCATTGTTATTTGGAAAACGCTATGCTATTCAAAATAAGCTTTGTTGAACGTTTCAAATCAAAAAGCGAGTGTTTACAGATTCAAGATAAAGATCTTCGCCCAAAGAAACCAGCAAAAGTCTCACGTTTTGAAGCGAAATTACACACAATTTTTAAAGGGGAAGTGTAGTCATTCTGAAAAATTGAGATTTTTATTTGGTTAGATGCAGAATCATTTTCGGTTTGAAAATCCTCTTGCAAGGAAGCTCTTTGACCCCTACCGTTGAACTTTTTCTCAAACTTTGGGTATAGACTATATCGACCCTGAAAAGACCGAATCTGCAATAAAAATCGGCAAAATGTTCACGTAACTCGAGATATGAGCCCTCGAAGTTGCAGCCGTCAGGGCTATAGTGAAACTTTGAGGGCCCATAACTCAGCTCAAATCTACTTTCAGAAGGTCTCGTTTTTTGTTTTTGACTTCAAATTTAATGTAGAACAAGATTCTGTAATTTTTTCGGAAAAAAAATTTTGAGCCAAAATAGCGAAATTTTGGGGCGAAATTCTTTGATCGATCTGATTTCGGCACTTCTTTTCGTCCAATTCGTAAAATATAGATTGGAAACAAAAGATAGGTGACTATAAAATGGTTCTGGACAATTACATATACTTTTCTACTGGTTAGGGTGCTTTTTTTAGGTAAAATGATGGCTGGAAATCCACAAAGGTTTTTGGCAGTCAACTGATCTACCAAGTGATCAAAATTTTCGGAAATGTTGTGAAAATGTTCAGAACCTTTTTACCAATAAATACCATATGTTTCCTACCAACATTTAGTGGATTGGAAAAATAAAGTTGGTGATCCCTAATCCATCGAAAAATTTCCCACCCAAATGGTGGCAAAATTTCAAAGTTCTGGCTCAAAAAATTTTTTGTCCAAAAATTGTTGGACTTTGTTAAACATCAAATTCTGAGTTTAATACAATAAACGAGACCTTCTGGAAGCGATTTTGAGCCAAGATATGGATCCTCAAAGTATCCCAATTTTAGTACTGACCTCAACTTTGAGGGCTCATATCTCGAGTTACGTGAACATTTTGCCAATTTTTATTGCAGATTCGGTCTTTTCAGGGTCGATATAGTCTATACCCAAAGTTTGAGAAAAAGTTCAACGGTAGGGGTCAAGGAGCTTCCTTGTTGGACTATAGTTAGAGACCGCAACATTTTTTTCAAACTCGAGGTTTATTACTTATTTTGGCACTGTTCTAGAACGCCGGAACGAACAAAAAAAATCCCGGAACGAAAAAAAATCCCGGAACGAAAAATAAAATCCCGGAACGAAAAAAAAGAATCCCGGAACGAAAAAAAATCCCGGAACGAAAATTAAAATGCCGGAACGAAAAATAAAATCCCGGAACCAAATTTAAAATCCCGGAACCAATTTTTTTTCTCTTTTTGTTTGAAACAGTATGTGTTTTTATTCATTGAACCCCACTTTTTTGAAAAAAAAATACTTCATAACTTGAGTTCAGGAAATCGTTAAAAAAAGGGACCTATTGCAGATTAGGGGCCTTCGAATAATAGGAGTCCCTTCACCTGCCTCAAAAAAATAGGAGTCACTTCAAGTTCCTCAGGAGAAGTAGAGGTTCCTTCAAATTTTTTCTAGATTTCCATTTCCTTAACTATTTTAAAATTAATTTTTGAGTTTTTTAAAAACGTATTGCATGATGACGCTTCTCTACCATTGTGAGTTTTGAGAGGAAAACTACTATTTAGCCTTTTTCCTAGGTGAACAAACTCCACCCCTACTAAACAGGCTTAGAAACGCCCCAGAGCGAGCTAAAATTTCAATCGAATGGGGTCATCCTGAAAAGTGCAATGTGGTGATTTTGGAGTAAGTGGGGGGTGAAAATGGTATCTGTCAGGAGGGGTGATTCTGAAAGATCTGGGGCGTTTACTAAGCCTATTTAGTAAGATTGTAAATCTATTAAAGAAAAAAATTTGAAAGGACCCCAATTATTTTTTGAGAAACCTCAAGAGACCCTAATCTGCAATAGGTCCCTTTTTTTAACGATTTCCTGAACTCAAGTTATGAAGTATTTTTTTCAAAAAAGTGGGGTTCAATGAATAAAAACACATACTGTTTCAAACAAAAAGAGAAAAAAAATTGGTTCCGGGATTTTAAATTTGGTTCCGGGATTTTATTTTTCGTTCCGGCATTTTAATTTTCGTTCCGGGATTTTTTTTCGTTCCGAGATTTTTTTCGTTCGTTCCGGCGTTCTAGAACAGTGCCCTTATTTTGATATAGTCTTATTCCCTATGTTGACATTAGTAGACTCCCAAAGTTACGTCTAAAAATATTGACTGTGAGCCGAGTTATGGCCTCCTCAAATGTACTCAGTTTCTCCAAGAGGATTGCATAGGGCAGGGAAAAATGGGCGGAGTTCCAAACTTGCAATGTCGCCGCGCAGAATATAAAAGTTGATTTTCCAATATGTTTTTCAAACTTCACGTGAAAATTTCTCAAAAAAATAAAAAGTCAGGAGGAATCGAACCCAGACTCTCCACTCCACAATCATCATCATTATCCACTACTCTACGTGAACATACTTTTAAGATTTACTATTTCGATATAGAAATCACGTTGATTTGAAAACATTTTTCTGATTTTAATCATGAGAGGGAAATGTATTTTTTTACTGGAAACCCAATTTTTTGATTTTCGGGGAGCTCGGGCGAAAAGAATCAAAATTGGGTTCGATGGCAAATTTTTTGTAGATTCCAATGGAATCGAAAAAATAAGCGAGACTTCTCAGCATCAGTCTTGAAATAACAAAAATGTGGAAACTTTTTCGAGGTCACCTCACAGTTTTAGTTATAAAAAGCTTATATACAGCTCGATTCCTGTAAAAATTGGCAAAGTACTAAAGAGAGAGTCACTTGACAATTTGGAATTCAAAAAATTTCAATATTGATAAACATGACCTAGTTCTATCACTTGGAAGTTTGACTTAGTTTTACCACTTTTGGGGAGCTCCCAGCCAAATTTTGATTTTTGGGTGAAATTAAGAATCTTAAACTCTACCAGTATCCACAAGAAAATTGAGCGAGCCTCTTTTTTGAGAACCTTTTTTGAACAAAATAAAATTTGTTTTCGAAATATCATAAAAACTGGGAGATTTAGGTCAAAATAAATTAGTTCAGTGAATTCTACATGGTCGATTTAGTATACCCACAACTTCATAACTGTACTTTTCTTCTTCCTATATTATGCCAGTCTCCGTCAATGTCAGTCCTGGCCGAGTTTTCCGGATTTTTCGGCCGCGATATCTCGGCACGAAAATGCTACAGTAATCTATTAAAATTTAAAGGAACATACCCTGATTTTCAGGCCAATGTTTTAATTTGTCATGCTTTTCGAACGATTTTCAATGAATTTTGAAGCGAAATGTTATTTTTTGCTCCGAAAATTACATTTCACTCCGAAATTTGTTGAAAAAACATGACAAATTGAAAAATTGAACTGAAAATCAGGGTATGTTTCTTTAAATTTTAATAGATTACTGTAGCATTTTCGTGCCGAGATATCGCGGCCGAAAAATCCGGAAAACTCGGCCAGGACTGACATTGACGCAGACTGCCATAATATGAGCTATCTTACTTATATATAATCCGCTAGAAAGTCTGTCCGATGTTGGTCAGGATGTCCGCTTTAGTTTTCCGAAAGATAAAGGATTTGACGCGCCACAAAATCGAACCCGCGACTACCGCGTGGCAGAGTAGCGCTCAACCAACTGAGCCACGCGGGCAACAGGGAATGGTCGGACATTTTACGTATAAAAACACGAGATTCCTAAGCAAAATTGAGCGGCGAAGCCGCGAATCCAGCCTGCGGTAAGCAGGCTGGTATTATTTAAAAGTTCAAAAACAGCCCCACGGAGAAGAAAATTAGGCTACGCCCCTTCACGTTGTGGTCTCTAACTATAGTCTGAAAATTGCTCCTTCTCGAGATATCCTCAAAAAACAGCTCAAAAATATCAACGTAGAGTGGTCAAATTGGACAAAATTCGAGTTGAGAACCTCAGAGTAATCAACGTGTAAATTTTGACCACTCTTCGTTCATTTTTTTACCTGTTTTTTGAGGATATCTCGAAAACGACGGGTTTTTTGACTATAGCCCAAGATAATTTTTGAACCGAAAGTGAATTCTGCTTCGATTCATATACAGTGCTTCACAAAAAGTTCGTTCCACTTGGCTTTTTCACGTGTACAGCTATTTAGGTCAACATTCAGACTAAAGTTGCTTAGTGAAAAATTTTCAGCTGCGAAAATAAATTCGGGTCATGTACAAACTTTTTTGTCACGTGACCTAGTTTTCGAGTTCTAGGAGAAATTCCACTTTTCGGGTTTTGGCCGTTCCACAAAAAGATCGTTCCACCCTCCAAAAATGACTGAATTAGGTCAATGGGTCAACTTTTTTAGTCGAATTGTGGTTAGAAAGAATAAGCATCCCTGAAAACCTAAGAATATGAGTTGAAAAAAATTGCCAGCTTTGGCCTGTCGGCTGGCTGAATGTCAGGTATCACTCAAACCTGATTCAGGTCTTTTCTGGGTCAAAAATGTTCCAAATCGATCAGATTGAGGTCAAAACCTTTTTTCTAGTCAATTGAGATCAATAGCACAATTTCAGACCTCAGAAAACCCGAAATTACCCAAAATCAGAAAATTGAGTTTCCTGGTGTTGACTGACCTGGAGGAAAATGAGGTGTCACACGATATTCCACGTACCAAAAACTTGAAGTTTTTTGAGGTCAGATGGGTCTTGACTGGTATCATCATTTCAAAAGCATTCCAAGCTGTTAGGATCTCAGTCGAGGTCGATTGAGATCTGAACTGCTGAAACTGCTTAATCTGAAACCTCTGATCTGAAACTGCTTAAAATTGCATTTTTTCGTAAAATCGGGCGGTTTTTGAGCGTTTTCAGAAAAACTACTGAACCAATTCAATAATAATCCGTCAACTTCGTAGAGAATTTCATTGCGGTTCTTTTGAGCTATAAAACGTCTGAAAATACTAAGAATTGGAAACGCTGATTAAAAAATCACAGGGTCGCAGCGCGGTACATGATTTGAATTGCCACGCAAATTTTCGCATGCGGACGCGTCGCGTGTCAGGTGCGACATATTTGCTGCGTAGCGACTCAATTTTGTTTTTCCCACGATAAACTTCACAAATTTTGAATTTGGCGGGAAACCGCATGCTGTCTGCGTCTCTCTCTTAGAGTGGCCGTGCGACAGAGCGCGCTTTCTCGATGTACCGCGCTGCGACCCTGTGAAAATAAGATTTCGCAAAAATGAATTCGCTCCCACATGCCGTATTTTCACATTTAAAACCCCGGATAGCTTTAAAAAACCGCTAAATACCGTTCTAATATTTTCACGATAATAATTTTCCAAGTTTTTGCTTGAAAAACGTAGTAAAAAAATGTTGCCGTTTTCATCAGACTTGTCTTGCAAAAGTTTTTCGAATTTCGGCATACTGTAGCATACTGTAGCTTGCAGTTCGAAATTCAAATCGGGGAGACGGTGTAGAGCTATAAAAATGTTGCCGCGAATCTTCCTAAAAGTACAATTCAAAGTAAACACCTTGGTTCGATAGTTTATTCGATTAAGAATTCAAAGTTCAATCAGAATAAACTGTACATCACAAAAGTTCCAATAATGATGAGGAGATTCCAGGAACTTGCGGCACTCTTGACAGCCTCCGAATTGTGAATTGTGCCCGAATCGCCTCCCTTCTGGACAAAACCATAGTATTGATCAGATTTAGTTTTACAATCCAATGTAACACAAGCGAACTTTCTCACACCGGGAACAATAAGACGTTCTGGTATTCCGAGAAATCCTTGTTCGTTATAAGGTAGTCTATCCACAGTGAACCCGTCGACTCCATTTTTATATTCTTCTTCTGTCGGACAAGTTCTGTTTCTGAACTTTTCGTGGAATTGGAATTTGTTAAACACCTCTTGATCCTGTTTCTGGAAACAGGGTTATTGTTATAGTAATCCAATGTGTTTGTTAAAAAAGGAGTGAACATTTTAGATTATGAGTTCCCATTCTTACCCATTGGTCAAGACCAGCCTCTTTTCGCTTCTCATTCACATAATTGTAACAAGTGGCCAGTTCATCTTTTTTCGCAATGATTGGTTTTGTGGTGCTCACTGAAACATGGAAACATTTTTCCAAATAGAGCGCGACTCCCCGACGTTTCGCAACCAATCAATTTGCGAATAATCGATATCGCTGTTAGAATAAACTATTTGATACAAACTTTCCTGTCGGAATACCGTAGTTGTAAAATATCGGGAAACCTATTTCTTGAAAACTAACCGAAGAGCAAGACGGCGAGGAGGCTGAAGAGCATTATCTTATTGAGTAGACTATGCTATTCAAGAATAAGCTTTGTTGGAAGTTTCAAATCAGAGAGATTTTTTTCAATTTCAAGATAAAGATCTTCTCCCAAAAAAAAGAAAACCAAGAAAAGTTTCACGTTTTGAAGCGAAACTACTTACAATTTTGAAATTGATTGGATCGTGTGTCCAAAGCAACTTGTGGCTTTATTGTCTGATTTGGAACAGTTTTTTTCGAGGTACTTAATCCCCTCTCAAGTGTTTTCGTTATGTTATTTGGAATCAGCGCTAAATTTTATTTCAGAGCTATAAAAATGTTGCCCCGAATCTTCCTAACAGTACAATCCAAAGTAAACACCTTGGTACAATAGTTTATTCGATTAAAGGTGGCGGGACAGCACTTTTCCGGGGGAATTTCCGGGGGAAAATTGTGCATTTTTGCGTGAGCGTGTCAGTTGTGGTGTATGCGTACCAGGCACCAAACCTGACGACATTTCTTATTTTAAGCCTGTTTTCTGACGGAAATCAACCGAATCAGAACATTTGCCATATCAGAAGCCACTTAGAATATCTATAGCTTAAGTTTACAGAAGTTTCAGAAAAATTAAAAATTTGCTGTCCCACCACCTTTAAGAAGTAAACACAAAAATTTTTGTCTTTCGTTTTTTTCGTCTTTTGTCTTTGGTTTTCGGCAACCAATCAAAGCGCTGTTCCATTGTGTTTGAGAGCGTTGACTGGCACTGCCCATTTTTGGAGAAAACTCGACCATGGCCACCCACGACAACTTCTGGTTTTATTTGAAGCTGGTTTTTGGGGTGTTAGAGCTATTTTAACCGATTTCGTTAAGATTTTTAGAACCAGCACAAAATTCCGCATATTTTTGAGCAATAACACATTTTCCCGGAATCTTTCTAAAGTAAAATTCAAAGTAAACACCATGGCACAATACTTTATTCGATTCAAAATCAGAGGAAACTGCATCATCACAAACGTTCTCTCAAAACACCTCCCTTCTGAACGAAAGCATGGTAAACATCAGGTCCATCTCTACAATCCAATACAACACAAGCGAACTTCTTCACACCGAGAACCATAAGACTTTTAGGGATATCGTTATCGATAGGTCCTATTGCTTTGTTAGTAGGTATTCTATCCACAGTGAACCCATCGATTCCATTTATGTATTCTGCCGGTGTGGGACAATTTCTGTTTTTGAACTTTTCGTGGAATTGGAATTGCTTATAAACCTCTTGATCCTGTTTCTGGAAACAGGGTGATTGTTATAATGTGACTTCGGAAAAATGGAGCCAACGTTTCCCAATCTTACCCATGGTTCAAGACCATCCATTTTCCGGTTCTTGTTCACATAATCGAGACACAAGTCAAGATCATCTTTTTCCGCAATGATTGGTTTTGTGGTGCTCACTGAAAAAGGTAAACAAGTTTACAATGATTAGTTACGAAATGACTGGCTGCAAAATGTCGGGAAGCCTATCGTTCGAAAACTAACCAAAGAGCAAGACGGTGAGGAGGCTGAAGAGCATTGCCATTTTGAGTGCGCTATGCTATTCAAAATGCTTCGTTGGAAGTTTCAAATCTGAGAGAGTTTTTTCAGATTGAAGATAAAGATCTTCGGCCAAAAAAAGAAAACCAGGGAAAATATCACGTTTTGAAGAGAAACTATTCACAATTTTAAATTAATTGGATCGTGTTCAAGAGGGTTTATTGAGTGACGCCGTACAATTTTGGGAAACTTCGGCCACGGCCACCCGCGGCTACCTGAAGCTTTATGGTATGATTCGAAGCTGTTTTTTGGGGTGTTCTGGTACTGAACGTCTTTGTTATGATATTTGGATTTAGCGCAAACTTGTGATTATAGATTCTAAAACTTAGAATTTAGAGCAATAAAAAATGAGCCCGGAATCTTCCGAAAAATAACATTCGAAGTAAACACCATTGTGACGCCTTACTTTATTTGATTCAAAATTCAATGTTCAATCAAAAAAAAATTGCTCATCACAAGAGTTCCAATAATGACAAAAACCAAGTTTTGAATTCTCGAATCGCCTCCCTTCTGTACAAAACCATGGAATTGATCAGATTTCGTTTTACAATCCAATTTAACACAAGCGAACGTCTTCACGCCGGGAACCATAAGACGTTCTGGTATTCCGAGACCTTCGTTATAAGGTATTAAATCCACAGTGAACCCGTCGACTCCATTCTTATATTCTTCTGGTGTAGGACAATTTCCGTTTTTAAACTTTTCGTGGGAATGAAATTTGTTATAGACCTCTTGATCCTGTTTCTGGAAACAGGGTTATTGTTATAGTAATCCAATATGTTTGTTAAAAAAGGTGTGAACTTTTTAGATTCTGAGTTCCCATTCTTACCCATTGGTCAAGACCAGCCTCTTTTCGCTTCTCATTCACATAATTGTAACAACGGGCCAGTTCATCTTTTTCCGCAATGATTGGCTTTGTGGTGCTCACTGAAAAAGGGAACAGGTTTGGAATGACTGGTTGCGAAATATAGTAGTTGCAAAATGTCGGGAAGCCAATCGTTCGAAAACTAACCGAAGAGCAAGATGGTGAGGAGGCTGAAGAGCATTGCCATTTTGAGAAGGCTACAATACTATTCAAGAAGAAGCTACAGATAAAGATCTTCGCCCAAAAAAGGAAACCAGGGAAAGTTTCACGTTTGAAGCGGAATTCTTCATAAACGTGTCTTGTGAAAATGCCGATGGCATGACCCATGCATGGGAGCCGCACACTTTTGGGAGACTTGGGCCGCGGCCACCCAAGCTATACAACCTGATTTGAAGCAGATTTTCGGGGTGTTATGGCTGGTTTTGTCCGTTTTCGTTACGATGTTTGGGATCAGCTTAAAAATTCACATTGTTTCGAACAAGAAACAATTGCCTGAAATCTTTCTAAAGTAACATTCAAAGTAAACATCAGGGCACAATACTTTATTTGATTCATAGATAGAATAAATTGCTCATCACAAAAGTGATAACATTTTTCCAAACAGAACGCGACTCCCCGACGTTTCGCAACCAGTCAATTCGCAAATAATCAAGATCGCTGTTAGAATAAACTATTTGATACAAACTTTCCTGTTGCACGGCATCCTCGATTGGAAATAGGAAAAATGAAACATCGTCAAATTTTTGGCGTGACCTCTCGAATAGAGTTAACTGTTCAGACTTTGTTCCGTTTTGACCTGGATTTATAGAATCTAGTCGATTCTAGAAACTTTTAAGATTGCTCAAAATGTAACTCATCTTTCCCTGATCATTTTGAACCTAAATTTGCCTATGATCGTCATTTTTCAACCAAATAACCTGTTGACTCAAAATATACAACATGTTGGAATACCGTAGTTGCAAAACGCCTGGAAACATATCGCTCTAAAACTGGAAGCATATCGCTCTAAATATGATTGAAATCAGCGCGAATAAAAATTTGCCCGGATTCTTCTAAAAGTAACATTCAAAGTAAACACCATGGCGCAATAGTTTATTCGATTCAAAAATTTAATCAGAAGCCATTGCACATCACAAAAGTTCTTTCTAAACACCTCCCTTCTGCACAAAACCATACCAAACATCTAGCTCATCTCTACAGTCCAATTCAACACAAGCGAATCTCTTCAAACCGGGAACCATAAGACTTTTTGGGATTTTCACAAATTCTCTCTTCATAATTTCAGGCTTCTTCGGCTCCAGAAGTCTCTCCACAGTGAATCCATCGACTCCATTCTTCAATTGTTGCTGTGACGGGCAGTTTTCGTTTCCATCCTTTCCTTTGAATTCAAACTTCTTTTTGAATTTCTCTAACACCAATTCATCCGTTGTCTGGAAAAAAAACGAGTATTCTTACAGATTTCAAGACATAATTTGATTCCTTACCCATTGTTCAAGACCTGCCTCTTTCCGATTGTCATTCACATATTTGGTACAAGGGTCGAATCCATCTCTTTGCGCAACAATTGGCTTTGTGGTGCTCACTGAAAAAGGGAAGCAGGTTTGCAATGGAGCGACTTTGACATTTTGACGTTGCACTATATATAACATTTGGTGCAAAACGTCGGGAAGCCTATTGCTGGAAAACTAACCGAAGAGCAAGACGGTGAGGAGGCTGAAGAGCATTGTCATTTTGAGTAGGCTATGCTATTCAAAAATGAGCTTTGTTGGAAGTTTCAAATCAAAAAGAAAGTGCTTTCAAATTGAAGATAAAGATCTTCGCCCGAAAAAAAAACCAGGAAAAGTATCACGTTTTGAAGGGAAATCCTTCACTAATTGTGTCTCGGAGTCAGCCATATAAAGTTTTTCGGCAACCATTCCGATCACAGTACTATGTTCATCGTGTTCAAAATTGTTAATTGGCAGACGCCGCCCAGTTTCGGAGAAAACTCGACCATGGCCACCCACGACAACTTCTGTCTTTATTTGAAGCAGGTTATCGGGGTGTTAGAGCTATTTTAAGCGATTTCGTTGAGATTTTTAGAACCAGCACAGAATTCCGCATATTTTTGAGCAATAACACATTTCCCCGGAATCTTTCTAAAGTAAAATTAAAAGTAAACACCAGGGCACAATACTTTATTCGATTCAATGTCAGAATAAATTTCTCATTACATACGTTTTCTCAAAACACCTCCCTTCTGAACGAAAGCATGGGGAACATCAGGTCCATCTCTACAATCCAATACAACACAAGCGAACTTCTTCACACCGAGAACCATAAGACTTTTCGGGATATCGTTATCGATAAATCCAATTGCTTTGTTAGTTGGTAGTCTATCCACAGTGAACCCGTCGAATCCATGTATATATTCTGCCGCTGTGGGACAATTTCTGTTTTTGAACTTTTCGTGGGAATGAAACTTCTTATACACCTCTTGATCCTGTTTCTGGAAACAGGGTTATTGTTATAATGCTACTTCAAAAAAATGGAGCCAACGTTTCCCAATCTTACCCATGGTTCAAGACCATCTATTTTCCGGTTCTTGTTCACATAATCGAGACACAAGTCAAGATCATCTTTTTCCGCAACGATTGGTTTTGTGGTGCTCACTGAAAAAGAGAAACAATGATTAGTTACGAAATGACTGGCTACAAAATGTCGGGAAGTCTATCGTTCAAAAACTAACCGAAGAGCAAAATGGTGAGGAGGCTGAAGAGCATTGTCATACTGAGTAGGCTATGCTATTCAAGAATGAGCTTTGTTGAACGTTTCAAATCTCAGAGAGTGTTTTCAGATTGAAGATAAAGATCTTTGCCCAAAAAAAAGAACCAGGGAAAGTATCACGTTTTGAAAGGAAATCCTTCACTAATTGTGTTTTTGATTACTGTGACTAGAGGGCTGTAACTAGGGTTGTCATCCGGGCGGGGGGCAAAACGGGCCACCCGCCACCCGCCCGGGCGGCGAGCCACCCGATTGCCGCCCGATCGCCGCCCGGATAATTTCCCGTGAACTTTTCAATGATTTTAATCTTAACAGTGTTGAAAAAGTTCCACGATTATGTCACGTTTTTATAGTCGGGCGGCGAACGGGCGGCAATCGGGTGGCTCGCCGCCCGGGCGGGTGTGGACGGCGAAATCGCCGCCCGGATGACAACCCTAGCTGTAACAGCTGAAATAGGTTTGTAGGAAATCCTTATTTTAATAGATGTACTGAGATTTCAAATAAGTCTTAAAAAACAGTGTTGTTCTCAATGATTAAATAGGAGGACAAGGATTTATGATCAAGACGGCGCAGCGCCGCAAATGTATCCAGTGACGCATGTACTGTTATCGGAGGATAGTGTCATGGAGCATCTGAAAATATTGATTTCAGACTGATTATCAAACGTAAGAAGCCAAAGTACTTACGGCGCTGCAGCGATTCCACACGTTCTGTCCTTGTTGATTCTGAATGCTAAACAATCTTCACTAGATCCACTTGGCTCATTTGGGCTCCAAAGGTAGCCAGTGGGGTTGGCAGACATCGTGGGGTCGGAAAATTGGAAGGCCTGAAAGGAGATTTGATGCTAAATAGCAGTACTTTTCTTTTCATGGTGCGCTCTATTGGGCTTCCAAATTTGTACTCCTCGTAGACAACACAGGGTCCTGAATTGTGCCAGGCTATTTTTTGTGGACTATTCACGTTTTAGAGCTCTCCACGAGGACTACACGTTTAAACTAGCTACTGTGATAACGTTAGCTTCATTAGCGCCCCTTCCCCAATGGCTTACACTTATTCCCTGGCAACTGGCGTTCCCAATACATTTCGGCTTCCGAACTCCATTAACCCACGATGCATCGAAAGGCAGATTTGTTTTGTTGAACCACCAAGATGCCTCAGCTTGCTCTGAAATGAGCGATACTACAAGACTGCGGGACGTGAATACCGTATTTGCTCTAATAGACCGGCATGCCGGTTTATTTTTCGGCGCTTTTTCACTGGAAATATGAGAGATAAAGCCATTTTCGAACCGTTAATAAAGGTAAAAACTATCCCAAATGATGTGAAATCCCAAATTTGTGTGAAAAACACTGAAAAACTTTAAATTCTCAAAAAACCGTACTTTCTGATTCCATTAACTTTTGGGTACCGAATAATTAGAGGGTGCCGGTTTATTTTCGAAATGATCATTTTACTGCCGGTCTATTAGAGGGTGCCTGTCTATTGGAGTAAATACGATATATGACTATTACTTTTCACAAATTCAAACTCCTCCGGTGTCTCGAGCCCGCTTAGAAGTCCTTTGAGGTTACATCTAGTAACAGCGTTTGATTGATTATAACAGCGACTATTGGTATAAAACTGAAATTTTCGTATTAACAGGAATGTTTCTGGCTTATGATATTCAGAATCTGAGAAATTTGGGTTGTGCATTGTTTTGCTTATTATCAAGACTGGTGAAACCGAGGCCGAGGTCCAAGCAGTCGATAGGCCACAAGGGTTGAAATCGGCCTTTCTTTTGAAAATAAGTACTCTAGATCAAAAAATCTAAGGGCCACCCGGCCGCCGTGGGTTTTTATGATCAAAAATACTCTAGCCAGGATGCCGCGGCCTTGATTTTGCCAGCCTCGCTTACTGCTAGACATCAGAGATGAGCGGAAGAGCATTTTTGAAATGGCGGAAGGCGGAAGGCGGAAGGCGGAAGAGGGAAAATTTTGGCGGAAGGCGGAAGGCGGAAGGCGGAATAGAAAAAATAGGCGGAAGGCGGAAAGCGGAAGGCGGAAGGCGGAATTTCGCCTACTTTTACTCGTAGTTTGCTGCATAAAAGAGATGTTTTTGCTGCTGTTTCGCTTGATTTCATGTTTTTAAGCATGAAATAACCGAAAAATCACTGTTTTTAGCAAGTTTGAAAAAAAATTTGAAATTCCGCCTTCCGCCTAATTTTTCCGATTTTTGGCGGAAGGCGGAAGGCGGAAGGCGGAAGTGGGAAAATTTTGGCGGAAGGCGGAAGGCGGAAGGCGGAAGAGGAAAAATGGGCGGAAGGCGGAAGGCGGAAGGCGGAAGGCGGAAGGCGGAAGGCGGAAGGCGGAATTCCGCTCATCTCTGCTAGACATGTAGGTCCTGCTGGCCTCGCAAACATTCTCCATCCAGCAGATGGGCACATTAGGATTCCAGAAGAGTTGAGATTCCACACTTCATTTATAGGATCGTAAGTAATATCATAGCCTTGATAGATTTGACGACCCGAGGTGTAATTTATGCCGAGAAAATAGCCCTGAAAATTGACCGGATATTGTAACTGTACCGCACGAGGCTCCGCCCGCAGGTAAGCAACCGTGTCACACTTGCAGGCGGAGCTTCGTAAATCGACATTTAGTAGCAACTCACTCTTCCTCCTACAGTATCATCCATTGGACAAATCGGCGAACTCCCCGCAGAATCCAAAACCTTGAAACCAACTTTATAGTCTTCATTGTCACTTCTTTTCACTGATTTCAAATTTCCGATTCCGAAAACCTTGCAATCGGGGCCCTCAGTAGAAACCGCCTGTAACTACCATTACTTTCCTATTATTTTTGCAGTATCAATGCTCACCATACACATTTCACTCTGCATACAGTAATCCAAACATTCTTCCCAACTGAAACTCATATTATCGTCAATCCCATTGGCATTTGGGATTCCATTAGAAGCTATCATAATGGAGTAAGAGTTTTGAAGAAAGATGCATGTTAGCAAAACAAAGAAAGAGAGGAGAATCATGGTCAGAAAAACAAGAATAAGAAAATGTGAATCCGAATAAAATGGCATTTTATATTCTCATTGTCTCGAGTAGCCATGGAAACCGCGGGAGTGAAAAATTGTATGTTTTTCTTTGTTATTCAGCTTTATGAGATGAGACTATAAACGAATTTCCGAGTCGTATAATATTTGTAGTTTTGAGCACACCATTGCTCAAGTGAAAGCAGCTCAATCTTCCGACGACATCATCATGTGCATGCATACCGAAAATCGGACTAATCGCATAAAAAGGTTTTATCAAATAAGATTTTTTAGGAAAACCACCAAGAAATTCAATTTGACTCCAAATCAAAACTTTCCCGGTTTTGTCCCACACACTCGTCATATTCACTTTGAATGCCATTTCGATTTCAAAGTCATAGGATCTTTTGGCATTTCTGGAGCTCACCAATGCTCTCCAATGTCAAAAACTTGACATACAGTATCCTCACGATTATTGGCGGCTGCCTGAACCAATACATTCTTACTGTACCTGCACATCCCCTCACCATACAAGTCTCACTATCAATACAGTAATCCAGACACTCCCCCCATGGAAGATTAAGGTTACTGTAGGTACCATAGGATTCAGGGGACCCATTAGTGGATATCATTTGGATACTGTGGGAGATGGAAATAAGGGAAATAGATGAGAAAAGGAAGAAGAGGAACATGAAGAGGACGTGAAAATAAGAATGAAATGGTGTTTCGGATGTGTTCGCGTATTTGATGGAATCCATGGAAACGATTTTACGGACTTTTTTGTGTTCCGATGTTTTGAGAGTGAATGAGATCAAACGAGAAACATTTTGTTTTGCTCTTTGAGGTCCAAGTATGATGTGATTTCAATTTTTTCATTAGAAAACAACAAAACAACTGTCCACTTTTTAGTCGTTTTTGTTTCAAAATTAAAGTTAAAGAGTTTGGTCGCGCCACAATATCGAATTCGTGACTGCCACAGGACATGGGCAGTCATACGCATAATGAGTCTAATCCAGAACCGGCTCATAATGGGAATAAATTATGCGCCTGATATGGATGGGACACAGTAAGCGTATGACATCCCAGTACCTGTGGTTTTAGTACGCAATACCTATTCCATACAAGATTCCAAGAATAGTTTATTCACAAATCAATGTACATTTCCCAATTATAACAATCAATACTTCTTCGGCTTCGTCCCACATACATAACCCTTGTAACACGTCTTCTCATCCTCGGACGTTGTCGATGTACACCTACAAAAATTTCGATTCAAATGGTTTTGCAGGGCCTAAGCCCTTACGGAACATTATCAATGCCTGTTGATTTGTCCGCATTCACTGTGAACACTAAGCAATCTTTGGTGATATCCGGTTGATTCGGGTTCCATCGTATTCCAGTCTTTTTTGTGGAGAGTAACGGATCCGAGAATTCAAATGCCTAGAAGTTGAACATCGAGAAACACTATGGACTCTTAGAGGCCTAGCAGATTTTTCGAATTCTCGTTATTTTAAAACTACTTACCGTAACCCCAGTACAACTTGAATTCCCAATGCATTCTGGTTTGCGAATTCCGTCCATCCAAGCACCATACAACCTGATGGGTGCCCTTGAGATCCAAAACGAGTATTGAGCCCAAACTGAAATCAGGCTAGAAAAATGTAAGTTCGATTTCTTAAATCGATTTTTTCCGATAATCCCAATCAAACTCACGAAGAACATGATCATACTCGGCCGAATTCTGTATCCCACTAATCTGAGCATCGAATCTCGATGAGCAATTTGCAGCTGCTTGCTCTTGAGTAATACAGTCAGTCAGACTCACCCCTCCATTCATCTGGAAATTTATTATTTTTCTTAAAAGAGGGATTCTGGGAAAAATTTTTACTTCAAAATATACAAAATTTTGTGCAGATTCCAAAGACTCTAACACTTTGAACCCTACAGTAATCCTTATGATAAAACACCAGGGCCCCAATTCTCTAACAGACAGCAGCCATCCAGCCGTTTGACACATGGTAACCCCCGTTGCTTCGAAATTCCACATTTCCGTTGTATTATCGTAAGTAATATCCCATCCACTGTAGGTGGCACCGCGATTGGAAGCGTTATAGCCAAGAAGGTAGCCCTGAATAGTGTTTGCGGACCACGCATCAAATTTTACGCTCTAAAAACCTACCCCTCCCGCTACAGTATCATCTATTGGACATGTCGTCATATTCATTTTAAAAGCCAGTCTTTCTTCAAAATCATATGATCTTTTGGCATTTTGAAGCTCCCCTATTTCGAAAACTTGACATACAGTATCCCCAGCATTATTGGCGATCGACTGAATCCTCATTGTCTTACTGTACCTGCACATCCCCTTACCATACAAGTCTCACTATCAATACAGTAATCCAGACACTCCTCCCATGGAAGATTCAGGGTACTGTAGGTACCATAGGATTCCGGGGACCCATTAGTGGATATCATTTGGATACTGTGGGAGATGGAAATAAGGGAAATAGATGAGAAAAGAGAGAAGAGGAACATGAAGAGAACAGAAAAATAAGAATGAAATGGGGTTTCGGATGTGTTCGTATATTTGATGGAATCCATGGAAACGATTTTACGGACTTTTTTCTTGTGTTTCGTTGTTTTGAGAATGAATGGGACCAAACGACAAACATTTTTCTCTGTTTTCAAGGGTCAAAGCTCACAATTAAATGAGTAAATTCATAGTGATATAGAAGCCAATAGTTCTGTGGAACAGCACAAAAAGGTTTTGCTCGGAACTGGCCAAAATGTTTTCAAGATTGAGCCATGAGGGAACAGACGCGCGCTTTGTTCTTGAGTTGCAAAAAATTACAGAAAAATGTGATATCTCGAAACCACTTTTTTAGACCCTCAAAGTTGACCTATTTCGACTGAAAACGCCAATCCCTGCATTCTTTTCAGCCGGTACTGTAACTGCTACCTTATCAGGAGAAGCATGTTCTTCCGTGCTATCTAAAGAATGCCGACAATAATGAAGGGTGGTACACCTACTCTTATCTATTCTTCCTTTTTTTCGTGAGTTATTCTTATTCATTTTTGTCTACGAGTCATAACAATGAATGCCGAGAATCCAGATCAGTACGAATACATTGGTAGCTTTGCAAATATTTGATTCGAGCTTTATTTCAAAAGTTTTAGATGGTCCACCAGCGTATACAGAAGCCGAGGATCATGGAAAACGAGCCGTCGAAGTTTGCGAGCCTCAGCAACCGGTTTTTGAGCCCGTTGAGTAAGTTACCATTCAAATTTTTCTTTATATTATAAAAATTTGCAGGAAACAAAGACACTTTTGGATTCTTCAGTACACCATGAATGATAGATTCAAGAAGATTATGTGCATTCTTTTAATCAACATTCTTCTGATTGCTGGGGTGCTAGCAGTGCTACTTGTGGTCGTTTTTCATGTGGGCAATTCTTCTTCAGGTAGGGATCATGGGCATGATTTTTTTGAAAATCCTCCTTTAAAATAGTATTAAAGCTTCTCGAGTTTCAGGATCAGCTACCACTACTACTACTACAAGAATTCCTGCAAAAAGTAGTGTAGTACCTGTACCTGGACCAACTTCTGTTGTGGTCTCGGGGACCACAACGACTTATCCAAGTAGGTCACGAAACTTAGCCAACAGTTCTACCGCCGGCCGAGCCGCTCGAATCTGTGCAGTTCTCACATGCTATTGTCTTTCAGGTTGCCTTCCCACTACACCTACAACATTCCTTTTCGCCTATTCAAACGATTTGAAACCGGAAGAAGTTATGAATGTTATCGACTATCTTTACACCAATGGCACATGTGCTCCATTCTCGGTTCTAGCAACGATTCGATTTGATTTGAAGATAGCGGACGGTTTTCAGTATTTTAAAAGTTGGAAGTATGTAGGCTTACTATCAAAGCTGAAAATTGAAAAAAAATTAGATTGGAGGTGTCAATATTCATATAAAGAAGATATATTTAGGGACCTGAAATCTTCTGTGGCCTCTTCGTATCTACCTGATTCATCACTGGGATTATTAAATGCAAATGATGGTAGTGATGCATTGAAGATGTTGGAGGTATGTTAACGGAGCCTACACCGAATAAAGATACCTTCCAGAAATTCTTTTCCCAATCCCAATATCCAGTTTGCGGAACTCGAATCCACATGCTCATGAAACGATACGTCAATGAAATCGAGACTTCTACAATTATAGAAATCATGAAGCAAAATCACGCCTTATTGTCCGTGGTGTCCGCAGTGACGAGTTCCGGAGGATTCCATCCAGAGACTATTTACTCTATTGCTACAGAAACTAATGGTTATTGTGTTTTTGATGACGATTTTTTGATGGTAAGGGTAACTATTGAAGTTTCCCAAAATAACAAAACTCAAAGCAATTGCAAAATTCGACTGAGAACTTTAAAACGCAAAAAGCACTATTTTTCAATGTACCATTTGTAGATCTCTTTGCACTTAATAATTTTAAACAACTTTTATTGAGAAAACCTCAACTTTAAAGGATTCCAGGCTTCTCAAAACGTCCCATCCTACTATGGACAATATCAAGCTTATACAACAAATGTAAAAGCATCTGGAACCAGCACAATCATAATGCCATATCTGAAAATTACCAAAAAACAAATGCTCTATGTGGTTATGACACTTCAAGACCATGCGCCAGTTGACAACTTCCAATATGCAAAACTTTCATGGGAAAGTGGTACGAATTCCAGTTTTCTAGAAGTTTCGAGAGGGTCACGGGCATGGGTAACACTATAACAGTTTGAATCGAATAAAAGTTTTAATTTTAGGCCACAGATGGATATGTATTATTTGAAGCAACGACCTATAATATGACTCTACAATTTGAGTACTCGAATCAAGCTACTCAATTGTTACAGATAAGGATATTGAGTAATCAGTGAGTTTGAAAGATTTATACAACAAACAATAGAGATTAATTTCAGGCCGATTGATGCTTGGATCCCGTATAACTAGAATTATGATCAGTTTGACATTTTTTATTAATAAACCCAGAAAAATTCAATAAATAACTGATAACAGTGTCAGTATCCACAATTTCCACAGTTTTCAATCACGTAATTATCAAAGAAAAAAAAAACAAAATGTTTGTCGTTTGGTCTCTCTCCCCCAAAACATCGGAACACAAGAAAAAAGTCCGTAAAATCGTTTCCATGGATTCCACCAAATATACGAACACATGAGAAACACCATTTCATTCTTATTTTCCCTTTCTCTTCATGTTCCTCTTCTTCCTTTTCTCACCTATTTCCCTTGTTTCTATCTCCTACAGTATCCAAATGATGTCCACAAATGGATCCCCGGAATCTTATGGTACATACAGTAACCTGAATCTTCCATGGGAGGAGTGCCTGGATTACTGTACTGATAGTGAGACTTGTATGGTAAGGGGATGTGCAGGTACAGTAAGACAGTTTAGATTCAGGCGATCGCTAACAATGCTGGGGATGCTGTATGCCAAGTTTTTGAAATCGGGGAGCTCCAGAATGCCAAAAGATCCTATGATACTGAAGTGAAACTGGCTTTTAAAATGAATATGACAACTTGTCCAATAGATGATACAGTAGCGGGAGGGGTAGGTTTTTGGAGCGCGTCAAATTTGATACCTGGACCGCAAACACTATTCAGGGATACCTTCTCGGCTTCAACTCTACCCTTCGCCGTTCCACCTACAGTGGATGGGATATTACTTACGACAATACAACTGAAATGTGGAATTTTGAAGCAACGGGGGTGACCATGTGTCAAACGGCTGGATGGTTGTTGTCTATGAGAGAAGCGGGACCTTGGTGTTTTGTGGTAAGGATTACTGTAGTCTTCGAAAAATGCTTTGAAAATATGCGAAATTTTACACTTAAGAACAAAATCAGCTTCCAGATGAATGGAGGTCTGACTGACTGCCTTACTCAAGAGCAAGCTGCGGAAGCTTGCTCAACAAGATTCAATGCTCAGATTAGTGGAATACAGAATTCGGCCGAGTATGATCATGTTCTATGTGAGTTTGATTGGGATTACCAGAGAAACATCGATATTCAAAATAGACGTTTCTAACCATATTACAGTTTGGGCCCAAACCTGGTTCTCAATGGCTTCGCTATATGGTGCCTGGATGGATGGAATCCGAAAACCAGAATGTATTGGGAATTCGAGTTGTACTGGGATTACTGTAAGTACTTTTCAAGGCAACATACAAATCGACATTTAAATTTCAGGCATTCGAATACTCCGATCCTTTGCTCTCCACAAAAGAGACTGGAATACGATGGAATCCGAATCAACCGGATACCACCAAAGATTGTTTAGTGTTCACAGTGAATGCGGACAAATCTACAGGCATTAGTACTGTTCCGTAAGGGTTATAGGTTCAAAACCATTCGAATCCGAAGATTTGTAGGTGTACATCGACAACGTCCCAGGATGGAAAGACGTGTTACAAGGGTTATGTATGTGGGACAAAGCCGAAGAAGTATTGATTTTTATAATACGGAAATGTACATTGATTTTTGAATAAACTATTCTTGGAACCTTGTATGAAATTGGTATTGCGTACTAAAACCACAGGCACTCGGCAGCCGTACACATACTGTGTCACAGCAGTCACGGGCTCGGTTTTGTGGCGTGACCGAATTCTTGAAACAAACACGACGAAAAAAATGGATACATGTAACATGTTTCGTTATTTTTTCTTTCCAATGAAAACGTTTGAAATCCCAGCATACTTGGACTTCAAAGAACCAAACAAAATGTATGTCGTTTGGTCCCATTCTCAGATACATCGGAATACAATGAAAATGTCCGTAAAATCGTTTCCATGGATTCCATCAAATATACGAACACATGAGAAACACCATTTCATTCTTATTTTCCCGTCCTCTTCATGTTCCTCTTCTTCCTTTTCTCATTTATTTCCCTTATTTCCATCTCCTACAGTATCCAAATGATATCCACAAATGGATCCCCGGAATCCTATGGTACCTACAGTACCCTGAATCTTCCATGGGAGGAGTGCCTGGATTACTGTATTGATAGTGAGACTTGTATGGTAAGGGGATGTGCAGGTACAGTAAGACAGCGTGGGTTCAGGCAATATCCAACAATGCTGGGGATACTGTATGTCAAGTTTTCGAAATAGGGGAGCTACAGAATGCCAAAAGATCATATGATTTTGAAGAAAGACTGGCTTTTAAAATGAATATGACGACTTGTCCAATAGATGATACTGTAGCGGGAGGGGTAGGTTTTTAGGGGTGTCAAATTTGATGCCTGGTCCGCAAACACTATTCAGGGCTACCTTCTCGGCTATAACGCTTCTAATCGCGGTGCCACCTACAGTGGATGGGATATTGATTACAATAATATAACCGAAATGTGGAATTTTGAAGCAACAGGGGTTGTTATGTGTCACACGAGTTTATGGATGTTGTCAGTTCGAGAATCGGGTCCCTGGTGTTTTATCGTAAGGATTGCTGTAGGATTCAAACAAATGAAGGCAGTTTCAGATGAATATAGGTATTATGAGCGATTGCATTACTAAGGAGCAAGCTGCTGGAAATTGTTCGAGGTTCGAATCTCAGCTGAGCGGGATACAGAACTCGTTCGAGTATGACTATGTTGTTGGTGAGTTGATTTTTAGAGCATTTGTGAATTTTCATGCGTAAAATCTCAATGTAGTGCAGAAAAAACGCTGTAACAAGACTAGGAAATTTATGTTTTTGAAAAACTATTGGTATTCAATAATTAGTACAGAATGTGCCAAGCTTTGGATCTCAAGGGCACCCATCAGGTTGTACGGTGCATGGATGGACGGGATCCGAAAACCAGAATGCATTGGGAATTCAAGTTGTACTGGGATTACGGTAGGTAGTATTCAAGGCAACATACAAATTGACATTTACTTTCCAGGCATTTGACTTCTCGGATCCGTTACTCTCCACAACAGAGACTGGAATACGATGGAATCCAAATCAACCGGATGGAGCCACCAAAGATTGTTTGGTGTTCGCAGTGAATGCGGATAAATCTACAGGCATTGATAATGTTCCGTAACGGATTTAGGCTTGAAATAATATAGCGTAAAATCTCTAATAGAATGACGTCATTTTATTCAAGGTTTCACGGTCAATGTTTTTAGGTGCACATCAACAACGTCCGACGATGGGAAGACGTGTTATAGTGGTTTTGTATGTGGGACGAAAGCGCAAAAGTTTTGATTTGGAGCTGAATTTTCTTGGTGGTTTTTCATGAAATCGTCAATAAAAAACTGTTGTAATTTTGAATGACTTTTCCGATAAACTTTCATTTTCATCGGATAATAAAGTAGACCTACAACATTAGAGACTTACTTCTAATAATCTTCCAAATTTTGGAAGAAATCGATCAAGAGGGGGGCTACAATGATGTGCTCAAAAATCAGGCGCAAACTACACAACTTCTACGTTCCCCCCGAAACCCGTTTATAGTCTCATCTTATAAAGCTCAATAAAACAAAAACACACAACTCCGCTGGTTCCCATGGTTCCTCGAAACAATGAGCATATAAAATGTCATGTTATTTGGATTCACTTGTTTTTCTGACCATGATTCTCCTCTCCTTCTTTCTTCTACTAACATGTATCTTTCTTCAAAACTCATACTCCATTATGATCGCCTCTAATGGAATCCCAGAGGCCAATGGGATTTACGATAGTATGAGTTTCACATGGGAAGAATGTTTGGATTACTGTGTGGAGAGTGAAATGTGTATGGTGAGGGTTGATAAAAGTTGAGAGGCAAAAGTAAAGATTATTACAGGCGGTTTCTACTGAGGGCCCAGATTGCAAGGTTTTCGAAATCGGGAATTTGAAATCAGTGAAAAGAAGTGACAATGAAGACTATAAAGTTGGTTTCAAGGTTTTGGATTCTGCGGGGAGTTCTCCGATTTGTCCAATGGATGATACAGTAGGAGGAAGAGTGAGTTGAAACTAGCAAAATAAACAAAGTTACACTCGAAAAATTTCAGCGCTATTTTCTCGGCAAAAACTCCACCTCGGATCGTCCGATCTATCAAGGCTACGACATAACCTACGACCCTATAAACCAAGTCTGGAACCTAAACTCTTCTGGAATCCTAATGTGCTCAACTCCTCGAATGGGACTGTTTGTGAGGGCAACAGGGCCACTGTGTTTAGTAGTGAGTCAGATTCCAAAGCCAAAAATCCTCCTTTTAATACGAAAATTTCAGTTCGTAATCAGTAGTGAGTGTTATAATCAAACAAATGCTGTGACTAAATGTAGCGGAACGTTCAAAGGAGTACTAGTCGGGCTCGAGAGACCAGAGGAGTTTGAATTTCTGAAAGGTAAGGGTAGGCACCAAGAGTATTACAAGTGTTGCTGAGGTGCTTAATTTCAATGCGCACTGACTAAGACATCATTGGCTGGCTATCAAACTTTCGTGTGTAATAATTAACGGTAGCTAAATTTACGCCTGATATGCTAATCATATGACGTTACGCATTTGTGTAAATCATTTCGCTTGGAGCGCGTTTGCAACACTATCGTTGAAAGTTTACAGTTTTGTACTATCACCCAAGGCTGTCACACGGACGGCTCTTCTAATCTGGTTCTGATCGGCCGCGCGGCCCTGAGCTTTTTTGATCCATAGAGCTTATTTTTACAAGTACGGTCGTATTTAACCACGACCCGGGCCGCGGCCCAAAAAAGCCGTTATTGTGACATCGCCTGATTCAGAGCGAGCTATGTTGACGTCATGGTTCAACAAAACAAATCTGCCATTTCATGCATCGTGGGTTAATGGAGTTCGGAAGCCGGAATGTATTGGGACCAGTTGTCAGGGAATTGGTGTGAGTCATTAGGAGAGGCATGTTCTCAATGAAACGCACACAGGGGTCGAACGCTACGCTTGCAAACGCGCTCTCCTGATTTGGCTTTTTTTTCCGAACTTTGACGCCTTCTGATTCAATTTCCAGTGCATTTTTCTGAATTTTTTTGTGACAGAAAAATTCTCGACAAAATTTAGTACCAGAACAAAATAAAAATTTCGAAAAAATGAGCGGAATTCGGGTCCAAAACATTAATTTTAAGCTTGGCTTCTCAAGCGAGCGCATCTGCATACCTCAAGGCTTACTATGAGATCCCTGTGCTGTCCACGAGGAGTACACAATTGTTCTCAATGGAGCGCACTATGAAATGAAAAGTACTGCTATTTCCAGGCCTTCCAATTTTCCGACCCCACGATGTCTGCCAACCCCACTGGCTACCTCTGGAGCCCAAATGAGCCAAGTGGATCTACTGAAGATTGTTTAGCGTTTAGAATCAATCAGGACAGAACTTGTGGTATCGCTGCTGTACCGCAAGTTTTTTTGGCTTCTTACGTTTGATAGTCAGTCTGGAACTAATTTCAGATGCTCCACGACACTAACCCCCGATAACAGTACTTGCTTTAGTGGATTCATTTGTGGTGTTGCGCCGTCTTGAACATAAATCCTTGTAAATAATAAAACAACTATTGTTTATTCATTAAAACAATAACAAAACTCGATAAAATTGAAAATTTCAAATCGCTCGACGATCAAATTGAAGACACCACATCTTCTTTGGCTTCACCTTGAGCTTCTCGATTTTGGTCTCAAGGCGTTCGATCTTTTTCTCCGATTTTTTGGCCTCCTTTTCCATCTCGGTGATCTTCTTCTTGAGCTCCTTGTTCTCGGCCTTCAGAGTGGCGACGTCGTCAGAAGTTGGGGCGGCTTTTGGAGCTGGAAGTGGATAGAAACTACAGTAATCCAGTCAAAATTTGGCTTTTTATAAAATCGACCATGGGGAATCCATTTTTGTAATCAGAATTTTCGAAAAGATCATGTAAACCGAGTTACGACCTTATAAAGGTTCAGATAGTACTAAATTTGTGGATCGATTTTCTCAGCTTCTAGATGACATCGGAATCTCCAGATTTTTGTACTTTACCTGAAAATTATCGCATTTAAAATTTTCGCAACATATTAATACTTTTACGATTTCGGAAATTTCAAAACCGTAAAAAGTATTAATATGTCGTGGAAATTCTAAATGCCATAAATTTCAGGTACAATACAAAAAACTGGAAATTCTGTTGACATTTAGAAGCTGAGAAAATCGATCTCCACTAATTTAGTACTGTCTGAACCTTTATTAGGGAATAACTCGGTTTATATGACTGTTTTGGAAATTTTGAGAACAGAAATGGATTTTTCATGGTTGATTTTTTAAAAAACCAAATTTTCAGGAAATTTTTCAAAAAAAAAAATTATTTCTGACAGTTTGCTAGACTACAAAATACAGTGTTCTAAGGCTAGAAGCCAACATTTTCACGGCTCCGCGACGCTTCGAAAGCGAGACATCTCGAAAGTGGACATTTCGAAAGTGTGATATCGCGTTTTTTTTTTCAATTTTTTGAACTTTTCGTATAAATTTGCGCAAAAAATGTATGGAAAGTTTTAAAAATTGAGCAAAAACGGGATTTCATACTTTCGAAATGTCCGCTTTCGAAATGTCCACTTTCGAAATGTCCCGGAGCTTTTTTTCAATTTTTACCTGCTTTTCTCCCAACTTTCTTCGCTGGTGCCGATGGAACGTAGTCTTCAGATTTGTCACCGTCGTCCACGACAACTGGAGCTGCGCGCTTCATGATTCTGAAAAAAATTGGGAAAAAATTCAGGAAAAAATCGTGGAAAATAGGTATAAAATTGGTTCAAAACCGAATTCCAGTCAATGGAATCAGCTAAAAATGCAAAAAATTCATTCAAAATGAGAAAATTTAATTTTCAGTCGAAAATTTCTTCGATAATTGGACCGGATGGGAAATAGTTAGAATAGTAGGAGGATGAAGAAGAGCTTGTTGTAGATGGATGCTCGAAAAGTGGTTGAGGGGGCGGAGCTTGTGTCTTGTCTATGGTAAGGGGTCCGGATGTGAAATTTTCAGATTCCGGATAAAAAATGGAGGTGGAAGAGGCAAAAGAAGCGTGTTGTTCATATGGATGGAACCGTGGGCCGGATTTTGGTGTAGATGGAGCGCTCTGAAAATTTTTAAAAAATGTATTTTCCTCTGACAATTTGATTATTATAATAGAATAACAGTAATTTTTACTAAAATGATTCTCTAGCATTTACGACAAGATTTTTTCATAAAAATCGTTAAAAACCAATTTTCAAGTTTCATTTTTTCTAACCTATTTCAAAAAATGTAGAAATTTTCGGTGATTTGAATGAACTTAATCTCGCTGCTCAAAACGCTGTAGAAAAATTTTTAGACAATTTTTTTGTCTCCGGGACAATTGAAAAGTGGACATTTCGAAAGTGTGAAATCGCGGTTTCGCCCGATTTTTAAATCTTTTCATACATTTTTTGCGCTAATTTATATGAAAAGTTTCAAAAATTGAGCAAAATCGCGATTTCGCACTTTCGAAATGTCTCGCTTTCGTAATGTCCCGGAGCCCATAAAACTCGAGAAAATCGATTTCCAAGCCTAATTTTTTCTAACCAATTTCAAAAAATATAGAATTTTTTCGCTGATTCGAATGCACCTAATTTCTACGCTCAAAACGCTATAGAAACAATTTTAGACGATTTCTTTTTCATATTTTGTACTAAAATTTCAGTCTAAAATTTTTGAAATTCTAGGCAACTGTAAGTTGAAATTCTTCGTTTTTGGGAATTTGAAACGTGGAAAATGAGGATTATCAGAATTCTAAGGTTTCGAGGCTTTGGTTTTCTTGTGACTCTAGACAAAACGATGATGAGTCATCGTAAGATTGCTCAGTATGTTAGTCTAGAGCCTTAAAACCTGAGAATTCTGAAAATCTTCATTTTCCACTTTTTGAAATTCCCAATATCGAAGAATCTCAACTTCAGCTGCCTATAATTTCAAAAATTTTTAACTGAAATTTTAGTACGAAATAATATGAAAAAATCGTCACAAAAATATTCTATGGCATTTTGAGCAGCGAGATTAGGTGAATTCAGTGAAAAATTCTACATTTTTCATCTGAAAAAAGCGATTTTTATGAAAAAAAAACATGTTTTTTTTCGTAAAATCTGGAAGGACGATCATTTTTAGAAATTTTATTCAAAAAGTAAGCCAACATTTCTAATATTTACCCTCTTTTTGTACTTTTTCGGCGACCAATCCGAATGTTTCCCGGCGTTTCGGCGGTCGGGAATATTGATTTTCTTCGTCTTTTGCTCATAATAATAATCATTATTATTATTATCTTCAAATTCCTCTATTGAATTCGAGGCCTCCGCAATCTTTACAGTTTTCCGCTCATTTTCCACCTCAAAACCACCCTCAGAATTATCTCGAATATATTTTCTCAGCCCCGCCAACTCTTTTCTCTTTCTTCGAATATTATCTCCCAGCTCTTTCTCGTTTTTCGCGAAATTCCAGAATCTACGATTCTTGGAAACATCGCTTTGGAGTATTTTATTGAACTTTTCCATCAAAATTTCGTTTTTTCTCTTGTAAAAAATCAGTTGGGGAACTGCTTCGTCCATCAGATCGCAGATGAGTTTGAGCGCTGAAAATTGAGCATTTTTGGATAAAAATTTAGAAAAAAACACCTTCAGGTTCCGTAGAATTATCGAAATCTGGAATATCCATCTCTCTGGCGAGTATTTTTTGAAGTGGCGACTCTGGAACTATTTCTTCATCTGAATCGTCTTCTTCTGGCGCTTCTTCGAAATCCATATCCACATAGGGTGGCCGATTAACGAGAACGAAACGACGACAAGTGTTCATTCTGGAACAATGGGGTTTTTTGGGGTTTCAGAGTGAGAAATCGGGAGAAATAAGTTTAAAAAATGAAGGGAAATGCGATTTTTGACCTAAAAACTGGGAAAAAATCACGAAAAATGGTGAAAAATCCATGAAAAACAAGCAAAAACAAATGAGAAAAATCGAAATAAAATCCCAAAAAAAATTAAATGATTACTGTACGCAACAAAGTGTTTGCGTAGAATTGCGTACAAAACATCAAAACTTACGAACAATTCGAATAAAAATAATTTTCATGACGAAAATGTAATTTACGACTCAAAAATCGGAATTTTAAGATTTTTAAATCAGAAAATTGATACTTCGATAAAAAATCGAAATTTCAGAGATTTTTCAGAATGAGCGACTTCGATGAGCCTTAATTTTTCGCTGATATCGTACTTTCGTAACGAATTGTTTAAAAATTCAAGACAAAATCAATCGATATTCTTTATTCACCATGGACTAGTAAAAAGTTCAATAAATTCAAGATTGTTTTTATTGAAACTATATTTTCACTTTACGAGTAGTGACAATTTAGTAACACCCCGAGTATCTTTCATTGTTCACATGTCTTGGTCTCATCGACTGGTTTCGCAGACTTCTCGGGCTCCTCCATGGTCGTTGTACTCGGCTTGGCCCCAAGCGGTGCCGGTGTTTCCATTGGAGGTGCTAGTTCTTGTGGAGGTGCTTGTTGTTGTGGAGGTGCTTGTTGTTGTGGAGGTGCTTGTTGTTGTGGAGGCACTTGCGGTGGAAGCTCTTGCGGTACTGGCGGTGGTGGTGGCAAATCGTCATCGTCCTCCGATACAGACTCATAATCGCCAAGTGGTTTTCGGAGGAACATCATGAAAATAGGCTTCTGAAAATGTCAATAATTAAAGAAACTGGGAGTTTCTAACTTTTTTCTCTGATTCTTCAATAATCGGCTTCACTGGATTATCATCTTCAAGAGGTTTCAACGGAGCCGCAGCAGCGTTGTCCGGCACTTTCGACACCTTCGACTTTGACGATTTCGGTCCAGCAACATTTTGCTTCATCTGCTTGAAACAGTTCTCCAAATGCGTGTACTCCGTACGAACCTTCGCCTCCTTATGATTCTTTCGATTCTAAAAACGGGGTTGGAGTTTTTTCTCAAGTTTCTGATGAAAAAAAAAACTCACATCACCAAAATAATCGGCCATCGCGTATGCTGCGAATACATATCGTTTCGGTGTCGGTACAGTACCCAGTCGTTGCTCTCTCATCTTCTTCATTGCATACGAGAAATCAATCCTCTTGGTGACAGTGAGCATTGTGATACAGTAGAGGATGACTGCAAATCAATCGAACTTATTTCAGAGCAACAAAACTGAATACTTACAAACAAGTGTCGCACTCTCCTTAACTCCGTCGAAACAATGGAAAATGGGCGGAGTCTTGTCCTTGACGCTCAGAATCAAACGCACGAGTTTCGTGAACGGCGGCATCATATCAGCAGGCAGCGTGTTGCGTTCCCATTTGTACCAGTAGTGAGTGACGGTGAACGATTTGCGGTTGCTGAAAATACGGACTTGAAATATACCGAATATCCCCTTCTGCATACCCAAATCTTCCAGTGATCGTTCGAATCTCTAGACCATCGTCAGTCTCCTTCTTCAGACACTTCAAAGTAAGATCGCCAAACTTCATCTCCTCATTAACTTCGCGGGGAAAGTATGCCTCGTAGATGAGGGGTTCAACAAAGCCACTTGAATAATTCAACGTATTCAGCATGAAGACGCGCTTGCTCTTCTCCTGCGACACCATCCACCAAAACTTCTCGGTCATTTGTGATGTGTCTGGAGGGACCAAACCTGGAGTTTGAGCCACAATCACACGTCGACCGTCCAAAAGTTTGACAAAACTGGCATTATAGAAGGCCGATCTGAACCGTTTTCCGTATCCTTTCAGCTTGACCATCGTCTTTTTCAGCAATCCGTCGTCTCCCCTGAAAAAAATTGTGTTGAGGGGTAGAACACTTTTTGGGATGTCTTATTTTCGAACTACGGCTCAAAAACAGCTTTTAAAAAATCAAGTGCAATTTTTCACGTGCACCGTAGGGATTCATGCGTCCCCTAACAAGGGGCTTCCTCGAACTCTTGAGTTGAACTTTTTCTGAAACTTCGTCCCTAGACTAAGTTGACCCTGAAAACCCCAAATCTGCAATAAAAAGTGGCCAAATGTTTACGTAACTCGAGATATGAGCCCTCAAAGTTGCAGCTAACAGTGCTTTTGGCGTACTTTGAGAACCCATAACTTGGCTCAAAATCACTTTCAGAAGGTCTAGTTTTTTGTTTTGCACTCAGAATTTTATACCAAACAATGTCCTATACTTTTTTGTAGAAAAAAATTTTGAGCCAGAACAACGAAAATTTCCGACCAAATGGGTGCGGATTGCTTGTTTTGTCATTTCTTTTCGTCCAATTTGGTGATTGAAAGTTGAAATCAAAAGATAAATGTTTGCAAAAAAGTGTTCATGAATTTCATGTATTTTTCTGTCGGATAGGAACCTTTTTATAGGTCAAATGATGACTGAAAATCCTAGAAGGTTTTTGGCCCTAAATAGGTCAGCCAAGTAAAAAAAAAGTTCGGAAAATGTCATGAAGCTTTAAAAAACCTTGTTACAAACATATATAGTTTGTTTCATTCCATCATTTAGGGAATTGGAAAAATAAAGTTGGTAACTCCAGATTGATCGAAAAATTTCCCACCCAAATGGTGGCAAAATTTCAAAGTTTTGGCTCAAAAATGTTTTTGTTCAAAAAGTATTGGACTTTGTTGATCGGCAAATTCTGAGTCTAATACAAAAAACTAGACCTTCTGAAAGTGATTTTGAGCTGAGATATGGGTCCTCAAAGTACCCCAATTTTAGTGTTGGCTGCAACTTTGAGGGCTCATATCTCGAGTTACGTAAACATTTGGCCACTTTTTATTGCAGATTTGGGGTTTTCAGGGTCAACTTAGTCTAGGGACGAAGTTTCAGAAAAAGTTCAACTCAAGAGTTCGAGGAAGCCCCTTGTAAAATAACCAACTTGCACCCTCACAATTGATTTTTTGGGCTGTTTTTGAGCCGTATTTCGAAAATAAGGCGTTTTTGGGGCTCCGCGACACTTGGCTACTGGCCATTTCGCTACTGTGACGTTTCGCAACTAACGTGAACTTTCGAATGAAGAAATGTACATAAATCTCAACTCCAAAGTTCACGTTAGTTGCGAAACGTCACAGTAGCGAAATGACCAGTAGCCGAACGTCACGGAGCCGTTTTTGGTCTGTGGTTCAACAGTTTTCTTCCCGCTTCCTAATTCTGTATCGAATGAGTTAACAAAACTTCAAAATTTTGGGGAATTGTGTACTCCCCCTTCAAATGTGGCGGGACCGTAGTTTCCGGGTGGATTTCTGGGGGAAAATCGTGTATTTTTGCGTGAGCGTGTCAGTTGTCGTGTATGCGTACTATGCATCAAACCTCACGACATTTCTTATTATAGGTTTGATTTCTGATGAAAATCAAATTGTTTACACTATCTACAACAGATCTTTCAGAAAAAAAAGATCTTTAAGAAAACAGATCTTTCAGAAACTTTCAGGTCTTTCAGAAAAATTACATTTTTGCTGTCCCACCACCTTTTGAGATTGAAAGACATCTCAAAACAAGCTTTTGATCTAATTTCGCGGCTGAGCCAAGCAGACATAAATAGGCGGCTGAAAAATCGCAAAAAAAACTCACTGGCTCCACTCCATTAATTTTCTCTCCACACACAATTTCTCCGCCGCCTCATCTGTCAGAGTGTTTCGATGAACATCATTTGAATAGACTTGCTTGAAATAATCCGCATACTGTTCAGCTTTCGATGCCAACTTCCTGCCGAGAGCCTTGACGTGATGTACCCGAGCCGATTGGAAGTGGTTGACAATCATCAGAATGTAGTCGTCATTCGTGTACTTCTTCATGCAACATCCATACATTGAGTTGTAGATGTAACGATAGTGGAGGTACATTACGATGTGGCAGCTGATGAGAGCGATAAGGACGATAATCCCACCGAGGCTAGCACAGATTATGAGTGAATCTCTGGAAAAGTCTTTCATTGAACAGGAAAGAATTGAAACTTTTAAAACTCACCCATTTCCCTTATCGGCCGTTTGCCCGGAATCCGCCGAGACTTTCATCCCAGGATTAGCTAAGATTATGACCGGAGCAGCGGTAACAGAATTTGACATTGCTGCTATCTGCTTGGCGAAGCTCACAAAGAAGACGTCAAGAGCTGCCAGAGATGCCTTTGAATCATCGAAAGATTTCTGGAATCTCGCGAAATCCAATCCCATAGAATCCATAGTCTTCAAAGTGGCTTCCACGTGTTCTAAACTCTTCTTCTCTCCCGGATCCGTCACCGATTCCTTCAATTTTCCAATAGTTCCAGCAATCTTCTTGAAGTCTCCAGATGCTCCAAACACTGATTTGGCATTTTGGAAGATTTCCGAATGGTCGGCAAGGGTGGTGGAGGTGGATGGTTTTACCGTCTTTTTGAATGTATCCAGAGATGTGAACATCTTCTGAATCTGATCCAACAACGCCAGAAGGGAATTCAGATTCTTGAGGTCTTCAGGATCCTTCAACGTCTTCTGATACTTCAAAATGACATCTTTCACTTTCAAAAGTCCTTCCAAATCCGTCCTTTTCTCGAATGCTCCCTCCATATTGGATACTCCTTGAACAGCCAATCCGATATTCTTCGAATGCGTGGATCCATCCTTCAAAAGTTCCAATGCATCCGTTTCCGTACTCTTGAATGCCTTCTGAGCCGACATGGTTGCTTCCAGATTCTTCAGGGCGTCTTTGGTTCCAGCGACTTTTTTGATGGCCTCCATTCCGTTGTCCATGGAAGTGGTATGAGCGGGATCTTTGGAACGGATTGTCTGAAAAATTGAAGCTATTTTTAGTCCAAAAACTGATTAGCATACCTTCACACTCTCCATCACGTCAAACAAAACATAGACATTGTCCTTCTGAAGGCAACCAAAGTAGTCATAGTAGACAACAACATCTTGCTGATAAGTTCCCAAATCATTGAACAGAGCTTGAGCAGATTGCGCTTCAGTCTGGATGGTGGTTTTTGTCTTTGGATCATTGCCAATGGGCTGAGCATTCACAATAGCTCCGGAAAGTGTCTTGATTTGTTCAATGTGATTGGTGAGCGTCCGCATGTTGGGATAGTTCTGAAAATGAATAATTCGAATGCTTATTTTGTTCAAATTCTTATACCTTAAACTCATCCACAACTGTCTGAACCTTCGCCGCCATTTCAGCCTTCTCGCAAATCTTGATGACTTCATCACAAAGTTTTCCAATCTCTGGATTCTTGAGATACTCGATAAGAGCCGGAGTGTTCGTTTTCATCGCGGCCAGCATGTCGTCGATGTTCTTCAGATGAGTCTTCAGGTTTTTCAACGTATCTTCATTCGGAGGATTCGTGAATGTCGGCGCTTTACATGATTGAATGATGGATATTCCAGATTTGACCTTATCGGACCCCAACGTCACTTGATTCACGTCGTCGGCAAAGTTGGCAATGTTACTACCGTGATCAAATATAACCTTGGACTTCAGAATATTCTCAATCTTCTCAAGTGGCTCTTCCAATTGTCTCAACTTTTCCAGGGCTATCGGAAAGTCTTTGGAATTGATCACCTTCTCCATCCACGTGTTCTTCAGATCTACATCAAGTTTTGATAGATCAGATGAGCCATGAGGGAAGCCTGGAGTGAATTTGAGGTCCATCGGATGCCACGACTCCATCTGAAGAGCAGCCAACAACTTTTTGAAGACGTCAAGTGCCGATTGGACAGTTTTGACGGGAGCAGTATGAGAGGTGATCGAATTGAAGTAGGCGTTGTAGGAATCAGCATGCTGTTTGGGGAGAATTAATTTCGCATGGTTTTCCGATAAGGCTTGATACGCTTGATTCGCCTGCACAGCTGGAGTGAGTCCATCCGAAGCACTGATAAATTTGGAAAAAGTCCAGTACGGTTTTGAGGGATCTAAGTTTTGTGAAGCGGTCTTGATTGTGGTCAGGGACGTCTTCAAATCATCAAAATAAGTTTGGATACTTGAATCTTTTGTAGCTGTGGTTATCTGGTTCTTCATAAATTCCCACGAAGAAGCATATTTGGAAATCTCGGAAACGATTCCAGCACTGAATTTATCTTTCGCCAAATTTTTGATCTCCGTTTCGAAGTCAGTCCTTTTCCAATTCTTGATATTGTCCGTGCCTTTGATGTCCTTTATAATACTATGGAAAATTTCAAGAGCCTTTTCAGCATCCGTCACCTCCTTAGTCGGTTTCAACTTCTCCGGGAGAGCCTTCAAAGTATTCACAGCTTGTTGAATCTTGGCAATATCAAGAGTTGAGATATCCGATGGTTTGATGGTTCCAAAATGAAGAAGTTCGGAGATCAAAGCGTCGGGAGGAATGGTTCCAGAGATGAGTCCTTGTTGAAGATAAATGGCATTTGTGATTCTGGCAACCATTTGGAGATTCGAGACGGACGACTTGAGATTCTCATCTGGAAAAATTGGATACTTTCATGCTAGCCAAACGCTTCAGAATTTTAATCTATGAAGCTCAATTCCTCGCCAAAAAAAGTGCGCTCCACTGAACTTGGGAACATGGATACTACGTGGATGAACCCAAAATTTATAAAATTTCGTTGAAAAATGGTAACATTTTCCATACAAAAGTTCGCTTCACCGAACTCAACTTCGTGGAATCTTCGTGGATAGTTTGAAATCAATTTACTTTAAGAATCCACGTGGAATACAATCGCGCCCCATCTCACTGGGATGACACGTGGGTTCATGAAGAATCGTCCACGTGGAATTCACAGGGTTCAGAATTAGGGGCCCTCTTCTTACCTCCAGAATCCCTTTTGAATCTTCTATTGACCAGATTTGAGCGTTGGAATCGTTTTGATTGGAGCGGATCTGAAACTTTTCAATTTTTCTAAATTCTCGATTCTTCTTTCTCACCTCCAGTATCATTTTGATTTGCCTCGATACGAGGTAATAGTTGGGAGGCCCAGATGGCGGCGAAGATTGAGAGGATGCAAATATCTGAAAATTAAAGGTTCTCAATTGTCAAACTTTTCGAAAACTTACGCATCAGAAGATTTTTCGTTTCCTTTGTTCGAAGGTCTCGAAGCTTCTAGAATAATCGAAAACTCAATCGATATTTGTTCCAGAGGTCAAAGTGGGCGGAGCTAACCTGAACGTGGCACCCTAACCTTTCTTATCTTCGGTCAAATCAAGCCCCGCCCCTTTTCACGTCCCTTGGATTAAATATCGATTAGTTTTTTGATTATTCTTGAAGTTTTCTCTCTTTCAACTACCCTGGAATTTTTTTCATATTCAAGTGAGTTTCTCATCATAAAATTCTAAAGTAAAAATTTCTGAATTTTCAGTTCTGCCATTTGGATAAAAAATTCGGAAAAAAGCACAAATGGAACAAACAAGTAACCTTCGCAAAGTTTTTGTATGTGAGTTTGCTGTCGGATTTCTAGAAGAATCTAATTATTGATTTTCAGAATTTCTACATCATCTACATCAAGAATGTAATTCCAAATTTGCATATGATAATACTGTCTAAAAATCGTTTAACGGAATAAATGAAATCTTCCGATCTTTTCTTGTATTTTCTTTCTGTTGCTCAGGGGTTCAGTATCATTTTTCTAGAGTACTGTACTTTCCTAGGGATTACTGTGTTTTAGTAGGGATTACTGTAAATTCCTTGGGATTACGGTACCTTTCTAGAGATTACTGTACTTTCCTAGAGACTACTATACCAGCCTCGGTATTACTGTGCCAACTTGCGGATTACTGTTCCGTTCTAAGGATTACTGTACCTTCCTATCAATCACTACTGTTTCCTAGGGATTACTGTAGTTTCCCTGAAATTACTGTATCTTCCTATAGATTTCTGTCCCTTTCTATGGTTTACTGAACATTTCTAGGAGTTACTATAGTTTTTGAGGTTTACTGTATTTTCTAGGAATTACTGTACCATCTTCGGGACTACTGTATCTTCCCAGGGACTACTGTACTTTCATAGAGATTACCGTAGATTTTTATGGTTTACGATAAATTCCTAGGAATTACTGTACCTTCCTAGTGATTACGGTTTCTTCGTAGGAATTGCTTTATCTTCGTGTAGATTACTATAGTTTTTGAGATTTACTGTACTTTTCTAGGAAGTAATGTACCATCTTAAAGGCTGATGTACCTTCCGAGGATTACTGTACTTTCCTAGAGATTACGGTTCCTTCGTAGGGATTACTGTATCATCCTAGAGTACTGTACTTTCTTAGGGTTTACTGTAACATCATGTAGACTACTGTACCGTTTTCGGGATTACTGTAGCTTCCTATGGGTTACTGTACCTTCCTGTAGATTACTGTAGTTTCTAAGGATTTCTGTAACATCTTATTGACTACTGTACCGTTTTCGGGATTACTGTATCAGCATAGGGATTACTGTACTTTCCTAGAGCTTAGAGTACTGCCCGTGAATTACTGTACCATCCCAGGGATTAATGTATCTTCCTAGGGGTTACTGTACCTTCATTTGGATTACTGTAGCTTCCTAGGGATTACTGTACCTTCCTGTACCTTCCTGTAGTTTCTAAGGATTGCTGTCCCATTTTCAGGATTACTGTAGTTTCCTAGAGATTACTGTACTTCGATATTTAAATTCAAAATTTTTCAAAATATCATAACTTGATTCCTTGGTAAATATTCCAGCAACAAACTTCACATCATTTCAAAAGTTCAAGTTTCCTTTTTTCAATAGATTTACCATAACAATAGAGACAATATCCCACGACAAGTCAAAAGTCACAAAATCATATTTAACAGAGCCATTTTTTTTCTTCTAAACTACAATATTGAAAAAATGCGTCTTCTTCTTTCTCTGATTCTCATCGTTGCCATTGCCAAGGCAGAAATTCTCGACGATATCAACGGAATCCTGGCTCCATATCTTCAAGGCTGGCAGGATTTGTATAACTCATTTTTGGTTTGGGAAGAGGTTAGACCTACAGTAATCCTAAGCACTTCAAAGTTTTCAAATTTAGAACCAATGCTTTGCCATCAACATTGTCCGAACCGCATCTGGGATCACTTCTTGGGAATCCGTCTATTACGGTCTTTGGGATGGATTCTCGAATTGTGAGGCACGGGATAGCAATGATTCTGGAATTGGAATGGCTGATTCTCATAATTCATTGTATCAGAATATGGGAAGACTTGGAGCATTCACCAGAGCATTGTTGTTTTTCTGCGAACATTTTGGTTGAATTTTGTGGTTTTTAAGTTTGAAGTTGAATGAATTTTAATGAGCATTACAATGTTCAAAGCTTTGAAGGACTGAAAAAATCTGGAGGATTTTAAAGGATTCTGAAGGTCTCTGAAATATTCCAAAGGTTTCTGAGAGAGTCAGAATGATTCTGAGGGATTCCGGAGGAATATGAAAGATTTTGAATAAATCTGATGGACTTTCAAAAATTCTAGAAGATTCTGAAGAAGTCTGAAGGATTCTGAAGGACTCTGAGAAATTCTGGGGGAACTCTAAACGATTCTAAAAGATTCTGAAGAAATCTGAAGAATTCTTAAGGATTCTAATGGATTCTGAAGAAGTCGAAGTGATTCTGAAGGACCCTGAATGATTCTGAAATAGTCGAGATTTAGGATGAGCAATCAAAGTGGGGGAGCGGAAAAATAAGAAAAAAACGGTAAAAATTGGGCTAAAAAAATAACGGAAAACGAAGAAAAGTGAGTCTGAAGAAATTTGGAGGATTTTAGATTGCTTTGAAGGATTCTAAAAAAATCTGGATGATTCTAAGAAATTCTCTGAAGGGATTTGGGCTCTGGTCGGTTATTTTGGTCCTTAGAAGGTTTCCTTGGTCCTTAGAATTTTCCTTGGTCCTTAGGAGGTTTCCTTGGTCCTTAGAATTTTCCTTGGTCCTTCGAATTTTCCTTAGTCCTTAGAAGGTTTCCTTGGTCCTTAGGAGGTTTCCTTGGTCCTTAGAATTTTCCTTGGTCCTTAGAATTTTCCTTGGTCCTTAGAATTTTCCTTGGTCCTTAGAATTTTCCTTGGTCCTTAGAATTTTCCTTGGTCCTTAGAATTTTCCTTGGTCCTTAGAATTTTCCTTGGTCCTTAGAATTTTCCTTGGTCCTTAGAATTTTCCTTGGTCCTTAGAATTTTCCTTGGTCCTTAGAATTTTCCTTGGTCCTTAGAAGGTTTCCTTGGTCCTTAGGAGGTTTCCTTGGTCCTTAGAATTTTCCTTGGTCCTTAGAATTTTCCTTGGTCCTTAGAATTTTCCTTGGTCCTTCGAATTTTCCTTGGTCCTTAGGAGGTTTCCTTGGTCCTTAGAATTTTCCTTGGTCCTTAGAATTTTCCTTGGTCCTTAGAAGGTTTCCTTGGTCCTTAGAATTTTCCTTGGTCCTTAGAATTTTCCTTGGTCCTTAGGAAGTTTCCTTGGTCCTTAGAATTTTCCTTGGTCCTTAGAATTTTCCTTGGTCCTTACAAGGGAAGTGTTTTCGGAGGGGCTTTGAGAATTTTCTGAAAATTGGTACACTAGTACTTTTGACTATGCTGAGAAACGTGGTGAATTTATTTTTTGCCCCTTGCCCTCGTGGGCCGAGATATCAGCTAAAAAAGCAAAATCCAGTACAAAAATTGCCGATTTTTAAAGACCTGTAACTTTGCTTCTAGGCACTTCCAAAAGGTCTAATTTCTTGTTTTGGACTCACAATTGTTTGTTTAACAATTTCTGATGCTTTTTGGAGAGAAAAAATTTTGAGTCAAAACTTGAAAATTTTCGACCATTTGGGTGCAAAATTTTTCCAAGTTTTTTGGATTTTTAAAAAAAAATTTCAACCTTCCAGATTATGGTTGGAAACGATAGATGGATATTTGTACAGCACTCCTCCATATTTTCGTAACAATACTTGTCACTTTTTCAAAAAATTAGATCAGTTATGCGCCAAAAACCTTGAAAAAAATTCAGCCATAATTTGACCTATAAAAAGCACCCTAATTAGTGAAAAAGTACATGAAATTTTCATGAACTGTACTACAAACCTCCATCTATCGTTTCCAGCCAAGAACTGCCAGATTGGAAAAACAGTTTTAAAAATCCACGTGCTTCAAAAAATTTCGCACCCAAATGCTGGCAAAATTTCGAATTTTGGCTCAAAAAATTTTTTCTTCAGAAAGTACCGCAAATTATTATACAATCAATTCTGAGTCCAAAACAAAAAACGAGACCTTCTAAAACCGCCTTGAAGCAAAGTTACAGGCTCTCGAAAAATCCCCTTATTTGTACTGAGGGACAGCTTTGTCGGCTGATAACTCGGCCCACGGAGGCAAGGGGCAAAAAATAAATTTACCTCGTTTTTCAGCATGGTCGAAAGTACTAGTGTACCAATTTTCAGAAAATTCTCAAAGCCCCTCCGAAAACACTTCCCTTGTTAGAAGGTTTCCTTGGTCCTTAGAATTTTCCTTGGTCCTTAGAATTTTCCTTGGTCCTTAGGAGGTTTCCTTGGTCCTTAGAATTTTCCTTGGTCCTTAGAATTTTCCTTGGTCCTTAGGAGGTTTCCTTGGTCCTTAGAATTTTCCTTGGTCCTTAGAATTTTCCTTGGTTCTTAGAAGGTTTCCTTGGTCCTTAGAATTTTCCTTGGTCCTTAGAATTTTCCTTGGTCTTTAGGAGGTTTCCTTGGTCCTTAGAATTTTCCTTGGTCCTTAGAATTTTCCTTGGTTCTTAGAAGGTTTCCTTGGTCCTTAGAATTTTCCTTGGTCCTTCGAATTTTCCTTGGTCCTTAGAAGGTTTCCTTGGTCCTTAGAATTTTCCTTGGTCCTTAGAATTTTCCTTGGTCCTTAGAAGGTTTCCTTGGTCCTCAGGAGGTTTCCTTGGTCCTTAGAATTTTCCTTGGTCCTTAGAATTTTCCTTGATCCTTAGGAGGTTTCCTTGGTCCTTAGAATTTTCCTTGGTCCTTAGGAGGTTTCCTTGGTCCTCAGGAGGTTTCCTTGGTCCTTAGAATTTTCCTTGGTCCTTAGAATTTTCCTTGATCCTTAGGAGGTTTCCTTGGTCCTTAGAATTTTCCTTGGTCCTTAGGAGGTTTCCTTGGTCCTTAGAATTTTCCTTGGTCCTTAGAATTTTCCTTGGTCCTTAGAATTTTCCTTGGTCCTTAGGAGGTTTCCTTGGTCCTTAGAATTTTCCTTGGTCCTTAGAATTTTCCTTGGTCCTTAGAAGGTTTCCTTGGTCCTTAGAATTTTCCTTGGTCCTTCGAATTTTCCTTGGTCCTTAGAAGGTTTCCTTGGTCCTTAGAAGGTTTCCTTGGTCCTTAGAATTTTCCTTGGTCCTTCGAATTTTCCTTGGTCCTTAGAAGGTTTCCTTGGTCCTTAGAATTTTCCTTGGTCCTTCGAATTTTCCTTGGTCCTTAGGAGGTTTCCTTGGTCCTTAGAATTTTCCTTGGTCCTTAGAATTTTCCTTGATCCTTAGGAGGTTTCCTTGGTCCTTAGAATTTTCCTTGGTCCTTAGGAGGTTTCCTTGGTCCTTAGAATTTTCCTTGGTCCTTCGAATTTTCCTTGGTCCTTAGAATTTTCCTTGGTCCTTAGAATTTTCCTTGGTCCTTAGAATTTTCCTTGGTCCTTAGAATTTTCCTTGGTCCTTAGGAGGTTTCCTTGGTCCTTAGAATTTTCCTTGGTCCTTAGAATTTTCCTTGGTCCTTAGAAGGTTTTCTTGGTCCTTAGAATTTTCCTTGGTCCTTAGGAGGTTTCCTTGGTCCTTAGAATTTTCCTTGGTCCTTCGAATTTTCCTTGGTCCTTAGAATTTTCCTTGGTCCTTAGGAGGTTTCCTTGGTCCTTAGAATTTTCCTTGGTCCTTAGAATTTTCCTTGGTCCTTAGAATTTTCCTTGGTCCTTCGAATTTTCCTTGGTCCTTAGGAGGTTTCCTTGGTCCTTAGAATTTTCCTTGGTCCTTAGAATTTTCCTTGGTCCTTAGAAGGTTTCCTTGGTCCTTAGAATTTTCCTTGGTCCTTCGAATTTTCCTTGGTCCTTAGGAGGTTTCCTTGGTCCTTAGAATTTTCCTTGGTCCTTAGAATTTTCCTTGGTCCTTAGAAGGTTTCCTTGGTCCTTAGAATTTTCCTTGGTCCTTAGAATTTTCCTTGGTCCTTAGGAGGTTTCCTTGGTCCTTAGAATTTTCCTTGGTCCTTAGGAGGTTTCCTTGGTCCTTAGAATTTTCCTTGGTCCTTCAAATTTTCCTTAGTCCTTAGAAGGTTTCCTTGGTCCTTAGAATTTTCCTTGGTCCTTAGAATTTTCCTTGGTCCTTAGAATTTTCCTTGGTCCTTAGGAGGTTTCCTTGGTCCTTAGAATTTTCCTTGGTCCTTAGAAGGTTTCCTTGGTCCTTAGAATTTTCCTTGGTCCTTAGAATTTTCCTTGGTCCTTAGGAGGTTTCCTTGGTCCTTAGAATTTTCCTTGGTCCTTAGAATTTTCCTTGGTCCTTAGAATTTTCCTTGGTCCTTAGAATTTTCCTTGGTCCTTAGAAGGTTTCCTTGGTCCTTAGAATTTTCCTTGGTCCTTCGAATTTTCCTTGGTCCTTAGGAGGTTTCCTTGGTCCTTAGAATTTTCCTTGGTCCTTAGAATTTTCCTTGATCCTTAGGAGGTTTCCTTGGTCCTTAGAATTTTCCTTGGTCCTTAGGAGGTTTCCTTGGTCCTTAGAATTTTCCTTGGTCCTTCGAATTTTCCTTGGTCCTTAGAATTTTCCTTGGTCCTTAGAATTTTCCTTGGTCCTTAGGAGGTTTCCTTGGTCCTTAGAATTTTCCTTGGTCCTTCGAATTTTCCTTGGTCCTTAGAATTTTCCTTGGTCCTTAGGAGGTTTCCTTGGTCCTTAGAATTTTCCTTGGTCCTTAGAATTTTCCTTGGTCCTTAGAATTTTCCTTGGTCCTTCGAATTTTCCTTGGTCCTTAGGAGGTTTCCTTGGTCCTTAGGAGGTTTCCTTGGTCCTTAGAATTTTCCTTGGTCCTTAGAATTTTCCTTGGTCCTTAGAAGGTTTCCTTGGTCCTTAGAATTTTCCTTGGTCCTTAGAATTTTCCTTGGTCCTTAGGAGGTTTCCTTGGTCCTTAGAATTTTCCTTGGTCCTTAGGAGGTTTCCTTGGTCCTTAGAATTTTCCTTGGTCCTTCAAATTTTCCTTAGTCCTTAGAAGGTTTCCTTGGTCCTTAGAATTTTCCTTGGTCCTTAGAATTTTCCTTGGTCCTTAGAATTTTCCTTGGTCCTTAGGAGGTTTCCTTGGTCCTTAGAATTTTCCTTGGTCCTTAGAAGGTTTCCTTGGTCCTTAGAATTTTCCTTGGTCCTTAGAATTTTCCTTGGTCCTTAGAAGGTTTCCTTGGTCCTTAGAATTTTCCTTGGTCCTTAGAATTTTCCTTGGTCCTTAGGAGGTTTCCTTGGTCCTTAGAATTTTCCTTGGTCCTTAGAATTTTCCTTGGTCCTTAGAATTTTCCTTGGTCCTTCGAATTTTCCTTGGTCCTTAGGAGGTTTCCTTGGTCCTTAGAATTTTCCTTGGTCCTTAGAATTTTCCTTGGTCCTTAGAAGGTTTCCTTGGTCCTTAGAATTTTCCTTGGTCCTTAGAATTTTCCTTGGTCCTTAGGAGGTTTCCTTGGTCCTTAGAATTTTCCTTGGTCCTTAGAAGGTTTCCTTGGTCCTTAGAATTTTCCTTGGTCCTTCAAATTTTCCTTAGTCCTTAGAAGGTTTCCTTGGTCCTTAGAATTTTCCTTGGTCCTTAGAATTTTCCTTGGTCCTTAGAATTTTCCTTGGTCCTTAGGAGGTTTCCTTGGTCCTTAGAATTTTCCTTGGTCCTTAGAATTTTCCTTGGTCCTTAGGAGGTTTCCTTGGTCCTTAGAATTTTCCTTGGTCCTTAGAATTTTCCTTGGTCCTTAGAATTTTCCTTGGTCCTTAGGAGGTTTCCTTGGTCCTTAGAATTTTCCTTGGTCCTTAGAATTTTCCTTGGTCCTTCGAATTTTCCTTGGTCCTTAGGAGGTTTCCTTGGTCCTTAGGAGGTTTCCTTGGTCCTTAGAATTTTCCTTGGTCCTTAGAATTTTCCTTGGTCCTTAGAATTTTCCTTGGTCCTTAGAAGGTTTCCTTGGTCCTTAGAATTTTCCTTGGTCCTTAGAATTTTCCTTGGTCCTTAGGAGGTTTCCTTGGTCCTTAGAATTTTCCTTGGTCCTTAGAAGGTTTCCTTGGACCTTAGAATTTTCCTTGGTCCTTCAAATTTTCCTTAGTCCTTAGAAGGTTTCCTTGGTCCTTAGAATTTTCCTTGGTCCTTAGAATTTTCCTTGGTCCTTAGGAGGTTTCCTTGGTCCTTAGGAGGTTTCCTTGGTCCTTAGAATTTTCCTTGGTCCTTAGAATTTTCCTTGGTCCTTAGGAGGTTTCCTTGGTCCTTAGAATTTTCCTTGGTCCTTAGGAGGTTTCCTTGGTCCTTAGAATTTTCCTTGGTCCTTAGAATTTTCCTTGGTCCTTCAAATTTTCCTTAGTCCTTAGAAGGTTTCCTTGGTCCTTAGGAGGTTTCCTTGGTCCTTAGAATTTTCCTTGGTCCTTAGAATTTTCCTTGGTCCTTCGAATTTTCCTTAGTCCTTAGAAGGTTTCCTTGGTCCTTAGGAGGTTTCCTTGGTCCTTAGAATTTTCCTTGGTCCTTAGAATTTTCCTTGGTCCTTAGAATTTTCCTTGGTCCTTAGAATTTTCCTTGGTCCTTCGAATTTTCCTTGGTCCTTAGAATTTTCCTTGGTCCTTAGAATTTTCCTTGGTCCTTAGAATTTTCCTTGGTCCTTAGAATTTTCCTTGGTCCTTAGAAGGTTTCCTTGGTCCTTAGAATTTTCCTTGGTCCTTAGAATTTTCCTTGGTCCTTAGGAGGTTTCCTTGGTCCTTAGAATTTTCCTTGGTCCTTAGAATTTTCCTTGGTCCTTCGAATTTTCCTTGGTCCTTAGGAGGTTTCCTTGGTCCTTAGAATTTTCCTTGGTCCTTCGAATTTTCCTTGGTCCTTAGAAGGTTTCCTTGGTCCTTAGGAGGTTTCCTTGGTCCTTAGAATTTTCCTTGGTCCTTAGAATTTTCCTTGGTCCTTAGAATTTTCCTTGGTCCTTAGAATTTTCCTTGGTCCTTAGAAGGTTTCCTTGGTCCTTAGAATTTTCCTTGGTCCTTAGAATTTTCCTTGGTCCTTAGAATTTTCCTTGGTCCTTAGAAGGTTTCCTTGGTCCTTAGAATTTTCCTTGGTCCTTAGGAAGTTTCCTTGGTCCTTAGAATTTTCCTTGGTCCTTAGAATTTTCCTTGGTCCTTAGGAAGTTTCCTTGGTCCTTAGAATTTTCCTTGGTCCTTAGAATTTTCTTTGGTCCTTAGAAGGTTTCCTTGGTCCTTAGAATTTTCCTTGGTCCTTAGAATTTTCCTTGGTCCTTAGAATTTTCCTTGGTCCTTAGGAGGTTTCCTTGGTCCTTAGAATTTTCCTTGGTCCTTAGAATTTTCCTTGGTCCTTAGAATTTTCCTTGGTCCTTAGAAGGTTTCCTTGATCCTTAGGAGGTTTCCTTGGTCCTTAGGAAGTTTCCTTGGTCCTTAGAATTTTCCTTGGTCCTTAGAATTTTCCTTGGTCCTTAGGAGGTTTCCTTGGTCCTTAGAATTTTCCTTGGTCCTTAGAATTTTCCTTGGTCCTTAGAATTTTCCTTGGTCCTTAGAATTTTCCTTGGTCCTTAGGAGGTTTCCTTGGTCCTTAGAATTTTCCTTGGTCCTTAGAATTTTCCTTGGTCCTTAGGAGGTTTCCTTGGTCCTTAGAATTTTCCTTGGTCCTTAGAAGGTTTCCTTGGTCCTTAGAATTTTCCTTGGTCCTTAGAATTTTCCTTGGTCCTTAGAATTTTCCTTGGTCCTTAGAATTTTCCTTGGTCCTTAGAATTTTCCTTGGTCCTTAGGAGGTTTCCTTGGTCCTTAGAATTTTCCTTGGTCCTTAGAATTTTCCTTGGTCCTTAGGAGGTTTCCTTGGTCCTTAGAATTTTCCTTGGTCCTTAGAATTTTCCTTGGTCCTTAGAATTTTCCTTGGTCCTTAGGAGGTTTCCTTGGTCCTTAGAATTTTCCTTGGTCCTTAGAATTTTCCTTGGTCCTTAGAATTTTCCTTGGTCCTTAGGAGGTTTCCTTGGTCCTTAGAATTTTCCTTGGTCCTTAGAATTTTCCTTGGTCCTTAGAATTTTCCTTGGTCCTTAGGAGGTTTCCTTGGTCCTTAGAATTTTCCTTGGTCCTTAGAATTTTCCTTGGTCCTTAGAATTTTCCTTGGTCCTTAGAAGGTTTCCTTGGTCCTTAGAATTTTCCTTGGTCCTTAGGAGGTTTCCTTGGTCCTTAGAATTTTCCTTGGTCCTTAGAATTTTCCTTGGTCCTTAGAATTTTCCTTGGTCCTTAGGAGGTTTCCTTGGTCCTTAGAATTTTCCTTGGTCCTTAGAATTTTCCTTGGTCCTTAGAATTTTCCTTGGTCCTTAGAATTTTCCTTGGTCCTTAGAATTTTCCTTGGTCCTTAGGAGGTTTCCTTGGTCCTTAGAATTTTCCTTGGTCCTTAGAATTTTCCTTGGTCCTTAGAATTTTCCTTGGTCCTTAGGAGGTTTCCTTGGTCCTTAGAATTTTCCTTGGTCCTTAGAATTTTCCTTGGTCCTTAGAATTTTCCTTGGTCCTTAGGAGGTTTCCTTGGTCCTTAGAATTTTCCTTGGTCCTTAGAATTTTCCTTGGTCCTTAGGAGGTTTCCTTGGTCCTTAGAATTTTCCTTGGTCCTTAGAATTTTCCTTGGTCCTTAGGAGGTTTCCTTGGTCCTTAGAATTTTCCTTGGTCCTTAGAATTTTCCTTGGTCCTTAGGAGGTTTCCTTGGTCCTTAGAATTTTCCTTGGTCCTTAGAAGGTTTCCTTGGTCCTTAGAATTTTCCTTGGTCCTTAGAATTTTCCTTGGTCCTTAGAATTTTCCTTGGTCCTTAGAATTTTCCTTGGTCCTTAGAATTTTCCTTGGTCCTTAGGAGGTTTCCTTGGTCCTTAGAATTTTCCTTGGTCCTTAGAATTTTCCTTGGTCCTTAGAATTTTCCTTGGTCCTTAGGAGGTTTCCTTGGTCCTTAGAATTTTCCTTGGTCCTTAGAATTTTCCTTGGTCCTTAGAATTTTCCTTGGTCCTTAGGAGGTTTCCTTGGTCCTTAGAATTTTCCTTGGTCCTTAGAATTTTCCTTGGTCCTTAGAATTTTCCTTGGTCCTTAGGAGGTTTCCTTGGTCCTTAGAATTTTCCTTGGTCCTTAGAATTTTCCTTGGTCCTTAGAATTTTCCTTGGTCCTTAGGAGGTTTCCTTGGTCCTTAGAATTTTCCTTGGTCCTTAGAATTTTCCTTGGTCCTTAGAATTTTCCTTGGTCCTTAGAAGGTTTCCTTGGTCCTTAGAATTTTCCTTGGTCCTTAGGAGGTTTCCTTGGTCCTTAGAATTTTCCTTGGTCCTTAGAATTTTCCTTGGTCCTTAGGAGGTTTCCTTGGTCCTTAGAATTTTCCTTGGTCCTTAGAATTTTCCTTGGTCCTTAGAATTTTCCTTGGTCCTTAGAATTTTCCTTGGTCCTTAGAATTTTCCTTGGTCCTTAGGAGGTTTCCTTGGTCCTTAGAATTTTCCTTGGTCCTTAGAATTTTCCTTGGTCCTTAGAATTTTCCTTGGTCCTTAGAATTTTCCTTGGTCCTTAGAATTTTCCTTGGTCCTTAGAATTTTCCTTGGTCCTTAGAATTTTCCTTGGTCCTTAGAATTTTCCTTGGTCCTTAGGAGGTTTCCTTGGTCCTTAGAATTTTCCTTGGTCCTTAGAATTTTCCTTGGTCCTTAGGAGGTTTCCTTGGTCCTTAGAATTTTCCTTGGTCCTTAGAATTTTCCTTGGTCCTTAGAATTTTCCTTGGTCCTTAGAATTTTCCTTGGTCCTTAGAATTTTCCTTGGTCCTTAGAATTTTCCTTGGTCCTTAGAATTTTCCTTGGTCCTTAGAATTTTCCTTGGTCCTTAGGAGGTTTCCTTGGTCCTTAGAATTTTCCTTGGTCCTTAGAATTTTCCTTGGTCCTTAGGAGGTTTCCTTGGTCCTTAGAATTTTCCTTGGTCCTTAGAATTTTCCTTGGTCCTTAGAATTTTCCTTGGTCCTTAGAATTTTCCTTGGTCCTTAGGAGGTTTCCTTGGTCCTTAGAATTTTCCTTGGTCCTTAGAATTTTCCTTGGTCCTTAGAAGGTTTCCTTGGTCCTTAGGAGGTTTCCTTGGTCCTTAGAATTTTCCTTGGTCCTTAGAATTTTCCTTGGTCCTTAGAATTTTCCTTGGTCCTTAGAATTTTCCTTGGTCCTTAGAAGGTTTCCTTGGTCTTTAGAATTTTCCTTGGTCCTTAGAATTTTCCTTGGTCCTTAGGAGGTTTCCTTGGTCCTTAGAATTTTCCTTGGTCCTTAGAATTTTCCTTGGTCCTTAGAATTTTCCTTGGTCCTTAGAATTTTCCTTGGTCCTTAGGAGGTTTCCTTGGTCTTTAGAATTTTCCTTGGTCCTTAGAATTTTCCTTGGTCCTTAGGAGGTTTCCTTGGTCTTTAGAATTTTCCTTGGTCCTTAGAATTTTCCTTGGTCCTTAGAAGGTTTCCTTGATCCTTAGGAGGTTTCCTTGGTCCTTAGAATTTTCCTTGGTCCTTAGAATTTTCCTTGGTCCTTAGAATTTTCCTTGGTCCTTAGGAGGTTTCCTTGGTCTTTAGAATTTTCCTTGGTCCTTAGAATTTTCCTTGGTCCTTAGAATTTTCCTTGGTCCTTAGAATTTTCCTTGGTCCTTAGAATTTTCCTTGGTCCTTAGAATTTTCCTTGGTCCTTAGAATTTTCCTTGGTCCTTAGAAGGTTTCCTTGATCCTTAGGAGGTTTCCTTGGTCCTTAGAATTTTCCTTGGTCCTTAGAATTTTCCTTGGTCCTTAGAATTTTCCTTGGTCCTTAGAATTTTTCTTGGGATGGATCACTACTCGATTGATCAGTTGACAATCGCTGGAGATGTACTGGTCAACGGGGTTATCGTCACTTATCCGGAGGAGTATGAAGAAGAGGATTACGACGACGAGAACGAAGAGTCAATCAATGAATAATTGCTTTTTTCAATTTGTGCTTTATTTGTTTTTTATATTGTTGTTCACATAAATGTTGTTTTCTTCGACTTTCTGACACATCTGAGCTCTTCAAACTGACCTGGATTCTAAGGACCAAAAAAAATTCTAAGGACCAAGGAAAATTCTAAGGACCAAGGAAAATTCTAAGGACCAAGGAAACTTCCTAAGGACCAAGGAAAATTCTAAGGACCAAGGAAAATTCTAAGGACCAAGGAAAATTCTAAGGACCAAGGAAAATTCTAAGGACCAAGGAAAATTCTAAGGACCAAGGAAAATTCTAAGGACCAAGGAAAATTCTAAGGACCAAAATAACCGACCAGAGCCGGGATTTGAAAGATTCTGAAAGATCCAGAAGAATTCTAAGAGATCCTAAGAAATTATAAGAAATGCTTAAAGATTCTGGACGATTCTGAAGGATTCTGAAGGCTCCTAAATGATTCAGAACGATTTGAGCTTTAGGATGAGCAATTAAAGTGGAGGAGAGGAATCTTGTTTTAATTGGTAAAAAATCGGAAAAAAAAATGGACTGACGGGAAACGAAGAAAAATGAGTCAGAAGGGTTTTGGAGAATTCTGAAAAATTCAAGAGGATTCTGGATAATTCTGGAAGATTCTAAAGGATTCTAAAAGATTCTAAAGAATTTTGGAGGGTTCTGAAAGATCTGTAGGGATTCTAAAAGGTCCTAAGGAATCTTAAGAAAACTTTGAAGATTCTGGAGGATTCTGAAGGAAGCTAAAGGATTCTGAAAAATTCTAAAGGGATCTGAAGAATTCGGAGAATTATAAAGGGTTCTAGACTAGGGTGGTCGACGGCCACCTTCACCTTGTCAAGGCGCCTTGATTTTCACGTTCAAGGTTTCGAAAACCGAGTAAAATTTCCCCGTCAGGTTTTGAAAACCTTGTTTTAGCCATTTTCAAGGTTTTCAAAGCCGTGTTCTGTTGTTTTTTGGAAAAAAAACAGTTGGAATTTTTATTCATTTTTTAAAAAGTCAAGGCATTTGGCGCCTTGACTTTGAAATTCACGGTGAAGGTCGCCGTCACCTTGAAAGGAAAAAGGTGACGGTCGCCGTGACCGGACATTTCCACGGTGACGGCGGCCGAAATTCGCCTATTTTGCCAGTCTATTCTAGACAATTCTGGAAGATCCAAAAGTATCCATAAGAATTCTGAAGGATTCTAAAAAATTCTAAATTCAGGAAAACCATGAAAAAACACAGAAAACAAAAGAAAATTTTATTTTTTCTTCCAAACGATTTTTAGGCAGTATTATCATATGCAAGTTTGGAATTCACTCGTCATAGAAGTTGGTTTAGAAATTCTGAAAAATTATCGATTTTTCTCTCTAGAATCTTCTCTGAGAAAAAAACTCACTATAAAAATTTATTCTTGTGCTTTTTTCCGAATATACTCATAGAGCGAGCTACGATTGGAATTCACTGAAAAACAATTGAAAGTTCAGGAATTTCAGGAGATTTCTCGTTTCCTTTGTTCAAAGGATTCGAAGCTTCTAGAATAATCGAAAACTCAATCGATATTTGTTCCAGAGGTTAAAGTGGGCGGAGCTAACCTGACACCGTAACCTTTCTTATCTTCGGTCAAATCAAGCTCCGCCCACTTTTCACGGAATAAATATCGATTAGTTTTTTGATTATTCTAAAAGTTTTCTAACTGTGAAACATCCGAAACGTGGAATTTTCTTAAAAGTGAGTTTCACATCATCTGGGAAATTCAGAAGCCACCAATTTTCAGTTTGGCCTTTGGAATATGGATGAAAAATTCGGAAAAAAGCACAAATGAAGGAAACCAAGAAGATTCTCATAGATTTTAGAAGTGAGTTTTTGGATTCTAGAAGAATCCAATTATTAATTTTCAGAATTTCCAAACCAATGTCGATGACGATGGAATTCCAAATTCGCATATGATAATACTGCTTAAAAATCGATTAGAGGAAATAAATGAAGTTTTCCGATGTTTTCTTGTTATTAATTTGGGATTCAGATTTGTGGATTACTGTATCATTCTAGGAATTACTGTACTGTAAGGGTTACTGTACCTCATGAAGATTACTGTACTTTCCTAGAGTTTACTGCACCATTTTATAGACTACTGTAACAGCGTTTTGGGCTCTTTAATTCTCAAGATAATCAGTTTCCGGAATTTAGAATAATATTGTTAAAATGCTCCAAATCTAGATTCAAAAACGTTTCCTTTCATTGGTTTTCAAGTCAGAATACGGGTTTTTTGAATTTTCGAATTCTGGGATTCAAAGAACTCACCAATTCCGAAACGTTCCGAAGTAGAAATCCTAAAAACCAAAATTTTGAGTCCAAGAGCAAAAATGAATCGAAAAATCCACAAATCGATCAAGAAAAGACCTCGAGGACTATCTTCTCACACGATTTGCTTTGGAAAATCGATAAAAACTGTAGTACTACTGTAGAGTATCTCCACCTGTCCTTTTATGTGTACCGAAAATTCTTCACCAGTAAAAAAATCAATCGATTTTTTAGGGTTCTTCCCAGGAGCATTGCGTTCAAATGGGTTCATTCTTGACACATCGTACGCTCTGTAAATTTACGCGCTCTTTTCTCATTGTGTAGATAAGATGGGACCAGATGATATTCATTCTCACATTGTCAGTCTGCATTCAGATTTCTATTCTCTCTAGGATTTCAACATTCTGAATTGATAATACCGTTTGGTTTGTACTACTGTAACCGTACAACCTTTAGAAACCTGGAATTCCGAGTCTCTTTGGTTTTCACTCTATACTTTTTCGATTTCTGATATTTGTTCATCTATTCATGAAACTTTAGTCACTCTTACCGTGATTTCAAAATTTTGTCATTTTTTCTCCTTTATTCGAACTTTTTTCTGTTCAAATCCAAAAGGTTTCGTACCAAATATGTATCAAAACGTAGCTCCTATTAAGATCTATATTTTTATATAATTTTTGCATAGGAAAATACATATGTTCCAAAAATTTTCCTTTTTAGAAAATCATCGATTTTTCCATATTTCTCCTTTATTTTCAAACCTTTTTTTCTCTATTCAAATTTAACATTTCCTATACAAAAATGTACCAAAATGTAGTCCTTATTAAGATCTATATTTTGGTATTTATTTTGTATAGAAAATCTCGATTTCCAAAAGAGATACTCGTTTTTGAAAAATACCTATTTCCCCTTTTTAGAAAATCATCGATTTTTCAATATTTCTCCTTTCTTCTCCAACTTATTTTTCTTTGTAAATTATAATTCCAAAGTTTTTTGTACAAAAATTACACCAAAATGTAGCTCTCCTTAAAATTTACATTTTGGATTAATTTTTTATAGAAACTTTTTATTTTTGAAAAGAGATATTTGTCATTAAAAAATTTTGATTTTCCAAAAAGTTCCTCTTTGTTTTTAAACCTCAATTCTCCGTTCACATTCAACATTTTTTTGTACCGAAATTATACCAAAATGTAGCTCTCCTTAAAATCTACATTTTGGTGTAATTTTTTTATAGAAAATTTTTATTTTGAAAAAGATATATAGGTCTCTGAAAATTCTCGATTTTTCAAATTTTCTCCTTTACTTTCAATCCTCTTTTTCTCCGTTCAAATTTAATACTTCTATACAAAAATAAGTGTTTCACATTCTTAATCGGTTCTATTTTTCAGACTCTCCTACCCAAACTCAAAATGTGCTATATCCCATCCACCTGCGATTCCGGATACTCTTCCCCGAATACTTCCCCGAACACCTCCCCATTGGGATCCCCTCAAACCTCTTCCTATTCCTCCCCTTACATTCAAAAAGAAGACGTAGAAGCCCCGCCCACTTTTGCCTTCAATCATGGAGTCGTAAATGCCCCTGGAGATTTGTTTAGAGTGTCTAAGACCCATCTAGGAGACGATAGTTTTAAGATTGAAGTGGTGCCAGGGTCTAGGATTTCAAAGGCTACAGTAATCCCTGAAGCCGTAGTTCCTGATGCCCAACGTTGGGATGAGCAAGTGATTAGGGCTCAGTTTGAGCAGTATCAAAAATTAGCCCACCATGCCGTTTGGAAGACTGCTCAAATCCGTAGTGCTGATGTCCCGTCATCTCAAAACCAATCTCCAGTTCGAAAAATGAGAGAGTACTCTCCAGAAGAGCTCCGACGTAGATCTATGCTCACAAACCAATGGCAACAACAGGTTAGACATGCTATTGGAAGAAGATAATATTTTTTGTATTATTTTTGTACATGGTTTTACATTCCTTTTTATTTGAAGAATAAATACTGAAAATCGACTTTTTTGGCGCGTTTTTTGAAAATGTTATCGTAGCTGAAATTGTCTGCAAATAAGTTCACTAGATCAATGCGACTACGAGGAATCCGAAAATGTACTTTGTTTCGGTGTAGCTAGTTTAGAAAAAGTTTACGGCAATGTTTGTGAACCCGATTTTTTAACGACCTCTTGGTAGTGTTGACGAAAACGGGGGAAGGGTTGAAAATCACAAATAATTGATACCTAAAAATTTCTCTCCCCAAATCGATTCAGATTTAGATGAGGTTCCAGTGTGCCAAAAATTAGAAAATTTGTATGTTGCAAACTCCAGATATTGACGTCGACATATCCCCGAACCGTCTTTTCTTTCTGTCAATATCAACGACTTTTTCGGCGCGTTTTTCACAATTGTTATCGCATCTAATGTCTTTTGTAAACATATTGACTAAATCAATTAGATGACGAGGAATCCAAAAATGTATTTTGTTTTGCTGCATCTAAACTAGAAAACATTTTACGGCGATGTTTGTGAGCCCGATTTTTTCGACGACGTCTTGGTAATTTTGACCGAGGTCGAAAAAATAAGAATTGGCTTGTCATTGGATTTTTATTCCATAGAATGACTAAATTAGGGTCCTAGATTAGAATTTACCGTTTAGAATTGGTTCATTTCATGTAAGACATATCGAAATTACGGCACCGGTATACCCAACACCAAAGGCCTCGCCGGGATTTTGGAAGACGTCGAAAATCGTAAATGATCGATTCCTTGAAATTTCTCTCCATAGATCGATTTAGATTCAGATGATATTCTAGTATGCCAAAAATTAGAAAATTCGTATGTTGCGAACTCCAGATATTGACGTCGGCATGTCCCCGGTTCCTAAATGGACTGAGACTTCAAAAATGAGTACGTTCAAACTGTTCGAATTTTTCGGAACACTGAAAATCTTGAAAATTCAAGAATTTGAACGCCTTAGAATTCCAGAATCTCTAAATTTCCAACGAGGAAAGTTTTCAGAAACTCTTTTACAACAAGGTTCAAACTATATTTAATAGAAAATTGATGTCACTTCCTTCAAAAACCATAAGATTTCTCTCCATTGTTATAAAAAAAAGTGTTGCCAAAAAAGACCATCAGCTGGTGTATTTTGCAAGTTTTGCAAAAAAGAATATTTGCTGAATTTTTTTCCCATAGATACAGTAACCTATAAAAGTTCATGAATTCGGAGAATCTTCAGTTTGATTCAAAATGAAATTCTTTCTCTTTTTCTTTATTCTTTTCTCTATTTTGGGATCTTGTGAAGCTCAAGAATCCTCTGGCTTCAATTTGGGGGAATTCGTCAAGAATATTGGGGACTCGTTCAACCGGTACAAGAACATTCTGAATTCTCGTTTGTCGGATCTTCTGGAGCCAATTGTGGAGAAAATTGGAGAGTTTAAAGAGGTGGGGATTTTTTTCGATTATTTAGATTCTAGGATTCTAGGAATTGCAGCATCCCTCAAACAGTGTTTAAAAACTTGAGAAGTAGTTTTTTCGAATTCTGAGATTCTGACTCATAGAAATATCAAGATCCTGATGAATCCATTGATCCATAGAACTTTCAATATTCTAAATCCTTCTTTCCAGAAAGCATGCACCAGACTCAACGACATCAGTCCACTCACACCGGAACAAGAAGACGATCCTTTGATTTCCGGTCTCTACAGTGTAGCAATTCGAGCACGTCTGATGATTTACAGAACTGTCTGCTAATCAGAATCTTTTATAACGAATAAATTCTTTGAGCATTCAATAAAATGCCGAACGTCACCGTCAGGCCTTTGAGGAACGTTCTGAGGGCACTTTTGAGACTTCATTACGTGTTTCTTTTTCACACGAGAGATGTCTGGCACCCCTGACGATGCTAAGAAACCGAAAAGAGAAGAGAAGAAAAGAGGAGCCAATCAAATGAGCTCCAATGCACAAATCGATCCGGTTACTTATTTGAAGAGCCCCGAATTCAGTCAGATGCTCGAAACCATCGTTCATGCGGCTGTTGACAAAAGTATGAGAGAACTGAAAGAGATAGTGAAGGAGCACTCGGACATCATAAAAAAATTGGAAGACGATTTGACACGACAGCAGGAACTGGTGAAGAAATTGGAGATTGGTTTGAATTGTGGATCCAATTTTGTTGCTAAGGAGAATTCGGAAGTTGTCAATGCTGAAGAGAAAGAGAGACGTAGGTCTGTAGTGATTATTGGAGTCCCAGAAAAAATCTCACATTTTGAACACGATAAAAACATGGCTGACATTGAGAACATCGGATGTATCATAAAGTATTTGGATATGGGTGCGTCGCCCGTGGCTGTTTATCGTATGGGTAGAAAACGAGAGGACGGGAAGCCGCGTTTGTTAAAGGTCGTGATGCCATCAAGTCAAATTCAAAAAGAACTTCTCCGCAAATCACCGAAGATGAGGTCTTTCGACACCAAGGGACATGGACCAGTTTTTATTCGTCCGAGTTTGTCAAGAGAGGAGCTGAAGAAGAGATTTGAGGATTGGATGAAAAAGCGCCAAGAACAAGAGGAACACATGGTCATTGATGGTGAGCCAGGAAATTCGTCTTTTAACCAATCCACGTCACGCGAAAATTCCACCACGCCAAAAAACTAAGTACCAGTCATTATAATTGTAATTCTCCCCGAAACCCTAATTTTAAATGTACCCCTCCACCCAATTTATATCTAACATGTAATGTACCCCAATTGTCCCCCGGGGTTTTGGCTGAAAGTAGGCTCATTAAAACAAGCACAAAAAGTTATTTAAGAACACAAAGCCTTTTTTGCTACCGTTTGGTACTTTTTGAGAAAATCGACTTTTTAATAAAATTTTCGAAATTTCAAAAATTCAACTTCAAATGATCACAGTTTTGTTCAATCTTGTTCAAATTCACCAAACTAAAATGTGTTTTGTAGCTAATATAATGAAATTTAAGAAATCAATTAAAAATGTTTTTTACACTTCGTGGTCCCCCACTTATGACCCAAAATGCAATGTTGCTCCATTGCCCAAAAGTGTATAGCAAAAGTTTGACGGTCGAAATTTTGTTTAAACTGATTTAAAACGATTCAGCATGCAAAAATTACTACATACGCAAAAATTTAAAAAAATTCAACCGTGGAAAATTTTTTTATAAAGGTTTGAAAAAATAAAATTTTGAAAAATTTTGAGAAAAGTCAATTTTTCAATTGAAAGTTGTACAGCAAGTTATAAATTTGTTACTGTTTTCAAATTTACCGTTTTATGCCCTTTCAAATAAGCTATAAATTATTAAAATTGCGCAATTTTGAAGCAGCTTATGAAGGTTTCAAAGTTACTGTAGTGTTTTCAGTGACGAGTCAAAAATCGAAAAAAATGAAAATAGAGCTAGAGACTCAAACTTTGTTGTGTTTTGTAGGAAATTGCAATAGAAACTAAATCGTCAACTGCAACTTTTTTCTAACTCTTCATCCAGGTCGTAGAAACACAGTTTTTCGATAGGGCCCTGTACCACACACTATTTTCAGTGTTATCAGATTTGGGTGAAGAGTTAGGAAAAAGTTACAGTTGACAATTTGGTTTCTATTGCAATTTCCTACAAAACACAACAAAGTTTGAGTCTCTAGCTCTATTTTCATTTTTTTCGATTTTTGACTCGTCACTGAAAACACTACTGTAACTTTGAAACCTTCATAAGCTGCTTCAAAATTGCGCAATTTTAATAATTTATAGCTTATTTGAAAGGGCATAAAACGGTAAATTTGAAAACAGTAACAAATTTATAACTTGCTGTACAACTTTCAATTGAAAAATTGACTTTTCTCAAAATTTTTCAAAATTTTATTTTTTCAAACCTTTATAAAAAAATTTTCCACGGTTGAATTTTTTTTAATTTTTGCGTATGTAGTAATTTTTGCATGCTGAATCGTTTTAAATCAGTTTAAACAAAATTTCGACCGTCAAACTTTTGCTATACACTTTTTGGCAATGGAGCAACATTGCATTTTGGGTCATAAGTGGGGGACCACGAAGTGTAAAAAACATTTTTAATTGATTTCTTAAATTTCATTATATTAGCTACAAAACACATTTTAGTTTGGTGAATTTGAACAAGATTGAACAAAACTGTGATCATTTGAAGTTGAATTTTTGAAATTTCGAAAATTTTATTAAAAAGTCGATTTTCTCAAAAAGTACCAAACGGTAGCAAAAAAGGCTTTGTGTTCTTAAATAACTTTTTGTGCTTGTTTTAATGAGCCTACTTTCAGCCAAAACCCCGGGGGACAATTGGGGTACATTACATGTAAACTTAGTGTCATTTAACATAAGGTCCGCAAAGTCGAATCGTCTTGAAATTCAAGCGCTAGTTGACAAAAACAAATTTGATATAATCTGCATTCAAGAAACATGGCTCTCCTCAAAACACAATAATTCACTTCTAACTGGTGGCAACAAAAATTATAAAGTATTTCGATCCGACCGCGAAGAAGACCTCAGAGGGGGTGGAGTCTGTAATATAATTTCCTCAAAAATAGCATGTGAAACAATCGCTTCGGAATCCAAACCAAAATGCTATGAGTTGCTAGTAAACGATCTAAATCTCGACGTATTACCTCTACGATTGATCAACATCTACCGACCACCCTCCTGCTCTCATAGAGAAACAACTAGGCTCCTGAGCAAAGTAGCTGATCTTATAAATTATGAAGGAAAAGTTGTAATAGTGGGTGATTTCAACATTAACGGCATAGATTGGGATTGCAAAAAAGCCAGCACACCTTCAGGAACCCTATTACTTGATTTTTGTAATTCAAATAAGCTCACCCAATACGCTACTCAAGCAACTAGAAAAGGAAATATTCTAGATTTGATCATATCCAACACTGTAATAACTAAAATAAAAAACCTCGCCCCTATAGGCAATAGCGACCACAATAGGCTAGAGTTTCTCTTAGATATCATTCAATCTAACCCGCTGCCTAAAATAGAAATCTATGACTTCAAAAACACAAACTTAACCCTCTGCGCAGACTATTTCAACCACTTAGATTGGGGAAGAATCTTAAATTCTGACTTATCTGTAGATGATATGTACAACTCCCTATTAGGTCACATTCGCTACATATTCGAAAAGTCAGTGAGAAAAAAACTAATAACTTCTAGCTCTAGGCGACCGGCATATTTGGTCTCTTTTGAAACTATAGTCGAAAGTGCCTACGAACGCGCAGTAATCTCGAGGAATCCAGCTGATTTCAATCAATACGTCAATCTAGCCCGGCGATATAGAAAAAAACTTAAAAAATTCCAGAGCAATGCTGAGTTGAAGATTCTAGAAAAAAAAGGCCACAGTAAATTCTCAAAGTTTTCAAAAACTCTCTTGAAACCGAAGAACAATGAGATTCCCAGTATTACAGATAGCGTAGGGAGACTACTTAAATCAGACACAGAGAAAGCCTGTACCATTGCTGAAAATTTCGAATCCCAATATATAAATAGGAGAACTTGCGCTTTTGAATTCCCTGAAGATTTCTCATCTTGCCAACCATTCATTTGGGTAACAGACGATGAAATTCGCCGAAAAATAGGAAAATGCAAAAATTCTTGTTCTCAGACCAGTGATCTTGTGCCTTTCACATTCATCAAAATTTTATCTCCATTTATAAGCAGTGCACTAGCACAAATTTGCAACGTGTCTATGATGAGATCCGAAGTACCTTCAGCGTGGAAAGACTCTGTAGTGATCCCACTAGCAAAAACCAGTAAACCAAATTCACCTAAAGACTTCCGACCGATTAGTCTAACTTCCCATTTATGTAGAGTATATGAGTGTTGCATTCTAAATCAACTTGTTCCATACCTAGATTATTCAAATTTCTGGAGCAAGAACCAACATGGCTTCCGCCCCAAAAAGTCAACAGTAACTAATATGTTAGAAGCACTAAACGACTGGACTCATTCCCTAGATAATGGAGAGCAAGTTGATATTGTATATCTAGACTTTGCGAAGGCATTTGACCGCATACCACATGACTTACTAATACAGAAACTTATTGATCTAAAACTTAATAAACACCTTATATTATGGATAAACGCGTTTTTGGAGTCTAGAAAATTTAGAGTAAAAGTTGGCTCAACCTTGTCTAGTTATAAAGAAGCTTGTTGTGGAGTGCCGCAAGGAGCGGTACTCTCTCCAATACTATTTGGGATCTATGTGAATTCTTTGTCCTCAATACTTCCTAGAAATGTAGGCGTAAAACAATTTGCTGATGACACTAAGCTGTACGCCTCAATTAGCAAAGGTTGTAGTTCCAGTCCATTGCAAGAAGCATTAAATAGTGTTTTAGACTGGGCTAATAAAGCGAAATTGGACTTGAATCATTCAAAATCTGTAACTCTGACTCTAGGAAAGTGCAGAAAACGATTTGATTATGAGATTAATGGTGACGTCATTAAACGAGAAGAAATGACACGCGATCTAGGATTTCTAATTTCTAGCAAACTTGATTTTAAAGTTCACTGGGAAAAGGCAATAAACAAGGCTAAGTTGATAACCTCTCAAATCTTCAATCAATTCAGCAGTAAAAAACCACGTCTTATGCTACTACTTTACAAAACTTTTGTTCGACCCGTGTTAGAATATGGTACTTCAATCACTGAGCCGCCACGTAAAGCTGAAGTTAAAGGCATAGAATCTATCCAAAATGCATTCACTAGACGATTATACAGTAGAAAAATGGGGAGATACATAACTCCAACTGATCGCGATTACAAAACAGCCAGTGATCGGAACCTTCTTTATGGTCTGTCCTCCTTACAACAAAGAAGAGAAATAATTGACAAAAAAATGATAGCCAAAATGATGTTAGGAAAAATAGACCTTAACCAATCCGAGTTCTTTAGTGTTATTGAAAATAATCGAACTAGACAAAAAACAAGATTTCTCTGGAGTAGAGCCAAAACAAAGATAAGAAAACACTTTTTCACTAATAGAACACTGAGCAAACTCTCCTAGCAAATTAGCCTAACCGAAGTTCAATACTATTAAGCTTTGCAGACCTTATTACTTGTAACGTTACTGTCATCTCAACCTTTACCAAGTTTATTTTAATGTCAACCCGATTTTAATACTTATGTTCATGTCTCCCTTCCTCTCTCATGCATTTCCCTTATCCTTTTTTTTCAATTCAAATGTATTATCACTTATTTTATCAATTGTCTTTTACCGTTTGTTTCTACTTTCTCCACGATTCTCGAAATCGTATGAATAAATTAAATTAAAATTAAAAGATTCCAAGTTTCTGAAAACTTTCCTCGTTGGAATTTTAGAAAAAATCCTGGAATTCTTAAGGGTTCTGAGGTTCTCAGATTCTTGAATTTTCAAGATTTTTAATCTTCCGAGAAATTTAAAAATTCAGAAGGTGGTCATTTTCGAAGTCTGTAAGATTATTAGGCCAGGAACTACGATATGTTGACGTCAATATCTGAACTTAGCCACATACGAATTTTCTAATTTTTGGCATACTAGAATATCATCTAAATCTAAATCGATCTATGGAGAGAAATTTCAAGGTATCGATCATTTGTGAATTCCGAACCCACCACCGTTTTTGTCAACACTACCAAAAGGTCAAAAAATCGGGTTCCCAAACATAGCCGTAACAGTTTTTCTAGACAAGATACAGGCCGGCTTTTTTTTGGGCCGCGGCCTTGGCCCTGAGTAGGCCGTTGTGGTTGAATCCGGTCTCACTTCTTAAAATAAAAGCCTAACATGAAATGAACTGATTCCAATCGGAACATTCTCATTTAAGACACTATTACAAGCATTCTATGGAATAAAAACCCGATAAACAGACAATTTATAACAGAAAAAATCGGGTTTGCAAACATGGTCGTAACATTTTTTTAGAATAGATACAGCAAAATGGAGTACATTTTTGAATTTCTGGTTATCAAATTAATTTAGTCAAAATGTTTGCAGACGACTTTAGCTACCATAACATTTTCAAAAAACGCGCCGAAAAAGTAGTTGATTTTGACTGAAAAAGAGGCGGTTTGGAAGGTATGTTGACGTCAATATCTGGAGTTTGCAACATACGATTTTTCTAATTTTTGGCACATTACAATGTAATCTAATTATAAACCGACCAGAGTCCAAGAAACGGACAGACTCTCTAGCGGATTATATATAAGTAAGATTTGTGGAGAGAAATTTCAAGATATCGATAATTTTCGAATTTCGACGGTCTTCCAAAATCACCGCCAGACATTTCCACTACCACTGATGTCATTTTGGAAATGCCTTACATGAAATTAACTCATTCCAAGCGGTACATTCTCATCTTGGATACCATTTCAGTCATTCTGTGGAATAAAAATCCAATAAACAGACAATTTAGGATTTTCGACCTCAATGACCGTAACATTTTTTCTCGAATAGACACAAAAAAACTGAGCACATTTTCAAATTTCTCGTTATCGAATTGATCTAGTTAAAATATTTGCAGACGATTTCAGCTACGATAACATTTTCAAAAAAACGCGCCAAAAAAAGTAGTTGATTTTGAATGAAAAACTAAAGTTTTTGGGATTCTAGAGCTCTTTGAATAGGTCATTTAAAAAATAAAATAGTTGATTCAGGATCCAAAAGATTCTGAATCAAGTCCAAAACAAAAAAAATCTCAATTTACGTGACTCCAAAACCAGGGCAATCTGTTTTTTCCTTGATCTCCACGTTACCCTAATCCACATTTAAGCTCCGCCCCTTTTCCAAACCCCCTTTGTTTCAAAAGTCGATTATTCTATTGTTACTACCGCACAGGCTTCAATTTCGCAAGCAACTTTAAATATTTGCTTGGAAAATAAGACTGATCGATGTGTAAGTTATTCGACAGAAATCTGATTCTGAAGATCCAATATTTTTTAGACATCAGAATCTATCTGGTCTTTGCTGCCATCTGGCTATCCAATCGACTACCCCGTATCGAGGGATATGAAAACGATACTGGAGGTGAGAAAAATTAATCGAGAATTTTTTAAAATTGGAAAGTTTCAGATTCGATCCAATCGACACGATTCCAACGATCAAATCTGGTCAATAGAAGATTCAGAAGGGATTCTGGAGGTAAGAAGAGGGCCCCTAATTCTGAATCCTGTGAATTCCACGTGGACGATTCTTCATGAATCCACATGTCAGCCCAGTCCACGTGGAATCCAAAAGTTTGGCTTTCTGAACTGAAAAAAAAAATTCTGAAAATATTTTGTAGCTTTCGTAAGCCAAACATTTGAGGGAGCTCAACTAGAAATTCCCCAAATTGAATATGGATTCAAACTCATAACCTACTTCATATTTTTGCAGAAATAAGTTCGGGGGAGCGCATTTTTGTAGACCAAAAGCTTGCCTATTCCAGAAACAAAAATTTAAAGCTTTCGGCAAGAATCTTTTTCTAATTTTTTTTCCGTTGAATTTCATGTGGACGATTCTCCAAAAACGAATTTTTGAATTGTACTGAATTTTTGAATTGTACTGTTGGCATCCACGTCAGCTCCTGCAAAGCCGTAGTGCGATAGAGCGCAATTGCGTTCCATGTGGATTCTAGGGAAGGAGACTTAAACTGAAGGAGCTCATCTAGAAACTCCGAAAAACAAATATGAATTTGAATTCAAATTTTTTGCAGATGACAATCTCAAGTCTTCCGTCTCAAATCTCCAAATGATTGCGAGAATCACAAATGCCATCTATATCCAACAAGGACTCATCTCTGGAACCATTCCTCCCGATACATTGATCTCCGAACTTCTCCATTTTGGAACCATCAAACCATCGGATATCTCGACTCTTGATATTTCCAAGATTCAAACAGCTGTGAATACTTTGAAGAAGCTTCCGGAGAAGTTGAAACCGACTAAGGAGGTGACGGATGCTGAAAAGGCTCTTGAAATTTTCCATAGTATTATAAAGGATATCAAAGGAACGGATAATATAAAGAATTGGAAAAGGACTGACTTCGAGGCGGAGATCAACAATTTGGCAAAAGATCCGTTCAGTGCTGGAATTGTTTCCGATGTTTCCAAATCTGCTATAAAATGGGATGTTATGAAGAATGAGTTAATTACAGCTACAAAATATGCAAGTATCCGTACTTATTTTGATGCCGTGAAGACTTCCCTGACAACAATCAAGTCCGCTTCACAAAACCTGGATTCCTCGAAACCGTACTGGACGTTTGCCAAATTTATCAGTGCTTCGGATGGTCTTACTCCAGCGGTGCAAGTGAGTCAAGCAGTTAAAGCCTTAACGAATAGTGTTCCTCAATTGACTCTTCCCGATAAGCACGCGAATTCCTACAACACCTACTTCAATTCGATCACCTCTCATACTGCTCCCGTCAAAACTGTCCAATCGGCCCTTGACGTCTTCAAAAAGTTGTTGGCTGCTCTTCAGATGGAGTCGTGGCATCCGATGGATCTCAAATTCACTCCCGGCTTCCCTCATGGCTCATCTGATCTTTCGAAACTTGATGTAGACTTGAAGAACACGTGGATGGAGAAGGTGATCAATTCCAAGGATTTTCCGATAGCTCTGGAAAAGTTGAGACAATTGGAAGAGCCACTTGAGAAGATTGAGAATATTCTGAAATCAAAAGAAATCTTTGATTACGGTAGTGACTTTCTCAAGTTTGTCGACGATGTGAATCAGATGACGTTGGGATCCAATAAGATCAAATCTGGCATATCCATCATTCAATCATGCCAACCGCCGAATTTCAAAACTGCTGGGCCGGACCAACAAACGGTGTATGATCTGAAGGCTCATCTGAAGAACATCGACGACATGTTGGCCGCGATGAAAGCAAACACTCCGGCTCTTGTCGAGTATCTCAAGAATCCAGAGATTGGGAAACTTTGTGATGACGTCATCAAGATTTGCGGGAAGGCTGAGAAGGCGTCAAAGGTTCAGACAGTGGTGGATGAGTTTAAGGTAAGAATTTCAAGTAGGATCACAGTCATTTTTTTATTTTCTCAAATGATAGTCTTAATCGCATTATTTACGAAAATATCAATATTTTCGGACAAAAATCGATTTTCAAGCTTCAATTTTTTCTAACCTATTTCAATGAATACATAATTTTTCGCTGATTCGAACGCACTTAAAATCGCTGCTCAAAACGCATTTTGAAGCGAGTTATGAGCGTTCGAAGTTTTAGTAAAAGAGACGCAGAGAAAGCAGACACTCTCGGTGTCAAAGAGACACAGAGAAACGAGACAGTGTCTGCGTCCCTCACGAAAAATTCAAACGCTCATAACTGGGTTCAAAAAAAATTGTTATTTTCGTAAATAATTGAATTGGGACGATCATTTGAGAAAATAAAAATAATAACTGTGATCCTACTTTACGGTATAAGAATTAGAAGAAAATGAGCATTCGATTTTGTCATTTTCAGAACTATCCCAACATGCAGACTCTGACTAATCACATTGAAAAAATCAAGACACTTTCCGGAGCTGTTGTGAATGCTCAGCCCATTGGTAACGATTCCACGAAAATGACGACCATCCAGGCTGAAGCTCAATCTGCTCAAGCTCGGTTCAATGATTTGGGAACTTATCAGCAAGATGTTGTTGTCTACTATGACTACTTTGGTTGCCTTCAGAAGGACAGTGTCTACGTTTTGTTTGATATGATGGAGAGTGTGAAGGTATGCTAATCAGTTTTTGGATTAAAAATAGCTTTAATTTTTCAGACGATTCGTTCCAAAGACTCCACTCACGCCACTTCCATGGACAACGGAATGGAGGCCATCGAGAAAGTTGCTGGAACCAAGGACAATCTGAAGAAACTGGAAGCAACCATGTCGGCTCAGAAGGCATTCAAAAGTACGGAAACGGATGCATTGGAACTATTGAAGGATGGATCCACGCATTCGAAGAACATCGGATTGGCTGTTCAAGGAGTGTCTAATATGGAGGGAGCATTCGAGAAAAGGACGGATTTAGAAGGACTTTTGAAGGTGAAAGATGTCATTTTGAAGTATCAGAAGACGTTGAAGGATCCTGAAGACGCCACGAATCTGAATTCCCTTCTGGCGTTGCTGAATCAGATCCAGAAGATGTTCACATCACTGGATACATTCAAAAAGACGGTGAAACCATCCACCTCCACCACCCTTGCTGACCATTCTGATATCTTCCAAAATGCCAAACCAGTGTCCGGAGCATCTGGAGACTTGAAGAAGATTGCTGGAACTATTGGAAAATTAAAGGAATCGGTGACGGATCCGGGAGAGAAGAAGAGTCTGGAAGACGTGGAATCCACTCTGAAGACGATGGATTCTATGGGATTGGATTTTTCGAAATTCCAGAAGTCTTTCGATGGTTCCAAGGCATCTCTGGCAGCCATTGACGTTTTCTTTGTGAGCTTCGCCAAACAGATAGCATCGGTGTTAAATCCTGTTACCACTACGGTCACTGTCAGAAGTTTCACGAATCCGCCGAGAAAAGTTTTGAAGAAAGAAGAGACATCGTTAGTTTTCAAAAGTTTAGAATCTTCCCAAACCTTTTTCTTTTTAGGGACTCGTTCTGGTTTGTTGTCTTGCTCACCATCGGAATCGTTCTCGTTGCCTGTCTTCTCTCGGTCCTCTTCTACCTTTTCCACTACCAACGTCACATTTGGAATCGAATTTGTTTCTGGCGGAAGGAAAAATCCTATGAATACTATCTTCTAAAAATTGTCAGACATTTCAAGAATGGAATCGATTTGTATGTGGAGGCGAATCGGAAGAGTTTTACGAATGACGAGTATTCGAATGAGTACAAGGGATACGGTCTCTACTTTGGAAACGTTTTTCAAACGGATAATATGAATACGTTGGTGAAGGAGAAGTTGTGTGAGAAGAAGAATGCGGAGGAGTCTTTGTGAGTTGAAATGAGGTTACTGTAGGAGGTACTGTAGTTATTCTAGTTTTCGTGGGTTCAAAGGTAGTTACAATAGTAGTCACAGTAGCCCAGCGGGTTTATCAGAAATTTCCCTGTAGTTACTGTAGTAAGTTTTGGGTTACTATAGACTTTGTCTTACGAAAGTTCTTATGGAGGTTACTGTAGTTGCTGTAGTTGTCCCGAGGATTACTGTAGTTCCCCGAACTACAGTAATACTTACGGGTTACTGTAGGCACTTTATTTCCACCAAGAGAGTCGTTGTGTGTTGGAAAGGGGTTACTGTAGATACTGCAGTGTCTGTTGCTTATCTGTGGGTTACTGCAGTTGCTCCCAAGGTTACTGTAGTTACAATAGGTTTCACTGACGCTGTACTTATTGTTATTCCGCTTTGGGTTACTGTAGCTGTTGTAGTTCCTTATGGGAATACTGTAGTTTCCCTGGCGGGTTACTGTATTCAATTTTAGTTATTGTATTTCCAAAAGGGGTTACTGTAGCTCCACAAAGCGTGCCCCTTAACCCTCCTAACTGTATAATTTTTCAGATGCGGTGAGCATCTTCTGAAAAAGTCGAGAGTCAAGCTTCGAGGATACGGAAAACGATTCAAAAGCGACTATTATCACGCGAGTATTTTTAAACTTTTGGATGGACAATCTTTGATTTTGGCTCAAACTCCACTCCACGGATTAACTGAAACACTTAAGAAGGCCTCGACGGTGGAAAAGTTTTGGTGGATGGTTTGGCAGAAGAAGACGACGAGGATTTTCATGTTGAATCCGTTGGCCTATGGATCGAAAGGTACAAAGTCGAAAAACTTTGCAATTTTATGCTCGAAAAATGTCAACATTTCAGACCTCGTCTACGCTCCATACTTTCCACTAGAAGTGGACGAGGAACTCGTTTTTGGCGACATTAAAGTCAAATGTATCGAGAAGAAGGAGGTCAAGAAAACCGACAAGGATTATGACCAAAAGTTTGAGGATGAGAAGAACATGATCATTCGGGAACTCTCTGTCAAGATTGGGTGAGAATTGTTCAATGTAGAACTCTTTGAATACTTTTTATTCCAGGGATGGCCCCGAATTCTACGTCACACATCACTGGATGAAGTTCTGGAACACTGGGACACTTCCTCTTGCGCCATTTCTCATTGCCGATTTGGTCAGAGTGATTTTGAATGATTGGATGGATAAGGGTCCGTCTATCATTCACTGTGGAGATGGTATTAGTGAGACTGGCATCGTTGCTTGTGAGTTTTTGGAGAGGGATTCTGGTGGTCTTTAAAGTAGGATTACACTTATTTATTTCTCAAATGATCGTCCCAATTCCATTATTTACGAAAATAACAGTATTTTTTGCACAAAAATCGTTAAGAAATCGACACCTGAAATTTTTCTAACCTATTTCAATGAATGCTCAATTTTTCGCTGATTCGAATGTACCTAATATCTCTGCTCAAAACGCATTTTGAAGCGAGTTATGAGCGTTAGAAGTTTCAGTAAGAGAGACGCAGACAATGTCTCATTTCTCTGCGTCTCTTTGACAACGAGAGTGTCTGCTCTGCGTCTCTCTTCTTGAAACTTCAAACGCGCATAACTCGCTTCAAAATGCGTTTTGAGCAGCGATATTAGGTGCATTCGAATCAGCGAAAAAAATCTACATTCATTGAAATAGGTTAGAAGCAATTTAAGTTGGCGTTTTGAAAATCGATTTTCTTGAGTTTCAACGATTTTTGTGCAAAAATATTGTTATTTTCGTAAATAGTGGAATTGGGACGATAATTTGAGAAAATAAAAAAAAATGACTGTAATCCTACTTTAAAGAATTCTGGAGCATTCTGGAGCTCTAAAAGTCTATAAAGGCTCTATATGGTATTGAAAGGTTTCAGTATGACTATGAATCCATCTAGACATTCTATACCATATTCCAACAGAGTCTCAATCACTTTTCCAACAATTCTCACTTTCAGTCATCGCCTATTGTGTCACAATGCTCACCGTCACCAATGAAATCAACTTTCCGAAGGCTCTCAAGAATCTTCGCGCTTCTCGTGCCGACGCTGTCCTTACCAAATGGGCTTATGGTTTTGCCGCGTTCGCTTTGATAGAGTATTTTGCATTGGTGAGTTCCTGACTTTTTAGGCTTTTAGGCTTTTTTTAGACTTTTTAGGAATTGTAAGTGTTCGAAACATGAATGGAATCCCAGGGTTTAGGGTTCCAAAAAAGTCTTAAATTGCCGGCCCATGGCCGGCCCTAGGGCCGCGGCCCGGGCTGCGGGTCGGTTGAATCCGGCGGCTCTGACCTTTTTTGCTCCAAAAGCTTATTTTTGAAAGTAGGGCCGGATTTAACCATGACAATCTCCCCACGACCCGGGCCGCGGCTCAGTGGCCGGCCGTGTCAGCTCTGACTTCAAAATCCCAGACTCCAGAAAGTAGTACATTTCGATATCTAGCTTGGACTGTTTTGAATCTTTAGATAATCTTAGGATTCAAGAATCCGTCTTTCAGAACCCCAAAATCAGGGTCTCCAAGTTTTTGACCGCGATCTTTAAAAGTCCAATTTTCCAGACTCGACCAACAAAGGACAGCGAACTCAAGAAAAAGTATGAATTCATGAGCGACGGCTACAACGATATGATGAAACCCAAAGAACAAGCGAAAACCATCAAGAAATCTGTGATGCAGGCTCCCGCAGTCCCTGAAGTCAAGAAACCAGAAGAGCCCAAGAAGCCGCCTCAAAGTATTTTGGACCGAATTCAAGAGGAGAAGAAAACAATGCAACCTCACGTTGTGACATGCTTCGAACCACAAAATCCACCATCCGACCTGAAGACTCAAAAAACACTGACGACTGTTGAGGATACGACGGAAGAGAATACGATTACGGAAGAGGGTGGAGCAGTGGCTCGTTGGCAGAGAGAGCTTCGAGAGCAACGTCCTTCGAGAGAAATACGATGGGTGCAAAACTTTTGAGAAGACTACTTGGAATCTGTATGACTTTTATTATGGACTGATTTATGTCGATGTTTATGACTTGAATAAAATAGATTTGTGTTTCGAATACCGTATTTATATCTTTATCGGAGTTCTCTCGTGCTGCACTTTTTAAGAGATAACTCAAGCTACAGTAATCCTATGTAAAAATAGACAATCGCGTGGAGAAAAATTTGGAAACGTTTGTTTTGGAATAGAAAGAGGAGAAAGGACAACAATTTGAGACCAAAATCAAGGTTCTAGGACGTTTTGGAGCCGTTATACGGTGCCTACAGGTTAGAGACGCAGGCGACCAGACACTCTAACTGTCTGCGTATCTCAGAATAAGTATTGCCAGTCTTCCCGAACAATACACATCAATTTGTAAGGCGGTAGTCGGCGTGTAATTGACTTCATAATATTTCGAGATCGCTTTGAGATTTGTGAGAAGAAATATCTGGAAATGGAGAGAGATTTCGGGGGAAGCATACATAAGACCGTCCCGAGTCAGAATCCCAATCTTGAATTTTGACAGTTTTTCGATTTTTTTTGAGACTATACGGGTGAAATTCTGTTACGAGCGGACCACTCTTACAATTGTATGGTGCTTTTTTACAATTAAAAAATAATAGAATTTGTACATTTTTGTTTCGTGTTTTTTAAATGGATTTTCAGGGATTTCCGGCTGAAATTTTTTGATAAAAACTATAAAAACTAAGTTTAAATTTTATTATTGACATTTTTCTCAAAAAATTTCCTTAAAAAATACTAATTTTCAACTGAAAATCTAATTTTTCATCTAAAAAATGCAAAAAATTCGTGGAGAAATTAAAGGAACATTACTCAAAAGGGTGTCTGGGTCTCGACACGAAAACGAAGGACTACTGTAGCCCGCGCGTTGCTCACTCCGATTTTTTTCAGATTTCGTTCATTTTTTTGTCAATTTTTCAGATTTTTTATGCTTTTTCGGGGTTTTAGAGCCCAAAAATCACGATTTTCGACCCAAAAACACTTGAAAATAGCTGATTTTTGCCGAAAAGCGCATTAGAAATAATTTTTTCGCCAAAAATTAATTTTCCCGATTTTTGCTAATTTTTCTCAACTTTTCAGATTTTCTGAGTTTTTGGGGGATTTTTGAGCTTAAAAATCGTGATTTTCGACCCAAAAAAACCTGAAAATAGCTGATTTTTACCGAAAAGCGCATTGGAAATATTTTTTTTTCGCCAAAAATATATTTTTCCGATTTTTGCTAATTTTTTATCAATTTTTCAGATTTTTTATAGTTTTTTGGGATTTTAAAGCCAAAAAATTACGATTTTCGTCTTAAAACACCTAAAAATACCCCAAGTTTACCCACAAATCACTAATTTTCAACAAAAACAGTGAAGAAACTTTCAAAAAGTATATTTTCGAATTTTACCTAAAAAATCTGGGATTTTTAAATTTCTGATAGATTTTAAGCTTGAAAATTGTCATTTTTAACTGGAAATCCCTGAAAATACGGTTCTGAATTTCTCTACCTCAATTTTCTTCGTTCTTTCCCCATTTCCCCCAGAAAAAATCACATTTTTTTTGCAGAAATCTCGCTTCAAGAACTTAAAAAGCTTATAGAGCAACAAAAATCGTTTCCCAATGTCTCTAGTGCCTCCACCACGTGAGGTCGGTGGCCGAAAGCTGCCGTACATCGTCGGAAGCGCTCGCTACGACGATGATCCCTACCGTGGCCAAAGACGTCGTCCATGGATGGCGTTTCGTGTCGGACAACCGTCCCTCTCGTTTCAGCGAGACGTTTTCATGTTAGTTTACTCAAAAATTGTCGTTTTTTACCCAGAAAATTGCCATTTTTTCAGCAATTTCATCGGGAAAACGCACGCCTCGCTGATCGACGTCGGAATCCTCTTGGACACCGAAAACGACGTTTTAACTCTCGCTTGTACCGACGACGACTATGGATTGTTGAAGAAGGAGATTCGAGATGGTCTAGCGAAGGTTCCGCTGAGATATGAGCCAGGACCGCTGTCATCGCCAGTGGTTCTGCTGGTGCTCGACAATTGTGGTGAGGTTTTGAAGGTTTTTGACAGGACAAAACGGACACTCGGGACGAAATTTCGAGCTAAAAACACGAAAAAATGGAATAAGGACATGATTTTGAGCTTAAGAACGAGAAAAACGGATTCTAAACGAGATTTTGATCTTGAAAATGCTAAAACGGCCTCAGGACGCTTCGAATATGGTTCTAGAAGGTTTTTGCTTGAAAAAATGAATTCTGGACGAATTTTTGAGCTTAAAACCAATAAAAATGATTTCTGGACGAAATTTTAACCTGAGTAACGAGAAAAAGACGACATTTCAAGCTCAAAAAGCATGTGAACTATTCAAATATCGTCCTAAGAGATTTTTGGTTGTAAAAATAATGTTTCGAGCAAATTGTGAGCAAAAAAGCGAATGGAAGCTTTCGGAATCGTCCGGGAATATTTTAAACTAAAAACACGGATTCTATTATCCGTTCGCCACCCCGTGAACCCTCGTCCAACGACACTCCGCTAAATTTTAGTGCAAATTCGATCAACAGCGCGCAACAACGCACTGAAATTTAGCGGAGTGTCGTTGGACGAGGGTTCACGGGGTGGCGAACGGATAATAGATGAAATTTTGAGCCTAGACGGCGTCTGGAAGCTACAAGTATGGTTCTAGAGCTAGAAAAGCGAAAATTGTCCTCTAGAAGCTTCCTGTGACTGAATTTCGAGCTAAAAACACGAAAAATGGAATTTGGTCGAAATTTTGAGCTAAAAAACAATAAAAATGAATTCTGGACGGATTTTTGAACTGAAAAAGCTAGAAAAATTAATTTTTCCAGACATGGACGCTCTGGAGGCCGTAATAGCACCCCTCGCCAGCTCGTGCTACTTCCTCAAAATGGAGCGTGACGAGATTCTGGAGATGGTCGATGAGATGGAATACGATTTGTTGGAGTAGGGAAAAAACGCTATGAAACACACAAAAGAAATCCCGATTTTTCAGCGATATGTGTCTCAGTTTCGCTCAATTCGTCAAGGATTCGGAAGGGCTCGTCGAGTCGATCGCTGAGAAAATTCCGCCGGAAGAAAAGTGAGTTGGGAGGGATTTTTTTTAATTGATGAATTTCAAGCTAAAAATCCATTTTTTCCAGGATCAACACCTTCGGGGCTCAGCGAGCAGAAGACTCTGAAGAGCGAATGCTCTCCGACGCTCAGACGCTGAACGAGCAGTTGATGGATTTGGAGAGAAGACGGCAGCAGCAGCAGAAAGCGAGGTAATAGGTGGAAAATTATGAATTTTAGGCTGAAAGGGATGAATTTTGACCCCAAAAACAACTATTTTGAGCCGAAAATGTGTATTTCGACCCGAAAAATATCAATTTGAGCCCAAAAATGTTGAATTTTGAGCTGAAAATGAGAATTCTAGACTGAAATCATGAATTTTAGACTGAAAATCAGAATGTCAGACAAAAAATTATGATTTTTAGGCGGACAATGTTGAATTTTTGGTTAAAAATAAGGATTCTGGATTGAAAATGAAGGATTTTATGCTGAAAATGAAGGATTTTACTCTGAAAACGATAGATTTTACGTTATAAAACTCAAAAATATGGGATTTTGAGCTCTTTTCATGCTGAAAACCTTCCATTTTTAGCTAAAAATCAGTAATTTTACCCCTTTGAAAAATTTGGATTTTTTTTGAGGAAGAGGAGCCGGTTTTCTTCCTTTTTTACTTATTTTTAGAGTTTTTGGAAACTTTTTTTGCCTTTTTTCCAATTTTTTGAACCAAAATATACCAAAAACAGTATTTTCCATATTTTCCGTGTTTCCGCAGACCTCCCCGGCGACGGTAGACAGGAGGAAAGGCGGAGAGAAGTGAGAGAAAGAGGAGAGACAACAGACTATTATAGAGACGCAGAGAGAGAAAGAGAAACGGACAAGGTGTTACCTCCTAGTTGATGTGTTTTTGGGTTCAAATTTCGGGTTTTAATCTGTTTTTTTAGTGGAAGTTTGAATTTTGGGAGTTAAAAATGAGTTTTAGGCTTTAAAATGATGAAATTTTGGCTAAAAACTATGAAAAATTGGCTTAAAAACATTAAAATGTGATTGAAACTATGAAAATTATGCTAAAAATCACGAAAATTAGGCTTCAATCTATGAAATTTATGCCAAAAATGACGAAGATGTGACTAAAATTATGAAAAATAGACTAAAAAGTATAAAATTTATGCTAAAAATGACGAAAATTTGTCTGAAATTGTGAAAAATCAATCAAAAACCATGAAATCTTGATTGAAATTAAGAAACAGAGGCTAATATAATGAAAATTTAAGCAAAATTCCACCTTTTTGACTTTTTTTTTCGATTCAAAAAGTGCATTTTTAAGACTAACAGCTGCTTTATCTTCAAACAGCTGGCGGTTTCCTATCGAAGTTTCGCATTGCTCATCCTTATTTTCACCTGAAAATAATGAAAATTAGCATTAAAATGATGGAAATTGTCTTTTCCCCGTAATTTTTCAATTTGCTCTTTTTTTTGCTCAAAATTTCGATTCAAAAAGTGCATTTTCATGTTCAACAGCTGTCTTATCTTCGCATTGCTCATCCTTATTTCAACCGTTATTTTCTCATGCTTTTTCTCCACTTTTCTAACACCAATTTCTCATTTCCAGACGTGCACATCAACACCGACGTCTTCCACCACAACCACCACATAACCATCAACGCCCTCCATCGGATATTTTCTACGAAGAGGACCACCCATCCCATCACAGAGATCCCCTGGCTTATCAAAAAGAACTCCGCGACGAGGAAGTTCCACCAATGACGAATATGAATGGAGGACCACCGGGATTGTCCCATCCTCGTTATCATCAGGAGCAACGCTACGAAGATCAACGCTATCAAGAGCAACGTCATGAGAGACAGCCGTACTTTGGAGCGCCACCGCCAGGATTGGAACACGCGCCACCGCCGGGAATTCCGCTACGGGAGCCGCCAGGATTGGAGGAAAGAAATTGTAAGTTTTTGAGCGAAAATTGAGCTGAAATCAGTTAAAAACCGTTTGAAAAAGATGAAAATTAGGTTGAAAAGCGTCTAAAAATGGTTCAAAACTCGTAAAAAGTTACAAAAATGGGTCAAAGCCAACTGTGCTTTGTGCCAAGTCATTAGGCAGATTTTGACAAAAAAAAAATGGCTGATTTTATGATTTTTCGAGCAAAAAGCGGTAAAAATTATTAAAATAGACAAAAACCAAGAAAATCAGCTCAAAAATTATAAAAATTAGGCAAAAACTATTTTTTTTAAAATTCGACTAAAGCGATGAAATTTCGGCTAAAAATAATGAAAATCTGGCTGAAAATTGGCTCTGGAAGATCTGAGACGTAAAAATTGGGATTCTGGGCATTTTTGTGTCCTCAAAACGTCGAATTTTGGATCCTGGGCTCCTCAGAGCGATGCGGCGCGATTCCGAGACTTAAAAAGACGAGTTTTGGCTCAAAAATACGGATTTTGGCTCAGAAATACGTGTTTTGAGTTCAAAAACGTTAAATTTGACTTTTAAAAAAATTGCTTTGAGCAATATGATTTGTGGCTCAAAAATACGGATTTTGGGTCAAAAATACGAATTTTGGATCAAAAATTACGGATTTTGAGCCGAAAACGTTAATTTGACCCCAAAAAAGTTTGGCCAAAAAATACGAATTTTGGTTCAAAAAATACGACTTTCGGTTCAAAAATACGAATTTTACGTCAGAACGATCCTGAGCGATGCTGAGCTCTCCAGAATCGTAAAAACGTTGAAATTTGAGCGCCAGGAAGTTCTGGAATTCCAGAATCTTCAAAAACTTCAATTTTGACCAAAAAAAACATCAATTTTGAGCCCAAAAATGTGTGTATTTTTTTCAAATTTCGGCATGAAAATACGGATTTTGGCTCAAAAATACAAATTAAAAAATGTTTTTCTCCAGAACGATCCGGAGCTCTCCAGAATTCTGACGACGTCTAAATTTGAATCCTAGAATCTTCAAAATCCTTTTCTATTTTTCCAGACTCTCACCGCCGTCAAAAATACGGATTTTGAATCAAAGACGTTAATTTTGACCCCGAAAAAGTTTGGCTAAAAATGTGAATTTTTGGCTCAAAAATACGGATTTTGAATCAAAAAATGGCTGAAAAAAAATAACATGATGAAAATAGCTTGAGAAATATAACAACTAGACGAAAACTATTAAATTATGGCTGAAAATTCTAAAAAAATCGATAAAAAATCCCGAATTTTCCAGTCCCCGCACCACACTACTACGATCATACACAGCGTCCACCATCGGATATCTCAATGTTCAGCGACGACGAGGACAATTATATTCCATCGACGTCGTCAGACAGAAGAAGACCACCAGCAGAAGTCGAAGAAAACGGACCACATATTCTATCCTATGAGGAGGTGCAGAATGTGCAGAGCAGACACGTCCCACCGTACAATCCACCACACAGAGGAGTGCCGAGTCGAGAGAAGCAGTATAGTCTGATTGTGAGTTGGGAAGAGCAAGAAATTAGCAAAAATGAGCTAGAATTGAGCTAAATTAGAGCAAAATGAGCTAAATTAGAGCAAAAATGAGCTAAAATGAGCTAAATTAGAGCCAGAATGAACTAAATTAGAGCAAAAATGAGCTAAATTATAGCCAGAATGAACTAAATTGGAGCAAAAATGAGCTAAAATAGAGCAAAAATGAGCTAAATTAGAGCAAAAATGAGCTAGAATTGAGCGAAAATGAGCTAAATTAGAGCAAAACGAGCTAAATTAGAGCAAAACGAGCTAAATTAGAGCAAAAATGAGCTAAAATAGAGCAAAAATGAGCTAAAATTGAGCAAAGGAAGCTAAAATTGAGCAAAAATGAGCTAAATTAGAGCAAAAATGAGCTAAATTAGAGCCAGAATGAGCTAAATTGTAGCCAGAATGAACTAAATTGGAGCAAAAATGAGCTAAAATAGAGCAAAAATGAGCTAAAATAGAGCAAAAATGAGCTAAATTTGAGCAAAAATGAGCTGAAAATAGAGAAAAATTGGTTAAAAGTGGTCTAAAATTAATCAAAATCAGAAATGGCTCAAAAAGTAGAATTTTAGGCTCCGTGACATTTCGAAAGTGTGAAATTGCGCTTTTGCTGAATTTTTTAAACTTTTCGTATAAATTTGCTAAAACTATGTATGAAAAGTTTTGAAAATTTGGCGAAAACGCGATTTCACACTTTCGAAATGTCCCGAAGCCGAATTTTCAACCTATTTTTGATTAATTTACAACCATTTTTGACCAATTTTTGATAAATTTTGAGCCCTGAAATTGGTATTTTCAGTCCAAAGACCTCTGCCACCACAAGGTTCTCACCCGTTTCGAGCACCCGTTCATCTCATTGGCTCACAATTTGGACCTCCTCCAAATCATCAACTACGCCATCGCCTCCAGAGACAAAGACGTCATGCCGTACAGTAAAAAGATCATCAAAACCATCTTTGGCACGCGTTACGAGCAGAAACTCGTTCAGCGTTGGCTCGACGAGCCATTCGTCACCGGACGATGGACTGCCGGCGCGACGACGTTGATCTTCGAGATTATGATGTTGTTCTTTAGTACGGCACGCTTTCAGAATGGCTACATGTTGACCGTGGAGAATTTTGTGAGTTTTTGAGATAAAAACCGACGAAATTGGATTAAAATTGACAAAAAAGGTCCACAATGAGCCCAGTTAAGCCCGAAAGAGGCCAGATTCGAGATTTTCTCGAAGATGAACAATTCGGAGCCATATTTGCCCATTTTTTGTTAAAAATCGACTAAATTGAGCTAAAATAAGCCTGCCAGGCTTAAAATTGGCTCTAAATCGACAAAAAATGATCCAGTTTGAGCGAAATTGGAGCCCGTACGATTTTACTAAATATGAGCTCTTTTGAGCCGAATCAGCCCAATTTCAAGTCCAAAATCAGATAAATTGAGCCAAATTAAGGCTAACAGGCTTAAAATTTGCTCAAAATCGACAAAAATGGTCCAAAATGAGCTGTATTGAGCGAAATCAAAGTCAGTACGAGTTGACTAAAAATGAACTATTTGGATCCAAATTGGCCCAATTTTGAGCCAAAATTGACGAAATTAAGTAAAAACGAGACTATGAGGCTTAAAATTGGCAAAAAATGAGCTCGATTTGATCTGGAATGAGTCAGTTTTGAGCCGGTGCAATTCGCTCGAAAATGAGTCATTTGGAGCCGTATTAGCCAAATTTTAAGCCAAAAATCGACTTAACTGAGCTAAAATAACCATACTAGGCTTAAAATCGACAATAAATGATCCAAAAATGAGCCACATTAAGCCGAAGGGGTCAGTTTTGAGCAACGTACGATTTGCTCGAAAATGAGCCATTTGGAGCCAAAAATGACGTGGATCGAGCTTCGAAGAAGCATAATATGCCATAAATTGGCTAAAAGTGAGCAGATTTGGCTTAAAATGAGCCATTTGGAGCCATATTACCCCAATTTCGTCCCAAAAAGACTCCATATTTTCTTCCAGAACGACGCCTGGATCGCATTCGCCGAATCGCTGGAGCGTACATCGATCGTTGCACTCAGCGAAGCCGGCGTGAGCGAAGAAGAATCCAAGAATCTCGACAATCTCACCCAACACATTGACAAATGGATCCGCGCGGCGAAGCAGCAGCAACAGAGAGAAGAAGCGCCGAGTCCAATTCCACGGGACGATGATCCGCGAGGAACCGGAGGCGTCCGGAGATACGACGACATTGTCGCGGCGGCTCCAGATGCGAGCTTCAGAACTTCAGAGCGATACAGTAGGAACGACGAAGAAGCCGAGGAGAATTTCCGACGGGCGCAAAGGGAGGAGGAGATGAGTCGAAGGGAGGTGGAGCAGCGTGAGAGATTCGGACGTCAAGAGCCTCGATGCGGAGGCCCGGAGCCCCCCAGAACCCCGAAATTCCAATTCGGACGCCAGGAGCAGCAGCAGCCAGAAGAGCCCCCGAGTCCCCGAAGAAGATTCGGCGGCCAGGAGCCCCCGAGAAGTCCGAAATTCCAATTCGGACGCCAGGAGCCGCCACAAAAAGAGCACCGACTCCCACCACCCGAAGTCCACATCACCGACGAGGAGTTCGTCGCGGCGCAACGCATTCGGCTTCAGAGGCAACGAGAGCTCCAGGAGCAGCGAGAGCGCGAGAATCCACAGGACGCGTTGGGGTTTCCACACGTCGGTGGCGCCGACAGTGACTACCCATCGTTGGATCTGACGACGTCGGATGCGTCGGAAGAAGCAGAATGTCACAGAGATGAAGCCGGGAACCAGGAAGAGCACCCAAACGAAGAAGAACCCCAGAACGAGGAAGAACGCCAACTTCCAACGACGAATTGTGATGAGAAGCCGAAACAGCCGTACAAATACAACGTCGAGGGAGAGGATGGAGAATATCAGCCGCCGTGGATGAAGTGTGAGCGAATGGAGCCGCCGGAGGATTATAGGGTGAGCAATGGCTGAAAATGACTCAGAAACAGTGAAAAAGTGTCTAAAAATCATTTGAAATGACTAGGAAAAGATGTAAAATTGTCTGAAAATGGCTGAAAATACTCAGAAACGATGAAAAATCGTCTAGAAAATTGAAAAATGAACTGTCTAGTAATATGGGAATGTAAAAAATTGGCTCTGGAAGCTCTGAGACTTGAAAATTGGGATTCGGAGCATTCTAGTGTCCTCAAAACGGTGAAAATAGAATTCTGAGCTCTTCAGAATCCTAAAAACGTCGAAATTTGGATCCCGGGCTCTTCAGAACGACCCGCAATGCTTAAAAATACGAAATTTGGCTCAGAAATACGGGGTTTGAGTTCAAAAACGTTAAATTTGACTTTTTAAAAAATTTGCTTGAAACAATATGATCTGTGGTTTAAAAATACGGATTTTGGGCTCCGCGACGTTTCGGAAGTGTGACGTTTCGAAAGTGTGACGTTTCGCAAGTGTGACTTTTCGAAAGTGTGACGTTTCGCAAGTGTGACATTTCGAAAGTGTGATATTTCACGTGTGCATCGTTTTGCCATTGAAATGACACACTTTCGAAATGTCACACTTCCGAAGCGTCACACTTTCGAAAGGAGCCAGATTTTGGATCAAAATTTCGAATTTTGGATCAAAAATTACGGATTTTGAGCCGAAAACGTTAATTTGACCCCAACAAGGTTTGGCCAAAAAAATACAAATTTTGGCCAAAAAATACGACTTTCGGTTCAAAAATACGAATTTTACGCCTGAACGATCCTGAGCGATGCTGAGCTCTCCAGAATCGTAAAAACGTTGAAATTTGAGCCACAGGAACTTTTGGAATCCCAGAATCTTCAAAAACTTTAATTTTGACCCAAAAAAATCAATTTTGAGCCAAAAAATGTGTGTATTTTTTTTTCAAATTTTGCCTAAAAATACGGATTTTCGATCAAAAATACTGATTTTGGCTCAAATTTGATCAAAATCGGCTTCACCCATTTGGACCTCAAAAACATCGATTTCGACTTCTAAATAACTATTTTTAAACTAAAACTGTCCATTCTGAGCTCAAAAACGTCAATTTGGAGTCTAAAAACATCTATTTTGACTCTAAAATCGTCAATTTCAATTCAAAAAATGTTCTTTTTTTCGAATTTTGACCTAAAAATACGAATTTTCTATAAAAAGTATGGATTTGGCTCAAAATATACGGATTTTGGCTCAAAAATACAAATTAAAAAATGTTTTTCTCGAGAACGAACGATCCGGAGCTCTCCAGAATTCTAACGACGTTTAAATTTGAATCCTAGAATCTTCAAAATCCTTCTATCTTTTCCAGACTCTCACCGCCGTGCCGACGCTTCGCGACTACGTCAACCCCGTGGAGCCGTTCCTCCGTCGAATCGTCGAACTCGGCACCTATCAATCCGCCCAACACTATCTCGACGTCCAGTTCCGCCTGATGCGTGAGGATCTCGTCAGTCCGATGCGCGACGGCATCGACATCTACCGTAAGAATGGAACGTGTAAAGGACGGCGAATCGACGGAGAGCCGTGCTCCGATATAACACTATACAGTATCGAACGAGTCGACGGAAAACAGGTGACGGAGAGAGAAGGATTGGAGATGCGGGTGATTAAGCCGTCGAGTTTCGATGTGTCGAGATTGCTGGAGAACGATCGGGAGATGAAGGAGATGGGTCTGGTGATGTTGTCGTGTGATCGTTTTGTCGAGGATTTCCATTTGGGACATATTCAGGTAAGAATGACTACTCGAAAATAGTGAAAAATCGTCTAAAAATTGAAAAATCAGCACTTTTGGAGCGTTGGAATAGAAAAAATTGGCTCCGCGACGTTTCGCAAGTGTGACATTTCGAAAGTGTGATATTTCACGTGTGCATTGTTTCGCCATTGAAATGACACACTTTCGAAATGTCACACTTGCGAAACGTCACACTTTCGAAACGTCACACTTTCGAAACGTCACACTTGCGAAACGTCACACTTTCGAAACGTCGCGGAGCCAAAAAAATTGGCTCTGGGAGCTCTGAGACGTAAAAATTGGGATCGTGAGCATTTTAGATTGAAAAACGTCGAAATATCCTGGTCTCTTCGGAACGATCCGGTGCGATTACGAGGCTTAAAAATACGAGCGGGAAAAATGGATGAAAATGACTCGAAAATAGTGAAACATCGTCCAAAAATGACTGAAAACGGCCCAAAAATATAAAAAAAATTGTCTGAAACTCGTATTTCAGCCATTTCACGACGTTTTTCAACTCTTTGAGGCCATTTTCAGCCATTATACTATTTTTCATCGTTTTTTATTTAGAATTTTCAAAAAATCATTAAAAAACGACTGAAACTCCATTTCAACTCTAAAAATGACTCCCAATAGAGCTAAAACTGAGCTAATTGGCTCAAATAGCTCTGAAGGACCCCCTAAAACTTCAAAAATTTCAGAATCCCCTAGTGGTAATAAGAAAAAACAAATGTGTGGAAAACTGGAATCCCATTGTAAGTGCTCCTAGAAGAGCCCAATTTCAGTTTAAAATCTCTTTATAAATTTCAAGAAATACAAACATAGTTATGGTGCTGAAGATTGGAAAGTAAGTTGTCTATTGTTGTGTCGTTTTGAAGTTTTGCACCTAACTACCGTATTCCGGACAGAGGAAAACTATGAAATTTAGCCTAATTTGCACCATGTAATACTATTACTTATTTGGTTTGGTTTGTGCCTCTAAAATGTGTGAAAATCTTAACAAAACTAATTAAAAATCGCTTGAAAACCCTTAAAAAATTCGCTTCAAAAATTCTTTTTGATCCCAAAAACGTCAATTTTGAGCATAAAAACCTCAATTTTTGACACAAAAGCGACAGTTTTGAGTCCGAAAGTGTCAATTTTGAGCCCAAAAACATCAGTTTTAACCCTAAAAATGTCAGTTTTGAATCCCGAACTCACCAATCTCATGGCCAAAAATGCCATTTTTCTCTGAAATTGCAAATGTGTGTAAAATTGGAAAATCTTAACAAAACTAATAAAAATCGCTTGAGAACCTCAAAAATTCGCTACAAAAATCCATTTGGAGCCCAAAAAAAAAGTTTTTCAGACCTAAAAACATCAATTTTGAGCTCGCAAATATTAATTTTGTCTCTAATAATAAAAATCTTAACAAAACTGCCAGAAATCCCAGAAAAAAAAAACGCTTCAAAAAGGCGAAACCACCAAAAGTTGCATTTCGGCTCATTTTCGAGCCAATATTGGCTTTTTTAGCTAACTTTGCAGCGAATTTTCGGACTCTGAGTACATTTTTTCATCTGGAACTTTTCAGCAATCCTTGCTCTCCACGCAACAAGTGCTCCATCTCGCCGTCCACGAAGAAACCGCCCCGTTCCAACCGAACAAGACGTATCAAATGGCCCAAGCGACCTCCTATCTTCCCAGCTACCGACACGTCCTTCAGAATATGAAGAACATTAGTCCGTTCAAACCGATTCCATTCGAGCGTTACATCGTCCATGGAAAGAAGGAGATTTATCGACCGAATTTCCAACGATTCGAGAAGTCGGAAGAGCAGAAGGACGAGGAGCAACGGTTGCAAAGGATCTACGAAGATTTACGATCGAAAGCGGCGGGACGACGTCTGATGGCCGGAAAACCGATTCCGCACGGTTTGGACGACGATGACGACGATTATATGATGATGTCGTCGAGTCGGAAGGCGCCGGCGAAGGATGAGCAAGATTTGGAGTACGAGCAATTGCAGGAGCCGATTTTCAGAACGCACGTTGGAGTGGATACCAAGGGTTAGCGATTTGCCCCAAAAATGACCATTTTAAGCCCAGAAAAATAGATTTCGACTTCAAAATGACGATTTTAAAACCGAATTTGGCTCCACGACGTTTCGAAGGATGATGTTTCGAAAGTGTGACGCTTCGAAAGTGTGACGTTTCGCAAGTGTGACGTTTCGAAAGTGTGACGTTTCGCAAGTGTGACATTTCGAAAGTGTGTCATTTCAATTGCAAAACGATGCACACATGAAATATCACACTTTCGAAATGTCACACTTGCGAAACGTCACACTTTCGAAACGTCACACTTGCGAAACGTCACACTTTCGAAACGTCACACTTTCGAAACGTCACACTTCCGAAGCGTCATCTTTCGAAACGTCGCGGAGCCGAAAATTTTAGTTTTGAGCCCAAAATAAGTCAATTTTAAGCCAAAAAAAAAGCTTTAAATTTTGACTCAGAAATACGTATTTTTGATCAAAAATACGAATTTTAACTTAAAAATACGGATTTTAACTTAAAAATACGGCTTTTCGCTCAAAAATACGGATTTTGGCTCAAAAATATTGATTTTGGCTCAAATTTGATCAAAATCGGCTTCATCCATTTTGACCCCAAAAACATCGATTTCGACTTCTAAATGACTATTTTTAGACTAAAACTGTCCCCATTCTGAGCTCCAAAACGTCAATTTGGAGTCTAAAAACATCTATTTTGACTCTAAAATCGTCAATTTCAATTCAAAAAATGTTCTTTTTTTTCAAATTTTGACCTAAAAACACGAATTTTCTATAAAAAAATATGGATTTTGACTAAAAAATACGGATTTAGACTAAAAAAATACGGATTTTGGACCATTTGGCTCCAAAATGACGATTTCAAAACCGAAAATATCAATTTTGAGACCAAATTGTATTTTTCGCCCATTTTCCAGACGCCGATATGATTGTGATTGATAGAAAATGGTACAAGATCTCGCGTCTTCTCGACGACTACCACCCGACGAATATGGACGAATCACAACGGATCGCGTTCTGCAACACGTTCAAACACGAACTCTCACTAATTCAGGGACCACCGGGAACGGGAAAAACGCACATCGGTGTGCAAATTGTGAAGACAATGCTCCATAATCGAGGCCACTGGCGAATCGCGGCGCCGATTCTTGTCGTGTGCTACACGAATTCGGGTTTGGACAATTTGTTGGAGAGAATTCATCAAATGATCGATGGTGAGTGGTGGAAGAAGCTGAAAATTACCATTTTGAGCCTAAAAAGTCTTTTTTGACCGTAAAAATGTAAATTTTCACTCGAAAAGCGTCAATGATGACTCCAAAAACAAATGTCCATCTTCCAGACGACGAGGTGCTCTCCAAGGACAACGGAAAGCCAAAAATGATCAGATACGGAATGAAGTGCGAATCGGACTACCTCAAACGTCTCCGTGTGATGCGTTGGGACGTTCACGAAGCCTACAGAAGCCAAGTGTCCGATGGAGCACAACAGGAGCAGAACAAGACGGGAGCCACGAAGCGGCGGAAGGCGGAGAAGTTGGCGACGTCGAGCTACACGCTCTATTGTACCAGGAAGTGAGTTTTTTTGCAGCTTTGGGGAGCTCTAGGAGCCCAAAAACGTTGATTTCGACTCTGAGAACATTCATTTTGATCCCAAAAACGTCAATTTCGGCCCATAAAATATTTTGGCTCAAAAATACGGATTTCAGCTCTCAAATACGAATTTCGAGCTCAAAAACACGCATTTCGGCACAAAAATACGAATTCTTACCTCAAAAACGTCAATTTTGACCCCTAAAATATTTTGGCTCAAAAATACGGATTTTGCATTAAAAAAATACGAATTTTGGCTGAAAGATACGAATTCTACCTCAAAAACGTCAATTTTGACCCTAAAGAGATTTTGTCTCAAAAAAATACGAATTTTGGCTTAAAAATACGGATTTTGGCTCAGAAATGCGATTTTTTTCACTCAAAAATGCGAAATTTCACCGCAAAAACGTCAATTTTGACTCGAAAAAGAATTTGGCTCAAAAATACGGATTTCGGGTGCCCCGAGTCTCTAGAAGGCCTCATGGAGCTCTATGAGACTTTCTGGAGCTTTCGGATATGTTACAAAGCTCTAGGCGCAATTACTAAGACCTATGAGCAAATAGAGAGCTCCAAGAGCTCCCTGAGCCTCCATCCATCCCTCGAAATTCTTAGACAGACGTTAAAAATCCCTATTTTTCCAGTCACATCCTCTCCTACCAAGTCCTGCAACCAGTAATGAAGCCGTCGTTCCAAGAAGAAATCAATCGATTCGCCGTGGAGCACGTCGACACCAACGACGATCCGCTGTGCCTCGATGAGGCGCTGGCTTGTTGGCTTCTGTACAAGGATTTCGGACGATCGACACGTCTTCAGATGAAGAATGTCAAGAAGAACAAGTTCGAGGGAGCACCGGAGGACTCGGACGACGAGGATCGCCAATTTTTGACGGTGGAGAGAGATTCTGATGACGATGAGGGCGAGACGGAAGAGGGAATGGGCGACGAGGAGGTGTTGGATCGGATTTTCAAGAAGATGAATATGGAATGCTCGGGAAAAGAAGTGATGGATAGTGTAAAAGACGCGAGCCTCGACGAGTACTACACGAAAGATCATTGGGTGATCACTGGAGAGTATCTTCCCAGCGAAGTGCCCCTAATGGGTGTCAAAAAGAAGAACAAGAACGAGCCCGTCGACGAGAATATCAACAAAATGGTCCAAGACATTAAGCCGATGATTCTGGCCACCGCGCCTTTGGCGTATCACGAGCTTCCCGATATTAAGCACTTGTTCAGTTTGGCACGACCGAAACGATGGGCGTTGTATATGTATTGGTGTGCCGAAGTGGTGAGTGGAATGAATTTGTGCCAAAAACGCCATTTAACTACGAGAACGTCAATTTTGATTCCAAAAACGTTGAATTTACGCCGAAAAACTGAATATTGAGCCCAGGAACGTCAAATTTGATCCCAAAAATGTCAAATAACGATTTCTGACGCAAAATTGACGTTTTTGAGCCGGAAAACATAAATTTTGAACCCAAAATCCTCAATTTTAAGTACAGTTTTTTGAGCCTAATAACGTCAATTTTGTAACCAAAAACTTAAATTTTGATCACAAAATTTGTCAAATTTGACCCAAAAGTGTCCATTTTGACCCCAAAAATGTCAAAAATAATGATTTTTGAAGGTTGATGTTTTTGAGCTCAAAATTGACTTTTTTTTTTTTGGGTTCAAACTGGACGTTTTTTAGCCCAAAAACATCACTTTTAACCCTAAAATCCTTGATTTTGTAACCAAAGCCGTAAATTTGAGTGTAAAAAATTGATTTTGAGCCTAAAACGTCCATTTTGAGCCCAAAAATGTCGAAAACGCAGCTTTTTGAGCTCAATTCAAGTTTTAAAATTAAAGTTTTTTGAAGCAAAATGAACGTCGTTGTGTTGAATTTGACGGTTTTTGGATCACGATTGAGATTTTTGAGATCTTCGAGCACATTTTCAGCCAAAAAATCCAATTTTTCAGAGAAAACTAGTCGGCCAACGTCTTCCCGAAGAGATCCGTCAATACCGTGCGGCGTGCGAGAAGCACATGAAAGCTCAGGATCGATTCGACGCGGAAATCATGAAAATGCCAATGGTGATCGGATGCACCACCACCGGAGCATCACGTCTTCGTCCCATCTTCGAACGCATCGAACCGCGAATTCTGATTGTGGAGGAAGCCGCCGAGGTCCTCGAGGCTCACATTCTATCAGCAATGATTTCGAGCATCGAGCACTGTGTAATGATTGGCGATCACAAACAGTTGCGACCGAATCCGGCGGTACACGAGTTGGGAGTGGAGTACGGAATGCAGATTTCGATGTTTGAGAGATTGGTGGAGAGAGCACTGCCGTACTCGCAGCTCCGCGAGCAGCATCGTATGAATTTGATGATCTCGGATACGATTGTCAAGCCGTCGTTTTATGATAAGTGCGTTTTTTTTGGATTTGAAACGGCAAAAATGGAATCCTGAGCCCTTAGAACGTCAAAAATTGAGTTCTGAGCCTTTAAAACGTTAATTTTTGAATACCGAGCTTTTAGAACGTCAAATTCGGAAATCTGAGGTTAAGATTTCAATCCTGAGTCAAAATACAAGCCCTGAGCCTTCAGAACTCGAAAAATTGAGTTCTGAGCCCTTTGACGTGTCAGAAATTGACTCTTGAGCCTTTACAACGTCAAAATTTGAAATCTGAGTCCTTGGAACGTCGAGTACTGAGTCCTGAGCCTTCGAAAAGTCCGAATTTGAATCCTGAGTCTTTGGAGTCTCAAATTTTGAATTCTGAGCCCGAGAAACGTCAAAAATTGAATCCTGAGCTTTTAAAACGTCAAACATTTGAATTCTGGGCCTTGGGAACTTCAAAAAGTGAATTCTGAGCCCCTAGAACGTTAAAATTTGAATTCTGAGCTCATTGAACGTCAAAATTCGAATTCTGAAACTTCGGAACGTCGAAAATTGAATTCTGAGTCATAGAAACGTTTAAAATTGAATTCTGAGTTTTTAAAACGTCAAAATTGGAATCTTGAGTCTTTTGAACCGTCGAAACTTCAATTCTGAGCCTTTGAATCTTTAAAAATTGAATTCTGAGCTTAAAATTTGAATCCTAAGTCAAAAATTGAATCCTAAGCCTTCGGAACGTCAAAAATTGAATTTTGAGTCTTGGGAGCATTCAATTTAGAATTCTGAGACTTTGGATCGTCAGAATGTTGACTTTCAAATGTTGACTTTCCAAGGGCCCAGAATCCAATTTTAGACGTTTCAAAAGCTCAGAATCCAAAATTTGACGCTTCGAAAGGTCAGAATTCAAAATTTGACGCTTCGAAGGGTCAGAATTCAAAATTTGAAATTCCAAAGGCTCAAAATTCATTTTTTTTACGTTCTGAGCCTTTCTGAGTCGCCTGAGCCCTAAAAACCGTTCAATTTTCAGTGTCATCGACGCCGAGAACGTCTCCGGATATCCCGACGTCTCCGGAATGGCCACCAACCTCTTCATGTGGTCTCACTCGCATCGCGAAGAGACTCCCGATGGTATCTCGTGGATTAATACACACGAAATTCAGATGACAGTCGCGCTGGTGCAGCATTTGCTCAAGCAAAGCTACAAGAACAAGGATATCGTTGTTCTGACGACGTACGCGGCTCAACGGAATCTGATGACGCGGGAGCACCCGGGATTGTTCGCCGGACCGCAGCAGTATGATCAGGGATTGATTCCGGTGCACACGGTGGATAGTTATCAGGTAAGCGGTGAGAAAAATGTCAATTTTGAGCCTAAAAAGATCAATTTTGGCCCTAAAAATGTCAATTTTGAGCCTACAAATATCGTCTTTGAGCCAAAATCCATCAATTTTGAGCCCCAAAAAAAGCCTAAAAATGAGCCAATTTCCAGGGTCGAGAAGGCAAACTCGTCATCGTCTCTCTCGTCCGCTCCCATCGTGGCATCCGCGAGAACACCGGCGTCGGATTCTTGGCCGTCGCGAATCGAATCTGTGTGGCTCTGACTCGCGCGCAACACGGAATGTATTTGATTGGAAACGCCGCCTATTTGGCGGGCAACGCGCGGCTCTGGGATCGAATCGTCTTTAAGCAGTTGAATTCGAAGGTAAAAGATGGAGGAAATGGAGATTTGGAGCACTTGAAAAGGATCCTATCGGAACTGGGGATCTTCTAGAGGATCTGGGCTCAAAACGGAGCATACTGAAGCTCTGGAGCTCTTGGGAATGCTCCAATTGGAGCTACGGATCTTCTAGAGGATCCAGGCTCCAAGTGAAAGGATCTTTGCTTAAAATGGAGCATTTTCAAGCCCCAGGGAGCCCTGTATTTTTAAGCCAAAATTCGTATTTTTAAGCCAAAATTTGTATTTTGAGTCAAAATCCATATTTTTAAGTCAAAACTCGTATTTTGAGCCAAAATTCGTATTTTTTCAGCAACTCGTCCACTACACACTTCCCCTCAAATGCGCCGCCCATGGAAACATCTCCGTCGTCAACCATCCCTCCGAATTTCCACAAGTCTCGCCGGAAGGCGGATGTCTGGAACCCTGCAACATTGAGAAAATCTGCGGCCACATTTGCCGCCGCCGTTGCCATCCGAACGTCGAGGAAGAGCACGAGCGTCCGTGTAACTATCCGTGCGAGAAGACGTGCGCCAACCAACACCAATGCGCCAAACTGTGCTACGACGAGTGCGGACAGTGTATGCAGTTGGTGGAGGTTGTGCTCAAGTGTGGACACCGGGTGACGACGCCGTGCTGTCGAGTGGGATTGGCGAAGTGTGATCAGCCGTGAGTTTTATAAAAATGGGCTAAAAAATCACCCCAAATACTGAAAATTCGATGAACGCCGTCTCAACTTAATCTAAAATGGCTTATTTGGGCTCAAATTTGATCAAAATTGGTCCAAAAATCACCCCCAAAAACTGAAAATAAAATCGCTTGAAATTGATCTAAAGTCGAAGAAAAATGGCGAAAATTTCGGATTATGACTTAAAAAATGAAGATTGTGGCTTTAAAATAAGGATTTTAGCTTAAAATTACGGATTTCGGCTCAAAATTACGGATTTTAGCTCAAAAGTACGGATTTCGACCCAAAAACTCGAATTTTGCTTAAAAATACGGCATTTGTCTAAAATCTACGGGTTTTCGCTAGAAAATACAGATCTTCAATTTTTGCCTGAAATATTCGAATTTTGGCTCAAAACTGGTCAAAATTGGTTTAAAACTCACATAAACAAAACTATATTTTGATTAAAAATCGCTTAAAATTGATCTAAACTGGCCCAGATTTGATCGAAGTTGGTCCAAAATTGGTAAAATGATTTTTAGACAATTTCAGTTTTTGGGATAGATTTTGGTCGAATTTTGATCAAATTGGAGTCATTTTAGATCAATTCCAAGCGATTCTTCGTCAATTTTCTGTTTTTGGGGACTAAAATGGCTCAAAATTGCTCCAAAAAAAAACTCAATTTCTTCCAGATGCCATCAGAAAATCGAATGCGGCCATTCGTGCTCGGCAAAATGCGGAGACCCGTGCATCGACGTCACCCAATGCACAAAAATCACAATGTGCCGTCTCGAGTGTGGCCATCCGAAGCCGATGGTCTGCGGAGTTCTCTACACGCAAGGAATGGATACCGTATGCGATGAACGATGCGAGAATCGAATGCTCACTTGTGAGCACCAATGCGCCGAGCCCTGCGGCAAACCGTGTACACTCGAGTGTCAGGAGATAGTCAAAGTGAAACTGCCGTGTGGACACGAGCAAGACGTGCGGTGTTGTGACTATGAGCCGAGCAAGTTGGAGCAGATACGATGCAAGGTAATAGGAGAGAAAAAAAAACTGGCTCTGGGAGCAGAAAAATGGGCTGAAAACGGCTAGAACTCTCCAAAAAACGACTGAAATAGCTCAAAATTCTCAAAAAATGGTCTAAAATGGTTCATTTTTGATTGAAAATTTAGAACAAAAAAAACAGTAAGACCACTTTTGACCAAATTTCGACCGTTTTTGACCATTTCTGAACAAATTCGACCACTTTTGACCAAGTTTCGATCGTTTTTTAAGAAGAATTCGACTACTTTTGGCAAAGTTTCGATCATTTTTTACCAAATTTCGACAGCTTTTCGACCAATTTTCGATTATTTTTTTACCAAATTCGCCCATTTTTGACTAAAGTGGACCACTTTTGACCAATTCTCGACCAAATTTTCCAGTTTTCGATCAAGTTTCGATCATTTTGACCACTTTTAACCAATTTTCGACCGAAAAACAGTTGAAAATTTGAATTATTTCAGTCGTTTTTTGGTGATTTTCAGCCAATTTCGAGCATTTTTGGCTGAATTTGGACAATAAAAACATTTTCAGGCGCTCGTACCAAAGACAATGACCCCCTGCGGCCACACGGAGCCCGTCGAATGCTCCCTCGAGCCCACATCCGACCAATGCACCCGCCCATGCCCAAAACTGCTCAAAGACTGCGGTCACACGTGCGGAAACCTCTGCGGCCGCTGCTTCGTCGACCAACACCACAAATGCCAACAACGCTGTCAGCTCAATCTCGAATGCGGTCACTCGTGCAGTGCCAAGTGCTTCGAGCCGTGTCCGCCGTGCAAAGCGTTTTGCGCCAACAATTGTGAGCATCATGGCTGTGGAACCGGCGAGAAGGATTACGGTCGCGAATGCAGTGCTCTTTGTGTGATGTGCACGAAGCAGTGCTCCAACAAGTGTCCGCATCGAAGTTGTACGATGAAGTGTTTCGAGGAGTGCAATGTGAAGGCGTGCAATGAGCCGTGTACGGAAAAGTTGAGATTGTGTGGACACGCGTGCCTTGGAATGTGTGGAGAGAAGTGTCCCAGTGAGTTTTTTTCTTGCTAGAAGATTCTGTCGAAAAGTCTTGAAATTTACTCCAAAGCAATCGAAAATTGCAGAAAATTGCATTTAAAAAGTCGAAAAATGAGCCCATAAACCTCAAAAATTAGCCAAAAACCTTCACACTCAAAAAATACGGACTTTTACTAAAAACCACGGATTTTGGCTTAGAAAAACGAATTTTAGCCCAAATTGCGGATTTTCACTCAAAAATACGACTTTTTTAGCTTAAAAATACGAATTTTGGCTTTAAAAAATTCGAATTTTGGCTCAAAAATAATAATATTCCATTTTCAGACGTCTGCGGAACGTGCAAACGCGCCGAATACACGAAAGCCGTCGTCGGAGCCACCTCGTCACAACAAAAAGTGCATCGTCTCATTCAGATTCCCCGATGTTATCATGTCGTTTCTGTGGAGCAACTCGATGAGCACGTCCGAAAGTTGAGAGAGGAGAAGAAGCAGTTGAGGTGTTGTATGCCGAATTGCAACTCTCTGCTCACCGGAATCAATCGATACGCAAAGTATAATAAGCGGTTTTATTTGGAGGAGAATAAGGTGAGAAAATTGATGAATAGGGCACAAAATGAGCCAAAAACTGCCTAGAAAAGCTCCAAAATAAGCAAAACCTGCCGAAATTTGGCTCAATATTTGTCTAAAATTAGCTAAAATGGCTCAAAATCAAGCTTTCCTCTTAGAAAAAAGCTCCAAAAAAGCTTAAAATTGGTCTAAAATGGACTATAAATCCAATTTCCTTCCGAAAAAAAAGCTCTAAAATTATCAAAAATTCACCAAAATAGCTGAAAGTGGGTCAAAAATGGCTTGAAATTGCTCCAAAATTGACCAAAATGGCTCAAAATCAGACTTTCCTTTCAGAAGAACAGCTCAAAAATGAGCAAAAATTACTTAAAATTGACCAAAATGACGGAAAATTGCTCAAAAATCCTCCAAAATGGCTCAAAATCCAATTTTCCTTCCAGAAAAAGCTGCAAGACCGTACGAGATCCATCCACACCTCCACCTACGTCACAAAAACCGTCCAACTGTCTCAAGCGTGCATCGAAGAGCTCACGATGGTTCAAGCGAACATGACGAACACCATCAACAAGGCTCTCGGCCAACTTCGCAATAACATTCTCGAAATTCGCGCCACCGCGGAACAGTTGAAGAATACGGATGAAAAGTGGCGCCTCTCGTTCCTCACGGACGTCGAGCGATGCTTGTGGGCCGTGGCTCGGCTCGTCTCGATCACATCGAAACAGCGGATTCAGAAGCGAAAAGAGATTCCGCCGAACGTGGACAATCTGTTTGGAAAGTGTCTTCAGGAGACGCCGTTCGGACGGACGATGGAAGAGTTGCGACGAATCAATGAGCACATGGCGAGCCATTTCAAGACGTGGATGATTGGAGCGCTGATGCCGAAGATGCGCATGTTGATCGCGAGAATGACGCTTTATCAGATGGTGAGGAAAGAAAAATAGCAAAGTTTGTGCTCAGAATCATGAAAAACGCTGATATTTGACACAAATCCATCAAAAAAATACCCAAAATTTGATCTAAAATTGCTTAAAATCGTCTCAAAATGCACAAATCTCAAAAAATCTTCTTGGTGAGACGAGCCTTTGGAGGGGAAAATGAGCAAAAAATCGGCTAATTTCGAGCTCAGAATCATAAAAATAGCCGTAACTAGGCTCAAAACCATAAAAAAAAGGTAAATTGGCTCAGAAAAGCTGAAAAGCTAAGCTCAAAATCCTTTAAAAAATGAGCTAAATAGCCCAAATTTCAACTAAAATTGCTCAAATCTGCTCAATTTTGCTCCGAAATTCTCAGATTTTGAAGTTGGAGCATTCTGAGCCCCCGAGCCCCCTCTAAATCCCATTTTTCTTCCAGATATCCGCCATGAGCTACCAATTGTGCATCGACAAACGCGACATCTCGGACGCCGACGCCAAGGCGATAGCGCAGACGATTTTCGCCGTCGTGCGATGCGAGGAGCATCAGAGCTACTTGCCGAATCTTGGTGGGTAGTTTTTGAGCGTGAAAATGGCTTTAAAATAGCTGAAAATTAGCTAAAAATGAGCGAAAAAAAGGCTGAAATTTGGCTCAAAATCGTCAAAAACCAGCCGGAAGCCTTGAAGCTCAAAATTTACCAAAAAAAACCTGCAATTTTTCAAAAAACTGACTCCGAAAAGCTGAAAATCTGCTCAAAATCGGCCAACACCCCGCTGGAAGCCGTCTAAGCTCAAAATTATCGACAATTGACCGAGAAAACACAAAAAAAGTCAAAGTTTTGAACAAAACCGTCAAAAATCAGCTGGAAGCGTTAGAGCTCGAAAAAGTAGAAAATTGGCTAAAGATGAGCGAAAAAACTGAAATTTTTGCTGAAAACAACAATTTTCAGCTTGAAATTCATCGAAAGAAGCTAAAAATGACGTTTCGCAAGTGTGTCTAAAATTCGCTCAAAATCGTCTAGAAATCTCAAAAAAAAAGTCGAAAATGGGCTCATAATGAGCGAAAAACGCGAAAAAAAATTGGCTAAAAGTACAAAATTTTAGCTCAAAATTCTCCATTTTTTCCAGACGCCGTCGAGGAGACGATTCTCCGTATCGCTCCACGTCTTCACGGTGCGAAACGAGACATGTTGAACTGGAAGGATCTGCAACTTCCGGATTTTTAAATTTTTCCCCCTAAACCCGCCCCTTTTTTTGTCAGAAATCCACCCATATCTGCCTTTCTTTCTGCTCCCAGTTTTCGGGTATTTTCTTCTTATTTATGGGTCCCCTTATTTGTTTTATAACTATGTTTTATGAATTATGATGCATTATTCACATTATTATTATTATTTTTGTTGTGATTATTATTTGGTTAAAAAAGTTTTAAAAAATTGTATTTTTTAAGTTTCAGAGCATGGAATTTCCCGTTTTTGCTTCAGTTTTTGAGTTTCAAGATGGAAATTCGAATTCAGAGCAATTTTTATGCAATTTTAGACTCTTTTTCAGCGAAAATTGTATAACTTTTGCTGAAAAAATGGGAAAAATGCCAAAAAAAATGCGATTTGAATTTTTTTTCAGCGATTTTTATAGATTTTTAATGGTTTTTGATGATTTTTGGGGGGTTTTCAGTGTTTTTTAGGGATTTTATGTTAATTTTGATACAAAAATAGATAATTTTGAGGCTTTAATAAGATTTCCAGGCGTTTGGAGCGGAATATTGGAGTTTTTAACTTAAAAATCAATTTTGGAATTGAAAATCAAAGTTTATATGAAAATGAATCGAAGGATCAGAGGGATCAGGCGGAAAATAAGAGAAAAATAGACGGAAAACTACAAAAAATAGCGAAAAATTATGAAAAAATGGTTGAAATTTTCAAAAAAAAAAACATTTCTTTTGAGTTTTTTTTTTGTCAGAATTTTTGGAAAAAAAAGAAGAAGAAGAGGATGAGGATGTGAAAAAGTTTGAAAAGCTGAAAGTTGGAGGTAACGAAGGGAGCCAAATTTCAGACCGATTCCGATCAAATTTCGACCATTTCGACCATGTTGGCCCAAATTTCGATCTTTTTCGACCAAATTTCGACCTTTTATGACCAATTTTCGACCGGATTTCGACCAATTTTCGATTATTCTTCATTGATTTTAGATATCTTATGACCATGTTTCGATTGTTTTTCGACCGAATTTCGATCAGTTTTTTTCGCTCGAAATCGACCTGAATTTCGAAAAAATTGAAATTTGGTCAAAAAAGATCTGAAAATTGTAAAAAATTTGGCCATATTTTGACTGGAAAATCGAGGTACAGTAATCCTTCGAGTACGTTCCAAATATACGAATTTCAAAATTCATCAAAATAGGTCTGAAAAAAGTCTAATTTTGACTTGAAATTGACCCAAAACGAGTGAAAATGAGCCAAGAATTCGGATTTTTTGCTCATTTTGTAACGGAAATCGATCTAAAATGGTCGAAAATTGGTCTAAAATGGATCGAAAACGATCCAAAGTCGGTAAAAGTCTGTCGAAAATAGCCAAAATAGTGCCTCAAACGATTCAAAAAATCAAAAATAGTCCAAAATTGGTCAAAAATGGTCATAAATCGGTCAAAACTGGTCGGAAAAGATTGAAATTTGGTCAAAAATTGATCAAACATTAGTCAGAAATGCTCAGAAATTAGCCGAAAAATATCGAAAACATCAAAAATGGTCGAAAATTTGGTCGAAAATTGGTCGAAAATGATCGAAAATGGCTGAAAAATATGAGATTTTTGACGTGTTTTTCAACTGAAATCGATCTGAATGGTCGAAAGAGGACAAAATTGGTAAAAAATTATGGAAAATCGATCAGAATTTCGAAATTTTTGCTCTTTCCAATACATCTTCAATATCTGTTTTTTTTCAGAAATGTCCCCCCAAAAGCTGCTCGAACAACAATCTCCATTATCCGAAGTCAACATCCCAAGAGCTTTTTTTTCAGATTTTTAAAATGTGAATTTTTGAATTTTCTTCCACGGCACCCTGCGCTTCCAAAAGTCACCGGAAATGCGCCAAGTTAGGCACGCCAAATGCGTCAGGGTGGGTTACTGTGGATAAAAAATTTTTAGTACTGAAAAGTATGTTTTTTCGTGTAATAAAATCGGAGAAACTCTTTTTTGATAATTTTCTCTCCGACATTGATTATAGGGCACATCAGGGATTTTTTGAATGCAAAAGCATGAAAATTGGTCTTCAACTAAAGGAGATATCAATTTTCCCACTTTTCAACGCATTTTCAGCATTTTACGGACTTCAATATGGAAAATGTTTGATAAAAAATTGTGTAAGTCACTCATTTTAACCGTTTAAAATTTTATCTGCAGAAACTTTCGCCGCTAAAGTCCGTAAAATGCTGAAAATGCGTTGAAAAGTGGGAAAATTGATATCTCCTTTAGTTGAAGACCAATTTTCATGCTTTTGCATTCAAAAAATCCCTGATGTGCCCTTTAATAAATTTTATAGAGAAAATTATCAAAAAAGAGTTTCTCCGATTTTATAACACGAAAAAACATACTTTTCAGTACTAAAAATTTTTTATCTACAGTAACCCACCCTGACGCATTTGGCGTGCCTAACTTGGCGCATTTCCGGTGACTTTTGGAAGCGCAGGGTGCCGTGTCTTCCCGTTTTTTTTTTGTGAAAAATGCTTCTATATTTTGCTCATCCTGTGAATACCGTACTCTTACTACTATTACAATTATCACTGATGCTCTTTTTTTGTATACATTTACACATTTTGTGCTCTCTTGGAAGAGATGAATTTGAATATTGATTTTTCAATAGTCAATAGTAGCAAAACACGAGGCAAGATGCCGATTTCGCAACAAAAAAATACAATTCCAAAATTTCAGCATAAAAAATGGTTGGGGCCATGAAAAAAATATAGCCTATCTTTGGGGCCACATTTAATTTTTTGGGGCCATAAAAACTTTCGGGGCCACGAAACTTTTGCTTGGGGCCATCAAGGTCGAATAGAGCCGAACATTCTTTTTAAAAATGTTTCTCAAAACTGTCCTACTGTACCAATAACATCTGGAGCACACCGGTCAAAATTCCAAGGACAATAATCGGAGCAAAAATCAATAATCAAAAATCCAACGTTCTTCGGAAAACCAAAGATGATGAAACACGACGATGCGGATCAGAATCAACCGTTTATGTTCAAGTCAACGTTGGGGGTGAGGATTTAGGGTTACTGTAGGGCCCTACGGAGGGATACTGTAAATCAACGTAAGCTCGTTTGGAAGCTCCCCATAAGCCGAATAGATTGAAAAAAAAAGTTCGAGCTTCTAGCATGTCTGAGAGATGAGATATGAAGGTTCAAAGTTTGAGGCTAGAGAGTGTGGCGAGGGAGGAGGGTGCAGACAGTTTAAGTGTCTGGTCGTCTGCGTCTTTTTAAAGTTCAAACTGCTGTATCTCGGCTTCTAGACCAGGGGTGAGCGGCAACGTATTTTCGGCAACGCATTCAAATGCGAATAACTTTTTTTCAGGGGGATCAGGTAAAAATACAGTCAACCCAAAAAATGTTACTTATTAAAAAAGCTATCGATTGGTCTAAAAATTGTCAAATTTCGTAAAAAATTAACGGAGTTACACCCTGTGTTGCCGAAAAATTCCCGATTTCGGCAATTTCGGCAACGTTTTCGGCAATTTTTCGGCAACACATGGTGTAACTCTGTTAATTCTTTATAAAATTTGGCGATTTTTTAACCAACCGATAGCTTTTTTAATAAGGAACATTTTTTCTGTTGACTGTATTTTTACCCGATCCCCCTGAAAAATGTTATTCACACTTGAATGCGCTGCCGAAAATACGTTGCCGCTCACCATTGTTCTAGACGTGCTAGGGACTTGACCTTGTGCTCAAATTCAAGCTAATTCTTTTCATTTCCATTCTGATTATTAATTCCACCCAAATTTGTAGAAATCTGTTTCTTGTGGCAAACTTTCTAAAGGTTTGTTTATATCCATTTGAAAGCTCTTTTCAAGACAAATCGAATGAAATTACGATCATGTTCCTAGGGTTACTGTATGCCAAGTTACATCCGTTGAAGTTTTCATCTTTTAGAGACGCAGGCAGTTAGAGTGTCTTGTCGTCTGCGTCTCACGCTGTATTTCGTCTTGCAGACGTCCCTCATAATCGGCTTAGATTTATTTTGAAGCCCTTGTTATGCCAAATCGATTCGTATAAAAATCAAACTTCTAGGACTACTGTAGACAAAGTTACGCCCCCTTTAAGTTTTCAGCATAAGAGGCGCCGACGGTTAAAAAAGTCTACGGGCTTTTTTATATTCATTTTGAAGCTCTTTTCAAGACAAATCAAATGAAACAAAAATTATGTTCGTAGGACTACTGTAGGCCAATTTATGCCCCCTCGAAGTGTTTCTCATGAGAGACGCAGACAGTTAAAGTGCTCTCGTCGTCTGCGCTCTCACCTCTAGGCACCCTATCTCGGCTCCCACACGTATTAGAACCTTGATTTTGGGCTCAAATTTTAGCTTAACATAAAAATTACCAGAACTTTCTCCACTCGATCGCCTATTTCTACATGTGGATCGCTCTTGGATGTGCCATCTGGTGGCCCAATGATAATCGATGTGTCGTTGGATTCCTACTGTATGCCATGGTGATTCATACACTTTTGGCGGCGAATTCACGTCTTCTTTTCTCGATTTTCGCGTTTTTGGTGGTAGGGAGAAAAAAATTGAAAAAAATGGAGAACAAATTTTTTCAGTTTGGAGTGGTTTTATGTGAACTTTTTGGATTCTTCTACTGGTTGTTGGGCACGAAAATTTTTGATGGATTACCTCTAGGTAAGGTTGCGAAATGACTATTTACAAAGTGTCCAGTTGCGAAATGATAAAGTTTGTAGCAAAAAAATTAAGATATTCACGAAAAAAATCAAAAAAAATTTTAACAATTTTCTTGGAGTGTTGTATATCATTGAAAAGCCCTTAAAATTGCCTGCAACATAATGTAAAGATCATAAAAATCTGTCTACATCGAAATGAGTTATGCGCCTTTAAAGTTGACGCACACAGAGAGACTGTGGGAAAGGGAGAGACGCAGAGAGGCGAGAGTACTCTCGTCGTCTGCGTCTCTAATCGTTGCTAACTAGTAAGTGTCATAGTTGCGAAATGTCATAGTTGCGAAATGGCCGGTTGCGAAATGTCCAATTTTAGAATCCAAGATTATCAAATCCCTCGAAAATTTCAAACAAAAAATTTTGAGTTTTTCAATTTTCTAAATTTCAGCACAATTCTTCGTGACCATCTTCTGTCATCTCTTCGTTTTCACCGTCATCATTACCACTCAAATTTATTGCTCCACAGCTTTCCTGAAACTTAGTCTGTAAGTTTGATAGACTTTTCTTCATCAGAATCCAAAATTTTTGGATTTTCAGATTCCCTGAAAAACCAAAATCCAAAAAATCCAGAAAATGCCGACGTCGCCATGGGAAGAATGCGTCGGCTAGTAGTAGCAGTAGTGGAGAATCCGAAAAACCAAATCCAATAATTTCAAACTCGTGCTCATCTCATACTCCGCCAACTTTTTTCTCCACAAATTTTAGTTCCATTGGAAGCTCTGTGGATAGTTCTGTTAAAAATACTTGACTTTTGATTTGATTAATAAAGTTTTCTTTTCAGTTTATCTTTTGGAGATTATACTCATTTTAAAGATCTTTTCAAGACAAATCTAATGAATCAAAAATCATGTTTCTAGCTAATCGGTGAGATGAGATATGAAGCTTCAAAGTTTGGCGCTAGAGAGTGTAGCGAGGAAGGAGGGTGCAGAGAGTTAGAGTGCTCTCGTCGTCTGCGTTTCTAAAAAGTTCAAACCGCTGTAACTCGGCTTCCAGACGTGCTAGAGACTTGATTTAGGGCTCAAATTTTAGCTATTTCCTTTTTCTCTATTGTGATCATTATTTGCACTCAAATTTATAAAATTATATGGCTATATTATGGCTCTTGTGACGTAGCCAACCCACTTAAATTTTAACCATGAGAGACGCAGACAGTTAGAAAGATCCTTGTTTATATTTATTTTGAAGCTCTTTTCAAGACAAATTGAATGAAATCAAAATCATATTCCTAGGACTACTGTAGGCCAAGTTACGCCTCCTTGAAGTTTTTGCCATAAGAGACGCAGACAGTGCTCTCGTTGTCTGCGTCTCTAGCCTCCAGGTACCGTATCTCGGCTCCCAGACGCTCTAGAGAGTTGATTTTGGTCTCAAATTGTTGCTTTTTATCTTTTCTTTCTATTTCAAACTGACTGGAATTCCAAAACTATCTAGTTTGGTAAAAAATTCTCCAGAAAGTTGGAATTTCTGCTTTCCTGCTTTAAATTTAAGCTGCGACCCAACTATTGGAGTTCGAAAAGTGTGATTCTAGAATCCTAGAACCCAAAACGGCGTCAAAGACACCCCATTCACATCTCATTCGACCACTCCGTTCTCAACACGACAGAAGAAGAGACGCAGACACCCCCAGCCTTCTCTTTTCCCGCCAAATTGTGTCTCTCTTTCTCTGGACACTCTCTTGTTTTCTAACACTCTCTCGCTCTCTCTTTCTCTCTTTTTTCGTCTTTTCTCATTGATTTCTGTTGGTAATTCGCATAGAGTACTCTCTTGTTTTTTTTCTTTTTTTGATTATATATTTTTTTGAAAATTTTAAAGAATTTTTGAATGGAAATTTTGAAGCAATTCATTGGGAACAATTTTTAGGCTTTTTAGGCAGAAAAAGAGTTTTTGAAAATCCGATAAAGAGGCAGAAAGAAATTTGAATAATTTTAAAAAATCGAGAAAATAAGTTTTTTTTTTGAATTTGCAAATCATTTTTTCTCTTTTTTTTCTTCTCACAATCAGTAATTTTTTTTTTTGAAAAAAAGTTTCATTTTTTTGTAGTTTTTTGGGTCAGAATTCAAAAACTTTCATAGTTTATGTTAGATTTCAAAATTTCTGTGTGAAATTCTGAAGTTTGTTTTCTTTTTCAATTTTCCGTCATTTTCCTCTCCGTTTTTCAGAAAAAAATTGCATTTCAAATCGCGAACTTAGATTTTTTATAACTTGTTTCAAAAATGTAGAATTTTTCGCTAATTCGAATGCACCTAATTTTGATGCTCAAAACACTGTAGAATATTTTTTGGAATATTTTCTCATTTTTTGTGCTGAAATTTAAAAATGCGCTTAAAAATGTGTTCTACCGAAAAAAAACGAGTCACAACGGACCATTTTGAAGCGAGTTATGACCGTTTGAAGTTTTCGCGAGAGACGCAGAGAAAGCAGACATTCTCGTTGTCGAAGAGACGCAGAGAAACGAGATAGTGTCTGCGTCTCTCGCGAAAACTTCAAACGCTCATAACTCGTTGCAAAATTGTCCGTTTTGACTCGTTTTTGTGGTAGGAAACATTTTTGAGCAACTTTTTCTTTTTTTTTTTCGAAAACATCTTATAATCTTTTTTTATCAGAAACTCTATCCTAGCTTCCAAATTCCAGATGTCCCGAATCATCAAAGTGGTCCGTCCAAAATCGAATCGAGACAAGAACACATTCCAATGGGATCGACATTTACATGAATGCGAGAGAGGAAAAACTTCTTTCGTTTCAGTCAATGCTCTCAGCAACAGTCTTACCATTGATTTCGACTCGATTTTTAAGGAGGGAGTTGTGGTGAGTTGTTATGATGAGCAATCTAGAATTCTAGAAGTTCCATAGCCTACGCTAATTTAGAATGAGCAATCTTGAGTTGAAATTCAAGATAGTTAAGCTGAGCAATGCTTTTTTTTGCAGTTCGAATGCGTCCTACACGACTACGATGCAAATTGCGATGGTGTCGAAACCAGGTGGTTCGCTAAAATCAAAAAAATTTGTGGATATCGAGTCCTCGCTCAATATATGGGATCGCCGACGTCGTTTTGGATCAATTTCTTGTCCGATGAAGTGCACGCATTGGCTGAGTGAGTGGAGAAGAAAATTTGGAGTACAACGGGGAAAAAATGAAGTTGATAGCTCAACTTTGAGCTGATGTGAGATACGGCGCTTTGAAGTTTGAAGAGACGCAGAGGAACAGACACTCTCTCCCTGCGTCCTCTGACTCTCTCGTCTTGAACTTTGAAGCGTCATATCTCGGCTGAACGTTGAGCTAAAGTTTTGAAACTTTCGGAACGTATAGAGCAGATACTTATAAATTTATCCTCAAAAAATCATCAATCTAGCTTATTATTGAGCGAAGATACGGCGTTTTAAAGTTTGCTCTACATCTCGACTCTAACTTATTCTAAAATTTTGGAAAATGGTCCAAATTTTTAAGCGAAAAATTTCAAACAATTAAAAAAAAAAAGAAGTTTCTAGCTCAATGTTGAGCCGAGATACGTCGCTTCAAAGTTTTAACAAAGAGACGCAGAGAAGCAGACTCTATGACTGTCTGCGCCCTCTCACTCTCTCGCCTCAAACTTCAAAGCTCCATATCTCGGCTCAGAGCTAGAGCTTTGAAACTTTGTGAGTATATGGTGCAAATACTCAAAAATTTACCCTACCAATATCCATAGTCTAGCTCAACTTTGGGTCGAGATGCATCGCTTTAAATTTTTCAAAATATCTCGGTCCTAAATCATGATGATTAAATTTTAAAACTTAGCCTAACTTTTTGAGCTTAAAATTGTGAGTAGTTCTGTAAAAAAACGAAGTACCTAAGCGTTGTATCTCTTTGAGCCGAGATACAACGCTTCGAAATTTTTAGAGACGCAGAGAAGCAGACACTCTCACTCTCTGCGTCCTCTCACTCTCTCGCCTCAAACTTCAAAGCGTCATATCTCGGCTCAAAATTTAGCTAGAGCTCTGAAATTTTTTGCATTAGCTTCCGAAAACTGCATATTTTCTGATTTCTAAAAGATTAACAAATTTATTTCAGCGCCGCAACGAGAGATCCACAAATGGAGAGTGTGGTTTACATCCCGCCACCAGTCATGAACGAAGAGTATCAGAAGGATAAGGAAGGATATGTGAAGGTAATTTTGAGATTTTTGCTCCTTCAATCTTAGTTTTTTCAGGAAGTAATTAATAGCCATTTAATGGGAAAAAAATGTCTGGGACCATCATTCGAGGAGAATCGTCAATCCCTTTATAAACCTCGATTCCGTGTTGGTCAACGACTAGAATTGCTCAGCTATGTGAAATCGACGGAAATGCGTGTCGCCCGTATTCGAGAGATTTGTGGCCGTCGAATGAACGTTCTTGTTATGAAGGAAGACTATCCGAACTTTTCCGATTTCGAACAAGAAGATGATCGGCAATTGGGATTCAAAGACGCGCAGTATTGGATCGATCAGGAGAGCTTTTTTATTTTCCCTGTCGGATTCGCTGCTATCAATATGTATAAGTTGGTGGGCAATGAGGATTATATGCAGGTGAGGATACTGTAGGTCGTCGGAGCTTCTTTAGCTCTAGGTCAGTTACGGCCAGTTGCTTGTTTATATGATCCCAAAGCTCTGAAATTTTCCACAGGTATAGAGCAGATACTCATAAGTCTATCCTCAAAATATCCTCAATCTAGCTCATCGTTGAGTCGAGATACAACGCTTGAAGTTTGAAGAGAAGCAGAGAGGCAGACACTCTCAATGTCTGCACGCTCTCACTCTCTCGCTCTAAACTTTGAAGCGTCATATCTTCGCTCAAAGTTGTGTTAGAGCTCAACACACGCGTGTGTCAAAAACACACGAACACACAAACACACAAACACACGCGTGTGTCAAAAACACACAAACACACAAACAATAATGTGAGCTTGTAAAGAATATAACCATAAATATCTCTGCAAATTTTTGGACTCCTAACTTATGCTCGAATCGAGTTACATCAGTTTCAAATTTGGGGTTAGCGAGTGTAAAGACCAGAGAGATATCCTTACTTTTTTTTTTCTTGAGATACAACGTTTTGAATTTTGAATAGACGCGGAGAAGCAGACACTCTTACTGTCTGCACTCTCTCACTCTCTCACCTTAAACTTTGGAGCGTCATATCTCTGCTCAGAATAGTGCTAGCAATCTGAACTTTCTCGTACATTTTAAAAATAGCAGTTCAAGCTACTCTTGAAAAAATCAAATTTTTAGCAAACTGTAGAACTGAGATAGTTTGATTTGAAGTTTAGAGCTGATAGAAGCTGTCTTGTCTTAAACTTCAAAGGGTTGTATTTCGGCTCAAATATATGCTAAAATTCTGAAATTTATTGAGAATTGTAGAGTTCAAAAATTCAATCAATTCAGTCCAAAGTTCAACTTTCGGCTCTGGTCGGTTATTTTGGTCCTTTGAAGGTTTCCTTGGTCCTTAGAATTTTCCTTGGTCCTTAGAAGGTTTCCTTGGTCCTTAGGAGGTTTCCTTGGTCCTTAGATTTTTCCTTGGTCCTTAGAATTTTCCTTGGTCCTTAGAATTTTCCTTGGTCCTTAGATTTTTCCTTGGTCCTTAGAATTTTCCTTGGTCCTTAGAATTTTCCTTGGTCCTTAGATTTTTCCTTGGTCCTTAGAATTTTTCTTGGTCCTTACATGTAAATGCCGCGATGTGTCCAACTCAGATTTTTCTGATTTTTTGGGAATGAATAGTAGTTCGGTAGACTAGAACAACCCCAAAATACTAGCGGCCCGTTTTCAGGTTTACAGGTTTTACAAGGCATTTTTTGAATTTTTCCGAAATTTCGGTATGATCACTTCAATCGACTCGTTCTCGGTCAGTTTTTGACATATCAATTTGAAATATAGCGTAAATGAACGACCGTTTAATTGTAAACAAAAAATATCTTTGCGACTATTAACGATCTCTAAAACTGACTCTGAAAATTTGCAAAGTACAAAATTTTTAAGTACTCACAAGTTCAAAAAATGCCAACTTTTGGACATCGGGTCTCGGGAAACTATGATCATTCGATCGCATCTTATGTGTAATGCACATATACGTTATTAAATATAGGTCGAGCCTTTGAGTTACGAGACATTTTTCAACTTTTCTGAAAATTTTCAAAATTTCAACTTATTCCTATACATGGAACTGAGAAAAATCAGTAGAAATTAAAATAATCGAAGCGGGTCTAACTATTAGATTAGGACATTTTTCGCTGAAAAAAATTGAAATAAAACAAGATAAAGCGTTTTCAAGTTGTCAGAGGATTTCTTGAAATTTTGAGTTTTCAAGGTCAAAATTCCATGTATCTATGTAAAACCTGTAAAACCTGTAAACCTGAAAACGGGCCGCTAGTATTTTGGGGTTGTTCTAGTCTACCGAACCACTATTCATTCCCAAGAAATCAGAAAAATCTGAGTTGGACACATCGCGGCATTTACATGTAAGGACCAAGAAAAAAATCTAAGGACCAAGAAAAAAATCTAAGGACCAAGAAAAATTCTAAGGACCAAGAAAAATTCTAAAGACCAAGGAAAATTCTAAGGACCAAGGAAAAATCTAAGGACCAAGGAAAAATCTAAGGACCAAGGAAACCTTCAAAGGACCAAAATAACCGACCAGAGCCCAACTTTCTAGCTCACTTCAAAGCTGAGATATGGGGCTTAGAAGTTTCGGGCGAGAGAGTGAAAGGGCACTGGCAGTTAGAGTGTCTGCTTCTCTGCGTCTCTTTAAACTTCAAAACGATATATCTCGACGCCCAAATAAGCTAAAAGCTCACACTTGTTTTGATCCGCTTGTCTTATCAAGAGCTTCTTTATTTTAGCACTGCAAAAAGATACGCAAAGCTTACAAAGCCCAACAACCACTTCCCTACGAGCCTGAAGACGTGACGTTCGACCATTTGCCACGGCAGCCAGTAAACAAAGAGCATTGGGAACGAATCAAAAAGGGTCAAAAGTTTGAACTCATCGATCCGCTCTCCCAATCATTCAACAGTCTCCACGTGGCATCGGTGCTCGAAATGTGCTTTACGGATGGATATTTCCTGATTGGAATGGATGGACCCGATCAGGAGGATGAGAGTTTTCCGATTCATATCAATAATGTGTACATGTTTCCGGTGGGATACGCCGAGAAGCATGGACTCACATTGGTACCGCCGGATGAGTACGAGGGCGATTTTACGTGGGAGAAATATTTGAAAGAGCAGAATGCGGAGCCGTTGGAGCTGGATTTGTTTAGAAAAGAGCCGAGTGAGGAGAGAATGAGCATGTTTAAGGTGAGGTTTTGGGAACTTTTAAGTGGTCTTTGGAAAATTCTATACGGAATTTAATGCTCACCACACTTTTGAATGACTCCAGACGGTTGTGGAAAAGTCATGAAGCTTTTTTAAAAACTTAAGTGAGCTCCTGAATTTTTGGATAGACTTTGAAGGATACTGTAGTATTCTGAAAGATCCTGGTGAGCTAAAAAAGATTCTACGGAATTCTAGAAAACTGATTCTGTAGAATCCTTGATCCAAACGTTTCCAAGGCCTTCTGGAGCACTTATGAAGCTTCTAGAAGATTCTAGTGAGTTTTGAGGTTTCTAGACGTTTCTTGGGAGTTTAGAACTGATTATACGGAATTTAATGTGATGGTTTAAAAACTTTCAAGATACAGTAGTCTACAGTAAGCCAAATTTTAATTGCCTCGAAACTCAAGAACCTATGTTTAAATTTTTATGGAAAATATAGCGTTTTGAAGGAAATTTTGAGCAGAATGTAAATAAGTTCAATGAAAAATTTCCTATCGAATGGTATAATTTTCGTAAAAATTGGGCCACAGGGTCTTGAGATACAGTAATTCACAATAAGCCTAAATTTCATTGCCTCGAAACTCAAGAACGAATTATTCGATTTTTATGAAAATTATATCATTTTGAAGGAAATTTTAAGGAGAAACTTTTAAAAGCTTTTGAACTCTTCCGAAGGACGCCAGACTGTTCTGGAAAAGTTTTGAAGCTTTTTAAGATCTTCAGTGAGCTCTGGAATTTTCTGTAAGACTTTAAAGGATACTGTAGGGATCTAAAAGTTTCTAGCGGGCTTTGAAGGTTCCTGGAGAACTTCAGAAGACTTTGAAAGATTCTGAAGGTTTCTGAAGACCATTAGAGCATCTGAAAAGACACCAAGACATTATTAGCTCTTCCAATAGGTTTTCGTACTCCTGGATTCCAAAATTTCGCCCATTTTCAGGTGGGAATGCGTCTCGAGGCGGCGGACATGTGTGAGAATCAGCTGATCTGTCCGGCGAACATCAAATCGATTCATGGACGAGTCATCAATGTGAATTTTGACGGTTGGGATGCGGAGTTCGACGAGTTGTATGATATTGAGTGAGTTTTGGGAGAGGGGAGGGGGATTTTGGAGGATTTGGGTGAATTCTGGGGAATCTAGATGGTTCTAGAAGACTCTAGAATCTTTTTGGAGATTCTGAAAACTTTTAGAAGTTCCTGAAAGATCCTGAAGATACCAGAAGAACCTAAAAAGCTTCTGGAAGCTTCTGAAGATTTATGGAGACTTTGGAGAATTCTAGAAAGTTTAGAATAATTTTGAAGAAATCTGAAACCTTCTAGAGGATTCTAAAATGTCTGAAAGGATTCGAAGGATATCTGAAGACCTTTGAAAGGTTCTGTGATATTTTAAAGTCGTCTGAAGGGTTTTATAACACTCTCAAGTATTCTGAAAAGTTTTAGATGCGTCTGAAGTGTTCTACAGTATTCTAAAAGATTCTGGAACATTTTAGAGAAATTCAGGGGATCCTAAGGTTTTCAGAAAACTTCTGGAAGATTCTGAATAGAAAGTCTCAAAGGATGCTGTAGTTGTCTAGATGATTCTGAATCAATTCAAAGTCGTTCTGGAAAGTTCGGAAGTCGTAGGCTACTAAAAAGCTCTAGGTGCTTCTGGAGTCTTTTCAAAAAAATCTATAAGATTCTGAAAAAATCCAGGGGATTCTGAAAACTTCTGGAAGATTCTGGAGTCTCCTCCAAGACTCTAGAAGATTCCGAAAGAGTCTGGAGTAATTCTGGAAAATTCTGAATAATTCTAGTGGAATCGAAAAGATTCTGAATCCTTGAAAATCCCCAAAAATGTGTAGATTTTCCCATTTTTCAGCTCCCACGACATTCTGCCAGCCGGATGGTGCGAATTCCACGGTTATCTCCTTCAACAGCCACAGAAGAATTGATGAAGCTTTTCCAAAAGTTAAAAATCTTTTTTTGACCTACCATTTGTTTTTGAATTCTAAATTTTTCTGTAAAATTTATTAATTTTTCTGATTCTCGCAACGGGATACTCTTATAATTCATGTTCTCAAAAGTGTCACTGTTTGATTTCTTGTTTTCATTTTTTGGATTGAATAAAAAATGAATTTTTTGGAGGTTTATTTCGGGATATTCAAAATATAGGAATCACGGAATTTCGGAAAAATTGATTCATTTGGATTGTGAGAGGACTGTGAGGTCATTAATTGACTTATCCTTATCAACTTATCCCTTTTTTTTGGTGGCACTCAAATGGATTCGAACCCCGTCTCATTTTGATCAGAATTTTGAGTTTGATAAGAGTTTAGATTCAAAATGTGGTATTCTTTATTCAATTCGTATTAATTCAATTTTTCCAAGAGGAAGAACCTTGTGACGTATTCGCACCTTGAATATTTGTTTTGTCTCGGCTTTTTGACCTTGCTTCTTTCTTCTTCCGCCCGCTAATGCCCAAAATTACTCATTCTACATATATTTTATCAAACTGACGGCGTGTGTAAGCTGTCTCTGTTATTGATTTTATTCAAATTCTACCAATTCTTATAAAAATCTCTCTGAAATGGTTGAAAAAAATGGCAGTTCGAAGGTCTAACACTCATCACTGACTCTGGAAGGACTCTGAACAGATCCATCAACCAAATTATTCCTCTTGAATTGGATCGGAAGCAGAACAGAAGACACATCTGAAAAGCCTAAGCCAACTCTTCCAGCTGAAGATTCGGAACCAAAATAAAATCCGGCTATGAGAAAAAGGAAAAAAATTGGACCACAGAGATGTATGGGGGACTATAATGTACACTTTTGATCTTTGATCTCTAAGCGCTTACAGAGAGTGTGTGTAGTTGAGAGACGCAGACAATTCCTGTGGGTGGGGAAGACGATGGGGGAAGTACCCATACAGTAACCCGAATTACGGGTATGAATAATACCTCATGATATCATATTCATTCTGTTCAGAATTTTGCACTGATTCCAAATATGGCATTTTTTTCTCAATTCGAATTAATTAAATTTTTATGTTTTTTTATTCCAAGGAAAATTAAAAGATATATAAGCGGTGACGTCAATGTGTGCCCTTGACTTTTTCGCCCTCGCACGCGAACGAAGCTTGGAGGATGAAAGATACCAGAATATCTCATTCAAACTTTTTCTAAAGACGGCTTGTGAATGCTGTCTTCCTATATTGATTTCATTAAAACTATCATGTATCTTTACTAATAACAACCAGTGATTTCTGTATGTCTGTCTGTATGTCCGCGGCTGTAACTCAGCCCAAACTGGACCGATTTGGATGAAAGTTTCACAGAAAGATCAGAAATTTGTCTACGTTGATGCCCATCTATTTAGATTTTCGATATCTCAAAAAGTGAGCAAGTTACGGCTCTTTTCGTGAATTTTCAGTACTAATTTCGGTACCGAAAATGTGTTGCAAGTCATAACTCGCTTCAGAGTTTACCGATTCTCTTGAAATTTTCACAGTTTGTTCCTGATTATTTGAGGATGATGCACGACTTTTTTGCTTTTCGAAAGTCCAATTTTGAAGCCTTCTGGAGCACTTTTTCTGAGCAACAGGGTTCATTTTCGCACACGCGGCGACAGAGAAGCAGAGTCGCGGCGGCAGAGAGGCGGCGCACACACAAAGTATAGTGGTCGACGCGAACCCGGTTGATGTCGGCCGCTTCTCTGAACTACCCCCGCCGACAAGTGAGGGGAAGCCGGTTCAATTACCCAAGTTTGGGGACGGAGAAAGATAATTTAGTTAAATTCTGTACCATTCTGTTCGTCTCGATTCGAAGAGACGGAATATTAGCGCACGTTTTTTCTTTGAAAATCATAAATTGGGCCTCTTAGAATACAGAGTGTCTTCTATCCAGACTCCAAAAGATCCCAGTTTTAATAAAAAGGGCCGAAGCAGAGGTGTGCGGAATAGCATTTTGAAAAATGCGGAACGCGGAACGCGGAATGCGGAATAAAATAATTTTTTGCGGAACTCGGAACGCGGAAGGCGGAACTGAAGCATTTTCCGCGGAAGGCGGAACGCGGAACGCGGAATGGTGCGAGGAAATTTTCTGACTCTAATTTCGAATTTTCAATTATCTATTTCGCCCAAAAATGAAGCTCGAATGTTGAAAAACCGTGGCTCAACAAAATTTTCTCCATTAATTTAAATTGGCCGACATTTAACATTAAATACTAGGAGATTTGTTCTAGCTCTCTCCTTATCGTACCATAAATTAATTTTTTGATGTGCGGAAGAGCATATCTGAAAATGCGGAATGCGGAACGCGGAACGCGGAATAAAAACTTTTTGTGCGGAACGCGGAACGCGGAATGCGGAAGACGAAAAAAGCGCGGAACGCGGAATGCGGTACGCGGAACGCGGAATTCCGCACACCTCTGGGCCGAAGGCTCGAAAAATGGAACAGACGGTTCAAAACCTAAAGTAAGCGAAGGCCAGGTGGATGAGCCCCGGAGGGGCGACAGCCACCTGGTTTCATATCATCCTGAGATTCAACTTTTTTTTCAGCATGAACCCCATCTTGTATCTTGATACTTTTTTTCCGTTTTAGAGAAAGTATTCGCTTGTGCGACTCAACAAGTTCCTGCGCAGGGCAGGACCCTTCACCGTCACTTTTCAGCATAAAAACGGTGAACTCAAAGGAGTTATCCAGTTCGTCGAACTGAGGTAAGTTCATATTTGGACTTCTTTTTGAGAGTACTCGTTTTAGAGCATCTTCCCACTTCGTTCCATCAACTGGTGAAAGTCTCCAGGACTACTACAAGCGGCAGTTCGAAATCCATCTGGCCTTCCCCCGCAGGATGGCTGCTCTCTGTGGATTTTGACGAATCCGCTCTTTATCCAGCGGAGGTTCTGAAGCTTTCGCTTTGAGTTCTTAATAAATCCTTTGTTGTTATCTGTTGTCTTATTTTCTTCATTTTCCTAGCTTCATCACGAAGATGAATTTTCCGAAAATGCTAAGACTGATTTTCAGAGGGCTTATCCCATTTCTAGGTTTTCAGGTTCCGTCTTTATTCGACTATTTCTCTCTGACACCTACAGTGTCTCGTCTTGACCCCGCCGCCTCCCCTAGCCTCTCTCGCACACCTACACTATCTTGTCTTGACCTCGAGACCCCTAGACACCGAGCAACTCACACGCACACACTCAATCATATCCCGACTGTTTTACCCCCGATTTATTCACATCGAATCGAATCCTAGTTAGTTTATTCAGAGTTCACAAACAACAAAAAACATTAAGTTTTTACAGGGCTTCTTCTCCCTCTTGTCCGTTCCCTCATCCGCTCCAGTGCCAGCTGGCTATCCCGCGACGTCCAGTAATTGAGCCTCCTGACGTTTGTGATTCGAACTTTGGTAAGTGACCGCGCTCTTGACAGTGCCGTGTATTGACCGCCGCACGTCTTGATCGAATCGGAGTCGATCACCACTCCATCGAACGTCATTCCCTGTGATTTGTGGACGGTGATTGCCTCCGCCATAACAACTGGGAACTGATACCACACTTCTCTTGCACATTTGTTGAGCTTGTAGAGGAAACGGCCAATATATACTTTTTTATTGTTGTCGATCCTGAAATTATCAATTTTAGGGCTGGCTTAACAAATGGCAAACAAACCTCTTTATAACCAAATGATCCTCCTTGATTTCCAGCAAACGCCCAGTGATACCATTGACGAGGGTTCGATCAGTGGAATGATTGTCGGTAACCATGATGCGACCACCGACTACCAAGCGCAGCGTGCGCTTCTTCTTCCCGTACCGGACATAAGTCGCACAACCGCCTGAACACTCCGCCTTCGGCTCGACCACCACTACTCTGCTTGAGTGCTCCGAAATCTGGAAATGATTTTTTGAAGAGTGAGTATTTATTTTTAAAAACCAACACAATCATTTATGGAATCAACCTTTTCGTTGGTTCCGGCGAGGATCATGTAATCCCCGGCTGGGTCGTCAGCACGAAGTCGGCGCACCTCCCGGTAAACATCACTCGGGTCGCTTCCTTGCATTCGACACTTCGAGTAGAGGTAGTCCTCGATTCTCTCCGACTTCACACCCTGTCGGATCTCCTCCAGAATTTCTCCCTCCAGTTTCGATTTGTTGCGGACATTCTCCGTCAACTCATCCAACTCAAAAAGGAAAAATAGGCGAAGGTAATCCTTCAAGTTGGGCGTAACTGCCGAGTGAAGTGCAGAGTATCGGGAGGGAATTGCTTAAAATTCGAGATTAACAATCGTCTATGAAAAGGTGAATTACCATCGTAGATGCATTGCGATACTGGAGCATCCCACTGCTGCCCATTTCGGACCTTCTTTTCGGTGAGCGTCGACACAGCGGGCAGCTGAAGAAGGTCCCCAAAGAGGACGATCGAAATTCCTCCGAATGGAAGATCGCTTCCGAATACCTCACGAAGTCGTTGATCGATTTGCGCAAACATCACGCAGGTGAGCAGGCTCACCTCGTCGATCACGAGTACCCGCATCCTTTGGAGTTTTTGGTAGAGGATCCCCAGATCCACCTCATTCAACTTCTTGAAAACTGCTTCCCCCGGCTAAAATAATAATTTACAGAACCTCCAATTCGATTCAACAAACTCACGAAGAATTTCAATAAAGAGTGAATGGTCATTCCATCCACCAATTGTGCTGCATTTGCGGTTGGCGCGCCGACAAACCCGGACCCTCTCGACAAACTCCCGCAAGACGACGGTCTTGCCCGCGCCAGCAAATCCTCCAATCATGTGGAAGAATTGAGCCCCCTATAACAAAGTGAGTTTTGTTTTCAAAACAATTTTCACAACAGGTAAGCCGACCCATCCCGAAACGAAAAACTTAGATGTAACTAGAGGTCTATACCCTACCAATAAAACCTACACCAAAAAAAGAATGCCCAGTTTTTGATTAACCTAGACCAAAAAAGAATACACCCTCCAACTTAGACTCAAGACAAAAAAAAGTCACACTTCCAATTAGGCCTACTCCAAAATCAAGACAACCAAAGAAAAAAGACAACAAAAAAGATAACCCCCTTTTTAATTTAACCTAACCCAAAAAGAATACCCCCTTCAACTTAGACTCAGGACAAAAAACAAGTCACCTTTCCAATAAAGTCTACAACCAAAAAGAATACCCCAAAAAAGATAACACCCTTTTTGATTTAACCTAATCCAAAAAGAAAACACCCTCCGACTCAAACTGAGGACAAAAAACAAGTCACCTTTCCAATAAAGTCTACACCCAAAAAGAATACCCCAAAAAAGATAACTATCTTTTTTGATTTAACCTAGTCCAAAAAGAATACAACCAAAAAAGAATACACCCCACGACTTAGCCCTAGCCCAAAATAAGACAACCTAAACAATGAGACACCCTTTGACTTACAGACTCCAACTTCTGGCAGAGCACATCGAGTGCATTCTTTTGGCCTTCGTTGAGCTTGATGGAATGATCCGACCAATTGAAACGTTGAGCACTACGAGGAAGTCGGCTTGGAATGGCCAGGGTAGGAGCCGATAACGGCTTGGAAATAATAGAACGACCATAGAACTTGGCCGTTAGAGTGGACTTGTAGTCCGAACCATATGGATGGTAACGGGACTTCGAGGAAACCACAAACATGTTCATTTTTTAGGACTTGAATAAAAGTCGAGCTTTTCACGAGCGAATGATGCTGATGATGATGATAAAATTAGGAAGCTTCACCTGAGGAGTCAAAAATGGGCGGAGCATCCGTGCTCCCGTTTTGGTGCTGACTAACTTTTTTTTTTTATATGTATTCGTTTATTGAATTTGAAAGAAGGCAAGAGATGAATATAAATGATACAGATAGGATTAAAACGAAATTAAGTAGGATAAACCCGACAGAGTTCAACCTAATATGGGGGAGGGGAATAATACTAACAAGGTATGGGGAAAAATTCAGAACCGGGTTATGGAGGAATCAAGGAGATCTAAAAATTGAGATGGGGTAAGGAAAGAGGGGGTGTTATTTACAATAGCGTTCCAAACTGGGACGGTTAGGGAGAAAAAGTCAGAGATAAGAGGGTGATGGCATATAAGCATCATGGGACGTCGTGAGGAGGAGGACAGGGATACGAAAGAGTGGAGATCAGGAAAGTACGAGGCACCGGTAACTAGTTTATAAAGAAGAAAAAGCTGAGATTTGAGGCGGCGGTGGCGAATGGAAGTTAACTTTAGGAGTTTAAGACGGTCGGCGTAGGAGGAAAAGGGAATATTGCATCTTTGGAGAACGATTTTCGAGAAATAACGGAGAGGGCGCTCAAGTTTCAGGGACATTCTAGAGGAGGGAGGAGGGGAGTACAGAGCGGAGCCGTACTCGAGTATCGGGAGCACGTACGTTTTAAACAAAGCGGCATAGAAGGCTGGGTTGGAAGAGCGGAATGATCTGAGAAGTTGGTGGGAGCGAAGCATGGCAAGAGAGACTTTTTTGAGAATGTGGCGGTGGAACTTAAGGGATTGGTCCGTAATTAGACCGAGGTCTCTAATTTCGGTTGAGGGGAGAATGGGGGAGCGAGCAATAGTGTAGGAATGATTAGAATTTGAGGAGCCCAGATGAAGGAGGGATGTTTTAGAAGTTGCGAGAGGGAGAAGGTTATTAACTGACCAGGCGTAGATGATGTCAATAGATTGCTGAATAATAGTGGGGGATTCATGGAAGATCTTGATGTCGTCTGCGAAAACTGAGAAATGGACGGCATTGGGGAGAGAGCAAAGCAAGTCGTTCAGAAAAATCAAGAAGAGAAATGGGCCTGAAACAGACCCCTGAGGAACCCCCGAAGGGATCGGGAAGGAGTTGGAGTCAACAAAGGAATTAATTTTAACCGAGAAAGTTCTATTAGCTAAAAAGTCCGAGAACCATAAACAGAAAGAAGAGGGAATCCCAAAAGCGGCAAGTTTGTTCAGAAGGAGCCTGTGGTCAACTTTGTCAAAAGCCTTCATAAAATCGAAGAAGACGATGTCTAGAGATTTGTGGGCGTGAAGAATTGACTTGTATGACGAGACGGAGTGGATGAGGGAGGACGTACAGGAACGGTAGGGCAAGAAACCATGTTGGAAAGGGTGAAACTTGTGGATGTTATCGGTAAGAAGGCGACGACAGATGATTCTTTCCATGACACGGGAGACGGGGTCAGTTAGAGAAACCGGTCGATAATTGGCCGGGTTCGAGAGATTCCCTTTCTTGGGCACTGGAACTACTATAGAGTGTTTCCAAGAGGTGGGGACGGCAGAATTGGAGAACGAGTTGGAGAAAATGATAGAGAGAGGCAGAGCAAGGGAGGTGGCGCATTTTTTAAGGATAAGGTAGTTGAGAAGATGCGGGGAGAATCCACAAGTGGGAGGGAGTTTAAGGAGAGTAGACTCAATGACATGAGGGGTAAAGAAATCAGGGTCCGAAAATGGGGTGAACTGAACGGAAGAAGAGGAGGATAGAGTCAATGGAGGATTCAGGGAGGAGAAGTTGGTGCGGAAAATGGAAGCAAAGGTGGAGGCTATGGACGAGTCATCATGAACTTCGATGGCGAGTCATGACCATCAGTAGCAATGCAAACAATCTGAGAACAATGGAGACAAGAGTCATGTATGTCGAGAAGATCATACGGATAGGAAGTGTCTTAAACAAAGTTCTAAACCTGAAACTTCAGACTCAAACAAACAAAAACAGTTTCCATTTTTATTACAGACTGGGCGAGACAGAGCTAGTGAAAACAAAAATTAAAATGGAAAGCCTAAGGCCTTTTTTTCTTCTTCATCAAGGAAGTCCGCCAACGACTCGAGCTCGACCAGATAACCTTGGCCTTCTGACATCTCCAGCTCAAAACAACTGACGTTGTGCTCTTCATAGTGCTGAAATATCGAAGAAAAATAAGTAAAACTGACTCCGTGAGAGTCAAAAAACCCTTATCAGATCAGTACAAAAGTTTCATCTGAAAAGGAAGATTTTGCCGCAGCGATCATAAATCGAGTCATTGCGATCCGTATTCAACCCCTCTAAGTTCTCGATGGTCGGCCCACATTTTCCTATCTGATGGCACAAAAAACAAAAAAATCGGTTGAGTGAGAATGGAGTTATAAATGCGCAAACTTTGTGACAAAATATTCCGCATTTTTGTAGAAAAGTCAGGCTCCGCCCACAAATCGAAAAGCTGATACTTTCCGCATTTAATAGAATAGGCAGAACTGCTCCAAAATCCAGAATTCTTTTAGAGAGCACAAAAAACGAAAACACCAATTGAGATCCTATGAAAATTTATTGAGATACTTTTTCAGGCAATATCGACTCTCGAAATTGAATAAATACATTCGATTGTGAATGTACTGGTCGCCTCCGAAAATTCCGAATCGTTTTTCATTTATTAATTGTTTTACGAATCCCATGAATAGCTTCTTTCGTTGAGGATAATCGTCGTGTTTGTGTATCTGGAAAACTTGTCTATTTTTAAATACAAATTTGATTTATAATTCTAATAAAGCATTATTTCCTCTTGAAAATGGTTTAAAAACGAATCAAAACGGACCTCTTTGAAGCGAGTTATTAGCGTTTGAAGTTTTCGAGAGAGACGCAGACACTGTCTCGTTTCTCTGCGTCTCTTTGGCGGCGAGTGTGTCTGCTTCTCTGCGTCTCTTGCTAAAACTTCAAACGCTCATAACTCGCTTTAAAATGGGGTTTGAGCAGCGATATTAGGTGCGTTCAAACCAGCAAAAAAATTTACATTTTTTGAAATAGATTTTGAAAAATTAAAATACAAAATTTGAAAATCGACTTTTTAACAAATTTTCTCAAATTTTTACAAATTAAAACTCACTTCAATATTCACTTGACAAATATCGATTTTATTTTGATCGAATCTTCCATTTTTATAAAAAATGTCAAAAAATCCGGGTCCAAATTCAGCACCCTCTGCGTCAAACCAGAGGTTGTCAATTTTCTGAAAAATTTTTTAGTGAAAATTTTTTTCAAAAAATGTTTGCTCACCGAAATATTGAGTAAATTTTTGAAAAAGTAGACAATGTCCACATGAATCATGCTCTTTTTAGCGTAGCCTCCATCTGAAATTTGGGAATTTTTGAAAGAAAAAACTTTTTTCAAAATTTCAAAACCTTATATCCCCACCATTTTTAAATCAAGTTTTTCCATTTTAGGCTCAAAATTTAGAGAATTTTTTCAATTTTAAAAAATGTACCTTCTATCATAACCATTGCATTTGAAATTCCACTATTTGCTCCGATTGCCAAAGGAAAATAAGTTCCAATTTTGGAATACAATTCGTCGTTTATGTAGCTGACAGGGTCCGCTCCATAGAAAGTGACATTGTTTCCAAGTTTTTGCATTTTCTGAAAAATGTAATTGTGCTCCATTGAGAAAATGAGTTCAATTTGAATTAATTTGGACTGCTAAATCTCAAAATTCGAGTTTTTTCAAGTATCTTTTGGTACTGTCCACGAGGAGTACAAAAGGTGTTCAAAATTGAAAAAAAAAAACCTTTTTTTGGAAATTTCAGTGTGTTAGCTCAAATTTGAATTCATTTTTATCCACTAAATCACAACAGAGCGCATTTGCAGACTTCGAAAAAACTCACTCTTCTGTACTGCCGTTCAGCTTGAATATCTCTTCCGATTCCGACGGAGAAGAGGTTATGGGGACCGAAGTTGTACTGAAAACAAGAAAAACTTAGATACTGTAATTAAGAGAGAAAATTTCATGAAAAATGAGTCTAAAATGTCAAAATTTGAGTGAAAACTGGCAGAGATAGGAGGTTTTGAAATTTTTTGCATTTTTTTTTTTTGAAAATTTTGAAAATTCAAAATGTCATAACTTTGCCAATTTTCAATTGGTTTTTGTGATTTTTGGCTCGAAGTATTTTTTGGTTCTTATTTTTCAAAAAACCCAAATTATTTCATGAAAAATGAGCCAAAAATCACAAAAACTTGTGCAGGAATTGACCGAGATAGAAGGTTTTGAAAATTTGAAAATTGTTGAAAACATTTAAAAAAAAATTTTTTTTTTGAAATTTGAAAATTTTAGAAACTGAAAATTTCAAAATTTTCTAAATTCATAATTTCAGACAATTGATATTCCAGAAAAATTCGAAATCTAGGAATTTCTGAATTTCAAAATCTCATCTTTTTCAAAATTCCGAAACTCAGCTCATTTCCAACCGATTTTTGTGATTTTCAGCTCACATTTTTTGAAAATTGTTTTATTTCCTGAAAATTCAAAATACGTAATAAAAAATAGGCCCAAAATAATAAAATTGGTCAAAAACAGACCGAGTTAGAATGATTGGAAAATTCTGATAATTTTTTTTTTAATTTTTGAAATTTTTAGAAACTGAAATTTTCTGAATTTTCTGAATCCATATTTTCAAATAATCGATAGTTCAAAAAATACTCAATCTAGAAATTTCGAAACTTCAAAAAAAAAATTTTCTTTGAAAATTTCTAAAATCCAAAACGCAGCCAATTTTCAACCGATTTTTAGCTTTATTTTTTCTCTTTTTTTCCCCATTATTTCAAAAATTAAAAAAAAAACTTACAATTTTCGGGAAAATCACATGTTTCATTTCATCGGAATTTTTCAACGTTACAAGTCCAATTTGTTCAACATTCGCTTTCAAATCGCATCGTTTCGATGCGAACATGAAATCGTCCCAGAACTGCAAAAAATGAATATTTTGGGGATTACTGTAGTATAGGTATTACTGTAGATGGATTACTGTACCATTGTCTTTTCAAATGAAATCGCTAGGAAAAACTTTCAAAGTTTTTCTTCCGATTTCTTTGAGTTAAAACAAGTCTTTTCAGAATCTTCAGTAACCCATGGATTACTGTAGTTAGCTTTCAGATTACTGTACCTTTTCTGGATCCGTAATCCATAACAAATTTTCCGAAATACAAACATGCCATTTGTTGAAAACTTCATTTGTGTCGAATCGCTTGAAAACGGATTTCAAATCGATTTCGTCTTGTTCAGCTTCCACCCAATCTTTGTAGTCCTCCTGGAAAATAATTGGTATGGGTTACTGTAGTCTAGGGGGTACTGTATATTAAAAAATTTTGAAGTTTGAAAACTTTACTCAAAATTAACCGGAAAATTGGATTTTAAAAAGTTTTTTCATAAAACCAACTTTTCAAAATTTTTGATAGGATTATCGTAGTTTGGAAAAAACAGGATTACTGTAATTTTAGACTAAGGAATACTGTAGAATTGAAAATATCAAAATTTCAAAAACTTTGGGATACTCAACATTTTAGGAAAAACAGATTTTCAGAAAATCATATTTTTTCAAAATTAAAAAAAACATTTTTTCCGAAAAAATTCTGCTTGGATTACTGTAACTTGCGAGAATCATTACTGTAGCTATCAAGAAAATATTACTGTACCCTCAAAAAAGATTACGGTTGTTTGAAAAAAAAATTCAAAAAATTCCAAAAATTCCAAAAAAAAACTCTTTTTCTAGGAAAGCTAGGATTACTGTAATTATCAAGAAAAAATACTGTATCCTCGAAAATGTTTTTAAATGGATTACTGTAGTTTTTAAAAAACGACTAAACTCCAAAGTTAAAAAAGCAGAAAACTAGGATTACTGTATTCTCAAAAAAAAGTTACAATTTTTCAACACAAAAACTACAGAACTTCAAAATTTCAAAAAATCCAACTCTTACCGATCCCCAAAACCGAAACAAGTCCACGAGGGTTACTGTAATCAAAATAGCTAATAATATTTTCGACCCGCGACGCATGGCTAACCCACTGAACGAATTCATGAAAACAGTTTAACTGGGGAAAAAAGTGGGCGTGGCTTAGTTTTTAGTGATGATCAAGAAGAATTCTGAACGAAATGGATCCAGTCCTTTTGGATCCAGATTTTGTTGCATTCTGTTTTGGTATGGAGGGAAAAAGGGGCGGGGCTTAGGGAGGGGGTACTGTAGGTGGAACGGGTTCGGTGGGGATGGGTGTAGTGTGGTTTGAGGTTTTGGAGTTTGTGAAATTTTGAGATTCTGAAACTTAGGACCTCTGACGTTTCGCAACTAGGACATTTCGAAACCGGTCGTTTCGCAACCGCGGCATTTTACAACCACGACACTTCGCTACTATGACATTCCGCAACCAGGACATTTCGCAAGAATGATGGTTTGTTACTGAGACATTTCGCAACTGCCACGTTTCACAACCAGGACGTTTTGCAACCAGGACATTTCATAGCCAGGATGTTTCGCAACTGTGACATTTTGCAACCAGTCATTTCGAAACTAGGACATTTCGCAACTAGAACATTTCGCACCCAATACATTTTGTAACCAAGACACTTCGCAACTTCGACATTTCGAAACTAGGACATTTCGCAACTGTGCCATTTAGTAACTTCGACTCTTCGTAACTAGGACGTTTCGCAACCAGTCTGTACAATTTGTTGCATTTCTTTAGTTGCGAAGTGTCACGGTTGCGAAATGTTATAGTTGCGAAATGGCGTCGTTGCGAAACGTCATAACTGCGAATTTCGAATTCTAGAAACTTCAGAATCTGAAAAATTTCAGAAATTAAAAATTTTCCGAACCTCAAATTTTTAAAGTTTCAAATATCATGAAATATGGGGATCTGAAAATCAAAAATCCCAGAATTCTGGAATTTTCAGAATCTAGAATCTCCAAAATTTCAAAATTCTACATTTTCAGTAACCCAACACTTAGAATCAGAAAGAAAAAAAAAAACACCTCAAAACTTCAAAATTTTTTACCAAAAAAAAATTTCAAGAATCCTCACATCAGTACTCCAAGTCCAAAATCCATGAAAATCCAGTTTTCTGCCAAATCCCAACAAAAAACTGAAAACTTCTTTCATTCAAAAAACTTGTCAAAAACGAGACGGAAAAATCAACAAGAAATGAGAATGTAGGTTGATTTTCCTCGAAACGGAAAAATCGGCAAAAAATTTTGGGAAAAGAATCAAAACATTATCTCCGTTCAAAATCTGGGTGGTATTGGCAAGAAATTGGAAACGATTCGGAAAATCGAAAATTCGAAGCGAAAAATGCCACGAAATTTGAAATTTTGTTTGCTGATTTTATTGTGTTTTTGTTTCAGTTATTTACTCGTTTTTTGGAATAATGATGGTTAGTTTCTCAAATTTTTAAATTAAGTTCAAAACTGGTCCTTTTTAGATTCCTTCTACCATGCCTCTCCCCTTCCCATTGTCTACAGTAACCAGTGCCAAATCCAGGATTGGAATCGTGTTGAGACCCATTCCATAAGTACCTCATTATGGGGTTCCATGTCTCGAAAATTGTGGATGGCATTGGATTTATCGAGAGAAGTAAGCGTACGAAATTTCAGAGTTTTAGCGTTATCTTGAGCAGAGATACGGAGCTTGAAAGTTGAGGCGAGAGAGTGTAGAGAAGAAGGAGGCGCAGACAGTTAGAGTGTCTGCTTCTCTGCGTCTCTCCAAACTTTGAAGCGCTGTAACTCGGCTCCAAGGGGAGGTAGAAACTTGGCTCTTTTGCTGAAAAGTTTTAAATTTCTTCCGAAATAATCTGCAACGAATTGAAATTTCTAGCGTTATTGTGAGTAGAGTTAAAGTGCAGACAGTTAGAGCGTCTAACTATCTGCGTCTCTTCAAACTTTGAAGCAATGTAACTCGGCTCAAGAACGAGCTAGAAATTGGATTTTTCAACTAAAAAAATTGAAATTTTCTGCTCAATAATTTCCAAAAAAGTTGAAAATTTTAGCATTGTTTTGAGCAAAGTTACTGCGCTTTAAAGTTAAAGGCGGGATAGTTAGAGAGTGCAGACAGTTAGAGTGTCTGCTTCTCTGCGTCTCATCAAAACTTTGTAACGCTGTATCTCGGCTCAAAATTGAGATAAGAACTTGGTTTTTTCGATCAAATAATCAAATTTTTTCACAATAATTTCTTTCCAGAACAGTCAAAACTACACCAAGCTCTCCCTCATCGGTGCCTACGTCTACCCAACCTACATATCGATTACCGTAAATTCCCAGTCAATGGTCAAACAATCGGTATACTGTAGATATTTCGATTGTAAACGAAATGAGCTATTCGGATCAGAATGGCAAGGTACCGTATTCCCAGAATCCGTGGTCCATTGTCCACGGAGAAAAGGGGCGGAGTTTGTGTCGGTGACAAAAGCGATGGAAGATGAGCCACCGATGCCAATGAGATTGAAGTATAGGATTTTTGAGAGTAAGTTTTTGGCTGAAAGTTTTCAAAAAAATTCAGATTTCTAGCACAATTTTGAGCCGAGTTACGGAGCTTCAAAGTTGAAGCCGAGAGAGTGAGAGGGTGTAGACAGTTAGAGTGTCTGCTTCTGTGCGTCTCTCTTTAAACTTTGAAGCTCTGTATCTCGGCTCAAAATTGTGATAGAAACTTGGTTTTAAATAGGAAAATGTAGATTTTAAATATAAAAATTTCTCAAAAAGTTTCAGGCTTCTAGCTCTGTTTTGAGCTGAGTTAAAACACTCCAAACTCAGCGGCGAGAGAGTGAGAGAGTACAGACAGTGAGAGTGTCTGTTTCTCTGCGTCTCTTCAAACTTCAAAGCGCTGTATCTCGGCGTAGAAAAGAGTTAGAAATTCACTTTTTAAACAGAACAATGTGATTTTTAAAGCAGAATATTTCTCAAAAAGATTTAAAGTTCTAGATATATTTTGAGCAGAGATACAGCGCTTCAAAGTTGTGAGGCGAGAGAGTGAGAGAGTGCAGACAGTTAAAGTGTCTGCTTCTCTGCGTCTCCTCTAACTTCAAAGCGCTCTATCTCGCCGAAAATTGAGCTGAAAACTTGATTCTTTTTGAAAAGCATTTGCAATTTTCAGTTTTTTTTCGATTTCAAATCTCAATTTTTCTTACTCCCTTCATTTTCCGATATCCCTTTTTTGGGAGTTTTCTGGATTTTTCGATCTCGATTTTGATCTTTCGGAATCTTCCAGTCTGGAAAATCAAAAATTCGATAGTTATCCAGTTTTCTTCCAAAAGATTGAAAATTCTAGAAACAACTGGGAAACGCCCAAAAAATAGCTAATTTTTTGGATTCTTGGATTCTAGAAGATTCTGGAGACCAAACGATTTTAGAATCTACAGTAATCCCCTTCAGATTTCCGGAACAAAACACCAATATCTAATGAAACCGGATGGAAAAAATTGATTAGAAATTAATAATTTCCAACACTCTATTTTCATGATTCCAAAAAACGATTATATCTCCTTCTCCCGAAAATTTTTCGGGTGTCTCTTGAAATTTCTTTTGATCGTTTTGAACGATACCAGATGTCCAAGTGTTCACGGAGGATTTTATGGGGAACAAGGGGTTGAAAAATTGAGGAAAATTGGGTGATTTTGAGCCAAGTTACAGAGCTTTAAAGTTAACGGCAAAATAGTGTAGAGAAAGGGGTGGGCGCAGACATTTAGAGTGTCTAACTGTCTGCGTCTCTTCAAAACTTGCAAGCGTTGTATCTCGGCTCAAAATAACGCTAGAAACTTGCTTTTTTAAATATGTTTTAAATTTGAAGACAAATAATTATCATAAAGTTTCACTTTTCTAGCATAATCTTGAGCCAAGTTACCGAGCTTTAAAGTTAGAGGCGAGACATTGAGAGAGTGCAGACAGTTAGAGTGTCTGCGTCTCTGTGTCTCTTCATTACTTACACTCTTTCAATATCTCTAGATTGAACATTTAAACAGTGTATCCAAATTTCAACGTACAGTGAAAATTATGAAGATAAATATCTCCGGAAACGGAGATCATGAGAATTATGAATTTTGACAATCGAATTTTCCAAAATATATCGGAGATCTCTAGACATTCATAGGAAGAAAAACGGGTTTTGAATTTTTGAAATTCGGTTCCGGTGATCTTGATGTTAATCCAATTGATTTCAAGATGTTTGTGAAATTGGAAATTTTGGGAAAAAAATTTAGGGATTTTCAGAAATTATTTTAAGAAGGAATTGTTCTAGAACAATTTTGAGCCAAGATATAGAGCTTTGAAGTTAGAAGCGACGCAGAGAAGCGGACACTCTAACTCTCTGCACTCTCTCACTCTCTCGCCTCAACCTTAGGAGCTTTGTAACTTGGCTCAAAATCATGCTAGAAAAATGAAACTTTTTGGCAACAATTTGTTTTCAAATTCTACGTTTTCCATCAAAAAATTAGGTTTCTAGCTCAATTTTGAGCCAAGATACAGCGCTTCAAAGTTTAAGGAGACGCAGAGAAGCAGACGCTCTAACTGCTCACACAATTTTTGGCGGCTGGCGGCGCCTTCACGGCACCGATGTGGCTATCAGCCGTCCAAAACGGCTGATAGCTCTTGATTTTGGCTAATAGCCATTGATTACGGCTAATAGCCGTTTTGGATCCTAGTTGGCGGCTAAGTGGCGATTAGATAGCTTGACCCGAGAGAGCAGGAGAACGGCGGCTGGCAGCGACTAGGTGGCGATTAGCGGCGCCTACCGGCTACTTGTTGGCGATTAGTGGCGGCTAGCGGCACCTATTCAGCGATTAGTGGCGGCTAGGCGCCAGTCTATATGATGGGGATAGTGGTAGACGCGAGCCCGGTTTTTGTCCGTACATGCGTTTACCTAAGTAGAGTCGCTGAAAAATATTTGTAGAAATTGACAAACGGAAAAAGGGAAAAACAGCACTTCCAATGATGTCAACAATTGTTATAATGTGAAACATCAGGATTCTATTTTTTTAAAGCTTTGAGTTTATTTTTCTCAAAGCAATAATTTTGGAATAGTTTTTCTATCTAGAAGAGGATCGAACTGACCGATTCTCAAAAAAAACATCAGTTCAATCTCCTTCAATTTTATATAATACCTTTCTATTAGCGATCGCTTCTTTGAGTACGGTATTTAGCCTGGATTTGTTTGAGAAATGTCTATAACCTCCCTATCCCTGTGATGGTTATACTTAACGAAGATGTCCCAGCTTTTTCTGACTGTAAACCAGCGGGCCGAGGTTATCTGAGAATATGGTGCGCGACTGATATGGTGAGTGCACAGATAACGGTTACAGACACGGCTAATAGCCGCAGCGAACGGCTGATAGCCGCCGAAAACGGCTAATAGCCGCAGCAAACGGCTGATAGCGGCGCGTTTTGGCAAGGCGCCGCATGCAGTCGGCGCCTTGCCAAAACGCGCGGCTATTAGCCGTTTCCCACGGCTATTAGCCTGAAAATGTGGTGAGTGTCTGCACTCTCTCACTCTCTCGCCTCCAACTTCAAAGCTCTGTATCTCGGCTCCCAGGGGGTCTAAGTTTCTGAATTTTTCTAGATGAAATCCACCTCTTTTTTCTCAATTTTTCCCAAAAACGAAGTATACATAAATCTAATGTACATACAGATTCTAATCTCCGTCTGTCTACACATTTTTTGTATGCTTTGGTCACAAAAATGACCCGGTTTTTTTCATGTTTCAATGAGGAAAAAACTGACGGAAAAAACTGAAAATGATTTTTGGATTAGAAGAATGAAAAGAAAGAGGAATTTGAGAAGGAGAATATCGGGGGAAAATCCGACAATTTGGGAGGAAAACCTGAGCAATTTCAATATGAGCAATCCAGGAAGAAAATTAAGTTTCTAGGACTTTTAGGAGCCGAGATGCAACGCTTCAATGTTTTGAACGTTCTTTCGTTTTCTTGGCGTAAACTTCAAAGCTTTGTAACTCTGCTCAAAATAACCATAGAAATTTTTAATTTATTGGAAAATGTTGAGCCAAAAATTCTACACTTTTCTAAAAAAGAATCAAGTTTCTAGCTCAACTCTGAGCCGAGTTACAGCGATTTGAAGTTTGGTGAGAGACGCAGAGAAGCACACTCTCACCGTCTGCGCCCTCCCCTTCTCTACACTGTTTCGCGGGAAGTTTCCAATTGCTGTAACTTGGCTTAAAATACCGCTAGAATATTGATTCTTTTTGCATTTTGTTTGAAATTTTATGCTGTTTCAGAACCCGTCCACAATTTCACTATTTGTGTGGCAGCCTTCTATGGAAACGAGCCGAAATGGATTCAAATCGCAGAGTTTATAGAGCATCACAAGATGGAGGGAGCCACTTTCTTTTATTTTCACATTGGAAATATTTCGAGTTATGATAAGAAGATTTTGGATGAATATGAAAAGTTTGTTTCAAATTGCTGGGAGACTAAAAAATTGGAGTTTTCAGCCAAGGAGATATTGAAATCAAGGTTCTGCAAGAAAACTATGAAAGACCGTTTTATGCATGGCAGTTGATTGAAATTCAGGTATTTTGGAAATCGGGAAATTGGAAATTTTTTGAGCCAAAATCATGGGAATCGGATAAAAAGTGACCGATTTATGGGAGTTTGAACTTTAAGAAAATTTTCGAACTTTTGGTTCCTGAGAAGTCATTTCACAACTTCGGCGTTATGCAACCTGTTATTTCGCAACTATGACGTTTCGCAACTATGTCATTTCGCAACTGGATATTTTGCAACTAGTTGTGAAATGTCGTAATTGCAAAATGACCAGTTGCGAAATATCATGGTTGCGAAATGTCACAGTTGCGACACCGCCAAAAAATTTTAGATACTTTGAGATTCAAAATTTAGGACTTTAAAGGAATATAAAATTCATTTAAAATTCTATACTTTGAGCCAAGAATCTTTAAAATTGGTCAAAAGTTGGTCGAGTTACGGTAGATTGAAGAAAAATTCCAACAAAAATTTTTTTTGAATTTTTTCCAAATTTGCGAAGTTCCTGAGTACAACGTTTAAAAATTTTAAAGTAATAGAAATATTGAAATTTATTTAAAAATCTATATTTTGAGCCTAAAATATTAAAACTTGATCTAAAATTGGTCGAGTTATGGTAGTTTGAAAAAATTTTTCGAAAAAAAAATGTTTTTTGAAATTTTTTTGGTTTTTTGTTTGAATTTTTTGAAACCCTTAGAACTTCAGAAGTTAGGACTTTCAGATTTTCAAAATCTATAATTTTTGGTAGATTGTAATGAATTTTCAGCTCAAAAAATCTTTTCAAAAAAACAGTTTTTTTTCAAACATTCAAAATTTCAGGACTGTCACATGCGCTCCAAATACCATTCCAAGTGGACCGCCTTCATCGATATTGACGAAAGAATTCACACTCTTCAAAAAAACAAAACTTTCGTTGATATTTTGAACGATTTGGATTCCACAAATGCCGCAGAAATTCGAATGCCCCATTTGAAAGTTATCAAGAATGGGGAGACTCCAAAATTCTTCGAAAATCCGGAGCAAATTAAAAACGAATTGTTCTCAAGGAAGTATACAAGAACAGCGGAGCCCACATGGGACGCATCTAAGGCTGTTATCCGGCCGGATAGGGTAAGGACTCGAGTTTTAGGCTATGAAAATAACAAAATCGAATTCAGCTCATCGAGAGCTTCAAAATGAGTATAATCATGAGGGGGTTTGCTTTGAATCGGGTCTCGCCACGAAAACTACAGTAATCCGGGGATTACTGTAGTTTTCGTGGTGGGACCCAAACCCCCTCTTGTTTATACTCATTTTGAAGCTCTCAGCGACCTGAATTCAAATGTCTTAATTTCAGGTCGGAATAATGTCAATCCATGAGACAATCGCATTGGAGCCAGGCTACAACACAGTCCATTTGCATTCAGATCAAATGGTTTTTAGGTTAGTTGAATAGAGCTCAACGAGAGCTTTCAAATGAGTATAATCAAGACTAGGTTCTGATAAGTTTGTGGGTCCCGCCACGACTACAGTAATCCTGGGATAGTTTTCGTGGCGGGACCCAATGGAACGCAAAACCCATCATGATTATACTCATTTGAAAGCTCTCGGCGAGCCTAAGAAGAATAAATCATTTTCAAGGTCCTAAATCCATTATTACAGACACTACAGAGACGTACTCCATCGGGTTTCTGGAAACGATTGGGCACAAAATGAGACAATCTCGGAGAGGCCGATTCCTTCAGAATATACGGATTTATTAGCGAAAAAAGTGGTGGAGCGGGTGGAATTTGTGTACAAAAAAGTGCCGGTGAATTGTACGACGATTCCAGAATACATGACGTCATCGAGAGATTTTCCGACGGCGTGTGAGAAAATGTTATTGACGTGGTGATTACTGTAATTCTTTTTTGGATATAGATATGTATATTTGTAGGTTTTTTGAGATAGAAATAATAAAGTAGTTTTGAAAATTTGTTTTTTCTTGAAAAAAATCTTGAAAATCGTTGACTTGTGAATCCAAAATACGAGAATTCGAAAAAATTACACTATTCCGAAAAATTAATGTCACTTTTAACCAATTCTAGCGCCCCTTGGGCGCGCACTATATCCTTCAATGTCAGGAACACTAAAAAGGCTCCAAAAGCCGTCAGAATTCAAGTTTTTAAAAAATTTAAAATATTGAAAAACACTATGAAAAATTCCCTTTCGAGTGATATAAAAATCATGAAAATTGGACCACTAGAAGTGAAGTTATGATTGGGACAAAATTTTTGGAAAATTTTTGAATCTTCAATTTTTTTTTCCAGAAATTTTATGTTTCATAAATTTTCATTTTTTATCCAAGATTTTAGTCCAAAAACGAGCGTTCTAGGGCCCCTGGGAGCCGAGATACAGCGCTTTAAAGTTTGAAAAGACGCAGCGAAGCAGACACTCTAACTGTCTGCACCCTCCTCCTTCTCTACACTCTCTCGCCTCAAACTTCAAACCAATGTATCTCCGCTCAAAATGATGATGGAATCTTGAAACTAGTTGGAAAATTTTTCGCTTAAAATTTCACACTTTTTAATATAAAAACCAAGTTTCTAGCTCAATCGTGAGCCGAGAGACAACGCTTCACAGTTTTGAAGAGACGCAGAGAAGCAGACACTCTGACTGCCTGCACTCTCTTACTCTCTCGCCTCAAACTTTGAAACTCCGTAACTCTGCTCAAAATGGTGCTAGAGCCCTGATTCTTTGAACAATGGTTTTTGAGAAGATTAATCTCTGAAAATCCCTGAAATTTCTCCCAAAATTTCCCAATTTCCCAAACATCATGAAATCAATCGGATTAACATCAAGATCACCGGAACCGATTTTCAAAAATTCAAAACCCGTTTTTCTTCCTCTTATTATGAATGTCTAGAGATCTCCGATATATTTTGGAAAATTCGATTATCAAAATTCATAATTCTCATGATCTCCGCTTCCGGAGATTTTTATCTTTATAATTTTCACTGTATGTTGAAAATTGGATACACTGTTTAAATGTTCAAGTACTTAGGAATTGGAAAAGAGTGTAGAGAATGAAGAGACGCAAAGAAGCAGACACTCTAATTGTCTGCACCCTCCGAGTCTCACCTTGAACTTTGAAGCTTTATAACTTGGCTCGAAATGGTGCTAGAAAACTCAAACTTTTTGCAAAATATTCAGCTTTAAAAATACAATTTTTCTGTTTACACAAAAAGTTTCTTCCTCAATTGCAAGCCGAGATACAGCGCTTTAAAGTTAGAAGAGACGCAGAGAAGCAGACACTCTTACTGTCTGCGCCCTCTTACTCTCTCACTCCAAACTTTGGCGCTCGGTAACTTTGCTAAAAATGGTGCTAGAAATCTGAAATTTTCTGCAAAAACATTCTGAAATTCCTGAAAATAATCCACAATTAAAAAAACAAGAACTTTTTTGTCCTACTTCTACTTTTTTATTTCTACAGTCTATGAATGAAGATGAAGGGAATAAATATACAAAAAAAAAAGAGGGAGAGGGGGAGGATAAAAATTTGAATGATATTTTTTTTGAATTCTGAACAGATGGTGTTATTGATTACGATCTCTCTTGGTTGAATAATAAATAACTTTTTTGATTTTGAATTTTTTGGGTTTTTTGGATGGGGGTGGGAACAATAAGGATAAATACAAGAAAAGTGGATATGTCTGTGGATATGCACAATTTTTTAGAGAAAAATAAAATACAAAAAGTTTGGAATTCAAATTCCAATGATATGCATGAAATGATAAAGAAAAAGAGAGAAAGAGAATTTTTGCAACAAAATTTAGAGATGTTTAGATTTTTTAGATTTAGAAATAATGTAGAGATTTTTAGAGATATTTCTACTGTTTTCTGGGGAGTATATAAATTTTCTGTGGATATTTCTTTTCTTTTTTTTTGCGATTTTCATGGAGACGGATATGTAAGGTGTATCACAGGGAGATGAGCACCGTTGGTTTTGATATTGGCCTTGGAATGGAGGAATCTGAAAATAACAACTTGTAAAGCAGAAAAACCATAGATTTTACTTCGAAAACGAGGTTTCTCGGAGCACGGAGAGCCGAGATACAAAGCTTTGAAGTTGTGAAGACACAGAGAAGCAGACACTCTAACTGTCTGCGCTCTCTCACTCTCTCGCCTCTGAGTTTGGAGCGTCATATCTCGGTTTAGAATTGAGATAGAATCTTGAATCTTTTTGGCGATTTTTAAGCTTAAAATTTCACACTTTTCTATCAAAAAACCAAATTTCTAGCTCAATATTGAGCCGAGATACCGAGCATCAAAGTTCGAAGAGACACAGAGAAACAGACACTCTAACTGTCTGCACTCTCCCACTCTCTTGCCTCTGGCTTTGGAGCTTTGTATTTCTATTCAAAATGATGATAGAGTATTGAAGCTTGTTGGAAAACTTTCAGTTCTAAATTTCACATTTTTTGGTTTAAAAACCAAGTTTCTAGCTCTATTCTGAGCCGAGATACAGAGCTTTAAAGTTTGAAGAGACGCAGAGAAGCAGACACTCTAACTGTCTGCGCTCTCTCACTCTCTCGCCTCTGAGTTTGGAGCGTCACATCTCGGCTAATAATGATGATAGAGCTTTCAATTTTTTGGATAATTTTCAGTTAAAAATTACATATTTTTTGGTTTAAAAATCAAATTTCTAGCTCACTTTTGAGCAAAGATACAGCGCTTTGTAGTTTGAAAAGACGCAGAGAAACAGACACTCTCCCTGTCTGTTCCCTCCCTTCTCCACACGCTCTTGGCTCCAACTTCAAACCTCTGTATCTCTGCTCAAAATCATGCTAAAACCCTAAAATTTTTCTCACCTATTCCTTGGCCTCCTCTCCTTCCTCCATCAACAAAGCAGTATACGGCGGTGGGCTCGGATTGTCATAAATCTTCTCCGAAAGTCCACCCAAAGTCTCATGGGGCATCAGAATTCCAGCGTCCCGTGCGGCCTTGATGACCAATTTGATACGTTCGGCGCGTCGTTTGGTGAGCTTTTTTGGTTTTGGAGGAACGTAATCGTAGCCTTTTTCGAGGGCGCGTTGACAGGGCTCTTCTTCGATTGGGAAGGCACGGAAAAGGCCTGATTCGTAGTGCTCGAGGCGGGGATAGATGCAGAGGCCAGCGACGAAGTGACGACGGTCGGGAAGGTTGTAGAAGGTGACCTGGAAAAGGTACAGTAAGACCCTCTGACTAACTATCTGTACTCGTTCACTCTGTCGCCGCAACTTCAAAGCTTTGTATCACAGCTCAAAATAACGGTAATCAGTGAAAAAATACAACTTTTTCTGTCAAAAAACCAAATTTCTAGCTCGTTTGGGAGCCAAGATACAGAGCTTTGAAGCGTCCAAGAGACGCAGAGACGCAGACACTTTAACTGTCTGCACTCTCTCACTCTCTCGCCTTGAACTTCAAAGCTTTGTATCTTGGCTCTCGTTGGGTCCCGATTCTTGAAGTTTTTTTTTGGAAAATGATAAGCGAAAAATTTCACTTTTTTCTGTTTTAAAACCAAGTTTCTAGCTTATTTGAGAGCCGAGATATTGCGTTTTAAAGTTTTGAAGAGACGCAGAGAAGCAGACATTCTAACTGTCTGCGCTCTCTTACTCTCTTGCCTCGAACTTTGGAGCGTCGTATCTCTGCAGCTGAAAGTGGTGCTAGCAATCTGATTTTTTTTTTGAGTTTAACATGAATTTTTTAACTGATTTTTAATTATAACTTTGCTAAATTACTGTATTACTTCAATTTTCAATAAACTCACAATAGCCCTCTCAGTAGTCATCTGGTATGTCAAAAAGCTTCCATCCATCTTTCCCTCAATCGGATTGAACTCCTGAAGCTGTTTTCCACATTTAAATCCCTGTCTCGGAATCCAGACACAAACAACATTCTCCGGCATCGTTACAGTATGCCCCGGAAAGTTTTCCCGCAGAAAATTCTCGCAAAACTCGAGGTCTTCTTGCATACAATGACGAATGCCTGGTGGACCCAAAAGGAAACCAAAGTCAGTATGAATGACTTGTGTCAGTTGTCCAATCTTCTTCTCCATCGGATATCGACGGAATTTGTTGAAACGAGAGTGACGAGCGAGATGGTGGGCGATTCGGGAGAGCTGGAGAAAAATTCTGATTTTTTCGGGAACATTTTTGTGAAAAAATGAAGACTCTAGCTCAACTGCGAGCCGAGATACAGAGCTTCAAAGTTTGAATAGACGCAGAGAAGCAGACACTCCAACTGTCTGCACCCTCTCACTCTCTCGGACTTTGAAGCTCTGTAACTTGCCTCAAAATAACGATTGAGACCTAAATTTTTTTTGAAAAATAATTTTTTTTTAATCAAGTTTTTTTTGTAAAAAACCGAAGATCTAGTTCAATTGGAAACCGAGATACATAGCTTCAAAGTTTTGAAGAGACGCAGAGAAGCAGACACTCTAAATGTCTGCGCTCTCTCACTATTTCTTGTTCTTGTTTTCTTTTTCGTTCTCGGCTTGGTTGTAATCTTGCTCTATAATTTTCCATACCAACTGACATTTTCAAAAATAATAATTTGAAAAAGAATGAAAAAACATAAAAACACTAACAATAATTGTAGGCTTGGTACCAAGAAGGAATAACATTCATTTTGGATCAGGATTTTTGTAATTTGTAGTTTCTAGATTCTTCAATAAAACGTATGGATACAAAAACACATGAAAAATAACAAAGGAAATCGAGTAAACTGGTAATGAGCCCTACCTAGGCTACAAACTAAAAAAAACTTGGGGCAAAAAAATCTAAAAAAGATTACTGTACTTTAATGTTCCATATCTGGGCTCCACGGAGCCTTAGAATCCCTATTTTTCAACCACAAATTCCCTATCCCTTTGTCTATCCGAAAGTCCACCCAAAAACTCACAAAAATTCCAAAACAAAAGCACGCGATGTAGAAAGCCACTGTTCCCTTTGAAAACGGATTCATTTGCTCCGCCACCGGAGCAAACGATTCTGGCGGCGGATCCATATATGATTACCCTGAAAAAATTGTTCAGTTTATGGTGAGCAATCTGAAATCAAACATAGTAGAGCAAAGAAAAAGAGAAAAAAGAGCAAGAAAAGGGCTCAAATGCACACATTTATACCCGAAAGTGACTGAAATAGAGACGCCGAGAAGTTAGAAGGAAAAGTGGGCGGAGCTTGAGCCAGAGCACGAGATACAATTAATAAGGGGGCAAAAAGAAGAAAGAAGAGGAAATTGAGAAAAGAAAATTGGCAGCTGGAAAACTGAAAAAAGTGGAATTTTTAAGATGAGCAATGCTAATAATTGAAAAATAAATTTATTCAGTCACGAATTGGGGGATCATTGTAATGAAAATTTTCGGGGGGTTTTTTTTTGAAAATAAAGGTAAATATTGGTCTGGGGATTAGAAGAGGGAGAATTTTGGATTTTCGGAAACTCGAAAATGTCAGGATTGCGAATGACATAGTTGCGAAATGTCACGGTTGCGAAAGTTCATAGTTGCGATACGACTGTTTGCTGAATGTCACAGTTGCGAAACGTCCGGTTACGAAATGTCGGGTGCGGATACTCCGGTTAAGAAGTGCGATTGTTGCGAAATATCCCAGTTGCAAAACGTCCAGTTGCGAAACGTCTAATTGCAAAACTTTGTAGTTGCAAAGTGTCCCAGTTACGAAATGTCACAGTTGGGAAAAATTATAGTTGCGAAGCGTAATGGTTGCGAAATGGTCCGGTTGCAAAGCTACACAGTTGCAAATTTGACTAGTTGCCAAATGTCCTGGTTGCGAAATGTCATAGTTGCGAAACGTCCCGGATCCTATCCCATATTTCCATTCCAGATATTTTCTTCTCAAAACCAAAATAAAATTTCAGTTGACAAAAAACAAAAACTACATTTTCGAAGCATCAAAATGTACATATTCAAATTCCGAATTTCTATGACGTATCCAAATGTGCTCAGACCACTTGAGACTCTCTCCCATAGTTACCAGACACACTAATATGTCATTTTTCTTTTTTTTTCTGTTATATTTTCCCAAGTGTATTCAGTAATATATGTTTTTCTTATACAGACATTTAGCCATTATATTTCGTCTAAAACTTTCAAAAACTTAAAATTTTTTCCCATGATAATTTTCCAATTTTTTTTCGATTTGATTATCTAATTCAAAACGATCAAAAATCTCTGAATCATATGAAAAATAAACCCTGGGAAACTGTATAATTGAATTATCCATCTGTCTATAAAACCCCTTTTTCCCCATATTCCTCTACAAAAATGTCAAATCTCCCTCTTCTCTTCTTCCTTCCCATATTCATCGTCTCAATTCTTCTATCATCTCCAGACACCACCGCGAATGCATTCATTTTCGATACTGGAAGTTTGGGGGTACGGAAAAGTGGTTTACATATGATTTTTCTGAAAACCTTGTGGAATTATAGAGCAACTCAAGAGCTTCATTTTTGTAGTTGACAGCTTTTTGATAGCTTGGTTCGCGAGATATAAGGCTCAAAGAAACGCAGACAGTAAGGGGAGTTTGTGATAGGAGGACGTTCTAACTTTGAAGCGATATATATCTAGGTCCATTAGAGGTATTGGAAAACTTATTATTACAAAAATGTGTAAAATTTAATGATGAGCAATTTGATAGTTGACAACTTTTTGATAGCTAGCGTGGTTCTTGAGATATAACGCAAAGGAGACGCAGACAGCGAGGAGAGTTGGTGAGGGGAGGGCGTCCTAACTTTGAAGCAATATATCTCGAGATCCATTTGAGGTATTAAAAACGTATAATTACAAAAATTTGTAAAATTTAATGATGAGCAATTTGATAGTTGACCGTGTTTTCATAGGACAACGTTCCAGTAAGTTACATCAAGCAGACAAACGTGACTTCGGCTTTCGGCTGTCTATCGCGCCTCTAGGCTTCTAAGCAACCTAATTAACTGGATCGTAGTCCTAAGAAAAAATGGTCAACTATAAAATTGCTCATCATTCAATTTTACACATTTTTGAAATTACAAGTTTTTTGATACCTCTAATGGATCTCGAGATATATCGTTTCAAAATTAGGACGCCCTCCCCTCACGAATGCTCTCCCTGCCAGCGTCCCCATGAGCGTTATATCTCGAGAACCACGCTAGCTATCAAAAAGCTGTCAACTACAAAAATAGAGTTCTTGAGTTGCTCTATACATCGGCAAAATTTCAAATAAATCGGATATCTGGAAACTACTTGTTTGAGCCTCAAAGTTGACGCATATTTATCCAATTTTTCAGTTGAAAAGTACTGTATTTCCAGGCAAACTGCGTATGGGGAAAATGCCAAGATCCAGAGACTCGGAACTGCTTTGTCGATAGACGATATCGTTATGCGAATCAGACGAGAAAATGTTACTTCGAGAAAGGAAGGGTCCGACATTTGTGCTGTCGGACAAACCCAAACCAGGATTTTGGAATGAATTGATCTTTTAATAAAGTGTTAAAATTTCTACTTCTTTTTCTGAGTGGTTTTTAAAGGGACATATAGATCTCATAATTGTGTATGAATTCATGCTCCGCCTCTTTTTTCCTTCAAAAAAAATGGGTGGAGCCTAATGGGCGTGGCTTACGGCATAATGTCCTGTAATTCCAACAGCGGCCAAGTGGAATACGGTATCGACGTGTTTGAGGAGAGAGTTCATTATACGGAAGTCACAAGAGAAGCCTTGAAAAATTAGAGGGAAAAAAATTTTTAGAAAAAAATTTTCCAAAAAAAAAAAATTGTTTTTGAAAAAATTTTCAACCTTCACAAATGCACAATAGTGCTGGAACATATCCACTGGAGGCTCGATTAAATCGAGTAAAATTATTTGAATAGGATCTTGGATCCTTTTTTTTTGAATTCTGAATCGCAATTTAAATTTTCAAACATTTTTTTTGAAAAAATAATTTTTGAAATTTCGAAAAAAATTTTTTTTGAAAAGTCTAATTTTCGTAAATCTAAAATAAAAATTTAGTGTTTTTGAGCTAAAAATCACAAATATCGGTCTAAAACTGATTGAGTTATGGTATTTTGAAAATTTCGGAAAAATTTTTTTTTTGAAATTTTGAATTTTTTCAATTTTTCAAAAAAAAAATTTTTTTTTGAAAATTTCGAAAACTCTAATTTAAAAATAATACCTATAAAAATGGAGCCATTTTCAACAAAAAATCACAAATATCGGCGCAAAACTAATAAAATTATGGTATTTCAAATTTTTGAAATTTTCGAAAAAAAATTTTTTTTTATTTCCTCTTTTTTTCAGAAAAAAAACAGGGAAAAAAATTGTGTCTAGGGGGCCCCCTAGACACACTAATTGTTGACTGTACACTTTTTCTTTTTACTATGTTTTTTCTTCTTTTTATGATGAGCAATAACACAAAATCGTATAGAAGAAATAAAAAAATCAAGTATAAAAGTGGGTGATTTTTGGTACTGACATCATTTTTTTCGAATAAAAAAATGTTGGTACGCTCTTTATCCAAGAGATTCCAAAAAAGCTTCAAAAAAAGTTTCAAAAAATCGTCGATTCGGTTGAAAAAATCGGCAGAATTGGAGGTTTTGCCAAAGCCAGGTGGGTCTCTTTTTTTCCTGCGAAACGTCACACTTTCGAAATGTCGTACTTGCGAAATGTCGCACTTTCGAAACGTCAGACTTTCGAAATGTCATACCTTCGAAACGTCGCTCTTTCGAAATGTCACTTTTTTCCAGAAGTCCCCCCAATAAAAAACGGCTCATGGAGAGTCCTTATCACTGGTGGCGCTGGCCATTTAGCATACCACTTGGTTCAAAAATTAGTGGAAATGATTCGAGAGGAAATTTCGCGGGCATTCGAAAATTCTGAAGATTCAGAAGTCGAAAAACGGATCCAAGATCATATTCAAATAATTTTATTGGATTTAATCGAGCCACCAGTCGATATGCTCAAGCACTATTGTGCATTTGTGAAGGTTTGAAAAAAAATGTTTTTTGAAAAATTTTTCCCTCTAATTTTCAGGGCTCCTTCTGTGACGTCTTCATCATGAATTCTCTTCTTGAACACGTCGATACCGTATTCCATTTGGCCGCTGTTGGAATGACGGGACAGTACGCGGTAAGCCACGCCCATTTAGGCTCCGTCCACTTTTAGAGGAAGAAAAGGGGGAAAGAGGCGGAGCTTGAATTCTACCTCATCAAAATTTATTTTATCTTTAGTTAGATGTACTCATGTCCTTTTAAACTACACTTTTTCCAAGCTCCGCCCCTTTTTCTAAGCTCCGCCCACTTTTACAAAAGCTTACGTAAGCTTATCCCATTTTCGTTAGACGCCGCCCATTTTCGGGGTTAAAATGGGCGGGGCTTGAATTCAGACTCAGCAAAATATACCCTACTTGCAATACGGTCTACTCATGTCCCTTTAAAGTCCACACTTTCGAAGCTCCGCCCATTTTTCGTTCCGCTTCCCGGAGCTTCGCCCTTTCTGCGCTTTTTCACAATTGTAAGCCTTTTTTTCCAAAAAAAAAATGGACGGAGCATAATAATCGATTTTTACTTGAATGTTTTCTAAGCTCCGCCCCTTTTTTCCTAAACCCCGCCCACTTTTCATTTTCAGAGAGACCGCTCCATGTGTATGGATATTAATTCGACTGGAACGATGCATCTAATCAATATTTGTAAAACTAAAAATGTCAAACGATTCATTTATACATCTTCGGTTGGTGTCGTTTTTACTGGAAAACCATTGGTGGATGCGAAGGAATCAGAACTACCGTATCCGGATCAGGTACAGTAACCTTGAAAAACTTTGAGATGTCATAACTTGATTAGTTTTCGAGCGATTTTGATGATTTTTTGCTTAAAATGGTTCAAATTGTATATGTATTGTTTTAGAGTTACAATTTTCAAATTTTCAAAAAAAAAATTTTTCAAATTTTTCAAAAAAAAATTTTTTTTCGAATTTTTCAAAAATTTCAAATCGTCGTAACTTTGTCAGTTTTAAACCAAATTTCGTAATTTTTAGCTCAAAATTATCCCTAACTTTTTCTTTACAATTCTTATAAACAAAAATTCCAGTGGTACAACTACTATTGCGAATCCAAATGTCATGGGGAGCAAATCGTTCGAAAAGCCTCATGTGGGAATTTCAAAACTACAGTACTCCGTTTTAATGGTATCTATGGTGTTGGAGAGAAGAGAGTTACGGAGAGAGCATTGGTAAGATTGTTACAGAAAAAATTTGAGCCGAAAAATCCCAAAAATTGAATTTTTTGACTTTGGGGACTTCTGAGCCAAAATTTCTTTCCAGGATTTCATAAAATCCGGCTGGTGGATTGCGATGGCAAAAAGCGGGGGCGTCGAGGCCAAAACTCAATTATCCAGTGTGGATAATTGTGTTCAGGGACTGATAAAAGCGGAATTGGCACTGCGGCACAGCGATTGTAAACATGGACAGGTTAGTTCATGAATTTTTGCGTAAAATGGCACGTTTGCGGACTCGGCATTAGAACTGACGCCAAATGAGGAAAAACTGCGTCAGAATTCCCAGAAATCTACACATGGCTTAGCGCGGTCAACCTCAAAAGCTCGCGAAAAACAAACGAACAATTATTTCAAAATTGAAAATATGATTAAAATAGGCGAAGAAAAATCAACTGAAAATGGAAGAGTTGAAAGGCTCTCGGCGAAACTTCGGTTTCCTTTCAAATCGGCGGCGAAAAAATGCCAGCGAGCGCGCTACTCCGAAAAAATCCCCATGTTTTCTTATTCTTCGTCAATTCTGATGCCGAGTCCGCAAACGCACACGAATTTTCCAGGTCTACCACATAATGGATCGCGAGCAAACTGGCACTTTCTCCTTTTGGGCCCCTCTGAACCGTGCCCTCGGCTTTCCGGATAACATGGTTGTGGTTCCGGGATTCCTCTTCCGATATGCTGCATTTTATTCACAAACAATTGCAGATTATTTAAAAGTGGACCCATTTGTCAGTGTTCTGGAAGCGGACCTCTTGTTGACGAATAACACTTTTAGCATTGCCAGGGCACAAGAAGAATTGGAGTTTGATCCATATCCCAGTGCAATGGATGAGGTGAGCAAAGGATTGAGGATCCTTGTCTGAGCGCACAGGGTCGCAGCGCGGTACATCGAGAAAGCGCGCTCTGTCACACGGCCAAGCCAAGAGAGAGACGCAGACAGCATGCGGCTTCCCGCCAAATTCAAATTTTGTGAAGTTTATCGTGGGAAAAACAAAATTGAGTCGCTACGCAGCGAATTTGTCGCACCTGACACGCGGCGCATCCCGCATGCGAAAATTTGCGTGGCAGTTCAAATCATGTACCGCGCTGCGACCCTGTGTGAGCGTAAAAGTATGCAAATGCGCTCATTGGAGAAAGCGAAGCCCAAAATTAATTTTTAGAGCACAATTTCGCTCACTTTTTCAAAAATTTCATTTTATTCCGGTATGATGCAAAAAATTCAGAAAAACACACTGAAATTTGAATAAGAAGGCGTCAAGGTTCGGAAAAAAGGGCCAAATCAGGTGAGCGCGTTTGCATACCGTTGGCGTTCGACCACAGTTTTATTCCGGTTGATTTCTATCGAAAAACAGGCCTGGAATTATGAACTGCCGTAAGATTTGATGCATGGTACGCACCTCCATATTCCAGATCATCGCTCACTACGCCAGCTCAACCAGCTCCCTCGAAAAATCGCAACGAAAATGGAATTTCTGGAAGAAAATCTCACTTTCGATTGCAATTCTAATGGTTGTAATTCCAATTGTGTATTTTCTAGCGTACCCATTTTTAGTGGTTTTGTTGTATCTCAATATTTGGACCTTGAACCTGATACTGGGGAGTTATTAGATTTTCAACATTAAAATTTTCATTAGAACATTTTGCAATAAAAATTATCACTTTTTCTTCACGACATGAGCGTTGCACAGAATTGAATGATGGAAGTATTTTCGGCTGCTCGTCGAGCACAAATCGCATTCCACATTTTCGAACGGGCAGGTGGCGTGGGACTCAGAATCCTTCGGTTGGAGGCATTTCAAACACAGTTTCTTGGCGCTGACTTGCATTCGACGCATTTTTGAATTCCAGAAGGCGTCGCATTCGATGGAGACGTGAGAGGGGGCGGAGCAGAAGAGGCACTGAAAAATGGGGGGAGATTTTTTGGTCTGCTAATTCGGATAGTGGGCTCCGGGACATCTCGAGAGCGGACATTTCGAAAGTGAGACATTTCGAAAGCGAGACATTTCGAAAGTGGACATCTCGAAAGCGGACATTCCAAAAGTGAGACATTTCGAAAGTGAGACATCTCGAAAGTGGACATTTCGAAGGCGGACATTTTGAAAGTGTGAAATTGTGTTTTATTGCTCAATTTTTTGAACTTTTCGTATACATTTGCTCATAAAATATATGAAAAGTTCAAAAAAATTGTGCACTTTCGAAATGTCCACTTTCGAGATGTCCCGGAGCCGGATAGTGGTCTGTTATTATTCAGTCGCCAACCCATGCGCCTCCGCAACAACGACACTTCGCAAGGATTAAAGTATGACTACACTCCTTCGTTTTATTTTCTCAAGTGATTGTTCCAATTCCAGTATTTCCGAAAATAACAATATTTTTGCACAAAAATCATTAAAACTCGAGAAAATCGATTTTCAAAACTCCAACTTACATTTTTTCTAACCAATTTCAATGAATGTAGAATTTTTTGCTGATTCGAATGCACCTAATATTGCTGCTCAAAACGCAATAAAAACATTTCTATTAACAAAATTTCACTTTGTCGCGCCGACCGCTGCTGACTTAAATCAGCTGTCGCGCTCGCCGCTGCCGGCTGATAAATGCACAAATTTGGTCGGCGGTCGGTCGGTCAGCTAAATTTCTTGGCCAATTCCGGACTACTAGTTCCATTTGCGGCCTTACAGCTTCTTTCGGCTTCTTCTCGACCTTTTTCTGATTCTCTAGCTTCTTTGTTTCTTTGGCCTTCTCCTCGACTTTCTTCTGATTCTCCACGACGTCTTCAGAATCCTCAGAATCCCCAGAAACCTCGAAAACGTCATCGGAAGGGCCCAGAACTTGCGGCGCCGTCCATTTATCCAACACACAGTGTTGAATGTTTCTCGACGTCCATACGGCAAAATTCGTGCCTGGCGCCGGGGCTCCGCCCACTTTTTTGAGAAGATCTCGTACTTGAGCGATTGTTGTCATTGCGGGGAGCGAGGAACTGGAAAAAAATTGGGGAAAAATTGGATGGAAAATGACAAAAAAATGAATGAAAAATTTGGGCCTAAGAATTGGTGCGCCGCGCAAAAAATTGTGGCGCGGAAAAGTGGGCGGGGCCTAATTTCGCAATGTTGCCGCACACTTTTATAATCTTTTTCGTTTGAAGTGCGCGAAATGTTTTTCGGAGATTCCGGTGTTTATATTATGCCAGTCTCAGTGAATGTCAGTCCTGGCTGAATTTTCCGGGATTTTTTGGCTGCGATATCTCGGCACGAAAATGCTAAGTAATATATTGAAATTTAAAGGAACACACCCTGATTTTCAGGTCAATTTTTTAATGTTTCTTGTTTTTCGAACGATTTTCAACAAATTTCAGAGTGAAATGTGATTTTCAGAATTAATTTTTGAAAAATTAATGAAAAATTTGTGAAATTGGGTCTAAAAATTGGTGCGCTGCGCTGAAAAGGGGCGGAGCATAATTTCGCAATGTTGCCGCACACTTTTTTTCGTTTGGAGTGCGATTTTTCGAAAATTTCAGTGTTTATATGAAATTTTAACTGAAATTTTCAATGTTCGCAAATTTATTGGAACAAAATTGAAAAAAATCCAGAAACCAACAGGAAGGGTAAAACGGTACAAATAAAAATGAAAAAAAAACAATGATAATTCTCAAAAAATCGAGATAAAATTGACATGGAAAAGTGCACATAGTTAAAAATTGAGAACGTCGTATGGAAGATCTCTTTTTACATCTGGAAACTCGTATCCAGGCGATAGATAATTCATCCACGTGACCGTCTGAATCCATTCCTCTTCGTCGGAATTCGGAGCGTCCGCAGATACAGTCAGAAGACGTAAGAATTGAAGATGTTTGAAAAATAGACCGCCCATGATTTGCTCCGCCTCCAGAGCATGATGGCCGAGCTCCAGCATGATGTGCTTCTTCGGATCGTCCATGGCGATTCTGACGAGATTCGGAGAGTTGAATCTGAGAAGGAAATTTGTGCGAATTTCAGAAAAATAAGAAAAGCCTACACAAGGCGATCCTCAAACTCGATGATGAAATCCTCAAGAGTACCGTATTCCAGGGACAGTACTTGGAATGTCAGACCGATTCTTGCATCCATACCGATCCAGGCCTGGAAATTTCGATTTTTTTGCCTTAAAATTGGGGAAAAAAACGGCAAAAATGGATTTTGAAGCATTTTTAGCTTGAATTCCGAAAAAATTCTGGCATTTTTTATAACTATCAAACATCCATTAATCATTTGAATCCAAATTGAGATTCTAGGCTCCGCCCACTTACCTGAGCAACTTTGACAGCGCTATCCGTATTGTCATAGTTGGAGATTTGCCAGAAGCCGCAGTTGATTACCTGGAAAATTGGAAGAAAAATAGAATGAAAACTGAGAGAATTAGGGAAAAATATACTAATTTTCATCAAAATCAACCAAAATCAGTTAATTCCAGGCCAAAACCAACCAAATTCTATCCGAAAGCGACCAATTTTCGGCCAAAATTTATCAACTTTGAACCAAAAACCGACAAAATTTACACCGAAATCAACCAAATTTACACCGAAATCTACCATTTTTCGAGCAAAAGCAGCAAATTTTCGACCAAAATCGACCATTTTTCGACCGAAATCGACCAATTTTCGACTAAAATCGGTCAAATTGACCAATTTTCGACTAAAATCAGTCAATTTCAGGACAAAATTGACCGATTTTCAGTCAAAATGACCAATTTTTTTTACCAAAATTGACCAATTTTCAACTAAAATCGACTAATTTTCGTCCAAAATCAGCCAATTTTCGACTAAAATTGACCAAAATTGACCGATTTCTAGTCATTTTTCATCATTTCGCTTTTTTTCTTAATTTTTTTATCGCGAGTTTTTGGCACATTTTCATCGTTTTCTTTTCAGTTTTTTCACTTTTTTAAGTCCCAAATTCGCTCATTTTTCTCCCCTTACACTGGGAATCTTGACAATCTCATCAATCGTTGGCAAATCTCCCTCATCCTCCCAATTCATCTGAATCCATTGAATTTTCTTCGAATCCAACGCGTTCAGATAGAACAGAAGATCCCTTCTACAACAGGAATCGTGTTGGAAAATTTCGACATTTAATTTGAATTCCTTATCAGCGAATTGTCGTGTAATCGATGTCCATGGTGTTGAGAGCAACTGGAAAATTGCGATATTCGATGACGTCTTCAGAAGATGCTCCAGACACGGAGCCGGATGATTATTGGTGTTTGGGAAGAGCATATTGCTCATTTCTAGAATATGGGCTCCTGTGGAGATTGTGGATTGATAAGTGCCAATTTCGGCACGGAGAAGAGGAATTTCTGATTTTTGAGAGTCGACGAGAAGGCGTTCTGTGTGGGCTGTGGAGCGGAGATTGAGTCTGGAAAATTTGGGATTTTGGGGGGAGAAATTGGTCGAAAAATAATCGATTTTGGTCTATTTTTGTTGAAAAATCGGTCGTTTTCGGCCTAAATTTGGTCTAGGAATGATCGGTTGATCGAAAATTGGTAGAATTTTAGTCAAAAAATAATCAATTTTTCGGTCGAAAATTGGCGATTTTAAACGGAAATTGGTCATTTTTTGGTTAAATTTTGGTCGAAAAGTGGTCGATTCTTGGTCGCATATTGATCGATTTTGGTCAAAAATTGATGGATTTTGGTCCAAAATTGGCCAATTTCGGTCGGAAATCGATTCGTTTGATGTTGGTCGAAAAATCGGTCGGTAATTGGACAATTTTGATAAAAAAATAAACAATTTTGGTCAAAACTTGATGATTTTGGTCGAAAACGGTTGAAAATTGGTTGATTATGATCGAAAAATAGTTGATTTTGGTCAAAAACTGACCAATTTTGATTGAAAATTTGTCGATTCTGGTCAAAAAAATGGTCGATTTTGGACGAAAATGTACGATTTCAGTTGAAAATTGGTCAATTTTTGGTCAAAAAATTATCGATTTTAGGGTAAAAATTGCTCAAAAATGGGTAGATTTTGGTCCAAAAATAATCAATTTCGGTTGAAAAATAGACAATTTTGGTCGAAAAATAGTTTTCAAAAAAGGGTCGATTTTTGTTTAAAATTGGTCGATTTTGGTGGAAAATTGATTGAAAAGGGTGAATTTTGTTTGTAAACCGGTCGAAAATCAATTGATTTTGGTCTAAATTTGGCCGAAAATTAGTATATTGCGGTAGAAAATTGATTGGTCGATTTTGGTCGAAAAATTCGATTTCAATGGTAGATTTTTTTCGAACAATGGTCGTTTTTGACCTGAAGTAGGTTGAAAAATGGTAAATTTTGATCGTAAATAATCGATTTTTGGTTCAAAACTGTTCGAAAATTGGTCGAAAAGTTTGGCTCAAGTTTGGCCGGTTTTTAAAAATTTTTATTGATTTAAAGGTTGATTTGGGTTTGAATTTGTTCAATTTTCGTATTATTGTGGCTGATTTTAACTAATTTTCAGTCGAATTTTCAGGCGAAATTTTCGTTTTTTTTTGCCGAAAAATTTTTCGATTTTTGGTTCATTTTTTGCCGATTTTGTCTCATTTTTTGCCTATTTTCATAGTTTTTATCAATTTGTCGACTGCTTACCTCTCCTTAATATCGCATTTCTTAATACATTCCGCCTTGATCTCTGGTGGCATATCACACCAATTTAATGGTGGTTCCGGCGATGATTGTGCGATTGTTAGTGATGGTTTCGAGGTAAAAGTGTTGCCCATTATTTCTTGGATAATAATAGTAGCACAGGGTCGCAGCGCGGTACATGATTTGAATTGCCACGCAAATTTTCGCATGCGGACGCGTCGCGTGTCAGGTGCGACATATTTGCTGCGTAGCGACTCAATTTTGTTTTTCCCACGATAAGCTTCACAAATTTTGAATTTGGCGGGAAACCGCATGCTGTCTGCGTCTCTCTCTTAGAGTGGCCGTGCGACAGAGCGCGCTTTCTCGATGTACCGCGCTGCGACCCTGTGTAGTAGTAAAATAATCTTATTATAAAATTATGCCTGAAAAAAAGAATAATTTTGGAAAAATACGGATTTTCTATTGGAAAAAACAATGGAATTTCAGATTTATAACAAATTTTGTGTGATTTTTTAATGATTTTCAGTCATTTTTACAATCAAAATTCGGTTTTTTTGCTCCAAAAAAAGAAAAAAATCCGAAGAAAAAGTAAAATTTTTTGAAAATTTTGCTTTGTCCGCAAACACCGCGTCGCAACACCATGACGGCAAAGTGCACAGATTCCATATTTTTGGAGCAGCACAGGGTGAGGAAGAGCTACATCCGCAAAAGCGCTCCAATGAGAGGTCTCTGCGTCTAAAACGGAAGCACTCTCTCGCTACAGTACGCCTTTAAAGGCGCATGACGGTTTCTGCTCGGGTCTCGCAATGCAAACGCCTTTTTGGCATTGCCGCGGGCGCAATGATGAATTTTGATCAATTTTTTTGTCAAAAAGGCGTTTGTATTGCGAGACCCGAGCAGAAACCGTCATGCGCCTTTAAAGGCCTACTGTAGCGAGAGAGTGCTTTCGTTTTAGACGCAGAGACCTCTCATTGGAGCGCTTTTGCGGATGTAGCTCTTCCTCACCCTGTGGAGCAGTTTCATCATTTTTGAGCTAAAAAATGAGGATGAAAGCGAGGAAAACATTTAAAAAATGAAATTTCAAAAAATATTTATTGGTAAGAAGATTAAATCAACAAAAATTCAACAAAAAAACAGCAAAAAATGTATCAAAAATCGAAAAAAAAATTTCTGTCAATTAATGATTATCTCCAGGAGAGACTGGCAGCTTGTACTCTTTATCTGAAAAAAAAAACATTTTTGTCTGAAAATTTTTTTTTAATTTTTTACCCGGGCTTCCCGGTCGACTTTGCGGACTATCGTGGCGGTGTCTAAATCTCTGAAAGTTCGCTCCATTGAGATTTTTTCCAGAACTTTCTGGAGGCGAGGGGGCGGAGCTTGTTGGGTCTGAAAATGCGCTCTATTCGAATTTTTTCATTTTGAAGAAAAGTACCTTTCTCCGGGACTTTAGAAGGCATCGGAGTGTATTTTGGAAGAACTACTGGTGGCGGCACTGGAGTCGAGGGCTCTAGAAAATTTTTGAAATTTTGAATAATGCAAGTGCGCTCTATTGATAACTTACCTGTAACTGGAATTGGAACCGATTTGGTTGGAGGATTTGGCATTGGGGTGTACTTGATCACCGGCCGGGGCTCTGAAAATGCGCTCTATTGAGAGAAGAAAAACATTGGATGTTGAAAATGCGCTCAACTGAGAAATATAGGTCAAAACTGGTCGAAAATCGCGATTAGGCCACGCCCACTTTTGCCTGGATTTTTGCCTATAGTTCACTTTTTGGAGCTTTTTTGAGCTCATTCTCTTGGGATTTTGAGAATTTTCAGTGAGTTTTCATAGTGAAATTTGGATTTTGGACTCACTTTTTGATAAAAATGCGCATTATTGCGTCAGAGTGTCTGTTGCAGACTTGACACCGTATTTGACGCCAAATGTCCGTTCGGCTCCGGGACATTTCGAAAGTGTGAAATCGCGTTTTTGCTCAATTTTTTTGAACTTTTCGTATAAATTTGCGCAAAAAAATGTATGAAAAGTTTAAAAAATTGGACAAAGGGCGATTTCACACTTTCGAAATGTCCGCTTGCCGGCTTTCTTGCTCGTTTTGCTCTTCTTTTTCAGGTATTTTGAGCATTTTTAGAAAATTTTCATAGTGAAATTTAGATTTTACACTGTTTTCCTGCATTTTTTGGGACCTAGCATCATATTTGACGCACAATGAGCGCAAATTCCGCGACGATTCGGAAGATGACGTTTCGACAGTGTGGCGTTTTGCAAGTGCGATATTTCACGAGTGCATCTTTTTGCTTTCGAAACGTCAGACTTGCGAAACGTCATCTTTCGAAACGTCGCAGAGCCCAAATTCCTTACCATTGCTCATGTGAATATTTTTCTCTTCCTGTATCTCTCGTCTCCCTCCGCTTCCTCTTCCAGCACCTCGACTTCCCCTGTTCCGATAGTTACAAATTCCGGGCAAATGTAACATTTTTTGTTGTTCATATCTTCCCAAATCCATACATCTTTGGCATAATCTACTACGGAATCTGCAATTTCCTCTACAGTATCCCTTGTGTTCTCCACACGTTCGACATAAGTTCAAAAGATGAAACATTTTGGAACGTTCGTGACGTGGATACACGGGACATTCATTGAGAATGTGATCTTTGGTATAGCACAGAGGGCAAAAATCGAGGATTGAGATTTTGGGAGGAGCTTGTTTTGGGGGCGGAACTTGGTATTCAGCGATGACTGGAGAATTCATGGTTCTTTTTGGAGGCGGAGCTTCTGGATGTTTCTTTGTATTATCGGGAGCATTCGTGACTCTTTTTGGGGGCGGAGCTTCATCTGGAGCATCTATAGAGGTTCTGGCTCTTTTTGGAGCTCTTCCTGGCTCTTGGAGGAGGATAACGACGTCGTCAGAAGTAGAATTATGGCGTTCCGGGGAGCAAGAATCGAATCTGGAATTCTGATCGGAAGTTTATGGGAAATGACTGCATTTTTATAGTTATTTTGAAAATTTCAAAAACTTGGAAAAAAAATTTTTTTTTGAAATTTTTTTCCGAGAATTTTAAAATTTCAAATTTTTAAAAATGTCCTAACTTGATCAGTTTTTGAGGTATTCTTTTGATTTTAACTTAAATCGACTCAATTTTCATCGATATTGTTTTACATGCAAAAATTTTTCAATTTTCAATCAAAAATGTTTTCGAAAATTTTAAAAATTTTCTTTGAATTTTTTTCCAGAATTTCAAGATTTTTTAAAAAAATTTCAAATCGTCATAACTTGATCAGATTTTAAGCGATTTTTTTGATTTTTAGCCCAAAATGACTGCATTCTTATAGTTATTCTGAGAATTTGGTGAAAATTGGGAAATTCAATTTTTTTTTGAAATTTTTTTTCCTGACAATTTCAAGATTTCAAAAAATTTCATATCGTCATGATTTGATCAGTTTTTGTGTGATTTTTGTGATTTTGAGCCCAAAATGACTGAATTTGTATACTTATTTTGAGAATTATAAAAAAGTCGAAAAACATTTTTTTTTCGAAAATTTCAAAAATTCAGATTTTTCAGAATGTCATAACTTGATCAGTTTTCGAGTGATTTTGCGATTTTTAGCCCAAAATTACTGAATTTCAATAGTTATGTTGAGAATTTCATGAAATTTAAAACTTTCAAATTTTTCGAAAAAAAAATTTTTTTAATTTTTTTTTCGAGAATTTTAAGATTTCAAAAATTTCGAATCTTCATCACTTCATCACAGTTTTTGGAAGATTTTTGTGATCTTTAGCCCAAAGTGACTACATTTTTATAGTTATTTTAAAGATTTTATACAATTTGAGGGTTTCAAAATTTTGCAAAAAAAAGTTTTCTTTGTGTGATTTTTGGAAATGACTCAATTTTTAGGTATTGTCTTACTATTAGAATTATACATTTTTAAAATTAAAAAAAAATTTTCAAATAAAAAAAAATCAAAATGTTCAAAAACTTTTTTTTCCAAAAGACGTCAAGGAGGTTTCAGAGTGGTTTCTGTGTGATTTTGGACAGAAAATGTGATTTTTTGTCTTATTTTTCATCTAGATAAACACAATTTTTTTTGAAAATTTTGAAAATTTCAAACTTCCCAAAAAATTTTTTTTGGTAATTTTCAATTTTTTTCAAAATCAACATTTCTGGACCAAAATTTTTCGAAAAACTTGATTTTCCGATCAAAATTTTATGAAAATTTTGATTTTTCCCCTTACCCAAATTTCACATCAAGCCTTTTCACGAATCTCTTCAAATTCCTGTTCAAATTCTCCATCAACGGTGTCCTCGGATTTCCAGCTTTCATAATTTCAGCCTGTTGTTCGATGACTTGTCCAGCAACTCCGATCAAATGACACGACATATCCAGTGCTCTTTGATATTCTCTTATTAACAAGTTTGTGTCGTTTTTGGATTTTTTGAGCTTGTTTTCGAGGTCATTTTTGAATCGTGAGAATCGATTTTCGATCGATTCGAGGTCGGCGGGTTCCGGGGATTCTGGAGAGTCCGGAGAGGAGGGCATTCTGAAAAAAAAATCCTGGAAAATTTAGAGAAAACTCGAAAAAGTCGCCAAAAAATAAATATTTAAAAATTCGAAATTCAAAGCCCCGCCAAAAATTGTTGCAATTGCGCCCCAATGAACATCTTTCGTGAACTACACGAGGACAATATGATGCAAATTTATCTGAATTTTTAGAGGATTTCGAGTGATTTTGAAGCGAAAAACTCAATAATTTCGCTTCTAAATAGTTTTGTTTGCTCGAAAAAAATCACGAAAATAGAGTGTTTCCAACGGAAAATAGGTTCAAAAGCGTTAAAAACTCGAAAAAACGTATTTTCCGAAAAAAAATAATTTTTATTTTCAAAATGGCCTTAAAATCATTGTTTTCCAGATAAATTCGTCATTTTTTCTGTCAGTTAGAAAAATTGACATGAAACATTGATTTTACACCCAAAAACTCAACAGAAAAATTGTAAAAAATCGAAAAAACTGTATTTTTCCGAAAAAAATAATTTTTTTTTCAAAATAGCCTAAATAAAAATCGTTGATTTTCAAATTATTTCAACAATTTCTTGTGAAAACCGTCATGTTTTCTCCTGCTAAACCTGAAAATAACCATACAAAAACAGGATTTCAACCCCAAAATCAAAAAAAAAAAAAAAATTAAAAATCAACAAATTTATTTTCAAAAATCAAAAATTATTTTTTAACTTTTTTGATAGGTTTTCTCGTGTCGATGCGCACCCACACCTTCCTGTTCTTCTCCTTCATTGTCTCGATTTTCGTCTGTAAACGTCGAATTTGAGTTTCGAGCTTCGAAACCGTCTTCTTCAGCTCTTTGTTGTCGTTTTTGAGTGTGGTTATTTCGTTGGCAGGCTTTGGAGAAGCTGGAAAATACAGAAAAATTAAGATTTGCATTAGAGCGCATTTTCAAATACCTGGAACCTTCTTGACCACTTTTCTCTTCTTTTTCTGCGGCTCATCATCATCTTCATCGATAACGACGACATCTGGAGCCTTGACGGCAGCTCGACGAGTCGACTTGGGCATTTTCTGAAAATTCGAGGGAAAATTTGAATTTCCTACGAAAATATAAGAAAAATAAAATTTTGGATAAAAAATACCCAAAAAACCGAAAATTCTCTCACCCATTGAAACTTTATTAGGAGCTTATTAAAAGTGTTTTGCGAGGTAAAATGCATATAAAAAGGGCAAAAAATAACAGTTTTTGGGGGAAAAAATGCAGAAAACACAGAAAAATCAGACATAGAGCACCCCATCGGCTCTGGGATGAACTACAGTACACTTGATAAGAGATTGGGACGGGTTTATTTGAATCAACACGTTTTTCGATGGATCCGATGTGCACATCTCGCGTTCCCATTGTCCGTGTTCGCGGCTGAAAAATGGACATTTTTAGGTGAATTTTAGTGATTTTAGGGGCATTTTTAGCCGACTTGGAAGCTTTTAGGTCATTTTTAAGCCATTTTTGACAATTTTGAAGGTTTTTGGCTTAATTTTCGAGGTTTTTAGCAGATTTTGGGTCCATTTTAAGCCATTTTTGTTGAATTTGAACGTTTCTGGCTCTATTTCCGAGATTTTTGCGGATTTTTGGTCATTTAAAGCAATTTTCGACGCATTTCAACCTGTTTGGGTGGGTCAATTTCAAGCTCCGGAGCTCTTTTTTTTGGCCATTTCTAGCCACTTTAGATGAATTTGAACATCTTTGGTCCATTTTTCGGGGGTTTCTATTTTAGGCCATTTTTTAATGAATTTAAAAGTTTTTTGATCAATTTTCGAGCTTTTTAGCTGATTTCGGACCAATTTTAAGCCATTTCAATTGAAATTTTACGTTTTCGACCAATTTCGACCTGAAACTCACACAGTGCACTTTCGGAAACGGGCGAAAAACAGAGTCAAATCCATTTTTCCGATTTGTTGAACCGAGAGCTCTGAGCCAATGTCCGAGTTGTTATAAATCCAACTCTTGATGAGAACCGTCAATTCGCCTTCTTTTTTATTAAAATTCGAAAAATGCATACGACGGGCGAGGGATGCCTGAAAAAAGTGGGGTTTGAAGTTTTTCTAGGGTTATTTTGGAGCATTCTGGAGTATTCAGAAGCCTTTAAAAGCGTCTAGAAGCTTCCAGAAGCCTTTAGAACCCTTCAGAAGTCTCCAGAAGCGCCTAGAAAAGCCTGTAAACGTCCGGAAGCCTCTGGAGTCCTTGAAAAGCCTTCAAGAACCTACGGAGGCTTTTAGATGCCTCCAGAAGTCTCCAGGAGCCTCCAAACGCCTATAATCTTCTGGAAGCATCCAGAAGCCTTCCAAAGCCTCCAGGAGCCTTCAGAGGTCTTCAGAAATCTGGACAAGCGAGTAGACGCGCAAACAAGCATCTGGGAGTCTCTATAAGCTTTTTGTATGTTTTTGAAGTCGCCTGGAGCATTAGGAATCCTTCAGAAGGCTCTAGAATCCTCGAGACGCCTCCAGAAACGTTATTTTTTGACATTAAAGAAAATTCTTTTTTCTCAATTTTTTCAGAAATTTCAAATCTTACCGCTGTGATTTTCTGAAGATGACTTTCCTTCGAGTCAAATGCGTCGAACTCGACAACTTGAATACTCTCCTTGCCCATTTTGAAAAGAGAAATCGCTGAATCCCCGAGGCTCTTTGAATAGAAATTCTGAACTCGAATCGCTGGAAACTGGGCCCCTTGAAAAATCGATTCGTATACTTTTGGCAAATCGTAGACCACCATATTCTGAGAATCGCAAATCGTCAAAATATAGCGGAGAATTCCGAGGAAAGCGGGTTTCGAGCCTTTTTGGAGGCGTTTTTGGTTGAAATTTGCGATTTTGAAGCTGCATTGATCGTTCCGCCAGAGGCTCAAGAAATTTTGATTTCCGAAAAGAAGAAATTCGTCGACGGGGAAGCGGGCGGATTCAACGAGACGGCGTTCGGTTTTGGAGGTTTGGCGGAGGGGGAGACTGGAATTTTTTCGATTTTTCGGACATTTTGAAGCTTTTTGAAGCTTACCGATCGTGAAAATCCAAAAATTCGATGCATTTGAGCTTCAATTTCTTGGACAAGCTATTCCAATTCTTATCGTTAGGCCCAGCTTCTCCGAAATCCCAGCTATCCTCTACGATTCCAGACCCAGTGCTCTCTGTCTTTTCCGGTGTCAAATATGCCGAATTATTAAAATTCAGCGATGATTTTTCGGATTTTTCGTATATTTCTCTTGTCAAGGTCTCAATTTTTTGCTCTTGCTCTTTTTGGATTTTTAACAAGTCTGTGATGCGTTTTTCTTGCTGTTCTCGCAGAAAAATCAGCTCTTGAATTGTGTTCTCTTGGGTTTCCGCTTCATCGGATTCCTAAAAAAAAATTTTGAATTTCGAAAATTTTTTTAGAATTTTCTCACTAATTCCGGAAGAATTCTCTGGATTTCTGCACGGAGCGCGTCGAGTTTTGTGAAAATATCGACTTTTTCTTCGATTTCCGTCATTTGGAAGCTGAAAAAAATCGAATTTTCTTGGAAAAAAAGCTTGAAAAAATAAAATTTCCCCAAAAAAATAAAACCGTTGTGAAGTTAAATGCACTGTACGCAAACACCGAAAAGAAAATTGGCGGCTTTTCAAATATTCTAAAATGTCTGCATTTTGTCGTAAAGTAAAATGCATTGTCGGCAAACACTTTTTGGGTTTTTTAAAACGAATTTTTCGAGTTTTTTCTGGTTTTTTAACAAAAAATGGATAGAATTGTCAAGCGAGAGGCTGAAGAAACACCAGAATTATCGAATGACACACTTTTTACCACTGGAAAAGGTGATTTTTCAGTTGAAATTTTGAAAAAAATTCCAAAATTGATTTCAGACTTCTTCTCGCAACTTCACACTCGCCTAACCGCTTCTGAATCTCAAAATCGACAAAATGAGCTAAAAATTCTGGAGATGGAGCGAAAACTGGAGAAGGCTCAGGAGATTATAGCATCCCAAAATATTCAGCTGCAAAATTTTAACGAAAAATTTGAGAAAATTGAGAAAACAATCGAGGATATTGCAAAAGGAACTTCAAATCCATATCAGTCTGTCAGAATGCAAAACGGACATGTACAACGTGTTCATTTCGTGAGCAAAGGCGCTCCAAGGCGAAATGGAACGGCGAAGAATGTGCGCTCCACTGATAATTCCGGTTATCAGCGTCCGAATCAGCAAGAAGTTCAATTTCCACTATTGCGGCTTCAGGCAAAGGTGTTTTCGAAATTCGAAAAAAAAATTTTTTCAAAATTTTTTTCTTCAGCCCCAGTCAACCTCAGCTCCTTCAGCAGCAGAAAACAATGGCAATTTCGAAGCTGTGAGCACAAAAATCGGATTTTCTAAACTCAATTTTTCCAATTTTCCAGTCCCAACAAATGCATCAACGTATCCAACAAGTGTTCCATTTTGGAGTTCAACCAACTGAAAATGTCCAGAATTTTCAGAAGACTCGCCCACGGCCATACTGATTTTTTAACGGCTTCCATTTATTTTTTATTTTTTCGCTAATTTTTGAATTTTAATAAAGATTTTTGTTTTATTGCAATTTTCTCTGAGTTTCTGGGGTTTTAGACCATTTTAGAATGTTTATTTTGCTTCCCACGAGATTTTTTCTATTTTTAGAATCTAAATTTCCATGAAAATTGCAATTTTTGGGCTCAAAATTTAAAAAAAATATATTTTACGCAAATTTCGAATTTGAATTCCCGCCAAAAAAGCAGCTTGGCGGTGTTTGCGTACCCAAACCCAATTTTCTACGCGCAAAACTTGTTTTTCAATTTTTGAGGCGAGAAAAAACGTTTTTTGTCATTTTTTTGGCAGTTTGGATGCATTTTCAGCTTTTTAGATGTTTTGAGTGTTTTCCCAAAACTAATTTTTCCTAAAAAATCGCAAATTTCGGGGCAAAATTGAGGAAAAAGTATGTTTTCACAAAACAAATTCGAATTCCCGCCAAAAAGCATCCTGGCGGTGTTTGCGTACCCGAGCCCAATACTTTACGCGCAAAATTTTTTGTTTCAATTTTCAGCTTTTTTCGACGAAAAAAAGCGTTCTATAGTTCAAAAATCAGGGTTTTTCAGCATGTCGGATTCTCTCCATCAAATCGTACAAAATTCCGTCGCTATGGACGATGAGGATCCATCGTCGTCAGATTCAGAAGCAGAATACCAGCCAGATCCAGATGAAGAAAAATTCAAGAATGTTTTCGATATCGGAGAATGGGAACCCACTAAGAGACCAGAAAATCTATTAATTCAGAGACAAAAGCGCAAAATCACAGCGAAACGATTGCTTCCAAAGCTGATCGCGCAAGAATTGAGTCCTGCGGATTTCAAGAAAATTTTGAGTGAAATGGAGAAGAAAGAAAGTAGGAAAAGTGCCAGCAGACTATTTTTAAGCCAAAAATTCATCATTTAGGCCGCGAAATCATGTCAAAAATCACAAAATTGACCGTCAAAGAGCTGAAATCCCGATGTCGTCAGGTGGATGCAATGGAAGCGGAAATCGTCAAATCCGAAGCGAAATCTCGCGGAAAAACTCGGAGATTATGGGAATGTGATGTTGAGGAAGAGATTCTGAAGGCAGAATTAGAGGAAATTGAGGAGGAATTGAGGAAAACGAAGAAATTCGTGAAGGCGCACTCGAAAATTTTGAAGCAGCGTCAGAGGGTTAAAGATGCGATGGAGAGGGAGAAAATTAGGGATAGGGTGGGTTTAGAGCGAAAAAAGCGAAAAATTGGGCCTAAAATTGGGTCGGAGCTCATTTTAAGCATTTTGGAGCATTTTCAGAGAGCAAATGTGCTCCATTTTCACCCGGAGTGCAAAAAGAGCGAATTTGCATCATTATGGAGTCAAATTAAAACCTAAAATGATTGAGATCGCTGAAAATCGGTCCCAGAGACTTTTCACAATTTTTGAGAAAGTTTGAGCTATTTGGAGCGATTTCACAGAGCAAATGTGCTATTTTTTCACGTTAGAGCTCATTTTTCAGCATTTAAAGTGTGAAAAACCGAGAAATTTTCATCATTTTGTACCTGGAATGATAAAAAAGCGCTGAAATCTGTCACAGAGCCTTTTTAGTGGATTTTCATTATTTTAGAGCAATTTTTAGCCATTTGGAGCATTTTCAGAAAGCAAATGTGCTCCATTTTCACTTTTCGAGCTTATTTTTCAGCATTTGGAGTGAAAAATTTGCATCATTTTCGACATGGAATGATAAAAAAGCGCTGAAATCTGTCACAGAGCCTTTTCATTAAATTTGCACCATTTTTTAGTGATTTTGAGCATTTTGGAGCATTTTCAGAAAGCAAATGTGTTCCATTTTCACTTTTCGAGCTTATTGTTCAGCATTTGGAGTGAAAAATTTGCATCATTTTCGACATGGAATGATAAAAAAGCGCTGAAATCTGTCACAGAGCCTTTTCATTAAATTTGCACCATTTTTTAGTGATTTTGAGCATTTTGGAGCATTTTCAGAGAACAAATGTGCTCCATTTTCACTTATAAAGCAAAATCTCAATTTTTTGAGTGAAAAAAGAGCGAATTTGCATCATTTTGGATCCAAAACGATGAAAAAGCGCTAAAATCCGTCCCTATGAGTTTTCAGTGAATTCGCATCATTTTTAGCAATTTTGAGCATTTTGGAGCATTTTCAGAGAGCAAATATGCTTGATTTTCTTATAAAGCAAAATCTCAATTTTCTGAGTGAAAAAAGAGCGAATTTGCATCATTTTGGACCTGAAATGGAAAAAAAAAGCGTTAAAATCAGTCCCTGGGCCTTATCAGAGAATTTGCAGCAGTTTTGAGCATTTTGAGTCTTCTGGAGCAAATTCGCTCTATTTTCAGTCCAATAGAGCGCATTTTCATCGTCATTCTCATATTTTTTTCAGCCGAATCTTCCGTACTACATTCCATCTCCAGACGATGTTCTTGCTGCATCGAATCGTTCCTAATTTTTTTTGTTGTTGGAAATTTTTAATGAATTTTTTGTTATTTCTCTTGAAAATTGAATTTGAAATTTTAAAAAGTGGTTTTAGTCCATTTTCGGTACTTTAACAACGACATTGAACTACTCAAAAATTGAACGAAAAAAAAATCCCAGCCAAAAAATGACAGATTTTCCTCAAAAATCCGAGGAAGTTTGTTCGGATGAGGAAAATATGGAGCCAGCCACAAAAAGAATCAAGAAATCGGAGAATCTGGAAGATTCTGAAGTTCAGAAGAATTCGTTGACGAAGAAGAATCATCTGAATCTGGAGCAGAAGGAGGATTCTGAAGTAGACGGGGAGATTACTGCGGAGACTATTCAGGTTGGGGAGATGAGAGAGATGGAAAATTGAAGGGTTTAGGATTCCAGATGATTAAAAGTGAAATTTTGCGATTTTGAAGCGGAAAAATGCGTTTTTTTTCAATTCTAGACCATGAAAATCCGGCTTGTTTTAGTTCTAAAACCAAGAAAATCGGATTTTTCCAATTCTTATCGATGAAAATTGGATTTTTTCAAATTCTGGACAACAAAAAGCTGGATTTTTTCCGATTCTAAACTTTAAAATTGCGATTTTCTTCAATACTAGGCCATGAAAATTGCATTTCTTCAATTCCAGACCAAAAATTCCCAATTTCTTCAGATCCAAATAATTAAAAAATGAAATTTTCTTCAATTCTAACCCATCAAAATGCGATTTTTTTCGATTACAGACTTTAAAATTGCAATTTTCTCGATTCTGAACTTTAAAAATCTTAGTTTTTCAATTCTGGATCATAACAATTGAAATTTTACAATTCTAAACCAAGAAAATCTAGATTTTTTTAAATTCTTGACCAGTAGTATGCGATTTTTGATAATTTGAGTCATTAAAACCCAATTTTTTAGTTATACAACCAAAAAATCTGAATTTTTTCGATTCCAGACCATAAAAGTTAGATTTTTTTCAATTCTAGCCCTCCAAAATCCAATTTCTTCCCTCCTATCTCCTCAAAATCGTTCCGCACCTTCCAGGAATGGCTCGAAGCCCCCGACGAAGAGCTCGACGGTCTCAACGACGACGAGCTCTTGCAAATTCTCGATGCAATCGAGACGGATATGGAGGAAAACGAGAAATCGTTTCGCGAATTTAATGAGAAAATCGAGAAAATAGTGAAGGAATATGGCGAGAAATTGGCTGATAAATAGTTTTTTTTTCGATTTTTTTATTGAAAAAATCGAATTTTTATCTATGTTATTACTGTACTTTTTTGTTACTGTTGTCGTTGTTGTTACGAATAAAATCTGTTTTTTTTTTTCGAAATTCGTTGAAACGTTTGATAGTCAGTCAGACCGATGACGTCATCTTTGTCCATCTGCTAATCTTCTCAATTAATCCCCTTTGAGCCTTCACCGTCTTCCAGATGTTCTCTCCTGGATAATTACAGTAATTTTCATATCTATACACCTGTCAAACATAATTAAATACTCAGTCAGGATCTTATCTAGAAAATTGTCCATTTCCGGGCAGCGAAATAACGTTTGATACTCAGTCAATAAAAAAAGTTGTTTATAAAATTCAAATTTATTGAAAAAAAAAATTTTTTTGTTAGAAAAAAAATTGAAAAAAAATATTTTTCCCAGCGATTTTTTTGAACAGATAATAGGGATCAAAATCAATGAATAAAGGCTGCGAAGTGTCTTCCGCCATCGTCCAAATCAATCTCGATGGTTTTTCCATCGGTTGGACGTGAGAAGGTGACTGATTGTTGCCCCTCGACAGTATTGTCGATTCTGAAAATTTCGAATATGAGAAAGTTTGATAGTCAGTCAAAAATTAGTCTATTGCTCATTATGAAATTGCTCAGGTTTTGAAACTTTTCGGATTGCTCATCATAAATTTTTTTAGATTTTGAAATTTTTTAAATGGCTCATTTTAAAATTACTCAGATTTCCAAATTGCTCATCATAAAATTAATCAGATTTTGAAACTTTTCAGACAACTCAAATTTCGAAGATTTCCAAATTGCTCATCATAAACTTTCTCAAATTTTGAGAAGTTTTAGATTGCTCATCATAAAATTGCTCAGTTTTGAAACTTTTGAGATTGCTCATCTTAAAATTGCTGAGATTACAAAAACTGCGTTTCGGGATTTAAAATTTTTTTGAAGTTCAAAAAAGTTAGGTTTCAAAATTTCGAAAGTAATTCGAAAATAGCTCACAAATGCTCAGACATTCCAAGTTTTTAAATTTTTGATAATTGCTCATTTTTAAATTGCTCAGATTTTGAAATGTTTCCTAAACCGAACCGTCAGGATTTCAAATTTTTTCCAAGTTCGGTTTCAAAAATTCGAAAACATCCGAAAATTGCTCAGGAAACCCTAGTTTTGAGGATTGCTCATTCTAAAATTGCTCAAGACTTACGTCGCCGGATCCGCAAGATCCCTGATAATGTTCTCAAAGTTGAGACTCTCATTCGCTTCATCTTCAAAATCCACGAATTTCAGCTTCATATTCAATGAGAGATACGTCAATTCATTGTAGTTTCCGGCCTTCCAAGCAGCCAAAAAATCATGAATATCATCTTCGGAAAGTGTGCATTGATACAGTATGATCGCGGTGACATTCAAAGTCCTCAAATGCTCCGCTTTGAGCCAATGGGCGGATTGAGCGTGGAATTTCCGAAGGCTCACAACTTTATCCAAGGCCCAACTGGATGGCTTAAAGTCCTCCGGGACCTCGATAAGCGACACAAAGCTATTCTTAATATTAGCCATGAAATTCGTGGAGAAAATCCGATGGGCCAGTGAGACCACTTGATCCGCCGGGGCTCCATTCAAATCAAAGTTCTCCATTGTCAATTTCGTCTTCTCGACCCAATTGAGAATCTCATGAGCCGGCTCAGCGGTCGAGATAGCCACTAGCTCAAGACTTCCGACGCCCAGAGTTTTGATAAAGTTCTCAGCGATCATTTTGGTACCTCTTCGCTGCTGACCTCTTGGCCAGAAAGTGTCAAAGGCCTTCGTCTCGGCTTCAGCGATTGGAACTTCTTGTCCATTGAATTTCTTGGTGGCCTCGACAATGTCTCCATCTTTCTTCTCGAGGACATAATACTTATGCACACCACGAATGTCAACCCATCTTCTCTCGAAGTCAATGTCGATTTTGAAGACCTTGTTGACTTTTTCGTATTGCAGACATCTCATGGTTTTGGTGGAGCATTGTGTGAGCTCGAAGCTGGAAATTTGATAATTTTAGAGGCTTGGTCACGGTATTGGATCTGCAGATAGTGTGAGCTCACTTTGTTCAGCCTACAGTACTATTTTTGCTCATTTCCGTCTAAAAACTGGCCTAAAATCTGAACTGTGGTAATATGTGATGCATTGTACGCAGACACATCAACCCACGCAAAAATAAGCTCCACGACATTTCGAAAGTGCGATGTTTCGAAAGTGCGACGTTTCGAAAGTGCGATGTTTCGAAAGTGCGACATTTCGAAAGTGTGACGTTTCGAAAGTGTGACGTTTCGAAAGTTTGACATTTCGAAAGTGTGATGTTTTCAAGTGGGACGTTTCGAAAGTGTGGCGTTTCGAAAACTAAAATTTCAAACTTTTCTGGGAAAAAACAGTTTCGGAATAGCGACGTTTCGAAAGTTCTGCACTGTACCGAGACTATTTTTTCACACTTTCAAAATGTCACACTTTCGAAACGTCGCACTTTCGAAATGTCAAACTTTCGAAACGTCACGCTTTCGAAATGTCACACTTTCGAAATGTCACTTTCAAAATGTCAAACTTTCTAATCGTCATACATTCGAAACGTCACACTTTTGAAACGTCCAACTTTCGAAATGTCACACTTTCGAAATGTTGCGCTTGCGAAATGTCACTTTTCTGCCTTAAAACTTACAGATCTGTCGGATCGATGCCGCCAACAATTTGCCGAAAAGCGACAGATGGAAGGGTGAGCAGCTTGAAGACGTCGGACATTGTCGGGGATACGGTAGGATTACGGTACTGAAAATTGGAAAAAGTACAGTAATCCTTAAAAATTCAAAATCTCTTGGTCAAAAGGAGAAGAACACTATGGTCCCCCTCCCATAAACCTAACAAAAATGATCTTTGAAGACGGTCCTGGGGAAAAAGGGGGCGGGGCCTAGAGGATTAGCGATGAGAGATAAGGCAAATGGAGAGAGCGCAGAGTTACCTGTGAGAGTAAGAGAGAGTTAGAGAAATAGAGAAAGGGAGAGTGCATGGGATATGAAGAGGGGTAAGACGGTTAGACAAAGTGATGATGTTCAAAAAAAGAACATCTAAATAAGACGAGTTATTATTGTTCAAGATTCTTGTTGTCCGGGGACCCCATGACGTCTGTTTACGACAATCATCAAATGGAGCACACGATGAAGGCGCCGTGCAAGATTTGTGGAGATAAATCTAGTGGATACCATTATGGAGTGACGTCATGTGAAGGATGTAAGGTGAGGAAGCAATTTTAAGATGAGTAATCGAAACCTGAGCAATTTTAAACTGAGCAATTTTAAGATGAACAATATTATCCTGGGCAGTCTTAAGCTGAGCAATCTCAAGATAAGCAATGTCAACCTGAGCAATCTTTAGTTGAGAAATCATAACCTGAGCAATGCTACCCTGAGCAATTTAAAACTGAGCAATCTTAATCAGAGTAATCTTTTGATGAGAAATCGAAAAATGAACAAGTTTAAGCTGAGCAATCAAAACCTGAGCAATTTTAAGCTGAGAAATCTTAAGCTGAGCAATTTTAAGATGAGCAATCTTAAGCTGAGAAATTTTAAGTTGAGCAATCTTAAGCTGAGTAATCTTAAGCTGAGCAATTTTAAGATGAGCAATCTTAAGCTGAGCAATTTTAAGTTGAGCAATCTTAAGCTGAGTAATCTTAAGCTGAGCAATCTCAAGTTTAGAAATCTTTACCTGAGAAATCTCACCCTGAGCAAATTTAACATGAGTAATCATTAGTTGAGCAATCTTAACCAAAGAAATTTAATTATGAACAATTTTAAGCTGAGCAATCGAAATCTGAGTAATTATTACCTGAGCAATCTTAGGCTGAACAATCCTATGATACCATTTTTCAGGGATTCTTCCGTCGCGGCATTGCTAAAAATGTTGATTTCAAATGTTTGAGACAAAAACGTTGTGAGATTCGCAGGGACAATCGGAATCAATGTCAGTACTGTAGATTCAAGAAGTGTCTGGATGCTGGGATGTCGAGAAATGGTTAGTTGAGGATTACGGTATCCAAATTGCCCGTCCTAAAAAAGTTAAAAAGTCAGTCAACATCACTATTTTCCAGGGGTTCGCCTGAAAAAAAGCGGAAATTTGAATCCAGCAGAAGTCCAAAATAAGCCGAGTATGGAGATTGATGAATGTTACATAAAGGTGAGTTTCTTTGATCTCTTAAAAATTTGTAACCAATTTTTGGGTTTTCAGATCGCTGACGCTGTCATTCAGGTACATATGGAAACGTGCGCACTGACGGAGGCAAAAGTGGCAACAATGATTGGAAAGCCGTATGATTTGGTTAGTTGAAATAGTGAAGCTGGCAATTGCGCCCCGGCTCACGAGACTCGGCCCAAAAATGCGGGACATGTAGAAAGACTTGGAGCACCTTTAGGAACTACTTAGGAACCCTTAGTCATCCATGAGCCATCGGCCCATATGCGGCATACTACGGAACAAGTCCGGCACTCACTTAGGTATACTTCGGCACATTTAGAGAGCCTTGGAAACCCTTAGGCACACGAAGGCCCATGCGCGTCACAAATACGGCAGAATTACATTGTGCGGCACATATAGGCCCATGAAAGCCACATGTGCGGCACACGTCAGGCACAAGCCAGAACACACAGGATCATGCGCGGCACACTTCGGAAAATGTGTAGCAAGCCTTGGCGCACACCCACATGTGAGGCACACATCGGAGCATATAAGGCAGGCTTAGGTCCATGCGCGGCACACGCCGGCCCAAGCGCGGCATACCTCGGAACACGCAGGCACACGCAAGCCGTGGCGCACGTAGGCACGGTCAGGCCCACTTCGGCACACGCCGGCCTCGGGCTATGCACTGCTTTCATTGGACCGGCTCAAAATGCGGAAAATGTGCGGTTTAAAGTGAGGCTCAAACTACGGCTGAAAAAATGCGTCAAATTTACGGTTCAAAATCAAGCTCCAACTGCGGCTCAAACTAAAATATATATCCGGCTCGAAATGAGGCAAATGTTCGGTTCAAAATGCGGCAATTGTGCGGTTTAATATCGAGCTCGAAATGAGGCATAAAACGCGGAAAATGTGCGGCTTAAAGTACGGAAAACGGGCGGCTCAAATGCGGCTCGAAGCGAAGCTCAAAACAAGGCTCAAAAACAGGCTCAATATGAAATTGTGGTCTACTAATGGGTGGGGCTTTGGAAATCGACAATTTTTTTCAATACCATCCTCACCTTTACCAAAATTTCCAGAAACTGGGAGACGACTATATCAAAAACCGTCTCATCGCCTGGCAAGCCATCGCTCCTTATGTCGACATGGAGATCCAAAAAACCATCGCCTTCATTCGAGAAATCGCTCGGGTGGATTCAATCGACGCTAACGATAAAGCAACGATTCTGAAGAAGAACATATTCCCGATTTACGTCCTTCGAATCATCCGTGCCCTCACCCCAAAAGGACTGCTGCTGGCTGATGGCCGAGTTATCGACTTCCAAGTGGTCCGTCTTCTCTTCGGAGAAATCTCGGATGAGATGATCAAATGTTCAAACTACATTCGTCGTATTGGATGTTTGGATGGGGACATTGCCATACTCTGTGTCATTTTGTTGCTTCAACCACTTCCAGTTGAGTATCAGCTGGAGACCGGATTCACTAGTGCGGCACTACTCAGCCAACTACATGAGTATTACCGTACTGTTCTGCAGAAGAAGATGATTGCTCGGCCAAAGGGATATGAAACTTTGATTCATTTGAATAAGATTATTCAAATGATGAAAGATATTAGTGAGTTTTTATGGGATCATTGGGTACAGTAGTCTGTAAAGTTTAAAGGCACATAGGGCCGCAAATGGCTCCACGCGCCTTTAAAATCCTTTATTGCCTTAATTAAACAGTTTTTGGACAGTGTTTTATAGCTTTTTAGCTTCAAGAATTATTGAAAAAGTGTCAGAACTTTCCGACTAGTTTTGTCGTAGTAAGGCCAACTTCAACGCTCCCTAAAAGTACTTTCCATTTAACCGATTTTTCTGAAAATCTTCAAATGTATAGAACAACTCTAGAACTCCATTTTTGTGATTGACAATTTTTTGATAGCTAGCGTGGTTTTCGAGATATAACGCTCAGAGAGACGCAGACAATGAGATCACTCTCGCTATGTGTAAGGGCGCCCTAACTTTGAAGCGATATATCTCGTGGTCCATTAGAGGTATCAAAAAACTGATAACTACGAAAATGTGTAAAATTTAATGATGAGCAATTTGGTTATAACTACTTTTGGATAGCTAATGTGGTTCCCAAGATATAACGCTCAAGGAGACGCAGACAATAAGGCCGCTCTCCCTGTTTTCGAGTGCGCGCTAACTTTGAAGGGATATATCTCGAGATGCGTTAGAGGTATAAAAAGGTAATAATTACAAAAATGTGTAAAATTTAATGATGAGCAATTTGATAGTTGATTACTTTTTGATAGCTAGCGTGGTTCTCGAGATAGAACGGTCAAAGAGACGCAGACAACAAGACAACTCTCGCTGTTTATAACGCCGTCCTAATTTTGAAGCGATACATCTCGAGATGCGTTAGAGGTATGAAAAAATGGATAATTACAAAAATGTGTAAAATGTACTGATGAGCAATTTGCTAGTTGATTATTTGTTGATAGGATTGCAATCCAGTTAGTTAGGCCAAGTTTACTGACGTCATCTCAAGTTTCGCGTCATTTGTGAGCCTCTAAGCTTCGAAGCGACCTAACTGACTAAAGTTTGAGCGAATCAAAAAGTGGCCAACTAGAAAAATAAAGTTCTTGAGTTGCTCTATACACCCGCAGATTTTCAGAAAATTCTGATGGCTGCAAACGACATTTTCAGACCCTCAAAGTTTAGCTATTTCAACTGGAAAATGTCAAATTTTGTATCTCACTACTTGGAACAGTGTTATTCAATATTTGAGTTTTTTTCATACTCAAAAAGTCTATTATTCAGATGAAATGTCCGAGAACGCCTTCGTTGGTATGCTCCGTCACCACAAAAATGAGCTGATCCTTCCAGAGTTATTCGCAGAAGTTCTTCGATTGAGAGATTTTGTTCTCATACCGATGAATACTAATCAAGAGGTAAGGAAATTATCGTTTTTTGGGACGTTTCGAAGGTGTGACGTTTTGAATGTGTGATTTTTCCAGAATATCTACACCAATCCAGAATCCTATTCCATCTACCAAGACAACCAGTGCCAGAATCTTTGATTTCTCATTACCCGATAAAATTAACTATTTCCATAACATTTGCTTTAATTTCCACATCCTCCCGATTAATTTCTAAATGTATCTCGATTCGTTAAGATTTTTTAACAGATTTCGCAATATAAACATTTTTTCTTACAAATGTCTTTTTTCATAATAACGGCATGACCATTGCTCATCTTAAATTACTCTCCTAAAAATTAGAGATGAGCAAAAGTGAGAAGAGTAGTACGGTAGGATAAACTGCGGTAGGGTAGACTACGGTAAAAGTGATTACGGTAGAAAGAATACGGTAGATAGACTACGATAGGACAAACTACGACAGGAAAGACTACAGTAATATGGACTACTGTAGGAACAACTACGGTAGATCGCTACGGTAGGATAGGGAACTGCGGTAGGACTACGGTAGGATTACGGTAGGACTACTGTAGGATGGACTACGGTAGGACAAACTACTTTAGACTACAGTACCCCAGAGTACAGTAGAAAATACTACTGTAAGACGGACTACGGTAGAATAGAACAACGGTGTGATAGAATACTGTAGGATTACGCTAGGACTACGGATACTGTAGGAAAGACTACGATGAGACGGACTACGGTAAGACAAACTACAGCAGGATTACGGTAGTACAGGATCACGCTAGGATAGGATTACGGTAGGATATCACTACGGTAGGACAGGATTACGGTAGGCCTACTGTACTTCTTGACATTGAAATCGAATCATTGAAATTATCGAACCAAAAACTATGATATTACGGTAGGATTACGGTATTGAAAATTTATTAAAAATCGTCTTCAAAATTAACTAAGAATTTTACATTTCAAATTCTTTTTCGTTGGTTCCAAATCCAATTGTATTTGTTTTCCATCTAGTTCCCGATGGAATATGAAGGACTCGTTTCCCTCGTCGTCGATGTGGATTCTGGAATTTGAAATTTTCCAACTATAGGACATTTCGAATTTCGCAACTGAGACGTTTCGCAACCGGTCATTTCGCAACCGGTCATTTCGCAAGTAGTAATTTTTCAACTGTGACGTTTCGCAACCTGTCATTTCGCAACTGAAACGTTTCGCAACTATTACATTTCGCAAACATACCATTTCGCAACCGGTTATTTTGCAACTTTCGGATGTTTTGTTTGAAAAAGGTCCTAATTACAAAACCATTGGTTGCGTAACGTCTCAGAGGCTTTAGACTTATGACTTTTCGCAACCGTGACATTTCGCAACTATGACATTTCGCAACCGGTCATTTCGCAACTCACCCATTTAAATCCCCAAGACCCTTCGAAATAGCCTCCAAATCCAGTTCACATCCATCAAGCATCACAAAATAGAATCCCACGAAAACCGGATATTCTCCAGATTTCCACAATTCCAAGTACCTATTGATATCCTCGTTTTTCAGTGTACAATCTTTCAGATAAATAAATAAACAATTCAACGTCAGAAAGTGCGCTCCAGTGAACCAATGAGCATTCAGACAATGGAATCGGACAACGAAGATCTTGTCGTTTAAGGAGAAATTTGATGGTTTGAAATTTCGAGAGACTTTTAGACGAACTATAAATGTATCATAGACCTTATCAATGAAATCATTTGAGTAGATCAAATCTCCAATTTCGTCTTCTTCATTTTGTGATGAGCAATGCAATGAGAAGCACTCAAAATCCTCATTTCCATCAGTTTCCAATAATTTTAATTCCGCGAGAAAATTTTTCGATGGATTTTTGTGATCCATCGTTAACGTAACAATTTTTCCATCTCGACAGATTTTCATGTAGTTTGGGCCGGTTTTATTTGGGATTACTGTAGTTTGGGTTACTGTAGTTTGGGTTACTGTAGGACTCTTGATTTCGACTTGTTGCCGATAGTATCGAGGGGGTCTGAAAGATTACTGTAGGATTTTTTGTATTTTTAATATTTTTCGCCTAATTATGTTTCTTAAAGGGTTGTGAGAATAGCGGAAGTGTAGTTGGTTGACACCGCCCACTTTTCGAGAAAACTCGGCCACGGCCACCTGAGCCCGTTCTGGGAAAATAAGGCATGTTTAAAATGATTTTCCGGGGGTTTAGAGCAATTTTCGAAAGTTTTTGTTATGATATTCAAAATCAGCGCAAAATTTTGCATATTTCGAAGAAAAAATTTTTTCGAAATTTTCGAAATTTTTTTTAATTAAAAAAAAAATTATTTTTCAAAATTATTATTTTTTTGGCAATTTTTTACTTTCAAAATATGCGAAATTTTGCGCTGATTCCAAATATCACATCAAAAACGCACAACAAAAACCGTAAAACAGCTCAAAAAATTGCTTCAACTAAATTATTTTTCCCCGAAGTGTCTCCGGTGGCCGTGGCCGAACTTTCTCATTTGAAAATCGAAGAAATTTCAAATTTTTTGCTGTATCACAAAAACCGTAATCCCTGAAATCTAGAATTTCTGAAACTACAAACTACAAAAAAAACAAACCTTTCCGAATTCGTTACCACTCGAATTTGTCGAAGATATTGTGTAAGTGTGTGAGCCGAAAGTCGATAATTGCTCATTTTTCTTACTGTAGATATAAATATGTATAGAAATGAAAATTGGAGTGTTCAGAGAAACTAAAATTGTGCCAAAAATGTGTTCAATGACACAAATTATGAGTCATCAGAATCTCTTCAGATTATTATCTGCATGCACTCTCACACGTGACTGTGACACAGTAATCCCTTTGAAGTGAAATATGATTGACAGTAGAAAACAGACAATAGGGGACCCCTGTAGAGAGTATTTGGGATTTAGTGTTTTTGATGTGAAGGGTAGGAAACAGTGGTAATTGTTTAATTAGAAAATCAAATGCATTACAAAAAACAACAGAATAACAAATTATTTGAAGCAAAGTTTAACAAAATGGTATAATGATTTAAGAAATTCAGAAGCGCTTCGATCCTTGAAGACGTCGCACGGGGTTGCAAAAGGGTACATCCGTAAATCTACCCGGAAATTTCGTGTTGAGATATTCGCTGCGTAGCGACTCAATTACATGCTTTAATTGTGAGTATCGCGAAGGCCTCAACACGAAATTTTCGGGGTAGATTTACGGATGTACCCTTTTGCAACCCCGTGCGTCGGGATGGATTCAGATGGCAAAACGTGGTGGAAGTTCAACAGATTTTCGGCGTTCGTTGTTGCGCTGTCTTCTGACCTGAAAGCAAATAACATATGTTTTTGAAACGTACCCAATTGCTCACCTTGACATCGTCACTCTGATCATTCAAATCGCACATAATCGGATGATGGAAAAATCTCAAGAACTCGAAGGTCATTTCTGCCGATGGTGCCTTTCTTGTATCCCAATTACAATCCGAGCACATCACATTGGCTCTCGGGCAAGTGTGTTTCTCCAGACAAAGAAGATATTTACGTGGAGACTTTTTTGTTGGATCATCAAGCACATCCAAGCACTTCATGCATCGATTTTGCTCGTAACACATTGTTATACGTCTTTCGCGGAATGTTGGAACCTTCCTGCATTCAATCGAAATGTGTTCTTCCGATTTGCAGAAAATGCATTTCTTGAGATATTCTCGCTCGCCAGCTGTCAGTGGAAGTTTACAGTTATCCGATGGAATAATGAGCGGTTGATAATTGGCCTTGAGATTCTTCTCCATCTTCTGTTTCCACTCCAAATTCTCTGTCTTCATCGTCTCGATGGCCAATTCGTGATTCTCTTTCATTTTCAAGATATATTCCTTCAGCTTCTGATTTTTGATTTCATTTTGAAGATTCTCCTTTTGTAGTTTCTCTATTTGGTCTTCCTGTTGTCCCATTTTTTGCTTCAACTCCGAATTCTCCGTCTTTATCATCTGAATTTCCTCTCTTAATTGGCTAACTTCCTTGATAGTTGAATCCGAAATCTCCAGAGTCACCTTATGAATATTTTGAATCGATTCTTCGATTTTCTTCTCTTTCAAAAAATTCTCCATAGCTTCTGCGAACATTTTATCGAACATTCCTGAAGAAAAATGGGGAGAATTGGATCTCTTTCCGATCGATTTACCTTCAGTAGATCCCGTAACTCTGGCTCTTTTTCTAGACGGCTCTTGCTCGATATTTCCATTTGAATCGGAATTCGAGGTTTCCTTCATTCTGAATTTGTATATCAAGTTTCAAAAAATTGAATGCTAAGCAAAAACTTAAAAAAATTGCAAACACTCTTTGACTACACTTATCTATAAAACTTGCGTTAATTTTAAGGTCTATTCCGAAAATCAGGCTTAGAAAACGCTTTTTCAGTAAACTTCGCACTTCAAATTCTCTCAAAGCCTGAATTTCAGACGAACGAGTGGTTTAGTTTTTTGAATAGGTATAGTCAAAGAGTGTTTGCTTAAATAATCTGATGGACTCAAACCAAAACTTTGAAGAGGAAAAAATCGAATCAGCGATAATTTTTTAATTAGAAAACCAAATGCATTATGAACAAAAACAGGATAACAAATTATTTGGGAGCAAAGTGTAACAAAATGGTTTTTGGAAAATGATAAGAAGTTCAGAAACATTCTCGATTCTTGAAGACGTTGGGACGTATTCAGATGACAAAACGTGGTGGAAGTCCATAAGATTGTCGGCGTTTGTTGTTGTGCTGTCTTCTGTCCTAAAATTTAAAAAAAAGCTTCCCACAATGGATGGAGCAATTACTCACCTTGACATCCTCACTCTGATCATTCAAATGGCACAAAATCGGATGATGGAACTCGTCTCGACAATTCGAGCACATTATATTGGCTCTCGGACAAAAGTGGCTCTCCATCGATTCAACCACATCCAAGCATTTCATGCATCGTCGTACGGCATGCATTATTCGACGCCTTTCGTAGTATTTTGGGTAATTCTTGCATTCCATCGAAATGTGTCTTTTAGAAAGGCAGAAAATGCATTTATTGAGATATTCTTGTTCAGCAGCTGTCAGTGGAAAATTGCAGTTATCTGATGAGATAATTTCATCATGAGCCTGATTGCGTTGAATTACTGCCGTACACAGGTGAGCTTTTGGTTGGGTTGGGTCAGAGCTGATCTGAGAAGATTGAGCTTTGATTCGAGTCACCTCTTTTTCCAGCTTCTCTTTCAGATTGCAAACTTCATCCAGTTGACGATTGGCCTTCAGATTCTCCTCCAACTTCTGTTTCCACTCCAGATTCTCTGTCTTCATCTTCTCGAGGGCCAATTCTTGAATCGCCAGTTTCAGTTGGATTTCTTCTTCAGTAAGTTTTCTGATAGAATGTTCGTATGCGCAACTTTTCATATTACGGTCTTGATCTGCCATTTTTACTTGCATTTCGTCTAAAGATTTTTGGAATCCTTCAATGATCTTTTCTTGCTTCTCAACTTTCCCCTCAAGATTCTCTTTCATTTTCAAAATATATTCCTTCAGCTTCTGATTCTTGATTTCATTTAGAAGATTTTCCTTCTGCAACTTCTCCATTTGTTCTTCTTGTTGACCCATTTTCTGCTTCAACTCTGAATTCTCCGTCTCCATATTCTGAATCTTCTTTTCCAGTTTTCCAACTTCATGGATCGTGTAATCCGAAACCTCCAACGTCGCCATACGAACATTATGAAAAGATTCATCGATGTTCTTCTCCCTCAAAGCCTTCTCCACCGCCTCTGCGACCAGTTTATCGAATGAACCTGAAAAAATGGGGATAATTTACTCATCTTTCGTTCGATTCACCTTCAGATGATCCCGTAACTCTGGCTCTTTTTCTCGTCGGATCTTCATTATCATCAATACCAATCACTTCTGGTTTTGGCTCAATTTCTCCATTCGAATCGGAATTTGAGGGTTCGTTCATTCTGAATTTGTATTTCAAGTTTTGAGGCAAATTTTCATTGACTACAGTCGGCTTAATGACTACAAATTTCAAAATAAGAAAATGTATATTTTTTGGGACCTTCTTTTCTGGAAACGTTTTTCGAAAAAGTGTAGCCATTGAGCCAACTGTAGTCAATGAGTATTTGCCCCGTTTTGAATGAGTTAATGTCAAGAAACAAGAAATATAGTTTCAAGGACTCAAACCAAAACTTTGGAGCCAAAATAAGCATAAAAGTCTCGCGTTCTTCATAGTGAAATCAAAAGAGCTTCTCGTCGATTCCGTCGAATGGCCGCGTCCAGGGATCGGAATCTTAAAATTCCAATATCAAAAGACGCCCCATGTCCTCTTGAATATCTATGCTCCCGTAGTCAAGAAAAATTCGGAAGTTGACGCGTTACGATTCTTCAGATATCTCGAATCCGTGCTCATAGAGCTTCGAAAAGTTTCCAAAGGAAAAGTCGTTCTTTGTGGTGACTTCAATGCGGCTGCGAACCAATGTCACAACAATGAACTTGCTCCGTATATCCACAAACACATTCTTGGAAACGGCAATGACCACGGAGACCTCCTGTACAATTTCCTCGCCGCCAACAAGCTCCACCTTCTAAACTCCAGATTCCCTAAAAAGACGTCAAAGAAATGGACTCATCACGGCCCTAAAGGGAAATCGGAAATCGATTTCTTTATAGCCTACCACACCAACACTATCTCTGACATCGCAACGTTTTCTTCGCCCCTGAACCTAAGCGACCACCGCATGGTCCGGGCGTACTGGAAACCAGAGGCTTCCAAGCCCATCAACCACAAATTCAATGGCTTGAGTCCCATGAGAAATGATAAGAGGAATTGGGAATCATTCGAGAACGACATCCATGGGATCGAATCGCTCGGGAGTGTGAAGGACTACGAGGAGCTATCAAAAACGCTCGTCGAGTGCTCTACAAGGCTCCCCAAAGCTCCCAAAAAACCCTTGTACTGTTCCGACACCCAGCAACTTCTCCGGGAGAGAAGAGCGGAGCTCGAATCGGCAAGCCCAGACGCTACCAAGCTGAGGGACCTCTCCAAGAGAGCCAGAATTGCCATAAAAAACGAAAAATCAGCCAAGCTTCTTCTCTTACTAGATACCTGCAAAAAGAAAAAGTCCATGAAACCACTCCAGAGAAAATTGAAGAAAGAAGTTCCCCTGCAAGTTCTAGAAAGGATGGATGGTTCCTTGACGGGCAACAGGTCTGAAATTGTCGAACTTGTCAAGAAGCACTATCTCGAGACTTTCTCGATCCCCAACGCTAGGAAAAGCCAAAACGCTCCCAGGGACTACTTTTTACAAGCTCCCATCCTCCGCGATGAAGTCAGAGCGGCGATCAAGAATCTAAAGCCAAACACGGCTCCGGGCGCGGATAAAGTAGATGCTTATATGATAAAGAAAGGTGGAGAACCAGTGGTGGAGTGTTTCACAAATTTGTTTAATGATGCCCTCAAGAGCATGTCCACGCCGGATTACTGGAAGAAGTCATTAGTGAAGTTGCTCCCGAAAAAGCCTAACCCGATACGTATGAAAGACTATCGCCCGATATCTCTTCTTTCTCTCCCCTCAAAACTCATGACGAGTGTACTGACAAAGAGACTCTCAAGAACTCAAGAAGATTTCCTCGACGAAAGTCAATGCGGCTTCAGAAGGGGAAGAGGATGCGTAGAGCACATTCAAACAGTCGCACAAGTCATCGAGAAGGGCAACGAATTCAATATTCCTTGGATTTTGATATTCGTAGACTTTTCGGCTGCCTTCGACAAAGTCACCCATTCCGGTGTACTGAAGAGTCTACAGGAAGCGGGCGCCGACGACTATCTAGTCGACTTCTTCTCGGTCACTATGGCAAGCGGTACAGCCCTTATTCCAATCCATGGCCGCTCTATCAAGATCCCGCTGCACCGAGGCGTCCGCCAAGGTGACTCCGCTTCTCCATCTCTCTTCGCAATGTCGCTCCAGTCAGCTCTCAACAGAGCCGATGAAGAGTATGAAGGTGAAGGGCTTTCGATAGACGGAGCAAACCTCCGCCGACTGGAATTCGCCGATGATGTCGTACTACTCGCCTCCGATGAGATCGAAATAAAGGAAAGACTAAAACTGTTGAAGAAATATGGAAAGGACATAGGGCTCACCATAAATGCTTCAAAAACTGTCCTGCTCTCCAACATTCCGACGCTGCTTTCCATCGATATAGATGGGGACAAAATCCTAAAATCCTCTGGCTGCCGTTACCTAGGACGTTGGATAGAAAGCTCAGGCAACCTCGACAACGAAATCTCCAGAAGAATCCAGGCAGGCTGGGCAGCTTTTCATTCCCTAAAACCCCTAGTCAGATCCTTGGACCAGAGGGAAAAGAAGTACATGTTCCACCAGAACATCCTCCCTGCCCTATTGTATGCCGCCGAAACATGGAACACCTCTGCCCCTACCATAAATCGGCTCCAATCGGCTGCCAACGCGATCGCCAACTCCTGCGAAATCTCCAATTGGCTCCCCGACATCCAACATATACTCCTCGCCAAGAAGTGCAGATGGGCTGGACACATCGCAAGAGCCAGTTCTCTCAGATGGTCAAAAATCGTCACAGAATGGCAACCGAGGAACGGCAAGAGGAATTGTGGTCGTCCGAAGAAACGATGGAGTGATGACATCAAAGACGCCCTAAGAGAATACAAAGACGCCCAGTCGAGACGCAATGGCATTGTCGAAGGAAGGAAAAGGCTGGGAATCTTATTACCGAAGACCACCTGGTCTACCGAAGCCAGGAAGGACCGATCCTTGTGGTCTGATTTTGTCCGCAGCTGCTCCAGCTTGAAACCCACGGACATCTAAGTAAGTATCTAAGTATTTCAAGTTTTGAGGCAAATTTTCATTGACTACAGTCGGCTTAATGACTACAAATTTCAAAATAAGAAAATGTATATTTTTTGGGACCTTCTTTTCTGGAAACGTTTTTCGAAAAAGTGTAGCCATTGAGCCAACTGTAGTCAATGAGTATTTGCCCCGTTTTGAATGAGTTAATGTCAAGAAACAAGAAATATAGTTTCAAGGACTCAAACCAAAACTTTGGAGCCAAAATAAGCATAAAAGAACGTGATTTTATTCAAATCAGAATCAACAAAAAATGAGAACAACAGGATAACAAATGTAGCAAAGTTTAACAAAATGATACAACGATCGAAAGTTGAGAAGCGTTTTCGATTCTTGACGACGTTGAGACGGATTCAAATGCCGAAACGTGGAGGAAGCCCCGCAGATTTTCGGCGTTCGTTGTTCATCTGTCTTCTGGTCTAAAATTATATCCGTTTCAAAGTTCTAGCGATCCCTAGAATCACCTACCGAAACAAATGGACCCTTCTCATTGAATTCGCATAAAATCGGGTGATGGAAATCTTCATCTTTTCTTGCCCTTCTAGTATCCCATTGACAATTCGAGCACATCACATTCGCTCTCGGACAATAGTGCTTCTTCGCAGAGAAATACCAATTCAAGCATTTCTCGCATCGATTCATGTCACACACTTTTCGACGTCTGTCGAAGTGTGTTGGATACTTTTTGCATTCCATCGATTTGTGATCTTCCGAATTGCAGAAAATGCATTTATTGAGATATTCTCGCTCGCCAGCTGTCAGTGGAAGATTACAGTCATCCGATGCGATAATATTATCAGTACTAGGTTGGGCTGGCTCAGATTTGTTCTGAGTAGATTGAGCTTTGATTTGAGTCAATCCTTTCTCCAGTTTCTCCAGCTTCTCTTTCAGTTGATCAACCAATTGTTCAGAATTCTTCTTCGATTCTTTTGCCATATTTTGGAAGTTCTCCATTAGCTTCTTCATAGAAGCTTCGCTGTTTTGAAGCTTCTCTTTCAACTCTTGGTTCTCGATATCTTTCTGAAGAATTTTCGAATTCAACTCCAGATTTTCCGCCTCCATCTTTTGAATCGTCTCTTTCAGCTTGACAACTTCATCCGTCGTGTAATTCGAGATCCCCAGAGTCGCCTTACGAAGAAGTTGAACCGATTCTTCAATTTCCTTCACTTTCTCTGCGACCCGTTGAACAAACATTCCTGAAGAAAAATGGGGATAATTGAATCATTTTCGGGCAAATGCTCACTCTGGTAAATCATTCCCAGGCTAATTCGGGATAGAGCGGAACCTAAACGAGGAATATGAAAAAAGCGGATCTGATCAGGCTCAAGCGGGATCTAATTCGATATGAAAAATAAAGCGGAACCTAATCGTGGTTCCAGCAAGACCTAATTTTGGTGGAAAAAACTCAGACCTGTTCAGGCTGCAGCGGGATCTGATCAGAATTGAACGGGGATCTACTCGGGTTTATGAAAAACACCTATTTTTGAATATTTCAAGTTATTGGAGTATTCGTTTTTCTTGCTTTTTTTCGATTTGAACTATTTTTTTTGTTTTTTTTTTTCAATGTTGTATTAGATGCTCGGCACGACACGGAGAGACCGACATTCGTCACGGGAAGTAGTTGCTGATACTGTTACGAAAATGAAGAAAAGAAGGAGGGATTCGTTTCAAAAGAAACAAGTAGAGACCTAATTTAGTAAGTTTTGGGTGTCGAAGATTTTTAAATTTAATCTTAATTTTTCAGATCATCAAAAGAAGAGCGAAGAGACACATACTGCTGCATTCGGCAATGAATCCGGAACGAATGCTACTATACCGAAACCACCAAAGTTCCACTAAATTTTGAATGTATTTTTCACCTTGGTTTTATTTTTGATGAATGTACTTTTCTGATTTTAATAAATAACGGTTTTTATCTAGCGTTTTAGTTCACTGCAAGCATAATTCTACTAAATATGGAAAAAAAGCAACGACGCTCCGCTCCGAAGCTTCGGAACCTGACCAGGCTGTAGCGGGACCTGAGCAGGCTTGCAGTCGGATCTGATCTTGGCAAGTTAGAATACAGAATTGCCCCGATTAGGTTCCGCTCTATCCCGAATTAGCATCTGAACGATTTACCAGAGCAGTGACTACAGTTGGATCAAAGAATGCACTTTATCGGTTAACATTTTCGGCTCCGGGACATTCCACAGCCGGACATCTCGCAGCCAGACATCTCGCAGCCAAAAATGCAATATTTTGGGCATGAAATATCTCAAAATGACTGCAAAAGTGACAATAATGTATGAAAATGACCGTTGTCATTGTTAATTGTCTATTTTTCATTCATTTTGAGACAATTTGTGGGAAAAATAGTGCATTTTTGCGAAATTTCCGGCTGCGGAATGTCCCGGAGCCACATTTCCCTCTATATTGAGTTTTTTTTTTCGAAAATCAGTTTGCCTTATTTTTGATTCATTTAAATACTTTTAGAAGATCCCGTAGCTCTGGCTCTCTTTCTGGAAGGCTCTTCATTCTGATCGTCCGAAATCACTTCTGGTTTTGGCTCGCTTTCTCCATTTGAATCGGAAATCGAGAATTCGCATTATTTGAAGCGAAGATAAACAAAATGGTAAAACGATAAAAAGTTCAGATGCGTTTCGATTCTTGAAGACGTCGGGATGGATTCAGATGGCGAAACGTGGTGGAAGTCCTTGAGATTGTCGATTTTCGTTCTCGTCCAGTCTTCTGCACTGAAAGCAAAAAATATTTTTTTCAAAAACGTACTCTGACAATAGTGAAAATTGAGCAATTACCCACCTTGACATGCTTACTCTGATCATTCAAATCACACAAAATCGGATGATGGAAAAAGTGAATGGATTTGAGGGTCATTTGTTGCGTTGCTGCCGCTCTTGTATCCCAATTACAATCCGAGCACATCACATTGGCTCTCGGGCAAGAGTGATTATCCTGAGAGAGGAGATGTTTACTCATAGCACGAACCGTACGTTTTGTCGGATAATTGAGCACATCCAAGCACTTAAAGCATCGATTTTGCTCATAAAACATTGTTGTACGTCTGTCGCAGCCTGTTGGAAAAGTCTTGCATTCAATCGACTTGTGTTCAGTTGACTTGCAGAAAATGCATTTTTTTGAGATATTCTTGCTCGGCAGCTGTCAGAAGTTTACAGTTATCCGATGGGATAATGAGTTGTTGATAATTGGTCTTCAGATTTTTCTCCATCTTCTTTTTCCACTCCAGATTTTCTTTTTTCATCTTCTCGATGGCCAATTCTTGATTTCTCATTTTTACTTGAAATTTTTGTTCAATAAGCTTTTCTTGCTTCAGCATTTTTTCCTCAAGATTCTTTTTCATATTTGAGATATCTTTCCTCTGATTCTTGGTTTTGTTTTGAAGATTTTCTTTTTGCAACTTTTTTATTTGTTCTTCCTGTTGACCCATTTTCTGTTTCAACTCCGAATTCTCCGTCTCCATTTTCAGAATCTTCTCTTCCAGCTTGCCAACCTTCGCAGTAGAATCCGAACTACCCACCGTCGCTTGATATATATAAAGAATATTTTGAATGGATTCTTCGATTTTCTTCTCTTTCAAGGCCTTCTCCACACCTTCTGCGACTAGTTTATCGAATGATCCTGAAAAAATGGGGAGAATGGAACGTTTTTCGATGGATTTACCTTCAGATGATCCCGTAACTCTGGATCTTTTTCTAGCCGGCTCTTCATTCTCATCGTTGCAAATCACATCTGGTTTTGGCTCGATACCTTCATTTGAATTGGGGTTCGAGGGTTCATTCATTCTGAATTTGTATTTCAAGTTTCGAAAAATTGAATGCCGAGAAAAAATAAATAATTTCAAGGATTCAAACCAAAACTTCGGAGCCAAAAATTATTTAAAAACAAGGTGATTTTATTTAAATCTGAACCAACTAAACAAATGCATAATGAAAAACAACAGGAGAACAACTTGTTCGGAGTGCCAAGTAGAATTAAATAATTTCAAGGATTCAAACCGAAACGTTGGAGCCAAAAATAACTATAAAACAAAGTGATTTTATTCAAATCGGAATCAACAAAAATTAAAACAACGGGATAACAAATGCTTGGGAGCGAAGTTCAACAAAATGGTCATGAGAAATTCAAAAGCGTTTCGATTCTTGAAGACGTTGGGAACGATTCAGATGGCGAAACTTGGCACGAGCTTCCCTTCAGAATGTCGGCGTTCGTTGTTGATTTGTACCCAGACCTAAAAACGAAACGTTTCTTTTTCCATAAACGTAACCAGACAATATTGAAAATGGAGAAGTTACATACCTTAACATCCTCACTTTGCTCATTCAATTTGCACAAAATCGGATGATGGAATAAGTGAACGGATTTGAGGGTCATTTGTACCGATGATGCCACTCTTGTATCCCAACAACAATCCGAGCACATCACGTTGGCTCTCGGACAAGAGTGATTATCCTGAGAAAGAATATGATTACGTGGAGACCTGTGTCTTGTCGGGTAATTGAGCAAATCCAAGCACTTCAAGCATCGATTTCGCTCATAAAACAATACTTGACGTCTGTCGAAGTGTGTTGGGTACTTTTTGCATTCCATCGATTTGTGTTCTTCCGATTTGCAGAAAATGCATTTATTGAGATATTCTCGCTCGCCAGCTGTCATTGGAAGTTTACAGTTATCCGATGGGATAATGCGTTGTTGATAATTGGCTTTCAGATTCTCATCCATCTTCTGTTTCCACTCCAAATTCTCTGTCTTCATCTTCACGAGGGCCACTTCTTGATTCTCTTTCATTTTTACTTGAATTTCTTCTTCAAACAGTTTTTTCGTGGAATTTTCATGTTCTTCAATAAGTTTTTCTTGTTTCAAAACTTTACCCTCGAGCTCGCTAATTTTGAGATCAGTCGATTTGGAATCGTTTTCATGATTCTCTTTCATTTTCAAGATATATTCCTTCAACTTCTGATTCTTGATTTCATTTTGAAGATTCTCCTTTTGCAACTTTTCTATTAGGTTTTCCTGTTGACCTATTTTACGTTTCAGCTCTGAATTCTCCGCGTTTGTCATCTGAATTTTCTCGTTCAACTGGCTAACTTCCTTGACAGTTGAATCCGAAATCTCCAGAGTCGCCTTATGAATATTTGGAATCGATTCTTCGATTTTCTTCTCCCTCAAAGCCTTCTCCACCGCCTCTGCGACCAGTTTATCAAATGAACCTGAAAAAATGAGAAGAATTCACTCATCTTTCGATCGATTTACCTTCAGTAGATACTGTAGCTCTGGCTCTTTTTCTGGAGGGTTCCTCATGTTCCTCGTCGGAAATAACTTCTGTTTTTGGCTCAATTTCTCCATTCGAATCGGAATTCGGGAATTCGCCCATTCTGATTATGTAAATCAAGTTTTGAATAATGCAATGCCAAGCAAAAATATACAGTTACAAGGTTTCAAACCAAAACGTTGGAGCCAAAAATAACCAGAAAACAAAGTGATTTTATTCAAATTGGAATCAACAAAAAATGAGAACAACAGGATAGAAAATTAATTGGAATCAAAGTTTAACGGAATGGAAAAACGATAAAAAGTTCAGAAGTGCTTTGAACCTTGACAACGTGTGGATGGGTTCAGATGACGAAACGTGGTGGAAGTCCCACAGATTTTCGGCGTTCGTTGTTGCGCTGTCTTCTGACCTGAAAGCAAATAACATATGTTTTTAAAACGTACCCAATTGCTCACCTTGACATCTTCACTCTGATCATTCAAATCGCATAAAATCGGGTGGTGGAAAAAGGTAATGGATTTGATGGTCATCTGCTCCGATGATGCCAGTGTTGTATCCCATTTACAATCTGAGCACATAACGTTGGCTCTCGGGCAAGTGTGATTGTCCAGAGAAAGAAGGTGATTATTCAGAATTTCAGCACTCCGTCTTGTCGGATAATCAAGCACATCCAAGCACTTCAAGCATCGATTTTGCTCATAAAACATTACGCCACGTCTTTTGATGCCTGTCGGAAGAGTTTTGCATTCCATCGACTTGTGTTCCTCCGATTTGCAGAAAATGCATTTATTGAGATATTCTTGCTCGGCAGCTGTCAGTGGAAGTTTACAGTTATCCGATGGGATAATGGCTCGTTGATAATTGGCCTTCAGATTCTCCTCCAACTTCTGTTTCCACTCCAAATTCTCTCTTTTCATCTTCTCGAGGACCAATTCTTGATTTGTCATTTTCACTTGAATTTCTTCTTCAATAAGCTTTTCTTGCTTCTCAACTTTCCCCTCAAGATCCTTTTTCATTTTCAAGATATATTCCTTCAGTTTCTGATTCTTGATTTCATTTTGAAGATTTTCCTTCTGCAACTTCTCTATTTGTTCTTCCTGATGAACTATTTTCTGTTTCAACTCTGAATTCTCCGTCTTTGTCATCTGAATTTCCTCTTTCAATTGACTAACTTCCTTGACAATAGAATCTGAAATCTCCAGTGTCGCCTTATGAATATCTCGAATCGATTCTTCGATTTTCTTCTCCCTCAAAGCCTTCTCAATAGCTTCTGCGACTAGTTTATCAAATGAACCTGAGAAAAATAGGAGAATTTACTCATCTTTCGATCGATTTACCTTCAGAAGATCCCGTAACTCTAGTTTTTTTCAAGACGGCTCCTGCTCGATATCTCCATTTGAATCGTAATTGGAGGGTTTGCTCATTTCTGAATTCGTGTATCAATTTTCACAAAGTTAGGCAAAAACTAAATAATTTCAAGGATTCGAAACGAAACGTTGGAGCCAAAAATTACTGTTCAACAAAGTGATTTTATTCAAATCGGAATCAACAAAGAATCAAAACAACGGGATAACAAATTCTTTGATAGAAATGTTTAACAAGATGATAAAACGAGTAAAAGTTCAGAAGTGTGTCGATTCTTGAAGACGTTGGGATGGATTCATTTGGCGTAACGTGATGCATAAAATCGTCGGCGGAAGTTATCAGCATCCTTCTGTTTGTCGGCCAATTCGGATTCGAGCTCCTTCGATTCGTTTTTCATATTTTGGAAGTTCTTCATAAGCTTCTTCCTAGAATTTTCGCTGTTTTGAAGCTTCTCCTTTAGCTCTTGGTTCTCGATATCCTTTTTAATGTTATCCTCTTGCAATTCCTTCATTTTCGCTTCCATCGTTTGAATCGTCTCTTTCAGTTTGTCAACTTCATCCTTCGTGTAATCCGTGATCACACGAGTCACCTTATGAATATGTTGAATCGATTCTTCAATTTTCTTCACTTTTAAAGCCTTCTCCACAGCATCTCCGTCCGATTTATCGACTAGTCCTAAGCAATTTCCAATTTTAAAATTGAATTCTTCTCAATCGACTTACCTTCAGAAGATTTTGTTTCTATGGCTCTTTTTCTAGACGGCTTTTCACGCTCACCATCGGAAACTGCTCCCGATTTTGGCTCTTTTTCTCCAATTGAATCGGAATTCGAGCGTTCGTTCATTCTGAATTTGTATTTCAAGTCTCGAAAAATTGAATACCGAGAAAAAATAAATAATTTCAAGGATTCAAACCAAAACTTTGGAGCCAAAAACTATTAAAAAACAAGGTGATTTTATTTAAATCTGGACAAACAAAACAAATGCATAATGAAAAACAACAGGAGAACAACTTCAAAAAAGGTAAAATGATTTAAAAAATTCAGAAGAGTTTCGATTCTTGAAGACGTAAGGATTCAGATGACGAAACGTGGTGGAAGTCCATCAGCTTGACGTTGTTCGTTGTTGGCCTGTCTATGGAACTGAAAACGAAATTAATTATTTTTCGTTGCGCTGTCTCCAGGTCTAAAAACGAAAAATACTATTTTTTAAAAATCGAATAATAGTGAAAGTGGAGCAATTACTCACCTTGACATCCTCAGTCTGTTGATTCAAACGGCACAAAATCGGGTGATGTAAATAGTGAGAAAAAGCCGTTCCCGTACCCCAATAACAATCCGAGCAAGTGACGTTGTCTCTTGGACAAAAGAAAGAGTGACTCTTTAGAGAAACGCCCACATTCAAGCATCTCTCGCATCGGTCCATGCTAGACACTTTTCGAAATCTTTCGCGCCATTCTGGAACCTTCTTGCATTCCATCGATTTGTGTTCTTCTGATTCGCAGAAAATGCACTTATTGAGATATTCTTGCTCGCCAGCTGTCAGTGGAAGCTTGCAGTCATCCGATGAGAAAGTTACAGTGTGAGCTCTTGGCTGCTGGGTCGGCACAAGTCTAATCTGAATCATCGATCCTCTCTTCTGTTTCTTTCCATTTGGTTTCCGTTGTTGATATTTTTCGAATTCATTTTGAAGATGTGCCGTATGCAATTTCTCCACTTGTAATTCTAGTTGACACATTTTCTGCTTCAACCCTGTATTCTCCGCCTCCATTTCCAGAATCTTCTCTTCCAGCTTGCCAACCTTCACAGAATCCGACATACCCAACGTCGTTTTATGAATAACTTTAATCGATTCTTCGATATTCTTCTCTTTCAAAGCCTTCTCCACAGCCTCTGCGATCAGTTTATCGAATATTACTGAAAAAACAGGGATAATTGACTAATATTTCAATCGATTTACCTTCAGAAGATCCCGTAACTCTGGTTCTCTTTCTAGCCGGCTCTTCAGGCTCATCATCGGAAATCGCATCTGGTGCTGGCTCGATTTCTCCATTCGGATCGGAATTCGATGGTTCGGTCATTCTAAAAAATATAACATTTGAGATTTCGGTTGGCACACATAAAATAACAACTGGAACTGAAACCCAGTATCGTTTCCAATGAAGATAAGAATTTTGAAACAAAAAAATTTTCAAATTTAAAAAAAACAACAAAGCTTAACAAGGAACCAAAAAACAAATTCAGAATAAGTAGATATTATTTATGAAGACGTTGTGAGAAGAATTCAGATGACAAAACGTGGCGGGAGTCCATGTGAGAGTCGGCGTTCGTTTTCGCTCTGTCGTCGGGCCTGAAACCTTCGAAATTGATTTAAAATTAGTTTTAAAACGTCTAGAAGGCTCATAGGGGGATAATTTGGAAACTCTAAACGAAAAAATCTCAAAGAAAAATTTTTTGAAAAAAAATTTTTTTTTGAAAATTTCAATCTCTTCTAAAATCACTTCTAGACAACATTGAGCAACAAAATTGAGCTCATTTTGACCCTTATGACCTAGAGAATTCATTTACCTCACAATACGGACTCTTATCATTCAATCTACACACAATTGGATGATGAAAATCCGCCTCCTCGGCATTCTCAATGTCCCATTGACAATTCAAGCAGACGACTCTCGAGCGAAGGCAACGCTGTTTGTGCTTTTTGGAATTCAGGAGTTCCAGACATTTTGTACATCGATTTTGGACATTCAACGAGTGAATTCTGTCGAGATATTCTGGAACATTCTCGCAATCCATTGAACGGTGGTTTTTCGCCAAACAGAAAATGCATTTCGACTGAAATTGAAGTTCGCCAGCGGTTTTTGGAAGATTTTGATCGTCGGGGGCGGCGGCGGTGTGATGGCGAGGTGGGAGGACAACTCGTTGGAGAATTGATTTCTGTTCCTGCTTTTTCTTTTGGTTTTCTGAAAAAAATTGGGCTCAAAAATAATATTTTTTGCTATGAATCATGTAAAAATGGTTTTAGATTCTGAATTTCAAGTCGAAAATGCTTAAAAATGGCTCAAAACTCTTCGGCAATCCAATTGGGATCCGCGACATTTCCGAAGTGTTGAAAATTTTGCTTTCGAAACGTCGCGGAGCCCAAAGTACGATTTATGGTGTTTTTAGAGCGATTTTCGAGCATTTTCAACATGATGCACACAAATAATTTTCTCAATTTCAGTATTCACGAAAATAACAATTTTTTAAAATAAAAATCGATAAAACTCGAAAAAATCGATCTTCAAACTTCGGACCTAATTTTTCCCTTACCTAATCCAAAAATGCAGGATTTTTTGCTGATTCGAATAGACCTAAAATCGTCGCTCAAAACACTGTAGAAAATTTTTTATTTGATTTTCGGAGAAAAAAATTCAAAAAAACGCTTGAAAAAATTTCTACAGCGTTTTGAGCGACGAAATTAGGCTCATTTCAATCAGCAAAAAGTTCTGCATTTTTTGAATTAGGTTAGAATAAATTTAGGTTCGAAATTTGAAAAATCGACTTTCTCGACTTTGATCGATTTTTATGAAAAAAATATTGTTATTTTCGTAAATACTGAAATTGGGACGATTATTTGAGTACAAAAAAAATGACTGAACTATCAGTTCGAATCGTTGGCTCCGGGATTTTTCAAAACTGAGACATTTCGAAACTGAGACATTTCGAAAGTAAGACATTTCGAAAGCGAGACATCTCGAAAGCGGACATTTCGAAGGTGTGAAATCGCGTTTTTGCCCAATTTTTTGAACTTTTCGTATAAATTTGCGCAAAAAATATATGAAAAGTTTTAAAATTGGGCGGCGATATCACACTTTCGAAATGTCTCACTTTCGAAATGTTGTACTTTCGAGATGTCTCACTTTCGAAATGCCCACTTTTGAAATGTAACGCAGCCAGCCGAATCGTTGGCTCCGCCCACTTTCGAGAAATTCGTTCAAAAGACAGTTTATGGTATTTTTAGACCGATTTTCGAGCATTTTTCATATGACTTTTGAAATAGTCGGCCTTTTTTCCACCCCTACCTCCACTTCCAGCACTCTTCATTTTCCCCAGATACTCTTTACACTGCTGAATCGCTTGCCCATATGCTGTCAATTTGCTCCTATGCGTATCCTCCATCCTCAAAATCCTCCCCTCTATCTTTTCCATATCTGAGCCATAATTCTTTTTCAAATTATCAATTTCCGTCTCCAACGACTTTTGTCCAATTTTCGAATTCTTTTCCACCACCACTAATTTCTCTCCGATTCCCGTATTCCATTTCTCCTGTTTCTCCTCGGCACACTCCATCGTTTCGTTGTATTCTTTCTCGATGCTCGTTATTCGAATTTCCAAATTCTCCTCGATTTCCGTTTCCATATTCGAAATTCGCGATTCGAGCTTGTAGTTCTTGCGATCCGTGCACATTTTGAAGGCTTGTATCGATTTTTCGTGCGCCAAAAATTTTTCCAGAGTTTCCAATTGGAGGGCGTCGATTTTGCGTTGAAAAACAGAGGCAAGCGCGTCGACTCTCAACTTTTGTTCCTCTTTTATTGCCAAATTCTCATTTTCCAATTTTAGAAACTTTTCGTTGAGTTGTGCGACTGAATCGGAGATTTGTAGAATTATTCTGTGGAGATTTTCATTGTCTTCTTTCAATTGACGATTCTCTTCTATTAAATTCTCACTAATTCTGCTTCTTTTTCTCGCTGGTTCGTCGTCGTCCGAATGCTCTTCTGTCGGCTCGAGTTGTTCAGAATCCACGGGAGAATCGCTCATTCTAAAAAAAAGCCACAAAAATTTGCAAATTTTCAGGATATTTCGCTTGAAAAAACTGTCTAAAATTTGCTGAAAAAAACTCGAATTTTCACAAATTTCGAAAGCGAGACATTTCGAAAGCGGACATTTCGAAATTGTGAAATCGCGTTTTGCCCAAATTTAAAAATTTTTCATACATTTCTGCGAAAAATTTATACGAAAAGTTCAAAAAATTGGCAAAAACGTGATTTCACACTTTCGAAATGTCCCGGAGCCGAAAAATTGCCTAGAATTCGCTGAAAATTGCGATTTTGGCTCAAAATTTTAATTTTTTCAAGGTGGCCGAATTTTCCGTAAAATTAAAAATTGGGCGGAGAAAACCAATGAACGCCTTCAAAACTTACTCTGCGACCAATCAGCGCACGAATGTGAGCTTTTAAAACTTAGGCCACCCGATTTTCAGCGAAATTTCGCCAATTTTTCAGCGATTTCCCATCAAAATAAATACAAATTTGGCATTTTTTTCACCAAACAAGGTCAAAAAAGTTCAAAAATATATTTTTTTGTTTTAAACCGGAATCAAATAAAAAGGGTAACGAATTCAGAAAGAAAAATGCATTTAAAATCTTGAAGACGAGGGATTCAGATGACGAAACGCGGTGGAACTCCATGACGAATTCTTCGTTCGTTTTCGGCTGTTCGTCGCTTCTGAAAAATTTTGAATTGCCGCAAAACCACAAATTATTTGTAAATTTTTACCTGACAGGTCTGACTCTGATCATTGTATCGACAAATGATGGGATGGTGGAAATCTTTGTCTTTTCTCGCATTTTGAGTATCCCATTCACAATTTGAGCACATTACTTTCTCACGAGGGCAGTGGTGGTGCTCATCCGGATCGCAGAGATCCAAACATTTTAAGCAGCGATTTTGTTTCTGAAAGAGAAAACTTAGTCAGTTTTTGTGCTCAAATGAGCGAAAACAACAATTTTTTTTCATAAAAATCGATTTTCAGCCAAATTTTTTCCAACCTATTTCAAAAAGTTCAGAATTTTTCGCTGATTCGAATGCGCTCAATATCGCTGCTCAAAACAAGCTAGAAAAATAGTTATGAGCGTTTGAAGTTTCGGTAAGAGAGACGCAGAGAAAACAGACAATCTCGTTGTCGAAGAGACGCAGAGAAACGAGACAGTGTCTGAGTCTCTCACTGAAACTTCAAACGCTCGTAACTATTTTTCTACACCGTTTTGAGCGGCGTTATTAGACGCATTCGAATCAGCAAAAAATTCCGTATTTTTTGAAATGGGTTAGAAAAAATGTAGTTGAAAATCGATATTTATGAAAAAATATTGATTATTTTCGTAAACTGTGGAACTAAAATCCCACTTGAAGAACTCGAATTCGGGCGGTGAATTCTGGAACATTCCGACATTCGATGGATAAGTGTGTCTTCGATTTGCAGAAAATGCATTTATGCTGATAGTCAAGCTCGGCTCGAGTCGGCGGGAAGAAACAGTCGTCGTAGCGAAGAATCGAGCGATTTGCGATGAGCGGCTTCTGATCGATCGATACTTCTTGCGCATGCTCATTTTCAGTGGTTTTTTGGTTTCCAGAAGCCTTCTTCATCTCTGCCATACACTCTCTACAATCTTGGAGCACTTTTGCGTATGCCTTGATTTTCCCTTTCAGCTCCATTTCCATTTTGGAGAGCCTTTCTTCCATGGGATTTCGCGAATTTTCCAACGCCTTTACTTTATCCTCCAACAATGTCAGAATATTCAACTCGGCATTCTGGAACTTTCCGAGATACTCTTTGAGCTCGACCATCGCGTGCTCTTGCTTCTCTTCGCTAGCTCGCAATCCGTCGCTCAGCTCATTTCTCACACCCGAAATCTCAGTTTCCATCGACGTCTGAGCCCAATTCTCCAAAAATTGTCCATTTTCATACTCGACACTCGAGATTTTCTCTCGTAGCTGGCGAATCTCGGTTTCCGTGGAGCTCTTATAATCCAAAATGTGTTTCGCTGTGAATTTCGAATTCTCGCGATTTATCGCCTCGAGTTTTTCGTTTTTCTCGCGTAGCTCCGCCTCCAATCTCGAAATTCTCGCTTCTAATTTTTGGCTATCCCGGAGAGCGGCATTTGAGATTTCCAGAGCCGCCGTGTGCAGATTTTTAACGTCGGTTTTGAGGCTCGACACTTCTGTGGACAATTTTCGATTCTCAGCGATCATTGTCTCGAGCACACCGAACGCGGAGCCGCCTGAAAAACTTTGAAAATTTCTTGAAAAATGTTCAATTTTTAAAAAATACTTGAAGACGTCGCTTCTGGCTCCTTCGCCTTCTTCGTTGCAGGCTCTTGATTCTCGTCATCTGATATATATTCGATTTTCGGCTCGATTTCCGGGAAGCCGCTCATTCTGTAAAGAAAATTGATGAAAATTGTTCAAAAAATGGCTGAAAAATAACCCTGAGCAATGGAAAAACAAAATTTGTTTCGCTTTTTGTAGGTGGCCGAACTTTCCCAAGTGTGGCCGTGGTGGGCGGAGTCAGCCAATGAGTAGCGTTAAAACTTGTTTTCAATTGTTTTTTCTCTCGAGTTTTTTGCTTGTGGACAATCACGAGGTGGCTGGGAAACTTCATAAATTTGAGAAAAATAGTTTTCAGAAAAATTTCGAAATTTTTCAGCGATTTTTCACAGGGTTGCAACGGGCCGGGCCGGGCCGGGCCGGGCCGGGCCGAAAGCAAAAATTCTCGGCCCGGGCCCGGGCCCGGCCCGGCCCGGCCCGGCCCGTGTTCAGCCCGGCCCGGCCCGCGGGCCCTGTGAGGGAAAATTTCGATCAAAAAATTTCGATCCTAATTTCTAATTTCCAGTTTTAGTCGCTATTTCATGTATAAAAGTTTGAGGAACTTCTATGATCACATATGACAACATTTTTTTTTTGAAAATGTCCCAATTTTTCTTTAAAATTTCGAGAAAATTCGAAAATTTTCAAAAAATTTTCATAGAAATTTTTCCTCACGGGCCCGCGGGCCGGGCCGGGCCGAGAAAATTTTTTTGAGCCCGGCCCGCGGGCCGGGCTTTACGGGCCGGGCCGGGCTTGGGCCCGGGCCGGCCCGTTAAATTGCAACTCTGATTTTTCAGGTTTTATTCTTTTTTCTTCGCCGTTTTTGCTTCTAATATTTTTTTTTTCGTTTGAAAATTCCTCGAATTGGAAATACAAATAGATTTTTTTTTCAAATAGATATATTTTTAGAATGAGCGAACCCTCGAATTCCGATTCAAGTGAAGAAATCGTGCCAAAAACGGAAGTAATTTCCGATGATGAGAATGAAGAGCCGGACAGAAAAAGAGCCAGAGTTACGGGATCTTCTGAAGGTAAAAATCAAAAACAGTTCAATTCCGAAACTAAAATTGTTCAGGATCATTCGATAAACTTGTCGCAGAGGCTGTGGAGAAGGCATTCAAAAAGAAGAAAATTGAAGAATCGATAAAAGTTATTCATAAAACGACGTTGGAGATTTCGGATTACACGATCAAGCAAGTTGGCAAATTGGAAGAGAAGATTGAAAAAGTGGAGAATCTGGAGTTGAAAGCAAAAATTGAAAAATTACAAGAGGATAACCATCAAAAGGATATCGACTTGAAATCTAAGAAATCCCAGATTCAAAAACACGAGGAGATTCAGAAGAATCTGGAATCCAAACTTTCCAAAATGGAAAGTGAATCAGAGCAACTCAAATCCGAAATCTCTGTTTATAAAGGAAAGCTAAAAAATTCTGAACAAATGAATGATAAACTGAAAGAGAAAGTGAAGAAACTGGAGAAAGAATCGACTCAGCTGAAAGCTCAATCTTCTCAGATCAAATCTGAGCAAACCCAACCAAAAACTCACCTGAAAACGGCAGTAATTCAACGCAATCAGGCTCGAAATGTCATTATCCCATCGGATAACTGTAAACTTCCACTGACAACTGCCGAGCAAGAATATCTCAAAAAGTGCATTTTCTGCAAATCGGAAAAACACAAGTCGATCGAATGCAAGAAATACCCAAACCACTACGAAAGACGTTCTGTAGTGCATTCCGAGCAAAGAAGATGCATGAAATGCTTGAATGTGCTTGAGTCTCTGACAAATCACTCTTGCCCAAGAGCCAATGTGATGTGCTCGGATTGTAATTGTGATACCAAATCGGCAATGATAATGCTGCCATTCGAACGCAGGAGCAGCGGATTCTCCTTCTACTTCCATCACCCGATTTTGTGCATGTTGAATGATCAGAGTGAATATATCAAGGTGAGTAATTGCTCCATTTTCAATTTTGTCATATTATGCTTGTGGAACACTTATTTTTTGCTTTCAGATCAGAAGACAGTCCAACAACGAAAAACGTCAATCTCAAGGACTTCCACCACGTTTCGCCATCTGAATCCATCCCGACGTCTTCAAATATCGAAAACGATTCTGAATTTGTTATCATTTTGTTGAACTTCGCTCCGAAGAATTTGTTATTCTATTGTTTTTCACTATTGTCTGTTCAAAATAAATCGCAAAGAAAAAATTTGAAAATTTTATTTGTAAACAACTTTTTAGGCTCCGCCCACGTCAAAAATTGTGTTGTTGTTTACAATTTTCTGCGTGGGAAACTGTTCTGGGCGGAGCCTAAAAAGTTGTTTACAAATAAAATTTTCAAATTTTTTCTTTGCGATTTATTTTGAACAGACAATATGCTTTTGTTTTGTTGTTTCTGACTCAAATAAAATCACTTTATTTCAGGGATTTTTTTTTGACTCCAAAGTTTTGGTTTGACTCCTTCAAATTATTATCGAAACATCCCAAGTTTCATCGCGCTCCATTGCGAACTTGGGGAAATTCAAAATTTTTAGGTTTCCCGCTCAATTTTTTCTCTTGTAGGTCACGTCGAAACCGCAAAATTAACTAAGTTTTTATATTTGACGTGACCTACATGAGAAAAAAGTGAGCGGGAAACCTAAAAATTTTGAATTTCCCCAAGTTCGCAATGGAGCGCGATGAAACTTGGGAAGGTTGGATAATATTTATTTTTGATTTTTAGGTTGCTCAAAAGTTTTCAAAAATAGATACAAATTCAGAATGAACGAACGCTCGAATTCCAATTCAAATGGAGACATCGAGCCGAAACCAGAAGTTATTGTTATTGAGAACGAAGAACCGGCTAAAAAAAGAGCCAGAGCTACAGCATCTGCTGAAGGTAAATCGATCGAAAATTATTCATTTCTTCCAATTTTGTTTTCAGGAATGCTTGATAAAGTTTTCGCAGAAGTTATGGAGAAAGAGTTCAAAAAGAAGAAAATCGAAGAATCGATTAAAGTTATTCATAAAACGACGTTGGATATTTCGGATTACACGACCCAGGAAGTTGGCAAATTGGAAGAGAAGATACAGAAAATAGAGACGGAGAATCTGGAGCTGAAACAGAAAATAGGTCAACATGAGGGCTCCGCGACATCTCGAAACCGGACATTTCGAAACCGGACATTTCGAAACCGCTGTAACGGGTGAAATTTTGACGAGAAAAAGTTCATGTTATTCGTATAATTTTTTCAATTTTTTGTCTCGAAAATGAGGAATTAGCTTAAAAATTTGAATTTTCATTTGGCATATTGCGTAGTCTCCTTGCAATTGCAATTCGCACGATAATAGTACGTTCTCTGAGGATCCAGATTTTTGGAAAATGTTTTTTTCGCTGTTGCTGATCTAATGAGACCACTTTAGGAAAAAACCATTTTTTATATTTTTTCAGAAAGAGACATCATGAAAAAATTTTTCTAACAATTTTAGGATAGTGTAGCAATGCCAAAAATGATGCAGCAGTGCCAAATGCAATATGCCAATTGAAAATTCAAATTTTCAAGCTAACTCCGCATTTTTGAAGCGAAAATTTGAAAAAATTATACAAAAAACATGAACGCTTTCCAATCAAAATTCCACCTGTTACAGCGGTTTCGAAATGTCCGGTTTCGAGATGTCGCGGAGCCAACATGAGGATGCACTTCTGAAGCAAGAAAATTCCATGAAAAAATTTATTTAAGAAGAAGTTCAACGGAAAATGACAAATCAGGAATTGGCCCTCGAGAAGATGAAAACAGAGAATCTGGAGTGGAAACAGAAGATGGAGGAGAATCTGAATGCCAATTGCCAACTGGATGAAGTTAGCAAACTGCAAGAGAAGATTCAGAAGTTGCGAGAGGATAACCTTCGAAAGGATATTGAGAACCGAGAGCTCAAAGAAAAGCTTCAAGAAGCTAAGAAGCTAATTGAGGAATCTCAAAACTCGGAACACAACATTCACGAGATCAATGATACAAAAGTTTCTAAAAATGCCAAGAATCAAAAACCCAAGGAGATTCAAAAGAATCTGAAATCCAAACCTGCCGACATGGAAAACGAATCGAAGGATCTTGAATCCGATATTTCCGCTAATAAAGAAAAGCAAAAGAATTGTGAACAATCGAATGCTCAACTGAAAAAGAAGATGAAGAAACAGAAGAAAAAATCGACTCAGATCAAATCTCAGCCAATCTTAACAAGTTCTGATAATGAAATTATCCCATCGGATGACTGCAATCTTCCACTGACAGCTGCTGAGCAAGAATATCTCAATAAATGCATTTTCTGCAAATCGGAAGAACACAAATCGATAGAATGCAAGAAGGTTCCAACACATGGCGGAAGACGTGACGTAATGTCTTATGAGCAAAATCGATGCTTGAAGTGCTTGGATTTGATTGGATCCATGAGGAGACAGAGGCACTCTTGTCCGAAAGCCAACGTAATTTGCTCGAATTGTCATTGGGGTAAGAAAAATGCTTGGCAAAGCGATTTCCACCACCCGATTTTGTGCGAATTGAATGATCAGAGTGAGGATGTTATGGTGAGTAACTGCTACATTTTCAAATATTTCAGATTTCGTTTTTGAGAAATAATTGTTCTCGTTTTCAGTTCCGAAGACAGTCCAACAACAAACAACGTCAATCTCAAGGACTTCCACCACGTTTCGTCATCTGAATTCTTCTCTCAACGTCTTCAAGAATCGAAAAAGCTTTTGAAGTTTTCAGCGCTGTACCATTTTTTAAAACCTTTTTTATCCCTGAATTTGTTTTCCTCTTCTTTCTTAATACATTTGTTTTGTTAAGTGAAATTTTATCATTGATTCGGTTTTTTTACTCCAATGTTTTGGTTTGATTCCTTGAAATTTTCTTTTCTAAAATTTTTTCTCTGCTTAAAAGCTCTCGAAACTTGATAAACAAATTCAGAATGAACGAACCTTCGAAATACGATTCAAGTGGAGAAATCGAGCCAAACCCAGAAGTGATTTTCGCTGATGAGAACGAAGAACCTTCTAGAAAAAGAGCCAGAGCTACGGGATCTTCTGAAGGTAAATCGATTTGAAATAATGATTTAATTCGCCCCACTTTTTAGGATCCTTCGAAAAACTGATCGCAGCGGTCGTGGAGAAGACTTTGAAAGAGAAGAAAATCGAAGAATCGATTCGAGATATTCAAAAGGCGACTCTGGAGATTTCGGATTCAGTTGTCAAGGAAGTTAGCCAATTGAAAGAGAAGATTCTGAAGATGGAGACGGAGACATTTGAGTTGAAGCAGAAAATGGGTCAACAGGAAGAACAAATGAAGAAATCGCAGATAGAGTATCTTCAAATCGAACTCGAGAACGTGCAGAAGCGTACTTTGCTGCTGGAATTTATCGTAGGCATGATGAAGAAAAGTCTGAAAATGGAAACAGAGAGTTTGGAGATGAAATCAAAAATTGAGAAATTGCAAGAAGACAGCCGTCAAAAAGATATCGAAATCCAACAGCTGAAGGAGAAGCTTCAAAATAGCGAAAATTCTGTGAATAAGCTAATGGAGAACTATCAAAAAATGGAAAACGAATCTAAGGAACTCAAATCCAACAACCTCGCTAGTGAAGAAAAGCGAAAGAACTCTGAACAATTGAATGTAAAATCGAAAGAGAAGCTAGAGGAAATGGAGAAAGGATCAACTCAAGTCAAAACTCGATCTACTCAGATCGAATCTGAGCAAACCCAGCCAAGAGCTCGTTCTGGCATTATCGCATCAGATGACTGTGAACTTCCACTGACCGCGGCTGAGCAAGAATATCTCAATAAATGCATTTTCTGCAAATCGGAAGAACACAAATCGATGGAATGCAAGAATGTTCCAACAGGCCTCGAAAGACGTCGAGCAATGTTTTCTGAGCAAAAACGATGCTTGAAGTGCTTGGAGTTGCTCAATTATCCGACAATACGCAGGGCTGGTGCTATGAGTAAACATCTTCTTTCTCTGAAGAGCCACTCTTGTCCGAGAGTCAACGTGATTTGCTCAAATTGTCATTGGGGTAAAGGAATTTCTTTCCCCGGAGATTTCCATCACCCGATTTTGTGCTATTTGAATGATCAGGGTGCGGATGTCCAGGTGAGTAATTGCTCCATTTTCAATATTGTCAGACTTTGCTTTTAGGCCAGAAGACAGCGCAACAACGAACTACGTCAATCTTATGGACTTCCACCACGTTTCGTATTCTGAATCCATCTCAACGTCTTCAAGAAACGAAAACGCTTTTGAAGTTTTCCCCGCTGTACCATTTTGTTAATCTTCGCTCCGAACAAGTTGTTCTCCTGTTGTTTTTCATTATGCATTTGATTTGTTGTTTCTGACTTAAATAAAATCACTTTGTTTCAGGGATTTTTTTGACCCCAAAGTTTTGGGTTAACTCCTTCAAATTATTTATTTTTTGTTGGTTGCACGGTCTCCTCAATTCAAAATTCAAACTGCAAGGAAACGTGAAAAAATTAAATAAAAATTTTCACGTTTTTATTCAATTCTGTTATTTTTGTACTGAAATTCTTGGTTTTTGAGGTTTTCAGCCGACTGGTCAGATGAAATTTCGATGTCTCTTATAAACTTTGTAGAAAATTCAAATCTCTATCTAATGATCTACGACTCGAAAATTTTGACTAAAAACTGAAGGACCTGATTGAAAATAACTGAATTTCAGAAAAATAAGAGTATCTCCAACACCAATTATTTTTTGAGGCTGAAATTTTCTATATATGCACAAGAACTGATTCTAAATCTGTCTTTCAATTTTCAGCCTCAAAAAATGATTGGTGTTGGAAGCAGAGCCATTTTTCTGAAATTCAGTTATTTTCAATCAGGTCCTTCAGTTTTGAGTCAAAATTTTCGAGTCGTAGATCATTAGATAGAGATTTGAATTTTCTACAAAGTTTATAAGAGACATCGAAATTTCATCTGACCAGTCGGCTGAAAACCTCAAAAACCAAGAACTTCAGTACAAAAATAACAGAATTGAATAAAAACGTGAAAATTTTTATTTAATTTTTTCACGTTTTCTTGCAGTTTGAATTTTGAATTGAGGAGACCGTGGGTTGCGACTTTTCGAAACTATAAAAATTCAGAATGAACGAGCCCTCGAATACCGATTCAAGTGGAGAAATCGAGCCAAACCCAGAAGTGATTTTCGGTGATGACAATGAAGAGACTTCTAGAAAAAGAGCCAGAGCTACGGGATCTTCTGAAGGTAAAAAATCAGTAAAGTTTTGATTTCAAAGCTGAAAAATTTTCAGGACCGTTCGAAAAACTGGTCGCGGTGGATATGGGGAAGGAATTCAGAGAGAAGAAAATCGATGAATCCATTAAAAATATTCGTAATGCGACGTTGGAGATTTCAGATTACACGATTCAGGAAGTTGGAAAACTGGAAGCGAATATTCAAAAGATTGAGATGGAGAATTTGAAGATGAATGCGAAAATGGGTCAACAGGGAGAACAAATGGTGAAGATGCAGAAAGAAAATCTTCAAAACGAAATCGAGAACCAGAAGCTAAAGGAATATATCTTGAAAATGAAAGAGGATAATGAAAGTCACTCGAAATCCGCTGATCTCAAAATTAACGAGCTCGAGGGGAAAGTTCTGAAACAAGAAAAGCTCCTTGAAGAACACGAAAAATCCACGAAAAAACTGATTGAAGGCTTCCAAAAATCTCTGGACGAAATTCAAATGAAAATGATAGATCAAAACCATAAAAGTAGCGAACACGAAAATTCTATCCGAAAACTGATCGAAGAAAAGTCGAAGGAGAAGTTGGAGGAAATGGAGAAAGGGTCGACTCAAGTCAAAGCTCAATCTTCTCGCATCCAATCTCGGCCAACCCAGCCGAGAGCTCGTTCTCGCAATATCCTATCGGATAACTGTAATCTAACAATGACAGCTGCCGAGCAAGAATATCTCGATAAATGCATTTTCTGCAAATCGGAAGATCACAAATCAATTCAGTGCAGGAAGATTCGAACAGGCCTCGAAAGACGTCGAACCATCTTTTATAAGCAAAAACGATGCTTGAAGTGTCTGGATGTGTATCAATCTATGGACAGTCACTCTTGCCCGAGAGCCAACGTGATTTGCTCGATATGTCGTTGGAGTACAAGATTTTCTTTACCTGAACATTTTCATCACCCGATTTTGTGCGATTTGAATGATCAGGATGAGGATATCAGGGTAAGTTATTTTTTCATTTTCAAAGTTTTCAGATTTCCTTTTTGAAATATATTTGTTTTCGTTTTCAGTACCGAAGACAGATGAATAACGGAGACCGACAATTTGATGGACTTCCACCACTTTTCAACATCTGAATCCATCCCAACGTCTTCAAGAATCGAAGAACTTCTCAACTTTTCATCGTTTTACCATTTTGTTGAACTTCGCTCCGAAGAATTTGTTATCCCGTTGTTTTAATTTTTGTTGTTTCTGATTTGAATAAAATAACTTTGTTGTATGGTTATTTTGGCTCCAAAGTTTTGGTTTAACTCCTTCAAATTATTTATTTTTGCTTTCTAGGTTGCTCAAAAGTTTTCAAAATTATATTTACCAACTCAGAATGAACGAACCCTCGAAATACGACTGGAATAGAGAAAAAGAGCCAAAACCAAAAGGCATTTCCGACGATCAGCATGAAAAGCCTTCCAAGAAGAGAGCTAAAGTTACGGGATCTTCTGAAGGTAAATCGATTGAACAGTATTCATTTCCTCCAATTTTTCTTCAGGAACGTTCGAAAAACTGATCGCGGAGAAAGTGGAGGAGTTTCTGAAATTGAAGAAAATCGATGAATCGATACGAAATATTCATAAGGCGACGTTGGATATTTCGGATTACACGATCCAGGAAGTTGGAAAATTGGAAAAGAAGATACTGAAGATTGAGATGGAGAATCTGGAGCAGGAACAGAAAACAGGTCAACATGAAGAACGAGTGGAGAAATTGCAAAAGGAAGAATTCCTCAAAATTTGCGATCTTGAGGATGCACTTCTGAAGCTAGAAAATTCCACGAAAAAGTTTATTGAAGAAGAAGTTCAACAAAAAATGACAAATCAAAAATTGGCCCTCGAGAAGATGATGACGGAGTGGAAACAGAAAATGGAGGAGAATCTGAAGGACAATTGTCAACTGGATGACGTTGGCAAACTGCAAGAGAAGATTCAGAAGTTGCAAGAAGATAATCTTCAAAAGGATATGGAAAATCGAGAGCTCAGAGAAAAGCTTCAAAATAGCGAAAATTCAATGAAGAAGCTAATTGAGGACTTCCGAAAAGAAATGCATGAGAAGATGACGAAACAGGAAGCGGAAATCAAGAAGTGGAAGTACTATCAAAGTTGCGAAGACAAAAATTCTCTCAGAAAACTTATTGAAGAAGAAGTTCTAGTGAAAACGACAAATCAAGAATTGGCCCTCGAGAAGATGAAGACAGAGAATCTGGAGTGGAAAAAGAAGATGGAGGAGAACCTGAAAGCCAATTATCAACGAGCCATTATCCCATCGGATAACTGTAATCTTCCAATGACAGCTGCTGAACAAGAATATCTCAATAAATGCATTTTCTGCAAATCGGAAGAACACAAATCGATGGAATGCAAGAATGTTCGAACAGGTATCGAAAGACGTCGCGCAATGTTTTCTGAGCAAAATCGATGCTTGAGATGCTTAGATGTGCTTGATTATCCGACAAAAGATAGCCAGGAATATCTGAATAATCACCTTTTTTCTCTGGATGGACACTCTTGCCCGAGAGCCAACGTAATGTGCTCGGATTGTAATTGGAATACAAGAGTGGCATCATCGGCACAAATGACTCTCCAAGCCATTCACTTTTTCCATCATCCGGTTTTGTGCGATATGAATGATCAGAAATGGGATGTTGAGGTGATTAATTGCTCCATTTTCAATATTATGCTGATCTCAATGAATGAGAGTCTTGGCTGCGATATCGCGGCACGAAAATGCTACCGTAATTTATTAAAATTTACAGGTGCATACTCTAATTTTCGGGTCAAATTTTTTTATTTTCGTGTTATTTTTTGGTCGAAATAAAAGATTTTGCTTCAAAATTTGTTGAAAAGCCTTCGAAAAACACGAAAATTTAGAAAATTGACCTGAAAATCAGAGTATGTTCCTTTAAATTTTGATAAATTACTGTAGCACTTTCGTACCGAGATATCGAAGCCAAAAAATCGGGGAAGTTCAGCCAGGACTGAAATTGACTGAGACTAGCATAATAAAACTTTTTCAAGCAAAAAATACATGAAAAATGATGTAAAATCAATATCGGAGCCGATTTTTATGATTTCTGGATCATTTCCAGCGATTTTAGATAATTTTAGTGAAAAAATTTCTCAAAAATGAGGTACACCTAATGAAAAAAGCGAGAAAAAAGACTCAAAATCAATCTTGGAGCATTCCGAGCCGGTTTTGCCGATTTTCGGTGCAGTCATTTTAGACTGTTCGAATGCAAAAATTCACTGAAATGAACTAAAATGATGAAAAAAGCCTTTATTTTTTGCTTTTAGGTCAGAAGACATGCCAACAACGAACGCCGACAATTTCAAGGACTCCCACCACGTTTCTTCATCTGAATGTTCTCCAACGTCTTCAAGAATTGAAACGCTTCTCAACTTCTTATCATTTCACCATTTTGTTGAATTTCGCTTTAAAAATGTGTTATACCGTTGTTTTTAATTATGTATTTGTTTTTTGCATGCTAAATTATAACTGATTCGTTTGTTTTTTTGTCTTTCAATTTATGGGTTCACTCCTTTAAATTATTTATTTTTCGCTGTTTGAAAGGTCTCGAAACTTGAAATACAACTTCAGAATGAACGAATCCTCGAATTCCGGAGAAATCGAGCCAAAATCAGAAGTTTTTTCCGATGATGAGAATGAGGAGCCAGCTAGAAAAAGAGCCAGAGTTGCAAGATCTTCTGAAGGTAAATCGATTGAGAAGAATTCAATTTTAAAACTGAAAATTGCAGATGCTGTGGAGAAGACTTTGAAAGAGAAGAAAATCGACGAATCGATCAAAAATATTCATGAAGCGACGTTAGGGATTTCGGATTACACGATCCAGGAAGTTTGCAAACTGGAAGCAAAGATTCAGAATATGGAGACAGAGAATTCCGAGTTGAAACATAGTATAGGTCAACAGGAAGAACAATTAAAGAAGTTGCGAGAGGAGAATCGTAAAAACGAAATAAAGAATGTGAATGAGCATATCTTCATGAAGCGATGTATCTTAGAAATGAAACTGGAATTTCAGAACATGGATGAGGAAGGGTGGGAGATGAACGAAAGAATTGAGAAATTGCAAAAGGATAACCTTGAAAAGGTTATTGAGAACCGAGAACTCAAAGAAAAGCTTCAAAACAACGAAAATTTGTTGAAGAATCTAATGGAGAACTTCCGAAATATGGAAAACCAACTGAAGAAATTGGAAAAATTATCGACTCAAATCGGATCTGAGCCAACACAGCCAACAGTTCATAATGAGATTATCCCATCGGATAACTGTAAACTTCCACTGACAGCTGCTGAGCAAGAATATCTCAATACATGCATTTTCTGCAAATCGGAAGAACACAAATCGATGGAATGCAAGACTTACCCGACATTCTACGAGAGACGTACTGTAGTGCATTCCGAGCAGAAACGATGCCTGAAATGCTTGGATATTCTTGATTCTATGGAAAGTCACTCTTGTCCTAGAGCCAATGTGATGTTGCACGTTTGTAAAACAATTATTTTTTTTTGTTTTCAGCTTAGAAGACGGCTCAACAACGAACGCCGACAAGCTAAAGGACTCCCGCCACGTTTCGTCATCTGAATCCTTCCCAAAGTCTTCAAGAATCGAAACGCTTTTCAAGTTTTCACCGCTGTACCATTTTTGTTGTAATTTTCAAAACTTTTTATCTTTTTGTTTTCATAATGCATTTGATTTTTTAATTAAACAATTATCACTGATTCGATTTTTTTGTCTTCCAATCTTATGGGTTGACTCCTTGAAATTATTTATTATTCCAGTCTGTATAAATCAGGTTCTTGGCCTAGCTTTTGCAGCTGGCCGAACTCTGGGACCTGCCACGAAAAGTACTACGGTAGCCTCCGTAAATCGACATAAAGATTATTTGAATTTAATTCCTGACTAAAATCTTTCCGATTTTTTCTCCGTTTTCAAATTTCAGAGTCTGAAATCGGGAAAGAATTGCACGAAAATATTCCTTTTCGCTAAATTTACTCGAAAATCGGCTGAAAACGGGGGAAAATCGGAAATAAACCCGATTTATGCAGACTGGAGTATTATGGTTCTTTTTTCCAGAAAAAGCGCGCTCCGCTGAACTAGGCGGCGGACTAGCGTTTTGGGAAAGCTCTTCCACCAAAAAGGCTTGAAATTGGTGGAAGATCTTTCCCCAAACGCTAGTCAGCTGCCTAGTGCAGGGGAGCGCGCTTTTTCTGGAATAAAGAATCACAATAATATTCTTCCTTGACATTCAATTTTTTAAAATAAGATAAAAATTCAGAATGAACGGACCCTCGATCTCCGATTCAAGCGGAGAAAAAGATCCAAAACTAGAAGTGATTTTCGATGATGAGCCTGAAGAGCCCACTAGAAAGAGAGCCAGAGTTACCGGATCTTCTGAAGGTAAATCGATTGAGAAGTATTCATTTTTTCCTATTTTTTCCAGGAATGTTTGATAAGGTGTTCGCAGAAGCCATGGAGAATGCATTCAGAGATAAGAACATCGAAGAACGGATTCAAGTTATTCATGAGACGACGTTAGGCATTTCGGATTACACAACGAATGAAGTTGGAAAGCTGGAAGCGAAGGTTAAGACGATAGAGGCGGAGAATCTGGAGTTGAAGCAGAAAATCGGTCAACAAGAAGGACGAATAGAGAATTTGCAAAAGGAAAACCTGCAAAATGGAATCAAGAATCAGGAGCTCGAGGAAAAAGTTATGAAGCAGGAAAAACTCATTGAAGACTTCCAAAAATCTCTAAACGAAATTCAAATGAAAATGACAGATCAAGACCGTAATCTGAAAAGTTGCGAACAAGACGATTCTTTGAAAAAATTCATTCAAAAATCTCAAAAGTGTGATCTTGAGATTAGCGAGATTCAATCGAGATTGTCGAATCAAGAAATTAATTTCAAGGAGATGGAGGAGAAAATTCGCAAGACGAGAAAGTTTGTGTATGAGGAATGGGAAAAGAAAGTTGGATCCGCCGGTAAAAAGGAAACTGCCAAATTGAGAGCGAAGTATGATCAAGTGGTGGCTCAACTGAAAAATCACTTCGAGAAATCGGAGCAAACTCAAAAAGAGAATCAGACGCTTAAAGAGAGAGCATCGAGTTTGGGAATCGACTACAATAGTAGCGAATCGTATCTTGTTCAGCTGGAAAAGAAACAGAAAGGACTTCTAGAATCGGCTCCATTCAAAAATCTAGAATCCAAGGTTTCCAAAATGGAAAGCGAGTTGAAGAAGAAAATTGAATTCACTACAAAGGGGCTCATATCTGAAATCTCAGTTTTGAAAATGGATATTCAAAAGACAATGAGAGCTGAGAAAGACAACCAAGAGAGCTCGAAACAATTGATTGCTCAGCCGATTGCTCAGCCAAAAAAGAGGAAGAGAAAGAATAAGAAGAAGAAGAACCAGCAAACTGCACAAACTACTGATGTAGAATCCGAAGTTCCACGCAAACCGGCGAAGCGAAATAAAATGAGAAAAGAATCCGTTCAAAATCCCAAGGCTCAAGCTTCCAAGATCGAGTCTGATAAAGAGGATCTGGTATGGAGTTCACCTCCCAGGTGTAATACGCAATAAAAATTGGAAGTTTCTTAGCTTTTTTTCTTTTTTTTGATCGCAGTTTTCCAACTTTCGAAATTTCAGTAACACGGCCCTCGATGATCAGGATCCTTCAAGAATCGAAACGCTTCTGAATTTTTCATCATTTTATTAAACTTTGTTCCGAAGCATTTGTTATCCCCTTGTTTTTCATAATGTATTTGTTTTTTGTTAATCTAAAAATTACCACTTCTTCGATTTGTATTGGTTTGAGTCCTTGAAATTATTTATTTTTACTTGACATCCAATTTTTCAAAATTAGATAAACATTCAGAATGAACGAACCGTCGAACTCCGAGTCGAATGGAGAAAAAGAGCCAAAACTAGAAGTGATTTGGGAAGATGAGCATGAGGAGCCAGCTAGAAAGAGAGCCAGAGTTACGGGATCTTCTGAAGGTAAAACATCGGAAATCATTTCATCTAAAAATCTGAATAATTTTCAGAATCGTTCGAAAAACTGACCGCAGGGGTTGTTGAGAAGGCTTTGAAAGAAAAGAAAATCGAAGAATCAATTCGAAATATTCATAAGGCGACGTTGGAGATTTCGGATTCAACTATCAAGGATGTTTGCCAATTGAAAGAGGAAATTCAGATGATAAAGACAGAGAATTCGGAGTTGAAGCAGAAAATAGGTCAACAGGAAGAACAGTTGGAGAAGTTGCAGAAGGAAAACCTTCAAAATGAAATGAAGAATCAGAAGCTTAAAGAATATATCTTGAAAATGAAAGAGACTCTCCTAGAAGAACACGAAAATTCCACGAAAAAGCTTATCGAAAAGGAAATTCAAATAAAAATGACAGATCAAGAATTGGCCCTCGAGAAAATGAAGACGGAGAATCTGGAGTGGAAACAGAAGTTGGAGGAGAATCTGAAAGCCAATTGTCAACTGGAAAAACAAGTGGAGAATTTACAAAAGGAGAATCTTCAAAACGAAATCAAGAGTCAGAAGCTTAAAGAAGGTTTCTTAAAAACGAAAGAGAGCCTCGAAAGCCGTATTTGCAAGCTCGAGGAGAAAGTTTTGAAGCAAGGAAAACTTATTGAAGAAGAAATTCATCTGAAAATGGCGAATCAGGAATTGGCCCTCGATAAGATGATGACGGAGTGGAAACAGAAAATGGAGGAAAATTTGAAGGCTAATCTTCAAAAAGAATTGATTGATCCAATGCAAGAGACTCAAATCAAAACTCGATCTTCTCGGATCGAAACCAAACCAACAGATCGTAATCTCATCATCCCATCAGATGACTATGAGGTTCCACTGACAGCTGCTGAGCGAGAATATCTCAAGAAATGCATTTTCTGCGACTCGGAAAAACACGTTTCAATGAAATGCAAGAATGTTCCGACATACCGAGAAAGACGTCGAGTGGTATATTCCGAACAAAAACGATGTATGAAGTGTTTGGATGTGTATGATTCTCTGGAGAGCCACTCTTGCCCGAGAGCCAACGTGATGTGCTCGGATTGTCGTTGGACGACTAAATATGTTCGCTCTACCGATTTTCACCACCCGATTTTGTGCAGATTGAATGAGCAGGGTCCATATGTTAAGGTCAAATTTGTCAGATTATGTTCTTGAATCTTATGGTTCTTTTTTCCAAGCAAAGCGCGCTCCGCTGCACTAGGCGGCCGACTAGCGCTTTTGGAAAGCTCTTCCACCAAATACAGGCATTTTTGGTGGAAGAGCTTTTCCAAAACGCTAGTCCGCCGTCTAGTGCAGCGGAGCGCGCTTTTCCTGAAAAAAACCACAATAATAATTTTTTTGCTTTTAGGTCAGAAGACAGCACAACAACGAACGCCGACAATTTTATGGACTTCCACCACGTTTCGACGTCTGAATCCTTACCAACGTCTCCAAGAATCGAGAAAATTCTCAAAATTTCATAGTTTTGCCACTTTGTTACCCCCGAAATCGTTATGCTTCATTTTAATTTTAATGCATTTGTACTATTTTTCAAGTTTTTTTCCGTATGAAATCTCTGTTTTATCAATTTTAATGTTTCGAAATTTTGGTTTGAATCCTTTGAATGCCTTTTCTTTTTTGAGGTCTCACCACGAAAACTCTACCGTAATAGTTTGAAATTTAAAGGAACATTTAAAACATGTTTTAAAAAGATTATTTTCAAGTCAATATTCAAAATTTGCTTGTTTTTCAAAGATTTTCTATTGTCTTTTCAAAGAAATTGCAAAAGAAAATTGCAATTCTTGTAAGCAACTAGGCTCCGCCCACAAAATGCAAAGAACGGCGCGCCGCGCATTGTGTTTTGTGGGCGTGGCCTCGTGTATACAAATTACAAATTACAATACAAATTCAGAATGAACGAGCCCTCGAATACCGATTCAAATGGAGAAATCGAGCCAAAGCCAGAAGCGATTTGCAACGATGAAAATGAAGAGCCCACTAGAAAAAGAGCCAGAGTTACCGGATCTTCTGAAGGTAAATTAAGCGAAAAGGGATCAAATTCCTCCCATTTTGTTTCCAGGAATGTTTGACAAAGTGTTCGCAGAAGCCATGGAGAAGGAATTCATAAAGAAGAAAATCGAAGAACGGATTCGAGTTATTCATCAAGCGACGCTGGGGATCTCGGATTACACAACGGATGAAGTTGGCAAGCTGGAAGCGAAGATTCAGAAGATAGAGACGGAGAATTCGGAGTTGAAGCATAAAATAGGTCCTCTGGAAGAACAAGTGGAGAAATTGCAGAAGGCTAATCTTCAAAACGAAATAAAAAATCTGAAGCTGAAGGAATACATCTTGAAAATGAGAGAAGATCGCGAAAGTCACTCGAAATCCATTGATCTCAAAATTTCGGAGCTCGAGGGGAAAGTTCTGAAGCAAGAAAAACTCCTTGAAGAACACGAAAACTCCACGAAACAACTTATCGAAGAGGAAATTCGAGTAAAAATGATAGATGAAGACCGTAAAAGTTGCGAACACGAAGATTCTATCAGAAAAATAATTGAAGAAGAAGTTCAACTGAAAATGGCGAATCAAGAATCGGCCTTTGAGAAGATGAAAATGGAGTGGAAACAGAAAATAGAGGAGAATCTGAAGGCCAATTGTCAACAGGAAGAACAATTGGAGAAATTGGAAAAGGCTCAAAACAGAGAAAAGATTGACGAAGGTATTACGAAAAGAGCCATCAAAGCATGCCAAGAAAAAATTTTGAATGTAGAATTTGATCTGAAAGAGTGTCAGCAGAGTAATAAGGAAAACATGAAGACCATTCATAATACTAAAAAGTTTGTGAATAACGAATGGAAGGAGAAAGTTGTATCCATCGAAAAAGCGTTCACAGATGAGAGTGCCAAGTTGAAAATTAAGTATGAGCAATTGGAGCAATCTCAAAAGGACGAAAACCAGACGCTGAAACAGAGATTCTCTGACTTGGAAAACTGTTACGATGCTTTTACGAAATTCATTATTGAACATGTAAAGAATCAGACCGATCCCGAAACTCCAGATTCTCAAGTAGAAGTATCCAACGACGTAATTATCCAATCGGACGACTGCGAGCTTCTAACGACTGCTGACGTGGAAGATCGAGATCGATGCTTCTTCTTTAAACGCAGAAATCACAAATCAATCGAGTGTCGGAGGACTGCGAAGCATTCCAAACGAATGCGTTTAGTGCGAAAACGGAAACGATGTGAAAAGTGTTTGGAGATTGCAGAGAATCACTCTTGTACGAGAGCCAATGTGGTGTGCTCGAATTGTCAGTGGGATACCAGAGTGGCAAGAAGAGACAAAGATTTCCATCATCCGTTTGTGTGCCCGCTCAATGATCAGACACCGGCGGGAAATGTTAGTATACTGTGGTATTGGGGGCGTCAGAGTGCGCTCTACTGCACTTTTCTAAACTAGGCTTATTAGGCCGGTAAAAAGTACGCAGCCCGCGCACCGTTGTACTTGCCACAATGGAAGAGAGAATTTTTCTCGGCCACAGTGTACTTTTCGAATTTTCAGTTTTCCTGGCTCTTCCATTGTGGCAAGTGCAGCGGTGCGCGGGCTGCGTGCTTTTTACCAGCCTAATATTATCGAAAAAATTAAACTGAGACTTGGTGTTTGCACTGTGTCGATTTACGAGACCCCGCCCACCAAACAAAGTGCGCGGCGCGCAGTTGTTTTTGTTTGGTGGGCGGGACCTCGTAAATCGACACAGTGCAAACACCAAGTCTCAGTTTAATTTTTTCGATAATACAAGTTTAATGCCAATAGTGTGCAGCAGAGCGCAGTCTAGCTTTTTTTCATATTTGTAATATTATGGTCCTTTTTTCCAGAAAAAGCGCGCTCCGCTGAATTAGACGGCGGACTAGCGTTTGGGGAAAGCTCTTCCACCAAATTCAGGCTTTTTGATGGAAGAGCTTTCCCCAAACGCTAGTCCGCCGCCTAGTGCAACGGAGCAAGCTTTGTCTGAAAAAAAGACCCACAATAGTAGTTTTACGGTATCTCTTTTCCAGGCGAAACGAGAGAAAGAGAACGAACGCAGACGCCGTTATGGACTTCCGCCACGTTTCGCCATTTGAAAACGCCTTTAAGCTTCGGAAAACGCCTTTGAATTTGTTATAGTTTTTTTTTTTCATTTTTGTTACACCTTTGTTATTATACTTTGTAACCTTTTGTTATGCTTCATATTTGAATTAAAAATTGTGAAAACTCGCTCCGTCGCACTGCACCACAATGGAAAAGGCGCGAAAACCAATGTGGCGCGGTGCAGCGGAGCGAGGGTTCACTGTTTTTTAATGCTTTTGTGCCATTTTTTTTTCAATTACCACTATAATTTTTTTGTAATAATACAATTACCACTGTGTTTTGTAATTCAATGTTTTGAAATATTGGTTTGAATCCTTTGAATATATATTTTCTTTTTCGAGAGGTCTCACAGCGAAAGTGCTACCGTAAGAAATTTGGAATTTAAAGGAACATAAAAACACTGATTTTCAAGTCAATTTTCTATTTTTTTCGTGTTTTCGAACGATTTTCTTTTGTCTATTCGAAGATAAGGAAAATTGCAATTATCTAGGCTCCGCCCACAAAAGGAAAGCGCGCCGCGCATTGTGTTTTGTGGGCGGAGCCTCGTAAATCGACAAATTTCCTTTTTTTTCAATAATAATTTCAAAGTTTTCTAATTTTTTTCTTTCATTCAGAATGACCGGATCCACTAAACGTCTCAATGATCAAATAGAGCCAGAATTAATTGTCCTGGAAGACGATGAGCCGACTAGAAAAAGAGCAAGAGGATCTTCTGAAGGTTATTCATGAAAAATGGATTCAATTTTCCCACCGAAAGTTTAATTTTTGCAGAAGGAACACTCCTCGAAAGACTGATCGCCGAGGCAGTGGAGAAGGCTTTGAAATCGGCGACTTCTCAATTTGAAGAGAAACTTTTGGTTTATATGAAAAACATGTTCCAACTTGAGCTGCAAATAGAAAAATTGCAAAAGGATAGTCTTCAGAAGGAGATAAAGAATCGGGAGCTTCAGGAAAAGCTAGCGAAAATTGAGCAAACGCAAAGCGAAAAAATCCACGTGCTACAGCATAAAACAGCGAACTTGGAAGTTTGCTACAGTAGCTGTAAATCGGGCATAGTTGAGCTACAAAAGAGACAAGCTCAAGCTCACCAGAGCCGCCCAGCTACAGTAGTATCCTCCGACAACTGTAACATCCCACCAACACCCGCCGAGCTCGAATTTCAATTCAAATGCGTTTTCTGCAATTCTAAGAGACACACATCGACTGATTGCCGAGGTACTCCCTATGCCAAGGGCAGAAAAAGTGCCCTCGGAAAGCACAATCGATGCACAATGTGCCTGGAGACGCTGGAGGATCACATGTGTCCGAGAGCCCATGTGATGTGCTCGAATTGTCAATGGGATACGAGAATGGCGAGGAAATCGGAGGATTTTCATCATCCTTATGTGTGTCCGCTCAATGATCAGAGCGGGGATGTGATGGTAAGGGTTCTGGGGAAATTCGGGATGTTTTTGGAGCAAAAAATGAGCATTTTGAGTCAAAAAATGAGCATTTTATAGTCAAAGTTAAGCATTTTGAGCCAAAAATGAGAATTTTGGGAGTCAAAAAAGCACCTTTTCAGTCATTTTGAGGTGTTTTTTCAGCAAAAAATGCACATTTTTGGCCCATTTCGCTCCGTGGAGCACAAAAAAAGCTCAGAGCCAAAAATTCACTATTTTCGGCAAGAAAAAACCGATTTTTGAGCTTCTGAAAGCTTTAGAGAGCCAAAAATGAGCATTTTGGGGCGGAAAATGAGCATTTTTGAGCCTAAAATGACCATTTTGAAGCCAAAAATTGGGATGTTGAGGCGAAAAAAGCCTTTTAGAGCCAAAAATGAGTATTTCGAACCTAAAAATGAGTCTTTTGGGATCAAAAATGAGCCTTAGATGGTGAAAAATTAACTTTTTTCTGTCATTTTGAGTTTTTTCAGCAAAAAATGCACATTTTTGGCCTATTTCGCTCCGCGGAGCACAAAAGAAGCTCAGAGCCAAAAATTCACTATTTTTTTTAAATAAACGATTGTTGAGCTTTTGAAAGCCTTTTTGAGCCAAAAATGAGCATTTTGAAATTAAAAATAGCATGAATTTCAATTTTCAGACACGACGAGAACTGGAAAACGAACGCCGACGCCGTCATGGTCTTCCGCCACGATTCATCATTTGAAATCTTCTCCTCGACGTCTTCAAGAATTCATTTTTAAAAATTTCTGTACATTTCCGATCTACTGTATACTAATTGTTTATTTTTTACAGCTTGTTTTATGAAGGAAATCTGTGGAAATTTATATTTTTCAAAATTTTTTGATTGTTGGTTCGCTGCCTCCTTTGATTTTTCATATTTGAATACTGTATTTTCAGATTTTTTCAGCCAAAATGTGTGGAAAATTGTGTAGATTTCGAATTTCATATTTTAAAAAAACTTGGAAATAATCACAGAGCTCGAAAAATGCGATTTTGGGGACTCATGGAAGAGAAAATTCAAAAAACACAAACGCAGAAGGCCGCGTAATTTCCCTTCCACTTCGAAAATTGCGTTTTTTGAGCGCTGCGATTTTTTTCAAGCTTTCTCGTTATGATTTTCGTAATCTACACAACTTTTTACATATTTTGAGCTAAAATTTTTTGGTAAAAACTTTTTTTTCGCAATTTTTCAGAATGAGTGAGGACTGGAATTTTCAGTCAGCTTCTAGCGAAGTTTTCTCGCGCGATGAGAATCTGGAGCCGAATAGAAAACGAGCGAATTTGGGATCTTCTGAAGGTGCAACATTTTTTAAAATTCAATTTTCAAGAAAAATTAAAAAAAAGTTTTTTTTTGAAAAAATTCCAAATTTTTCCAGGAAATCTTGAAATAAAGAAAATGGAAGACTCGATTCAACATATTCATCAGGCAACGCTGGAAATTTCTGATTATACTATTCAAGAAGTTAACCAGCTGAAAGAGAGGATTCAGAAGATGGAGGCAGAGAATCTCGAGTTGAAAGTGGAATTGAAGAAGAAAATTATAGAACAGGATTTTGATAGAAGACAGTTTGAGGAGAAATTTGAGAGAATGCAAAAGGATAGCCTTCAAGTAGGGTTACTGTTGTTTTTTTTTGCATAAAAATCGATAAAACTCGAAAAAATTGATTTCTCACTAATTTCTAAAAAACCTATTTCAAGAAATGCAGGATTTTTTCGCTGATTTTTCGCTGAATGCGCTAAAAACGAGTCCAAACGGACCATTTTGAAGCGAGTTATGAGCGTTTGAAGTTTCAGTGAGAGAGACGCAGACACTGTCTCGTTTCTCTGCGTCTCTTCGACAAGGAGAGTGTCTGCTTTCTCTGCGTCTCTCACAAAAACTTCACAGGCTCATAACTCGCTTCAAAATGGTCCGTTTTAACTCGTTTTTAGCGCATTCGAATCAGCGAAAAATTCTAAGTTTTTTGAAATAGGTTAGAATAAATTGAGTTGAAAATCGATTTTTATGAAAAATATTGTTATTTTCGTCATTTGAGTAAAAAAAACAGTAATCCTAATTTCAGAAGGATATCAAGAATTGTGAGCTCGAAAAAAAGGTGCTCCAACTTGAAGAGCTCATTCTGGCGAACGAAAAAACCAAGAAAAGGAATGTTCAGTCGGCAAAATCCAGCAGAGAGATTCGCGATATTCAAAGGAAAATTTTCAGTTTTGAAAATGAAAAAAGTTCGAAAAAATCAGAGCAAGAGGAGCTAAGCGAGTATTCTTCCAATTTGGATCAAGAATGGAGAGATAATATTGAGACGGGAATCTCGGATATCAAAATGGAATTGAGGTAGGGTTACTGTCATTTTTTTTCTCAAATGATCGTCCCAATTCCATTATTTACGAAAATAACAATATTTTTGCACGAAAATCGTTAAAAAATCGAGAAAATTGATTTTCAAATCGCGAACTTACATTTTTTCTAACCTATTTCAAAAAATGCAGAATTTTTCGCTCATTCGAATTTTTACGCCATTTTGCACCAAATTTGTAAGTTTTGAGTAATTTTGAGGAAAAATCACAATTTTTAGACTATTTTTAGGCTAATTTTTAGGCTATTTTTTAGCGTTTCCAGAAATTTTTGAACGTTTTAACGCCATTTTTGGCCAAATTTGATAAATTTTGAAGAAAAATTAGAAATTTTAGATTTTTTTAGTCATTTTCGACACTTTGGTCAGTTTTTTTTTTGTTAATTTTGGGCGTTTTCAGAGATTTCTGAACGTTTTTTTAGACATATTGGCACATTTGAGCAAAATTTCGGCCAATTTTTCGAAAGTTTTTCAAAAAATCACTGAAATCGTAAAAATACAAATGGATCGAAAATAGTAAAACTTTTATGGAAAATGACTCAAAAAGGTTGGAAATTGGTCTAAATTGCCAAAAAATAGCCATTTTCCTCAAAATCACTTAAAATTGTCAAATTTTTTTAAAAAATTTGTCAAAATGACTCGAATGCGCTAAAATTTTGAAAGCTGACCAAAAGGTCAAAATTGGCTGAAAATTGGCTGAAAATTGCAGTTTTTTCTCGAAATTCATCAAATATTGAAATAGGTTAGGAAAAATGAGAGTTGGCGTTTTGAAAATCGATTTTTTCGAGCTCTAACGATTTTTGTGCAAAAATATTGTTATTTTTGGAAATAATGGAATTGGGACGACCATTTGAGAAAATTTTTTAAAAAATGACCGTAATCCTACTTTAAGACCGTATTCCTCCGGATTCATTCCATCGGACAACTGTCAACTCCCCCTGACCACCGCCGAGCAAGAATATCTCGATTCATGCATTTTCTGCAAATCTCAAAGCCACGGATCCATTGAATGCCGCACGGTCGCTCAGTACTACGAGCGACGCCGCACACTGCTTAGCGAAGAGAAACGATGCATGAAGTGTTTGAATGTTTCGAATCAGAAATCCCATTCGTGCCCCCGTGACAATGTGATGTGCTCGAATTGTCAGTGGGATACGAGAAATGCCAGTGTTATTAACGATTTCCATCATCCATATGTTTGTCCGCTCAATGATCAGGGACCGTATGGACAGGTGAGGAAGAAATAAAAAAAAACAACTTTTCTTTGAATTTTTGAAAAAAACACATTTTTAGAATACATATTTTTTTCAAAATTTCGACTGAAAATATGCATTTTTTACCGTAAATTCCGAAGAACATAATCAAAAACGCTCAAAATTGCTCTAAAATCCCGAAAATCGCTTCAAAAAGGCCTAGAAAGCCGAAAATTGTCTCTGGTGGCCGTGGCCGAGTTTTCTACAAAAGTGGGCGGAGTCGGCCAGAAAATATGCCAAATTTTACGCTGATTCCAAATATCACAACGAAAACGGTGAAAAATAGCTCTAAAATCCCGAAAAATCGGTTCAAACGGGAACAAAAGCCGAAAGTTGCCTTACTAGGGAATGGTTAGTAGTCGATATGGAGTTATATGTCGCGACCAGTGTGTGTTTTTCGACAACGTTCGAATAATTATTCGAAAATTTATTCGAATAATTATTCGAACATTTTTCGAATACTGTTCGAATATTTTGTTCGAATACTTATTCGAATATGTTCGAATAATTATTCGAACTTTTCGAATAATTATTCGAAAAGTATTCGAACAATTCGAATAATTATTCGAACATTGTTCGAATTGTTCGAAAGGCAATTTTTTTCGAACAATTTTCGAATAAGTTTCGAATAAATGCAATGATTTCGCAATGAAAAAAATACAAACTGCAAACGACACTCCGAAATAACATGCTGCGCCTAGTTTACCACACGACAGAAATGTTCGAACAAATATTCGAACGAATATTCGAATAGTCATTCGATTATTCGTTCGATTATTCGTTCGAATAATTGTTCGAATAAAATTTCGAAAAACTGTTCGAACGAATATTCGAAAAATTATTCGAATATCATTCGAATTTTTTTCGAAAATAGATATTTTCGAATAAGAAATTTCGAAAAACACACACTGGTCGCGACCTATATCATTGGAAATCTGAACTCTTGAAACTTCGTTTGGTGCATTTTGTTTTTGCGGACTTGATCTGTGAGCCGAGTTATGCGTGTTTTAAGGTCAACCCTCAGTTCATTTTTCAGTTGAATTTAGCACTGGATTTTGAACTTTCAAAAACAAAAACAGTTGACGTGAAATATTGGGAAATATACAGAAAATCCAGTGTTAAATTCAACTGAAAATGAACTGAGGGGTGACCTTAAAATACGCATAACTCGGCTCACAGATCAAGTCCGCAAAAACAAAATGCACCAAACGAAGTTTCAAGAGTTCAGATTTCCAATGATATAGGTCGCGACATATAACTCCATATCGACTACTAACCATTCCCTAGTTAGGTGGCCGTCGCCGAGTTTTTTTTCTGAAAATGGGCGGAGTCAAGCAATGAGCGCTCTTGAAATATTTCGACAACCAATCATATATCGCGGTCGGCAAAATATTCCAAAAGCGTTCATTGGTTAACTCCGCCCACTTTTGGGAGAACTCGGCCACGGCCACCCAAGACAACTTCTGGTTTTTTGGGCCCTTTGAAGCGGTTTTCAGGGTTTTAGAGCAATTTTCAAGCGTTTTCGTTATGATTTTTGGAATCTACGCTAAAATTTGGATAATTTTCCGACCGACTCCGCCCATATCTGGAGAAAACCCGGCCACGGCCATCAAAGACAACTTTTTGTTTTTTGGTATAATTTCAAGCGATTTTTCGGGGTTTTCAAGCGATATTTAAGCGTTTTTGTTATGATTTTCGGAATCTACGCTACAAATTTATTTTTTTTTACAAAAATTCAAAAAAAAATTTTAATTTTTAAAATCCAATTTTGAAGCAAATAAAATTTCAGTGGAGAAGAAAGATGGAAAACGAACGCCGTCTGAGTCATGGAGTTCCGCCACGATTTGTTGAATGAATTTTTTGTTAATTTTTGAATTTTTGTTAACTGTTGAATTTGTTATGCGTTATTTACAGTTTCTAATAAACTCTTTTGTTGGATCGATTTGAAATTCGAATTTGGGATATTTTTTCCAGTTTTTATTTTTGCTAAAATTTTGAAATTTCTGTTGAAAAATGAATTTTTTCGATTTTAGCTTGAGATTTTTTGTTTTTTACACTTAAATCTGCGAAAAATCGGTTTTAAAACCTTTGAATTCACAAAATACTTGAATTTTTATACTTCTGAAGCAAAAAATTCTCCCCGAAGAACCATGCCGCAGGGTTGCAAAACTGCGCGCCGCAGTGTTGCAAATTGGAAAAAGGGGCGGGGCTTGGGGAAAATTGAATAAAATTTGACATTTTTTTTCTCATTTTTTTACCATTATTTCACTTTTTTTCAGAATGGCTGATCACTCGAATGCCAGAAGAAGTCAGAATAATGAAAGAATCCCAGTGATCGTCCTGGACACTGACGAGAATCCACCAGCGCCAGTGAGAAGACCAGCGAGAGAAGAAGAGCCAGATGTGGTGGTTTTGGATGATGAAGAGAAGGATAATACTGTCGCACCGTGGGAGTTTTACCAGCCTACGGGCGTGAAGCTGGGGTCTCGGAGTGACGCAATCTGTGAGTGATGTCCCGTTACGTGTTCCATGGAGGACGAAGAGTGACTTGACAACAGTCACGATTCCTCCGGGTGGTTCGTCATCGGTGGTGGTTCATTGTAAGAATAGCACTTCGGCTATGTGAATACTAGAGTAGGCGAGTTATGGGATAAACCCTTTATTAGTAAAACACGCTGGGGAACAAATGAGAGTGGGAGAGAGTGGTGGATAACATCACCGTTCTCGGGGGGAGAATTTGGGACAAGTGAAGTGAAAGTGGGGAGATTTTAGGCCAAACAAACAATTATTGCGAAATCGTTGCCGCCGAATTTGAACGGGTGTTTCCGCGGGAAGTGCCGTGGAGCGCGCATGCATTGGTCGTCGGTGAAGAAGTGGGTCTGTTTTCCATCGCTTGCGATGGAATTGCTTGGGGTAAGATGATGTGAACGAAAGGAACGTGAAGAGTTTATGCTATCAATGCATAACTCTTCTTAGCAATGACTAGAATGGTTATTGCCTATAAGGTCGAGCCTATCGCCTTGCGATGGGCGCGACACTGGGGGGGCCAGGAGAATCTGCTTCCCGGAGTTGTCGTAGGGAAGCGGATTATTCAGGGTAGTTGAGAGAACATCGTCTCCTTCCTCGAGTTCTGTGATGTTGACTTTGGCTTTGACTGTCCTCGGAAGGTATTCTCTTGTTCTTCTGGACTCCTCTCCTATCTTAGGGTTGGAGTTGTTTGACTGTTGGAAACGTGGGGATGTTCTTCTATCCTGGTTTGCCATCTCGGACCCTGTCAACGGGTCTCTGATGTCCTTGACTGGCTTTGTGTTAGGGTGATTTCCTTTTGGTTTATCTTGACCTGACTGCTGGGGGGTTCCTTTCACATTTTCGTCTTTCCTTGGGCGTCCTCGTGGTCTTTTCTGAACTTCGTCAGGTTGACCATGATTGGCACTTTCTGGTGTGGTGATCTTCGGTTTGGCGATTTCAGAACGACTGCTGTCTTTCCTTGGTCTTCCTCTTGGGTTGCTAGTTTTGACTGTTTGTCCTGTAGCTGGGGGTGGTGATCCAGATCTTGTTGGTGTCGTTGATTGACTTGTATCCTTGTCGTCCTTTGTCGAGCAAAATTTAGGTGAGATGGACGGTAGAATCGTAGATGGAGTAGTCGTTGGAACCGGTATTTTGTTCCTATCCTCCTCGTAGCTTGGGTCTTCCAAGGGGACAAGTTGATTAACGGCTTTCTCCAGATTTTGACCGTTCACTCGGACCATTACAGATCTGGGTAAACCGTCTAGTGTTCTTGTGATGCTCAGGATTATTCCATGTGGCCAAGTGTACCTTGGTCTGTCCTGGTCTTCTACGAGAACCATTTGTCCTACTTTTGGTACAATCCTTGAATGAGCACTTGATTTCAGGTTCAATTCCCTGATTGTGTGATAGTATCCAGTGGAGAACTCATCGAGCAGTTGCTTCCTGTGTTCGTCCATCACTTGGAGTAATTCTCGATAGGTCCTTTCTGTAGGTCCGAATCGATTATCGTCCTTGTTTTGCTGGGGGGATGGCAGGATTAGGCATGCGCCTGGATTGATTAGGTCTATTGGACGTATTGGTTGAGAATCCTCTACGTCTCTCTTGTTTCCTGTGATCGGTCGTGAGTTTATGATTCCTTCGGCTTCGATGATTAGTGTTTCGAGCTCCAGAAAGGTTACCAACGCCTTCCCGAAAGCTTTCTGCACTATCTTCTTGGTTACACCGACGAGTCTTTCGTACACTCCACCTTGCCAGGGGCTCAGTGGGGTGATGAGTTTGACTTTGATCTCATGAAGCGCCATGAAAGTCCTTATTTGCTCATTGTTGTCGATGAAGGCCCTGAGGTCCGCATTGACCATCTTGTAGCTGAGCTTGAAGTGTTTTGCATTGTCGGAGACAATGCTGCTGGGGGTTCCTCTTCTTCCTATGAATCTCTTCATAGCGTTGATGAATCCGAGCGCTGTGTTGTCGCTTACGATTTCCAGGTGGACGGCTCGAACCACTAAACAAGTTAGTAGTAGGATCCATACTTTTCCTTGTCCGTTCCCGAGTTTGAAGTAGATTGGCCCCGCGTAATCGAGTCCGATATGTTTGAATGGACCTTCTACTGTAGTTCTGCTGGGGGGAAGGATACGGTTGTAGTTGTATTGGAATGGAAGTCCGTGAGCTTTTTGGCAAGTGAAGCACCTTGCTCTTGTCCTCCTGGCTATCGTGACTAGATTTTCTATCCAGTACTTCCGATTTATGTCGTTGACCACGTCGCTCACTCCTTGGTGTCGGAGTTTTTCATGAGCTTCTTGTACTAGCATTTTTGCTAGTGGATGCTTTGACAGGATTATGATGGGGAATTTCATGTCGTGAGTAATTCTCCTGTCTTCTGACTTTGAGAATCTCGTTGCATATCTCCATATTCCGTCGTCGTAGTACGCATGGGCGAGCTGCTTCTGTGGTACTATGTTGAGGCGGTGTTGAGCATCCTTGTAGTGGTCTTCCACGATGTACTTCCTTGCGAGGGTCAGCTTTTCAACGGCTTCTCCTTGTGCAAAGGATGTCCAAAACTTGGTCAATGTGCTGGATTTGAAGGTGATGGGGCGATCCGGATACCTTTTGTTTCTCCGTTGCACAACGGTGCAGATCCAATCAAGTATTCTTGTAATCCGTCTAGTCAGTACCATCATTTTGTTCGTCTTCTCATACGGCACAAATGATTGGTATTCCTCTGCTTTCTCCAGTGTGTTGATGTTAACCTTGTTCTGATTACTTGCTGGGGTTACCGACTTTATTATTCCGATACTTTTGGCGTGTTCTCGGAACTCGTGTTGGTCTGAGTACATGTCGTTGAGTTTCTCTGGCCATTTCACTTCTGGTTCGTTCAGGAATTCCGGTCCAAAGTGCCAGAGCTTACTTTCTTGGAGCTGTTTCAGCGAGCATCCTCTCGAGGCCACGTCCGCCGGATTTTGGTCCGTTGGCACGTAACGTATCGATGTGTCGAGGTTCTCCTCTTTGAGCGTCATTACGTTCGCCTTGAACTTCTTCACTCGATTTGCGACCCATGTTGAGCCGTATTCGTTTATGGTCTTGCTTGTGGTCCAGTATAAACAGATCTTGCTATCGCAGAAGAACATGACTCCGTTCAGCTTGATGTGAAGTTCCTTGGCAATGGTCACTGCGGCATTTGCTCCGATCTCCATTCCGTAGAGTTCCATCCTTGGAATGGTGAATTCGGTTCCATTGCTTGGGCGTATTCTCGACTTCGCGAATATGAGTCTGCTCCTGAAGGTGTTATCCTTGTATCCATATCTCACGTATGCTGTGGCAGCTGCGTGGTCCTTGGATGCATCTGTGAATACTACTAGCTGTGTTGACTCGTAGTCGTAGTTGTCGACCAGTTGTCTTGGAATGGTGTAGGACGTGTCCGTGAACTGCTTGACAGCAGCAGTCCATAACGGCACTAGGTCTTCTGGTAGTCTGTCATTCCATTTCAGCTCCTTTTTCCACATCTCGGATATTACTTTTTTGAGTAGTACAAGTAGTGGGGCTAACTGTCCACTAGGATCGTAATTCTGGGCTAAGAATGATACAACTTGCTTCTTGGTTGGAATTCCAGCTGGGGGTGACGCTATCTTGATGACGATGACGTCTTCTTGAACTTTCCACAAGTGTCCGAGAAGTTTCGCTTCGGTTGCCTTAGCTCTGTCTTCTTCTTTCACAACTTCCTTAACAGCAGGAGAGTTGCTCAAGTAGTCTCGTAAGTTCATGAAGCCTCTGTTGAACTTTTCTTTAGACTTTTCGTAGCACTTCTTTAAGTCTTCTTCCGAGTTCGTCGTGAACAGTACGTTATCCACGTAGAGGTTCTCCATGATTCGATCGTTGATCTCGTCAGGGTCCTCCTCTAGATAAGCGATGATGGTGACTGCCAATAGGAATGGTGAGCAGGTTACTCCGAATGGCAATCTCGCGAATCTATATGCCACCATGTTCTCCTCTGTGAAGCCTTTGCTGGGGTCTTTGATCCATAGAAACTTCATTAGATTGCGAAAGCCTTCCTGCACTGATATTTGGTGGAACGCTTTCTCAATGTCTGCGATCATGAGAAACCTTGTCAACCGGCTTCTCATGAGTATTCCTAGGATTCCTTGTAGAATGGAGGGTCCGGGGTATACCACGTCATTAAGAGAAAGTTCGTTTTTCATATGCGATGAGGCATCGTATACAATTCGACGTTTGGTGGTTCCTTCCTCTTTGGTGACATCTGTATGCGGGATGAAATACTCCGTTCCTTTCTTTGCTTGTGGGTCGAAGTCCGTCTCTTCTATGATACCTGACTCCAGTTGCTTCATGATGATGCTGTGGTAGTCTTCTCTGCTCGCTGTGTCGGTGAGCTTTTTGTCGAGGAGTGACGCTAGTCTTCGCTTCGCGATAGGGAAGTTATTGCTCAGCTCCGATTGTCGTCCGTTGAAAGGAAGCGCCACGTGGATGCGGTTCTCCTTGTCTTTCACAGCAGACTTCTTGAATTTTTCGATGAGCTCGTTGTTGAGTGTCTCTTTGCTCTCTCTTCTTGGCGGTGGCTCTATTCCAAGTACGTCTAGAGACCACATGTTTTCCACAGCTTTTTCCAGTTTCTTAACAGCAGAAGCTGGGGGCTGTGATTCTTCTGAAGCTACTGTGTGGATCCAGAAATGTTCCTCCTCGGTTTCTTCGTTGGCTTCAACGTAGTTGACGCCCTCGATTGGCACGATGGAAGATTCACTAATTGGTGGGTTGTTGACGTATCCAATCTGTAGTCTTTCAACTGACCTTCCGCTTGGTAGATGCCAAACTTCTGGTTTATGGACGCTTCGGATCTTGTTTAGGATGTTGTTTCCTAGGATCATATCAATCGGTTTGCCGTCGATCGGTTGTAGGTCGGTTATTCCTTCGACGTTCAGATTTAGCTTTTCTAGCTTTTCCATGTCCTCTTTCGTGTGATTGGGGGCACGGAATCTGGTTGTCATTTTGTGGAAGCTGAGGATTCCTGCTGTCCATCCTTTTCCTTGTAGGTCCATGATCTCCAATTTATAGAAAATGCACCATTCTGGTTCACTTTCGGATACGAAACCGGCGTACGATGTCATCTTTTTCCCTATTGCCTGCAGCTTCAGTCTTTCTGCTGCTGCTTTGGATATTATTGACACTTGAGCACCTGTGTCAGCTAGGGCTGTGAGTGTCTCTCCTGATGGTGTTCGGAGCTGGATGAATGGCATTTGGGAGTCTGCGTCCGTAATCTTGTTGATTCGTATTTCCAGTGGAGTTGGAGTTGTGGAGTCGTTTGGCGAACCGGTAATTATGGATTGGATGTGCTTGGGGAATTCCTCCGACGACGCGAAGTTGTCCCACAGTTTCGTTGGCATACCGTTGATTATTGTTATGTCTTCTTGATTTGAAGACCGTGAGTATAGGAGGGGGCCTACTTCGAGGTTGTCCCTCCTTGATGTTGAGATAGCTGGGGATGGAGAAAAACTTGGGGATGATGTGATGGGTTGGTTGGATGACTGGTGGGGGTGTTGGGGTGAATGAACAAAACAATTTGGTGGCTGTGAGTCGGTGAGCGATGAGGAAAGGTTGTTGATTTGTTGAGGGGTTTTAGAATTCGGAGGTTCCAGCCTCCTCTCCTCGAAACCACTGCTGCTGAGTTTCCTCGTCCTCGTCTTGTTCCAAGTAGGCCAAGACGTTGACTTCTTGCTTTCCGACTGGGTATATGGTGCAGATTCCCGTGTAGTGTTTTCCTCTGCATTGGAAGCACTTGAACTTTGATTTGCATTCGCTTGCTGCGTGTGATCCACTGAGGCAGTTGAAGCACAACGACTTCTTATGTACCGCGTTGATCTTCTTGTCAATGGGGATGGCACAATTGCTTGCGCTATGGTTGACGTCGTCGCAGAACTTGCACGGGAGCTGCTTGCTTGGGGGCAAGTATCCTTTTTGAGGTCCTGCTGTCACGTTTGGCTTCCTGTATCTGCCTTGTTGGTTTTGATCTCGGACCGTCTGGATCTCCGTTCTGTAGACTTCTTTGACCATTGGTTTCTTGTAGATCTTTTCGAACTCCACGAAGTTGTGGGCTTCTTCCATCAAGCTGTCGAAGGTGACGTTATGTCCAGCTCTGGCTCTCTTCTTGTTCAGTGCTAGGGCCATTTTTTCTGGAAGCTTGTTGATGAATCCCTTGACGAAGTACGGGTCGTCTGGGTTGGTTCCAAATGGTCTCAGCTTGTTGGCGTATGTCGCGTAGGTGTGCAGAGAATCCGATAGAGTTTTGTTGTCGTCCTTCGGGAACTCTAGCTCTTCCATCAATTCCATGATGATCGCTATCTGGGAGTTGGCTCGTCCGAATTGTCTATGAAGACTATCTCTCAATCTGTAGTACCCCGCTGTGGAGTACTCTGTTGGACCATGCTCTAATGACAACTTTGGAGTCAGGAGCGTGAAGAGAATTGACTGTTTCATGGCATCCGACAAGAACTTGTTGTCGTGAACGATTGCATCGAACTGGGCCATGAATTCCGGGTATTTGTGTTCCTCTCCGTCGAATCGCTTCACTGCCACCATTAGCGATGAGACTAGGCTTGACTTGAGTTGCTCCGTCATGACTGCTCCCAGATCAACTGGATTCGCACTATCTTCGAGTGGAATCAAGCTGTTCTTTTGTTGTGTATTGACGTAGGACGGTTGGAAGTCCGGTCTTCCAGTCTTTGGGTTGAAACCAATGCACTTGGTTTGTTCTGGCTCCTGGGAAGCTGGAGGTTGTCCGGCACTTTGCTGTCCTTTCCTCTCGTCCTTGTTTAGGATTGCTTCGGCTATCATTCTCAGATCTTGCTTGATAGATGCCTGGTTGGCTTCTAGTTCGCTGAGGCGTCCGAACATGATGATTTCCAGTTCTTTGTTGTCTGGAAGGGCCGGATGTGGGGTTTCGCGACCTCTGCGTTGCTGGAGCATGTTGTGGATGGCCTTGAAGTCTATGCCGGTCTGCTTGCCTTGGACTTCGCCGAGGTTTATAGCAGATCCGTTCTCTGGATCCCACCAGTTTGCGCTCTCGTCTTCAATCTGAACAACTGGAGTGCTAGAACGACCTCTGGCTTCTCCCTGACAGTAGGAGTTGCTTCTGGATTTGGTCTTCTGACTGACGACGTTCGGGATTTCTTGGGCGGGTCTTTCCGATCCTCCCTTCGTTCCCGATGCTTGGGTCCTTTCTTCTACTTCCTTCATCTTGTCGATCTTCTCCTGGAGCTCGTTGATCATGTTGTGAAGATCCTTGATTTTGTCGTCATTTCCCTTCTGGTTTAGGTGCTCCTCCATCTCCTCCGCCGTCTTTTTCTTCTGGGGATCTTCGTCCCCATCATCTCCTCTGTAGTCGTCGACTTCTGCTTGGAATGCTTCCAGCTGGCGCATATGGTCCGTGAGCTTTTGGCGTTGGTTGATGAGATTGGTCGGTGCAATCTCTTCCAGTTTCAGCAGCACGTTGGCTTCCTGTATTAATCCGTCCGCTTTCGTGGCTGCCGCCGTCACTCTTGCTTTGAAGTTTTTTGGTTGCATGCTTGGGGTTTGGTGATTGTTGCTTGCGCTACTTGATATCCAAGTTCTGCAAAAACGATCTGTTTTAGCCTTGTATTTCGTTTTGAGTAGGTTGAACGATGATGCGAAGAAGAAGTGGAAGGTAAACTTTTGAGAGGAAAGAAAAAAAAGGGAAAAAGGTCGGCTCCTGGTGCTTCGACCCGGACTGTATGCCGAGACCTTTTCAGCAGCTCCGCGACAAAGTATGGGTCGGGATGAGTGATTGTTTTCGTAGAAGATCTGCTTTTGTAGAATATCTACTTCGTGGGCGTATACGTGGAGGATCTGCTTGTTTCAGGATTTCACCTGATTCGAGCGTATCTCATGTCGTCTTTATCTGCCAGTATCCATTGTTGTTCCTCGGCCAGGTTAGCAGCACCTGGCTGGTGAGGTTTCTCCGGTGAAGGTGCTCTTTCCGAGCTGGGGTATCCCTTAACAGCAGGGGAATTGTTGCTCGTTCCGAGCTAATGTGTCCTTAGCGGACTGGTGGGTGGGTGACGTCTATTCCCGTGTTGAATAGCACGCACTGGTCCTCCAAAAATAGTTTTTCTTTTGGCAGGAACTCACGAGTTTCTGTCTTTAGGACCATCTCGATTTGGCCTTCGAGATCTCGATAGGTCCCCCAAGGACGTGGGCGCCGCACTGGCTTTTATGCCCTACGCGTGACTAGATGAGCTGGGCGTATTTTTGAACTGTCCTAAGAGTCACCAACTAATTATATGCATGCTTATTAGTGGGAAACTAGGAGGACAGTTGTCCTTGGGTGGCGCCGGGGCTTAGACACTAACCATCCCTGGATGATTAGCCTATTTTTACCAGCATAAGGGGCCCCCTCGTAATTTGTAAGCGCCATACTTGGTATCCCTGTTGGGTTGTGAGCACGGTGTGTGGATTTTAGACTTGGATGGAATTTAGAATTTACCTAGTTTAGGGGGACTTTGTTGGGAGCTAATTGGTTACCCCAGGCCTTAGGGTAATTTTTTAACTAGGTCCTAACTTTGTTAAACTAGATGTATTGCTAATCGTTAGCTAGGGCGCTCCATGATACGAGTCCTCGCTTCGACGGCTCGCTCCTTGCTATTGGATTTCCTCGGTCCATGTCCTTCCTCCTGACCATGCTGGGGGGTCCGTGTAGTGCACACTGCTTCCCTGCACTTTCCCTTGCCAATGTACTTTCCTCGTTTGTATAAGTACGGGAAGGCATGATCCATTGGCCGACTAGCTTAGGATTGGTGTATGATGAAACGGTGTGTCTGAAGTATTTGCTCGAGCCTGAACTCGTCGGTTGATTACAAAAAAGGTTATTGATTTTTAATTTTTACTACAAAAAAGGTGTTTAATTTTTAGCGCGGTTTGCAAAAGGAAGTTGAGAGAAAGGAAAAAAAAAAAAATTTTTTAGAACGAAAGAATATTTAAGAAGCTGCTGGGGGTTTCGGATACTCTTTTCAGAGCTCCAGGGCCTCCGTGACGTCCTCGTCCTCGTCGATTCCTCCGTATTCCTCATCCTCTCCATCCTCTTCTCCGACTGTCACCACTATCTTCTTGCTTTCAGCGATCCACGCTTCGTACTCTCTCTCCTGGCGCTGCTCTTCCTCTTTCTTGTTGAGGATTGCTTGTTCTTTCGTCGCGATCTTGTGACATAGAAAACGATGGTGAAGATTCTTGCATTTCCTGCACTTCTTTTTGGTGGATGGGCAGTTGCTGACCTCGTGTCCCTTCTGGAAGCACATGAAGCAACGGTTCTGGACCAGCATCGTGTGTTGTCTTTCTCTGGCCGTCGGGTACTGGAAACAGTGGAGCGCCGCGTGTTTGGTGCTGCCGCAGTAGTAACAGCCTACTGTGGCTTGCTGGGGGGTGCTTTCTGCTTCCTTTTGGCCTTGTGCTTCACCGAGCCTAGTTTTGATTCCGATCTGGGATTCGTAGCTTTCGGCTATTTCATCGGCGATCTTCTTGATCGATGCGAACTCTTCGGCCCGTTCCTTACTGGCCGACTCCATCTCCTTTGTCATTTTTCTGATCGTGACTGCTTGGGACGCTACCATTGCCTTTAGAAACTTTACAGTTTCTTCCGACTTCTTCGCCTCCTCTCCTTGTCTTATCAACTTTGCCATTTCTTCGATGGCATCTTTAGTTTCTTTTGCGGCATCAGACGTCATTTCTTCTGCCCAGCTTGCCATTTTTGTCTTGAGAAGAGTCATCGAAGACGAGAGATTTGCTTCTGCTTGGGGTCCGCGATTCAGATGCTTAACAGCAGCATCTTCACCCGTTTCACATTCCTTTCCTTCTTCTTTGGCTGGGGGAATTTCTTCGAATTCCGAGCCGTTTCTTTCTTGCGGAACTTCCGTCGAAATTGGTGTGCGGAGCTCCGATTCGGTCTCTGGTGCGAGCATGTCGGCGTATTCGTTGTAGTTGTCGGACATTTTTTTACCTGAAATCCCTCTTAGTTAGTCTTTGGTTATGACTTGCGAAAGAAAAAATGACGAAAATGTGCGAAAATTGGAATTTAGAGAGGGCGATAGATGGGGGAGGGGGAGTGCGCGCGAAATTTGAATTTTGAAAATTAAAATTTTAAATTTTGGTTCCGATGCTTTAGAAACACCGAAACAATCAACCGAGAGGGTGCTCATTGAGCTAATACAAACTACAGTCGTTTAGAGCAGCTGAGTGATGAGCATTTGGTAACCATTGATCCGTGACTTAGTGTCTAAGGAAGCCCATATCCTTATCGGTGGTTAACACGTGCTAGGGGATTGCTCTTGTCGTCTTCACTCAGCTGTGCAGACGCTCTTCGGCGTCGATACGTTGCCACTCGCTCCAGTCTGCGTGGAGCCCGTAACGCTTCCGATTACTCGGCTTTTTCAGCATATTTCTGCCTTCTTCTTGACTTCCTCTGTTGCTGATTCGTTATCCGAGCCCTTAACAGCAGGGCTGATGGATATTTTTACTATTTTCAGCACTTTTTCTGCTTTGGCACGTCATTTATTGCTGTTTTTCCGTATTTCCGATGATAAATCGATAATTGCTCCTTTACCAATCATCGCGGAGTACTTTTTACTGACTGCAGACGTGTCGTTGGGTGCCAAAATGAAGGGGACTTCATTATATGCTGGGGGTTTGACTTCTCCGTGTCTCTCTCGCCACTTCGGGCTTACTCAAACTGACTTATTTGCGATTGATGATTCACTCCTGTGGGCTCGATTTCGGACAATTTCCAGCAGATTCTTAACAGCAGAATCCGCCTTCTCCTATCTTGGTCGATGCACCATGTCGCACCGTGGGAGTTTTACCAGCCTACGGGCGTGAAGCTGGGGTCTCGGAGTGACGCAATCTGTGAGTGATGTCCCGTTACGTGTTCCATGGAGGACGAAGAGTGACTTGACAACAGTCACGATTCCTCCGGGTGGTTCGTCATCGGTGGTGGTTCATTGTAAGAATAGCACTTCGGCTATGTGAATACTAGAGTAGGCGAGTTATGGGATAAACCCTTTATTAGTAAAACACGCTGGGGAACAAATGAGAGTGGGAGAGAGTGGTGGATAACATCACCGTTCTCGGGGGGAGAATTTGGGACAAGTGAAGTGAAAGTGGGGAGATTTTAGGCCAAACAAACAATTATTGCGAAATCGTTGCCGCCGAATTTGAACGGGTGTTTCCGCGGGAAGTGCCGTGGAGCGCGCATGCATTGGTCGTCGGTGAAGAAGTGGGTCTGTTTTCCATCGCTTGCGATGGAATTGCTTGGGGTAAGATGATGTGAACGAAAGGAACGTGAAGAGTTTATGCTATCAATGCATAACTCTTCTTAGCAATGACTAGAATGGTTATTGCCTATAAGGTCGAGCCTATCGCCTTGCGATGGGCGCGACAAATACGAAGAAATCGGAAGGTAAATTGGTGAAAAATTAAAATTTTGAATTTCTGAAAAAAAAAAATTTTTTTCAAAAGTTTTTTTTTGAAATTAAATTTTCCAGGAGTCCTCGAGCGAATGATCGAGCAAATGGTACAAGAGAAGCTCACAGCGATCGTCAATAAAGCTCAGGAGACAGCGACGAAGAACTCGTTGGAACTCAAAGCGATGGAGCTCAAAATGAACGCGATGAAGACAGGTTTTCAGCAAGAAATGAATATGGTGCATCGCGTAATCAATCGCTACGAATACGAGGTGCAAAAGTTGATGGAAAAAGTCGCGAAATTAGAGAGAAAAGAGCGAAGAAGAACCAGATTCCTTCGTAACGCATAATTTTTGTCTTGTTTTAAAAAAGTTTACTGTTTTTTTTGTTGTTGTTGAAATAAAAATCAATCGTTGGTTAATTATTTATTGTGGTTTGCAGTTTGATTCTGATGAATTTTCACCTACTTTTAAATTTCAGCAAAAAAATAAAAAAAAATTCGAATGAAACTTTTTTGAAAAAAAATTGATTTTCGACAAAAAATACCTCACAATGTGCCAAACTCTACGCTGAATCTGAATATCAACACGAAAACGCTCAAAAATTCCAAAAATTCCTTCAGAAAGGCCAAAAAAGTCGAAAGTTATCTTTGGTGGCCGTGGCCGAGTTTTCTCCAAAAAAATGGGCGGAGCCGGAGCAAAATTTTGCGCCGATTCCTAATATTACAACGAAAACGGTGAAAAATGGCTTTGAAATCCGAAAAACTGTTTCAAATGGACCGAAACGCCGGAAAATTCGGCCACGCCCACCGGATGCAACTTTCGTATTTTTGGCCGATTTCAGCCGTTTTTCGGGATTTTAGAGCAATTTTAAAGTGTTTTCGTTGTGATATTCGGAATCAGCGCGAAATTTTTCTTTTTTTTTGGCCGACTCCGCCCACTTATTGGAGAAAACTAGGCCACGACCACCCAAGGCAACTTTTGGCCCAAATTCTCAGAGTTGCAATTTGACGGGCCGGCCCGGCCCGTAAAGCCCGGCCCGCGGGCCGGGCCGGGCTCAAAAAAATTTTCTCGGCCCGGCCCGCGGGCCCGTGAGGAAAAATTTCAATGAAAATTTTTTGAAAATTTTCGAATTTTCTCGAAATTTTAAAGAAAAATTGGGACATTTTCAAAAAAAAAAATGTTGTCATATGTGATCATAGAAGTTCCTCAAACTTTTATACATGAAATAGCGACTAAAACTGGAAATTAGAAATTAGGATCGAAATTTTTTGATCGAAATTTTCCCTCACAGGGCCCGCGGGCCGGGCCGGGCCGGGCCCGGGCCCGGGCCGAGAATTTTTGCTTTCGGCCCGGCCCGGCCCATTGCAACCCTGCAAATTCTGAATTTTTTCTTTTCTTTAGTATGTTCTAAACACTTTTCTCGCGAAAAAAATCACGAAAATCCATCGAATTCAAGCTTTTTCGAGTGTTTCCTCTAAGCCCCGTCCACTTGTGAGGGGAGAGAGAAGAGAGCGCAGACAGCGCGAGGAAAGTCCGCAGAAATTTCGCCGCCAGGAGGCCGTGTTTGGTTTGTTAGGCCTATTTGAAGCGATTTTACGGGGTTTCAGAGCAATTTTTGAGCGTTTTCGGTATGATATTCGCAATCGGAGTAAAATTTTGTTGAATTTTATGGCCGAACTTTCTCAAACTCTTCCAGCAGCTGACATAGTGAAAAAATTACCGTTTTCGTTTAATTTTTGACAAAAAATCTTGTTTTATTCAGAATGAGCAATCCAAGCGGTGAAAACGAACCGAAACCGGAAGTTTCCCTGGACGAAGAGCCTTCTAGAAAAAGAGCCAGAATTGAAGATGGTAAATCCATCAAAACCTTAACAATTTTTAAGATGAGCAATTTCCAGAAACTCTCGAAACCCTGATCGCGAATGCTGTGGAGAAGCAGCAACGAGAATTCGAAGAGTCTATTCAAGATATCAGTCGAGCGACGCTGGAGATTTCGGAGACTACAACGAATGTGGTTGGAAGTCTGAAAGAATGGATTCAGAAGATGGAGACGGAGAATTCGGAGTTTAAGAAGAAGAATTTGAAATTGGAAGAAGAGCAGAGAGAATTGAGGGGAAAGATGGAAAAAGATAGTGGACAGTTTGAGGAGAAATTGGAGAAAATGCAGAAGGAGATGCTTCAGAAGGATATTAAAGTACGGGATATTACAGTTTTAATTGTACTTAAGTTTTCAAAAAAAAAAAAACAATTTTTGACGAAAATCGATAAAAAGCGAGTTTCAAATCGCAAACTTTCATTTTTTCCAACCTATCGAGGCGTGGGAACTCACAAGGGGATTACGCGAGGACGCGAGTTGAACTTTTTACCATAATTTGGGTCAAGATAGAACCGAACCTGCTGATTCAGAATCTGAAATAAAAATTGGCGAAATGTTTACGTGAGTCGAGTTATGACCTCTTAAAAATTTGCTGAATTTTCACGTAATAGTCTATGAGAATATTATCTACAGATTTCAACAACGTGAGTGGTGAAGTGGTAAGGGGTTAGGGTTCCAATAAGTAAGCCATGGTTCGATTCCCCCGCGGTCAAAATTTTTTGGAAATTTTTTTGTCTGTGTTCCAGTCAATATGTATGTGCTCGAAATGATTTTTTGTGCATTTTTTTCATTGTTTTACTGCATTCTGAGGCAGTTTCGAAAAGTTTGCTAGAACTGACTTGATAATTCATAATTCGACCGAAGCCGAAAATCTGTCCATGATTAGGTTGACTAACTTTTTGAGCGATTCAATTCTAAAGTTTGATTTATGAAATTTGTTTTGAAAAATCATTCACCGAACCAATGACAACCTCGAACTTCGGTCGGATTATGAATTATCAAGTCATTTCTAGCAAACTTTTCGAAACTGCCTCAGAATGCAGTAAAAAAATGCACAAAAAATCATTTCGAGCACATACATATTGACTGGAACACAGACAAAAAAATTTCCAAAAAATTTTGACCGCGGGGGAATCGAACCATGGCTTACTTATTGGAACCCTAACCCCTTACCACTTCACCACTCACGTTGTTGAAATCTATAGATAATATTCTCCTAGACTATTACGTGAAAATTTAGCAAATGTTTAAGAGGTCATAACTCGACTCACGTAAACATTTCGCCAATTTTTATTTCAGATTCTGAATCAGCAGAGTCGGTTCTATCTTGACCTAAATTATGGTAAAAAGTTCAACTCGCGTCCTCGCGTAATCCCCTTGTCAGAATCGCGAAAATAACCATTTTTTCGGTTTTAAACTTCATTTTTTAAAATTAAAAAATGCTGAATTTTTCGGTGATTCGAATAAGCCTATTTCGTCGCTCAAAATCATGTAGAAAAAATTTTGGACGATTTTTAATTTTTTGTACTGAAAATCTTAAAATTCTTTTTCTTTATTAAAAAAAATTAAAAAATTTTTCTACCGCATAAAACGGCTCCGGGACATTTCTAAAGCGGACATTTCGAAAGTGAGACATTTCGAAAGTAAGACATTTCGAAAAAGGTGAAATTGCTTTCTGAAAAACGGACCATTTTTAAGCGAGTTATAAGCGTTTGAAGTTTTCGTGATAGACGCAGACACTGTCTCGTTTCTCTGCGTCTCTTCGACAACGAGAGTGTCTGCTTTCTTTGCGTCTCTCTTACTGAAACTTCAAACGCTCATAACTCGCTTCAAAATGGTCCGTTTTGACTCGTTTTTGCGGTAGACAAAATGTTTAAGCGAATTCTTTGAAGTTTCAGTACAAAAAACTTAAAAATCGCTTGAAAAATTTTTTACAGCGTTTTGAGCAGCGAAATTAGGCGCATTTGAATCAGCGAGAAATTCTGCATTTTTTAGGTGAAAAATGGAACTTTGTGATTTGACAATCGATTTTTTCGACATTTGAGAAAAATTTGTAATTTTTTTGTAAAACATTTTTGAAAAATGGAATTATGAGTACAAAATAGTTATTTTCAGAACAAAGAGCTCGCTGATCGAATTCTGGCGTTGGAAGGGAATAGCAATTCTGGAAACCAAGGAGTTGGCTTAATGCAAACAATGTTGGAATCCAAGATCTCCTTATTGAGATTGGAATTTCTTGAAAGGCTTCAGAAATCGGAACATCTTAGCAGTGGAAATTTGAGATTATTGAGCGATAAAATTCAACAAATTGGTAGCTCGCCGAGCTCCAAGCCAAACACAGAGAAAGTTGAAAAAAGGAAGGAAAAAAAGAAAGAAAAAATGAAAAAGAAGAAGGAAGCAGCCCTAAAAGAAGTCGTTGTTGCATCTATTACCATCAACCCGAAAACCGTTATTCCATCAGATGGCTGTCCATTACCACCAACAAAAGCCGAGAAAGTATACAGTTCTTCGCTTTGCATTTTTTGCCAATGCCGGGGTCATCGATCAATCGAATGCCCGAAGTTCCCGAATTGGCAGTCTCGTCGAGACCTCATACTGAGTCATAATCGATGTAGCAGGTGCTTAAACGGATGTAACCTCCAATCTCACGATTCGTGTCCGAGAGCACATGTGATGTGCTCCAACTGTCAATGGGATACGAAGATGGCGAGGAATCCAGAAGATTTTCATCATCCAATTGTGTGTCCGCTCAATGATCAGAGTCAGGATTTGATGGTAAGGGATTTGGGGAGATTTGGAGTTGAAAATGAGCCTTCCGAACCCAAGAAAGAGCCTTTTGGAGCTAAAAATGTGAATTTAGAGCTAAAATGAGCATTTTGGAGCTAAAATGAGCATTTGGAGCAAAAAATGAAACTTGGAGCTAAAAATGAGCCTTTTGAATTTGTTTATTTAGTCTTGACCACAAAAAAAAAGAATAATATACATTAATAAGTGAAGAACCGGTAAAAGTGGGGAGATCATGTGGGGATAGACTAAATAAAATTAATGATCAGAGTGACCGGCAATAGCCTTGGAGCTAAAAATAGTTTTGGAGCTAAAAATGAGCCTCTGGAGCCAAAATTGAGCCTAAGTGATTTTTAGGGTTTCTAGCAGAATTCCGTACAGTTCGGAGTAAAAAACACGATTTTCTGCAAGAAGTATGCATTTTTTTCGTGCTCCTGAAGGTCTTCTGGAGGTAATTTTCGCTAAAATTAGGGTTTTTAAAAAAAAATTTAGTCTAAAACAGTGCATTTTTACCTATTTTTCAGTTTAAAATAGTGCATTTTTGTCCTATTTCAGAGCCAAACTTATTACGTTTTCGGCCTAAAACAGTTAATTTTTTAACCTTTAGCTTAAAATAGTGCATTTCGGCCTATTTTTGCCTGAAATTGTGAATTTTCGGCCCTTGAATCCGTAGAAAATTTCATTTTTTTCAGGTACGACGAAAAGCCGAAAACGAACGCCGACAACGTCATGGAGTCTCGCCGCGTTTTGTCATCTGAATCCCTTCTTCTTCTAGAAAATTTCAAATTTTTTTCAATTACCCATAATATGTCCCTGTTCCATGTGTCCCATAGATTTTCCTAATTCTTTAAAATCCTGATTCTTTTCTTTTTGGTCTTTAGGAAATTGATTTTTTATTACTTTTTCTCGACTTTAGTGGATTTCTAGGTTTTATAGGATCGTAATACTGTAGTTTTGTAATGATTCCTTTTGTTTTCAGATTTTCGATTAATATTGGTTCCCATGTCATATTGTAAACATTAGATAAAGTAAATGTTATTATTCTAATAACTATGAATTCTTGTTTACATTCCGAGCCTAATAAAATTGTAGCTCTGGGAAAAAATGGCTTTAGACAAGTAGTGGAGTATCAACAAACTACAGTAATCTTGTTCGAACTGGTCATCTAGATCATCTAGGTAATTTAAGAATCTACTTTCAAAATTGACTTGAGAAGGAAAAATTTGGCTCCGCGACGTTTCGAAAGTGTGACGTTTCGCAAGTGAGACGTTGCACTTGTGAAATATCGAATTTTCGAAATGTCACACTTTCGAAACGTCACACTTGCGAAACGTCACACTTTCGAAACGTCGTGGAGCCAAAAACTTGAATACCCCACAATTTTTTAGGTCTAATTCTTTAGTAGTTTCGATGATAGTAGTTATGGACTGTCTTCTGTCTACTTGACTTTTTCTGGTTTCGCTAGACACTAGACACCCCCCCCCCCCCTCTTCCCTTTTTCAAATTCAAACCTCATTTCTTTCTCACTTTCTCACTATCTTTAAAGGTCATATACCAAAAACGACGCCCTTCCCCTCCGTTTTTCCATTTTCCCATTCAAATGTGTCTACTGTATTGGTTTGTATTTTTTTGGCTGTGTTCCAACCATTTTCCCCTATTTTAGCATTTTTGGGGATCTTATTTATTGCGAAATAGCCTCTACATAAAATTTGTGCTATATATTTGAAAAACTGAATTGTACTAAACTTTTTGATTTTCATTATTTTTTTTGTACTTGGTTTTTGTTAAACTTTTACTACTTAATTTTTTAAAAATCTTGGAAAGTTTTAGGTTTTCTGGGATTCGACAAGCCCAGGACTGGTAAATGTACATAAACTAGGTGAGTTTATAAAGCCAAAAAAATTTTCTTTAAAATTTTTCTAAAACAAAATTTTTCGAAAAAAATTTTCAAGAAAAAATTTCCAAACATTTTTTTTTAAATACAGAGTTCTTCAGAGATGTATAATGAATTATGGACAATGAAAATTCATGATAAATTTGTCTACATTCTCAATTTCAGATTCAGATAATTATGACTCATCCCTGGACCCTGCCGAAGGGACAGAGTACTGTAGAAGCCGAGAAAAAAGAAGGCGACGGAGAAGTCAAGGATTCTGAAGACCACCAAGAATTTGAAAAGGAAGACAAGAAGACAGCAACAACAACTGATGTGTTGGATACGATTTGGGAGGAGACGGATATTGATGAAGATGAGGAGGCGGAATCGGAGGATACTGTAGAAGGAGGAGGAGCACAGGGAGCAGTAGTGGAGAATGGTAGGGAATTTTGAAGTTTTAAAGATTTCCTTTTGATTTGGAAGATTGGGAACATTGATTTTTGGAGATCCTGAGATTTTGGGGTTTCAAAAATAGTCAAGTTTTGAAAAAATCTGAATTTTAGAGATGCTCATATTGGTACTATTCTTGGTTTTAAAAAATTGTAACGAAAATTTTGCGATTTGAATTTCGATTTTTCGCGCTTTTTTCGTAAACTCTGAAATGTTGTCTAAAATTACCGTATTTTCTTTATTAGTGTGGCACGCTTTTCTATTGTTTAAAACAGGATTACAGCTTTTTTGTATTCAGATAATCGTCCTAATTCTAGTATTTACTAAAATAACAATATTTTTTTCATAAAAATCGTTCAAACTCGAAAAAATCAGTATTCAAAATTTTGGACTCGAATTTTCCTTTAATTTTTAAATTTTAAAAAAGTGAAGAAGTTTTTGCTGATTCGAATGCGCTAAAAACGTGTCAAAACCGACTATTTTTAAGCGAGTTATAAGAGTTTAAAGTTTTGGTGAGAGACGCAGAGAAAGCAAACACTCTCATTGTCGAAGAGACGCAGAGAAACGAGACAGTGTCTGCGTCTCTCACGAAAACTTCAAACGCTCATAACTCGCTTCAAAATGCTCTGTTTCGACTGATTTTTGGCGCCTTCGAGTAAGTGAAAAATTCTGCATTTTTGCGGTATCGATTTTTTTCCATTTTCTGAAATTCTGACTTTTTCCATATTCAGACCCCTGGAAATCTCCTCTTGCTCATCAACTTCTCCAGCGTGTACTTTCCTTGGAAGATGAGCTCTTCGAGCTCAAAAAAGAGATTGAAGAAGCGAAAAAAACAAAAGAACTCATGATAAAATCAATCGAAACCATTCTCTCCACCCATAAAATCTGCAGGCTCGCAGTGAGCCATGAATACAGTAATCCTCCCGAAAAGAACCCAATTCGATTTTCGGATTACTGTAGTCCCACAGTAACTGAATTGGAATTCAAGGACAAGTGTATTTTTTGTATGGGAACGGATCATAAATCAATGGATTGCGAAATCTACTCGGATTGTATGGAGAGGGAGAAAAAGTTGATTTTGGATACGAGATGTACGAAATGTTTAGATTCGATTTTTGGAATCATTCTGAGAGAATGTTCGAGAGAAAAAGTGGCATGTTCGAAATGTGTTATTGATGGGGAAATGGTGGTGATGGAGGAAATTCATTTTCATCATCCATGGATTTGTCAATTCAATGATAAAAGTGTTTTTAGAGAGGTAAGGAAGGGGTTATTAGAAGAACTATGCCAAAATTTGGTCCAGAAAGCTCATAAAACAAAAATCTAGTATTTGCTGCGTAGCAACGTTGAATGGATACTTCAACTTTTTTTGAGTCGATTTTCTCAATGCTTTAAAAAGTGAGATGTCAGTCATTTTTGGTTTTTATTCAAATGACTATGTCAAGTATTCACGGAATTGCAATATTTTTCAAGAAAATCGATTTTCAAAATTAAGAATTTTTATTTTCCCAATTTATTCCAAAAAATGCAGAATTTTTTGCTGATTCAAACGCGCTAAAAACAAGTCAAAACGGAGCATTTCGAAACGAGTTATGAGTGTTTGAAGTTTTCGTGAGAGACGCAGACACTGTCTCGTTTCTCTGCGTCTCTCTTACTGAAACTTCAAACGTTCATAACTCGCTTTAAAATGCGTGCATTCGAATCAGCGAAAAATTCTGCATTTTTTGCAACAGGCCTGTACAGGTTAGAAAAAAATTGAGTTCAAAATTGGAAAATCGATTTTTTGAAAACAACAATTTTTACGCAAATTCTGGAATTGGAATTTAATAAAATGTATGAATTCCCAATATTAAATTTTCAGATGCGAAAACAGGAAGCAAACCGAAGAAGAGCCAAGATGCTGCTCCCTCCACTTTTTTGACGGCATTTCTTGATGGTTACTGTACCTTTTCTTACTGTACTTTAAGTTACTGTACCTTTTCTAAATGAACTTTAGGATACTGTACCTTTAGGATACTGTACCTTTGGATACTGTACATCTTCATTTATACTATTTGTGTATTTGTGAATAAATTGCATCTTGCTTTATTACGAATTAGAAAACAGTATATTTTAATGTGCAATTGCGAGCTTGGCATCTAATCTGACGCCACACGAAAATTTCCTTCTGAAAATAATTCTTTTCTATGATAATTGGGGTTCTTGTGGAATCTGATTTTTGCTATTGTCCATTGAAAGAAATCGCAAGGAAAAATTTTGCGATTTTTCAAAAAAAAAAGCCAATATTTATGTGTTTTCTAGATGAATAATAGGAAATGTAAATTTATGGAAATCAGTCTCTTTTTGGAATAAAAAAAACCAAAATTGTCTCGACAAACCCTATCAACACAGTCTATCTGGCTAATAATGTTTAAATTTTCTCACCTACAAAAAATTTTGGTAAGCTAGTTCAAACTTTTGAAAAATCTCATCTTCCCTGATTTTCAGTCCACCAAATACAAAAACTTGCGCCAATCTGGTAAACTTCATTATGGATGTTATCTCGGTATTAAACTAGGTGGTCCTTATTGGATTCTCTATATTTTGAAACGTGTTGGATGTCTTGATATCGATGAGGAAAGATATCGAGAGTTCATGTTGGGGGACTATTTATATTGTATTGGCCCATGAGGGAAACTTGAAAGAATAAAAATTCGAAATTTGGTTTTTTTTATTAATAGTCTCCTTAACATGTTTTCTACTGAACAAAACAAGTCAAAACGGACCATTTTTTAAAAATAGCAAAAGAATCGATATTCAAATTTTGATCTTTTATTTTTTCAAATTTACTTCAAAAAAATGTAAATTTTTTCGCTGATCCAAACGCGCTAAAAACCAGTCCAAACAGGCCATTTTGAAGCGTGTTATGAGCGTTTGAAGTTTTCGTGAGAGACGCAGACACTGTCTCGTTTCTCTGCGTCTCTTCGACAACGAGAGTGTCTGTTTCCTCTGCGTCTCTCTTACTCAAACTTCAAAAGCTCATAACTCGCTTCAAAGTGCGTTTTAAGCGGCAATATTAGGCTCATTCGAATCAGCGGAAAATTCTACATTCATCTGAAATAGGTTAGATAAAATACCAGAAAATATTTAAATTTGGTTTTTTGGTACGAAATTTGAAAAAAGGGCGCGGAATGTTTTTACATTGCCGCCCGCAGACATCAGATCTCACGCGAAATTACAGATTTTTCAAAGCTTCGCAAATGTGTACGAGGAAACCGAGGGTTTCCGTTGCTTGGTACTGACTTTCTTGGAGTTTGACGAAACCCTCGCGGTAGTAAAATGGAAACAGACTAACTAATAAAAAGGACCTCTAGACAGAAAGGAGATATAAAGTAGTAACTACCGTCTAGTCCCGCCCAATTTCTTACGGATTCTTTTTTTCCGTTGTTAGCTCAGTTTTCAATTCCAAAATGCGCCTCCAACTCTATCTTCTCCTTCTAATTCCCCCTATCTATTGTCTCTCCTTGAGAATCATCACTTTCTGGGGTACTGTTGAACAATCCAATTCTCCAATAGAATATTCTGGAACATGGATGGATTGTATGAGTCGATGTTATTGGGATGATAGTTGTGTGGTATGTCGATTACTGTAGATAGAAAAGTACGGTAGCTATTACAGGCAATTCAACAACCAGAAGAGGATAGATGCCAAGTTTTCGCGTTTGGGAATATTTCTAAGATAGGAAAAAGCGATAGTCTAAATGGGAAGAGAATTGGAGTGAAGGTAAAGGAAAGCGAAGTTTCAAAGTGGAAATGTTGTATATTTCAGAGCCGAAATAGTCAATGTGCATCGAGTTTTAATGAGGAATTCAGGAACAGTTTTAATGTAAGTGGTGTTTAAAAATAGTTGAGATTTTTAAGGTGTCATTTAAAATTGATACTGCGAAGCCTACAGATTAGTGACTGTAGAAAAACCGGGGATAATTATTTGAAAATTTTTATAAATCCGAGGAAATGCCTTCATTTTAAATCGCATTTATTAAAGACGATACGGTAGAGTTGTTTCTGTAAAAGATCTCGAAAAATTGGAGGAAAATTGGAAAATTTCGAATGGATTTTCGTAGTTCAAATCTATTCTGCAACCTGTCGATATCACAACCATAATATTTTGCAACCTTTACAACAAGAAGTTATATAGATTCTGCTGGACACCTAGGGCATTGCTGCTTGTTATCAATCCAATCTAATGAATTGAGTTCGAAAGAGACCCCAAACAGTTTTGGTATATTCCAGGAAACCTACCGTACCGAGACCCTAGCTTACCAATACTCCATCAATTCCAAATCCTTGCTAAGTGTCACCCATCTCAAGTTCACTTTCAACTACTACATTGAATGTCCAAGTGACTCATTCGTTGTTCTACGAGGAGAACATCAGATTTGTATGGCAATTCGCGTATTTCCAAAACCTTGTCAAAACTGGAAGGCTGGTTTGGAACTGTGTGGAATGAGCATGTCGGGCCCATTTGATTCAACAGAAACAAGTGATATTTCTCAAAGGTTATCCAATTTCATCCCAAAGGGCTACAATTACAAATTCGCGAACTACTGGTGCGATGGAATCGGATACGGCAACGAACTCGGACAGTATAATCTCACGGACAACACTCTTCAGGGGTCAACTGGTTATAATTTTAAATTTCTTACAAAAAATAAGTGTGCTTTCATGTATGCGGGCCCGAAAAATTGGCAGACTCAAAAGTGCATTGAAAAGTTTTTGGTGCAATTAAAAACAATAATTTCAGTTGTGGCCTGACCTCGAATGAAGTATATTGCTTCCTTGGAGCTGTATGCAGAGCTAAGCCTGTTATTCAACTCTAATTGAATACAGTAGTCTCGACAATTTAAAAATTCTGAATAAAGTCACTTTGTTAATTGTGTTGCTATGGAAATTGTGGGCAAAAGACTACCAATACTCGAGACTTTTACGGCTCCGTTTTATTAGCGAGTCTGTCTCCGGTTTAGGGCTCCGTTTAGGGCTTTGTTTTATTATCAAACATCGGGAGCTTTTAGGATTAGAAAACTTTGAAAAATCTGCGATTGCTCGTCAGATTCGACGCCTGTGCACTTTCCATCTGTGCACCGTACCCCTCGACTTCTTTTTTAATCTGCTGCTAAAAAGATACTGTAATTTTGGGTACTCTACATCTTCATTTGCACCACTTGTGTATTTGTGAATAAAAGCTTATTGTTTTGTACATGTCAATACACCTTAATGGTTGGTGGACCCAGTGTCGAGAGAGATACAAGGACAGAGGTTTAGCACAGTTTATTAGGTTCAATAACAGGAGTTTCTTATTTTGCCCTTCTTGGCGGAGACCTGGAGTTGACGGGACACGACAGATCTGGAGGCTTCGTCAGCATGGTTGGACGAGCAGGGAGGCAATGGGATTGCAGTTGGTAGATGAAGGCTGTCTGTAGGGAGGCACGGTCATCGGCAGGGTCTGTGCTCTGACAGATCCGTTGACATCTCCATGGTTCATCGGCTTGAACCTTCTCCGGCATCCATCGAACTCCGATTGGGAAAGTCTCCAGAGACTCCGAGGGACTGCTTATTTGAAATCCATCTTTCTGGCGATTCTCCCTTCTTTTATAGCGACTGACGATGACGTGGAGGTGGACCAGAGGTCAAGGCTGATGTCAGCGCGATCAAGATAAGGAAGGGTCACGGAGAATCCGTTACAGAAAGAAATAACTGTTTATGACGTTTGTGTCACTCTAGAGGTGTTTATAGATCGCTTCTAGATTTCCAGAATCTCTGCTGCCGCGACAGTTTTCAATTGAGTTTTTTCATGGTTTTTCGATTCTAGAAGTTCTCGTGGAATGTGATTTTTTTAAAAATCTGAAGCGCAACCGCAGATTTTTCAAAGTCTCTCAAATGTGGACCAAGACAGGAAGAGTTTCCGTTGCTTGGTACTGACTTTCTTGGAGTTTGAAGAAACCCTCGCGGTAGTAAAATGAGCCTCGCGACAGACTAATAAACTAGTAACTTTTGTCTGGTCCCGCCCTACGTCTTACGGACATTTTTTAGTATAAAGAAAGCCTTGTTAGTTCAGTTCTCAATCCCAAAATGCGCCTCCAACTCTATCTTCTCCTTCTAATTCCCTCTATCTATTGTCTCTCCTTGAGAATCATTACTTTCTGGGGAAGCGTTGAACAATCCAATTCTCCAATAGAATATTCTGGAACATGGATGGATTGTATGAGTCGATGTTATTGGGATGATAGTTGTGTGGTATGTTGATTACTGTAGATAGAAAAGTACGGCATCTGTTCCAGGCAATTCAACAACCAGAAGAGGGTATATGTCAAGTTTTTGCGTTTGGGAATATTTCTAGGATCGGAAAAAGTGATAGTGTAAACGGGAAGAGAGTTGGAGTGAAGGTAAAAGGGAGCGAAGTTTTGAAGTGGAAAATTTGAATATTTCAGAGCCGAAATAGTCAATGTGCATCGAGTTTTAATGAGGAATTCAGGAACAGTTTTAATGTAAGTTTGAATTTCTTACTTTCGCTGAGTAGCCATGTGAAAATGTTACCGCAAAGCCTATAGATTGAAAACAGTAAAAAATCCAGGAAAAATTACATGGAATTTTGCAATTTCCAGCTACAGAGTACCTAATAGTTATAGGAACGCGATTTTGCGCAGTCATAACTTGCTCGAGACGACATGCGCTATGTTATGAAATTTGGCAGATGTATCAAACTCTTTCTGAAAAACATGCTCACAAAATTTGGGCCGGTAACTATCAGTTTCAGAAGAGTTATACCGATTCTGCTAGGCACCTAGGGCACTGTTGCTTATTATCAATCAACTCTAATCAGGGTTGCGGATTGACGGGCCGGCCCGGGCCGGCCCGTCTGAAAAATTTTCCGGCCCGGCCCGGCCCGTCAACAGTTCTTTTCAGAGAAAAAAAATTTTGAAAAAAATTTTTTGAACGAAGATATCAAAATTTTGCCACCATCTAGGTGGGAAATTCTTTTATCGACCGGATTTCGACAGTTTTTCCATTCAATTTGCAAAATATAGGTTGGAAGATCCTAAAAAAACCGAAAAAAGGTTTCGATTTCACTTTGAAATACTTTTTTAACATCTATTGATAACAAATATAGAATGAAAAGTCTTCAAACTAAAAAAATTCAAACTGAAAATTTTTCTTAGTATGCAGACGGGCCGGACGGGCCGGGCCGGCCCGTCGCAACCCTGACTCTAATAAATTAAGCTGGAAAGGTGTCCCAAACAGCTTATATTAGTTCTGATACAACAGTGGGCTTGTCTGGTTGCAAATGATGTATCTATTTTCCAGGAAACCTACAAAAACGAAACCATTGCTTATCAATACTTCATCAATTCCGACTCCCTGCTAAGTGTCAGTCATCTCGAGTTCACTTTCAACTACTACATTGAATGTCCAAGTGACTCATTTGTTGTTCTACGAGGAGAACATCAGATTTGTATGGCAATTCGTGTATTCTCAGAACCTGGTCAAAACTGGACGGCTGGTATGAAACTATGCCTAGCTGATGGAATCAGCATGTCCGGCCCATGGAATAAAGATGAATTGAGTAACCTTGCTCGGAGGTTAAGCGATACAGAAAAACTACCAGCAGGCTACGACTACAACAATGCGGATTACTGGATGGATGGTCATGTAATTGGAGGAAATGAAATGTATAATTTCACGGACAACACTCTCCATGACACGAATGTGTATAAAACTTCTGGTCGTTCATTGGGCGAGTGTGCGCATATGGAGGCCGGACTCGATCAGTTCAAAGTGCGGATGTACGTCATAAATAAGAGTTACAGAAAAAAAAAAGCAATTGTTTCCAGGTGTTCGGAGAAGAAATCTGAATCACGTTCTTATTGCTTCCGTGGAGCTATCTGCAGAGTTGACCCTGTGATTCAACTTTAATTGGATACAGTAATCTCAACCAACCCCTGTTAAAAAATCTGAATAAAGTCACTTTGTTAATTGTGTTTCCATGGAAATTGTGGGCAAAAGACTACCAGTACACGAGACTTTTACGGCTCCGTTTTATTACCGAGTCTGTCTCCGGTTTAGGGCTCCGTTTAGGGCTCCGTTTTATTACCAAAAAGGGGTTTTGAAGCCCCAAGAAAGCCTAGGGCAGAAGTTTCCGTTTTACGTTTGCTACCTGTCTAGTGCTCAGCTTTATTAGTGAGTCTGCCTAGAGCTCCGATTTGTTGTTGAAAACTCCAAGAAAGCTGCTTTTTTTCTATTTTCTATCTTCCCAAAATGCACTTTCAACTTCTCCTTATTCTCCTCATTCCAATTTGTTTCTGTTTCCAAATGATTGAAATATGGGGAAGTATAAAGAATGCAACAACTTCCGAACCATTGTCAATGTCATGGGAAGAATGTAGAGATTACTGTTTTGAGACGAATTCTTGTTTGGTAAGTGACTCTGAGGATTACTGTAGTTTTAGTATAATCAGGCCGTTCGTCAAACTGATACCGGATGTGAAGCATATCGTTTCGGACATCTTTCATCTGTCGGAATAGAAGGTTCAATGACTGGGGAACGTATTGCTATCAAGGTAATAATCAGTTTATTGTAAAGGCGCGTATGAAGTATTTGTTTCCAGAAGAACCTCACCATCTGTCCAGATACACTTCAAAATATGATCGCTAATATTCAATCGATTGAATTATTTTCAAGTGAAACTTTGGATTATTCTTATTCAATGAACACGGAAATAGTGGATGGGCAAACCATTTGGACAATCGATGTTGGTCACTTTTTTGAGTGTCCAGATAAATCGTTTATATCGGAAAGAGGAGATACAAAAGTTTGTATTACGGTATGTTATTTCATTTTTGTCTTATTTGGATTTCTAGTATGTATGATTCCGCCCCCGCCACAGATGAGCGGAATTCTGCCTTCCGACTTCCGCCAAAAATCGGAAAACGGCGGAAAGAGGAATTTCAAATTTTATTCAAACGTTAAAAACAGTGATTTTTCGTTCAATACATACTTGAAACCATAGAATTAAGCAAAGCAGCAGCAAAATGGGTTTTATCCGAGTAAAGTAGGCGAATTTCCGCTTTCCGCCATTTCAAAAATGCTCTTCCGCTCATCTCCGCAACAACGACACTCCGAAAGAATTGAGTGCGCGTTGCGTGACGTAAATCGACACAAGCGTTCAAAAATACATTTTTCAATCAGTGTTATGGATGATAAAGACTTATTAGTTGGAAAATTGGTCAGTAATTCATATAACGTACTCTGAGTCGTCTTTTGTTCGCAATTCACAATTCACATCATACAATTCAATTCACATCATACAACGCGCACTCCATTTTTTCGGAGGCCCAGGGGTCGGCAACTGGATTACGGGCTACCTCGGCAAATCTTGCCAAGTCTTGTACAGATGTTGGGGTATACAAGTCTTGGCTACACCTTTCACAAGTATAGGACTCAGCTGCCACAAGTCTTGTACAATAATAGCGCGCACAACACAGTTTGTCAAGGATCACACAAGTCTTGGCCCAACTATGGAAGTTTGGGCGTCCAAAACAACTCCCACAAGTCTTGGCCAAGAATCAGCTTATTGATTTCGAAATCGCCGATGCGTTCATTTTTCATTTTCCCCTTCGTTTTTTTTGTCTATTTTTTTACATTTTGACCCCAATTTTCTTACTTATTTTTGGAAATTGCTCAGATAATTGTTTTCATCTTTACTAGTTTCCAGAAATGACATCAGTTATCACGGAAAGAACACCGACACTCGGAAGTTTTCGATGAGCCGGATTAAAAGTGGAAAACAGGCGAAGTATATCGAACGGTATAAAAATAGTGAGTTTAATTATCGAATTTCCGATTACATGACCTAATCATAATTTTTCAGGAAAAATTTCTCCGATTTTCGACAATTCAAATGTTCTGACAAAGACATTTCTTTCTACAGAACAACTACATCATTTTTGGAATCAGACAGGAGCAATTCTTAAATTTTTCTTTGTTTTTTGTTCCTTTTCTGTAATTTTAGTAGTTCTTTTTAATAAAATTAACTCAACAATGTGTTGTTGCATCATAAAACAAGTTTCGAAATTAAAACAAAAGGAAGGGCTGCCGCCGGTTTTTTCAGCTGATCCACAAGTCTTGCACAAACTTCCCACAACTATTGGACTGTGCGTACGTAACAATTGCGGGAGGCTTGTGCAAGACTTGTGGTAAGTCTGTATAAATCTTGGCGAGAGTAGCCGAGACGGTCAAAATTTTATCAAAAAATCTTCCAGGCGCGGCTCTTTCCCGATTCATTTCCCTGTGATATCCAAGCATCTGGAGCTGAATTATGTGCTCAAGAACCTCAAGGCATGAGTCTGACTGGACCGTACTCTTATGAGGAAGGGAACAAGGTTATGAGTGAGTGTGCCCGAGTGATAAAACTTATAAAAAAACCATTTGCAGCCGGCCTTGACAAGAATTGCGCAGTCCATTTCAGCAATTGCAACTATTGGATCGATGGTACCCGTTTCAATCAAACCGATTTCCAAGTGACGGACACAACTCTAAACGGAACTAATGGATACCAATGGAATCGAATTCGGGCTGAAGTCACATCAGCCCATCAGTGTGTATTTTTGGCTGCTAGGAACGAAGACAACTTTGGAAAAGTATTTATTCATGAGTGGGATGACAGACCAATAATTACGAGAAAAAAATGTTATTTTCAGCTGTACGATCTATACTGATAAGCTAGATGGATACTGTCAACGAGGAGCGATGTGTCGTGTCAACCCAGAATATGAGTATACTAATTGATTGGTCCATGAAAACTGTAATAAACACATTCTATAACTGTGAAGTGTTGCTTTTTTTGTAAACTGACATTTATCAATCAGCCATTTTACAACTCAATGAATTGAAATCACAAAGACAACCTTTTCAAAAATCTTCATAAATTTTTTTCTAAATAGCTAATTTACTGATTCGGATGAGATATTTTGATTGCACTAGGTCGCTACCTGAGCAAGCGCCTAGATTTTGAGATATCTTGCTTCGAAATTTGGCGTTGAAAAACGAATAAGAAAGAAAAAGTCGTTTGAAGGGCGGATAAGGTCGAAAAATGTACTAAACTTTGGAGCAAGATATCTCGAGTTCTAGGCATTTGCTCTGGTAGCGACATGATTCAATCAAAATCTTTCATCCGAATCTATAAATAAGCCAATTTAGAAGCTATCCTTGTTAATGCGGCTCCGTAATGTCAGACCTGGCGTACAGTTTCTCTTTGAAATTGAACAAAGCCATTTTGTTTACTGTGTTGCTATGGAAATTTCGGTCAGAAGACTACCAGTGCTCTAGACTTTTACGGCTCCGTTTTACTATCGAGTCTGTCTCGAGGTTTTGTCATCCTGTCTAGGGTCCCGTTTTATTACCGAGAGGGATTCTTCAAAATCCAAGAAAGCACGGGACTGAAGTTTCTGTTTTGTGTTTCCTAGGGCACCGTTTTATTAGTCAGTCTGGGTAGAGCTCTGTTTTGTTGTTGAAAAACTTCGAGAAAGTCTGTCTTTCTTCTCAAAATGCACCTTCAACTCCTCTTTTTTCTCCTGGTTCCAATTTGCTTATGTTTCCAAATGATCGAAATTTGGGGAAATATAAAAGATGCGACAACTTCCGAATCATTGACAATGTTATGGGAAGAATGTAGAGATTACTGTTTTGAGACGAATTCCTGCTTGGTAAGTGATTCTTGCGATTACTGTAGTTTTAGTATAATCAGGCTGTTCGTCAAACTGATACCGGATGTGAAGCATATCGTTTCGGGCAACTTTCTTCTGTCGGAATGGAGGATTCAATGACTGGGAAACGTATTGCTATCAAGGTAATAGTTTATTTAAAGACGCATACTCCTTTTTTGTTTCCAGAAGAACCTTACCATCTGTCCAGATACGCTTAAAAATATGATCGCTAATATCAAATCGATTGAATCATTTTCAAGTGAAACTTTGGATTATTCTTATTCAATGAACACGGAAATAGAAAACGGACAAACCATTTGGACAATCGATGTTGGCCACTTTTTCGAGTGTCCAGATGGATCGTTTATATCGAAAAGAGGAGATACGAGAGTTTGTATTGCGGTATGTTATTCCATTTTTGTTTCAATTGAGTTTCTAGTATGTACTGTCGACTGGTGTCGCGTCGAGTAACAGCGTCGAGTAACGACCAAAAAATCTTCCAGGCCCGATCGTTCTCTAGGCCAGCTTACTGTAGCAACCAAAAAAGTGGAGCTGAGTTATGTTCTCAGGAACCTGGAGGTTTGGGTCTTACTGGACCGTACTCTTATGAAGAAGGGAACAAGGTTATGAGTGAGTGTGCTCTAGTGATAAAAAAGAAAAAAAACAATTTTCAGCCGGACTGGCCGAGAATTGCCCTAGATCTTTCCCCATTTGCAACTATTGGATCGATGGTACCCGTTTTAATGCAACCGATTTCCAAGTGACAGATCCGACTCTAAACGGAACCAATGGATACCGTTGGAACGAGATTCCATCTAAAACCGAACAATACGAATGTGTATTTTTGAGAGCACAGAACAAAGAGGACTTTGGAAAAGCATTCAATTACAGGTGAGCCAGACCAAGAACTACCATAAATAACTCGTTATTTTTAGTTGTGGAATCACGAATAGTACAGCCGGGAAATACTGTCAACGAGGAGCGATTTGTCGTTTCAAGCCAGAATATGAGTATACTAATTGATCGATTTTTCCCAAGTTTGAATAAAGCCACTTGTTAATTATGTTTTCAAGGACATCTTGGTGAAAAGACAAGAGATTTTGAGAAATACGAACCATGACAGTTGGGAACCTTAATATTATAGTCTTCACAAAGCCCGGATCCATAATGTTTCGCAGCCAGTTATTTCACAATCGGGACGTATCGCAACTCAAGTCGATTTTGCAATAATGGGGAGCGTTCATTGATTTTATGACAGAGAAAATCGTCAATAACGGAAATTTTAAAATAGTCTAGGTCAAATACGGTTCTTATTTGTTAGTTCTTGTCGAAATGGTTATCAAATTTTGGCAAGGGTTAGTAAACGAGCAAAAATTTTCAACCAGGTGACCGTGTTTCGTATGATTTGGGTTACAGGTTATTCTCCGGCTTTTACATTGATCCTGAAAATTTGTGGACATTTGGTATATTACTAAAGAGTCATCAAAATTGCGAGAAAGAAAGTTGCCCCACCCCTCACTTGTGGTAGTCCTTGAATATAAATCTTTTTATGTCTAGTGCTTCGTTTTATTTATGAGTCTACTTCGAGATTTTGACATATTGTATAGGGCTCCATTTTATTGTTGAAAAACTCCACGAAAATCTGTCTTTTTTCCTATTTCTATCCTCCCAAAATGCACCTTGAACTTCTCCTTATTCTCCTCATTCCAATTTGTTTCTGTTTCCAAATGATCGAAATATGGGGAAATATAAACAATGCAACAACTTCCGAATCATTGACAATGTCATGGGAAGAATGTATGGATTACTGTATCGAGACGAATTATTGTTTGGTAAGTGACTCTGAGGATTACTGTAGTTTTAGTATAATCAGGCTGTTTGTCAAACTGATACCGGTTGTGAAGCTTATAATTTCGGATATCTTTCATCTGTCGGAATAGAAGATTCAAGGACTGGGGAACGAATTGCTATCAAGGTAATAGACGATTTAAAGGTGCAAATGTAGTATTTGTTTGCAGAAGAACCTTACCATCTGTCCAGACACAATTTCCAATATGATCGCTAATATCGAATCGACTGAATTATTTTCAAGTGAAACTTTGGATTATTTGTATTCCATGAACACTGAAATAGTGGATGGAAAAACCATTTGGAACATCGATGTTAGTCACTTTATCGAGTGTCCAGATGAATCGTTTATATCGAAAAGAGGAGATAAGTTTGCTTGTGTTACGGTATGTTATTTCTATTGAATTCGGCTCGTATTAACAGAAAAGATTCTGAAATCTTGCAGACCCGTTTGTCACCTGATCCGATTCAATGTGATACCCAAGCATCTGGAACTGAGTTATGTGCCCAGGAACCTCAAGGAATGGGTCTGACTGGACCGTACTCTTATGAAGAAGGAAATAAGATTGCAAGTGAGTACGCTTTAGTGATAAAAATGAGAAACAAAGAAAACAATTGTCAGTGTTAAATTCCATGATTTGCAATACTTCTTTTATTTATTGCAACGTTCGGGTCGATGGTACTCGTTATAATACAACCGCTTTCCAAGTGTCGGACACAACTCTAAACGGAACCAATGGATACCGGTGGGGTCGGGGGCCAACTGGAAGCAAAGAAAATTGTGCATTTTTGGTAGTAATTAACAAGAATGACTTTGGGGAAGCATTCGTTGACGAGTGAGCCGGACCAAGAACTAGGATAAATGACTCGTTTTTTTCAGCTGTACATTTGGGATTGGAGGAGATAAAGGAACGGGATACTGTCAACGAGGAGCGATGTGTCGTCTCAAGCCAGTTTATGAATATCCTAATTGATTGGGTTCATCAAATTGAATAAAGTTACCTTGTTAGTTAGGTTTTCATAGTTTTGGTCAAAATACTGGAGATTTTAGAAAGTGCGATTTCACAACGGAATGCGAAAGTTATTATCAAAAGATGGTGGAAAACCTTACAGCGGGCTCCTAACGGAGAGGGAGTCGCAACGCACCGTTCGCGAAGACCGTCGGACGTGCAACTGATGATATTAGGCCAGATGTTTCCGTAACCGCTACGCGGCCGAGGACACGTGTGGGAGCACGCACGCTCATTAGCGCGCGGCGTTCAAATATGGGGGTTTCTGTGTAATAATATGGAAATGAAGTTGTTATTGAATAATTTAGTGAAGAAAACGAGAAAAATATAATAAAATAGGGAAGAACTGATGCTCTAGAGACTGGACCACGCACCTACTACCCGGCGACACATTGAAAACTGCCAATTTTTCTTTGTTGGCTATCATTGAACATAAATACAAACTGTCCCACAGCCTCTCAAAGTGTCTGGTCGGGGCAAACGCGCTCGGCTGAAATTTCAGCTGCGTATCGCGTTTTTGGTTGCTATTTTTGCTGAAATACCCCAGCTGATTCGAAAAAATGTCACTTGACCGACGTTTTGCGACCCTGTGCTGTCCAGAACACATTAATGATTCCAGTTTTTTTTGACGTATTCTTCTTTTTTCTATTTCGATTTTATGCTCTAGTGAGTCCAGTCGTAATTTTCGCCATCCAGTAAGCGCCTTTTTTCGTTTTCTTTCTAAATGAAGGAGTAAAGCGATTTGATTGACTTGAATACAAGAAAAGTTTTGAAAAATGGCAGAAATTGATTGCAGAAAAGATTGAATCGATACCTCAATCAGGAAAAATTTCTCATTTTTTCAGATTTTTGGTCATACTTCAGCACCTAGGGGCCGTTTAGCCTCAAAACACGTTTAATGTATTTTGGACATTTAGTAATATAACTATATTGAATATCAGCCATTTTTAAACTTTTGATCCTTTTCAATGCGTCGCCGGGTCAGTGGTCGAGTCTCTCAGGCAATGCCTCATTAATCTTCTTATTTCTATTGCTCCGTTTTATTTGTGAGGCTGTCTTGAGGTTTTGACATCTTATATACGGCTCCATTTCATCATTTAAAAACTTCATTTTCTTCCCAAAATGCAACTTCAATAACTTTGGAAAAGTACTCATTGACGAGTGAGTCAAACCAGGAACTGCGATAAATAACTCGTTTAAATTCAGCTGTGCACTCACGACTGGTACACCAAGTAAGGACTGTAAACGAGGAGTGCTTTGTCGAACCAAGCTACTTTATGAATATACTAATTGATTGGGTTTTCTGAATTTGAATAAAGCGATATTAATGCCAGAAATTGATTGCAAAAAAATTACATCGATATCTTAATCAGGCAAACTCAGGGAATTTTGGGCAAGCAAATAGCACGTTGCTGGAGAAAAAACCAACTTGCTCGTATCATTAGCAATTTGCTGGCTGAATCGGCAACTTGCTGATCAGCAAGTTGACGATTGCTTGCTGTTGTTGCGGCATGTTGCCGATTCGTAGTGGCAAGCAATCGGCAACTTGCCGCAAAAATCAGCAACTTGCCATGCAAATTTTCCTGCTTGCCGTTTGTCAGTGGCAAGCAAACTTTTTTGCACGGCAAGTTGCCCCAAGATTCCCTGAGAAAGTTTTCATTTTTTTCAGATTTCTAGCCCTATTTTTGCATATAGAGGACCGTTTAGGCTCAAAATACGATTAATGCATTTCGGACATTTAGTACTATCACTGAACGTTGAATATCAGCAATTTTTTAAATTTTGTTCCTTTTCAATTTGTCGCCGGGTAGTTGATTCGTGGCCGAGTATCTCAGGCAGTGCCTCATAAATCTTCTTATTTTGAGGGGTCCGTTTTATTTGTGAGGCTGTCTTGAGATTTTGACATCTTATATAAGAATCCATTTTATTATAATATTCAAGAAAGTTTGTCTTTTTTTCAATTTAAACCTCCCGTAATGCAACTCCTCCTCATTTTTCTAATTCCAATTTGTTTATGTTTCCAAATGATTGAAATATGGGGAAGTATAAAGAATGCAACAACTTCCGAACCATTGACATTGTCATGGGAAGAATGTATGGATTACTGTATCGAGACGGATTATTGTTTGGTAAGTGACTCTGAGGATTACTGTAGTTTTAGTATAATCAGGCTGTCCGTCAAACTGACACCGGTTGTGAAGCTTATAATTTCGGATATCTTTCATCTGTCGGAATAGAAGATTCAAAGACTGGGGAACGAATTGCTATCAAGGTAATAGACGATTTAAAGGTGCAAATGGAGTATTTGTTTCCAGAAGAATCTGACCTTCTGTCCAGATACACTTCACGATATGATCGCTAATATCAAATCGACTGAATCATTTTCAAATAGATCTTTGGATTATTTGTATTCCATGAACACTGAAATAGTGGACGGACAAACCATTTGGACTATCGATGTTGACCACTTTTTCGAGTGTCCAGAAAGTCGTTTGTTATTGGAAAGAGGAGATACTAGAGTTTGTGTTAGGGTATGTTACCGTAAACCTGCAATAGAAAGGAACCTCTAAGAGAAGAGCACCCCGATGAGCTCCAAATGAGCACATTCTTGAAATCAGAATGGATTGAAATTAGTTTTATTAGAATCCTCGTCGAAAGTTGACTAGACCCGTCACAAAATATGTTTCAAAGCTCGTCCCCAACAAATGTTGTGATACATTTTTAGAACAATTTTTTTTGATGATGGAAAAATAGAATTGGGCACGTCCTTCTAATACAGATTTTACGGTATTTCATTTTTGTCTCATTTGAATTTCTAATATATGCTGTCGAGTAATGACCAGATTTTGGCCAAAAAACGTTCCAGACCCGAATTTCCTCTGCCTCGTCACCTGACTGTCCAAACCGATCAACTGTAGCTGACTTGTGTTCTCAAGAACCTGACGGATTGGGTCATACTGGGCCTTACTCTTATGAAGAAGGAAATAAGATTGCAAGTGAGTATGCTCTGCCAATAAAAATGAGACACAAAGCAAACAAATTTTCACCCGAATGGTCCAATTTTTGCCGTGGCGATCCCGATCTTTGCAACCTTTGGATCGATGGTATCCGTTTCAATGAAACCAATTTTCAAGTGACGGATCCGACTTTAAACGGAACCAATGGATACAATTGGGTTGGTACTCCTTCTGAAATCACATCAGACAAACAATGTACATTTTTGGTATTGAGGAACAATGATGACTTTGGAAGAGTACTCATTTACGAGTGAGTCAAACCAGGAAATGCGATAAATAACTCGTTTAAATTCAGCTGTGCAAAAACGACTGGTACATCAAGTAGACACTGTAAACGAGGAGTGCTTTGTCGTCTCAAGCCTATTTATGAGTATACTAATTGATTGGGTTTTCTGAAACGATTTGCTTGCTGAATCGGCAACTTGTCATGCAAATTTAAAATACGATTAATGCATTTCGAATTGCGATAAATAACTCGTTTAAATTCACTCACGACTGATAGACCTACACATTGTGAACGAGGAGCGCTTTGTCGAGTCAAGCTGCTTTATGACTATGCTAATTGATTGATGTTTCCCAATCTAGAATAAAGTCACATTGTTAATTATGTTTCCAAGGAAATCTTGGATAAAATACTGGAGATTTTAGAAAGTCCGATTCGTCAACCATGGCATTTGGCAACCGGTTCCTTTTATAAGATTGGAGAGAGAGTAGAAAGTGGATTGGTTTGCAGTTCATAATAATAAGAAGATGACTCTCGGTCAAATCCAGAGGATATATGTAGGTGAAAAACCGATCGAATTCTCAACCGTTTCCAAGCTTCTTTTTTCCTGACATCATGCAACTTTAACTGTTTCTTCTGCCACAATTTCTTCTCTTCCCTAATTTTTTCCCCGATAATTTTTCTCTCTGCTCCTCGACATACTCGGTTTCGACAATAGCGCTACTAGTTTCGACGAATGTGAAATCCGTAGTAAAAAAAGCGAAAAAAACGAGGTATGAATTGCGTTTCCATGTGTCTCTATGGAAATTGTCGTCCAAATACCAGAAGGGCTCGAAACTTAAGCAGAAACTTTTATGTTCCGCACTTTCACACCTTCGTCGTTGATACTAAAAAAGCTTTTTCGAACTAACTTTTAAAATAATCTCCCGCAATGCATCTATTCCTCATTCCCCTAATTCCATTCTGTTCATGTTTACATATGATCGAAATTTGGGGAAATATAATGGAAGTAACCACTTCCGAATCATTGTCATTGTCATGGGAAGAATGTAGAGATTACTGTTTTGAAACGAATTCTTGTTTGGTGAGTGACTCTGAGGATTACTGTAGTTTTAGTATCATCAGGCTGTTCGTCAAACTATTAAAGGATGTGAAGCATATCGTTTCGGACTCTTTGATTCTATTAGAATAGCAAATTCAACGACAGGGGATCGGATTGCTGTCAAGGTGATAGTCAATTTAAAGGCGCGTTTGAAGTATTTATTTCCAGAAGAACCTAACTATTTGTCCAGACACACTTTCCGATATGATCGCTAATATCAAATCAATTGAATCGTTTTCAAGTGAAACTTTGGATTATTCCTATTCCATGAACACTCAAATAGATAATGGAAACACCATTTGGACTATCCGTAATGGCCACTTTATCGAGTGTCCGAATGGATCAGTTGTGTCGCAAAGAGGATTTTTTAGATCTTGCGTTACGGTATGTTATTCTTATTGGTATTGTTCATTTGGCGGGCGACTGTAGATTTTTCATCCGAACCAGTCCACAGACCATCGAGTTATGGCCGGAATTTGGCTTGTATTATTATAAAGATTCTAAAATTTTCAAGGCCCGATTGTTCCCCGATTCAAATATTTGCCAAGACTGGAATTCAGGAGCTAAATTATGTGCTCAAGAACCTGAAGGGGGTCTGACTGGACCGTACTCTTATGAAGAAGGGAATGCGATTGCAAGTGAGTGCGCTCTAGTGATAAAAATGAGAAACAAAGCGAAATTCAGCCGGATCGGGAAATAATTGCCCTAGCAATTACGCCAATTGCAACTATTGGATCGCTGGTTTCAGAAACGATACAGACGATTTTCAAGTGAAGGATTCGACCCTAAACGGAACCAATGGGTACCGGTGGAACGTGATTCCGCCTGAAAGAAAAGGAGCCGAATGTTTATTTTTGGCAGCAAAGAACAACGTTGTCTTTGGACATGTTTTTTTCCAAGAGTAAGACAGTCTAAGAATGACTACAAATGTCTCAATGTCAGTCCTGGCTGAATTTTCCGAATTTTTTGGCTGCGATATCTCGGCACGAAAATGCTACAGTAATATATTACAAATTAAAGGAACATGCGCTAATTTTCAGGTCAATTTTTCAATTTGTAAGGTTTTCGAACGATTTTCAATAAATTTCGAAATGAAATGCAATTTTTTGCTCGAAAAATTACAATCCGCTCTGAAATTTGTTTAAAAAACATGACAAATTGAAAAAAAAATCAGCGTATGTTCCTTTAAATTTTAATAATATTAATTATATTATATTACTATATTATATTACTGTAGAATTTTCGTGCCGAGATATCGCAGCCAAAAAATCCGGAAAATTCAGCCAGGATTGACATTGACAGAGGCTGGCATATTATTTTTCAGCTGTTTTATTACGGAGGGTCAAAATGGCGCTTACTGTCAACGAGGAGCGATTTGTCGTGTTAAGTCAGTATATGACTCGGTATATTTTATGTCTTCAGACAGTATGGAGTATTATTAACTGTAATAAAGTCATTTTATAACTGTGACGTTTCACAACCAATCATTTTACAACTTGATGAACTGAACAGAATACTGCCCGGGAACGTCAGTTTTGAAGTTGACGTGCAGCTTCACATTTTTCACCTAACATTTCATACAACAACCAAAATGTTTACGAATTTTGTTAATAAAAATGAACCCTAAAACTTAAAACTTGTTCCAATCGGCCTCAAAATGAACAGCCGAGTAGTATAAGAATCAATAAACATTTCTAATCAGAAAAAAGGTAAGGTCATCGCTGAAAAAATGCCACAATTTTTGATTGCAGTTTGGCCTATTGTGGTGAAAAAGTGCGAACTGGTGACGGATTTCGAAAAATAAAATCATATTCAGAATCTAAAAAAGTATCTAAATCAATTCTGAAAACATGCGGAGTCGACTTTTTTTGACTTCATCCATGCAATTTTCTACATCCCTATCTGATTTTCTCTGTTTTTATCAGAAACCTCAAATTTTCAACAAAATCCGTTATTACCATTGAGTTCTACGTAGTCGATTACATAATGACACCAAATTTCATAAAAATTGGTCCATCCGGACTCAAGTTACACGCCTTCAAACATGCCAGATACCCCCCCCCCCCCCCACCCCCAATAGTTGTGTGGTATGTCGATTACTGTAGATAGAAAAGTACGGTAGCTATTACAGGCAATTCAACAACCAGAAGAGGATAGATGCCAAGTTTTCGCGTTTGGGAATATTTCTAAGATAGGAAAAAGCGATAGTCTAAATGGGAAGAGAATTGGAGTGAAGGTAAAGGAAAGCGAAGTTTCAAAGTGGAAATGTTGTATATTTCAGAGCCGAAATAGTCAATGTGCATCGAGTTTTAATGAGGAATTCAGGAACAGTTTTAATGTAAGTGGTGTTTAAAAATAGTTGAGATTTTTAAGGTGTCATTTAAAATTGATACTGCGAAGCCTACAGATTAGTGACTGTAGAAAAACCGGGGATAATTATTTGAAAATTTTTATAAATCCGAGGAAATGCCTTCATTTTAAATCGCATTTATTAAAGACGATACGGTAGAGTTGTTTCTGTAAAAGATCTCGAAAAATTGGAGGAAAATTGGAAAATTTCGAATGGATTTTCGTAGTTCAAATCTATTCTGCAACCTGTCGATATCACAACCATAATATTTTGCAACCTTTACAACAAGAAGTTATATAGATTCTGCTGGACACCTAGGGCATTGCTGCTTGTTATCAATCCAATCTAATGAATTGAGTTCGAAAGAGACCCCAAACAGTTTTGGTATATTCCAGGAAACCTACCGTACCGAGACCCTAGCTTACCAATACTCCATCAATTCCAAATCCTTGCTAAGTGTCACCCATCTCAAGTTCACTTTCAACTACTACATTGAATGTCCAAGTGACTCATTCGTTGTTCTACGAGGAGAACATCAGATTTGTATGGCAATTCGCGTATTTCCAAAACCTTGTCAAAACTGGAAGGCTGGTTTGGAACTGTGTGGAATGAGCATGTCGGGCCCATTTGATTCAACAGAAACAAGTGATATTTCTCAAAGGTTATCCAATTTCATCCCAAAGGGCTACAATTACAAATTCGCGAACTACTGGTGCGATGGAATCGGATACGGCAACGAACTCGGACAGTATAATCTCACGGACAACACTCTTCAGGGGTCAACTGGTTATAATTTTAAATTTCTTACAAAAAATAAGTGTGCTTTCATGTATGCGGGCCCGAAAAATTGGCAGACTCAAAAGTGCATTGAAAAGTTTTTGGTGCAATTAAAAACAATAATTTCAGTTGTGGCCTGACCTCGAATGAAGTATATTGCTTCCTTGGAGCTGTATGCAGAGCTAAGCCTGTTATTCAACTCTAATTGAATACAGTAGTCTCGACAATTTAAAAATTCTGAATAAAGTCACTTTGTTAATTGTGTTGCTATGGAAATTGTGGGCAAAAGACTACCAATACTCGAGACTTTTACGGCTCCGTTTTATTAGCGAGTCTGTCTCCGGTTTAGGGCTCCGTTTAGGGCTTTGTTTTATTATCAAACATCGGGAGCTTTTAGGATTAGAAAACTTTGAAAAATCTGCGATTGCTCGTCAGATTCGACGCCTGTGCACTTTCCATCTGTGCACCGTACCCCTCGACTTCTTTTTTAATCTGCTGCTAAAAAGATACTGTAATTTTGGGTACTCTACATCTTCATTTGCACCACTTGTGTATTTGTGAATAAAAGCTTATTGTTTTGTACATGTCAATACACCTTAATGGTTGGTGGACCCAGTGTCGAGAGAGATACAAGGACAGAGGTTTAGCACAGTTTATTAGGTTCAATAACAGGAGTTTCTTATTTTGCCCTTCTTGGCGGAGACCTGGAGTTGACGGGACACGACAGATCTGGAGGCTTCGTCAGCATGGTTGGACGAGCAGGGAGGCAATGGGATTGCAGTTGGTAGATGAAGGCTGTCTGTAGGGAGGCACGGTCATCGGCAGGGTCTGTGCTCTGACAGATCCGTTGACATCTCCATGGTTCATCGGCTTGAACCTTCTCCGGCATCCATCGAACTCCGATTGGGAAAGTCTCCAGAGACTCCGAGGGACTGCTTATTTGAAATCCATCTTTCTGGCGATTCTCCCTTCTTTTATAGCGACTGACGATGACGTGGAGGTGGACCAGAGGTCAAGGCTGATGTCAGCGCGATCAAGATAAGGAAGGGTCACGGAGAATCCGTTACAGAAAGAAATAACTGTTTATGACGTTTGTGTCACTCTAGAGGTGTTTATAGATCGCTTCTAGATTTCCAGAATCTCTGCTGCCGCGACAGTTTTCAATTGAGTTTTTTCATGGTTTTTCGATTCTAGAAGTTCTCGTGGAATGTGATTTTTTTAAAAATCTGAAGCGCAACCGCAGATTTTTCAAAGTCTCTCAAATGTGGACCAAGACAGGAAGAGTTTCCGTTGCTTGGTACTGACTTTCTTGGAGTTTGAAGAAACCCTCGCGGTAGTAAAATGAGCCTCGCGACAGACTAATAAACTAGTAACTTTTGTCTGGTCCCGCCCTACGTCTTACGGACATTTTTTAGTATAAAGAAAGCCTTGTTAGTTCAGTTCTCAATCCCAAAATGCGCCTCCAACTCTATCTTCTCCTTCTAATTCCCTCTATCTATTGTCTCTCCTTGAGAATCATTACTTTCTGGGGAAGTGTTGAACAATCCAATTCTCCAATAGAATATTCTGGAACATGGATGGATTGTATGAGTCGATGTTATTGGGATGATAGTTGTGTGGTATGTTGATTACTGTAGATAGAAAAGTACGGCATCTGTTCCAGGCAATTCAACAACCAGAAGAGGGTATATGTCAAGTTTTTGCGTTTGGGAATATTTCTAGGATCGGAAAAAGTGATAGTGTAAACGGGAAGAGAGTTGGAGTGAAGGTAAAAGGGAGCGAAGTTTTGAAGTGGAAAATTTGAATATTTCAGAGCCGAAATAGTCAATGTGCATCGAGTTTTAATGAGGAATTCAGGAACAGTTTTAATGTAAGTTTGAATTTCTTACTTTCGCTGAGTAGCCATGTGAAAATGTTACCGCAAAGCCTATAGATTGAAAACAGTAAAAAATCCAGGAAAAATTACATGGAATTTTGCAATTTCCAGCTACAGAGTACCTAATAGTTATAGGAACGCGATTTTGCGCAGTCATAACTTGCTCGAGACGACATGCGCTATGTTATGAAATTTGGCAGATGTATCAAACTCTTTCTGAAAAACATGCTCACAAAATTTGGGCCGGTAACTATCAGTTTCAGAAGAGTTATACCGATTCTGCTAGGCACCTAGGGCACTGTTGCTTATTATCAATCAACTCTAATCAGGGTTGCGGATTGACGGGCCGGCCCGGGCCGGCCCGTCTGAAAAATTTTCCGGCCCGGCCCGGCCCGTCAACAGTTCTTTTCAGAGAAAAAAAATTTTGAAAAAAATTTTTTGAACGAAGATATCAAAATTTTGCCACCATCTAGGTGGGAAATTCTTTTATCGACCGGATTTCGACAGTTTTTCCATTCAATTTGCAAAATATAGGTTGGAAGATCCTAAAAAAACCGAAAAAAGGTTTCGATTTCACTTTGAAATACTTTTTTAACATCTATTGATAACAAATATAGAATGAAAAGTCTTCAAACTAAAAAAATTCAAACTGAAAATTTTTCTTAGTATGCAGACGGGCCGGACGGGCCGGGCCGGCCCGTCGCAACCCTGACTCTAATAAATTAAGCTGGAAAGGTGTCCCAAACAGCTTATATTAGTTCTGATACAACAGTGGGCTTGTCTGGTTGCAAATGATGTATCTATTTTCCAGGAAACCTACAAAAACGAAACCATTGCTTATCAATACTTCATCAATTCCGACTCCCTGCTAAGTGTCAGTCATCTCGAGTTCACTTTCAACTACTACATTGAATGTCCAAGTGACTCATTTGTTGTTCTACGAGGAGAACATCAGATTTGTATGGCAATTCGTGTATTCTCAGAACCTGGTCAAAACTGGACGGCTGGTATGAAACTATGCCTAGCTGATGGAATCAGCATGTCCGGCCCATGGAATAAAGATGAATTGAGTAACCTTGCTCGGAGGTTAAGCGATACAGAAAAACTACCAGCAGGCTACGACTACAACAATGCGGATTACTGGATGGATGGTCATGTAATTGGAGGAAATGAAATGTATAATTTCACGGACAACACTCTCCATGACACGAATGTGTATAAAACTTCTGGTCGTTCATTGGGCGAGTGTGCGCATATGGAGGCCGGACTCGATCAGTTCAAAGTGCGGATGTACGTCATAAATAAGAGTTACAGAAAAAAAAAAGCAATTGTTTCCAGGTGTTCGGAGAAGAAATCTGAATCACGTTCTTATTGCTTCCGTGGAGCTATCTGCAGAGTTGACCCTGTGATTCAACTTTAATTGGATACAGTAATCTCAACCAACCCCTGTTAAAAAATCTGAATAAAGTCACTTTGTTAATTGTGTTTCCATGGAAATTGTGGGCAAAAGACTACCAGTACACGAGACTTTTACGGCTCCGTTTTATTACCGAGTCTGTCTCCGGTTTAGGGCTCCGTTTAGGGCTCCGTTTTATTACCAAAAAGGGGTTTTGAAGCCCCAAGAAAGCCTAGGGCAGAAGTTTCCGTTTTACGTTTGCTACCTGTCTAGTGCTCAGCTTTATTAGTGAGTCTGCCTAGAGCTCCGATTTGTTGTTGAAAACTCCAAGAAAGCTGCTTTTTTTCTATTTTCTATCTTCCCAAAATGCACTTTCAACTTCTCCTTATTCTCCTCATTCCAATTTGTTTCTGTTTCCAAATGATTGAAATATGGGGAAGTATAAAGAATGCAACAACTTCCGAACCATTGTCAATGTCATGGGAAGAATGTAGAGATTACTGTTTTGAGACGAATTCTTGTTTGGTAAGTGACTCTGAGGATTACTGTAGTTTTAGTATAATCAGGCCGTTCGTCAAACTGATACCGGATGTGAAGCATATCGTTTCGGACATCTTTCATCTGTCGGAATAGAAGGTTCAATGACTGGGGAACGTATTGCTATCAAGGTAATAATCAGTTTATTGTAAAGGCGCGTATGAAGTATTTGTTTCCAGAAGAACCTCACCATCTGTCCAGATACACTTCAAAATATGATCGCTAATATTCAATCGATTGAATTATTTTCAAGTGAAACTTTGGATTATTCTTATTCAATGAACACGGAAATAGTGGATGGGCAAACCATTTGGACAATCGATGTTGGTCACTTTTTTGAGTGTCCAGATAAATCGTTTATATCGGAAAGAGGAGATACAAAAGTTTGTATTACGGTATGTTATTTCATTTTTGTCTTATTTGGATTTCTAGTATGTATGATTCCGCCCCCGCCACAGATGAGCGGAATTCTGCCTTCCGACTTCCGCCAAAAATCGGAAAACGGCGGAAAGAGGAATTTCAAATTTTATTCAAACGTTAAAAACAGTGATTTTTCGTTCAATACATACTTGAAACCATAGAATTAAGCAAAGCAGCAGCAAAATGGGTTTTATCCGAGTAAAGTAGGCGAATTTCCGCTTTCCGCCATTTCAAAAATGCTCTTCCGCTCATCTCCGCAACAACGACACTCCGAAAGAATTGAGTGCGCGTTGCGTGACGTAAATCGACACAAGCGTTCAAAAATACATTTTTCAATCAGTGTTATGGATGATAAAGACTTATTAGTTGGAAAATTGGTCAGTAATTCATATAACGTACTCTGAGTCGTCTTTTGTTCGCAATTCACAATTCACATCATACAATTCAATTCACATCATACAACGCGCACTCCATTTTTTCGGAGGCCCAGGGGTCGGCAACTGGATTACGGGCTACCTCGGCAAATCTTGCCAAGTCTTGTACAGATGTTGGGGTATACAAGTCTTGGCTACACCTTTCACAAGTATAGGACTCAGCTGCCACAAGTCTTGTACAATAATAGCGCGCACAACACAGTTTGTCAAGGATCACACAAGTCTTGGCCCAACTATGGAAGTTTGGGCGTCCAAAACAACTCCCACAAGTCTTGGCCAAGAATCAGCTTATTGATTTCGAAATCGCCGATGCGTTCATTTTTCATTTTCCCCTTCGTTTTTTTTGTCTATTTTTTTACATTTTGACCCCAATTTTCTTACTTATTTTTGGAAATTGCTCAGATAATTGTTTTCATCTTTACTAGTTTCCAGAAATGACATCAGTTATCACGGAAAGAACACCGACACTCGGAAGTTTTCGATGAGCCGGATTAAAAGTGGAAAACAGGCGAAGTATATCGAACGGTATAAAAATAGTGAGTTTAATTATCGAATTTCCGATTACATGACCTAATCATAATTTTTCAGGAAAAATTTCTCCGATTTTCGACAATTCAAATGTTCTGACAAAGACATTTCTTTCTACAGAACAACTACATCATTTTTGGAATCAGACAGGAGCAATTCTTAAATTTTTCTTTGTTTTTTGTTCCTTTTCTGTAATTTTAGTAGTTCTTTTTAATAAAATTAACTCAACAATGTGTTGTTGCATCATAAAACAAGTTTCGAAATTAAAACAAAAGGAAGGGCTGCCGCCGGTTTTTTCAGCTGATCCACAAGTCTTGCACAAACTTCCCACAACTATTGGACTGTGCGTACGTAACAATTGCGGGAGGCTTGTGCAAGACTTGTGGTAAGTCTGTATAAATCTTGGCGAGAGTAGCCGAGACGGTCAAAATTTTATCAAAAAATCTTCCAGGCGCGGCTCTTTCCCGATTCATTTCCCTGTGATATCCAAGCATCTGGAGCTGAATTATGTGCTCAAGAACCTCAAGGCATGAGTCTGACTGGACCGTACTCTTATGAGGAAGGGAACAAGGTTATGAGTGAGTGTGCCCGAGTGATAAAACTTATAAAAAAACCATTTGCAGCCGGCCTTGACAAGAATTGCGCAGTCCATTTCAGCAATTGCAACTATTGGATCGATGGTACCCGTTTCAATCAAACCGATTTCCAAGTGACGGACACAACTCTAAACGGAACTAATGGATACCAATGGAATCGAATTCGGGCTGAAGTCACATCAGCCCATCAGTGTGTATTTTTGGCTGCTAGGAACGAAGACAACTTTGGAAAAGTATTTATTCATGAGTGGGATGACAGACCAATAATTACGAGAAAAAAATGTTATTTTCAGCTGTACGATCTATACTGATAAGCTAGATGGATACTGTCAACGAGGAGCGATGTGTCGTGTCAACCCAGAATATGAGTATACTAATTGATTGGTCCATGAAAACTGTAATAAACACATTCTATAACTGTGAAGTGTTGCTTTTTTTGTAAACTGACATTTATCAATCAGCCATTTTACAACTCAATGAATTGAAATCACAAAGACAACCTTTTCAAAAATCTTCATAAATTTTTTTCTAAATAGCTAATTTACTGATTCGGATGAGATATTTTGATTGCACTAGGTCGCTACCTGAGCAAGCGCCTAGATTTTGAGATATCTTGCTTCGAAATTTGGCGTTGAAAAACGAATAAGAAAGAAAAAGTCGTTTGAAGGGCGGATAAGGTCGAAAAATGTACTAAACTTTGGAGCAAGATATCTCGAGTTCTAGGCATTTGCTCTGGTAGCGACATGATTCAATCAAAATCTTTCATCCGAATCTATAAATAAGCCAATTTAGAAGCTATCCTTGTTAATGCGGCTCCGTAATGTCAGACCTGGCGTACAGTTTCTCTTTGAAATTGAACAAAGCCATTTTGTTTACTGTGTTGCTATGGAAATTTCGGTCAGAAGACTACCAGTGCTCTAGACTTTTACGGCTCCGTTTTACTATCGAGTCTGTCTCGAGGTTTTGTCATCCTGTCTAGGGTCCCGTTTTATTACCGAGAGGGATTCTTCAAAATCCAAGAAAGCACGGGACTGAAGTTTCTGTTTTGTGTTTCCTAGGGCACCGTTTTATTAGTCAGTCTGGGTAGAGCTCTGTTTTGTTGTTGAAAAACTTCGAGAAAGTCTGTCTTTCTTCTCAAAATGCACCTTCAACTCCTCTTTTTTCTCCTGGTTCCAATTTGCTTATGTTTCCAAATGATCGAAATTTGGGGAAATATAAAAGATGCGACAACTTCCGAATCATTGACAATGTTATGGGAAGAATGTAGAGATTACTGTTTTGAGACGAATTCCTGCTTGGTAAGTGATTCTTGCGATTACTGTAGTTTTAGTATAATCAGGCTGTTCGTCAAACTGATACCGGATGTGAAGCATATCGTTTCGGGCAACTTTCTTCTGTCGGAATGGAGGATTCAATGACTGGGAAACGTATTGCTATCAAGGTAATAGTTTATTTAAAGACGCATACTCCTTTTTTGTTTCCAGAAGAACCTTACCATCTGTCCAGATACGCTTAAAAATATGATCGCTAATATCAAATCGATTGAATCATTTTCAAGTGAAACTTTGGATTATTCTTATTCAATGAACACGGAAATAGAAAACGGACAAACCATTTGGACAATCGATGTTGGCCACTTTTTCGAGTGTCCAGATGGATCGTTTATATCGAAAAGAGGAGATACGAGAGTTTGTATTGCGGTATGTTATTCCATTTTTGTTTCAATTGAGTTTCTAGTATGTACTGTCGACTGGTGTCGCGTCGAGTAACAGCGTCGAGTAACGACCAAAAAATCTTCCAGGCCCGATCGTTCTCTAGGCCAGCTTACTGTAGCAACCAAAAAAGTGGAGCTGAGTTATGTTCTCAGGAACCTGGAGGTTTGGGTCTTACTGGACCGTACTCTTATGAAGAAGGGAACAAGGTTATGAGTGAGTGTGCTCTAGTGATAAAAAAGAAAAAAAACAATTTTCAGCCGGACTGGCCGAGAATTGCCCTAGATCTTTCCCCATTTGCAACTATTGGATCGATGGTACCCGTTTTAATGCAACCGATTTCCAAGTGACAGATCCGACTCTAAACGGAACCAATGGATACCGTTGGAACGAGATTCCATCTAAAACCGAACAATACGAATGTGTATTTTTGAGAGCACAGAACAAAGAGGACTTTGGAAAAGCATTCAATTACAGGTGAGCCAGACCAAGAACTACCATAAATAACTCGTTATTTTTAGTTGTGGAATCACGAATAGTACAGCCGGGAAATACTGTCAACGAGGAGCGATTTGTCGTTTCAAGCCAGAATATGAGTATACTAATTGATCGATTTTTCCCAAGTTTGAATAAAGCCACTTGTTAATTATGTTTTCAAGGACATCTTGGTGAAAAGACAAGAGATTTTGAGAAATACGAACCATGACAGTTGGGAACCTTAATATTATAGTCTTCACAAAGCCCGGATCCATAATGTTTCGCAGCCAGTTATTTCACAATCGGGACGTATCGCAACTCAAGTCGATTTTGCAATAATGGGGAGCGTTCATTGATTTTATGACAGAGAAAATCGTCAATAACGGAAATTTTAAAATAGTCTAGGTCAAATACGGTTCTTATTTGTTAGTTCTTGTCGAAATGGTTATCAAATTTTGGCAAGGGTTAGTAAACGAGCAAAAATTTTCAACCAGGTGACCGTGTTTCGTATGATTTGGGTTACAGGTTATTCTCCGGCTTTTACATTGATCCTGAAAATTTGTGGACATTTGGTATATTACTAAAGAGTCATCAAAATTGCGAGAAAGAAAGTTGCCCCACCCCTCACTTGTGGTAGTCCTTGAATATAAATCTTTTTATGTCTAGTGCTTCGTTTTATTTATGAGTCTACTTCGAGATTTTGACATATTGTATAGGGCTCCATTTTATTGTTGAAAAACTCCACGAAAATCTGTCTTTTTTCCTATTTCTATCCTCCCAAAATGCACCTTGAACTTCTCCTTATTCTCCTCATTCCAATTTGTTTCTGTTTCCAAATGATCGAAATATGGGGAAATATAAACAATGCAACAACTTCCGAATCATTGACAATGTCATGGGAAGAATGTATGGATTACTGTATCGAGACGAATTATTGTTTGGTAAGTGACTCTGAGGATTACTGTAGTTTTAGTATAATCAGGCTGTTTGTCAAACTGATACCGGTTGTGAAGCTTATAATTTCGGATATCTTTCATCTGTCGGAATAGAAGATTCAAGGACTGGGGAACGAATTGCTATCAAGGTAATAGACGATTTAAAGGTGCAAATGTAGTATTTGTTTGCAGAAGAACCTTACCATCTGTCCAGACACAATTTCCAATATGATCGCTAATATCGAATCGACTGAATTATTTTCAAGTGAAACTTTGGATTATTTGTATTCCATGAACACTGAAATAGTGGATGGAAAAACCATTTGGAACATCGATGTTAGTCACTTTATCGAGTGTCCAGATGAATCGTTTATATCGAAAAGAGGAGATAAGTTTGCTTGTGTTACGGTATGTTATTTCTATTGAATTCGGCTCGTATTAACAGAAAAGATTCTGAAATCTTGCAGACCCGTTTGTCACCTGATCCGATTCAATGTGATACCCAAGCATCTGGAACTGAGTTATGTGCCCAGGAACCTCAAGGAATGGGTCTGACTGGACCGTACTCTTATGAAGAAGGAAATAAGATTGCAAGTGAGTACGCTTTAGTGATAAAAATGAGAAACAAAGAAAACAATTGTCAGTGTTAAATTCCATGATTTGCAATACTTCTTTTATTTATTGCAACGTTCGGGTCGATGGTACTCGTTATAATACAACCGCTTTCCAAGTGTCGGACACAACTCTAAACGGAACCAATGGATACCGGTGGGGTCGGGGGCCAACTGGAAGCAAAGAAAATTGTGCATTTTTGGTAGTAATTAACAAGAATGACTTTGGGGAAGCATTCGTTGACGAGTGAGCCGGACCAAGAACTAGGATAAATGACTCGTTTTTTTCAGCTGTACATTTGGGATTGGAGGAGATAAAGGAACGGGATACTGTCAACGAGGAGCGATGTGTCGTCTCAAGCCAGTTTATGAATATCCTAATTGATTGGGTTCATCAAATTGAATAAAGTTACCTTGTTAGTTAGGTTTTCATAGTTTTGGTCAAAATACTGGAGATTTTAGAAAGTGCGATTTCACAACGGAATGCGAAAGTTATTATCAAAAGATGGTGGAAAACCTTACAGCGGGCTCCTAACGGAGAGGGAGTCGCAACGCACCGTTCGCGAAGACCGTCGGACGTGCAACTGATGATATTAGGCCAGATGTTTCCGTAACCGCTACGCGGCCGAGGACACGTGTGGGAGCACGCACGCTCATTAGCGCGCGGCGTTCAAATATGGGGGTTTCTGTGTAATAATATGGAAATGAAGTTGTTATTGAATAATTTAGTGAAGAAAACGAGAAAAATATAATAAAATAGGGAAGAACTGATGCTCTAGAGACTGGACCACGCACCTACTACCCGGCGACACATTGAAAACTGCCAATTTTTCTTTGTTGGCTATCATTGAACATAAATACAAACTGTCCCACAGCCTCTCAAAGTGTCTGGTCGGGGCAAACGCGCTCGGCTGAAATTTCAGCTGCGTATCGCGTTTTTGGTTGCTATTTTTGCTGAAATACCCCAGCTGATTCGAAAAAATGTCACTTGACCGACGTTTTGCGACCCTGTGCTGTCCAGAACACATTAATGATTCCAGTTTTTTTTGACGTATTCTTCTTTTTTCTATTTCGATTTTATGCTCTAGTGAGTCCAGTCGTAATTTTCGCCATCCAGTAAGCGCCTTTTTTCGTTTTCTTTCTAAATGAAGGAGTAAAGCGATTTGATTGACTTGAATACAAGAAAAGTTTTGAAAAATGGCAGAAATTGATTGCAGAAAAGATTGAATCGATACCTCAATCAGGAAAAATTTCTCATTTTTTCAGATTTTTGGTCATACTTCAGCACCTAGGGGCCGTTTAGCCTCAAAACACGTTTAATGTATTTTGGACATTTAGTAATATAACTATATTGAATATCAGCCATTTTTAAACTTTTGATCCTTTTCAATGCGTCGCCGGGTCAGTGGTCGAGTCTCTCAGGCAATGCCTCATTAATCTTCTTATTTCTATTGCTCCGTTTTATTTGTGAGGCTGTCTTGAGGTTTTGACATCTTATATACGGCTCCATTTCATCATTTAAAAACTTCATTTTCTTCCCAAAATGCAACTTCAATAACTTTGGAAAAGTACTCATTGACGAGTGAGTCAAACCAGGAACTGCGATAAATAACTCGTTTAAATTCAGCTGTGCACTCACGACTGGTACACCAAGTAAGGACTGTAAACGAGGAGTGCTTTGTCGAACCAAGCTACTTTATGAATATACTAATTGATTGGGTTTTCTGAATTTGAATAAAGCGATATTAATGCCAGAAATTGATTGCAAAAAAATTACATCGATATCTTAATCAGGCAAACTCAGGGAATTTTGGGCAAGCAAATAGCACGTTGCTGGAGAAAAAACCAACTTGCTCGTATCATTAGCAATTTGCTGGCTGAATCGGCAACTTGCTGATCAGCAAGTTGACGATTGCTTGCTGTTGTTGCGGCATGTTGCCGATTCGTAGTGGCAAGCAATCGGCAACTTGCCGCAAAAATCAGCAACTTGCCATGCAAATTTTCCTGCTTGCCGTTTGTCAGTGGCAAGCAAACTTTTTTGCACGGCAAGTTGCCCCAAGATTCCCTGAGAAAGTTTTCATTTTTTTCAGATTTCTAGCCCTATTTTTGCATATAGAGGACCGTTTAGGCTCAAAATACGATTAATGCATTTCGGACATTTAGTACTATCACTGAACGTTGAATATCAGCAATTTTTTAAATTTTGTTCCTTTTCAATTTGTCGCCGGGTAGTTGATTCGTGGCCGAGTATCTCAGGCAGTGCCTCATAAATCTTCTTATTTTGAGGGGTCCGTTTTATTTGTGAGGCTGTCTTGAGATTTTGACATCTTATATAAGAATCCATTTTATTATAATATTCAAGAAAGTTTGTCTTTTTTTCAATTTAAACCTCCCGTAATGCAACTCCTCCTCATTTTTCTAATTCCAATTTGTTTATGTTTCCAAATGATTGAAATATGGGGAAGTATAAAGAATGCAACAACTTCCGAACCATTGACATTGTCATGGGAAGAATGTATGGATTACTGTATCGAGACGGATTATTGTTTGGTAAGTGACTCTGAGGATTACTGTAGTTTTAGTATAATCAGGCTGTCCGTCAAACTGACACCGGTTGTGAAGCTTATAATTTCGGATATCTTTCATCTGTCGGAATAGAAGATTCAAAGACTGGGGAACGAATTGCTATCAAGGTAATAGACGATTTAAAGGTGCAAATGGAGTATTTGTTTCCAGAAGAATCTGACCTTCTGTCCAGATACACTTCACGATATGATCGCTAATATCAAATCGACTGAATCATTTTCAAATAGATCTTTGGATTATTTGTATTCCATGAACACTGAAATAGTGGACGGACAAACCATTTGGACTATCGATGTTGACCACTTTTTCGAGTGTCCAGAAAGTCGTTTGTTATTGGAAAGAGGAGATACTAGAGTTTGTGTTAGGGTATGTTACCGTAAACCTGCAATAGAAAGGAACCTCTAAGAGAAGAGCACCCCGATGAGCTCCAAATGAGCACATTCTTGAAATCAGAATGGATTGAAATTAGTTTTATTAGAATCCTCGTCGAAAGTTGACTAGACCCGTCACAAAATATGTTTCAAAGCTCGTCCCCAACAAATGTTGTGATACATTTTTAGAACAATTTTTTTTGATGATGGAAAAATAGAATTGGGCACGTCCTTCTAATACAGATTTTACGGTATTTCATTTTTGTCTCATTTGAATTTCTAATATATGCTGTCGAGTAATGACCAGATTTTGGCCAAAAAACGTTCCAGACCCGAATTTCCTCTGCCTCGTCACCTGACTGTCCAAACCGATCAACTGTAGCTGACTTGTGTTCTCAAGAACCTGACGGATTGGGTCATACTGGGCCTTACTCTTATGAAGAAGGAAATAAGATTGCAAGTGAGTATGCTCTGCCAATAAAAATGAGACACAAAGCAAACAAATTTTCACCCGAATGGTCCAATTTTTGCCGTGGCGATCCCGATCTTTGCAACCTTTGGATCGATGGTATCCGTTTCAATGAAACCAATTTTCAAGTGACGGATCCGACTTTAAACGGAACCAATGGATACAATTGGGTTGGTACTCCTTCTGAAATCACATCAGACAAACAATGTACATTTTTGGTATTGAGGAACAATGATGACTTTGGAAGAGTACTCATTTACGAGTGAGTCAAACCAGGAAATGCGATAAATAACTCGTTTAAATTCAGCTGTGCAAAAACGACTGGTACATCAAGTAGACACTGTAAACGAGGAGTGCTTTGTCGTCTCAAGCCTATTTATGAGTATACTAATTGATTGGGTTTTCTGAAACGATTTGCTTGCTGAATCGGCAACTTGTCATGCAAATTTAAAATACGATTAATGCATTTCGAATTGCGATAAATAACTCGTTTAAATTCACTCACGACTGATAGACCTACACATTGTGAACGAGGAGCGCTTTGTCGAGTCAAGCTGCTTTATGACTATGCTAATTGATTGATGTTTCCCAATCTAGAATAAAGTCACATTGTTAATTATGTTTCCAAGGAAATCTTGGATAAAATACTGGAGATTTTAGAAAGTCCGATTCGTCAACCATGGCATTTGGCAACCGGTTCCTTTTATAAGATTGGAGAGAGAGTAGAAAGTGGATTGGTTTGCAGTTCATAATAATAAGAAGATGACTCTCGGTCAAATCCAGAGGATATATGTAGGTGAAAAACCGATCGAATTCTCAACCGTTTCCAAGCTTCTTTTTTCCTGACATCATGCAACTTTAACTGTTTCTTCTGCCACAATTTCTTCTCTTCCCTAATTTTTTCCCCGATAATTTTTCTCTCTGCTCCTCGACATACTCGGTTTCGACAATAGCGCTACTAGTTTCGACGAATGTGAAATCCGTAGTAAAAAAAGCGAAAAAAACGAGGTATGAATTGCGTTTCCATGTGTCTCTATGGAAATTGTCGTCCAAATACCAGAAGGGCTCGAAACTTAAGCAGAAACTTTTATGTTCCGCACTTTCACACCTTCGTCGTTGATACTAAAAAAGCTTTTTCGAACTAACTTTTAAAATAATCTCCCGCAATGCATCTATTCCTCATTCCCCTAATTCCATTCTGTTCATGTTTACATATGATCGAAATTTGGGGAAATATAATGGAAGTAACCACTTCCGAATCATTGTCATTGTCATGGGAAGAATGTAGAGATTACTGTTTTGAAACGAATTCTTGTTTGGTGAGTGACTCTGAGGATTACTGTAGTTTTAGTATCATCAGGCTGTTCGTCAAACTATTAAAGGATGTGAAGCATATCGTTTCGGACTCTTTGATTCTATTAGAATAGCAAATTCAACGACAGGGGATCGGATTGCTGTCAAGGTGATAGTCAATTTAAAGGCGCGTTTGAAGTATTTATTTCCAGAAGAACCTAACTATTTGTCCAGACACACTTTCCGATATGATCGCTAATATCAAATCAATTGAATCGTTTTCAAGTGAAACTTTGGATTATTCCTATTCCATGAACACTCAAATAGATAATGGAAACACCATTTGGACTATCCGTAATGGCCACTTTATCGAGTGTCCGAATGGATCAGTTGTGTCGCAAAGAGGATTTTTTAGATCTTGCGTTACGGTATGTTATTCTTATTGGTATTGTTCATTTGGCGGGCGACTGTAGATTTTTCATCCGAACCAGTCCACAGACCATCGAGTTATGGCCGGAATTTGGCTTGTATTATTATAAAGATTCTAAAATTTTCAAGGCCCGATTGTTCCCCGATTCAAATATTTGCCAAGACTGGAATTCAGGAGCTAAATTATGTGCTCAAGAACCTGAAGGGGGTCTGACTGGACCGTACTCTTATGAAGAAGGGAATGCGATTGCAAGTGAGTGCGCTCTAGTGATAAAAATGAGAAACAAAGCGAAATTCAGCCGGATCGGGAAATAATTGCCCTAGCAATTACGCCAATTGCAACTATTGGATCGCTGGTTTCAGAAACGATACAGACGATTTTCAAGTGAAGGATTCGACCCTAAACGGAACCAATGGGTACCGGTGGAACGTGATTCCGCCTGAAAGAAAAGGAGCCGAATGTTTATTTTTGGCAGCAAAGAACAACGTTGTCTTTGGACATGTTTTTTTCCAAGAGTAAGACAGTCTAAGAATGACTACAAATGTCTCAATGTCAGTCCTGGCTGAATTTTCCGAATTTTTTGGCTGCGATATCTCGGCACGAAAATGCTACAGTAATATATTACAAATTAAAGGAACATGCGCTAATTTTCAGGTCAATTTTTCAATTTGTAAGGTTTTCGAACGATTTTCAATAAATTTCGAAATGAAATGCAATTTTTTGCTCGAAAAATTACAATCCGCTCTGAAATTTGTTTAAAAAACATGACAAATTGAAAAAAAAATCAGCGTATGTTCCTTTAAATTTTAATAATATTAATTATATTATATTACTATATTATATTACTGTAGAATTTTCGTGCCGAGATATCGCAGCCAAAAAATCCGGAAAATTCAGCCAGGATTGACATTGACAGAGGCTGGCATATTATTTTTCAGCTGTTTTATTACGGAGGGTCAAAATGGCGCTTACTGTCAACGAGGAGCGATTTGTCGTGTTAAGTCAGTATATGACTCGGTATATTTTATGTCTTCAGACAGTATGGAGTATTATTAACTGTAATAAAGTCATTTTATAACTGTGACGTTTCACAACCAATCATTTTACAACTTGATGAACTGAACAGAATACTGCCCGGGAACGTCAGTTTTGAAGTTGACGTGCAGCTTCACATTTTTCACCTAACATTTCATACAACAACCAAAATGTTTACGAATTTTGTTAATAAAAATGAACCCTAAAACTTAAAACTTGTTCCAATCGGCCTCAAAATGAACAGCCGAGTAGTATAAGAATCAATAAACATTTCTAATCAGAAAAAAGGTAAGGTCATCGCTGAAAAAATGCCACAATTTTTGATTGCAGTTTGGCCTATTGTGGTGAAAAAGTGCGAACTGGTGACGGATTTCGAAAAATAAAATCATATTCAGAATCTAAAAAAGTATCTAAATCAATTCTGAAAACATGCGGAGTCGACTTTTTTTGACTTCATCCATGCAATTTTCTACATCCCTATCTGATTTTCTCTGTTTTTATCAGAAACCTCAAATTTTCAACAAAATCCGTTATTACCATTGAGTTCTACGTAGTCGATTACATAATGACACCAAATTTCATAAAAATTGGTCCATCCGGACTCAAGTTACACGCCTTCAAACATGCCAGATACCCCCCCCCCCCCCCCACCCCCAAGAGAAAAAAATTAGGCTCCGCCCCTTGCGCTGCGGTGCCTACCTAAAAGTAGTTTTAGAAGGCAAGACCACAAACACGGATTTGCTAATAAAAGGGAGCCGTAGAAGGCTAGAGTCTGCAATTTCCATAGAAACGCAATTAACAAAGTGACTTTATTCAAGCTCGGTAAAAATCAATCAATTAGTATACTCATGTTCTGGCTTGACACGACAAATCGCTCCTCGTTGACAGTATCCCCCGTTTTCCTTATCAGTCGTGATTCCACAACTAAAAACAACGAGTTATTTATGGTAGTTCTTGGTCTGGCTCACCTGAAATTGAATGTTTGTCCAAAGAACTCTTTGTCTTGTGTCCTCAAAAATACACATTCGGATTGTTCGGTTTTAGATGGAATCTCGTTCCAACGGTATCCATTGGTTCCGTTTAGAGTCGGATCTGTCACTTGGAACTTGGTTTGATTGAAACGGGTACCATCGATCCAATAGTTGCAAAGGGGCCATTTGTTAGGGCAATTATTGCCCAGTCTGGCTGAAAATTGTTTTTTTCTCACTATTATCGCAAGACCACACCAACTTGCGATCTTATTCCCTTCCTCATAAGAGTACGGCCCAGTCAGACCCAAATCTCCAGGCTCCTGAGAACACAAGGCAGCTCCAGTTTCTTGGACTTGACAGATATTTGGCATAGAGAACAATCGGGGCTGAAAATTTTTTTGACCAAATTTTGGTCACAGTACATAATAGAAACTCAAAGAAGACGAAAATGGAATAACATACCGTAATACAAGCGTTTCTATCTCCTCTTTTCGATATAAACGATCCATCTGGACACTCAAAAAAGTGGCCAACGTCGATTGTCCAAATGGTTTGTCCATCCACGATTTCAGTGTTCATTGAATAGGAATAATCCAAAGTTTCACTTGAAAACGATTCAATCGATTGGATATTAGCGGTCATGTTTCGAAGTGTATCTGGACAAATAGTAAGGTTCTTCTGTAAACAAATACTTCATATGCGCCTTTAAATTGATTATTCCCTTGATAGCAATACGTTCCCCTGTAATTGAGTCTTCTATTCCGACATATGAAAATTGCCCGAAACGATATGCTTCACATCCGGCAATAGTTTGACGAACGGCCTGATGATATTTAAACTACAGTAATACCCAGAATCACTCACCAAACAAGAATTCGTCTCAAAACAGTAATCTCTACATTCTTTCCATGACATTGTCAATGGTTCGGAAGTAGTTGCATTCTTTATACTTCCCCATATTTCGATCATTTGGAAACATAAACAAATCGGAATCAGGAGAAAAAAGAGGAGTTGAAGATGCATTTTGGGAAGGCAAGAAAGTAGAAATATGGACAGACTTTCTCGTGGTTTTCCAACAAAAAAACAGAGCTCCAGACAGACTGACTAATAAAACGGTGCCCTAGGAAACACAAAACAGAAACTTCAGTCCCGTGCTTTCTTGGAGTTCGAAGAAACTCTTTCGGTAATAAAACGGAGCCCTAGACAGGATGACAAAACCTCGAGACAGACTCTGTAATAAAACGGAGCCGTAAAAGTCTCGAGTACTGGTAGTCTTGTGCCCGCAATTTCCATAGAAACACAATTAGCAAAGTGACTTTATTCAGAGGAATTTTTTCACAGATTGCTGTATTCAATTAGAAAACTGATGAGCAGGTTGACCTCTGCACACAGCTCCACGGAAGCAATACGAATTAGCTTGAGATTCAGTCAATGAACAACTAAAAATTAATGTTTTTTTTTTTCACTATAAGCTTTTCAACATACGTTTCTTTCCACCATGTATTGCTTGGCACAGTATTGCTCGGCACAGCCATGAACGCACACACGTTTTTGGTCAGTTTATCAAAACCATAAACTGTTGATCCATGGAGAGTATTGTCTGTGAGATTATACTGCCCTTTTTTGTCGCCGAATCCGATTCCATCGCACCAGTAGTTGTGCCACACGTATTTAGAGGCGGCTCCCGGGATGATTTCTATATTGGCCAATCGCTTATAAATATTGCTCATTTCCTCTGAATTCCATGGGCCGGACATTCCGATTCCTTTATATAGACACAGTGTCATGCCAGCATACCAGTTTTGACAAGGTTCCGAGAATACACGAATTGCCATACAAATCTGATGATCTCCTCGTAGAACAACAAATGAGTCACTTGGACATTCAATGTAGTAGTTGAAAGTGAACTCGAGATGGGTGACACTTAGCAAGGATTTGGAATGGATGGAGTATTGGTAAGCTAGGGTCTCGGTACGGTAGGTTTCCTGGAAAAAGTGTACATATTTTGCAACCAGAAAAGCTTATTGTTGTGTCTGAACTAATATAAACTGTTTGAGACATTTTTCAAACTAAATTCATTAGATTGTATTGATAACTAGCAGCAATGCCCTAGGTGTCCAGCAAAATCTTTGTAGCTTCTCTTAAACTAATAGTTACCGGTCCAACTTTTGTAAGCATGTTTTTAAGGCTTCCATTCGGACGAATTTTTGTCCGCCTTCCGCCCGTCCGAAACTCGCCCGGTGACGGTTTTCGCACAAATTGCATTTTAAGTGATGACGAAATCGTTTTTCGTTCTATTTTTTTCAGGTTTCGTTCCGTTCAAAAGTGATGAGGTGCAATTTTTCACCGAAATTCTTCAAATTCCTATAAAGTACAGGCGTAATTTGGTAAAAAGTACAATTTTATGGCCTAGAAAGCAACATTTTTCTGGAGACTACTGTAGGCAACGCACACTGAAGCAGTATTGCGTACTACGGACGACTGACGGACGACGAGGGTCAGAATTTTTTAGTCCCAATGGAAGCCTTAGTTTTTCTGAAAGTGTTTGATACACCTGTCGAATTTCATAAAATTTGCGCCTGTCTCGAGCAAATTATGACTGCGCAAAGTCCCGTTCCTATAATTAATGCGCACCCTGTTTCTGGAAGTTGCGAAAAGCGATGTAATTTTCCCCGGATTATCTACAGTACCTGATCTATAGGCTTTGCGGTATCAATTTTACATGGCTACTCAGCGAAAGTAAGAAATTCAAACTTACAGTAAAACTGTTCCTGAATTCCTCATTAAAACTCGATGCACATTGACTATTTCGGCTCTGAAATATTCAAATTTTCCACTTCAAAACTTCGCTCCCTTTTACCTTCACTCCAACTCTCTTCCCGTTTACACTATCACTTTTTCCTATCTTAGAAATATTCCCAAACGCGAAAACTTGACATATATCCTCTTCTGATTGTTGAATTGCCTGTAATAGCTACCGTACTTTCTATCTACAGTAATCCACATACCACACAACTATCATCCCAATAACATCGACTCATACAATCCATCCATGTTCCAGAATATTCTATTGGAGAATTGGATTGTTCAACAGTACCCCAGAAAGTGATGATTCTCAAGGAGAGACAATAGATAGAAGGAATTAGAAAGAGAAGACAGAGTTGAGGGTGCATTTTGGGATTGAGAACTGAACTAACAACGGAAAAAGGGTCCGTAAGAAGAAGGGCAGGAGAAAACCAAAAGTATACAGCAGCTGGTAATAAAACGGAGCCGTAAAAGTGAGCAAGGTATGGAAACTGGGATATGCATAGATACAGGAGACTATGTGTAGTTAAGTCCAAGAGTCTGGAATACTTTGCAAGATTGAAGGTTTTTAGGCTTCAAATAATAGTCATGAATGTTTTTTGTTAAAAGACGGTTGAAAATGAATGATATTTATTGTAAAAAAAACATCGATTAATTATCCGTAGCTCAAACCCAATAGTCAATTGGCCTTAAAAATACAACTTTTTTGAAGATTCCGATAAAAAATGACTTACTGTGTACGGTAAAAGCGGATTTGAAGGGATTGCGGCACCTTATAAGAGTATGTCAATTTCAACTCATAAAATCCTTTGGTCATTCGAATGTTGCCGTTGGACCAGAATAGCGTGCCACCCAACTGAAAATAGAGATTTTTATGCTCCTACTGTATCTCAAGTTGACGTGGTTCAAATTTAACACAACTTTTTACTACAGTACCTCTGTCGAATCCGTCGCATTGGTTTCCACGTATCCCGTCAATGGTGAATCCATATTAGACCATTCCAATTTCAAGCTCTCGAATGCATCGCGTGGTCCGTGATCCTGAAGAGTCAGCAACAGATAATAGTCATCGGTCCAAGGAATATCCATATGGGGTAAAGAAGTGGTGACATTGCCCTCGACCCTCAAGTTGAGAGTGTAGACTAAATATGGGTACGGTGTTGATGCGCTGTCCCAGAAATGTTGGGAAATCTGAAGGAAATAATTTCTAAATACCTTTACAGTGGCACCCACGGCTGGAAAGTTACTATCGTCTGCAAAAGCGCAAATCCCTTTGGAAATAGTGGCAAGATCGTATAGACTTGAGCCATACCCCCCGTTTGGGCTCATAGAAGGCATTACCATTGCATGAATGTGATTGGATTGGATGGCTCTGGATATAGAATCAGAAATGGCACCGTTTTCACGGTGGCGTTTCATTAGTATGAAAATTTGAGACCCGCAAATGGGAGCCATGGTGGTGTTGAGAAACTGGTTGAGGATCGTGAGAACATCGCTTTTTGTATTGGGATCCGTGTATTTCAGAGCGGGGTCCGGGAGATTACCGTAGACATCTTTAATCCAATTTCTGAAAAACTTGAAGTCTCAGTGAAATAGGTGAACTTTGAGAGCCTGAAATAGTGGTTTCCAGATATCAAATTTTTCTGAAATTCGTTAGATGTGTAGAGCAACTCAAGAACTTTATTTTTGTAGTTGAAACCTTTTTGGTAGGATCAAAATCAAGGGAGTTATGTTAAGTTGATTTAAGTCTCTACGAATTTTGACTTAGTTTGGAGCCTTTTGGCTTCCACGTGTCCTAGCTAACTAGATCGTGGTCCTATAAAAAAGTTGTAAACTGCAAAAATATAGTTCTTGAGTTGCTCTATACATACACAAAATTTTAGAAAAATTGCATAGCTGGAAACCACTTTTTCAGGCCCCTCTCTACTTACGATCTGTACTTCGCATAGATTATAGGTTCCGGTTGTTGCAGATCAAATCTAACGGTTGCAAAATTGGTATACTTCTTATCCAAGGTTAATCTAGAAAAAACATCCAAAACACAGCTATCGGTCAAGTCGTTCGAATAGGCGAAGAAGAATGTGCTGGGATCTGAGGGCAGACATGATAATGATGAATCTGAAAAATAGAGAAAGGGGAGGTTTAAATATCTGTAAAGGTTTCGATTTTGGCTTTGTGGATTGCTTAGCTACTAATTTTTATTGATTTTTTTTGGGGGGGGGGGGGGGGGGGGGTGGTGGAGTTGAGTGGAAGAGCACAATGATAAGAGGCTTTTTATAGCAGGAAAACTACAATGGAGTCTTGATTCTGGAAAATGATAACTGATAAGGTGAAAATGAAGTAAGAATAATTAATCAAAAAGAAAATCGAGTTGATGTATAATCCAAATAGAAAATGTCAAATCCAGTAGTCGATTGGTCTGAAAATAAGCATTTTCTAAGTTTAACAAGTCTAGGCTCACCGAACGCTGTAGAATCGAATCAGAGCCATTTGCGGAACTGTATAAGTCGCCGTTAGCTGCATTCTGTACAAGCCTGATGTCATTTTCAAGGTTGGAGCCGACCAGAAGAGTGTGCCATTGAACTGAAAAAAAATAATTCAAGATTTCTCCTTTCGTTCTTAAGCTACGTAAGTTTCATAAGCCATTGTTAGAGGTATACGGTACTTGGATTGAAAAAACACTTACTGCTGGTGGGTTCGACAAGTCTGTTTCCACGTATCCGTTATTCGAAGCATCCATATTCTGCCAATCCAATCTCAACTTTTGAAACGTGTCAATTGGATCTGAAATGTTCAGTAGACCAAAGTTCCAACTCAAGTACTTACGATGGTCCTGAACATTGATCAGCAGATAATAGTCATCTGTATACGGAAGATTCATGTTTGGTAGAACATAAGTATTATTAGTCTGTACAGCCAGATACACCGAGTAGACCACGAATGGATACGGTAGAGACGGACTGTTCCAATAGTGGCTGGCAACTTTTGCATAATTGTCGTCATGCTCAAAAGCACACACTCCATTTGATCGCGCAGCAAGGCCGTACAAACTCCAACCGTATCCTCCAGTGGCACTCATCGAAGAAAGTACCATAATATCGGCATGGTTCGATTTCACCGTCTTTGTTATAAAATCAGAGTAATAACCATCTTCTAGATGTCTTTTCAGAGCGATGAAAATTTGAGAACCGCATATCGGAACTTGAGTGTTGTTAAGAAACTGGGCAATGATTGTTCGGATGTCACTTTTTGCGGTGGCGTTTTTGTAGCCAATGCTTAAGGTGCGGTCAGGAAGGTGATGCATGACAGAAGAAGACATGTCTCTGAAAAAAGGCCACTCAAGGCTGTCACACTGGCTTGCCCGGTCCGTGGTTAGGTTTTTTTTGTAGGTTTTACCGTTTACCAATGTCCGCCCTGACCTTTTTTGATCTGAACAGCTTATTTTCAAAATACGGACGGATTCAGCCGTGGCAACCTACCCACAGCTCGGGCCGCGGCTCAGGGGCCGCCGTGTGGCAGCCTTATTTCCACTCATGTTTTCACAGGACTGCACTTTCACAGCACTTTCTGTTACAGTAATCTGTGTCTTTTTTCAATAGTAAGATTGTATGCTCGAACACCGTTTACCTTTATGTTGCACGCGTTGTAACTAAACTTCTAGTGAACAGTTTTGAATGAAAATTATACAGATCGACTGGAAATTTAGCACTCACTTGGAATGCATCCCAAGTGTCCCACCGCTTATGAAGTGAAAGTAATATCATTCGAAAGGGCATAAAAAGTTATGTACACCTGTGCAACGAAATTTTTCTATTATGTTCGGTTCTCGAGAAAATCAACTTTTTCTGAAATTTCAACAAAATTCAAGTTTCGCGTCTTAAAATCGCCATAGCTTCCTTCAAAATTGACCAAATTTGATGAGTCAAAAAACAAAATGATTGTAATACAATGTATTTTAAGAAATTATTTACGAATATTTTTTGAAAAATCAGCGGAGATTGTTATTCATCAAAGAGCACATGTGCGTCAGGTGCAAGTTTTTAATATCAAAAAATCTAGCCGGAGATTCTGTTTGAAAATGCTTTTATATGAAAATTCGCATCAAAATTACTATAGAAAACTTGTTTTGATAGTGTCAAAAGTCTAAAAAAAATTTTCTTGACTTGAAGAAAAATCGACTTTTTTCGAATTTTTCAAACTTTGAATTTTTTAATTTACAACGAATTTGTTATTGCAAAAGAGTTTTGAACATCTCATTACGTTAAGTTTGAACAATTTCTCGGCCCTCTAAACCTTGTTTATCAAAAACACGAAAGCTATCAAAAACAGGTACAGTAATCTTGCTCGGATCTCTCATTATGTTTTCAAATTTCGTTCACTCACTAAATCAAGTCTGGGCTTTATTTTAAACTCACTTTAATATATCTTAACTGAAAAAAATTTTTGTTTCTGATGACACTAAATTTGCCAACTTTACCAGTTTTCGAGTAAATATTGGTTTGAGATAGTGTTCTGAAATTGTGTCTGCATGAAAGCTTTACATTTTTTTAGTATATTCAAAAAGCAACCCAAACAAAAAATATCATTTTTCAGTAAAAATCGACGTCCCAAAGTGACACGCAGTTGACCTGAATCAGCGACTTTAGGCGTCACTTTGGGACGTCGATTTTTACTGAAAAATGATATTTTTTGTTTGGGTTGCTTTTTGAATATACTAAAAAAATGTAAAGCTTTCATGCAGACACAATTTCAGAACACTATCTCAAACCAATTTTTACTCGAAAACTGGTAAAGTTGGCAAATTTAGTGTCATCAGAAACAAAATTTTTTTTCAGTTAAGATATATTAAAGTGAGTTTAAAATAAAGCCCAGACTTGATTTAGTGAGTGAACAAAATTTGAAAACAGAACTGAGTCATCCGAGCAAGATTACTGTACCTGTTTTTGATAGCTTTCGTGTTTTTGATAAACAAGGTTTAGAGGGCCGAGAAATTGTTCAAACTTAACGTAATGAGATGTTCAAAACAGATTCTTAGAGCTGAAACAGTGAAAAAAACATAAATTAATATCTCTTTTGCAATAACAAATTCGTTGTAAATTAAAAAATTCAAAGTTTGAAAAATTCGAAAAAAGTCGATTTTTCTTCAAGTCAAGAAAATTTTTTTTAGACTTTTGACACTATCAAAACAAGTTTTCTATAATAATTTTGATGCGAATTTTCATATAAAAGCATTTTCAAACAGAATCTCCGGCTAGATTTTTTGATATTAAAAACTTGCACCTGACGCACATGTGCTCTTTGATGAATAACAATCTCCGCTGATTTTTCAAAAAATATTCGTAAATAATTTCTTAAAATACATTGTATTACAATCATTTTGTTTTTTGACTCATCAAATTTGGTCAATTGTGAAGGAAGCTATGACGATTTTAAGACGCGAAACTTGAATTTTGTTGAAATTTCAGAAAAAGTTGATTTTCTCGAGAACCGAACATAATAGAAAAATTTCGTTGCACAGGTGTACATAACTTTTTATGCCCTTTCGAATGATATTACTTTCACTTCATAAGCGGTGGGACACTTGGGATGCATTCCAAGTCAGTAGAACTAGCCTTACAGTAATTGTATCGAGACAACATGATTACTGTAGACGGCTTCATTCAAATGCATCCGTCCTTTCTGAGCCGTGGGTACGGCCGACATGGTTAAATCCCGCTGTACTATTGAAAATAAGCTCTTAAAATCAAAAAAGCTGGCCTTTTTACTAGTGACCTATACCATTCGAAAGCTTATGAAATTTGCTTTCAGAATATGTATTCAGTTTTTGCTGAACGCTTCTGGCATTCGAGAAAATTAGGTCGAAAGTTTGCACTGAAAAGCCTCTTCTTTATATTTGACGTGAAGCACTATTAATTTCAACAGTGGGATGGCGCACACAGGTCGTGGGCACTTATACGCATAATGGATCTTATCCATACCCGACGCATTATGTGTCCATCTGAGACTCATCAGCCAACTATGGACGGCGATGGGTCTGATATGGATGGGATATGGACGCGCCTAGAAACTCAGCTGAGACGGCAGAGGGATCCCAGATGTGTCATGGATGCGTGAGCGATGTGTCAATTATGGATCCCAAATGTGGGATCTGTAACGACGATCCGAAAGAACGCTGTCGCCTTGTTTATCGAAAAATGTGACCGGCGATCTCGACATTTTTTTTCACAAAGTCCCAAACTTGTACTATTTTCTTGATTTTCGAATTTTTCTTCCAAGTTTTTGTTTGAAAAAAATTATGGCTGGTAAATAATGATAATTTTAAACTTATTTTCCCAAAATTTTCTGAAAATTACTTCTTTTCTGTTGCATTTTTTGATGTTTCCTCCCAACGCTGAAAAACATAAAATATTCAAGTTTTCACTTCATAACGATGAGATAAATTATATTTCAGGTGGATGATAAGGTTTGTTGGTAAGTTTCTCGTTCGTTATGACGTGAAATTTGTGTTACTTTCAAAGACTCAGCCATATTTATTTTCGAACAAAAACTTAGAGTTAAAATTCGAAATCTAGAAAAAATAGTTCAGAAAGAAATATAATGAGAACGAAATTGGAAGAACTGAATAATAATACATCATATTAGATATTTAGTTATTAAATGCATCGAAATTCGAGTTTCGATGCTTCCTAGGTAACGAGAACGAAGGAAAAAGCGGGTAGCTGGATGGATCGCGTATGCGTCCCAGATGGATAGTGGTGGGCGATGTGTCCCAGATGCTGCTCCTGGGACGCATTGCTTGTACCGTTATCACATGAGCGCCATCCATTTGAGACGCATTATGCGCATGAGCGCCAACGACCTGTGCAGTGGTAAGGAGTTGAGTTGGGAACCAGGACTCTCTGGTTCGAGTCCACGCTGTGTTAAAATTTTTTTTTCTGATTTTTTGTGGACATTTTTTCCCTACCCAAGTAGTGGCATAACTTTCAAATTTTGACTTCAAAGGTTTTCACAAAGATTTTGTGTTCTATGCTAGAAAGCTCCAGCATGAGTCTGTCATCTGAAATATAGGCGAGAAAAATATCCACAAAAAATCAGAAAAAAATTTTTAACACAGCGTGGACTCGAACCAGAGAGCCCTGGTTTCCAACCCAACTCCTTACCACTGCGCCATCCCACTGTTGAAATTAATAGCGCTTCACGTCAAATATAAAGAAGAGGCTTTTCAGTGCAAGCTTTCGACCTAATTTTCTCGAATGCCAGAAGCGTTCAGCAAAAACTGAATACATATTCTGAAAGCAAATTTCATAAGCTTTCGAATGGTATAGGTCACTAGTAAAAAGGCCAGCCTTTGTGTAGACCATTCCCTAATCAGACCCGCGCTGTCGTGGTAGGTTTCCATAATCAGAAGCGAATTTGAATGGAGTTTGACTGAGTATCTAACTTTTCTAAATTTCTCTTTGAAGGTACGGAAATTACGCTTGATTACAGTAATCCCGATGAAAACCACTCACCCTTGCGACCTCGTATAGTAGATCGCATCCGGTGTCTGCATATCAAAACGAACACTTGCGAAACTTGTAAACTTCTTGTTCATCGCTAGAGAATTTAGAGTGTCTTGAACAACTTGCGATGATAAATCATTGGAATACGCGAAGAAAAATGTGCTCGGGTCTGTTGGTAGGCATTGTGGAGGGGCTGAAAAGAGGGAAATTGATTTGAAAATAAGGGGGAGAATCTGAAAATTGGATTATTGGGTTTTGGTTTTGGCTTTGGTTTTGGTTTTGGTTTTGGTTTTGGTTTTGGTTTTGGTTTTGGTTTTGGCTTTGGTTTTGGTTTTGGCTTTGGATTTTTTTTGAATATCTTTGTTTCTGGAATGCGCAGTAGGAATAAGGGGCACAAGGAGTGGCACTCTGGGGACAAATTTTTATATCAGAAAAAGTGTAGTATATTTGTTTGTAAACCTCCAAAAGGTTAACTGATAAGGTTGAGAGGAAGTAAGAAAAGGAAGAAATGGCATAGGTAGAATAGAAAGACCAAAAGGCAGTAAGGGAAATGACACTCGGAGCCTTCGAATATTTAAAAATTGAACTTCTAGTTCCCCTTGGATACCAAAAATTTCATGAATGCCCCTCGGTTTTTTTGATTTTTTGACTTTTCCTCTGCCATTTTCCCCTTTTTTCTTCTTCTCCGTCTTATCAGTTAACCTTTTCAACATTTGGAGGTTTACAGACGTCTTTGTATACAAAAAATTTCATATAGAAGTTTCTTCATTGGTATCTCAACACCCCTATTACTGCGTATTCTAGAAATAAAACACAAACAACCAAAGCCATAACCAAGAGCCAAAACCAAAACCAAAGCCTAATAATTCAATTTTCAGACTCTCCTTCTCATTTTCAAAATCATTCCTCCGTTTTTCAGCCCCTCCACAATGCCTTCCAACAGATCCGAGCACATTTTTCTTTGCGTATTCCAACGATTTATCATCACAAGTTGTTCAAGACACTCTAAATTCTCTAGCGATGAACAAGAAGTTTACAAGTTTCGCAAGTGTTCGTTTTGATATGCAGACACCGGATGCGATATACTATACGAGGTCGCAAGGGTGAGTGGGGATTACTGTAGGCAAGCTTGCCTTCCGTACCTTGGAAGAGAAATTTGCCATAGAAAAGTTTGATACTCAGTCAAACTACATTCAAATTAGCATGAAGGAAGCCAACTACAGTAATCGTGTTGTCTTGAAACGATTATTGTAGCTAGGGCAAGGCTGTCACACGGCCGGCCCTTCTGGTTGTTTTCTTTGTGGTTCGGGTACTTCTGATACTTCTGATTTTTTGATTAAAACAGCTTATTTTCAAAAGTACAGCGGGATTTAACCATGGCGGCCGTACCCACGGCTCAGAAGAGACGGATGCGTTTGAATGAAGTTGACAACAGTAATCATGTTGTCTCGATACGATTACTGTACCAGCAGTTCTGGCTAGTATTACTGAAATGGTCCTAAATTTAGCATTTTCGTGCCGAGATATAGCAGCCGAAAAATCAAGAAAATTCGGCCAGCACTAACATTGACTGAGACTGGCATAATATTTGAAAAAAAAAACATATCCATTTTTTCCAGAGATATGGAAAATTATGTGATGAAACATCTGCCGAACGCCTCCCTAACCTTCACAAATCCAAAAACAACTAGTGACATTCTCACTTTGATAAGTCAATTCCTCAACAACAAAAAGGCTCCAATCTGCGGTGCACAAATATTCATTCTCTTGAAACGTCATCGAAGCAGTGATCCTATATCGGCTTTTATTCAAGATACCGTCCAGAAAAATCACATCTATATCACCGGGTTGTCCTCTTTGGCTCCAATTGTTGGTGGTTCTAGTATTTACGATCTGGCAACGATTTCGAACGGTATTTGTGGATTTGAAGCAGAGCCCAACTATGCTAAAGTTTGTTGTCCACGTGGAGTACACAGAACTTTGCTCTTCAGATTTCCTCGCGTATCTGGAACGCACCCGATAGACCTTATCCATTCTTGGTCTACACAGTAAATGTGGGTGTGGGAACCAATGGAACTACCGATTTGCCCGATATGCGACTTCCATACACTGATAAGTATTATCTGCTAATGACTGTTCAGGATCATGGTAGTACTACACCGGGATGTACTACTCGAGATGCATTTGAGAAGTTGAAATTGGAATGGAAAAATGACTACACTTCTGGATATGTGGAAACGAACTCAACAGATCCAACTGAAGTGAGTTTTTTTGAAAAGTATTGAAAGTAAGGTTACAGTCATTTTTTTTCAAATGTTCGTCCCAATTCCATTATTTACGAAAGTAACAAATTTTTTGCACAAAAATCGTTAAAAATCGATTTTCACCTGAAATTTTTTCTAACCTATTTTAAAAAATGTAGATTTTTTTGCTGATTCGAACGCACCTAATATCGCTGCTCAAAACCTTCTAGAAATCGTTTTATGGGCATTTGAAGTGTCTGTAAGAGCTGCAGAGACAGCAGACACTCTCGCTGTCGAAGAGACGCAGAGAAACGAGACAGTGTCTGCGTCTCTCACGAAAACTTCAAACGCTTATAACTCGCTTCAAAGTGGTGCCTTTTTGACTCGTTTTTAATAACTTTGAAGAGAAAAATGTGGTTTATATGATGTATGTATGCTTTTAAAAATTGAATCTTTTTTTGATCTGATTGCTAAAAAAGATGTGGCTGAATTTTTCCACGGCGTTTTGAGCAGCGAAATTAATTGCATTCGGATCAGCAAAAAATTCTACATTTTTTAAAATAGGTGAAAAAATTAAGGTAAAAATTTCAAAATTGATTTTCTCGATTTTTATGCAAAACAATTGTTATTTTCGTAAATACTGGACTTCGGACGATCACTTGAAAAAATTTGAAATAATGACTATAATCCTACTTGAAATGATTTTCTGGGCTTTCAGATGAAAGGGACACTCTACTGGCCGAATTCAAACCTTCAGCTTTCCGCAGGTTCCTATGAAATGAAGCTATCGTATACCTACAAAAAACCTCAAACAATTCAGATCCGAGTCTATAGTGCAAAGTGAGAATGAAGTGGAGTTTCAAAAAAGTTTTGAATTTTCAGATCAGTCTACTATTGGGTTTGATATGGAACTTGGACATTTATAATGGATTGACTCAATTTTGTGAAAAATAATAAAATTTTGTTGGTGTTTTGTGCCAAACAACTTGCAGAACTTTCCAGATTTTTCCAACCTGAATACCCCAGGTTCTCTTTCCAAAAAAAGAATGTCCGGCCGACCTGACCTTTCCCCGGGGCACATGATAACACTTTTGACCAGGTATCCCAGAAGCATACTATCCTAAATATCTCCTGATAAAAGCCGTGGAAAAGGCAAGGGATTCCACAACAAAAAATCTACTCACATCTTCTCTACTAACGGCAACACCTATCGACGTTCTCTACGCACATTTTAGAAAGCGATGGCGAAGTGTTGAAAACTATTGCATTAAACAATTAAACGATAAGGATGAGTGCAAGAATGTCTTCAAAAAAGCATTCATCAAGTACTGCAAAAAAGGTAATTTATTTAATATTGAAGACTCGAAAAATAACTTCAAAATTTCAGGGAAAGGCTGTGACCAGTGGACCACTACTACCACCTGCACCAACAACAGTATCCCATTCATCATCGGTGGAATCGTCGGAGTCGTTGTCCTTCCTGCCATTGTAATCGGACTCTTCTGCTATTGTCGTGAGAAGAAGAAGATGGCAAATGGAGAGTCAATGTCAGGAGTCACCGTCGGAAAAAGTACTGTAACTGGAACGACGAAGACTGGTGCAACGAAGACTGGCTCAACGACTACTAGAAAAGGAGCCACAACTGAAACTGGAATAGCTGCCACGACTAATACTGGTGCTAAAAATTGAACTTTTTTTCCTTTTTGATCTGAATTTTTAACTTATTTGGAATGAATTGCTTTTGGAATGAAATTATCAGTTATTTTTTCAAGGTTGGAGTAATTTTTCGGGATCTAGGAAGTATTTTTAGGCTTTATCGTTAGGATATTCGAAATCAGCGTGAAATTCTGCATTAAAATAATTTTTTACCCGGAAAAAACGGTTTGATTCAATTTTGTAATTTATGTAATCAGTGAACTTTATGATAGAATTTCGAACAGTTTTGTCGTTTAAAAAACGCTTCTAAACTTTTCGTACTGGAATTTCTGGTCTGAAAACTTTTGGCGGAATCAGGCGCATTCGAATTGGAATTTTTTTTCATTTTTTCATCAATTTTAAATTTTTTCCAAAAAATTTTTTTTTCAATTTTTTTCCAATTTTTCCTCTCAAAAATTTGACTATAAACAAAAAATGACCGAATTCCCATTAAAAAATGGGTAGATCACAAAAATAAGCGTTTGATCTACCGGCGCGGCTTTTCTCTGCACCCTCTCGCTCTCTCACCTTCCCATTTTTTATATTTTTTTCGGTTAGAAAATCGATTTTTCTCATTTATTTTGCTTGTAAATGAATCAATTTTTTGCTTTTTTTTGCGTTTTCTTGCTTAATTTTTTAAAAAAGAAATATTTTTTACTTCGGAAAGAGTATAGCAATTTTTGCGTTTTCAGAGTAACCTGTCAAAAAGGAGAACGCGGAAAGTGGAAGGGAACTCGCGGAAGAGGTTGGTTTAAATGGGGAGTATTAAAGTTAACATCTGAATTTCTAAGTCTCCAAATCTGTGAATCTGTAAATGAAAAAAAAAAACTTTGAACCTTGACCATGATTATTTTTCTCAAAATTTCAGTTTTTCTTGAATAGTTTCGTGTTAAACCTAGTTTTCTAATTTGAATTATAGTTTCCTCACTTTGAATTACTCACATACGGTCACTGTAGTTCATCTGTTGACCAATTTTTAGCTATTTTATATTAAAATTTTTGTGTTTTTGCTCAATTTTTCGTCTTTTTTGTTCCGGTTTTTGAAGCACACCAAGAGTTAAATATTTTTTTAAAGATTATTTCACTGGCTAAGAAACAAAATTTCAGAAATTTGCTCTAGAGAATAATGAGAATTGAAAAAAGGTCAAAGGGGTTGCATGTGAGTCTAAAACTTTTATCAGCTCACTAGGGAATGGTCAGAACTGACCGTGGCCTTTCAACATGTGTGATATACCATTCGAAAGAGGAGAAAATTTTATTAACAACGCAAGTTTCAAGTTTTGCAACGGACACCCCTGAATCGAGATATTTCAGTCTGAAATTTTAGTACTGAAAAAATTTTTTTCAGACTGAAATATCTCGATTCACGGGTGTCCGTTGCAAAATTTGAAACTTGCGTTGTTAATCAAATTTTCTCCTCTTTCGAATGGTATATCACACATGTTGAAAGGCCACGGTCAGTTCTGACCATTTCCTAGTCAGTACAAAAATTCCATCTGAATAATCAGGTTTTGCCGCAGCGATCAAAAATTGAGTCATTCTGATCTGAATTCAAACCCTCTAAGTTCTCGATGACTGTCTCTCTAGTTTCCTATTTCATGATGCAGAGAGATACCGTATTTACTCTAATAGACCGGCACCTCTATATGTCCGGCACCCTCTAATAGACCGGCAGTCAAATGATCATTTTGAAAAATAAACCGGCAGCCTCCAATAATCCGGCACCCCAAAAATTAATGAAATTGGAAAGTACTATTTTTTGAGAAATTCGAATTTTTTCCAGTGTTTTTCACACAATTTCAATATTTATCAGCATTTCGAATAGTGTTTGCTTTTTAAACTATTCAAAAAAGGCTTTATCATGCTCATTTTCAGTGAAAAAGCAACATTTTTTTGTTAAATTTTTTATAAATTGACTCTTTGAAAAATAGACCGGCACCCTCTAAATGACCGGCACTCTCTAATAAACCGGCATCAAAATGAGGACCACGAAAAATAAACCGGCATGCCGGTCTATTGGAGTAAATACGGTATCTCCTAACTTTTTTTCAGAGATTCTCCTAATTTCAAGAATTTATCGATTTCTAGAATATCTAAACAGTCTCTGAACCCCTGCTACATTCCCGGGAATTATAGACCATATTTCTAAGTTTTGAAACCAAAAAAAAGCTCTAAAAACTTTATTTTTGGTTCTGCTTGTACAGATTTGAAGACTTGAAAAGGGGTTAGATACACCGAAAAATAGAGCAAAGAACGTTTTTCTTTTTTTAATCATTACATTTTCAGATAGAACCGAACAGGAACGAGCCAATTCCAATAGAAGTCCCGAGAGACGATGCGGAAGACGAGGCTATTATGGATCTGGTTGAAGGACACGAGGAGGATGGATGGCCGATGGAAGAAGTTATCGAATTGACGGAGGATGAGGATGAGGAGGAAGACGAAGAAGATGAGGAAAACGAAGAAGAGGATGAGGAAGAGGAGGAAGTGGTTGAGATCGAAGATGAGGAAGAGATCGAAGAAGAGGATGAGGAAGTCATCACATTGACGGATGGCGAGGACGAGGATGAAGATGAGGAGATGGAACGCGAAGAATAGGATGAGGAAGAGAAGGAAGACCAAGAAGAGGTGGTCGATGAAGAGCAGGAGGAAAAAAACCGTTCGATAGTGCCCCATACCACAACCAAGACCCGCATGGGTGAGTCATTTTCCAATCACTTTGGTGGCCTAGTTTTCCAGAGATTTGGATTTCAAACTTTTGAATCCTCTTGATTTTCAGATCTGCCGCAGAGCATTGGAAGTCTTGCGAAATGAGCCGGCACGGAGAGGGCCCACAAAGGTCCACATCATGACATTATCCAAGTGGACGCTAGAAGCGTTCCATCGGAAAATGCGGAATACATTCAAGTGAGTCGACACGACTGTAATCAGAAGAAAGAAATACGTTTTTTTCAGATACGACTCCACTTCTTGAACGCTCTTCGACGAGAAAGATTCATTCCGCGAGGTTTTGAGTTTCTCAAAATCTTCTACTTTCAGATGGAAATCTCGTCACCGGACTAGAACGCATAATGGAGCATTGGAACAGGGCGATGAAAAACCGTTCGATAGTGCCCCCTACCACAAGCTATGAGGCCACCTCCTGGACACTCCTGGATAAAACGGAATCATTCCTGCGAAGTTTTGAATTCTTCAAAACCTTCTACTTCGAGATGGAAATCTCGTCACCGGACCAACTGCCGGACATGTTAACGGAGAGTTGGAAAAAAGTCTTCAGATACAGGCGACTGGTAAGTTTCTGAATTTCAAATTTTCGCGATTCTAATCGATATTTTTTTAGGTCAGCAGTAGATATCTCCGATTCCACGCGTTGAATAGGTCCGAAATCCTCCGCTTGCTCGTCCACTCAGCATACATCGACGTCGACATAGAAATGGATTCGAGAACTAACAATGACCATCGGATCGCCGTGGCTCAAGAGTCACTCCTTTTAGAGACCAACGCAAATCCCGACGTCCGAAAGCGTCTTCACCGAGTGAGTTTAGAAACTCAAAATTCATAAAAATAAACTTTTTTGTTGCAGCTGCTGTCGGACACCGCCGAGATGATGCTCCACGCCGAAATGAAACGCCTTGGATTTCAAGAGAAGTGCTTCACTGTGACAGAAGACTCCAACCGAATCCCAGACATATCCTTGACCGCCGATCCGCCAGCATGCACCGCCCCAGCCGCTGGAGGTGCTTCGACTCACAAGCTCGTCAATGGAGGAAATCGTCGAACAACAACGAGTACCGTATCACTTCTGTGCTGGGATTCATTGATACATCTGGAGCCAACGAGATCACCGCCACGCTGGAGCACCACAGGAGGACAAGCTCGTCATCCACTACGCCAATGCTCCAGCTGATGCCACTGATGCTCAGGCCTTTGGCCTCTGCCTCTCCAACTGGAACCGTTACCATCCCAATGTCGGAATTCAATTCAAAAAAGGAGCCAAGTGAATCCAGATGAACATTAGAAAAAATAGCCAATTTCGATTGGAATCCTGAAAGTTTTATATATATTTTTCCCCAATTATAATTGTTCAAAATGCATTCATTTTTCTTTAATTTTCCCATTCTTTGATTATATTAGGTTGGCAAGTATGAAATGCGCGCCGCGTTCATCAGCCAGTATTTCCGCCAAAACAATTCATTTCTTATTAAACTGTTTTTTGTTCGAAAGAGCGTTTGATTGCGCACATTTTGATATATATTTCATTTAATATTGTTTTGTTTTCATTAAGAAATTTTGTTCAGAAGATGACGGAGTATCGTATCAGTACCGTATCACTTCTGTGCTCGTTTGCGGATTTGTATCAGGTTGGCAAATATGAAATGAGCGCTTTCTGTGTCTTCGTTTTTGTTCAACATTATTGTACTGAATCCTCTTTTCATGTAATGTAAAAATCTAACCGAGAAAACCACGAGTTTCGACGGGGTTGAAAAGAATATATCAGAAATCGTGACCCTTGAAGCCAGGTTCGCACCAGAAAGTTCATGCCGTGCCATTTTTCCACTCCTGTGTTATTTTTCGAAGCTCTCAAATGTGTTTTAATGGTAGTATGTGAGCACCCAAATTGTTCAGCAAAGATTCGAGTAGTTTGACAAGGATCTAATCCCAATCCAACCGTCGTTCAGTGCAAAAAGAGGTTTTTTCGTCTTTCTTCGTTTTCCAAGATCCGGAAGCGTCGGAACCTTCTTCTGCACGCACTATCGGATAAAACAGTATCCCCCAAACACAGTCAAACAAATATGGTAAATATCAGAAACTGATTTCCCTTTTTATATTCGTTTAAAATTCAATCCCGCAAACGAATTTTTAGTCCGTCATCTTCTAAGCAAATTTTCTTAATGAAAACAAGCACAAAATTAAATGAAAATTATATCAAAATGTGCGCAATCAAACGCTATTTCGAACAAAAAAAAGTAAATTGAAAAATAAATAATTTTGACGGAAATACTGGCTGATGAACGGCCGCGCATTTCATACTTGCCAACCTAATAGTTATAGTATCCCTCTTCCATTGAAAACCGGTTTCTTTAATTGTCAAATTTTACCCGGTTAACTTATTGATTAGCATTTGTTTTGCTTTCTTGTAAATGAGTTTCAAATCCCCCATACCGTCAATTTCTTGTAAATAGTATTGAGAATTCATTTAAATTTTGCTTATAGTCGTTTATTTAGTTGGTTATTTATATAAATGGTGTGCTGGGAAATCTTGTTTTTTGAATTTTTGAACTTCAGGAAATTGAGATCCTTGCAAACTACTGTAGCTACAGTAACCTTCAGCTGAGCTACAGTAACCATTTGAAGTGCAGTAATCTCCTGGCGAACTACAGTATACCTCCAAACTACTTTAACTAAAGTAATCTTCATCTGAGTCACAGTAACCTTTAGAAGTACAGTAATCTCGTGAGGGACCTACAGTAACCCTCAGGACTACTGTAACTACAGTAATCTTCATGGAAGCTACAGTTACCCTCAGTACAGTAATCTCCTGGGAAATACCGTGTAATTCTCTCCGTTTCTCCGTCTTTTCTAAATCGAAAAAACTTCTAAAACTTTCCAAATTTTCCCAACCTCAATACTCCAGAATCTCTCCAAAAAAGAATGTCTGACCGACCTGACCTTTCCTCGGGGCACATGATAACACTTTTGACCAGGTAGCCCGGAAGCATATTATCCTGAATATCTCCTTATAAAAGCCGTGGAAAATGCTAAGGATTCACAACAACAAAAATCTACACATCTTTTCTAGTAACGGCAACATCTATCGACGTTCTCTACGCACATCTCCACATTTTAGACGAAGTTTTGAAAAGTATTGCATTAAACAATTAAACGATAAGGATGAGTGCAAAAATGTCTTCAAAAAAGCATTCATCAAATACTGCAAAAAAGGTAATTGATTGAATCTCAAACATTAGAAAAAAATTCAAATTTACAGGAAAAGGGTGCGACCAGTGGATCCCTACCACAGTTCTGCACACTTCCACAATCAGCATTAGTGGAATCGTTGGAGTCGTTGTCCTTGGAATCGAACTCTTCTGCTATTGTCGTGAGAAGAAATGGACAGTCAATGTCAGGAGTCACCGTCGGCAAAAGCACTGCAACTGGAACGACGAAGACTGGTGCAACGACTACTGGAAAAGGAGCCACAACTGGAACTGGAATAGCTGCCACGACTAATACTGGTGCTGGATATTGAACTTGTTTCTTTTTTGGTTTGACATTTTTACTTATTTGGAAGGAAATGGTTCTGAAATGAAAATTTCGTGCATTTTTTTTGTTTTTGAAGCGATTTTTCGGGGTGCTGGAAGCATTTTTAGGCTTTATCGTTAGTATATTCGAAATCAGCGTAAAATTCTGCATTGAAATATTTATTTTACCCGGACACCTCCTTTGAAACGCACTTTGAAAAAACGGTTCGATTCAATTTTGTAAATATTATCAGTTGTAAAAGTGTCGAACAGTTTTGACATTTTTAAGCGATTTTAATGTTTAAATTTGAAATTTAAATTTAAACTTTCAATTTTTTCAAATTTTTTTTCAAAAAATTTTTTCAATTTCTTTTTCAAATTTTTTTCTCACGATTTTTTTCCCAATTTTGTCTTTCGAGTTAGAGTACAAAATAAAAATAACAAAATTCCGAATTTAAACTGGGTAGATCACAAAAATACACTTTTGATCTACCGGCGCGGCTTTTCTCTGCACCCTCTCGCGCTCTCGCCTTCCCATTTTTTTGTGTTTTTTTTTCGGTAAGAAAATCGATTTTGCTCATTTATTTTTATTGTAAATGAATCGATTTTTTCGCAGTTTTTTTGTGTTTTCTTGCTTAATTTTCAAAATGAATATTTTTTACCTCGGAAAGAGCTTAGAAATTTTTGCGTTTTCAGAGTAACCTGTCAAAAAGGAGAACGCATTAATTGGAATGGAACTCGCGGAAGAGGTTGGTTTAAATGCGGAGTATTAAATTTGATATCTGAATCTTTAAATCTTCAAATCTGTAAATCTTTAAATGAAAAAAATAATTTTCAAAAAAACTTTGAAAAAAAATCTATCAAAATCTTTTAACCTTTTTTCTCAAAATTTCAATTTTTCTTTAATAGTTTCGTGTTAAATCTTGTATTCTAATTTGAATTCCAGTTTACTCACTTTAAATCACTCACACACGGTCACTATAGGTCATTTGTTGACCAATTTTTTGCTCTTTTGTTTTAAAATTTTTGTGTTTTCTGCTCAATTTTTTCGCCTTTTTCGTTCTGGTTTTCGATTCTCATTTAACGCTGAATATCTCAATTGTTTTTTCATTTTTTGTCACTCACTAAAATTTAAATTTCAGAATCACAACAAACAGTATACACGCCGAAATGGCTAGTCGGACGGCCCCGAATCGACCTCAACCAGCACCGGTAAGGTTTTTTCAAAAGGGAATTATGAATGGGGGTATTCAAATATATGAGGTCTTTTTAGTTCTCATGAGAGTCTAAAACCTTTATTAGCTCAGTACAAGAAAATTCATATGAAAAATCAAGTTTCGCCGCAAAGATCTTAAATTGAGTCATTCGGATCTGAATTCAACCCCTCTAAGTGCTCGATGACTACCATTTTAGTTTCCTATCGGATGATGCAAAAATCAATAAAATGCAGCGTCCATCGGCCAACTCCGCCCACTTTTCGGAACCTAGGCCACGGTCCCCTGATACATTTCTGTTGTTTTAAAAGCGGATTGATGATACTCCAAATCATCATGATCTTTCAAATTAATATCTATCTTTACAGGCTCCCGTCCCACGCCTCCCGTTCGAGCCCTCCCAACTCGGGATATACGAAAGGACCATCGACCCATCGACTGGATCTTTGAGAGGGGAGCGTTATATTGTCATACCTCCCCTCTCAACATCGGTACCGCCCAATGGGCAACATGGATCTGATCGCATGAATGGCCAACAGGCACCGTCTCTCAAATGAAGAGTACACTTCCGAGCCCGCCAAAGACGGAACCATAGGAGAGCGACTCCATAAGAGGTGAGTGTCGAAAAGGAAAAACGATTCAGGATGATCAAGGATCTGGAAATATTTTTTAAAAGAGACTAGAAAAGATTAGAAGAGTGTTGAAGAGACCAGTACAGTCTAAGATTAAGATTAAGATTGTCTGGACACTTCCAGGCTCTTCTAGTCTCTTTTGATACTGAAAACTGAATTTTTGATTCTGCTACCAAAAAATACGTTGTCTTTTTTCAATTATTGATTTTTCAGAGGGACCACCGCCACCGTCGTCCACCGCCACCATCACCACCGAGGCCCGTCAGAAATATCCCGGAGTTGATCGTCTTGAATAGTGACGATGCAGATGAGGTTTGTAATGGGCGAATCCACTGAATATTTGGATTTCTAGGCTATGATATGTTTTCGAGAAAAATTGGATGTTCAGAGCATTACGAGCTCAGAGATTCTGAGAGGTTAAAAATGATAATTTTATAGATTCAGAGATTTTCCTAATTTAAAGAATTTATTGATTTCTAGAATCTCCGAATCTTCGAATTTCTTATTATAACAGTTTCTAAAGAGTTTCTAAATTGCTACATTCCCTGTAATTCTAGACCTATTTCTAAGTTTTGAACACCAAAAAAAAAGTCCTGAAAACTTTTTTTTTGATTTTGCTTGCACAAATTTGCGGGTTAGATACACCAAAAAATAGAGCAATGAAAGTTTTCCTTTTTTAATCATTACATTTTCAGACGGAACCGAATCGCAATAAGCAGATGCCAGTGATGGAAGCCCCGAGAGACGGTGCGAATGAGGAAGATGATGTACCAATGGAAGAGGAAGTTGTCGAATCGTCAGAGAGTGAGAATGAGGAGGGAGATGATAAAGATGAGAAAGAAGAGGATCAAGAAGTGATAGTGTTGTCGGATGATGGAGAAGAGGAGGAAGAGATTGAAGAAGAAGATGAGGAAGACGAAGAAGAGGATGAGGAAGACGAAGAAGAGGATGAGGAAGACGAAGAAGATGAGGACGAGGACGGAGAGGATCCAGAAGTTATCACTTTGAGTGATGACGAGGACGAGGGCGAAGAAGAGGTTGAAGAGGTCGAAGAAGAAGTTGAAGATGAAGAAAACGATGAAGAGCAGGAGGAAGATGAGGAAGAAGAAGAGGACGATGACAATGACGAGGGTGTGCCGTACCGCCACTTGATCGGCAACTTATACATCGAGATGGCTCGCGGCCGCCGTTCAATTTGATTCCAGTATTCTTTTTGTAAAATGCTCCCAGTTTTTAATAGGTACCTGTTCTTGTAAATAGAATTCAAATATCCCGGCTCATTCGTTTCCTGTAAATATTATTGATTTTCATTTATTTTAAATATTAGTTGGTTATATCGAATATGAATATGATGATTGAAATCTTAGTTCATTGGACTCTTATATTTGAAGTTTTCAGGAAATTGAGCTCCTTCTGCGGTACACTACAACAATCTGAAAGAAAATTATGGAATTTCGTTGATTAGAAAAATTGCGCGTATTTTGGAAAGTGAACGGGAATGTGGAAATAGCATCCATAAACTCTCGAACTAAAAAAATGTTAATTAATTTTTTTTTCCATCAGAAAACTCTTATTTCCATAAATAATGTGATAACGATTTGAGTACAAAATAAAAATAACAAAATTCCGAATTTAAACTGGGTAGATCACAAAAATACACTTTTGATCTACCGGCGCGGCTTTTCTCTGCACCCTCTCGCGCTCTCGCCTTCCCATTTTTTTGTGTTTTTTTTTCGGTAAGAAAATCGATTTTGCTCATTTATTTTTATTGTAAATGAATCGATTTTTTCGCAGTTTTTTTGTGTTTTCTTGCTTAATTTTCAAAATGAATATTTTTTACCTCGGAAAGAGCTTAGAAAATTTTGCGTTTTCAGAGTAACCTGTCAAGAAGGAAAACGCGAAAATTGGAGGAGAACACGCGGAAGAGGTTGGTTTAAATGCGGAGTATTTAGGTTCTGAATATTCAGATCTTCAAATCTTTAAATCTGTAAAAAGTTCAAAAATCTTCGAGCTTTTTTCTCGAAATTTCAATTTTTCTTGAATAGTTTAGAGTTAAACCTAGTTTTCTAATTTGAATTATAGTTCAATTACTTTGAATTACTCACATACAGTCACTATAGGTCATTCGTTGACCTGTTTTTTGCTTTTTTTTTGAAATTTTTATGTTTTTCGCTCATTTTTTTGCTTTTTTTTTGTTCTGGGTTTCAAAGCTCATTTAACACCAAAAGTGAAATATTTTTCTTTAGACTTTTCACCCGCTTAAAAAAAAATTCAGAATCATCAAAGAAAGGGTTGCATGAGAGTCTAAAACTTTTATCAGCCTAGTACAAATATTTCATCCGAAAAAATCGTTTCGCCGCAACGTTCATAAATACTCGATGAGTGTCCCTCTAGTTTCCTATTTCATAATGCAAAAATCAATAAAATGAAGCGCCTATTGGCCAGCTCCACACACTTTTTGGAAACTAGGCCAGCACCACCTGAGATATTTCTGATATTTTTGAAGTGGATTGATGTTGCTCTAAATCATCATGATCAATTTAAAAATTATATTTAGACAGAATCCAATCAATCGTCTTCCATTCGAATCAGATCAGTTTGGAATCTACGAGCGAGTGTTGGACGCAACGACCGGAAACCCCGTTAGCGAGCGCTTCATTGTGCTCTCGCCACTTCCTGGACACGCTCCGGCCCTCCGTCAGAATGAGGACACTCGGCGGCAGCGGGGAGCGCATCGAGCTTCAGTTCAGTACCGCCACAGGCGCGTCTCGGGATATCTGATTCCGAGATTTTCAAACTTTCACGAAAATAAATATGTTACGCTATCCCCCCCCCCCCCTTTAAGCCACGGAGGTTGTTCGAGCATCGTATGAAGAAGAGAATCCAGAAGTCGATGCATCGCGAACCACTTCCACTCCAGGAGAAACTAATGGAATACCGGCCCACCTGTGGAACAATCCCCACATTGAAAATAACCGGCGAGGACGACGTGTAAACCAGTTGGACAAAGCATTTGTAACATTGCCAGGAGCCGCGGACACAAGCAGCGAGGTCATTGTGGAAATTGAGCATCGAGATTCAGCCAAAATTCAAAGAACTCCGATTGGGACATTGACGTCGGAAACCACGCCAATCGGAAGCCCGGCCCACCTTCTGAACACCACTCAAATCGGACGCACTAGCCAAAGACGTGGTGTGGAATCCCATCCGGATACAACTCCCTATACTACCATCGCACCAGAACCCCGAAATGAAAACACCAACATGAATGTAAGTAATTTCCCAGGAATTTGGATTTCCAGGCCACGAAGGTTGCAGGGGTGTGCGGAACGGAATTCCTAAAATTCCGAAAATTTTGGCTATTTTCGGAATCCAATTCCGATTTTTAAGATAAAAGTAGCGAAAAAAAATTGTTGTATGTCGGATGCTTTTCGAAACAATCAATTTACCAAAACTTTTTTACTTTCAGAAGGCTTTTCCCAAAAAAGTTGTTTTTTAACAAAAAATACTGTTAAAAAATGAACATTTTCGATATTCCGAAATTCCGAAATTCCGAAAATTTAAAATTCGGAATAATCCGACATTCCGAAATTCCGAAAATTTAAAATTCGGAATAATCCGACGTTCCGAAATTCCGAAGTTTTAAAGTCGGAATATTCCGACATTCCGAAATTCCGAAAATTTCCATTCCGCGCACCCCTTAAAGGTTGGCACAATCGAGGCCACGGCCACGGCAAATAAGTTCTTTGGATCGAAAAGCCCAGGGCCAGGCCTTGATTTTGCCGGCACTAAGATTTTTTCGATTCGAAAGTGTTGCATCCTCTCGATTTTCAGATTCAACATCGGGCGATGGAGGTGTTAAGGGAGCTGCCGATCCGAAAAGGACCCACCACCGTCTTCGTAATGGCGGTCGGCGAGTGTGACGTGGAGAAGTTCACACGAAAGATGTGGAACAGCTTCCGGTGAGTTTTCATTACTGTAATCTGAAGAAAACATCTTTTTTTTCCAGTTTTGACACAAGTCAATGGGTCTTCCACTGTTCTACGAAAAGCTTCAGAAAAGGGTTACGAATGGGTCCAAACGCTGTTCTTTGAAGTTGAAATATCCTCACCAGACGAGCTTCCGAACTCAATGGCAACTGAGGGATGGAAGAGTGTCTTCAGCTATCACAGACTAGTAAGTTTCTAAACTTTGAGATTTTCAAATTTTGATTTTTCTGCAGGTCACTCAACGCTATTAGGTTGGCAAGTATGAAATGCGCGCCGCGTTCATCAGCCAGTATTTCTGCCAAAATAATTCATTTCTCATCAATCTTTTTTTGTTCGAAAGAACATTTTATTGCGCACATTTTGATATATATTTTATTCAGTTTTGTTTTTGTTTTCATTAATAAATTTTGTTCAGAAGATGACGGACTGTAAACTTCGTTTGCGGATTTGTATTAGGATGGTAAATATGAAATGAGCGTTTTCTGTGTTTTCGTTTTTGTACAACATTATCGTACTGAATCCTCGTTTCATCTGATGTAAAAATCTAACCGAGAAAACCGCGAGTTTCGACGCGGTTGAAAAGAATATATCAGAAATTGTGACCCTTGAAGCCAGGTTCGCACCAGAAAGTTTATGCGGTGTCAATTTTCCACTCCTGTGTTTTTTTCCAAAGCTCTCAGTTATGATTCAATGGTTGTATGTGAGCACCGAAATATTCCAGCAAGGCTTCGAGTGGTTTGACAAGGATCTAGTCCCAGTCCAACCGTCGTTTAGTGCAAAAATAGGTTTTTTCCTCTTTTTTCGATTTTCAAGATCCGGAAGCGTTGGAACCGTCTTCTGCACTGACTATTGGATAGAACAGTATTCTCCAAACACAATGAAAAAAGTATGATCAGCATCAGAAACTAATTTCCCTTGATTATATTCGTTTCAAATTCAATCCCGCAAACGAAATTATAGTCCGTCATCTTCTGAACAACATTTCTTAATGAAAACAAAAACAAAACTGAATGAAATATACATCAAAATGTGCGCAATCAAACGCTCTTTCGAACAAAAAAAAGTTGCATAAGAAATGTATTATTTTGGCGGAAATACAGGCTGATGAACGGGCGCGCATTTCATACTTGCCAACCTAATAAAAAATGACTCCGAAACAATTAAAGATGATGAAGTTTCTGAGAATTAAATAAATTACTTCATATTAAAACTTAAAGAAAGACGCAAAAATCAAAACCAATCAATAATTAATTACAATAAAATCAGAATCTTGGAAAAATTTGAAGAATCATTACAAAATAAGTGCACTTTTTTTTGGATCATAAAACGAGAGATAACTGGGAAAGAAAAAAGATAGGAAAAAATAGTCACAATAGAATTGAAGATATACCGGTTTTACAGAGAAATATCAATAAAGGGGGACACTTTTAGCCAAAAAATCCCTAAAAATCTCAAAACTACAGTAACCCAAGATGGAGGGATGGGTGGCGCGCACTGTAGAGACGAGAGATTGGGGGAAAATCGAAAAAAAGGGGGGTACATGAAAAATTGAAAAATATGAAAAAAAAATTAAAAATTAGAGAAGATTATTATTATTTCGAGGATGGGCAACCGGGTTGGTGTTGTTGAGGGGTGTATCTGAAAAAGTTTGATTTTGAAAATGATTTTTTTTGGATTTGTGGAAAGTTAGCATGAGAATTACAGTAACTACAGTAACCCTCGAAGACCTACAGTAATCCTTGGTGAAACTGCAGCAATTCAGATCTACAGTGACTGCAGTAATCTTTAGAACTACAGTAATCCAATGGGGACTACAGTAACCCTAAGGAGATCTAAAGTAACCCCTTGGGACCTACAGCAACTACAGTAATCCTCTTACCTCTGCCCTTTTCTTCCTCGCAATGACGGAATCCTTGTCTGCTGTGTTCCTCTATCTCCAGCATCCGACGATGCTCTCGAATCGGGTCTCGATGGTGTATCCATCAAGGATCCTTTGGAATTCGAAACACTTCCAACTCGACTCAACCTCCCAGCGGACATATCCGATGGAGCCCTTGGTATTCTTGATGGCCTCTGATCGGGTGTCGTTACAGTATACCCAGCAGTCCCTCCGAGACCTCCACTCATCGGAACACTTCGATCAGTCTTCTCGCGAATCTTCATGATGGGACCCGGGGTTCCGGTGGTCGGCAGATCTTTGGCATGACGATTCTTTGTGAATGCACGCATTGAATCGAGGGCGTGGATGGGACGAGCCTCGGGGAACATGTTAATGTTGAGACGTCCCTTGGCACGACATGGATCATGTTTGTGGAGGAACTCGTCGAGCGACTCCCATCCACCACCAACACGAACCATTACGGTGGAGCGGAGGATACGAACCATTCGTTTGATGTGCGTGTCTCCGAACTGAAAAAAGTGGGGATAGTTTGAATGAATTGATCTTATAATTGGGATCGTTGCTCGAGTTTTTTCGACTGAAAATCGCTCACTCTTGAGCGAAATTGCATACTTTTGAATAGCAGTCAGATTTGGTGAAAATCAGCCAGATTTTCCCGCAATTTCCTGTATTCAAAATCAAGATTTTCTTAGCAATTATTATACCAAAATGTAGCTCTTTAAAAGGTCTACAAAATGGTTTAAAAAACAATAAATAAACCATTTTTCAACCTATTTTTAAATAAAAACTCACCCTATAATGGTTCTCGGAGATTTTCTCGATTTGATACGGCGTACAACAACTGCACGTCTTCTTCTGTCGTTCGATTTCGTGTGTGATTTTTTCGGTGTCCGTTTGAGGTTTGGCGTTGCGCTGAAAAATGAATGAATTTCAACTTTCCGGGGCTAAAATTTACTCAAAAATTCAAATTTTAATTTCATTTTTTTCTAATCTCTCGATTTCAACTCCAAAAACTCACATTAGACGAATCGAATCTCAATGCATTGATGAACTCCTTGGCATTGATCATTCCATCTCCCTTGTCGAACAAGTTGGCAACTTTCTCCATTTCCAGACGAGATGTTGGGAATTCTGAAAGTAAAATAATTAGAGGGATATTAAAATTTTTTGAATTTCAAACTTTTCATGACTCAAAAATCCAAAAAATACAAAAAAACCAAAGAGATTGATAGAGATAGAAGTTTTTTTGAAAAACCAAGAAGAAACCACAAAAAATGGGCTCCGCGACGTTTCGGAACCGGTCGTTTGGCAACTGGGAGATTTCGCAACCATGCCATTTTGCAACTTTTGGAAAATAGTCCAATCTGTTTGAACAATTTTCAATCAAAACTAATCATAATAAGATTATCACATACTCATTCATGGAGTTGCGAAATGTCTTGGTTGCGAAATATCACAGTTACAAAACGTCCCAGTTGCGAAACGTCTCGGAGCCCAGCCATCCATACATTCCCAGATAGAAAAATAAAGGGGGAAAAGAGAAGAAGAGGAAGAAGAAGACATTCCGAAAGAAGAAAAAGAAAACAACATCCATTCCCAATCCAAAATATAGAGAGATTACTGTAGCATTGTACATAAAACTTACTGGAATAGACGATCGTCGAGTTTGGAATAACGTCTAAAATTTTGAGGAAAAATAGGGGGAGGAGAAGAGGGGCCCAATTAGGAGAGTAAGGGGAGAAGTACCGTAATCCAAAAAAGGAGGAGCCCGAGAGTTTGAAAATTTTTTTAAAAGTGTATGTATAGCCTACAGTAGTTGAATTAAGTGAAATCGTGACAGTTGATAAAAACAGCTTCAAGTTTAGCTTCTGGAATTAAAAACAGCGTCTAGCTAAAAAATGAAAATTGCCAAATTTTCGAATCAAATTTTCTCACTTTTAAATTGATATTTTCTATGCATTTATTATACCAAAATGTAGCTCATAAAAAGATCTACAAAATATTGAAAAGAAAAACTTATTTAAATATTTTGTATTTTAGTTAAAAGCCGTCAAAATAAGGGTTAAGATTATGTTGATTGGAATCGTTTCGGCTGTGAAATCTGGTTGATTTTTTCTTCAAAATTAGGGTTTTTACTCAAAAACTATATCAAAATGTAGAGCTGAATAAGAGCTACATTTTAGTATATAGAAAAAAACCAAATTTTGACTAAAAAACCTAAAAAATTGTGTTAGAAACTTGGAAATGGAATAATATAAACTCCATTTCCATAAAATACACTTTAGCACGGCATCCTCGATTGGAACTACGTTTCACGGCAGTTTTATTATCTAGGGCATAAAAAAGAAGCAATTCTTTTCAAAAATGAGCAAATTTAACACTGAAAAATACGTGTTTTAGATCATAACTTAAAAACAAAAAATTAATTCAAAAATCGGCTCGCACCAGGTTGTTCAGAATTTTGTTGGCTTTCTCAAATTATAAAAAACGTTTTCCAACTCTCAATACCAATAGAGATATATCGCAGTAAAGTTTTGTACTGAAAATGTTGAAAAATAAGGGTTTTTGGACCTAAGTTTTTGAGGACCTTTTTGAAAAATCGGCTCGCACCAGGTTTTTCAAATTTTTCTTGGCTTTCTTATATGATAAAAGTCGTTTCTGACTATTCACTACCGACTGAGATATATCGCCTCAAAGTTTTCATTGAAAATGTGAAAAGTCAGGGTAATTTAGGCCTAAAAAGTTTTTGAGGACCTTTTTGAAAAATCGGCTTGCACCAAGTTGTTCAGAATTTTCTTGGCTTTCTTATGTGATAAGAATAATTTCTGACTATTCACTACCGACAGAGATATATCGCCTCAAAGTACCAACTGGGGATATTCAGAACAGTGGAGTTGAGTAAAATGATTGAGTGCAAACTCCGGCAAAAGTGGGTTCAAAATAATCAGAAAGACACGATCTGTATTTTTTAAATGTCAAAAATGTTCAAAAAGTGCTGTGGTTCCTGAAATGCAGGTCAAACCGTTCATAGCTTGCGAGGATTGTCTTCAATTTTGAGTTCACGAGAAAATTATATAAACTTTTAAAATTTTGAATTTCCATTTGAGGATGCCGTGCTTTAGTAATTTCCTGTTCAAAATGATTTTTAACAAAAAAAAAATTGTCAGAATTAAATTATCTCAAATCGGCAGATAATTCAGAAAACTTGAAATATCGATTTTTATATGGTTTTGTATCTTTCATTGAACTCTACATTTCTGTATTATATTTGTCTAAAAATCCAAATTTTGAAGAAAAAGTTTGTCAGATTTCATAGTCTTTATACCATTTTGTAGATCTTTGTAAGAGCTACATTTTGATATAACTTTTGTCTAGAAAATCTTTGTTTCAAAGAAAGAAATTTCGCAAAATGAATGTGCTTCTTTGGTTTTGATGTTTTACAACATTTTTTCACACAAAATCCAAATTCATAATACCAACATTTGGTCCCAGAAGACAGAGAACCCATAGAATACGAGCCATAAGCCCTATCTTCTAAACGAATCACCCAAATAAGGTTAAAAACTCACTAGATCCAATAATGCCATCAATGAACACTTGTCTTGGCACATTTCCCGTATGCAGCCTATCAATCCTTCTGAACAAATCGGAAACCCTGGCCTTCGCATGATCATTCCACTCCACATATCTCTCCTTCCAATCTTCCCATTTCCATCCTTCCAACCGCTTCATTTCTTCCAACAGAGCCTTCTGAGTATCCAGGGAAGACTGCAGTCCCATTGCATCGAGCCAAAGTTTCTTCCATTCAGTTGACAACATCTCAGCGGCCGGATTTCTAAGCCCTCCCTTCTTCGATGCCTTACAAGCCGCATCGACCTCCGGTTGCTGCTCACGAAGCTCAAAGTCCATCTCCGCAAACTCCCTTAGATTCTGCTCCATTGTCTCCAAATCCTGCGCCGGTGGCTTCTCAATCATCTTGTTCAACTCCTCCCTCTTCTGCGCGGCAAACTTGGCCAACTTCTCAATCTGCTCACTGTGCTCCTTGGCCTTCTGTTCCTCTTCCAACAGTGCGAATTCCTTCTCATCCACCTTCTCCTTCACCTCCTTCCATCTCGCCTCAACAACCCGCATCCAGTTCCGAAGTACGGGCTCCGCGGAAGGTTGACACTTGGCAAGAATCTCCTCTCCCTTCTGAAGGCATCCAACATATCGGGACTCGGCGTCTTCCATCTCTTGCTTCACTTTCTCGACGTCATCAAGGCCGGCGCTCTTCAGTTTTTGCTCTTCTACCGCGAGCCAATCCAGGAGGGCGTGAGTCTTCGCGTCGAATTCCTCGGCGGCTTGCTCGGCTTCCTTAATACTATCCCCTCTGCTCCTTGCAGCCTCCTCAACCTTCTGCCACTTGTCCACCAGCCTCTCCTTAGCCTGAGCAATCGAATCCTTCTCATCAACTCCCGAAGCCAACAGCGCATCCGCCTTCTTCACCACAGTCTTCACTCCATTCTCCTTGGTCTTCCTCTCCGCGGCTCTTCTCGATTCTTCATCCACCAACTGCCGTACTCCATCGATATCTCCAAAGACTGGTTGATGCTCGGCTTGCTCATATCTCTGAAGCTCTTCATCCACCCATGACTCCAAGTCGTTCATCGATTCCTCAAAGACTCCACCCTCGAGCACGGCTTGCTCCGCCTCACGGAGTCGGTCTCGAAGCTTCTTGATCATCTCATTCCACTTTTTGCTCATTTTCTCGTTGGTCATGGCGATTTGCTTGTATTCAGATCGATTCGCTTTTTCTGTGAGAAGGATTCCTCGTTTGCGAGTGTCATCGAACAGCGGTTGTTTTGCGGTGACGTCTCGTTGGGCTTCCTGAAAAAAGTCATAATTTAAGTAGAGATGTTTTTCTAACTTTAAAATTGAGATTTTCTAAACAAACATTATACCAAAATGTAGAGCTTGAAAAGAGCTACAAAATGGTATGAATTACTAACACATTGGACTCTTTGATTTTGATCTGTAGGATGTCAAACTTGGCGGCAGAGACTATCTCTATTGAAACTGTTGACATGCTCATTAGAAGGCTTTGGTGTCAAAAGAGAAATCTTCAATATAATTTTTCTTTATACCATTTTGTAGATCTTATAAAGAGCTACATTTTAGTAAACTTTTCGTTCTAAAACCTCAATTTTGAAGGGAGTTATTAGCTAAACCGTGACGGCCGTAGTCAGCTCTGTTAACGCTAATGTGGTCTCTTCAAAACACATTTTTAAAGGGAAAATTGAATATTTAAAATTCGTATTTTCTTAACTAACTTTTTACCAAAATGTAGCTCTTGATAAGATCTATAAAATGGTATAAATTACTAAACCATTGAAATTAGCGATTTCGATCTGGAGAGCGTCAAAAGTGCCGACTAAAAACTTCCAAAGCGGAAATCGTTGACCCGGTTATTCTACCACTTCTAGATGAAAATATAAATTCAAATTTTGATGTGATTTATACCATTTTGTAGATCTTATTAAGAGCTACATTTTGGTATAACTTTTGTGCTAAAGAACTTAATTTTGGAAAAAGATATTGCCCGTCAAATAAAACCAATATCCCACAGAGCTAGTAAACCCAATTTCACCTAGTTTATCGACTCTCTGCCTAAAAGTTCAACATTGGATGCTATTGTTCTTTACACCATTTCGTAGATCTTATTAAGTTCTACATTTTGGTATAATTTTTGTTGGAAAATCTCAATTTTGAAGATAGATATAACTCAAAATAAGAATTTCTCACCTTAACCTCCTCCAACTTCGCCTTCAACTTATCCAAAGAGCTTGTGGTCGCAGGCTCCGGTGCAATCTTCTCCAAGACATCCTCGACGAAATGCTCCAAATCCCGAAGCCCATCTTGCCATCTTCCAACCTCATCTCTCGTGGCAACCAATTGCTTGGCTCGCTCCGCAGTTCTTCCAGAAATCTTCTCAACACGATGTTTCAGAGAAACCAAACGATTCTTGATCGGGATCGCGTCCTTCTTTTCGCAATAGTATTGCATACGAACTCCAGACGCTTGGTGCTGGGTCATGGCAACCTTCCGCTGTGCCACCTCATCCATCCAGGATTCGTGCTCGGCGAGCTGCTTCTCAATGAGATCGGGAAGACGTGAGATTGGCGGGAGATCGGTGAGCTTGCGTTCGGCGTCTGAAAATTGAGGGTCATTTTGGAGCTCTTTCCTTGTTCTTTTAAAGTTGGATTACACTCTTTTTTAAAATTTTCTCAAATGATCGTCCCAATATTTACGAAAATAACAATATTTTTACACAAAAATCGTTAAAAAATCGATTTTCACCTGAAATTTTTCTAACCAATTTCAATGAATGTAGAATTTTTCGCTGATTCGAACGCCTCTAATACCGCTGCTCAAATCGCATTTTGAAGCAAGTTATAAGCGTTTGAAGTTTCAGTAAGAGAGACACAGAGAAAGCATACACTCTCGTTGTCGAAGAGACGCAGAGAAATGAGAAAATGTCTGCGTCTCTCACAGAAACTTCAAACGCTCATATTGTGGCGGTAAAATGTAGGTAAACTTGCTCCACCGCACTCCAGTGAAAAAATCACCGTTTCGGGACCTTTTACCACAGGAGTGCGGTGGCGCAAGTCCAGCTGCATTTTACCGCCACAATAACTCGCTTCAAAGTGGTCCGTTTTGACTCGTTTTTGGATCATTTTGAAGTGAAAATTGTATGTTATGAAATGCGTGAAGTTTTTGTATACAAAAATTGATTTTTTTCGAAAATAAATTTAAATATCCTACAGTTTTCTTCGAAAAAGTGTTCGTTTTAAGCTAATTTGGGATCTGGAAATACAAACATTTTTATGAACAAAATTGCACACTGTTGTGCCGACCGCTGCCGACTTAAATCTGCTGTCGCGCTCGCCGCTGCCGGCTCATGCGTCGGCAGCGGCAGCGGACAACGTGCAATTTTGTTCATAAAAATGTTCATATTGCGTTTTGAGCAGCGATATTAGGCGCATTCGAATCAGCGGAAAATTCTACCTTCATTGAAATAGTTTAGAAAAAAATTGAGGCTTGAAAATCGATTTTTAAACGATTTTTGTGCAAAAACATTGTTGTTTTCGGAAATAATGGAATTGGGACGATCATTTGAGAAAGTTTTTAAAAAAATGAGTGTAATCCTACTTTGAAGCTGTTTTTCGGCTAATTTTGCAGCTCTGTCCATGCTCTATCTGAATCTTCATACTCACCAACAATCCACCCCTCCATATCATTCAACGAGTTCTCCAACGCGACCGCTTGCTCATAGGCCAACTGCAACTTCTTCTCCCGATCCACCAACAACTCCTTCACCTTGCTCCACTTGCTCTTCATCACTCCGTGCGTCTTTGCCAACCACGTATCATCGCTCTGATCTTTTTCCTCTGTCAGATATCGTTCCGTTGCCGCCAAGTGTTGCTCTAGGGGCCCGGAGTTTTGCTCGACGTCCGCCTTGAGTACCTTGAATTCATCCAACTGGAACTCTGCGGTCTCGGGGAGCCCTCCTGTTGGCTTTGTGGATTGTAGTGCTGCTTCGGTGTCTTCCAACCATCTCTGCCACTTTTCAACTTCTCCTCCGACATTCTCCGCCTCCTTCTTCGACACTTCCATCTCCACAGCCAACGACTTCAACATCTTCTGAATCTCCGCCCACTTCTGATTCATATCCCCGAGCTTCTCAGAAGTCTCCGCATCCAATGCTCCAGAAGTTCTCACGTATTGTTGCGCGGCTCCGTTTACCGTATCCACACTATGCTGATGAGCGTGCACGTCATTGCTCAGCACAACCAATTTACACTGAGCAATTTCAATGTCCCGCAGGTTGACCGCTGTCTTTGGTGGTGCGATCTCCTTGAGCGTCGCTTTTGTCTTATCCATCCACGCTGTGAGTTGAGCGATCGCATCCGCGAGTTTTCCCATTTGGAGCATTGAGCTCTCGAGTTTGTGCTCTCTTTCGGCAAGTGCTGCATTCAAACGTGTCCATCTTCCATTCAACTCGGCGACTGGATGTCTTACGGTAGCTGCGAGATGGGGTGGGGCGTCTGCGGCGAGTTGGAGGGCGGTGGCGACGACTTGTTCTTTAGCCACTCCTCTCTCGTCAACTTCATCTTTGAATCTGAAACATTTTTGGTGAATAGGAGATTCTTTTGGGCATTTAATTTTCTAGAAATTATTTACATTTTTCACTGATACCCCTGAATGATCCCTAGCTTCTCTCCTTATCAAAATAGAGAAGTCTGAACGGATCCTTAAATATCTCCTTTTAAAATCGAGATTTTCAGCACAAAAATTATACCAAATTGTAGATCTTTTAAAGATCTTCAAGTTGGTATAAATAACAAAATTTTTTGGATTCGCTTTTTTAAGATGGGTGGTAATAAACTAGATGAAATTTGGGTATGCTGAGGAAAGATCAAGGATTAATTCAATAGGTTCATACCTTACTTTAGAATTGCGATTTCAGGAAAAAAATTATACCAAAATGTAGATCTTAAGAATATCTACAAAATGATGTACATTCCAATTTTATTTAATGTTGAACCTTGAGAATTCGAAGCCGATAAACTAGGTGAACACTGAGTGTGTCGACACTGATCAGGAAGGATATTTTCGAAGGGTCATATCTTACTTCAAAATTGAGTTTTTGATCACAAAAAGTATATCAAAATGTAGATCTTGATAAGATCTTTAAAATGGTATAAAAATCAGCAAAATTTAAAATTGTAGTGTTTAAATAGAAGTGGTCAAATGAGCGGGTTGGCGGTGACCACCTTGCAAGTCTAATAAGCACATTTGACACTCTCCAAATTGAAGCAAAAAAATCCAAAGTTTTTATGTTTTTATGTCATTTTTTAGCTCTTATTAAGATCTACATTTTGATATAATTTTTGTTAAATAATTTACAATTTAAAAGGAAATATGACAATCCGCGTCGACGAGTCTTTTTACCGACAATTGTTTATATGAATTGGCTAATAATTCTTTTCAAACTGAGAATCTAATCACAAAAATTATACAAAAATGTAGATCTTGATAAGATCTACAAAACGAATTATATTTCTATTGTGAAATATACAAAAATTTAGAACTTTTCAAGACCTACATTTTGGTATAATTTTTGTTTGATAATCTTCATTTAAAAAAGAGATATGCCTATCCGCGCCAATAGGAACAGGTTGAGCACCGCCTATAGCCGTCACAATATGGATGATAACTCTTTCCAAATTGGAATCTAAACACAAAAAATATACCAAAATGTAGAGCTTAATAAGATCTACATAATAGTATACTTTTTGTTATAAAAAGCTCAATTTTCAAGAAAAAAAAATCCTCACCTATGCAACTCATCCAACAACTGTCCAATCTCATTCATCTGCTTCGCCTGCTCGACCGGAGCCATCCGTCCCAATCTCTGCTCAGCCACATCCAACCACTTCATCAACGCTTGCAAGTCTCCATGGAATGCCATTGCCTCTTCCATCGCTGCAATCAAATCTCTCTTCTTCTCGGCAAACAATCCAGTGATCGTCGAGAATCCTCCGCGAACATTCGCCACTTGGTTCTCAATAACCGCCTTCTCATCATCAGGCACATATCCAGCGAGCTCTTGTCCTGCTAGGCTCAACGCCTCGATTCTCGGCCGAGTCTTCTCCATCTCATTGGCAACCTGAGCCATGATTTCCTGCTGATCTGCTAGTTGCTCAGGATGCCCTGTCGCTGGCTCCACCAACTCCAATCGATTCCTCAAATCGTCAACAGCCTTCTGACACGAATCCAACTCACTCCAAAAGTGCTTCGCCTTCTCCAGCACATCTTCAAGGACGACTCCTCGATCCACAGCTTCCCGTTCAATCTCCTTCCATAGCTTATCCAGACGATTCAACTTATTCTCAACGTCTCCAACTGCAGCATCTCCTTGCGGAGCACTAGCTAGAAGCTCGCTAGCTGTCTGCTTAAGAGCATCATACGCATTCTGCTTATCACGCAAACTCTCCACAATCGATCGATTCTCAGCGAGACGAGATTCGAGGACACTAGGATCCGCCGAGATTCCTTCGTTCTCCTTGAGTCGATCGGCGGCTCCTTGAAGATTCGCGACGAGGGTCTCGAGGCGTTCTCCGAATCCAATGGTGGCGCCCATCATGTTGTCAATGGCGTGACCACGGGCTCGAACACCTTCCCGGACATCTTCATATCCTTGGACGAGTTCTCCGGCGACGGATTCCAGGAGAGGGGATTGGTCTTCGGCGAGGATTTCCTGGAAAAAAAAGTTGCATAAAATGTTAAATCTCCAAGTTGTCAGGATGCTCTAAAAATCTCTAGATGTACTTTGAAGCCATGTAATACGCTCTCAAAGCCGCTAGAGACTTCGGACACCTTCAGAACCCTTTAGAAGCCTTTGTAAGCTTTTCAAAGCTGTTAGAAGCCTCTTGAACATCTAGAAAAATTTGAAAAGCTTCAGAAGACTTTGGGAGCACTGTAGTAGACTTCAGGAGCTGCTGGAATCTTCCAACCTGTCCAGACTCGTTCAGAAGCATCTTGAATGCTTTTGAATACATTGAAAGTGTTGAAAAAGCTTTGGGAGTACTGTAGTGTGCTCCAGAAGCCTTCAAATGCTCTTGTCGTCTCGAGCATTTTTCAAAAGCCTCCCTAAGAATCTCAAAATTGCCAGGATACTCTAGAAGGTTCCAGAAAGCTCTGTGAGCACTATAATGTGCTCCAGAAGCTGTGAAATGCTGCTGAGACCTTAAGAGCTTTTCAGAAATCTCCGAAAGCAACTTAAAGTTACCAGATGCCTTCTGAATGATCTAGAAGGTTTCAGCAGGTTTTGGAAGCTTCAGAAGGCTCAGAGACTACTGTAGTGTAGTCCAGAAACCTTCAAATGCTTTTGTCACTTTCACAAGCCTTCAGAAGCACCTTCAAGGTTCTAGGAGGCTTCAGAAGACTCTAGAAGCCCCGTAGCTTGCCCGGGATCTTCCAGACGATTCTGACACTTCCAGAAACCGTTATAAGCCTTTCCCTACACCCCTTACTCCCTACCTGTAAATCCGCCACATCCGCTTTGAATCCCTCAATAATCGGCCTATATCTATCCACCATCTTCGCCAACTCCTCATTATGACTGTGCATCTCGCGAAGCTCGGCCGCTGGCGTTGCCGTCGTCACCGATGCGGATCCTTGTAGTTCGGCGTCCATTTGATCCAACCACTTATTGAGCTCATCAAATTGCGCGGTTAGCTGCTCCATGAGAGCCAGGGCTCTCTCCAGAGTCTCTGTACGATCTGCACAAAGAGTCATGACTTCTTCAACTAGGTCTCTTCCCTCATCTACAGTATCCGAAAGCTTTCCGTCGTTTCCTTCGGCACTCAATTGTCTTGCAACTTTCTTGGCTTCTCCAGCAACATTTCTGAATTGAATCTTGTTGGCGTTCGCCTCCTCGTTGATGATCTTCTGATGCTTCAATTGAGATTTCAGGCATTCCAAGTCGAGAGATGGCTGGGCTCCTTCTAGAATCCGTTCACGGGCGGCACTGAACCACTCGATAAGATACTGTAGGTCGTCCAAAACCGCTCTGGATTGCTTTGTAGCCATTTCGATTCTCTCTGCTCGCCGAGCCACTCTATCCGCTACCGAGTTGACGAGCTTGTTCATAGCTACCGTATTCGCTAACAACTCATCAGCCTTGTCAGCCGAGCAAAGAGCCTGAAGTTGTGTGGAGAGTACGGTAAGGTCGTCGACACTTGGCCGAATCTTCTGCGAGATATCGTCTTCCAAAACGAAGATTAGCTCTGCTTGAGTATCGGGGTCCTCCTCGTCAATGGTTTGCAAGTCCCTATCCATGTCTTCAAGGACTTGCATAACATTGTCGAAGCCTTCATGGAATCCTTCAGATAGTGGAATAGCCTTGGCCAACAATGCAATCTTCTCATCCGCCGATGTCATCAAGTCCGCGTATCTAAACTTGAGATCATCCAATCTCTTCTGAGCAACCAGGGCCTCCTCCGGCTCTCCCTGGATTGCCAACTGCTTTCCAACTTCAAAAATATTTGCCATCATCTCGTCTCGATCAGCGATGGACACTGCGATCTCCGCAAGAATATTAGTCTGCTCCACCAAATCATCGGGCTCAATGGGCAGCTCATCCAACTCTGTGAGCTTGATCTCGGTCTCTCCAACGAATCGTGTCATGTCTTCCTCGTCCAAAGTGAAGTCCTGAGAGTAGGATTACAGTAATTTATAAAATTTGAAAAACTGATTTTTAAATTTTTGATTTTTTTTCTAATTTATTTCACAAAATGTAGAATTTTTTGCCGATTCAAATGCGCTTAATATCGCCGCCAACGGACTACTTTGAAGCGAGTTATAGGCGTTTGAAGTATCAGTGAGAGACGCAGAGAAAGCAGACACTCTCGTTGTCGAAGAGACGCAGAGAAACGAGACAGTGTCTGCGTCTCTCACTGAAATTTTAAACGCTCATAACTCGCTTCAAAATGGTCCGTTTTGACTCGTTTTGGGATCATTTTGAAGAGAAAATTGTATGTTATGAAATGCGCAAAGTTGTTGTAAATAAAAATTAATTTTTTTTCGCAAATAAGTTCAAAAATCAAAATCCTACATTTTTCTTCGAAAAAGTGCAATAATGAAAATAATAGCATTTTTAGAACAGAAATTTCAAAAAAAATCAAATTTTTTTCAAACGAGTCAAAACGGACCACTTTGAAGCGAGTTATGAGCGTTTGAAGTTTCAGTGAGAGACGCAGACACTGTCTCGTTTCTCTGCGTCTCTTCGACAACGAGAGTGTCTGCTTTCTCTGCGTCTCTTACTGAAACTTCAAACGCTCATAAAACGGTTTCTAGAAGGTTTTGAGCGGTGAAATTATGCTCGTTTGAATCACCGAAAAATTCTACATTTATTGAAATGGGTTTAAAAAAATGTAAGTCTATTTTCAGTATTTTTTAAATGCAAAAATATAGTTTTTTTCGTAAATACTGGGATTGGGACGATCATTTGAGAAAAAAAGACTGTAATCATTACCTGAATCTGCTGAAGGAATGATTCCAGAAGAGGCCTCATGTTAGTGATCCCGGAGTCCAGGGCTCTTGCACGATTTTCTAGCTGTTGAACTTGTCCACTAATCGTATTCGCATCCTCCACTGAAACCAGAGAAGCTAACAGCGGAGCAATCTCAAGAACATCCTTCAAATCATCCGACTTGTGCTCCAACTCGTCTTGCAGGGCTTCTTGCTCCTGGAGCATCTCCTCAGCCTTCTCTACAGTAATCGGGACCTTGGCGAGTCCTTGGAGACGTTTCTCCGCTCCTTGAAGCCATTGATCAAGAGGAATGGTTACTTCTTGAAGACGCTCCGCTAGGTCAACAGCGTCTAGCAGTTTTCGCTGACGATCCACCGCAGAGTTCAGAAGTTCTTTGTAGCGATCTGCTATCTGCTGATTCTTATTCAGAAGGGCTTTCTTGTCATCAGAAGCATCTGAATCCCCGGCAATCTTCTCAATCATCGACTTGAATCCATCCACACTCGGCTTCTTATCCTCCACATGCTTCATTAGGACTTCATAAGCATGTAGTTGAGCCTTGGCGACCTTCGCATCCGCAGACGGTTTCTTCTGATTCTCCATCATCTCCTCGGTCTCTTCCAGCCAATTCAGAAGGGCCCTGTAGGCATCCTCGACTCTTCCCTGTTGCTGTACTGCTGCATCCACTGTCATCTCCTTATCCGAAACCTTTCCAACGACGTCAGAGTAGGCGTCACCGACTCTCTTCAACAATGAATCCAACTCCTTCGTATCTGCTTCAGGGCCCGCTGTCTTGATCATAAGTTTGCAGTCCGAATTGAAAGCGTCCATCTTTTCACCAACGGGTTTTAGGGCGTCCTTGAGTTGGCGGACCTTCTCGGCGATTTGTTTCGGGTCTTGATGACCGCTGGTATTCTGAATTGCGTCATCTGATGAAATGGCTCCGAGGGCTCCGACGATGTCGTCGGCGTCACGGTGGAGCTTGTCAATGTCATCTTCGATTTCGGCGAGCTTCTTTTCTCGTTGAGCCAAGCGTTTTCCGGCGCGGGCGGCAAGCTGAAAATTTGAAATTTTAATAAGAAAGAATCCAAGTATCCCTAGAATCCAAGAATCCCTAGAATCTAAGGATCCTTAGAATCTAAGAATCTAAGAATCTAAGAGTTTCAAGTTTTCAATTTCTAAGAATCCTGAAATGTTCATAACAACAAACATTTCAAATTTATGAATCTCAGAAGTTCAAAAAGTCTTTATTTTTGAGACTTTTCAATATAATCTAAAATTCAGGAAATTTCACTTTTTTGAACCAAAAATGAGCTCTTTAGGCATTCTGGAAGCCGAGATACTGTAGTTCTACGTTTTCAGTGAGATAGTGTTCTCGTGTGAGAGACGCAGACGACGAGAGTGTCTGCGTCTCTCACGCAAACTTCAAACGACCGCAACTTTGCTAAAAACCGAGCTAGAGACTTGATTTTGGGCTCAAATCAAAGAATTTCCAAAAATATAAGAAGTTCCAAAATCTCCAGAATCTCTATAATCAAATTTCCCGCCCCCCTACCTCATAATAAAAAATGGGCAACAGTACCACTGGTACCGTATTCAATGCGTCATCCAGTGAATGACTAGAGAATAGTTGGCTAGATAAATCCGAAATCATTCATCAGGGATTCTGATTTGTCGTTCAGAATTCCGAAGGTTTCCAAGAGGAAGAAATCAAAAGCGCGCAACTTTTCCTCTCTCCCCGCCCTTCCTTTCCTAACTTCTTTCCTAACAGCTGATCATCACTATCTCTATCTAAATGTCTGCGTCTCTCACCTATTCTCTACTCTCTCTAACGGATAAGTAACATGTTTTGACACTAACACAAAGCGAACACTTTCTCGAGAAAGAAATTTTACACTAAGGAAATAGAGAGAGTTACAATTTTAATCGTGTAATTATCATAAAAATTACTATCTGTTTTGATCATTGGGTTTTATGTATTAGTGTCTTGGATTTTAGGGTGGGTTTTCAGAAGATTCTAGATTTTTGGGAAAGGAGAAATAACAATGAAAGTATAAACAAACTCTTGAATTTTAAAATTGAAGAATCCTCGGATCCAAAAATCTCAGAATCTAGGAAAACTCAGCGATAATTTTTGGCAGTCTTCAAAATCTTCAAAAACTGTTCTAAAAGATTCAGAAACTCCTAAATATATTGAAGAATCTCCTAAAATGTCCTGGGTTTTATCTGTGAACCAATGTATGGCTTTAGAGTTCTTTAGAACCATTTTAAGCTTCCCAGAATCCGTTCCAGTATTCTTGAACCATCCAGAACTTTTCAGACAGTTTTAGAACTTTTCTAGATTGTTTCAGAACCCTCAAAAACGATTTGAAATTTTTCAAAATTGTCCAGAATCGTTTAGAATGTATGCTAGAATGTCTCCAAGTCCTTTTGAACTGCTCAAAAACTTTAAAAATCTTTCTAGGCTTTTTCTAATCGCTTCAAATTCTCATAGGATCTCTACGAACTTCTTAGAATCTTCCAGAATCTTTCAAAATCCATAAAATCCTTTTAGAAATCTCTACGACCCCTCTGACTCTTCTAGAACCCCTAAAACTCATTCAGAATCCCTTCCATTACAATAAATATTCTACAATCTATTTCTTTAACTATAAATAATCTCTCATTTATGTAACTTTCTTTGAAATCCCATCCCATAAAATGCAAGTCTCTTATCAATTTTTTTCCCATTTTTTTCCTATCCCTCATGAATCTCAAGTACCCTCCTCCCCCCTTTAATGTCAAATAGAGATCAACGACATTTTGTGTTACAAACTTATTTTTTCTCTTACGTCTTGCAAACAGACAAAGCTAAAGGACTAGAGGTTAAGAGAGATAGGGGAAGGGGGTAACTTGATAGGGGGTCTGGTTAAAAAACACAAAATTTGAGGAATTTCTATTGGAAAAAAGGGCCCCTGGTACCAGGGAACATGGAGACATGAGGAGAGCTCAGAGAACGATATAAAGATCGGAGAATCTAGAACCGCGCGGATTCAACGGATTCTAGAAAGTTTGAAAGATTCTGAAAAAAATTCTGAACGGTTTTAAGGTTTCAAAGACTTTTTAGAAGGTCTAGAAAATTCTAGACAACTCTATTTATTTCAGAAATACTTGGAGAGAATTCAGAAGATGTCCAAAAGTTCTAGTCGAATTAGCAGACTTAGAACGGATTCAAAAAAAATTCTGGGTGTTTCTGGAGAATCTGAAGGAATTCGGAAGGTGTCTTAGGGCTTCTGGTGAATTCTAGACCAGCCTTGGTCTTACTGTGAACTTCTAACTGAGTATCAAACTATATTTCGTTGCTTTCTTTGGATTGAAAGTTCCAGAAGAGTTTCCAAAGCGTTTGAAGGATTCTAGAGAATTCTATAGATCTCAGAAGTATTCAAATCGTTTTCTAATACTTCAGAAGGCTTGAAATAGATTCTAGAAAATCCTGGAGACTTTTAAGGAAATTTTAAAGGATTCTAGAAACTTCTATATAAATCTGAAAAGGTTTCAGGAAGGTTCTTAAGGATTCTACACTCATTCAGAACCCTGGACGATTCTAGAGGAGTCTCTAGGGATTTTTAAGGTTTTCTAAAGACAATTTTTTGATTACTGTAGCTTTTCCAAGTATCATTTTGAAGCCCTTCAAAATCCCACCTTATTCAACTCATCACTAGCCGCTCGATTCGTCTCAAACGCCGGCTGTGTCACAATCCCAACAGCCAGTGCTGCCTCCCACTCAGCTCCCAGTTCCAACAACTTCGTCTGCGCTGAATCCAACTCTCCGTTGAGATTCAGAATCTCTTCCTTCTGTCTTCCAAGATCCTCACGACTCCGTCCAATTGGGTCCAAGTCGGCGATCTCGGCAACGAGGCTGTTGATTTTCGAAGCCGCTTTTTGAGATTCCGAAGCCACACGATCCGCGGCTTCTTTCTTCTCCGCAAGATGTTCACTTTGAGATTTTAGGATTGCGAGGAGCTCGTCGATTCCTGATTGGAGATCAGATATCTTTTCGTCGAGTACTTGACCGTCCGTTCCGTCCTTTTTAATCTCGTCGGCTACGGTTTTGAGTTCACGGGATTTCAGTGACCAGAAGTCCTCAATTTCGTTGAGTTCTGAAAATAAAAATCATTAAAACTCGAGAAAATCGAATTTTAAATCGCGAACTACAGTTTTTTCTAACCTATTTCAAAAAATGCAAATTTTTTCGCTGATTCAAACGCGCCTAATATCGCTGCTCAAACCCTTCTAGAAAACGTTTTATGGGCGTTTGAAGTTTTAGCAAGAGACGCAGAGAAAGCAGACACTCTCGTTGTCGAAGAGACGCAGAGAAACGAGACAGTGTCTGCGTCTCTCTTACTGAAACTTCAAAAGCTTATAACTCGCTTCAAAATGGTCCGTTTTGAGTCGTTTTTGGATCATTTTGAAGAGAAAATTGTGTATTATTAGATGCATTAATAAAAATATAACTGTTAAAACAGAATTTTCAGAAAAATTTTAATCTTTGAATCAAAAAATTATAATTGTGAAAATTGTTATTAATGCAGTTAATAATATATTGTTTTTTCTTCAAATTGATTCAAAAAGGAGTCAGAACGGACTATTTTGAAGCGAGTTATGAGCATTTGAAGTTTTCGTGAGAGACGCAGACACTGTCTCGTTTCTCTGCGTCTCTTCGACAACGAGAGTGTCTGCCTTCTCTGCGTCACTCACGGAAACTTCATACGCTCATAACTCGCTTCAAAGTGGTCCGTTTTGATTCGTTTTCGTACCATTTTGAGGAGGGAATTGTATATTATGAAATGCGCAAAGTTTCTGCAAAAAAGTTTTCTTCGAACAAGTTTTTGTTTTGAGCTTATTTGGGAACTAGGATTTTGAAGGAACATTCTGAATCTTCTTCGAAGCTTTTAGAGCCATTTGAAACTTTAGCCCCGCCCCTTTAGCCCCAAAAAAACTCACTCGACTGCACCCGATCCCCATTCATCTGATCCTTTTCCACTGCCTCCTCAATCTTCGCCTTCTGATTTTCCGTAAACTGCCGTATCTCATCAACAAGCCTCTCAAACTTTGTCGAGAAATCGTGCTTCCTCTGTGCCAACGCTGCCGCCGTCCGGGCCTTCTTTGCCATTCCCTTCGCATCGTCTGCGAGCTTTTCAGCACGTCTTCTAAGTCGATTCGCATCCGGTCCTGGAGCAGATGCCTCGATTCGATCCATAATCGAGTTAAGGGCATCTACGTCGGCTAGCCGGCGGTCCATGGTCTTCTCGACTAATTTAAGAGCGTCTAGGGTCTCCTGACCCTCGGGGTCCTGAGGGTTCTCCTGAATTTTAGCAAGAAGCTCCTCGAGGCCAGCCTGATCCCCTTGAAGTCTCTGCTCCAGTGCTCCTTCAGAATCCCCAAACTGCTTCACCAAATCTCCTGCCTTGGTAACCAGATCCTTTCGATCCCTGGCCGCTCCAAGAGCCTTTGGCCATTTGGAATTCAAAAGTTCCACTTTTTTCTTCAGCTCCGCATCTGGCTTCTTCTTGAGCTCCTCTGCAACCTTGGCTCTTATCAAGGAAACATCTCCTTCGTTCTCCAACAACTTCTGGAATAAGTCGTCGGCTCTCTTGAGTTCCTCATGAAGCTTCTGAGAGTCCGCAGCGATCGGAGCCGCCTGCTCCAACTCATTCTCCGCCGAGCTCAAGATTCCAACGAGTTCATCGAGCTTCTTCTCCAACTCGACTCCCTCATTCTGTGCACTCAACGCCGCCTTCTTCACCGACTCAATCTTCCGTTCCAACTCATCGGCCTTCTTCTGGGTTTGCTCGAGTTGCTCCTGGATTTCAGCACGATTCGTTGCGTCGACTTCAAGGTCTTCTGTTGCGTCTAGAATAGTCTTCAGTTTTTCGAGCGCCGCGTCGACTCCTCCGAAACGAGATTTCAGAGAATCTAGGGTGGCCAGCTGGTCCCCGATGTCGTTTGGAGACATTCGGGAAGCCTTCTCGACGTTGGACTCGAGTTCGTTGAGCTCTTTTCTGAAATGATTTCAAATTTGAGGATTGAAATGGTTTGGCGGGAGTTTGAAAATTTGAAAAATCTGGAAAATATTTGAGTAATTTGTTTGCGAAACGTCATAGTTGCGAAATTACTGGTTGCAGAGTGTATTAGTTGCGAAATGTCCTGATTGCAAAGTGACTGGTTGCGAGATGGCATAGTTGCAGAACGCCCAAGTTGCGAAACGTCGTAGTTACGAAATGACTGGTTGCGAAATGACTGGTTGCGAAATAGCTTAGTTGCGAAATGACTTGTTGCGAAATGGTAAAGTTGCGAAATCGCATAGTTGCGAAATGACGAGTTGCGAAATGAACAGCTATGACATTTCGCAACTAGGACAAATCGCAACCAGTCATTTCTCAACTATGACGTTTTGCAACCAAGATGTTGCGCAACCATGACATTTCGCAACTTTGACATTTTACAACCATGACATTTCGCAACTAGGACATTTCGCAACTAGTCATTGCCATTTCGCAACTTTCAAAATCTCTCACCTCAATTCCTTCTGAATTTCCCGCAACTCTTGTCCCAACTTCGCTGCCTCCTCAACTCTTCCAGCCTTCTCCTCCAGACCACTCTCCAACGAATGCCATTTTCGATTCAACGTGTCCATCTTCTTCATCAACTCCTCGGCTCCACCACTGGCTCCTGCGATCAACTCATTCGCCATCGTGTTCACATTCTCCAGTGTCGCCTTCTCCCCCTCCGTGTCCGCCTTCATCAGCCCAATCTGTCCGGTTTGCGATTTGGCCACTGCTTGATCCGTACTCGGCGCACCGATCGCTTCCACCATCTTTTTCTTGGCTCCAATCCACTTCTCAATCTGTCCAACCTCGTCCAACAGCTTCTCCGAGTTCCTCGCTCGATCTCTCGCCGCGTCGAATCTATCGGCCAGCTCATCCCATTGATCCGCCAGATTCTTCTCCTTCTCGCCCATCGTCACCGCCTCCTTCTCAATGGATGCTTCTCGAGCCAGCTCTCTCGCCGAGAGCCTTGTTTCCTCGACTCTTCTTTGCTCTCCCCGGCCTGTCTTATCCATTCGCTCCAAATCCAACAATTGAGACTTCACTTCTTCCTTGGTAGTTGGGATTGGGAGCTCCGCGAGCTGCTCCTTCCTCTTCTCCATATACTCGAGAACCGAGCCTTCCGCGTCAGCAAAAGCAGTTGCCTTCGCGTCAAGCTTATTGATACGATCTCCTCGGGCCTTCAACTCCGATGCCTGTCTTTGTAGCCGTCCATTGAGCTCCGCAATCTTCTTCTGATGCTCCGCACCGCCTATCTTGCTTGCGAGGGCCTCCAAGTCATCCAGTTTCGCCTGCCCTTCTCCCAACATATTCGCCAGCTCTGTCGTTTCCTTTCGTTGCTCGGCGAGCTTGTCTTTTTCAATAGAAACCTTCTCGAGTCCCTTCATCTGCTCATCCAGCGCTCCTATCCATCCCAACAAGTTTGTCCGGGCCCCCTCAAAGTTCGCATCCAGCGACTCTTGCTCCGCGAGTTTCCCCTTCTTGCTCTCCAAATCTTGAGCACACGAGTCAACTCTTCTTCTGAGATCCCTTGTTTTTTGAATCACTGGCTCCGTCTGGGTTACATTTGGGATATCACAAAGGTTCTTGGTAATCTTCTCCAGATGCTCCGCTTGATTTTGAAGAGCATTGACTTCTGCCTCGGCTTCTGGAAGTTTCGAAGTTCGGATTTTGGCTCCTGCAGAGTCCACAGATCTCGCCAACTTTTCTCCTTCGTTGTTGACAGTTTGCAGTCCATTAATAGCGTCAAAAATGTTATCTCGAAGACCCTTCAAATCAGAATTGCTTCTCTTGAGAGCCCTCTTGACTTCTTGAAGCTCTCCAAGGGATTCTGAATCTCCAACTTCTTTGGCCTTCCGTTCCAACTCTTCCACAAGTGCCAGCCGATTCTCAATCTCTCCATGAAGCAATTGCTCATCTCTTTTCGCCTCATGAAGTGCAATCTCAGTCAGTGGGAGCTCCACAGGTCTTCTGGTATCCTCTGACGTCTTCTGACTCCACGCCTTCAAATTCGCGACCGCTTGCTTCACACCTTCAGCCTCCGCTTTTCGGCTAGCCGCTTCCATCATATTCTGCTGAAGTCTGTCTTGAATCTCCTGATGACGTCCTCTTCTAGAGTTTGCCAATTGCTCATGTCTCTGTCGGACGTCTTCTGCCACATTGGTTCCTTCAAGAGCATTCAGAAGACGTCGAGACGCCAATTCTGCGTCGTCAAGTTGAGAGGATCCACCCGCGGCCATTCGGTTGAGCTCTTCGATTCTTTGAATTCTAGCATCATCTGGCAGCATCCTTGAATCTCTTTCCACGTCTTCTAGACTCTTCTGGAGACTCTGAAGCCATTCGTCTGCACGTCTAGCTTGCTCAGAGTGCTCATCATTCATCGTGTGCACTCTATTCTGGAATTGAATCAAATCTTGACACTGGCGGAGCAGTTGAGCATAATCGTCTTCCACACGTCTTCTGGTTTCATGAACTTCGTCAACTGAGATTCCACTGGGCACGTCGGCCGATCCACTGGCTCTCACATCATCATACATCGCCGCGATTTCTTGCTCAATCTTGAGAACAGATGCTCCAATCGTTTTCAGACGGGATTCCTCTCGGATAACTTCTTCCATTAGGGATTTCGCTTCGTATCGGGATTCATCGATTTTGAATGGGTCCCCGGATTTGTGTCTAATGTCTCCGGCAAGACGGGTACGGTCTGTCATCCATGATTGCATTGAAGAGGTCAGAGAGGAGAATTCGATGAGGAGAGATGAGAGGATGTTGAGTCTGAAAATTGGGAAATTTGGTATTGAGGGGAAAAATTGTTTAACTTTGAACTAGTAGTTAAACTAATAAATTAGTGTATATTCCCATGTATTTTCAAAAAAAAAAAACAATATTTTTTTCATAAAAATCGATTTTCAAATTTAGGATTACAGTCTTTTCTTTTTTTTTCTCAAATGATGGTCCCAATTCCAGTATTTACGAAAATAACAATATTTTTTGCACAAAAATCGTTAAAAAATCGATTTTCAAACTCAATTTTTTCCTAACCCATTTCAAAAAATGCAGAAATTTTCGCTGGTTCCAACGAGCCCAATTTTGTCGCTCAAAGCCTCCTAGAAAACGTTTTATGAGAGTTTGAAGTTACCGTGAGAGACGCAGAGAAAACAGACACTCTCATTGTTGAAGAGACGCAGAGAAACGAGACTGTCTGCGTCTCTCTTACTGAAACTTCAAACGCTCATAACTCGCTTCAAAATGGTCCGTTTTGACTTGTTTTTGGACCATTTTGAAGAGGAAGTTGTGTATTATCAAATATGTGAAACTAGAATTGAGTCAAACATATTTTTAATCGCTAAAAATTGAAAGACTACGATTTTCTCCAAGAAAGTGTTCATTTTGAAATTATTTAGGTGCCCTTTTTTTGAAGTAAATACTGTATTTTAGAAGTTTTAAGGAGTGTCAAAGAAGAAAAGCTCAAATAAGTTAGGTAAGGACAAATTAAAAGCGTTCAAAACTACAGTAAACTACCAAAAAAAACATCCCGAAACAATAAACCAGCAAAATCCAATAAACAAGACCAGAAACTTTTCCACGGCAGGTTATGATGATTTCTACTTTCATACACACACCTACGTACCATATTATCTATGCACGGCAATCTCTCTTTCTCTTTCTCTCTGTATCTCTATCTAATCTCTCCAGCGTTCCCCCTATGTTTCAACAGCGTGCGTATGTTCCTATATATTCATAAACTATCTCTTTCTCTGGAAAAGTGCTGTCAAAAGGGAAAGAAGAGGCAACCTCCCGGTAAAAGGAAAGCGAAGAGTAGGGGGATGATGGGAAAGTGGTCGTTGAAAATTTGCATATTGCAAATAGATATGAATATTGTTTCCCATACTTTATGTTGTATCACCTGAGGGAAAATGGGGTGTGACTAAACTTATGATTTGAGGATTCAATAATAAGAAAAAGTTTCAGCACTTTCTCAAGAAGAAAAAAAACTTAATTTTGTATATAAATTTTACACATTTGGAAACACACAATTTCATATTCAAAATGATCCAAAAACGAGCCAAAACGGACCATTTTGAAGCGAGTTATGAGTGTTTAAAGTTTTCGTGAGAGACGCAGACACTGTCTCGTTTCTCTGCGTCTCTTCGACAACGAGAGTGTCTGCTTTCTCTGCGTCTCTCTTACTCATACTTTGTACGCCCATAAAACGTTTTCTAGAGGGTTTTGAGCGACGAAATCAGGCGCATTCGAATCAGCGAAAAATTCTGCATTTTTTGAAATAGGTTAGAAACATTTTGATTTAAAAATTCGAAAATCAATTTTTATTCCAAAAGTTGTATACAATCTCAAAGATCTCAAAAATGCTATCGATTGGTATGATTTTCATAAAATTTGAAATAGTGCTTCTCAAGTTACAGCTCTCTGATCTTTGTAATCTACTTTCAGAATGAAATGTCTATAGCTAACTAGTCTCTTCAACCTTCTGCTTCATGTAGGCGTCAAAATTTGAATTTCTGTTAAGTTCAATAAAGCAATAGAATCTAGAGAAAATTTTCTATCGATTGGTATAATTTTCATTACTCCTGGACTACTGTATCTAGAGATATGAGGGTCCGAAAATCTAGACTATTGATTTTCTGTCCACTGTTTTATTTTCAGCTATCAAAAAGATAGACCACTATTGAGATCTGCTATGCAACTCTCCAAAGAAATTTCATAGTTTTACTATCATTTTTTCCTCAAAAAAGCCTTACCTAGTATGAATCCCCTCCACAGTCCTCAGCACCGTATCGTATTCATCTGCCAATTGTCTTCTCATTTCTCGAAGTGCCGTGTATTGCTCCGGAGTCATCGAATCTCCTTCTTCTCTGCATAATTCATCGATAGCGTCGAGACGCTCCTTGATACGATCACGCCAGGTGTCCAGGGATTCTTTGACTTTCTGGAAGGAAATGGGAGTTATTGGGGTTGGAAATTTTGGTTTCGGAGTGAAAATCAAGGCATGGAAAACTACCGTAGCCTTGGGGATTTTCAGTTTAAAAAATTTGTATTTGAAGAAGCAATTACCGTACTTTCCCTAATAGTGGGAAATGCCCTTCTACATATTTTCACCTTTTTCAAAATGAAAATTCGAATTTCATAAAAGTATCCATAACTATTTTATAATTAGCAATTTTTCATAATTTTTGTATCGAGTCAAGTCTATTTTTGACCAGGAATCGATTGAAACTATTCTCAGTTCCACTGGAACCCGATTAAGTGCTCTTTTTGAGCTCATTCAAACCCACTATTAGAGTAAATACGATATACTTCCAGAACCCTATTATTAAGGCTCATGTTTTGACCATAAATACCTACCTGAACATTCTTGCTTGCTGCATCCACTGATTGCATATTCGGATTGAATGTGAGATGAGTTGTGAAAATTTCCTGTCGGAATCTCGTCAAATCGCCCATCATATCGTTGACTTCGGCCTCGCGGAACGACACTACTTGCGTCACATTTTCCTGGAGAGAAATTGAGAGTTAAATTTTTTGGTTTTTGTTCTGATGGACAATCGGAAAAAGAGGTGATTGTAGAGCTATGAAGTTTATAAACTTTGAAGATCTAGAATTCGAGTTATGTATGTATCTGAATTTGAGGTTGCGGGAGACACAAAAAGTTGAGAATTTGTTGATGTTCTAAAACTTGGGGATCGAAAGATTCTGAGATTGGAATCTTGAGATTCTGAGAATCTGGTAGCCTGAAGGCCTGATAATCCAATAATCCAAGATTATGAAAATTTATAATGTTGAGATTCAAAAGTTTTCAGCAGTTTCAGATTTACAGATTTAAGATCTTCAGAATCCTAAGAGGCGGAGAATTTCAGATTCGAAGATTCTGGAAATATAGGAATCTGAAATTCAAATGCTTCAAAATTCAGAAATCCAAGAGTCTACAAATCCTCAGAAACTGAAATTTCGATTTCTCAAAATTCCAAATTTCACAGAGACGTAGATTCTAAAAATTCGAAGTTGAGAGACTCTCAGATTTCAAGAATTCCAAATTTTTTTGGTTTCCGATTCTTGGGATTCTGAATTCCAAAGATTCATAAGATTCTTAGATCCTGAAAACTCCAGAATTCCGAAACCTCAGATCTCTAGAATCCCAGATTTTCAAAATCCTGGATTTCAGAATCTCAAATTTCCAGTTTCTCAGATTTCAAGATCCGCAAACATCCAGCATCCCGAAATTTCAAGTTTTCAGAATACCAGAGTTTCAAAATCTCAGATTCTAGATATCCTACAATTCTCATATTCTGAGTTCCAAGATTCTCAGATTTCCAGATTCCAAAATTTTCAGAATTTCAGAATTTCAGAAACCGGCAGTTCCAAAATCTCAGATCCTGGAAAACCTGAGATTTTCAGAATCTGTGTTCCAATTTTCTCAGATTTCCAGAATTCCAGTTTTTCAGATTCCCCAACTCAGAATTCCAAAATTTCAGATTCTCAAAATTTTCAAAATCCCTATATTTCGAATTCTTGATTTCTGATTTCTGGAATATTGAAATTTTCAGATTCTCAGATTTCCAAAATCTCAAAATTCCAAAAACCTCAGATTTTCAGATTCTCGAATTCTAATTTTTCAAAATATTTCACTGAAAATGGCCAAATTTCAGTGGAAATACTCAATTTCAGTTTCAGCCAACGTACTTTTTCAATTTTTTATCCTTCTAAAATCCCATCTGAAAAACCTGAAAAATGCACCACCAATTTCTATCTGAAAATGTCTCTGAAAATCTCTTCTGAAAATTTCCTTTCTGGAAACCAATCTTTGGATGGACAACTGGACAAACCGACGGGCATCCGGAAGACTTTTCCTTTTTTTTGAAAAAGAAATCCGAAAAAAAACGACGATACAGACGGACAGCATCATGCAGAAGGGGACTTTTTGATTTTTTGGGATTTATTGAATTACAAAAAAAATTAAAATTTTCGAGAAAAAATTCAATATTGGTTGGGGGATAATCACAGAAAAACGTTGGAAATCAATGAAGTAGTAGCACAGATAATAATACATCACATATTATGAATGAAAAATCTACATGGCAGGATAAAAAGGATGGCCCGGTGGTCCCAGAATCCCAAAAATCGAATCAGGAAAACTCTAAAAGACTCTCAACATAAGATGGAATTTGGGGCGCGCGATGAGAGTCCAATAGAGTTCAAATGGTTCGAAAATTGGGGAAATTTTGGGGGCGGAGCCTAATAATGAGCAAATTATCAATGGAGAAGCGAATGGAGTGTATTTTGATAAGAACAATTGGCACTGGGAATTATGAATTTTGACAATCAATCGGGGTGAGGCTACTTTTTCAAAAAAACTAAAAAAATGGCAGTGGTTTTTTGGGATATAGAGAGAGGTACAAAAGGGGGCGTGGTTAGCTGATGAGGGGGGCCTCTACTGTCTTCTGGCCCATGACGGGGCGTCTTCTGTGGCCTCTGTGACATTTGACGTCACAGAAGTGTACGGAGCCAGAGGGTCGGTCTTGGAATTTCTGAGCTCTGACGGTTGGCCGTGCCAGTTGATGGTACGGGTGTATTCGCGGGTGGTCGTGGCGGGGCCAGAGCTTCCGGAAGGCTGATGAGAGGATACAGAGGCGGTGGCGAAGACTGGAGACGACGAGCGGTGCGTGGTGGTGGTGATGGTTTGGGTGGCATAGCCGACGTCTTCAACGGGGCCGTTCAACTGTTCCATGAGCCTCTTGGCGGCATCCTCGCCCACTAGTTTCATATGAACGGCTTTGGGGATCGAGTAGCGTCTTCCGTTGTCGGGGTGCACGATCTCACCAGTTTGGACGTCGAGGAGTCCTGTCTCGGCGGCCTCGCGGACGGATACTCGTTGTCCGGTTCTTGGATTCTCAATGACTCGAGCGTCGGTATCGAATTGGGCGGCCTCGAGGCTGGAGAGGAAGTCTTGTTGGATTTCGGCGAGTTGCGATGGGTCCTCGATGAATTTGCTGGCACGATCTCCGATGGAAGTTGTGCTTTGGCGCATTCTCACAGACAATCCTGGATCATTGTACTGTGGAGTCAATTTGGATACGGTAACCGTTTCCCGGAACTTTGGCACGGATTGACGTTGCTGATTCTGGGCATCTTCGTACTCGGTGATCTTGAATTTGTATCCCTCGGCGTCGCGTCTCTTGACACCTTCGGTCACCGCTTGAACGGCTTCCGATGGTGAGGCGATTACGGTAAGTCTTCCAGACTTGACGGCGTCGCTGATCTTCACACGGGATCCTCCATCAACAAACTTTCCATTCGAGTCGATCTTGTTCTGATGAAGAGCGTCACGAAGGGTGACGAGGTCTCCAGAAGCTTGAAGGTGGAGAAGCGAGTCTCCATCGATGACACCACGATGGACGGCGTCGGCGAAAGTCAAGTGGAGGCTCGACTTCTTGTCGTAGATTCTTCCAGAGTTCTCGTCAAAGTCGGAGGATTGAAGGACGTTGAACAAGTTGCTCTCATCGTTTCCCTCAATTCCCTGGACACTTCCGGTATCGATGAATCCCTCCTGGATAGCCTGAGCAATGCTCATCTGTCTTCCGGTATCTGGATCTGTGAAGATGTTCTGTTTCGAGTCGATGAGTCCTTTTCCGAGGGCTTCGGCAAAGTTGAGCTTGTCGACTCGTCGGAGCTTCTCTCCGATTTCCAATGGGATTCTTCCGTCTTGCACGGCCTTGGCGATAGGGACAATGGATTGACGGGAGAGTTGAATGGTACGGTTCTTGGGATCGATTAGCCGTTCTCTGACGGCCTCCACGAGATTCAACTTTCTGTTGGATCGATAGTCGGTGAAGAATGGCTTTGTGATGGTCTCATAGGTGGATCTATCGATGAGTCCTCGATCAACAGCCTCGTTGAGTGGAACGTCTTCTCCGGTGATAGTGTTCTTGTAGTTTCCGGTGCCAGCATTGATCAATCCGTCGTTCAGCGCAGATGTCACTGGCACATGGTGTCCTTTGGTTGGATCAAAGACTCCATCAGTGGCAATAGCCTGGTAGACTGGCTTCAGAATGTCGAGCCATGTGATTCTCTCGTTGGATCTTGGATCACGAACCTCTCCGGTACGGGCGTCGATGATTCTCAAATCGATTCCTCTCTTGATATCGATTCTCTCTCCGGTTCCTGGATGGATGATTCCCTTTGGAAGAACCTCGGAGAGAGTGACATCAATGAGTCCACGGTTGGCGGCTTGAGTCAGGTCGATGTCTCCGTCCTTTGGATGACGGTAGGTGAGGGATCGAATATCGACGATTCCAGCACGGATAGCATCCTCCAAAGACAACTTCTCATCATGCGAATCCTTGACTCCATTGTTGACGGCGTTCTGGATGTTGGAGCGGAAAACTTGGTAGGTGCGGGTCATCTGCTTTCCCTTCTTGTCAACCTTGGCGATGCCGAGTTTGCGGGCTTCCTCCAGCGTCATGACACGGTTGTTTCTCTTGTCACGAACTCTGTCGATGCCGACGAACTCCGCGTGTGGCTCGAGCTCCACCGAATGAACTTGGGAGGTAGACTTGACACTGGTTTTGGTCTCAGTGACCACTGGATCTCCGTGCATTTGAATGGTGAACTTCATGCCGGACTTTGGGTCCGTGTACTCTCCCTTCTCAACACCTCCGGCGTCGCGGACAACCTTGACTTGAACTTGTTGTCCTCCTCCGAGATCTACGAGCTCATGACGACCATCACGACTTCTTCCATTGCTCGGCGCAAAAGGGGTGAGTTGAAGGCGTTGCTCAACGAGACGTTGTTGGTTTCCCGATGTTGGTCTTCCGGATCCAGATGACGTGAGATGTCCGGTGGTCAAGGCTTGAGAGAAGCTGGTGGAATCGCTTTCTCCGCCATGGATCAGGCCTCTGTCTGGATCGACGATTCGTCTCTCCACGGCTTCCTGGTAGGAGTATTGGTGTCCGGTGGATGGATCGCGAACGGAAACCGAGCTCTGGTCAACGTAGTTACGATTGATGGCCTCATGGATTGGCATGCTGCTACCTCCAGATGGTCGGGTGTAGCTTCCGGTTCCAAGGTCGAGTCTTCCAGAGAACAAGCTGGAATCCAAGGTGTCTCCAAAGTTCTTTCCCTTGACAAGTCCAAGGTTGCCAGCCTCGAGAAGATTGTATGTCTGTCCAGTCTGTGTATCTTTGACAGTTCCAGCGGTATCATCGACGATTCCCTCGTGGATGGCCTCCAAGAGAGACAACTCCTTTCCGGATCTCTTATCAACGATGGTGGTGTCGTATGGATTGAAGAGTCCCTTGATGATAGCCTCCTTCAGAGTGAGCTTCTTCTGGGTGTCCGGATGGGTGAAGGTACCAGCGGATTGATCGTACCATCCGAGAGCCAAAGCCTTTCCAAGGGTGTCATCGGAAAGTGGAAGACCAGATGAGAGTGCTTCCTTCTTGGCAACAGCGGTACGGGTCTGCACCTTGACAGTGGTGTGGACGGCGTCGTGGGCGTTCTCCGGAACTCCTCCAGTTGGATACATGTAGTGTTGCTGGGCGGCCTCGGTGTAGCTCATTCTCTTGTTTTGCGCCTTGTCCACAAAGTAGCGATTCTTCGCGTCGATGATTCCCCACTTCTCGGCCTCCTCGAATGTCATCTCGCGGCCAGTGAGTCCGTCACGAACTGAGATGTCCTCTGGTGCAAGCTTTCCGGTGGCCAGGGCTCTCTCAAGAGTCAACTTCTCTCCAGTCATATTGTCGACAAGAAGTCCTTGTTGGCTGTCGAATTCCCAGGATTGCGTGGACTCCTCAATGATTGGTTGTCCAACTTGACGGAAGCTGATGATTGGTCCGTTGCCTGGTGGGATCTGGATGATGTTCTTGGATTGGTTGTTGTATGGAACCAGGGGCTCGGCATCGATGATGATGAACTTCGCCTCGATGGCCTTCTCGATGTTTCTTCCGCTCACTGATCCATCCGAATCCATAATCTTCTTCTCCAAGGCTTCCTTGACAGAGATGGTTCCACGGCCGCTGGAGACTTGGATAGTGGACGCGTCGATGATTCCCAACTCGATTCCTTCAGCGAAACTGAGCACTCTTTCGACGTTTGGTGCAGAGATCTTTCCATTGGTCAAATCGATCAATCCCTTGCGCTCGGCTTCGTAGATGTGGTATCCAGTGGCTGGGACTTCGATGGCTCCCTTTCCACCAGTGATGGACCGGTAGACAGAGACACCTCCTGGTCCTCCGAGAGCAGTTGTTTCAGTGGTTCTGACTCTCTTCACAGTGGTCACCGACTCCTCGATGTTCTTGTCCGGGTAGTACTTTGGAGCCAGCTGTTGTCCAGTCTCTGTCATCGTCTCAGTTGTCTTCTCCTCAATAGTCGGTCCGACTCCCTTGCTGCGATCCGGGACGATCCATTCGCTGGCCGGGTCGATGAGTCCTTGGCTGAGGGCCTCGTCCAACGAGAGATTGATGTTTCCTTGACGGAATCGTTGGGTTCTCGAGTCGATGAGTCCTTGCTTCATGGCCTCGGCGATGGTGACCTTGACTTGGTGCTCTCCGACTTCGAGTCCTCCTTGTCCTGGACGGCTGATTCTCTTCTTACGGTCAATCTTCTTGGATGGAGTGATGAGGGAGGCTGGGACGTTGAAGAGTCCAAAGACCTGAAGGGCTCCCTTCAAATTGACCATTCCTTGCTCATAGGCTTCCCGGACGGAGAGCTCATGTTTGGTGTGCTTGTTGAAGAAGACTCCCTTGGTTGGGTCGACGGTTCCATTGGAGACGGCACGAACCAGGCTGGACTCGAAGGCTCCACGATCGTTCTTGATTCCGATTGGAGTGGTCAGGTACTCCAGAAGGGCCTCGTCGACAAGGTTCTTGGCACGATCGTCGGTGAGCAAGTAGGACTCTTGGGTCATGAGATTGACGACACGCTCGGCGTTCGGGATGATGACACCGGCTTCGACGGCCTCGTTGAAACTGAGCCGTTGGTTGGATTCGGTGTTGAGGATTCCGCGAACATTGAAGATCGAGTGACGAACACGTTTGGTAAGGAGTCCCTCACGAACGGCTTCTGGGATCGTGAACTCTTTCTCTTGCTTCTCGAGAACAATCTTTCCATTTGGATGAAGGATTCCTCTCTCCAAAGCCTCGGACACCGAGATGACATCATTCTCCTCGTGATCCACGATGTGGCGAACTTCCGCATCGATGAGTCCAGCAACGATAGCCTCGAGAAGAGTGTATCGTTGTCCCTTGATTCCTTGATCCACAATGTGTCCAGTAGAATCGATGAGGTCTCTTCTGGCGGCTTCCTCGAGAGTGAGAGCCTTTCCAATGAGTCCGTACTTGTGAGCATCCTTCAGCGAAAGAGTTTGACGAGTAGCCAAGTCGGTGTACTTTCCGTCTCTGACTCCAATGGCGTTACGAACCAATGCAGTTCCAAGGGACACTCTCTTTCCTTCAGCGGTATTCACAACTTCAACGATATCATTGTTGATCAACTTGTTCTTTTTTCCAACAGCCGTACGGAAGTCAAACTTCTCATTGGTGTTTCTGTCCTCGAACTCGGCGTTGTTGGCGTTGACGAAACCATTCTCGATGGTGTCAGTGAGAGAGATTCCGATGGTAGTCAGGTGTTCTGGATTCTCAATCGACAAGTATCCGTGGTAGATGGCGGCCCACAATTGGAGTTCCATGTCGGTGTGTCTTCCCTTGAAAACTCCTGTGACTGGATTGAGCATTCCTTTCTCGAGAGCATTGGAGAGCGATGTTGGTGGGAGTTTCATGATCTTCTCCTTGATCAACTTCATCACAGTCTCCATGTTGGCGATCTTCTTGGACATTAGCTCAGACTGCGACAAGATCTCTCCAGTATGGATATCACGGAATTGACGGACATTTGAATCGTAAAGACCGATTTGGATAGCCTCGGCCAAGGTGATTGGTGCTCCAGTCTCCGGATGATGGATTCCCCAACGAGTGTTGAGCACTGTAGGAAGATCCTTCTCAACCAGTCCATACTTGGCGGCTTCCTCCAACGACATGATGGATGCCGATGGGACGTCGAAGAACTCTCCGGCGGCGGTCAGGTTTCCTTGACGAATCGCTTCGAAGAATGTGAGCACCTCTCCGGTCTTCTTGTTCAGGTTACCCTCCATCTCGTAGAATTGAGTGTTGGTGATGGTCTCCTCGGCGAACGTCTGCATTTCGTCTTCGACTTCGGAGATCTTCGCGTGGTCTCCAATCGGGTCGACGATTTCCCATTCATCTCCAGTGTTGGTGACGATTGGCTCGAGATTGATGATGGGCTTCTGGATTTTGAGGTCGATGTCTGGCTTCTGAAAATGCAAAGATTAGGGGCTGAAAATAACTGTAACAAGGACAAAGAGACCAACACCACTAAAAACCATTGGAAAGTTTGGAAGGGTTTGGATGGGAAATTCGACGCAAATTTGTTTTTAAAAATTGAAGTTTAGAATAAAATTGGATTCTAGACAAAATTTCGGATCAGAAAAAATTAGATTTACCAAAAAATTCGACCCTGATCGTATTATGCCAGTCTGAGTCAATGTCAGTCCTGGCTGATTTTGCCCGATTTTTCTGCTGCGATATCTCGTCACGAAAATTCTACAGTAATATATTAAAATTTAAAGGAACATAATCCGATTTTCAGATCAATTTTTAAATTTATCATGTTTTCCAAGCGGTTTTCAACAAATTTCGAAGCGAAATGGTATTTTTGCTCCGAAATTTGTTGAAAATCGCAAATTAAAAAAAATCGACTTGAAAATCAGGGCATGTTCCTTTAAATTTCAATATATTACTGTAGAATTTTCGTGTCGAGATATTGTAGCCGAAAAATCACATTGACTCAGACTGGCATAATATGTTCAGGATTAATTTTTTTTGGCAAATCTGAACTTTTCCGACTCAAAATTTTGTCTAGAATCCAGTTTTCTGTTCTAAATCTCGAATTTCCCACTCAAACTCTCCCCAATCTACTTTAAAACCATGCTTTCTATCTACCACCATCACCAGAATTTTTACAATAACCCCAGATAGGAAGATCAAATCTGAATATTATTGAAAGGAGAAAAAAAGGTTTAGATTTTTTGTTAGTAAAGAGTAATAATAATCACACTGCATTACCAGAGGCACACTGCAATCATCACACTTCACTCAGTGTAAAAAAATAGAAGGTAAACCAAAAATATCAAACTGTGGGAGATGAGAAAGGGTGGAGTAGATGTACTTGTAGCTTGGCTGAGTATCAAACGTAAAATACTCTATTTTTGTTTGATACTAAGCCAAAGGTTTCATTTCGCTGCCAACCAACTGAGTATCAAATGGAAAGGATCTTGGCTGACTATCAAACTTAAGACTGCGCATCAAACGTTTGATACGCAGCTATAGCAAAGGTGTCGCAAACACAGCCGTGGCAGGCCGCGGTGGGCCGCGGCAGGCCGTGACACTTTGCATGACTACGTTTGATACTCAGCTTCAATTTGGCTTCCAAGGCTTCCAGTACATCTACCGTAACCCATCCTCATCCCTCGTGCACTTCATGACCATATCTCATCCCCTACCTTTCTCCTCTCCTCCTCCTCTCGCCGCCGCCTCTCCTCCTCTTCCCTTCGCCTCCGATCCTCCTCATCCTGTCTCCTCTTCCTCTCCTCAGCCTCACGACGTCGCCGCTCCTCCTCTTCACGTCTTCTACGCTCCGCCTCTTCGGCTTCGCGACGTGCTCTCTCGGCCTCTTCGGCGAGACGACGTGCCCGATCGGCATCGTCTTTGGCCCGCCGGCGAGCCTCGGCGTCTTCACGTTCGCGACGAAGACGTTCGGCATCTTCCAACGCCTTCAGACGTGCTGCTTCGAAAGCACGTCGTTTCTCTTCCTCTTCAGCACGACGACGATCCTCTTCTTCCTGTTGAAAAGAACCGAAATGTCAGGATGAGAAAAAAAAAGCTAAATTTTTCGGTGAACACTGGATTAGAATACTCATAAAAGGGATTACTATCACCACACTCACACACAACATATAGGGGTTATTTTGAGCACTTCCGGAGAAGAGCTCAAGAAGCTAGATTAGATAATAGAGACTATGGACTACAGAGAGAAATAGAGAAATATAGAGAGATTGAGAGAAAAAAATCGAATTCAAAGAACATGTGAGATAGCGTTGTTTTGGGTTGGAAAGGACAAATAGGGGAAGATTTGGAGAACGAGAAAACATGGAGACACATCAAACAGGCCAAAAAAGCAGTTTTAGAGAGGAGAAATGGGAAAGAAATTTGGAGGGATTTTGGGATTTTGGAGAATCATGAGATTCCAAAGATTTTGGAATTCTGGGTTTTCAGGTTCTTGAGTTTTTAAGATCCTGAGATTTTGGGAATTACGAGATTCTTAGATTTCGTAAAATCTAAAATATATCTCTATTGTAGGATGTTAAGATTTTAAAAATGTTCAAATTTCCAAAAAAAAAGTCAAATTTTTCAAAAACTTGTTCAAATTTTTTTTCACATCGCGAAAAATTTCACTTTTCATGCACAAAACTGCTGGATTTCCAATTTTAGACCTAAAATTTTATGAAAAATCCAATTTTCTTTTTAAAAAAATCCGAAAAAGTCTTCAGGGGAAATTTTCATGTTCAGAAATTTTCAAAATTCAAAAAAAAATTTTTTTTTTAATTTTCAAACCGCAAAATTTTTAGCTTCCAATTTCAGAAACTTTTAAATCCCCATTTTCTAGACTTAAAATTAAATGAAAAATCCAATTTTCTTTATTAAAGCCCGCAAAAATTTCATTTTCCGGTGCAATTTTCAGGTTTAAAAAAATGCCAAAAATGTTTTTCAAATCTTAAAAACTACCCTTCTCCATATCAGAAATTTCTAAAATTCCATTTTCTAGACTCAAAATTACACGAAGAATACAAATTTTTACATTAAAACCCTCGAAAACCTGATTTTCAGGACATTTTTTTTAGTTTCAAAAAAATTTTTTAAATTTTTTTCAAAAAATGTTTTTTTTTTTGCGATTCTCAAAAAACTACCCTTCCCAATATCACAAACTTCTACAATTCTCATTGTCTAGACTCAAAATCACATGAAGAATCCAATTTTCTACTCTAAAATCCTCAAAAACCTCTTTTTCAAGGACTAAATCCCTTCCAAACTTTCCCCCGTCTCTCCCCTCTTTGTGTGTGCGTGTGTGGGGGTGAGCTCTTAGCGAAAAAAAGCAAGATTAGAAAGAAAAAACTAGCCGGAGAAAAACAAGGGAAATTAACCATGATATTCACATATAGAAAACCTAGGAACACAAAAAGGAAACATTAATTAATTGATAACATGTCATATGTGGCAAAAATTAGGGGCAAATCTGAAAAAGAATGTATGCTGAAAATGATACGATTAGATTTGATACACACTTCACACAGTTAATCTGAAATTCTTACCTTCGCTTCTGGATATTCAGATGACGTGACGACGATTAGATTTTAAAACGATTTTCAGAGACACTTTGGTGGTGCATTTTTTAGATTTTCAGATCGGTTTTTTTTCAGGGAAACTCAAAAAAGTAAGCGTGAGTTTGTGTAGTGAAAAGCACACACAAATGAGAGAACTGAAAAAGGCTATCCAATTTGGCTGCTGAAACTGAGTATTAAATGTGGGCTGCAAAACTTTCGAGGACTGAGTGTTACGGTAGTTGGGATTGAATTCTTTGGGTGTGGGGGCGAAATAATAAGGTATGTAATACGGCCAGAAAAACTGAAAACTTGTGCTCTTGAAAAACTCAGGATATTTGTGTTAACGGGTTTTTTGGTTTGGGGTGCTCTGAATTCGATTTTTTGATAGTGTTTTGGCATTAAAAAAGAGAATAGAGGATGTTGAAAAATGAATATGAAAGGGGACTACTACAACAACTACTAAACATCTAACACCTTACCCAAAGCTGTGCCCTAACGATTATCTATCACCGACGGCCTAACAAGAAAAACTTGGGACACCCGTGTATGTGTGGAGGAATAAAGAAATTTTCGCCGAAAATGAACTAACCTGCTTCTGACGCTTCCAGTTCTGGATGAGCACTTGCATCGTGTTACGGCGTTCGAGGATCAGCGAGCTGAGTTGAGCGAAACGGCGGTTGAGAAGCTGAAATAGTGAAGATTAGTTAGAATTTATTATATGAAATTGAAGAACTTAAAAAGATCTACAAAATGGTATACAAAACTATAGTTTTTCAGTGGCAAGTTTTTGACTAGAAAGCGCTTTAAAAATCCAAAGGCATCAAGTGTTATAGGATCAACTTGATCTTGAGGTTTTGATGACTTAACCAAAAAACTTTCTATACAAAACTTATATCAAAATGTAGCGCTTAATAAGAGCTACAAAATGGTAGTAAGAACGATTAAATTTGATACTTTTATTTTGTACTACAAGCGGTCAAAGAGCAAGCTCCCGATTTCAGCCGGTGTGGCCTCGGCCTGGACGTTTGACGGCTTTTAGGTATACATCAAGATTTCAAATTTCATTTTTCTATATACCATTTGTAGACCTTATCAAGAGCTACATTTTGGTATAATAATCGCTATAGAAACCTTTGCTAGAAAAAGAGATAGAAGGCTTAAAAACCGCGTCAAAAACCACAAGCTCTCACTATCAGCCGCACCTGTTTTCGCTAGCCTCTAGCTCAAAATCGTCATGCTAAACGCTACTGATTCTTATACCATTTTTTAGCTCTTTTTAAGGGCTACATTTTGGTATAATGATTTCTATAAAAATCTCAATTCTGAACAAATAAAGGGAAGCTGGCGCTTCATGACCTGGGCGGACCGCGAGCAACTTCAGTGGGTGCTATTTTCGCCAGCCTCTATCTCAAAATCGCTGTGCAAAATGTTATTGATTTTTATATTATTTTGTAGATTTTTTTAAGAGCTACATTTTGATATAATAATTGTTATAGAAATTTCAATTTTGAACAAAGTTAGGGAAGCTGACGCTTCACGGTCTGCAGGCCTGCCCGATGGTGAGGGCGACGCTATTTCGCTAGCCTCTAGCTTAAAATCTCCAGGCTAAATATTATTGATTTTTACACCATTTTGTAGATCTCATCAAGAGCTACATTTTGGTATAATAATCTCTGTGAAAATCTCAATTTTAGGCTAATAAATCCTTACCTCCAACTCTTCAGTCACAATCTGCGCTCCGTTCTTTGGCTGTGGCTTAGTTCTACGGAACAAACTACGAACATCCGGTCCGTGTACTCCCACAATGGTATCTCCATACTGTCCAAGCTTCGAATCAAAAGTCTTGGCCTCACGAATGAATCGTCCTCCCTCCGTGTTCACATTCTCAATGTTTTGAGTGTGCTCTTGAAGGTGCGAGTACATTTGGATGAGCGTGTCCAGCTGTTGTTGGTATTCCTCGGGACGAAGCTCGTCTGGTTTGCGGAGACGATTGATGGTCTCCTCGACGTCGTCGAGCCATTTCATCTCGGTCTCGTATTCCGAGCGGTAGACCATTTGGATTTGGAGGGCACGCTCGACGGCGGCAAGGCGTTCCGCGATTTGAGAGTTGACGTTCTCCCAGCGAACGTTGAGTTTTTGGACCTCGTCTTCGATGGCGTCGACGTCGGGGTGGCTGTAAGAAGAATCATAAGCTTGCTATTCAGTCAAGGCTGCTGCGGCCGGCCGCGGCTTAGGCCGTGGGTATGTTGCCGTGAATGCATCCGGCCGCCGTAGATTTTTATGATCAGAAGTACTCTAATCAGAATGCCGCGGCCGGGCCTTGGGATACTGTACTTTAAAGGCTCTCATTGCCAAAAACAGAATTTAAAAACTCACTGTCCCTCGTTGATACGAGTACGGGCGACGTGTTGGCGGAGAAGTGCGACGTTCTTGTTCAACTGATCGATGACGGTTTGTTGTTGCTGAAAATGGAGAGGGTCAGGCTCACATGGCAGGCCCAAGATATAAAAGGTCCGAGTGGTTCATATGGTCTATTTCGGGCCCAAAGAAAACCCCTGGACCCATATTAAGGGCTCCAAGAAACCCCAAAATTGCTCTATTCCTTACCTTGAGCACCATATTAATCTCCAACAACTGCGAATGATGTCCGCGCAGTTTGTCGAGCGCAGCCGGCAGATCGTCGAATGAGTTCAACGTTATCTCGTGCTGCTTCACGATGTCAGCGACTTCGACCATGCCATTCAGAACCGACTCCAATACCTGGAACCGAATCGCTTATTACCCGTACTTAGCCCAAAGTGTCTTACCTTGATTCGCTCGACGTACATCCTCGACAAGTCCCACAAATCATCCCACAACACGTTCAAACGATCATGGTTGACACGTTGGGTTGGTGTTGGATTTGGAAGTTGACGGAACAGCTCCTTGACATTGGCGACGTCTCCGTCGAGGGCTTGAAGAGCATCCTCGAATCTCTTGTGCTCATGAATCACTCTCTCGAGCTCTTCGGGAGACCGCGAGACTGGCTTTCCGACAGCGTCATTCAGACGACGCCAAGCTTCCTCGAGTTTTCGGAGCAACTCGGACATCTTCGAATCGAATTGAGACGCCCAGTCTGGCTCTGGTGGCTTTTGGGAGGCATTGAGAAGATTCCAGAAGTGTTCGTTGGTCTTGCGGAGTTCCTCACGGAGACGAAGAGCCAATGGATCATTGGGATCGAGCTCGGAGAGCAACTTGTTCGCGTCATCGTTGAGGGCCTTCATGATGGCGTCACGTTGATCGGGGTCGATCGAGTTGAAGGTGTCAAGATCCCAGCCTCTGGAAAGGAGAAAAGTTAGAAGTGAATTCTGAAAATTCAGAAACGAGTCAAAACGGACCATTTTGAAGCGAGTTATGAAGTTAAAAAAAACTTTTTTAAACCCTATTTTTAAAAATTCAGAATTTTTTGCTGATTCGAACCCGCCTAATTTCGTTGCTCAAAACCCACTTTGAAGCGAGTTATGAGCGTTTGAAGATTCAGCAAGAGAGACGCAGAGAAAGCAGACACTCTCGTTGTCGAAGAGACGCAGAGAAGCGAGAGAGTGTATGCGTCTCTCAAGAAAAACTTCAAACGATCATTACTCGCTTCAAAGTGCTCCGTTTGGGCTCGGTTTTGGATAATTTTGAAGAGAAAATTGTTTTTGTTCAAAAAATTATATTTTTATTAATGCATCTAATAATACATAACTTTCTCTTGAAAATGGCCCAAAAACGAGTCAAAACGGACCACTTTGAAGCGAGTTATAAGTGTTTGAAGTTTCCGTGAGAGACGCAGACACAGCCTAGTTTCTCTGCGTCTCTTCGACAGCGAGAGTGTCTGCTATCTCTGCGTCTCTCACGAAAACTTCAAACGCTCATAACACGCTTCAAAGTAGACCGTTTTGACTCGTTTTTGGATCATTTTGAAGAAAAAGTTGTAAGTTAACTCACTGAATAGTTCTCATGGTGTTGAGGACCATGTTGAATCTGACCATACGATGTTTCTTCTCCCAAAGCTTCTTGAGCTTCTCGAATTGTTGAAGGAGACGGTTCAGGAAAGCGGTCAGCCTGGCGTCTGGTGGTGGAATACGGAAGACAACCGATGGTACTTGTCCCTCGACTCCAGAGAGGTCACGGACGGTCCATTTGATCAAGTCAGAGTTGTCCAAAAGGACGACATCGTCGCCAGCCTTGATGGTAATGTTCTGATCGGCATAGTCACAGAGAGCGGTTACAGTAATCGGATGTGGAATTCGCTCTCCTCTCTGCCAGAGTGGCGAAATCGTGGCACATCTCTCGGTGAGAGCCATGAGCACTTGATGATACTTGTTGAGAATCTCCTTGATCTCATCGAGCTCTCTCAAGAATCGTTCTCCTTCCTCCAAACTGAAGTCCGTTCGATTGTAGTTGTTCTCAAGCCTTGCGGATTGTTCCTCGATCCATGCTTCAGCGTCAGCAGCCTCCTCCATAAACGACTTGAGGTTCAAGGCGTCACGAAGGTGCTCCTCAAGGCATTTGCTCAGCGCCAAGAGCCAATCCCATTGAGTTTGCATCGTTTTCAGGTAGATCTCAATGACACGAACCGCCGGATGTCCTTGGTTGAGAAGGGCGGCTCCCTGGTTGTGCACATCGTTGTATTGCTTCTCACGGAGCTCCATCTCATGGAGCAGTTGTTTGTAGTAGTTGGTGAGCATTGGAAGATCCAGCTGCTTGATATCGCTCCAGTTACGAGTCACCTCGATTCGTTCTCTCTCGGAAACCCAGATAAGCTCGAGTTGAGCAGCACGAACGAAGGCGATCAAAGAGTCAAGATCCAACATTCTTCCAGCAGACAAATCTCTTAATTGTTGATACTCGGACTCCAAGACTCTCAAGAGTTCACAGTATTCATAAGTGTCCTCAGCGGAAACCTCGGCTTGTCTTGCAATGCATTCATCAACATTCTGTCTAAAGTCTTGGATGTCCCGGTTGTCAAGCTTGTGCTGCTCGAAGATGTGCTCCAGCGTTTCGAGGTCCTCCAGGAACTCCATCGTCGTCAACTTCTCCATCCGGACTCTCACCCATTCGATGCACTCCTCGACACGACTGAACGATGTTTGTCGCATGTTCTCGAGTCTCGCTTGGTTCTCCTTGTGAAGCGTATCCGTGCGGACACCCAAACGAACGAGGATCTGATTGGTGAGCCTATCCAAATAGGCGGTTCTTCTCTGATGCAGTCCGTAGACACGACGGTAGAAATCGTTGGCCTCCGGGTGTTGCATCGATTTGAGCTCTTCGACGAGCTCGAAGAGTTGAGCGATCGGAGCTTCGAGCGCGTTCAAATCCTCGACGATTTCGGTGACGGTACGCTCGACGGCAGCCGGTGGGGAGGTGTCCACGCGGGCTTCGACGTCTTCGATTCTCTTTAGGATCAGATCGAGCTTCTCGTTCACAATTCCGATGCCACGTTCGAGACGGCTGATGATGTCCGTCGAGTTTCCCTGGAAGAAATGGAAGGGTTAGAGGGGGTCTTGGATGGGTTCATAGGGTAAATGGGGTTTGAGGGTAGCTAGTTTGTATATCATTTTGTAGATCTCATTTAGAGCGTTATTTTGGTATAATTTTTGTTATAGAAAACTTGATTTTGAGTTGTTTATTGTAGCATTATGTTGGTCAGTTTGAGAATGTAACCTAGGGAACAAGAACATCGGGTTTTTTCTCTTTAGATATGAGCTTTTTTAGGCAAATTTTATATGAAAATGTAGAGCTTAATAAGAACTACAGAACGGTATAAAAATCGGCCAAATTAGATAATTTAGTTTTTTGCTACAAGCCGCCAAAGATTGAGTTCCTGGAGTCAGCCGGTGGGGCGAGGCCTCAACGTTTGACAGCTTTTAGAGGAAAATCAAAGTTTCAAATCTTATCGTTTTATTTGCCATTTTGTAGATCTCATTAAGAGCTTCATTTTGGTATAATTTTTGTTTATAGAAAATGCATTTTGAAGGGAGATATATAGCTGACTCGCGTTGGTCTGAAAAGCCTACTATGATAAACGCTTATCAAACAATATTTTTTTTCGAAATTATTTTTTTTTGACAAAAATTATACCAAAATCTAGAGCTCAAGAAGAGCTACAAAATGATATAAGAAACAACTAAATATAATAATTCAATTTTAATTTAGAAGCCGACAAAGACCAAGCTCTTGTTGTCAGGCGGTGTGAGCGCGACCTCAATGATTGAAGAACCGAAATTTCAAATCAAATCATTTATATACCAAATTGTAGCCGTTCTCAAAATCTACATTTTCATATAATTTTTCTCACAAAAATCTCAATTTCAAGTTCACTTTTCATGCTAAAACTTCATCATGCATTGTTAATTTCGACAAGGACCATATTAGTTCGTTTCCACACAGTATACCTCCTGAATCCTATGATGTTCCAACACATCAAAACGTCTATCAATCGAGTTCAACAACTCCTGCCAAATCCGCTGCAATTCTGGAGCGCTTAGCTCATGGGGAATCGCAAAAAGTTCGGTGGAGCGCATCATTTTTTCCAGGTGGTCATAGACCAAAGTTAGCCGTCGTTTCTGCTCTTCCCGCGGCGGCAAATCGTCGTCTTTGAATCGTTGAAGTTCATAAATTAGTTCAGAAGCGGTTCCCTGTAGAAGGCGATCGTCGACGAGTTGAATGGCACGGACCACCCATTCCCGCCATTCGTAAGCTTCCTCGATGTACTCGTCTTGTACTTTTTGAAGCTAAAAGAGACACAGATAGTTATATAGACGGACGGACAAATAGATACACAGACAAAGGGTTATTTGACAGAAAGTGTACATAGATATGGACATAAACTATTCTAGGCTCAAGTTTTTGAGACAATTATTTAGACCAAAGATTTTTAGATACATTTGGGAAACTTCTAGACCAACTATTAGCTTCTACGGTAGACCAAGACCCCTTTCAACTCACTCTATTAAGCTCTGGCAGGTGTGGAAGAGCATTGTAGAGAGACGAGACGTAGGTGATGATGGATTTCTCGTCGGGATTGTTCGTGTCGACGTCTTCGGCATCGAGAAGACGTGACACGCCGAATTCGCGTTCCGCCGCGGCGAAAGCGTTGTCGAGACGTTCTCGGTTCGAGACCGATTCGTCGCTGATCTGCAAAATTAAACATTAAGTTTGTGGGGTTTCGAGCGGAGCTCATTTTTGAAGTTTTTCTCATTATTTTCATTGTCAGAATTATCGCGTTTTCAAAACTTCAGAAATAGTCAAATTTGCTTCTCGCATTTTAAGTTCCTCTAGAAACAAAAAAAAATGCAATTTTCGAGATTCTGAAGCTTCTGAATTCGAAATTTTCGAAATTTGAGTTTTGAGGGAATCTGAGAATCTGAAAATCATAGAGTCTGAGAATTGGAAAATCAAAGATCCCTTCAGAATCTTCCAGAATCTTCTAGAACCCTTCAAAATTTTCCCCAAGTCTTCAGAATTCTTAAGAGTACTTTGGAGCCCTCAAAAATCATCCAGAATTCTTCAGAACCTTTCAGAATCTCCCAGTTTCATTTTGGAAGTCGTCAGAATCTTTCAAAATCCTTCAAAATCGTCTAGAATCCTCCAAAATCTTTCAGAATTTTTTAGAATGTTTCAAAATCCTTCAGAAGCCTCCAGAATTCTTTAAAATCCTCTAGAATCCTCCAAAATGCTCTGGCAGTCTTCAGAATTCTCTAGAATCTGTCAGAATCATTCAGAATCCTTCAGGACTCTCCAGAATCCTCTAGAATCCTTCAGAAAGCTCAAAGACGTTTTTTTTCAAATTTGACAATTTCAAATCCGCAGAATCTTGCAATCTCAAAAGCTTCGATTTCAAAAGTTTAGGATTCCTTATTTTTCAAATTCGTTTTTTTCTTCTATTTTCGTTCCCTCAAATTTTTATCTAGTCAATTATTCCAGTTTCCCCTCTCTATCCCATAATTTTTCCGCTTTTCTGGACCCCACTTGACGCTCTCAAATAATCATAATCTGTCCACTTTCACCCCTCTCCCTAATCAAATTTTTGTTTCCGAGATCATTTTTTCTCCGTATTCTCTCTAGACGCACCCCTTCTCTTCCTTTTAACCCCCTCGCCTCAAAAATTCTAACAAACAAAACCTTCTTTTTCTTCTTCACTATCCAAGGTCTCTCTGTGTATACCGAAAAAGGTGTGTCTTTCTCTAAATCTCTCAATTCTCCATACTCTCTCTCTCTCTATTCGAATCGAAACGAAGGATTCCACCGATCAACAGGAAATTGTCTGCGTCTCTCCTAGATGCTACACTATTTCTTGAATTTCCCACTAATCATTTTTAATCATTCATGTTTATATCACTTCTGAATTCTTCTTCTTCTTCTTTCTCAACCGTCTTCTGAATCGAAAAAAGATGCAAGAAGACAACAACTATTACACACACACACTTCGTACTAAAAGCATTATCATCGTTTTATCAGAATTCTAGATTTCTGGTTTTTTGGAAACAAAAAAGGCCGTCTTCTTCTGATTGGAAGGGTACAGTATGAAAACTAGAATGATTGATGGGGGGAAACTGGAACTCAAAATTTGTGGAACTTTTTCAATTTTTTGAAAACAAAATACTCACCTTATTCCAATCGATAGCATTCGGTCGGTATCGATGGAGAATTGCGTTGAAGGCGAGTCCGTCACGCCACGAGCTCGAGAAGTTGTTGACGTTCACACGAGGATAGCCGGCGGTTACCTGGAAATTGAGAATTTGGATTTGTGGAAAAAAACTGAGAATCTTGGAGGTAACAGAATCTCGAAAATTGGGAATCAGAATCTTAAGATTTTTAGATTTATTGAGTCTCGAGACTTCTAGTTCTAGAGATTTTCGAGATTCTGGAAATCTGAATGTAAAGAGTTTTAGAATCTCGAAAATTTGGAATTAGAATCTTTAGAGTTTTGGATTTCTAGGATTTCGAAATTTGAGAATCTACAGAATCTAAGAATTCGTGTTTCAGAGATTTTGGGATTCTGAGACTGTGTGGATTCTGAATATCGGAAGTTTCGAGATTCAGAAAGTACTGAGATTTTAGAATATAGAAACCTCGATAATTTATAATATTCAGATTTTCAGAGTTTCAGAATCTTAAACGAATTTGAAGGATTCTATGAAATCTTTCAAAATTTTAGAATCTTCAAAGAATCTGACCCGAAAATTACAGATTTAAAGATTTTTGGAATCTCAGAATCGGGAAATCTTAAAAATTTAAAAATTTGAGATTCTGATAATCTGAAGACTTTTTAGAATCCTCAGAATCTTCAGGACATAAGAACCTCCAAAATCTGAAAATTCTCGAAAACTCGCGAATTTCAAAATTGGAATATCTGAAGAATTCTCTAACCAGGATCCACCAGAATTATTCAGAATTTTCCAGAATTCCTTAGGATGGTCCAGAATCCTCTAAAATACTTAATAATTCTTCAGAATCCTCCAGAATTTTTTGGAATTCTCCAGACTCTTTTAGAACTTTTCAGAGGTCTTCAAAATCCTTGAGGCTCTTTTAGAACCCTCTAGAATTTTTAAAATTCCTCTTGGAACCTTCAGAATTCTTCAGAATCTTTCAGAATCATTCAGAATTATTTAGATCCTCCAGAATTCTTTAGAATCCTCCAGAATCCTTCAGGAAGCTTCAAAATTTTTTCAGAATCCTCCAGAATCCTCCGGAGCCCTTCAGAATCTTTCTGAATACTTTAGAATCCTTTCGACTCTTTTAGAATCCCTCAGAACCATTCAAACTCCTCTAGGAGCCTTCATAATTCTCAAAACCCTCCAGAATTCTTCAAAATTTCTCAGACTCATCTAGAATCCTCAACAATCTTCAAGTCCATGGAACTCAAAAAAAATTGAAGGTTTCTTGAAATTAATGTCAAAAATCTTGAAAAGTTTACCGCATTTCGAAAAATCGCGATTTCAAAATTCTCGAAAAATTTGAATCCTCCAAATTCCCGGATTTCAAAACTTTTCAAAACTTCAAATTCCTGCCAAACTTTCCATTTCCAAATTGAACAATTTCAAAATCGCTTACCTTTCGCGCCCATTGAAGCAGTGCGTCGCGCGCCGATGTCGCATCGCTTCCATGTAACGCTTCGGAGACCTGAAATAAGGATACTGTATATAAAAGGGGTCTTAAATTTCTGAAAATGCTCTAAACACGTGGTTAAGGAGTTTCAGCAGTGTTTCAGGTTATTCATTGAACTAAAAATTGAAGGGGAAAAGCGTTGAAAGTCACTCGAATTCTTTGGATTTTCGGATCCCTCTAGTTTTAACTCTCAAATTTCCAAATTTCCAGCGAAATTTCAAAGTCCCCCCTGGATGATTCATCGTCCCCCCTTTTCCATGTGTGTCAATTCCTCCAGCATGTACATATGTATTTGTATCTCTACTGTGCATACAAAGACAACCGGAGCGGGTTCGTTTTTCTTCGATGTCTTTTGTATTTGTCCGTCCGTTTTACCCACTCTCTCTCTGTGTCTGACTATATGTATGCCTTGTTCGCCCCGGAAAAAATGGGGGGAGGCAGAGAGAAAAAAGTTTGAGTAGAAAGTGTGGGTGAAGTAAAACTAGTCATTTCTGGAAAATCGAAATGTGTGGGAGGAAGTTGAAATTTGATCACAAAAAAAGTGAGATTTCGAAAAATAATTAGGCCGAAAAGTAGTTCAGAAGATTTGAATTAGATACGTGAGCTGAAAAATTGGAAATTTTTAGAATAAAATGTTTCAATTCTTCAGTTCCAGAAGCATTTTTTTACTGCATCTCTTATTTTATCTCTAAACTTTGAAGAGCTATAGCTTTTCTCAAAATTAAGTTAGAAACTAGATTTTTCGCTAAAATTAGTCAAAATTTGATTTCAAACATTTGGGTCAAAAAACCAACTTTCTAGCTCGCTTTTGAACAAAGATACAGCGATTTGAAATTCGGGCGCGCAAAGAGTGTAGGAGGGGGAGAGACGCCGACGACGAGTGTGTCTGCGTCTCTCACTCTCTGGTAGTCAAACTTTCAAGAGCTGTAACTTTGCTCAAAATCAAGCTAGAAACTCGAAATCTAGCTAGAATTATTCAAAATTACATTTCAAACATTTATGCCTAAACACCAACTTTCTAGCTCGCTTTTGAGCAAAGTTACAGCGATTTGAAATTCGGGCGCGCAAAGAGTGTGGGGAGGGGAGAGACGTCGACGACGAGTGTGTCTGCGTCTCTCACTCTCTCGTCGCCAAACTTCAAAGCGATGTATCTCGAGTTCTAGACGTCCTTGAAGGTTGGTTTTGGGCTCAAAATTTAGAGTAGAAATTCCTTTTTTTATCCTCTGGTTTCCAAGTTCGATTTTTCTTTGGATTTTCCGGTCCCCTTTCGAATTTCTTTGTTTATCAATTTTTTCTTTTCTTTCCAATTTCGATCATCAACATATCAATATCAATCTTTCCCCTCTCTCTAAGAAATTCCTTTCTTCTCCATCCCATTTGAAAACAAAAAATCTGGGTGTGGTTTTTCCTTTTGAGAAATTGAAGAAGAAGAAGAACTTGGTTCTTGAGAAAAACCATCACATTATCAATCATTTCGTATTTGGGAAAAAAAGAAGAAAGGAATTTCCAGCAGAAGAAAAAAACTAAAACTGGTCAGAAATTCTAAAAAGTACTATAGTTTGAAAAGGGATAGTGAAAAATGGTAAGGGTCAAGAAACCAGAAGGGGAAATTTTAGAATCTAGAATCTTTGGAAGGTTTTCTGGACTCTTAGGAGCTTTAAAAAAGGTTCAAAATCTGCTAAAAACTCAAAATTTCTAAGCCAAACTTCTAGAGCCTTCAAAAGATTCCATGGGCCTTCTGGAGCCTCTAGAAGGCTCCCTGAAGTTCCTACTTCAGAATTCATACATCTTGCTCCAGAGCTCTTACCTGTTTTCTAAAGTCTCAAGCTAATCCCTACCATCCCCTTGAACGATTTCTAACCATCTAAGTCCTCCTCTCCATCTATTGATCCGCCTAGACATTTTTTCCCTCCAAACCCCCCATAAGTGTCGAAACCGTTCCCGAAGGCCAATAGGGGGGCTAGTATAATGTATTGCTTTTCGGGGGACACATAGAATCGAGAATTCCGATGAGGAGGAAAAGTGAATGGATTCAAGCGTATCCCCCCTTCTTTATAGTAGTATTCTATTGTATGCGTACACATCGAGATTCTCTTTTCTTCATGTCGAGATTCTAGGGGGACTCTGAATCATGACGCTTTCTAAAAGGTTCGGGATCTTCTAGACTATCTATCTAGACTATCTATGGTTTCAGAATCCCTAAATTCCAAACTTCAGAATCCATCCCCTCCACCCTTGCATCATCATCAAAAACTAGGCGTTGGCAAGGTTATCTCTATACAACTGTCTTCTTCTCTCCCAAATGAATTCATCAGAGATGAATCGAACAGATATCTATGTACCCACACACGGGAAACGTCGTCGGGAAGGTAGAGGGGGGTCTAATTGCGGAGAATAGAGATGCAAAGTCATAAACAATCTCTTTCTGTGACCCGGGGGGGGGGGGGGGGGGGAGAAAACAGAGAAAAGAGAAGAGATAAGGAAAGGGAAGAAGAAGAAGAAGAGGTCAATTGGAAACATTATGATGACGATGGGGGTTTGTATAGTAAGAAGGATACTACAGAAGTTTCGAAAATCTTAACTGAAAAGTTTAAGATAGTATGAAAAGGTCAGAAGATCCCAAAGATTCTTGAAAAGCCTCAAAGAATCTATGATCCTTCCAGAGATTCTAGGTAGATCTAGAGGCCCTCAGAAGTTTCTAGCAAGAATTTAGATACAGTTTGAGAGGGTCAGGATAGTATGGAAAGGTCAAAGGGGATCTCAGGATGTCTCAAGGTTCTAAAGAAGCTATAGAAGAGTTCTGGAAGTTCCAGAAGGTTCTAGAACGGTCTATGCTCCTTTCAGAGATTCTAGGGAGATCTAGAGGCTCTTTAAAGTCCCTAAAAATGGTCCAAAAACTTCTAGGCCCAGTTGAAATTGCTAGGCTTCGGCGTAGCTAACATAGAGCGAACTAGAGGGATTTAATGTGTCTACAGTATTCAGAACTCTCTACAACGTTTGAAAATAGTCAGGAATTGACTGGGCATACATTAGATGGACCTAGAGGATTTTAAAGCCTTGGAACCACTTCCGTAGTTTCTACAGTATCCAGGAGTGTCTAGAACATGCTAAAATAGTCAGGGGTTCACTAGGCACACATTGAGACCCGTAGGAGCATTCTACAGTAATCTAAAGTACTTCAACAAGGATACTATCTCAAAATATTTCAAATGCCAAATAACGTAGACTTCTAAGGATACAGCAAAGTCTACAGTATCCAGAACTCTTTAGAACGTTTTAAAATAGTCAGGAATTGACTAGGCTTAAGGGGAAAGGATCTCGGAAATTTCAAAACTTGGGATCTCTTAGGAGCTCCCTACAGTAATCTACAAGGAGACTTGAAAAGTTATAAACATCTATAATAGTCTATACCTCATCCCTCCTCATGCTCCTCGATCGTTCCCTCTCGCCACGTGTCTTCTTCACTCGTTGCACCTTTCGCTCAAAATGCTCACGTGTCTCGTAGCTCGAGCTCTCCGAGAATCCACCATGACGATGTTGTTGATGTGTCTCGTAGGCATTTGCCAGATGGCGATTATCAGCATGATGTATCACCTGTCCATTCGATCCAACAACATGTCCATTACCGTATCCTCCTCCTCCGGCAGCTCCATTCCTGCTCGAGTATTCCTCATAGTAGCTCGAGTTGCCGCCTCCGGCTCCACCACCAATAGCCTGTTGGCTACTGCTCATGGACACCTGAGCGCCGCCACCGCCTTGAGCCGCGGCGTTCCGCGAGCTCTCCGACTTCCGCTCGGCCTTCTTCGAATAGCTTCGCACCACTTTCAGCATGGTTAGCGTTGTGGCGAGTGCGAATAGTAGTAGCGAGGTTGTGGCTAGACTCGATGTCGCATGCCAAACGTACGAATCGCAATGATCGCACGCGTGTGAGCTAGAAGAAGGATAATTTTCAGAAGAAGATTGGGGCAAAAAATCAAGTGAAAAAGAAGAATCCGATTGCGGTGGTGGTAACGAAACAAATGAAAACTTCTGAACCGAACAAGAAGAAGACGCAGAAGTAGAAAAAGAAGAAGTCGATGAAATGCTGAGAGAAGAAGAAGAAGACAGTCCTTCTCTTCTCCATGAGATTGTGGGCGTGTCCTTCGGCGTGTAGGTGGGGTCGCCACCGCCTTGGTAATAAGTCGCGGCCTCTCTTCCGTACCGTACTATTTCGCCACCCTCACTGCTTTTGCCGATGGAAGGAGTGGGAGTGGAAAACGATGATCGAATGCCAAGTGTGTAGTAGAGCATTTCGAGAGCCAAATTGAGCAAGTATTCGAGCAGGGAGAGGAGCATGGTGATTCCGTGGGTTCCAGATGGTTTTTGGAGCTTTTCAGGGGTTCCAAATAAGGTAAAGTCACTGAAAATGGCTCCAAGACAATTTTTGAGTCTCTAAACCGTTCGAAATGGAGTTAATCTTGCTCGAAATGCTCCAATTTGAACTTTGAGCATTTGGGATTCTTGAAATTAGTCCGAGTTGATTTTCGGGCGTTTTCTGACGCTAAAAATGCTCCAGATTTGCTCCAAATTGATTCAAAATTCTTAAATTTTTTTCAGGATAGTCCAAACAACAACAACTTCAAGTTTGCTCTGGATGTTTCAAATTGCTTCAAATCGCTTCAAATTTGCTCAAAGTGCTCCAAATTTGCTCCAAATTGCTCCAAACTACTCCAAATTACTCCAAATTACTCCAAAATTTTTCTGGTTGCTCCAAGTTGCTTCAGTTTGCTCCAAACTTGCTCAAAATGCTCCAAAATGCTCCAAATTTCTTCAATATAACTCTGGACACTCCAAATCGCTTCAGCTCGTTCCAACTTGCTTCAAACGCTCTCAAACTACTCCAAACTTGCTCAAAATGCTCCAAACTTCTTTACTGTTCTCCTGAATGCTCCAAACAAGTTCCACTGCCTTCAGAATGCTTCAAACTGTTTCAAATTTACTCAAAATACTTCAAATCGCTTCAACTTTCTTCAATCTTGTTCATAAGGCTTCAAACTCCTTAAAAATGCTCCAAATTTGCTCAATTTTCTTCTAAACACCTCAAACCTTTTGGAGATCAATGCCACGTACACACCGGTATTCAAATAATATTAGTTAGCAGGTAAGTAACGAATAATTAGTAGCTCATGGAAAATGAATACACAAAATGGTGCTTTTGCTCTCTATCTGTGTATCTTTTCTCTTTTCCGTATTCGGGAGGGTCGGTCGATACCGGAGGGTTATGACGGACGGGCGGTGTGTGTGTACGTAGCATATTTATTATATGCATATAAAATAAAAATCTTCTTCACAGTTTTTGTGTTCTTTTTCAGTTTTCCTTTGACTTGAAAGTTCAGCAAAATGGTTTGTCTTTTCTCGATCAATGTTTCCCCAAGAAGATGCGCAATTTATTTGCACTTTGGCTTCATCATCTACGGTGATTCCCTTTTTTTCTGCCCAATGTTTCTTTTCCTCAGAGGAATTTTTGTGGAAGGAAAAACGACAAGGGAGGTGAATCGAGGGAATAGTAGAGAACGTGTGGATTTTAGATTCTTAGATTTGAAATCTTCCAAAAGTTGCTTAACCTTCTCAAGTAGTCTATATGGTTTCAGATAGTCTTCAGAAGCTTCCAAATCTTCCAAAGCAGTCTATATTCTTCTAGGTAGTCTTCAGAAGCTGTAAAAGTCTTCAGGAAGCTCTCAACGTCTTCTAGAAGCTTTCAGACGCTTCTAGGGGTTCGTGGACACGTTCAGAGCCTTCCAGATAAATTCAGACTTCTTCAAATAGCCTATAATCTTTCAGATAGTCCTTAGAAGCTGTCAAAGACTTCTAGAAGCTTCCAGAAACTCTCGATGCTTTCTAGAAGCTTTCCAACGCTTTCAACGCTTTCTAAAAATTTTCAAACGCTTTCAAAATCTTCTAGAAGCTTTCAACGCCTTCTGGGAGCTCTCAACGTTTTCTAAATGCTCCCAACGCCTTCTAAAAGCTTTCAGACGCTCTTAACGTCTTAAAAATGCTCTCAAGGTCTTCTAGAAGCTTTCAACGCCTTCTAAAAGCTTCCAGACGATCTCAACGTCTTTTAAAAACTTTCAGACGCTTTCAAAGTCTTCTAGATAATCTCAACGCTTTTTAGAAGGTTTCAGAGGTTCTCAATGTCTTCTAGAAGCAGTCAACGGCATCGAGAATCTTTCAGACGCTTTCAAAGCTTTCTAGATGCTTTCAACGCCTTCTAGAAGCTTCCAAGTGCTTCCAGACCTTCTATAACTATTCCAATGACCCACAATAGTCTCCAGAGGCTCCAGAAGGTCTCAATGTATTCCAAAATACTTTAAACATTCCAAAATGCCCTGCCAAAAATAAATTAATTCATTTCCCCCATTTCCCTGCCCAAGTTGTCGTCCAAAAAATGGGTGTGTCCACTTTTGTGTTGTGTTTTTCTCTCTTCTACGAGAGAGGGCGTGAACCCTTCTTTCTTCTCTCTGCCCAACATCTTCTCCATGTGATCACATCTACAATAGTAGTTTTGAGGTGAAACACAGAAACAGAGAGAGGACATCGAAACTTGTCAAATTGATTGATTCATACCCGAGGGAGGGGGTAAACGCACCTATTGGCTGCTAGATCGATTTGAATCAAATCCAAATTGATGTGCCGGGGTGGGGATTCTCGGGTAGAAAACACTCTAATTATCCCCAGATAGGCAAGCATCCGTGACCTATTGAATAGCGGCTAGGGGAATCGAGGTAATTGTGGGAAACTGAACATTCAAAAGGGGATATTAGCATCGAAATATGAAAGCTTGAGCAAAGGAACCAAAAAATTTGGCTTGAAACACGACTTTTTTCCCAAAACATGTTTTTCCAGTACGAAAACTATTGAAATTTGACTTTCTTCCAACTCTACAAATTCCCTTTGGCCCCTCGACGAGTTCCAAAAGCCCCCGCCTTTATCATCGCAATCCCCTACTTCGTCTTGATTCGCTGGCGTGGCGCAGTGGTTAGTGCGCGCGCTTATCAAGCGGGCGACGAGGGGGTGGGCGAGGGTTCAATTCACAGGTCGTGGGCACTAATACGCATAATGTATCTTATCCATACCCGACGCATAATGTGTCCATCTGAAGAGGGAATGACCCGAAGTGATACCCTGGTATTTGGCTCATATTTTGTCAAAAGACATCACACGGTGTAACTAGTGAAGCCACAAAGTTATAGGTGCGCTCTCCCAGGTTTACCATAATTAGGGCATCTTTTGTAATTTTTCGAAAATTTTTGATCACTCACATAAAAATAGTCATAAATCAGTTGAACAAAAAGCAATTTTGTTGTTCTTTTTTTTGTTGAATAGCACATCAAACGATGTACAAAAAAGTCTCTTAAAGCGTATACCCATCTGCTCCACTCGCGTTTTTATGAAATGAAATACGAAGTCTGAAGTATAATACAGTTTCAAAAAGTGCCAATTTTTGACAATCGGGGAACGGGGGACTACCACTATAGGAATCCTTGCACCTAGTAATCAACAAATACCTTCTCAAACATAGGGGTCCGGCTCGAGTTACGAAAGATATATTGATTTTTTAAATTTTTTTCAAAATTTCCATGTATCCCTATACGATGGATTTTGAAAAAAATCATAAAAATTTGATGAGGACTAATTTCGATTTAAATATGATTTTTAACAAGATTTCTCTGAAAATAAAACATCCACATTAAAATTTGTCCTCATCAAATTTTTATGATTTTTTTCAAAATCCATCGTATAGGGATACATGGAAATTTTGAAAAAAATTTAAAGAATCAATATATCTTTCGTAACTCGAGCCGGACCCCTATGTTTGAGAAGGTATTTGTTGATTACTAGGTGCAAGGATTCCTATAGTGGTAGTCCCCCGTTCCCCGATTGTCAAAAATTGGCACTTTTTGAAACTGTATTATACTTCAGACTTCGTATTTCATTTCATAAAAACGCGAGTGGAGCAGATGGGTATACGCTTCAAGAAACTTTTTTGTACATCGTTTCATGTGCTATTCAACAAAAAAAAGAACAACAAAATTGCTTTTTGTTCAACTGATTTATGACTATTTTTATGTGAGTGATCAAAAATTTTCGAAAAATTACAAAAGATGCCCTAATTCCAGTAAACCTGGGAGAGCGCACCTATAACTTTGTGGCTTCACTAGTTACACCGTGTGATGTCTTTTGACAAAATATGAGCCAAATACCAGGGTATCACTTCGGGTCATTCCCTCTTTAGAGTTAAAATTCAAGGTCTCGAAAAATAGTTCAAAAAGAATAGAACGAGAACGAAATTGGAAGACCTGAACAATATCACATCACATTAGAGCTTATTTAGTTACTGAATGCATCGAAATTCATGTTTCGATGCTTCCTAGGGAACGAGAACGAAGGAAAAAGCGCGCGGCTGGATGGATCGCGTATGCGTCCCAGAGGTGGTGGGCGATGTGTCCCAGATGCCCCATATATGGCTGCTCCTGGGACGCATTGCTTGTACCGTTATCATATGATCGCCATCCATATGAGACCCATTATGCGTATGAGCGCCAACGACCTGTGTTCCCCGAAACGCTGAAAGCGTTTTTTCTCCTTTGTATTCCATGGGGAATTCTTTTTGAGCCATTGTTTCGGCGAAAAATCGAAAATATTGACTTTAAAAGGTATACCAGAACAGTGAGAACACCTCTCCCATGTGTCAATCCCCTTTTAATTCCTTTTGATTCGTCTTGTTGAATATTTCTTCTCTATTTCTCTATGTTTCCGTGTGTGGAAATTTGCAACAGACACACTGCAATTACAGCTGACACATTTTGAAAGAATTAGAGGGGAAGAAATGGGGAAAACCGGAAGTTGATTGTGGGAATTGGAATTCTTGGGGGAAATAGTGAAATTGATACTAGGAACTTTTAGAATTCTGGGAATTTCAGATCCTTGGATCTAAGGTTCCGGATTCTGAATCTTCTCTTTCAGAAAATGGGTTCATCAGTAGATGCCCTTCTTCAGAATTATCAAAGTTTTCAATCTCTGATCATTTCTCTCCGGAAACAACCCTCCTTTCTTCTTCATTTGTTTCATTTCCCTTCCAAATGATTAGAAATCACTCCAAAAAAAAAAAGAAGGCGTCGTTCAATACACTGAAGACGTGGCGAGAAACAGAAGACAAAAAAGATAGTGATGGCATCGGTGGGAAGAAAAAGAAGAAATGATGCCACACCCAAAAATTCCGACCCCAAACATACAGAGAAAATGAAGAAGAAAATTGTGATGTTTAGAAGACGTGAGATTCGAAATTCGAGACCATATGAATTGTCTAAAATTTGAAAACTTGGACACAAAAAACCACACCCAAATAAAAATTGATTCAATGATTAATGAGTCATAAGTGAATTTCGAACGGTCAAAAAATTTCATCATTTTCTGGATTACTGTAGTAATTGGGTGTGGCAGAAAAAGGGTGTAAACTTTTCTACAGAGTAAGAAAACTGAAGTTGGAAAAAGTTGGGGAAGTTGAAATTAAGAATCTAAGAATCTAAGAATCTAAGAATCTAAGAATCTAAGAATCTAAGAATCTAAGAATCTAAGAATCTAAGAATCTAAGAATCTAAGAATCTAAGAATCTAAGAATCTAAGAATCTAAGAATCTAAGAATCTAAGAATCTAAGAATCTAAGAATCTAAGAATCTAAGAATCTAAGAATCTAAGAATCTAAGAATCTAAGAATCTAAGAATCTAAGAATCTAAGAATCTAAGAATCTAAGAATCTAAGAATCTAAGAATCTAAGAATCTAAGAATCTAAGAATCTAAGAATCTAAGAATCTAAGAATCTAAGAATCTAAGAATCTAAGAATCTAAGAATCTAAGAATCTAAGAATCTAAGAATCTAAGAATCTAAGAATCTAAGAATCTAAGAATCTAAGAATCTAAGAATCTAAGAATCTAAGAATCTGAGAATCTAAGAATCTAAGAATCTAAGAATCTAAGAATCTAAGAATCTAAGAATCTAAGAATCTAAGAATCTAAGAATTTAAGAATCTAAGAAGTTTTGAATTCGGATCGCTAATCCTAAAATTCTAGATTCCCAGAATCAGGAAATCTTTAAAAATTTCAGAATTTACAAACATGAAATGTGGAATCCTACAGTATCCAACAGTGTAAAAACTTCATACTCCGAGAATTTGAAAATCTCAAAAATCTTGGAATCCCCAGTTTCAGAATCCGTAAAAATTTCCAGAATGCTTCAAAACGGTTCAAACTCATCAGAATCTTCCAAAATAAAATCTCAAAATATGGACCCCAAAAAATCTCCATTTTCCAACTAACTTGAATATAGTAGTCCCTCAATTTCAAGTCCAAAATATTCTAGTAAAAATCTCAGACAAACAAAAAGCGTTACACACACAAAATAAGTACCACACAACACACTTCAAACTGCTTGAAAACTGAAGAGAAAAATAAGAATGGATGGATGGATAAGGAGGATGTAGAGTCTACGGATGAGAAAAGCTTTTAGGAATATATTACTTACCTTTTTTGAGTGAGAAAAATTACCCAAAAATTCAACTTTTTTCTATCAAATTACCCCCTGGAACTCGGAGTCTCAATTCACAGGGTTACTGTACTTCAAACCCCAAAAACACTGCTGAAATCTCCAGATTTTTCCACATGTTAATAGCCTTAAAAACCAAAAATGGGACCTGTGAGTTGGATGTGGAGGTATGAAGCAACTGTTCGTGTTGTGATTCCATTAGAAGACGTTGTCTGATAACTGAGACCTGGAAGTTGAGAATAATTGTCCAGATGAGTCCCAGCGTCAGTTTTCCGTTCCCTTCCACAATGTCCTCGGGTCGAATGTTGACGAGTTTGATCTGGAAACGAAAAATTTGAAATGAGAATAAACTTTTTGGTCCAAAAACCATCTCTCTAGGCCTTTTAGAACTCGAGATATGACGCTTCAAAGTCTGGAAGAGACGCAGAGAAAGGAGACGTTCTCGCTGTCTGCGTCTCTCCCCAAACTTTGAAGCGCTGTATCTCAGCTTAAAATTTAGCTAGAAACTTGATATTGATACAGTTTTGTAGATCGTAAAATTTCTAACATTTTGGTGTAATTTTGAACTTTGTAGCACTTTTGGAAACCAAGATATAGGGATTCCAGCAAACAATTTGAAAAATTTGAAGCCACTGAAATTGTTGATTTTTTGGTACAAGTTTGAACCTTGTAGTCCTTCTAAAACTCTTATTTCTTCATAGGAAAATAATCCTCTCAAAATTTGCAACATTTTTGGTCCAAAAACCATCTCTCTAGGCCTTTTAGAACTCGAGATATGACGCTTCAAAGTCTGGAAGAGACGCAGAGAAAGGAGACGTTCTCGCTGTCTGCGTCTCTCCCCAAACTTTGAAGCGCTGTATCTTAGCTCAACATTCAGCTAAAAACTTGATTTTGATACAGTTTTGTAGATCGTAAAATTTCCAATGTTTTGGTTTAACTTTGAACTTTGTAGCTCTTTTGGACACCGAGATATAGGCATTCCAGCGAATAACTTCCAAAAATCTTTTTGAAAACTCACATTCTTCTTTTTCAAAAAGTCGAGACAATACTGAACATTCTGTATCCGATGAAATCTCGTATATCCATTTTCCTTCTGAATTCGTTCGCCAGTTAGCGCCTCCAACAGTGCAATCAGTGCATATCCGTCGCGAAGGTCCACGAATAGATCGTCCACTTTTAGACCCGTCTGGAAATATGGATTTTTTGAAAGTTTTGGGAGTGTTTTTGATGGAAAAATTGGAAAAATTTGGTATAGAAAAGTTTTGGAGCCTTAAAATTTGAAAAAAATCGCTAAATTTTGGTGTAGAATTTTATAGAATAACTTTGAATTCAAATGTCCCGCATTTTTTTTGGGTTTTCAAAAGTTTTGAGACTTTGAAATATTTTTTTACAAGGGAACCATTTTCAAAAAGTGTCTGGGAATTTTCTCTAAATTTGCTCATATACAGATTCAAATATGGGCTATCGAATGCGCTAGTTGGCTACCTGCGCAAACTTCTAGAACTCGAGATATTTTGCTCCAAAGTTTGGTGCATTTTTCACCATATCCGTCCCTCGAACGCCTTTCAATTTCCTCCCCATTTTTCAACGCCTCGGGATGAATAGAAAAAGTGTGGTGGATGGCCGAGTGGGTAAGGCGGGGGGATGGGAATCTAGTGGTGCAGGGTTCGATTCCACTCTTTGTAATTTTTCTTTTTATCACTTTTTACATCATGTTTTCAGTTTTTTACAAGTTTTTATTACATTTCATCGCCGATTTTGGCTACCTAGGACTCCAAAGAAACTATTTTGACATTTTGATAAACTTTGATTTTTTCGAAAATTGGAAAGTTTCTCCATGCCAAGGGTTGATGAAAATTTCGAAAAAAAATTTCGATTGAAAATCATGTAGAAAACCTTCCGTTTTGATAAAATATGGTAGTGTGGAAGAATAAATGATGATTGATTTCACAAATATGTGTTTTTTCTATAGCTAGAAATGATTTGAAAGAGGAACATAGTATAATGTTTTTTGTTCTATGCTCTTCTTCCAAGGTTGTCAGCCATCAATTGTTGCCCGGTCCACTCTAATATTATACTTTATAAAACGGAAGGTTTTCTACATGATTTTCAATCGAAAAATTTTTTCGAAATTTTCATGAACCCTTGGCATGGAGAAACTTTCCAATTTTCGAAAAAATCAAAGTTTATCACAATGTCAAAACAGTTTCTTTGGAGTCCTAGGTAGCCAAAATCGGCGATGAAATGTAATAAAAACTTGTAAAAAACTGAAAACATGATGTAAAAAGTGATAAAAAGAAAAATTACAAAGAGTGGAATCGAACCCTGCACCACTAGATTCCCATCCCCCCGCCTTACCCACTCGGCCATCCACCACACTTTTTCTATTCATCCCGAGGCGTTGAAAAATGGGGAGGAAATTGAAAGGCGTTCGAGGGACGGATATGGTGAAAAATGCACCAAACTTTGGAGCAAAATATCTCGAGTTCTAGAAGTTTGCGCAGGTAGCCAACTAGCGCATTCGAAATCCCATATTTGAATCTGTATAGAGCAAATTTAGAGAAAATTCCCAGATACTTTTTGAAAATGGTTCCCTTGTTAGTTAAAAAAATCGCTAGATTTTGGTATAGAAAATTTCAGAGGATTGTTTTTCAGAGATCTTGACATTCTAGAATTTTCCTGATCTTATTGCCTCAATTTTTTAGCTTCAAAATTCAAATTTCCCGCCATAATTTTTCTCGCAAAAAATCCCTTCAAACATTTTTTGTCTTCTTGCATTTCCTATTGTCTCTGAACCTAATTCCAACTATAAATATTGACTTTTCAGATTACTGTATACTTTTTTTTTCGTTAACAAGAGAACAAATTTTTTTCATAGAGATGATCGCTAAAAACTGGTACTGTCTGGGGTGCCATCGGCGCGTTTTTAATTTTTAGAGAATATCTGATTTTTGAAAGCATAACGAACATTTTGGATAGTATTCAGAGCTTGAATTTTCTGAGCCAAATAACCAAATTTTGGATAATTTTTCAAAAAAAACGAAAAACTCACTTTAGATAAGTGCTTATTGACCCATTTAGTGAACGTCTTCTTTTGCACGGTGTCTCGTTCATCTGAAAATTGAAAAAATTAAGAATCTGGAGTTCGATTTTTATTTCGAGTTCGATTTTTATGAATTTCTAATTGTTGTTTTCTTTTCCAGTTTTGAGGTTGTTGTTTTAAATTTTTTTAAAACAGAACACAGTAACCATTTTCAAATTTGAATAATAAAATTTGAATCTTTTTAACTGCGCATCCAGTGAACCGATTTTAATGAAAATTATAGCAATCGAAAGGAAATTTTCTAAAGATTGTAATTCTTAACTTAGTTTTAAAATGTTAAAAGTTCAGTCTCCTTCAAATTCTCTTTCAAATAATATGCTTATTGTGAAAATCAGTTAACTGGTTGCGGAGATAAAAGCTTGCAAACTTCGTTCATTGTTATTTCAAAACCCTTTGATCAATTTCGGTCGAAACTATTCCAATTGAAAGGTAATTTTCTAGAGGTGTTATTTACTCTTATTCAAAATTTCATTTTTAAGTGTAAGTTCCTTTAAATCCTTTTCAAACCATATAGGTTTCATAAAATTTGGTTCACTGACTCTTGAGATACAGGCCCGGTTTCTAAACCATATAATTTTCATTAAAATCGGTTCATTGGTTCTTGAGATGAAGGATCATACAGTAACCCCGTCCTTTTCTTTTGCAAGTTTCCCAACTCAAGGTTCCCAAATGTACAGTATCCATGTTATTTCTACTGTACTCCTATGTAATATTCTATTTTAGTACTTTACCCTTTCCCGGGTCCCCTTTATGTCCCTTCCAAAAAAATGCCAACCATTACAAAAAAAACCAGCGCCACCTCCTTCTCTCTCTACCCAAAAATGTCTCATATTTCCTTCCCCTTTATTCATGCTCGTTCCCCAACAACAAACACTTTTTTTTCAATAGTCACCAAGTGTGTGTGATTCTGATTGTTTGTATGTGTGAGCAGCAAGTATTTGCTCTTCTTAAAGCATGCGTGAAAGTGAAGGAAAAAAGTGTGTATGGTCAAGCATTTCTCGCAACTTTTTTCATGACAAAAGAGCGTGAAAAAGTGCGAAAAAAGTGGGCGGAGCCAAAAAAAGTTCTTCTGGAAGCAACTTTTTTAGTGAAAGAGAGTTTCAGATTGAAGTGGGCGGAGCCAAGAGCCTCAATGTGAGCGGAGCCGAAAGGGTTCCTGCAATAGATCCTAGATCCTTATAATGTGGGCGGAGTCTATTTTTCCTAGGCATCCTTCCCGCTAGAAGTCTTCAAGGATATAGATATTCCACTACATACTGATGAGCCTTTTTTGAAGTGGGAGGAGCCAAAACCTAAAATTTTCAATCAATTTTTGGATCAAGTTTGATCTACAATTGATCTTGATTCAAAAATTGCCTAATTTGGACTGTAAGAACACCAAAAACATCCCCCGCAAAAATGTTCCCGAGAAAGTGCTACTAATCCTCATTTCGTCTCTTCGGAACCAACCTAGTAATTATCCACCTGTCTCAAACAAGACATCTTCAGAATGAAAAAAAGTGTCTCTTTTTCTATCGAATCCCTTTTTTCATCGCTAATGAAGCGAGGCATCCCCCCTTCGATTTTCGGCACACTTAAAAAGGCCTCTCTAAAATTGGAGAATTGGGTCGATTTGGGGTGGCAATGAATAATGGATTCTAGATAGAGATTAATGGGATTTATTGGGGGGCTCCGAGGATCAGGGGGAGCTTAGGATAGTAGCGGAGATAAACTAGGATTTTTGAGTACGAATTTTGAGATATTGAGCTGAAGGAAAATCGAAGAGTCCTAAGAGGATCAAAATGATGTGATATGAAATTGTCAAGGTATATTTTAAGTCAATTTTTTTGAGCTCAATTTTGCAGTATCCATCTGAGGTCCCATTTTCTAAAAACTCGTTTTTGCAGTATCCCCAAAAACAAAAAAAAATCATCGAAAATTCATAAGCAATAAGGCCCTCTACTGACCAGGAAACTCTAAAAAAAGTGCTCATTTTTTCTTTATAAAGGTGAAGTGTACTAAAATTGACCCAAGACCTCAAAATTAGGGCACAAATGGACTTACAAGATACTGTGTAACTCGAAAAAAGTGAGCTTCGAAATTCGCTGCGTAGAAACGCTAAATTGATACAGCAAAGTTTTCAAAAACTTGAAAAACGAAACGATTCTCAATTGGCTATGTAGCAACGCTGAATTGATACTGCAAAGTTTTCAAAAACTCAAAAAAAAAGCATGAATTTTGTATTTGGCTGCGTAGCCATGTGGAATTGATACAGCAAAGTTGGCAATCAGGTCAGAATTCGGAATTCAAAGTTAGGAGTTGAAATTCGCTGCGTATCAACGTTAAAATGATACAGCATAAGCTTCAAAAACTCAAAAAACAAGATTATTTACAATTGGCTGCGTAGCAACGCTGAGTTGATACAGCAAAGTTTTCAAAAACCCAAAAAGAATGAAATCTTCAGTTCGCTGCGTAGCCATGTAAAATTGCAACATCATCTTCAAAAAACCGGGAAACGAAAAGATTTACAATTGGCTGCGTAGCCACACAAAATTGATACAGCAAAGTTCCCAAAAGTTTGAAAAAGGAAAATATTTACAATTGGCTGCGTAGCCATTTAGAATTGATACCGCAAAGCCTTCAAAAACTGGAAAATGTTTGAAATTTGCATTTGGCTGCGTAGCAGCGCTAAATTGATACAACAAGAAGAGACACTTGAAAATTCTTGGCCCAGGATTACTGTACCTATTTGAGCATCTAGTCTCAATTTTTTAGATTTCTAAGGGCTCATTTTTGTCCCGTCTCTGGTTAATATTGTTTCGAACCTCTTGCTCGCTTGATTTTTGCTCTAACACCCTTCTTTTTGATGGTACCGCCTATCTTAAGTAGTAAAACCTCCCCTTCCCATTCTATACTTGTAACACCTTTTCTTCCTTTGGTGTCACCCTCTCCGAAACCTGACCGTTCTCCCCTCTATAGATTTATATCTATACATACAGACAAATATGTGTTGGTTTTGTCATATTTGTCAACTGAGACTGCTGCTGACCCCCACTCTTAGCATATATAGAGAAGGTTGTGGTGAAAAAAAGTGATTGAAATCTTTGCAACGGTTTTCTGACCCTCGGAAAACTATGGGGAAGATTGAAATCTGTTTTGTTTTTTCGCCTAAAGACCTTGAATTTCGGAATAAGACTGATGGATTTGTAGAAATTGCAAGGGAAAAAAGTGACAAATAGGCGGAATAATCGGGAGAAGGACAGCAGGGGTGGGAGATAAGGAGATAAGAGGACTTGGCAAGGTGCCAAAAAAAGGGGTACTGTAGATAAGAAGATTGAAAAATAAATTTGTTGTAGTCTCGAAAATGGAGCCTTCGCGCTCAAAATTTATTTTGAAAAAAGGCCCTAAAAATTTTTGATTTTTGTAATTTTTGACCACCAATTTTTAACCTCAAAAAATTTTCGACCCCTCGAAAAAATTTTGACCGCCAAGAATATTTGAAATTTTTTCGGAAATCACATAAAAGTTACTGTAGATGTATTTGAAACTACTAATAATGAGCCCCTAGTCGGAAAAAACCAACTACAGTAATCCTGAGCCAAAAAAGTAAATATTTTCTTTATGTCGTATCATTTTAACGTGGCTACGCAGCCAAATAAAAAATTCATAATTTTTCCAGTTTTTTTGGAAACTTTTTAGTATAAAATTTACTGAGGTAAATTAAAACTCAAATTTGAAATTAGCGCGTTGAGAGCTTCAAACTGAGCCTAAACATGAAAATTTTGATGTTCAAAAATTTTGCAAAAGTTGGTTATGATTATACTCATTTTGAAGGTCTTTTTATGGTGAGTAAAACTGTGTAAAAATCATATTTCTAGGACTACTGTAGACCGAGATACGCGCCTTTGAAGTTTTCCTCATGAGAGACGCAGACAGTTAGAGTGCTCTCGTAGTCTGCGAGCCTCTGCAATCTTCAATGAGCTGTATCTCGGCTTCCAGGTGGCCGAGAGACTTTATTTTTTGACGGAATTTCAAGGAATATTTTCTAGTTTTAGATGTTTTCATTTTGTCTTCAATTTTCAACTTTTCCATCCCAAATTTCCCCCTCAAAAAACCTCACCATTATGTTTGCCTCGATTCAATTCATAATGATCAAGAACCTCTTTCTCGAATGCATCCGATGGATCCGTCTGATGACTACGGTATCGCTCGCCTACCATTTTAGCGGTGGTGCCATATGGGGGGCTTTTCCAAAGTTTTATGGGGGTATATATGAAGGTATATCACTAAAAATAGATAGAGATGAGATAGAGAGAGAAAAAAGGAAGAAAAATGAGCGAGAAAAATGAAAAAAACTTCGAGAAGAAAATTTGACTCAAAAATTTGTAGGTCAAAAATTTCAAAAAAAAATTTTTTTTGAAAAATTTTTTGGAGGTCAAAAATTTAATTTTTCTCCAATTTCTATGTTGAAATTTCTCCAGAACTTGGACACTTAACAAACACATGTTCTACTATCTGCAAAAAACAGCTTCAAAAACTGAGAGATTCAGAGAAAAGGCGGGAAATTTGAAAATCTCTTCTTCTTCTTCTCAATTTCATTGCGCAACATAAAAATGAAAGAAAAGAAGAAAAAGAGAATGACCTGACCACGGTGTCCCCCTCTCTTGGTACGTAGAACGGCTGCTTTTCAAAAGAAAAGAAAGAAAGAGAGAGAGAGAGATCGAATGAGAGACGCAGAGAAAGAGGCGGCAGGCGGGAAGCGGATGAGATAGCAGAAGAGATTGAGAGACGCAGAGACGTTCAGAATGAACACGATCAAATGGATGGTAGTGGTGGTGCGCGGGGGGACCGATGGATTGGAGCGGGAGGAAGCCGGAAGAAAACAGGACATGTTGCAAGATTTTTTTTGGAATTTCTAGCCTTCGTGGAGTTTCCTATGGCCTCAGAAGTATGCAATTTGAAATTGGCTGCGTATCTATGTAGAATTGATACAGCAAAGTTTTCAAAAAGCCCAAAAATTCGAAGAAATTGGAATTCGCTGCGTAGCAACGTTAAATTGATACTGCAAAATTTCAAATAACTCAAAAAATTAGACAAAATTGGAATTCGCTGCGTAGCAACGTTAAATTGATACTGCAAAATTTCAAATAACTCAAAAAATTAGACAAAATTGGAATTCGCTGCGTAGCAACGTTGAATTGATACAGGAAAAATTTTCAAAACTCAAAAAATTATACAAAATTGGGATTCGCTGCGTAGCAATACTGAATTGATACAGCAAAAACTTTAAAATACTCAAAAAGCGAAAAGATTCACAATTGGCTACGTAGCAACGCTAAAATTGATACAACACAATTTTCAAATAGCTCTGAATACACAAATTCAAAATTCGCTGTGTAGCAACGTTAAATTGATACAGCAAATTTGTCAAAAACTCAAAAAATTAGACAAAATTGGAATTCACTGCGTAGCAACGTTAAGGGGATACAGCAAAATTTTCAAAGAGCCCAGAAAAATAAACATTTCGAATTCACTGCGTAGCAACGCTAAATTGATACAGCAAAATTAGCAAACAGCTCAATATTTTTTCAAAGAATTGGAATTCACTGCGTAGCAACGTTAAATTGGTACAACACATCTTGCTAGCCAGAGGCTTCCTAGCTGTGTGTTGTATCAATCTCCCATGGCTACGCAGCGAATTGAGTTTGCGAATCCTAGAAATTCACATCCAAATGACTAAAAATTTCAAAAAATTTCGCAACTAAACATGTTATTATTTCTCTCCCATGAGTCAGCATCATGATGCATTCATTTTCTCTCTAACAAAAATGAAAAAAATATGCAAATTTTGATAAAGAATAACATAACATCAACAAAAAACGCATATTTTTCAACATAGATTGGCGGCAAATTCAAAAAAATCTGTCCATGCGTCCCCAATGTTTGACATAGAGTGGTGGGGGTGGTCCGTGCAACCGTCTGCAGACAGTGTGGTGACCCCTAGACATAAAAAAAAACGGGGGACAAGAGGTCACCCGACGTATTATATTTACACTCATTCAGTTGCACCCACCCGTGTCTTTTTCTTGTTAGTGACAGGTCTTCTGGTCTTAGATTCTTAGATTCCTCAGTTTGCAGTATCACTGTTCAGCTAAAAGTGAAGGAAAGTTTTTGAAATTTTGCAGTATTACTTGTATTACAGTATACTTTGTAATTCCAAAATTTCAAATGTTAAGCTAACTTTTGAGTAGAGTTATAGGCAAAGATAGTCTTGGGACAATTTTGATGAAACTTTTTTGATATTGAGCCAACTTTGGAGCCCTGAAAATCCGGCTCAAAGTGGTTCAATTTGTCTGAAACTTGCTGGGTATGTAGAAAATTACTAGCTCTTCATTTTTGTAGTTGACAACTTTTTTGTGGTACTATTTCTAAACCTGTTATGCCTCATTAAACTTTAAAATATTTTAACTACTTTTCCAAAATTTTTGTGCCGGAAAAATGATACAACAAACAATTTGCTCTGCGAAAAAGTCAAAATTTTTTCAACTAGCAAATGTTTGTGTGTTCTTCAATACATATTACGAGAGTCAGTTGTTCTAGGGGACCCCTGAGATGGACCCCCAGTTTAAAATTGAAGCGAAAAAATTTATGAGTCATTTTGGTTTTGAAATTTTTATATCTGGACTAGTTTTGATTGTTTCGTCTAGTGACTCATAAAATGGATTCAATTTTATATAGTTGTTGGCCTAGAAAACCACATTTTTGGATTTCTAGTCCATAAATCTAAATTCTAATATCTTGAGAAGTGCGGGCCACTTTTCAGAAATAGAAAATCTTGATTTTAAATAAAGTTATGGCTTTTTGAAGTTGGTGGCATAGAAAACTCCAATTTCAGATTCCTAGGCCAATAATGTTATAAAAATAACAGTCTTATCAACACCAGGATATTGGACGTTTTTTGAGCTTCCTAGCTTAATTTGAAACAAAGTTATGGCTCTTCAAAGTTGGTGGCCTAGAAAACTCAAACCAGGCCATCTATGTTAAGTAGGTCAAAAATGATCAGAATTTGATTTCAAAACGTTTGGTAGCAACTAGAGCTCACGATTTTGATTTTGAATCAAGTTATGAGGGTAGAAGCTTCTAGAGCCCCATAAAAAGGTGTGAAACAGTCTATGGAGGGTGCGTAAGGGTGCACTATAAATAAATAATCACAAATCTCTTTTCTACTCGAATAGTATAAACAACGAATATGAAGGTCAAGCTGTCTCTTTTTCGTCTCTCCGTTCCGATAGTTGGTCAGAGGGGGGACCTCAAGAGGAGGCGATAATCCGTTTAGACGGGAAGTGGTGGAAGGAGAGAGAAAGAATGGTAATAACTGAAGTTTGACGGTGATGATGATGATGAGGACGAATGTCGGCGGGAAATTTGAATAATTTATGAAAACGAAATTGTATACAAAAGTTATGGAATTGGGAGTCTACAAAAGTCATGAAAGAAAGAATCTAAGAATCTAAGAATCTAAGAATCTAAGAATCTAAGAATCTAAGAATCTAAGAATCTAAGAATCTAAGAATCTAAGAATCTAAGAATCTAAGAATCTAAGAATCTAAGAATCTAAGAATCTAAGAATCTAAGAATCTAAGAATCTAAGAATCTAAGAATCTAAGAATCTAAGAATCTAAGAATCTAAGAATCTAAGAATCTAAGAATCTAAGAATCTAAGAATCTAAGAATCTAAGAATCTAAGAATCTAAGAATCTAAGAATCTAAGAATCTAAGAATCTAAGAATCTAAGAATCTAAGAATCTAAGAATCTAAGAATCTAAGAATCTAAGAATCTAAGAATCTAAGAATCTAAGAATCTAAGAATCTAAGAATCTAAGAATCTAAGAATCTAAGAATCTAAGAATCTAAGAATCTAAGAATCTAAGAATCTAAGAATCTAAGAATCTAAGAATCTAAGAATCTAAGAATCTAAGAATCTAAGAATCTAAGAATCTAAGAATCTAAGAATCTTAGAATCTAAGAATCTAAGAATCTAAGAATCTAAGAATCTAAGAATCTAAGAATCTAAGAATCTAAGAATCTAAGAATCTAAGAATCTAAGAATCTAAGAATCTAAGAATCTAAGAATCTAAGAATCTAAGAATCTAAGAATCTAAGAATCTAAGAATCTAAGAATCTAAGAATTCAAGAACCTCGACATTTGGAATTCGTAGGATTGCTCATCTTAAATTTTCAGATTTCCAGAATCACAAAGTTTTAGAAACCTTCAGAATCCGCAAATATGAATCATGGAATCCTACAAAATCGTATGAAAACAAGAATTTCACAACCAAAATATTTTGGAACCCAGAATTTCAAATTTCCCAGAATCCTTCAAAAGCCTTCAGGATTATAAAATCTCGATTCCTCTCAAATTTCAGATGTTCTAATATTCTTAGAATCTCAGAATCTACAAAAATTCACAAATTCACATTCCAGAAACTCAAAACTTCAGAAGCTCAAATTTTAGATCATCAAAACCCACAAACTTTACAATCCTAAAAAAACTTGAACTCAGAAACAGAATCCTCAAAAATTCCACACATACAAAAACCGAAAAAATTGCTAGGAGTGGCACAGAAAAGTGCGTAAAATAGACAAATCATTCCCCGAAACTTTTTCTCTGCGTCTCTCAATTCCTCTATACTATTTCCAATACCATCCAGATGCACTAAGGGAGCATAGAAGGCGGGGGAAGGGAGACTGTGTGTGGGGAACGGATTATTTTTCGTTTTTTTTCTTCCGCAAAAAAAACGAAAAATGCTGCTGATGACAACTAGGAAGCAGCACTACTAGCTTTTGGTGAATGATGACTAGAAACATAAATAAGACAGAAAAAAATTGTGTGAGTTTACGAGGTGGGGTCGTAAATCTACATGAAGAGTACTGTAGAAAGTTTAGAAACTGAATGTATAGAAAATTGAGGAAAATAAAAGTTCAGTCCACTTTTCAGGATTCAAAAACGTTGATTTTTGACGAAGTTATAACTCTTTGAAGTTGGTGGCCTAGAAAACCAAGTTCTGGATTTCTAGGCCACCAATGTTAAGTAGGCCAATAAGATATCTTGTCCTTCAAATTAATAAAAGTGATGTTTTCAAAAACACAAGAATAATGAACGTTTTTCGAGCTTTCTAGCTCAATTTTGAACAAGGTTATGACTCTTCAATGTTGGTGGCCTAGAAAACTCAAATTTGGATTTCTAGGCCTCCAAAATGTCTAAAATGGCACTCTTACCAACACAAGACTACTGGACGTTTTTTGAGCTTCCTAGCTCAACTATAAACAATGTTATGACCCCTCAAAACTGGTGGCTTAGAAAACTCAAACTAGGCCATCGATGTTAAGTAGGTCAAAAATGATCAGAATTTCATTTTGAATCAATTGGTGGTAACCAGAGCTTGCAATTTTGATTTTTAACCAAGTTATGATCCCAGAAACTTCTAGAACTCAAAAAATTGAATTCAACATGAATATTCACCCGTAAATCGACAGAAAACCACCCAACAAGAAATACAATATAAATTTTAAAAAAAAATAACAAAACCTGGCCCAAAAACTTGTACAAACCGTGTTTTTATTGTTGAGAATTTCCCCATTTTTCTGTTTTTTTTTTTGCATCTCTTTCACCCCATTTTTGACCTTTTTTCTTCCCAATTCTTTCAATTTTTAGAACCCAAGTTTTCCGACCAAAACCTCTCCAAATCGACCCCAAATTTTTAAAATCTCTCCTCCTTACCAACTATACTGTGCAACGAGTAGGACGACAATCTCTGATGTGGCGAGATGCCCGAACTCGAATTCTGACTACTGTATCTCTGAATCGTGTCATGTGCCAAAGAGTATCGAGAGTAGGAAGAGGTGCTGTGGTGCTGTTGGTGACCATTTCCTACCATTTGGACCGGGATTTCTCGCTGGAAAAGAATGGCAATAGAACGAATTTTTTCCTGATTTTGGAACAGTTTTCAGAGTTCAAAAAATTTGATTTTGAGTCGAGTTATGCCCTCAAGAATCTGATGGCCTAGAAAACCACAGCTAAACCATAAAATTGTTTGAGTTTTAAAAAATATACATAAACTAGAAAAAATTCCCTGAAATTCCGTCCAAAATCAAGTCTCTAGGCCACCTATACATCTCATTGAAGTTTGCAGAGGGTAGAGTGCAGACTACGAGAGCACTCTAACTGTCTGCGTCTCTCATTAGGAAAACTTAAAAAGCGAGTATCTCGGCTTACAGTAGCCCTAAAAACATGATTTTTGCACAGTTTTACTTATCGTAAACTGAGCTTTCGAATGAGTATAATCATGGCCAACTTTTAAGAAATCGAGAATTTTCGAATTTCTCATTTTGAAGCTCCAAATTCAAATTTAAGAGACATTCCACGAATAAAGTGAGCATCAGTGTCCACAAACTTTTCAAGTTGATCGTATCTTGCTGGTATTGAATATGTGTGAGACCACTAAGATTATTAGCAAAAATCATATAACCCCCTTAGGCTCCGCCCCCTAGCTGTTCCAGAAAATTCGAAAATAGGTGAAAAATATAAAATTTTTCCTCTAAGAGATAATGATAAAATCTAACTGTCAATCGATAGAACTCCCCATTTTCAGTATTTCTTGTGTTGAAACCAATTTTCTAACTTCCCTCCTTCAAGGAGAAAAAATCCCGTTTTTCGAAATTTTTTACAAAATTTCCAAAAATTTTCAAACTTTCGGTCCTACTGAAAAATTTTTTCATGTCGTCACGCGAGATCTCATTTGTTTATGGTACTACAGTCTAAGAGAAACAAAACATCAAAAAATCTCCTTAGGTTTCTGGGGACCTTAAAGGCGATCTAGGCCAAAATATGTAGCCGACCCTTGAAAATCAACGTACCCCTATACATGGCAAAAAATGTGAAATTGTTAAAATTTGAAGATACTTCGTTTCTGAGTAGAACTGACTAACACTAGCATTTTCACAAAATATCAGCGACTTTAAAACCAATTTATTCAATTTTTGAGACTTCCAAAATTTCACCTCAAAATTTTTGGGTAAGGTATTGGGATAGCTCTAAGTCTGCTATTTTTTGCTCGTTTTGTCTGAAATTTTCAGGATTAGTGTTCAAAGTTATAAACTTTAATTTATTTAGTTGATTTTCGGAATTAGAACAAAAATTGTATTTTCTGCAGAAAGTCCAATTCCCCATAACACAGCGGAATGGAAAAAATCGATTTTTTTTGAGCACAGTTGAATTTTTGCTGTGATTAGGAGGTTCTAATATCATTAAATCATTTCTGAAAATTTCAGACAAAACGAGCGAAAAATAGCAGACTTAGAGCTATCCCAATACCTTACCCAAAAATTTTGAGGTGAGATTTTCGATGTCTCAAAAATTGAATAAATTGGTTTTAAAGTCGCTGATATTTTGTGAAAATGCTAGTGTTAGTCAGTTCTACTCAGAAACGAAGTATCTTCAAATTTTAACAATTTCACATTTTTTGCCATGTATAGGGGTACGTTGATTTTCAAGGGTCGGCTACATATTTGGGCCTAGATCGGCTTTAAGGTCCCCAGAAACCTTAGGAGATTTTTTGATATTTTGTTCCTCTTAGACCGTAGTACCATAAACAAATGAGATCTCGCGTGACGACATGAAAAAATTTTTCAGTAGGACCGAAAGTTTGAAAATTTTTGGAAAATTTGTACAAAAATTCGAAAAACGGGATTTTTTCTCCTTGAAGGAGGGAAGTTAGAAAATTAGTTTCAACACAAGAAATACTCAAAATAGTGAGTTCTATCGATTAACAGTTAGATTTCCTCATTATCTCTCACAGGAAAAATTTTCGATTTTTCACCTATTTTCGATTTTTCTGGAACAGCTAGGGGGCGGAGCCTAAGGGGGTCATATGATTTTTGCTAATAATCTTAGTGGTCTCACACATATTCAATACCAGCAAGATACGATCAACTTGAAAAGTTTGTGGACATTTGTACAGGCCAATGCTCAACTCTCTCACAGAATCTCTCTTAAAGCCTCAAATTACCTGCACAACACGTTGCTCCTGTATCGGCTGCTGCTGCTGTTCGGATGGTAGCGGCCGTGCCGAGTGCTCCAATTCTACAGTAGTATGACGGGCTCCGGTACTGCTGACACGTCGTGTCACGTAGTGAAACTGATATGTTGATGCAGTAAGGGTCGCACTTACGGGTCTACAGTAGGATTAAGTTTGAAATAAAGGCGCGAAATTTGATTTTGAAAACGAGTCAAGTAGTGACAACGAAGACTAAGTTATTGGTGAAGTATGAAAATGTGCGCTATTGGAACTGCAGAAGAGTCCAATAGAGCGCACTTTCACTGTTATTTTTTTTCGTTTTTAGTCACATACGTGCTTGGCAACTCTCTAAACGCCGTGCGGGTCTCCACTCCATTCGCCGATCCTCTTCCAAATGCTCCCCGTTCAAAATACGAATTCGGTGAAGGTCTTGTTCCTCGAAAACTTTCAGATCGCCTCGTACTTCCAGAATTTTCGATGAAATTCCATGTGGACGATCGAAACTCCGCATCGTCGTCGTCAGAATCCGGGAATACGCCGTCAAAGTTTCGACGACGTGGGGTATCCATGGGTTAGTACTTCAAACTTTGGGATGATTGTTAGAGAGGATTAGACGGTGAAGAAAAAGAGAAATTGAGTAAGATAAGAAGAGAAGTTCTAATGTTGGAATCAATGGCCTAGAAATTCAAAAGTAGTTTTCTTTTAAAAATTTTTAAAAAAATCTAAAACTAGAAATAATTCCCTTCAATTCAGTCCAAGAATCAAGTCTCTAGGCCGCCTGGAAGCTGAGATACAGCTATTTGAAGTTTGCAGAGGCTAGAGCGCCGATGACGAGAGCACTCTAACTGTCTGCGTCTCTCATGGAGAAAACTTCAAAGGCGCGTATCTCGATTTACAGTAGTCCTACAAAAATAATTTTTGCACAGTTTTACTCAACTTTTGAAGAGCTTTCGAATGAGTATAAGCATGGTCAAGTTTGAAAAATTTGAAAATTTTCAGTTTTCAGAAAACCTCATTCAATTCGAAAATTCGCTAAGAAATTGATACAAAAAAGATAATTTCGAATGGTTAGACTTATGTGCCTTTAAACTTGGCCTACTGTACCTTACCCCAAAATTTAAAGTCATATATAAGTTCAAGACAAATTCAGTTACCAAACAAAAACTTCCAAAAAAACATTGAAATTTTTTCTTCAGCTGATTCTCCAAAACAGATAGAAGTCTCGGGCCACCTGGGTCCCACCACGAAAACATTCCCCAACTTTTATTGACGAAAATTTCGTCTAGGGGTATGGGTGGTCTATTATAGGGTAAATTTCTCCGTCATTTTGGAGAGGAAAATGTCAAAAATTTTGTCGAAAATTTGGGTGGAAAAAACGATGATGACAGTTGAAAAATTTTAATCCTATTGAGAGGTAATAGAGAAAAATAGAAAGAAAAAATTATCGAAAATTACTGGAAGATATTATTAGAAATTCGAAAATCCAGTTTTTCGGATTTTAATCTCATAATTTTTTCTACAAAATAACTACAAAAATATTAATTAAAGTTAGGCTCAAAAAAATTGCCTTCACATGAAAAAAGTATCAAAAAGTGCTCCAACTCCCTTAATTTTGCTCCAAATTTATTGAAAATAATACAGAAATATTCAGCTTAAAAATAGCTCTCGAATGAGTATAATCTTGTTTTTTTTTAACTTTTAATATTTTCAAGATTCTTCATGCGCCTTTAAACTGAATTCTAGGCATGATTATACTCATTTTGAAGCTCTTGAAAATCTGATTCTATTCCTATCAATTTCAAATTGTTTGGAGCAAAATTGAGCAAAGTAGAGTAGATAAAAAAATTAAGGAAATTACAAATAATAGTGCTCTACATTTGCTGAATTTAAAAATCGAAAAAAAAAGTAAAAATGCCAAAAATTTCAATTGAAAAATGGCAACATGCTTGGAAAACTAGACACACCCTTCGTTTGCCCCTAATTTCACACTTCCAGCACCTCCAAAAACGCTAAAAATGCAATGTACACATACAACCCTCAACACCTCTTTTTTTTTGGAGGCACTAGTGACGACACTCATTTCTCTTATCAATTAAATAAGCATGCAAACACATATACATATGTGCTTGTATGTATACATACATTTCCATTGAAAGGTGTTTAGAGAAATAGGCACAACTATTTGATCGTTGATATTGAGGTGGTGACAAAATGATGGCCTAGGATTTTCTAGGCCACCACTTTTTCACTCAAAAAGTTTTAAAAATCGTGTTAAGCAAATAAATGGCTTTAAAATGAGTGCAAAAACCTTCAGAAAAGGTTAAAGACACATGAGGTATTCTCAAAATTGAATATTTTGAACAATGTTTTTTTTTTTCAAGTTTATACTCATTCGAAAGCTCTCAACAAGCTGCATAAAACTGTGTAAAAATCATGTTTCTAGGACTACTGTAGGCCGAGATACACGCCGTTGAAATTCTCCCATGAGAGACGCAGACAGTTAAAGTGCTCTCGTCGTCTGAGCTCTAGCCTCTGCAAACTTCAATTGGGTGTATCTCGGCTTACAGGCGGCCTAGAAACTTGATTTTTAGATGAAAATTTAGGGAATTTATTCTAGTTTTCAAAGTAATGAACCTGCAAAGAACATAAGTTTTTTAAAACAATCTTTTCGATTTTGAAGCACTGGGAGCTTCAAAAAAAGCCTAAACATGGGTAATTTCGCCAAAGTTGAAATTTTTACAAAATTTCGAAATTGAGAAAATTCAGTTATGATTATAGTCCTCTGAAAGCTCTCAACAAGCTGAGTAAAACTACGCAAAAGTTATTTTTCTAGGACTACTGTTAGCCTAGATACGCGTCTTTGAAGTTTTCCCTATGAGAGACGCAGACAGTTAGGGTACTCTCGTCGTCTGCGCTCTGGCCTTTGGGAAGCGGAGCTCGGTTATCAGGTGGTCTAGAGACTTGGTTTTCGAACAGATGTTTGGAAATTATTCTCAGAGTGGTACGGACTAGTTTTGGATTTCTAGGCAATCAATTTTCATTTAGAAGAAACAAAATTACTTCTGCTCAAAATGAACATTCTTAAACTCAAAATTACGGGCATTATTTGGGTTTTTACAAGCAAGAATATCTCTTAAATTTCCAGTTAGTGCATAATGTAAAAAAAGAGGAACCAAAACCATTCGAAAAAGGAAACACAAAAGTGACCACCACTAACTAAGGAGGTGGTAATCAGTGAGGGTTTGTGTGATCTACTGATTAGGTGCACTTGGTAAACAGGACAAAACACGACAAGAAAGGGGGGGGGGGGGGCAAAAAGACACAAAAAGTTGGCTGAAATCTACATAGAAAACAGGAAAAATTGGCTGTCTATCACTTATAACGTTGCTACGCAGCCAATACTCAATTTGATACTCAAAAAAGTGTCGTATCACCTTATCCATTGCTACGCAGCCAAAATGACATCATCATTTCTCACCTCACATCTCTAGAACAAAAAAAGCTCACGTAGCAATGTACTCCCCCCAAAAACTAGTAGCAAAGATAACACATTGTATATCTCTTGTAGCCCCCGCTCTTTACTACAACTCGATGCTCTTTGACGACGACTCTCTCTCGGATTACTGTACTATTTCTTCTCGACGCTTCTTATCCGGTATTGTTTGCTCAACGAGCAACAAAAATCATTTGCACAGTAGTAGATAGTAGAGAGATAAGAAATGAAGAGATGTTTCGACGTTTGGAGAGATTTTGGTCAGTTTTTGAAGATTTCAGATTTTTTTTTGTTACATTTTTGACATTTTTGAACCCTGTTTTTGTACCTTTTGAACCCATTTCAAACCCAGTTTTTTCCCGCCAAAAAACCCTTCAAAAATCCGCGTACCTAACACCTCCTGAACATCTGCTGCTTCCTGAAGACTCTGTGTTTTTCGAATCATTGTCACTATGGCTCCGTTGGCTGGTTGGACCCGCTTCTTGCTCTGCCACGTTTCGAGTTGTTCGCGTTTTCTGGAAATTTTGGTTTTAGGGGTGAAGATTAGTGGAAAATTAGTCAAAATTTGGAGCAAAAGTTAAAATTTTGACCCGAAAAATCTCAAAATTGAAGGTATTCTAATTCGCTGCGTAGCAACGCTATGTTGATACAGCAAAGTTTTTTTGATTCGATGCGCCTTTAAACTCGCAGGTCTTGACTACAGTACTACAGTAACCTAAAAATTTCTCAAAACTCACGTGGTTTCCTCGAAATCATATAACAGCGTCTCCGACTGATACCGGTATTCCACACGTCGTTCTGATGCGTTTACTCTGAAAATTGAAGGATTACTGTATTCATAAAGGCGCATACCGTAACTACAGTAACCCATATTCAAAAAAACTCACTTATATTGATAGGTAACCTTGCCAGGGGGTGTATTTCCCAATCGACTCGCTGCCATCGTTTGTCCGGATTTCGAATCTCGGACCACGCTTTTTCCGGAGACATCGTTGATTTGGCGGGTCAGGGAGCCGGTACTGAAAAATCGACGTTGAAGGCGCATGAACAAAAAAAAAACGAAAATTGTTGCAAAATTTCAATCTGGGCAATATTATACTCATTTGAAAGCTCTTGACGAGCAAAGTAAAACTGTACAATTATCATGTCTCTAAAATTACTGTAAGCCGAGATACGCGCCTTGGAACTTTTCCTCATGAGAGACGCAGACAGTTAGAGTACACTCGTCGTCTGCGCTCTAGTCTTCTTTTCCTACAGGGAATTTGAGTATTTTAAAATAAATTTTCAAATTTTGGAACACTGAGAGCTTCAAAACGAGTCTAAACGGGGCTAAGTTGCCCAAAGATTAAATTTTCCCCAAATTTTCAAAATTAAGAAAACCTAGTCATTATTATACTCATTCGAAAGCTCTTGACGAGCGGAGTGAAACAGTACAAAAATCATGTCTTTGCAATTACTGTAAGCCGAGATACGCGCCTTGGAACTTTTCCTCATGAGAGACGCAGACAGTTAGAGTGCTCTTGTCGTCTGCGTCGTCTGCCTTGGCGAACTTCAATGAGTTGTATCGGTGGCCTAGAGGCTTGATTTTTGGAAGGAGTTTGAGGGAATTCTAGCCTCTACGGCTCCAAGGATGCTTGAAGCTCCATTTTTCTATATAATTTTTTTCCTACTTTCAAGTTCAAAAACTCACACAACATGACTAGTCTCCACTTTCGAAGGTGGCCGTCTCGCGGGTACCCTAACTATAGGTACTGTGTCCGTCGACCGAATCGTATGATTCTTGACACGTGGCAGTGTCAGTGACACCCCGGCAGTTGAATTCGCCTGCCGAATCTGTCCATTCGCCGCTCCTTCGGATCGTACCGAGACCCGTACCGTACTATCGCGACGACGCGCCAAAGCGACATCCGGATCCTGGGATGCGCTTCTGGATGGTACGTATACTTCATGGGTCTCGTATTCGTCGAGCAGTCTGGAATATGGAATACTGTATTTCATACGTAAACTTGATTCTAAATCTGAAACTCTACCTCTTCCGAACCTTACAGCTCGCTGGAGCACAACACTTGGCTCCCATGGTTTTCGTTTAAAAAAGGCTAATTAGTCGAGTAATTAGTCATTTAGTATCAAAGAGAAAACTCTAGAACATGAAATCTAGAGACTCTTGATATAAAGGATATCAATTTTCGATTTCCCCCGTGGGAGGGTGGGCGCGTCGTCTAGAAACTTGCAAGTTTAAGGTACTCAAGAAAGAGAGATAAAAAGATAACGGCAGAAAGACAAAGAGACGAGCCATGTCAAGTCAAACATCAAAAGACGAGAAAGCGCATCCGGTAATTGTTTGTTCTTGTCACCCTCAAGCGATACAAAAGACGAAAAAATGATTCGCAGTCAGCAGGATTCGAACCTACGCGGGCAGAGCCCAATTGATTTCGAGTCAATCTCCTTAACCACTCGGACATGACTGCACGTGTGGGGAGGAGGGTGGCGAGGCGTATAAAAGTGTGGGGAAAAGAGAAGGAGAGAGGAGGGAGAGGAGGAAGGGAGTAGGGAAAATGTAAAAGTAAACGAAAGGGGGAAATTTTTGAATTAGGAGTGGGAAGAGAAGTGGAGAGGTTTCAAGGTTTCCGGTGCAAAAAAATAATAAAAAAAATGTAGAGAAGGTTTATAAATTGGATAATTTTGAAGCCTAGGAAAAATTGAAGCCTATAAATTTTTGAAAGAAGTTTTTTCATGAACCAAAATGTTCCAAAAAATCCAAAAAGTTTTGGAGTCATTTTTCGAGATCAGAAATTTGGAAAAATCCGAAAAAATAAAATTTCGGATAGTAGTTTCTAGTTAATTTGGATTTACGAATAAGTGAAGATTTGTAAAAATCAGAATCTTTGAATTGTGGAATTTCAGAATCTAAAAAAATGAGAATCTCAGAATAAAGAGGATTCAGAATCTCAGAATCTGAGGGGGCTGAAACAAGAAATGTCATGATTCTAGAATCTCGAAATTTCTCACTTTTGAATCTTCCTCGGAATGTCTCAGATTCTAGATCCTTTTAAAAGTCAAAAATCTTCTAGAATCTCAAAATCTCATTTTTGAAATTCTGAATTCCAGAAGTCGTCAAAATTCTGAATTCTCCCAAAAATTAAAACGACGACCGTGCTCTCCATAAAATTTCCTTTCAATTCATATAATTTTCATCAAAATCCGATGAAAAAATTGAAGTTATAAAAAAAACAAAAAATATGTTGTGATAATTGGAAATCAAGACTTTTTAGAGCTCCAGAAGTCTCTTCGAATCTAACTTTTATAAAAATTTCAGAAAGTAAATATAAAAGTGAAAAAATTTCCTTTCCAACGGTATAATTTTCATTGAAATCCGATGAAAATGATCAAAGTTAAAATGAAAGCAAAAATTGCTTCCAAAAATGGAAATCCAGATTCTTTCGAGCTCCGTAAGTCTTTTCAAATCTGAGTTTTCCACAAATTTTAAAAATTAATACAAAATTAAAGAAATTTTCTTTCCAACGGTATAAATTTCATTAAAATCAGTCCCAAGGTTCTTGAGATATCCTAGATTCAAAATACAGTACCTCTTGTCCATTTTTGAAAAAAATAACTGAATTTTTTCTTTGTTAGACAGTTACAAAACGGATACTGTAAAATTTTAAATGCTTTTTTGTAAAGCGATTCTGAAGTACCCTATCAATACATTCTCTGTTAAAATCCCACTTTACCAAAAAATTTCAACACAAAAATTAACAAAAAAAAACAAAGCCTCAAAGAATTATGAAATCGGATAGCTTAGTTAGTTGGAAATGTCTATTGCAAAAAGATGCATTCTCCGGCGAACTTTACAAAAAACGGACCCCTGAATGACCACCTCTATCCCTTTTTCTTTTTCTGATTTCTCATTTCTCTGCGTCTCTCATTTCTCTATACTCTTTTTTCTCTTCTCTTTGTTTTATCTCTCCCTTCCACACCCAGAAATTTAGTGACTTTTTAACAGCGTTTTGATGGTTTTTTCATCAGATTTTCCTGGGTTGGGTGGACCCTCATTAAGATTTGAACTTGAGATAAGTGCAGAAAGGATTACTGTAGTTATATCTACTTTTAAAGTTACAATTTTGATAGGGTTACTGTAGAGGTACCACTTTTGGTAGGATTACTGTAGATTGCTCACCTTTGAGGCTTCGTGACTACTGTATAGAAGGTTCGCTGGATTTCCTGACGAACGTCTCGGGTGTGCTCATTTCCACGTGCTTGGGATACAGAGTAGGCTCCAGATGATGTCGCCATGGCCACAGCGTTGATTTTTTGAGGAGGCTGAAAGTATTTGGGTTACTGTACTTGAAGGGGTACGGTAGACATGGTTTCAGAGGGATTACTGTATTCTTGTTCAGCAAGGAATACAGTAGAAGTATTTAGACATAGATTACTGTATCCTTTTTTAGCGTAGAGTTAGAGCGTGAAAAAGTGTATTACTACAGTAACCTTGTGGGTCTCGACAAGATTACAGTAGCTACAGTAACCTTCGGAGGATTCATTAGGGTCTCAATAAGAATATAGTATTTTTTCGGGCTACAGTAATTTTTTGCAGATTTTCAGTTTTTGCATTAGAATTGAGGTAAAGTGTACTGTAGCAGTACTGTACTTGTTACAAAACTCTTCAAAATAAATTAGGGTCTCACCACAAATACAGTAATCCCCAGTTTTTTTTCAAAATTAGACATTTTCGTAAAAAGTGTCCTCAAACAGACTAGAAACTCGAAAAATGTAAAATCCAGAGAAGCGAATTTCATGGGAAATTTGATACTCTTTTTGGGGAGGATGAGGTAGAAATTGTTTTTTTTTTTAAGTTTTTATGTGTTTTTTTTTGGGTGAGAAGAATTTTATGTTTTCTTTTTTGAGCGGGAATTCAAAAAATTCTTTTCGAATTTTAAACGAAAAAAAAAACTGGGATTTAAATACTATTTTTTTCAATTTTAAACCATCAAAATTTGTCAAAAAATGGAGTCCCTAAGCCACCAGGCAGTCAAGATACAGCTCATTCAAGCTTGCAGAGGCTAGAGCGCAGACGACGAGAGCACTCTAACCTTCTGCGTCTCTCAAGTGCGAAACTTCAAAGACGCGTATCTCGACTTACAGTAGTTCTAGAACAGTGATTTTTGTACATTTTTACTCAGCGTAAAAAGAGCTTCAAAATGAATATAATATTGTCCAGATTAAAAATTTTCGAAAATTTTCAACATTTTCAACTGTAGCTAATCTGATCATTTTTAGGCTTGTTTTGAAGGCTGAGAAAACTACTAGAAAAATTCCCTCAAATTCGGTTTCAAAATCAAGTCTCTATGCCGTCTTGAAGCCAAGATACAGCTCTTTAAAGTTCGCAGAAGCTAGAGCGCAGACGACGAGAGCACTCTAACTGTCTGCGTCTCTCATTGAGGAAAACTTCAAAGGCGCGTATCTCGGTCTACAGTAGTCCTCGAAAAATGATTTTTAAATAGTTTTACTCAGCGTAAAAAGAGCTTTAAAAAGAGTATAATCATGGCATCCTTTTGGAAAATCGAAAATTTTCAATTTGCTATGTTTAGGCTCATTTTAAAGCTCTTAAAGGTGGTAGGACACCTCAAAAAACGTTTTGCTCTAATTTTGGCAGAATGTACCTTAGGTGGGCTCGAACCTGTGGGCGCATTTCTATGGACACTGCGCCACTACCGGCTGAGCCACGCGGACGCAAACGGGCGCGCCGACCGAGGGCGTATAAAAGGAGGCATGAAAATCGCCCCCCATTTTGCCCCCCATTTTGCGAGCTGTCTCACCCCCTTTAACGCGGTTAATTCAAATTTCTTCACTAACCTGATCCATTCTTCCATCAATCAACGTCTCTTTTCCTCCTCTCCAAGTAGCCGTCGTCGCTCTCCCTTGAGTCGTTCCATTCTGATCTTCATTCTTCCAAAATTGAACGTCACAGGTGGCAAATTTGTAAGAGTTCTTGGGAGGAAGTCGCATGGAACTTCGGTTGTGGTGCATTTTTAGGATGAGCAATTGAAGACTAGACTACTAGAAGATCATGAGGCTGCAAAATAGTACAATTTTAAAGGGAACTTGTCCACGAGGAGTACAAAAACATAGAAATTGAAAGTAGGTGCTCAAGATGTTCTCTGTATGGGGAAAAAGTGATGATGACTGTGTTTGTATGTTGATGATGACACTATGATGGGAAAGTTTGTTTAGCCACTTTCACTATTATGTACTACGACCGGATCGCGGCTTATACGGAAAGAGAGAAAAAAGGGTGTGAAAAATGTAGGTCAAATCTGAAAAATACACAAAAAATCCACTGGAAAGTCAAAAAGTACAAATAGGGCAAAAAATTGTGAGGAAAGAAAACATGGAGCATCTTTGTTTTTGCTTGACAACGCGGAGAAGGGAATACAAATAAATAAAAAAGAAAGATTTTTGGGATAAAGGAGCAACAAAGAGATCAAAAGGGAAAAAAAAATTTTGATCTATTTTATTTTTGACTAGTTTTTTAGGCTCCATCCACTTTTTGAAAGTTGGGAAACTGTTGAGTGTGTGGAGCCTAAACTTTGAGAAATTTTTTTTGGACTCCGAACTGGACGTTTTATAACTGATAATTTCAAAAAAGGGGAGTTTTTTTAACCAGAAGACTACAGAAATCGGAAAATTTGATTACGAAAAATGTTTGAATTTTTAGTTTTGAGTTGTCGCGGTTTCAAAACGTCCGATTTTGGACCGGACGTTTTAGAACCGAACTCAGAACCAGAAATTTCGAAACCGGAATTTTCAAAACCGGACGTTTTGTAACCGGAAATTTCAAAAACAGACGTTTTGCAACCAGTCATTTCAAAACCATGGAATTTAATAACCATGAAATTTTAAAACCGGATTTTTCAAAACCGTAGACGTTTCAGAACCGAAGACATTCTAGCCGGAAATGCGTTTTAGAACCACAATAGGGCGAAATGTGGACGTTAAAGAACCGCGAAAACTCAAAACCAGACGTTGCAAAACCGAAGACATTTGGAAACCAGATATATTAGAACTACAGATTTTTCGAAACCATAGACGAAACCATAGAAAATCGAAGACGTTTCATGACCAGACGTTTTGTAACCGGGACATTTCAAAACCGGACGTTTTGGAACTGAGGCAACTCAAAAATAAAAAAGACATTTCAAAACCATAGACATTTTATAACCGGAAGTTTCATAACCAGATATATTAGAACTATAGACATTTCAAAACCAAGTTTGTTTCAGAACAGAGGACGTTTAATAACCAGACGTTTCATAACCAGACATATTAGAACTACAGACATTTCAAAATCATATACATTTCATAACCGGACGTTTCAGAACCGAAGACATTTCAAAATCATAGACATTTCATAACCATGAAATATCAAAAACAAGACATTTCAGAGACAAAAATCAGAGACATTCTATAACCGAACATTTGGAAACCCGAATTTTTTTCAAAACCCGCCGTTTCGAAACCGGAGTATTACAAACCAGAAGTTTTGGAACCGTGACAATGAAAACTAATACAAATTCCATTTCAAGACCGGAAGTTTTAGAACCAGTCATCTCAAAACCAACAAAACCTCGAAATAAGCCTTTTTGGAACCGGAAATTTCAAAACCGGACGTTATAGAACCGCGACAGTTCAAAATGGGGACGTTACATAACCGCGAAAACTCAGAACCAGACCGGACATTTCAAAACCGGCCGTTTCGAAACCGGAGAATCAAAAACCTGACGTTTTGGAACCGTGACAATGAAAACTAAACAACTCAAACATATAAATTCTATTTCAAAACCGGGGGTTTTAGAACCAGTCATTTCAAAACCAATAAAACTTCGAAACAAGCATTTTTGGAACCGGATATCGAACGTTTCAGAACCATGGACTTTTTCATAACCGGACATTTTGTAACCAGAAGTTTCAGAACGATTCTCAAGCTAAAAAATACAAAAATCAGCACAATCTTCAGTTCTGAAAAATCCGGTTGCGAAATTTCCGGTTATGAAATGTCGCGGTTTCAAAAAATCACGGTTCTAAAATTTCTCTGACCTTTTTCTCCGAAAAAATAATCAGAAATCGGATATTTCGATCAAGTTTTCCGATTTGAATAATAACCCTGATCCTTCTTCTTCTTTTTTTCACTATATGTTCTCTCTATCTCTGCGTCTCTTGTTCTCTGACTCTATTCAAAGTAACTTACTCATCATGAGAGAAGAGCGAAAAAGAATTCAAGCGTATAGTAGCAGTCAATAGTTTTGAAAAAAGAGGGTAAAAAGAGTATTGGAACACATGTTTCCAGGTGTTGAATATCTTCCAGTACTCTAGTTTAAGGGCTTTGTGTACTCCTCTTGGACAACTCAAAAAGTAGTCCACGAAGAGTACAAAAGGAAGTTTGAAGTGGCTCAACTTGGGGGATTCCAGTTCATTTTGAAGCTTAGTAACTTGTTATTAGAATCGAAAAACAGCCGAAGCTTGTAGCTCAAATTTTGCTCGCTATAACTTTGGTCTGCTAATTGCTCATCTTAAAATAAAAGCTTTGGATTTCAAAATTCCAAAAGTTATAGTAGTTCAAAAAGAGTTATGAGTAATATCAAGATTCCAAAAATTTGAATTCAAATTTCAAAGAGAATAAGCAAAACTAGTATATGAAAAGTTGGGTGCGTGAATATGTCTCACTATGTGTCCATCTCCATGACCGTCCATCGACAATTGCCCTGACCACACGGTTATTACCGGCTTTGTGAGGAAGAGAGAGGGGACTATACCCCCTTCTCTCTTTTTCGAAGAGAGAAAAGGATTTCACAAGAATTGAAAAAGGTTGAAAAGAGGAGGAGACGGTTGTTTAGGCATGACTTGTCTCTTCGAATTCTTACTTTCATCTTTTTGCTATAATTAGAAGAGGAGGGGAAGGGTTAAGGGTTAGGGAAAAGTTGGAAGTAAAGTAATGATGAGTTATTACACATGTTTAGGGCAAGGAACAGTTTTGGAAAATAGAAAAAAGATAGGGGTGGAGGGAACCTGGAGTTAGTAGTGGTTCTAGCAGAAAATTCTGAGTTTTTTGAACAGTTTTGAGGTTTAGTAACTCTGAAATTCTTGATTTTCGTTTTTAGAGGATTCTGATGTTCCAAATTTTCAGACTTCGACATTTCACGAATCAATTTTTCAAAATTTCAACTCTGTAAGTTTGAAAATCTGTAAAATGAGATACTGAATTTTCGAGGATCGCGAAGTTTTGAGAGTTTGGAATTCAGAAGATTCAGAAAATTCAGGAGATTCAGAAGATTCAGAAGACTCAGAAGATTTAGAAGATTCTGAAGATTCAGAAACCTTAGAAGATTCAGAAGATTTTGAAAATTCAGAAGATTTTAGATTAATTTTGAAAAAAATTGATGCAAACTCAAAATTTTTGATAATGAGAACCTTAAGATTCAGAAGATTCAGAAGATTCAGAAGATTCAGAATATTCAAAAGATTAAGAAGATTCAGAAGATTCAAAATATACAGAAATTCCCAACATTCCGAGTTCTTAGATTCTCAGATTTTAAAATTTTCCATTTTCTCAGATTCTAGATTCAGAGAATTCTGAAAAAAAGCTCTCCAGAGATATGGGACCCTCGGAAATTGAAAGTTCAAGATTCAAAGTATTTTGGATTCTTGAAATTCTGAAGAGAATTTTAGATTCTAGAGACAACTGTGATCCAGAGATTTTCAATTTTTGAAATTCTGAATTTGTCAGATTTTGGGATTTCGATATTCTTAGATTCTGGGATACTCAGATTTGGAAGTTTTCAGCTCATGGAGCTCCAAGATTCTTAAATTATTCAAATTAGTGTTTTCAGAGAAACTGAATTTATGAAATATCAGGGAATTAAGATATTACAAATTTCAGATTTCGAAATGATCAAATTTTTTGTAAGATCTTCAAATCTTTAAATCCAAAAAGTTCAAGGATTATTTTTTCTTGAAATTTTGACTCTCGAAAAAATCGAAATTATGCAAGTGTAAATATTGAGGAATTCGGATTTTTTCATCAATGAAAATTTGTAAAATTTTGAAAATAAAATCCAAGCTCGAAAACCCAATAGTGTAATCCGTAATTTCCCCCAAACAATGTTTATTACGTTAATAACAAAGAAGAAGAGGATGGGGATACATAAGAAGAAAAGGTGCAAAAAGATGAGATGAACATTTAAAATGAAATCAGTGAGAGAATGAGAGACGCAGAGAAGCAGAGAAAAAAGTGCACAGGAAGACATTGACAGCTGTTGTCATTTTGGAAAGAGAAATCAGTGACCAGCGGAAGTTTCATGAATTTTGAATCCAAGAAATTCCAACTAGCTTAAATTCCTAAAATCTTAAGATAGGGTCCCCGGAATTCCAAAAAAAGCAAGATTTCCCAGAAAAAAAAGATGATAATGAAACCAATACAATCGTGAAAGATTCTGATGACAAAATAGAGTAGAAGAAAAAATTGAGATAAAATTATTTAGAATTTTCGGAATTATTCTTCACTCTCCTCGCCATATTCCCTGGAAGACTTTCTGGACTCCAAAATGCCACCGAAATTAAACATATCAGAGCCATGAAAAAAATAACGACACCGAAAATCATCCAGAATCGATTACAATTTCTTCCCAAATGGGATACTGTAGGTGTGAACTTCACTGGGATTGAATGAGTTGTTTCAATTGATGGTTGATCGATGACACCAAGATTTTGAGGGGATTTAGATGGAGAATCTGGTGGTGGAGTGGCGGCTGGTGGGATACGGTAGACTTGGATTGGGTAGAGTTCGATCTGAAAAAAATTTGAGAGATTCTGAAAGGTTTTGAGGGTTTTGAGCAAAGCAAAAAATTGTTAGATTCTTAGATTCTTAGATTCTTAGATTCTTAGATTCTTAGATTCTTAGATTCTTAGATTCTTAGATTCTTAGATTCTTAGATTCTTAGATTCTTAGATTCTTAGATTCTTAGATTCTTAGATTCTTAGATTCTTAGATTCTTAGATTCTTAGATTCTTAGATTCTTAGATTCTTAGATTCTTAGATTCTTAGATTCTTAGATTCTTAGATTCTTAGATTCTTAGATTCTTAGATTCTTAGATTCTTAGATTCTTAGATTCTTAGACTCTTAGATTCTTAGATTCTTAGATTCTTAGACTCTTAGATTCTTAGATTCTTAGATTCTTAGATTCTTAGATTCTTAGATTCTTAGATTCTTAGACTCTTAGATTCTTAGATTCTTAGATTCTTAGATTCTTAGATTCTTAGATTCTTAGATTCTTAGATTCTTAGATTCTTAGATTCTTAGATTCTTAGATTCTTAGATTCTTAGATTCTTAGATTCTTAGATTCTTAGATTCTTAGATTCTTAGATTCTTAGATTCTTAGATTCTTAGATTCTTAGATTCTTAGATTCTTAGATTCTTAGATTCTTAGATTCTTAGATTCTTAGATTCTTAGACTCTTAGATTCTTAGATTCTTAGATTCTTAGATTCTTAGATTCTTAGATTCTTAGATTCTTAGATTCTTAGATTCTTAGATTCTTAGATTCTTAGATTCTTAGATTCTTAGATTCTTAGATTCTTAGATTCTTAGATTCTTAGATTCTTAGATTCTTAGATTCTTAGATTCTTAGATTCTTAGATTCTTAGATTCTTAGATTCTTAGATTCTTAGATTCTTAGATTCTTAGATTCTTAGATTCTTAGATTCTTAGATTCTTAGATTCTTAGATTCTTAGATTCTTAGATTCTTAGATTCTTAGATTCTTAGATTCTTAGATTCTTAGATTCTTAGATTCTTAGATTCTTAGATTCTTAGATTCTTAGATTCTTAGATTCTTAGATTCTTAGATTCTTAGATTCTTAGATTCTTAGATTCTTAGATTCTTAGATTCTTAGATTCTTAGATTCTTAGATTCTTAGATTCTTAGATTCTTAGATTCTTAGATTCTTAGATTCTTAGATTCTTAGATTCTTAGATTCTTAGATTCTTAGATTCTTAGATTCTTAGATTCTTAGATTCTTAGATTCTTAGATTCTTAGATTCTTAGATTCTTAGATTCTTAGATTCTTAGATTCTTAGATTCTTAGATTCTTAGATTCTTAGACTCTTAGATTCTTAGATTCTTAGATTCTTAGATTCTTAGATTCTTAGATTCTTAGACTCTTAGATTCTTAGATTCTTAGATTCTTAGATTCTTAGATTCTTAGATTCTTAGACTCTTAGATTCTTAGATTCTTAGATTCTTAGATTCTTAGATTCTTAGATTCTTAGATTCTTAGATTCTTAGATTCTTAGATTCTTAGATTCTTAGATTCTTAGATTCTTAGATTCTTAGATTCTTAGATTCTTAGATTCTTAGATTCTTAGATTCTTAGATTCTTAGATTCTTAGATTCTTAGATTCTTAGATTCTTAGATTCTTAGATTCTTAGATTCTTAGATTCTTAGATTCTTAGATTCTTAGATTCTTAGATTCTTAGATTCTTAGATTCTTAGATTCTTAGATTCTTAGATTCTTAGATTCTTAGATTCTTAGATTCTTAGATTCTTAGATTCTTAGATTCTTAGATTCTTAGATTCTTAGATTCTTAGATTCTTAGATTCTTAGATTCTTAGATTCTTAGATTCTTAGATTCTTAGATTCTTAGATTCTTAGATTCTTAGATTCTTAGATTCTTAGATTCTTAGATTCTTAGATTCTTAGATTCTTAGATTCTTAGATTCTTAGATTCTTAGATTCTTAGATTCTTAGATTCTTAGATTCTTAGATTCTTAGATTCTTAGATTCTTAGATTCTTAGATTCTTAGATTCTTAGATTCTTAGATTCTTAGATTCTTAGATTCTTAGATTCTTAGATTCTTAGATTCTTAGATTCTTAGATTCTTAGATTCTTAGATTCTTAGATTCTTAGATTCTTAGATTCTTAGATTCTTAGATTCTTAGATTCTTAGATTCTTAGATTCTTAGATTCTTAGATTCTTAGATTCTTAGATTCTTAGATTCTTAGATTCTTAGATTCTTAGATTCTTAGATTCTTAGATTCTTAGATTCTTAGATTCTTAGATTCTTAGATTCTTAGATTCTTAGATTCTTAGATTCTTAGATTCTTAGATTCTTAGATTCTTAGATTCTTAGATTCTTAGATTCTTAGATTCTTAGATTCTTAGATTCTTAGATTCTTAGATTCTTAGATTCTTAGATTCTTAGATTCTTAGATTCTTTTTCTTTTTCTTAGGTTCTGAGATTCTGAACTCAATTTTCTCACCTCCTCCTCACTGGAACTGTCTTGACTCATTGTAGACTTTTTTTTGGGAAATTTTGGATTTCTGAAAAATTTGAATTTCCGCTGCATAAAAAAGGGTTAGAACTGAAAATAAAACAGGGAGTGTGTACTAAATTATAAATCGAAAGAAATGGAAACATAAACCTCACGAAAATATACACCTAGACTGAGCAATATTACCATGAGCAATAAACTTGTCTAGGTGGAAAAAATTAGTGTTGAAAAAAGAAATTCCATGAAAAAATTCCATGTCTAGTGATAAATTCATTTTGTCCATTTTTTAATTAAAAATATCAAGTTTGGGGGTATAAAATTTGATATAATACATATTATGTTCTTATAGTAAACTACTAATCTAAAAATGACGAAAAAAAGTATTTCTCCTTGAAAGACTAGAATAGTAATGATTCTCAAAAAATTTCCAAAAAAATCGAAAACTCCTCTTTTGCAGCTAAAAGAAAGAGCAACACAAGCCGGAAATGAGCAAAATTTGACACCATTATTTCTCTCTATTTTCACTAATCCTTTTAAGCTCCGCCCACTTTGCACCTGCCTTTGGGAATTTCGATGGAGAAAGTAAAGGGTAAGGAAAGTGCACAACAAAAATTTCAATGAGGAATTTTGTTTTGCAATGTTTTATCTTTCGTTAAAGGGCACTTTTTCAAACTACACGAAAAATTAAAGTATTGAAATGGGAGAAATATAATGAATCGAATTTTTAAGATTTTTAAACTCAATTTTATGAGAAAATTGCTAATGGGTCAGCATATCATCGGTTCAAACTTTTTTCAAGTTTCTGAGATCGATTTTTCTCTTGATTTCTTTATCCGAAAAAAAAGCAATTGAGTTGGAAATGGCATAAACCATCAAATTTTAGGAGGAAATTCACAAGGATACAACAAATCAATAAACAAGGGCGATGAAATTCTTTCCATCGTTTTTCAACTCCAAGTCGATTTCTTTGTTATCGGATGGGCGGTTGAAGATGATCGATTGGATTCCTTCGATGGTGTTGTCGATTCTGAAAAAATCAAATTTCTAGCTCAATTTCGAACCGAGATACGAGCGTTTGAAGTTTTGGGAAGAGAGTGCAGACGACGAGGCACTCTGCGTCTCTCCCCCTCCCTCGCTCTCTAGCCTTCTCACTTTGCAGTGTCGTATCTCGGTTCCCAGAAGAGCTAGCGCTTTCAAACGTTTTTAGCAATGTAGAATTTTAAAAATTGAGTATTTCTGTTTTAAAATCAAGTTTCTAGCTCAATTTTGAGCCGAGATACGAGCGTAAGAAGTTTTGTGGAGAGAGCGCAGACGACGAGGGACTCTGCGTCTCTCCCCCTCCCATGGTCTCTAACTCTCTAACTTTGAAACAAAGTATTTCCGCTTCCAGATGAGCTAGCGCATTCAAACTTTTTTAGTAATGTAGAATTTAAAAAATTGAGTATTTCTGTTTCTAAATCAAAGTCCTAGCTCAATTTTAGACCAAGATACGAGCGTTTGAAGTCTCGGAGAGAGTGCGCAGACAACGAGACACTCTCTCGACTCCCCATGCTCTCTAGCCTTCTAACTTTGAAGCGAAGCATCTCGGCTTCCAGAAGAGCTAGCGGGTTCAAAATTTTTTGAAATGTAGAATTTGAAAAATGGAACGTTTCTGTTTTAAAATCAAAGTTCTAACTCAATTTTGATTTTAGATTTATGTGATTTTGAAGCGACAAATCTGTACACCAAATTTCTTGACAAAACTAAAGCCATAGCAATAAGAAACTTACGTATCAATATCAACAAGATTCTTGATAATATCCAAGATATTGAATGTTTCCTTACTGTGCAATGATAGATACATGAGCTCCCTATAGCTTCCGTCCATCCACGCAGCCAAGTACTTCTGAACATCCTCCTCTTTCAAGGTACAGTTACAAAGAATCACAATCCCTGCATTCAACGACATCAGATGATCAACTGTGACCCAGTGGGCATGCTGAACTTGGAACTTTCCCACGGTTATTGCCGGGCCCGTGGCCCAGTGGGTTGGCTTGAAGTCCTCTGGGACTCTTAGGAAAGATGTGAAGTTCACTTTGACTTTTCCCAAGAACTCATTGGAGTAGATTCTATTGGCAAGGGCTATCGCTTGATTTTCCGGGACTCCAATCAAGTCAAAGTTCTCCATGAGAACTCCACAATTTTCAATCCAATCGAGGATCTCCATAGCTGGGTTGGTTTCCGAGATGAAGATTTGTTCAAGGGTTCGGATTCCTAGGATCTTGATGAAGTGTTCGGCAATTTCCTTGGAGCCTCTATACTGCTCTGGCCAATAAGTCTTGTATGCCTTGTCCTCGGCCTCGATGACGGGGACGAGTTCTCCGTTGAAGGCCTTGACCTCCTTGGTATCTTCTTCTTGGTCCCCATGGGCCTTCTTCGAATAGTACTTGAGGACCCCACGGATCTCCACAAAGTTACGTTGAAAGTCAACGCCGACTTGGAAGGCCTTGTTGCCCCTCTCGAAGAGCCGTAGAATCTGCATGGTTTTCATGGAGCATTGAGTGAGCTCGAAGCTGAAAATCGGAGGGCTCTAATTGTAAGAGGTAAACTTTTAAGGGCTTACAGGTCGTTGGAGTTGATGCCTTTGAGGATTTGGCCGAGGGCGATGGATGGGAGGGTGAGGAGTTTGAAGGTGTCGGACATGGTTACGGTAGAAGGTACGGTACTGAAAATTGAATACAATGGTATTGATGTAGGACTACGGTACTAAAAATAAAAATTAGATGAAATAAAATTTAAGGGTGTCCAGAGTAAAAGGGATTTTAATTTAAGAGATTAAAAAAAACAAAAGAAATTTGGCACTTGCGAAACGTCACACTCGAAATATCCGCGATATTAAAGGTAACCCAAATGTAAATGTGAATGAATAGAGGGACAACTAAATGGGGAGTCCAAGAGAGTCTTGGGCTCCTGGGAAGAAAGTTTCGCGCGCAAACAAACGCCATATTCGAAAAGATTCTTAGGAAACGGGATCGATACTATAGCTACTGTAGGCCGCCCAGTGAGGTACTGTAGGGTCGATACTGTAAGTACTTTAGAATCGCTACTGTAGGTACTGTAGGTCACCCGGTGAGATACTGTAGGTCGATCAGTTAGGTACTGTAGTTCGTCCAGTGAGGTACTGTAGGCCGCCCGGTTTCGAAATGTCCTGGTTAAAAACTGTCCGCGTTTCGAAATGTCTTTGGTTTCAAAATGTCTTCGGTTTCGAAACGTCGTGGTTTCGAAATGTCTTAGTTTTTAAACGTTTTTGGTTTCGAAGTATCTTTGGTTTCCAAAAAAATCTATTTCAATTTTAGGCACATAAAAGTTTATTCATCACATTTGCAGTACAAGAAATTTACAGATACATTTAACACCCAAAATTCAAATCTCCTCCACAAAGATTTGCTCTCTGGCTGGCCATTTGGAAGCCCCGAATGTGGACTCCATGGAGAACTTCTCCGTGACATTCTTCTTGGGAAAATCCGAGTTGAAGTACTTGTACGTGTCCGATGGATATCCGTTGGAGCTCAAGAAGTCCGCGAGGATTTGAATGGGCTCAGTGGGACGGAAACGGCGCATCACCTGGAAAATTAATAGTAGAGATTGCTCATCCTAAAATTCTATACATTTCGTTAGTTAGAACCATCGCTCTATCTTCAAAACTGACAGAATTGTATAGGTTCACCGTTTATTGGCGCCTAAGGGCCTAAGCCTCTAAGCCTAAGCCTCTAAGCCTAAGCCTCTAAGCCTAAGCCTCTAAGCCTAAGCCTCTAAGCCTAAGCCTCTAAGCCTAAGCCTCTAAGCCCACAGGTGAAGTGCAGTCGGATCCGTTTGGGTCTAGGCAAGGTATTCGACGCATAACTGATCCGTTACGGGTGTTTTTGCGAACGAGGATTCGCATACGGACCGTATTTTGAGAACAAGATTTCCGTTCGCAAACGGTCCGAATATGGGTTCGCATACGGATCAGAAACGGTTGCGCGTGGGAGTTGGTTGAAGTTCGCGTTCGGATCAGATACGGATTCGCATACTGATCGGTTATGGATGGCCGAACTAGCTGAAAAGCTCTTCCATCTAATTTTTCGATTTTTTTTCTTATTATTTTTGCCATTTCAAATTGTTCAATTTTCTGGATTTCCAAGCGTTTTAACGTACAAATTCGCGCATTTTCAACTTAAAAATCAACGACGAGTAAGATTTTTGCTACTGTATTTAATGATATTTTTCCAGGCTCTTCACAGACAATATACCTAAATTGATGTCTTCAAGGACACAAGCGAAATTCAAGTCAGTTTTACCAGTTTTCTACTGTAATATCAATACGTTTTTAGAATTCGCAGCGGATCATCTGGGGTAGAAGTTCACCGATAAAGTGTTCACAACTTCGAACTGTGCTGCTAAAGTGAAGTATTTGTTAAATTATTGTGAGTTTGATACTTGTTTAAAAAACCAACTCATATAGTTTTTCAGATAGATTCATATAGAACTCAAGCATCGGGGCCTACAGCTTTTGGACATCAACGCAAAATGAAGTCGAATTGAGCCGGTGTCTACGCAGGATGTTTTCTAATTATTGATAATTCCGCTGTTCTCAATTGTTTTCTTTATTATTTTGTCACTTATCTGTTTGTTTTTGAATGTATACATGAATTTTGTTGGAATATCTGTTCTTAAGACAATACACTAGCAAAGAAAAATTCTAAAACAACGGAAAACCTAGTATTGAGAGAATCCGTAAAACGCGTCAAACGGGTGAAATACGGATCAACAAACGTTAACGACGGATCCATTACGGATCGGATATGGATCCATATAGCATTCCTATTTCAACCGCGCGCGACTGGCGATCCACCCGTAACGGATAGTTTGCGACTCACCTGTGCCTAAGCCTCTAAGCCTAAGCCTCTAAGCCTAAGCCTCTAAGCCTAAGCCTCTAAGCCTAAGCCTCTAAGCCTAAGCCTCTAAGCCTAAGCCTCTAAGCCTAAGCCTCTAAGCCTAAGCCTCTAAGCCTAAGCCTCTAAGCCTAATTCTCTAAACCTAAGCCTCTTAGCCTAAGCCTCTAAGCCTCTGAGCCTAAGCCTCTAAGCCTAATTCTCTAAGCCTAACCCTCTAAGCCTCTAAGCCTCTTAGCCTAAGTCTCTAAGCCTCTAAGCCTCACCTGCTTCCCCTCTGGCAATCTGAACTTGACTACCAGGACCCCTTGCTCCGTGGCCTCTGGCTCCGCCGGCAACTCCTTCTTCATCTTCTCCTGCCTCTCCAACTCCTCCAATCTCTTCTTCTCCTCTTCCTCCAACGCCTTCTGCTTCTCCTCCTCCTCCTGTCTCTTCTTCTCAATCTTCGCCATATCTGCCGCCAGAGAAGCCTGGTATTCCTGCTCCTGGAGCCGCAGAATCTCTTGACGCTCTTCTCTCTCCCTTCTGATTGCTTCCTGGGACTTGTTAAGTCTACGGTAGTCCTCCAGGGCTCCGAAGAGTTTGGCGTAGGCAGGGTCGGAGGTATCTGATGAGGCACAGATGGAGGGGACCTCGTAGCCTCCCTTGTTTTTAACCACTGGAATGAGCACCGGGAAATCTTCGACATCATGGACAGTAAGCATGTTCAGCAATTGTTGAATTTCTTGGAGTTGGGCTCCGCGGAGCTCCTCAAACAGTCTCTGCTCATTCTCAATCTCCGAAACATCCCATGGGAAGAGCACAAAGTTCCCACGGATCAATGACAGCACTCCCTCCTCCATCAGAACCTTCTCACAGAAGATATTCTCCCCGATGCTCTTCGAATTCGTTACAAACATGAGCAATGGACGGTTGAGCTCCGCGGCGAGCCCCAGGGCCTTCTTGAGGTCCCCCTGGAAGAATGGCGGAGGATTGGAAGATGGAAACTTCTTGTTGAAGGTGTCCTGGAACTGCTTTTGGGCCTCTTCCACGTCGTCGAAGTCCCTGGGGAAGAATTCGGAAGGCTTGGAAGTCGGTCGAGCGGTCTCCTCAAAATCGAAGAGTTCCTCCTCATCCTCCTCATCAGAAGCATCCTCCATCTCTACATCCTCCGCATCATCATCATCTACTTCCAATGTTGCCGGTTCTGTTGGTGAATCCCTAGACAAGTTGAGCACAAACTTTTCGATGGCTGTCTCTAGGTCCCAGCTACACTCGGAGAGTAGGGAGATGGCCGCGGCTTGGTCGGTGGTGTTGGTCTCACCCTGGAAAAAAGAAGAAGGGGTAAGTACGGTAGTAGTACGGTAGTCAAAGTACAAAGTACAGTAATGATCAAAGTACAAAGTACGGTAGTCAAAGTACAGTAGTCAAAGTACAGTATTACAGTAGTCTTGCATGTGATAACAGGTCAGTTTAGTTGGATTTCGTTTAAAGGCGCATGAAGGTTTGTAGCGCATTACGCTTACTGTAGCTTGCAGTTCTCACTACGGTAAGCGGTAAGTACAGTAAACTGTAAGTACAGTAAACTGTAAGTACAGTAATCTTTAAGTACAGTCAGTTGCGAGTACGGTAGGCGGTGAGTACTGTAACAGAGTATTTACGGTAAGCAGTAAGTACAGTAATCGTCAAGAACAGTAAGCGATAAGTACGGTAAGCCGTAAATACAGTAAATGGAACGTATGGTAAATATAGAAAACGGTAAGTAAGGTAAGCAGCAAGTACGGTAATCGATTACAGTAATCATTAAGTACAGGGAGTGGTGAAAACCGTGACGGAGAAAATACAGTGAGCGGTAAGTACAGTAAGCGTTGAGTACATTAATTGGTGAGCATGGTAAGTTATAAGGTATAGTAAGCGATGAGTACTGTAAACGGTGAGTACTGTAACAGAGTAACTACGTTAGGTACAGTAACTACTGAAAGCGCACTAAAACAACACTGTAAACGTGGCGGAACTTCTTGGGCCTTCAATGCGCCTTTAAACAGAAGGTGACCCCCATATTCGTCTGGAAAGTTCAACCTATAGAAGTACTGTATTCTAACTTGACAGCTTCTACAGTAAGCAGTGAGTACTGTAAACAATAGATACCGTATGGGATGAGTACTGTAGCAAAGTAGCTACGGTAGGAATAGTAACTACAGTAACCACAGTAACTATGGAAATCGCACTAAAGTACTACTCTTGCATGATGCCCCTTGACGCACGCCTTTAAACTACAGTAAGTCTGACTACTGTATGCGACTAGCTAGTTCAACTTTCTAGCTTGAAACTTTCAAAGTACTAACTAACCATGTAATTTCGGAGAACACGTTGCTCGACGGTGGAGAGTGGGGTGGTGTTGATCACGGTAGACGACATGGTACGTTGGTTGTGGAGATTTTAAGGTTATCTGAAAGAATGGTTATATTTGACAATGGGGCCAGAATGGAGAGGGTTCTTCGAAAAGGGTCAGAAAAGAGACGAAGAGGTCAGAGTAGACACAAAGAGTTTAGAAGAGAGGGACCACAGAGACCAATCGATTATGAGGCAAAAACATATAGTAGTTATGAGAAGAAACTTTTTTAGGCTCACAGAGTTTGTTAAAGAGCCTTGGCTTATATAAGAAATAATGAAGAAAGTTGGGAGGAAAGTTATACAAAGAGTTATAAAGAAAATTATAAGAAAAGTCATAAAGAAGAGTATAAGGATATCTATAAGAAATTTCATAAGGAAAGCTATAAAATAAGGTATAAGGAGAGTTATAGGGAATGTTATAAAGAAAGGTATAAGGAAAGGTATGAGGAAAGTTACAAGGCAAACTAAAGGAAAGATAGCCTGAGCAAAACTTAACCCGAGAAAAACCCAATAATCCCTATGACAAGAGACAAGACAAGACCAGACGATGATGTGAAATGTCTGTCTCAATAATGAATATCTGCATGTCTCCTGACTATCTCTATGATCATCGATCGATTTAGGGACCGCACACACGCACACAGTGTCCTCAATATTCCCGCGCATTTGTGACCCGTGTGCTCTCTGGGAAGGCCTTGTAAGGTCTTAGGGAAAGAGTTGATCGATTTTTCTTCCCTATGTATGTTACTGACTATATCAAGGTTTAAGGATCAAGAACCCAACAATCCCTGAACAATTTTAAGATGAGCAATCCTCGAATCCTCTACTGTAGAATGGATTACTGTAGTTTAGGTTACTGTAGTCGGGAAACGGAGCACTGAACAGCTACTTGAACCTTAAATCAAACTAAAACTGCGAGAAAATCAAATTTCAATTAGTCAGGGCACACATATTAAGATTCTAGGATCCATGAGCAAGTTTAGGATGAGCAATCCTCTTTTTACGATGAGCAATCCTCAATTTTACGATGAGAAATCCTCAAATATGCAAAATTCAAGTCCATATGATTATCTCTGGTTTTTTGTACCCTTTCCAAGATAACATAGTACGAGAGGGTAGTTAGAATCCCAATACATTGGACTGCTGTAGATTGGATTACTGTAGTTCAGATTACTATACTCGAGAAATGGAGGGTCATGGATAGATTTTTGCCTTCTGGAAACAAACTAAAACTGCGAGAAAATAAATTTTCAATTAGTCGGGGCCCCCATATCAAGACCCCAGAATCCATGAGCAATTTTAAGATAAGCAATCTTCTTTTTACGATGAGCAATCCTCAAATATGCAAAATTCAAGTCCATATGGTTATCTCTGGTTTTTTGTACCCTTTCCAAGATAACATAGTACAAGATGTGTTTCTACGTTAACGGTCAGGCGGAGTGGTCATCAGAGAGATTATTTTAAAAAGTGGGCGGGGCTGAGGGTCATGCTGAAGGTTCAAAGATTCTAGAAAATGAAGGATTATTACAATCATTGTAACTTCTGGAAACTTGTCAGAAAATCAATCCCTAGGAAAAGGAAAGGTTTTTCACTATTAGAATCGAGTAAATTCTCAAATTTTCGAAAGGAACTTTGTAGAAAATTCAAAAATCTATATTTCGACATCGAAAACTCTTGATTTTCAGATGAATATGCACTTATTTCAAAGCTCTTTTCAAGACGAATTTCAATTTTTCATAATTTCTTTCTAGAATATTTAAAAATCAATATCGTGGTCCATAATTTTTTGACAAAATATGTGTTATTTATACTCATTTTGAAGCTCTTTATTCACTTTTTCGAATGATGAATTGCATAGACAGTTGTCATTGTAATAAGAGCAAGAATAGTTAGAGAAAGAACAACAATCATTATACGCTTGTCAGTTGGAGAAATACGGTCTTCGGGTTGGGACATTTGTCGATTCATTGGAGGTTTTGTGATGGTGAAAATCTGAAAGTTTGAAATTGGCTCTGAGACGTTTTAGAACCGGACATTTTGCAACAACGACTTTTTTAAACTATCGTATTTGTACAGTAACCCAAACTACAGTAATCCAAACTAAAAACTCACTCCACAGTAGTCAAAAAACGTATTGGTTGCGAAACGTCCTAGTTGCAAAATGACTGGTTGCGAAATGACCAGTTGCGAAACGTCCTGGAGTCAAAACATCAGACTTACCTTATTATCTCCATGCTGAGGGTCCATTTTCTGTTAGGAATATTTTTGTAAAAGTGAATATGGTTGAGCCTTGAGAGCCTTCGTCTTCTAGAATATTGCATCCTTCAGAACCTTCCCAAGCCCCGCCCACTTTTCTATAATCTCCCTGATGACCACTCCGCCTGACCATTGACGTAGAAGTGCACCTTGTACTATGTTATCTTGGAAAGGGTACAAAAAATTGAGAGAGGATCATTTGGATTTGGATTTTGCAGATTTCAGGATTGCTCATCGTAAAATTAAGGATTGCTCATTGTAAAATTGAAGATTGCTCATTATAAAATTGCTCATGGATTCTTCAATCTTGGTATCTGGGGACCCAATGGATAGTCTATTTTATTCACAGTTTTAGTTTGATTCAAGATTCAAGAATTCAAAAATCTATTACGTGCTCCAGGACCTTTCATTTTCCGAGTACAGTAATTCAAACTACAGTAATCCTAGCTACCGTAATCCAATACACAGTAACTAAACTATAGAAATCCAAAATACAGTAATACAATCTACAGTAATCCACACCACAGTAAACTTAAATACAGTTGTTCGAACTAGAGTAATCCAAACAACAGTATTCCAAACCACAGTAATCAAAACTAAAATACAGTAACTGTAACTACAGTAATCCAATCTACAATAACCCCAAATACAGTAATCCTAACTACAGTAGCCCATGCTACAGTAATCCAAACTACAGGAACCCGCGCTACAGTAACTCAAACTAAAGTATTCCTAACCCCACCCATTTTTCCTTATTCACGAAATAATCTATTTTTGAACCCTCACTCCCGCTACTTGCGTCAATAAAACTTCTGACTTTTCAAGAATCCCAATTTCCCAAAAAGTCAGAATCCTACATTTACTGACGTCCATAAAAGGGGCGGAGCTAGGAGATTCTAGAAGGTTCTGGTCAAAATAGTAAAGTTTTTACCTCGAATAATTTTTCGAGCGATCCAACCTACAGTAATCCTTACTATTGTTTCAATGCCAAATCTCCCGAAAAAATCCAACAAAGTGGTGACTTTCTATGTTCCCCAATCCATGGAAGATGATGTAAGTTTGTGTGTCCGGATGTCCAATAATTCTCGAATTTTCCAGAAGTATACAATCGATGAATATCCGAAGACGCTATCTTTGGAAGATAGAGGCGAATGGCCATCACTTTCGAATCGAGAGAGAATCTTCATGTCGATTGTCACGGTTTTCAGTTTTTTGGCTTTCTTCTTTTTGGTTTTCACTCATTTTATGTTTGATTCAGAGGGGGAGAGGAAGAAGAGAGTTTTTGATATTTGAATGAATCTTTTTTTTTTTTGATTTTCGTGTAGTTTGGATTACTGTGCTTTTGGAGTAGTCTTATTGTTTGGATTACTGTAGTTTGGATAACTATAATGAGGATTACTGTAGCTTGGGCTACTGTAGATTGTATGAGTGTATTTGGGGTTACTGTAGTTTGGATTATCGTAGCTAGAATTAGTGTATTTTGGATTACCGTAGATAAGATTACTGATAGGTTTATTGTAGATGGGCTTCTGTAGTTCTGACTACTCGAAATTTCATCAGATTTTTTAATTGAAACCATTATTTTGCCTAGGATTACTGTAGTTTGGATTACTGTAGCTAGTATTACTGTAGTTAAAACAACAATAGTTAGGATTACTGTATTTTGGAATACTGTAGCCAGGATTGTCGACTACTGTAGATTGAATTACTGTAGTTTGTATTATCGTAGCTAGAATTAGTGTAGTCATGGTTACTGTAGTTAGGACTCGGATTACTGTAGTTTTTTTGGGAATCAAAGAAGTTTTAGGATTCAGAGCTCGTCTTTGATGCCAGAATCTATGGGATCAGATTCCAAGATTTCTAACTATAAACTTTGTAGTTTTCTGGCTCAAAAATTTATAGAATTCTGATTATAATCATGTGCTCTTCTGAGCTCTGATGATCAGAAACTTCTTAGAATCGAAAAAAGTTGATTTGTGACTCTTCGACGTTTCGCAATCGGTCATTTCGCAACTAGTCATTTTGAAACTAGAACATCTCGCAATATGGAGAAAATTAAAATTTCCCGCCAAAACTTTCTTCAGAAAATTTTTTTGGTAGATCCTTATCTCCTCTAGAAAAATCCACATGTTCAGAAAAGTTCTTCAAATCGAAAATTCGAAATTCAAAATCAATTCTCACAAAAAAATGGCAGAGTCGTCTGTGATGAGCAATGACGGGATTACTGTAGATCGACAGGGATTGGAGATTGAAGGGAGGAAGATTCCAGATGGGGTAAGAAGGGTTTCAGAATCTGACATTGAGAATCCAATTTTTCCAGTGGCTGGCGCGCCTTGAGCTCGTTTGTGAGACGTTCAAGAATCCAGAGAAATTCGAGCCCGCTCCGATGACGTCAGAATCTTCTAGAAGAACCCGTAGATCCACAGATTCTGAGAGATCCACAGATTGGCCAATTTTGAGGGAGGCACTTAGAGTTCTTTTCGATACGGTAAGGACATTTCGAAAGTGTGACGTTTCGCAAGTAAAAATTTTTTTAGTCCCCAGGATGGATGTCTGAATCCGACAGTTTCTTCTCCTATAGTATTTCTAGTTTTCGCGTCATCGTATATTCCCTTTTTGCTCTTACCAGTGGGCTCATTTTGGGCCCACAGGTGGCAAAACTTGTGCCAACTTTTGGATTCGCGATTTTTGGAGCATTCGGTGTGCCGGCACTGCGTTATTACTACTTTGGGGTAAGATTAAGGAACGGGGGATACTGTAGTTTTGAATATTTTCAGCCAAACTTTGTCGGTAAGGAGGATTTTGTCACTACAGTCGTTCAGGGAGTGCTCATGGGAATCGGATTGACGGGGCTCGAAATCGAGGCGGAGCCTTTCATTGTGCTCACTCCGATTGTTTCGATTTTGGCCCTCCAGGATCATGGAAACGAGAACCATGAAATTTGTAGGTTTTTGAGGGAAAATTGAGGCACGGCTGATCGCGGCCGGCGGCAGCGAGCCGTGAATAGTTGGCAGCCGAAAGTGGAATTCTTAAGACAGTACTTCTTCTAGAACCTTCTAGAATCTTGTAAAAGGATCTTTGAGCCTCCAGCACGTCTATAAAGTTTCCTAATCTAAGGCTGCCGCCAAGGCTTGCCGCGGCGGCCCTGACCTTTTTTGATACAAAAAGCTTATTTTCAAAAGTACGGCCTGGGCCGCGGCTCAGGGGCCGTCCGTGAGACAACCTTGCCCTAATCCCTCGACTTAAAAATTCCGCCAATTCCAGCCCGCCCCGAATCCCTCGCCCGCATCACCTACACTTCTCTCTTCTTCCACACACTCGTCGGTCTGCTCACCGGTGGATGGCACTACCGTACCTATTGGATTCTCACTGCCCTCCACACCCTCTCCGCTCTCTCCACCATCCAAATTCACATTCATAATCGTGCCGGATACAAATCTCGAAAACATTATACACGTTTCTATGCTGCATTACTTCATATCAGTCTTGCCGTCGCTTCGAAATGTCTGGTTTATGGAATTTATGGAACTCGAATTTGATTGATAATGAAATGTTTGAAATTGATAGCTTCGAAATGAGTATAAACCAGGTGGACTCCGCCCCCTTCGGGGGCTTCACCACCTGGCCTTTGCTTGCCTCTTTGTTTTGGAGCCTTCGGCTCCATTCCGAACGGCCTTGGGCCCTCTTATCATAAAAGTGGGAAGCCTTCGGATCAAATCTGTAGGGCCTGCGGCCCTTTTTTCCCGAAAGTGGGGAGCCTTCGGCTCCACTCCTCAGGGCCTGCGGCCATTTTCACTTGAAAACGTGGAGCCTTCTGCTCAATTCCGTAGGGCCTGCGGCCCTTATTTCTCGAAAGTGGGGAGCCTTCGGCTCCATTCCTCACCGCCTGTGGCTACGTTTCTTATTATTTGAATTACAGATAATTCACTATTGTATCCTTCGATAAAATGAAATAGAAAATGAATAAAGAGATCGTTGTAGGTGCTTCGCACCTACAACAATTTCTTTATTCATTTTTTATTCCATTTAATCCAAACGCAATCTGATGCGCGTTCCGCGCATAGTTCGAAGTTCGAAAACTGTAGTCACAACAGGTTCACTTTTGGCCAACTGGAGATTTCCAAAATTGAGAAATTTCACATATTTTTGGAAAAAAGTTGGTGAAATCCCGTCAACTCGTCACTCTCTCTCTCTCTTCTTTTAGAATGAAATTGCCCATTGATCTCAAAATCGAGGTTTTGAGGTTTTCGTTGTTTTTCTAATATCAAAAAAATACGGAATACGGGAAAAGGAGACCAAATTCCATGCGTCTCTGCTATGGGAGTCAGAATAAGCACGTCTTCAAACTTCAAACCCCGATAACCTTGTTATAAGTTCAACCTATCCAAAATGTTCTTACATATTCTGTTTTCTCGCGTCGAGACGAACAGAATGGTATAAAATTTCGCCCCTTCGGGGCTCATCCACCTGGCCTTCGCTTACTCTAGGTTTTCAATTTCAACTTAAAACTGGAAACCTCCGGTTCCGTTTTAACATCCGTCGGCTCTTTTTCTGAAAGCATAAAAAGCAAAAAGGCACCCAATGCCTTTCAAAGTCAGAATAGACACATTTTCGAACTTCAAACCACAATAACCTTGCTTCAAAGTCAACTTTTCCAAAATGTTCTTACATATTCTGTTTCCTCGCGTCAAGACGAACAGAATGATATAAAATTCGACCCATCTATCTCTTTCGCTCCCCAATCTCCTTCCAAACTTGGGTAATTAAACCGGCTTCTCCTCTCCTGTCGGTGGGGGTGATGAAATCAAGCAGCCGACATCAATCGAGGTCCGCGTCGGCCACTATACTTTGTGTGTGCGCTGCCTCTCTGCCGCCGCGCATGCGAAAATGACTCTGCCTCTCTGTCGTCGCGCGAGTGAAAATGGACCCAGTTGCTCAGAAAAAATGCTCCAGAAGGCTTCAAAATTGGAATTTCGAAAAACAAAAAAGTCGTGCATCATCCTCAGATAATCACGAACAAACTGTGTAAATCTCGAAAGAATCGGTCAACTCTGAAGCGAGTTATGACTTGCAACACATTTTCGATATCGAAATTAGTACTGAAAATTCAGGAAAAGAGCCGTAACTTGCTCAATTTTCGAGATATTAAGAATCTAAATATATGGGCATCAACGTAACGCCAAGCTTGATCTTTCTGTAAAAGATTCATCCAAATCGGTTAAGTTTGGGCTGAGTTACAACCGCCAACATACAGACGGACATACAAAGTTTTCAAATGTTATTAGTAAAGATATGAAGTGTACAATAGCACAAGAACTTTCGAGACTTCAGTCTCGTCTCGTCTCGTCTCATCTCATCTCAAAGAATGGCAAAAAAAGTCTCAGCGTCCAAGAGCCTCGAGATATATTTTCGAGGCGAGGCGAGACTGAAACGAGACTGAAACGAGACTGAAACGAGACTGAAACGAGACCCGAGACCCGAGACCCGAGACCGAGACTAGCATTTGTGGATTCAAGGTGTGTGGATTCTGAAAATCTCGGATTCTAGAAAAATTTAACCTCCTAGAATTCTAAAATCAGTCAGAAATAGAGTCATATTCAAGAAAAAATGTATCTACATTTTTCATCGACTCCAAAAATAACAGGCTTATCTGTCTAGCCAGCGCTTATAGTCCAAAATAAGGACAGAAAAGTGGGCGGAACTTATTACGGATTGCTTTTGAGCCCCAAAACTCCCCGAATCCAAGTGAGTTTTTCAATTTTTTTCGACTTCGTTCTAATTTCTGTATTTCCAGATGACCACTAACGAAGTTGCTCCAAATCCTTCCTCCACTTCTATCGTTCAGGAATCAGAGGATTCTGAAGAGGCTACATGTTTTGACATTATTTTGAATGTGATTTTAGTATTTTTTGTTTTTGGTCTTCTTGCTGGTCTCATTATTTATTATACTGTGTTTAGAAAAAGTTGAATGAAAATTTTTGAGCCGATTTTTGAGGTGCAATAACTTTTTTCAAACTTCATTAGTTTGTATGGTGCATATATCAATTGAAACCTCAAATATTGTCAATTCAAAATAGATCACAAGGAAAAATTTGATCTATTTTATTTGTAAACAAATTTTTAGGCTCCGCCCACTGTTGAAAATTGTGTTGTTGTTTACAATTTTCCGCGTTGGAAACTGTTGTGGGCGGAGCCTAAAAAGTTGTTTACAAATAAAATTTTCAAAATTTTTCCTTGCGATTAATTCTGAATAGACAATAACGCCAAATAATATGAGCCGTACATATTTTTTATTTTGCGCTTTTTCTTGTACTCCTCTCGGACAACTGGGGTTGGCTTTAAAAGGTTACAATAACTTCCTTCAAACTTTATTGTTTTGAATAATTTTTAGAACAATTAAAGCCCCAAAGGACTGTGCACAATTTTGTTAGAACATATTTTTTATTTTGCCCCTTTTTTTGTACTCCTCGTGGACAACGAGGGTCATCATTGGGAAGTTGTCCAAGAGAAGTACAAAGGGGCCTCAAAGCGACAAGAAAAAAGGAGGAAAGTGTGTTATTGGGATTCGGTAACTAGTAGTCCAAAACTGAAGACAAAAATTTAATCGGGGCAGTAGGGAAAATTGTGGAAAATTCTAGATTCCCAAATCTAGAAATCTAGTTTATTAGAATTTGAGGGGCTTAAAGTCGTGGAAATTTAAAAAGTACGGTTTTCGTCTAGAGTTTTCAAATTATTTCTAGAGTGAAAAAATTACAGAAAACATAAAATTTCACAAAAATATATTATATCATCAACGAGTTATTATAAACCAAGTAAAGAGGGTCTGCTTAATATCTGGCTTGAGTATTGGTTCCACTTCTAGTAGTTCCTTTTCCAGTAGTCATTGTCCCAGTAGTCGTTGAGCCAGTCTTTGTCGTTCCAGATGCACTGCTTTTTCCGACGGTGACTCCTGACATTGACTGTCCATTTGCCATCTTCTTCTTGCGGCAATAGCAGAAGAGTCCGATTCCAATGGCAAGAATAGCGATGACACCGACGATTCCTCCAATGATGAACGGGAGATTGTTGTTAGTGCTGATTGTAGATGTGGGGAGAACTGTGGTTGTGGTGGTAGTGGTGGTGGTGGTGGTAGTGGTGGTAGTAGTAGTGATCCACTTGTCACAACCTTTTACTGTAAAATTGAAGCGAATTTAGAGCCTACAAAATCAAAAAGTTACCTCCTTTGTGATTCTCACAGTACTTGATATATGCTTTTTTGTAGACATTCTTGCACTGCTCCTTATCCTTCAATTGCGTCATACATCCACTAAACTGAGCGAGTAATGAGTCAAAATCAAATTCATAGAGGCAAACTTCTACAATATTTTATTCGTATTCATTGAGGTGTTTATTTATGTTACTTGGTGCTATTTCGCAAACACTAACCACTTCGTTGTAGCTGAAAATTAGTTTATTAGAGATATATCACTGATATTTCGAAAACTCACACTTGCGTTTCGCTATTGTAGTCAATAAAACTGCAAGGAAGAATGTAAATCCCATAAAAGAAACAAAAAACCTGCCTACCTCATCGTTTTAAAATCTGGAACTGTGAGAGCGTTGATCGATTCTTGCGTTGGCAGAGACTATTTGTTGTGAAATCCCCAGCCTCCTCTCGGGTTTTATAGAGATTATATTTAGTATGCTTCTGGGCTACCTGGTCAAAATGTAATCATGTGTCCCGGGGAAAGGTCAGGTCGGCCGGTCATTCTGTTTTTGGAGAAAGGTTCTGGGGTATTGAGGTTGGAAGATTCTGGAAAGTTCTGGAAATTGTTTGGATTTGCAGTTCCAAGCCTGAAAGAGTGCAGGTGGCATAATTCATGTCAAATTATAAGAAATCGGAAATTTCACAGTTTACGAAAATTTCACAAAGTGTCGATTTTTTGAAAACCATTGAAACTTACCGTAAATACTGTATTAGAACGCCATGGCGTTCTATTTTTCAAAGTAGAGCTGAAGGTGGCGTTTTATTACAGGTGGCGTTCTACTACAGGGTGGCGTTGTATTTTTCAGAGTGATTTTGTGACTGAGCGAAATTTTTACCAACAACAAACCAACAGTATCAGACATAGTGAAAGACTAAAACAAATTAGAAGATTACATGATGTGAAATATGAAAAAATCAATTAATTCGGTAAATTCATTGAAAAATGTCGATGAAATTGGTTGGAAACAATAATTTGAAGGCTTGTACCGAATTACGCTGAACAGCGCTCTCGCGGTATCGGCGGAGCGTCGTTGGGCAGGGTGGCGTTCTATTAGAGAGTGGCGTTCTAATAGAGGGTGGCGTTCAAGGCTGTCACACGGCCGGCCCACGGCCGGCCCATGGGCCGTGAGTAGGCCGCGGCCCCGGCCGGGCCCTGTCAAAAAAATTTTCTTAAGCAGCGGCCCCCGGGCCGGCCGTGGGCCGCGGCTTAAGGCCGTGATTTGAAAATTTGTAGCTGCGGTCGAAATGCGTTTTTAAGACAATTTGAGGTCATAATTTCGTATTTTCTGCAGTTAAGCATTGAAATCGCTGTTTCTACGATTTCACTCAAAAAATCTATTTTACCGGTCTTGAAAATGCCGGAATTTGTTAAAACTATTTTAATTATGCACTAGACGACCTTTAGATAAAATGCGGAGTAAATTGAAAACATTTACTTTCATGATGAATTTAAAACTTTTTTTAAACTGTGTACAATCACTCAAAATATGCCTTCTCAGTATGTTCGGTAAGTGAACACAAAAATCTGAAAAATAATTTTTAAAATTCACGAAAGTTTGTCCCTAGCCCGATTTCGCAGTACAAACTCACGGCCCTGAGCCGCGGCCCACGGCCGGCCCTTAGGCCGCGGCTCTACTGGGAAGGCCCAAATGGGCCGCGGCCCTCGTGGGCCGTGGGCCGGCCGGCCGCGGCCTTGAAGGGCCGTGAAATCTGACAGCCCTGGTGGCGTTCTATTTTTCGCTTCAGCGCCGGAGGTGGCGTTCTATTACAGGGGGCGTTCTAATACAGGTGACGTTATAATACAGTATTTACGGTATGTACAAAAATTGTTCTGAATTTGTGTTAGATAACTTTTTATGCTGATTCTTTCCCGGATAGTCTTGAAGCAAGCCCCGTATTTCAATCAGGGAGTCATTAAAAGTGATATTCAATAGTTTCCACAAAAAATTCATTCCAAACAAGTGGGCTCATCCATGTATAAAACAATTGAAGGATAAGGAGCAGTGCAAGAATGTTATCAAAAAAGCGTACATCAAGTACTGCGAAAATCATGAAGGAAGTAATTGAGTGAATATCGCAGACTTGAAAAATCACTAAAATTTACAGCGGAACGTTGTGACAAGTGGATGACAACTACCGAAGCCGGCATATTCACCGAAAACCTCCTGTTCATCATTGGAGGAATCGTCGGAATCATTGTCCTTCTTGCCATTGGAATCGGGCTCTTCTGCTATTGTCGTCGAAAGAAAAAGATGGCAGAGGGACAATCAAAGACCGGAACAATGACTGGAGTGACGACTGCAACGGGAACAACTAACGAGGGGAAAACTCCAACAGCTGCAACGACTGGTGCTAGATATTAAACTTGATTGCTTTTTTTATTATAAATTTTCACTTGTTTGGAATGAATTTTTTGTGGAAACTATTGAATATCACTTTTAATGACTCCCTGATTGAAATACGGGGCTTGCTTCAAGACTATCCGGGAAAGAATCAGCATAAAAAGTTATCTAACACAAATTCAGAACAATTTTTGTACATACCGTAAATACTGTATTATAACGTCACCTGTATTAGAACGCCCCCTGTAATAGAACGCCACCTCCGGCGCTGAAGCGAAAAATAGAACGCCACCAGGGCTGTCAGATTTCACGGCCCTTCAAGGCCGCGGCCGGCCGGCCCACGGCCCACGAGGGCCGCGGCCCATTTGGGCCTTCCCAGTAGAGCCGCGGCCTAAGGGCCGGCCGTGGGCCGCGGCTCAGGGCCGTGAGTTTGTACTGCGAAATCGGGCTAGGGACAAACTTTCGTGAATTTTAAAAATTATTTTTCAGATTTTTGTGTTCACTTACCGAACATACTGAGAAGGCATATTTTGAGTGATTGTACACAGTTTAAAAAAAGTTTTAAATTCATCATGAAAGTAAATGTTTTCAATTTACTCCGCATTTTATCTAAAGGTCGTCTAGTGCATAATTAAAATAGTTTTAACAAATTCCGGCATTTTCAAGACCGGTAAAATAGATTTTTTGAGTGAAATCGTAGAAACAGCGATTTCAATGCTTAACTGCAGAAAATACGAAATTATGACCTCAAATTGTCTTAAAAACGCATTTCGACCGCAGCTACAAATTTTCAAATCACGGCCTTAAGCCGCGGCCCACGGCCGGCCCGGGGGCCGCTGCTTAAGAAAATTTTTTTGACAGGGCCCGGCCGGGGCCGCGGCCTACTCACGGCCCATGGGCCGGCCGTGGGCCGGCCGTGTGACAGCCTTGAACGCCACCCTCTATTAGAACGCCACTCTCTAATAGAACGCCACCCTGCCTAACGACGCTCCGCCGATACCGCGAGAGCGCTGTTCAGCGTAATTCGGTACAAGCCTTCAAATTATTGTTTCCAACCAATTTCATCGACATTTTTCAATGAATTTACCGAATTAATTGATTTTTTCATATTTCACATCATGTAATCTTCTAATTTGTTTTAGTCTTTCACTATGTCTGATACTGTTGGTTTGTTGTTGGTAAAAATTTCGCTCAGTCACAAAATCACTCTGAAAAATACAACGCCACCCTGTAGTAGAACGCCACCTGTAATAAAACGCCACCTTCAGCTCTACTTTGAAAAATAGAACGCCATGGCGTTCTAATACAGTATTTACGGTAAGTTTCAATGGTTTTCAAAAAATCGACACTTTGTGAAATTTTCGTAAACTGTGAAATTTCCGATTTCTTATAATTTGACATGAATTATGCCACCTGCACTCTTTCAGGCTTGGAACTGCAAATCCAAACAATTTCCAGAACTTTCCAGAATCTTCCAACCTCAATACCCCAGAACCTTTCTCCAAAAACAGAATGACCGGCCGACCTGACCTTTCCCCGGGACACATGATTACATTTTGACCAGGTAGCCCAGAAGCATACTAAATATAATCTCTATAAAACCCGAGAGGAGGCTGGGGATTTCACAACAAATAGTCTCTGCCAACGCAAGAATCGATCAACGCTCTCACAGTTCCAGATTTTAAAACGATGAGGTAGGCAGGTTTTTTGTTTCTTTTATGGGATTTACATTCTTCCTTGCAGTTTTATTGACTACAATAGCGAAACGCAAGTGTGAGTTTTCGAAATATCAGTGATATATCTCTAATAAACTAATTTTCAGCTACAACGAAGTGGTTAGTGTTTGCGAAATAGCACCAAGTAACATAAATAAACACCTCAATGAATACGAATAAAATATTGTAGAAGTTTGCCTCTATGAATTTGATTTTGACTCATTACTCGCTCAGTTTAGTGGATGTATGACGCAATTGAAGGATAAGGAGCAGTGCAAGAATGTCTACAAAAAAGCATATATCAAGTACAAGGAGGTAACTTTTTGATTTTGTAGGCTCTAAATTCGCTTCAATTTTACAGTAAAAGGTTGTGACAAGTGGATCACTACTACTACCACCACTACCACCACCACCACCACTACCACCACAACCACAGTTCTCCCCACATCTACAATCAGCACTAACAACAATCTCCCGTTCATCATTGGAGGAATCGTCGGTGTCATCGCTATTCTTGCCATTGGAATCGGACTCTTCTGCTATTGCCGCAAGAAGAAGATGGCAAATGGACAGTCAATGTCAGGAGTCACCGTCGGAAAAAGCAGTGCATCTGGAACGACAAAGACTGGCTCAACGACTACTGGGACAATGACTACTGGAAAAGGAACTACTAGAAGTGGAACCAATACTCAAGCCAGATATTAAGCAGACCCTCTTTACTTGGTTTATAATAACTCGTTGATGATATAATATATTTTTGTGAAATTTTATGTTTTCTGTAATTTTTTCACTCTAGAAATAATTTGAAAACTCTAGACGAAAACCGTACTTTTTAAATTTCCACGACTTTAAGCCCCTCAAATTCTAATAAACTAGATTTCTAGATTTGGGAATCTAGAATTTTCCACAATTTTCCCTACTGCCCCGATTAAATTTTTGTCTTCAGTTTTGGACTACTAGTTACCGAATCCCAATAACACACTTTCCTCCTTTTTTCTTGTCGCTTTGAGGCCCCTTTGTACTTCTCTTGGACAACTTCCCAATGATGACCCTCGTTGTCCACGAGGAGTACAAAAAAAGGGGCAAAATAAAAAATATGTTCTAACAAAATTGTGCACAGTCCTTTGGGGCTTTAATTGTTCTAAAAATTATTCAAAACAATAAAGTTTGAAGGAAGTTATTGTAACCTTTTAAAGCCAACCCCAGTTGTCCGAGAGGAGTACAAGAAAAAGCGCAAAATAAAAAATATGTACGGCTCATATTATTTGGCGTTATTGTCTATTCAGAATTAATCGCAAGGAAAAATTTTGAAAATTTTATTTGTAAACAACTTTTTAGGCTCCGCCCACAACAGTTTCCAACGCGGAAAATTGTAAACAACAACACAATTTTCAACAGTGGGCGGAGCCTAAAAATTTGTTTACAAATAAAATAGATCAAATTTTTCCTTGTGATCTATTTTGAATTGACAATATTTGAGGTTTCAATTGATATATGCACCATACAAACTAATGAAGTTTGAAAAAAGTTATTGCACCTCAAAAATCGGCTCAAAAATTTTCATTCAACTTTTTCTAAACACAGTATAATAAATAATGAGACCAGCAAGAAGACCAAAAACAAAAAATACTAAAATCACATTCAAAATAATGTCAAAACATGTAGCCTCTTCAGAATCCTCTGATTCCTGAACGATAGAAGTGGAGGAAGGATTTGGAGCAACTTCGTTAGTGGTCATCTGGAAATACAGAAATTAGAACGAAGTCGAAAAAAATTGAAAAACTCACTTGGATTCGGGGAGTTTTGGGGCTCAAAAGCAATCCGTAATAAGTTCCGCCCACTTTTCTGTCCTTATTTTGGACTATAAGCGCTGGCTAGACAGATAAGCCTGTTATTTTTGGAGTCGATGAAAAATGTAGATACATTTTTTCTTGAATATGACTCTATTTCTGACTGATTTTAGAATTCTAGGAGGTTAAATTTTTCTAGAATCCGAGATTTTCAGAATCCACACACCTTGAATCCACAAATGCTAGTCTCGGTCTCGGGTCTCGGGTCTCGGGTCTCGTTTCAGTCTCGTTTCAGTCTCGTTTCAGTCTCGTTTCAGTCTCGCCTCGCCTCGAAAATATATCTCGAGGCTCTTGGACGCTGAGACTTTTTTTTGCCATTATTTGAGATGAGATGAGACGAGACGAGACGAGACTGAAGTCTCGAAAGTTCTTGTGCTATTGTACACTTCATATCTTTACTAATAACATTTGAAAACTTTGTATGTCCGTCTGTATGTTGGCGGTTGTTACCTAAATTTTATAAGCGTTAGATGGAAAATCCAAGCGAACGAAGTGTAATGAATATATACTCATTTTGTTCATTTTTTGATGCTCTATCTTTTGGTATACAATTTGTTCTGGGGAACATTGAAATAGAGAAGAGAGAAGGCTTATCAGTTTTACCGAGTAAAATTAAATACCTAAATTTTATAAGCGTTAGATGGAAAATCCAAGCGAACGAAGTGTAATGAATATATACTCATTTTGTTCATTTTTTGATGCTCTATCGTTTGGTATACAATTTGTTCTGGAGAACATTGAGATAGAGAAGAGAGAACGCTTATAAGTTTTTTTCCGAAGACAATGTTGACATCGTACCTTTATAGGCGTTCGCTGGAAAATCCAAGCGAACGAAATGTATTATATTTATACTCATTTTGTTTCTTTTTCGCATTTTCGTCATCCGAGGAATATAGAACCTTGTTGGTCTTGTTATTTAAAACACTATGTTCAGCGAGGCAAAGGTCTACAATATTCTATTTGAATTCATTGAATAGCTTATTCTGTTACCTGCCCACTTCTTGCAAATGTCAACCACATCATCGTAGCTGAAAATTAGTTTATTAGAGGTGTATCACTGTTTCAACAACTCACACTTCCGCATCGTTGTTGTAGTCAATTTCATTAAGCCTGCAAGGAAGAATGTAAATCCCATTCAAAAAAAAAACGAACAATGTTTTGAATACTCCCATCGCTTTTTGGAATGTGGAGGTGTGTGCAGGGAAGGTCGGTGAATTTCACCGTTGGCAGAGACAATTTGTTGTGTATTCCTAGCCTCTTCTCATCTTTTATAAAGATGTATTTAGGATAGTATGCTTCTGGGCTACCTGGTCAAAATGTTATCATGTGTCCCGGGTAAAGGTCAGGTCGGTAATTCTTTTTGTTTGAGAGCTTCTGGGGTATTGAGGTTGAAAATAGTGTTTTAAATAACAAGACCAACAAGGTTCTATATTCCTCGGATGACGAAAATGCGAAAAAGAAACAAAATGAGTATAAATATAATACATTTCGTTCGCTTGGATTTTCCAGCGAACGCCTATAAAGGTACGATGTCAACATTGTCTTCGGAAAAAAACTTATAAGCGTTCTCTCTTCTCTATCTCAATGTTCTCCAGAACAAATTGTATACCAAACGATAGAGCATCAAAAAATGAACAAAATGAGTATATATTCATTACACTTCGTTCGCTTGGATTTTCCATCTAACGCTTATAAAATTTAGGTATTTAATTTTACTCGGTAAAACTGATAAGCCTTCTCTCTTCTCTATTTCAATGTTCCCCAGAACAAATTGTATACCAAAAGATAGAGCATCAAAAAATGAACAAAATGAGTATATATTCATTACACTTCGTTCGCTTGGATTTTCCATCTAACGCTTATAAAATTTAGGTATTTAATTTTACTCGGTAAAACTGATAAGCCTTCTCTCTTCTCTATTTCAATGTTCCCCAGAACAAATTGTATACCAAAAGATAGAGCATGAAAAGAGGAACAAAATGAGCATAAATTGAATATATTTCGATCGCTTGGATTTTCCAGCGAACGCTTATAAAGTTTATGTTCATTTTTAACACATGCCACTTTGTCTTCCCTTCGTTGCCACCCTCTTCCCCTTCTCTGCCACCGCCGCAAACCCCCACATTCCTATACGCCCTCCACCCCTCTCCCTGTCGCCGCCCGGTTAGCTCAGTCGGTAGAGCACCAGACTCTTAATCTGGTTGTCGCGGGTTCGAGCCCCGCATTGGGCTTATCTTTTTTGCTTCTTTTGTTTTCATTAAATTTTTGGTTTAGAAGACTCCAAGGGCTCCAAATCGATTATTTCTTCAAAGCTGAGCGATAAAAAGGGGTAAAATTTATTAGGCACCATCGATTCTTCTGATATATCACATTTTGAGAGCGGGAGGTAAGAAAGGACAAAAAATGACTCTAATCTTTACATGGAACTGGGAGAAAAAATTGGGAAGAAAAAAAATACATGAAAAAAAAACGAATAAATATGATTCTGATTTTTATGGAAAAATAGGTAAGCAGCACAGCCGTATAAAAGGTTCACAGAGATTTTTAGATTTCAGAGGGAAATTTTTTTCAAAAAAAGTGGGCGGAGCCTAGACATCGAAATGAGCCAATTGTTGATGGGTTCGGAGATAGCGAGGCGATGTTTTTTGAGGTGTCACACATGGAACCAACCAGAGGATTTTGGGGCCTGAAAAAATGGGGTTTTAGTGTGTTGTGGGCCAAAAATTGGATTTTGGGTAGGAGGATTACTGTAGTTCAAATTTGGGCTCAAAAATGAGCAATTTTGAATGATTTAGACTCAAAATTGGCCACAAAATCGTATTTTTAGTTGAAAAATCGTTGAGTTCGGCTGAAAATGGTTTAAAATCCTTGATTTTGGGCTCAAAATTATTCAAAATATAACGATTTTGGCTCAAGATGAGCCAATAAATGGGTTTTGTGCGGAAAATTACTGTATGTCGAAATTTTCGATCTGGGTGAAATTTAGCTCGAAATGGTCCGAAATTCGTGATTTTTGGGTCAAAATGCTCCAAATTCGTTATATAAGATTTGTCGGCCAAGATATGATTCTGGGCTCAAAAATGAGCAATTTTGATGGTTCTGGACTCAATTTTGGCTCGTCAATCCAACTTTTGAACTTTTGGAATCGTAAAAATTGGCTCAAAATGGTCCAAAAACGTATGATTTTTTACTAAAAATAAGCAAAATTTCACAAGTTTTGACTCAAAATGAGCCAATTTCAGTTATGATCAATTTTTTTGGTCAAAATCGATTCTCTGCTAAAAATTGAGCGATTTTGAGGGTTCTAGACTCAAAAATTGGCTAGAAACTCCGATTTTCGGCTTAAAAATCGTGAAATTCGGCTCGAAATGGTCCAAATTCAGCTAGGCTTGAATTTCTCGGCTACAATCGTTTCTAGGTTCAAATGGAGCAATTTTGAAGGGCTTAGACTCAATTTTGGCTCGAAAACTCTGAAAATCGGCTCAAAATAGTCCAAAATCCATGATTCTTGACTCAAAATGCTCCAAATTCCAAACTATTCTCTCTGCCTCAATTTTCATCGAAAAAGCTCGTTCCTAGGCTCAAAATTCTCCAAAATTCTTAATTTTCAGCTCAAAATGCTCGAAAACTCCAAATCTCCTTACCTGGCCCGCAAACCTGCTTCATCATGGCCACCTTACTATTCCGTGGCCTTCTCGACGACGCCAGATAGTTGCGACCGCGTCGTTGGCACGCCTCGATGGCCGTTTCGTCGGTGAAAATGGCGCCAAGCTGGAAAATTATTTAAATTTGAATTTCATGATTCCGGGTCAAAATTTGGCGCGGAATTCAAATCTGGAGTCAAAAAATCTTGTATTTGTAATTTTGAAGGTTCTAGACTTGAAATTGGCTAGAAACCCCGATTTTTGGTTTAAAAATTGTGAAATTTTGCTCGAAATGGTCCAAAATCCAAGATTTTTGGCTCAAAATTTGGCGCCAAATTCAAATTTGAAGTCAAAAATCCAATATTTTTAGTTACCTGATCACACGAGACGGCAAGAACGAATAACCCGAATAGTGCACTCTCCATGGCCAGCATGACTGAGTGAATTCTGAAAAGTCTTGTGGATTTCTGTGATTTCTGTTCGTCCGGATGTCCACTTACACTTTAGCATGATAAATATTCTCTCCAAGGGGACCCTTGAGCCCAGTGGAGCCGTAGGCGTCATGATAGACCCAACAGAGACAGAGGATACTGAAAATCTGAGATTTTTTGGGTTGAAAAATCGTGTTTTTTAACCAAAAATCGTCTAGGAGCTAAATTTTTGGTCAAAATCAAATTTTTGTGGCAGAAAATCGTCTAGAAATTTAAAATCTCGATTTTTGACCGGAAAATCAACGTTTTGAGCCAATTTTGAGTCCAGAAACTCAGATTTCGATTTTTGAGATCAAAATTGTTCCAAATTCGCTTTTTGAGCCAAAAATCGTTTAGGAACTCAATTTTCAGCCAAAAATTGAGTTCTGGGCCAATTTTACTTGAATTTTACAATTTTTCAGCTTAATTTTGCGGCAAAATCCTCCAGGAACTCAAATTCTCTATTTCTGAGCAGAAAATCAACTTTTTGAGCTAATTTTGAGTTTTCTAGCTCAAAATCAGTTACTGGGTTAATTTTCTTTGATTATTTTGCTTTTTTGAACTTAAAATTGCTCCAAAACTCGATTTTTTGCGGGAGAATGGTCTAGAATCTCGAAATCTCGGTTTTTGATCAGAAAATCAACTTTTTGAGCCTATTTTGAGCCCAGAAACTCAATTTTTCAATTTTTTGGCTCAAATTTACCATATTTCGAGCTCAAAATTGCTCATTTCTCCAAAAAAAAACTTACAATAACGAATACAAACTCGACGCGCCGACATAGAAGACGAACTGAAGGAACCATTTCTGATTGAGCTCACCGACGCAATTGTTCACCCAGGGACCTGAAATTTTGGATTTGGAGTGATTTTTGGTCGACTTTTCATGCTTTTCGAGTAACAAAAACCCATTTGACTCAAAAATTGGCTCAATTTGACTTGAAAATCATGAAAAATGACAAAAAATTGGCTGAAATCCAGGATTTTTTATTTTTTGGTCATTTTTACGATTTTTGAGCATTTTTCTTGATTTTTGAGCTATGTTTATAATTTTTCTACAATTTTCAGTATGAATTTTACTTTACAATTGGATTTTTCTGCTATTTTTCAACCAAAATCTATGAAAAATTACCAAAAATTATATAAAACGGAATAAAATTGTTTTTCGTTCATTTTTTCTCTATTTTTTGAATTTTGGCTCATTTTGGAGATCAAACCGTGCTCTTTTTCAGGGTTTCAAATTATCTGTACCTATTTTCATTTAAAAAAACTCGATTTTTTCGCGTTTTTTTCACCCAAAAACTATGAAAAATGACCAAAAATCGACTAAAATTGAATAAAATCCAATACGTCTTTTTTTGGCTCAATTCTACTCGATTTTTTCGAATTTTGGCTCATTTTGGAGCTCTAAATGTGCTCTTTTTTGAGGTTTCGAATTTTCTGAACGGAATGCAATGAAAAATTAGATTTTCCACTATTGTTTCACTCAAAAACCATGAAAAATCACCAAAAATAATTAAAATTAAATTTCCCTGGTTTTTGGCTCATTTTTACTTGAATTTTTCGAATTTTGGCTCATTTTGGAGCTCAAAATGTGCTCTTTTTCTTCTCACTCACAATGATGATCCATCTTCCGTATACATCGTTTACAAACTCGACAATGATGAGCCCTCGGTGGCCTCAACGAGTCACATCGTGTGCACATTGTCCATTCTGTGGCCGACGGTCGATTAATATCGCTTCTCCGGAACGCCGCCTCCTCATCTGATTCATCCTCATCGTCGGAGGAAAAATCCGGGTGATGTGAGTTGCCTGATGGCTTTTGGAGTCTGAAAAATGGGGAAAAATGAGCTAAAAATTATGAAAATCAGTTGAAAATGGCCTAAAATAGCCAAAAATAGCGAACATTTTTTTGATCAAAAAAGAGGCGAAAATCATAAAAAAATCTGCTGAAAAACATCATTTTTCGCTCAAAAACACTTCAAAAATCCAAATTTTTGCTCAAAAATGAGCCCAGAACCCACTTTGACTGTGAAATCGGCACCACACCCGGATCCGACGTCATCGCTCGGGTGTGAGCGACGATTGTGGTGATGAGAAGCGTGTTGAAGACGACACCATGGATTACTGTCCAGATTCTGAAATTTTTAGGGTTTTTGGGGTAAAAATTGATGAAAAATGTGATTTTTTAGGTCTTGAAGCTTCAAAATCGCAATTTTTGACCTGGAAAACATTAATTTTGGAAAAATTGAAAACTACTGTCCAAAAAAGGGAAAATGAAATTTTTCAAGTTCTAGGATGACATTTCGGGTTTTTTAGTGTAAAAATTCATGAAAAACACGATTTTTTGGGTCTGGAAGCTGAAAAATCATGATTTTTGACTAGGAAAACATTATTTTTTTGAAAAAAATTGTGGACTACTGCTCAAAAAAGGGAAATATGAAATTTTTCGAGTTCTAGAGTGAAATTTTGGGTTTTCTGAGTGAAAAGTTGTGAAAAATGCAATATTTTGGGTCTACCTATTCTATTAAATGCCGAAAGTATGAGCTTTTCGATTTGTGGGCGGAGCCTAACTTTCTGGAAGCTTGAAAATCATGATTTCCACCTGAAAAAAAATTTTTTTTAGGAAATTTGTCAAAAAATTTTTTTGAGCAATTTTTTTTCGAGTTTCAGAGTCAAAATTGAAGTTTTTGGGCTGAAATTCTATCAAAAAATACGATTTTTCAGGTCTGGAAGCTGAAAATCATGATTTGACCCGGAAAATACATTTTTTGAGAAAAGTTGGCAAAAAAAATTTTTGTGCACTTTTTTTTCGAAAATTTTGGGTTTTTTTTCCGATTTCATAGTGAAATTTTGTGGGTTTTTTGGTAAGAATCTCTCAGAAATTCGATTTTTCATGTCTAGAATTCTTTTTTGAACAATTTTAGCTTCAAATTTCCAATTTTTTCAAAAAAAAAGTTTTTTCCCGATTTTTTCAAAAAATCTCGATTTTGGGTCAATTTTCATGGTTTTCCTAGGTTTTTCATCATTTTTGTATCATTTTTATGATTTTCAAGCTATTTTTCATCTATTTTCATGGTATTTCTCATAAAAACATACGAGTGTCCGAATGTGGGCAATAACATCCAGATAAGAATCACATAGTCTGCATATGCCATGAGTGCGTATATCATGCATACGCAAACCAGTCCACACGGATCCCATTTGAACATTTTTAGTGATATTTTGCCGCCAGAACAGTGCTAAATGTACATTTGTGTAGAGGGGATCTGAAAAATTCAGAATTTTTGATATTTGAGCGATTAAGGGGTTTTAAAACATCAAAATTATCATTTTTATGTTATTTTTCATTATTTTCATTACTTTTCACTTATTTTTCTATTGTTCCGCCGAAAAATCGATGAAAAATGCAAATTCCGGGACGGAAATGCGTTGACCGATTAAAGGCGCATAGGATTATCGGCGGCGTGGGTCTCGCCGCGCGCGATGCTTGGCAACGAGCCAACAAGCCGCCAAAGCGCGGGTTTTCAATTTTTGCATTTTTTGTTGCATTTTTTTTCCGGAAAAAATCAGATTTTCCTTGAAAAAAGTAGAATTTTATCAAAAATTGACGCGATTTTCAGCAAAATGTACACGGAAAACGACGAGGGAATCGATTTAAATAGCTCGGGCTATCAAAACTACGCGAGCTTCGTACCGGATGTAAATCGATTTTTAAAAAATAATAATAACATTTTAAAAAATTATTTTTAGGAAACCACATTTGTCGGAAATCGAACAAAATCAATACATTTGCCGCATAAATTGGATTTGAGTACTTTGGGGACCCCAAAAACTAAAAGTTCCAGTCAGAATCGGAAGAAAATAAGTCCAATAAAAGTGAATAGCGATTCAAGAGTGAATAAATCGTTTAATTGGACGGAAAATTCCACGAAAAAGAAGAATTATAATGATAGTGTAAACTTGGAAGAGATTCAGAACAGTTTTGAGGAGATGATGAGCCAGGTAGGGTTTTTAAAGTGAAAAAATGCTTCAAAAGGCTTGAAAATCATGAAAAATAAGCGAAAAACCTGGAAAAAACAAGAAAAATTGAGCCAGAAATGCTAAAATTGGAGAAAAATTGATAAAAATGGAAAAAAAAATCGATGGCTCAATTTTGATGAAAAAATTCAATTTTCAGGTTTTGAACATGAAAATTGATGATTCTCACTTTAAAATACTAAATTTGGAGCAAAAATTCCATTATTTTGAGCTTAAAATCAGAAAAAATTACTAAAAATTGACCAAAATCCAAAAAATTCTAACTTTTCATTTTGGCGCATTTTCACACAATTTTTCAACATTTTCGGTCATTTTTCGCCTTCAAACTTGAAAATTAATGATTTTAGACTCTAAAACTTGATTTCAGCTCGAAAATTGCATCAATTTGAGCCCAAAATTATGAAAATTGACTGAAAATTGATCAAAATCCAACATTTTTCATTTTTGCTCATTTTCGTTCGATTTTTTTAGTTTTTGGGTCATTTTTGCCGTTAAACATGAATATTTACGTTTTTAAACGCAAAAAATCAATGTTCGAGCAAAAATTGCATTAATTTGAGCCCAAAATCTTGAAAAATTACCGAAAATTGACCAAAATCCAAAATTTTTCATTTTGACTCATTTTAATTCCATTTTCCTGGTTTTTCCGGTCATTTTTACTCGATTTTTTCGATTTTTAGCTCATTTTCAACATCAAATTCAATTTTCTCACTATTTTTCACCCTAAAATCCCCATTTTCAGCGAAAAAACTCAAACGGCAGTGTCACCAGCGACCGAGCATCGTCGGTGTGCAGTAGCTCGTCTGGACAGTCACAGAAGTCACTTTTTGTACAGGTAAGGGCATCTAGACTTGATTTTTGAGTTAAAATAGTAGAAAATTCAATTTTTTCATAAAATTCTGGTCCAGAAAACACTAAAAATTAGAAAAGTTATCCAAAAAATTCAGGAAAGTCGATTTTTAAATAATTCTGGAGTCTAGAAGACGTCAAAATCAGAATTTTTAGAAATTTCAAAATACGAAAAGCATCTAGAGAAAATTTACTATCGATTGGTATAGATTTCATAAAATTTGAGCCACTTGAAGTTTTCAAAAATTCGCAAAATAAAAAAAGAAAGAAAAAAAGAAAACAAAAAAAAGGCGACTGGAACACATAATTTCCCTTTTTTCTGTGTTTTCGCCTCTTTTTCTCCGAATTTTCTCCTTTTTTCAGGTTACTCGAGCCAAGAAGCTTGTTGATCAGCAGCGCCGACGACAAGTGGAACAAGAGGAGGAGAATTCTAGAAGAAGAAAAGTTGAAGACGTTCGAGAGAAGAGGAAGAATGCTCCTAGAGCTAAAGATGACGGGATTGTCGAGGACAGTGACTGGAATATTGGAGAAGGAGGAGGATTAGAGGAGGATGAGACGGATGATGATGATGATACGAGACCGTGAGTGAAGGAAAAGGAGTTTGAAATTATGCAGTATCGAAGAAATTTGCTCATGAAAAATGCACAAAATTGAGCGTCTCGGGACACCTTTGACGCGTTTTCCCTTGAAAATTGAATCTAAAAATTGGTTGAAAATGCGGAAAAATGCACAAAATTGAGCCCGTATCAAGTCTGGCGATTTCAAAAACTCAGAAATCTACATCATTGCTCATTTTCTAGCAGGTGCAACCAAAAAAATAGCCTCAAAACCAAGAAAAATTGCATATTTACAGGCATTTGTTGAAGTTGACGGCCTAGAAAACTAGCTTTTTGGATTTCTAGGCCATGTTTTGTATTAAAAAAAAGAGCAACTTTTGGTGGTTCTATAGGTTCAATTTTCGCTTCAACTGGTCGATTTTAACCCGAGTTATGAGCATTTGGAGTTGATGGCCTAGAAAACTAGTCTTTTGGATTTCTAGGCCATCATTTTTTATTTCTCAAAAATTCAACTTTTGGCGATTCTCCTGGTATAGTTTTGGCTTCAAATAGTCTATTTTGAGCCAAGTTATGAGCATTTGAAGTTGATGGCCTAAAAAACTAGCTTTATGGATTTCTAGGCCATGTTTTGTATCAAACAGAAGAGCAACTTTTGTTGGTTCTATTGGTATCTTAATTGCTCCGAATGGTCTATTTTGAGCCGAGTTATAGCCATTTAAAGTTGATGGCCTAGAAATCCAAGATTTGGATTTCTAGGCCATTCTTTGTCTGAAAAATGAAAGATGATCTTTTGATAGTTCTATTGGTATAGTTTTTGCTCCAAATGAATCACTTTGAGCCAAGTTATGAGCCTTCAAAGTTGCTGGCCTAGAAAACTTACCTTTTGGATTTCTAGGCCATAATTTTTCATTTCTCAAAAATTCATCTTTTTGCGATTCTTTTGGTATAGTTTTGGCGCCAAATAGTCAATTTTGAGGCTAGTTGTGAGCATTTGAATTTGGTGGCCTAGAAAACTAGCTTTTTGGATTTTTAGGCCATGTTTTGCATCAGAAAGTAGAGCAACTTTTGGTGGTTCTATAGGTTCAATTTTCGCTTCAAATGGTCTATTATAACCCGAGTTATGACCTTTCGAAGTTGATGGCCTAGAAAACTGGCTTTTTGGATTTCTAGGCCATAATTTTTCATTTCTCGAAAATTCAACTTTTGGCGATTCTTTTGGTATAGTTTTGGCGCCAAATAGTCCATTTTGAGGCTAGTTATGAGCATTTGAATTCGATGGCCTAGAAATCCAAGATTCGGATTTCAAGGCCATCAAAAAGAAGAGCAACTTTCGGCGGTTCCATTGGTATATTTTTTACTACAAACGAACCATTTTAAGCCAAGTTATAACCCTTCAAAGTTGATGGCCTAGAAAACTGGATTTTTGGATTTCTAGGCCACCCATTTTTTTGTTAAAAAAAACAGAATTTTTTCAGGCCATCTAGCCAGCCATCGCTTGTCTCGGAACCCGACGCCATCGAACTCCGTCGCCGTGCTCCGGGAGCCAGCTCATCGGATTTGATGTATTCTCAGGGGCAAAGGAATAAGAAGGGTCATCGTCATCAAAGTCAGAAGACGTCGTCGGGTTACAGAAGTACAGCGACGAATACAACTGGAGGTAATAATGGATGATAATTAAACGGTTTTGGATAATTTGGCATTTGGAGTCTTCTGGAGTTTTCTGAACCTTTCTGAAGCCTTCTGGAGCAATTCGGAGCTTTTTGGAGCCATTTCAATTCTTCTAGACCACTTGGAGTTTATCTAGAGCCTCTAGAATTGCTCAAATTGGCTCAATAATGCCCCAAAACGTTTTTATGAGCTCAGAATGCTCCTGATCCTGCTAGAGCTTTTCGGGCGCAGTTTAAAGGTTTCTGGGATTTCCTAGACATTTTCGGACATCTTCAGAGCTCTCCAGGATCTTTAAAGACCTTCAGAGCCCCCCAAAACTTTTCGAAAACTTTGTAAACTAGTCCAAAACGTCCAGAATTTCTCGTTGATTTGGAGCATTTTGGACCCTTCAAAAGTTATTCGGAGCTCTTTCGAGCCAATTTTAGACCTTCTAAAACCTTCTAGAACGTTCGGACTCTTCCACAACTTTTTGAGCCACGAGAACATTCTAGGTGATTTTTTGACATTTTAGACCATTCCAGACGACTTTTTGTGAGCCCCGAGAACATTCTAGGTGATTTTTTGAGTTCCTAGAGCATTCTAGACGGCTTTTTGAGCCTCTGGAATGTTCCAGACGGCTTTTTGAGCCCCTGGAACATTCTAGACGTCTATTTGAACCGCTAGAGCATTTTAAACGACTTTTCTAGCCCCTGGAGCATTCTAGATAATCTTTTCATTTTCTATAACATTCCGGACGACTTTTTGGATCTCTAGAACATTTTAAACTGCTTTTTTAGCCCCTGGAGCATTCTAGACGGGTTTTTCACTTTCTAGAACATTCCAGACGACTTTTCGAGCCCTTAGAACATTCCAGATAAGATTTTGAGCCCTCATAATAATCCAGACGCGTTTTCAATCCCCTAGAACATTCCAGACGACTTTTTCACCTTCTAGAACTTTTCAGACAGTTCTTCCGTTCTCTAGACGATTCCTCATGGCCTTTTGAGACCCCAGAACATTCCGGACGGCCTTCTGAGCCGCGAGAAGCCTCCAGAATCCCAAAAATCCATCCCCCTCTCCCCTTATAGAATCATCTCCATCCCAACTAGCTTCAGACTATTATAATTGCATTCACACGGGACCCCCCGAAAGAAGAATCTTTCAAATAAGATCAGGTTGTAGTAATCGCTAGACATCATTAGCTAGAAGGGGGCTCCCCTTTTTTTAGGTCTCTGGAGGAAATAGGAAGGAGGGATAGAACCCGAAGTGTCTCGCGTAATGGTCATCTGTCTTGACGGGTAGACCATTTGATGGGTCGTAATAGACAGAGTGAGGAGAATAGATAGAGAAGTAAAGGAGAGAAAGGGGGCCCCCCAGTAGGACAATAGAGGGTATAATGGAGTAGGAGAAGAGTAGGGGGTGCTAAAGTACTCTGGGAGTAAATTGGGTGTCTTGGAGGCTCTTTGGGAGACTTTTAGAGAAACTACAGTAATCCAGAGAAGTAGGACTACAGTAATCGAGAGAAGGAAGACTACAGTAATCCTGAAAAGTAGGACTACAGTAATCCATAGAAGTAGAACTACATTAATCCAGAAAAATAGGACTACAGTAATCTAGAGAAGTAGGACTACAGTAATCCATAGAAGTAGACCTACATTAATCGAGAGAAATAAGACTACAGTAATCCAGAGAAATAAGTCTACAGTTGAAAGAAATAGGACTACAGTAATCCAGAAGAGTAGGACTAAAGTAATCCAAAGAAATGAACTACAGTAATCCAGAAAAATAGGACTACAGTAATTCGCAGAAGCTTAGAATTCTTTACCATCTACAGTAGTCTAGAAGATTACAGTAATCGTTCTACAGTAATCAAAAAAGTACAATAATCGATCTACAGTAGTCTAGTGATCTACCGTAATCCTAAGAACTACGTTAATTAAGATACAGTAATCCTAAGAACTACAGTAATCCAAAGACGCTTAAATTTTTGTTTTCAGTAAACCTCTCCGACACACAACTCTACGAGCTCTATCAGAAACGCCAACCGAAGCTCCGCCCACAAAAACCACAAAAATCGAAATCGACGACTCTTCAAGTCCATGAAACTCACGATGACGATGAGATCCACGAGGATGACGATCCGGACAAGACGATAGTCGAATTAGCATTCCAGGACTATAGTCCTGAGATGGAGACGCCGATTTTGAGAAGCGATGCAGCCAGGGATGTGTCTGGATGGAGTTTGGGTGAGAATTGCGGGGAGAAAATGGTCTAGAAATTGGCAAAAATTTGTTAAAAAAAGGGCTTTAAAGTTGTCTAGAAAGGTTTCGAGTCGTCTGGAACGATCTAGAAAGCTACAAGAGGATTCTGAAGGCTTAAAAATGATCATGAACGCTTTAGAAGGCTTTTAAAAGGATCTAGAAAGCCTTAGAAGGATTTAGAAGACTCCAGGAGATTCCAGAAGACTCCAGAAGGATTCAGAAGGATTCCGAAGGATGCAGGAGGTTCTAGAAGGCTTTCGATGGTACTGACGATTCTAGAAAGCTCTAGAAGGATCTTGAAGGATTCAGAGGGATCCAGCGGATTCCAGAAGGCTTCAGAAGACGTCAAAAGGGGTCAGAAAGCTCAAGAAGTGTCCAGAAGAGTTCAGGAGTCGTCGGGAGGATTCAGAAGGATATGGAAGGATATTGAAGGACCTAGAGCCTCTGAGTTATTTCAGAAGGATTCAAAAAGTTACGGAAGACTCGCGGATATTTTAGATGGCTCCAGAAGAATCTAGGAGACTCCAGAAAATTATGAGACGCTCCAGAAGAATTCAGAAAGATTCAGGAGGATTTTGGAGGCTCCAGAAGGATCTAGAGAGCCCAAACAGGATTTAGAAGAATCCAGGAGGATTAAGGAGGATCTAGAAGGCTCCAGAAGGATCCAGAAGGATCTAGGAGGCTCCGGAGGATCTAGCAGGATTCAGGAGGATTTAGAAGGAAATGGAAGGATATTGAAGAATCTAGAGACTTTGGATTTTTTTCAGAAGAATTCAGAATTCTTCAGAAGACTCCAGAAGACGATAGAAGTATCTGAAAGGCTTCAGAATGGTCTATAAATTTCTAGATTGCTCCAGAAAATTATAGGAGGCTCCAGAAGACTCCAGAAGACTTCAAAAGACTTCAGAAGTCTCCAGAAAGATTTCGACGGTTTCAGAAAATCCGTAAGAACCCTGAAGGCTTTGGAAAGATCTAGAACGCTCCAGGACGCTCCAGAAGACGATAGAAGGACATTGAAGGCTTCAGAATGGCCTCTAAAACTCTAGAAATATCCAGAAGACTCTAGAAGGCTCCAATACTCTTCAGAATACACTACAATGCTCCAGGAACCTCCGGATTTCTTCAAGATGTCTGGAACGTCTTTGGCTCCATTCTTAACTGTCCTGGAGCATTTCAGTATGCTCCATACTATCCTGAGTCTTTCCAGTCGATTCTAAAGAAGATTCTAACTATCCTGAGTCCTCTAACTTGATTCTGAAAGGGTTCTATGATCTATCCCTTCGTCTATCCGGATGTCCAATTGTCCCTCAGTCTAGTCGCTTTCTTTAGGATTACGCACCCTAATCCCCCACAGTACTAATTGCCCCCCTCTTTTCCCCTTTTACAACCCATATTTACCCCTTTTTTCCAGGATCCAATCATCAAATCGAACGTGCCCGTGACGCTCCTCCCCACACATCGACTAGAATCGCGCCCCATAGATCAGTTTCGTTGAATAATTTGATGACGAATATTGGTGGAAGAGCAAGAGCCGGAGCCAAGATGATAACAACGACGGAGCACAGAAGTGGAGGATTTGATGGATTTGGTAAGAAAATTAAGAGTTTTAGTGGCAAAAATGGTGGAAAATGGTCGAAAATCGAATTTTTGAGCCTAGAAAACTCAATTCTTAGCCCAAAAATTGATATTTTAACCCTAAAATGCTCATTTTCAACCCCAAAATCCAATAATTTTCCAGCCCCCGGCGCGCTCCGTCACTCAATGTCCGTCGTCCAAGTGAGCCCGGAGAAGCTCCGCGAGCTCGAGCATCACAACAAGACACATCCGATTCCGAACTTGGCTCAATTTGTCATAAAACCATCGACACGGAGCATTTTCCCGTTGCCTCTGATGGATATCGATGAGATCAGTGGAAAGGGATTGAGGAAGGATGAGAAGAGGTCAAAAATGGCCTAGAAAACATGGAAAACAAAAAAGAAGACGTAGAAAACATGAAAAATGAAAAAAATGGCATAGGAAACCTAGGAAATCAAAAAAAATGGCCTAAGAAGCCTTAAAAATCGGAAAAAAGTGGCCTAAGAAACCTTTAAAAGCGGAAAAATGGCCTAAGAAACCGAGAAAATTGAGAAAAAAACGCTAAAAATGCTTCATGAGCTCCGAAATATGTTTACCCAAATTTTGAACTGTTTTAGTTCATTTTCCACCGAGAAACTCTAAATTTTCACCTAAAAAATCGAGAAAAAAGCGCTGAAAATGCTCCTGGCAACTGGGAAGGCTCCGAGAGCTTCTGAGCCTCGAAGAAGCCCCCTGAGCCAAAAAGCGGCCTAAGAAACCTTGAAAATTAAAAAATGCTCCTGGATCTTCAAAAAAAGTCTACCCAAATTTTGAACCGATTTTGGACGTTTTCCGCCAAAAAACCCCAAAATTTCACCTCAAAAACAGAGAATAAATGCTGAAAATGCTTCTGGAGCAACTGGAAACGCTCCTGGAGTTCCATAATTGAGAAAAATGGCCTAAGAAACCTCTAAAATCAAAAAAATGGCTCAGAAAACCTACAAATTGAGAAAAATAGCCAAAAAAACCGAAAATTTGAAAAAAAATTAAAAAATCTAGAAAATTGAGAAAAATGGCCTAGAAAACCTAGAAAATCGAAAAAAATAACCTAGGAAACCTAAAAATTTGAAAAAAATGCTTCTGGAGCTCCAGAAACGCTCTTGGAGCCCCAAGACCCCCTGAGCCTTGAGATACCCCCTGAGTTTCATTTATCCTCAAAAACCCCATCAATTTTCCAGCTCCCAACGTCACTTCTCCGGCCAAACGATCTCCAATCAAATCCACGGCGAACGCCCCGCCCCCAGGGCCCCTACAGTACCTCAAAAGAGCTCCCGCGGAGCCGACCGCCCCACCACTGCATCGGCGGCCAAGAAAGTTGGATTTGAGCCCAAGAAATCGCTGAAACCCCCAGCGAAAACCCAACCGCCATACTGTAGCGTGACGTCTTCTGATGGCACCGCCTACTCGATTACTACAGTATCCCAACAGCTCCTGGGTACGGTAAAATCTCTGCATCCGGATTGGCTCCAAATGACAAGAAGGCTCCTAGAGGGCCCAAACGATGAGAATGTGCTCCACGAGTTTCGACGTCATCTGATTCTGGAAATGGAGCATTTGGAGGAGAAATGGAAGAGGAATCGAAATGAGCAACCGTTTGAGCATCCTGACGATCCGTGGACCCGGATTGCGATGATTCGAAGGATGGTGGAGAGGCTCAAAGAGGCGGAGCATCATTCCGTGTCCAGGATTCAACAGATTAAGATGATTCAGACGGCTCTGTTGAGCACTTGAAAAATTGAATTTTGGAGCATTTTCTGGAGAGGGAATATAGAGGAAATTTCAGGGTATTTTAGACCAGAAGGAATTTCTGAAAATAGCAATTTTAAGGTCCAAAATGATAAAAATTGAGTTTTTTTTCGGCTGAAAATTGCTGTGAAATTGAGATTTTAAGACCCAAAAATGATAGAAATGGAGTTTTTGAAGCTGAAAATGGTTGAAAATTGCAATTTTTAGGTTTAAGAAAATGACAGAATTTGAGTTTTTAGGGCCCAAAATCGATGGAGAATCTAGCATTTTGAATCTGGAAATGACAGAAAATTTAGATTTTTGAGTTTTTTGGAGCTGAAATCGTTATTTTTGGAATTGGAAATGGCTGAAAATTCAGATTTTTTTACTCAAAATAGAGATTTTTGACGATTTTTACTGAGATTTTGAGGTCCAGTAACCCCTAAAATCCACTCGAAATTTGAATCTTTTGGGCTGAAAATTTAATTTTTGAGATCTGAAAATGACAGAGATTGAGATTTTTAAGACTGAAAATAGTTGAAAATTGATATTTTAGAATCTCAAAATGGCTGAAAAATTGAAATTTTTGGGCCGAAAATCGATATTTTTGATAATTTTAACAGAAATTTTGAGGTGTTTTTCGGCCTGAACATTGAGATTTTTCAATTCGAATTCTCAAAAATTAGGCTGGAAATTTTCTCGATTTCCTCCATTTTACAATCCTAAATTAGCTTAAAAATCACATTTTTGAGCTTAAAAACTCAAAAATCCTAATTTTTAGGCTATTTTTGATCTGGAAATCTTTCATTTTCATCTTGAAAAATCGAAGTTTTTGAGTCTAAAAATACGAATTTTGAACTTCAAAAAATCTCGAAAATAGAATTTTACAGCCAAATTTTCATCAAAAAATCTTCAATTTTCGATCCGAAATTCCATGTTTTTCCAATTTTTCCCTCCAATTTTCTCTATGTTTTAACCCACATTTTTTTCTAATCGTTTACCGATTTTTTCTTGAATATAACTTTTTCTTGGATTTTATTACTGTACTTGCTCTTTTTCTTTGTTTTTTGCTCTTTTCGAGCACTTTTCTTGATCTTTTTTGTGCCCTTCTCTTGTATCCCCTCATTCATCTACTGGTCCCAACTTTTTTATTATCATTTAATTTATCATAACTTTTTTCTTATGGTTTAACCAAAATTACCCTTTTCCCTTTAAAAATCCCCAAATTTCTTTCAAAAATGACACTCATTTTCTACTGATCTACTGATTCACTTGATTATGCCTCTCTTCTTTTTATCTCTATTTATTGTTTTATTGCTCAAAGTAAACTTTTTTATTGTAATTTTAGGTCCCAAAAAAAATACTGAAAAAATACCTGAGATGTGCTGGAGAGGTTTGGAGGCTTCTAGGAGTTTCTGAGCACTTCTGAAGAGTTCTGGGAACTTCTGGAGGCTTCTGGAGTCTTCTAGAATCACCTGAAGACTTCTGGAGTCTTCTAGGAGTTTCTGAGCACTTCTGAAGAGTTCTGGGAACTTCTGGAGGCTTCTGGAGTCTTCTAGAATCACCTGAAGACTTCTGGAGTCTTCTAGAAGTTCCTGAGCACATCTGGAGTCTTCTGGAAGCTTCTGGAGGCTTCTGGAATCTTCTAGAATCACCTGAAGACTTCTGGAGTCTTCTAGAAGTTCCTGAGCACATCTGGAGTCTTCTAGAATCACCTGAAGACTTCTGGAGGTTCTAGGAGGCGTCCGGAGTTTTCTGGAAGTTTCTTGTCACTTCTAGAGACTCCTGAAGGCTTCTGGAAGACTTAAAAGCTTTCAGAAGATTCTAGAAGCTTTCAGAATCCTCAAAAAGCCCCCAAGACCCTCCAAAACCCTCCAGAATGCCTCCACCCTTCCCCACACACACACACATATATCCCTCCTCACGTCGTCTGGCACCTCTTCAGGCTCTCCCCTCTAAGCTCCGCCCACTTCACACACAAGACATGGCGAGCTGCGGAACCCGGAAGACGTCCGTATACTCCGCGAATGACATCCGCTCATTTTCCAAGAGAAAATGTGACTTTTATAAGCCTCGCAGGGCCTTTTTTAAGACCCGGTGAACAATTTTTGGAGACCCTGTCCGATTCTAGGGCAGGGTGAGAAATTGATGAGGGGAATTTGAAATTTTGAAGATATGAAGTTCTCAAAATCACAAAAACGAGTATAAATTTTTCAAAATTCGATTTGTTATTTTTTCCATTTCTGTCTGTGTTTCCAAATGTTTAGTGTTCTCTTTCTTTCTCTAGAAACGTAAAAAGCGAACCAATTTTTACGAAAAATGACAAATGAAGATAGAGATCAAAAAATATGATGTCTGCTACCACTGGTTTGTTAACCTACTCGGGGAGACAAGCAAATTTTAGTCGAAAAGTAATTTTAGCTGAAAAAAAACTAAGAGGCTCCGCGAGCAAACACCAACGGAACAACGAGTTGGATTTATTTTTGAACTTGATGAATTCCTTGTACTTCTCGTGGAGAACCAGGGAAGCTCAAAATACTACTGTAACTTGCTCAATTGTGCTCCAAATTTAATGAAAATTGCATCATTAGAATCAGCACAGCAAGAGCTTTCAAAAAGAGCCTAAATATTACTGTAACTTGCTCAATTGCGCTCCAAATTTGACTAAAAATATACCATTGGATTCAGCAGATCAAGAGCTTTAGGATGAAGCTAAAAATGGTACTGTTAATTGCTCCATTTTGCTCCAAATTTGATGAAAATTATACCATTCGAATCAGCATAATAATAGCTTTCAAAGAAAACTAAAAATAGTACTGTTAATTGCTCCATTTCGCTCCAAATTCCTTAAAAATAGTATCAATGGAATCAGCATAATAAGAGTTTTCAAAATACAGCTCAAAATACTACTGTAACTTGCTCACTTTTGCTCCAAATTCCTTAAAAATAGTACCATTGGAATCAGCTCAGCAAAGTCTGTCGAGTGGAGCCCAAAATAGTACTGTAACTTGCTTAATTTTGCTCCAAATTCCTTAAAAATAGTACCATTGGAATCAGCTCAGCAAAGTCTGTCGAGTGGAGCTTAAAATAGTACTGTAACTTGCTTAATTTTGCTCCAAATTCCTTAAAAATAGTACCATTGGAATCAGCTTAGCAAGAGCTTTCCAATGAGCCCAAGAATAACAATTTTTTGATCAAAACAGCTGAGCAAACATTAGCTCAAAAAAGATGAGCAAGTTTTGCACTGCAAATCTTGCAACATCCTTTTTTTTTGCCCAAAACTAGACACTTTTTTTCTGATATTTTCTCTATTTTGGACCAAAGACTACCGTATGACTCAAGTCTCTGAGGAAGCCCTAGACAAAAGATTAGCTTCCTTAAATAGGGAGAAAAATGGCTTCATGAAACATTCAGAAAACGAAAAAAAAGTGGAAGAAATGAGGAGGAGGAGGAGAATGAGCTGCTCTCATTCATCTTGCTTGACGCTCTGTTTTTCAGGTCATTTTTTGTGTGGAGAAAATTGCGAAATTTGGTTTGTAGTTTGGTCAGAAAACAAAAAAAAAATTGAAATTGAAATTTTTGGGGAAAAACGGCAATCAAATTTCTAATTTTGTGATGATTTTAAAGCTCTTAATGTGCTGAATTGAATGGTATATTTTTCATAAAATTTGAACTAAAAATGGGCGGGACTACAGTAGTTTGAAGTCCGAAACTTGTTAATAGTTTGATAGTTCTTGAAAAACTGATTCTTACTGTATGCCAGAACAATAAAATTTGCCAAAATTATATTCATTTTATAGCGCTATAAAAGCTGAATCCAACCGTATACTTTTGAAAAATTTTGAAGCAAAATTGACCGAGTTACAGTAATCCAAAAATGTCGCATATGACTCTGACAACGGAAAATTTTTACAATTTCCAAAATATGACATGATTATACTCATTTTGTAGCTCTTTTTTAGCTGAATTCGATTTTTTACATTTTAGGTAAATATCTCAAAATTTGAATTAGTTATGTCCCTTTAAAGCCCTAAGAAAGTTCCATTAGCCTAGAGTTCCAACTCATCTCCTTCCCCTTTCTCTAAATTCCTCCTCTATTTTATTTGTATGTTGTTTAGTTGTCCCCTCTGCCCCCCTAATACTGGCCTTCTTCTTCTCCTTCCTCATCTAGTCTCCCCTCTTTTTCTCTGCGTCTCTCTCAATTACCCACTCTCTCTTTTGGCAGAGAGAAAAGGGAAGGAATGTTTCTCATTTTGCCACCATTTTCATTTGTCTCTCGCCGTTTTTTCTTGTGGTTTTTACAGTTGTTCATTGTTAATTTTTTATGGGTATGATTTGTTGCATAGAAGTTCTAGTACTGTTGCCTAACAAAATTTAGAGTTTCCAGTAACTTCAGAATGCTGAAAAACGTTAGATTCGTAATTCGCTACGTAGCAACGCTAAGTTGATATTGCAAATTTCTCCTGAAGGCCGAGAACTGAAGGTATTCTAATTCGCTGCGTAGCTATGCTAAATTGATACAGCAAAATTGGTTTAGAGCTCAGAAAACAGTGAAATTGATATTGGCTGCGTAGCTTTGTCAAATCGAAACTGCAACAAATTTCAGAAGCGTGAAAATCAAAGATACTGTAATTGGCTGCGTAGCAATGCTAAATTGATACAGCACGAAAGTCCCAAAGCTTGATCTGCAGGTACCAGATTTGTAGAAAAAAGTGTAGTATCACTTTACCATTGCCACGCAGCGAATATCAGTGACTCCATTTCTGATTCAATTTTGAGCCCCAAAAGCGCGCGAAATTTGGAAATTTGTGATTTTAAAGTTTTGATCCAATTTTGAATTATTCCGAAAATTCCTGAACCAATCCCATTAAAAGCTATGCCGTTGGAAAGCAAATTTCATGAGGATCATTATTACTATTTTAATTTTTCGAAAACTTAAATTTTGACGGACTCCAACTTTTAAAAACCAGGCTATTTTTGGAGAAAAGAGCAAAGGTATAATCTTGCTAGATTTTGAGATGATGTGATAAAAAATCTTTCGAAAAACAAAGAAATCCAAATTTAGATTCAGGGGTTTCATGGAGGACAAATGTACTGGAAATAGAAAAAGAAATATGATGTTAGATGTCGACCAAAAAATCCAGGGAGGCTTGGGTTTTTGCACTTTTTGTCAGTAAACATCAAAACTTATTTACAGTTACCGTAAACTTTTGAGTACTGTAACTCGGTCAATTTTGCTTCAAAATTTTTCAAAAAATATACTGTTGGATAGAATTTTTTAAGAGCGTCAAAATGAATATAATTATGACGGATTTCAGTGTTTTCGCAAAAGAAAAACTCAGCTTTTGAAGAGCTATCAAAATTTTTTTTTTAAATTTTTTTATTAAAACTTTGGAGTACTGTAACTCGGTCAATTTTACTTCGAACTTTTTCAAAAATATACTGTTGGATTCAGCTTTTCAAAAGCTTTAAAATGCACATAATCACAATAAATTTTATTGTTTCGCCATACAATTAGAATCAACTTTTCAAGTGCTACCAAAAACGGGTTTATTGGTTTCTGACTAAAACCTTGGAGCACTGTATCTCGGTTAGTTTTGCTTCAAAATTTTACAAAGTTATACGGTTAGATACAACTTTTCAAAAGCTTCAAAATAAATATAATTATGACAAATTTCAGCGTTTTCGCAAATAGAAAAACTCAGCTTTTTAAGAGCTATCAAACTATGAACAAGTTTAAGACTTCAAACTACTGTAGCTCCGCCCATTTTAGTCCAAATCTTATTAAAAATATACTGCTAGATTCAGTGCATTAAGAGCTTTAAAATAAGTGTAATCTTGACCGAATTCACTACTGTAACCGCCCATTTTCACCATAGTCTCTTGAATTGCACGTTCAAAACACTTCAAATTTGTACAACTTTTGTAACACGGAGTACTCGATCAAATTTGGCTTTAATATGTAGACTCTCACATATTGAGTACGCAGTGTACCCTCTACAGACAAAATTGTCACTAGACATAAAAAAGGTCAACAATTATTTTGTCCATCCGCCCCCTATTACCTGTTTACATGTTGCGTCACCCTTGAAATCTGCCGTTTTCCGCTTTTTTTTGTTTTCACTTTTTGTTCTTCTAGTCTCTGTCTACATACATATGTATGTATGTAGGTACATGTCTGACAATGTTGTTTTTAGAGATTTTCTCTGACTTTTTGATATGTAATATGGGCTGGAATATTAGCAATGAGCAAGGCGGCTATGGTGGAGGGAAAAAAGTTAATTAAGTTTTCTCCCTGGAATTTTTGAATATATGAGCCAGTAAGTAGGAGTGATTTTTGTTTTTTGGGTCTTTGATTATACATTTTCAGAATTAGAATCAAAATTTTCCGAGAAAAATTAATCTGAAATTGTATTACTAGGAAAGTTTAGGTCGAGCTTAACCAAATTTTACCGGTTTCAAAGAAGTACGGTAAAAATAGACAGAGTTACTGTACTTCAAACATTTAAATTTTTGCCATAATTATATTCGTCTTGAAGCTCTTAATGTGTTAAATTGAGCAATATATGTTTCGTAAAATTTGAACGAAAATGGGCGGAGCTACAGTAGTTTGAAGTCTTATGTTCTTGTTGATGAGTTTGATAGCTCTTAAAAACTGACTTTTCCTATTTGCCTATGCAATACAATTTGTCAAATTTATATTCATTTTAAAACCCTTGAAAAGCTGGATCCAGCTTTATATTAGGTTGGCAAGTATGAAATGCGCGGCCGTTCATCAGCCAGTATTTCCGTCAAAATTATTTATTTTTCAATTTACTTTTTTTTGTTCGAAAGAGCGTTTGATTGCGCACATTTTGATATAATTTTCATTTAATTTTGTGCTTGTTTTCATTAAGAAAATTTGCTTAGAAGATGACGGACTAAAAATTCGTTTGCGGGATTGAATTTTAAACGAATATAAAAAGGGAAATCAGTTTCTGATATTTACCATATTTGTTTGACTGTGTTTGGGGGATACTGTTTTATCCGATAGTGCGTGCAGAAGAAGGTTCCGACGCTTCCGGATCTTGGAAAACGAAGAAAGACGAAAAAACCTCTTTTTGCACTGAACGACGGTTGGATTGGGATTAGATCCTTGTCAAACTACTCGAATCTTTGCTGAACAATTTGGGTGCTCACATACTACCATTAAAACACATTTGAGAGCTTCGAAAAATAACACAGGAGTGGAAAAATGGCACGGCATGAACTTTCTGGTGCGAACCTGGCTTCAAGGGTCACGATTTCTGATATATTCTTTTCAACCCCGTCGAAACTCGTGGTTTTCTCGGTTAGATTTTTACATTACATGAAAAGAGGATTCAGTACAATAATGTTGAACAAAAACGAAGACACAGAAAGCGCTCATTTCATATTTGCCAACCTGATACAAATCCGCAAACGAAGTTTATAGTCCGTCATCTTCTGAACAAAATTTCTTAATGAAAACAAAACAATATTAAATGAAATATATATCAAAATGTGCGCAATCAAACGCTCTTTCGAACAAAAAACAGTTTAATAAGAAATGAATTGTTTTGGCGGAAATACTGGCTGATGAACGCGGCGCGCATTTCATACTTGCCAACCTAATACTTTTGAAAAATTTTGAAGCAAAATTGACCGAGTTACAGTACTCCAAAAATTTCGCAAACAACTCTGAAAAACAAAAATTTTGAAAATTTCCAAAATCTGCCATGATTATACTCATTTTAAAGCTCTTATTGAGCTGAATCCAAAACTATAAAAATCTCTAAATATGAATGAAAACTAATCGGGTTACGGTAGATTTTCCAAATATTGAATTTTCGAAATGTTTCGAAAATCTGTAACTTGGTTGGTTTTCATGCTAGATGGGTGATTTTGGGTGCGAAATGTTGGGAATTTTATGGATTTTTAGTTAGCAATAAAATTGTTTTTTTAATAGTTGTACCCCTAAAATAAGAAGAAATGCTTAGCAGGCATGATTACACTCATTTTGAAGCCCTTAAAAAGTTGTATTCAACGGTATACTTTTGAAAAATTTTGAACTTAAATTGACCGAGTTACAGTACTCCAAAAACTGTCATGATTATACTCATTTGAAAGCTCTCTAGGAGCTGAATTCAACGGGCCTATTTTCGTGGAAAAAATTTGGATTTTCAGTTGAATTTTAGGCGTTTAAAAACTAGCTAGTTCAATTATAATTTGTTTATCTTTCTTTCTCTCCACCCTCTTTTTATTTTCACATCTTTTTTTATTTTTCTTCTTCAATTTCAAATTATTTTCCAATGATTCATCCTTCCTTTTCCCCAGTCTTCTGACAACCGAAAACCAACAAAAAGAAATTATTTTCCCCCGTTTTTTGTGATATCACACGTCTCTCAAATTCTCCATGGTAACGGGGCCCAAACTTTTGGGGCTCTTTTTCTCTTCTCTTCTAGAAGAACAGGTGAAAATTAGAGAAATAAAGGTTTTCGTATTTTCGCCTTTTCCATATTCTAGTCTTGTGTATAAAAATGAGGTTTAGGTTGAGAATTTCTTATTAACTTTTTTTCAGAGAAAATTTTCAGCCCCCCCCCCTTTCTTCTCGCTAGTCTTTAGCCCTTTAGCCCCGCTAATTTGATACCAAAAATTTAGTTTTCAAATTGTTTTCTTGTTTTTGATTTTTTTCGATTTCAAAAATTTTGGAGAATATGATTAGATACGAGTGTCTAATAGTCTAAAATTTGAGATCGAATAGATTTCGCAAAATGTATTTTTAGAAGTTTTGAAGCATAGAATAGTGACATCATCTATATTTTCATTTCACAAAGCATGAGGTTTCAAAAGAGTTTGAATGTCGTTTACTTTGACCCTTGAATATACTCAGATTTCAAAATTTCAGATAAATTACTGTAATTTGATTAGTTTTGCTCCAAATTCAGTGAAAATAGTACTGTTAGAATCAGCTCATTGGGATCTTCAAAATGAGTAGAAGCATGACTATTTTTGGACTTCTAACGGAAACTTTTGGGTTTTATATTGTCTGCACTTATTTTTTACTAAAAATTCACAAAATTTCACACATTTTGCACCCAAAAACACTCATCTAGCACCAAAACCAACTGAGTTCCAGATTTTCGAAAATTTTCGAAAATCCAAACATTGGAAAATCTACCGTAACTCAATTAATTTTCATCCAAATTTCAAAATTTTTGTAGTTTTGAGTTCAGCTCAATGAGAGCTTAAACATGAGCATAATCATGGCTTATTTTGAAAATTTGAAAATTTTCGATTTTAGAGCTGTATGCGCCATTTTTGGATTACTGTAACTTGGTCAGTTTTGCTTCAAAAATTGTTAAAAATATACGGTTGGATACAACTTTTAAAGAGCTTCAAAATAAAATAATTATGACAAATTTCATTGTTTTGGCAAATAGAAAAAAATCTGTTTTTCAAGAGCTATCAACATATTATATAGGTTCGGACTTCGAAGTACTGTAGCTCCGCCCATTTTAGCTCACATTTTATAAAACATAGTCGCTCAACGCAGCGTTTAAAGAGCTTTAAAATGAGTAAAATCATGAGAAGATTCAAGAAGTTTAAAGTACTGTAGCTCCGCCCCTTTTTCCGTATTTTTTTTCAGTTTGAACATTTTTGCACTATTTTTGTTGCCTTTTAAGTCTTTTCTCGTTAGTTCTTCTTTCAATTTATGTCCAAAATATTTCTAGATTCCTATCAAATTTTTTATCAATCTCAAACCTACAGTATCATTTTTGTGCCCGTCTCACTGGATGTTCAATTCTTTGCAGTCTTTTTATACTGGTTCTCGATTTCAATAGAATTTCTAGTCATTTTTCTACTAGGTCAATTTTCAGCCCAAATCTCCCTCTTCATCATGCAAAACCAACCAATAATCAACCAACAACCGGGCTACAACCCTCAAAACCAAAACCCCGCCCAACAATTTCAAATGCAACCAACGATTACCACCCAACCGGGAGCCTACGTTCAACCGGCTCCCGGCTCCGTCTGGATGCCACTTCCACCGGCAATTCAAGGAGTTCCAACCGGGTTGGAATACCTAACCTATTTGGATACGATTATGGTTCATCAAATCAAAGAGTTAATCGAAATCGTGACGGATTGGGAGACCAAGAATAAGTACGTTCTGAAGAATGCCAATGGAGAACAGTGCTATTATGCATTCGAGGAGTCGGGGTGCTGTGAACGACAGTGTTGTGGACCTCAGCGAGGATTCGTCATGCATGTCGTCGATAACTTTAAGAGGGTGGGTACTGGGAGGGAATTTGGGTTAATTTGGTACCAAAACAAGCAATGTACCTTTAAAATGAGCAGAGTTATGAAGGCAGGGAATTTTCTTAAAATTCAAGGACCGTTTTTTCAGTGCATTTTAACGATGGAATTTAGAAATTGAGATGTTTAGATTTAGCGCGTTTAGAGCTTCCATATAATATTAATATTGCCTAGGGTCCCACCACGATGATTACTGTAGCTAGGTCATATTTAAAGGGACAGAAAACCCTCAAAAGTTCGAAATTCATCAAAATATAGCAAGTTTAGGCTCATGTTGAAGCTCCTACAATTTTAAGCAAAACTGTCCAATTTTCATTGATTTTGGACCAAAATGGACAAAGATACGGTAGTTTAAAATTAGGAATTAATTTAAAGGCGATGGAACTTTTTAAAATTCAAATACAATCTTTTTGGGTTGTGTTTAGGCTAATTTTGGAGCTCTTAAAATTTCCAACAAAACTTACAATTTTGAACCTAAACTGGGAAAGATACAGTAGTTCGAAGTTACCCTCTAAAAATTTGAAGGCGCAAAATTTGAAGGCGCATAGAAAACTCCGAAATTTAATACTTTTCAAAAAGAGTCGCGTTTAGACTCATTTTGAAGCCCTTAAAATTTCCAGGAGAACTGTACATTTTTCATCATTTTCGAACAAAAACTGACGGAGATACGGTAGTTTGGATTTTTCGAAAATCCATGAATCGCTTGGTTTTCGAGATTTTTGCATGATTTTAGGCTCAAAATGCTCCAAATTTTGTGTTTCTTCAATAAAAATTATTACAGTAACATGAAAAATAGAACAATTGAATATGATGGTAATAAATGCTCGAAAACTTCAAATAACTGTAACTCTTCTAGTTTCCAACATTTTCCCCCGATTTTTTGCTCAAAATGCTCCAAATTTTTGGCTCTTTTATGTTATTAGCATTTTCATTACAAACATCAAAGCTCTCAAGATATTGGAGCACAAATTCTAGCTCTACCAAATAATGAAAAAACCACAAAAACTTCTTAACTGTGACTCTTCCCTACTCATTTCCATTCCCTACTCATTTCCAAACTCAGAAACTTTGGGATACCCCCTTTATTCCGCTCCTGGTTCGCAGATTTTCTCTCTCATAGATCATTCTCAATGAAAATCAACGACTTTCTAGACTCCGCACAAATTCCTATTCCCTCCGGGGTTCCTCAGGGCTCTGTTTCCGGTCCCTTTCTTTTCCTTGTATTCCTGAATGATCTCCTTCTATCCCTTCCCAAATCCATCTACTTCTCCGTTTTTGCTGATGACATCAAGATCTATCACCATTCCCCTCTCGTCATTCAAGACACCATCAACATCATTTCTCTATGGTCCTCTGCCAATCAACTTCCTCTAGCCAATTCCAAAACCTCGCTCCTCCGACTTGGCTCCCAGAACCCCAACGTCCTCTACTACATTTCTGGTTCCCTCATCTCGCAATCCTCCTCCGTTAGAGATCTTGGACTTCTTACCGACCCCTCTCTGAAGTTCGAGCTTCATATCAACCAGAAACTTGCATGTGCACTTCTCCGCGCGAAACAACTTCTCCGCTCGTTTAGATCCACCAATATCTCCTTCTACGCTTCGCTTTTCAAGACTTATGTGCTCCCAATACTGGAATATTGCTCTCAAGTCTACTCCCCTAAGCCTTCATCCAAACTGTCGGTCAAACTCGAACGTCCTCTTAGATACTTCTCCAAAATAGCCCTTCAGCGCTGTAATGTCTCTTTCTCCTCATATGAGAATCGTCTAGAACTCCTTAACATGTCCTCTATGGCATTTAATTCGGAGGGTACAACAATTCGGGGGTACAACGGGGTACAAATCATTCGGGGGTACAAATTTGTAATTCGGGGGTACAAAATTCAGGGGTACAATAATTCGGGGGTACCACATTTCGAGGGTACAAAATTCGAAAAATTCGGGGGTACAAAAAAATTAATTCGAGGGTACCAAATTATAATTTTGGGGTACAAAATTATTTTAGGGTACAAAAACATAAAAAAATAAAAAATTTGTTTTTTTTTGTGCAATAATGATTTTTGTACTTTCTCTGACTAGGGAACGGTGGCTCTATTGGCGTAGAATTGCCCCAAATGCAAAGAATCGTCCCTCTTTTCAAAATATGGCCTCAAAATGAGGTATATCGATTTGGTGTTTCATTTCTGTATTCAGATGAATTATGAGAAGCTGATATTTTTTCATTACAATTGTCTTTATATGATCTCTAATCATGATCAATTTCATCCTTTTCCGTAGCTGTTCAATAGTCTCTACCAGTGTGTGTTCTCGAGAAAAAATTTCTCGAGAAACGCCCTAACGAGAAATTCCTCGAGAAATTTCTCGAGAAATTTCTCGGAAAATTCTCGAGAAATTTCTCGAGAATATTCTCGAGAATTTTCTCGAGAATTTTCTCGAGAATTTTCTCGAGAAATGATGCTAAACAATGCGCTACCGTAATGACGGAGTGTTGTTGTTTTTCAAATTTTCCCCTAATTTTTTCTTCGAATTTTTTGCGTTTTTCTCGTATTTTGAGAGTTTTAGAGGAAATCGACGGAGATTTTTCGGAGTAATTTTTCGATGGAATATTTCTCGAGAAATTTCTCGAGAATTTTCGAAATTTCTCGAGGAATTCTCGAGAATTTTCTCGAGAATTTTCTCGAGAATTTCCTCGAGAGTACACACTGGTCTCTACTTTATGCAGGCTTAGGAAAGTCTCGGAAAGCATGTTGACATGTTTTCTTTTTTGTAAAAACTGAAGAAAAAGTTCGATTTCGAACCAAAACTTCTGCGGACTTTTACGGACTTTACTAAGCCTGAAGCATTAGGTTATTCGGAAAGTTGCGATCCCTTTTTTCGGAGCTTCCTCCTACTTCAGCATTTCTCGGAGTCCACCACGGAACAGCACCAAATACTTTATTTGGTCAACCCTTGTAGCCAAAGAAAATATTGAACAGCTACGGAAAAGGATGAAATTGATCATGATTAGAGATCATATAAAGACAATTGTAATGAAAAAATATCAGCTTCTCATAATTCATCTGAATACAGAAATGAAACACCAAATCGATATACCCCATTTTGAGGCCATATTTTGAAAAGAGGGACGATACTTTGCATTTGGGGCAATTCTACGCCAATAGAGCCACCGTTCCCTAGTCAGAGAAAGTACAAAAAATCACCTTTGCACAAAAAAAAAACAATTTTTTAACTTTTTTATGTTTTTGTACCCTAAAATATTTTTGTACCCCAAAATTATAATTTGGTACCATCGAATTAATTTTTTTGTACCCCCGAATTTTTCGAATTTTGTACCCTCAAAATGTGGTACCCCCGAATTATTGTACCCCTGAATTTTGTACCCCCGAATTACAAATTTGTACCCCCGAATGATTTGTACCCCGTTGTACCCCCGAATTGTTGTACCCTCCGAATTAAATGCCGTCCTCTATCCGTCATCGCCGCCTCAAATCTCAGCTCGTACTACTTTATCGCTTGGTTAGCCGTGCCTCCTACTTCCCCGACCTAGACAAATACATATCCATTGCCAATTCCTCTAGACGCCCCATGCTTTTGAAATGCCTCCACCCCTCCATACCAGACTTCTTCTCCTCAACCGTCCCTATCTGGAACTCCATTACTTCTAATTGTCCTTCTTTCCTTCCCCCCCTCTCAATTCATTTCTTTGCTTGAAAACTCCATTGCCCGGTTATAATGTTATAATATTATGTTTATTCGTTTGTTTCCCCCTCCACGATCTCTTTATCTACATCCCTCCCCATAGGTAAATCTCTTACGGGATGGTCCTAGCCCACTTTATTCTATCCCACCTTTTCGTGTTCAATTTCACTTGCCATTATCTTGCTCTTGCCGAATAAAGTATATATACTCTTCTATTTTTCAACATTTTCACTCGATTTTTGGCTCAAAATGCTCCAAATCACTTCTTCTTTTTTCAGGAAGTCCTGACTATCAAACGTGAATTCAAATGCTGTGGTGGTGGATGTTGGGGATGCCTGGCATGTGTCGGATGTTGCCAACAAGAATGCGTCGTCGAGACTCCATCAATGGGTGTTCTCGGTGTGATTCGTCAACGATGCGGATTCATGTCATCGAATTATGATGTTCTCGATGGTGATGGTAATGTCATCTTCCAAATCGATGGTCCGTGTTGTTGTATGCTTTGCGGATGTCAGGATAAGGAGTTTCCGGTAAGTACTGTACTCCAAATCTACTGTAGATACATAGTTTTGGTGTTTGAGATTACTGTAGATTAGAATGTTGGAACTTGGGATTACTGTAGCTAGACATGCAAGCATTTGGGATTACTGTAGATAGAAGTGTTGAAAATTGTGGTTACTGTAGCTAAACATGTTGGAATCTAGGGTTACTGAAGTGAATTTGATTTTAAAGGCGCATAGGGGCCCCTTAAAAATTGAATTTTCAGATTACTGTAGCTAGAAGTGTTGGAATTTAGGGTTACTGTAGTCTGTTAGAGTTAAAAGGGGCATAGAGGTCCTAAAGTACTTCGAAACTACGATTTCGAGCTTTCGGGATTACTGTAATCCAGACAACACCTGAATTGTTTCCCGAAACTTTTAAAGGGTTACTGTAGTCCAGTTTAGATCCTCAACAATTGTTTTCAAAACTTTATGGATTATTGTATTCCGTTTGAGACCCGAAACTTTTTTTTTCCATTTTTCAGATCAAAACCGCCAACAATGGTACAGTAGTCGGTGCGATCACCAAAAAATGGGGTGGATGCTTCCGCGAGGCGTTCACCGACGCCGACACGTTCGCCGTCAACTGTAAGCTCCGCCCCTTTTTCGAATAATGAAAAAAATCAATAACATTTTCAGTCCCCGGCGACTTGGACGTCAAACTCAAGGGCGTTCTTCTCGGTGCCACATTCTTGATTGTAAGTTAAATGTTTTAGATTACTGTATTCCAGTCGAGACCCAAAAATTAAAAAGTTTGTTGGGATTACGGTATTCCTGTCGAGACCCTAAAAAGTTTTTAAGGGTTACGGTATTCCAGTCGGGACCCTAAGATACGGTATTCCAGTCGAGACCCTAAGAGACTGTATTCCACTCGAGACCCTCCCAAAAATTGTTAGGATTACTGTATTCCAAAAAAATTCAAAATTTTTTCAGGACTTCATGGAGTTCGAGCAGCAGAGCCAAAACCGTAATAGTGGAGGTAAGAAATTCAAAAAAATAATTTTTTTCTAACAAATTTTTTTTGCAGTCTAACCTACAGTAACCCAACCTACAGTAACCCCTTCTGCTTTATTTATTTTTTTTGGGCGGTAAATTCAAATTTTTAATTATTTTTTTTTCAATTTTTTCAATATTTTCAGGCGCCACCTTCTCATCTTCAAACTAAATTCCAAGCTCCGCCCACAGTTTTTTTTGTGATTCCATTTGGACAGGCTCCGCCCACTTTCTACGCATTTTTATTTTTTTATTCTGACAAAAATTCTGAAATTCCAGGCCCCGCCCCTTTTGCCACTCGTGATTCCCCGATAAAAAAATTGCTAAGCCCCGCCCACTTTTTATTCTGAATTAATAATAAAAAAGTTCAATCCACATTTCCTGTCTCTTCACTTTGTTGATCCTCGAAACTTTCGTCTTCTTTTGGGGCTCGCGGAGCAGCAGGCGGAGCAACTACAGTATCCCTGACTACAGTATCCCTCTCATGGACCGAAGCGGATGAGTCGAATTTTTGCGAATTCGAAGTGTTGGCGGCGACAATGGTGGATTGTGGTTTCGAGCTTCGTACGATTTTTTCCGAGTGCTCCTCCACACTTTTGGATTTGGGGGTTTTGGCATTCTGAAAAAAATGGCCTTGTTTTGAGAATCCTAAAACAATTTTCAGATCTCGAAAATGTCAATTTTGGGCCGAGTTATGATCGTTTAAAGTTGGTGGCCTAGAAATCCAAATGTAGGGTTTTCTGGGCCACAAAGTTGTATATCAATTAAAAAAGTAATAAGGAGTCCAATCCACTTCTCTGATCTCAAAAAGGTCGATTTTGAGCCGAGTTATAACGATTTGAACTGTCTTAGGGTCCCCAGGACGTCCTCAACAAAATTGAACGTTGGTGGCCTAGAAATCCCAATTTTGAATTTTCTAGGCCACCAAACTCAAATAGTCATAATTCGGTTCAAAATAGAGATATTTGAGATCTAAAAAATGCCTTGGGGTCGTCAAAACATGCCAAACAAGGATATACAGTTTGTGACCTAGAACTTGTTTTTCTAGGCCACTGATTTGAATTTCTAGGCCACCAACTTCAAATTCTCATAACTCGGCTCAAAATCAACCTAATTTCTTAATTTTTTTCCCAATAACTCACACTTTTTGAAACTTCATCATCAAAAACTACAATCGGTCGTTGCCGTCCTTTCCATGCCATTTTATTCGCCGACGTCGTCGTGGCTCCAGAAGACGTTGGCGGAGCATTTGGAGCAGCAGGATTTCCAGATGGTGATGTTGGCTCAATGGATGATGGCGGTTGTCGTTGCGAGTTTGGTGGTATCGGCTTTTTGGATTTTTTCTTGACACAAATTATGAAGAGAAATGGGGTGGTGATGGTGAGGAGGAGGAGGAAGGGGGAGGCAGTTTGAATTCTGGAAATTTTATTCTGAATTTCAAATTTTTACTTTTAAAGTTTGCTATGGCTAAAATTAACTTGGTCTGAGCATTCTAAAACACTTTTTTTCTCTGAAAAAGCTCAATTTTGAGCCGAGTTACGAGCATTTGAAGTTGGTGGCCTAGAAAATTCAAAGTTTGGTTTTCTAGACCACTGACGTCTGTTTTACGTCCAACAATTTGTTAAAAACGGTTTACAAATAGAAACTCAATTTTCAGATCCCAAAAATACCTATTTTGAGCCGAGTTATGAGCATTTAAAATGGTGGCCTAGAATTCTCTTTCTAGGCCAGGAACTTCAAATGCTCATAACTCGGCCTAAAATTGAGCTTTTTGAAATCTAAAAAATGCATTAAGATCCTCAGGACATCGTGAACAAAACCAATAATCAAGTGGCCTAGAAATCAAAATGTTGAATTTTCTAGGCCACCACTTGCAAGCCATAAATCGGCTCAAAAGCGATATTTTTTTTAAATTCAAAAACTACTCTATTTCTCTAGTTTTACTTATTCTGATTATCAACTTTTCATTTTGTGTCCCGCCACGAAAACTACCGTACTACTCACCTGCATATCAATGCGAACACAATATTGATCATTTTTTGAATGTCGCTCGCAATAAAATTACTATGATTTTGTCGATTAATTAATGTAGGGAGAATCGAAAATGATTTTATTTTTGAATTTTCTATATAAAAACTAGCACCAAAAATTGTATGGGGGGGGGGGGGGGGGGGGGTTCACGGAAATTTGAAAATAAAATTTTCGTTGCAAAAAAATTGAGGCGAAAAAAAGTGAAAAATCAAACGAAAAAAATCGAAGGAAAAGCGGAATGTACAGAAACCGAAATTGTACCGTAATCGAGGAGACGAGAGGGAGAGAGACGCAGAGAAAAAATTGTTTGGGACCTATGGAAAAAAATGGAAAAAAAAGATATGAGATCTTTGGGATTTTTGAGAAACAAACAAATTATTTAAAAAATTAATCTAAAAATCAATAAACTCCAGATGAGATTCAGAAGACGTGATAATCTGAAACCAGATGACGTCGCCTCCATTTGAACACTTCTAACGGCGAGGGGTGATGAATGAAGGCCACCCATGTCGCCAGTTTCCCGATCCGTTCCATAGAGAACGAGCTCCCATTTGACTAATTCGGCGTCTGAAAATTTTGGGGATTTAAATGGCCTAGAAATCCAAATGTTGAGAATTCGAAACATAATATTTGTTTGAAAAAATTTAGAGGAACAAAATCCACTTTCCAGATCGAAAATTGTTTGATTTTGCGGCGAGTTATAGCCATTTAAAGTTAGTGGCCTAGAAATCCAAGTTTTTGGATTTCTAGGCCACCAACATTCCAAAAACTAGTAGAAGTGACTAAGGAGTCAGGAGCACTTTTCAGAACTCAAAAATCTCGATTTTGAGCAGAGTTACAACCATTTGAAGTGGTGGCCTAGAAAACTCTTTCTAGGCCATCAACTTTGAAAGCCTATAACTTGGCTCAAAATCAATGTTTTTGTATTCTGGAAAGTGCATTGGACTTCCCAGAGCGTCTTCAACAAATTCAGGCATTGATGGCCTAGAAACCCAAAATTGGAGTTTTCTAGGCCACCACTTTCAAATGGCTGTAACTTGACTCAAAATCAACATTTTTGAAATCTAAAAAATGCCACAAAACCAGAATTTTATAAATATTTTAGAAAATTCAACTAACCATCCCATCCATCGTTATCAATCTCCAGAATCCACAACCCCGCGGCCTGCTCTCCCCAATTATGAGTCGTCATGAATGCCCAATCCGTGAAACCACTCCTGGATGTGTCACGGGCTCTTTTTGTGAGCAGTGTGGATTTTGTGCCTGAAAACATTTGGAGTGAAAATACTCAAAAATGCATTTTTAAAAACTCAAACATCTCAATTTTGAAGCGAGTTGTAAGTGTTTGAAGTTTGTGGCCTAGAATCCCGGAAGATGGGTTCCTAGGCCACGAAAATACTGGAATGGAATGAGCACTTATTAAAAATCCCAATGCACTTTTCAGACCTCAAAAATGTCAATTTTGAGCCAAGTTAAAAGCCTGCAAAGTTGATGGCCTAGAAATGGATTTCTAGGCCACCAACTTCAAGTGCTCGTAACTCGGCTTAAAATCAATATTTTTGAGATCTGAAACGTGTGTTGGGTTTCTCATGTTTAGCTGAGTATTCAAAGGAAGCGGTGGCCTAGAAACCCAGAAAGTGGGATTTCTAGGCCACTAACTTCAAATGGCTTCAACTTTCTTCAAAATGAACATTTTCGAGATCTGAAAAATAGAGCCAAATTCTGAAAACTTCACAAACCTGAAGGAGACGTTAAATAGATTTGCAAATCTCCTCTTTTCGGTGCCTTCAGTGTCACAATGGCTTGAACGTGCTCCACATATGACACCTTGTTCTCCTCGGCTCCACCGTAGCAGCCATCCGAGTAGAGTTGAAGTTGAAGGCGGTTTCCGTTGGGAATGTTTCTGAAAATATGACATTTTGAATGGTAAATTGTAAAAAAGACTTTGAGAAGAAAAATGCACTTTTCAGATCTCGAAAATGTCGATTTTGGGCCAAGTAATGAGCATTTGAAGTTGGTGGCCTAGAAAATCCAAGTTAGGGGTTTCTAGGCCATGAATTACCTAATTTGTTAGGGAAGACTTTTTGAGTGAGTGACAGTTTTCAGATTTCAAAAATACCTATTTTGAGCCGAGTTATGAGCCATTAAAGTTGGTGGCCTAGAAAATCGCAAATTTGGATTTCTAGGCCAGCAGCTTTAAATGGCTTTAACTTGGCTCAAAATGGACCATTTTGAGTTTTAAAACTATCAATTTATTTCATTTTTTAAACTCTCTGAAGTTGTTGGAATCTATTCTAAAAGTCGGTGGCCTTGAAACCCAAAAGTGTGGATTTCTAGGCCAGCAACTTTGAATGGCTATAACTTGGCTCAAAATCCACTTTTTTCAGATCTAAAAAATGGATTCTACTCGCCTTTATTCTCTCTACAAAACAGTAATAAAAAACTCACTTATACCTGCTCGGATAGAACTGTCTACACCTGTGTTGCTCATCGACTCGCTTCCAAACCTTTGCCAACTTTACCATCGCTCCCGCATCCATGAGCCCATACCCAAAACTATGCGATACATTTCTTCCGACTCCATTGGTGGTCCAGTCCCCGGCTCTCAAATTTATCGGCTTTGCAGTCCGTATAACAATGTGCTGAAGGTCCCTCCATGTCAAATTAGGGTTCGCTTCCAGGGCCAAGGCCACAATTCCGGCGGCCAATGGGGCCGAGGCACTTGTCCCGGTGTGCATATTTGTACAAGCGTGATGCAGGTCTGTTGTCACTATCATTTTTTCTCCGGTGGCTCCGGAAGAATAAGTGGTCGCTAGGGTCGAACTACACGCTTCTGAATACCATGGAATATTTCCGTTCTCCGTGGCCGAGGAAATCGAAAGTGTGTAAATGGAATTTGTGTAACCATCACAGTTGCAAGAATCCGCATCTTTTCCACCGTTCCCCGATGCCCATACAAATATCGATCCTTTCCCTTTTCGACCCATTGTTATTCCCTTCTCGAAGGCCGAGCGTGTTAGCTTGGCTGGGCCGTCCACAGTACGACCATCGTCGTCGGGGCCCCAGGAGGCGCTGAAATTAGTTATTTTCTATTTGAAATTTGATTGGATAGAATTAGGCAAATTTGAGAGTATCCAAGGCACATTTCAGATCTCAAAAATACCCACTTTAAGCTAAGTTACGACCCTGTGAATTTGGTAGCCTAGAAGTCCAAAACTTGACTTTTCTAGGCCACAAACTTCGAAGATTATTGACGATGTTATAAAAACCCCAACGCATTTTTCAGATCAGAAAGATATTAATTTTCAGCCGAGTTATGAGCATTTAAAGTTGGTGGCCTAGAAAGAGTTTTCTAGGCCATAACTTTAAAAGGCTGTAACTCGACTTATAATTGAAATTTTTGAGTTATGAAATTTGTTTCTGACTTCATGACACTTTCTTTACTTTTTTGAATGTTGATGGCCTAGTATATCAATATTTCGGATTTCTAGGCCATCAACTTCAAATCGTCATAACTCAGCCTAGAATTGAGATTTTTGAGATCTGAAACGTGCATTGGCGTTCTCATAACATTTTCTACAAGTTTGGTAACCCGTGGCCTAAAAACCTAAAATTTCCAGATTTCTAGGCCACCAACTTTAAAGGGTTCAAAATCAATGGTTTTTCCTACTTTTTTCTTTGAACCATATCTCGGCTCAAAATCAACATTTTTGAAATCTGAAAAGTTTATTGGGTTCCTCTTAGCACTTTTATTGAATTTGAACTGTCAATGACCTAGAAACCCGAATTTCAAGATTTCTATGCCACCGACTTCAATAGGCCATAACATTGCTCGATCTCAATATTTTGCCTCACTTTTTCTGTGGACCATATCTCGGCTCAAAGTAAACTTTTTTGAGATCAGAAAACTGTGTTAGAATTCTGGTCTTTTTTACTTAAGCCCCGCCTTCAAAAAATTTTCAGTTCCTCTTCAAAACCCACCTATAAATATCGATATAATCGGCGTTATGTCCAACTGACGCCGCCTCGACGGCATCAGTGACATCTCCATCCAACATTCGAATTCCTCCAATATTAGCATTATAAGCGATTCCGACGATACAAAGACTATTATTAAAGATCGCGGCCACTTCTCCGGCACATCTTGTTCCATGTCTATTCTCATCGGAAAATTCGTATCTTGGCATCGGATCGTTATCCCGATCGTTTACGTCATAGGATGCTCGCTCGTCATAATTAGGAGAGATATCTGGATGAGTTCTCTCTAGCCCATCGTCTAGAATCGTGACGACGACCCCTTTTCCAGTATATCCCAAGTCCCATGCCTCTTTGACATTGTGATCCATGCGCGTGTGAAAGTCCATGTCATTTTGACCGCGGTTCTGAAAACCGGAACATTTTGATTTTGTTATATACTTGTTTAACATCTTTTGAGGAGTAGGATGCATTTTTTAGATTGAAAATTAGTTAAGTTTGAAGCAAGTTATGAGCGTTTGAAGTTGGTGGCCTAGAAACCCACAAATTTAGGTTCCTAGACCACCAAGTTTCAAACTCAATTGCCTAGTAGCAAGGATTAGTTATAAAAAGGCGAATACAATTTTCAGGTTTCAAAAATACCAATTTTGAGCCGAGTTATGGCTACTTAAAGTTATGGCCTAGAATTCTCTTTCTAGGCCACCAACTTCAAATGCTCATAACTCTACTCAAAATTAAGTTTTTTGAAATCTGAAAAGTGCACTGGGGTCCCCAGAACATGGCAAACAAAATCAATGATTTGATGGCCTAGAAAGCTCAAAACTTGGATTTCTTGGCCATCAGTTTCAAATGCTTCTAACTCACTTCAAAATTGATGTTTTTGAGTTTTGAAAAATGAATTTGAACTCAAGTTTTACGCTTTTTTAATTGTATTAGTTATGACCTTTTTTTCATTTTGGAGTTCCTAGGCCATGGTAAATTGTTGGTCTAGAAATCTCAAATTGTCGAAATTTTTGCTTTCTCTAATGCAAAATTTTCTGGGAATTCAAAAACTTTTTTCAGAATTCAAAAACATTGATTTGGAGCCAAGTTATAGGCTTTTGAAGTTTGTGGCCTAGAATTCTTTTTCTAGGCCACCAACTTCAAATGCTTGTTACTCCGTTCAAATTGACATTTTCGGAATTTGAAAACTGTATTGCAATTTACACGACAAGCCAAACAAGGCTAAATTAGAACATTCAAAATTGGTGGCCTAGAAAACTCCAATTTTGAATTTCTAGGCCACCAACTTCAAAGGTTCATAACTCGCTTCAAAATTAACTTTGCCATGAAACTGGAACCTTCTATTTTTTAAATGTATACTTTTCTAATTTCAAAACAAACTTACCAAATACCACATATCCGTCCACAACGGGTCATTCGGGTCGGGATGTTTTCGATTCCTCGATTTGCTCACTTGCCGTCCCTCATCTTCCTCAATTATCTCATTATCCTCAGTATGCCTTCGAATCCGTCGATATCCACGTTTCACTCTCCTCTTTGCCACTTGCTGCTCCATCCACATCACCTCATCTTCATGTTGCAATTGGTTGGCCGATAGGGATCGCGTTTTTCGAGAAGATCTCGACTTCTTTCGATCGTCACGGAATAGATAGAACTCGTCACCCGGAATGATCTGAAAATTTAGAATTGGGATGGTGAGAGCTTCAAAATGAGTATTATCTCGGTCGAAAACATGCATTTTGAGCCGAGTTATAGGAGTTTGAAGTTGGTGGCCTAGAAATCTCAATTTTTTTTTGAGTTTCCAGGCCATTGGTTTAAGAAATAAATTGCGCTGGTTTTGAGTTGTCTGGAACAGTTTTCAAAACTCGAAAATAACAGTTTTGAACCGAGTTATGAGCATTTGAAGTTGGTGGCCTAGAAAAAGAATTCTAGGCCATCAACTTCAAAGGCTAATAACTCGGCTCAGAGTGGACAATTTTAAATTTTGAAACTACCGTTTTATTTTATTTTGCAAGCTCTTCAAAACGGTAAAAATGAATTTTTGAAAATCAATAGCCTAGAAACCCAAAAGTACGATTTTTCAAAATCCCAGGCCACCAACTTCAAAAGCTGATAACTCGGCTTAAAGTTGGCTATTTTTAATTTTAAAAATAATTATTTTATTGGATTTTTCAAGCCCTACAAAACTGCCAAAGCTCAAATTTGTAAATTGGTGGCTTAGAAATGCAAAACGTGAGATTTCTAGGCCACCAACCAGGAAAACTTCAAACCTTCATTTCTCCGCTAGTTTTCAACCGATTTCGGAGATTTTAGGCTCAAATTTTCCAGAATTTCTTCAGAATTTTTTGCGTAACTTTTTCAAAAAACTTTTAAATACAGTATCCCTAATTTTCAACCCAAAAAACTACTCACCGGACCCAAATTAGTGTACCCGTACTTGTTGGCCAACCGATCCGCATCCTCCGCCTTTCCACCGGCTATCCGTACCGCCCATTCATTCGTATACGTTCTCCTCATGGGTGACGCAATCGAGGATACTGTAGTCGTGACGTCATCTTCGAATTCTCCGGGTGATAAGTGGGCGGAGCCTATTTTCACTGATAATAACAGAAATAAGGCGAGTGTGACGAGTTGGATGAAAACTGATGGCGAGTATCGAAATGAGTTGTTATTGCTCATTCTAATTTTTGAAGTTTGTAGTTTGTAGTCTGCAGTGAATTGTAGTTTGTAGTGTGTTTATATAGGGGTCCTCTATCGCATGATGAATGTCCAATTGGGGAAAGGTTTCTGGAAAAATTGAACATTGAAAATGAAAAATTTGAAAAAGGGCGGAAATAGCGAAAGAGAAGGAGAGAAATAGTGAAAAATTAGGAAAAAAATTTGTGGCCTAGAAATGGATTTCTAGGCCATCAACTTCAAAGAGCTGTAACTTGGCTCAAAATTGAGATTTTTGAGTTCTGAAAAACGTTTCGAGCTCCTGGGGACTAGTGTAACTATTTTGGCTATGATATGACCTAGCTTTACAAAATTTGGATTTCTAGGCCACCAACTTTTAATGATCATAACTTGGCTAAAAATTGAGCTTTTTTTAAATTGAAGGACTGTTTTGGAGTTCACAGAACATTTAAAACGAATTCAACGCAAGATTTGAACTTGGTGGTCTAGAAATCCAATTTTGGAGTTTTCTAGGCCGTCAACTTCAAAGGGCTGTAACTTGGCTCAAAATTCAGCTTTTTACAGACTCTAAAAACTATTTCGGAGCTCACAAAGAGTTTTCAAAAAGTTCGATACAAATTTTGACATGGGTGGCCTAAAAATTAATTGGTGTAGTTTTCTAGGCCACCAACTTCAAATGCTCATGACTTGGCTCAAAATCGACATTCTCAGAATTTAAAAAATGCGTTAAAATTCACACAACAAGCTATACAAAGTTCATTTTAAGTTGTTTAATTTGGACCAGAAATCCACTTTTTTTTGGAATTCTAGGCCACCAACTAGAAATTCTTATAACTCGGCTAAATCTTCATATTTCAAGTTGCGTTTGCGCTTATTTTGAAGCCGAAAATAAGCCAAATTTGAAAATTCAAATTTTGTAAGTTTAAAGTCGAAAACATTAGCAAAAGACCCCTTTAAAATAGGGACAATTATAAACTAGAAAAATCACCGAAAAAGAAAATTTAAATTTTTTAAAGACCAAAAGTCTAAAACCTTCTCTCTCGACATTTTTGAAAATTTCGTCAAAAATTCCATGGATCATCTAAAAAATGAGAATTTTAGAATATTCTAGAAGTCACTAAAGAATAATGATGATTCATACTCCAAACTGAAAAATGACTGAAAACGAGAGGGATATTTGAGTCAAAAAAAGAGAACGAGAAATGGAGAGTTAGACGAAAAAGTGAAGAGAGTCAGAGCCAGCCAAAATTGGCTCCCGTTTAAAGGGAAAAAGAGCACCAGAGAAGGGGAAAAAAGCAGTGGTCATGGGGGAACCGGACACACATTAAATTTATTCAGTTATTGCGTGAGGGTGCATACATAGGGAGGGGACCCGAAATTTTGAGTCCAAGAATTTAAAAAGAATCTAAGAATCTAAGAATCTAAGAATCTAAGAATCTAGGAATCTAAGAATCTAAGAATCTAAGAATCTAAGAATCTAAGAATCTAAGAATCTAAGAATCTAAGAATCTAAGAATCTAAGAATCTAAGAATCTAAGAATCTAAGAATCTAAGAATCTAAGAATCTAAGAATCTGAGAATCTAAGAATCTAAGAATCTAAGAATCTAAGAATCTAAGAATCTAAGAATCTAAGAATCTAAGAATCTAAGAATCTAAGAATCTAAGAATGTAAGAATCTAAGAATCTAAGAATCTAAGAATCTAAGAATCTAAGAATCTAAGAATCTAAGAATGTAAGAATCTAAGAATCTAAGAATCTAAGAATCTAAGAATCTAAGAATCTAAGAATCTAAGAATCTAAGAATCTAAGAATCTAAGAATCTAAGAATCTAAGAATCTAAGAATCTAAGAATCTAAGAATCTAAGAATCTAAGAATCTAAGAATCTAAGAATCTAAGAATCTAAGAATCTAAGAATCTAAGAATCTAAGAATCTAAGAATCTACGATTCTAAGAATCTAAGAATCTAAGAATCTAACAATCTGGGAATCAAGCTCCGCCCCTTTTTTATTGCTGGTTCCCTCCGGGTCTCTCTTGGGCCCCTCCAGCTGCTCTTTCCGCCAAAAAGAGCCCACCAAAAAGTGCAAAATCAAAGAGAGAAGAAAATGATGATGATGGCTACCCACTCTTTTCGGTCTCTTTTTTTTCGGCATGACTTTTTTTTTGTTCCGAGAAGTACTACTACTACTTTTTGGCTCCAATTTTCAACAGAACCCAAATTTTAAGGGGTCTGGAGGTCTTAAGCTGGTTTTGGGCAGAAAAAGCGAAATCGAAGAGAAAATGGGTGTTGTTTGAGTGTTCCTGTGTATGTTCAGGTATAAAAACGCCGGGAGAGAAAATGTACATAAAGAGAGGGAAAAAGCATCGCCCCAGAGAGCAAACATGGATGACCCCGAAAATGGAAAGAAAAGGGGATAGATGACACCTTGTTGTTTGCAGCAACAACGAAAAAATTTAGACACAGACAGGTGTCAGAAATCGGTTTTTGAACTCAAAAATCAACCCTTAGATCTCAAGATTATGAAAAATGGTTGTCATTTTCAGACTCCGCGTGCCTTATTACCCCTATCTTGCAGTTTTCAGCAAGATTGAACAAATTGTCGTAAGGTGTGGTGTTTGGTACGCAAACACCTTGCGTACAGTACAACAGACCTTACGACAGTTTGTCCAATCTTGCTGAAAATTACAGGCAAGGGGTAACTGACTGTGCTGATTACGAATTCAAACCTGAAATTTAAAAATAGTGAGATTGAAACAGTGGAAATCGGAGTTGAAGGCTCAAAACTCAAATTTGTCCCCTTATGCTCAACATTACAAAAATGATTGTCATTTTTGAAACCAGCGCCACTTTTCACTCATAGCCTGCAATTTTCAGTGAGATTGGGGCAAGTGTCGTAAGGTCTGGTGTTTGGTACGCAAACACCGTGCGTACAGTACACCACATTTTACGACACTCTGTCCAATATCGCTGAAAAATGCAGGATAGGGGTAATCGACCACGCTGAGTTCGAATGCAAGCTTGAAATTTGAAGATTTTAAGTTAAAAATAGTGAACATCGAGTCTAAATTTCTGAAACTACTTTTCTGTCATACAAATAGAAAAAAGTGTCACCTCTCTATCTTTTTTCTGCTTTTTCCTATCCCTATGGAATTTTTGTCCCATAATTCAATTGGTCCATACATCCGGCAGTGAAAAAATGTATCTTTTTTCTAGAATGGGGAACTCTAAAAAGCAGAAAAAAGAAGAGAGAGTGACAACTTCCGTTTGAAATCGATCCCTTTTTCATGTCGTTTTTTCTCTTGTTGCAAATTTTCTTTTTCCGGGGAAATAACGTCATGATTTTCTAGACCCTTTCCTCAAAAGGTCAGATTTCAACTGACCTTTTGTGGTTTTGACACTGATTCTTGACCCGGAAATAGAAGAAAAGGAGGATAGGAAACTTCGAACTCAAATTTCACTAAGTTAAACTTCAAATTTTCAAATTTCAAGCTTGAGTTCAAACTCAGCGTACTTGGTTACCCCCATTCTGTATTTTTCAGCAAAATCGGACTCACTGTCGTAAGATCTGGTGTACTGTACGCAAACACCTTACGTACAGTACACCATACCTTACGACACTTTGTCCAATCTTGCTGAAAATTGGGTACCCGCACAGTGGTCGAGCGACAGAGGTATGCAAACGCGCTCCCCTGATTTGGCACTTTTTTCCGAACTTTGACGCCTTCTTATTCAAATTCCAGTGCTTTTTTCTGAATTTTTTTGCTTCAGAAAAATTCTCGACTAAATTTAGTACCGGAATAAAATAGAATCTTTAAAAAAATGAGCGGAATTCGGGTCTAAAAAATTTATTTTAGGCCCGGCTTCTCCAGAGAGCGCGTTTGCATACCTTTGTTGGTCGACCCCTGTGTACCCGGGGTAAAAAACAACGCTGAGTTCGAATCCAACATTTGTTTTTCGAAATTTTAAAGTCTTCAATTTAAAAATTGCTGCAAAAATCTCAGTTTGAAACATTTTCGTATACAGCACGAATGGGAAGAAAAACGAAAACGAAAAAACGGCAAGAAGTGTTCATCAATCCATCAAAAAACTGGGGGCGCCCCCTTTTTTCGCGTCTTCAAAGGAAAAGAGCGCCGACCTTGGGCCCCTCTCGGTTTCTGTCTCAATTCATTCATCAAAAATGTTAAAAAAGGGAATCGGTTTTGTGTACGACGACGAGATTTGTATGGCGGGGCGGGAGCTGTCAAAAAGCGTTTTCAAATCGAAAATTGATGGATTTTCGTATTGGGTTTTACACACTGTTTCGAGGGGAAGAAAATGAAATCATGAAACACCAATGTTACCATTGAATTTCTCGCAGGTTTTTACCCCGGAGTCCCAATTTCCAGCAAGATCGGACAAAGTGTCGTAAGCTTCGGTGTACTGTACGCAGGGTGTTCGCGTACAGTACACCAGATCTTACAAAACTTGCTCGACTTTGGCTAAAAATGGAGGATAGGGGTAACAAGCTACGCTGAGTTCGAAAATAGCATTATTTTCGAGAAATTACGTATTAAAAGGGGCGAAATTAAGGAGGCCATAGTCGAGCACAATTTCAATTGCTTCAAACTGAAAACTTTACAATTCTGACATCATATCCAAACTCAGCGGCATCGATTACCCCAAAGTATTAATTTTCAGCCAAATCGGACAAAGTGTCGTAAGGTCTGGTGTACTGTGCGCAAGGTGTTTGCGTACAGTACACCAGACCTTACGACACTTTGTCCAATCTTGATGAAAATTTCTAGATAGGGGTAATTAACCGCGCTGAATTTGAAAATGACATTATTTTTGTGAAATAATTGCTTTCAAACATTAAAAAAATCGTGGACACCAATTTCAAGCAAAATTTCGATTGCTCCAAACTCAAAACTTCGCAATTTTGACACCATATTCAAACTCAGCACCCTCCATTACCCCAGGATGCCAATTTTCAACCAAATAGGAGCAAGTGTCGTAAGGTCTGGTGTACTGTGCGCAAGGTGTTTGCGTACAGTACACCATACCTTACGACACTTTGTCCGATCTCGCTGAAAATTTCAGGATAGGGGTAATCGACCACGCTGAGTTCGAACATTACATTTGTTTTCAATAATTTTGAGATCTTCGGGTTTAAAAGAAGGTTTCAAAAACGAAAATTGGGAAAATTTGAGGCATCGGGTACTGTAGTGGTCTCGTGTGGGGATCCTGAAAAATATATATGATTATAAGGAGGAAATGTGACGGAGAATTCAACGAAGAGAATTATGAAACAAAAAAAATTACAGCCCCGAGAAAAAAATTGGAGCCAAAGAATCATGAAAATTGAACAGGGGCTCAGAAAATTCAAATTTAGAAAATGAGTTCAAAATAGTATAGTGTCCCTTCCCCTTCCTTCTTAAGACACCCTCTGACCCTCCAAAAAAAACGATGAGCAATCCTCAAAAACTAAGAAATGAGCCAAAACCAGAGTGGGGCTCCCTCTCTCTTGGGGGCCTCCAAGAAAAGAGTGCTCGCTCGTCACAGACTTCATTAATTTAATTAAGCGTCCCTTCCCTCTTTTCTTCTTCTTTTCTCGGATTCTCCGAAGAAAAAGGCGACGATTGACAAACAAATAGCACTTTGTGTGGACGGGGTCCCTTAATTCAATGAAAGGGACCCCAGGCTAGTGGCCTAGGAAACCAAAATTGGATTTTGAAAACTTGAAATTTGAAATCAGAAGGAAAATTCGGTTAAAATGAGTATAAACATGATGGGATTTGGTTTGGGTGGAAAATTGGGAAGGGGTCCCTGTCTTTAAAGGGTCAGGGAGTACTGTAGATAAATCTTGATTATTGCAGTATTTTTTCTTGAATATATATTCAATTTCCCACCTTTTGCACCCAAAATCACTATTCTACCATCATAACTAAAAAAGTTACAGATTTTCGAAAATTTTCGAAAATCAAAAATTTTGAAATTCTACCGTATCTCGGTCAGTTTTTATCCAAATTATTAGGTTTTTATAGTTTTAGTATCAGCTTGAAAGGGGCTTCAAAATGAGTAAAATCATGACGAGCTTTGAAAATTTTCAATTTTGAGTTTGGGCATGCGCCTTTAAATTGGAGGTCGCATGTTTGAACTACCGTAACTCGGTCAAAAGTGGGTCAAATTTTTTAAACTAAAAAGGCAAATATTGAGCGGGAAAAGTGCTTTAAAATGAAACTAGTTTTGTGCAAGAAAAACTCGAACTAACAAAGTTGGAATCACTCAAAAATTTTATAACAGTTTTTTTTCAATTTTTTTCGCTATGCGCCTTTAAACTTTGTGGGCTGAACCTAGACAAGTTTAGTATCATTAGAAATCTCTAAATACGCCAAATTTGAATATATTTATTTCAAACTGACCAGGTTTGAAATTTTTTTGATTTTTGAGTTCGGGTAGGCGCCTTTAAATTGGAGGGTGAGAGTTGAAACTACCGTATCTTAGTCAAAAGTGGGTCAAAATTTTCAAACTAAAATGGCAAATGTGGAGCGTGTGAAAATCTTCAAAATGATACTACATTTGTAAAAATTGAACTAAAACTAACAGAGTTATGAGTTTTTAGAATCTGAAATACTAAAAAAAAATTTCAAAAAAAATTTGTATGGAAAATTTTTTAGAACAAGATTTCCACCAAAATTTAAATTTCCCATAGAACAGCATGACTAATAGAGCTAACATGACTCATAGGAATCCCCGAAACTTAATCAAATCTTGCCAGGCTCCGCCCCCTTTTTAGGGTGCCCGTGTGTGTGTACACACACACAAAAGGGGGTCCCCCCATTCTCAAGTGGACCCCCGACGACACACAAAACGGAGGACCATTCAGATGACAGGGGGAACTTATCGAGTGTCCCCTTTTACTCTTATGGTGACAATGCACAAATCCGACAAATCTAAAGTACCCCCCAAGCCCTGGCATACATAAATACACTTATCTTCGCATTACGCTTTGATGTTTGCCGGGAAGTGCGGGATTCTAGAGGGGTTTAGGAAGTTCTGGAAGATTCTAGAAGACATTTTGAAAAAATGGAGCCCAAAATGACCAAGATATCTTGAAAATGAGCAAAGTTATGGGGGTTCGAAACTATTTGGTTTTCAGGAGGGGTCTGAAAGTTTCAACGAGAACTTTTCAAAATTTTCAAAGTCTAATTTAAATTTAAAATATTTTTTCTTAAGATTCAGTCGATTTCCCACATTTTGCACCCGAAATTACTATCCTAGCTTCAAAACTAACAAAGTTACAGATTTTCGAAAATTTTCGAAAATCAAAAATTTAGAAAATTTGCCGTATCTCGGTTAGTTTTCATTCAAATTTTACGATTTGAATATTTTTCAATTCAGCTCAACAAGAGCTTCAAAATAAGTATGATCATGACTAGATTTGAAAATCTTAGGTTTTTGAGTTTGGATATGCGCCTTTATATTGGACCCGGGGACTTGAAATTACCGTAATTCAGTTAAAAGTGGGTCAAAACTTTCAAACTAAAAAAGAAAATGTTGAGCATAAAAAGAGCTTCAAAATGAATTTAATTATAAAAAAGTTGAACAAAAACTAACAAGGTTAAAACATTCAAAAAATTTTTATTTCTAAAAAAATTACTTTTTCAACTTTGTACCGTAACTTTTCTCATTTTCAAGCTACAGTACTAATTTATGGCTCAAAAAACTTCAAATTCTCTCTCCTCTAAAAATACAACTATTTTGATAACACAAAATTATCTATTATTGGTTTCTACTCCTAATAGGAACTCATTCAAACATACCCATAATCCTATGAACAAATCAGCTGATACGGGTCACATCGTGTGCACAAACACAACAATCGAGAACAATTTTTTTTGACATTTTTGATCTTTGTTTTATCATTTTTTGATTGACAGGGTGGGACAATCAATATTTAAGAAAATTTTTAACAGAAAAAAAATTTTTGGAAAAAAATTTTCAGGGTGAAAAGATCAGTGAAAATGGCGCCGAGGTTCTTATCAATTTTTCTGAAGAATTTCGAATTTTTCTCACGTTTTTATGGTGTCAGGAAGCAGTTTTATGACGGGGAAAGGGCATCAAGTAAAATGTAGGAATTTAAAGGCGCATAGACTAAAAGGATACGGTAGAGGAGGTACGGTAGGGGAAAAATGGGATGTGTGGAAGCTAAAATTGATGAAAAATTGTCATAATTATACTTATTTTGAAGCTCTTAACGAGAGAATTTCAAAAATGTAATTTTCAAAAAACACGGATGAAATTGAAGAGAGTTACGGTAGGTTTCAACTCAAAATTAAAGGCACATAAATTCCTCAAAATTGAAATTTTCGAAAAATTTTCAAAACATGATTATGCTCATTTTGTAGCTCTCAATGAGCTGAACTCAAAAATGTAAAAATATCAACATTCGAACAAAAACTAACCGAGATACGGTAAATTTTCAAAATTTTTGATTTTTGAAATTTTTCGAAAATCTGTAACTTTGTTAGTTTTGATGGTAGAAGGGTGATTTTAGGTGCAAAATATTGGAAATTTTGTGGATATTTAGGGCAAAATATCAGTACTTCAAATATAACAAAATTTGAAAGTACATTAAGCACAGGATTATGGAAAGTTAAAAAATTTTGAAAATTTTCAAGCATGCCATGATTATACTCATTTTGAAGATCTCAATGAGCTGAATTCAACACAAAAAATATTATTGCATTTGAATAAGAACTAATCGAGATACGGTAGATTTTCAAAAACTTTGATTTTTGAAAATTAAAAAAAACGAAAATCTGTAACTTTTTTAAGCTTTGTTTCTCCAGTCTAAATTTCTACAGCAACCCTAGATCCAGGAGCTTGAAAACAAAAAATATGGCATGACTATACCCCCTACCATAATATGGACCCCCTAGATGACACATCAATGTTATCTATTCCCTCCCATCAAAACCTCACCTCATCATCTTTATTCTCTTATCCGTTCCTCTATGTGTCACTATGTTCTTTTTCCCAAAGACACCCCCCTATATCACCCATTAGTGTAATTACACCCCTCTCGGTGTTCCTGAACACGCAAGATTTCAGGATGATGGTGACCTCATTTTTTTGGTTTTTGATTCTTGGGATTTCAGGGGATACTAAAGATAAGTTTACTGGAAAGGCAAAGAACTTAATTTAGCAAGTTTAGAGCTTCAAAATGAGTATAACCATGAAGAAGTTTGAAAATTTTCAAAAATCTCGGCTTTTCAGAAACTTGCGATTACTGTACCCTCTAACTTTTCAAAATACAATGATACTATTTTTTACTGAAATTTCATTAAATTTTCAACAATTTGCTCTCAAAACCACAATCCTAGCTTCAAAACCAACAAAGTTACAGATTTTCGAAATTTTTCGAAAATCAAAAATTCAGAAAATCTGCCGTATCTCGGTTAGTTTTTATTCAATTTTTAAGATTTTCATTTTTTTAAGGTCAGCTCATCTAGAGCTATAAAATGAGCATAATCATGACATATTTTGGCAAACTAGGAAGTTTTCAGATTTTGAGTACCTTATGCGCCTTTAAACTACCGTAATTTCCTTCAATTTCATCCAAATTTTTTGAAAATTATATTTTTGAATTTGTCTTGTTTAGACCTTCAATTTGAGTATAATCATGACATATTTTCATCAATTGTTCCGGTACAGCCTGTTTTTTTTACCGTACCATATCTACAGTATCCTTACAGCCCATGCGCCTTTAAATTCCTACATTTTACCTCATAACCTTTTCCGGTAATAAAACTTCTTCCTCACACTATAAAAAGGTGAGAAAATTCAGAAATCTCAAGAAAATTGATACTTTTTCGAGAATTTTTTAAACATTCAAATTTTGGAAAAAAATGTAATTCAAAATTGCTTTTAAAAGTTCGAAATTTGGTCTGCTAGCTCAATAGGCATTTTTTTCTTAAAATTTGAGTTTAAAAAATCTTACAAAACTAGAAAATCAAAAATCCATCGGATGAAGTTTGAGGAGTACTGTAGTATCTGAAAAAATCTAAAATTAAATACAAATTTCAACCGAAATCTGAAAAAAAGGAACGATTACAATAGGACAACTGGAAGGCAAAAAAGTGTCTGAAATTCTTAAAAAATTCAAAAAAAAAAAACAGAAAAAAAATGGAGATGATGACTAATATTGGTTCCAATTGTTATTGCTCAGCATTATTCTAAAAATCTATAGAAAATTCTAGAAAAATGGAATAATTCCAAGGGGGGGGGGGGTCAGAACATGAGGTAAGTGTGGAATAGGAGGAATAGAGAGAGGGGAAGATGACATTGATGAAAAGTGTGATAACGGAAATCAAATGAGAGGAAAAGGTGTCCGATTGAAAGACAGGGGGTCATTGGAGTTGAGAAGAAGATAGAGGAGCACTTGAGGAAGGGCTCAGGGGGCCCATGCGCCTTTAAATCTGTTCAACCTATTTTTCCCCAAAAATTCATTAAATTTGCAACAATTTGTGCCTAAAATCACTCTACTAGCTTCAAAACTAACAAAGTTACAGATTTTCGAAAATTTTCGAAAATAGAAAATTTTTAAAATCCACCGTATCTCGGTTAGTTTTCATTTAAATTTTATGATTTTTATATTTTTGGATTCAGCTCAGCGAGAGCTTCAAAATGAGCATATTCATGACATATTTTGAAAAATTTCAAAAAATTTCATTTTCAAGGGGACAATGCGCCTTTAAAGGTGGTGTGCGGGTTTTTAACATAAGGGCTCAAATGGGGTAAAAATACATGTATTTTCATAATATCATGATGAAAACGCGCAAAAAAATTTCTTACGGCCGCAAAACGCCGTCAAAGTGCGATTTTTTGGTACGGTAGTGGTCCCTGATGGAAGAGCTGGCCTAGCTTTTTCCACTAGTCCGCGGGCCGCCGACGCGGCGAAATTCGCATATTTTCCCGAAATTTTCAATTTTTTAGCCAATTTGCGGATAAATTATCAGTTTTTCTGCATAATATGTTAGAAAATCACCTGACAATGCTGCCACAAATGAGTTTTCACTGTTTTTCGCTAAAAATAAGCGAAATTCGGTTCGCGAGAAAGGGACCACTACCGTAGTGCAAATCGCACTTTGACGGCGTTTTGCGGCCGTAAGAAATTTTTTTGCGCGTTTTCATCTTGATATTATGAAAATACATGTATTTTTACCCCATTTGAGCCCTTATGTTAAAAACCCGCACACCACCTTTAAACTAGGTGGGCGGAGCCTAGGCAAATTTGGTATCATTTGAAAGCTCTAGGAGAGCTGAATCTAAATATGGTAGTTTCAAAAGTTTTGGGTCAGTATCTCGCAAATTACAGTAAGATTTCTACTGGAAACTATAACAAAAACTGTACCCTTCACCATGCGTCTTTAAATTAGTGCTCAGTGGGCGGAGCCTAGACAAATTTGGTATCATTTGAAAGGTCTAAAAGAGCTGAATCTAAAAATATAACATTAAGAGTGAACACATCAAAATTGAAGCAGCTAGAGTCATATTTGTTTTTGGTTTCATTTTTCCCCGACTTTTTTCGAAAATAATCACCATAAGAGGTTTCACACCCACTAATCCCTTTCTTTTCTACTTAAACCTCCTTTTCTCCGATTTTCGAAAATTTTCTTTCTTGATTTCTGAAGTGGTCATAAGTAAGAGGCTTATGGGGTCTCCCCCCAACACTCAGATAAGTGGAAGATTTTGAACACCTCTGATGCTTGAGAATTCTTATCAGACAGGGGTAAGGGTTACTGTAGAAAACCTTTTTTTTTTGAAAATTCATCAAATTTCCAACAATTTGCACCCAAAATCACTACCCTAGCTTGAAAACTAACAAAGTTACAGATTTTCGAAAATTTTCGAAAAACAAAAAATTTGAAAATCTACCGTATCTCGGTTAGTTTTTACTCAAATTTTGAGATTTTTATATTTTTGTGTTCAGCTGAAAAAGAGCTTCAAAGTGAGTATAATCATGACCAGATTTGGAAGATTTTAATTTTAAGTTTGGGTACGCCCCTTTAAATGAAGGCCTAGAAGTTAAAACTACCGTAACTCTATCAAAAATAGGTCAATTCTTTCAAACTAAAAAGGGCAATGTTTGGCATAAAAAGAGCTTCAAAACCACAATAATTATGTTAAAAACAAACAAATACTGACGAAGTTAGAAGCATTCAAAAATGTCTAATAAAATTTTTTTCAAAAAAAATTTTTTTTTTGGATATTTTGATGCGCCTTGGAAATTTGTGGGCGGAGACTAGACAAATTTAGTATCATTTGAAAGCTCTAGATGAGCTTAATTCAAAAATAACAATTTTCGAGAATTTTGGAATGATATCTCAAAAGTTACAGTAAGATTCCCCATGGAATCTACACGAAATCCGGAAGCCTACGATATGCACCTTTAAATTAGGGCTCAGTAGGCGGAGCCTAGACGAACTTAATATTAATCGAAAGCTCTAAAAGAGCTGAATTCAACTGTTTAACTTTAAAAATGCAAAAATCAAAATTTTGAAAAGTTACAGTAACTTTTGTACTTTTCCACAGGCAAAAGTGCACTGTCCACTCCAAACCGTTTCTCCTCACTCTCTCTCTACCACTATAAATAGCCAATTCTCGACGGAAACCGATTGGAAAAAGTGGAAGTGAAGTGCATGTAAAGAAAAAAAGCAAAAAAAGCAAAAAAAAATTTAGGAAGAAAAAAAAGGAAAATGAGAGAGTGAGAGACGCAGAGAATAGAGACTCGAATTACTATTTGAAATACAACATGAAATCAAATATGTGTTGTGTAGAAACTACATAGAAGTATGTATGCATACACAAAGGAAGAAATGGGGGGTCTAAAATTTTTAGGGAAAATATTTTTCAAAAAAAAATTTTTTTCAACATTTTTGAACTTTTATAACTTTGTCAATTTTTACCCTAGAAACTTGGTTTTGGTCTCAAAATGTTTAAAATTGTCTCCTTAACATTTTCAAATAAAAAACCACCTAAAACTGCCATTGTTAATGTTTATTCAACCGTTTTTTCTTCCCCCTCCCTTAATTTGATACTTAACACCTGTCAGAAGGTCATCTGTCTTCTTGAATCTTCCTCTTCAAGAAGAAGAAGAAGACACCTGCTGTCATCACATCATCATTCATTCTGTCTCCGTCTCCTCTCGATAGGCTAATTATATGCCGGTGGCATAATTTGGAGACACTGTTTTGATTTATGAAGTGTTACAGGAAAAGTGAGGAAGTAGAAAAAGGGTTAAAAATGAAGGAAATAGTGAGAAAATCACATGAAACTGTTTGAATTGTAAAAATGTACAAAATTTGAAGCTTTTTGATACCAAAATCAAGTTTCTAGCTTGAAAATGGCAAATTTTATAAAAGTTTGAAAAAAATTTTGATAAAAAAAATTTTATGAAAAAAAAGTTTTTTGAAAAGAGCATAACTACAGTAATCCTGGAGCTGCAAAATTGAAAAATATAGTTTTTAAATACGTAAGACATAAGCTTTCTAATTAACCTACTCAAAATTGGCTATTTTTGTTTTGGAGAGAGTTATGCGCCTTTAAACTTGGAGTACTGTACAGAAATTTTTTTTTAAGTAGGTGATGTTCAAATGACCGTAACTACAGTAATCATGATTGTATTCTGATAAAATCTATATTGCTGAATTAAGCAAATTAAGAGCTTTCGAATGAAATAGATTACTACTTTTTAACTTAATTTTCAAAAAAGTTATGCGCCTTTAAACTGAGATTACTGTAGTTTACCCGTCTAGAATTGAAAGTGGGCGGAGCCCAGTCAAATAGGGGATCATTTGAAAGCTCTCAGCGAACTGAACTTGATAATCTTATTTTCAGCACAAATAACCTAAAAATGAAGACGAAACCTGAAGAAATCAAAAATTTTTCAAAAATTTTTGGAAACAATTTATTTTGGTTGATTTTGGACCATTTTCGGCCTAAAATCACATTATTGTTTTGTTAATAATCTTAAAAATATACAAAGAATGTTCCAGAACTATCCGAACACTCAAAAAATGACAGAAATTCACTGGAAATGTGAGAAGAAATGACATCAGCAACACTTGAAAAAAGAGAAACTGGTAAACATCACACTTAACTGATGAGAACACATTGAGTGCGAGAATAGAGAGAGATAGAGGAATGAGAGAGACTTAGACAGTTAGAGAAAAAATACGAGGAAGAAAATGTTTCGAAATCAGTAGAAAGAAAGGACCTTGGAATACTGAATAAGAACGATGATGACTAATACCCCGTCACTTTTTCCCAAGGGGTTTAGTTTGAGACATGGGGGATTAGTGGGGGTACTTATTTTATAGAGTGTCTTGAATTTAGAGTATTTACAGTAGTCCAGGACCTTGAAGTTTGATTAAAACGACCAATTTTGAGCCAAAAATCATTAAAATCCATTGAAAACTAACCAAGACACAGTTAATGAAAATTATGGGGGTTTTGGAGCTCTAAAAACTACAGTAATCTTTTCAAAACTTTTCTGTGCAGCAAAAATTTGTAAAAACTAAAATTCCCCGCATTTAGAGCTTTCGAATGACACCTCATTTCCCCAGGCTCCGCCCACTTTTAATTTCAGATGGGAACACTACAGTAGCTTAAGTTTAAAGGCGCATAACTCTATTAAAAATTGAGCTTAAAAAAGATAAGATAGCTCATTGGAAAGCTCTTATCTTGCCAAATTCAAAAATATAATTTTCAATTTTTAGCAATCAGGATTACTGTAGTTATGGTCGTTTGAACAAAACCTACTATTTCAAAAAGCTTCGATACGGTAATCCAAGTTTAAAGGCGCGTAACTCTTTGAAAAATAAGCTGAAAAATAGAATGTTAGTTTATTTGAAAGCTCATAATATGCCAATTTCAAAAATAAAATTTTCATTTTTGCAGCGTCAGGATTACTGTAGTTATGCTTCATTCAAATTTAAAAAAAAAAAGTTCTTTAAAATTTTTAAAGATTTTTTCAAACCTCCATAACTTTGTTCATTTTTGTTCAATGTTTATGATTTTTAAACCAAAATTTGTAAAAAATCTTCTTATCACCTTTACAACAAATTTAATTTTCAATTTTTCTGAATTTTGGATTACTGTACCTCAAATCTTCCCTATCCTTTTTTCTTCATTTTTAGCCGATTTTGATGCTATTTTTTGTTGTTTTTCAACAACAACACTGAATAAGAAATATTCTTATCCATGGATTAGAATATTAATGACAAGTCTTTGAGAAAAAATATAAAAAGATCCAAATAATATACTAATCCAGTTTTAGAACATGAAAAATAATGACAAAAATAAAAACAAGAGATTTTTGATTTTTTGTGAAAGAGGGTTCTAGAAATCTGAAATTGTGAACTTCCCGGGGTGAAAATTTGTTTTAAATTTGAATTTTTAGTTTGAAAACGCTTAAGACGCGTTGCGGGAGAGACTCGACTACCCGGCGACACAAAAAATCAGGTCAAAAAATTTAAATTGGCTGAAATTGAATATAGTGATAGTACTAAATGTCCTGAACACATTAATTGTGTTTTGAGCTCAAACGGTCCCCTATGTGCTGAAATACGGTCAAAAATCTGAAAAAAATGAATTTTCTTTCCTGATTGAGATATCGATGTAATCTTTTTTGCAATCAATTTCTGGCATGTTTTCAAACATTTTTTGTGTTGAAGTCAATTAGATAGCTTTGCTCCTTCATTTAGAAAAAAACAAAAAAATGCCAAATTTTCGACTTTTTTTGATAAAAGTGATTTTTGTGGCTCGGGGAGTCGAGAAGACGGACATTTTTATTTCAGATTCGGAATCTACGCCAAATTTGCTACAAAACCCGTACTATGCTCTTGTATATCTCGGGAGCACTAAAAAGTTACGTTGTGATAAACATAGTGCACCCACAAAAAGTTTTTCGGTTTTTTTCGGAAAACACCTTTTTTCTACTAGAGTTTGTACTGAGCAGTAAAAAAGCGTTAATAACATTCAATTCAGCTTTTTTTGAGCTTTCAAAAAAGTATTAAATCATAATTGTATCTTCAATATGAAACATTTTGTAAGAGGTCAACGTTCCCACAATGGATTTCCAGTAGACCATAAATGGTTGAAGTTTTCCGGTTTCAACTTTTCTCAATTTTTGATGGGTTTTTAGTTGTTTTCAATTGTTTTTAATGTATTCTTTATTTTTCGTTTTGATTTTAGCCTCTAATTAGATTTTCAAAAGCAATTCTGATACTCATTTTCCATTCTATTTGTAACAACCGTCAAATGACCTACATGGTGGGGAAAATCATGACTAGAGGCTAAAATCAAAACGAAAAATTAAGAATACATTAAAACAATTGAAAACAACTGAAAACCCATCTAAAATTGAGAAAAATCGAAACCGGAAAACTTCAACCATTTATGGTATACTGGAAATCCATTGTGGGAACGTTGACCTCTTACAAAATGTTTCATATTGAAGATACAATTATGATTTAATACTTTTTTGAAAGCTCAAAAAAAGCTAAATTGAATGTTATTAACGCTTTTTTACTGCTCAGTACAAACTCTAGTAGAAAAAAGGTGTTTTCCGAAAAAAACCGGAAAATTTTTTGTGGGTGCACTATGTTTATCACAACGTAACTTTTTAGTGCTCCCGAGATATACAAGAGCATAGTACGGGTTTTGTAGCAAATTTGGCGTAGATTCCGAATCTGAAATAAAAATGTCCGTCTTCTCGGCTCCCCGAGCCAAAAAAATCACTTTTATCAAAAAAAGTCGAAAATTTGGCATTTTTTTGTTTTTTTCTAAATGAAGGAGCAAAGCTATCTAATTGACTTCAACACAAAAAATGTTTGAAAACATGCCAGAAATTGATTGCAAAAAAGATTACATCGATATCTCGATCAAGAAAGATTTTTCATTTTTTCAGATTTTTGACCGTATTTCAGCACATAGAGGACCGTTTGGGCTCAAAACACGATTATTTTATTCAGGACATTTAGTACTATCACTATGTTTAATTTCAGCCAATTTAAATTTTTTGACCTGATTTTTTGTGTCGCCGGGTGTTGGTCAGTGGTCGAGTCTCTCAGGCAATGCGTCTTAAAATCACTTCTAAACCTGGGAAAATCTCAAAATCTGAAAAAAAATTTAGTCCGAAAAATCAAACTTCAGAGTCGAAAATGGCTGGAAATCAGGAAAAATCTTGTGAAAAAATAAAAATTTTCAATTTCCCGGGGTAGAACTTTGCTCGAAATTCAAATGTCTTGACTATAAAACTGTCAGATCACTTTTCAACAATCAAAAATCTCAAAAAACCTAAAGAAAAAACTCTGATCGAAAAGTGAGACTTTCGAGCCAAAAATGGCTCAAAATCGGGTAAAATCTTATGAAAAAAATTAAAATTTTAAATTTGCCGGGTTCAAAAAATGCTGAAAACTCAGATTTTTGCCTCAAAGAGCTTCAGAATCACTTATAAACTACCAAAAACCTAAAAAAAGGAGGAAAAACTTTTGAGCCAAAAAACAACATTTTCTAGTCAAAAACCACTCAAAATCTCAAATTTTGAATTTCCCGGGCTTAAAATCTGCTCCAAATTTAAATTTTGTCCTCAAATCTTTCTAAAACCACCCCAAATCCCCAAAAACCCCCAAAAATCCCAACAAAAGAAAAATGGGTTACAAAAAGAGCTCATGGAATACAAACCGAGAGGGTCTCTTCCCATTCCCACCTAAATATCACCGAGAGACGCAGTGACAAAAAAACGCGAAACGAGAGAGTATAGGAAATCGAGAGACGCAGAGAAAACATTATGATGACAGGTGGCCCCACTGTGTGTCCCTTCTCGCGGGAATGAGCGAGAGAGAGGCTCATTGAGCACACTCTCGGTCTACGTAGACAGAGAGATGGTTTAGGGGGGGGGGGGGGGGTTGTATAGAGTGAAAAAGAAGAAGAATGTGACATTATGAGAGACGTGGAGAGTGTTACAATGTCGCACTTTAGGTGAGAAGAAAAAGTTGAGAAAAAGTGTTCAGTAATCCGAGGCGGTACAGTAACCCTAGTTTAAAGGCGCATGGTCATTGAACAGTTTTCTAGAAGATTCTAAAACGCTCTAGAACTTTCTAGAATGTTCTGCGCTTTTGATTGATATATCGCATACCTATGCTCCGCCCACTTTCCTTTTAGCTTGGTATGGTACAGTAACCCAAGTTTAAAGGCTCATAACTGCTTTCAGTGTAGTTAAGAAACTAAAATAAGTTCATTTGAAAGCTCATATTTCGCCAAATTCAATAATATGTGTTTAATTGTTTTGGCTTTAGAATTACTGTAGTTACGGTTGTTTGAAAATTAACTATTTTTCGAAAAAAAATTGCTCTACAGTAGCCCATGTTTAAAGGCGCATAACTAGCTTCAAAATTAGGCTAATATATAGAAAATAAACTCATTTAAAATATCATCTTTTGCCTAATTCAAAAATATGCTTTTCTCATTCATTTTGGCTGCTTTCAGATTACTGTAGTTATAATCATTTGAAAATTGCAAAATTTTAAAATTCGAAAAAAAAATTTTTGGATTTCAATTTTTTTCTCCAAAATCAACACAAAACCTTCTCGAACACACTTTTAGGCACACCTACACCCAAAAGTCAACATTTGGTAAAAAGAAACCGTATTATGTAAATATTTTCGTATTCCATTATACACAATAATGGTTATTGATAGTTTATGATGGTCAAAGCAAACAAACTCTTTTTTTGGACGGAAAATTTGTACTTTTTTGGGAAAAAAATATTAGAAATTGGATAAAAAGAAAGATTTGCTATTTTTTTAAAAGCAAAAACAAGATTTTAGACTAAAAATGAGCAAAGTTAAATAAATTTGAATTTTTGAAAAATTTTTTAGATTTTTTCAGATGACCATAACTACTGTAATCCTGATGCTAAAATTATGAAAATTACATTTTTAAATTGAGCTTAAAAATAGCTTTTGAATGAGTTTACGTTTAATCTATAATAATAAATTTGAAAAGAGTTATGTGCCTTTAAACTTGGAAATATTGTTTAAAAATTTTTTAATTGTTTCGAAAGTATTTTATAATTTCAAATAACCATAACTACAGTAATTCAAAAGTTCCTAACCCAAAATTTATATTGTTAAATTTGGCAAAATAAGAGCTTTCAAATGAGCATATTTTCAATTTCTGACAATGAATTTGAAAAAAGTTATGCGCCTTTAAACTTTGGTTACTGTAGCTCGACTGGCTCAAAACTTTGAATCAATATTACAGTACTTCTAGGGGGCGGAGCTTATGCAATATTAGTATAGGTCGGAAGCTCAAAAAGCGCTAGATTCAAAAATTTAAATTTCACATGTCTCATTTTCGAATTTGAGGATTACTGTAGTCTCAAAAATTTGCCACCAAAATCAACCAAGGCATAGAAAACTATGCATGAATGAATCCTCATCAGAATTCAACAATTCTCCGCCCAATTCGCAATACAAGCGGAAATCGGCTAATCAAGTTGTTCACACACAACATTTTCTGTGTTTGAACCTTGACGTCTTCTTATTCTTCTTCGTGTTTTCTTTCCCAATTCTCAATTCTCAAAGTGAAAGTCCCCCCACTCTTCTCGGAATAATCATTGGAAATTCGGAAAAGTTCAAAAGAGTGAAAAAAGTGGAAGAAGAAGAAGGAAGAACAACAAGCGTGGGAAATGTGGACATGGGACAATCGAAAGAAAATTTGGCTGAAAAGCTCAAAGAAACCAAGATTTTCTCCCCCTAGAAGTCAAAATCATAGAATTTGAAGCTTTTTATTGACTTCCCCTTGATTTTTTACCCCCGAATCCAAATTTTCACAGCGGTTTGAACAAGTGTCGTAAGATTCGGTGTTTGGTCCGCAAACACCAAACACCGCATTTTACGATACTTGTTCAAATCGCGCTGAAAATTTGGATTCCGGGGTAAAAAACGACGCTGAATTCGAATATGATGACAATTTCTTGAAATTTTTCGATTTGAGAAAGTGTCGTAAGGTTCGGTGTTTGGTCCGCAAACACCGAGCCCTGAATTTTTCGAAAATTTATAATTTAACATGGAAATTTCCAGATTTCAAGTTCATATTCGAATTTCCCGCAGTTTTTACCCCGGAATCCTAATTTTTAGAGCGATTTGATCAAGTGTCGTAAGGTTCGGTGTTTGGTCCGCAAACACCGAACATAGAATGTTCCCTTTTTGTCCTACTTAACATGTAAATTTCCAAGTTCGAAGCTCATATTCAAATTCCCCGCGGTTTTTCACCTCGGAATACTGATTTTCAGAGCGATGAGAAAGAGTCGTAAGGTTCGGTGTTTAGTCCGCAAACACCGAACGCAGAATTTTCTTTTTTTTACCTACTCATCATGGAAAATTCCAAATTCTAAGCTCATATTCGAATTCCCCGCCGTTTTTTACACTGGACGCCCAATTTTAGAGCGATTTGAGTAAGTGTCGTAAATTATGGTGTTTGGTGTTTGCGTACCAAACACCGAACCATACGACAGTTGCTCGAATCGCTCTGAAAATTTGGATTCTGGGGTAGAAAATCATGAGAAATGCAACGGTAACAAGGAAATTTCATAAAAACTACAGTAACTTTGTCAAAAATTGCCTTGATCTTCATAACAGCAAAACAAAAACTCAAAGCAAAAACTCAAATTTAAAAGCGCAACGTAAAAAAATCAATGAGTGGACAAGAGGATATCTGGTGTGTCACTTGTTATCCGCTCTCATTTTTCCCTCATTTTTATTTTCGACAAATGTCCACTTTTTTCGGGTCCCCCATGTCCGTTGTACTAAAACTTTCCGACACTCTCTGCGTCTCTCGTTTCTCTGTACTCTCTCGCTTTTCATTCAGATGTGAGAACTCGGCTATAAAATCTGTGAGCCTCCACTATTATTGGCTCATAAAATGTATTATAATAAAATTTCGGGAAAATTTAAAGGCGCAAGGGAGATTTTAGTGGATGTGTATGAAAAGAGCACAAAAAAGAGCACGAATAAATCAAAAAGTGGCCAGGGGGCACTTGAGGGTGATTAATGAGAGCAGGAAACATGAAAAAAGAAGAAAAGAAAATGAAGAAACAAAACGTTTTGACCAGAAGAAAATTCTAAAGTTCTGACCAATTTTTGACCTGGTTACTGTGGTTTTCATAAATTTTCATTGTTACCATTGAATTCCCCGCAGTTTTTTACCATAGTAACCATATTTCAGAGCGATTTGAGCAAGTGTCGTAAGGTTTGGTGTTTGGTACGCAAGCACTAAACACCGAATCTTACGACAGTTGCTCAAATCGCTCCGAAAATTTGGATTCTAGAGTTAAAAAAATGCGGGAAATTTGAAAATGAGCTCAGAATCGGAGAATGTTCCTGTTGGGTATGTGAAAAACGTGGAGTTGGGTGTTTGCGGACCAAACACCGAACCTTACGACAGTTGCTCAAATCGCTCTGAAAATTGGGGTCGGGGGTAAAAAATTACGAGAAATTCAATGGTGGCATTAAAAGCTTTGAATTTCAAACTCCAATGCTTATGTTACATTTTACATCTCGATCTGACCTTTTATACATCAAAATTTCAAGAAACCGTTATCATATTCAAGATCAGCGTCGTTTTTTACCCCGAAATCCAACTTTTCAGAGCGATTTGAGCAAGTGTCGTAAAATGTGGTGTTTGGTGTTTGCGGACCAAACATCGAATTTCACGACAGTTGCTCAAATCGCTCTGAAAATTTGAATTCGGGGGTAGAAAATTGAGGGGAATTCAGTGGAATAAGTGAAATTTTGTGAAAATGACTTTGAACTAGTCAAAATACGCCCCCAACTTGTAAGAGACAGTACTTGTGAAAACTAAAATTCAAAAAAAAACTTTTTTAGTTTTTTTTGGATTTTCGAACTCTCATCTTTTCCAGTTGGAAAATAACTTCAAAGAGTTTTTTTTTCTTCAAAAAAATGCTGTATCACTCTAACATGGCTACGCAGCGAATTGAAAATCCAACTTTACTAAAGCCTGCAAAAAGTAAAAAAAATAAAACTCGAAAAACCGACTACTACTTTTTCAGTGAAAAAGGAAATCTGGGTTCTCTTGAATTCCCAAAACATTCAAAAATCCAACAAAAAACAACCCTCTGAAAAATGTATAACAAGAGAGAATGGAACAAATTCTTCTTCCTCCTCATTTTTTTTTCGTTTTTTTTTTTTTGGAATAAAAACTCAAAGGAACGCATTCTCGAGTAGTCAGTGTCTTCTTCTTCTTTTTACTTTTTTTTTGGAAAAAATTTTGAAAAAAACTGAGAAAAAAGGGGGAAAAAGAGGTCACTTCCTGTGACCAAAAATAGTGGAAAAAAAAATGAAATGAAAAATTTTGAAATTGTGAAATTTTTCGAAAAACAAAATTTTGAAACTTCAAGGAATTCTAAAGTTGAATAGTTCCCTTGATTCTAAGATTCTGAAAATCCAAAAAACCGCAGAATTTTAAACCCCAAATTTCTCTACTCCGACTTTACGAATTTCCCAAACTTTGATACCACAAATTTTTCCCCAAAAATCCCCCCAAAAAATGAACATCGGGGACCCCCTTGGGGTCCCGATGTTAGATAGAGAGGCGCAGAGAAAACAGAAGGGAAAAAGATAGATGAGGAAAATTGGGGTAAGGAACGGATATATTTTTGGGTATTAGGGGGGTACCACCCCAGCAGAGAGTGATAGATTGGATTGAGTCATGGAAGGATATACGGACATCTGGATGCACAGAAATTCTGAATCTAAGAATCTAGAATCCCGAAAAGTACACAAACGGACTGTAGTGTGTCGGAAAACTGGAAACAACATTTCCACTGAAGTGGTCGAAGTAGAAAAAGAAGAAGAAGAAAAGGTGCGAAGTTTTGTTGAGACGAGGAAACGAAGAAAAAGATAATTGCCATTCTAACATTTTCACCTGAGGGGGTGGCCATTGGCCACCCCTCTCTCCAAACAAACGGCAATTTTCAGAATGGCGTCCGGACAGGGAGAAAAAATGAACAAATACATAGAAGAATATATGTATCGGTAGATCAAGTACAAGTGGATGGCATCTGGATCTATGATTCTTAGATTCCTTAGATTCCTAATCCATAGAGTACTTGGATATTGAAGTCAGAATCCTGAATCTTAAAGAATTCCAGTGACTTTCCCGGAAGCTGAAAAGTGGCTGAAGTGATTCTATAAGGATCTGAAAATGGCATCACAAAAACTGTTCTAGAATCCTCCAAATCTGGAATAACATCCAAATCTGAAAACCATTGTAGGATTAACAAGAAGAATAGAAGACTATTTTGGTTTTTTTTTGTGTTTTTTTCATTAACAGAGATTCTTGGAGTTTCATATTCTATGACTAACTCTTGATCATTCATCTGGCAGTGAACAGGGATTTCTGGAACGGATTTCTGGAAGAAAGATTATTCTTTTTCTCTAGAAATCCAAACAAAAAAGACCAGATGATAAGGGATTTCAGAGAACAAGAATCATTCAAACGGCGTAATTTTGAAGCAAAAGCAAAAAAGTGATCAAACGGTTTGGATTATTAGGGACTTTAATGTTTTCGAAAAAATTATTCAGTGACGTCTTCTATTCCACTCTAAAGTCCACAGTACATACAGTAGCCCTCGAGACCTTCCACAAGTATGTACTTACACCTTACCCTCCCGACATTTCACGTCTTCAAGAGGAAGTAGAAGAAAAATTTTGATTCTTGATCACCGTTTGTAATCTTTAGAAAAACTTGACATCTTCTTCTTCTTCAAAAGTTGTACGACTTCTATTCACTCTTGGCATCAGAATACAAAAAGAAGAACGGCTTCTTCTTCTCCGACTAAATTGCTTCTTCTCTACGGACAGATGGTCGAAAGAAGCGGAGACCGCGGCTTGCCGGAAGGTTTTGCTATAGATTTATTATAAGCAGTCTCTAGTGGTTTTGCAACTGCAGAAGATTGACGATTTTGCGGCGGGAAAATAAACCGGGAGAAGGTGTGAAAAGAAGGGATTTGGTTTTTGTATGTACATAGAACGGCTTAGAATCTAAGAATCTAAGGAATTTCGAGATTTGAATCAAAAAATCTTGTAGAATCTCAGGTCTAAAAAGCACCACGGAATCAAACAGGCGAGTGTAGACTGTTTTCCAGGTTGTGTACACTAGAAGACGTCAAAATCTGAATTTTTCTAATCCGACGAAGTACATAACGAATCTATGAAAAATTCCCTTTCGAACCGTATATTATGACAATTATACCATTAAATAGGGAATTCAATGAAGATTGTGATATCATTTTGAAATTATTAGATATTTAAACTATGACGTCTTCTAGAGCCTTAACAAGTGAAGTATACCAATAGAAATAGACCGTTTCGAAGGTAATAATTTTTTCAAATTAATGAATCTCCAGTTCCAATAATAGGGTTTTTATGAAAATTATACCATTAGATAGGAAATTTGAAGGAGACTATTGTAAGAGTTTAAAACTTTTGAAAATTTCAATTGTGATGTCTTCTGGAGCCTGGAAACTGAAGCACAGCAGTAAGTAAAATAGAATGGAATCAACTTATAAAAATAGTTAAAAAATGGTCTGTAGGAAATTTGATAAAGTTCAGAACAAAACTTAAAACAATCAAACAAACGAATTTCAAGTTCCAAAAATCAGATTTAAATGAAATTTATACCATTAAATAGGAAATTTGATGGAGATTATAACAAGACTTTGAAATTTTCAAAAAATGTCTATTTTGACTTCTTCTAGAGCCTTAAGACTGGAGAACATTAAGATAATAATAGTAGAATGGAATCAACGTATAAAAACCGGTGAAAATGGCCTATAGAAAATTTGATGGAGTTTAGACTAAAGTCTAAACTGTTTAATAAATTATTTCGATCCAAAATCTAATAACTAAATTCCCAAAGGAATCAAAGAGGTACTGTAACCCCAAAAAAAGTGGAAAACAAGTCGTTCGTTCCTCCTAACCATGATATCCTCCTCAAACCACCCCCTTTTTCCAAAAAAAAAAACACATTCATTCGACCTCCCATAACTGTAAATGTGATGAGTCGGACAATAAGGACGAGTCAAAAGAAAAACGAATAAGAAGAAGAAGACGTTGGCGGTAGTGTAAATGAGATGAAACGGAAAAAAACGGTCGTTTTACGGAAACCTGTCCGGCCATTTTGAACCGGTCAAATGGGGTCTTTTTTCTGGGATTTGGCGCGCCGTGGGCGCTTTTCTAGTATTGCTTTCAGTGCTCTTATAACAATGTAGATAGCCTTGAAAATTCAAAATTTGAAGATAAATTTTCATTAGATTTGATCCCCTGGAAAATTGAATGTTTGAAACTTTCAAAATTAACTTCCTTCCTAGACATAGACAGGGATACTAAATTCTCCTCAATTTCAAATATGTATCTCAAATGTGTCGAAATGAGCGTTATCTCCCTGGAGCATCTTGGAGCAAGATGCTCCAAGAGAGGGGGAGCTGTAAATTGTGTCCTCTTCTCTTCTTCTTATGCTAACCCACAATTTACCACATACATAAACACATAGAGAGATAAATTCTGAGGAGGAGGAGAAATTAGGAAAAGGAAATTGGGGGAGAGAGGAATAATTTGATAATCTCTCTTCTTCTTTTGGATTCTGTGTTGTTGTTATTGGGGAGTTTGGGACCCAAATAGCGGCATAATTTGATGATAAATTATAGGGGAACATGAGAAGAAAAATGAGGCATTTTTGAGAGGGAAAACACAGGGTAGAAGAGAAGTACTTGATTTTGTAGGGAATACTGTACTTTCTTTTTAAAGGGATACTGTACCTTATTTTTTTTAGATAATGTTTGTATTTTGAAGTCAGGATCCCAATTTAATGGACTTAGGATTTTGAAGAGATGGGTATCTGGATTCAGGGCTCCAGTGCGTCGTTTCGAATATGTGACGTTTCGCAAGTATGACGTTTTGAAAGTGTGATGTTTCGAAAATTTGCGAAAATTCTAGATGGAAAAAAATCCAACAAAAAAAAAAAACACATTCTGATTAGCTAATTTCAGAGTTTCAGAAACTCTCATATTACTGAAGTTTTTTTTAGAATTTTGAAACCTCAGAATCTGTTTATCTCAGTGAATACTCTACAGAATTTTGAATCCGAAAAAATCGAAATTTTTAAGGTCATCAAAATCTTTCTTCTATGTAGAATTCATCAGATTCTCAGAATCAAGAATACAAATTCATCGGAGTCCTAAAAAATGTAAGAGTTTTTTGGATTTCCAGAGATCATCAGAACCTCAAAATTAGGAATTAAAAACTCTTCACAATCGAGATTCTGAATTCCAGGATCCGAAATTCTTCAGAATCTCCTATATATTCTACATATCTCTCCTGCATTTGACATCTTTGAAAATGGATTTTGCACCCTCCCCCTCGGTTTTCGAACCAAAAAGTAGGAAGAAACAGAAAATAAATTGAATTCAGAAGAAGCAGAAGACGTTGACAGATTCGGTAGAAGAAGAAGATTCAATATGCATGGAGGAGAAAAAGATGGAATGAAATCTCAGAAAAATCTTTGTGTTGGGGTGTACTATGAATGTATACACTTTTTCATTGAATTTTAGAGGGGGGGGGGGGGGGGTTTCCCCTTTCATTCATTTTCAATGTTGACACCTTTGAGGGCTTTGTGAAAAGTTCGGAAGGACTTTTGGGGGACTTTAAGGACTTTGAAATCGTGATTTTTCTGATAGTTCAAAATCTCGGGCAAAAAATTTCAGAAACGTCAAGAATGAGCACTTTGAAACCAATGGAACTGACAAGCTATGAAATGCAAGATTTTTTAAGTAGGAACTCAGTTGACAAGCCAAATCGAAGGAAGTCAAAAAGTCAACGAGGTCAAATTACCGTAACCTATACTAGAAATGTAGAGAATTTTTTGGTGATTCAAATGAGCCTAATTCCAATATACAAGGACCATTTTGAAGCGAGTTATGAGCTTTCAAAGTTTTGGTGAGAGACGCAGAGAAACGAGACAGTGTCTGCGTCTCTCACGAAAACTTCAAACGCTCATAACTCGTTTCAAAGTGATACGTTTTGACTCAAAGTAGGCTCATTCGAATCAGCGAAAAATTCTACATGAAATGAATCAAAATAATCAGAGTTCCAGTTTCTGTTGAAAATTTGAATTTCAAGGGTTTCAGATGGTCAAATTTTTGTCAATTCTACAAAACCATTTATTTATCCACACTAATCCGAGTTCCAGTCTATTCTAAACAATCTTCTTCCACTTATTTCCAATCTTCATACGCGTCGGCACAAAATCCGGACACTCAATCTCCAACTTCAACTTCTTCTTCGTTCCCTCCGAATCTGGCATCGTCACCTCGACGTCGAGCTCCAAAATCACACCGTTACACGAGACAATCGGAGACACGCGAACTTGATCCGTCAACACTTTACACTGGAATTTCGATGGAGTCTTGGCACATGTGGTCGTGGCGGCGGATGCAGATGTCATCACTGTGGTGTGGACTTCCTGAAAAAAATGTTTAGTACTGTAAGATGCAGAATTTTTCTGTGGTTCGAATGAGCCTACTTTCAGCCAAAACAGACCACTTTGAAGCGAGTTATGAGCGATTGAAGTTTTCGTGAGAGACGCAGGCACTGTCTCGTTTCTCTGCGTCTCTCACGAAAACTTCAAACGCTTATAACTTGCTTCAAAGTGGTACGTTTCGAATGAAAGTAGGCTCATTCGAATCACCGAAAAATTTTCCACATTTTTGAGTATACTGTACCTTGACCTCATGTCTCTTGGTTGATGACGTTGACTTTTTGACTTCCTTCGATTTCGTCATAATCACCGAATCGGCCTTCTCGACGAGAGGTGGAGAGAGGGATAATGGTTTTGGGATTTCACGAATTTGCATACTCTGAAAAAAAGTTGGAAAAGTGCGACATTTCGAAAAGGCGACGTTTCGAAAGTGCGTCATTTCGAAAGTGTGACATTTCGAAAAGGCGACGTTTCGGAGGTAAGACGTTTCGAAAGTGTGACGTTTCGCAAGTGTGACATTTCGAAAGTGTGACATTTCGATTTTTTGGCGTTTTGAGCCCAAAATGTGGACAAAAAGCTTTCTAAAAGTGCGACATTTCGAAAGTGCGACATTTCGCAAGTGTGACATTTCGCAAGTGTGACATTTCGAAAGTGCGACATTTCGAAAGTGCGACGTTTCGAAAGCGAAAAATTCCAACCTTCCCGAGGAAAAATGCCTCTCAGTACAGTGCGGCACTTGCGAAACGTCGCACTTTAGAAAATTCACACTTTCGAAACGTCGCACTTGCGAAATGTCACACTTTCGAAATGTCGCGGAGTTTCAATTTTTTTTCCAATTTTGGTCTGTTTGTAGTTTATAGTCTTTGTAGTTTGTAGTCTTTGTACTTTACTACTTTCAAAATTTCACACTTTCGAAATGTCGCGGATCCAAAAAAACATGATTTTCTCTAGGAAAATTCTCAAAAAAGTCTCAAATTTCTCAAAAAAAAAAATCGAAAATTTCTCAAAAAAGTCGATTTTTTCCCAAATTTTTTGTAGTTTGTAGTCTTTATGATCTGTAGTTTGTAGTTTGTAGTCTATGCCTACCTTCGACGCGATGACGTCGCCAGTGCTGCGTTTGATATCGTTACCATACGTCTTTGCGAATTGCAGCTCACAGTTATCGCCCTGCTTTGGCAGATCACGCAAGATCTGAAAAATGGATTTTTGTACTCCTCGTGGACAAGATTGTCCACGAGGACTACACGAAACATACCTTCTCAACTTCATTGATCGTGCGAAGAGTGAGACCATTCAAATAGCAGCTGATCGCTTTTGCGTCCGCCATTTTTTGATTTGACGATTTTTGAAACTGATTTGGGGATTTTGAATACAGTAGCCCGGTGACTAGAAGGGTTACCGTAACCCGTGGCAAAGGGTCACGGAAAAAGGCGGGAAATTTTTTTTTGAAAATTAAAAAAAATGTTTTTGAAATTTTTGAAAGAATTTCTATTTTTTTTGAACATTTTTTTATTGTCTTTTGAAATATTTGGAAATTTTTTTCTAATTTTTTTTTTGTAGTTTGTAGTCTCTGTCCATTGTCTTCTAAATTTATTCATTTTCATTGCATGAAAATGACATCAAACATTCCAAAAAAAAAAAAAACACGAAAAAAATTGAATGACACACCCGTTACAGTAGTAATGGAAGAAAACGAGGGAAATTGTGAGAAAAAACGGGAAAATTTTGGGGATTTCGGGGTGAAAAATAAGTGATTTTTAGGCTCCGCGACGTTTCGCAGGTAAGACATTTCGAAAGTGTGACGGTTCGAAAGCAAAAATTTCAAGGTATTTCTCCCCAAAATGGTTAAAAATGTTTGCCTGCGAAACGTCACACTTTCGAAATGTCACAGAGCCTAAAAATTGCTCATTTTTCACTCGGGAATACTGTAAAGCATATCAAGAAAATGAGTCACCAATGGGAAAGAAGGGCTCCTAGAACGAGATAAAATCCGGGAAAAACTGAAAATCCAAAAAGAAAAAATCGGTGAGAAAAAAAAATGAAATCACTCGGGGAATCCGTAACAATAAAAAGGGCTCAGCGACGTTTCGAAAGTGTGACGTTTCAGAAGAAAAAAAGTTGCAATTGTGAAATATCGCACTTTCGAAACGTCATTTTTCGAAACGTCGCGAAGCCATAAAAAGTGTATCTATGTGTCTGTCTAAACTAAAATTATCACTAAAAAATATTGAAAAAACCAAAAAAAAATTAGAATTCTATGAAGATTTCGGGGGTGTTGATGAGCAAGAAGATGAGCAAGACGGGGAATTTGAAGATGAACAATTAGAAGAAGACGTTGATGCTCCAGAAGACGTTGGAATACTCCACGAGCGCATCTTTTTCGACATCTCGTCCACTTCGGAGCTCACCTGGAAAATTTAGAGATTTTTAAGGGGGAAAATGCTCAAATTTGGGCTCAAAATTCTCAGAATCCTGTTTAATCGAAACTTGGAGAAAATTGAGCGTTCTGAAATCGAAAATAGCTCGAAAAATCTCAAATTTTGAGCTCAGAAACTGGATTTGATTCCACTTCTGTTTTCGGGGCTCAAAATTGAGCTTTGAAGCTCTAGAGCCTTCTAGAGCATTTTGGAGCAGGCTGAATCTTTTTAGAGCATTTTGGAGCCTTCCAAACCACTCCGGAGCCTTCTAGAGGATTCCAGAGCTCACTGGAGCCTTGTAAAGCCTTCGAGAGCATTCTAGAGCATTCCAGAGCGTTCTAGAGCATTCTAGAGGATTCTGAAGGATTCTAGAGCATTTTGAAGCGTTCCAGAGCATTTCAGAGCATTCTAAAGCCTCTTAAAGCGTTCCAGAGCATTCTATAGTGGGTGTAATGCTCTAGAATGCTCTAGCAAGCTCCAAAATCGCCTGAAATGCTCTAAAAATGCTCATTTTCGGATCTCGAAACTAAGATGATTATAACAGCTTCTTCTACCACTAACTATGAGATCTCCATGGAAAATTGGCGAAAAAAAAAGGCAAACCAACCAAAAACAGAGGTAAAACATCGTAGTTTCGAGATCCAAAAAGATGATCCATATAGGTATTTACATGTCGTGAAGCTAAAAAATGTAACTTTTGATGATTTTTCACTGTATAAAAGAAAAAATTCTCCTTTCTGTCTAGTTGCTGTCTTTTTTGAGCTGCAGTCTTTTTCAGGCTATTATCAGCTTGACTGCTCGTTCTCTCTACATTTTCTAATCTAAAAATATCATTTATTGGGTGCAAAAATCACTGGAATCACTATTTCTCTCCTAACAAACAAAACACCTAATGAATCTGACGAATTTTATCACTGAGACTGCAGAGATCACGGGTCGATCTTTGCTGCAGGAAAAGTGGTAGAGAGAACAAACAATATGGGGAGAAGAAGAACTATGAGTGTTCTCTGGAGAGGGGGTTCTGGATTCGAGAGCGAAAATGAGCCACGAGAATAGCTCGAAGTCCTTGGAAACGTTGAAAAAAGGCCTATAGTCCTTGGAAAACGACTGAAAATGCTCTTTTTCTTTCTAGCTGCTTCCAGAGCCAGTTTTAGCTTCAGATTTCAATTTTTCTTCAAATTTTTTCATTTTTAGTTTCAGAATTCATTTTTTTCCAATTTTCAACTCCGTTTTAGCTACAGGATTCGATTTTTGAGACTGGTTTCCATTTTTTCAGATTTTTCAGTTCTACTTTTGTGTTCAGCATCATTTTTTAGCTTCAAAAGCACTTTCCAATCTCTAAAAAACACCCTTACCTTCGTCGAGATCGCCTCGTATTCCTTCTTCAAATGATCAATCACCCATTCGACACCTTGGCGACCCTGAAAATCGTTATTTTGAGGTTTTTTGGGGCTCCAAATTCAAAATTCACATGAAATTTCAGTTCAAAAAGAGATTTTTAGCACCAGAGTCGCTTTAAAATCGAATTTTCGGGTGAAATTTCATTCAGAATCTGAATTTTCCTCCAAAATCGAAATCAGCGTCAAATTTGAGCCGAAACTCACTCTGGAGCTCAATTCTCATTTTGGGCTCATTTTGATCAATTTTTGAGCCAAATTTCAGCGTTAAAAGCGATTTTTAGCTTTAGAATCGCTCTAGAATCAAATTTTTGGTTCAAATTTGGAGCCAAATTGGAGCCTAAAAATCCCTTTTCCGGATCAATTTTGCTCCAAAATCGAATTCAGAGCCAAAATTTCATGATTTTTCGATTTCTGACTCGATTTTTGAGCTAAAATTTCAAATTTCGGCTCATTTTTCCCTCACCTTACTAGCATTCTGTGAGTAAATGCTCAGGAACGTCTTCTCACAATAATCGGCGAACGCTGGAAGTGTGATAGTGACGATGACGTCCTGTTTGAGTACTGTTTTATTCGGATCCTCTTGGTCGGGTTTGTACGTGAGCTTCTCGTCAACACGGAGGAATGATGAGCCATTGAGCTGGAAATGTGAAAAATTAAGAAATTTGAGGGGAAAATGAGCCAAAATCGATGAAAATTGGCCAAAATTGTTCAAAAATAAGCCAAAAATCGTGAAAATTAGACGAAAATTGACCAAAAATTCGTAAAAATGGACCATTTTTTCTTTCCAAGTTTTCCAGTTCATTTCACTTCGATTTTCAAGAATTTCGAGGCTTCTGGGTCAAAAATGAGCCAAGAATTTGAAAATGAGCCGAAATTGATGAAAATTGATCAAAAATGAGCCAAAAAACATTCAAAATTGACTAAAAACATGCTGAAATTCATTAAAATCGATGCTGGTCGACTTAGAGCATTTTTCATCAATTTTTTCGAATTTCATCAAATTTTTCAGATTTGAGCCCTTTTTTTTCAATTTTTTCGAATTTCATATCATTTTTTATCGAATTTTTCAGATTTTTAGCACTTTTTTTTTCAATTTCACATAATTTTTATCGAATTTTTCAAAATTTCAGCCCATCTTTTCAAATTTTTGAATTTCGGGTCATTTTTCATCAAATTTTTCAGATTTTTCATCTATTTTCAGCCCATTTTTTTTCAAATTTCCTTACATTTCTTGTCGTCAGAGAGAATTCTTTTCGATGCGGATCGATGACGGTGTACTCGTGTGAATATTGAGTTCCCGAGAAGCCAGTGAGCTGAAAAAAAAAGTTAGATTTCCTAAAAATACTATTTTATTCGATTTCAAGCGATATTTCTCTCAAAATTTAATTTTTTCAGCGATTTTTTAGATTTTTTCTATTGAAATTCATCATTTTTTACACTTTTCTCCCGAAAAACTTCCTCTTTTCTTCGATTTTTCTGTGCCAAAGAACAACTGCTGTTATTTTTTCTGTTTTCTCAAAACTCACAGATTTTTCTTCGTTTTTTTCAGAGAGGGCAAAGTGTAAAAAAGAAAGGGGCCCGGGGGTGAAAATAGGCGAAAAAAAGCCGAAAAATCGTTTTTTTTTAGTCAAAAACGGCTTGAAAATCCAATTTTTGAGTGGAAAATAGGTTAAAACCGGATTTCAAAGGTAAAAAAAAGTTTTTTTTGGGTCGCAAATAGCCTAAAAATTGGATTGTTGAGGTAAAAATAGCCTAAAAATGGGGATTTTGGTGTGAAAATAACCTTAAAAACCGGATTTTTGAGTCAGAAGGAGTTGAAAAAAATTTTATTTCGGTTAAAAATAGCCCAAAACTATTTTTAGCCTTTCTAGACTAAACATAACTCATTTTTTTCACTTTTTCCAGTCAAAAATAGCCAAAAAAAACCACTTTCTAAGCTAAAAATCGTCTAAAGTTCCAATTTTTCTCTCAATTTTCAATGAGTTTCCCTCACTTTCGTCGCCCATCCAGGAATACTAAAATGCGACTGAATAATCCGTTCTGTCAATATTTTTCCCGCTTCCAGTGTCTGTTTGACGACGTCGATTCCAGTAACGGCACGATTCAGTGGATTCGGATACTTTTTGAACGCCGCCATGGCCACTGTTTCCCATTCGTGGCTGAAAATTGGGGGAAATTTGAAATTTTTGGCTGAAAAATTGGTTGAAAATCTGTTTCTTGAGCCCAAAAACCATTTTTTCAGCATTTTTTGATGTTTTGTGAATTTCATGATTTTTGGGTCAAAATCGCAGTTTTGAGCCGAAAATGGTGATTTTTAGCTGAAAAATCTGCTTTTTAACATCAGAAAACCATGAAAATTTGTCAAAAAACTCAAAGAAATCCCAAAATTTGTTTTTTTGTCAATTTTTAAAGTTCATTTTTTGAGATTTTCCACAAAAAAAAATGCTGTTTTTCACTCAAAATTTCACCTTTCGAGCTCTTCTTTACTGAAAAATTCGTTTTTTTTGCTCAAAATTCTTTTTTTTCTCCCTTTTTCCTTTAAAAACTCACTCAAAAGTGTGCTCACTGGACCAGATTCTCATTTTTAGATTGATTATGTGTAGAATTTGAGAGATTCTGTAAAAAATGAGTAAAAATTGAGAAAAAAGACGAAAGAAATTGAAGAAAAATAATAATCAAGGTAAAAAATTTGATAAAAATTTGACGAATTTTTTGGGGCTCAAAGTATAAAAATGGGTTTAAAATCCAAATTTTGATGGTTTTAGGGTCGAAAATTCGATTTTCATGCAATTTTTGACACTGGAAACTTTAAAAAGTCAATGCGAATTGGTTAAAAAATAAAAATCAAGGTCAAAGTCTAAATTTGAAAAATGTGATTCTTTTTTCAATTCTGAATTTTTAAGGATTTTCCAGAGCACAAAAATTTGATTTTAAATAGGTCTATTTTTTCGGGTTTCCAGTCTTGAAAATTCGATATTTATTCAATTTTTGACCCTAGAAAACCTGAAAATCAACCGAAATATGAGTAAAGCGACGAAAAATGCAAAAAATGTAAACATTTGGATTTGGACTTTTCTGGGACAATTTTTGGGATTTTTAGGATTTCTAGGGCTAAAAATTGGATTTATAGTGGATTTTTTGGGTTTTCAGGGCTAAAAATTCGATTTTTATTTAATTTTTGACCCTAGAAACCCTAAAAAATCAATGAAAATAGGGGACGTAAAGTTAAAATCGAATTTTGAAAATGTTTCCTTTCTGGACCATTTTGGGAATTTTAATACAATTTTTAGAGTTTCTAGGACTGAAAATTTAACTTAAAACCGAGTTTTTGAGTCTTCCAGGATAAAAAAATTTTTTTTCGATTGTTAAGGTTTTTAGACCCAAAAAATTCAATTTTTCACCCCAAAAACCCAGAGACTCTAGTTCAGACGTCAGCGTATCTACTTCAAGTGGAAATGAGAGAGAAGAATGGGGGTGAAAAGTTTGCGGAATGACGGAAATCGGGGCGTCTGTGTCCTTGTCTCGGGGGTTGGAAAAAAAGATAAGAAATAGTGTGTAGATTGAAGAGAGTGGTGAGAGAAAGAGAGGGGAAAATGAAGAGAGGATCACACAAAGAACACCGAGTGAACTTTGAAATGGGAAATTGGGAAAAAAAATTCTTTATTGACACAGCATAAAAAATGGAAACATATGACCTGAAAACCGCTTTTTGTGACTCTATTTCTGTTCAAATTTTTCGTATGTTTGTAGCCATTAATGGCCATTATTGATAAGGAGTTGAAAATTTGGGGAAAAATTGAGTTTTTAGGTCGAAAATTGGACATTTTTGAGAGAAAAATCAAAGAAATCGTAAGTTGCTAACTAAAAGAATGAGCATTTCTAGGCGCCTATAGGCCAAAATTGGTTAGAAAATCAAAATTTTCACCGAAAATATTTTGAAAAAATGAGCTGAAAATTTGAATTTTTAGTTTAATTTTTGAAGTTTTTTCAGCATTTTTCGGATTTTCTAAAAAAGTTGAAAAAAACGACTCTAAAACTTCAATTTTTCGATGAAATTTCGATTTTTCGCGTCTTTTAAAGCGATTTTGAGCCCTAGAAAGCTCCAAAATATGAACATTTCGCCAAAATTCTGATGAAAACCAGGAAAAACGCTAAAAATTTAGGTTTTTGGTCGAAAATCGAAAAAAAACGATTTTTTAGCTAAAAAATGAGCTTTTTAAGCCGAAAATCAGTTAGAAAGTCAAAATTTTCACTTAAAAGTTTTCAAAAATTGTGAAATTTTTTTTTTACATTTTCTATCTCAATTTTTCAATTTTCTAAAAAAATTTTTGAACCGAAAATCTTAATTTTTTTAGAAAAAAATGACTCAAATTTCCAATTTTCCGTCTTTTAAAAGTTATTTTTAGCTCTAAGATATGAAATTTCGCTCCAAAATACGAAAACTCCCCAAAAAATACGACTTTCGAGTCAAATTTTCGTATTTTGAGCATTCGGAGCCCATGACAACGCCCAAAACAAAACAAAGTATATTTTTCCCGAAAAATCTACTATTTTTTTGTTGTTTTTGTGCTCTTTGGTGCTCGGAGACCTCAAAAAATGACGTTTTTTGGAAGTAAATAGAGAAAAATCGTCTTTGAACAAATTTCCATGTTTTGGGACACGAAAAAGTTAATTTTGATGGAAAAAATGGGATTTTTAGGCTAAAAACGCAATTTTGATCGAAAAAACAGGATTTTTCGACTAAAAAACTCAATTTTGACCGAAAAAATAGGATTTTCCTGCTGTAAACCATTCGAAATGACGCAAATTTGTCCTGGGGGCACTTTGTGATCTTTGGATTATAAAAGTGTGTTCCAATACACAAAACGTACGTCATTCACATGATTTGGAGGAGGGAATTTCGACACTTTTTTATTTCGAGAACTTTTTTTGTGTTATTTTTTTTCTGGTGACACAGAGAGGAGGAGAATGGGTGGTCTGGGGGCGCCCCTAGTCATGTGATGAGCATGTGACACTGGAAAATGAGGGATTTTGAAGAGTTTTGAGAAACCCAAAGAAAATCCCATTTTTTTTCCCAAAGAAAATCCCATTTTTAGGCCTAAAAAAGGATTTCTCTTCAATTTTTGGTTATTTTTGATGATCTTAAACCCCAAAAACTACTCAAATTGAATCAGGATCCACAGATTTATCTGGAGATGTTTTTTTCAGGCTTTCAAAAAAATTTTTGTAGGTAAAAGAATTATTTGAGAACATTTTTGGCTCGAATTTCTAGGTTTTCAGGCCCAAATTTTGTGTAATTTTCAAATTTTCAGGTTTCAAAACCCCAATTTCAACTATTTTCATTCAAAATCCCAATTTTCAGCTAAAAAATAGAGAGAAAAGCTCAAAAATAGGAAAAAAAAACTGAAAAACGATGCTCCGAAATAACGATGTGCGCGCTGTTTAGCGAAACAGGCGGCGTTATTTCGGAGCATCGTTGTTAAAAATTTCCATCATTTTTTACTCTTTTTTCAGTTTTCTCCGAAAATTTCGGCAATTTTCCAGTTTTTTAGGTGTCAATTTTATATCAAAATATTCCCCAGAAAATAGGGAATATTCTGATATAAAAATCGCCATTTTTTACCATGATATTCCTTTGAAAAATCGAAATTTTTGAAAGTGATGTAATCCCAAATTTCAAAAATATGCTTTCAGGAATCACAAAAATGGGTTGGTTCGGATTCGGCGGCAGCAGCGACACTCCATCCTCGTCAGTGGAGGTCTCCTCATCGCCAGTGGATCTTAGCGCTGGAATGAACTTCTCCGTGCCCGGATTTGACTCGCCAGCGGTAGGAAATTGCGATTTTAAACTAAAAAATCGCCTATTTTTCAGCCAGCACCATCCACAGCGGTGCCCGATCACTCGCCGTTTCCAGCCGCGCCCGTCCTCGCCTTGGATCAACTGAAATCGGCGGGAGTCGGCGTTTCCAGACAAATGACGCCCTATGTGCAGATGGATCCGTCGATGTTCGTCTCGCAGCAGCCACAGTATATTATGCCCGAGGGCGGTGTGGCCGGAAAGGGAAAATTCGAGTTCGCGTTGGGACATATTGGGTAGGTAGTGAAAAAAATAAAGTTAGGGAGGGTTCTGGAGCATTCTTGAGCACTCCGAAGGTCTCAGAAAGCTGAAAAATGATTGAAAATGTGCCTGGAGTGATTAAAAACCATTAAAATGAATTCAAGATCTTTAAAAAAACGATTTTAACAGCATCCAAACCGCTCAAGGGGCTTTTGGAGCATTCTGGAGCTTTCTGGAGCATAGAAAATGCGACTTGTCGGATTTTAAGCCGTCAGAGTAAATCGGGAGTCCTCGGAGCGATTTTGGTTGCCTTCGAACGGCTCAAAACGGCTCTGGAGGATTCTGTAACTTTCCGAAGCGATTTGAAATTTTCTGGAGCTCTACGAAGGGCTCAAAAAGCTGATAAAGCATAGAAAAGTGGTCTGGAACGATTTAAAAGCGTTAGAACGAATCCAAGACCTTCTAAACAATTTTCGCAGCCTTAGAATGGCCTTGAAGGATTCTGCAGGATTCTGGAGCATTTTATCCTAGAAAAAATGATTTAGAACACCAAAAAATGGTTCAGACAGCTCCTCAGGGCTTCTCATACATTTTTGACCATTTTGACGCGTTTTGAACGTTTCTAGGCTCCTCAGGATGCTCCTAATGCCGAAAAATTCCCAAAATTTGCCATTGAGGGTCTCTGAATGTTTTCGAACGTGATGTAGACGATTGTAAACGCTTCAGAATGCTCCAGAATGCTTCAGAAGCTGTCGGAATGATTCAGGAGCATTTTGAGCTTGTCAATACTATTTTGAAGCTTGAAAACACGATCTGAGACCTTTTAAACGCTCTAACGCAATTTAAAGGATCCTGGTGCCATTTTAGTGTTTCTACGACCTTTAGAATGATCCTGACGTCATCTAGACAATTCAAGATGCTCCAGAAATCTCCAGAATGCTCAAAAATGCTCCAGATGTCGTCAGGAATATTTTGAAGCGTTTGGAAATTACCAGACCCTGCCTGAAGCCTTAACAAAACTTTCAAGGCAATTTTTGACATCCTGTAGCCATTTTGAATGTTTCTGACACTCCTGGAGTCGTCTAGACGATTCGAGATACTTCAGAATGCTCCAGAATGCTCCAAAATTTTTTCTATATTATTCGGGAGTATTCTGACGTAGTACGATTCATTTTGAGCGTTTATAGGGGTTCTAAAAGGCTTTAAACTGCAAAAAATTCGAAAAATGCTCCAATTAACCCCATTTTTCATTCCAGATGGGCAGTCGGCGGAGCATTCGGTGTGGGATGTGCTCGCGGAGCACTCGGAGAGCTCCTCAACCCGGAAACTCGAAAAATGGCCGGAAAACCATGGATGACGCGTATGGTGAACGCCACAATGAAGCACGGATCCGGATTCGCCCAGCCCGCCGGAGCCATTGTCTTCATGTATTCCGCCCTGGAAATCGGCCTTCGATCCGTTCGTGCCGAGGATGAGTTGAATGGGTTTGGAGCCGGAGCACTTACTGGAGCCATCTATCGATCACCGCATGGTCTGAAGGCGTCCGGAATTGGAGCACTGGTTGGATTGGGTATCGCCACTGCGTGGACTCTTTCGAGCACCGATTCGAGACAACGACTCTCCGAAATGTTCTCGAATCATTGATAATCATATTTTTCTGTTTTTGTTTCCCTTCTCCCGTTGTTCTCCTTAGCTTTTTCTAGTGTTATAAAATGACCTCTTTATTGTTTAGAAATTTGAAATTCATGGATTTTTAGCCTCAGAATCTAAAGACGCCTTCTCACGATCTCCCCGTCTTCTTCCCACCAAAATCAATAGGAACATCACCAACAAGCTGCAACAACACGCCACCAATGGCAGCGTATACTGATAATTCTTCGTTATCCTCGCCCATTGTACACTGCTCCATTCGATGGGAACTTCACAGTCGAGACCCTCGTATCCTTCATAGCAATCGCAGGAGAAGCCACGATGGAAGTACTCATCGTTCACACAATCGCCGTGGATGCAGATTTTGCTTCCTAAAGGACAGAAATGGTGTAAAAAAAGAAGCAAAAAGAAAATGAGGTTAGGTGGAATCGAACCAGCGTCTTGATTTTGGTAGTGGAAGCCGCAACCCACTGCGCCATTCTCGATTTTGAAGAAAGGGGAGGGAGGGCGTATAAAAATGAGGAGGTGTTCGCCACTTGGCGACTCGCCCACCAAGAGGAGCAGCGGCACGCCGCGCTTGGTGTGCCGCATGGCTTAGTGGATAGCAAGTTTGCATATGAATCTACCCCTCGCTGGTTCGATTCCGCCCACCTCCAAATCTTTTTTCTTCATTTTTACATGCTTGTGAACACATTCCCGACAGTTTTAAACCATTTTAAAATCTATTTTCAATTCTAAAACCCACCAAAAGCATCACACGAATCGTCAATCGTCTCGCAAAGACTTCCACGTGTCCCATTGACGCATTGGCAGCTAAAAAAATCCCAAGGAATCTAAAAATCCAGAGAAATTACCCACTCATAACTTCTGGTCTTCGGATCCTCATGACACGTGGCACTATTCTGACACAAATTGTGATAACAGGGATTGGTATGGATTTTGCAATACGGGGGAAGGTATCCGGATTCACAAAGACATCTGAATCCCTGGAGTTTCTCGTTGGCATTGCACAGAGGCATTAGGTCGTCGTCATAGGAGATTTCGCTGGAAAAGAGGGTCTAGAAGGCTCAAATTTGAGATTTGAAAAAAATTCAAAATGTTATCGTAAGCTACATAAAATTTGCTATCGATTGGTATAAAAATCAAAAAATTTGAGCAATCGAGCCAAAAGATATAAGCAAAAACAAAATGAGGTTAACACTAAAATAATGAAAATTTTTCAAAAGCTCTAAAACTTTTAAAATTTAAATTTTTCAAGAATCAAAAAATCAATCTTATCTTCATTCGATTTCCTTTTTGATGATGCTATTTTCATAAAATGTGAGCCAGGATCCGCCAAGCTACAGTACTCTAAACTCTTCCCTGCACACTTAAAAAGGAAAATTTTTTCAAAAGCTTTAAAATTTCTCAAAGTCATTATTTTTTGAAAATTCAAAGTGTCAACCTTATCTACGTTTGATTTCCTTTCAAACCATATTGTTCTCATACAAATTGAGCAAGGCCCCGCTGAGCTACAGTACTCCAAACCCTCCTTTGTACACAAAAAAGAGTGACCAACTTTCAAAATCTCTAAAAACCTTCGAAATCATTGTTTTTCAAAAATTCAAAAAGTCAGCCTTATCTACATTTAATTTTTTTTAAACCATATATTTTTCATTTGAATTAAATCAGGCTCCGCTAAGCTACCGTACTCCAAACCCACCTCTCACACGGAACACACCGCCCATTTCCACACACTCCTTTCGCACACTTTTTCTCATTGATTTCCACACAATCATTACTTTCTGTATCTAATTTAGCGGATAAAGGGCACAGACATTGATATCGGCTTGTGCCAAATGCCGAGCCATCCGCTGAGCTCGGAATCTAAAAAAAAATTTTTTCGAAAATAATTTCGCAAAATTTTTTTTTCAAATTTTCAAATTTCTAAAGTTACCGGAATACAGTCGCCATGTTTACACGGGTGTCTTGCACATGGGTCGAAAACTTCGCATGTTTCTCCAGTGTAGTCTGGTTTGCAGCTGGAAAAGAGAAAAGTTACTGTAGAAAATCGCCAAAAAAACTTACACACAAGTCGCCTCGCCATTAATATCGACACACGCTCCGTGCTGAGAATCTGTGCATTTCTCATCCCAACGGGCTCCGCGAGCAAGCTCCTCGCGAGTCAAGGAACACGCGTCGTGGCGTTTATATTCGCAGTAGTAGCCGTCAGTGAGGGGATCCTGGCACTCACAACGATGGATATAATAGGCACGGGAGGTTTGAACTGAAAAAATTGATTTAGAATGCTCAAAACTAGTTCCCCATGTTCAACAAAAAAAGAAAAAAAAGATAAGCCCAATGCGGGGCTCGAACCCGCGACAACCAGATTAAGAGTCTGGTGCTCTACCGACTGAGCTAACCGGGCGGCAATGGGAAGAGGTGTGGACGGCGTATAAGAATGCGGGGATTGTCGGCGGCGGCGAGTAGGCGGGGAGGGGGAAGAGAGAAAAATAGAAAAATTTTGGGAGTGTAGTGGACTAAAACATTTGCCGTTTTTTCACCTCTTATCACTTCGGGCACACATTTTCCTCCATTTTCACACCAGCCTTGGTCCATTTTCCCGTCCTGCGTCTTCCCGTTGTGATAGTCGTATCGAATCGCCTCCAATTCCACGATATCTTTATCGAAACCAATGTCGATTCTAAAAGGATATTGGGTACTGTAGATACTGTAGTTCTTCTTACTGTGCAATCAACTTTTTGAAGAATAAATCCGAGTTCTGGCCGTTTGCACAAGGTACTAATTCCGGGGGAATGGAGTCCGGGATCTTGAGATTTTCGCAGTTTTCACCTGGCGGGAATTCAAATTCATATTGCTTTTAAGACTTTGAAGACTTACCTGCTACCGTACCCCCAATAATCTCTATCGTTTTTGGACATTTGCAAGTAGCTGTCACGGTCTTGGACTGCAAATTTGAAACTCTCTAGTCGCCCCCTCGGGAGGAGGAAAGGGCGCGACGCACGCGCTCTTTTATACGCCCTCCCCCCTTTCTCTACCGCCGTGAGGTATAGCTCAGGCGGTAGCGCGATAGACTAGTAAAGTAGAGGTCGGGGGTTGGAACCCCACCTAGTTTTCTTTTGTTTTTATTCTTTTTTGCTTTCATTGTCGAGTATGGGGAACCCTTGGAAATTGATATTTATGAGGTTTTGTGACATTTGAAAAGTTTTGGCCCCCTAAAACTCACCTTATAGTCGATTTGATCCTCACAAATGCCGCCATTCTCACATTGGGTATCGTAGCAGGCTGATAGTTGTTCACACTAAAAAAACTCAATGTTTTTTCATCCAAAATTAAGGATTTTGGGCTCACTCTCTCCCCAAAATACTGCTTTTCACATTCACAATGACACTTTCCCTCCTTATCCACTACACCTTTTCCTCTGCCCAAACAGTGTATTTCCTGACACTTTCTATCGACTTCTGACTCATCACACAAGCCTCCAAAGTAGCCCTTTTGACAGATACACTCGTATTCCACGTGCATGTCGATTTCTTTGAGTTCTTCATCGGTTAGAGGCTCCTTTACCCCTTTGGCAAGACGTAATTGCTTTAAAAGCACAGTATTGACAATGGTTCTCCGGTTTTTGGTGCTAAAAACAAGTCAAAATTATTTAAAATAGCATAGACAGTGCATACAAAAAATAAAAAAGGAACTGAAGAGAGTGGGATTCGAACCCACGCCCCCGAAGGGACTGGTGCCTTAAACCAGCGCCTTGGACCGCTCGGCCATCTCTCCACGCGGCGATAAGAGGGGTGGACGGCGTATAAGAATGTGGCGGTCGGCGAGAGAGTGTCTGGGCGGTGGAGAGTGCGAGGGAGGTTAGAGAAAGTGAAAATGGGGAAACTTGACGGATTTTCGTTATTTTTTCGGGATTTTTCGGTTACCTAACACACGTAGAGTTGTTTTGACACCAATTCCTCTCACAATTCGTCTGATCCGCGACGTGTTCGCACGTCTTACCGTAGTGAGTAACAGGGCAGACACAATAGAAGCTGAAAATTTCAAATTTCGCGGGTAAAATTCAAAAATAATACATACTTTCCATCCTCACTCAAACACTTTCCATTGTTTGCGCAAATGGCTCTATTTTCAAGACAGGGATTAAAGTTTTTGTTCTGGAACAAAATTTGAAATGTTAAAAGTTGCAAATGCGCTCTAACGAACTCTTTGGAAAGCCACACTTTCTTCATTGTAGTTTGGAGCCTTTTCAATATCATTTGGAGCATCTTTATCCAAGAAATCAACGAGTTTTCGGATTTTAGATCCTGAAAATTTTAGTTTTCAAGTTTTAAAGTCAAAATTTCGAGTCGAAATTTAAGTTCCCGCGTGAATTTGAAAATTTTTAAATTTCTACCTGAAACCCGCGAAAATAGAGCCACAATAATGAGCACCACTCGAATCACATTCATTTTACAAAAATTTTGAGTTTTGAAATAGCCGCCAAATTTTTATGGGCACAATTGGCGAGAAACGTGTAGATGGTGTGGTGGTGAGTTGGCTTTTGAAATTTTTGAAATTTGGCGCCAAGAACCTGAAAAAAATAAAATTTTGTTTCAGCAAGCCGCTGTTGAGGGATCCGGGTTGTTTTATACGGTGAGATTCGAGCCGATTCCGTCGAAGACTTGCTTTGATGTCACCTTGAAGACGGTAGGGTTTTGAATTTTCTAAATTTCTAAAATTCTGAAAAAAATCTGAAAATTTTTTCCACCCTCCTCCTCCTCCCTTTTTCCTCTTTGGCGCCCGCGCCCACCACCTTTATCACCGCTCCCCCTCTCTCCTCGCTGTATGTGTCCGCGTAGCCTCTGCGGGCGCGCGTCTGCTTTTGGTTCGACTGCTCGCGGGTTCGACTCCCAGCCACTCCAAACCTTTTTTGCTTCTTTTTTAAAGCATTTGCAGGCCATAAATGATCATTTCCAGTACGCCCCACCGCATTCCGAGTACGTGGTCACTGTGAACATCCCCAAAACCTTCCCACTCTCCCCGCCGTCCATATTCTGTAAGAAGGATCCGAAGATCAAGTTCAAGTTTTTGGACAAGCAACAATGGAAGCCGAGTATCGGTATCAGAGAAGGTATTTCTTTATGGTTTTGGAAAATTACAGTAATCCTTGGAATTACAGTACTCATCGAAGCGTGTCATGTGATTTCGCGTCGAGACCTATCTTCTCGCATGCCCATTTTGCCCCGCCTTCGTCCGCCGATTCAGAAGACTCGTCGTGGAAGCCAAGAATCGAAATCCAAGGGAAAGGGAGATTGATACTGTAGTTTGATGTTTGAGATTCAGATTTTATTGGGAAAATGAAGACTTGATCAATTTTTTTTTTGAAGATTCTGAAGTTTTGAAATTTTTGTTGTTTTTATTTTGGTCAGAATAATTGCTTCTAATTTTTGTTTCGAATTCCAACACAAATTTAGTATGGATCATGGAAAATTACATAGAAATTTTGTTCTTGTTATTCTCATTATATTCTCTGTCTCTATTATAAAGTTTTATTGGAAGAAAAACACCATAATTATCCCCAAAACATGATATTTTCTCCGAAATTCAAATATCCCATATTTTAAATTTTCAATTTCCACAACTTGCAAAATTTCAAAATCCCTCTTCCTCTTGCCCCGCTTTTCTCCAAGTACCCGCGCTCACCACCTTTATCACCGCTCCTCCTCCCTCCCTACTATCTGTGCGCGCGTGACCTATGCGGGTGCGCGTCAGCTTTTGGTTCTGATGGTCGGGGGTTCGACTCCCACCATCTCCAATTCTCTTTTTGCTTCTTTGTACATGCTTCCTATTGACTTTTAAGGTTATTTTACCTTAGCCCCTACTATTTTACCCTAATTTCACCCTAATTAGAAGCAAATTTGACCCCCTTTTCACCCAAAGAAGCGTTCCTTAATAGATTGACATCTGCACAAAAATGTTAATCCTCTCTCCTCTTTCCCTTGCCATGTACCTAAATGGACCCCCTCTTCCATAATGATACTACGCACTGTCTCTTCTCTTCAACGACCATCTGCCCCCTTCTCCGTTCCTGTTGACAGCTGCCGCTTCTTGGGGAGATTGACCGTTCATGGTCTGGACAAGGGGGGTCCCTCCCTTAACATCTGTCCCTTTTTACTATAAGGCTAAGGGGGGGGGGGGGCTATACATCAAGAGAGAAAGAGGAGGAAGCACAAGAATATCCAAGAAGAAGAAGTGGACGTCGTCATTTTGTCAGAAGAGGAGGAATAAGGTCTCCAGGGAATTCATCAGAAGAAGAAACCCCCAATATAGTCATAAGTCTTCACACATGAGACGGGGCTTCCAACTTTTGGCATGTTTTGGATTCGTGGGGCTTCATTTTTAGGGGGCCCCCAAATATGTGTTGATGAATAGTGGCTCCGTGGGGAGAGCTGAGGCTCAGATCTATGGATTCATGCGTAAATAGGGTTTTGGGATCCTTCGGTTTCTTACTGTATTCTTACTGTAGAAAAATTTTCAAAAATTATGATTTTCCTAATTTTCAAACTTCCCTCTCCCTCCACCCCTTTCCTCTCCGGCGCCCGCGTCCACCACCTTTATGACCGCTCCTCCTCCCTCTCAACTATCCGTGCGCGCATAGCCTACGTGGGTGCGCCGTCTGCTTTTGGTTCTGGTGGTCCGGGGTTCAATTCCGGACCACTCGAAACTTTTTTGCTTCTTTGTACATGCTTTCTCTTGACTTCTTCAGTCTTCTTACCTTCCTCCCTACTATTTTTACCCTAATTTGGGCCATCTTGGAAGATTTTTCCCCTGAAAATCTAATATTCTGTACCAAGTCAAGCAGAACTAAGGGACCCCTTATTAGGAACAAAGGGAGGTCCCTCTTCCTAGCGCACACTTGTAATTCAACACCACCTGCTCCTGCCTTGCCTTCCTGCTGCTATTACTTCAGTTTTCCCCTTTTCCGGTGTATCCTTGGGGGAAGTGTTCCGGGATGTGGTTTTAGTACATTGAAACTTGATTTTTCTGGAAATTTCTAGATTTTCAGAGGGTTTTGGGGTTTGTAAATGTGATGTTGAGATTCGGGAGGTTGAGAGCTTTCGAATGAGTATAATCATGCCCGTATTTGAAAAAAAAAGTTTTTTTTTGGAATTTTTTGGTTTAAAGGCGCATGACTAATTTTTCGGAAAAATAAATTTTCTGTTAGTGTTTATGCTTATTTTGAAGCTGAAATTATGAGGATTCTGAAAATCTAAATTTCATCTGTTTCTGATAGAAACTGAGCGAGTTATGTTAAAAATTGAAAATTTTGTTTTTCGGAAAATTTTCAAATCTTCCTATCTCTGCTCATTTTTAAGATTTTGGAGTGGTTTTTGGCTCAAAATGCTATAAATTTTGTAAATTTTCAACTCTGTCAGTTTGCAAAGTTTTGAAATGCCATAACCCCAAAAAACTTGAAAATTCAAAAAAAAATTGTTTTTGAAAAGTTTTGAAACTTTGAACCACTATAACTTCCTTCATTTCCAACATTTTCAGGTGATTTTTGGCTCAAAATATGTCATTTTTGATTCCTCAATTGTTTTCTGGATTGTTGCTATGATTTAGAACCCCAAAATCCCCATAGACCCCTAGAAATACGTCTAGTCATCATATTGACGCCTTCTGGGTTCGAATAGGGCTTCAAAATATCCAAAAAATCTTATTTTTCAGAAAAGTGTTCAGATTTATTATAAGGATTCTTGGATTCTTAGATATCCATAAAAATATGAACCAATCTGAACACAATTATAGGGATTCCGTGTCTGTTTTTTCGGCTGAGAGGGCCAGAGAATGGGCGGAGCCAAAAAAGGGGCGGAGCCTAAACTACATATTGAAGAAAATCTGAAATAGTCTATCTGAAAACTGAATCTGAAAACGAATATGTAATCAAAAAAATAAAAACCCAACAAAAATTATCCTCAATATCCAATTTTTGAATTTTCGAAAAATGTAAAAAAAAAATTTTTTTTTGCAATTTTCAAAAAAATTTCAAACATCCCTATCTCTGTTCATTTTCAAGATTTTTAAATAGATTTTGGCTCAAAATGCTCCAAATTTTGTGAATTTTGAGATTCGCCAACCTGTTCAATGTTGAAATACCGTATTCCCTGAAAAAAACCGGCTCAAAATCCGATTTTTCAATTTTTGAAATTTTTGAAAAAATTTTGAATTCTTTTCAAGCTTCCCTATCTCTGTTCATTTTCAAGATATTTAAATGTTTTCTAGCTCAAAATACTCCAAATTTTATGAATTTTTAAATGCGTTTATTTGCCCAATGTAAAAATACCGTACTCCTTTAAAAAACCGGCTCAAAATCCGGTTTTTTTTCAATTTTTTCAAATCCTCCTATCTCTGTCCATTTTTAAGATTTTTGAATCATTTTTGGATCAAAATGCTCCAAGTTTTGTGAAATTTTTAAATAAGTCAGTTTGCTAGATGCTGAAGTGCTGTAGTCCCTGAAAAGATCGGCTCAAAATCCGAAGAAACGCGAACTCTATCCTGCAATCTCTAATGGTGGCCTTCTAGGCTCAAATTTTCCGTTCCATCTCTAGTATTAATCTCAGAAAATGGAGAAGAAGATTTGCTCCTCTCACTCATTTGTCCCCTCTCTATTCATTCATCCAGAAGAGCCCTCCTTATTGCTCCTCCTCCTCCCCCTCTGCTTCTTCTCGTCTTCATTTTCTTTCTCCGTCTGCGTCTCTTCATCTCTAATACTCTCTGGAGAGAGAGATGAATGTTGACGACGACGCTTGAAGGCTCGACGTCTTCTTCTTCTTCATGCACACACACAGAAGCCTGGGGGGGGGGGGGGGGGGGTGCTTGGCTTTTTCTCTGCGTCTCTCTCTATCTCATACGCCTTCGCTGACGGCTTCTTCTTCATGTCCATTTTTGCTTCTCCTTTTCTCGTGGGGTCCCCCCACGAGACGGGTTTTTTCTAGGTACACTTTTGCTCTTGTTGGAGTACATTTGGAGCTCAACTAAGTTGAGGTATTGACAGCGAACCATTTGGTTATGGTATGGCCTAGAAATCCGAACTTAGGCCACCAATGTATTTTTCGTTGAAAGTAGAAACTATTTCAAGCTTTTTGAGATATTAAGCGTCAAAATCAAATTAAAACCAAGGGAGTTACAGATTTTCGAAACATTTCGAAAATGCTCCAGAACTTGAATTGATCATAGCTCAGTGGATTCTGCTCCAAATTTTATGAAACTTGTATATTTGAGCTTCTCATAATTTGGGCTTTCAGAAAACTATAATCATGGTATAGTTTGGAAATATTTTAATTTTGACTTCGGGGGGCCCTGGGTGGCCATTTTTGAAATTTCTCATGTAAAAAAAAAGAAATTTTATCTTGTCGGGTTTGTTTTAATGGCACTATTACATGGAAAGTGACATCAAAAACACATAAATGTCACTCTAATCAATAATAATGTAAGCTACAAAAAAATTTTCCAGAAAAAAATTCCAAAAAAAATCCGATTTTTTTTTTTGGAAAAATAGGAAGTTCTTAGGGCCTAAAATGGTCTTTGAGTTTTTCAAGTATCGAGATCTTTGTTTTTTTGAACTTATAAATCTAATGAATGTTGGAAATTTTCCAAAAAAAAATTTTTTGCCAGATTTTCGATTTTTAGAAATGTTCATGCTTTAAAACTAGCATTTTCATCTGATTAACTTCTTATTATAATTCTAGCATATGAAATTTCCAATTTCTAGACTAAAAGTGCATAGGAAAATGTCATCAAAGTTCTCACAAAACTTTAATTAAAACTGAAAATTTTCGATTTGAAAAAAAATAATCTGAAAGACTTTAGAAAATTGAAATTTTCAAAGGAAATCACCTGTCTTAAGATTGATATTTCTAAGTATGTAACACCTATTTTTATAAGATTTCATTAGAAATTCAAAAAAAATCGAAAAAAGTCAAAGACCTCGAATTTCTGATCAATAGAGTTTACAGACCGAAATTTCTTTAAAAAATAGAATATTTTTAAATTTTTTTTTTGGGATTTTGGTAATTTAACTGTTCCCACATTACAATTTATCACATTCTGGGGTCCCACTATACAAATCAAAAACTTTTTTCCAGTATTTTTTTCATTTTTTCGACTTTCCCCAACCCCAATTTCCTTTCCAATTTCCGACCGCTTTTCGAACTCCACACTTCAAAAAATTGCAATTTTTCAAATTCCTTCTTCCCGCCAATACTATATACATCCTATTTCACCGATTTTTAACTATTATCTATTATTTTCCAGCGTGCCACCATTCCACCTACAGTAGCCGTCGTTGCGCCACCCACGGCTGCTGTAATGGGGCAGCAGGGGCAGTCGTCGCACGACATGCTGCGTGCCAGCAGCACCTCGTCCACCGACTCCAATGGGTTCCCTGTCAAAGATCCCGATGCGATTAAGCTGTTTGTTGGACAGGTAGGATATAAACCTGAAATTTCGAGTTTGATGGGGAAAAAATGCTTCTAAATGATTATAATCACGGTGGGGTTGGACTACTTTGAGGTAATTTCCATCTTCCATTACTACTGTAACTTTAAAGGCGCATAACTCTTCGAATTTTTTTAGAAAACGTTGATAAAGCTGTAGTATCTATGTTTGGCATGTTAAGAGCTTCAAAAAAACCTAAAAATGATACAGTTTAAGGGTACAGGGACCAGAAAATGGGGTATCAAACAGCGGTGACCTCAATTTACAGTACCCCAAGATTAAAGGCGCATAGCTCCTTAGATTTTGAGTTATAACTTTAAAAATTGCTTAGGCATCTTTGTCATGTCAAAAGCTTCAAAATGAGCCTAAGAATGTCCTGATTACAGTACCCTTAGTTTAAAGGCGAATGTTCAGAAAACGGAAGGATGTGAACACAGACAATTGATGTTTCAAGGCGCATAGCTCCCTGGATTTCGATCCAAACTGTTTGAAACTACTTTAGGCATCTTTGGCATGTTAAGAGCTTCAAAATGAGCCTAAACATGATATAGTTACAGTATCGCTAGTTTAAAGGCGCATGGAAACAAAATCGGGCCCAAAAATCGAAATTCACGAAACTGAGCCTTGTTTATACTCATTTTGAAGGTCTTAACTTGCTAAATCCGAAAATTCAGGTCCCAAATTTTTCAAATCGAATTTTGGCGGGAAAACAGGTATTTTCAAATCCTACAAAATACGAGGTCTTGGAGTCAACAACCCTTTTCCGGTTGTCATGACTACTATTTTTTTTGCTTCTCGATTTTCTTCCTATTATTTTCATGCACATTGAGCACTGAAAAAAAATCTTACATCGTATTTTCTAGTCGAAAATTTTTTTGATACATCAAATAAAATGAAAAATCAGAGGGGATTTTGAGCAGGAGCAGGTGTCAACAAAACTGGATAAAGGATTATGGTGACGTTATAGATTGAAAGTGGTGGAAAATAATAAACAACTACAGTATCCGGGATACTGTAGTTGAAAATTTGAAAATTTTGAAATAAGCCTATCTCGGCGAGTTTTGAGCTGTTGTTTTTGATAATTAGATTTTCGGATTCAGCTCATCAAGAGCTTTCAAATGAGCCTAAACACGTTAGGGTTTTGAAAGTTTGACATTGGTGGCCTAGAAACCCATTTCTAGGCCACCAACTTCAAATGGCTAGAACTTGGCTTAAAATCAACATTCTCTAGTTTCAAAACAGCAAAAACGTTAAAATAACCAGTGCACAATAAAATGGAAACGGTGTGGCCTAGTTCTCCAACCTTTGGATTCCTAGGCCATCAGAGTACCAAATTTCAAAAATTGCCAAACTATGTCATGATTATATTTTTATGAAAGCCCAAGCTTTGAAAAACTCAAAAATATAATTTTCATAAAATTTGGAGCAAACCTCGCTGAGATATTAGCAAATGAAGTTTTGGAGCATTTTCGAAAAGTTTCGAAAATCTGTAACTCTCTTAGTTTTAGCTCGATTTTGACGGTTGATAGCTCAAAATGCTTGAAATTTTGTCTATTTGTAGAGAAAAATACATTGGTGGCCTAGGCTTAGATTTCTAGGCCACCGCTTGGCTTTAACCCTTTCCGATTTTTTGAGTCATTTTTATCTCTTATCTCCCAAATCTTTTGGGGATTTTTCCCATGATTCAATATTCTGTATAGTTCTATATATCTTTATTTCCCGGGGCTCAATGTGCACTCTTTCTCCGAACAGAAAAGAGCACACAAATCGATTAGGAAGTGTGGGCTCAACCCAGTTTTGGATGGGGTCCGAAACCCGACAAACTTGACACGAGGGAATGAGAGAGCGGGAAATTGAGAGACGCAGAGAAAAGGGAGAGAGAGAAAGAGCAACCGGAAGATGTTGAGTAAGAGAAAAGGAAGGGAGAGTTGTGGAATAAGAAGATGTGGGGGGATATATTCTGAAGGAGAGATTGATGGGACGATTCATGGGACGACGTCACGCAATCTGGAGTAATGTGGAGAAAGAGAAATGAACTTTGTTGGGGACTTGGAGCTTAAAGAGGTCTGGGGTCCTTAAAACCCTAAAGTGAAGCTCAAAATATCTTTCCTGGCAAGTCTATTAAATTTGGAGCATTTTGAGCTATCAACCACCTTGATAGAGCAAAAATGAGCAAAGTTACAGATTTTCGAAGCTTTTCGAAAATGCTCAAAAACTTCAAATGCTCATATCTCAGCGAGTTTTGCTCCTAATTTTATGAAATGTTTATTTTCGAGCTTCTCACAATTAGGGCTTTCAGGAAAGTATAATCATGGCATAGTTTCGAAAATTTTGAATTTCGGTTTTCGGTGACCTAGGAATCCAAAAAGTGGGAAAACTAGGCCACCTGTAGTTTGCAAGATTGGAAAAGTTAAGGCAAACTGACCGTGGTGCTCAGAGGGCGAAATTATCAACTTTGAGCATCGTTATGAAAATTGGAGTCTGCGGCCTAATTTTGGGTTTCTCGGCCACCGGGGTCAAAATTCGAATCTCTTCAAATTAGGCCATAATTGTACTTTTATGAAAGCCCAAATTATGAGAAGCTGAAATATACAAATTTCATAAAATGTGGAGCAAAACTCGCTGAGCTATGAGCATTCCAAGTTTTGGAGCATTTTCGAAAAGTTTCGAAAATCTGTAACTCGATTAGTTTTGGTGCGATTTCGATGGTTGATAGCTTAAAATATTAGAAATGGTATGTAGTTTCAAGGAAAAATGTACCGGTGGCCTAGGTTTGGATCTCTAGGCCATACAATTACCAAAAAGGCATGCTAATACTCATATTGAAGATCTTTTCAAGTCAAGACTAGCTACAGTACTCGAGACCTTTTTCAAAGAGAAAATTTCAAAAAATGAGAATTTTCAGATCCCTCGAAACCTGGAAGAGAAAGATCTACGGCACCTCTTCGAGCAGTTTGGCAAGATTTACGAATTCACAATACTCAAAGACAAGTATACTGGTAAGTATGGGCGTATCCCCTTACCAACTATAATACCGGAATCACGGTTCACCGACCCCCCCCCCTTTCTCTTTTTCTTCAATCCATCTGAATTCATTCAGGTATGCACAAAGGCTGCGCATTTCTCACATTCTGCCATCGAGACAGCGCGCAGCGGTGTCAAACGGCACTACACGATCAGAAGACGTTGCCTGGGGTGAGTTACCTTTTCTATAGCCTTTTGATGCCCTAGAAATCCGAATTTCGGATTTCTAGTCCATGGGTGGAAATCGGCTTTAAATGAGGAATCTGGAGGCGTTTTAAAATTTCGAAAATGTTAATATTGAGCCAAGTTACAGCTATTTGAAGTTGGTGGCCTAGGAATCGCTTTCTAGGCCACCAACTTTAAACTGTCGTAACTTGGCTCAAAGTTGAGCTATTTGATTATTAAAACCACCAGTGGGCTCAGAAAAGATTGAAAAACTTAAAAATTAAAACATAGCCTGGAAATTCACAATTTGGATTTCTAGGCCACCAACGTTGAACTGGTCTAACTTGGTTAAAAATCGACATTTTTAGATTTCAATTGCGCTAAAATTACCAAAATAAGCTGAACAAAACCCAGCTAAAATTTTTTGATTTGGTTGCCTAGAAATCCAAAATTTGGGTTTCTAGGCCACCACCTTCAAATGGCTATAACTTTGCTTGAAATGAGCTTTTTTGAGCTCTGAAACCACCATTCGCAAGGTCTCAATCTGTCGCACAGTTTGAAAAATACAATGACCTTATTCTCAAATTTTCGGATTTCTGGGCTATCAAACTATTTTGGATGTCAAAATGATTAATTTCATAGAAATTCGATAAACTTCAAATTGAATAAATTTAGCTAAAACATGGAGACAAAAACAGGTTTTAGATTTCAGAAGTCTAGATTTTGAGCCGAGTAATAAGCGTTTGAAGTTGGTGGCCTAGAAATCAATTTCTCGGCCACCAACTTGAAATGCTTATAACTTGGCTCAAAATTGGAATTTTTGGGTTCTAAAACCACCAAAACGTTTTTCTCTTTTAGCTCGTCAACCTAGCTATCATAATCGCCTAGTTTCCCAAATCATGGATTTCTAGGCCATCTCAAACTAGGCCATGATTATAATCATTTGAAACCTCTTGAGATTCTTATTTTAGGAAATCAAATTTCATTGATTTTGAATCAAAATTAAGCGAGTTAATATCGGAAAAGATTTTCGAAATTTTTTGAAAATCCAGCGCTCAAAATTTTGCGCTCAAAATGACTGAAATTTTTTTTTGCGCTCAAAATGACTGAAATTTCATGGAAAATCTCTAAAAATAGCTTCCAGACAAAAATATGGGAAAATTCCAAAGCTTCAGGGCTCCTAGAGTTCTGCCCCCTTTAGCCCTACGAAATTCGAATCAAATTGCTCAGCATAAAATTTGCGGTAGGGACAAGGAAAATTGACAAGAATTGACAGAAAAGAAGAGAAAATCGGTCGTTAGTTCCGGAAGGGAATATAAAAGTGTGAGAGGAGAGGAAAGGGGTCCCGAAACGAAAACGAAATTTTCTGATTGAATTTTTGTGTCCTTCTTTTGCTTGTCTCTGTGTGTTAGAGAAAAAGGGTGGACCTTCATGGGTCTCTGAAATTGGATTAGGTGCGTAACGGGCGCATCTGTGTGTGTCTATGTTGAAAAAGAGTGAGAAAAAAGAGGAAAAGTGTTACTTTTCGGAGGCCAATTCTCTCCCCGTTTTCGTTCACTTCGCTAGGCTGCTAGAAGTTAGCCAGAAAAACACGTTTTTTTTTGGAATTTTGTGAGTATTTTTTATATTTCAAACTTTGTAATTGAAGAGCAGAAATTTTTGAATATTTCGAGCCAAAAACCAATAAAATCGCTTAAAAATGAGCGAAGTTAGGAAGATTTGAAAAATTTCGAAAATCTTCTTCGTTTATAACTCCCTTAGTTTTTATTCAAAATCAATGAAAATTGCTTTCCTAGAATCAGAAATTCAAGAGCTTTCAAATGAATATAATCATGGCCTATTTTAGGTAGTTTGGGTATCTAGGCCATGGCCTAGAAATTTACAATTTGGGAAGTTAGGCCTTTTAAGTTTTAAAGCAAATTGCAGGGAACTTAATAGTGGTTTTAACACTCAAAAATACCGATCTTAAGCGAAGTTATGAGCATTTGAAGTTGGTGGCCCAGAATTTGATTTCTAGGCCACCAACTTCAAATGCTCATAACTTGGCTCAAAATTAAGATTTCTGAAATCTAAAATCTATTTTGTATTCAATATTCCTAGCAAAATCTAATCAGTTAAAATTTGCTTCAATTTCTACTTATTTGGTTCTTATTACATTTAAAATATTTTGCTGGCCGAGAAATCCAAAAATTTGAAAATTAGATCATAGCAATTCTAAAAAGACTTGACAAATTGAGATCTTTCGAATGGTGGTTTCAAAGCACAAAAATATCCATTTTGAGCAAAGTTATGGCCGTTTGAAGTTGGTGGCCTAGGAATCCAAATTTTCGAATTTCTCGGCCACGCTTTTGTTATTGAGTTTACCAACTTCTGAAGAGTCGATTAGTGGTTTTAAAGCTCAAATAGCTCAACTGTGAGCCAAGTTACAACCCTTTAAAGTTGGTGGACTAGAATTCTTTTTCTAGGCCACCAACTTCAAACGCTCATAACTCGGCTTAAAATCAACATTTTTGAACGATTCAAAATCCATTCTAACTGAAATTTGATGAACTAGAAATTTCATTTTTCTGTTTCCAGATGAACCGAGCGATGCAGGTGAAACCGGCAGATACAGACAGTCGGCCAGCGAGTCCAAAAGACAAAACCGATGATAAGAAATTGTTTATTGGGATGTTATCCAAACAACAATCGGAGGATGATGTTCGGACACTTTTTGCAGCGTTTGGAGAGTTGGATGAGGTATGAGCAATTTTAGGATGAGCAATTTGGAATTTTTTATTAAAGGAGATTTTATGATGAGCAATCTGAAATTGTTTATCGAAAATTAGTGATTCTTGATCCTACGAAGTTTTGTGATGAGCAATCTGGAACTTTTTATCAAAAAATTGTCTATTTTTGATTTGTTTGAAATTTTTCGATGAACAATTTTCTCCAAAATCGATTATGGCTTCTTAAAATTCTCCCTTCTTCAATTTTTCGATATAAAAAAGAGCCCCAGGGGACCCTTTCCGAGAATGATATATGAGAATTTTTTTCATGGGAAAAGAGAGCTCTTTTTGGGGTTCACAGGGAGCCGAAAAATGAGAATAGGATATGTAGAGTTCCGGCGTTTGAGCGATGTGAGAGGTCCTGAATGCTCGGGGGGGGGGGGGGGGTCTTTGGGGGTCTGGAATTATGTTTTTAGATAAAATAGACGATTTTACACATTTTGAGCATAAAACCAAGCGCCTGGCTCAAAAATAAGCCGAGTTATGAATTTTCGAAACTTTTCGAAAATAGAAATTTTAGAAATTTGGTCATAACTCGATTGGTTTTCATCCAAAATCTATGAAAGTTATATATTTGGAATTGGGAGAAGAAGAGCTTCAAAATGAGTATAATCATGGCCTAGTTTTTTCGGTGGCCCAATTTTGGATTTCTAGGTCAAACTTCTAAGAGTCACAACTCGGCCTAAGTCTGACAGTATTGAATTCTGTTTTTTCCAGGTTACCGTACTCCGTGGCGCCGATGGCGCATCCAAAGGTTGCGCCTTCGTCAAATACAAATCCGGTTTCGATGCTCACATGGCGATCTCCGCCCTCCATGGCTCACAAACGATGCCAGGAGCATCGTCAAGTCTCGTCGTAAAATATGCGGACACCGAAAAAGAGCGGCAAAATCGACGAATGCAACAGATGGCCGCGCAAATGGGAATGTTGAATCCAATGTTGGCGAATCAAGTCGGACTACAGTATAACGCGTATCAACAAGTCCTTCAACAACAGGCAATGGTCGCGCAGACGAGTGCTGCGAGTGTCGCGTATTTGCCACTTTTGCAACAACAACATGTGGCTGCAGCGGTAAGTGGGTGGAGATTGTAAAATGGGGAATTTTAGGCCAAAAACCAAGTTTCTGCCTTTAAAATGAGCAAAGTTATGAGGATTTGAAGATTTTCGAAAATTTTCGAAAACCTTCAAATGAGCATAACTTCATCAGTTTTTGTTCTAAAATGTTGAAACCTGTATTTTTGAGTTTGCCACAACAAGAGCTTGCAAATGAGTATAATCTTGACCAGGATTGAGCATATTTGGTTTTTGGGCTCCGCGAGCCAAAAAATCAGAGTTGCTCAATTCTAGGAATATTTATATTTGTTTAGAAGTACTTATTGTTCCTATCCCAAAAATATAGTTTTCAGCAAGATTGAAACTTTTTGAGTCAAGTTACGGTCTAATATATAAAGATTTTGATTTTCGAAAAGTTTCGAAAATCCTTAACTTGACTCAAATTTAAGATAAAAAGGTTGATTTCAGGCTTCAAATCTTTGTCATCATTTCTAGTTACTTTAAAAGTTACTCACTCACATATTCAAGTATAACAACCTTCAGGACCCGCTCCAAATGCTGCAACTTCAAGCAGCGGCCGCTGCCGCCGCAGCCGCCAACCCAGTAATGCAACCACAGCCACCACAACTTGCCGCCCAACTTCAAGGCCTCCAATCCGCCGCCGCCGTATCCCAAAACCAACATTACGCCCTGGCGGCTCAATTGGCTCAACAGCAAGCGGCTCAGCAGGCACAGCAGGCCGCCGTGGCCGCGCACGCACAACAGCAAGCCGCACAATCCCATCAACAAGTGCATCCGGTTAGTCAGTCGACGGCGTCAACGACTTCATCACAAAGCGACGTTGCGAACTCGTATGCTGCGGCGGCGGCCGCCGCGGCCGCAGCTGCAAACTACAATTCGCTGATTACTGGGATCGAGAGTCAACACAGTGAGTTGAAAGATAGATGTTTGGATTGGGGAGGAAATTTGGAAAAATTTGAGCCCAAACACGACCAGGTTTGGTTATGGTTGCGGTTTGGAGCATTTTTGTGCTCCAAACTTCATAGCTGCTCCAAATCTAACCCAAACTTGAAACAAACCTCATATTCAAATTCCTTATTGAAATTCATGAGTTTTGAGCCCAAACACGGCTTTGTTTGAAGCAGGTTGAGATTTGGAGCATTTTCAGTGCTCCAAGTTGCTGAAGGAGCCCTGAACTCAAAAAATCAAAACCCCATCAATATGGGGCTCAAAAAACGCCAAATTTCAAGGCGAATTCAACTATCATACTTTCCAGACGCCGCAGCCGCTCTCCAACTGGCCCAAATGCAACAGCAAGCCGCAGCGGCTCTTCCAATGATTACTCCAAAAGAAGGTGAGCCTTTCAATTTCAGAATTTTCGGAATCTTAGTTTTTTTGAAATTAGTCAAAAATTTCCCCCCACTGGTCGTTGAGTATATACATATTTATATATTTTTTCATTTCGTGGTGCAATCCATATATTTTATTTTAAGTATTTTGAGTATACCTATATATATATATATATTATATATCTAAATATTTGATCGATTGTTGTGCGGTCATCACTTTTCTCTCTCTTTCTATATATTTTTTCATTGATTTTTTCCTCATTTTTCGAGATAATGGCTTGTGATGGTAGTAGTGGAAATTTTTCATAGGATGATGAATAATTGATTGAGAGTACATAGTTTTGTGGAGTTTTGGAGCGAATGTTTGTGTGGTTTTGGAAGAAGGGTTGGGTTTTTGAAATTGAAAGTATGGAATTCGAGTTTGGGAAGTCGAGAGCTTCAAAATGAGTATAATCGTGACTAGGTTTGGAGAAAGGGAGTGACGGGCTCGCGGAGCTCACGGTGTGGGCTCTGCGAGCCCACAAACATGTAAATTTTGAAGTATGGCATGATTATACTCATTTTGAAGCGGAAATCGTGCTGAATTCAACAGTGATAGTTAAATCAATCTCAGTCCTTTTTTGCTTATAGTGGGGTCCGCGGAGCACAAAAATTTGCTCCGTGTGCCAGAAACAGAAAATGTGAAAAGTGCGATCCTCATAATGTTATAGAATTGTGGATCTTCTGGAATAGCAAAAATCAAGAAAACGTAAAATATTGGACGATTTGGCTCATGGAGCACTCTTGTGCTCCGCGAGCCCGAAAATCTAATGTTCTGAAAACTAGGCATGATTATACTTTTTCGAAAGCTCTTGTTCTGCTGATTTCAAAACTCAATTTTTCATTAAATTTGGATAAAAAATAAGCACGTTACGGTACTTTTTGTACATTTCAAGTTTTCGAAAAGTTTCGAAAATCCATAACTCTGCTCATTTTCAACCTAGAAAATTGGGGAATAGCTCATTTTGCAGTAAATTCTTTTTATTAACTGTAAAATTAATAACTAAAAAGTTGAACCACATCCTTTCCTCCAAAAAAAGCTGAATTGTTCGCTCCAAAACTCCTTGTAGTTAGAAAAACCCCCGAAAAAAAGAACAAAATATCATAATATATATAATTTTTTCAGTATCGTACCAGTGATTGTCTTTATTTATTCGTTTTCATTTTCATTTTAGTGCTTGGTCCCGATGGCTGCAACCTTTTCATCTATCACCTGCCGCAAGAGTTTGGCGACGCGGAACTCATTCAAATGTTCGCGCCGTTCGGTCACGTCGTGTCCGCCAAAGTGTTTGTCGACCGCGCCACTAATCAGAGCAAGTGCTTCGGTTCGTGTTTCGATTTCTATTTTTTTCAGTATCTCTCTCTCTCTCTCCTTCTCTTTATGGTTTTGGTATATGTGACACACCTTCATAGAATCCCCGATATCTCATGTTGTGAGTGTAGTTGGTGGTGGGAAACTAAAAAATTTGAGTGTAGCACATAATTTGAAACATTTTGAGTCTAATTTTGACACATTTTAGAGCATTTGGAGCATTTTTGAAGTTTCAACCAATATAGGCTTGTGGGGGCTCATTTTGAAGCTCTTAAGCTCACAAATTTGATACTGTCAATGACTGCCAGGAAATGTATGATTTGGAGCATTTTGAGCCCCGAAACTGCTATTTTCAAAAAAAGATTAAAAAAATTTTTTTTTTCAAATTTCCTGCCACCCCTTATACACTCCCAACGTTATTGTCAATGTGAGAGTGACTAATGTACCTAATTTAAAAGATTTCTTTTAAAAACTATCCATTGAGCACGATTAATATAGATATTATTTTCTTTACATATTTTTTTTTGATGGTGGTGATATTTTTTTGTCGGTGGTCGGTTGGTCTCTCTCCCACATTGATAATGATTTTATTTGCTGAATTTGGATAATTTAAATTAAAAATTCAAATTTTTCATAAAATGTTAAGCATTCTAAGCCCAAGATCGACTCATTTTGGACAAATTTGAGATTTGGAGCATTTGGAGCAATTTTGAAATTTTGAGCAATAAAGGCGCATGTGGGCTCATTTTAAAGCTCATAAGCTCTCAAATATGATTTTGTTAACCAAATTTGAAAATATCGAATTTTGAGCATCCTAGAGCTCAAAATGCTCCAAATTTTAAACTAAACTGAAACATTTCAAATTTCGGCTTAACATGCTCCAAATTTAGTCAAAATTGGAGCATTTTAAGCGCGCCAGGATTCAAAAATGCTCAAAATTTCAGATTCAGTTTTTGTAACCCCGTTTGTGAGCTCATGGGCTTCAAAATGAGCTCTGACAAGCCCATATTGCTGGAAATTTCAAAATGTTCCAAATTTCCCGCCAAATTCAAATGTCTTAACCACTTTAGAGTTTCAATAATTCTGACAATGTCATATACAAAATAATGTTTTTTGGTGTAATAATAAGACCGCCTTTTTGAGCCCAAGTTCGACATTTTTCGGTTGTGTTCGAAATTTTGAGAATTTTGAGCTCTAGGATGCTCAAAATTGAATATTTTTGAATTTAATTGTCAGCACTGTATTTTTGAGCTCAAGACCTTTAAAATGAGTCCCCACAAACCTATATTGCTCGAAGCTTCAAAAATGCTCCAAAACTAAAAATGCTCCAAATTTAGTCGAATTTGGGCTCAAAATGCTCCAAATTTTAGAACAATTTCGAAAATTTTGCTGAAAACCCCACTTTTGGTTGATTACGCCTCAAATTTTTATAATTCCAATTCCTAAATTTCAATAATTTTAATTTCGGTCTACTGGCTCTCAAAATGCTCCAAATTTAGTCAAATTTGGACTCAAAATGCTCCAAAATTTGTGCTGAATCCAAAAATCAAAGTGTCACATACCGAAATCCTCTCCTCTTCTCTCTATATCTCTCTGCCTGAAGTGTCAACCCACACCACACACTGTCTCGTTATTATAGGTTTCGTGTCGTACGACAACATCCATTCGTCACAGGCCGCCATAGCCGCAATGAATGGTTTTCAAATTGGCATGAAACGGCTGAAAGTGCAACTGAAACGTCCGCGAGAATCCAGTCGTCCATATTGATCTCTATTATTGGTTTTTTTTTTGGAATCTGTACTTTTTTCTTACTGTAACTTTTTTCTAACACCTTTTTTCTAGCATGTGTCCCCTATTATTGCACACTCACTATTATTGTTCATTTATTTTTCGAGATTTTCCTTTCCTGTATCTCTAGTTGTGTACTTGCCCTTTGGATTTTGTGTGTTTCGTCTGGAAAAACTTGGAAATTTAGGCGGGAATTCAAAAAAAATAACGTTAAAATTTGAAAAAATTACAGCCTCTCCGATCCGACACCCAATGATTCCGTGGAGTATTCAAAAACATGTAATTGGCGGAGGAAGACATCAGCAACAACAACATCATTACAACACCAAAAATCCATATTTTCTAGTAAGACCCACTTTTTGACTTGACGCATTTTGAGCCCGAAAAAGTTCCAAAAAACAGCTCCAAACCTTTTCAAACTAAAATTTTAAGATTCAGCAAAATGAGAGCTTTAAAATGAGCCTATTCTCGACTAGGTTTGGACAAATTTGATTTTTGGCTCACGGAGCATTTTGGTGCTCCGTGAGACCAAAAATGCTCCAAACAGTTTGAATTTTCAATTTTAAGATTCAGCAAAATGATAGCTTTAAAATGAGCCTATTCTCGACTAGATTTGAACAGCTTTGGTTTTTGGCTCATGGAGCATTTTGCTGCTCCGTGAGCTCAAAATGCTCAAAATTTTCAAAACCAATGTTTCAAACCTTAAATAGCAGTTTAATTTCAAAATAAGCCCCAAATTAACCTATTTTGACAATTTTGATTTTTAACTCTTTCAGTGCTCCGCGAGCCCAGAACCTATTTTGAGCAAATTTAACTTTTTCGAGTTGACACCTCAATATTCAGTTTCACCATAAAATTAGCTGAGTTCGGAGCCCCATATTGCCAATATTCCATCATCATCGATTTCGGGCTCACAGAGCCCACAACTTCCAACTCCGCGAGCCCAAACTTTTCGAATTTCAAAATTATGCAAACCTAGTCGTGTTTAGGCTCAAATTTTCTGATTTTTTGAGCTGATTCCAATGGTGACATTGAAATTCAAGTTTGAACTCATTTCAAAAATTTAGGGAACTCAAAATGTGTCAAAAAGTCACATAAATTTTTTCAAAAAGTGGAGTGTGTTGTTATTGTTGTTGTCACTGTCTGTCTTCCTACTGTAGATACTGTAGATATTTTTTCATACCCTAACATTTTTTGTTTCAAAGCTCAAATTTCTAATTTCCCGGTTCAAGATTTCCCCAACATTTCAAAGCACACAAAATCCAATTTTAAGACACTTTCCCTGTGATTTCTTTCCCATTTTTGCCCAATTCCTTTCGATTCTCAAATTTTTCTTTTTACATTCCCTGGCTTTCCCATTGATCTCATGGAGGATTTCTAGCAATAGATTTCCGGTCCAAACCCCCGTTTTTTGTATAATTTTTTTGTCCCCAATATCTAGCCGTACACGATGATCTCATTGGCAGAGAAATGGTTAACGCCATTTCTACTGGTCCAGCTCTTTTATTTTCTTTATAATATACATATACATTTTTTGCTTATTTTTCATATTATCAAATCTCGACCAACTTTTTTTCATTTTTGCCCATCGAATTTAGTGAATGTGAACATTCTAGTCATAAAAAACCAATCTTATCAAAATAAATATTATTATTTTTCCGTTTTCTCGTTTTTTACAGAGCTAAATCACACAAACGCGCTCCGACACAAATCTCACGTTCAGAACTGAAATCAGCTCAAAAAATGCTGAAATTTGAGTATAAACACGACTAGGTTTGAATAACTTGTATTTCGGTCTCGCGGAGCACAAAAATGTGCTCCGCGAGCTCAAAAATCGAAGAAAACGGAGTATAGTCAATATGGGGCTCAAAAATCAGCGAATTTCACGGTGAATCAAAACACGGTTGAGTCATTTCATGAAAATTAATATTGCTCGAAACGGACTCTGAGCTAACGGAGCACCAATTCGTGCTCAGCGAGCTCGAATATCGAAAAAGACGGAGTATAGGCAATATGGGGCTCAAAAAACAGCAAATTTCACGTTCAATCAGAATACAGTCGAGCCACCTCATAAAAATCAGTTGTGCTCGATGTGGGCTCTGAACCATGGGCTCGCGGAGCACAAAATGTGCCAAAAAATTAAAGTTTCACTATTTTGAACTCACTTTGAAGCTCCTCTTATTTCAAGTTCAAAAATGCATTTTCAATTGTGTTTTTAAGTTCTTTGAGCTCGCGGAGCACATAAAGTGCTCCAGGAGCCAAAACCGTAAAAAATGAAATATAAGCAATATGGGGCTCAAAACTCAGCAAATTTAATGCTTTTTTTTGTTTACACAGTCTTGATTCTTATCACTATTCTATCTGAAAATGGTAGTCTTCAATGTCAACAAAATATTTTTTTTTCGAAAATTTTTTTTCCAAACCAAAAAAATTTATTATTGTCTATCGTTTTTTGATGTTTTTATTGTCTGTTCCCACACAAAATGAGGCAATTTTTACAACCATTTTTTATCTTTATTGCACTCTTGTCTCAGTGACAGCTGTCAACCCAGTTACCCACCCTATCTATCCCCTTATCTTCCCAGAAAAAAATGTGGTGGTCCCCTAAAAACTATCGATTTTCTCTGATTTTTCTTATTATCTGTTTATTTTTGGAATTTTCGGAGGCTCGAAATTCGAAAACTGAGTTTTTGAGAAGAGGACAACGACCAAAGTGTACTACGCTACAAAGATGTGTGAAATGGTGTCTGGATGAATTGGAAATTGTGAGTTTTGAATGACTATAAATTAGTAAATTACAATTTTTCAATTTGTCTCAAAATTTGGAGCATTTTGAGCCAAAAATTTACAAATTTGGATGAAAAATAGACATCTTAGAGAGTTGTCAAAATTTGAAATTGAAAATAATTGAATAGTGTTTAAAATAATTTTCAAATCTGGAGCAAAATTTGGAGCATTTTGTGCCAAAAAGTGAAACATCGGGATGAAAAATGAGCATTTTAGAAAATTTTGAAAAAAATATAGTTTTTTTCGAAATTTTTGATTTTTGGCCTACCAACTCAATTTTCATCCAAAAGGAGCCGAATTTTGTGCTTAAAATGCTCCAAAATTTGCTCCAAATCCAATAAATTTACGTTTAAATCCCTGGAAACCACGAAATTTCTCAACAATGTAAAATTCTTGAACATTTTTTGAAATTTTTGACCTGCCAACTCAATTTTCATCCAAATCTCTCGAAATTTGGGCTCAAAATGCTCCAAATTTTGCTCCAAATTCAAATTCAAATCTCTTTTTTCAGCTCGACCGTATCCCGAAATGCTTCCAACACCGATGTTGGTGCATTGAACAAGATTCCCCGTTGAACGCTCCGATGAGCTATTTCACCACTACTGAGGAGCCAATTTTAGCGGTAGAGAGTACTGTAGAAGGATCTGGAGATTCAGAAGACATCACTGAGAATCCGAAGCAAGAACCAATTCAATTTGATTTAATTGAGTATTTGAAAAATTGGTTTTTCGAAAGTCCGAGTTATTAGAAAAAAAAAATCAATAAATTTCTTTATTTCTATCGCTTTTTTAGATATCGAAATAGTTTCAGAATCTAAAAAGCAAAATATATCAATTCTCAAAGAAAAAAATAGCTAAACCACACGAAAATTTGAAAAAATCGCAAAATTTGGAGCATTTTGAGCCCAGATTCGACATGTTTTGGTTGTGGTCGAAATTTGGAGCATTTTGAGCTCCAAGATGCTCAAAGATCAATATTTTTGAATTCAACTTGCAGATTCATATTTGTGAGTTTAAGAGCTTTCAGGTGAGCTCCCACAAGCCTATATTGCTCAAAGTTTCAAAAATGCTCCAAATGCTCCAATTTTTGGATTTTTGGATTTTCTAAAATCACTATTCCAAAATACACCCATTGTACTCTTTCAGGTGAAAAAAAACTAGCAGAAAATCTCCAAAACAAGGTTTCAGGGTTCAGGAATTAATTTTTGATCCGTAATTTTTCCTGTAAAATTTTCAGCTGCCCCAAAACTCACAATATACACAATTTTTAGACTTAATTTTTTCCCAAAAAAAAAGATCCAGATGACTGCCCCTTGTCCTGACACTATTCCAGCATACTATACCACTACTTTACACATAATTGGAGCCATTTCTTTACCCATAAATTTAGTGGGATTTTGGTTGGTTTGGTTTCAGAGTCCGGGCATGTTTGGATACAAGTATTGCTTGTGTTATATGCAGGTTTGTCAAATTTAAATAAAATATTTGAATATAGCATGTCAAGAGCTTTAAAATGAGTATAAACATGCTATATTTTGAGCCTTGGAGGGCTCTGAGAGCAAAGTTCAGAAAATTTTTGAAATACGGTCATGTTTGGGCTCATTTTGAAGCTCTCATTGAGCCAAATCTGATAAAAGTATGAAAAATGAATTTAGCTGGCAGAGAGCTTCAAAATGAGTATGAACATGACCATATTTGAAATTTTCAAGTTTCGGGCTCCGCGAGCAAGAAAATGCACAAATGAGCCCAGGCTCGAATGTCAAAATCGTTTCTGCACTATTTACTTTTTGTCGGCCTGAAACTCAACATTTACAGAATTTCTAACTCTGGAGCATTTTTTGGCTCCGTGAGCTCCATGAGCCCCGTCATCCAAAATGAGCCAAAAACTTGGAATTTTCAAAAATTGTCTATTCAGATGTAGAATAGTCTCCGGTTCCGCAAAACTCATCATTTTTTGTGAAAAATTTTGTTTTGGAGCATAGTTGAGCTCAAAATGCTCCAAAACCAAAATATCTTAATTATACCCATGAGTATACTCATTTTGAAGCTCTTGCTGAGCTGAGTTTAAATCTATAAAAATCACAAAATTTGAACAAAATTTGATCAAGTTACGGTAGATTTTCAAATTATTAGATTTTCGAAAAGTTTCGAAATTCTGTAACTTTGCTCAACTTGCTCCTAGAATAGTGATCTTGGGCTCAGAATGTTCCAAATTCTATGAATATTCTATTAAAAAAACTCCGTTCCAGTTAGCCGCATTTCTAACGGAGCTCCACATGTCCTGGGGGTGCCCCGCCTACTATTTCTTCCCTTTAGTTGGGGGCTATAATACTGGAGAACTTTTGGGACAATTCATACCTGCACATCTAAGTTTCTCCCTTTGGGTTGGTGTCTATTCATTCGAGTTGGCCGGTGGGCTCTGTTGTTTTGTCTATAGACATAATGCAGCGGTTCAGATTCATCAGGTGGGTTGGATTTTGAAACATTTGAATTTGGCGGGAAATTTGAAAAAAATTGACAAAAATTCGGTGAAAATCGGCCAACTCTCAGTGAATATACCCCACCCAAACGGGTAGCTTGACACTTGCTCATTAATTTTTTGGGTTACTGTAGTTTTCTAAAACCCTACCATGTTTATACTCATTTTAAAGCTCTCAATGAGCTGAGCACGAATCACCAAAAATCACGAAGTTTGAACCAAAATCAACCAAGTTACAAAATCAACCAAGTTACGGTTAGATTTTCAAAATTTCCAATTTTCGAAAAGCTTCGAAAATCTCTCACTTTGCTCATTTTGCTCCTAGAGCAGTGATTTTAGTCTCAAAATGCTTCAAATTCCCTGTACTTAAAAAAAAATTTCTAGACCGCCGCTTTCCTAACCGAACTCTACATGTCATGGATATGTCCGGGGTACTATTTCTTCCCGTTAGTCGGTGGTTATAATACTGGCCAATTTTTTGGGAAATTTATTGGGGCTCATTTGAGCATGTCGATTTGGGTGGGCATTTATTCATTCGAGTTGGCCGGTCAGCTGTGTTGTTTTGTCTATAGGCATAATGCAGCTGTTCATATAACAGAGGTACATTAATCTGGGTCAAAATACAATAATTTAGATCAAGGTACAGAAATTTAGGTCAAAGTACAGTAATCTAGGTCAAAGGGCAGTAATCTAGGTCAAAGTACAGTAATCAAGGTCAAAGTACAATAATCTAGGTCAAAGTACAGTAATATAGGTCAAAGTACAGTAATATAGGTCAAAGTACAGTAATCTAGGTAATGTACAGTAATCTAGGTCAAGGTACAGTAATCTAGGTCAAAGTACAGTAACTTTGGTCAAATGACAGTAATCTAGGTCAAAGTAAAGTAATATAGGTCGAAGTACAGTAATCTAGGTCGAAGTACAGTAATATAGGTCAAAGTAAAGTAATCTAGGTCAAGATGCAGTAATTCAGGCCAAAATACAGTAATCTAGGTCAAATGAAGTAATCTAGGTCAAAGTACAGTAATCTAGGTGAAAGTATAGTAATCCAGGTCACAGTACAGTAATCGGGGTCAAAATTCAGTTATTTAGGTCAAGCCAGCAATTTGAAAAATGTAATTTTTCTTGACCTAGATTACTGTAGCTACAGTAACCCAAATTTTTTCAGACAACACCCGGAAAACAATATATCAAAAAGTTGGCTCTAATTTCTGTGCACATCTTCCCTTTTGCCACCTCTATATGCATGTACATGTCCGGTTTGACGTACCAACAAAAATACAATTATGTCAAGAAAGTAGGTCAAACTACAGTACCCTTACAGTAATCCAAGACATTTCCAGAACTATCCGCAATGCTTAAAATGGATGTACTATGATGGATTTGAAGCCTATGATAGTAGTGTGAATCCGATGATTATTGTTACAGGGGGCGGAGCTTTTGTCTTTGTTTTTGTGATTGTTTGGTGAGTTTGAAAATAGTAAATTTAAACTCAGCACAAAAATTGGAGCATTTTGAGCCCAAGAACGTCTTGTTTTGGAGTATTTTGAGTTTTGGAGCATTTGGAGCATTTCTGAATTTTTGAGCAATATAGCCTTGTGGGGGCTCATTTTGAAGCTCTCAACCTTACAAAAATGAATCTACTATTAAAAATCATAAATATTCAATTTTGAGCATCATAGGGCTCAAAATGCTCAAAATTTCAACCCCAACCAAATCATGTCGTGTTTGGGCCAAAGCTGCCGTACGGCCGGCCGCCGGCCGGCCGGCCGCGGCTTCTGAAGATACTCCTATTTACACTGATTTTCATTCCCAAAATAAAAATTTCTTTTTTGAATAAAATAATTTTCAGTGTTAATTTTCACGTCTCTAAAGCCGGCGGCTTCAGCGGCCGGCCGCCGGCTGGCCGCCGAATGTGGCACCCTTGGTTTGGGCTCAAAATGCTCCAAATTTTGTGCTCTTTTCAACGTTTTTGATTTTTCAGGTACTGTTTCACCCTTGGAGTTCATACAATGGTAATTCTTCAAAGATTACGTCAGCATATGTCGGCTCAGACATATCATATGCATAGAGCCGCATTGCTCAGCTTAACAATGCAAATGGTACTACCTGGGGGTCTTATTATTATACCAAAAAATATTATTTTGTATATAACATTGTCAGAGTCTTTGGAGCTCCAAGGTGAGTGCGAAATTTAAATTTGACAGGAAATTTGGGGCCCAAATTTAATGAAAATCGAAGAATCTTCAAAATCGATCAATTTTCGTCGAATTTGTTCTCGAAATTTTCAAATTTCCAAACTACAGTAACCCAAACTTTCAGAACTCGCCACCAATATGATGTTCCTCATGGGCTCCCATTCAATGTGTCAGTGTACTGTAATGATTATGAGCAATTCTGTGTATCGACGGGTTTTGAGGGAGAAGTTTTCGAAACTTTTGAGGTTTTTGAGAGGTGCTACCCCGAAATAGAAATGACCGAAATAGAAATGTACCGAAATAGAAATGGGCCCGAAATAGAAATGACCGAAATAGAAATGACCGAAATAGAAATGTACCGAAATAGAAATAACCGAAATAGAAATGACCGAAATAGAAATGACCGAAATAGAAATGACCGGAATAGAAATGACCGAAATAGAAATGACCGGAATAGAAATGACCGAAATAGAAAGCTGTGAGCAATAGAGCGCTTTTGCGAAACATTTTTTTTGAACGTATTTTTTCGTACAATTTTTTTTCCATTTTTTCAGATATTGCTTTTCTTTTTGAATTTTTCTTCCTTTTCTGAAACGGATATCGAAGTTACCAGAATGCCACGTGGAAAAATGTCTCAATTGGAGGAGGTTGATGGGTGGATGATGAGGAAAAAAGTATATCTCAAATCAAGTGACGAAACAATTTACTACTGCTCCGAAAGGTATATCAGGAACATTATGCTTTAAAAAGTTACATAAATCTTATAGAACTAAAGCTGCACGTTGTCCGGCTTCATTCGCTATCAACGCGAACAATCACATCAGAGTCATCAAGGCGCACATGAATCATGACAGAGACATGTTGCTCAACGAAGTAGGTTGCTTTAAAAATTTTAAACATCTGATTCATAATCAGGCTACTATGATGCGACAAGATCTGAAGAGCCAATGTGATTCTGGGACAGCAAGGACAGTCATTGATAGAGTGCGGAGTTTGTACTCTCCCGAAGCCTCGGTCGCATTCGGTGAGTGTTCTGAATTTTGGTACCATGACATAAAACGTTTTAGGAGGATACGATGTGAAAAGGAAAGTTTTGAATCGAGCGAAAGGGCGGCCGGATCAATACACAGATCAAACTAACAAAGGAACAGTGTCCGGAAAATGGGCGGAGACGATCGGTAAATTAGTCGAAATATTGAAATAATTACTAATAGTGTTTAAGATGGCAGGCGATTCCTCCTTCATCAACAATGCATTAATAACGAGTCACTTGTCGTTTTCGCTTCTGATGATGGACTGAAGATGCTCTCCGATTCTAATGTGATTTATGTCGATGGGACATTTGATGCGACGCCGCCGACATATACTCAACTATTCACAATTTTTGCGCATGTAAGATACTTGTTGAAGAATTTTGAATTCTTCCATTTTTCAGATTAATGATGAAGTTGTGAGGCCTGTGGTGAAAGTCCTACCGTACATTGATGCAGGGAATATTCCGTATTACTTCGCCATAATTGTAAACACGTTGCCGCAAACAGTGCCGAGCCAGTTGAATGGTATTCAATTTGTTTACTGACCTGAATCTGAATAATTTCTTTATTTCAGATTACATCGAGTACTTGGAAAAGAATTACGTCGGAACTCAAACTTCCGGACCACGTTTTCCTCCAACCCAGTGGTCGTGTTCGATTCTCACTTTGAGTGGAGTTCACAGAACAACCAATGTTGTTGAAACTTGGCATCGAAATATGGCCGATGTGATTTCGAAGCACAATGGGTTCGCCCCGATCAAAGTTACGGATGTTATTAGTAAATTAAAAACTGAAGAACATCATACGACTCGTGACGCAGCGGAATTGGAACTGGACCCAAATTTTAAAGTAATTCTATATATTTCTATCGTTATTTTCTGATAAAAAAGTATAATCTTCCACAGGTAAATGCTTCGCGCAAAACGAAAAACATTCTAAAAGATCATCGTCTCTTGAAAGCTGTAGAAAACATTCCGGCCCCACCGAAACTACCGCTCGTCGATATTCAACTTCTCCAATCGTTCATTATGGCTAAACGATGAAATTTGAAAGTGATGAAATTTGATTTCTTTTCTGATTCTGATTCTCGTTTAGTCTCCCATTCTGTATCATTTTTTAATTCACAACTTTTTACTATTTTTAAGGTTTACTGCTTTTATTATTATTATTTTTGTTATTAAATGAATTCTTTTGTTTACAGACGCGAAAAAACTGAAAAAAAGGAAGTGCAAACGTGCCCTATTGTTAAACAATTTCTATTCCGGTCATTTCTATTCCGGTCATTTCTATTTCGGTCATTTCTATTCCGGTCATTTCTATTTCGGTCATTTCTATTTCGGTCATTTCTATTTCGGTTATTTCTATTTCGGTCATTTCTATTTCGTACCATTTCTATTTCGGTCATTTCTATTTCGGGCCCATTTCTATTTCGGTACATTTCTATTTCGGTCATTTCTATTTCGGGGTAGCACCTTTTGAGATTTGAAACTTGGCGGGAAATTTGAATTTTAAAACTTTCAGAATCGATTTTCTGACAAATCAACAATACGGGAGCTCTGTGGAGCCGAGCCAGAGGACCAATAGTTTTGCGAGAGTTCAGAATGCAGCGATTCCAGTGGCTTAAAAATTAAACTGTTGAATTTATTACATAAATGGGCTCAAAATAAGCCCCCACAAGCCTATGTTGCTCAAAGTTTCAAAAATGCTCCAAATGCTCTAAAACAAGTCGTGCTCATGCTGAAACTGCTCCATTTTGAAAGAGTTTCGGATTGCTGCAGGGGTAATCAGAAAATTCGAATTCACCGCAACAAGAGCTTTGAAATGAGTATAATCATGCCTCACTTTCAAATTTACTGCTTTCAGGGCTCTCGGAGCCCATAATCTGAGCTCCGCGAGCCCGTAACTCACTTTTCCCAAACCTGGTCATGATTATACTCATTTTGAAGCTCTTTTCACGCTGAATTCAGATTTGCTATTTTAGTTTGACCTATTTTCTTGACACTGTAGCTACAGTAATCCAGGTAACAGAAAAACCTCATTCGATTGACATGATTTTTGTCTGAACTGGTTGAGCATCAGAATCTACATTCTGGCGTGGTCAGGCACGGCTCTCTCATTGAAGGTGGCTCCAAGCAGTGAGTCCGGTTTTTGCCTCTTAGTCGCGCTTTGCTCGACTTTGCATTACAGAGATACTTTTCACTATTGGCATCGAATGAGGTTTTGCTGTTCCTATCTTTGATTTTTTTAGAAACGCTCATATAATTCGGAGCATTTTGGGCCTAAAATCACTTTTCTAGGAGCAAATTGAGCAAAGTTTTAGATTTTCGAAAAATTTCGAAATTTAAAAAAATTGAAAATCTACCGTATCTCGATTAATTTTCATTGAAACTGTATGATTTTTGTATATTCGAGCTCAGCTTATTTAGAGCTTCAAAATGAGTATAATCATGACTAGGTTTGGGAACAAGTGAGTTACAGGCTCGCGGAGCTCCCATTCTGTGCTCCGAGAGTCCTAAAACTTATAATTTGGAAAGTTGGGCATGATTATACTCATTTTAAAGCTCTTTTCGCGGTGAATTCGAATTTCTACATAACGCTCTGCAATAATCGGAAAAACTTCTAAATTTTCAAACAAAAAACTTGAAATTTCATTAAAAAGTCAAAAAATAAATCAATTATCTTCTTCTTCTTCCTCCTGATTCTCCTGGAATTGCCTCTCCGTCATCCAGAATCTGGTTCTCATCGTTCTCGCGTGCTTCTCACATTTTCCGCCAGCCACACAATGGTAGCCTCCTGGACAGCATGTGTTCTCACAACAGACCGCCTGGAATTTTGATACATTTTTATGGTTTCTAATGCCGAAATTTGAATTCAGCGTGAAAAGAGCTTTGAAACGAGTATAATCATGCCTAGGTTTAGAAATGGTGAGTGGTGGGCTCGCGGAGCTCACATTCTGGGCTCCGCGAGCCCATCACTCACTTTTTTCAGACCTAGGCATAATTATACTCATTTTGAAGCTCTTTTCACGCTAAATTCAAACATTACAATTTCAAATCCCTAAACTCAAATTTTGAAGACTTACAGGCCGCCTGGAATTTTGAGCCGTTTTCAGAAGTACTAGTAAAAAAATTTGGATTCAGCGTCAAAAGAGCTTTGAAACAAGTATAAACATGCCTAGACTCAAAAATAGTGAGAGATGGGCTCGCGGAGCACAGAATGTGAGCTCCGCGAGCCCTGGAAGGTAAGAATCTTAAAAATGAGCAAAAATAGTCATGATTATACTCATTCCAAAGCTCTTTTCACGCTGAATTCAAATTTTCTATTTTCACATTTCTAATCCAAAGTTTTGAAGACTTACATTGCTCAAAGGACAGCACATTGCCTTCTTCTGTCCATTCTCTCCGCGGATATTGCAGCAAGTTGTCTTGGCTGGACAAGTTTTTCCAACTCCACAAGCAATCGGATTGACATCTTCTTCTGTAGAAGAGGATTCTGAATCTTCTACAGATTCTCCATCTTCATCTTGATCTTCTTTTGGCAGGAAATCGATGGCTGGTTTACGGTGGATGGCGGTGGAGGCGAATTTTCGAAGGTGTGGGATTTTGGCGTACTGTAATTTGGAGAAATTTAAGAATCTTAAAACTTCCAAATTTTCAATTCTTCATATCTCCACTTCTAGAAGTGCTACAATCCTGAATTGAGGCTCATTCGAATCCTCAGAAAATTCTCTACTCACATTCTGCGAGCAAAACTGTCCGTGACAGGTGAATCCGTTTGGACAACAATGAAGCATATCTGCGCAACACACTGCCTTTGGCACCGGGCAACATCCATACGTTCCTTGCTCCAGAAGGCAGCATGTAGAGCCGTCTGGGCATTTGCTGGATCTGTCGGGGCAGAGGACCTGAAAATGGAGAAAAGTTTGGAATAATTTAAGCCAAAAATCATTCAAAACGGGCAAATATGAAGAAAGTTATGAGAGTTTGAAGTTTTGGAAAATTTCGAAACAAATGTTTTTTTATGATTGCAGGGTATTAATCAGAAGCTTTTGACGAGCTTAATTTGGAAATCATGTTGTCAGCTATCTAGGACTACTGTAGTTACATATTTTGAGTCAAAAATCATCAAAATCGGATTTCGAAAATTTTTAGAAAAATTTCGAAAATTTTTAGAAAAAAGCTTTCAAGCATTTTTTGACATGTCTGGCATCAATCGAAAGCTCTCATTGAGCTAAACTCAAAAATTTCAATTTCAACCTTCTAGGGTTACTGTAGCCCCTGCCCACCTCATTGAACTCGTTCGTCTCGACAGTCTTCCTTGCCGGTGTCTTCTTTCTCATTGGCGTATGATTATCGTTCTCCCCAATACACCGAGACCCTTGTGAATCACATGTGGTACCAGATGGACAACAATGAGTACGGTCATCACAACAGACCGCCTGTGGCATTGGACAACATCCCCACATGTTGTCACCCAACTTGCAGCACGTCTCGTCGTCGTCGCACGCGGTTTCTTTGTCGCATTTGTAGGCGGACTGGAATTTATTCATTAAAAAATGACATATAAAAATGATAATAGACTAAATTTGAAACATTTCGAGCATAAAATCATAAAAATTAGACCAAAATGAAGAAAGTTATGATTGAAGGAAAATTTAACTTTTTTTTTCGGCTTGTGGGGTATCATTCGAAAGCTCTGATCTTACTGATTTCAAGAACTAATGTTTTGCAATGATATAAATGAATAATTATAAAATTTCCTACATTTTGAGCCAAAAATCATAAAAATCCGATAAAAACTAAAAAAGTTAGGAGACTTTGAAAATTTCGAAAATTTTCCAAATATAATTTTTTTTCAAAATTTTCAAAAAATTCTGAAAATGAGCGGATCCTAGGCATATGGGGCATCGTTTGATAGCTCTTATTATGGTAATTTTGAATATTGTATTTTGGAAAATCTAGGATTGATGTAGCTCGAAAAAAAAGAGCCTCCAATAAGATACGTCATGGAACCAAGAGCCCAAAGTCGCAAAATTTTTATTTTATTTTTCAGCTGATTTTCACTTTCTAAAAGTTGTTTGTTTATGTTACATAATAAAAATTCATAAGATTTTCTTCATTTTGAGCTAAAAACCAACAAAATCGGTCGAAAACTAAAAAAGTTAGAAAACTTTAAAATTTTCAAAATTTTTCAAAAAAAAATTTTTTCAAAAATTTCAGAAATATTTGAAAGGGGCGGGGCTTGAGACTATGGTCCATTATTCAACAGATTTTTTTTTGCTAATTTTGATTTTTGTTATTTTGGGGTTCTTGGATTACTGTAACTCAAAAAAATAAGCTTCCAACAAGATGCGTCATGGAACCAAGAACTCAAAGTCATAAAGATTTTATTCGGTTTATCAGCTGATTTTCACTTTGACAATAAATTTTTTATATTTCATAGCAAAAAAATCATTAGGTTTGACACATTTGGAGCCAAAAATCATCAAAATCGGTTGAAAATTAAAAAAGTTATGAGATTTTGAAATTTTCAAATTTTTCGAAAAAAAAATTTTTTTCAAAATTTTCAGAAATTTCTGAAAATGGGCGGAGCTTCAGAGTATGGGGTATCAGTCGATAGCTCTTATCCAGCTAATTAATTATTTGCCAATTTTTAAAGTTTACTACTGTAGCTCAAAAAAAGAGCCTGCAATAACTCAAAGTTGTGAAATTTGGTTGAAATTTTCAAAACATTTTCCTAATCTTTTTTCCGGATTTTAGACTCATTTTTGGGGTTGAATTTTGTGTAGAATTCGAATTTTCTAGAATTTCAGTCAATTTCTTTGAATTTTACTGTCCAAACTCACCAAATTGTCCACTAAAAATAGTGCTGACACTATTAAAAATAAGAGTCGTCGCATTTTTGGGGAAAGAAGGTGAAGATGAACAAGGAATGGTCTTATTCGGGAAAGGGAAACTCAAAACTGATAACAATCAAGTGTTGTCTTATCTTTATTAGGGCGTCTTTGCTCTCTCTGAGACGATCAATAAACCTCTATGGTCAGAGGGCTTAGGAGGGGTATACTGTAGAAATTTGAGGTTTTTAGGAGATGGAATACTGTAGATCGTGTTCGTCTTGAGATTCCCTTCAATTTGATACCCATATCGATGGGTTTCAGAAGAAAATTCTGAATTCAGAAGACGTCAAAAAATGGAAATTTGAAAATTTCGATTTTTGGCCTTTTTTTGAGTTTCTAAGCCTTTTTCTGAAATTTTTTTCTATTCAAACCAGAAAATAAAATTCTGAATTTCCGACGTCTTCCGGATTCTGAATCTCATTTTTTTAGATTTTGAATTCCTTAGGGTTTTAAAAGAGTTTCAACCCTCTTTTTGCAACTACGATACTCATTTCTACCCTATTATATCTTATTTTCCAAAAAAAAGTGTTCAGAATCCCCCACGTCATCTGAATCCTCTTCAGAATCCCACGCCTCCATTCCTCCCCGCTCTTTTCTTTATCCCATTTGAGCAATCTCCCCCTTTTCTTCCCTCCTCCCCCGTTTTCCCGCAACTCCTTATACGCCCTCCCTCCTCCCTCTCCGTCAGTGGCCGGATGGTCTAGAGGTATGATTCTCGCTTCGGGTGCGAGAGGTCCCGGGTTCGATTCCCGGTTCGGCCCAAAATTTTTTCGTTTTGTTTTTCTTGTCTTTTTATAGGCTTTATTGTTATTAGTACCACCTTTCAAGCTATAAAGGATTGATTTTGAGCTCGTACGAAGCTGCTGGTCCTCTGGCTCGGCTCCACTGAGCTTCCATACTGTCGATTCGTCAAAAAATCTATTCGGAAAACCCGCCAAGCCTTCTCTTTCAAAATTTTTCTATAACTGGCATTACTCATTATCATTACAGTACACTGGCACATTGAATGCGAGCCAACAAGGAACATTGTGTCGGTGGCGAGTTCTGAAACTTTGAACTTGGATTACTGTAGATTTTTGAACTCTACCTTGGAGCCCTGCGGAGTCTGTGAGCACTACATACATACACGAATTCATGGGCACTATAATAAGGACCCCAGGGACCACTAATTGCATGGCTAAACTGATAAGAGCAGTCCGGTGGGCTCGATAAGTTTGAGACGACATGTGTTGACGAAGGCGTTGGAGAATTATCATTGTGTGGACTCCTAGGCCGAAGCAGTACCTAAAATTAAAGCAAAAATTGAAAAAGTCTTAAATGGAAAAAAATGCAGCATTTTTAGCTAGAAAGCATAAATTGTGAGCCCAAAAACATGACTTTTGGATCAATTTCAAAACATTTCAAAATTAGAGCATTTTTGTGCTCCAGAGCTCTTTTTAAACTTAAAATTTTTGGAAAATTTTAACAGAATCAAATTTTGCAAATTTTGGGCTTCACAATGAGCCCAAAATCGACTGAAATTCAGCTTAAAACACGATTTTTGGGCCGTCTTCAGAAAATCTGAGATTTGGAGCATTTTTGGGCTCCAGAGCCGTTGAAACTCAAAATTTTTGAAGAATTCAACCAGATTCAAAATTTTCAAGTTGCTAGCTTCAAAATGATTCCAAACTCAACTATAATCGCTCAATTTTGATTTTTTGAGTTTTGTGCTCGCGGAGCACAACTCACCACCCGATCACAAAAACCCATGAAAAAGCACCCAGGCCAGTCACAGCTAACCAAGAATTCAATTTATGATCATAAACCTCAAATCCACCGACATAAAGCCAATGGAGACATTGTGGAAAGTTCTGGAACAAATTTTTCGGATTACTGTAGTTTCAAAAAGGATTACTGTACCGCGTTCAAAAATTCAAACTTTTGATCGAAAGTCAACTGCGAGTTCCATAGTGAAATTCCGGTGAGAAATGGAAAAATATGAGTTAAAATAATGAGAAATTTCTCCAAATATAGTTTACTGGAATATGTCTGAAAATTTTGGGATAGGATTACTGTAGATTACTGTACTTGGACCTAGATTACTGTACTTTGACCTAGATTACTGTACTTTGACCTAGATTACAGTACTTTGACCTAGATTACTGTACTTTGACCTAGATTACTGTACTTTGACCTAGATTACTGTATTTTGACCTAGATTACATCATTTCGTCCTGGATTACTGTATTTCGACCTAAACTACATCATTTCGTCCTGGATTACTGTACTTTGACCTAGATTACTATACTTTGTTCTAGATTACTGTATTGTAACTTGGATTACTGTATTTTGAGTCAAATTTAACTGACTTTGATCAATTTTTTTTGAGATTTTTCAAAATTTTTTTAAAAACTCACCTGACTAATCTGCGCAGCTGCATTATGCCTATAGACAAAACAAGACAATCCGGCGGCTAATTCAAAACAAAAAACCCATACCCAAAGTGACATGCTCAAATGAGAACTGATGAATTGGCCAAAAAATTCTCCAGTATTATAGCCACCAACCATTGGAAAAAAATAGTACCCGGGACAGATGAATGACATGTGCGCTTCAGTGAGGAAGGAAATGAGCTGGAATTTTGAGCTTGGCTTAGTGAGAGCTTTGAAATGAGCCCAAACATGGGCTCATTTTGCTCCAAAAACTAGTGTTGCCAGGAAAATCAGTTTTAGCTCATCGAGGGCTTTGAAATGAGTATAATCATGCCTAACTTCCCAATTTACAAGTTTCAAGGCTCTCGGAGCCCATTACTTAAGCTCCGCGAGCCCGTGGCTCAATTTTCCCAAACCTAGTCATGATTATACTCATTTTGAAGCTCTCGATCAGCTCTATTCACCTGCATATAAATCAAAAGATATTTGTAGCCAAACATTCCAGGAGATTTGAATAAAACCAACCAAAATCCCACTAAATTTATAGGTAGTGAAAATCCGGCGATTATGTGTAAAGTAGTGGTATAGTAGGCTGGAATAGTGTCCGGGCAAGGGATGTGCATTTTCTGGGAACTTGAAAATTTGAGGAATCGAAAATCAGTTCCAGAATTTTCCACAGAACCAGTACACTCCAATTTAGCAGCAGGTGAAATAATTTTTTGGCTTGCAGAAAAAGTGACAAAAAATTGCGTTAAAAATTTCAAACTTTCTCCCGAAATAGTTCGCAAAATCAAAAAATCAGTTTCGGTTTTTCAGGGTCAATATAGCCTAGGGTTTCCACATCCTTAAAAATCAAGTCTTCATTCGTTAATAAAAATCAATCAAAAACCTTCATAAATACATTGGTGTCATTACAATCCTTGCCTTTATTCCATCCACACGTTGAATCTCCACTTTTTGCCAGTCAAGGATACGTAGGTAGTTAGTTCTGAAAAAAAATTTTTAAATTAAAATATCTTAAAAGATTTAGTATTCCTTCTTCAGATTTAGAGCTTAAAACTCACCCATCAAGTTCCGCTGTGATTCTTTCGAATCTGAGATTTCTGATATAGTGAACATCAACCTCTAAATGCTCCAATCTACATCTCGATGCCTTCCACAATTTGAAAAAATCGTTGAGCTTTTTAGAACCCACACAGTACATATTTGGATGGTCGGCCATATTTCTGACGACTACATGTTTGCACTCCATAAAGTCCTCGAGGTGTACCCAATGTCCATCATTGACTCGGAATCTTTCTAGCTTGAACACTTCAGAAGGTCTGTACTGGAAGTCTGGTTCATTTACCGATCCTATATGAAGTCCGTGAAGGACTCTTGAGCCCACGTCTAAGAATGCTTTGTAGACTTCAATGGGGAGATATCGAAGGTGCATCTGAACTATCATCAGTGGAGAATTCAAAGTCTTCGCGTGATTTAGAAGTGCCAACCCATCTAAAATGAACACCTTGTACAGTATTCCCTGAATCATGTAGGAACGGGCGTCCTCAGGAATGTCCACATTTGTTTTGATGACCAGTTTATCATTTAGGGTGATGTATTTGTTTCTCCAGAAGGAGTACTTTACATTGAAGTAGATTTTAGGCAGTGAGTAATTCAGGATATATTTGGCTTTCCGGGAAGCTAGGGAGAAGAAGAACCTGAAAAAATATATCTTGTTTAATGACCGAGAATATCAGTAAGCTCACATTGACTCCAAATCCATTGCTCTGATAATATGCACAATTGCACGCGAGGGAAGATCGAGAAGTTTGAATTTGGCGGGCTTTTGGGACATTGCGAAATCTGAGAAACGCTGCAATATTGATTGAGTGGAGGTAAATTGGAGAACAAACGTTGGACCAGACAATGATGGCTGGGGGTCTTTTAGCGCGTTCTGTTTGCATCGGAGCGCGATTGTACACAATGAGACCCTTCCCAAGACAGATGTCACGTCTTCTGACCTTGTCTTTGTTCTGTCACTGGGTGTCAACACATATCACCTCTACCCTTGCCATCTAAATAAGACTTCTGATGTCTCTTTCAGCAGTCTCACCTCAAAATGACACGTATCATTGGCTCCTAAAAATAAACAAAGAAAGAATAGAGGCAAAATATTTATTAAAAACATTTCAAATAGAAAATAGCGAAAATTTCAATTTCGTATTAGAGTCATTTTCTGAGCGACTTTTTCAAAATGAATTTCGGAATTTGGCCTTTTCGGCCTCCTGGAAACATCCGCACAATTGCTTCCTCTGTTACCTTCCTTTTTCTGATAACCAAAGTTTCTATAAAAGTGGCCTTCCTCGTCTTATGATCATGCTTTCTTCTAACGTATCCGAATGAAAAGATATCAAAAATTATTGTTGAAAAAATATTTATTCAATACTAAAAATCAATCAAAAACTTTCATAGATAAATACACTGGAGTCATTCGAATCTTTGCCTTCCTTCCATCCACACGTTCAATCTCCACACTTTGATCGTAATCGGTTTGTATGAAGTTTGTTCTGAATAATTTTCGAGATTCAGATAATTTTAAAGCTCAAAACTAACCTCTCCAGTTCTGCTGTGATTCCTTCGAAGCTGAGTTCTCTGATATAGTAAACGTTTACCTCCAAGTGCTCCAATCTACAAATCGATGCCTTCCACAACTTGAAGAAATTGTTAAGGTTTTTAGAATCGGCACAATACATAACTCGGCGTTGTGCGATGTTGTTGACAATTACTTGTTTACACTCCATGAAGTCTTCGAGGTGTACCCAATGTCCATCACCGATATCTAGTTCGTCTAGCTTGAACACTTCAGAAGGTCTGTATTGAAAGTCTGGCGCGTTTTCCGATTCAATTTGAAGCTTCTGAATGATTCTGGGTCCCACATCCAAGAATGCTTTGTAGACTTCAATGGGGAGATCTTGAAGGCGCATCTGAACTTCCATCAGTGGAGAATTCAGACTTTTCGCGGGATTCAGAAGAGCCAACGATGTTCCTGGATCTGTATCACCCTCAAACTCCATGAAAGTTTTTGGTAAATGAAAGCTCTCCGCAAAATGAGTCATGAGAGTTTTCATCCCAGCTTGGAACGATTCATCCCATTTCATTTGAATTTCCCCATAGGAAATGCGAATCTTGTACAGTATTTCTTGAATCCTATAGAATCTGGCGTCGGAATCAGAAAAGCTTACATCCGTTCCGAAGAAAAGCCTTTGATTGGGAGATTCTATGGCGAAGAACTTGTTGAAGTACTTCACATGGAGGTAGTTTTCAGGAAGTGAGTAATTGAGGATGGTTTTGGCTTTACGGGAAGCTAGTGAGAAGAAAAACCTGAAAAAATGTATCTTGTTGAATGACAGAGAATCTCAGTAAACTCACATCGTCTTCAAATTCATTCTTCTAATAACATGCACAAGTGCAAGCGAGGGAAGATCAAGAAGTTTGAATTTCGCGGGGTTTTGGGACATTGCAGAATCAGGTTAGTTCTGGGATACAATAATGTGAATGTAGGCTGGGGGGCCGTATGGCGCGTTACGGTTGTAGTCGAGCGCGATATCGATTAACCGTCAGTGAAGATTTAGTACAGACAATGATGGCTGGGGGGTCTTTTGGCGCGTTTTATTGTGTATTAGAGCGCGATTGCACATATTAGTGTCGATGTCGTGACAAGGGCCATCAACATCTGCCAAGTATTTCTGGACATCGTCTTCTTTCATTCTCCGTTATGTTGTATCCCACTAGAGGTCATCCCATCTATCACTTCTACTCTCCTGGCGTTTTTTGGGAGGAAGCATTTGAGTAGGTTTTGGGCTTTCATAAAAATTAGAGAGAAGAAAAACCAGGAAATAGTTGGAGGGGATCCCTAGCAAAATGAGTTTGCAGTGCAACCAGTACAAAAAATTACGCAGATTCCGAATACCCCAATTAAAACTCTAAAATTTGACCTATGATACAGAAAAAGTCTTCAATGTTGCATTAAGAATATTGTACTACACGTGCGAAACGTGAGGAAAGGCCACAAAGGATACTTTCTTTGACGTCGTTTTTTGGGTCAGATAAACATTCTTCAACGTTTTCATTGTGAGCTTGGGAATCAGGGTAATTTTTTGTATTGCTTGGACTCAGAACATCAGTATCCCAGGAACTCACATCTCCTTCAAATCCATTGCTCTAATAAAATGCTCCAATGCAAGCGAGGGAAGATCAAGCAGTAGGAATATCGCGGGCTTCATTGCGAAATCTATGAGAAACGGTGCAATATTGATTAAATGAAGGTAATGTAGAGAACGACGCGGGTTTGGAACACACAATGACGGCTGGGGGTCTTTTGACGCGTTTTCAGTGTGCATGTGAGCGCGATAATTATCGTGGGTGACGTGACAAGGGTCATCATCACCTGTCACATCTTCTCAACGTTGTCACCTGGACCCCACTAGAGGTCATCTCCCCAAACACGTCTTTTTTCCTGACTTCATCTAAATCCTAGTGTCTCTTGAATTCAATAGACACCATCTGCTGTGGAAGAGCCAAATGAAATCCAAATTTCAGAAATTTTCTCAATTTTTCTCCAAACATTTTGTTTTCTCACTTGAATTTTACCACTGTCTCTAATCGTCTCTGCGAAAAAAACAACCAGCGAGAGGTACGGTAATCCACTAGAAAAGACACAAACAAAATGTCTTTAAATTTTAACAAATTGGCTTTTTTCGCCACGGGATGCGTTGATTTTCAAGGCTCGGCTACACATTTGAGCCCAGATTGCCGTCAAGGTCCTCAAAAACCTAAGAAGGTTTTTAAAAATATTTTCTTCATCTAGGATATTCGTATTATATACAAATGAGATTTCGGGTGACGACCTGAAAAACGTTTTCGAATGTTTTTTAAAGTTTTGTTGGAGCTTTTATGGCCTACCACTTTGGTTGTTTTGATGAGATGTCTTGACTGTGTTATCCCACTATCTGACTTTTTGCAGATGTCGCAATATCCCAGAAACTCGCGAAATTCAAATGATCAACATTTATTTCAACAAATAATCAATGCTAAACGAACATGGTCCACTTGTTCCTCATTGACCGAATCATTGCCTTCACTCCATCCACCCGTTGAATTTCTACACTTTGAACAACGCCTTCATCTTTGTAGTTGGTTCTGAAAGGATTCGACAATTCGAAATGAAGCAGTTGAAAACTAACCCATCGAGTCCATCGATGACTATTTGAAAAATATGGGGACTCTTCTCCGGAAAATTAGAAACGAACAATTCCTCTAATCGACATCTAGACCCCTTCCATGTCTTGAAGAAATTATTGAGCTGTTCTGCATTTGCGGAGAACATACCAATGAGAAGCGTTTTACACTCCATGAAATTCTCAAGAGGTACGTGGATATCCTCGAATTGACGTGAGTCGAGATTGTAGGCTCGAAATGAACGGTATTCGTCCAATTCAACTTCCGCCAGTTCAACATTCAAACTCTTGGCGTGATTCAGAATCTTCAACGCTTCTTCTGGCTCACAATGTCTTTTGAAATCTAAGGAAACTTTCGGTGAATTGAAGCTCTCAACAAAATGAGTCATGAGCGCTTGAATCGCATCTTCGAATGACTCATCATGTTGGACCTTTATCTCTTTGTACCGATCATTCGGTACCAAAACTTTAAAGATTATTCCATTAATCATGTGGGATGTGGTGTCCTCTTTGATATTTTTGGTCATTTTGAATTGCACTTCTGAAGCGAACTGAGATTTTAAAGCGATGAGTGTTTGTTGGTGGATTAACTTCAGGTCGAAACTGTTTTTTGGGAGGGAGAATTTGAGTAGGTTTTTGGCTTTGCTAGAGGTCAGAGAGAAGAATAACCTGGAAAAAAGTGATTTTTTGCATCGATTGAACTATTTAAAAAACTCATTTGGCTCGAGGAATATAGGTCCAATGGTAGTCTAACCAGACCACAACAACTACAGTATCCCATAAACTCACATCGTCTCCAAATCCATTGTTCTAATAACATGCTCCACTGCAAGCGAGGGAAGATCAAGAAGTTTGAATTTGGCGGGCACTTGGGACATTGCGAAATCTGAGAAACGCTGCAATATTGATTGAGTGGAGGTGAATTGGAGAACAAACGTTGGAACAGACAATGATGGCTGGGGGTCTTTTAGCGCGTTCTGTTTGCATCAGAGCGCGATTGTACACAATGAGACCCTTCCCAAGACAGATGTCACGTCTTCTGACCTTGTCTATGTTCTGTCACTGGGTGTCAACACATATCACCTCTACCCTTGCCATAAGACTTCTGATGTCTCTTTCAGCAGTCTCACCTCAAAATGACACGTATCATTGGCTCCTAAAAATAAACAAAGAAAGAATAGAGGCAAAATATTTATTGAAAACATTTCAAATAGAAAATAGCGAAAATTTCGATTTCGTATTAGAGTCATTTTCTGAGCGACTTTTTCAAAATGAATTTCGGAATTTGGCCTTTTCGGCCTCCTGGAAACATCCGCACAATTGCTTCCTCTGTTACCATCCTTTTTCTGATAACCAAAGTTTCTATAAAAGTGGCCTTCCTCGTCTTATGATCATACTTCCTTCTAACGGTATCCGAATGAAAAGATATCAAAAATTATTGTTGAAAAAATATTTATTCAATACTAAAAATCAATCAAAAACCTTCATAGATAAATACATTGGAGACATTCGAATCTTTGCCTTCCTTCCATCAACACGCTGAATCTCCACACTTTGATCGTAATCAGTTCGTATGAAGTTTGTTCTGAATCATTTTCGAGATTGAGATAATTTTAAAGCTCAAAACTAACCTGTCCAGTTCTGCTGTGATTGCTTCGAAGCTGAGATCTCTCATATAGTAGACGTTTACCTCCAAGTGCTCCAATCTACAAATCGATGCCTTCCACAACTTGAAGAAATTGTTAAGGTTTTTAGAATCGACACAATTCATAACTCGGCGTTGTGCGATGTTGTTGACAATTACTTTTTTACAATCCATGAAGTCCTCAAGATGGACCCAATGTCCATCACCGATATCTAGTTCGTCTAGCTTGAACACTTCAGAAGGTCTGTATTGGAAGTCTGGCGCGTTTTCCGATGCAATATGAAGCTTCTGAATGATTCTGGGTCCCACATCCAAGAATGCTTCGTAGATTTCAATGGGGAGATATTGAAGGCGCATCTCAACTTCCATCAGTGGAGAATTCAGACTTTTCGCGGGATTGAGAAGAGCCAACGATGTTCTTGGATCTGTTCCACCCCAAAACTCCATGGAAGTTTTTGGTAAATGAAAGCTCTCCGCAAAATGAGTCATGAGAGCTTTCATCCCAGTTTGGAACGATCCATCCCATTTCATTTGAATTTCCCCATAGGAAATGCGAATCTTGTACAGTATTTCTCGAATCCTATAGAATCTGGCGTCGCAATCAGAAAAGCTTACATCCGTTCCGAAGAAAAGCCTTTGATTGGGAGATTCTATGGCGAAGAACTTGTTGAAGTACTTCACATGGAGGTAGTTTTCAGGAAGTGAGTAATTAAGGATGGTTTTGGCTTTCCGGGAAGCTAGGGAGAAGAAGAACCTGAAAAAAGTATCTTGTTGAATGCCAAAATATTTCAGAAAGCTCACATCGTCTTCAAATTCATTCTTCTAATAACATGCACAAGTGCAAGCGAGGGAAGATCAAGAAGTTTGAATGTCGCGGGGTTTTGAGACATTGCGAAATCAGAGTGGCAGTGGGATACAATAATGTGAATGTAGGCTGGGGGGCTGTTTGGCGCGTTACGGTTGTAGTCGAGCGCGATATCGATTAACCGTCAATGAAGATTTAGAACAGACAATGATGGCTGGGGGGGGGGGGGGGGGGGTCTTTTGGCGCGTTTTATTGTGTATTAGAGCGCGATTGCACACAATTAGTGTCGATTTCGTGACAAGGGCCATCAACATCTGCCAAGTATTTCTGGACATCGTCTTCTTTCATTGTCCGTTATGTTGTATCCCACTAGTGGTCATCCCATCTATCACTTCTACTCTCCTGGCTTCTTCTAAATTCAATTCATTTGTTGTGATAGTTACAGCGTCCGCAGAAATGAATGCGGGCCCTACATAGCATTCTCAGTGGAAATAGGTAAACTTTGAGTGTCTGAAAAAGTGACTTTCAGAAATACGATTTTTCTGAAATTATTCAGATGTACGGGAAAACTCTAAAACTCTACTTCTGTAGTTGACACCTTTTCCAAAGGATCGCGATTCGCAGTTAGTTATGCCAAAAGATTCCGCACATTCATTTTAGCCTGTGTTGTGAAAAGCTTTGTTATTATAAAATCAGCAGTTTTCTCAATGGGGTGCCGGCAGCATTGGAGCACATGAGCTCACAATCAGCAATGTTTTTCATAGAATGCGTCAAATTTTGAAACCACAACGAAAATAGTCGTTCAGAAACTTTACGTTGAATCGGAAAATGCACTAGATTTCCAACATAGACCATCGGAAGTGTTCAAGTTAGACGATCTAGATATCTGGGATGGGCATCGGGTACACCTTTTAAATGTACTATAAGATAGCAAAAAGAATTATTCATTTTGAGCAAATAATTTTTTTCCGATACACTACCTCCATTTGGTCAGAAGTGGCCCTGTACTTCGTCGAAATATTTTTTTTTGGTTATCAGTTTCAGGCGAGAAAAGGTCACAGAGGAAGCAATTGTGTGCGTAACTTCTAGAGTATAGTTTGAGGGAAGAATTATAACAGAGACGGCGAATGTAAAACTGCTGAAAAATGTTTTCGAAGAAGTATGTTTATTCAGAGGACAAGTTCAGAAGATGTGACATGTGGTGATCTCCCCTATTTAATCAATATTGTACATGGATTTTGCAATGAGACCCGCCTAATTCAAACTTCTTGTTCTTCCCTCGCTTGCAATTGAGCATCTTATAAGAACAATGAATTTGGAGACCATGTGAGTTTTATGAACTTTGTTCTAATGAAATACTCAACGTTATTCGTGGGAACATCCAGTGAACTTTCAGCGGAATTTTATTGTGGGTTCGGTTTTAGGGTGTTCAGAAGTCTTTAAAAATCTACTCTTCATTCATTAATAAAAATCAATGTAAAACGTTCATAAGTAAATACCATGGGGTAATTAGAATGCACGCCTTTATTCCATCCTCACGTTGAATCTCCACACTTTTATAGCGATCGATTTGCATGAAGTTGGTTCTGAAAAAAATTGAGAATCAGATTTTTTTTCTTTCCTATATTCAGACAAAACTTACCCATCAAGCTCTGCAATAATTTCATCAAAGCTTAGGTCTTTGGTATTTTGGTAATCAAACTCTAAATGCTCCAATTTACAACTCGATGCCTTCCACAATTTGAAAAAATCGTTCAGCTTTTTAGAATCCGCACAATACATATTAGGATGTTCTGTCATATTTCTGACGATTACTTGTTTACACTCCATGAAGTCTTCGAGGTGTACCCAGTGTCCATCACTGATCTTGAGCTCGTCTAGCTTGAACACTTCAGAAGGTCGGTACTGGAAGCCTGGTGCATTTACCGAATCTATATGAAGTCTCTGAAGGACTCTTGAGCCCACATCCAAGAATGCTCTGTAGATTTCAATGGGGAGATATAGAAGGTGCATCTGAATTATATTCAGTGAAGAATTCAAAGTCTTCGCGTGATTTAGAAGTGCCAACGATGTTTCTGGATTTGTATTACATCCAAATTCCATGGAAATTTTTGGCAAATGAATGCTCTCCGCAAAATGAGTCATGAGAACTTCCATCCCAGCTTGGAATGACGCATCCCAATTGATGCCGATTGCCCCATAGTAATTGAAAATTTTGTAAAGTATTCCCTGAATCCAATAGGATCTCAAATCATCGCAGGTCCATAGTGGCTCTAATGATAAGTTTTTGATTTACGATGAAAGCTTCGTATTTCCAGAACGAGTAGGATACATGGAAATAGTTTTTAGGAAGTGAGTAATTCAGGATATATTTGGCTTTCCGGGAAGCTAGGGAGAAGAAGAACCTGAAAAAATATATCTTGTTTAATGACCGAGAATATCAGTAAGCTCACATTGACTCCAAATCCATTGCTCTGATAATATGCACAATTGCACGCGAGGTAAGATCAAAAAGTTTGAATTTAGCGAGCTGTTGGGACATTGCGAAATCAGTTTGGAAATCAGTGCTAGCCTCAAATCGGGCAGCAAGAAGCAGTATGTTGCTTGCCCAAACTTCCCTGAGTAGTGGGATGCAATACAAGTAAATGTAGACTGTGAGGTCGTTTGGCGCGTTACGGTTGTAGTCGAGCGCGATATCGATTAACCGTCAGTGCAGGTTTGGAACACACAATGATGGCTGGGGGTCTTTTGGCTCGTTTTAGTGTTCATTTGAGTACAATTAGTGTGTATGGCGTGACAAGGTCAATTATCACCTGCCATATCTTCTGCACACTGTTACCCGAATCCTTATTTATTGACAGTTGCGATGTACCCCACTAGAGGTCATCTATCAAGTCTTCTCACCTGACCTCTTCGAAATCCTAGTTATACTCGTTTTCTGTGATAGTTACAGCCAGTGTGTGCTCTCGAGACAATCTCGAGAAATTTCTCGAGGAATCCTCGAGAAAATTCTCGAGAAATTCCTCGAGAAATTCCTCGAGGATTCCTCGAGATAATTTCTCGCTACATTGGTATTTTTTCGAACTATATTTCGGGAACTAGCTTTTTTAGCGTTTGAAAAATATTACCATCTTGTTCGTCAGCGAATTCTGCGTCGAGTGATATATTAAAAAGTATAAAAAACCAACTTTTACAATTTTCGAATTCCTCGAGAAATTTCTCGAGGAATTTCTCGTTAAGGCGTTTCTCGGGAGCATACACTGGTTACAGCGTCGGCTGAAATGAATGCGCATTTTCATTCGAAATAGGTCAACTTGAAGGTATTAAATAAATGGTATCCAGAGGGTATTTTAAAAAATGGTATCTTGAGACAAAGAAATTTTCCAAATTTCATTCAATAATAATCGCCCGCTACGAAGTTATAGATGTTTTAGTGAGCAAAATTTAGTACTGGGCCTCTCTTGGGAGGTAGACAGCCAGCACGGAAAAAAGTTTAGAACATGATTCTTGCCGTTTGTTCACATCTTTTGAACATAACAAATCGAAACTCCAAAAGTGACTCTTCATTCAGTACGAAAAATCAATCAAAAACTTTCATATATAAATACGGTGGGGTCATTACAATCATCGCTTTCCTTTTATCCACACTTTGAATTTCCACTTTTTGAACGTGATCGGTTCGCACGAGGTTTGTTCTGGAAATTTTGATTCAGATTGCTTTCCTCAGATTTAGAGCTTGAAACTCACCCATCAAGCTCCGCTGTGATTCTTTCGAAGCTGCGATCTCTGGTATAGCGGACCGCAACCTTTAAAAACTCCAATCTGCAACTCGATGCCTTCCACAACTTGAAGAAATCGTTGAGATTTTTAGAATCCGCACAATACATATTTGGATGTTTTGACCAATTTCCTACGACTACATGTTTACACTCCATGAAGTCCTCGAGATGTACCCAATGTCCATCACCGATATCCAGTTTGTCTAGTTTGAACACTTCAGAAGGTCTGTATTGGAAGTCTGGTGCGATTTGCGATGATATATATAGCTCTTGAATAATTCTGGGACCCTCGTCCAAGAATGCTTTGTAGACTTCAATAGGTTGATCATCAAGACGCATCTCGATTCCCGTCAGTGGACAATTCAGACTCTTCGCGTGATGCGAAAGCGGCAGTGCTGCTTCTGGATCCATGCCACTCCCAAACACAATGAAAGTTTTTGGCAAATGAAAGCTCTCCGCAAAATGAGTCATAAGAACTTCTATCCCAACTTGAAATGACTCATTCCAATTTATATGAACTTTCTCATCTGAAATGACCACCTTGTACAGTATTCCCTGAATCATGTAGGAACGGGTGTTCTCAGAAATGTCCACATTTGTTCTGATGATAAGTTGTTGATTCAAGACGATGGATTTGTTTCTCCAGAATGAGTAGTATACATGGAAATAACTTTTAGGAAGTGAGTAACGCAGGGTACTTTTAGCTTTCCGGGAAGCTAGGGAGAAGAAAAACCTGAAAAAAAAAGTATCTTGTTGAATGCCAAAATATTTCAGAAAACTCACATCGTATTCAAATCCATTGTTCTGATAATATGCTCAATTGCAAGCGAGGGAAGATCGAGAAGTTTGAATTTGGCGGGGTTTTGAGACATTGCAGAATCAGGTTAGTTGTGGGATACAATAATGTGAATGTAGGCTGGGGGGCCGTTTTGCGCGTTACGGTTGTAGTCGAGCGCGATATCGATTAACCGTCAGTGACGATTTAGAACAGACAATGATGGCTGGGGGGTCTTTTGGCGCGTTTTATTGTGTATTAGAGCGCGTTTGCACACAATTAGTGTCGATTTCGTGACAAGGGCCCCATCAACATCTGCCAAGTATTTCTGGACATCGTCTTCTTTTATTGTCCGTTATGTTGTATCCCACTAGAGGTCATCCCATCTATCACTTCTACTCTCCTGGCCTCTTCTAAATTCAATTATCATTTGTTGTGATAGTTCAGCGTCCGCAGAAATGAATGCGGGCCCTACATAGCATTCTCAGTGGAAATAGTTAAACTTTGAGTGTCTGAAAAAGTGACTTTCAGAAATACGATTTTTCTGAAATTGTGCAGATGTACGGGGAAAACTCTAAAACTCTACTTCTGTAGTTGACACCTTTTCCAAAGGATCGCGATTCAGTTAGTTATGCCAAAAGGTTCCGCACATTCATTTTAGCCTGTGTTGTGAAAAGCTTTGTTATTATAAAATCAGCAGTTTTCTCAATGGGATGCCGGCAGCATTGGAGCACATGAGCTCACAATCAACAATGTTTTTATTCCCTAGAATACGTCAAATTTTGAAACCACAACGAAAATAGTCGTTCAGAAACTTTACGTTGAATCGGAAAATGCACTAGATTTCCAATACAGACCATCGGAAGTGTTCAAGTTAGACGATCTAGATATCTGGGATGGGCATCGGGTACACCTTTTAAATGTACTACAAGATAGCAAAAAGAATTATTCATTTTGAGCAAATAATTTTTTCCCGATACACTACCTCCATTTGGTCAGAAGTGGCCCTGTACTTCGTCGAAATATTTTTTTTTGGTTATCAGTTTTTCAGGCGAGTGAAGGTCACAGAGGAAGCAATTGTGTACGCAACTTCTAGAGTATAGTTTGAGGGAAGGATTATAACAGAGACGGCGAATGTAAAACTGCTCAAAAATGTTTTCGAATAAGTATTTTCATTCAGAGGACAAGTTCAGAAGATGTGACATGTGGTGATCTGATAACATGTTGACACACGGTGACAGAACAAAGACAAGGCCAGAAGAGGCACCCCCTCCCCCGTTTAATCAATATTGTACATGGATTTTGCAATGAGACCCGCCTAATTCAAACTTCCTGTCCTTCCCTCGCTTGCAATTGAGCATCTTATAAGAACAATGAATTTAGAGACAATGTGAGTTTTCTGAAATTCGTTCCAATATCATGCTCAACTTCAATCGAGGGAAGATCTAGTGAACTTTCAGCGCAATTTTATTGTGGGTTCGGTTTTTCAGGGGCGATATAGCATACGGTATTCACAAGTCTTAACAAATCTACTCTTCATTCGTTAATAAAAAAAATCAATCAAAAACGTCCATGAAAAAATGCGTTGAGTTCATTATAATCCTTGCCTTTATTCCATCCACACGTTGAATCTCCACTTTTTGATTATCAACGATACGTAGGTAGTTGGTTCTGAAAAATTTAAGATTCAGTATCTCTTCTTCAGATTTAGAACTCACCCATCGAGTTCTGCAATAATTTCATCAAAGCTGAGATCTCTGGTATAGGAGACTTCAAACTCTAAATGCTCCAATTTACAGTTCGATGCCTTCCACAATTTGAAGAAATCGTTGAGCTTTTTAGAATCCGCATGATACATATTTGGATGGTCTGTCATGTTTCTGACGACTACATGTTTGCACTCCATGAAGTCCTCAAGATGAACCCAATGTCCGTCACCGATTTCCAGCTCGTCTAGTTTGAACACTTCAGAAGGTCTGTATTGAAAGTCTAGCGCGCTTCGCGATTCTAAATGAAGTTTCTGAATGATTCTGGGTCCCACGTCCAAGAATGCTCTGTAGACTTCAATGGGGAGATCTTGAAGGCGCATCTCGATTTCCGTCAGTGGACAATTCAGACTCTTTGCGTGATTCAAAAGCGGCAGTGCTGCTGCTTCATTCATACCACTGCCAAATTCTATGGCAGTTTTTGGCAAATGAAAGCTCTCCGCAAAATGAGTCATGAGAGTTTCCATCCCAACTTGAAATGACTCATCCCACTTCATATGAACCTCCCCATCTGAAATGACCACCTTGTACAGTATTCCCTGAATCATGTAGGAACGGGCCTCCTCAGAAATATCCAAATTTGTTTCGATGGTAAATTGTTGATTCAAGACGATGGCGTTGTTTCCCCAGAATGAGAAGTATACGCATACATGGAAATAGACTTTTGGAAGTGAGTAATTCAGGATACTCTTAGCTTTCCGGGAAGCTAGGGAGAACAAAAACCTGAGAAAATGTAATTGAACGACAAAGTATTTCAGAAAACTCACATTGTCTTTAAATCCATTGTTCTGATAACGTGCTCCAGTGCAATCGAGGGAAGGCCAAGAAGTTTGAATTTCGCGGGATTTTGAGACATTGCGAAATCAGGGTAGTAGTGGAATAGAATATAGGTAAATGTAGGCTGAGGGTCGTTCGGTGAGTTACAGTTGTAGTCGAGCGCGATATCGATCAACCGTCAGTGAAGATTTGGAACACACAATGATGGCTGGGGGTCTTTTGGCGCGTTTTTAGTGTTCATTTGAGCGCGATTGTACACAAATAGTGTGTATGACGTGACAAGGGCCGTCATCACCTGCCACGTTTTTCTGGACATAGTCTTCTTTCATTGTCCGTTATGTTGTATCCCACTAGAGGTCATCCCATCTATGTATTACGTCTTCTCACCTGACCTCTTCAAAATTCAATTTATCTTATCTGCTGTGATAGTTACAGCGTCGGCCGAAATGAATGCGCATTTTCAGTGGAAATAGGTCAACTTGAGGGTATTTAAAAAAAAAAAAGGTATCTTGAGACCAAAAAAAACTAGAGCCTTTGAAAGGGATTCTAAACCAAAATATGGATCCGAAAAGATCCAACAACGGGCACGGCAAAAAGTTTAAAACAAATGATTCTTGCCATGTGTTCACATCTTGTGAAGATAACAAATCAAAATTACAAAAGTGACTCTTCATTCAGTACTAAAAATCAATCAAAAACTTTCAAGGTTAAATACATCCTGGTCATTCGAATCTTTGCCTTCTTTCCATCCACACGATGAATCTCCACACTTTGAGCGTTATCGATACGTAGGTAGTTAGTTCTGGAAAATTTAAGATTCAGATTGCTTTCTTCAGATTTAGAGCTAAATACCCACCCATTAAGCTCCGCTGTGATTTTTTCGAAGTTGCGTTCTGTACAGCGAACCTCAACCTTTAAAAACTCCAATCTGCAACTCGATGCCTTCCACAATTTGAAGAAATCGTTGAGATTTTTAGATTCCGCACAATACATATCTATATCCCTTGTCATGTTTCCTACGACTACATGTTTGCACTCCATGAAGTCCTCGAGGTGTACCCAACGTCCATCACCGATTTCCAGCTCGTCTAGTTTGAACACTTCAGAAGGTCTGAATTGAAAGTCTGGCGCGCTTCGCGATTCTAAATGAAGTTTCTGAATGATTCTGGGTCCCACGCCCAAGAATGCTTTGTAGACTTCAATGGGGAGATAACGAACGAGCGACTGAACTTCCATCAGTGGACAAGTCAGATTCTTCGCGTGATTCAGAAACACAAACGTTGCTTCTGAATCTATTCCATATCTGACTTTGTAGGAAGTTTTTGGCAAATGGAAGCTCTCCGCAAAATGAGTCATGAGAGTTTCCATTCCAGCTTGGAATGATTCATCCCAATTGATTTGAATTTGATTATTAAATTTGAAAATCTTGTACAGTACTCCTTGAATCATGTACGGTCTGGCGTTCTCCTCAGAAATGTCCACATTTGTTCTGATGACCAGTTTATCATTTAGGATGATGCATTTGTTTATCCAGAATGAGTAGCTTACATGAAAATAGTTTCTAGGAAGTGAGTAATTCAGGATACTTTTAGCTTTCCGGGAAGCTAGGGAGAAGAAAAACCTGAAAAAAGTATCTTGTTGAAGGACAGAGAATCTCAGTAAACTCACATTGTCTTCAAATCCATTCTTCTAATAACATGCTGAATTGCAACCGAGGGAAGATCAAGAAGTTTGAATTTGACGGGCTCTTGGGGCATTGCGAAATCTGCAAAAATGATTAAACAAAGGTAGAAAAAGTCGAGGAAGATAATAGGAGTATACGAAGTAATGTTAGAAAAGTGAGTGAGCGCATAAGGTCGAAAACTGAAACTAAATTGCTCATAGGCCGTCGGAATGAAATGGTAAAAATAACAAAAGAGATAGAAAGTAAGGCGACAGAATGCAAGAAAGAGAGAGAGAGAGAGTGCAGAAAATCAAGGCGCCAGACGAAGATAGAAAGAAATAGTATGACGATGTATACTCAGACAATTGAAAGAAAAGAGAACGAGAAATATCAAAAGGATAGTGGCATCTTATGTTATATTATCGTCTTCTTGAAAACTAATGCCATTTGTTCGCACCTTCTAAAAATAACAAATCGTTGGAACAGACAATGATGGCTGCGGGTGGCGGATTACGTTTGCATCAGAGCGCGATTGTACACAATGAGACCCTTCCCAAGACAGATGTCACCTCTTCTGACCTTTTCTTTGTTCTGTTACTGCGCGTCAACACATATCACCTCTACCCTTGAGACCAAAACAAAAAAAACTAGAGTCTTTGATAGTGATTTTGAGCCAATATATGTGTCCGATAAGTTCCAGTTATAGATGCATGTGTTCCTTATGTCAAAATGAGTAATTTGCCGAAATTTCATCAAAACAATATTCGCCGACTAATTATGAAGTTCAAATAGTGTTTTTCTGTGGAAACCTATCTATCTAATGTGTGTGAGCAATACTGATGGCTTCTTGTCATTTGCTTACATCTTTTGAAGATAACAAATCAAAATTACGAAAATGAGTCTTCATTCATTAATAAAAATCAATCAAAAACTTTCAAGGTTAAATACATCGGGGTCATTAGAATCGTCGCCTTCCTTCCGTCCACACGCTGAATCTCCCCACTTTGATCGTCATCGGTCCGTATGAAGTTGGTTCTGAAATATCGATCAAAGTACTTTTCAATGTTGTAAAACTCACCCATCAAGTTCTGCTGTGGTTTCGTCAAAGCTGAGATCTCTGTTAAAGCGAACATCAATCTCTACATGCTCCAATCTACATCTCGATGCCTTCCACAATTTGAAGAAGCCGTTGAGCTTTTTAGAATCCGCGTAATACATATTTGGATGTGCTGTCAAATTCCTGACGACTACGTGTTTACACTCCATGAAGTCCTCGAGGTGTACCCAATGTCCATCACCAATATCCAGCTCGTCTAGTTTGAACACTTCAGAAGATCTGAATTGAAAGTCTGGCGCGCTTCGCGATTCTAAATGAAGTTTCTGAATGATTCTGGGTCCCACGTCCAAGAATGCTTTGTAGACTTCAATGGGGAGATCAGACATGCGCATCTGAACTTCCATTAGTGGAGCATTCAAACTCTTAACGTGATTCAGAAACGTAAACGCTGCTTCTGAATCTATTAGATTTTCAACATTGAAGAAAGTTTTTGGCAAATGGAAGCTCTCCGCAATATGAGTGATGAGAGTTTGCATCCCAGCTTCGAATGTCTCATCCCAATTCATTTGAATCGGACCATCAAAATTGTAAATCTGGTACAGTATTCCTTGAATCCAGCATGATTTGGGGTCCTCAGAACAGTAAGCAGTTGGTGGTCCGAAGAAAAGTGTCTGATTCGGAGATTTTAAGGCGAATACTTCTAGTATTCTGAAAACATACTCCACACGGAGATAGCTTTTAGGAAGTGAGAAATTCAGGATACTTTTGGCTTTCCGGGAAGCTAGGGAGAAGAAAAACCTGAAAAAATGTAGCTTGTTGAATGACAGAGAATCCCAGTGAACTCACATCGACTCCAAATCCATTGCTCTTATAACATGCTCAATTGCAACCGAGGGAAGATCAAGAAGTTTGAATTTAGCGGGCTGTTGGGACATTGCAAAATCTTCAATATTGATTGAGGGGAGATAGATTGAAAGACAACGCAGGTTTGGAACACACAATGATGGCTGGGTGGTCTTTTGGTGCGTTTTACGTTGTTTGCGTTTGAGCGCGGTTGCACACAAACAGTGTCGATGACGTGACAGAGAGGGCCATCATCAACTGTCGTGCCTTCTTGCCTTCGTCACCTGAATCCTCTTCAAATGATAATCACATTGTATCCCACTAGCACAGCCATTGAATCTATCACATTTTCTAAGGGGTTACCGGGTAACATTGGAGTACATGAGCTCAATTATGTTTTTCACAAAATACGTCAAATTCCTAGCGCAAAACAGCTGAACATTTATCGCAATTTTCTTGCAAATTCGGTTTTTTTCACGTTCGATATACATAGATTTGTCAGGAGGTGGAGTCGATGTGAGTTCACTGACATTCTCTCTCATTCAACAAGACACTTTTTCAGGTTCTTCTTTGCCTTAACTTCCCGGAAAACCAAAACTGTCTTGAATTTATCGCTTCCTAAAACCTACTTCAATGTATGCTACTCATTCTGGTGAAACAAATCCATCGACTCGAATCAACACCTTATCACAAAAAAAAGTGTAAAACCCAAACTTCATTCACTACTGAAAATCAATCAAAAACTTTCATAGATAAATACATTGGAGTCATTCGAATCTTTGCCTTCCTTCCATCCACACGCTGAATCTCCACACTTTGATCGTAATCGGTTCGTATGAAGTTGGTTCTGAATAATTTTCAAGATTGACGTAACTTTAAAGCTCAAAACTCACCCCTCCAGCTCTGCTGTGATTCCATCGAAGCTGAGATCTCTAGTATAGTGGACGTCAAATTCCAAATGCTCTAATCTACAGCCTGACGCTTTCCATAACTTGAAGAATTCGTTGAGCTTTTTAGAATCCGCATGATACATATTTGAATCTGCAGTTATCTTACTGACAACTACATATTTACACTCCATGAAGTCCTCAAGATGGACCCAATGTCCATCACTTATACGGAATTCGTCTAGTTTGAACACTTCCGAAGGTCTGTATTGGAAGTTTGGTGCGACTTGCGATGATATATATAGTTTTTGAATAATTCTGGGACCCTCGTCCAAGAATGCTTTGTAGACTTCAATGGGAACATCATGAAGGCGCATCTCGATTCCCGTCAGTAGACAATTCAGACTCTTCGCATGATTCAAAAGCGGCAGTGCTGCTTCTGGATCCATGCCACTCCCAAATTCTATGGCAGTTTTTGGCAAATGAAAGCTCTCCGCAAAATGAGTCATGAGAACTTCCATCCCAGCTTGAAATGTCTCCTCCCAATTTATATGAACCTGCCCATGTAAAATGAACACCTTGTACAGTATTTCCTGAATCATGTAGGAACGGGCCTCCTCAGAAATGACCACATTTGTGCTGATGAAAAGTTTTTGATTTAACATGAAGTGTTTGTTTCTCCAGAATGAGTAGTATACATGGAAATAGCTTTTAGGAAGTGAGTAATTCAGGATGGTTTTGGCTTTCCGGGAAGCCAAGGAGAAGAAGAACCTGGAAAAAAGTAATTGAATGACAGAGAATCTCAGTGAACTCACATTGTCTTTAAATCCATTCTTCTAATAACATGCTCAATTGCAACCGAGGGAAGATCAAGAAGTTTGAATTTGACAGGCTCTTGGGACATTGCGAAATATATGTGCAATATTGATTGAAGTGAGGTAGATTGGAAAACGACGCAGGTTTGGAACAGACAATAAAGGTTCGGGGTCTTTTGGTGCGTTGTGTTTTTATCAGAGCGCAATTGTACACAATGAGACCCTTCCCAAGACAGATGCCACGTCTTCTGACCTTTTCTTTGTTTTGTCACTGTGTATGTCACCATCAACCTGGTCATCTGAATAGAATTTGTATCTTTGAGCAGTTTTACCTCAAAATTTGATCACATTTCAGATCTCCATCATCTTGATTCTTGCCTAGGGTTTTTTTCAAATAAATGAACATCTTTTGAACTATAACATTACCATTTCTCTGTGGTTTTTGGCATCTACGAAAATTTTCACACATCTTAAATCAGTAAAAATGTTTGTGCTGTGGCTGTGCTAGTGAGATACAGTTGCAATTGATAGATGTTTCATATGACAACGACCAGAAGACGTGACAGGTGACAACAAGACTTGTCGCCTCACCCCTGTTCTGTATTCATTGTGCGCAATCGCGCTCAAATGTACACTGAAAAACGCGCCAAAAGACCCCCAGCCATCATTGTGTGTTCCACATCTACGTATTTACCGAAACTACCTTCATTTAATCAATATTGCAGATTTCACAATGTCCTTTCTCAGATTTCGAATGTATCAAGAGCTCACCAAATTTCACCTTCTTGATCTTCCCTCGGTTGCAATTCGACATGTTATTAGAACGATGGATTTGAACGCGATGTGAGTTTTCTGAAATAGTTTGACATTCAACAAGATTTTTCAGGTTCTTCTTTTCCCTAACTTCCCGGAAAGCCAAAAGTATCCTGAATTACTCACTTCCTAAAAACTATTTCCATGTGAAATACTCCTTCTTGAATGACAAATTCTTCGTCATAGGATCTCCCAATCAAAGACTTTTCATTGCAACACACTTGTACCTTTTTCGTAGGTACAAACTTGTACATTTTTTTCACAGAGTTCAGGGAATAATGTACAAGATGTTCGATTGTAATAATGACATTCAAATCATTTGGGATGAACCATTCCAAGATGGGATGGAAATTCTTATGACTCATTTTGCGGAGAGCTTCCATATTCCGAAAATTTCCATGGAGTTTGGATGTAATATAGATCCAAAAACATCGTTGGCTCTTCTGAATCATGCAAAGAGTCTGAATGCTCCACTGATGAAAGTTGAGATGCGTCTTCATTATCTCCCCATTGAAATCTACAAAGCATTCTTGGACGAGGGTCCCAGAATTATTCAAAAGCTAGTTATAGCACCTCAAAACGCACCAGACTTCCAGTACAGACCTTCTGAAGTGTTCAAGCTAGACAATCTTCGGATCAGTCATGGACATTGGGTACACCTTGAGGACTTCATGGAGTGTAAGCATGTAATCGTCAAAAATATGACAAAACATCCGAATAGGTATTATGCGGATTCTAAAAAGCTCAACGATTTCTTCAAGTTGTGGAAGGCATCGAGTTGTAGGCTGGAGAATTTAGAGCTTGACGTCCACTATATAAGAGATCTCAGTTTTGAAGAAATCACAGCAGACCTTGATGGGTGAGTTTTATAACATTGAAAATTACTTTGAGAGGGATTTCAGAACCAACTTCATACATACCAATGTTTATCAAAGTGTGGAGATTCAACGTGCTAATGGAATAAAGGCGAGGATTCTGATGTCCACAATCTATTTAATTTTGGAGGTTTTTGATTGATTTCTATTCAATGAATGAAGTAGATTTTAAGATTTTTTTTACTATCGTAAACTATATCGACAGTGAAAATCCGAATGTGCCAAAACATTCCGCTAAATGTTCATCTAATTCGAGATATGATATACATATACAGGATGGCAAATACGTTTAGGACGCTACTTTGAAAGCATTTTTCTGAGCCGTCGGCGAGAGGTTGAGGCCGCAAGCAGTGTGTGTTTTCGAGAAATTTCTCGAGAAATCCTCGAGGAATGCTGATAAACAATGCGCTACCGTAATGGCGGAGAGTTGTTGTTTTTCAATTTTTCACTAATTTTCTAGCCTAAAAGAGTCTAGTGTGATACGGCATAACGCGCACAATGAAAGTGGACAATGTCCAGAAAGACGCCAAAAGACCCCCAGCCATCATTGTGTGTTCCAAACCTGCGTCGTCTTCCAATTCCTTCAATTAATATTGTAACGTTTTCCCTTCATGGGTTTCTCAATGAAGCCTGCGAAACTCCAACTTCTTGCTCTCCCCTCGGTTGCAATTGAACATGTTTTTAGAACAATGTATTTGGAGTCGATGTGAGTTCACTGAGATTCTTTGTCATTCAATTACATTTTTCCAGATTCTCCTTTTCCCTAGCTTCCCGGAAAGCCAAAACTTCACCTGTCACGTCTTCTACTCATTGTCATCTGAATCTCAATTGACAGCTGTATTGTACCAAATCAGAGGTCATCCCAAATCTATGATATTTTTTCTTAAATATCGTAGACACCACTTGCTGTCATAGCTTAGTGGGATAGCACAGAAATCCGAATGTGAGCGATTTTCCGAGATCATCAATAAGTTTCCCGAAGAACATTATAAGATTTCAAATTTTAAGTCCAAAAAAGATTAGATCATCTAAGCCAGTATGTGGCCCGCAAATGCAGATTCGGTCGTTTCTAGGCCGATATAGTTTTATCAGGAGCACAAATCATAACATACTCAGGCAATTTTGGGCAAGCTGCTAGGCGTATTACAACTTGCCGGGAATATCAGCAATTTGCTGGCTGATTTTGCAGCTTGCTGCTGCTTGCTGTGCGGTTTGAGGTCAGCAAGCAAACGGCAGCTTGCTATCGTTCCAGCAAGTTGCTAATTGCTTGCTATCGTAGTAGCAAGCGATCGGCAACTTGTCGTTAGCTTGCAGCCTTGTGATGACGCGTTTGTTTCAGCAGGCGTCGAATTTGTTTTTAATATTTATTCAATTTAATAGAGTCCCATTTTCTGCTTTTTCTCTTTTTCTAACTATATGGTAACAATGTAAAAATCATGGATCTACTAAAAAGTCACAAGTTATCAAAAGGTATTTCATGGAGTGTAAACATTTAGTCGTCAGAAACATGACAAAGCATCTTTCTCAAAAGCTCAGCGATTTCTTCAAATTGTGGAAGGCATCAAATTGTAGGTTAGAACACTTAGAGATTAACGTCGGCAGTACCAGAGATTTCCGCTCCGGTGAAATTATTTCAGAACTTGAGGGGTGAGTTTTGTAAGATGAGAAGTATGTACTTCGAGAGAGAATTCAGAACCAACTTCATACGGACAAATAACTTTCAAAGTGTGGAAATTCAACGTGTGGATGGAAAGAAGGCAAAGATTCTAAGGTCAATGAAATTATTGCAGAACTTGATGGGTGAGTCTTGAGTTCTAAGTCCAAGAAAGGAAATCTGAATCTTGAAAGTTTTCTTCAGAACCGACGTGATACGGAACGCTTACAATCAAAATGTGGAGATTCAACAAAAGGATGGAAGGAAGGCGGAAATTAGAATGAATACAAATAATTTAATTTTCGATGTTTTTGATTAATTGAGCATTTAGAGGTTGATGTACAATCTAATAAGGATATCAGCTTCGATGAAATCACAGCAGAACTTGGTGGGTGAGTTTTGTAAGATTGAAAAGTACCTTGAGAGAAATTTCAGAACCAACTGAACCAACATGCATCAAAGTGTGAACATTCAACGTGTGGATGGAGTGAAAGCGACGATTCGAATGACTCTAAACTATTTAACTTTGAAAGGTTTTGATTGATTTTTATTAATGAATAAAGCATCACTTTTGCAATTTCGGTTTTTTAATCATTAGATGGTGTAAACAAATGATTTTTATTTATGAGAGTTGTTTTTAAGATTTGTGAATATCCTCGACTATATAGATCATGAAAATACCAAATCGGTAACAAAATTCAGCTGAATATTCACGTAACTCAAGCAATGAGCCCTCGAAACTGTACCCATCATGAAGCTATCGTGGAACTCTGCGGACCCATTACTCAGCACAAAATATCTTTCAGATGGTCTTATTTTTCCGTTTAAAGTTAGAATTTGATGCATAGATTTTTTTGCAACATTGATCAAGTTTCCGCTTGAAAAACGCTGTAAAAATTATTGAAAAAAAATTGATAATAAGAATCAAAAAAAGTGACCTCTAGTGTGATACAACACAACTGCGATTAATAGGGATTCAGGTGACAAAGGCAAGATGACGTGGCAGGTGATGACGGCCCTTCTCACGTCATCGACCCTATTTGTGTGCAATCGCGCTTAAATGAACACTAAAAACGTGCCAAAAGACCCCGAACCTTTATTGTCTGTTCCAAACCTGCGTCGTTTTCCAATCTACCTCACTTCAATCAATATTGCACATATATTTCGCAATGTCCCAAGAGCCTGTCAAATTCAAACTTCTTGAACTTCCCTCGCTTGCAATTGAGCATGTTATTAGAGCAATGGATTTGAAGGAGATGTGAGTTTCCTGTAACACTTTGACATTCAATTACATTTTTTTCAGGTTCTTCTTTTCCCTAACTTCCCGGAAAGCCAAAAGTATTCTGAACTATTCATTTCCTAAAGGGCATTTCCATGTGAAGTACTCATTCTGGAGACGCAAATACATGATCCTAAATCATAGACTGCTCATCACCACAAATAAAGGACACAATTTCAAGAAGGGCGCCAGAACCCATAGGATTCTGGGAACACTGTACAAAATTATCAATCTCCATGATCGAATTGAAATTGATTGGGATGAGTCATTCAAAGTTGGGATGGAAACTCTCATGGCTCATTTTGCGGAGAGCTTTCATTTGCCAAAACCTTCCGTGGAGTTAGGAGCTAGTACAGATCCTGAAGAAACACTGGCTCTGGTGAATCACGCGAAGAGTCTGAATTGTCCACAGACGGGAATCGAGATGAGCCTTCATGATGTCCCCATTGAAGTCTACAAAGCATTTTTGGACGTGGGTCCCAGTATTGCTCAGAGACTTCACATTGAATCGCAAAACGCGCCAAACTTCCAGTACAGACCTTCTGAAGTGTTCAAACTTGACGAGCTCTTTATCAGTGATGGGCGTTGGGTCCATCTTGAGGATTTCATGAAATTTAAAAAAGTAATTGTCAAGAATTGGACAAACCGTCCGAATATGTATTGTGCGGATTCTAAGAAACTCAATGATTTCTTCAAATTGTGGAAGGCGTCGAGTTATAGATTGGGGCATTTACAGCTTGATATCCACTATAACAGAGATCTCAGCTTCGAAGGAATCACAGCGGAACTTGATGGGTGAGTCTTGAGTTCTAAAAAAGGAAATCTGAAATTGGAAAATTTTCTTCAGAACCAACTTCATATGGGCAGATAACTTTCAAAGTGTGGAGATTCAACGAGAAGATGGAAGGAAGGCAGTAATTCGAATGTGCACAAATGAATTATATTTGCAAGTTGTTGATTGATTTTTATTAGTGAATAAAGAGGCCCTTCTGGAATTTCGATTTGTTATCTTTAGAAAGTGTAAACAACGATTACATGTTTACACTCTATGAAGTCCTCGAGGTGTACCCAATGTCCTTCACAGATATTGGAAGTCTGGTGCGATTTGCGATGACATACAGTGGCGAAAATGGGTGAGTATACCTTTCTGTTTTAGTGAGTAACTTTGCGAAGGTCAGGTAGATGAGCCCCGGAGGGGCGACAGCCACCTGGTTACCATTACACTGATTTCGAATGAGACATCAGATGTTTTGTCTAGACGAGAAGGTTAATGATGAAATACTTTGACACACAGTGACAGAAAAAAGACGAGGTCAGAAGACGTGACATCTGTCTTAAAGGGTCTCATTGTGCTCAATTGCGCTCCCATCTTCGACGACATCAGAAATTCTATCTGTAGATGGCAAGGATAACGGTGACAGAACAAAGACAAGAGGTGGCAATTGCCACGTAGTGTCTTGGGAAGGGTCTCATTGTGTGCAATCGCGCTCTGATGCAAATATAACGCGCCAAAAGACACCCAACCATTATTGTCTGTTCCAAATCTGCACAAACAGTCGTTCTCCAATCCATCTCTCTCAAATCAATACTGCATCGTTTTTCATAGATTTTGCAATGTCCCACGAGCCTGCCAAATTCAACTTGCTTGGTCTTCCCTCGCTTGCAATTGAGCATGTTATTAGAAGAATGAATTTGAAGGCGATGTGAGTTTTCTGAAATAGTTTGATATTCAACAAGATTTTTCAGGTTCTTCTTCTCCCTCACTTCCCGGAAAGCCAAAAGTATCCTGAATTACTCACTTCCTAAAAACCATTTCCATGTGAAATACTCCTTCTTGAATGACACATTCTTCGTCATAGGATCTCCCAATCAAAAACTTTACATCAGAACAAACTTGTACCTTCCTGAAGAAGACGCCAGATCTTACAGAGTTCAGGGAATCATGTACAAGATGCGCAATTTTTATGATGACATTCAAATCAATTGGGGTGACTCATTCCAAGCTGGAGTAGAAACATTCCAAGCTGGAGTAGAAACCATCGTTGTCTCTTCTGAATCACGCAAAGAGTCTGAATGCACAACTGCTGGAAATCGATATGCACCTTCAGTATCTACCCACTGAAATCTACAAAGCATTCTTGGACGAGGGACCCAAAATCGTTCGCAGACTTGATATTTTTCCGAAAACTGCACCAGACTTCCAGTACAGACCCTCTGAAGTGTTCAAGCTAGACAATCTTTGGATCAGTCATGGACATTGGGTACACCTTGAGGACTTCATGGAGTGTAAATTTGTAATTGTCAGAAATAGGACTGCTGATTCCAATAGGTATTATGCGGATTCTAAAAAGCTCAACGATTTCTTCAAATTGTGGAAGGCATCGAGTTGTAGGCTGGAGCATTTAGAGGTTGAAGCCCACTATATCAGAGATCTCAGTTTTGAAGAAATCACAGCAGACCTTGATGGGTGAGTTTTATAACATTGAAAATTACTTTGAAAGGGATTTCAGAACCAACTTCATACAGACCAATGTTTATCAAAGTGTGGAGATTCAACGTCCAAATGGAATAAAAGCGAAGATTCTAATGTCCACAATCTATTTAACTTTGGAGGTTTTTGATTGATTTCTATTCAATGAATGAAGTAGATTTTAAGATTTTTAATATACTAAACTATATCGACAGTGAAAATCCAAATGTGCCAAACATTCCGCTAAATGTTCATCTAACTCGAGTTATGATATACATATACAGGTGGCTGTCGCCCCTTCGGGGCTCATCCACCTGGCCTTCGCTTACTCTGTGTTTTGAACCTACGGTTCCATTTTCAGAGCCTTCGGTTCATTTTCCTGAGGCTGGGAACCTTCGGTTCTATTTTAAGAGCTTCAGGCGCTTTTCCTTGATACAGAAAACCATCGGAACCACAACGCGACACACTTGGTTCTTGTGGAAATCATATTAGGCACATTTTTGAACTTCAAACCCCGATAAACTTGCTTCAAATTCAACCTTTTCAAAATTTTCTTACATATTCTGTCTCCTCGCGCCGAGACAAACAGAATGATATAAAATTCGACCCATCTATCTTTCCCCATCGCGAATCTCACCCCTAACTTGGGTAATTGAACCGGCGCCTCGTGCAATGTCGGCGGGGGTGATGAAAGTAAGCAGCCGACATCAGCCGGGTTCGCGTCGGCCACTATACTTTGTGTGTGCGGCGCCTCTCTGCCGCCGCCGCATGCGAAAATGACTCTGCTTCTCTGTCGCCGCGCGTGCGAAAATGAGCCCAGTTGCTCAGAAAAAGTGCTCCAGAAGGCTTCAAAATTGGAATTTCGAAAAACAAAATAGACGGGCATCATCCTCAGATAATCAGGAACAAACTGTGAAAGTTTCAAAAGAATCGGTTTACTTTGAGTATATGTAGGGACCACAACATAATTTTTAAACACGAATTTTCTTGGACATTTTTATATGGTAATGTTCCTTGCCTCAATACGAGTATTTTGCCAAACTATCAGTGAGAACTATTGATTGGTTCTCAAGATATAGGTCATCTTTTGTTCGTATATTTCTACTGAGTTTCTCCCCAATAGTCCATTTCTGGAGCAAGGTCAAAAAACTGGAATATCGCCGCATACATTATTTCAGTACTGAATTCACGTGAAATCAAATTTTAAAAAACCTCGTTCGTAAAGTTCTCAAATGACCCAAAAACTGAATTTATTAGAAATTATGGTTTGTTTAGGTCAGGATAAAAGTATTCAAAATGCATTAAATTGGCTGAAACTTTGCAGTCTAGTTCATAAATGTTTGCTTTACCCATTTTAATGTTATCTCAAAGTTTTTACTCATGTATAAAGAAACCTGACGTATGCGAAGTTTGACCTAGTCCCACATTCTTTGGAGACCTCGCTAAGATGTTTTGACATTACCTACCATTTCTGCATATCTCCTTCTATAAGGACACCAAAAAATATCGGAGGTACCTCGGCATTATCGCATTTTTTCGACCCATAAACTAACTTTTTCTTTGATTATCTCAAGAACTAGGTCAAATGAAAATGATTAAGTTACAGAATCGGATTCTCCGTAGTTTATTTAGTACTCTGGCAAAAATTCAAAACAATTCATCATTCGCAGTTCAAGTTATAGTCATTCAAAGTTGGCATAACCCACTGAGGAGAAAATAAAATAGGCTCCGCCCCCTCACGTTGTGGTCCCTAAGTATATGAAAGGGTTAGCGACACATTTTCGATACCGAAATTAGTACTGAAAATGCACGAAAAAAGCCGTAACTTGCTCAATTTTTGAGATATCAAAAATCTAAACATATGGGCATCAACGTAGACAAATTTCTGATATTTCTGTGAAAAAATTATAAAAATCGGTTCAGTTTGGACTGAGTTACAGCCTGCAACATACAGACAGACATACAGAAATCACTGGTTGTTATTAGTAAAGATACAGGATGGCTAATACTTTTAGGACGCTACTTTGAAAGCATTATTCTGAGTCGTCGGCGAGAGGTTGAGGCCGCAAGCAGTGTGTGTTTTCGAGAAATTTGTCGAGAAATCCTCGAGGAATGCTGATAAACAATGCGCTACCGTAATGGCGGAGTGTTGTTAATTTTCAATTTTTCACTAATTTTCTAGCCTAAAAGAGTCTAGTGTGATACGGCATAACGCACAGTGAAAGTGGACAAGACCCCCAGTCATCATTGTGTGTTCCAAACCTGCATCGTCATCCAATTCCTGCAATTAATATTGTAACGTGTTCGTTTCATAGGTTTCCCAATAAAGCCCGCGAAACTCCAACTTCTTGATCTTCCATCAGTTGCAATTTAAGACACGTTCTCTAAGAAACTCGAGTATGCAGTTGTACAGAAAATAGTCAAACTAATTTTCATGAGTTGATGTTTGGTATAGTAGATACCTATGAAATTCTAAGAACTTTGCCCCATGTTCCATTCCCCTTTTGGATGAAATATGCAAATTGTACTGAAAATTGAACATTTTTTCGAGGTCGAGATTTTGATCTGGTTTTGTTTGGAATGAATAATACGCACTATTTTAAGTATTTTCTCAGTTCAGACCAAAATTCTAACTCTTTTCGTTCCAATAGAAAAATTGAACTTTTTGGTGAGAATTCATTTTTCTAGTCATTTTTCGTTCATGGTGAAAAATGTTTGTACTGACTACATCCAGTTTATTGCAGATTCGGATTTCTCGTAAAATTTTGCTTCAGAAAAATGTCCTTCGAACCAGGTCGGCATGGTTCGTATTTTTGCTATAAGCCGAAATATGCGATTTTTCGCCACTTTTTCGTGTAATTTCCTACTCGTGGTGGATTTTCACCAAAAACCAAAATCGATAAGTCTGGTTGAGGTATGTTGCCTTTGATGGTACAACACTCACAAAGTTCATTGGCAGAGTTTCAGAGCGTTTACCTTCATTTGGAGTAAGTAAGAGTCGGTTATTAGAGTGACCTTCAAAAGGGTACCACTTCGAGAAACTGAAAGGAAAAGCTTTGAAACTCTGTTAGTGAACTTTATGAGTGTTGTACCATCAAAGGCAACATACTTCAAGCAGACTTTTCAATTTCGGTTATTTTTGAAAATCCACCACGAGTAGGAAATTACATGAAAAAATGGCGAAAAATCGCACAGTTTGGCTTATAGCAAAAATACGTACCATGCCGATCTGGTTCGAAGGACATTTTTCTGAAGCAAAATTTTACAAGGAATCCGAATCTGTAATAAACTCGATGTAGACAGTGCAAAAATTTTTCACCATGAACGAAAATTGACTCGAATCATCTGAATAGGAATTGTATCTTTGAGCAGTTTTACCTCAAAATTTGATCACATTTCACATCTTCTGACCTTGTCTTCTGAATTCCCCTACACATCTCAATGAAGTTCTACTGAATTATAACAGTGCCGTTTCACTATGGCTTTTGGCATCTACGGAAATTTTCACACATCTCAAATCAGTGAAAATATTTCGGTCTCACTATCAGTGAGAAGATGTGCCATGGATGTGTTAGTGGGATACACTTGCAATCGATAGATAATTCATATCATAACGACCAGAAGACGTGACAGGTGACAACAAGACTTGTCGCCTCGTCCCCACTGTTCTGTACTCATTGTGTGCAATTGCGCTCAAATGCACACAAAAACGCGCCAAAGACCCCCATCCGTCATTGTCTGTTCCAAATCTGCGTCGTTCTCCGATCTACCACCCCTTAATCAATATTGAAGATTTCACAATGTCCCAACAACTCGCCAAATTCAAACTTCTTGATCTTCCATTAACTGCAACCGAGCATGTTATTAGACAACTGGATTTCGAAACGATGTGAGTTCACTGAGATCCTCTGTTATTCAATTACACTTTTCCAGATTTTCCTTTTCGCTAACTTCCCGGAAAGCCAGAAGTATCCTGAATTACTCACTTCCTAAAAGCTATTTCTATGTGAATTACTTCTTCAGGACACACAAATTCTTTATCTTAACATCGCCCAATCAAACACTTCTTTTTAGAACAAATTTGCACATTTCTGAGAAGGACGCCAGATCCTACAGACCTCAGGGAATACTGTACCAGTTTCTCAATTCAAAGAACCAAATTCAAGTTAATTGGGATGTGTCATTCCAAGCTGGGAGGGAAACTATCATGACTCATTTTGCGGAGAGCTTCCGTTCTCCAAAAATTTCCATGGAATTTGGATGTGATATAGATCCCAAAACATCGCTGACTCTTCTGAATCACGCGAAGAGTCTGAATTCTCCACTGATGGAAGTTGAGATGCGCCTTCAATACCTCCCCATTGAAGTGTACAAAGCATTCTTGGACGTGGGACCCAGAATTGTTCATAAACTTCATATTGCATCGGCAAATTCACCAGACTTCCAATACAGATCTTCTGAAGTGTTCAAGTTAGACAAGTTGGATATCAATGATGGACATTGGGTACACCTCGAAGACTTCATGGAGTGTAAACATGTAATTGTCAGAAATATGACAAAGCACCCAAATATGTATTGTGCGAATTCTGAAAAGCTCAACGACTTCTTCAAATTGTGGAAGGCATCGAGTTATAGACTGGAGCATTTAGAGCTTGATGTCCACTATACCAGAAATCTCAGCTTCGAAGGGATCACAGCGGAGCTTGATGGGTGAGTTTTGAGCTTTAAAATTATCTCAATCTGGAAAATTATTCAGAACCAACTATCTACGAACCGATTACGAACAAAGTGTGGAAATTCAACGAGATGATGAGGTGAAAGCGAAGATTCGAATAACCCCAATGTATTTAACTTTGAAAGTTGTTGCTTGATTTTTAGTACTGAATGAAAGGTTGATTCTAAGGTCGTCAAAAACTTGGTTTGTTTGTTTGCAAACAAATTCAGCTACGATAACAATTTCAAAAACTATTTCTTCTTCAGGAAGACTTGTTCGAATAAATCCTCGGATAGGAATAAAGACAATAGGTCCCGGACGGGGAAAGATTTTTAGATGGTTGAGGGAGTAATGGACGACCCATTATTTCCGCAACAGTAGCTATGAAGTTAAACTCTAATGATGCCCGTCTATTTTGTTTTCCGCTCCAAGTAGAAATGAGGTCAGGAGAGCGCAAAAACCCCATTTTGGGGACAAATCGATAGTTTTTTTTTTAATTTCTGAAAATTTCACGTTGCCCGAAGGGCCGCAGAGGGGCGTAGCTCGTCTGGTCACATCGAATGAGGTAGCTAATTAAGAAAAGGTCAGGTGAGAAGACGTGATAGATGATCTCTAGTGGGGTACAACACACTTGTCAATAAATAAGGAATCAGTTGACAAAGGTTAGAAGACGTGACAGTTGATGATGGCCCTTGTCACGCCATCCACACTAAATGTGTGCAATCGCGCTCAAGTGCACACTCAAAACGCGCCAAAAGACCCCCAGCCATCATTGTCTGTTTCAAACCTGCATCGTTTTTCAATCTACCTCCTTTCAATCAATATTGCACATAGATTTCGCAATGTCCCAAGAACCTGTCGGATTCAATCTTCTTGGCCTTCCCTCGATTGCGTTGGAGCATGTTATTAGAACAATGGATTTGGAGGCGATGTGAGTTTTCCGAAATACTTTGTCCTTCAATTACATTTTTTTTCAGGTTCTTCTTCTCCTTGACTTCCCGGAAAGCGAAAAGTATCCTGAATTACTCACTTCCTAAAAGCTATTTCCATGTGGAGTACGGGTTCATGAGTCTCAAATTCGTCGTCATAGGATCTCCCACTCAAAACCTTATTATCAGAACAAATTTGTATCTCTCTGAAGAAAAATCAAGATCCTACAAGATTCAGGGAATAATGTACAAGATGCGCAAAGTGAATGATCGAATTCAAATCAATTGGGATGAACCATTCCAAACTGGAATGGAAACTCTTATGACTCATTTTGCGGAGAGCTTTCGTTTTCCAAAAGTTTCAATGGACTTTGAAACTGATGTAGAACCTGAAACATCGTTGGCTCTTCTGAATCACGCAAAAAGTCTGAATGCACAACTGCTGGAAATCGATATGCACCTTCAGAGAAATTCCTGAAGAACTCTTGATCCCACATCCAAAAATGCTTTGTAGATTTCAACGGGGAGATAGTCAATACTTATCCTGATGTTCGTAAATGAAGTAATTAAGTTTTTCGCGTGATTCAGAAGCGTCAACGACGTTTCTGGATGCATATCACTATCAAATTCCATGGATAGGTTTGGCAAACGGAAGTTCTCCGCAAGGTGAGTCATGAGAACTTCCCTCCCAGCTATGAATGACTCGTCATAATGGATTCGAATTTGATCATTAGAATTGAAACTCTTGTACAGTATTCCCTGAATCCAGTATCTGGCGTTCTGCTCGGGAACATGCTCATTTGTTTCGAAGAGTGTTCGATTAGGAGATACGGTGGCATAGAATTCGTCTCTGCAGAAGTAGTACTTCACACGGATATAGCCTTCAGACAGTGAGTAATTCAGGATAGTTTTGGCTTTTCGGGAAGTTAGGGAAAAGGAGAATCTGGAAAATTATGTTTTGTTGGGAGCAGGGGTGAGCGGCCACTCATTCAAACGTGGATAATCGGGTAAAAATATGGTCAACGGAAAAAAGTTCCTTATTGAAAAAGCTATCAATTGGTTAAAAATCCGTCAAATTCGATGTAAAATTAACAGAGTTACGCCGTGTGTTACCAAAGAGTTGCCGAAATTGAAACTTTTTGGCAACACAAAGCGTAACTCTGTTAGTTTTCAACAAAATTTGACGAATTTTCAACCAATCGATAGCTTTTTTTATATGGAACAATTTCTCTCTTGACCGTATTTTTACCCGATTCCAATGAAAAAAGTTATTCAGTTTCGAACCACTCAGCCATGTCAAGAACCTGTAGGGTCCAACAGTAGTCTCAAGTCCCCGAAAACTACAGTATTCCATAAACTTACATCGTCTTGAAGTCCATTGTTCTAATAACATGCTCCAGTGCAATCCAGGGAAGATCAAGAAGTTTAAATGTCGCAGGTTTGTGGGACGAGGCATCAACCGAACTGTCTCTATCCGAATTTTCGACGGCGATTGGTCTGAAAATGTTTTCGAATTGATATCTTTCAACTATTTCTTATATTGAATAATTTTTCAGAGAGAACTTTTCTATTTAGTTATTTCATTTTTAAAACTAATAAAACTAGATTTGCCTAACCTTTCGATTGCTCTTTTAGTTTCCAAATACGCTTTGAGCATTGTGTCCAGTGTATCCAACGCCTTGTACATCTCGTCTTGATTCAGTAAATGTCTGACTTCTTCTAAAATCTCGAGTTTCTCTAAGCGACACAGAGTAACAACCATTTTGAGATCTCGCTTCTTCATCAAAGGCTTTGAAGATTGGAGAGATTTCCACGAGTAGTACATTTCGAGATCGCCATTGTTGATGTTCTCTTTTATCTCTTTCACAATTTCTTTGGCACGTTTGACACGTTTGAATTGTGAGATAAGTGATAGAGATATCCACAGCTTCTTTCTCACAGCCTTCAGCCTTTTATTTTTCCAATTCCCTAAATGATGGAATGAAACAAACTGTTTATGTTTGTAACAAGGTTTTAAAAAGTTTCATGACATTTTCCGAACTTTTTTTTAATTGGCTGACCTGTTTGGGGCCAAAAACCTTCTAGGTTTTTCAGCCATCATTTGACCTATAAAAAGGTCCCTAACCGACAGAAAAATACATGAAATTTATGAAAACTTTTTTGCAAACATTTATCTGTTGATTTCAACTTTCAATCGGCAAATTGGACAAAAAGAAATGGCAAAACAAGCAATCAGCACCCATTTGGTCGGAATTTTTCGTTGTTCTGGCTCAAATTTTTTTTCTACAAAAAAATATAGGACATTGTTTGGTGTAAAATTCTGAGTACAAAACAAAAAACTAGACCTTCTGAAAGTGATTTTTAGCAAAGTTATGGGTCCTCAAAGTACCCCAAAAGCACTGTTGGCTGCAACTTTGAGGGCTCATATCTTGAGTTGCGTGAACATTTGGCCACTTTTTATTGCAGATTTGGGCTTTTCAGGGTCAATTTAGTCTAGGACCGAAGTTTCAGAAAAAGTTCAACTCAAGAGTTCGGGGAAGCCCCTTGTCAAACGTGCCAAAGAAATTGTGAAAGAGATAAAAGAGAACATCAACAATGGCGATCTCGAAATGTACTACTCGTGGAAATCTCTCCATTCTTCAGCGCCTTTGATGAAGTAGCGAGACCTCAAAATGGTTGTGATTCTGTGTCGCTTGGAGAAACTCGAGATTTTAGAAAAAGTCAAACATTTACTGAATCAAGACGAGATATACAAGGCGTTGGATACACTGGACACAATGCTCAAGGCGTATTTGGAAACTAAAGGCGCAATCAAAAGGTTAGTCAAATCTAGTTTTATTTAACTTTCGGATGTATATTTGAAGAATTTTGGTTTCAGTTTTCTAGGGACTTTAAAAGTGGATTCCGGGCAAAAATTTTTAGCGCTTTAAAAGATGCAGAATTTTGCGCTGATTCCGAATATCATAACGGAAACGCACAAAAATGCGTCCAACACCCCGATAAACCGCTTCAAATTGGCCCCTTTTCAATTCGGAGGTGTCTCCGGTGGCCGTGGCCGAAGTGGACGGAGTCAGCTGCCCTGAGCCCTCCTTTGCTGGAAAAAGGTTGCCCGGAATCCTCCTTTAATCTAGATAAGCTTATTGCTTTTGCTAGTTTAAAGAAAAATAATCAAGTAAAAAACTTCTCCTCGAAAATTTACAGTGAGGGGGAGACCTAATTTGTACTCAATATAAAAAATAAATAAAAATTATCAATTCGAAAACACTTTCAGACCAATCGATGTCGAAAATTCGGATAGAGGCAGTTCGGTTGATGCCTCGTCCCACAAACCCGCGACATTCAAACTTCTTGATCTTCCCTGGATTGCAATGGAGCATGTTATTAGAACAATGGATTTGAAGACGATGTAAGTTTATGGGATACTGTAGTTTTTGGGGACTTGAGACTACTGTTGGACCCTACAGGTTCTTGACATGGCTGAGTGGTTCGAAACTGAATAACTTTTTTCATTGGAATCGGGTAAAAATACGGTCAAGAGAGAAATTGTTCCATATAAAAAAAGCTATCGATTGGTTGAAAATTCGTCAAATTTTGTTGAAAACTAACAGAGTTACGCTTTGTGTTGCCAAAAAGTTTCAATTTCGGCAATTTCGGCAACTCTTTGGTAACACACGGCGTAACTCTGTTAATTTTACATTGAATTTGACGGATTTTTAACCAATTGATAGCTTTTTCAATAAGGAACTTTTTTCCGTTGACCATATTTTTACCCGATTATCCACGTTTGAATGAGTGGCCGCTCACCCCTGCTCCCAACAAAACATAATTTTCCAGATTCTCCTTTTCCCTAACTTCCCGAAAAGCCAAAACTATCCTGAATTACTCACTGTCTGAAGGCTATATCCGTGTGAAGTACTACTTCTGCAGAGACGAATTCTATGCCACCGTATCTCCTAATCGAACACTCTTCGAAACAAATGAGCATGTTCCCGAGCAGAACGCCAGATACTGGATTCAGGGAATACTGTACAAGAGTTTCAATTCTAATGATCAAATTCGAATCCATTATGACGAGTCATTCATAGCTGGGAGGGAAGTTCTCATGACTCACCTTGCGGAGAACTTCCGTTTGCCAAACCTATCCATGGAATTTGATAGTGATATGCATCCAGAAACGTCGTTGACGCTTCTGAATCACGCGAAAAACTTAATTACTTCATTTACGAACATCAGGATAAGTATTGACTATCTCCCCGTTGAAATCTACAAAGCATTTTTGGATGTGGGATCAAGAGTTCTTCAGGAATTTCATATAGAATCGGAAAATGCGCCAGACTTTCAATACAGACCTTCTGAAGTGTTCAAATTAGACGTGCTGCATATCAATTATGGACATTGGGTACATCTCGAGGACTTCATGGAGTGTAAACATGTAGTCGTAGAAAATTGGTCAGAACATCCAAATATGTATTGTGTCGATTCTAAAAAGCTCAACGACTTCTTCAAATTGTGGAAGTCATCGAGTTGTAAGTTGAAGTGTTTAGAGGTTGATTTCCACCATACAAGAGATTTAAGCTTCGATGAAATTACTGCAAATCTTGATGGGTGAGTTTTATAAGATTGAAAAGTACTTTGAGAGGAATTTCAGAGCCAACTTCATGGGGACAGCTTATGATCCAAGTGTGGAGATCCAACGTGACGATGGAATGACGGTGAAGATTGAAGTGACCCCCCGGGGTTTAACTATGGAAATTGTTGATTGAGTTTTATTAGTGAATGAAGTGTTGATTTTTAGATTTGTGCTGTTAACAAGAAACTTTTGAACTTTTCTGAAACTTCGAATAGACAGAACCTTTGTTTGTTTGTTTATTGACCAATTAAAAAAATAAATAACATGGATCAATAAATAGTTGGGTTTCCCCTGTAAAAAGGGTCACCCAAAGGAAGGAGGGAGAGAGAGATAGGCGATATATGGTAAAGGATAGATATGGAGAGGGGGGTGTGAACATAAATATTTACAACCGGGTAATCGATGAGTCGACAAGGGATTCAAAGAGGAAGGGGAAAGAAATGAGTCACAGTTGGCAAGAATAGCATTCCAGTGGGAAACGGTTATAGCGAAAAAGTCATTTGCAATGGGAAAAAGGCAAGTGATTCTCATAGGGCGTCTTTCAGAAGATGATAGTTTAAAGTACGAGTCTTTTTCCGGCAAGAAGGAGGTTCCACAAACAAATGTGTATAGTAACATGAGTTGGGCTTTTAAGCTACGATGTCTGATAGACCTACAACGAGATTCCGTTAAATGCTCATATAGCTCGTGTTAGGATTCAGATGACATTGTACAGAAGACGTGGCAGGTGATGATCTTTCCCACGTCATCTTCTTATTGCAATCGCACTCAAATGCACACTGAAAAAACGCGCCAAAAAACCCCCAGCCATCATTGTCTGTTTCTCGGCAGATTCACAAAAGCTCAATAGATTTTTCAAGAGCTGGAAGGGGTCTGGATGTAAATTGGAGGAATTTGAAGTTAATAACCTGGATGATAGTCTTTTTGTTTTTGAAGAAGTCATCGAAGGACTCGATGGGTGAGTTTAGAAGTGTATTATTTTGAACTTCCGAGTTCTTTCAGAACTAACTACAAAGAGGAAGCAATGATTCAAAGTGTAGACATTCAACGGGAGGATGGAGTGAAGGCTAGAATTGAATTTGATTCTGGGATTTATTCCGACCAGTTGGGGAACATGTTGAAGATGTACGTGTTGCATTGATTATTTGCTGAAATAAATGTTGATTGTTTGAATATTGCAGGTTTTTGGCGCTTTATTTTTCATTGAAGCGCAGTTGCAGACAAGGTAGTACGTGACAGATGTGACTATAGACTGTCACGTCTTTCGACATCGGAGTTCATCTGAATCCTAAAAAAACATCTTCTGGATGAGGTACTCGGCTGCACTCGCCAAGATTTATACAGACTTACCACAAGTCTTGACCGTGTGTTGCTTTATTTTTCTACATAAAAGGTGTAATTACCCAAGTTTGAATCTCTTTAGTCAAATCGACACAGTCAGCGAATTAAGACTGAACCGAGAAAATCAATGTCAATGGATAACTGATGAAAATTCGAATTTCAGGGCTTTTCCACACCAAATGGTGTTAGTAAGAGAAACCATAAAATCTGTATTAGAAATACATGCCCTTTTATTTTTTCGAAACCTAAAAAATTTTATCTGAATTCTCAGAATGGATCACAAAATCTGTTGGAAAAGAGATTTGAAGCATATTTTGCGACGTGTTCAGATAACTTTTGACGATGTTCCAATAAGACTACATTCATTCCTTTTCAATTTCAAGAATGTGCTCATTTTGAGCTCATTGGGGTGCCCTTTAAATACAACATTTACGGTAGCTAGGATTTAGAAGAGGTCAGTTCAGAAAAATTGATAGATGGGATGACCTCTGGCGTGGTACAACACAATTGTCAATTAATAAAGGTTCAGGTGAGAAAGGACAGAAGACGTGGCAGGTGATGATGACCCTTGTCAAGTCATCTACACTAATTGTGCGCAATCGCGCTCAAATACACACTAAAAACGCGCCAAACGACCCCCAGCCATCATTGTCTGTTCCAAATCTTCACTAACAGTCGTTGTCCAATCTCTCTCCCTTCAATCAATATTGTATCATTTTCCCTTTATAGATTTGCAATGAAGCTCGCCAAATTTCAACTTTTCAATCTTCCCTCGGTTGCAATTCGACATGTTATTAGAACGATGGATTTGGAGTCGATGTGAGTTTTCTGTAATACTTTGATATTCAACAAGATGCAATTTTTTTCAGGTTCTTCTTCTCCTTTGCTTCCCGGAAAGCTAAAAGTATCCTGAATTACTCACTTCCTAAAAGCCATTTTCATGTACGTTACTCATGGAGAGACAAATTCATCACCTTGGAATCTCCCGATCAAAAACTTTTCTTTGACTCATATGTGCACGTTCCGGAGCACGACGCCAGATCCTACTGGATTCAGGGAATACTGTTCAAGATTTTTTATGTTGATAATCGAATTCAAATCAATTGTTATGAGTCATTCAAAGCTGGGATGGAAGTTGTCATGACTCATTTTGCGGAGAGCTTCCGTTTGCCAAAAACTTCCATAGAATTTGGGAGTACTATAGATCCAGAAACCTCGTTGGATCTTCTGAAACACGCGAATAGTCTGAATTCTCCACTGATGGAAATCGATATGCGCCGTTCTGATCTCCCCATTGAGATCTACAAAGCATTCTTGGATATGGGTCCCAAAATCGTTCGGAAACTTGAAATTTATTCGAAAAATGCACCAGACTTCCAATACAGACCTTCTGAAGTGTTCAAATTAGACAAGGTCTTGATCAGTGATGGACAATGGGTACATCTCGAGGACTTCATGGAGTGTAAATATGTAGTCGTCGGAAATTGGTCAAAGCATCCAAATATGCATTGTGCGGATTCTAAAAAGCTTAGGAATTTCATCAAATTATGGATGGCATCAAGTTGTAGATTAGAACATTTAGAGGTTGACATAGGCATTATAAGAGATTTCCGCTTCAATGAAGTTTTTGCAGGACTTGAGGGGTGAGTTTCTAAGATTGAAAAGTACTTTGAGAGAAATTTCAGAACCAACTTGATACGAGACGATGAATTTCAATGTCTGGATATTGTACGCGTAGATGGAATAAAGGCAAAGATTACGATGAACCTAACGTGGCTTCGTATGCAAGTTTTTGTTTGACTTTTTCAAATGAATAAATGGTTTATTTAAAAATTTGTAAATTCGCAAAATGCACTATTTTTCGATGCAATTTTCCAGTGGCTTCCAGCAATCTTAGAAGTTAGCCATAGAGCACATTCGAAAACCCATGTTTGAGACTATAAACGAGCAAATTTTGAAAAAATTAATGTCAATGGATAATTAAGGAAAATTCGAATTTCTGGGCGTTTATACACTAAATGCTGTCTCTATGGAATAGAAGGAAAACCATAAAATCTGTATTAGAAAGACATGTCGGTATTTTTTTTCAACACCTAAAAAATATTATCTGAATTCTCAAAATGGATCATAAAATCTGCTGGAGAAGAGATTTGAGGCATATTTTGGGGCGTGTAGAGACAACTTTTGACGATGATTCTAAAAATACTAATTTCAATCGGTTTCAATCCCAAGAATGTGCTCATTTCGTGCTCATCCGGGTGCCCTTCTATGAGAGGTGCCCTTTTAATACAAAGTTCACGGTAGCTAGGACAAATGGGATAACCTCTGATTTGATACAGCTTAGTTGTAATGAGGATTTGGGTGACAAGGTTAAGAAGACGTGGCAGGTGCTGATGACCCTTGTCACGTCATCCACACTAATTGTATGCAATCGCGCTCTAATGAACACGAAAACGCGCCAAAAGACCCCCAGCCATCATTGTGTGTTCCAAATCTGCAATAACGGTTAATCAATACGCTCGACAACTAACGTAACGCGTCAAACGACTCCCCAGCCTACATTTTCTTGTATTGTATCCCACTACTACCCTGATTTCGCAATGTCCCACAAACCCGTGATGTTCAAACTTCTCGATCTTCCCTCACTTGCAATGGAGCATGTTATTAAAACAATGGATTTAAAGACGATGTGAGTTCGTGGGATACTGTAGTTATTGAGGATGTGAGACTTCTTCTATCCATGCAAAAATCCGCACCCATACTTTGTTTACCACGTACAGTTTTCTTTCGGTGATTTCAACTGCACCATTTAGATTATATTATCCGTTCGCCACCCCGTGAACCCTCGTCCAACGACACTTCGCTAAATTTTAGTGCAAATTCGATCAACAGCGCGCAACAACGCACTGAAATTTAGCGGAGTGTCGTTGGACGAGGGTTCACGGGGTGGCGAACGGATAATAGAACAAATTTTGAGAATTTTCACTGCGAGATTCTAAGTCAACGTGGTTTTTTTTCTGTCAGTATTCAAACTTTTTTCCAGGTTTTTCTTCTCTCTTACTTCTACCAAAGCCAGAAACCTACTCAGATGCTTCCTTCCAAAAAACGCGTTCGATCTGAGCTATCTATATGTACACTGGCCCGGCAAAAATCTAAAGATAAGTATAGTCTTAACATCTCCGTCAGGCAAGCAGAAGCAATTCTTCAAAGTGATAGATGACATTGAAGAGGAAACTACACCCCATATGATTAATGGAGTTCCCTTTGAAGTTTTAGTATCAAGTAATCCGACAGGTTGGGTAAAAATCCACCATGATGAGTCATTTGAAGAAGCAATTGAAGCTCTCATTACTCATTTTGTGAAGAGCTTCAATTCGGCGAAAGTTTCTTTTGATTTTGGATATGATTACACGCCAAAAGACGCCTGGGTGTCTCTGAATAACGTGAAGAATTTGAATGTTGACCTGATGGAAGTTGCAATGAGCGAATATTGTCCATTATTAAATGAATTCGAGGATGGATATTGTGTACCTCTTGAGAATTTTATGGAGTGTAAAACGCTTATCATTTGTTTTTTCTCGGCAAATGCAGAACATCTCAATAATTTCTTCAAGGCATGGAAGGGGTCTAGATGTCGATTGGAAACATTTTGGGTTATTAATTTTCTTGATGAGAGCCCCCCTCCTATTTTTGAAGAATTCATAGAGGGACTTGATGGGTGAGTTTTCGACGTTGCTATTTTTGAATTGTCGAATTATTTCAGAACCAACTACAAAGAGGACGGTGTCAATCGAAGTGTTGATATTCAACGAGAGGATGGAGTGAAGGCTAGAATTGAATTGTTAACACGAGACATGGATATAATGACAGCACAATTGACTATGAAATTATTGTAATACTTTTTGAATTTAATGTTGAATGAGCTTGTGTATTAATAAAGATACAGATATCAACAAGGGAATACTTTGACAATTTCGATCCAAGCGCCGATCCGGAAAAAAACTATCTGTGTTGAGGCGAACTAAATACAAGAGCAGTCCATAAATTTTCAGTAGGAAGGCGCAAGAGCTGGTTGTTTTTAAAATTCACTATACAATTTTTTTCCCAGTGAATTTAAACGCGCTCCGACAACATTGAGAAGACCTGACAGGTGATGATGACCCTTGTCACGTCATCGACCTTCCTATTGCAATCGCGCTCAAATGCACACTATAAACGCGCGCGCCAAAAGACCCCCAGCCATCATTGTCTGTTCCAAATCTTCACTAACGGTTAATCAATACGTTCGCCTACAAACATAACGCGTCAAACGACCCCAGCCTACATTTACTTGTATTGTATCCCACTACCTTGCACAATCTCCCACAAACCCGCGATGTTCAAACTTCTTGATCTTCCCTCGCTTGCAATGGAGCATGTTATTAGAACAATGGATTTAAAGACGATGTGAGTCCATAGGATACTGTAGTTATTGAGGATTTGGGACTACCATTGAATATAGATTCCTCGAGCCAAATGAGTTTATAAATATTTCAACCGATGCAAAAAAAATCACTTCTTTCCAGGTTTTTCTTCTCTCTGACCTCTAGCAAAGCCAAAAACCTACTCAAAGCCTTCCTCCCAAAAAACAGTTTCGACCTGAAGTTAATCTACCCACAAACACTCATCGCTTTAAAATCGCCGTCAAGAAATAAGGTGCAATTCACAATGGTCAAAAAAATTAAAGAGGATACCACATCCCATATGATTAATGGAATACTCTACAAAGTTTCAGTACCGAATGATCGGTACAAAGAGATAAAGGTCCAGCATAATGCGTCATTTGAAGATGCGATTCAAGCGCTCATAACACATTTTGTTGAGAGCTTCAATTCGCCAAAGTTTTCTTTTGATTTCAAAAGACATTGTGAGCCAGAAGAAGCTTTGGTGATTCTAAATCACGCGAAGAGTTTGAATGTTGAACTGGTGGAAGTTGAATTGGCTGAATACCGTTCATTTCGAATCTACAATCTCGACTCACGTCGATTCGAGAATGCGCATGCACCTCTTGAGAGTTTTATGCAGTTTAAAAAGCTTCTCATTAGAAGGTTCACAGCAAATGAAAGACATCTCAATAATTTCTTCAAGGCATGGAAGGGGTCTAGATGTCGATTAGAGGAATTGCGCGGTATTAATCTTATTGATGAGGTTTCCTTTAATTTTCAAAAAGTCGTCGATGGACTTGATGGGTTAGTTTTCAATTTGTTTTATTTTGAATTGTCGAATTATTTCAGAACCAACTACAGAAATGAAGGTGCTGTTCAAAGTGTAGAAATTCAGCGGGTGGATGGAGTGAAGGCAAGAATTCATTTATTCTCGAACAATTTGCTGATCATGTCTGTGTTGCATTGATTTTTTTTTCAAATAAATGTTGATCTTTTGAGTTACACAGGTTTCTGGGACATTGCGACATCTGCAAAAAGTCAGATAGTGGGATCAGACATCTCATCAAAACAACCAAAGTGATAGACCATAAAAGCTGCGACAAAACTGTCTTCATGTTGTCATCCGAAATCTCATTTGTATATGGCACGAATATCCAAGAGGAACAAAATATTAAAAAAAAATCTTCTTAGATTTCTGAAGACCTTAAAGGCGATCTAGAATCTAATGTGTAGCCGACTCTTGAAAATGAACGTATCCCTTTACATGGCGAAAAGAGCACACGGCACACAAAAAAACCAACTGTTCCAAATCGATTGATATTTCATAAATATGAACTACTAGGACCAGTGTGTACAAAACCATTATTTTTATCTGGCCACGCCCCCTTTTGGTTGGCAAGAAATCCATCTCAAAGCCAAAACTCGTCAGAGACCAAAATATTAAATTCTAGCTCATCTTCTTGAATGAAAAGACAGTTGATTTTTCGAGAGACTTTTTGAGATTTCGAATTTTTTGGAAAAATAGTACTCTCCTGAAAATTTTTTCTACGAATTATACCGAGTGAAGTGAAAATTAGGATGCACCATCTCAATAGGAATCTACAGCAAAAAAATCTCCTCTCGATACCGGGGTGTCTCAAAGGTGAAAACTGACAAAGTTTGCTCCTGAGTACCAAAAAATCAACGTATACATGGTGAAAAATTCAAAAATCTCCAATCTGTTTCAACCGTTTTTCATAGTTTTCTGTGAAATCTAATCAGAATTCTTCACCAGTAGCCTAATTATGCTCGCTTGGCTAGTGCTGACATTAATTCTGACAAAATATGATTTAATCTCAACGAGTGATTCTAAAAAGTTGAGGAATGATAGAAAAACATCAGTAAAATTTACCATTTAAAAATAAATGAATTTGGAGATTTTTGAACTGTTCACCATGTATACGTTGATTTTTTGGTACTCAGGAGCAAACTTTGTCAGTTTTCACCTTTGAGACACCCCGGTATCGAGAGGGGATTTTTTCACTGTAGATTCCCTTTGAGATGGTGCATCCTAGTTTTCACTTCACTCGATATAATTCGTAGAAAAATTTTTCAGGAGAGTACTATTTTTCCAAAAAATTCGAAATCTCAAAAAGTCTCTCGAAAAATCAACTGTCTTTTCATTCAAGAAGTTGAGCTAGAATTTCGGTCTGAACACGAAACTTGCTCAAAATAGTGCCTTCTATCTATTCCAGTTGAGATTTCATTCATTACTTTCACTAGAAAAATTTTTGGTCTCTGGCGAGTTTTGGCTTTGAGAGGGATTTCTTGCCAACCAAAAGGGGGCGTTGCCAGATAAAAATATGGTTTTGTACACACTGGTCCTAGTAGTTCATATTTATGAAATATCAATCGATTTGGAGTAGTTGGATTTTTGTGTGCCGCCTGATACTCGAGAATTTCGAGGACGTGGTAGGTGATGATGACCCTTGTCACGTCATCCACACTAATTGTGTGCAACCGCGCTCTAATGAACACGAAAACGCGCCAAAAGACCTCCAGTCATCATTGTCTGTTCCAACTCTTTACTAACAGTCGTTTTCCAATCTACCTCCCTTCAATCAATATTGCAGATTTCGCAATGTCCCAAGAGCTTGCCAAATTCAACCTTTTTGAACTTCCCTCAATTGCAATTCGGCATGTTATTAGAACAATGGATTTGAACGCGATGTGAGTTTTCTGAAATAAATTGACATTCAACGAGATTCTTTTTCCAGATTCTTCTTCTCTCTAACTTCCCGTCAAGCCGAAACTATCCTCAATTACTCGCTGTCTAAAGGCTATATCCATGTGGAGCACTTCTTCTACGAAGGCATATTCTTTGCCACAGCATCTCCCATTCAAGCACTTTTCGTCAGAGAAAATGCGAAAATTTCAGAGGAGGACGCCAAATCATACAGAATTCAAGGAAGATTGTTCAAGATTGTCAATTTTGATGGTCCAATTCGAATTAAGTCCCTCAAGGCTCAGTAGTCGGTCCTCTACTCTTCCTCATCTTCATCAACGACCTTCTCATGAGTATCCCTGGTAGTCTTCATTTCACTGCTTTCGCTGACGACATTAAACTATACTCCCATGACCCCATTCTTCTCCAAGCGGGTATCAACACTATTGACACCTGGGCCACTCAAAATAAACTCCCTCTAGCTCATGCAAAGACTTCACTCCTCCGTCTTGGCTCTCGGAACCCTCTTACTCCTTTACATATCGCCTCTACCAACATCGAATCCTCCGACAACATCCGTGACCTTGGCTTAATTACTGACATCAAGCTTAAGTTCTCTCATCACATCAATAAATCTGTCGCTGTTTCTCTCCTTCGCAGTAAGCAACTCTTGAAATCCTTTAAATCTACCAACCCCGAGTTTTATCTCCACCTCTTCAAAACCTATGTTATTCCATCGCTTGAATACTGTTCTCCCATCTACTCCCCTTCTCCAAACTCTAAACTCTCTCTCCTACTTGAATCTCCACTTCGTTACTATACAAGAAAAGTCTTCCAAAAATGCAATATACCTTACTCTTCTTATCATGATCGCCTCTCTCAACTAAATTTCTTCTCTATGAGACATCGTAGACTCAGATCTAAACTTCTTCTTCTTTATAATATGCTCAGCGGCACCTCTTATTGTCCTAACTTATCGACATTCCTAAAGTTTTCGGACTGTCCTAGAAGACCAATGTCCCTTATCCTCTCTTCCAATTGTTCTGATGATTTCTTTAGTACCACCGTCCCTATCTGGAATGCCATAGTTCATCCCGTTCCCGTTTTCTTATCCCCCAGTCAATTCTCTAGTTTAATCCTTGTTTCCATCACCCGGTTCTGATGTCCTCTTGCCTCCCTAATTCTTCGGTTATAGTCTTATATTTTCCCTTTTATCTAGGTTGATCTCGTGAGGGATCCTATCTAGAACTATTGTTCTCTTCTTCTGTTTATTTACTTGTCAATAAATACAATACAATACAATACAATTGGGATGAGCCATTCCAAGGTGGGTGGGAAACTCTCATGACTCATCTTGCGAAGAGCTTCCGTTCTCCAAAACTTTACATGCGATTTGCATGTAATATATACGCAGAAACATCGTTGGCTCTTCTGAATCGCGCGAAGAGTCTGAATGCTCCACTGCTGGAAATATGCGATATGCGCCTTCATGATCTCCCCATTGAAATCTACAGAGAATTCTTGGACATGGGTCCCAGAATTGCTCAGAAACTTGAGATGTCATCGAAAAATGCACCAGACTTCCAGTACAGACCTTCTGAAGTGTTCCAGCTAGACAAGCTCTCGATCAATGATGGGCATTGGGTACATCCTGAGGACTTCATGGAGTGTAAGAATGTAATTGTCGGTAACAGCAGCAGTCATCCAAACATGTATTGTGCGGATTCTGAAAGACTTAATGTGATTTTCAAATTGTGGAAGGCATCGAAATGTGATTAGAACATTTGGAGGTCAACGTCGGCGACACCAGAGATTTCCGCTTCCATGAAATTATTGCAGAACTTGATGGGTGAGTTTCATATGAAATTGAAAAATACGCAGAGCGGGATTTCAGAACCAACTTCATACGGACCGATACAACTCAACGTGTGGAGATTCAGACCCTTGTCACGTCATCCACACTAATTGTGTGCAATCGCGCTCTAATGAACACTAAAACGCGCCAAGAGACCTCCAGCCATCATTGTCTGTTCCAAACCTATACTAACGGTTAATCAATATTACGCTCAACCACAAACGTAACACGCCAAACGATCCACCCAGCCTACATTTATTTGTATTGTTTCCCACTACCACTCTGATTTCGCAATGTCCCACAAACCCGTGACATTCAAACTTCTGGATCTTCCCTTGCTTGCAATGGAGCATGTTATAAGAACAATGGATTTGAAGGCGATGTGAGTTTATGAGATACTGTAGTTCTTGGGGACTTGATACTACTGTTTTTGATGCAGTTGGAATTTAAACTTCTTGGCTCTTTCCGGGTTTAATGGTCCTATGAGAAATTCTCGGTCCCATTCAAAAATCACTGGTCCCAAGTTGGGACCAGTGGTCCCATAATGGGACCCACGGTCCCATAGAGGCAGCATCGGTCCCAAATGGGTTCTTCGGTCCGATGGTGGGACCGATGGTCCCAAACTTATTAAATCGGTCCCATCATCGGACCTATGGTCCCAAAACCTACATGTAATGTGTTGACCAATGTCCAGTGTTTCTAGAGTAGTATTGTCGGATTTTTTAAAGTGAGACTCGGTGTTTGCGGACTTTTCAGTTCACCAAGCCAAATTTGGCTTGCGATACTGTAAAGTCTGCAAACACCGAGTCTCACTTTGAAAAATCCGACAATATAAACTAATAATTGTTTCATATTTCATTAAAAACTACTGGAAGAAACAGTTCAAAAAAATGCCAAAAGTCATCGACAATCCTTTTTATTTTTCTTATATTTTTTTTCCTAAGCCTCTATTCAAATTGAGATTAGAATAAAAGTTTCTTTAACTGCAAATGCAATCACAACTTGAAGTTGCTACCTATTTTCGTAGATCAATCTTTTTTTTTAGACCACATTGCAAAAGAGAATGTTATTTTTCTTATAAAGTCAGTTGGGTACTTCCCTACTGTTTTGGGACCGACGGTCCGATGATGGGACCAGCTTAATAATTTTGGGACCATTGGTTTCATGATGGGACCAATCTTCCGTCATGGGACCTTAGGCCCCATCATCGGACCATCGGTCCCAAAATGGGACCAGTCTCAATTTTGGGACCGACAATTTTTCATAGGACCACTAAAACCGGAAAGAGCCAACTTCTTTCCATGTTATTTTTTGCAGGTTCTTCTTCTCTCTAATTTCTACCAAAGCCAAAAACCTACTCAAATGCTTCCTTCCAAAAAACGCGTTCCATCTGACGTATCAATTCTCTACTGACGCCATCATAACCTTAAGATCTCCATCATGTAATCAGGAGCAATCAGGAGATAGAAGCGAATTCAGACTGACAGATGTCATCGAAGAGGATACCACATCCCATATGATTAATGGAATACTCTTTAAAATTTCAGTACCAAATGAATTCAACAAAGAGATGATCCAACATGATGGGTCATTCGAAAATGTGATTCAAGCGCTCATGACACATTTTGTGGAGAGCTTCAATTCGCCGAAAGTTTCCTTAGATTTTGGATATGATTACACGCCAGAAAACGCGTTGCTGATTCTGAATCACGCGAAGAGTTTGAACGTTGAACTGATGGAAGTTGCATATTGCAATGAAAGAATTCCAATTCCCGCAGAAGTCTACAAAGCGTTCTTGGACGTGGGTCCAAGAGTTGTTCAAATGTTAGACTTATATTCAGATGCTCCTGACGGCTTCCAATATCGTCCATCTGAAACCTTCAATCTCGACGAATTTCAATTAGGTGATGGTGATTGGGTTTATTTGGAGGATTTCATGGAGTGTAAAAATATTTCCATTCGTGTTTCGCACGCAGATTCACAAAAGTTCAATGGCTTTTTCAAGAGCTGGAAGGGGTCTAGATGTAGATTGGAGGAATTGGAAGTTAATAAATTTGATGATAATCCTTTTGTTTTTGAAGAAGTCATCGAAGGACTCGATGGGTGAGTTTTCAAGTGTTATATTTTGAATTACCGAATTCTTTCAGAACTAACTACAAAGAGGAAGCAATGATTCAAAGTGTAGACATTCAACGGGAGGATGGAGTGAAGGCTAGAATTCAATTGATTCATAGGTTTGATTCCAACCATTGGGACGTGTTGAGGATGTATGTGTTGCATTGATTTTTTTATTGAAATAAATGTTGATATTTGGATTTCGCGGCCTTCTGGGATTTTGCGACATCTGCAAAAAGTACAAAACAGACGCGAGATCAGACGACGTGACATTTTCCACATAGTGTCTTGAGGAGGGTCTCATTGTGTGCAATCTCGCCCATATAACGCTCCGAAAAATCTCAAGTCCTCACTATCCTTTACTTGTATTGTATCCCGCAATGACCTTCTCTCGGTTGCGATTCATTGAAACGTTTGAAATTTTTAGGTTGTTCGGAAAGTTTTCTACCATTCATGTATTATTTTTCTGTTATTTTGCGTCCAGTAGGTTAACACATAATTCCTATTGGTGTTGAGTAACTGATATGTGCCTCCTTCAAAACAATTAATTTCTGGCCATCTACTGTAACTGATAAAGGATAATTTAAAGTAGGATTACAGTCATTTTCTTTATTTTCTCGATTAATCGTCCCGATTCAGTATTTAACAATATTTTTGGAAATATCAATATGTTTTCACAAGTATCGTAAAAACTCGCGAAAGTCGATTTTCAAAACGCCAATGAGCGCGACAAAGTGCAGATTTGTTGATAAAAATGTTTGTATATTGCGTTTTGAAAAAATTCTACATTTGTTATAAAATTTGGTTAGAAATTCGGTTAGAAAAAATGTAAAGTTGCAGTCATCAGGAGGCTATAGTGAAAGTTAGTGGACTCATATGACGCAAAATAACTTTCAGAGGGTCTAGTTGTTTTGTTTTGCACTCAGAATTTGACGAATTTCAGAAAAACCATAATTAACTGTACTAGTGTGATAAAAAATAACTGACAATCAAAAAGAATTCAGGTGACAAAGGCAAGAAGACGTGGCAGGTGATGATGAGCCTTGTCACGTCATGCACACTAATTGTTTGCAATCGCGCTCAAATGAACCCAAATAACGCGCCAAAAAACATTGTGAAACCTGTAAAGATTCATAAGACAAAGGATAGACTATTAGTGTGATAGTCTCATCAAAAGGCTTACGCGCAGAATGTAGGCTGAGGCTCTTTTGGTGCGTTAAGTTTGCATTGGAGCACATTTGCAGACAAGGCAGTACGTGACAGATGTGACTATAGACTGTCACGTCTTCTGAAAGTTGTATCCATCTGAATCCATTAAAAAACATCTTCTAGATCTTCTGGCGATTTAGGCCCAAATGTGTGGCCGACCCTTGAGAATCAACGCATCCCTTTACATGGCTAAAAAAGTCGAATTGTTAAAATTTAAATATAATTTTTTGATGACGTCAGTTGAAAAGACGTGATAGATGGGATGAACTCTAGTGGGATTCAGGTGACAACGTTGAGAAGGCGTGGCAGGTGATGATGACCCTTGTCACGTTATTCACACTATTCGTGTGCAACCGCGCTCAAGTGAACACTAAACACGCACCAAAAGACCCCCAGCCATCATTGTCTATTCCAAATCTTAATTAACGGTCGTCTTCCAATCTACCTCCCTTCAATCAATACTGTATCATTGTCCCTTCATAGGTTTTGCAATGAAGCTCGCAAAATTCAACCTTCTTGGCCTTCCCTCGATTGCAATTCAGCATGTTATTAGAACAATGGATTTGAAGGCGATGTGAGTTTTCTGAAATACTTTGATATTCAATAAGACGCTTCTTTTCAGGCTCTTCCTCTCCTTGACTTCCCGGAAAGCTAAAAGTATCCTGAATTACTCACTTCCTAAAAGCTATTTCCATGTGGAGTATACTTTTTGGGCACACACTTACTGGACATCTCTCCTCTTAAGATCACCCAATCAAGCACTTTTCTTCAAAACAAATATGTACATTTCTGAGAAGGACGTCAGATCCTACAAAATTCAGAGAATACTGTTCAAGATTCTCAATTTCCATGATCAAATTAAAATCAGTTGGGATGAGTCATTCAAAGCTGGGATGGAAGTTCTCATCACTCATTTTGCGGAGACCTTCCGTTTGCCAAACATTTCCATGGGATTTGGAATTAGAATGTATTCACATACATCTTTGGCCCTTCTGAATCACTCGATAAGTTTGAATGCTCCACTGATAAAAGTTGAGATGAACATGCAGAATCTCCCCAGTGAAATCTGCAAAGCATTTTTGGATGTTGGCTCAAAAGTTCTTCAGAAACTATATATTTATTCGCGTAACGCACCAGACTTCCACTACAGACCTTCTAAAGTGTTCAAACTAGAAAAGCTCAGAATCAGTGATGGACATTGGGTACATCTGGAAGACTTCATGGAGTGTAAACATGTAGTCGTAGGAAATTTCTCAAAACATCCAAATATGTATTGTGCGGATTCTAAGAAACTCAATGATTTCTTCAAATTGTGGAAGGCATCGAGTTGTAGATTGGAGCATTTACAGGTTGATGTCTACTATACCAGAGATCTCAGTTTCGACGGAATTACAGCAGAACTTGATGGGTGAGTTTGATAGGATTGAAAAGTACTTTGAGATTGATTTCAGAACTAACTTCATACGGACAGCTTATGATCAAAGTGTGGAGATTCAGCGTGTGGATGGAAAAAAAGCGATGATTCGAATGACTCCAATGTATTTAACTTTGAAAGTGGTTGATTGATTTTTATTAGTGAATGAAGGGTTGGTTTTAAGATTTGTGCACCTTACAAGAAACTGTTGATATTTTCTGAACAGACAAAACCTACAACGAGATTTCGTTAAATGTTCACATAGCTCGTGCTAGGATTCAAATGACTATGAACAGAAGACGTGGCAGGTGATGATGACCCTGGTCACGTCATCGACCTACCTATTGCAATCGCGCTCAAATGCACACTAAAAACGCGCCAAAAGACCCCCCAGTCATCATTGTGTTCCAAAACTGCACTAACGGTTAATCAATACGTTCGCCTACAAACATAACGCGTCAAACGACCCCTGTCTACATTTACTTGTATTGTATCTCACTGCCACTCTGATTTCGCAATGTCCCAAAACCCCGTTACATTCAAACTTCTCGATCTTCCCTCGCTTGCAATTGAGCATGTTATTAGAACAATGGATTTGAAGGAGATGTAAGTTCATGAGATACTGTAGTTTTTGGGGATTTCAGACTACGTCTTTTTTGCAAAAAATTATGCTCATTCTGAATATGGTATTCAAAATGAGCATATTTTTTTCTGATAGAATTCAAACTTTTTTCCAGGTTTTTCTTCTCTCTAACCTCTACCAAAGCCAAAAACCTACTCAAATGGTTCCTCCCAAAAGACGCTTTGCATCTATCGTATCTATTATGGCCCGAAACTTTAATCCTCTTAAAATCTTCTTCAAGCAATCAGGAGCAATTCTTCGAAGTGATAGATGGTATTGAAGAGGATAACAAATCTCATGTGATAAATGGAGTTCCCTTCGAAGTTTCGGTATCAAACAATCCGGACGATTGGGTATATATCTGCCATAATGAGTCATTCGAAAATGCGACTCAAGCTCTCATTACTCATTTTGTGAAGAGCTTCAATTCGGCGAAAATTTCTTTTGATTTTGGATATGATTCCACCCCAAAAGACGCCTGGGTGTGTCTGAATAACGTGAAGAATTTGAATGTTGAACTGATGGAAGTTGCAATGAGCGAATATTGTCCATTATTATTTGAATACGAGGATGGACATTGTGTACCTCTTGAGAATTTCATGGAGTGCAAAAAGCTTACCATTCCTATGTTCTCCGCAAATGGAAAACATCTCAATAATTTCTTTAAGGCATGGAAGGGGTCTAGTTGTCGATTGGAGGAATTGTTCGTTGTTAGTTTACCGGAGGAGATTCCTCCTATTTTTAAAGAATTCATTGAGGGGCTTGATGGGTGAGTTTTCGAGGTTGTTATTTTTGAATTGTCGAATTATTTCAGAACCAACTACAAAGAGGACGGTGTCAATCGAAGTGTAGACATTCAACGAGAAGATGGAGTGAAGGCTAGAATTGAATTGTTATCACGAGACATGGATATAATGACATCACAATTGACTATGAAATTATTGTAATACTTTTTGAATTCAGTGTTGAATGAGCTTGTTTACTAATAAAGGTAAAGATATCAACAAGGGAATACTTTGACAATTTTGAACCAAGTTCCGATCCAGAAAAAAAAACTATATGTTATGAGACGAAATAAATACAGGAGCAGTACGTAAATCTTAGGTAGAAAGAGCTGGAAGTTTTTAAAAAATTACTGATATTTTCTTCCTTTTTCAAGAGGAAACTGCTGAAATTAGAATATCTGTTACTGAGCTTTCCCACTAAGCTATGACAGCAAATGCTGACATTACCATATTTTAGAGATAATTAGGATTTAGAAAATATCAGATGAGAAGACGTGACAGATGGGCTAGATTGATACAAGACAACTACTGTCATTGGGATTAAGGTGACAATGTACAGAAAACGTGGCAGGTGATGATACTTCTCACGTCATCTTCTTATTGCAATCGCGATCAAATGGACACTAAAAACGCGCCAAAAGACCCCCAGTCATCATTGTGTGTTTCAAATCTTCACTGACGGTTAATCAATACCCACAACTACTAACGTAACGCGCCAAACGACCCTCAGTCTACATTTACTTGTATTGTATCCCACTACCTTGCACAATGTCCCACAAACCCGCGATGTTCAAACTTCTTGATCTTCCTTTGCTTGCAATGGAGCATGTTATTAGAACAATGGATTTAAAGACGATGTGAGTTTATGGGATACTGTAGTTATTGAGGATTTGAGACTACCATTGGACCTAGGTTCCTCGAGCCAAATGAGTTTATAAATATTTCAACCGATGCAAAAAAATCACTTCTTTCCAGGTTTTTCTTCTCTCTGACCTCTAGCAAAGCCAAACACCTACTCAAATTCTTCCTCCCAAAAAACACTGTCGACCTGAAATTAATCCAACCTGAAACACTCCTCACTCTAAAATCTCCGTCAAGCAAAAAGGTGCAATTTAAAATGACCAAAAATATCAAAGAGGATACCACATGCCATATGATTGAGAAAATACTCTTCAAAGCGGTACCGAATGATCGGAACACAGAGATAAAGATCCAACATTATGCGTCATTCGAAGATGCGATTCAAGCGCTCATGACTCATTTTGTCGAGAGCTTCAATTCGCCGAAAGTTTCCTTTGATTTCAAAGGACAATGTAAGCCAGAAGAAGCGTTGAAGATTCTGAATCACGCGAAGAGTTTGAATGTTGAACTGGTGGAAGTTGAATTGGCTGAATACCGTTCATTTCGAACTTACGATCTCGACTCACCTCAATTCGAGGATGGACATGTACCTCTTGAGAATTTTATGGAGTGTAAAACGCTTTTCATTGGTACGTTCTCCGCAAATGCAGAACAGCTCAATAAGTTCTTCAAGACATGGAAGGCGTCTAGATGTCGATTAGAGCAATTTTTCGTTTTTAAGTTTCCGGAGAGGAGTCCGCTTACTTTTCAAAAAGTCATCGATGGACTCGATGGGTTAGTTTTCAATTTTTTTTTCATTTGAATTGTCGAATTGTTTCAGAACCAACTACAAAGAGGAAGATGGTGTTCAAAGTGTAGAAATTCAACGGGTAGATGGAGTGAAGGGATGGATTCGGTTAATCAGGAACAAGTGGTCCATGTTTGTTATTTGTTGAAATTGATTATTTGTTGAAATAAATGTTGATCATTTGAATTTCGCGAGTTTCTGGGATATTGCGACATCTGCAAAAAGTCAGATAGTGGGATAACACAGTCAAGACATCTCATCAAAACAACCAAAGTGATAGACCATAAAAGCTGCAACAAAACTTTAAAAAAACATCTGAAAACGTTTTTCACGTAGTCACCCGAAATCTCATTTGTATATAATACGAATATCCTAGATGAACACAATATCAAAAAATCTCCTTCGGTTTATGAGGACCTTAAAGACGATCTAGGCTCAAATGTGTAGCCGACCTTTGAAAATCAACGCATCCCATGGCGAAAAAAGACAATTTGTTAAAATTTAAATACATTTTTTTTTGTTTTTTTTCTAGAGGATTACTGTACCTCTCGCTGGTTGTTTTTTCTTTTGCAGAAACAATTAGAGACAGTGGTAAATTCAAGTGAGAATTACAAAATGTTTGCAGATGATGTCGCTATGGAATTCAAGAGACACTAGGATTTAGATGACGTCAGGTAAAAAGACGTGGTAGTACGGATGACCTCTAGTGGGGTCCAGGTGACAACGTTGAGACGACGTGGCAGGTGATGATGACCCTTGTCACGTCACCCACGATAATTATCGCGCTCACATGCACACTGAGAACGCGTTAAAAGACCTCCAGCCGTCATTGTGTGTTCCAAATCCGCGTCGTTCTCTATATTACCTTCATTTAATCAATATTTCACAGTTTTTTATAGATTTCGCAATGAAGCCCGCGATGTTCAAACTTCTTGATCTTCCCTCGCTTGCAATGGAGCATGTTATTAGAACAATGGATTTGAAGACGATGTGAGTTCATGGGATACTGTAGTTTTTGGGGATTTCAGACTACGTCTATTTTTGCAGCAGATTTAAGTCGGCAGCAGTCGGCGCGACAAAGTACAATTTTGTCAATAAAAATGTTTGTATTGCGTTTTGAGCAGCGATATTGGGTGCATTCGAATCAGAGAGAAATTCTACATTCATTGAAATAGGTTAGAAAAAAATGTAAGTTGGTGTTTTGAAAATCGATTTTATCGAGTTTTAACGATTTTTGTGCAAAGATATTGTTATTTTCGTAAATAATGGAATTGGGACGATCATTTGAGAAAATAAAAAAAATGACTGTAATCCTACTTTAAATTTTAACAAATTGGCTTTTTTCGCCATGGGATGCGTTGATTTTCAAAGGTCGGCTACACATTTGAGCCTAGATCGTCTTTAAGTTCCTCATAAACCGAAGGAGATTTTTTGATATTTTGTTCATCTAGGATATTCGTATTATATACAAATGAGATTTCGGGTGACTAGGTGAAAAACGTTTTCAGATGTTTTTTTAAAGTTTTTTTGCAGCTTTTATGGTCTATCACTTTGGTTGTTTTGATGAGATGTCTTGACTGTGTTATCCCACTATCTTACTTTTTGCAGATGTCGCAATGTCCCAGAATCCCGCGAAATTCAAAAGATCAACATTTATTTCAACAAATAATCAATTTCAACAAATAACAAACATGGACCACTTGTTCCTGATTAACCGAATCCATCCCTTCACTCCATCTACCCGTTGAATTTCTACACTTTGAACACCATCTTCCTCTTTGTAGTTGGTTCTGAAACAATTCGACAATTCAAACGAAAAAAAATTGAAAACTAACCCATCGAGTCCATCGATGACTTTTTGAAAAGTAAGCGGACTCCTCTCCGGAAACTTAAAAACGAAAAATTGCTCTAATCGACATCTAGACGCCTTCCATGTCTTGAAGAACTTATTGAGCTGTTCTGCATTTGCGGAGAACGTACCAATGAAAAGCGTTTTACACTCCATAAAATTCTCAAGAGGTACATGTCCATCCTCGAATTGAGGTGAGTCGAGATCGTAAGTTCGAAATGAACGGTATTCCGCCAATTCAACTTCCACCAGTTCAACATTCAAACTCTTCGCGTGATTCAGAATCTTCAACGCTTCTTCTGGCTTACATTGTCCTTTGAAATCTAAGGAAACTTTCGGCGAATTGAAGCTCTCAACAAAATGTGTCATGAGCGCTTGAATCGCATCTTCGAATGACGCATAATGTTGGATCTTTATCTCTGTGTTCCGATCATTCGGTACCGAAACTTTGAAGATTATTCCATTAATCGTATGGGATGTGGTATCCTCTTTAATTTTTTTGACCATTTTGAATTGCACCTTATTTCTTGACGGAGATCTTAAGGCGATGAGTGTTTGTGGGTGGATTAACTTCAGGTCGAAACTGTTTTTTGGGAGGAAGGCTTTGAGTAGGTTTTTGGCTTTGCTAGAGGTCAGAGAGAAGAAAAACCTGGAAAGAAGTGATTTTTTTGCATCGGTTGAAACATTTATAAACTCATTTGGCTCGAGGAATCTATATTCAATGGTAGTCAGTCCCAAATCCTCAATAACTACAGTATCCCATAAACTCACATCGTCTTTAAATCCATTGTCCTAATAACATGCTCCATTGCAAGCAAAGGAAGATCAAGAAGTTTGAACATCGCGGGTTTGTGGGACATTGTGCAAGGTAGTGGGATACAATACAAGTAAATGTAGACAGGGGTTGTTTGACGCGTTATGTTTGTAGGCGAACGTATTGATTAACCGTTAGTGCAGTTTTGGAACACAATGATGGCTGGGGGTATTTGGGCGCGTTTTTAGTGTTCGTTTGAACGCTATTTCAATAGGAAGGTCAATGACGTGACAAGGGCCATCACCTGTCACGTCTTCTTAACCTTGTCATCTGAATCCCAATGACAGTTGTGTTGTATAAATCTAGTCCATCTGTCACGTCTTCTCATCTGATATTTTCTAAATCCTAATTATCTCTAAAATATCGTAATGCCATCATTTGCTGTCATAGCTTAGTGGGAAAGCATAACATATAGTTTTTTTCTGGATCGGAACTTGGTTCAAAATTGTCAAAGTATTCCCTTGTTGATATCTTTACCTTTATTAGTGAACAAGCTCATTCAAAACTGAATTCAAAAAGTATTACAATAATTTCATAGTCAATTGTGCTGTCATTATATCCATGTCTCGTGTTAACAATTCAATTCTAGCCTTCACTCCATCTTTTCGTTGAATGTCTACACTTCGATTGACACCGTCCTCTTTGTAGTTGGTTCTGAAATAATTCGACAATTCAAAAATAACAACGTCGAAAACTCACCCATCAAGCCCCTCAATGAATTCTTTAAAAATAGGAGGAATCTCCTCCGGAAAACTAACAACGAACAATTCCACCAATCGACAACTAGACCCCTTCCATTCCTTAAAGAAATTATTGAGATGTTTTCCATTTGCGGAGAACATAGGAATGGTAAGCTTTTTGCACTCCATGAAATTCTCAAGAGGTACACAATGTCCATCCTCGTATTCAAATAATAATGGACAATATTCGCTCATTGCAACTTCCATCAGTTCAACATTCAAATTCTTCACGTTATTCAGACACACCCAGGCGTCTTTTGGGGTGGAATCATATCCAAAATCAAAAGAAATTTTCGCCGAATTGAAGCTCTTCACAAAATGAGTAATGAGAGCTTGAGTCGCATTTTCGAATGACTCATTATGGCAGATATATACCCAATCTTCCGGATTGTTTGATACCGAAACTTCGAAGGGAACTCCATTTATCACATGAGATTTGTTATCCTCTTCAATACCATCTATCACTTCGAAGAATTGCTCCTGATTGCTTGAAGAAGATTTTAAGACGATTAAAGTTTCGGGCCATAATAGATACGATAGATGCAAGGCGTCTTTTGGGAGGAACCATTTGAGTAGGGTTTTGGCTTTGGTAGATGTTAGAGAGAAGAGAAACCTGGAAAAAAGTTTGAATTCTGTCAGAAAAAAAATATGCTCATTTTGAATATCATATTCAGAATGAGCATAATTTTTTGCAAAAATAGACGTAGTCTGAAATCCCCAAAAACTACAGTATCTCATGAACTTACATCTCCTTCAAATCCATTGTTCTAATAACATGCTCCATTGCAAGCGAGGGAAGATCAAGAAGTTTGAATGTAACGGGGTTTTGGGACATTGCGAAATGATGGTAGTAGTGGGATACAATACAAGTAAATGTAGACAGGGGTTGTTTGACACGTTATGTTTGTATGCGAGTGTATTGATCAACCGTTAGTGCAGGTTTGGAACACACAATGATGGCTGGGGGTCTTTTGGCGCGTTTTTATTTTGCATTTGAGCGCGATTGCAATAGGAAGGTCGATGACGTGACAAGGGCCATCATCACCTGCCACGTCTTCTGTTCATAGTCATTTGAATCCTAGCACGAGCTATGTGAACGTTTAGCGGAATCTCGTTGTAGGTTCTGTCTTTTCAAAAAAGTTCAACTGTTTCTTGTAAGGAGCACAAATCTTAAAACCAACCCTTCATTCACTAATAAAAATCAATAAACCACATTCAAAGTTAAATACATTGGAGTCATTCGAATCATCGCTTTTTTTCCATCCACGCGTTGAATCTCGACACCTAGATCATAAGCTGTCCGTATGAAGTTAGATCTGAAATCAATCAAAGTACTTTTCAATCCTATAAAACTCACCCATCAAGTTCTGCTGTAATTCCGTCGAAACTGAGATCTCTGGTATAGTAGACATGAACCTGTAAATGCTCCAATCTACATCTCGATGCCTTCCACAATTTGAAGAAGTCGTTAAGCTTTTTTGAATCGACACAATACATACTTGGATGTTCTGAGAAATTTCCTACGACTACATGTTTACACTCCATGAAATCTTCCAGATGTACCCAATGTCCATCACTGATTCTGAGCTTGTCTAGTTTGAACACTTTAGAAGGTCTGTAGTGGAAGTCTGGTGCGTTACGCGAATAAATATATAGTTTCTGAAGAACTTTTGAGCCAACATCCAAAAATGCTTTGCAGATTTCACTGGGGAGATTCTGCATGTTCATCTCAACTTTTATCAGTGGAGCATTCAGACTCATCGAGTGATTCAGAAGGGCCGAAGCTGCATCTGAATGAGAATCTTGAACAGTATTCCCTGAATTCTGTAGGATCTGACGTCCTTCTCAAAAATGTGCATATTTGTTCTGAAGAAAAGTTCTTGATTGGGGGATCTTAAGAGGAAAGATGTCCAGTAAGTGTGTGCCCAAAAAGTATACTCCACATGGAAATAGCTTTTAGGAAGTGAGTAATTCAGGATACTTTTAGCTTTCCGGGAAGACAAGGAGAGGAAGAACCTGAAAAGAAGCGTCTTATTGAATATCAAAGTATTTCAAAAAACTCACATCGCCTTCAAATCCATTGCTCTAATAACATGCTCAATTGCAATCGAGGGAAGGCCAAGAAGGTTGAATTTTGCGAGCTTCATTGCAAAACCTATGAAGGGACAATGATACAGTATTGATTGAAGGGAGGTAGATTGGAAGACGACCGTTAATTTAGATTTGGAATGGACAATGATGGCTGGGGGTCTTTTGGCGCGTTTTTAGTGATCACTTGAGCGCGGTTGCACACGAATAGTGTGAATAACGTGACAAGGGTCATCATCACCTGCCACGTCTTCTCAACGTTGTCACCTGAATCCCACTAGAGTTCATCCCATCTATCACGTCTTTTCAACTGACGTCATCAGAAAACTATATTTAAATTTTAACAATTCGACTATTTTAGCCATGTAAAGGGATGCGTTGATTCTCAAGGGTCGGCCACACATTTCGACATCTCACCTGGCCAGCGAGTACTCTCAAGCAAAACACGACTTCATCTTCGAAGCAGTAAAAAGCACCAGTGGATTCAGTTCACCGTATAAATATCACATTGGATTGAACTTCAACGACAAGGGTTGGTCCTGGGATCAACCGATTGGATGGGAACAGCCGCTGGTTCGAAACTGGACGAACTGGAATGAAGGATATCCGATGTCGTCGTCAACAATGTCTGGCTGTCGGAAAACGCAGAACGGGCAGATTACTGTATGGCAGAACATTCCAACGATGAGCGCTCAGAATGGAGCGAATACTTATGTTTGTGAAATGTACTCGTGTGATACGGAGAATTATTGTGCGAATAAAGTGGAGATGTGAATTCCTTCTTAATAAATCTTGATATTTCTTGTTTTTTTGTTGAAAGACACATAGATCGTCCGCAGAAAATCCTGTACGGGTGTTCTGCAGACTTTTTCTTGATAAAAAGAGCTAGCCGTTCGAGGACGAGTTTTTACGGATCCGTAACAATACTATACCATAGGCACGTCACTTCGCTAACTTGTACTTTAGAGTTTGAGGATTGTGACCTCGAAAATCGACCATATTTGAGCTGTTTTGCTTCTCTAACTGACTAAAATGCTATCCAAAAGAGGTGGTCCGTTAATGCTCCACGAAATCCGACAGTTCTTGTCTTCTGATAATAATGATCCAAATGCTGCTCCAAAAATTCGCCTATTCTTCTTATCAGTAAACTAAGAACTGAATGTCCTTCATTACAAACAGCACATTCTTTCCTTATCAAAATTCTTCGTAAACATTCTGGTTCCCATGACACATCCTGAAGCAGTCTGAAGAGCAGAAGCCAAATTCTTCAACGCCTTACGAAAAAACACATCCTCCGTCAAAAAGTACATTGAAACTAGGGAGACGCAAACACGAAGGAAGAAAAGATAATGAAGGAATTCCAGTGATAACAAAGGAAGAAACTCTTCTTCTTTCTGAAGATCCTTTTTTCAAAGATTTTTCAGTCCTGAAAAATGGTAAAAAAATGAGGGGCAGAGCGATGGGACAAGCATCTGAAGAAGTTCTTACAATGAGGATTCAGCAACTATTAATTCTCCTGGCTGGAGTGTATGGTAAGTGAGCTCAAATTGGACTTCATAAGCTAGAAATGTCCATATTTTTCAGCATGCTCTGCCCAAATACAACAGGACCGTTTATGTGGCTCCAACATGGCCAATCTTTGGCTTGACGTGGTTACTGTTGTGGACACCTCTCGAGGCATGACAAACGGCGGATTGAGTAGTGTCGACTCTAACCTGGCATCGATCTTTACTGCTTGTACTTTTGGATCCCGAGCTGACAACCCGCGAACTACACGTGTTGCGCTAGTAACCTACAATCAGAATGCAACAGTAAACGCGGATCTGAATCAGTTCAAGGCGCCAGAAGATCTCATGAGCTCCGTGTTCCAATATGCAGGAAAAGTCAGCGATTCGGATGATTCATTCCTAGAACAGGGACTCTCCGCTGCTGAGGAAGTTCTGCAACGGGCGAAATACGACGGAACGAATCGTGGCCACTACAAACAAGTGGTTATTGTGTACGCATCGGCGTACAATCCCAACGGAGAAGATGATCCGGAGCCAGTTGCAGATCGACTCAAAACTTCGGGTGTGAAAATCATCACAATCGCTTATAGTCAGAATGGAGATGGCTCACTCTTGGCTGATCTAAGCAGAATCGCAAGTCCGCGATTCAACTTCAGCAACACCAACGCTGGTGCTAATCTATTGGAGGATGTTCAAGGAGCACTACTTGAAGGTAAGGAGTTTTTACAAGAAGAATAAAGTAAGTGATAAAATTTCCAGCCAACTGTTTCTGCCCGAATATGTGGCACCAATTCCGTGATCGCTACGGGGACCTCAACTCGAAACCATACGGTGTATGCGTTCAACCAGTTGGGCTTGTGGCAGTCTGGCAAGCCGCCAAATTCTCCTGCGCCAATCGTTTTCCCAACAGTTCGCTGGCCACTGAGTATAGCCTAACGAAGCACAACTTCATCTTGAATGCAGTCAAGAATACCACCGGATGCAACGCGCCCTACTATTATCACATTGGCTTGAACTACAACAATAACGGGTGGTTTTGGGATCAGCCCGACGGATTCCCACCGCAACCGGTTCAAGGGTGGGAATACTGGAGTCCGGGATATCCTAGCGCATGGTCGTCAGCTTCGGGTGGTATGAACGCTCCGTACAGCATTGGAACGTGTTGGCAGAACGTTGCAAAGACAAACCAGGGAAAAAATTATGTTTGTGAGACGTTCACATGTGATACCGATAATTATTGCGCGTCCACTGATGGATGATTTTGTTTAATCTGGGTTTTTGTCTTGTAATACATGTTTCGGAGTGTGTTTGTTTTAGAAATTGGAGATTCTGTCAAATTTCCATCGTTATTATCAATTCGAGCTGAAAATCTACATCATGCCAACTGTCTGTACCGTATTTTTGAGAAGTATCAAAAATTTAGATTGCCAAATTTTAAAGAAGAATCATTGATTTGATGTTTTTAGATTTGAAATATTCGATCGAACTTTTTTTTTTTAATTTTAATTTGGATTCAAAATCATCGAATCCAATTTGAACCCCTTGCCATCAGAATCTTCTGAACCATCTGATCCTTCCAAAGAAATTTTCTACACAAGAATTTTCAAAGAATTCCTTCAAATCCCCAAATCACTTATCAAGTTCAAATCTTCTCGAAATTTCAAACTCCAGCGAAACTTCACGTTCAAATTTTAAAATTCTATGCTAGAATTGAAGTTATTAAAATGGATTAATTGTCAAGTTTTGGACAAATTATTTCTAGAAGTTGAAATTTTCTTGATTTCGAGCCAAACATAATCAAAAAATACAATTGAACTTAAAAATTGCTACATTTCAAGCTGAAAATCATCAAAATCGGGGAAAATTGAAGAAAGTTATGAAGATTGGAAAATTTTGGAAATTCAAAAAAAAATTTAATTTTCAAAAAATTTTTAAATTGTTCAAATTTGTCTTTCAAGGAGTAGAAGTGATTCTGGGGATTCTCAAAACCTCAAATTCTAAAATTTCAAAATTCAAAGGACTCAAGATTCATTTCTCGAATTTTCAAATACACAATAATACTTCGACTAATTTAATTCCGCTCGTACCATTTCGAATCTAGTAGTGAAAATGAGCATATTTTTGATTCCATAATAAGCCAACACCTTCTTCGTGCGATTTCTGGAACGATCTTCAAGGATATGACCGAATCCAGGGGCCAATTGACGGCGACTGAAAATAATTGGAATAGATTTTTGGCGGGAAATTCAAAATTTCAAAACTCACACTCCACTAAGCATCACTTCGTTTATTGGAACAGTATCCATTGCCATCAAAATTTGTATGAAATCAAGCTCAGAAGATCGAATTTGCACGGTTTCCGAATCCATGGTCATCCAGATTTTCAAAAATTTGACAATCTCGTATTTCCTCATTCTCACTTCGTCCAACATCAAAATATCAACTTCTAGGAAGAATTTTTTCAAAGTGTGAAAGGTGATCCATTTCGATGACTTTAATTCCAGCATAGAATTGTTGAATTTGAAATTGAAGTTTCGCGGGAGTTTGAAGTTTGGAGAAGGTTTGAATTTGATGAATAATTTGGGGATTTGAAAGGATTCTTTGAGAATTCTTGTGTAGAAAATGTCTTCAGAAGGATCAGATGGTTCAGAAGATTCCAAGGGATTCAAATTGGCTTCGGTGATTTTGAATCCAAACTCTTTGAGTAACCCCAAAACTTGCAAAGTTTCCAGATAACTTTTCTGGATCCCAAGCGTGCTTGAAACGATTTTGAAAATTTCCAGAAAACGATTTATCAAATCTTTCAAATCCATATTCATCAAACTGCCGAGTCGATGATTCTGGTATGAAATTTGGAAACCAACATTTTTGAGACTTCTCAAATATACGGTACAGACGGTTGGCATGATGTAGAGTTTGAGCTCGAATTGATAATGACGATAGGAAAATGATCGAACGAAGAATTTCAGCCGCTTGGAGGTCTTGGAGAGTTTGGCTCTGGAAAAAAATTTGAAAAAAAATATTGAAATTTTGAGGAATCTATTTTTTGAAATTTCGAGGAATCTATTTTTTTGAAATTTTGAGGAATCTATTTTTTTAAATTTTGAGGAATCTACTTTTTGAAATTTCGAGGAATCTATTTTTTGAAATTTTGAGGAATCTATTTTTTTAAATTTTGAGGAATCTATTTTTTGAAATTTCGAGGAATCTATTTTTTGAAATTTTGAGGAATCTATTTTTTTAAATTTTGAGGAATCTACTTTTTGAAATTTCGAGGAATCTATTTTTTGAAATTTTGAGGAATCTATTTTTTGAAATTTCGAGGAATCTATTTTTTTGAAATTTTGAGGAATCTATTTTTTGAAATTTCGAGGAATCTATTTTTTGAAATTTTGAGGAATCTATTTTTTGAAATTTTGAGGAATCTATTTTTTGAAATTTCGAGGAATCTATTTTTTGAAATTTTGAGGAATCTATTTTTTGAAATTTTGAGGAATCTATTTTTTGAAATTTTGAGGAATCTACTTTTTGAAATTTCGAGGAATCTATTTTTTGAAATTTTGAGGAATCTATTTTTTTAAATTTTGAGGAATCTACTTTTTGAAATTTCGAGGAATCTATTTTTTGAAATTTTGAGGAATCTATTTTTTGAAATTTTGAGGAATCTATTTTTTTTAATTTTGAGGAATCTATTTTTTTAAATTTTGAGGAATCTATTTTTTGAAATTTCGAGGAATCTATTTTTTGAAATTTTGATTAATCTATTTTTTGAAATTTTGAGGAATCTATTTTTTGAAATTTCGAGGAATCTATTTTTTGAAATTTTGAGGAATCTATTTTTTGAAATTTTGAGGAATCTATTTTTTGAAATTTTGAGGAATCTACTTTTTGAAATTTCGAGGAATCTATTTTTTGAAATTTTGAGGAATCTATTTTTTTAAATTTTGAGGAATCTACTTTTTGAAATTTCGAGGAATCTATTTTTTGAAATTTTGAGGAATCTATTTTTTGAAATTTTGAGGAATCTATTTTTTTTTAATTTTGAGGAATCTATTTTTTTAAATTTTGAGGAATCTATTTTTTGAAATTTTGAGGAATCTATTTTTTGAAATTTTGAGGAATCTATTTTTTTAAATTTTGAGGAATCTATTTTTTGAAATTTCGAGGAATCTATTTTTTGAAATTTTGAGGAATCTATTTTTTTAAATTTTGAGGAATCTATTTTTTGAAATTTCGAGGAATCTATTTTTTGAAATTTTGAGGAATCTATTTTTTGAAATTTTGAGGAATCTATTTTTTTAAATTTTGAGGAATCTACTTTTTGAAATTTCGAGGAATCTATTTTTTGAAATTTTGAGGAATCTATTTTTTTAAATTTTGAGGAATCTATTTTTTGAAATTTCGAGGAATCTATTTTTTGAAATTTTGAGGAATCTATTTTTTGAAATTTCGAGGAATCTATTTTTTGAAATTTCGAGGAATCTATTTTTTGAAATTTTGAGGAATCTATTTTTTGAAATTTTGAGGAATCTATTTTTTTTAATTTTGAGGAATCTACTTTTTGAAATTTCGAGGAATCTATTTTTTGAAATTTTGAGGAATCTATTTTTTTAAATTTTGAGGAATCTATTTTTTGAAATTTCGAGGAATCTATTTTTTGAAATTTTGAGGAATCCTGTACGGGTGTTCTGCAGACTTTTTCTTGATAAAAAGAGCTAGCCGTTCGAGGACGAGTTTTTACGGATCCGTAACAATACTATACCATAGGCACGTCACTTCGCTAACTTGTACTTTAGAGTTTGAGGATTGTGACCTCGAAAATCGACCATATTTGAGCTGTTTTGCTTCTCTAACTGACTAAAATGCTATCCAAAAGAGGTGGTCCGTTAATGCTCCACGAAATCCGACAGTTCTTGTCTTCTGATAATAATGATCCAAATGCTGCTCCAAAAATTCGCCTATTCTTCTTATCAGTAAACTAAGAACTGAATGTCCTTCATTACAAACAGCACATTCTTTCCTTATCAAAATTCTTCGTAAACATTCTGGTTCCCATGACACATCCTGAAGCAGTCTGAAGAGCAGAAGCCAAATTCTTCAACGCCTTACGAAAAAACACATCCTCCGTCAAAAAGTACATTGAAACTAGGGAGACGCAAACACGAAGGAAGAAAAGATAATGAAGGAATTCCAGTGATAACAAAGGAAGAAACTCTTCTTCTTTCTGAAGATCCTTTTTTCAAAGATTTTTCAGTCCTGAAAAATGGTAAAAAAATGAGGGGCAGAGCGATGGGACAAGCATCTGAAGAAGTTCTTACAATGAGGATTCAGCAACTATTAATTCTCCTGGCTGGAGTGTATGGTAAGTGAGCTCAAATTGGACTTCATAAGCTAGAAATGTCCATATTTTTCAGCATGCTCTGCCCAAATACAACAGGACCGTTTATGTGGCTCCAACATGGCCAATCTTTGGCTTGACGTGGTTACTGTTGTGGACACCTCTCGAGGCATGACAAACGGCGGATTGAGTAGTGTCGACTCTAACCTGGCATCGATCTTTACTGCTTGTACTTTTGGATCCCGAGCTGACAACCCGCGAACTACACGTGTTGCGCTAGTAACCTACAATCAGAATGCAACAGTAAACGCGGATCTGAATCAGTTCAAGGCGCCAGAAGATCTCATGAGCTCCGTGTTCCAATATGCAGGAAAAGTCAGCGATTCGGATGATTCATTCCTAGAACAGGGACTCTCCGCTGCTGAGGAAATTCTGCAACGGGCGAAATACGACGGAACGAATCGTGGCCACTACAAACAAGTGGTTATTGTGTACGCATCGGCGTACAATCCCAACGGAGAAGATGATCCGGAGCCAGTTGCAGATCGACTCAAAACTTCGGGTGTGAAAATCATCACAATCGCTTATAGTCAGAATGGAGATGGCTCACTCTTGGCTGATCTAAGCAGAATCGCAAGTCCGCGATTCAACTTCAGCAACACCAACGCTGGTGCTAATCTATTGGAGGATGTTCAAGGAGCACTACTTGAAGGTAAGGAGTTTTTACAAGAAGAATAAAGTAAGTGATAAAATTTCCAGCCAACTGTTTCTGCCCGAATATGTGGCACCAATTCCGTGATCGCTACGGGGACCTCAACTCGAAACCATACGGTGTATGCGTTCAACCAGTTGGGCTTGTGGCAGTCTGGCAAGCCGCCAAATTCTCCTGCGCCAATCGTTTTCCCAACAGTTCGCTGGCCACTGAGTATAGCCTAACGAAGCACAACTTCATCTTGAATGCAGTCAAGAATACCACCGGATGCAACGCGCCCTACTATTATCACATTGGCTTGAACTACAACAATAACGGGTGGTTTTGGGATCAGCCCGACGGATTCCCACCGCAACCGGTTCAAGGGTGGGAATACTGGAGTCCGGGATATCCTAGCGCATGGTCGTCAGCTTCGGGTGGTATGAACGCTCCGTACAGCATTGGAACGTGTTGGCAGAACGTTGCAAAGACAAACCAGGGAAAAAATTATGTTTGTGAGACGTTCACATGTGATACCGATAATTATTGCGCGTCCACTGATGGATGATTTTGTTTAATCTGGGTTTTTGTCTTGTAATACATGTTTCGGAGTGTGTTTGTTTTAGAAATTGGAGATTCTGTCAAATTTCCATCGTTATTATCAATTCGAGCTGAAAATCTACATCATGCCAACTGTCTGTACCGTATTTTTGAGAAGTATCAAAAATTTAGATTGCCAAATTTTAAAGAAGAATCATTGATTTGATGTTTTTAGATTTGAAATATTCGATCGAACTTTTTTTTTTTAATTTTAATTTGGATTCAAAATCATCGAATCCAATTTGAACCCCTTGCCATCAGAATCTTCTGAACCATCTGATCCTTCCAAAGAAATTTTCTACACAAGAATTTTCAAAGAATTCCTTCAAATCCCCAAATCACTTATCAAGTTCAAATCTTCTCGAAATTTCAAACTCCAGCGAAACTTCACGTTCAAATTTTAAAATTCTATGCTAGAATTGAAGTTATTAAAATGGATTAATTGTCAAGTTTTGGACAAATTATTTCTAGAAGTTGAAATTTTCTTGATTTCGAGCCAAACATAATCAAAAAATACAATTGAACTTAAAAATTGCTACATTTCAAGCTGAAAATCATCAAAATCGGGGAAAATTGAAGAAAGTTATGAAGATTGGAAAATTTTGGAAATTCAAAAAAAAATTTAATTTTCAAAAAATTTTTAAATTGTTCAAATTTGTCTTTCAAGGAGTAGAAGTGATTCTGGGGATTCTCAAAACCTCAAATTCTAAAATTTCAAAATTCAAAGGACTCAAGATTCATTTCTCGAATTTTCAAATACACAATAATACTTCGACTAATTTAATTCCGCTCGTACCATTTCGAATCTAGTAGTGAAAATGAGCATATTTTTGATTCCATAATAAGCCAACACCTTCTTCGTGCGATTTCTGGAACGATCTTCAAGGATATGACCGAATCCAGGGGCCAATTGACGGCGACTGAAAATAATTGGAATAGATTTTTGGCGGGAAATTCAAAATTTCAAAACTCACACTCCACTAAGCATCACTTCGTTTATTGGAACAGTATCCATTGCCATCAAAATTTGTATGAAATCAAGCTCAGAAGATCGAATTTGCACGGTTTCCGAATCCATGGTCATCCAGATTTTCAAAAATTTGACAATCTCGTATTTCCTCATTCTCACTTCGTCCAACATCAAAATATCAACTTCTAGGAAGAATTTTTTCAAAGTGTGAAAGGTGATCCATTTCGATGACTTTAATTCCAGCATAGAATTGTTGAATTTGAAATTGAAGTTTCGCGGGAGTTTGAAGTTTGGAGAAGGTTTGAATTTGATGAATAATTTGGGGATTTGAAAGGATTCTTTGAGAATTCTTGTGTAGAAAATGTCTTCAGAAGGATCAGATGGTTCAGAAGATTCCAAGGGATTCAAATTGGCTTCGGTGATTTTGAATCCAAACTCTTTGAGTAACCCCAAAACTTGCAAAGTTTCCAGATAACTTTTCTGGATCCCAAGCGTGCTTGAAACGATTTTGAAAATTTCCAGAAAACGATTTATCAAATCTTTCAAATCCATATTCATCAAACTGCCGAGTCGATGATTCTGGTATGAAATTTGGAAACCAACATTTTTGAGACTTCTCAAATATACGGTACAGACGGTTGGCATGATGTAGAGTTTGAGCTCGAATTGATAATGACGATAGGAAAATGATCGAACGAAGAATTTCAGCCGCTTGGAGGTCTTGGAGAGTTTGGCTCTGGAAAAAAATTTGAAAAAAAATATTGAAATTTTGAGGAATCTATTTTTTGAAATTTCGAGGAATCTATTTTTTTGAAATTTTGAGGAATCTATTTTTTGAAATTTTGAGGAATCTACTTTTTGAAATTTCGAGGAATCTATTTTTTGAAATTTTGAGGAATCTATTTTTTTAAATTTTGAGGAATCTACTTTTTGAAATTTCGAGGAATCTATTTTTTTAAATTTTGAGGAATCTATTTTTTGAAATTTTGAGGAATCTATTTTTTGAAATTTTGAGGAATCTATTTTTTGAAATTTTGAGGAATCTATTTTTTGAAATTTTGAGGAATCTACTTTTTGAAATTTCGAGGAATCTATTTTTTGAAATTTTGAGGAATCTATTTTTTTAAATTTTGAGGAATCTACTTTTTGAAATTTCGAGGAATCTATTTTTTGAAATTTTGAGGAATCTATTTTTTTAAATTTTGAGGAATCTACTTTTTGAAATTTCGAGGAATCTATTTTTTGAAATTTTGAGGAATCTATTTTTTGAAATTTTGAGGAATCTATTTTTTTTAATTTTGAGGAATCTATTTTTTTAAATTTTGAGGAATCTATTTTTTGAAATTTCGAGGAATCTATTTTTTGAAATTTTGAGGAATCTATTTTTTGAAATTTTGAGGAATCTATTTTTTGAAATTTCGAGGAATCTATTTTTTGAAATTTTGAGGAATCTATTTTTTGAAATTTTGAGGAATCTATTTTTTGAAATTTTGAGGAATCTACTTTTTGAAATTTCGAGGAATCTATTTTTTGAAATTTTGAGGAATCTATTTTTTGAAATTTTGAGGAATCTATTTTTTTTAATTTTGAGGAATCTATTTTTTTAAATTTTGAGGAATCTATTTTTTGAAATTTTGAGGAATCTATTTTTTGAAATTTTGAGGAATCTATTTTTTTAAATTTTGAGGAATCTATTTTTTGAAATTTCGAGGAATCTATTTTTTGAAATTTTGAGGAATCTATTTTTTTAAATTTTGAGGAATCTATTTTTTGAAATTTCGAGGAATCTATTTTTTGAAATTTTGAGGAATCTATTTTTTGAAATTTTGAGGAATCTATTTTTTTAAATTTTGAGGAATCTACTTTTTGAAATTTCGAGGAATCTATTTTTTGAAATTTTGAGGAATCTATTTTTTTAAATTTTGAGGAATCTATTTTTTGAAATTTCGAGGAATCTATTTTTTGAAATTTTGAGGAATCTATTTTTTGAAATTTCGAGGAATCTATTTTTTGAAATTTCGAGGAATCTATTTTTTGAAATTTTGAGGAATCTATTTTTTGAAATTTTGAGGAATCTATTTTTTTTAATTTTGAGGAATCTACTTTTTGAAATTTCGAGGAATCTATTTTTTGAAATTTTGAGGAATCTATTTTTTGAAATTTTAAGGAATCTATTTTTTTTAATTTTGAGGAATCTATTTTTTTTAATTTTGAGGAATCTATTTTTTGAAATTTTGAGGAATCTATTTTTTTAAATTTTGAGGAATCTATTTTTTGAAATTTCGAGGAATCTATTTTTTGAAATTTTGAGGAATCTATTTTTTGAAATTTTGAGGAATCTATTTTTTTAAATTTTGAGGAATCTACTTTTTGAAATTTCGAGGAATCTATTTTTTGAAATTTTGAGGAATCTATTTTTTTAAATTTTGAGGAATCTACTTTTTGAAATTTCGAGGAATCTATTTTTTGAAATTTTGAGGAATCTATTTTTTGAAATTTTGAGGAATCTATTTTTTTTAATTTTGAGGAATCTATTTTTTGAAATTTTGAGGAATCTATTTTCTGAAATTTTGAGGAATCTATTTTCTGAAATTTTTACCATATGAAATCAAGCTTTTCGGCATAGCGACATTTCAAATCCAGACATTTCACAAGCTGACATTTCGAAAGTGCGAAGTTTCGCAAGTCCTTGATTTCGAAAGTGTGATCTACGGAACGGGCTCAAGGTATTTGCCCCCAGAATGGCCTGAAACTTTTACTTTCGAAACGTCACACCTGCGAAATGTCCCACTTTCGAAACGTTGAACTTTGGAAACGTCGTGGAGCCAGATTTATAAGAGTAGCAGAAATTCTCAAAATTTCAAAATCTTGACTCTCTCAAAATATTGAATTCTATTGATTCCTAGAGGTAAAAGTTTCAAAAAAAAACCTACAGTAACCCAGCAATTTTGAAAGAATCCTCAGAATCTCGAATAGCTTGAAATTTCAGAATCTTCAAAAGCTCAGGAGCCTAGAAAATTACTCTTATCCATGGGATTACTACCCAGATTTGTAGAATCCAGAAACTTTCAAACTTTCAAAAAGTTGTCAACTATCGACTCCTAGACCTCAAAATTTCCGAATACCTACAGTGATTCTAGCAATTTTGGGGGAATCCTCAGAATCTGGAATAGTTCCAAATTTAAGATCTTTAAACATTCAGGAGCCTAGATTCTGAAGCCCAGAAGATCTAAAATCAAATAAATATTAAATTTTTAGAATCCCGAAATTTTAAGGTCTACAGTAATCACTGTACAGTAAAAAATCAAGAAAATTCAAAAAACTCACAACTCTTCCATACCAAGATATCCCAAAACATGATCCAACGCCAAATTTGGAAGTTCGAGAATCGGGAAATTCGATTTAGAAGACATCGTAGAAACAAGAGGTACAGTGCACTAATAGTAGGACCAAATGATCCTGAATACCCTCAAAATACTCTATGTGGTTAGTACAGGTGTACTCAATCGATATTTAAAAGGGAGGGGGGGGGGGGGGTCGTAATATATAAGATTTATGGTTGTTTTTGCAGCTAAATGGTCTCTGGGAAGATCATAATCATTGCTCATTATATTTTCAGAATCGTTGCTCATCCCATTTCCAGAATCATTGCTCATCCCATTTTTTTCCAAATTTTTAGCCCCAAAATACCCATTTTGGTTGTACCCCATTCCCAGACACCCTGACCCCTTTTAACCCCTACAATTCTATCTTTTTTGGGTGTCTATGTACACAAAGGACACTATCTTGGATAGTGAGAACAGAAGGCGTGGGAAACTGATGATTTACACACACAGTTAGGGGGTCCCTTTTTTCTCACTGTCTTCTGGTGTTGTATCGCTTTGTTTTATTGATTTTTGCCTAGAATTTTTTTCCTATTTTGAATCTAAATTTTTATTAGATTTTATTGACTTTTGCTCATTGATTTTGAATCGAAATTTATATTGGTTTCTCCACAGACACCATTGTGATTGTCATACCGTTTTGTAGAGAGTTTGAAGGTCTACTTTTTAATAATAAGATTTGGCGCGAAATTCAAATTTCAAACTGTAAAAATGTTGCAAAATTGTAGGGCTTTAAAGGAGCTTAAAAATGGTATACAAATTTTCAAATCTCCATTTCTCTGTCCTTCTAAAAACGAAGTACACAGGTTTTATACCATTTAGAAGAAAATTCGAAGAGCTTTAGTTTTCTAACAAAATTTAACGCAAAATTTAAAAATTAAACTCAATAACAAGGTTGCAAAATTGTTGATTTTTAGAAGAGCTTCAAAATTATATGTAAATCTTGGAGGCTTGATTACTCAAAGTTGACCAAACCTAGATTTAACGTTAAATATACCAAGTTGTAGCAAATTTCAAGGGCTACATTTTTATAAATAGCGTCAAACTCAAAAACCCTTACCTTCCATCAATAATTGTCTCTCTAACCATTGCTCCCTCCAATTCCAAATGCATTTCGAAAATTGCTTTGACCCATCTTCCATTATACTTTCAAATACCACATCTCCAACGCTTCTATCCTTATTTTGAGTAATATTCCAATTTGTCGGGGCCCCTAATTACAGTCTTATTATTTTCCGTCTTTAAAGCCTCATATTTTCTCCTTTTATATCTAACTTTTTTCAGAAAATGCAAAACCCTCCGAAATTCCCCATTCTCAAACTTCCCAAGCCTGCAGTTTTTGAAATTTTAAAATTTCTGGAAATCGTGGATCAGTGAGTTTTTTAGATTCTTCTGAAGCATTTTGAGCAGTAAAACTTGGAGCATTCAAATAGTGAAAAATTCTTCTTTTTCAACATAGAAAATTTCAGATTTTCCCTCTCCACCACATCCTCCAAATTCAAGACCGTCGCCAATGAATTCTTCAAAAACCAACACTTCCAATTGGCTCTACTGTTCCTCGACGATTTCCAGTTAGGAATCTCTAAACAAAACGAAAATCAATTTCTGCTTATAAGGGGCCCCGAAAAGTTTGCGCATCCAATAATAACTGAACTTCTACAGTACACCAAGCCATGTCAGAGATCCAACTTTTGGAGTTCCCTTTTTCTATTCATAGAGTTTTTACGGGAACTTTTTGAAAATCTCGACATTGTTCTTTCAGTCTACACAGATAAGCGTAGAGAGGAGGAGTTTTCCCTTCTTCTGGAACACCTGGCCCGGTGGAATCTGAAAATTCGGATTCTCAACTTTCACGCCTTCAATGTGACCGCTGAAATGTATGAGATGGTTCTAGACCAAGCCAGAGATGCCACAGACATCCATATCAATGTCTATGTGGATCCACAACAGACCTTCGAGTATATGAAGCAGGCTATGGGGTCCCCTACGGGATCCTTGCGGGGCTTCAACATTGGAACCACCTTGGGGGCCCTTGTGCTCTCTGGAGACTCCGCCAGAGGGTCTTCTTCTTCCGGAACCCCATCCATCGGGTCCCCAACGCCCTGTATGGCTCACCATAAGACCCCCAGGTCCCCCATAACCTCCCCGGGACCCATTATCCCGTTTAAAGCCCGCTATCTTACCATTCAACACTCGGAATTTGTGACCACTTGGCACTTGACCAATATCTTTCTAAACGTGGGGTCCCTGTGTCTGAATGGCTGTAATTTGGGGTCCCGACAAATTGGAAAATTTCTCAAGAAATGGATGGAGGGATCGGAGATGTGGTATTTTCGAGTTTCGTATAATGGAAGATGGGTCAAGGCGATTTTCGAAATGCATGCGGAATTGGAGGGAGAGATGGTTAGAGAAGCGATTATTGATGGAAGGTAAGAGTTTTTGAATTTGACGGGTAATATAAAAAGTAGCCCTTGAAATTTCCTACAAAACGGTATAAATATCATTGTAGCTAGCTTTGACCGGCTCTAAGAAACCGAGCCTCAAAAGTTTATATATCATTTGGAAGCTCTTTTTAAGCTCTACAACTTTGTTACCTTACTTTTTAGTTCAAAAATTCAAATTCCGCGCCAAATTTTATAAGCTATTATAGTCCTTAAAATTCTCTTCAAAATGGTATAAAAATCATTATAGCTAGTTTTGGCTGACTTTGAGAAATCAAGCCTCAAAGTTTACATACCATTTTGTAGCTCTTTTAAAGCTCTACAACTTTGCCACCTTGTTTTTTACTTTAGTTTTTGATTTTTGCGCAAAATTGTAATCTCAAAATGTATCTCTTGAAATTCCCTACAAAATGCTATAAAATTCACTACAGCTAGTTTTGGTTAACTTTGAGAAATCCAGCAGCAAAGATTTGTATATTATTTTGAAGCTCTTTTTAAGCTCTACAGTTTTGCAACCTTGTTATTGACTCTTATTTTGAAATTTGTTGTTAATTTTTGTTAATAAATTGTAGCCCTTACAATTCCCTACAAATTGGTATAATTATCATTATTTCTAGTTTTGACCTGTTTCAAGAAATCAAAGCCTAAAAGTTTACAGTTTACAACGCTTTAAAATAGCTTCAAAATGGTAACTTTATATACCATTTTGAAGCTCTTTCAAAATTCTACAACTTCTCATTCTCAAAACTTTAAATTTCTTGCTAAAACTCTTCATTTTCAGCCCCCGAGCCTTTCACGACGGAGAATGCTACCTAATTCGACAAGCCAATGGAACCAAAGCACTGATCTACTGGGACATTTATTTCTATTTGAATGTTGTGGATTAATAATATTGTACTGGAGAATTTTGATGGTTTTAAGATTCCATCAAAAAAAAGTTTTTTGTACTTTTTGAAGCTTCTTAGTTCCTTAATAAATATATTTTCAAATGGGAACATTCCAGTAAAGCCCCCCTATAAATTTCAATAAGCACCCCCAAACATAAACGTGTGTAGACACCCCCACCAACAGACATAGATGGGGGGACATAAAATTGTTTATCATGGGCGGGGGGCTATAAAATTGTTTATCTTGTTTTTTGTTTTCGAAATCTCAAAATTGATTTTTCGTTAAATCCTAAATTTTTTGAGTTTTTATTCGTTTATTTAAGTATTTTTTTTACTTTTTTGCCAATTTAAAAGGTCACCAATTCTTTACCAAAGGTTAAAAATATTTTTAAAGGTTAAAAGCCACTAGTTACTTCAGATGTCTGAAATTTTAGCAGAAAACCCCATTATTCCAATAAAGGCCCCCATCATTTCAGCATAGGCCCCCGCCATTTAATTATCAGCATAGGCACCCGTCATTTCATTATAGAACCCCATCATTTCAATATAGACCCCCCATCATTTCATTTTAGGCCCCCATAATTTCATTTTAGACCCCCATCATTTCAATATAGACCCCCCATCATTTCATTTTAGGCCCCCATCATTTCATTTTAGACCCCCATCATTTCAATATAGACCCCCCATCATTTCATTTTAGGCCCCCCTTGCTATGGGGAGGGGGGTTATAACAGTCATTGCGGTTGGGGGGTTCTAATGAATTAAGTTGGGGGTGTAAACTGAAAGATTCCCATGGCACTTCAATATAACCCCCCATTTCCGCTGTGGGGGGCTTTTTTGTATTCCAACATGTACCCCCACAAACGCCATTTCATTATAGACCCCCGCTTTCTGAATATCCCATATTTCAACGTGGTGGGGGGGGGGGGGGGTATACACGACCGTGGGGGGGACTAACTTGGTGGGGGGGGTATAATGGAATATTCCCTTTTAAATTTCTGTGTTCGCTAGTTCTGAAGACGTGACAGTCAAAGGTCACACCTGTACTGCCTTGCCTGCAATGGCGCTCCAATTCAAACATAACGCGCCAAAAACCCGCGAAATTCAAAAGATCAATATTTATTCCAACAAATAATCAACGCAAAAGGGACATGATCAGCAAATTGTAAGTCAAACCAATCCTAGCCTTCACTCCATCCACCCGCTGAATTTCTACACTTTGACTATCACCTTCATCTTTGTAGTTGGTTCTGAAAGACATCGACAATCAAAATAAAACATTGGAAAACTAACCCATCGAGCCCCTCAATGACTTCTTCAAAAATAGGAAGGCGGTTGTTAGCAGTATTCGAAAGCATCAATACCTTTAATTGGCATCTAAACCTCTTCCATGACTTGAAGAATTCATTCAGCTGTTTTGCATTCACCGAGCACATAATTTTAATATATTTAAATTCCATAAAACTCTCAAGATGTACCAAATGTCCATTCTCGATTTGAAATAAGTCGAAATTGAAGTCTTCAGATGGACGATAACGGTCCAAGAAAACTTCCGTCAGTTCAACTTTCAAACTCTTCGCGTAACTCAGAATCTTCAAAGATTCTTCTGGCTCACAATGTCCTATGAAATCAAAGGAAACTTGTGTTGAATTGAAGCTCTTCATAAAATGAGTCATGAGCGCTTGAACTCCATCTTCAAAAGACTCATTATGATGAATCTTTATCTTTTCGTTCCGGTCATTCGATACTGAAACTTTGAAGAGTATTCCCTCAATCATATGAGATGTGGTATCCTCTTCAATGTTTTTCGCTATCTTGAAGAGTTGCTCTTGATAGTTTATCGGAAGCCATTGTAAGGCGATAGTTGTGTCGGTCGAGAATATAAGCTTCTGGCGGAACACGTTTTTCGAGAGGAAGCATTTGAGTAGGTTTTTGGCTTTGGTAGAGGTCAGAGAGAAGAAAAACCTGGAAAAAGGCTGCAAACCAATTGAAAAGTGATCCCGAGCAAAATGAGTCTACAGTTCAACCAATACAAAAAGATCACTTTGATTGTAATCATCACAATAAAAAACGTTCATTATCTATTCTAAGATACAGAAAACATTTTAAAAGTTGAATGAAAAAAAAAATGTACTACACACGGTCTCCTGCGTGAATTTTGGGGGAAAGTATTGGACTTTGTTGATCGGCAAATTCTGAGTCTAATACAAAAAACTAGACCTTCCGAAAGTGATTTTGAGCTGAGATATGGGTCCTCAAAGTACCCCAATTTTAGTGTTGGCTGCAACTTTGAGGGCTCATATCTTGAGTTGCGTGAACATTTGGCCTTTTTTTATTGCAGATTTAGGCTTTTCAGGGTCAACTTAGTCTAGGACCGAAGTTTCAGAAAAAGTTCAACTCAAGAGTTCGAGGAAGCCCCTTGTGAAACAATGGCAGGAGCCCTGCGTAGGTTTTTTAGGTAATCACGTACTTCCATTCTGAAGTTATTTTCGAAAACATATGGAAAAAAATGCTAAATCGTTTAATAACTCCAGATTGTTAGTACGTAATTACCTGAAAAACATGCACAGGGTTCCTCTTACTATTTCAAAGAAATTTATTGAGAAAAATATAGGAAGATATTTTTTCTTCCCGAGAAAACGACTATTAACCTGATTTTCAAGCCAAAATATCTTCACGCTGAAATTTCTCAAATTTTCTGGAAAATCCACATTTTGTAATGTCATCTGTCCCCAAAATTCACGCAGGGGACCGTGCTACGCGTGGAGAACAAGAGGCAAGTTCGTCCGCCAGGGATATCTTGTCTTTGACGATATTTTTTGGGTTATAAAACAAATATTGAGTGTTTTCAAGGTGATATTTGGAATAAGCGTAATTTTTGTATTTATTGGATTTTAAAAGACCATGAGGTAACCTGTGCATGTTTTTCAGGTAATTACGTACTAACAATCTGGAGTTATTAAACGATTTAGCATTTTTTTCCATATGTTTTCGAAAATAACTTCAGAATGGAAGTACGTGATTACCTAAAAAACCTACGCAGGGCTCCTGCCATTGTTTCACAAGGGGCTTCCTCGAACTCTTGAGTTGAACTTTTTCTGAAACTTCGGTCCTAGACTAAGTTGACCCTGAAAAGCCTAAATCTGCAATAAAAAAAGGCCAAATGTTCACGCAACTCAAGATATGAGCCCTCAAAGTTGCAGCCAACACTAAAATTGGGGTACTTTGAGGACCCATATCTCAGCTCAAAATCACTTTCGGAAGGTCTAGTTTTTTGTATTAGACTCAGAATTTGCCGATCAACAAAGTCCAATACTTTCCCCCAAAATTCACGCAGGAGACCGTGTGTAGTACATTTTTTTTTCATTCAACTTTTAAAATGTTTTCTGTATCTTAGAATAGATAATGAACGTTTTTTATTGTGATGATTACAATCAAAGTGATCTTTTTGTATTGGTTGAACTGTAGACTCATTTTGCTCGGGATCACTTTTCAATTGGTTTGCAGCCTTTTTCCAGGTTTTTCTTCTCTCTGACCTCTACCAAAGCCAAAAACCTACTCAAATGCTTCCTCTCGAAAAACGTGTTCCGCCAGAAGCTTATATTCTCGACCGACACAACTATCGCCTTACAATGGCTTCCGATAAACTATCAAGAGCAACTCTTCAAGATAGCGAAAAACATTGAAGAGGATACCACATCTCATATGATTGAGGGAATACTCTTCAAAGTTTCAGTATCGAATGACCGGAACGAAAAGATAAAGATTCATCATAATGAGTCTTTTGAAGATGGAGTTCAAGCGCTCATGACTCATTTTATGAAGAGCTTCAATTCAACACAAGTTTCCTTTGATTTCATAGGACATTGTGAGCCAGAAGAATCTTTGAAGATTCTGAGTTACGCGAAGAGTTTGAAAGTTGAACTGACGGAAGTTTTCTTGGACCGTTATCGTCCATCTGAAGACTTCAATTTCGACTTATTTCAAATCGAGAATGGACATTTGGTACATCTTGAGAGTTTTATGGAATTTAAATATATTAAAATTATGTGCTCGGTGAATGCAAAACAGCTGAATGAATTCTTCAAGTCATGGAAGAGGTTTAGATGCCAATTAAAGGTATTGATGCTTTCGAATACTGCTAACAACCGCCTTCCTATTTTTGAAGAAGTCATTGAGGGGCTCGATGGGTTAGTTTTCCAATGTTTTATTTTGATTGTCGATGTCTTTCAGAACCAACTACAAAGATGAAGGTGATAGTCAAAGTGTAGAAATTCAGCGGGTGGATGGAGTGAAGGCTAGGATTGGTTTGACTTACAATTTGCTGATCATGTCCCTTTTGCGTTGATTATTTGTTGGAATAAATATTGATCTTTTGAATTTCGCGGGTTTTTGGCGCGTTATGTTTGAATTGGAGCGCCATTGCAGGCAAGGCAGTACAGGTGTGACCTTTGACTGTCACGTCTTCAGAACTAGCGAACACAGAAATTTAAAAGGGAATATTCCATTATACCCCCCCACCAAGTTAGTCCCCCCCACGGTCGTGTATACCCCCCCCCCCCCCCCCCCCCCCCCCACCACGTTGAAATATGGGATATTCAGAAAGCGGGGGTCTATAATGAAATGGCGTTTGTGGGGGTACATGTTGGAATACAAAAAAGCCCCCCACAGCGGAAATGGGGGGTTATATTGAAGTGCCCTGGGAATCTTTCAGTTTACACCCCCAACTTAATTCATTAGAACCCCCCAACCGCAATGACTGTTATAACCCCCCTCCCCATAGCAAGGGGGGCCTAAAATGAAATGATGGGGGGTCTATATTGAAATGATGGGGGTCTAAAATGAAATTATGGGGGCCTAAAATGAAATGATGGGGGGTCTATATTGAAATGATGGGGTTCTATAATGAAATGACGGGTGCCTATGCTGATAATTAAATGGCGGGGGCCTATGCTGAAATGATGGGGGCCTTTATTGGAATAATGGGGTTTTCTGCTAAAATTTCAGACATCTGAAGTAACTAGTGGCTTTTAACCTTTAAAAATATTTTTAACCTTTGGTAAAGAATTGGTGACCTTTTAAATTGGCAAAAAAGTAAAAAAAATACTTAAATAAACGAATAAAAACTCAAAAAATTTAGGATTTAACGAAAAATCAATTTTGAGATTTCGAAAACAAAAAACAAGATAAACAATTTTATAGCCCCCCGCCCATGATAAACAATTTTATGTCCCCCCATCTATGTCTGTTGGTGGGGGTGTCTACACACGTTTATGTTTGGGGGTGCTTATTGAAATTTATAGGGGGGCTTTACTGGAATGTTCCCATTTGAAAATATATTTATTAAGGAACTAAGAAGCTTCAAAAAGTACAAAAAACTTTTTTTTGATGGAATCTTAAAACCATCAAAATTCTCCAGTACAATATTATTAATCCACAACATTCAAATAGAAATAAATGTCCCAGTAGATCAGTGCTTTGGTTCCATTGGCTTGTCGAATTAGGTAGCATTCTCCGTCGTGAAAGGCTCGGGGGCTGAAAATGAAGAGTTTTAGCAAGAAATTTAAAGTTTTGAGAATGAGAAGTTGTAGAATTTTGAAAGAGCTTCAAAATGGTATATAAAGTTACCATTTTGAAGCTATTTTAAAGCGTTGTAAACTGTAAACTTTTAGGCTTTGATTTCTTGAAACAGGTCAAAACTAGAAATAATGATAATTATACCAATTTGTAGGGAATTGTAAGGGCTACAATTTATTAACAAAAATTAACAACAAATTTCAAAATAAGAGTCAATAACAAGGTTGCAAAACTGTAGAGCTTAAAAAGAGCTTCAAAATAATATACAAATCTTTGCTGCTGGATTTCTCAAAGTTAACCAAAACTAGCTGTAGTGAATTTTATAGCATTTTGTAGGGAATTTCAAGAGATACATTTTGAAATTACAATTTAGCGCAAAAATCAAAAACTAAAGTAAAAAACAAGGTGGCAAAGTTGTAGAGCTTTAAAAGAGCTACAAAATGGTATATAAACTTTGAGGCTTGATTTCTCAAAGTCAGCCAAAACTAGCTATAATGATTTTTATACCATTTTGAAGAGAATTTTAAGGACTATAATAGCTTATAAAATTTGGTGCGGAACTTGAATTTTTGAACTAAAAAGTAAGGTAACAAAGTTGTAGAGCTTAAAAAGAGCTTCCAAATGATATATAAACTTTTGAGGCTCGGTTTCTTAGAGCCGGTCAAAGCTAGCTACAATGATATTTATACCGTTTTGTAGGAAACTTCAAGGGCTACCTTTTCATATTAACTTCAAATTTCAAAACCCTCACCTTCCATCAATAATCGCCTCTCTAACCATCTCTCCCTCCAATTCCGCATGCATTTCGAAAATCGCCTTGACCCATCTTCCATTATACGAAACTCGAAAATACCACATCTCGGATCCCTCCATCCATTTCTTGAGGAATTTTCCAATCTGTCGGGACCCCAAATTACAACCGTTCAGACAGAGGGACCCCACATTCAAGAAGATATTAGTCAAATGCCAAGTGGTCACAAATTCCGAGTGTTGAATGGTAAGATAGCGGGCTTTGAACGGGACAATGGGTCCCGGGGAGGTTATGGGGGACCTGGGGGTCTTATGGTGAGCTATACAGGGCGTTGGGGACCCGATGGATGGGGTGCCTGATGAGGAGGACCCTCTGGCGGAGTCCCCAGAGAGAACGAGGGCCCCCAAGGAGGTTCCGATGTTGAAACCTCTTAAAGATCCTGTAGGGGACCCCATGGCCTGCTTCATATACTCGAAGGTCTGTTGTGGATCCACATAGACATTGATATGGATGTCTGTGGCGTCTCTGGCTTGGTCTAGGACCATCTCATACATTTCAGCGGTCACATTGAAGGCGTGGAAGTTGAGAATCCGAATTTTCAGATTCAATCGGGCCAGGTGTTCCAGAAGAAGGGAGAACTCCTCTTCTCTACGCTTATCTGTGTAGACTGAAAGAACAATGTCGACATTTTCAAAAAGTTCCCGTAAAAATTCTATGAATAGAAATAGGGAACTCCAAAAGTTGGATCTCTGACATGCCTTGGTGTACTGTAGAAGTTCAGTTATTATTGGATGCGCAAACTTTTCGGGGCCCCTTATAAGCAGAAATTGATTTTCGTTTTGTTGAGAGATTCCTAACTGGAAATCGTCGATGAATAGTAGGGCCAATTGGAAGTGTTGGTTTTTGAAGAATTCAGAAGCGATGGTCTTGAATTTGGAGGATGTGGTGGAGAGGGAGAATCTGAAATTTTCTATGTTAAAAATGAGGAATTTTCCGCTCATTTGAATGCTCCAAAATTTATTGCTCAAAACGCTTCAGAAGAACATTTAAAAACTCACTGATCCACGATTTCCAGAAACTTCAAAATTTCAAAAACTGCAGACTTGGGAAGTTTGAGTATGGGGAATTTTGGAGGGTTTTGCATTTTCTGAAAAAAAAATTAGATGTAAATGGACAAAATTGGAGACTTTGAAGACGAACAAATAAGTCACATTGAAATATCCCTCAAAAGATAAATTGAGGGCTTTAAGATGTGGAATTCGAGAGTATAATGGGAGATGGGTCAAGGCGATATTCGAAATGCATTAGGAACTGAACGGAGAGATGGTTAGAGAGGCGATTATTGATAGAATATGGGGTTTTTGAGTTTGACGCTAATTATGAAAATTTAGCCCTCAAAATTTCCTACAAAATGGTATAAAAATCATTATAATAAGTTTTGACACAACTAAAAAAAGAAGCATTAAATGTTTATACATATACTGTTTTGTAGCTCTTTGTAAGTTTTATATTTTTGCAATTTTTATCAATTTGAAAATTGAATTTCGCGCCAAATTTTTATAAGCACACTGAAGCTCTTGAAATTTTCTACAAAATGGTTTAACTAACATTATAGCCAGTTTTACTCTATTCTGAAAAATCAAACTTCAAAAGTACCATTTTGAAGCTCTTTGCAAGCTCTACAACTGTGCGCACTTTTTTTTAGTTTGAAATTTAAATTTTGCGCCAAATTTTGTAAGTAAAATGTAGACTTTGAAATTTCCTACAAAGGTATAAATATCGTCACAGCTAGCTTTGAGGAACTTTGAGAAATCGAGCCACAAAGATTTGTATACTATTTTAAAGCTCTTTTGAAACTCTACAAATATGAAACGGTTTCCAGTTCAAAATTCAAATTTTTTATCAACAAAATGTAGCTATCGAAATTTCATACACAACACTACAACTTTTAAAGTAGATTCTATAAAAAATGTATTGGAAATTTCGATTTAAAAAATAGTTGGCAAAATCAATAAAATCCAATGGAAGTTTTGGTTCAAAAATGGAAACAAAATAATCAATAATAATACTGAATCGAGGAGACAAAAAAAGACGAAAATAATAAAAAGAGGTCCCTTACTGTCCATAAATCATCAGTTTCCCACGCCTTCTGTTCTCACTATCCAAGATAGTGTCCTTTGTGTACATAGACACCCAAAAAAGGTAAAATTGTAGAGGTTAAAAGGGGTCACAGTGTCTGCGAATGGAGATACAACCAGAAAAAGGGAATCTTGGGGCTAAAAATTTGAAAGTAAATAAGGATGAGCAATGATTCTAAAAATGGAATGAGCAATGATTATGATCTTCCCAGAGACCGTCCACCTGCCCTCCCCCTAAAATAGTCAAAAACAACCGTAAACCTTATACCTTACGACCCCCTCATTATCGATTGAAGACACCTGTACTAGAGACATAGATTATTTAGAAGGTCCATTCTTTTATTTCTACTATTGCTCTACTGTACCTCTCTTCAATGTCTTCAAAATCTAGTTTCCCGATTCTAGAACTTCCAAATTTGGCGTTGGATCATATTTTGGGATGTTTTAGTATGGAAGAATTGTGAGTTTTTTTTGAAGATTAAAAAAATTTATTGATTTTTGAAAACGTTCAATTCAATCCTGTTCAATTGAATCCCTTTAAATCGCTAGGATTACTGTAGTTTTATTTGAAATGTTGAAGTCTACGGATCCATAGAGAGCGTCAAGATTTCGAAATTTTGAGAGTTTCTGGATTCTAAAAATCTGGGACTGTGACATTTCAGGATTACTGTAGGTTTTTTGAAATTTCGGGATTCTGAAAATCGTATTCATATGGTTTTCAATATTCTTTGAAATTCAGAATCTGGGGTCCTGAACTTTGAAAGACTGTAATTTTCGTATATTTTATATTTTACTATAGAATATTCGTATATTTTATATTTTACTATAGAATATTCGTATATTTTATATTTTACTATAGTTTTATTTGAAATTTTGAGCTCTAGGAGTCAATAAAATTCGATTTTTGGAGAGCGTCAAGATTTTGAAATTTTGAAAATTTTAATTTCTCTGAAATCTGGGATATTTCGCAAGTGTGACGTTTCAAAAGTGCGACATTTCGAAAGTGTGACGTTTCGAAAGTATGACCATTTCTGCGGAAAAGAACCTTTTAATACAGTGCATCACTTGAGCCCGTTTTGTAGGTAAAACTTTCGAAATGTCGCATTTTCGAAACATCTGCTTTTGAAATGCCATACTTTCGAAACGTCTGCTTTCGAAACGTCTGATTTCGAAATGTCGTTTTGCGAAATGTCGCACTTTCGAAACGCTTTTTTCGAAACGTCAGCTTTCGAAATGACTTTTTTCGAAATGCCGCACTTGCGAAATGTCGCACTTTCGAAATGTCACGATGCCGAAAATCTAGATTTCATATGGTTTTAAAGGTGGCGGGACAGCACTTTTCCGGGGGAATTTCCGGGGGAAAATCGTGCATTTTTGCGTGAGCGTGTCAGTTGTGGTGTATGCGTACAATGCACCAAAGCTGACGACATTTCTTATTTTAAGCCTGTTTTTGGACGGAAATCAACCGAAATAGAACGGTTGGCATATCAGAATCCACTTAGAATATCTATAGCTTCAGTTCACAGAAGTTTCAGAAAAGTTGAAAATTTCCTGTCCCACCACCTTTAAGGACCTTTAATTTTCAAGATTCTAAAATTTAGAGATTATGGAAACTTTCGAATTTTGAAATCCTTGGATTTGAAATTTTCGAAACTCGAAGTTTTAAATTTTTCGAATCTAAATTTTTAGATTCTTCAAAATTTCAAAAAACATTTTTTTGAAATTTTGCCAAAAATGTTTTTCTAATTAAAAAAAAATATTTTCAGAGCCAAACTCTCCAAGACCTCCAAGCGGCTAAAATTCTTCGTTCGATCATTTTCTTATCGTCATTATCAATTCGAACTGAAACTCTACATCATGCCAACCGTCTGTACCGTATATTTGAGAAGTCTCAAAAATGTTGGTTTCCAAATTTCATACCAGAATCATCGACTCGGCAGTTTGATGAATATGGATTTGAAAGATTTGATAAATCGTTTTCTGGAAATTTTCAAAATCGTTTCAAGCACGCTTGGGATCCAGAAAAGTTATCTGGAAACTTTGCAAGTTTTGGGGTTACTCAAAGAGTTTGGATTCAAAATCACCGAAGCCAATTTGAACCCCTTGGAATCTTCTGGGCCTTCGGATTCTTCTGAAGACATTTTCTACACAAGAATTCTCAAAGAATCCTTTCAAATCCCGAAATTATTCATCAAGTTCAAACCTTCTCCAAACTTCAAACTCCCGCGAAACTTCAATTTCAAATTCAACAATTCTATGCTGGAATTAAAGTCATCGAAATGGATCACTTTTCACACTTTGAAAAAATTCTTCCTAGAAGTTGATATTCTGATGTTGGACGAAGTTAGAATGAGGAAATACGAGATTGTCAAATTTTTGAAAATCTGGATGACCATGGATTCGGAAACTGTGCAAATTCGAGCTTCTGAGCTTGATTTCATACAAATTTTGATGGCAATGGATACTGTTCCAATAAACGAAGTGATGCTTAGTGGAGTGTGAGTTTTGAAATTTTGAATTTCCCGCCAAAAATCTATTTTTTTTCAGTCGCCGTCAATTGGCCCCTGGATTCGGTCATATCCTTGAAGATCAGTCCAGAAATCGCACGAAGAAGGTGTTGGCTTATTACGGAATCAAAAATATGCTCATTTTCACTACGAGATTCGAAATGGTGCCAGGGGAATTAAATTAGTCGAAGTATTATTGTATATTTGAAAATTCGAGAAATGAATCTTGAGTCCTTTGTATTTTGACATTTTAGAATTTGAGGTTTTGAGAACCCTTCAAAATATTTGTGAATAGAATCCTTGAAAGTTAAACTTGAACAATTAAAAAATGTTCTACAATTAAAATTTTTTTTTTGAAGTTTCAAAATTTTCCAATCTTCATAACTTTCTTCAATTTTTCCCGATTTTGATGATTTTCAGCTTGAAATGTAGCAAATTTTAAGTTCAATTGTATTTATAATCATTGAAAAATAAATATTCAAAACTAGCAAAATAATAGCTTTTGAATGGTACCCCATTAGCGTATTTGCGTTTTTTTTCAAGCCTGCATAACTTTTTTTGCGGCGAGATGCCGCCTTGGTGGAGAAGACTGCTGGTAACTGAGGAAGAAGTTTATTGAGTTGACAATATTCATTAGACTCTCAATTAGAGTAATAAGTTCACGATAGTTGTCCTTCATGACTCCTTGATTGCACGGCTTCGGCAAGTAGAGAACCTCACCCGAGCGGTGGTAATGCTTTCGACTTGGTCCTTCTTCCTCGTTCCTCCTTGTGTGTGCTTGTTCGTACGTACTGATAGTAGCGGAATCCCTGAGCATCGTTGACATTGCCACGTAGTTGATGAGATCAAAGATAAGATAACGGCGCCTTGTTATCCAATCTTGTCGACACGTTCCACGAGTAAATATCATCTTTAGTCGGGAGTCCCAGACTTATAATTGTCAGATACAATAAAAGTTGGGGACAGAAATGATAACTCATTTCTGTTCACAACACTGGGAGGGGCGGGTGAAAGTTTAATCCGGACGTGCACAAACTGTCCATATTAAAATCCCGTGAGGACTCGTTGTAATTTCCAGCAAGCAAATCATGCTCTCTCATTGTTTTTAGTTTCCATTCAGCCAACTACTTCAGCCGCATGAGTATAGCAAATGTACCAAGTGTACAAAAATTCAAATGATTTTCGAATTTGTTTGGCGATTATCGACTTTCGTAACCAGAATTATCGACTTTCGTAACCAGAAACATTCCTGGTACCGTGAAAGAATCTTTAGTGTTCAAGAAGACAGCTCTTCAATTTGTCCTCGTCGCCTTTGATCAACCAATTGTCGATTCCGGTCAAAATACAACTCGCTCTCACTCTCGGCGATTCATATTCTCTTATCTCGAGATGGTCTTACAGTTCGGCCCGATTGGCGTCCAAACATTTTTTGGGGAACTGAATGCTGGATTCCGTTTAAGCAGTTTATCCAGTTCATTGGGCAACGAGTTTAACCCTTCCAACTTCTTATTCATTGTCCCTTTTCGCTCACCGATCGTGATTTTGTTGGCCGACGAGCACGGCTGTTGAAGCAAGCCTTCATACTACAGTCTCACCAGGACTTGTGGAAGCTATTGATAACTTTTATACGTCGTTTACTGTACTTTCCTTTCCAATTGTTTTGAATGCCTGGATCAGCATTTACTTAACTTTCCTGTTGTTTGGAATGCCTGGAAAAACATACTACTTATCTTTCCGGTTGTTTGGAATGCCTGGAGGAGCATACTACTAATCTTTCCTGTTGTTTGGAATGCCTGGATGAGCATACTACTAGTCGTTTCCTGTTCTTTGGAATGCCTGGATGAGCATACTACTAGTCGTTTCCTGTTCTTTGGAATGCCTGGATGAGCATACTACTATTCTTTCCTGTACTTTACGGTACCATATTCCCGTTACGATACTTTATCTGTGAAGGCGTCTGCAGCTACCTCTTCCAGATATCTCTGCCGACTGCCGATATATTTTCTTTTTACAGCACGATTGCTGACTAACATTCAGGTTTAATTCAAATGCATTACGACTATTCGAAGCGGTTCATGACTCCAGCAACAAATTAACGTATTCTCGAATTTCTCACTTATATGGTCTGTACCATAAGAATTTACACTACTCTTTTTCGTGGTGGTTCAGAATACGAAGTACTGACTGTGGTCGATACCTCAAGTGTGTTTGCCACATCGCCTCGCGTGACGACCCCACACAGAGGATCACGTTTTCATATGTTCCTAATGAACATTATGCGACTTTTTAAACTTAAAAGTCCTTTCGCCTCGCTATACTCGACAGTGACGAATACTTTAACCTCAGTACCAGCAACTTGCTCCACCTGGGTTCTTTTACTGGCAAATCCAGTTTCCCGGTCGATGCACCATTTTGCGGCGAGATGCCGCCTTGGTGGAGAAGACTGCTGGTAACTAAGGAAGAAGTTTATTGAGTTGACAATATTCATTAGACTCTCAATTAGAGTAATAAGTTCACGATAGTTGTCCTTCATGACTCCTTGATTGCACGGCTTCGGCAAGTAGAGAACCTCACCCGAGCGGTGGTAATGCTTTCGACTTGGTCCTTCTTCCTCGTTCCTCCTTGTGTGCTTGTTCGTACGTACTGATAGTAGCGGAATCCCTGAGCATCGTTGACATTGCCACGTAGTTGATGAGATCAAAGATAAGATAACGGCGCCTTGTTATCCAATCTTGTCGACACGTTCCACGAGTAAATATCATCTTTAGTCGGGAGTCCCAGACTTATAATTGTCAGATACAATAAAAGTTGGGGACAGAAATGATAACTCATTTCTGTTCACAACAACTTTCTTCCTCGATTTCCATGACTTTGGGAAAAACAATTCCTCTACTTCAACAGTATCCATATTATTCAGAATTTTTGTAAATAGAATCTTGGGAGTTCAAATTTGTACAGTTTCCAAAAAAAAACTGATAACAAATTTTCCTTATCAATTTCACTTTTATTTTCTCCTTTTCCATCCAGTTAAAATCATGAAACTCTTCTTAATTTTGTTCATTTTTTCTATTCCTTCAATAATTCTCTGTTCCTCGAAAATGATACTGCAAAAAGATGGAGACTGGTCGGATGTTGTAATTTTAGTGGATAATTCTCAAGAAAACGAAGGATTCGGATTTTTAAATGTGAGGAATTTAAAAACCTCCATCTTCTCGAAGTTCCTATTTCAGATAATTGCTGACTTCTTCAACTTTCCAAAACTGGACAATTCCCCTGAACATCTTTCTGAAAACCCTTCTGCTTGTTTGCTCAAAAACTAGAATCTCTTATCAATTTTTTGAAACAAAAAACGCCCTGTCATTTGACCAATTTCTCACTGTTTTCTTTTTTCCTCAATCTTAAAATGAACTGGCTCCATTTCATCTTGTTTTCGTTATGCTTCATCTTGAGCATCTGCTCAACATCCTCATTCTATGTGGATCGTCCGTGTGGCTCAGATTTGAGCAACATGTGGTTGGATATTGTGGTACTAGTGGATACGTCGGTGCACATGAGAACGGATGACATGACCCAGGTAGGCGAGAAAATCGGTCATTTGTTCACGAAAAACGTTCAAAGGGGCGCGAAAGCTGTGAAATTCAAATTCAACCGAAAAAAGCACAATCCGGTAGTGTACATACAATCGACCACAGGAAACTGGAACGGACATGGGAACCGTCTAGATAGTACTACATCGGTGAACTAGATGTCATAAGAATATATAGGTTTTGGAACTGTATCCCCAACTTTTCATATTACGCAACATCACTGAAACCTTATGAGGTCATAACTCGGTTCACGTGGCCATTTCGCAAGTTCTGGTCGATTGGCCCCAAATTTACAGAAAAGTATTTCCAGGCGGCCGCCAACATGATGGCCGTGCTCAGTAACGGAACTAGAATCGGCACCGATCCCTCTCAACCAAAAACCACTCGCGTCAGTCTGATCACCTACAACGCCACTAGCACAGTCGTTGGCGATTTGAACAAGTTCCAATCTTTTGAAGAACTCTACAATGGTGTATTTGGAGCGATGAGTGTAGCCCCGCAAGGCGACGCGTCTGATTTGTCGACGGCTCTCGCGGCAGCATGGACAGTTTTCGTGAATGGCGGTGTGTTTCAGTATAGAGCCAATTATCGTCGTGTTGTTATTGTCTACACTGCGTTTTATGAGTGGGTTTGACACTTGAGATCTTCATATTCGGAGCTAGTTTTCAGCAATCGATTTGACGGTATTGGCTCGGCGATTCAATTGAAGAATCAAGACATCACCATTATCACTGTTGGCTTTCAGCTGGATGAAGATCCGGTCACTCGGGAGTACCTAACTGCCGTTGCATCTCCGTCATTGAGCTTTAATTTAGTCAGAAACGATATGGAAGTCGTTGCGGAAATACAAAAAGGGTTACTATTTTCCGAAAATTGTGGTTTTTTTAAGTATGGCGTTTATACACCCAACACCCATAACAATTTTTGGTAGTAACGATAAGTCGACCGATGAGATTCAGATAACGATAAGCCAGATTCAGATAACGATAAGCCATGAAATCGACCATTTTGTAGATTTTTACATAAAAAACGACGCCCCATCTTCCAGCCAACTGTTACTGCCCTGGAGACACTATAATTTGGAATCCACGCGCTGTAAACCACTGGAGACAATACACTCCAAATAATTCGAAGCGTGGTGTCTGTCTTCAACCTATCATCCGCCCAACAAACTGGCGTGCCGCGCGTCTCAACTGTCAAAACCTATTCCCCAACGCCTACATGCTCAACGAATATAACCAAGAGAAGCATGACTTTGTCTGGAATCTCGTTCAAATCTGGCACGGATTCTCTGTACCTTATGTCTATCATACCGGACTATTCTTCAACAACGGCGTATGGATGTGGGATCAGCCGCAAGGTTGGCTGAATCCACCACTTCAGAATTGGACAAATTGGGACACCGGATTCCCGGCCTCCTCGTCGTCGATGTCAGTGGCGCAGAACATTCAGAAGGGCAATGGCGCGGTGTGGAGGAATGTGGCAGCGTTGGTGAATAGTGCTGGATATGTTTGTGAGATGGCGGCATGTGATACTGATAATTATTGTAAATATCAACCTGATAACTGCACGACCTGTTACTGAATGAATTGTTTTTAAATAACCTTAGAAGGTGGTAGAGTTCTTACCATTATTAAAGAGGATTTTGATAGTTATTGATATTATGTATAACTATTGATACAGTAGGCCTATTTTTACAATCGCCCCTGGTCCAAGCTTCTGCTTTCAAACCGTCATACATAACTTTCTTCATTTTTACCCGATTTTGATGATTTTTGGCTCAAGATGTAGAAAATTTTAGCATTAGCGAAATTTCCAAGTTTTGAAGATGTCTTTTTGTGAAAGTATCTGAATAAAAGCTTTCGAATGACCCCATAAGCGTATTCGAGGAAAATTTTTGGGAATTTCAAAATTTTTCAAACCTCCACAACTTTGTTCATTTTGACCCGATTTCGATAGTTTATGCCTCAAAATGTAGGAAATTTTGATTCCAGCAATATTCCAAATTTGAAAACCTAATTTTTGAAACAAGTAGAACGAGACCCTTCGAATGGTACCCCCTGCAAGCCTATACTCGAATTTTTTTGAAATTTCAAAAATTTCAAACCTCCATAACTTTCTTCAGTTTCCCCCGATTTTGATGAATTCTAGCTTAAAATGCAGGGAATTTTGTGATTATAAAAATGAAATAGAATTCGAAAAAATTGGAGTTTTTTTCAGCTCAAACTCCGACACATTACACGAAGTACTCATCCTTCGCCAGTCTCTATTGTAACAGCTTTCTGAATTTGGGTTAGGATAGGTCAGAAATGAAAAAAAAATGGTTATTTTCGTATATACTGAAATTCCCATCTGAAAAAATGTCTTTGAATTTCAAAAACCTCCTCTAAAGTGTGCTTTATTCTTCAATTTCTACCAAGTTCACAAAATCAAATCCTCATTCTTTTGCATTATATTCACAATAATTATCGGTATCACAAGTGGCCACCTCACAAACATACTGAGCCCCGCTATTCAACGTAGCCATATTTTTCCATAGCGCCAAGTTTCCCGTCTGGATATTTGCGACTGCAATTGTTGTGGATGACGGTACCGGAACACCTCCATCCCAGTTTGTCCAATTCTAGAAAAAAATTAGCAATTTATATTAAAAAATGTAGAATTTCTTGTTGATTATAATGCGGATAGTGGCAGGGGTCAAAAAATATATTTTAAAAAATTGTCTGAAAACTTTTTTAGATTACCTTCAAATTCAGCGCATAAAATCAGCATATTTAAAAACTTTAGTGGCCTACCTGTAGTGGAGGATTCGGCCATCCTTTCGGCTGATCCCAGACCCATTTTCCATTACTAATAAACAATCCAGTATGATAGACGATAGGCTCCACAAATCCTAGAGTGTTTTGCACCATATTCCAGACAAAGTCATGTTTCTGTTGATTGTACTCATTGAGCATGTAGGCGTTGTTATACCGTAGTTTACAGCTTATACTTGCTGCACGCCAGACTGCTATAAGATTCACTGGAAGAATACAGACACCGTATCTATGATTGTTTATAGTGTACTGGTGCCAAGCGTCCGGACAGAAGCAGTTCGCTGAAATACAGTAGTCCTTGGAAATCTAGCAAAAAATATTCTTACCATAGGCTAATTCTTGTTGTATCTCTTCAACCAAATTATCTTTATTCATAGTAAAATTCATTCCATTTGAGGCAATCATCGTCAAGTATTTTTGCAAATCTGGATTTCGACCCAAATTCAGGCCAACTGGGATGATAATGAAGCCAGACGAACGAAGACTGCTTGCCACGTGTTCTGCATTGGAGTTTGGGCTGAAAAAGTTGACTTGTTTTTGTTTTTTTATAGTTCATAAAATTTTCTACATTTTGAGCCAAAAACCATCAAAATCGGGTGAAAATGAAGAAAGTTATAGAGGTTTGAAAATGTTGAATTTTCAAAAAAAAAAGTTTTTCGAAGTATAGGCTTGTGCGGTACCATTTGAAAGCTCTTGTTATGCAAGTTTTGCATAATGCATAGTCAAAGTTTTAAATTTTGTCAAACACAAAATTTCCTACATTTTGAGCTGCAAACCATCAAAATCGGGTGAAAATGAAGAAAGTTATAGAGGTTTGAAAATTTTTGAAATTTTCAAAAGTATTGAGTTGTGGGGTATCATTTGGAAGCTCTCATTCTGTTAGTTTTGGAAAACATAATTTCAAAAAGTTAGAATTTTGTTCAACACAAAATTTCCTACATTTTGAGCTGCAAACCATCAAAATCGGGTGAAAATGACGGAAGTTAGGGAGGTTTGAACATTTTGAATTTAAAAAATATAGGGGTAGGGTATCACTCAAAATCTTTTGTTTTGCTGAATCTGAAAATTAGATTTTCACTAATTCAGAACTAAACTAAACAATTTATAACTGAACTGAAATTTCTCTAAATTTTAGGACAAAACCATCAAAATCGGGTGAAAATGAAGAAAGTTGTGGAGGTTGGAAAATTTTTTCAATTTTTTTCGATTTTCTACCGTAATCCCTCACTTACTCAAAATAATCCGTGTACACAATGATAACCTTCCTATAATTGAGTCTTGTAGTATTCCTTTGCAGCACTTTCGCCGCAGTGAGAAGCCCCGCTGACAGATCTGACTCATTCGTTTGGCTAACACCATTTAATCCAGAATATATTCCAATATAAAGATCATCAAGGGACTGGAACTTGTCCAAATCATCTGCTACGGTAGCATTGGAGTTATAGGTGACTAGGCCAACACGAGTGGTACGCGGTTCCGAGGGGTCCGTGCCGATGCGGGTACCAGAACTGAATACGGAGAGAATGTTGGCAGCGACCTGAAAATGCAAAAAAAAAGTTTCAACTGAGTATGAAACGTTCATTTCGCTGCTAGATAAGAAGTCCTGTCTGACTATCAAACGTTATTTTTGTGGCGAATTCGGCTACTATTGATAATCAGTCGTTATTAACTAACGGTAACCGTCCAACTACAGTAGTACCGTACCAACTAATACTGTAGGTAACCAATTACTGTAACCAATGGAGTACTGTAGTAAAGTTACTGTAGCCTATCAACTACTGTAGTAAGGTTTTACTGTAGCAAATCAATTGCAGTAGTAATTTATCAAACACCGCACTACTGTAGTACTGTACCAACGTCTGTCTTACTGTCTCAATTACTTTAGTACTGTAGGTAGTCAACTACAGTACTACCGAAGCAACTATTGTACTATTGTAGTGCTGTAGGTGGATGGCTACAGTACTCAAGTAGCTCTAACAGTTTTTGTACCAAATCGACTACTGTATTACTGTAACCGTAACCCCACCTGATTCAACGCCGCATTCGTCATATGCGCTGACGTATCCACCACCGCCACCACATCCAGCCACAAGTTGCTCACATCGGAGCCACACTCACGATCCGTATAGGACAAGGCTGTATAGTTGGCAGAGCCAATTGCAAAAAAGCATGAAATTAGTAGAATAGAGAGGTTCTTCATGATAATAGCAATAAAATGAGCAATTTCTCAATGCTCTTTTATACAATTTCAGACTACACTGAATTTCGTGTCAGAAGAAACACGCCCTTGTCTCTTATCAGTCACAAAATTTTCCATAATTTTCTGTAAATTTTCGAAAACACATTTTCTTATCTCTTCCAAGGAACATCAGGGTGTGGTTGATGTCACCGGAAGGTTCTCGATTTTATGATTATATTAGTTTCGAAATTTTTGACGTTTTGGCAGGTAATATAAGTCGAAAGGGAAGAGTAGAAAGCAGTTAGAATTTCCATCAAGAATGAAGTTAAACTCAAAGTTGTTCATTACTATATTGCTCATCGGAGTATACGGTAAGTCTCACAATTATTTAGGAGTTTGGAGGGTTATTGTAGCTGAAAATCTCAAGCTTGCAAGATTGTAACTTGACTCTCAAGTAATCTAGAAAGTTCAAACAAAAACCGGGAGATTATAAATTTTTCTAGTTTCGATTCTGTCTAAAAACCAAGTTCCCAGCTTTTCTAGAACTCGAGATACAACGTTTCAAAGTTTTGAGAGAGATTAGAGACGCAGACACTCTAACTGTCTGCGTCTCTTTTAAATTTGAACTGCCGTATCTCAACTCCCGAGAGTGCTAGAAAGTTAAAACAAGAACCAAATGCTCAGAAATTTCTCCAGCTTCAATTCTGTCTAAAAACCAAGTTCCCAGCTTTTCTAGAACTCGAGATACACCACTCTGAATTTTGCGAGAGGAGCTAGAGACGCAGACACTCTAACTGTCTGCGTCTCTCTTTCTCCCTCTCTCTCTCTCTCTCTCAAATTTTAAAGCGGCGTATCTCGACTTCTAATAATGCTAAAAGATTGAAACAAAAACAGAAAGATTCACTTTTCTCCAGCTTCCATTCTGTCTAAAACCAAATTTTGAGCTTTTCTTAAACTCGAGATACATCGCTTCGAAGTTTGCGAGAAAGAAGTTAGAGAAGCAGACACTCTAACTGTCTGCGTCTCTTGAAAAACTTTGAAGCGGTGTATCTCAACTCCCGAGAATGCTAAAGATTTCAAACTAGAGCCAACAAATCAGAAACTTTTCCAGCTTCAATTCTGTTCAAAAACCAAGTTTCTAGCTCTTCTAGAACTTGAGATACAACGTTTCAAAGTTTTGAGAGAGATTAGAGACGCAGACACTCTAACTGTCTGCGTCTCTTTTAAATTTGAACTGTCGTATCTCAACTCCCGAGAGTGCTAGAAAGTTAAAACAAGAATCAAATGCTCAGAAATTTCTCCAGCTTCAGTTCTGTCTAAAAACCAAGTTCCCAGCTTTTCTAGAACTCGAGATACACCACTCTGAAGTTTGCGAGAGGAGCTAGAGACGCAGACACTCTAACTGTCTGCGTCTCTTAAAACTTTGAAGCGACATATCTCGAGTTCTAGAATAGCTAGAGAACTGATTTTTTAATAGAAATGCTTCAATTTTCCAGCCGTATCCCCTGATCCCTACTCTCCTCTCTCCTACACCGATCGTCCATGTGGCTCAAGCCTCACCAATCTTTGGCTCGATGTGGTAGTCGTCGTCGACACCTCCGCAGGGGTTGGAAACAGTGGATTGGCTTCAGTGAGCCAAAACTCTTTTAACTTCTTGTATCTAAACGAATATTTAGATCGCCGCCAACATCGCTGCCTCTTTTGGTAGTGGTATTAGAATTGGTACCGATCCTAAGGAACCGAGAACAACTCGAGTTGCCTTGGTCTCTTATGATACCAAAGCCACTATCCGTGCCGATCTGAATAAGTATCAATCCGTCGACGATCTTTATAGTGGCTTGTTTGGAGATCTTGATAGAGTTAGCACCTCCTACGACGCTTATCTAGAACTTGGTCTAGCGGCTGCCGCTAATGTCCTTCAGAATGGAACTCACGATGGTACTAACCGGACTAATTATCAACAAGTTGTCTTGGTCTACGCATCAACGTACCAAGGATCTGGTCCCCTTCAGATTCTGCCAGTCGCCATGAGAATGAAGGCCGCTGGAGTGAAGATTGTTACAGTAGCCTATGTGGAAGATGGGGATATCAATTTGGGGGAGAAGTTGGCGAAGGTGGCGAGTCCCAGAATGAATTTTACGAGTACACAGCAAAAGTCGATAGTTACAAGTGTGCAGAATGCTATGTTGGAAGGTTGGTTGAATGTTTTCTGCATTGAATGACATCTAGAAAAATAAAGCTGAAAAATTGAAAGATTTTTGTCTATAAACCGCTTCTCTAGCTTTTCTAGAACTCGAGATACGTCGCTTCAAAGTTTTGAGATACGCAGAGTGGGAGAGTGTATGATTGTCTGCGTCTCGACCAGACAACCAGGCGACCAGGCACTCTAACGGTCTGCGTCTCTCGCGACCTTTGAAGCGTTGTATATTAACTCTCCAGAGCGCTAGAAAGCTGATTGTTAGACGAAACTAAAGGTTGGGAGTTTTTTGATCTTTTGGTATTACTTTGGAATTTCTGGCAATCCTGGGAGTTAAAATACAGTCGTTTGAAAAATTGTGTAAGAGACAGAGAGAGCTTGACTAACTTAGAACTGTTATATCTCAGCTACTAGAAGCGCTATCAACTGGATTCTTTATCCAATTTGCAATTCCAGCCAACTGCTTCTGCCCGTACCACTTCATTCAATTCCGTGACACCTACGCCGATGACTACTCTCTTCCCTACGGTGTCTGCATTCAACCCGTTGGGCTCAACGCCGTCTGGCGCGCCGCCAAACTCTCATGTGCTAATAACTATCCCAATTCATACCTCATCAACGAGTACACCGCCACAAAGCACGAATTCATTCTAAACGCCATCAAGCCCTACGATGGGTTCGTTCAACCCTACACATATCACACGGGACTCTCCATGATCAATGGTAACTGGACATGGGATCAACCGAACGGATGGGTACAACCGCAACTTCAGAAATGGGCCAACTGGGGGAGAGGGTATCCAATGTTGTCGTCTTCTATGGGAGCTGTGGTTAACGAGCAGAGCGGTCCCCACGCGTTTTGGAGGAACGTAGGATTCTATAACACTGCTGCTAATTTTGTTTGTGAGATTTATGCATGTGATACTGATAATTATTGTGCTCCTGGTGCAGTCGATAATTGAGAATTCTGAATAAAAACCGATTATGCATACTGTTAAAGAAAAATGCAACATTTCTGTCCAATAACAACACGTCTGCGTCTCCACCATCTCTCGACTTTGAAGCTTTCAGCTCTCAGCTCCATGGCGCTAGAAAATTGGTTTGTGAACTGAAAAAAGTTCAAAAAGTAAGTGAAGACCAAACAAAACTAGCTTAATAAGTAAGAATTTATTGTTGCACAACAAAATAAATAATATATTTACAAAGTTATGTGCATTAATAATACATCTCAATGATCATTAACATTCTTGTCACAATAGTTGTCCGTATCACACGCGGGAGTCTCACAAACGTAGCTATCCGCCGCCTTACTATCCGTCGGCCCAAAGTTCCTCCACTCCGCAAAACCATGCTCATTCTCCACATTTGCTCCAGCAGACAACCCAGATCCCCCAATCGGATAGCCTTGTCCCCAATTGAACCATCCTCTAACCAATACCGATTCCTTCGGTTGCTCCCACTGCCACATTCCACTCTCTCGATTCAATCCGATATGGTATTTGTAGGGTGGAGAGATGACGTTGGAGGATTGGACGGTGTTGAAGATGAAGTCATGTTTCTCTTGGCTGAACTCCGAAGCCAAATAGGTATTGTTCCAACGGCGAGAGCACGAGAGACGGGCGACACGCCATGTGGCGCTCATTCCCACGGGTTGGATGCAGGTACCATAGAACTTTTTGGCTTCCTCGGTTCCCGTACGGTATTGAGTCCAATGGTTACTGGGACAGAAGCAGTTTACTGAAAAGTTCGATATTGATACTACCCGGACAAGCTGTGGGAAAAACCTACCTTGCAACAATGCGTTTTGAACCTTCTTCACAACACCATCCTTATTGAAAGCGAAGCCAGTACTAGCGATCTTTGACAACTGCTCCACAATATCCGCCTCTCCACCTTGATCATAAGCCACTGTGATAATCTTCACACCACGAGTCTTCAGACGATTTGCCACTGGTGCAGGATCCTCGGCACCGGTACCTCTGTAAGCCGACGCGAAAACAATGACCACTTTTTTATAGTGGTCTCTCTCGGTGCCAAAACTTTGCTCAAAAAGTAGATTTTGGGCTTCTTGAAGTCCTTTCGCTATCAACGACGTCTGATTATTGGAAAGCGTTGTCAAGTCGTTCATTATGCCCTCAGTAACTTCATCCGCAGATCGATACTTTTTCAAATCCGCAACCCGCTGAACCCCATAGTTGTAGGTTACCAATCCGAGTCTGGTGGTACGAGGGTTTGTAGAACTTGCACCAATTTTGGAGTCCCCAAATATCGTGGCAATGCTTCCGCCAACCTAAAGATTGTACCAATTTACCAATTTCTAGAGCCACGACAACTAACCGTAGCTAATCCGTCAGCTGTCATTCCCTGTGAGCTATCCACCACTGCTACCACATCAAGCCATAGGTTGTTCAGATTGGATCCACACGGACGGTCCGGATAGAGGTTTGTAGAGCACGCTGTAAATGTTGATATTATAATAGCCAGGTTATAACTGCTTACCGTAAGCTCCACACAAGAGAACAAGAAAAGTGAGCTTCATAGTTGCTCAAGATGGAATCCAATGAAAAGGAGAATGATTTCTTCATTTTCTCCCCGGGTTTATATACTACCAAAAGATGCTCCTATCATTACAAAAACAGGAAGAAGATACACACCCAGGTTTGAGTTTTTCAAAGTTTTTAGACATACAAAAAATAAAATACTATGATGAGAATGATAAGGGTGGTATGGGAAGTATGGGTGTTTTTAGGCTTGGAGTTGATAACAGTCACTAAAATGTTAGGTTCATTTTGAAGGTTCTTGTAGCAATATATACGAATTTTAATGGTTGCATATTGAAAGGTAAGCTGATTTTGCGCCCCAAAAACCCAAATTCGAAAATTCTGCAAAAAAAAACTTTCAAAAAAATAACATATTTTTTGATCACAAATAATAAAGCTTGAAAATTGGAAAATTCCCATTCAAAAATCAATTCTCTAGCTATTCTATAACTCGAGATATGCCGAACCAAAGTTTCCGCCAAAGAGACGCAGACACTTAGAGTGTCTCGCCGTCTGCGTCTCTAATCTATGGTAGACTTTGAAGTGCTGCATCTCGTGTTCTAGAAGAGATAGAAAATTGATTCTTAGACAGATTTAGTGGGCAAGAAATTTATGATATTTTGGTATAAGTTCGAATTTCGTAGCGTTCTTTAGAGTCGAGATACCACGGTCATTGCATAGTATTAGGTTGTCTCATAAGTTTTCTACCATAAATGTTTTTGCATCTAATTTTTTTCATGGGTGTTGCCAAGTAAAATCCTTTTGGTAGTAGGTACCTGATAAGTTTCTACTATCACCTATGGTATTCAAGATACCTTGGACCTCTTTGTTGGGAAAAGCGAGATAACTTTTTGAACAGGTCCAATTTGAGATATCAAATCGCATATTTGAGCACATTTGTATATTGCTTTGGAAGAAGTTTTATGAAATGGGTTTTCAGTATGTTATTACCCAACTCTTCTTCTTTCATAAAATTAACATTATGAAACTCGATATTTGGTTAACACAGTTTTTTGAACGAAAGTATGAGAAAAACGGAAAAATTAGTTTTTTTGAGCACTAGGTGAAATCTGGGGGCCAGGCTCCGGTACTAGACTTTTACTAATATTTACAATTTTGTGCCAAAAAATTGAGCTAAACAGTCTCTTTTAAAAAAGTTATAAGAAAATATCAATTTTTTGGCAAATTTCAAAATCGGAAGATTTTTACTTTAGCTCTTCTAAAACTTTTCATCGTTTACCAAACTGTAAGCTTTTTTGCAAATTCACAGAATATTATCTCACCTTGCTTGACGGAAAATAAAGAGACATTCCATCAACTCTTAGAAACATCTCGACACTTTTTTGGTCTCAAAATCGAAAAATGAGTCATTTCGGTTTTTGCGGCGTATCTCGGGAGTGAAAAGCACTGATGGATTGAAATTTTGCACACATAATGCTCATTATATTGGCTACAAAAGTCGTACAAAACTAACCCAGTACCCCCTCATCCTTTGCCAGGAGGACGAATTAATTTATGGTAGAAAACTTATGAGACAACCTAATATATTCCTAGGTGGTTGCATGAAGACGAACACATTTACAGTTTCAATTGCAAGACTTCTTTATTCAAAACAAAGCTAATCACTTAGTAGAAGCACAATAGTTCTCGGTGTCACACGAGTACCGTTCACAAATGTAGTTGTTCGCACCGTTCTGTCCGTTCATCGTTGGTATATTCTGCCAGACCGTTCGAAGTCCACTCTGAATATTCCGACCACCAGACATCGCCGCGGAATTCTGTGGATAATTCTGCAACCAGTTATTCCAATTTTGAAGCACCGGCGACGCCATCCCCTTTGGTTGATCCCACGTCCAATCGGTTGTATTGTAGAACAGTCCGATGTGATATTTGTACGGCGAACTGAATCCCTTCGTGTTCTGCACGAGGCCGAAGATGTAGTTGTGTTTTGTTGGATTGAACTCGCTGGCCAGGTAACCGTTTGGGGATTTTTGTTTGCAGGCGCCTTGGGCGGATCGCCAGGTGGCGGCCAAGTTGACTGGTTGGAGGCAGATACCGTAGGGTTTCGCGTAGTCATCACCGTAGTTGTCTCGGTATTGGAACCAATCGTTCGGGCAGAAGCAGTTGGCTGGAATAGAGAGAAAGTTATTTTGAGCACGGATATTTCTGTTCCAGATGGAGCGTTCCCAGACAAACATTATACCAAAATGTACGTCGCAATGATCTCTACAGAATGGTGCACACTAAAGCTGTCTCAAAAACGGCTGCGACCCGGGACGTGGATAGGTTTCCATAGTTTCCGTGGCCGGACGTGCGACAGTCTTGGTGCACACCACAAAGTTATTTACAGTTCTACTTTTTTTTCAGCTGTGAAGTATTGAAAACCCGTGAGCTAGGAGGCCTTAGCTTGAAATAAGGTACGTCAGCTTATCATCTCAGCAATGGCTGACTATCAAACGATCATTTCGCTACAGGAAGGGCTTACGTTTGATACTTGAATAATGTCAATTTGGCTGTCGTGCTTCAACTGACTATCCAATGCGTTACACTCGAGTTCTAACAATTTAAGTTTAGCGCTACTGTAATTTACAAAATGCAAAATTTCTACTACTGCAACTATAGAGTATTGTAACGCTGAAACAATGAATTCTAAAGTCACATCCACAAAATTTACTATCAGAATCAAGCTACAGTAACCTCGGAAGCTTACTCACATTCCAACAACGCATTTGTCGCTTCAGTAATAATTGAGCTTCCATCCACAGAATTCGAAAAGTTGAATCTAGGACTGGCAATAACTGAGAGTTCCTGTAGAAGCGACCCATCTCCCTTCTGATCGTAGGCAATTGTGATAATCTTGTTTCCATTGGTCTTCAGCCTCGTGGCAACTGGCACCGGATCATCATCACCATTTCGAGAGTATGACGATGCGTAGACAATCACGACTTGTTTGTAGTTGGTTCGATTCAGACCGTCTTGAGTTCCATTCTCGAAAACTTTCTCCGCAGCGGATAGTCCTGTCTCCAGATAAGACGTTGTCGTTGAGCTAGCTGGCATAATATCGTCAGGCATGACGTTATACAAATCATCCAATGATTGGTACTTGTTCAAGTCCGCTTTTATCGTTGCCACGGAGTTGTACGTGACCACAGCAAGACGAGTCGTTCTCGGCTCATTGGGATCGTAGCCGATTCTGGTGCCCATGCTGAAGAGCGATTGAAGATCGGCGGTAATACTAATCAGTCCATTGTCGGTCATTCCGTAAGAGTTGTCGATGACTGCGACGATGTCCAGCCAAAGATTGGCTATGTTCGAACCGCATTGACGATCCGTGTACGAGAGTGGGTCGTAGTCGTCGGCAGAGCACGCTGGAAATGAGCGAGATTTTGTCTAGTTCTGAACTCAAGGTGCGTCGCTTGAGAGACGCAGACAGTTAGAGTGTCTGGTTGTCTGCGTCTCTTCCAAACTTCGAAGCGTTGTATCTAGGCTCTCAGAAGTGCTAGAAAGTTGGTTTTTAGACAAAACTAAAGCTCGCAAAAGGTTTGTTTTTCAGTTAATATTTGAACTTTTTCGCTTTTATGGGAGTCGAGATACACCACTTCAAAGATCTGCGCCTCCAACCTCTCTCAAAATTCAAAGTGGCGTATCTTAGCTCTCCGAAACGCTAGAGAGTTGATTTTTATCCAGAAATAAAGCTCGAGCAAACATCTCCAACTCTCAGATTACTGTTGAACTTCCTAAGCTACAGTAACCCCAGTTTTAGGAAAATTAAAAAAGCATCTCACCATGAAACGCCGCTAGCAGAACGGCCAGCTTAAGGATCCTCATTTTGAACCTTGGATGTCCCTGAAAGTTTTAGGAAAGTTAAGATGATCAGAAATACTCAAATAAGCAAGTGATACCTTTTCCCTACACTCCGTACCCTTTTTATACTCATAATTGTCACCATTCTTACCAGAACTCAAGAAGATGCCCCTCCCATGAGGAAACCTTCTAAATTTCGAAATTAGTCCCTTATCAATGCTCTTATCTATTCTTACTCAAGTTAACACTGTCTGCGTCTCTCGTTCTCTCTTTATCTCTATAAAAAAGGATGTTTCAGCAAACCGATAATAAGATTATGCATTTCCTCTTTTTTGGGTGTGTCCGTGGAAAATTAGAATTTCAACATCTAATACTAGAGAAAGATAAGGGAAATGTGCATCGGTACATACATTTTGTTTTATGAGTTCATCAAATTGAAAAATGACGTAAGTTTGCTCAGGCAACCAATATGTGCCACGAGACATGCAAACACGCTCTTCAATTTCTTTTAAAGGGCAAATCTCCCTTAAAAATGTGTATTTCCCACCCGAAAATACTACCAAAATGCAGCTCTTAATAAGCTCTACAAAATGGCATACATCATTTTAGTACTATAACTTGGATTCTTTCAATGGAAGGCGTGGAAATTCGATGATTCCTATAGGTACCGCCTCGGCTCGCGTATTTAAAGGAGGATTCCGAGCAAAAATGTTTATCGCTTCAATAGATGCAGAATTTTGCGCTGATTCCGAATATCACAACGAAAATGCTCGAAAATGTTTCTCGGAGCCAGAAAACGTCGTCAAAAGGGTCGAAACGGGCCAGAAGTGCTCCCTTGCTTCTCCTGTGATTTTTAGACGGCATTAGTCAAATTTTTTTAGTAATTTACATGTCAGAGTGTCATCCAATACTATTTTCAGTGAAAGAATGAGAAAATTTGTACAGGTCCGTCAAATAATAGCCATTTACTGCGGCGTGGCCTAGAAAACTCCGGAGAAAACTCGGCTAAAAGGGAGCACTTTGGGCTTTGACGGCGTTTTCTGGCTTCGGCGAGTATTTTTGAGCATTTTTGTTGCGATTTTCGGAATCAGCGCCCTGTTTTACATCTACTAAAGCAATAAAAATTTTTGCTCGGAATCCTCCTTTAATTATGCCAATATGAAAGTCTTAAACCCAAACATTGTATTTTTATATACCATTTTGTAGGTCTTAATGAGATCTACATTTTGGTATACTGTATATCGATGGATTTTGATCTTGAAGGAAGATAAAATCGGAATAGTGCCGAGCTGTCTTCGGGCCAACCTCCGCCTTCCTTTTAAATAAAAAAATTCCAATCTTATTTATCACATACTCGTGTTGACTGATGAATTAAAACAACAAAATAGCCCAAAAAATCTTTATTACTAATCCATCCTTCCATCACTACTACAATAATTATCGGTATCACAAGAAGCCGTTTCACAAACATAATGAGCCGGTGTTTTCAAACTGTCTATATTCTCCCATCCGGTTTTCAATTCCTCACTGGTCTGCAAATTTAAAGCCGCATTCAGTGTAGAGGAGCTGAGAGGATATCCTTGATCCCAGTTGTACCACTTCTGAAAAACAGGAATGGGTATGAACGTTTTTTTTATTGTCACCTTTAGCACGGGCTGCTCCCATCCCGTTGGCCTATCCCACTGCCACACTCCTTTCGCTAGATTTAGCCCGATGTGATAGGAAAACGGTTTACTGAATCCTGAAGTGTTATTAACGATCTTGAGAACATAGTCATGCTTGTCTTGTGTGAACTCGTTGACCAGGTAAGAATTATTCCAGCGATTGGCGCACGACATTTTGGCGGCTCGCCAGACAGCTGTTAGGGATACGGCTTGGAAGCAAACACCATAGGCATAAGAGTTGATGTCAGAGTAGTTTTGACGATATTGAACCCAGTCGTTCGGGCAGAAACAGTTGGCTGGAATAGGGGGGAATATCTTGCATAAAATGAAGATTTTGCAGAGAAACTATGTACCAAAATGTAGGTCTCGATGAGATCTACAAGATGGTATGCAGAATTACAGTACTTATGTTGAAGTATTTTAGTTAGAAGACGTTAAAATAGAGTTTGAGCTAGCATCGAACTTTCCTATTTTGCTACAAGATGTTACGTTAGATACTCTGTCAAAGCCAATTTGGCTGCGTTCATTTTGCTTGCGGCTCTGACTGAGAATCAAATGAGCTTATCTTTGTGAGCTAGTGCCTTAGTACCAAATAAAAACTCACATTCCAACAACGCTCCCTGCACTTGTCCAATAATGTTCCCTTCATTATCCGTACTACTAAAAGCATATCCAGTACTTGCAATTTGCGACAACTGTCTCAACAAAGCTCCATCTCCATTCTGATCATAGGCTACTGTAATTATCTTCACTCCAGAACTCTTCAACCTATTCGCCACTGGCAATGGGTCCTGTTCGCCACTTCCACTATACGCCGACGCATAGACAATCACCACTTTGTGAAAGTGACTTCGAGAAGTGTACAAGTTTTCAGCGTTGAATAGGTTTTCCGCGGCGATGAGACCGAAGGAAAGATAGGATTCATAGGAGGTGCTGACACGAGCAAGATTCGAGAATACTCCATTGTAAAGATCGTCGAGGGATTGAAACTTGTTGAGATCGGCGTTTTGTTGAGCTCGAGAGTTGTAGGTGACGAGGCCAAGGCGGGTGGTTCGGGGTTCTGTGGAGTTGGAACCGATGCGAGTGCCAGCGCTGAAGACAGAGGCAAGATTGGCAGCGACCTGAAAGTTGTTTTAAGTACAGAAAACTATTTTTTGAATTGTGTGAAAAATTCCTATAAAAAAAGCCAGGTTCCATTCCCCTACGTTCATTATGAGCGAAGTTATAAGGAATCCTAACGTTTGCTCATAACTCGCCTCAAAATAAATCATAAAGAACGGCCAACGGATCATTTCAAGCAAGTTTTTAACACAACATTTGAAGTATAAAATTTCCTACAATATGAGCGTAATTTCATGCTGTTTTGGTGATTTTAAGCCGAGTTATGAGCTCAAAAAAAGTTTTCTGCTCATTTTGAAGGAGTTTTTAAAAAACACAAAATTTAATTTTTAAAATTTCCTACATATTTTGCCATATTTCATGGGATTACGGTAATTTTAGAAAGGCTATGAGCTATAGAAAAATGTCGGTTTGCAGATCAAAGTTTCCGAACTTCATAACTTTGCTCAAAATCAACGTAAAAGAATAGAAATTTGCTTATTTTTGAAGGAGTTTATAATACAAAGTTAGAAACTTAAAATTTCCTACAAATTGAGCTATTTTTCATTCTAGTACGGTAATTTTGAACCAAGTTGTTGGCAATAGAACAATTTTGGTTTCAAGACCTTAATTTCAAAACTTCTTAGCTTTGCTCAAAATCAGCATAGAAACTTGAATAATATCTCATTGTTAAGACATTTTTTGCTACTGTGAAAATACAATTACAAAATTACAAATAACTCCTCGTGTACTCCTCGTGAACAACTTTTATCTAACCGGACATCGCTAGCATACAAAATGTTCCGTTTGCTAATAGCTCGGCTCAAAATCAGTGTACGAACATGAAAAATAGCACATTTCAAAGAAAAACTCACCGAATCCAATCCCTCATCCTTCATTCCCACAGAATTATCCACAACTGCCACCACATCTAACCACAAGTTATTGAGATCGGTACCACACTCCCTATCGACATACGGTACATCGGCAAGGGTGCCTGAAACTGGTATTATTATCATAGGCTATGATTCATAGCTTTTTTGTTGAAATACTTACCATGGAAACCCAACAAAAATATATACAGGAAAATTTGAAATTTCATCCTTGAAGGGAAAATTTACACAAAATGAGCCAATTTCCATCGCATAAGTGTCGCGAACTCGTAAAAACCAAAAATTCGCGGACTCGTAAAAATCGTGAGAGGCATTCTTATCATACTTCTAGTTGTGAAATTTTTTGTAAACAAAATGTTGGGAACAGAGGTTTCTGAAGGTCAGAAAAAATTTGTCGTTATCAGTGAATCAGGCATAGAATAAATGAGAGGAGCTGAAATTTAGAGGAAGAATAGATAAGGGAGGGATGTTCAAATTGGGGGCGGTGTCTACTATGAGTCTGATTCATGAAATTCTGGGTTCTAGAAAGATTCTATTTTTTCAGCCAACTGTTTCTGCCTGAACGACTGGTATCAATACCGTCAAACGTTCCACGACTACACATCCCAACCATACGGCATCTGTTTGCTAGGTTTCCATCCGGGCGGGCGGCAAGCCGCCCGTTTCTAAAGCGTGACATAATCGTGGAACTTTTTAACAATTAATCAAACTAATGATCAAACTAATGATTAATTGTTATAAAAACCAGACGGGCTACGCCCCTCTGGGGCCCTACAGGCAACGTGAAATTTTTAGAAATGAAAATTTTGAAACTTTTAAAAATAATTCCGTGAACTCGTCACTCTCTCCCCTTCCATTATAAAAACTACTGAATGGTCCCAAAATGGAGGTTTTTACGCTCTCGTGACCTCATTTCTTCATGAATCGAAAAATGAAATAGACGGGCATCATCTCGAAGGAATTTCTGATAACCTGCCAAAATTTGGGAAAAATCGGTTCAGTGGGGACTGAGCTAGGGCCGGCGACAGACACAGCACAGACACACAGACACACAGAATTTTGCGTTTGTTAATAGTAAAGATTTCACGATTATGTCGCGCTTTTATAAACGGGCGGCGAACGGGCGGCAAGCGGGCGGCTCTCCGCCCGCCCGGATGGAAACCCTACTGTTTGCAACCGGTCAATATAAACGCTAACTGGTTTTCCGCAAGAGCGACATGCGCCGCACTTCATCCTAACACCTATCTGGCCAACAAGTTCAATCAAGTCAAACACGACTTTATCCTTGCGGCAGCGAAGAACACCACGGGATACAGTCCACCATATAGTTATCACATCGGTTTGAACTATAACAATGGCCAGTGGACATGGGACCAACCGAATGGAAGGCGGCAACCGGTGCTTCTTGTAACATCTTATAACCATTGGACACCAGGGTATACAGTCGCAGCGTCATCAATGTCAGCTGCCATGGGTTACCAGTACGGTACATATACGGCTTGGAAGAATATTGGAGTATTCACACCCGGAGCCAATTATATTTGTGAGACATACACGTGTGACACGAATAATTATTGTAAATCTGCTGATGCTGGATTTTGAATGATATTTTTGGGTTGATTTGGGGTTTTGTGTTGTAATAAATGTTTTTGGGTTTATAAGTGTACATAATTCGAAAATTGAGAGTTTTTAAGTTTTGATATCAAAGAGAAAGTTCGTGATCACCTATAGACATAGATATCAGCTGGTTCCACTTTCCTTACACATATCTTATCTCCAGCCGTTTTTTCCCAAAGTTTTCCTTTCTCTATTGATAATTTGTTCTGTAGATAAAAAAAGAAACATTTTCAACATACGCATATGCCCTTTATGCGTTTGAGATGTTTCGGAAGAGATAAGAAGGAGAACAGGATTATTACGACACTCACACGGAAAGGTGTAAGCCCGTAAAACAAATTGTCTGCATGTGAAATGGACATAAACCGTAAACATAGTGAGAAGAAGGGGAAGGTGAGATTTTATCTATGAGGAATTCTGAAAAAAAAATGGTTAAAGTTGAGTGGAATTTGAATGTCAGTAGAAAATTATAGTGCGTCATCTGAATTCAAAATTGGAAGAATTAAAAGGCAATGAGTTCCCAAACCGTCAGTACTTCGGATCGTCTGCATTTTCAGAACCAAGGAAAGTACTTTAAAAATAAGCTGATCTTCTGAAAAATGGATATTATACACTTCTTAATACGAGGAATCCAAATCCGTCGTCAGAATTAGCTGATTGTTTACAAGAATCGAGTTGGGGGTCTCAAAGTCGCAACCGATACCAATGGACTGAAATATGGAGCAACTGTGAAGGCTCAGATCTTGATTCACATAAAAAAATAATCTGGTTTTGATGACGGATTTGGATTCTTCATAGTTGAAAGTATAGAATCCTGAAAAATTTCTTTAAAAACTGCAATTTGAAAGAGTTTCCAGGCTTGAAACTTCCGAAACTACTGATTTTGAAATTTTCAAATCACAGAATCCCAAGGTTTCAGAAATCATTGAATTTATGCATTTTACAGATTTCAAGGTCTTCAAAATCCTTCAGAATTCTTCGAGATTTTCAAGAATGTTTTAGAATCCTTCAGAATCCCTTAGAATCCTTCAGAAGCCTTCTTAACATTTTAAAATCTTCCAAAATTCTCTATAATTCTTCGAAATCCTTCAGAATTCTTTAGAACTCCCTAGAATCCTTCAGAAGCTTTTAGAAGCCTTCAGAAGCTTTTAATAGCCTTCAGAATTCCTTAGAATCATCTAGAATCCTTTATAATTCTTCAGGATCCTTCAGAATTTTTCAGAAACTTTAAAGATCTTCTAGAATCCTTTAAATTTTTCAAGGATTCTTCAGAATCCCTCAGAATTCTTCAAAAGCCTTCTTAATACTTCAAAATCTTTCAAAATTCTCTATAATTCTTCAGAATCCTTCAAAATCCTTCAGAATCCTTCAGAATCCAGTCAGAATCTCTCAGAACTCTTCAGAAGCCTTTAAAAGCCCTCAAAATCCTTCAAAGCTTATTGGAATCTTTAAGAAACCTTCAGAATCCTTTAGAATCCTTCAAAAATCTCAAAATCCTTTGGAAAAACTCAAAATCTGAAATTTTCTATTTTTCAAAAATTTGAAGCCGTCAAAGTTAGGTTGACCTCGAGACAAGATTCATACAAATTCATTGTCATAATTTTCAAATTTCAAAGCATTTTCAGTGTAAAATGTTCAACTTTCTTCATCTTTCCCCCTTTTTACCTTTCTTCTCCCCTCAAATCCCCGCGATCTCCCCACCCGATAACTACGGAAAAGTGGGCGGAGCCTAAATGCTTCAACCTCGTTTTTTCGCCTCTATAATTTAATCGGTTATCTTTTCCGACAATCAAGTTCAGAAGTCTCTTTGTCCTTCAACAAAAAACGGCCCCGTATAAAACCCTCGTCACGTCGTCTGAAAACTTCAGAATTAGAAGAGATATTCGAATTCTAAAACATGTCTCGATTCTTGGCCGGCACCCTTTCTGCCATCTCTGGTATCGTCATTTTGGGATCGTTGGTGGTCGCTGGTGTCCTTTTCAATGACATCAACACCCTTTATTTTGACGTCATGGATGATATGCATGAGTTCAAGGTGAGCATTTAGAGAAATTTGGCATCGTTAGAATTGCTCAGCTTAAAATTTCCTTTCATTTGATACCCATATTGTCATAGTTTCGGAAAATTGATGGATTCTGAATCCTGACGTCTTCTGAGTCCAAAATCCTTAATATAGGCATTATGGGTATCAAAAGTTAGCAAATTTCACGCTTATCAATTTTGACGTCACCATTTTCCTTAATTTTCAGCTCCTCGCCGACGACGCCTGGAACAAGATGATCACCGTTCAACAGAACGCTCCAGAAAACACTTTGGAATCTTTGTTCAAGCGTGGAAAGAGACAGGCCGGTGGATCTTCATGCAATTGTGGACCACAGCCAAGCAACTGCCCAGCTGGACCAGCCGGTTAGTTTTAGGAAAAATGACGACGTTAGAAATGATCAGCGTTAAATTTGCAAAATTTTGATACCCATATTGCCATACTTTGAAAAAATTGAGAGATTCTGAATTTTGGGGTCTTCTGGATTCTGAAAACCTAAACTTGTCGAAATATGGCAATATGGATGTCAAATCAAAGCAAATTTAATGCTGAGAAAGTTTAACGATGTAAAAATCCATGATTCATAGTTTTGGGGATTCAGAATTTTGACGTCTTCTGAATTCTTGATTCCTATTTTAGGGGAATTATGTCAATATGGGTCTCAAATCAATTCAAATTTGATGCTGAGCAAATTTGACAAGGTAGAATTCCATAATTCTGGGTTTTGCGGATTCTGAATCCTGACGTCTTCTGGATTCTGAAAATTTAGTTTGGTGAAAATGTAGCAATATGGGTGTCAAATCGAAGCAAATTTGATGCTGAGCAAGTTTGACGATGTAAAAGTTCATAATTTATGAAGTTGGGGTTTCTGAATTTTGACGTCTTCTGGGCCAAAATTTTAAAATTTTCACTTTCTTGGTCTTGAAACGTAACAAATTCAATGGAAACTTTTTCAGGACCACCAGGAGAGCCAGGAGCACCAGGAGACGACGGAGCACCAGGACAAGCCGGCTCCAACGGTCACGACGTAATGCCATCCCCAATCGATCCATACGCACAACACGAATGCATCAAGTGCCCAGCCGGCGCCCCAGGACCCCAAGGCCCAGACGGAGAGGCCGGACCAGCCGGACCAGACGGACAACCAGGACAAGACGGTGCGCCAGGAAACGACGGAGCTCCAGGAGCCCCAGGAGCCGAGGGAGACGCCGGAGCCGCCGGACAAGACGGTGAGGCCGGAGCACCAGGAGCGCCAGGAAAGAACGGACAACGCGGACAAGGCGCGCCAGGACCACAAGGACCAGAGGGTCCAGCTGGAGAGGCAGGAAAGGACGGAGCACCGGGAGAGGATGGAGCACCAGGACAAGCCGGATCCGAGGGAATTGCCGGAGCACCAGGAAAGGATGGAGAGGCCGGACCAGACGGACCAGCTGGAGAGAATGGAGTTGAAGGAGCACCGGGAACTGATGCCGCTTACTGCCCATGCCCACCAAGAACTGTTGGATATGGAGAGGTCGAGCAGCCACAGGCCGAGCAGAGCGGATACAGAAGACGTGCTGCTAGAAGATTGTAGATTCTTGGAAATTTTCTTGTTTGTATATGTCCTGAATTCCATTCAATAAACCACTCTTTTCTCTTTCAAAACTGAAAACCAAGGAAAGTGGTGACGTCAAAGTTGTTGAGCGTGAAATTTGCTAACTGTTGATACCCATATTGCCATACTTCAAATAAGTTGTGTTTTCAGAATCCAGAAGACGTCAGGATTCAGAATCCCTCAAAATTTTCAAAGTATGGCAATACGGGTATCAAATTTTCTCAATTTTAACGCTGATCATTTCTAACGTCGTAATTGTTTCCGTAACTAACCGGCATGTGTAAAAAATGAGGATTCAGAATCCTGGACGTCGATATTCTGAATCCCTCGATTTCTGGGAATCTGGGCAATATAGGTATCAAATGAAAGGAAATTTCAAGCTGAGCAATTCTAACTATGTCAAACTTTCCTTAGAGATGGTATACTGTAATTTTCATAGAAGAATGGATTTTAAAAAACTTTTTATTAGATTATTAAAACAATTTCAGGAACAAATCAACACGCTCGAACTCGAGCAATTTTAGTACCTGTTTTCATCCTAAGATGTCTGGGTGTGAAGCCTCCAGTACTCATACGGGCGGTTTGAATAGGCTTTGGCTTTCTGACGTACTTCTTTTTGGGCTTCTCGGTCTTGTCAACAGTAGGCTTGTTTTCCTTTTGGGCTTCTTTGGCTTCTTTAGATGCGGCCTTCGCGGCGGCTTTTTCGGCTTTCAGAATCTTCTTGGCCTTCTCCTCCTCCTGAGCCCTCTTGGCTTCGGATTCCTTCAATTTTTTAAGGAAATTGATTCTTTGAGATGGAGCGCGGATTCCGGTAGATGTAGCTGGAGCCATGGCAGAGATTTTCTGGAAAAAGGGGGATATTAGAATGGTCTAGAAAAGAGGGTCTATAAATAAAGGTCTAAACAGAAGGGTCTATAAATAAGGGTCTAAGCAGAAGGGTCTACAAATAAGGGTCTACAAATGAGGGTCTAGAAATAAGGGTCTAGAAATAAGGGTCTAGAAATAAGGGTCTAGAAATAAGGGTCTAGAAATAAGGGTCTAGAAATAAGGGTCTAGAAATAAGGGTCTAGAAATAAGGGTCTAGAAAAAAGGGTCTAGAAAAAAGGGTCTAAAAAAGAGGGATTAGAAAAGAGGTTCTAGAAATGTCGATTTAAAAAAGAAGGTCTAGACAAGAAGGTCTAGACAAGAAGGTCTAGAAAAGAGGGTGTAGAAAAGAGGGTGTAGAAAAGAGGGTGTAGAAAAGAGGGTGTAGAAAAGAGGGTGTAGAAAAGAGGGTCTAGAAAAGAGGGATTAGAAAAGGGGGTCTAGAAATGACAATCTAGAAAAGACAATCTAGAAAAGAAGGTGTAGAAAAGAGGGTCTAGAAAAGAGGGATTAGAAAAGAGGGTCTAGAAATGACAATCTAGAAAAGACAATCTAGAAAAGAAGGTGTAAAAAAGAGGGTGTAGAAAAGAGGGTGTAGAAAAGAGGGTCTAGAAAAGAGGGTCTAGAAAAGAGGGTCTAAAAAAGAGGGTCTGAAAAGGAGGGTCTAAAAAAGAGGGTCTAGAAAAGAGGGTCTAGAAAAGAGGGTCTAAAAAGGAGGGTCTAAAAAGGAGGGTCTAAAAAAGAGGGTCTAAAAAAGAGGGTCTAGAAAAGAGGGTCTAGAAAAGAGGGTCTAGAAAAGAGGGTCTAGAAAAGAGGGTCTAGAAGAATATCGAAAAATGAGAGAATGGTCAGAAGACGTTGAAATGAAGAGGACTATCTTTCTGAACGAATGAATGAATGAATGACTGACTGCACCATGTAGATAAGGCCCCCTCGCCCCGCCCCTTTACGACACCCTAATTAGTCCATGTCCAGGTGTATGTTTGTCCAGATGCACATAGAGATAGGCGGTCCCCCCTTTGTTTATGGCACTCCATGTCATCGATTATCTGATCATGTGAAGGGAATCTGGATGTGCATGGGAGACTAATTAGAGACAGATGAGAGAGGGAGAGACGCAGAGAAAGAAAGTGGTTTTGGAAGTTGGGGACTTTTAACGTATTCTTAAGTCTTATAGAAGTTTACAGAAATCCAAATTGGTGGCCTGGAAATTCTAATTTCAGTTTTCTAGGCCACAAAACATATACAGAAAGTGATGAGGAGCTAGAAACTGTTTTCAGATTTCAAAAATCTCAAATCTGAGCCAAGTTATGAGAATTTAAAGTTGGTGGCCTAGAATCCTCTTTCTAGGCCACTAACTTCAAATGCTCATAACTCGGCTCAAGCAAGATATTTTTGAAAACTAAAAACTGTTTCTAGCTCCTCATCACTTTCTGGATCCAATGATATATGTTGTGGCCTAGAAACCTGAAACTTGAATTTCTAGGCCATTAATTTCAAGTGCGTACAACTCGGCTCACAGTTGAGATTTTTCAATTTTGAAAAATGCCTCTGAATCCACGCCAAAACATAATTTCATATACTTTTTCAAAGTCTGACTTTCTCATCGTGTTCCTTTATTTAGAAATTTCCGAAACCAAAAGTTCAAAATTCGATTAAAAAACCAACCCCGGAAATGTTAACCAAACATTTATAGGTGACTCTTATCAGTTGACACGAAACTTTTGAAAAAAGTGTGAAGAGAAGGTTAAGAAGTCATGACAGTGATGATATAACAATGATAAAGGGTATTAAAATGTGGGAAAAAAGTGTCTTGAAAAATTGTGTGAAAAAATGAAACTGAAAATTTTGGAACTTCTGGTATTGTTAAGCGATGTTTATGGTGAGTTTTAATTTTATTATTAGATTCTCAGATTCTTACAGCATCCACCTCCACCTACACCACTCGTCCCTGCGGCTCCAATCTGACAAACCTTTGGCTCGATGTCGTCGCTGTTGTGGATAACTCCCAAGGAATGACCAACGATGGTCTAACTACAGTAATCCGTATTATTTTTTGACCTCTTTTTCACCACCGAAAATCTTCAGATCGCCGCCAATATAGCATCGGTTTTCAGTGCTGGCACTAGAATCGGAACCGATCCTTCGGAACCCCGTACCACTCGTCTTGGCCTCGTTACTTATAATTCTGTGGCCACAAAAAATGCAGATTTGAACAAATTTCAATCAATAGATGACTTGTATTCTAATATTTTCGAGGATTTATCGGAAGTTAGTGATGTGGATGAGTCGTATTTGGAAAGGGGGCTTGCGGCGGCCGAGGAGATTTTGGAGGCGGGAAGAGCGGAGTTTAATAGGGGTCATTATAAGGTGAGTATTTTTTTTTTATAATGTAAGTAAAGCACGTCATAGAAATTCTAATGCAGTTTTCAGATTGCAAAAATATTGATTCTGGACCGAGTTATAGGCATTTGAAAGTGGTGGCTTAGGAATCCAAATTTTTGGTTTCCTAGGCCATAACTCACATCACTGGATTCAAAAATAATGAGGACCTTGAAACTGCTTTTAGATTTCAAAAATATTGATTTTGAGCCAAGTTATAGTCGTTCAAAGTTGGTGGCCTAGAATTCTTTTTTTAGGCCACCAACTTCAAATGCGTATAACTCGGTTCGAAATTGACATTTTCGAAATCTGAAAACAGTTTCAGACTCGTCATCATTTTCCGCATCTTATGACATATAATATAGCCTGGAATCCCAAATTTTGGATTTCTAGGCCACCAAATTCAAACGCTCATAACTCGGCTCAAAATTTACATTTTTGTGTTTTTCAATAACTGTTTTTTAGCAAGTAGTTATTGTCTACGCCTCCACCTACAATGGAGACGGACAATACACCCCGACCCCAGTTGCGAATCGTCTGAAAACTTCCGGAGTCAAAATAATTACAGTAGCCTATGACCAGGGAGGAGATTGGGAGTTGATGGAAGATTTGGCAAAGATTTCAAGTCCGCGATTCAATTTTTCAAATACTGATAAGCAAGGGATAATAGGGCAGATTCAGGGAGCATTGGTGGAAGGTAGGTTGAATTTACGTCTTCTAAATTCGGAAGGCGTTGAAAATCGGAAATTTCAAAATTTTACATCGTCAAACTTAATCTACTCAAAATTTCCTTTTATTTGATACCCATAATGCTCTACTTCTGAAAAAGTAAGAATTCTGAATTTAGGAGACGTCGGGATTCAGAATCCAGAAATTTTGACATCTCATCTAATACGATCGTCAAAATTATTGGTCATAAAATTTGCTTTGATTTGATACCTATATTGCCCTACTTCTGATCTATTAAGAATTCTGAATCCAGAAGACGTCGGAATTCAGAATTCCTCAATTTTCACAAACTATGCCGATATGGGTATCAAATTTTCCCAAATTTCACGCCGATCATTTCTAACGACACCATTTTCCTTCTAGCCAACTGCTTCTGCCCAACCACCTGGATCCAGTACCGTACCTCCTACGCCGACAGTACCTCCAAACCTTTCGGTGTCTGTATCCAACCAGTTGGGCTCAACGCGGTCTGGCGAGCCGCCAAAATCTCATGTGGAAATCGATGGAAGAATGCACATTTGGCGGATGAGTACAGTCAGGAAAAACACGATTTTGTTCTAGAAGTCGTCAAGGACACCGCGGGGTTCCATCCACCGTACTCTTATCATTTTGGGCTCAATTTTAACAATGGTAATTGGACATGGGACCGTCCAAATGGTTGGGTGCAGCCAAATGTTGAAAATTGGTTCAGATGGAATCAAGGATTCCCAATTTCAACGTCTTCCATGACTGCTGGAATCAATGTACAAAAAGGGGCGGAGACTTATTGGCAGAATACAGGAATGTATAATACGGGAGCTAATTATGTTTGTGAAACGATATCTTGTGATACGGATAATTTTTGTGAATCTGGTGGTGATGATGAAGTTTTGGTTTGAGTTTCTTACTTTTCGAATTTTTAATGGCCTAGAAATTCAAGTTTGTGGGTTTATAGGTTACCAAATTTTTTTGAAATTGTTCGAAATTTGTTAAAATTTTTAATGCAAATTTTAGGTTTCAAAAATATTAATATTGAACCAAGTTATGAGAATTTAAAGATGGTGGCCTAGAAATCCAATTTTTTGATTTTCTAGGCCACATTTTATATCATTCGATTCAAAATGCGTTGAGAAGTTGGAAACTGTTTTTAAATCCTGGAAATCTCAATATGGAGCGAAGTTACGAGCGTTTGAAGTTTGTGGCCTAGAATTCATTTTCTAGGCCACCAACTTTGAACGCTTATAACTTGGCTCAAAGTTGAGATTTTTGAAATTTGAAAACAGTTTTAAGCTTCTCATCTCTTTCTGAATCTAGTGATGTAGGTTATGGCCTAGAAACCCAAAGACTTGGATTTCTAGGACACCAATTTCAAACAACTGTAACTTAGCTCAAAATCAAACTTTTTGCAATCTGAAAATTGTTTTGAGTTATTCTTTATCAGCCTAACTTAATGAATTATGAGGTGGCTTAGAAAATTCGCAACTCGAATTTTTTTCTCCATTTCGAGAACAACATTTTCGGAGCACTGGCTACTGTAATGGAGCATAGAGTACAAAAATTTTGAAATTCAAGAAAAATTTATTAATTGAGCATCATCATGTTATACATATTGTGTCATTCGTTTTTTTTGTCATTATAAATATAAAAACAGTTTTTTTCGCAAGTAGGAGGGACTAGAAATTGGCAATAACAAATTATCAAAAAAATCAATAAATCAATCATCATTCTCCTCATCTGAATCATAGACCACAGAAACCACCAGAGACTCCATGGCTCGTCCCAAATCATCGCAAGCATTCATCAGATTCTGCATTTGACCAACACTGCTTCCACGTGGCACGTCATCTGAATCCTCGGCTCCAGATGGATCTGTTGACAGGGGATTCGTATGAATTAAACCGCCACGGTCAATAGTACCCAGGGACCCCGAACGAGCGGTGGAGAGAGCTCTCTCGGGGGTCCACGCGCCGGCGGGGAGTTGTTGGGCGGTGGAGCCACGGAGCAAAGAGTTGGTGGAGAGTGGGGCGGATTTTTGCTGAAATAACAACATTTTTGAATATGTCATTAGAAAGTGAATTAAATTTCGATCAAAATCCAGGTTTGAGATTTCAAAAACATCAATTTTGAGCCGAGTTAAGGGCTTTTGAAGTTGGTGTCCTAGAAATCCAAATTTTTGGGTTTCTAGGCCATAACTTGTATCACTGAATTCAGAAAGTGGTGAGGAGCTCAAAACTGTTTTTAAATTTCAGCAAGCTCAATTTTGAACCGAGTTATAGCCATTTGAAGTTGGTGGCCTAGAAAAATAATTCTAGGCCACCAACTTCAAATGCCTGTAACTTGGCTCACAATTGATATATTTAAAATTTGAAAACAGTTTTGAGCTCATTATGGCTTTTTGAATCCAATGGTATAAATTATGGCCTAGGAGCCCAAAAACGTGGATTTCTAGGCCACCAACTTCCAACGGCTATTACTTGACTCAAAATTAAGATTTTTGAAGTCTGAAAACTGCATTTTGATTGGGCTCAAATTTTAATTTCAATCAAATCTAAGTTTTTTAAAAGTTTCAATTTTTCAATTTTAAAATTTTCCAAAAACTCACCGCATCAATAACCTTCTTCAACCTCTGTAACTGCATCTCCAATTGCTCATTTTGTTGCTCCAATATCCTGGAACGATGCTCCAAACGTTGCTTGTGTAGACGCAGGGCTTTGGCTTCGTCCATAACCTGGAATTTTGAAATTAGCCCGATTTTGAAATTTTTTTGGCTCAAAATCGCTCATTTTTAGCGGAGTTTTTGGGCTCAAAATTGCTCTTTTTTTGACTGAAATTTTTGGTTTTTTTTCGGACTCACATCATTCTGACTCTGTGTACTTTTCAGTGATACCACACTTCGTCCATTTCTCAATGGTAGGGTACCCCCACGGCTCTCGCTTCGACGATCTGTTGGACGTTTGGAGCTTCTGGAAATTTCGAAACTTTTTGAATTGTCAATAGAGCACGTTTCCATACCTATCAATTTCCATTGTACTCGCTGCGCCTCGTTTCCACTCCAATTCTTTCCGCAATTGCTTATTTTCGATTTGGAGCCGTTGAAGCATCTGATCCATTTCATCTCGTTGGAGTTGTTCGACCTGGAAATTTTGAATTTTCAAAATTTGATCTTGAAGTCCATGGCTTGTTGATTATAATTCGTTTTTCAGATTCAAAATCGCTCGATTTTGAGCCGAGGTATGAGCATTTCAAAGTGGTGACCTAGGAATCCGAATTTTAAGGTTTCTAGGCCATTTTAAATAAAAGTGAATTCCAAAAGTGATAAGGAGCTTAAAACTGTTTTCAGATTTGGAAAATCTCAATTCTGAGCCAAGTTATGGCCGTTTGAAGTTAGTGACCTAGGATTTGCTTTCTAGGCCACCGACTTCAAATCGCTATAACTCCGTCTAAAATTGGCCGTTTGGTAAGATGAAAATAGTTTTGAGCAGCCCGGAAGCTCAGAATCATGAAGACATAATTATGGTCAAGAAACAAAAATCTTGGTGGCCTAGAAATCCAAAGTTTTAACTTCTAGGCCATCAACTTCAAATGCCTCTAACTTGGCTCAAAATTAAGATTTACAAATTTTGAAAACTGCCATTGAAAACCTACAAAATGCCGTTTACACTTGCACTGCGTACACTTGATGTATCTATCTGTCACATCATCATCGTCCACAGATTTTCCAGAGATTTTCAGCAATTTCAGAATGCTGCACATTTTTTAGGAATCAAAAATCTCCAGAATAGATCAAAATATGGAGAAGAATTCGATGTTTGTAAGTGATTCTCTTTTCTTGTATTTGGATCGGGGAGTGGGAGGTGACAGGGAAGTGACGGAAATAAGAAGAAGAAAAATGAGAAAAACGGTCTTCTCTTTGTTTCTCTGCGTCTCTCTTATTGTCCCTTATCTCTCATTTCCTCGAATTTTCTCCCATTTTTCCACATATAACTGTCGACAGGCAACGGAGAAATGAGAAGAGAGATAGTAAGGAGAGAGAGAGAGAGAGAGAGAGAATGAGATGCAGAGAAAAATACAGAGAAAAAAGTGGACCGTTAGGGGAAATTATGACCCTTTTTCAAGACTGTTTTGAGTCGTGGAACTTTGGAATTGAAATTTTGATTCTAAAATTTTGAGAATCGAAAGAAAAAGAGCTGCAAAATGAGCCTAAACATGCTCTTTAAAGATAACCGAGAAGTCTACTGTAATCCAAGCTTAAAGGCGCATACAGTACTCAAGTTATTTGTGACTAAATTCGATTCAAACATGCAAAAAATTCTAAACAAATTTTAGGTTTTCGACTTGAAATCTCATTTTTTAGCCTAGTTATGGCCATTAGAAATTGGTGGCCTAGAAAACGAGAAAAAACCAAGTTTTGGATTTCTAGGCCGCCAACTTATTTTGAAATTGACACTCTAAATAGTGAGATTATGAGCTTTTAAAAACTACTTTCAACTTCAAAATCGGATAATTGTAAACCAAATTAAAAGCATTTAAATTTGGTGACCTAGAAATCCACATATTTGGAATTCTAGGTCATAACTTATATTACTAGATTTAGAATAAAATGAGCTTTTCAAAACTATTTTTATCATCAAAAATGGACAATTTTGACCCGAGTTATGAACATTTCAAAGTTGGTGGCCTAGAATTGTTTTTCTAGGCCACCATCTTCAAATGTTCATAACTCGGCTCAAAATTGAGATATCTGAAATTTAAAAACAATTTCAAGCTCCTCGTCACTTTCTAAATACGATGATATATAATATGGCCTAGAACCACAAAAGTTTGGATTTCTAGGCCACCAACTTCAAATGCTTATATCTCGGCTCAAAATCAACTTTTTTGAAATCAAAAAAGTACCTGATTGATAATCTGAAGTGGCGATTGCACTGGCTCCATGTGCTCTGTGACACCACCATGCTCCGCAGAGAGCTTGGCAAGATGGGCGGTCATTTGTGCGGTATCCGCGTTCATTTGTTCTGTGGACTGATTGGTGACCTTAGCTGGAGGACATGTGAGAGGGACTCCTTCTTCGGCGACCTGAAAATCTACAGTAGCTACAGTAATCCTACAGAAAACTTACATCAATCGGAAGGTATCCCTTCTGTCTCTTCGACGCTCTTAGCTTATTCCTTAACATTTTCGCAAAATCTCTAGCGTCATCTGAAGACGTCGTTTTCTCACAATACTCTTGCATCGGGTGAATTGTTTTGTGACTTTTCGCAGTTCTCTGACTGAAGAAACAATTCTGACAGAGATCACAATTGAAGCATGTCAGACAGCGATAACGGATGCCGATGATTGGGAACATTTTGCACACGTTGCATTTGGACTGAAAATAAGAATTGTTCATTGAAGAATTCGACGTTTTTGGGGGGCTCGAATAAGCCAAATTTGGTTTCGAAAGGTTGATTTTAAGCCGTGTTATGGGGTTTTGAAGTTGGTGGCCTAGAAATCCACATTTTGGGATTCTAAGCCATTATTTTTATCACCGGATTTAGAAAGAAATAAGGAGCACAAAACAGTTTTCAGATTTAGAATATCTCAATTTTAAGCCGAGTTATGGCTTTTTGAAGTTGGTGGCCTAGAATTCTCTTTCTAGGCCATCAACTTCAAATGCTTATAACTCGCTTCAAAGCTCACACTTTTCGATTCTAAAAAATGTATTGGATAGCTCAGAAGATGCCTAACAATCTGAATACAAATATGGCCTAAAATTTCAATCGTTGGGTTTCTAGGCCACAAACTTCAAATGGCTATAACTCGGCTTAAGATATACATTTTTTGATTCTGAAAAGTGTTTTGGATAGCTTAGAAAACATGGCACAAGACAATCGTAACCATGACCTAGAATCCCAAATTTTGGATTCCTAGGCTACCATCTAAAAACGACTATAACTCGGCCTAAAATTAACATTTTTGCAAGAAAAAAATCTCACCGCATGCTTCGTGTTCTCCGAGATGACAAGTCGATGCATTACAGCTAACCAAACAATTGATTGAGGTTCCTGTAAAAAAAGGGGCGTGGCCTGAGATGTTCAAATTTGATTACTGTACCTTTTTAACCCAATCAATGAATGCTCCTTCGGAAATCGTTGGAGCCAGGCGGACAGTTTCGAAGCACGAACGGACGGAGGGCTCGACGTTGGTGCCACCGAAGGCAGCGGATTCGCCGACGAGACGGGGAATCTGTAGTTTGTAGTGTGTATTTTTGTAGTTAGTAGTTTGTAGTCTTTGTAGTTTGTAGTTTTTAGTTTGTAGTTTGTGGTCAACTTACGTGAATAAGATCATATAAAAGTAGTGCAATTTGTTTTTGAGTTGCATGACCATCCTGGGAGACTAATTTGAAAAGATCTGGAAATTTTCGAAACTACAGTAATCCCAAATTAGAAAAAAGTTTAAGTTACATCTATATTTTTCCTCTAGTGGAATGTTGGAGAAGACGATCATGGCGATTTTGAACGAGAGAACGCGCATTATTCCGTCGCGGGATCTGAAAACAAGTTGGATGGCCTAGAAATCCAATTTTTTTGAGAAAGTTAGGCCACAGTATTATTTTAATAATGAAAAACGTCATAAGAAGCCCCGAACAGTTTTTGGATTTCAAAGATATTGTTTTTGAGCCAAGTTATGGGATCCAGAAGTCCAGAAGTAGATCCAGAAGTAGATTCAGAAGTTGGTGGCCTAGGAATCCAAATGTTGAATTTCCAGGCCACATCGTAGATCACTGGGTTCAAAAAGTGATAAGAAACTCAACACTGTTTTTGGAATTCGAACATCTCAATTTTAAACCGAGTTATGGCCGATCAAAGTGGTGGCCTAGAATTCCTTTTCTAGGCCATTAATTTCAAACGGTCATAACTTGGTTCAAAATTGAGATATTCGAAATTTAAAAACGGATTTGAGCTCCTCATCACTCTCTGAACCCAATGATATAGGTCATGACCAAGAATCTCAAAAATGTGGATTTCTAGGCCACCAAATTCAAATGCTCGTAACTCGCTTTGAAAATGAGCTTTTTGAAATCTGAAAGATGTGTTTTGATCGGCACGTTAAGGGCTTTTCAGTCACAATTTTCGATTTTCAAAAATTCCACCATAGCCCTGATACCAAGGGCTCCAAAATGATCCCAAGAAAAACTCACTGATCAAAAAGGTTCAACAAGAAATTGATGCAAATATCGACGGCCAGGGAGACACTTTGCACTTGATTTGGATATTTCGCATGGAGTGCTTCGTACATTGGCAATAGAGCACAAACCATGCCTTCGAGTCCCGGACACTCCTCGGCTGACAGCCCCTTCAGTCGAACGAAGGCTTTTTCGAGAAGTGGAAGGTCCACTAGATCCAGACAGAGTCTTTTTTGAAGGGCACGAAGTTTCATCGCGGTACGGTAGGCCAGAAACTTGACGCGGTTGAATTGAGAGAGCTCTTTGACGATTTCTACCCATACTGGATGCTCCCATTGGGTTTTTTCGGTAGTTTGTCTGGAAATTTAAAGATGTAGAGGGATGAAACCTAGAAATTTGAATTCAGCAGGTTGAGAGCTTCAAGATGAGTATAATCATGGCATAGTTTGGTTGGTGGCCGAAAAATCCATTTGGTTTCTAGGCCACCAACTTTGAAGGCTCATAACTTGGCTCAAAATTAAGCAATTCGAATTTTTAAAAGGTCAATTTATTGCCTAAGTTGTGAGCTCTCTAATGCTGTTTTCAAAAGTTAAAAAAGATGGCTATGAGCCAAGTTATGAACATTGGAAGTTGGTGGCCTAGAAAGCGGATTTCTAGGCCACCAACCAGAACTCAAATTCTTACTCAATATAGTACGGCAACAAATTGGATTTGCTGATCGCTCTCTGCCAAGGAAGGGCAACGGATTGATTCAAGAAATGCTCTGAAGTTGGGCCGAAATCTGAAGCGGCATTTCGAACGGCCGCCTGGCGGATGCGAATGGCACGTTTTAGGGTAGAGTATCTGGAAAATAGGGAATTTAGAATCCGTAAACCTTAAAATCATGAGAAATCTTATCGTCAAAGTTATTCAGCATGAAATTCGCTTCCATTTGATACCCATAATGCCATAGTTCTAGAAAAATGACGATTCTGAATCCAGAAGACGTCAGGATTCTGAATTCCCGACTTTTTTAGAAACTGGGTAATATGGGTATCAAATGGAAGGAAATTGCATGGCAAATAAAGTTAACGACGTCAAATTTAGATAATTAAATATTAGGAGTTCAAGGATATTCAACTTCAGACGACGTCAGGATTCAGGATTTATAAACCTCCAAATTTGAGCTAATCTTATCGTCAAAGTTACTCAGAATAAAATTTTCTCTGATTTGATACCCATATTGCCCTACTTCTGATTTTTTTGAGAGTTTCGGATTTAGAAGACGTCAGGATTCAGAATCTCCCGAAATTTTCAAGTATGGGCAATATGGGTATCAAATTAAAGGTAATTTTATGGCAAACAATGTTAACGATGCCAAACTTTCCAAAAACTAAATTTCAAAACCCCACCTCTTATTAACATGTTCAATTTGTCCCTTCGCATGCTCATCCAATTTCAAATCTTCCGCCAATAACCTTGCCGCAGCATCGTTGACATCATCCACAAATAGTCTCACTTCATCAATCCGTTTCGAAATCTGATCAGTTTCCTCTCTGGCAATCTTCAAATCCTCCAAATGAATCTTCTCCACCGCTTTCATCGTCTCTATTTCATTCTCAGATGACGTCAAGTGTAGTTGACATTCCGCAAGGTTCCTTTCGAGCTCCTGGAGCCTCTGCATGGCATGTTGGACGAGTTTATCCCAACTTTCAACTTCGATGCCAAGCTCCGCCCAAGTTTTCTTGAGTTTTTCACAGTTTGCATTGATTTCGAGACCACGACGGCGTTGTTCAAGGTCGGATAATTCTGCAATGTAGATTTTTAGATTCAGCGGGTCAAAAGCTTCAAAATGACTATAATAATGGAATAGAAACCCGTTTCTAGGCCACCGATTTGAAAGGCCTATAACTCGGCTCACACTCAATTTTTTGAAGTTTTGAAAATGGATTCAAAGAGCTCAGAATTTCTATTATAAGTTGAAAATAAAAATGACCTAGAAACCCACGTTTGGATTTTTAGGCCACACTATAAAAGTACCTTGCTTAGCAGCCTCCATTTTCGATTTCAATGTTAGCATCATTTTGAAAATATAGAAATTTTTGATTCAAATTTTCAAATCCAATGAATATTCTTGACACGAACTATAGAAACATGTGTTCCTCCAGATTTCATAAAGAAAAAAGTTTGATGGATTTGAAAGGGGGAGGGCTCCGCGGAGCACCATGGGAAAGGGGAGGACAATTTTCGAGAAATTCTACTTTTTGAAATTGGTAATTTTTCTTATACTATTTCTAAAAACTACTGTAACTTGCTTAATTTTGCTCCAAATTTTGTGAAAATTGTACCGTTTAAATCAGCTCAATAAGAGCTTTTTAATGAGCCCAAGAATTCTCAATTTTTCTCACCTTCCTCCTCATAATCATCGTCCAAAACATGCGAACTGTGTAGCTTCGGTCTCAAATCGTGCTGCATCAGAAAACTGTGCGCCTCGGCTACCGTACTCTTGTATACTGTATTCTTCGTCTCCATTTCTCTTTGAAGGCCCTTGACAAATGCGGATTGTTGCATAACAGCTGATAAACTTCCTCCAATCGGTTGCTCTTCGACGATTTTCTGTTTCTTGGCTTCTACCCATGAGAGAAGGTCGGCCAGACCATCGGAGAGCTTTTCCCATTCTTGCTCGGCTTTTTCGAGACGTTCTCTGAAAGGAAAAGTTTATTATTGAGTTTTGAAGGTTTTGGACTTCAAAATAAGTCTAATCTTATAAATTTTGGATTCCATTGAACAGTTATGAGCATTTGAAGTTGATGGCCTAGAACCCCCGAAAATCGAGTTTCTAGGCCACCTATAAATGAAATAGTAGAGCTCGCGGAGCTGACTCCAATACAGTTTTTAGATTCCAAAAACATCAATTTTGAACCAAGTTATGAGAGTTTAAAGTTGGTGACCTAGAATTCTCTTTCTAGGCCACCAACTTCAAATGCTTGTAACTAAATTCAAAACGGCCTGTTTTCGAATTTGAAGATAGTTTTGGGAAGCTTAAAACTCGAGTAGTTTAATGAAAGCCAAATAAACACTTTTCTAACCAAATTCGGATTTCTAGGCCGCTCTTTTTCCTGTGGCCTAGAAAACCAAATGTTCGAAAACTAGGGCAGCGTAAACATAATCTAATAAAACTAATCTCTGCAAACACATAGCAAATTTCAGAATTCAAATATCTCAATTTTAAACCAAGTTATGAGCGTTTAAAGTTGGTGGCCTAGAAACCTCTTTCTAGGCCATCAACTTTAAATGCACATAACTCGGTTCAAAATTAAGATATTCAAAATTTAAAAACAGTCTCAAGCTCCTCATGACTTCTTGAATCCACTGATATAGAATACGGCCTAGAAATCCCTGAATTTGGATTTCTAGGCCACCAATTTTTAAAGCTCATAACTTTGCTCAATGAACTTCAAAATTAAAGAAAGTGTGCTTATTTTGAAGCTCTCAAACTTAGCTATTGATTTCGGTTTTTTTCAACTAAAATTTCGAATGAAAACTCACCCAATATCATTCGTGGTCTTCCTAATAGCCGCCCATCTTCTCGATGTCTCTCCAACTCTCTTCTGTAGCTCCGCCTTCTCATTTCCACTCTCCAAACTCTCCACCAACATTCTTCCCATACTCTCAACACTCTTCATCACGTCTTCATGAGCATTTAGTTCGGCATTCAGTGTCTTGAAATTCTGAGTCCAATTTTTCCGTTTTGCTGTATCCTTGATTGCTTGGTGGTTCGATGTGTCGTGAGCAAGTTTTGAGCAATACTCTTCTTGTCGTCCTAACCACATTTCGAATTCGGATAGTGCTGAATGGAAGTCGCGGCGGGAACGAAGTGAGGCTTCAAGGACGGCTCGGCGGATTCGGATGCTGGAAATTTGGGAATATGAACTTTTTGGATACTGGAAATTGTACATTGCAAAATTTCATTAAGTAAATTTGTTTAGCTTTTTCTGCACTATTCAAAACAATTTTCAAATTTCAAAGATCTCTATTTTAAAGCGAGTTATGAGTATTTGAAGTTAGTGGCCTAGAAATTCACATTTTCATATTTCTAGGCCATACTAGCCACCATTCTGTTAAGTGATAGGTAAGGACCTCAGAATAGTTTTTAGAATTCAAAAATGTCGTGTTTGAGCCGAGTTATGAACAATTGAAGTTGGTGGCCTAGAAAAATAATCCTAGGCCATCAACTTTCAATGCTCACAACTCGGCTCAAAATTGAGCTTTTTCGATTCTGAAAAGTGTTTTGAGCTGCTTATACGTTCCCAAATAAAGTTTCAAAAACAATGACCTAGACACCCAAAATGTGGATTTCTAGGCCACCAACTGCAAAGGCTTATAACTCGCTTTAAAATTGAGATTTTTCAAATCTAAAAACTGCGTCGGACTCCTCAAAACGTTTTTCTTTTTTCTGGCCTGGTGTTCTCAATTTGGAGTTTCTAGGCCACGTTCTCCAAGACACTCACTTATCATTGAATTCGGTCCAACTCATGTTCAATCTGCTCAACAAATGACTCAAATTGTGTGCCTCGTCCTTGGTGTAAGTGTCGACGATTTTGTGGCCCTGAAAATATGTTTTGCTTTGGGTTACTGTAGATTACTGTACCTGCGTGTTGATCTCTTGCATCTTATCTTTCCTCTCATTCAACTGTCCAACAACTCTTTCCAGAACTTTCAATTCTTCCCGCACAACGTCTTCTGCCAATTCTTCAACCCTCCGTTCTCCGATGACGTCATTCGCTGCTTTGAGCCATAGTTCCATTTCGTTTCGAGACGATTCGTTTTGACGAGCGATATCGGAAATTTGATTGAGGATTATGCATCGTTTCTCGCAGCTCTCAATGGTACGTCGCATTTCGGTGAGCTGGAAATATGAATTGGGGACTAGAATTCCGAATTTGAGTTTTAAGAACACATGCAGATTGTATTTATAATGTTTTTAGGAGCCTGAAACAGTTTTCAGATCTCAAAAAACTCAATTTTAAGCCGAGATATGAGCATTTGAAGTTGGTGTCCTAGAAAACGCAAGTTTTAGGTTTCTAGGTCGTGAAATAGATCATTGGATTAAGAAAACAATGATAAGCTCAAAACTGGTTTTAGATTTGGAATAGCTCAATTTTGAAGCGAGTTATAGCCATTTGAAGTTGGTGGCCTAGAATTCTTTTTCTCGGCCACCAACTTCAAATGCTCTTAACTTGGCTTAAAATTGAGCTTTTTGAAATTTGAAAACTGCTAAAACCTTCTAATTATACGATACATCGGATAACACTAAATATGGCCCAGAAACGTAAAAATTTGGGTTTCTAGGCCACAACTTTTTTCTTATTTTTAATGAGCCTTGAAAAGTCTAAAAAGGGTTAAAAGCAGTTTTGTAATTTCTAGATGGACTTAAGAAGATGTTAGAGTTCTAATGCCGTTTTAAGGTCCCAAAACACCAATTATTAGCCGAGTTATCGTCATGGCCTAGAAAGAGTTTTCTAGGCCACCAACTTCAAATGCTCATAACGCGGCTCAAAATTGTTATATTTGAAATCTGAAAACTGTTTTGAATAGTGCAAAGAAAGCTTCACAAATTTTTAAAACAAAATTGTCATGGCTTAGAACTAGGATTCCTAGGCCACCCTTACTTACTAACTGTGCCGCCTGTTGTCTGACTTGTCTATTCGGACTGGCATCATGTGCCCCGGTCACTTGCACACTTCTCAATCGTATCTCATCAATAATCCCTTGAATACTCTGCCACAACTCTCTCGCCGGTTGCCATTGTGCCAAATCTACCGTATTCGATGCATCCCTCTCGACATCATGCAGCCAGTGTCTTGTGTGTGTTAGCTGAACGGCCACTGGGTCCAGGGACCCCGTCTGGGGACCCGAACCAGTTGAGCCGATAGTAGACATGCCACGTGGAAGCGTGGAAGAGGACTCTCTACTGTAGATTTTTTGGTCTTCTTCCGATTGCTCATCGTCTCCGTTGAGAGTGTGATTGTCTTCGTTTTCGGACTCGCCGGCGGATGGGGTCTTGTTGGAAGAGCTTGAAGAGCTTTGTTCAGCGTGGACGGGTGTCATTTCGACGACCTGGAAAAGGTACAGTCATCTACTAACCTACAGTAGCCGTTCAACTTACCGTACTCCTAGACTCCGTTGTATCCCCACCAGAATCGTTCATTTCATCGATAAGATATGTTGGCATATCATGACAATCCGCGATAGTGGTTGCAGTTTCGGTGAGCACTTGGACGACTCTCTGAAAATCACAAAATTCAGAATCTATAAAGAATCTAAAATTTTGAAAAATCTCATCGTTAGAGTTGTTCAGCATGAAATGCGCTCTGATTTGATACCCATATTGCCCTACTTTTAAAATTTTAAGAATTCAGTATCCAGAAGACGTCAGAATTCAGAATCCTTAATTTTTCTTGAATGTGAGCAATATGGGTATCAAATTGAAGGAAATTTCATGGAGAACAAAGTTAACGATGTAAAAATGCTTCAAAGTTCATTTCGGGTTCTCTAGGACTCAAGAATCTGGAAGACGTCAGGATTCAAATTTCATGATCCTTAAAATTCTGAAGAATCATATCGTCAAAGATTTTCAGCATAAAATTCCCTTTGATTTAATACCCATACTACTCTACTTCTGAAAAAGTGAGAATTCTGAACTCAGATGACGTCAGAATTCAGAATCCTTCAAATTTTCTTGAATATGGGCAATATGCATATATGCATACGGCACCCTGAAATGGAAATACGTTTCACGGCTGCCTACGTGTCTAGGGCATCTCAACTTTTTGAAATTACCACTGAAAAATTGGATTTTCACTTATAACTTCATTCAAAAAAATAAATTGAAAAATCGGCTGAGATTAAAATGCTCAGGGTTTTCTGAGCTACCCGCTGGTGTAAAAATTGTGACAATGCGTCTAATGTTAACTGAGTTATTTCAGCTTGAAATTTCTGCAAAAAATGTACTGAAAATGGAGAATTTTTGACCTAAAAAATTTTAAAGGACCTAACTCAAAAATCGGCTGAGATTTAATTGTAGTCTTATCTGAGACCTACAAGTTGACATATAGAACTTGTAATTTGGGTCAGTCTGAGTAAAGTTATTTCAGCTTGGAGATTTTGAGTCAACAGATCTCTAGTTTCGAAAAGCAAATATGGGCAAATTTAGGTTCAAAATGATCAGAAAAACATGATTAAGAACTATGAATTTTTGGTATTGTGCTACGACTGATATATTTTCTGATATCTAGGTTTTAAGTCAGTGTAGATTGAACAATTCCCTGAATTCAAAGCTCACGGGGAAATTATTTAATTTGAATTTCCATTTGAGGACGCCGTGAATATGGGTATCAAATCGAGGGAAATTTTATGGCGAACAAAGTTAACGATGTGAAAAATGCTCACCTTTGCATTCTTGCCAGCTAGCTTAATCGCTGGTGGCAGATTCGCTGTCTGCACTCTCTTCTTAACATCTCCAATCGATCCCTTCAGTGTTTCCACATCTCTCAGAACTCTTTCCACATTCTCTCTCGATGGTGTATATATCACAGCCATTCGAATTCCATTGGCTCTTCTGACGACGTCTCTCGCCAACGCCTCCAGCGAATCAATATCCGCCCAGAAGGCGTCACAAGTCTCTCTCGACGTGGCAACCCATTTGTGAGCATCCGAGAGCTCATCACGAACCATTGCCACACGCTTAGCGGTCTCCGAGAACTGACGACGGAGGTCGTGATGGGCGTCTCCTTTGAGCGATGGGATGATCATGTTCTTCGCCATTTCCAGTTGCACCATGTCGGTTTTTCTGAAAATGTTAAAGTTGGGCAGATAGAAAACATCTTGAGAATTATGCTGGCGTTTTTAGATTTCAAAAACCTTCAGTTTAAGGTAAGTTATGAGCATTTGAAGTCGATGGCCTAGAAAACCCCAGAAATTGGATTTCTAGGCCGCTGTTAAGCAAAATAGTAGAGCTTTTAGGAAGGACTCCGACACAGTTTTCAAATTCAAAAAATCTCAATTTTGAGGCGAGTTATAAGCATTTGAAGTTGATGGCCTCGAAATAGATTTCTAGGCCACCAACTTCAAATGCTCATAACTTGGCATAAAATTGATATTTTTGACATCTGAAAGCTGTTTTGGTATCCGTAGAACTTCCTAAAGAAATCGAAAAATTGATGGCCTAGAAAACCGAAAATCTGAATTTCTAGGCCACCAAATTGAAAGCGTTATAACTCGATTCAAAATAGTCCGTTTTCAACTTTGAAAACAGTATTGGAGAGCTTAAAACTGGAACAGTTCATCAAAAGTTCAATCAACACTCTTCTGATAAAATTTGGATTCCTAGGCCACCATTTTCTACATGGCCTAGGAATCCAAATTTCCTGAAATTGGGCCATTATGAATAAAATTATATGGAGGTAACGTAGATGAACTCAAAACAAGTTTCTGATTTTAAAAACCTCTATTTTTAGTGAAGAATTAATGGCCGAGAAAAAGATTTCTAGGCCAAGAACTTCAAATGCTCATAACTCAACTTAAAGCTGAGATTTTTGAATTTTGAAAACATTTCTGAATAGTGCTAAATCAGCTCAACAATTACACGTAAAAAATTTTGAAATTGATGGACTAGAAAACGAAAATGTGAGTTTCTAGGCCACCAACTTCAAATGCTCGTAACTCGGCTTAAGCTTAACATTTTTGAGTTTTGAAAACTGTTCCAGACTCCATAGAACTTTCTTAACAAATTGGGAAAGTGATGTCCTAGAAAACCCGAAATTTGGATTTCGAGACCACCAAACTTACTTTTCCTGCAACTCTCTCGTAAACTGAGCCAATCTGCCATCCAGTTTTTCTAGGCCATCCCCATCCAGCGAATTCACATTCTGTGCGGCCTCCTTCTCCGCTTGCTCACACCATTTCATCATTTCGGCCAATTCGAATTTGAGCTCCGGCTCCGTGAGAGCACTCGAAAGAGCCTTCGACACTGCCGCCGTTTCGGCTTGGCTCACCTTCCGGAATCGATCCTCAATACCGTATACCGTTTTTCGGACATTTTGAGATTTCGGAGAGTCGTCTTGCATTCGGGGCACCAGTTGGGATAGTTTCTTCACCAGGTCGATTACGGGGCCCTCGGCTCCAGAAACTCGCTTTCGGAGCTCGCCGAGCACACTTGGCGCAGATTTTCGGTCCATTTGAGGGATCTGTTCGGATTCGTATCGTTCGGCTTCGTCGACTAGGGAGTCGGCGTTGAGGATTAACTGAAAATTTGAATTGAGAGCTTCAAAACGAGTATAATCATGCTCGGTGGCCTAGAAATTGGAAATTTGGATTTCTAGGCCATCAATTTTGAAGTGGCGTAACTTGGCTTAAAAATGAGGCTTACAGGATTTGAAAATAGTTTTAGAATCCTTATCACATTTTGAATACAGCGATATAAAAAATGGCCTAGAAACCCAAAATCTTGGATTTCTAGGCCATTAACTTCCAGTGGGTATAACTCGGCTCAAAATTAAGCTTTTTTAATTTGAATTCGGTTTTGAGCTTTCCAAAACTAATTTAATGATTTAACAAAACACCACATTTAAAAAGACGAAGTTCAGATTTCTAGGCCATTCATAATTTGTTGGCCTAGAAATCCACATATTGGGAAACTTGGTCTTGTTATATTTCATTTTGTTTAGCTAGTTTTGAGAAGCTCAAAACAGTTCTCAGAATTCGAAAATCTTAATTTTGAACCGAGTTATGGGCTTTTGAAGTTGGTGGCCTAGAATTCTCTTTCTAGGCCACCAACTTCAAATGCTTATAACTCGGCTCTAAATTGGAATTGTTGAAGTCTAAAAACTGTTTTGAACTCTATATAACTTCCCAAACACAACAAGCTGAGGCTCAACGAACTCCAAAATCAGCGACAGTAGACTCACTTTGAAGCTCTCAAATAACTGAGTGTTATGCAACAAAATTTTAACAAAAAAAAATCAAATTCTACAAATTTCTCAGGGCCCTAACGAAGTCTATGCAAAATCAATCTCAAAGCCCTAACAATAGTCAATAAAAAACAAAACTCTAAGAATTCCAATAGGTCATTCAAAATGACGACTCTCCGTCTCCTGGCGGGCACGGCAAGTGTCACAAGCATATACACAAAGTGTAAGTATCTGATAATCGGGGGTCCCCCACGGGAGGGGCCCCCTAAGTATTACTACACAAAGTGAGTCCCTCTCTCTATATCTCTAAGAAATATCTTCTAAACCTCTTGCATTGCATTCCATTCCTCGTTAAACTTTGGTAGTTTGTCTTTGCGTTGAAGTGCCATTTGACGAAGCATCTGGAAATTGTTTGGGTTGGGGAAAAGCGGAAAATCGATCGGAAAACATGGTTCTAGAGATTTGAAACATAGAAAAATGGACTCAGCGGGTCAAAATAGCCCTAGAGAAGTTTCAAAGTAATGATTTTGGGCAGTTTCAAGCAGTTTTACCAAATGGCTCAGTGGGTTATAGCCCGACTACTAATCGATAGACCAGGGTTCGAAGCTCCGCGGTGGCAAATGTGTCAAAAACTGTTTTTATTTTTGTTTTTACTTTTTTTTAGCCTACCGTAATCCTCTCCTTCGCATTTTCGGCTTGCATCATGTTCATAGTCATCTCGTTTTTAGCCAATGTTCGTTCACATGATTCAAGGCGTTGAAGGGTTTTCTGGAACTAAACTTTTTGGCGCCAAATTAAAAAATTGCTCACCTTTAAATCATCCTCCGCATTATCTAAATAATCAAATGGAAACTCTTCAAAATTGGTGTGAGCGTCTTCAATAGAATCCAAAACTTCAAACATTGAAACGATTTCAGTATTGGCGTCCGGGACGGGAGAAGTCAATTTGGAGTCCTGAAAACGGCACATTCAAACTCATGTGGAGAAGAGCTTCAAAATAAATATAATCATGGCCTAGTTTGGATAGTGGCCTAGAACTCGGATTCCTAGGCCCCGAGATTATTGGTGGCCCAGAAACTCAATTCTTAAAAATCCTACTAGATTTTTACATTTTCTAGTTTTCAGGATTCTGAACTTTTCACAACTGTTTTCAGATTTCAAAGAGCTCAATTTTCAGCCAAGTTATAACCCTTTGAAGTTGGTGGCCTAGAAAACCAAATTTTGGTTTTTTAGGCCATATTTGTCATAAGATTGTTAGAAAAGTTGTGTGCTCTCCAAATCTGTTTTCAGAACTTCAAAATGTCAACTTTGAACCAAGTTATGACCCTTTGAAGTTGATGGCCTAGAAAAAGAATTCTAGGCCACCAACTTTAAAGGCTCATACTCGGTTCAAAATTGAGGTATCTGGAATCTAAAAAACTGTTCCAAGCTTCTCATCACTTTCTGAATCCAGCGATATACAATATGGCCTAGAATTCCGAAAACTTGGATTTCTAGGCCACCAGGCAATATTATACTCATTTTGAAGCTCTCTTCAGGCTAAACTCAGATTTCTAAGTTTCAAAGTCCCAAATTCAAAACTTACCAATTCATCGCCACTAGAAATATTTGCAGTCTCCTCATAGACATCCACAGGCACCTCGCGGACGGTTCTTTCAATGGATTCCTGGGCGGGGCGACCTTGAAGGATTTCTGAGGTTGAGACCTCGGCAATTTTTTCTTCTGGGGGCGGGGCTTGTGTGACTTCGATGACTTTTTCAGTGTCATCGGGAAGAATGATGGTTCTTTTGGCCTCTTCTTCCACCTCCACGGTTTGTGGAGCCTCGGGGTCCTTCAACTTTTTGACTTCAAGTTTCGGGGTACCTGGAGCATCTCCCTGGTTGGCTACAGTAACCGCTTCACTGACGACACTATCATCTTCAGTGGCGGTACCGTATGCCTCCATGGCCAACTGAAGGCTCGATCGGCTAGTACGGTCTGGGGAAGATTTTTCGGCTTCGGGCTCCGCTTCCTTCTTGGGGGTCTCTTCTGGTCTCTTCTCAGTGTTCGCTAGTCTGGCTTCCAAACTTTCTATCCGACCGCGAAGCTTGTTTAGAGTATTGTCGTGGAGTTGGGGTCCTGCAAAGCAAGAAAGTGTTGAATTCGATTTAAGATTACGGTACCCACCTTTCCCTGGAAGTGCACAATGTATCGCAGTGGCTCTGGAAGTCAATGAAGTGATATGTGAATCCCTCTCGGCCAACTCTTTTCGAGTTGACTTTGCTATATCGACGTCATCAAGATTACGGTCGGTGAAGACGTCGAGGACCAGGAGGAAGGCATCGATGTCCTGTGAAAATTGACGACGTTAATGTTTTCAGAGGGAAATTTGCTTTGATTTTATACCCATATTGCTATACTTTTGAGAGAATGAAGCTTCTAAATCCAGAAGATGTCAGGATTCAGAATCTTGCAAAATTTCAGAATATGGGCAATATGGGTATCAAGTAAAGCCAAATTTTGAGTTGATTGTTTTTGACGACACCGTTCTGACGATTTTGTTATTTTTTAGAAATTTGGAATTCTGAATCCAGAAGACGTCAAAATTCAGAATCCCCAAAACTACAAATTACGAAATTCTACATCGTCAAATTTGCTCAGCAATAAATTTGCTCTCATGTGACACCCATATTGCCCTACTTTCGCCAAAAACAGAAATCTGAATCCAGAAGACGTCAGGATTCAGAAACCCTTCAAAACTTCAGCACCATGGCAATATGGGTATCAAATGAACCCAAAATTCAAGGCGAACATTTCTAACGCAACCATTACCTTCTTCAACTGTTCCTGCTGCTCCAACAGCGGTGCCACCTTATCCCGATGCTTATCCAATTCCGTCTCAACATGCTCCATTTTGTTCGCCAATTCATCCAACTTCTCAATAGCGGCATGCGTCTGAAGTTCAAGTCTTCCAGTCTGTGCAATTTTTCTTCCTTCTTCGATGACGTCATCCAGAGGTGGACGGTATTCATCCAAATACAAATCCAAATCATCCACTCTTTTTTGATACTCGAAAACCGAGGAAACTGGAGATTCTTGAAAATCCAAATGAGACCCCAAGTCTTTGAATAACTCATAGAGTTCCTCGACCCGCTTGTCGAATGGAGCATTTTCTGGAGCACTCAAAGGAGCATCTCGGAGCTCGAGCTTCTTTGGGGACGTGGCTTCTTTGGCCTGCGACTTCTCTTCCAGGGCCTTCCATTTCTTATTCAGATTCTCGAGAACATCTGAAGACGTCGCGGCTAGCCTTGGATTCTTAGCCGCCAATTTTCTAGTCCGTGAACTCAATCGATCTCTATCGGCTCTCAGGAATCTCAATTTTTCTGCGATTTTGAATGGCTCTTGGCTCGAAATTTCTTGAAGCTCTTTTTCGATATTATGATGCAATTCGTCGATTTCCAGAAGGGCGGATTCATCGTCTTCAGACATTTCTTGAATGGTAAGGGACCAGGAATTGAGACGGTTTTTGAGAGCGTCGGCGCGGATTCTTTTGAGAGAGAGGACGTCTTCGGGAATCTTGATGGCGCGTTCACTGAAATTTTTTTTATCTTTAAAAAGTTACGTCAAGCTGATAACAGTTTTCAGATTTGAAAATTTTCGACTTTGAGCCAAGTTATGAGCGTTTGAAGTTAGTGGCCTAGGAATCCAAATTTCTGTATTTCTAGGCCACGTTGTATATCACTCGATTTAGAAATTTATAAGGAGTATGAATCTGTTCTTAAATTTCAAAATGATTGATTTTAAACAGAGTTATGGGCATTTGAAATTGGTGCTCTAGAAATCCTAATTTTGGTTTTCTAGGTCGCGGGATTTTTGGTGGCCTAGAAACTCAATATGTGAAAGGTTTTATATTTTAACGTATTCTAATTTCCCAGATTGTAAGCTTTTCAAAACAGTTTTCAGATCTCAAATATATCAAATTTGAGCCACGTTATAAACATTTGAAGTTGGTGGCCTAGGAATCCAAATTTTGAGTTTTCTAGGCCATATTATACATGACTGAATTCAGAAAGTGATGAGGAGCTTGGAACTGTTTTTAAATTTCAGAAATTTCAATTTGGAGCCGAGTTATAAGCGTTTAAAATTGGTGGCCTAGAATTCTTTTTCTAGGCCACCAACTTTAAATGCTCATAACTTGGCGTAAAATTGAAATTTTTGAATTCTGAAAACTATACTGTGCTCCTTGTCACTTTCTTAATCTTGTGATTCATAATATGGCCTAGAAATCCAAAAACTGAATTTCTAGGCCACCAAGTTCAACAACCCATAACTTGGCTCAAAATTGAAATTTCTGGATTTTGAAAACTGCATCAGACTTCTCCACTCTTTCGTTATTTTTTTAATAAATCATATTTTCAATTTTGGATTTCTAGGCCGTGGCCTAACTCTCCCAAGACACTTACTTCAACTGCCTCTGCAAATGTGCCGCATTATTCATAGCGGCCTCATTTCGATTCCATTCGCTAATCAATTCCTCAACAATTTCCGCTTCTTCCGGCCGATCGCTAGCCGCATATCGATCCAATCGTCCCTCCATTTCATCCAGAAAAACTTCAATTTCATCTGCTTCCATTTTCAGTCTCTGATACATCTCCACACAATCCTCCAATCTCTCAATACACGTCGAACTTCTCTCATACAATTCTTTGGATTTCATCTTGGCATACTGTAGTTTCTGAAGTGTCTCTTTTGCGGATTCCTCATCCAAAATGTGATCCTTCACGAGTTGCTCTCGATTTTCAGACAAATCCTTCCATTTCTCCTGTGCTCCGTCAAGCATTCTCACGAGGGCCCGCACTTCCATTAGTGCTCCACCGCACTCGGAACCATCGATTCCTGTTGTATCATCGAGACCCATTTCGACGTTGGATAACGTTGTGATCACTTTATCCAACTTCTCCTCGAATCCCTTTGGGCGCTTGAACTCGTTGAATTTACGACGGAGTTCTGTCATTGAGTCCTAGAAATTTATTTTAGTACATTTGGAATGTTAAAGGGGGAGTACACAATTTCCCAAAATTTTGAGATTTTGGTATCATTCGATGCAGAATTAGGGCGCGGGAAATAAATTCTCTTGGACCATAGTCTGAAAATGCCCCATTTTCGAAATATAGGTTGAAAACAGCTCAAAAATTAGTACTGTGAGGGTGCAAATTGAGTGTTTTGGGAGTAGTGAGAATCCTTGAGGGTGCACGTGAAAAAATGAATAAAAACGTGAATTCTTTTCGCACCCTCACAGTACTAATTTTTGAGCTGTTTTCGACCTATATTTCGAAAATGGGGCATTTTCAGACTATGATCCAAGAGAATTTATTTCCCGCGCCCTAATTCTGCATCGAATGATACCAAACTCAAAATTTTGGGAAATTGTGTACTCCCCCTTTAAGAGCTTTAAAATGAGCCTAAATTTGTTTAATTTGGTCCACTTTGAGCCAAGTTATGATTATCTCAAGTTGGTGGCCTAGGTTTCGCTTTCTAGGCCACCAAATTCAAATGGTCATAACTTCGTTCAAATTTGGTATTTTCGAAATCTGAAAACTGTTATGGACTTCTGAGGACTAGTTTTATCCAAAAATGTTGATAATAACATAATTTAACAAGATTTGGTTTTCTAGGCCATGAGATCTTTAGATGCCTAGGAATCAATTTCCTACCAAAAATTATATTTTTGTCCTCAAAGTTACCAGCTATCTAAAATTGTTTTTAAATCTCGAAAATTTGATTTTGAGTCAAGATATGAGCCTTTAAAGTTGGGGGCCTAGATTTCGCTTTCTAGGCCACCAACTTCAATAGCTCATAACTCGGCTTAAAACTGATATTTTTCGAATCTAAAAACACTTTTAAGTTTCTCATCACTTTCTGAACCCAGTAGTGTAAAATATAGCCTAGAAACCCAAAAATTTGGATTTCTAGGCCACCGACTTCAAACGCCTGTAACTCGGCTCAAATTTTTCCGTTCCAAGCGAAATTATACTCATTACAAAGCTTTTTTTAAGCTGAATTCCATTTTTTTGTTTTTGTAAACTTCTAAACACTCACATTTGCATGATTCAACTGCTCCCTCATCCGCACGGCATACTCTTTCTCCATCGCTAGCGAATTCATCTCGTTGAGACGGGCGGTCCATTCTTCGAATTCGCGGGAGAGTTTCTGGAAATTTTCAGGTTGAAAATCATGAAATTGAAAAAGTGGGCCACTCAGAGCAAGTTCATGCAAGAAAAAGTTGCAATTAGAAAAAAATAAAGCATTCCATTAAAAATTTCGAAATTTTTAAAATTCAAAAAAATTGTCATTCAAAATTTCATCATCACACATTAGCATTCCACTCAACGCCTACCGGTATCAGCTCTGCTTCATTTCCCAAGTCTTCCTGAATTTTTTTGGTTTTTTCGAATTTTGAGACATTTTGAAAAATTCATAATCCATAAACCTTGAAATTTCCAGATTTCTTGTCGTCAAAATTATTAGCCTTAAAATTTGCTTCTATTTGATACCCATATTGCCCTACTTCTAAAAACTTGAGGATTTTGAATCCAGAAGACGTCAGGGTCCAGAATCCTTCATTTTTTGGTATGAGCGATATAGGTATCAAATCAAAAGCAATTGCATACCGAATAAAGTTAACGACGATAAATATTGAAAATTTTCAATTTTTGGTCTTAAAAGATTCAAGAATCCAGATGGCGTGGGGATTCAGAATCCCAAAATTCAAAATTTCAAAATTTCTTGCCGTCAAAGTTACTTGCCTCGAAATTTGCTTTCATTTGATAGCCATATTGCCTTACTTCTAAAAAATCGAAAATTCTGAATACAGAAGACGTCAGTATTCAGAATACTTCACTTTTTTAGAAGTATGACAATATGGGTATCAAATCAAAGCTAATTTCATAGCAAACAAAGTTAACGACGCCAAAAAACTCACATGATACTCGTGTGGAATGTCGAACGCCGAAATATCCGCCGACTTCCTAGCTTGCAGTAGGAAGCCAATTCTGACGCTCCAGTTCTGAAATTTTCATGATTTCTTTCTGTGTTTTCATGTTTTCAGATGTCTACCTGGAAAAGCATAATCTGTTTCTCAAAGTCTTCACATTCTGAAACAGTCCGTGATAAGACGGCTAATGTCTCATTAGCCTTGGCAGCGATTTCTTCTTTGGCTTCTGCCAACTGTGTCAATTTTTGACGCGAATTTTCATCCATTGGAAGGGAACCAATTTCGCCGAATAGGCTGGAAATATTGTCCAAGGAAGATTCCAGGTGCTGAAAATGGGATTTGTGAGGTCGAAAGCTTCAAAATGAGTGTAGTGGCCTAGAAATCCAAAAACTTGGATTTCTAGGCCACCAATTCATAACTCGGCTCACAATTTAGATTTTCAAAATCTAAAAACAGTTTCAAGATCCTTGTCAAGTTTTTGAATCCAGGAAAATATAAAATGGCCTAGAAATCCCAAATTCCATGTTCTACTTGTCCTAGTTTCGATGGCCTAGAAAGCCCAAGATTCGGAAAACTAGACCATGAATGAACTAAGATTATGAAGTGGGCTTAGGACTGCTCAAAACAGTTTTTAGAACTCAAAAAAGTTGATTTTGAGCCAAGTTATGAGCTTCTGAAGTTGGTGGCCTAGAAACCCTTTTCTAGGCCACCAACTTCAAATACTCATAACTAGGCTCAAATTCAACATTTCTGAGTTTTAAAAACTGTATTAGAGACCTCTAGGATTGCCTAACATTATCAATTTTTCTTGTGGCCTAGTTTTTAATTTTTGGGGATTTCTAGGCCACCAAATTCAAATTGTTCCAACTCGGTTCAAAATAATCCAATTATTTTGATATTAGGTTCATTTTGAAGCTCTCAACGAGCCCAATTGGTTTTGTTTTATTAATTTTTTGAAAAAAGCTCACATCCAAACTCTCCGCAGCTGTCTCGGCGTCCAGCGACTCTTGCTTCTTCTCGATAGCTGACTTGATTTCGTTGAGGGCTTCCTCACCTTCGCGGAGGCGTTCTGAAAAATTGATTAGATTACTATTGGAATTCTACAGTAATCTGAGCAAGTAAAAAATAAGAAAAACAAAATAAAAAAGTTTTCCTATATCCTCTTTTCAAATCTTCCTAGGAGGGGAAAAATGACAATGCGGACAAATATTGACTTTTGGTGGCCGAATTTTTTTCTTTTTTCTCAAGAAGAGAGAAAGAGCCGACTGTTTGGGAGATAATAAGAGATTTCTCTGCGTCTCTCTTCATCTGTTTTTTGTTGAAAGGCTATTTGTTAGACCGCTAAGAAGAAGAGGGGGATGGAAAACAGGTGAACTTTTTTTTGGGTTCTAGATTCTCTAAACTTGAGGTGAATGCAATGTGAAGTATAAATTTGGATTTAGCATAAAAGGAGCTTCAAAATGAGTATAATCATGGCCTAGTTTGTTGGTGGCCTAGGAACCCAAATTCGGGTTTCTAGGCCACCAACTTCCCAGGCTCATAACTCGGCTCAAATTTGATTTTTTATAACGTTAGAAATTCTATCACGATCCTCATCACTTTCTGAATCTATTGATATAGAATCTGGCCAAGAATCCCGAAAACTAGGATTTCTAGGCCATCGCGTATAACTCGGCTCAAAATTGATGTTTTCAAGGGTAATTAGACGCATTTTAAAGCCCCGCAATAACTCACTCTGAATAAAGACATCCTGATCCTTCCTAGCCTTCCTCAAATTATCCTCTAGATCCAAATCCAACTGATTCCACCGTTTCGCCAATTTTTCAATAGAATCCTTCGTCTTGATAACAACTTCCGGTGGAATCTCCTCATCGTCCATGCTCAACATTTTTTCAGCAGTTCTCTCGGCTTCTTTTCTCAGTGAAGATCTCTCGGCGAGTTTCGCGGATTCTTGTTCCAAACCGCGGACTAGATCAGCAATTTCTAGATCAGATGCTTGGAGACGATCTAAGGCACGTTCGATTTCCTGGAAAATGACGACGTTAAAATTGATCAGCATGAAATTTGCGTTTTTCTGATACCCATATTGCCCTATTTCTATAAACTCGAGGATTCTGAATCTTGAAGACGTCGAAATTCAGAATCCATCAATTTTTCAAAACACTGGCAATATGGGTATCAAATCAACCCGAATTTTAAGACAAATCTTTCTAACGTCGCGAAAATCACCTCCACCGTCTCCTCGGCAATCTGGAATTTGCTTCTTGCAGCTACAGTAACCCTTCGCTTCTCTTCCATTTCTGCTTTCCGTGTCTCCGCTTTTTCAACAGTTTCATTGCTCATATTCGAGTTTCTCGCCTTTTCAACGGCCTTTTGGGCTCTCAAGAGATCTTGCTCAATAGAGATGACGTCACCAACAGGGCTCCATGGGCCATCGAGCTCTTCAAGAATAGAGGTTTCGGAGATTGGAGATTGAGGGATCTGGAATTTGAAAATTTTGATAGTAAAACCGAATTCAGCGTGGTCGAATCACCAGGAAACCAAATTTTCAGACAGTTTGGACAAAGTGTCGTAAGATTCGGTGTTTGCGTATCAAACACCACATCTTACGACAGATTGCGGAAAATTTCTAAAAACGTGGTTCTTGGGGTAGCTTTTAACGCTGAATCCAAATTCATAGTATATTTCTTTCAAAACCTCACCGATTTCTCAGTTTCCTCTGTAAACTTGACATGTTTCTCTGCTTCGGGCTCTTCAACTTCTTCGACAGATTTCTGTGATGGTTTTTCTTCAACTTTCAACGCTGCTAATCTTTTTCCAGCAATTTCCAACCCCTTTTTGAGTATGGCTTTTTTCAGAAGATCCTTCTCAACGAAGCCAACATTTTTCTCTTGGACTTGAAGTTGTTGTTCGAGTTTTTCAATTCTGGAGAGTCGTTCGGGGACCGGAAGTTGAGATAACTCGTTGATGACTCTGAAATTATTTGAAAATGTGTCGTAAGATAAGGTGTTTGGCCCGCAAACACTGGAGCTGTGTTTTACGGTGGTTTTATCAGAAAATAGTTGTGATTTTCAGATTTCTCGCCCCTTTTTACCCCTGAGTCCTATTTTTCAGCTTGTTTGGACAAAGTGTCGTAAGATTCAGTGTTTGGTGTTTGCGTACGCAACACCACATCTTACGACACTTTGTCCAAACAAGCTGAAAATTTGTACACCGGGGTAAAAATAGGCGGGAATTCCGAAAATCGTCTTTATTTTTAGTTTTCTCGCGGGCCAAACATCAAATCTCACGACAGTTTTTATATATTGTGTCGTAAGGTGTGGTTTTTGGCCCGTAGACACCAAAACTGTGATACTATCGAAAAACAAATGCGATTTTCAGATTTCTCGTCCCTTTTTACCCCTGACCCCTTATTTTCAACCTATTTGGACAAAGTGTCGTAAGATTCGATGTTTGGTGTTTGCGTACCAAACACCACATCTTGCGACACTTTGTCCAAATGTTCCCAAGATTTGCACCCTGGTGTAAAAAACTACGAGGAACCCGAAAATCGTATTCATTTTTTTCTATTACAACTTCAAACCCCTCAAAAATCGCTACTCACTTATCAACGGCCTCAATCCACTGCTCAATTTTCGCCGCCACCGCCGCTTCCTCACTTCCTCCATTTGCTCCATTGGCTTCTTGTCCTGTGAGCACATTCATCGCCTCACTAATCTTCGTCACAATTCGAGCCCATCCTTTTGCAAACTGCTCAAACGCGTCATTGGCTCTTTTTAGTTGTTTTGCATTCAATTTTGCTACATGCAAATGCTCAAGTTCTAGCTGGAGTCGATTGACTCTTGCTTCTTGCTCTTTAATCTGTATCAACTTCTCCTGACATGTATTCATCATCTTCCTAACATCGTCTCGTTTCCTGGAGACCTCAAAACTCTCCGACCATTCCTGTAGGGGCTCCAACTCATGGGACAGTTTGGAAATATGGAGAAGGAACTTGTCCACCAACTGATTCTTTTGTTCCTCTCCCTCAGTATCCGTCGAGAGCCCTTCAGATTCCACACGTGGCTCTTTGGCCTCTACTTGCTTCACATCAGCTTTTCCAGATTTCACCAAAGTTTTTCCGTGTTCTTCTATTCTCGCGACCAAGTTATCCCATCGTTGGGTGATGGAGTCGAGGCTCAAGCGGACTGTATTAGCGGCTGCTCCATTGGAATCGTCTAGACGACCCACAAGTTCACAGGAGAGTTGAGAGAGTCTGAAATTGGAAATTTTGAGACTGGGGAGTTGCGATATTGAAAAATAATTGTGATTTTTGAGTTTCCCGCCGTTTTTCACCCCAGGGTACTACTTTTCAGTTAATTTGGACAATGTGTCGTAAGATGTGGTGTTTGGTACGTAAACACCGAACATCGAATCTTACGACACTTTGTCCAAACCGGCTGAAAATAACGGGTCAGAGGTGAAAAATGATGGGGAATCCGGAAATCACATTTATTTTTTGATATTGTCACTCTGGAATGCAGTTTCAGTGTTTGCGGACCAAACACCATATCTTACGACACTTTGTCCAAACTGACTGAAAATCAAGCGCCTGTGATAAAAAAAGAGCGAGAAATGTGAAAAACGCGTTCATTTTTTGATAGTAGCACAATAGCCTGAAGTTTTAGTGTTTGCGTGCAAAACACCACACCTTACGACACATTATTCAACAAAGTCGTAAGATTCGATGCTTGGTCCGCAAATCCCAAAACTAGTATTTAGAGTGATTTAAATGAGAAATTAACGTGATTTTAAGAATCTAGACTGCTTTTTACCCCTTGAATGTCATTTTCAGGCAGGTTAGACAAAGTGTCGTAAGACTTGGTGTTTTGTCCGCAAACACTAAAACCGCTTTCCAGAGTGGCACTATCAAGAAATAATTAAGATTTTCAGACTCCTCGTCTCTTTTCACCTCAGACCCTTCATTTTCAGCCGATTCAGACAAAGTGTCGTAAGATTCGATGTTTTGTGTTTGCGGACCAAACATCATATCTTACGACTCTTTGTCGAAATCTTCTGAAAATTTGCACCCCGGGGTACAAATAGGCGGGAAATCTAATGGTGACATTCATTTCTCCTGAATTGCTCACCTAACAAAACTAGAATGCTCTTGCTCCAACTGTTCCTCGGTCTTCTGAAGTCTTCTAACTTGTTGTGCAACTTGTTCCTCAGTCTCCAAATGGTGCGCAGACTTGAGACCACTCATTAATTCTTGCTCTCTTGCTGTTAGCCAATCCGAGAGATTCTCGAAGACCTCATTAGTCCGATCAATCAAATCCGCGAGGCCGTCAAGCTTAGCGGCCCGTTTTTCAGCCCATTCGCAAACGTGTCCCCAGCGAACGGATACTGCAGACAATGCGTCTTCAAGAGTGGCAACCGAGGCATCGTTTTCTTCGTCGACCTGAAAATATGCGTTTTTTGAATTTGGCGCGGTTTTTTACCCCTAGTAGCCATTTTTAGCAAAATTTGGTCAAGTGTCGTAAGATATGGTGTTTGGTCCGCAAACACCATCCGATAATATGAACACGATATTTGGATTCCCCACTATTTTTCATTCCGGGGACTCAATTTTGACGTGATTTAGACGACATTGGTTTTTGCGTACCAAACACCATATCTTACGACACTTCGCCCGATCTTTCTAAAAATTGACCCTTGGGCCAAAAAACTACGCTGAATCTAATGGTGACACTCTAAAAGACTTACCACCGCCACAAAGCTCTCCAACTTGTCAATAGTTTCTTGGAAATCATTGAGCTTCTGTTGGAATTTTGTGTGCAATTCGATTTGTCTGAGCGCTTGGGCGGAATCTGACGCCAATGGACCGAAGGATTCGATTTCGAGTTCGGTGGCGTCGAGCCATTGGCTTATGGTGTCGAGCTCTCTGGAAAACAAAGATCAGATTTGACACGCAAAACTTGGAAATTCGAATTCAGCGTTTTAAGAGCTTTAAAATGAGTATAATCATGCATACACTAGCTTATTTTTGAAATTTGGACTTTCAGGGCTCTTGGAGTACAGAATGTGGGCTCCGCGAGCCCGGTCACTTATTATTTTTGAACCTAGGCATGGTTATACTCATTTTAAAGCTCTCAACGAGCTAGATTCAATTTTTGACATTAAAACTCACCCCTGTTGAAGATGATGAATCTGTTGCTGTAAAATAGCTTGCTCCTGCATCGCTTGCTCTCTCAACGCCTCCCATCTGGTGTTAACCAAATGAAGTTTCGATCCAATCGCCTCTTTCTCTTCTTCATTCTCAGATTTATTACTCAACATTTGTCCCCTCAAAAGGACCCTTCCTACAGTATCCTGACTGTCTGTGAGACTAGACATGAACGATTCAAAGTCTGAAAATTGAGCACGAACGGATCCAAGTTCGCTACGTGGCATTTGGGTGAGGGTTGCGAGTTCATCTTCGGCTTCTAGAAGCCATGTGAGCACTTGTTCGATGCACGACTTGAATTCGGCTAGTTGCTCTTCTCGTCGAACTTTTTTCGATTTTCCAGATTTTTGTGAGGAGGAAGAGGATTTGCGGGAACGGACTTCGCTCTGTAATAAAATTGGTATCGTTAAAGTTATTCGGCATAAAATTTGCTTTTATTTGATACCCATATTGTCATACTTCCGAGAAAGCGAGGATTCAGAATCCAGAAGACGTCAGGATTCAGAATCCTGTCATTTTTTGAAATATGGGCAATATGGGTGTCAAATCAAAGGAAATTATAAGACAAACAATGTTAACGATGCAAAAATTTTCAAATTTGGATTTCGGGCCCACGAGCGATCTAGAATCCAGAAGACGTCAGGATTCAGAATTCATCAATCTCGAAATGTTAAGGTTTCCCGTCGTCAAAGTTATTCAGCATAATTTTGCTCTGATTTGATACCCATATTGCCCTACTTCCAAAAAGTTGAGAATTCAGAATTCAGAAAACGTCAGAATTCAGAATTCAGAAAACGTCAGAATTCAGAATTCAGAAAACGTCAGAATTCAGAATTCAGAAAACGTCAGAATTCAGAATCCCTCTTTTTTCCAAATATAGGCAATATGGGTATCAAATCAAAGGAAATTATAAGACAAACAATGTTAACAATGCAAAAATTTTCAAATTTGGATTTCGTGCCCACGAGCGATCTAGAATCCAGAAGACGTCTGGATTCAGAATTCACCAATCTCGAAATGTTAAGGTTTCCCGTCGTCAAAGTTGTTTGCCATAAAATTTGCTCTGATTTGATACCAACATTGCCCTACTTCTAAATTTTTGAGGATTCTGAATCTTAACCCAGAAGAAGACGTCAGAATTCAGAATCCCTCAATTTCCCAAATATAGGGAATATGGGTATCAAATCAAAGCAAATCGCACGGCGAAAATTTCTAACGATGCAGAAATTCCAAACAAACCTCCACACTCTGCTCAAAACTCTTCCCCCGATCCAACATTTGCTGGTGTACTGTAGAAATGGGCGGAGTTTGTGGGGGAATTTGAAGAGCCGAAGACGTCGATGGTTGTGATTGCATTTTGTGAGCAGCCAAAAGAGCTGCGGCCGCTTTTTGTTGTTGAATTTGTTGTTGCGCTTCGAGCTCGTTCTGTAATATGGATTACTGTAGCTTTAAAATCCAAAAAATTTGAAACTCGCTTCAATTTTACTTGTCGATATCATTGATAGGTACAAATTCATCAAATAGCATAGTACTGAGTGTGAGTCGAGATGTTCACTGTGAAGATCTGAAAACATATGTGGGGTTATATCTCTTTCAAATTTAGAATTATCTTTTTAAAATAAAAAATTTTGAGTTCAGCGCGTTGAGAGCTTCAAAATGAGTATAATCATTGCCTAATTTATTCGGTGGCCTAGAAAATGATTTCTAGGCCACCAACTTTGAGAGCTTGTAATTTGGCTCAGGATCAACTTTTTCGAGATTTGAGAACAGATTTGGAGAGTTCACAACTTTTCTAATAATTTGAATATAATTATGGCCTAGAAACCCAAAATTTGGATTTCTAGGCCACAGATACATTTTTTATGAACTTGTGCTAATATAGGCATGGTTATACTCATTTTGAAGCTCTCAATGAGCTGAATTCACATTTCAGATTTTTGAACAGGAATTTCAATTTTTCGAGGACCTGGGCCCCGAAAACCAGAAAACCTTCCAAAAAGATCCCATACCAACTGAAGGCCCAGAAAAAGAAGGAAATGGGAAGGAAGCGATAAAATAAACGACAAGAAAGAGGAAAAGGGGGAAAAGGTAATAAATGCATAATTACAATTTATACAATTTCCCTTTCCTTCTGATTTTATGGGGGCCCTAATAAAATCCGATGCGCAGATCAAATCCAATAAATTCACACGAGATGACACCTGCTTCTAACTATTAGACAGGGGGCGGCAAAACCGTTTGAAAATGTGTAAAATTGGAAAAAGAATAAAAGTTACGATTATTGAAAATTATTACAATGTATAGTTACAGAAAACAACGGGGAAGGACTTGAAAAAAATTCCAAAAAAAAATTTTTAGGGGTTCTAACTTCTTCAATTTTTGTTCAAACCGTTTGAAAATTGTATATTCGCTTTCAGCGTAAAAAAAAGCTTTAAAAAGAGTATAATCATGACCTAAATTATTGGTGGCCTAGAAATCCAAAACATGGATTTCTAGGCCATATTATATATCATTGGATTTAGAAAGTAATGAGGATTTTGACACTATTGTTAGATTCCATAAATATTGATTTTAAGCCGAGTTATGAGTGTTTAAAGTTGATGGCCTAGAAAAAGAATTCTAGGCCACCAACTTGGAACACTCATAACTTGGCTCAAACTTGAGATTTTGAAAATCTGATGACTGTTTTGAGCTTCCCATCAAGGCTGTTGTTAGATTTCAGAAATATCGATTTTAAGCCGAGTTATAAGTGTTTAAAGTTGATGGCCTAGAATTCTTTTTCTAGGCCATCAGTTTCAAATGCTCATAACTTGGCTCAGAATTGAGCTATTTGGCATCTGAAAACAGTTTAATACTCCTTATCATTTTCTGAATCGAATAATATTTAATATGGCCTAGAATCCCGAAAATTTGGATTTCTAGGCCACCAACTTCAAATACCTATAACTTTGCTCAAAATCAATTTTTTCAAGCAAGATTATACTTATTTTAAAGCTCTCAATGTGCTAATTATTTTGAAGTTACCAAAAATAAGATTGGCCGAAAAAATAGAAAATGCAAAGGTCCTCAAAATAGGTCAAATTTCTCGCCTTTTTTTGCAAAGCCTTTTTTTGCAAAACGCGAAAAAATTCCTCGAAAAGGCGGAAATGATTCAGAAGAAGGAATCCGGTTTTTCTCATCATTTTCTCTCCTGATAAATCTTCTCTGCTTATCTATCTTCGAGAGAAACCCCAAAAAAAAGGTATCAGATATTGATAAGAGAAAAATTTATCGTCATAGAGAGAAATAGAGAGAGAAAAAGGAGAAAGAACACACGGAATTTTTGGTTAGAGGTATTTCTCGCACTCACTTTATTATTGTAAAGGGGTTTGTTGACAGTTGGGATCAGAGAGGGGGGGGGGGGTCGAGAAGTAGAAATGGGTAATAAGAGGTCAAACTACTTAGGGATAGAAGAAAACAAGGAATTTAGAGGGGAAGGAGTGATTTTAGAGGGAAAAACAGGTGAAAAATATGATTTTTGGGCCTTGTTGAGGTAGGAAAATAAGTTTTTTGGAATCTGAATTTTTTGGAATTTCGAAAGTTTCTAATTGTAGAGAGCTACATTAATCCAGAATCTAAGAATAAACGAAGGATCCCAAATAACAGAATATGAAAAAAAATTGGAGAGTCAAATGTTCGGAATTTCAGAGTTTCAAATTGGAAAATTCGTGATTTAAAAATCTTGTAGAAATCCAGAATTTCAAAGTTTCAGAATCTAAGAATCCGAGAATCTCAAAAATTCAGGATCTCGAAAACCAAAAAAATAACTGAATCTCTGGAAAATCAGAAATTTTCAAGGATCTCATCATTTCAAAATGTTGGAAGTTGAAAATTTCGAAATCTCGCAATCCAAGAATCCAAAATCCCATAATTTCAGAATCTTAGCATCTCAAATCTTCGGAATTTCGAAGTTTCAGAATTTCAGATTCTCATGTTTCAATAATCAGCAATTTTAAGGACATCAGAAAATCCGAGAGTCCAAGAATATCAAAATCTCAAAATTTAGGAATCCAAGAATCTAAAAATGTGAAAACCATTAAAATCAGCGAATTCTGAATCTTGAAACTTTTAGAATTTCGGAATCTCGGAAATTCAGATTCTTAATATTTCAGAATCTCGGAATCCTAAACCAACAATTTTTAGAATCGCGAAACTTTCAGATTTTAGAATCCCCGAATCCTCCAGAATCTCAATATCTCAGAATTTTTGATTTCCTAAAAATTCTAATATCAAAATCCAGTCAAAATTAATTATTTTAAAACTTTCCTAATCAAAAATCTAGCAACTGATAAAAATCTACAGTATCCTCCAAGCTACAGTACCAAAAATGCCCCCAAAAGTCAAGAATCCCCACAAAAAAAGAGACACGATACACTCTTGCCGATTTGTTCCATTTGCCTTGATCTACCTGTCTTTGTAGGAAAAGACAAGTGATGTCTTAATTGTTTGACACAGAACACTAGACATAGACGAGAGAGTATGGGAAATGGAGAGACGCAGAGAAAAAAGAGGGGAGTACTTGTTGCCGAGACTGAAGGATATAGTAAAACAGATAGGAAGAAACCGATTGTGGGGGTCACTCTCTATTCCCATTGATGGGTGATATACTTATGCAATGTGTCTGCGTCTCTTGAAATTTAGTGCTGTTTTTGGTTTCTATGTTTCATTGGGATCTGTAGTATCCAATGTGTCATGGTTTACAATAATGATGCTGTGGCGGAGAGTGGTTTGACTTTGAGAGTGTATATCTTGAGAACCAAGAAAGTTAGCAAAAAATTGTCAACTACAAAATTGCTCAACATGAGATTTTACACATTTTTGTAGTTAAATACTTTTTTCTAGCTTCAACGATTCTAGAGATACAAACGGTTGAATACAGTGGGTACCGGCAAAAGGAGGGAGCGATCTTTAAACGGTCATATTTCAAGAACCAATAGAGGTATCAAAAAAGTGTCCACTACAAAATTGCGCAGCATAAAATGTTACACATTTTTGTAATTTATAATTTTTTTCTAGCTGTTATGGTTTTAGAGATACAGATGGTTGAAAAAAAGGGACGCCAGGAAAAAGAGGGCATTGCCCGAATAGCAGTGGAAGGAAGAGGAAGTCATCTTCAAACGCTTATATCTCAAGAACCAAAAGAGATATCAAAAAGTTGTCAACGACAAAATTGCTCAACATAAAATTTCACACATTTTTGTAATTAATACCTTCTTTCTAGCGTTTATGGTTCTAGATATACAAGCGCTTGAAAAAAAAGAGTACCCGCAGATAGTGGGCGCGCACAGACTTTTTGGTAGCCATCTTCAAACGCTCATATCTTAAGAACCAAAAGAGATATTGAAAAGTTGTCAACTACAAAATTGCTCAGCATAAAATTTTACACATTTTTGTAGTTTACAACTATTTTCTAACTGCTTTGGTTCTAGAGATACAAGCGCTTGAAAATAAAGAGTACCCGCAGATAGTGGGCGCGCACAGACTTTTTGGTAGCTATCTTCAAACGCTTATATGTCAAGAACCAAACAAGATATCAAAATTCTGTTAACTAAAAAATCACTCAGCATAAGATTTTACACATTTTTGTAGTTTACAACAACTCCCTAACTGCTACGGTTCTTGAGATACAACCCTTTGAAAACAAGGAAGCATGGAGAGACGCAGAGAAAAAGAATGACGACAGTTTTATGACGGAAGGATATTACCGCCATTCCATAATAGGTTTATGGGGGATTACGATTAGCGTCTAGACATCAACAAATAGATGGAAAACAATAGAATCTTCTAGAACCCTCCTGGGCCTCAATTTTGAAGAAATTCACCCACCTTTCGGATTCAGAAGTCTCGGCACATTCCAAGTCTTCTCAGCAACGGAAAACGCATTTTCAATTCGGTCGATGGCACTCATTTCGGCGGTTTTCGAGAGGTTTATCAATTTTTTGCTGGAAAATTCAAATTTGACGCCTCAAGAGCTACAGTAACCCAGACGTTAAAAAGTACAGTAATCGGGTACTTACTCATATGAGTGGATCAGGTAATTGAAGGCGTGACCGTCGCGGAAAGATGATGTGAAATCGTAGACGTCGATTTCCTCATAGGACTTCATAACCTCGATACACCATTGTTTGATGGCTTCGGAGAGCTGAAAATGGAAAAGTCCAGCGATTTCTTATCGTCAAAGTTGCTCAGCATAAAATTTGCTTTGATTTGATACCCATATCGCCCTACTTCTAATTTTTTGAGGATTCTGAATCCAGAAGACGTCAGGATTCAGAAACCCTCACTTTTTTCAAATATGAGCAATATGGGTATCAAATCAAAGGGTATTTCGTAGCAAAAAAAGTTAACGATGCCAATTTTTAAAAAAATGAATTTTGAGTCTTCAAGGATTCAAGAATCCAGATGACGCCTCGATCCAAAATCTATAGAACTCATAATTCTGCTATTTCTTGTCGTCAAAGTTATTCAGCATAAAATTTGCTTCGATTTGATACCCATATTGCCATACATTTGAAAATTGGAGGATTCTGAATCCAGAAGACGTCAGGATTCAGAATTCCTCAATTTTTTAGAAGTAGGCCAATATGGGTATCAAATCAAACGAAATTTTACAACGAACAAAGTTAACGATGCCAAAATGTTCAAAAATTTCACCTTCTCCTCCCTCAACTGAACGGGTGCATGATTTTTCCAGAAAAACTGCACCAATTGCCACCACGCCGACAGTACAGCCTTCTGTTGTCCATCCATCACTTCTTGCGGATTCGTTTTCGAGTCACCGACATACTGTAGAATATTCGGCCAGTCATCAGATGGATTTCCCAGTACTGCCATTGTCTGTCCAATGATTGCTTGGTAGACAAAAATAGCGTTCGAGCCATCTTGAAGACTTTTGTAGTCGGTTAGACGTTCGGTGCCGAGAAGGTGGTTGGCCCATCGGATGAACACTTGCTCTTGGAGCTCGTATTTTTCTTCTGGAAACCTTTTTGTTTTGGATTTTTTTGAGATTAATGTTCATTGTATGATAATCATTATGCCCTTTTTAGATTTCAAAAATGTCAGTTTTAAACCAAGTTATGGCTGTTTAAAACTGGTGGCCTAGAAATCCAAATTATCAGGTTTCTAGGCCATATAATATATCATTAGATTCAGAAAATAATGAGAAGTCTAAAACAGTTTTCAGATTTAAAAAATCTCAATTGTGGGCCGAGTTATGAGCGTTGAAAGTTGGTGGCCTAGAAAAAAATTCTAGGCCACCAACTTCAAATGCCCATAACTCGGTTGAAAATTGATGTTTTTGGAATCTGAAAACTGTTTTGAGCTCCTGATCACTTTTTAAATCCAACCATGGATTTTCTGGCCTCGAAACTCAAAAATTTGGATTTCTAGGCCACCCACTTCAAAAGCTTATAACTCGGCTCAAAATCAACCAATTTGAATTCCGAAAAGTGCATCAGAATCCGAAAATCTTTATTTTGAAGATCCCAGACTTTCTCACCCCGATCACTCTTCTTATCCTTCTTCTCGTCCTTCTTCGGTTTGGCAGTCGAGGCGCCCGAGAATAACATTTTTCGAAATTTTTTTGTTTAGTCGTTCGTTCTTTTTTCAGCTATTCTATATGGATACACCAATGGGCATCTGAAAAATTTGAAATTTGAAGAAAAAAAGCGTGAACATTCAAAAAGAGGGACAAAATTATGACAAAAAGTACAGTTTTAATTTTCAAATTTGCTAAAGTGAAAATATGGAAGAAATTCCGAAAACTGAAACAAACAGTTTGGATTCTGTAAGTCAGGGCTCAAAGGAAGGTTTAGGCTCAAAAAAGAGAATGTTAGGCTCAAAAAAAAGTTTGTTTCAAAAATAATGCTAGGCTCAAGAAGAGAAAGTTAGGCTCAAAAGGAGAAAGTTGGGCTCAATAAGAAAAATAGGCTCAAAAACAATTCTAGACTCAAAAATAACTTGGGCTCAGAAAGAAAGTTAGGCTCAATAAGAATGTTTCGGCTCAAAAGTGAGGCTCAAGAAAAAATGTGAAGAGTCGAAAAAAATGAAGGCCCAAAAAGTCCCAAATTTCCAAAAAAAAAAGTTTCCAGTCCCGTTCCCTACTGGAAAAATCCTCGGAATCCATGGCAGTCTATACAAGATGTGTGAACGATGACTCAAATGGAAGTATATTCTCAAATTGGATGGATTCTGATGTTGAGGAACAGAGTCCGGCGTCGAGTCCGGCGACGAAATTCAAGGAGCTGATGCAGAAGACGTCGGAATATTTGATTCAGGAGACAGAAAAAGAGGAGAGAGGGATTCGTGAAGTGAACTCGGAATATGCGTTTGATATTCAGAATTATTGATGGAAGAATGAATTGGTTTTGAAATTTGAATTCGGGGGTTGAAGAGCTTCAAAAAGAGTATAATCATGGCCTAGTTTTGGTGGCCTAGAAATCGGAAAATGGGATTTCTAGGCCAAGAACTTGAAATGCTTATAACTTGGCTCAAAATTGAGATATTCAAAAACTAAAAATAGTTTCAAGCTCCTCATCACTTTTTGAATTTGGTGATATATAAGATGGCCTAGAATTTCCAAGTTTTGGATTTCTAGGCCACCAACTTTTAACACTCATAACTTGGCTCAAGATTGAGATTTTTAAAATGTGGAACCAGTTTTGGACTTCCAAAAACTGTCTTAATAATAGTATAACAAAAAAGACTAAGTTTCAAATACATAGGATTTCTAGGCCATGTAAAATTTGATGGCCTAGAATTCTCTAGTTAGACGAATTTCAGATTAATGGAAATGAGAATGACGAGCTTTTTGAGATTGGCTCAAAAGAGTTTTTAAAAACGGAAAATGTCAATTTTAAGCCGAGATATGAGTCTTTGAAGTTGGTGGCCTAGAAATTCGTTTTTAGGCCACCAACTTTAAATGCTTATAACTTTGTTCAAAATTGAGATTTTTAAAATCTAAAAGCAGTTTTAAACTCCTTATCATTTTTTGCATTTTGTGATACATTACACGACCTAAAATTACAAAATTTGGATTTTTAGGCCACCAACTTCAAATGGTCATAACTTGGCTCAAAACTCAGATTTTTGAAAACTGAAAAATGCCCCAGAATTCTAATATAAATTTCCACAAGTTCTGATGTTTAAATTTTTAACATTCTCAGAAAAAGTCGTCTATTATCAGTTCAACATTTTACAAAGCTTTTGAAAGTACTAAGATTGAAAAATTCAAAAAAGTCACAAGGGGGGGGGGAGGGGGCAAAGAAAAAGAGATTAGAAAGGTTGCAACACAACACAAGAAAATGTCAGCAAATTGCAAAATCATAATGTGTTGTGTTCTTCTTCTAGAGGGCCCCACAAAGATAGTGAGAGACACAGAGATAACACTTCAAACGCGTATATCTCAAGAACCAAAAGAGGTATCAAGAAAGTGTCAACTGCAACATTGCTCAGCGTGAAATTTTACATATTTTTGTAGTTAACAATTTTTCATAGCTCTAACCATTCGCGAGATACAAGCGGTTAAAGATAGCGCGGCGAGATAGTGAGAGACGCAGAGAACACAGAGGGTCCCGGTCGGCGGGAAGAGTGGCACTCCCGCCCGTCGTCAGCTGCCGCGGGAGCATCATCTCTTCATCAACGGTGTTACAATGTGTATTTCTTTTTCTTCTTCTTCTTATCCTCAAATGATTCAGACGGACATTTCCTCTTCCCTCACTGGCTCTTCTGGCTCCAATACAACCACCAATACTATGCTTCCTGGAGGAAAAAGGGGGGGGGGGGGCAATGAAATTTGAGTAAAGAAGAAGAAGAATTGGGTGATAAAATCCGAATGGAATTCTGGTGATTGAGAACACTTGGGGAAACTAAAAAATGGGAAAACATTGGTCAGGAACAACAATTGGAGGGCGGACAACTTTTTTTTGGAAAATTTTAAAATTTTGGAACATTGAAGCTAAAAAGAATTATCAGGTAATAAAGTAAAAACGTTTAGTGTTCTGCAGCACTTTTCAGATTTCGAAAATGTTGATTTTAAGCCGAGTTATAAGCATTTGAAGTTGGTGGCCTAGAGATCCAAGTTTTTCGGTTTCTAGGCCACTATATACATCACTGGATTTAGAAGCTCATGAGGAGGCTAAAACTGCTTTTAGATTTGAAAAATCTCAATTGAGAGTCAAGTTATGAGCATTTAAAGTTGGTCGCCAAGAAAAAGAATTCTAGGCCACAAACTTCAAATGCTCATAACTTGGCTCAAAACCAATATTTCGAAAATCTGAAAACAGTTTCAAGATCCCCATCAATTTTCGAATCCATCGATTTGCGGTATGGCCTAGAAACCCAAAAACTTGGATTTCTAGGCCACCGACTTGAAAGGCTCATAACGTGGCTCAAAATGAATATTTTCAAAATCTAAAAAATGCTCAAAAATCCTCAGAATTTCCATTTTCCAAAAAGTGTACATTCAAATTATGATTATAATTATTTTCACGAAAAAATCAATTCTCCTTCGGCCAAAAAATCACTCTCAACACTGCCGATTCTGCGATGTGATTCTCAATCGTTGCAATTGCTCCATCATGGGCTCGTTTGATATCCAATCCGCCTTCTATGGTTTTTGAAATGTTCCAGTACCTGAAAATCGGATTTTTGAATTCAAGTTTGTATCAGAATGTAGAGTATAAAAAGAGCTATCAAATGGTTTTGAAATCAATTTTATTTGATAAAATATTGACTAACTTTGACGGGTTCTAGAGAAAAAATAAGAAATCGAATGCTATTGAATTTAGTATCATTTTGAAGCTCTTATCAAGCTCTACATTTTGACATAAATTTTAGTGAAGATATCTCATTTTTAAGCTAAGAAAACTCACATCAAAAACTCCCTTGTCACTTGTGGTTCCCTTCTCGTTACTTCTATCCCATCTAACAACTCCTCATAATTCAAAATCTCATCAATTTCCACTGTGAGCTCTTGAATCCTTCTGGAGCACTCCCCTTGAGTCCATTTTTTCAGAAATGTATTCAATTCCTTGCAGGTTAAAACGGATGCATCCAGAATCACCACTTTGCAATCCATCATAGCCAATTGATCTACAGTAATCCAGCGGGAAGGGTAAAAGTGAATGGTGTCCATGAAAAAGGGACGAGGAGTGGGAGGTCCTTGGAAATCTGAAAATTTGAGTAATTTCGAAAATTTTGAGCCTAAAATCATACAAATTGGTTGAGAATGAAGAAAGTTATAAAAATATGAAAAAAAAAGTTAATTTTTTTTTCGATTTTTCATAACTTTCTTCATTTTTGATCGATTTTTATAAAGTTGTATTTAAATTGTGGCTGTTGATTCAAAAATTTAAAATAAAACAAATTTTTTGAAATAGAAATCACAAAAATCGGTCGTACATGAGCAATGTTATGAAGATTTGAAAAAAATGAACCAAAAATTGTACACTTAAATTTTTGGATATCTTGAATTTTCGAGGATTTTTGAGGTTTTTCATAGTTTTTGGTACCAAAATGTGTATTTTTATCTGAAATTTCAGAGAATTTAATTTATTTTAAGATAGAAACTATTAAAATCGGTCAAAAATTTTCAAAAAAAGTTGTGAAAATTGGAAAAAAAGAAAAAAATTTGGACCATTTCTCAAATCTTCACAACTTTGCTCGTTTTTGCGCAATTTTTATAGTTTTAAGCTTAAAATGTAGATTTTTATTTGAATTTTCAGACAGTCAAATTTTAATAACTTCTAAATTATCGAAAATAATGGAAAGTGAAGAAAAAAATAAGAAAAAAAACATTTTCGAATTTTCTTTTCAAATTTCATAACTCTGATCAGTTTTGACCGCTTCAGATTTTTTTTGGCTCAAAATAATTGCAATTTTTAAATTTTTAAGTCAAAAATTCACATTTCGATACCAGAAACTTGTCGGAAAAATCAAAACGCATTGAAAAAATTAGGTTTTCAAAATTTTCGGTCAAAAAAATTTGGATTTTTTTTCAAATCTTCATAACCTTGCTTGTTTTCGCACGATTTTTATGATTTTTAGCTCAAAATAATTCACATGTTATTTTCTACAGAACTATTTAAATATCTATTTACCTCTAGAAGGTCTCGAAGCGAAACTTAGGTGTCCAGTGACATTCAAGTTTCCAAGGATATACAGAATTTGCTTATCGTTCAATTGTCCAGAAGAAATAGTGCATTGATATACGGATTCTTGAAAATTGTTGATAAAATCCAACACGAAAATAATGTCCAATGGGGTTACTGTATTATTACAGGTTAGACTGTGAATTTTTTGATTGAAAATTTCAGATGCATATTTTGCGATTTCAATCAATCCTTGGTTTTTATCGGACCAATATGTTACTAGGCATCCCTTTTTTTGCTCGTGGATTTTTGCTGGTACTGTAGAATCTCGAATTGTAACACTCTGGAGCCCATGATGTTCAGAAAGAGCCGAGGAGTTTTCGACCGTAGCAACAAGATTACCATTTTGAATTGAAATTTCGAATGGGGAGAGGGATAGATTGATGTTTGAGAAGATTTTTCCTTGATTGATTATTCGATATTTGGAGCGTTTTGAACACAGAGATAAGCAGAATCTGAAATTCTAGAAATCTGGAATTATTTTGAATAAAAATTCACAAAAATCGGTCAACAATGAAGAAAGTTATGAAGGTTTGAAAAAAAGACATAAAAATTTTTCAATTTTTTTTTCAAATCTCCATTACTTTCTTCATTTTTGATTATTTTTTATAATTTTCAGCTAATTATAAGTTAAATTTTATAAAATTTCAATAAAAAACGCACATTTTGATACCAAAACCTAAGCGAAATCCCCAAAAATTCTGGAAAATCCAAGTCTTCCAAAATTTCGGATCATTTTTCTCAAGCCTTCGTAACTTTGTTCATAGTGTATCGATTATTATGATTTTCAAATCAAAATGTAAATTTTAAACTTAAAATTTGAAAAATAACAAGAGTTTCAAGCTCAAAGTTTTAAAAATTGGCCAACAACGAAGAAAGTTATAAAGATTTGAAAAAAAATTGCATAAAAAATGATGTCTTTTTTTCAAATCTTTGTAACTTTGTTCATTTTTAGCCGAATTTCATAGTTTTAATATTAAAATGTGTAATTTAATTTTGAAATTTAGAAAATTACAAGAAGTTCAAGCTAAAAATTTAGAAAATTTGTCAAAAATGAAGAAAGTTATGAAGAGTTGAAAAAAATTTTTTTAATTTCTTTTTCAAATTTTCATAACTTTGGTCATTTTTGACTGATTTTTATGACTTTAGTGTCAAAATGTGTATTTTAATCTTAAAATTTAGAAAATTACAAAAATTTTATGGTAAGAATATCAACGATTGGTGTAAAATGAAAAAAGTTATGATAAACTGAAAAAAAATATTATTACAATTTTTTTTTCAAAAACTCGCAATTTCATTCATTTCAAGCCGAATTTTATGGATGCTACACTAAAATGTGTATTTTATTCTGCACTTTTAGAAAATAAACATTTTGCAAAGCTAAAATCAGAAAAAAAAATTCGATCAATTGTTTTGGATAGTTATAGTTAATCTTTCAGTTTGCCTCTACTGTTCAGTGTCAAAATGTGCATTTTGATGTGAAATTTGTTGGAAATTTCAAATTTTCAAAATCTTTTACAATTTTTTAAAAACTTACACAAATTGAGGTCCCGCAATTTCCAGAATCACTTTTAGGGCCAGGAAGGGAAGATCGAATAGTCGAAATTTTTGGGGCATTTTTTGGAGGAAAGAGAAAATCGAGAAGAGACGATTGAGTTAGTGGACTCTTCCCAGAGGAAAAATAGAGCATTGATCGATGGTAGAGTTTGCAGTGGAGCGTATTTGCAAAAAAGTATAAAGTTTTGATGAGGAATACGGTACCGTACTTTAGAGGTAAAATTACACCCATTTACAGTACTACCAAAATCTACAGTATCCCTTATCTACAGTACCCACTTACCATCCCAACTACAGTACCCCTACAGTATCCCTACGATTACTGTAAATACTTGTTTCTGTTGACAAATCCCCCTAAATTGCGAAAAATTGTAACTTTTTCAACTCCTCTTTTTACTTTAGGCATCCCAGACATAGAGTCTAGTTTAGCCGTGGGAATTTTTTGCAATTGTACAGACTATGGTAGGGGTACCAGGCTCAGCTGGTAGCCGGTACGGGAAATATGGGAAAAAATGGAAAAAGGGGTGAAAAATTGATGATCAGGAAGAATCGCGGCACCATGAGAATCCATAGGCTACAGTAATCTACAGTAATCTACAGTAGACTACTGTAATCTAAAGTAATCCACAGTAATCTATAGTAAGCTACAGTAGTCTAAAGTGATCTACAGTAGACTACAGTAGTTTCTTGTAGCCTACAGTAGTCCACAACAGTCTTCAGTGATCTACAGTAATCTACAGTAATCTACAGTAATCTACAGTAATCTATTGTAAACTACAGTAGTCTACAGGGATCCATAATAAACTACAGTAATCCACAGTAATCTACAGTAGTCTATAGTAATCTACAGTAATATACAGTAATCTACAGTAATCTACAGTAATCTACAGTAATCCAGAGTAATCTAAAGTAGTCTACAATAGTCTAGAATAGCCTAGAGAAGTATACAGTAGTCTACAGTAATCTACAGTAGTCTACAGTAGCCTACAGTAGTGTACATTAATCTACAGTAATCCAATAATCCAAAAACACCAAAAAATTTGAATTCCCGCGTGACCAAAGCTCTTTTTTCACTTCTTTTCCTCTTTCGTTCATGTGGATTTTTCAATTTTCCACGTCACCAAGACCCTCAAAATTTCAAAGTTTTGAATCCCAGGGATTCAGATTCCACTTTTTGCACTTTCCATCAAAAAATGCACCGTCCGTTTCGTTGTCCCATGATGACCGCAGCCGTGGTGGGCGGGGCCACCCTAGCCGCCGTCCTCGTCTACTACTACTGGAGTCGTTCGAGTAAGAAGGCTTCTGAATGTTGTGGAGCCTCAAAGGCATCTGAATCCACGTCTTCTGAATCCTCGAAAGGGGCCCCAATACCATCGTTTGCTCATGAGGAACGTGCTGGCGCTGGAATGGAAGTTGCTGGGACAAGAGGAGAGACGATGTTCAGTTTTGAAGACGAAAATGTTCGTCGAGTTTGTGAGAAGTTGTTCCTGGAGCAAATGGATTTGGGAGAGAGTTTGATGGCGGAGGGTGAGTTGGGAAATTTTGGAATTTTTTGGTCTAAAAATCGGGAAAATCGGGGGAAAATGAGTAGAGTTACAGAGGTTTGAAACTTTGGATTTTTTGGAAGACGCAATTTTTGTTTTGGAATTTTTCTTCAGATTTTTTGGAAATTTTGAAAAAAATTGTAATGTTCAAATTATTTTAACCTAAAAATTCACAAAATTTGGAGCATTTTGAGCCAAAAATCACACAATTCAGTTAAAAATTTACAAAGTTATGGAGGTTTGAAAATCTGGAATTTTTTTCAAATTTCTTTTTCAATGGCAAAAAGTTTGAAATGTCTTGGAATTTCAGATTTCAAAATTGAAATATTGCAGTTTTCACAATTGAAAAATAAAAGAAATTACAGTAATTTTGAGCTAAAAACTATAAAAATATATCCAAAATGAAGAAAGTTATGGCTCTTCCAAAAAAATATCTTTAAAATTTTTATTTTGAAAATTCTATTTTTTCACAGATTTTTGGTATTTTTGATTAGTTTTTGGTGTTAAACTGTACATTTTTATTTGAAAATCAAGAAAAGTGCATTTATTTTAAACCAAACATCATCAAAATTGGTTGAAAACGAAGAAAGTTATGAGTCCTCGAAAAAAAATAGTTCAAAAAATTGTCGACTAAAAATTTTCGAATCCGACGATTTAGAAAGAATTTTTTTGTTTTTTACTAATTGTTGATATCAAAATGTACATTTTTATCTAAAAATTTAGAAAATCGCAATTACTCTAAGCTAAAAAACATCAAAATCGGTTAAAAATGACGAATGTTATGAAAATTTGAAAAAATTACACTTTTTTTTTCAATTATCCATAACTTTCTTCAATTTCAACCAATTTTTATGATTTTAGGCTCAAAATGATCCGCATCCTCTCCTCTACAAACGTTTCAACAATTCCAAACAAATTTTCCAGCCGAGACCCGCGAGCAAGGAGCCATGCACATGGCCAACGCCATCACTCTCACTGGAGAGACGACTCAACTTCTCAAAGTGCTCCGTGGATCGATGACGCCGGAAAGCTATGTGTGCATTCAAAAGTATCTTCCAACTGCTGAATTGGTAAGGAAAACGGAACATTTTGTGAAAAATTCTAGAAATTTTGAGTCGAAAATCATGAAAATTGACAAATTTAGACTGATTTTGAGTAAAATTTTCTGAAAGTTGGAATGTGATTTTTTAAAATTTCTGTTTTTTATAGATTAATTTGACTTTGAGAAGTTGATTTTTCCGGTTTATTTTACCCTAGAAACACTCCTTAACCCCAAAAATTGTTCCAGAAATTTTGAGCCAAAAATCATCAAAATTGACCAATTTTGAATGATTTTGAGGCAAATTTTCAAAAAGTTGAAATTCGATTTTTTTTCGATTTCTGAAGTTTCTAGACTATTTTTACTCTGACAAATTGATTTTTAGGTGTATTTCACTCTAAAATCATTCCTGAATCCCAAAAATTGCTCCAGAAATGTTGAGCCAAAAATTATCAAAATTGACTAATTTTGACCGATTTTGAACCGAAATTTTCCCAACTTTTCGAGTCTAAATTTTTTCAATTTTTAATTTCCTTAGACATTTTTGACACTGGAAAATTGATTTTTTGATTTTTTTGAACCCTAAATCCACTCTTTCCCCCTCAAAATCCAATTTTTCAGCGTGTCAACCAACTGCTCCAAGACGAACTCAGCATGGAGGTCATCGATCAATATTTTGAATAAAAATTCGACGATTTTTAAGAAGAGAAAATGGCAGATATTCTTTTGTGTGTGAAAATAAAGATTTTTTGGTTTTTAACCCTTTTTGAAAAAAACATTTTTTTTGAAAAAATTTGAATTGATGATCAATAGACAGACTGAACAACAAAGTCTGACTTTTGGCTGATTTGCAATGAAATTCGTGGGAAAAAAATGGAAAAATGAAATGAAAAACGAACGGTCGATAGTCGAGAAGAGAATGGTTTTTGGAATTTTGGAACCAGTCATTTCGCAACTTTCTGAAAAAAAAGTGAAAAATTATGTTTTTTTGAAATTGGATTTTCAGGGTGATGGAGTCTTTATGGAATGAAATGAACCTGAAAAATCAGTTTTTCAGAATAAAATTAGTCTGGAAAAGTTTGAAAATGAAAAAAAAATTGACTCGAAAAATGGGAAATTTTGATCCAAAATCGGTAGAAATTCATTAGTTTTGGATCAAAAGAGCTAAAATTTTCAGGAACAATTTTCGGGGTTTAGAAAGCATTTAAGGGTAAAATAATCTTGAAAAATCGATTTTTAAGTTTAAAATTAGTCTAGAACAATTGAAAAATAAAAGAATTCAGACTCGAAAAGCTTGGTAAATTTTGATTAAAAATCAGTTAAAATTGTTCAATTATGATGATATTTGGCTCAAAATTTCTGTAGCAACAATTTGGGTATCAGTAGTTTTTTTAGAGTAGTATAAACTTGAAAAATCAATTTCTCAAAACAAAATTAATTTAAAACAGTTGAAAAATTAAAAAATTTATACTCGAAAAAATGGGAAACTTCATTCCAAAATCGGTCGAAATTCGTCAATTTTGGATCAAAATGGCTCAAAACTTCTGGAACGGATTTTGAGATTTAGGAGTGATTTTAAGGTAAAATAACACTGAAAAATCGATTTTTAAGGTAAAATTAGTTTAGAAAATTCAAAAATTCGAAAAAAATCGAATTCAAAATTTTGAAAATTTTACTAAAAAAAGATTTTTGGCTCAAAATTTCTGGAGTAATTTTCCGGACTTGGGAATGATTCTAGAATAAAATAAACTTGAAAAATCGATTTTTTGAGGTAAAATTAGTTCAAAAACCTCAAATGTTTGAAAAAAATCGAATTTCAAAATTTTGAAAATTTGACTCAAAATGTCAAAATTGGTCAATTTTGGTGATTTTTGGCTCAAAATTTCTGAATTGATTTTCGGGTTTTGTAAGTGATTTTAAAGTATAAACTTGAAAAACCAATTTTTCAAAGACAGATTAGTCTAGAAGCTTCAGAAATTTGAAAAAAAAATCGAACTTCAACTTTTAGAAACATTAATCCAAATTCAGTCGAAATTTGTCAATTTTGATGATTTTTGGCTCAAAGTTAGGGTCAGTACAGTAATGCGAATCTCAATGTCAAAGAATTTCAGATTCTTGAAGATTCTAGATTCTCAATTTTCCCCTTTTCATACCCATTTCCATTTTCTTCTTGATTTTTGACTCTTCCCCTTTTCTCCCTCTTCTCTCTATACATTTCCCTTTGATCGTTAGCCCTCCTAAGCTCCGCCCACTTTTATTCAAATTTCCAATGGGCGGGGCCCTCTATAAATAGGGGACCCCATGGAGGACAAAAATATCAAAAATCTTCGCTAATCTACTTGAAAACAAGATGAACTCCAAATTGCTCAATGTTGCTCGTCGCTTCAACTCGAACTCTACTTCTCAGGTGAGACTAGGATTACTGTAGTAGTATACTGTGAATGAAAATAAAATTAAAGACAATTATTTTGAGCCAAAAATGAGCTCAAACGGAGCAAAACTAATGAAGTTACAGTAATTTGAAATTTTTGAGGTTTCAAAATTGAGTATGTCGAAAAATTTCAAAATTTTATATCTTGGTCAGTTTTGGATCAATTTTTAGGATTTTTAGCTTAAAATGCTTGAAATGTTTCGAATTTTCAGATAATAATATAGTATTCAGGAATTTCTAGACATTTTGAGCCTAAAATGAGCTCAAACGGAGCAAAAATAATAGAATTATAGTAAGTTGAAAATTTGGGATTTTCAGGATTTTTAAAAAAATTTTTCAAAACTTGAATTTTTATAAATCTCATAGATTGATAATTTCTCAACATTTTGAGTCAAGAATGAGCTCAAACGGGGCAAAATTGACAAAGTTACAGTAATTTGAAAAATTGGAAGCTCCAAAATTGAGGGTGGAAAAATTTCAAACTCCGATATCTTGTTCACTTTTCGATCAATTTTCATGATTTTTAGCTGAAAATACTGATAACTTTAGGAACTATTAAATGGCACTACAAAATTGCAAAATTTTCACTAATCTTGAGCCAAAAATGAGCCCAAACGGAGAAACACAGGCAAAGTTACGATCATTCAAAAAATTCAAACTTCCATAGCTTGGTCAGTTTTGAATCAATTTTTGTGATTTTTGGCTTGAAATACTAGAAATTATATGAATAATCTAATTTCAAAATGAAAATGCCTAGCTTCTCAATCACTTCAAAATAAAAATGAGCTCAAACGGAGCAAAATTAACAAAGTTACAGTACTTTGAAATTTTTGGAATTTTCAAAATTTTTTCGACCAAAATTTTCAAAACTTCATATCTCGGTCAATTTTCGACCAATTCTCATAATTTTTAGCTCAAAATGCTCCAAATTTTAGCGACTTTTTGGAACCACAATTTTGTTTTTCAAATTTCCAGATGATGTTAGCCAACCTCACGTTCGGAAACATGCGTTCCAGTGGTACCCCATTGATCCTCGTCCCGGGTCTTTTCGGTACAAAAGAAAATTGGATTCGTGTTGGAAAGGAGCTCTCTCAACGTCTCGGATGTATGGTATTCGCTGTGGAGAACCGTAATCATGGGGGCTCTTCGATGGCTCCGTCAATGACGTATCCAGAAATGGCTGATGATTTGGTGGGGTTCATTGATTGGGTTCGGAAGATTACTGGAGAAGCACAAGTCAACTTACATGGACATTCTATGGGTGGAAAGACGGTTACTCAGTTGGCAACTACTCCAGAATATGCCCCCAGAATCAAGAATTTGATTGTGGAGGATATGTCGCCGCTTGGGTATCCCTTGAAGAGAGCTGGTGGGTTTTTGGGGACTAAAATGGGCAGAAATAGAGCAAAATAGGTAGAATTTAAAACAGTTGAAAAGTAGAAAAGATTTCGAGCATTTTGAGCTTAAAATCAGCTCAAACGGACTAGACCTGGCAAAGTTACAGTAGTTCGAAAAAAATTCGAAAAAATTGAAAAAAATTTTTTCGAATTTTTAAACTGGAACTTTGTGAATTCTGAGAATTCTTAATTTCTCATCATTTTGAACCATGAATAAGCTGAAACGGAGCAAAATTGACCAAGTTACAGTAATTTGAAATTTTTTGATCCTCAAAATTTTCGGAACAAAAAGTTCAAATTACTGTAACTTTGTTAACTTTTGCTCAATTTTTATTATTTTTGGCTTAAAATGACTTTAATTGCATAGTGTTTTTATAAAATTAATTGAATTTCAAAACTTCCCATTTATTTTGAGCCAAGAATCAGCTCAAACGAAGCAAGATTAACGAAGTTAGTGTAGAGAGTAGTTTTTTTTTGAAAATGGCAGAATTCAAAATTGTCTGAATTTTTATTGTGTTAGAACTTTTTGGATTGAAAAATCCTTTCTTTTTTTTAATTATTTTGAGCCCAAAACCAGCTCAAACAGAGCAAAACTGACAAAGTTACAATAATTTCAAAATTTTTGACCCTGATAATTTTCAGGACCAAATTTTCAAAATTTCATATCTTGGTCAGTTTTTGCTCAATTTTCATGATTTTTTGGCTGCGATTTTGAAAATCGAACATTTTTCAATTATTTTAAGCCTACAACCAGCTCGAACGGAGCAAAACTAACAAAGTTACAGTAACTTGAAAACTTTTGACCATTAAAATTTTTCGGATCAAAAAATTCGAACTGCTGTAACTTTGTCAGTTTTGGTCCGTTTCTGCTCATTTTTGTGTCAAAATGATCACAATTCAAAGCTCTATCATCTGCATATAACAATATTAAATATTCCAGAGTACCTTGACTGCATCAAGCACATGATTGCCACCGACATGAACAAGTCACGTGATGAAGTCATGGCGGAGCTCGGAGAGAAGGTCTCCAAAGTGCTTCTCTACCAATTCGTTCGTGGAAATCTTGGCGAAGACGTCAATGGAAAAGCACAATGGACGTGTAATCTGAATGTGATCGATGAGACGTATATCTATCTTCTCAGTCACGATATTCGCTTCGGTGTGTACGACGGTCCGACGCTCTTCCAACGGGCGTCGGGATCTGGATTCCTTCCGGCCGCCCACAAGAATCGGGTGGAGAAAATGTTCCCAATGGTAGGTAGAAGAAAAAATTTGCGAAAAATGTAGAAAAAATCATGAAAAATGAGCAATTTTGAGCAAAGTTAGCGCTAAATGAAGCTATGTGGTCAGGGAAGCCGCGCCGCAACCGCAGCGCTTCTGTTTTGAATTTTTCGCAAAAATTATCAATAGAGCGCATTTTCCAACTCTTCTATTATCTATATAGACGAAAAATTCGCTAATTTATAATCTGGCGCACCTTTGACGCCTTTTAAAAATTCTTCTAGAATTCATGGTTTTCGCTAAAAAATTAAAATTTTCAGGTAAAATTCGCCGAGACTGCCTGGTCAAATCATTGGATTCATGCTGATGACCCAAAATTCTTCGTCGACTCGATTTGTGAATTCCTGGAAGAGCCCAATGAGCTTGGAGCATTGGGACGCAAGGCGATGATTTGACTTTTTGATGGGAAATAGTGCATTTTTTGTGATTTTAACATGTTTTTAGCTTGAAAATTGAATAAATTTGATTATAATTGATGAAAAACTTGAAAATTTGGTTGAAATTGGTTTAAAACCAAAAATTCTCAAAATTCGTTTTTAAAAAAACTCTAATTTAAACTACCGCCAAAAATCTAGAGAAACGCGTCAACAACGCCTGTTGACGCATTTCTGGTGAGCTGGCGCGTTTCTCGATTTTTCGCCAATTTTGTCTTTCAATGTATTGATTTTCACGTTTTTTATGGATTTTCCACGATTTTTTTTCGAATTTTTACACGTTTATGATAGCTGGCACCGCCCGAGATTGTGAAATCGCACCCAAATCCACGAATTTCGTCCCTAAATAATTTTTTTTTCGATTTTTCTTCAACTCCACTATTTTCAGCCATTTCCATTGGCGTATGCCAGATTTGAAGAAAGTCAGCGTTCGAGAGTTGCCGATTAGTGTTCTGAAGGTATTAATTTTGAAATTTGACCCGAAAAATATCGATTTTCTTCAGGAGGAGCTCAAGCGACGTGGATTGAGCACAGACGGTGTGAAAGTTGTGCTAATTGTGCGATTGAATAAAGTAAGGCTTTGCGAATCGAATATTTATTGAAAAAATGGATTCTAAAAGCGAAAATATCAAAAATTAACTCGTCAGATGGGCGCCGGTGGTGTAGTGGTGTCCGTGGGTGGGCACAGCTGAAAAATGTTGATTTTAGGGGTTTTGGAGTCGAAAAATGCGATTTTTGACAGAAAAATCGTTGAAAAACGCTAGATTTTGGTCCGGGGGAAGTTTTTTTCGCTTCGGAAAGTCGGAAAATTGAAAATATCGATTTTGAGGCTCAAAATCGCTGAAAACGTGAATTCCGGCTCAAAATTTAGATTTTTCCGAGGAAAAATCGATTTTTTCGTCGGTGAATTGTCTATTCCGACTTTGAAACGGAAATTTTCGCTCTAAAATCTCTGAAATTTTCGAAAAATGGGAAATATCGATTCTGAGGGTTATTGATACAAAAATCACTTTAAAATGCGAATTTCAACTCGAAACGTGGATTTTTCCGCTGAAAAACGATTTTTTCGCCGATAAATAGCCTATTTCAACTTTAGAATGGAAATTCTCGCTCGGAAATCTCTGAAAATTGATTTTGAGCTATCTGGGGTGATTTTGGCCCCAAAAATGCTCCAAAGAGCTTCAAAATCACAATTCCTGTACAAAAATCACTGAAAACTCCTAAATTTATGCTGTAACAGTGAATTTTTCGCTTTAAAATCGCTGAAAATCGATTTTGATACTGTCGATTTTTTAGCCATTTTCCCTTAAATTTCACTCTCTGGAGCTTCAAAAATGCTCCAAAATCCCGTCCAAGAAGTTTCCGTTCATCTCATTAGCTCCTCTCTTCGTCGTTTCCCTCCCAGAGCTCTACTTCCGTCTAATTTTCCTTCTATTCTTCCAGAAATTCCCCCTTCTTTTTTTGTGCTCCATCCATTTGTGAGCAATGCTAATTTGATCACACACAAGTGTTGAATGGAATGCGCAATTTTGGGCCCTTCTGAAGAGAAAAAAACACAATTTTTCTTCTTGAGAAAAGAGGCTAAAGTTGAAGGAAATTCAAGACGGATCACTTTTCAACAGGAATTTTCTCACCAGAAGTGTGAAAAAGCAGACCCTACCAGGAATGGCGAAAAATCCATTGGACCACCTGACCACTTTCGAAATTTTGAAAAATTTAGGGTTTCACTGAAAAAAGGAGTCAAAAAACAAAAAATTGGCTCAACGAGCACATTTTTTCCCAAAAACGATGAAGTTTGGCTCAAAAATGAGCCCAAAATCGAAAATTTTGGCTCAAAAAGCACTTGCTCGGAAGATGAGGAATTCGGCTCAAAAAACAATAATTGGCTGAAAAACAGTCCAGAATGAGAAGAATTGGCTTCAAAGTTGATCTGGGACAAATTTTGCTCCAAAAACGATAACACTTTGCTCAAAAATGAGCCAAATCTTGTCAAAACCACTCAGAATTAATTCCATTGGTTCTAACACGATTCCTACGGAAAATAACGTGTTTTGAGCTATTTTTGGGCTCTTTTTCTGCTCAAATTGGCTCAGAATGAACTCAGAGCTCACCGATTGCTCTGGATCGAGTTGGCTCCAAAAACAGTCATTTTGGCTCAAAAATGAGCAAAAATTAGTCTTTTTCGGGCAATTTTGCTCCTAAAATCAAGATTTTCGGCTCATTTTCATCTCTCAAAGGCTCAGAATTGACTTCTCATGCTCATTTTACAATGAGCAATTTCACACCCAAAGTGCTCCAAGAGTTCTTTCTTTGTAACTCAACACTCCCTTCATATGGAAAATGAGCCTCTAGAGAGAGTATTTATGCTCTTTCTTCTTATTTTCCGCCTCAACGGAGCCCACTTTTTATCTAAACAAAAAGAGAAAGAGAGCTCATAATTGCTCGAGGGCTTCTTTTCCGGTTTCTTCTATTCCCCAACATGGGTTAGTTGAAAAGAAGGAAGAGAAAACGTTCCGGTGGAAGGAGCGCAGGCACGGTGATTTGATTTTGAAGAATGGAAAAGCTTTTAAGCGGATAGACAAAGTTCCCCTCCTCTTCTTATCCCATTTTTTATCCCATTTCCTGGAGAAAAAATGGAAGAAAAAACGGAGGATTCAGAAGACGTCCCCTACCTTTGGCTGACGATGAAAAACGAATTGCGAGTGATGGATGAATTGGGAGTCGTCTTTAGACGCGTGCTTTGGCATTTGTTGAGACGGAGCAAACGTGTTGGAGTGGATGAGACGGTAGCCGGAAGAGGCCAATTGGTCGAACGCTTTCTCGAGGTTGGAGTGTTTGAGGAAGAATCTGGAAAAGTGCTAACTGTTTTTGAAACGTTTTTGAGCCCAGAATCATGCTAGAATGAGCCCTGAGCATCCTTGGGGGATTGGAAGAGCTCTGGACGGTTTTGAGTAGATTTGAGCTCAAAATCATACCGCAAAGAGCTCCAAAAACGGTCAGAAATGGCATAACTTTGGCCTGAACTCTTCAGAACAAATTCTAACCATTTTGGAAGATTCTACAGCTCATAATCGTTCGAGACAATTGAAAATAAGCTCGGAGCATTCCAGACTGCTTAGAAGAGCTCTAACAGATCTCAATGAGTTTTCGTTTGGAATCGCTCTAGATTGTTGGCTCGAAAGTGTACTAATATTGCTAATAATAGCTCGAAATCACGCTTTCACTAAGTCTCTACAGCTCAAAGAGCCCCAAAAAAAAAAATGGCCTAAACTCTACTAAACGAGTTCTTTGCTCGTTTTTCTTCCTTTGCCAGTTGTTTTTACGACCTTCCGAATGTTTTCTAGATAAGAAAATTCTTACACCTTTGGAAGGAAGGAATCTCTTATCTATGGCTCTATAAAAATGAGCAGATGGAAGGAAGGAGTTAGTTTTTCTTACTAATTTTGAGTCTTATCAGTTTGAAGATCTGGATTTTCGCGCTTTTTTTTGACTCGCAGAGGCTTCGGGGAAAAGATTTCGGGCTTCTGAGCTTCTGAGATACTCCTAGAGGTTTCCGGGAGCTCTCTTTGGGCTCTAACACATTTGTGAGCCCCCAGAATCCCAACCCACCTTGAAGTGTATCGATCCATCTCGAAATCCGTCCCTCCGCCATCGCGGCACTCGTTCAGCGAGTCGCCAAACACCGCTCGACACATGATCACTTTTCCGGAGACCACGATTCGTAGAACCTGGAAAAAAGAAGAAGGAGATATATGTCTTTTTCATTTCCTCTCCTTTTGATGATTCTGTCAGAAACGAGCCGGAGCTCTCAGAGCCCTCCTTCTCCTCCGTTTTTTCCCCTTTTCATTTCTCAATTGGTGTATGAATATGGGATAAAATGAGAAGAGAAATGGCTCTATTTATGAGCAGAAGCTGCTGAAAATAGAAGAGCCCACTTTTCGAAACGTGACTTCTGGATTGATACGGCCGGTAGAGAGAGCGGCGTGGCAGGAGATGGAGATGGTCGACGGGCACGCGGCCTCGACGATGGAGATTAAGCCGAGACGTTTGGCCTGAAAGGAGGAGGATTCTGAGGAGATTTTAGAAGATACTAGGCTCATAAGGGCTTTGAGACGGATTCTGGAGGCTTGGCACTTCAAAATTATGGTTTTTGGAGTTTCAGAGAGTCTACAGCTCATTTTTGAGCCCTAGAAGCTTCCAAGAGCACATTTTTAAGCCCTAGGAGCTCTCTAGAAAATATTGAGCCTCCCAGAACTTCAGAATGAGTTCTCCGACTTCTGAAGATCTCCGATCTCAGAATCTCGAAGAACCGAAGAGCCTGGAACCCATGAGCCATGGGCCTCTAGAAATGCTCAAAATTCGATTCTTTGAGCTTCTTCTGGAGATTTTTCGAATCTGAGACGATTCGGAGCTCATTTTTGAGCCGTTTCGACCCCTGGAAGCTTCCTAGAGGATTCCGAATCTCCTAGGCTTGCTGAGCCCTGGGCCTCTAGAAATGCTCAAAATTCGACTTGTTGAGCTCCTGGAGTCCATTTCCTAATTTTTTCGACTTCTGGAAGCTCCCTAGAGGATTCAGAATCTCCTAGGCTTGAGAATCTGGAATCTGTGAGCCCTGGGCCTCTAGAAATGCTCAAACTTATACTCTTCAGGATCTCTGATCTCAATCGACCCTTGGCTCAAGGTTCTGAGCCTTTCTGGCATTTGAACCTTCTGGGATTCAGAAAGATCTGAATTTTAGACTTTGAAGAGCTTGGATCCCAGAATCCTGGCTTCTAGAGCCTCATTTTTTGCTATCCATACTGGAGTCCATGTCATAATGTAGTCTTCCCGTCCTCTGGTGTAACAGAAGACGGCTACAAAAAAATGAATGAGAGCCTTGTTTTTTTTTTCTGTTGTTATTCTGGCTCCCATTTTGTGCTCTTTTTGAGCCAAAAACCGAGCCCGCGGAAAAAGAAACAAACCTCGGCGGCCAATCGCGCCCATTGATCGAAAGATTCCGAGACGATAATGCTCATATCTTGACGGCGAAGCGCCTCGACGAGAATCCGCACGAGTTTTTCATCTGAATTCGCTGTCGACTCGGCGGACGTCGCCAGAAGCGAATGGGGAGCTCGCTGAAGAGTGGCACGTGTCGTGGAAATTGTTGCTCCGTGAGCACAAATGATTTGTGCAAGTTGCTGCTCCTGGAGCATCCTTTTTCGAAGAGTACGGAGAAGGGTGTTCTCACTAGCAGAAGGAATAGAGGAAGAAGAAGAAGAAGAAGACACACGAGGAAGGAATAGAGGGGAAGTGGGGCGACGTCAGGGGCTCCCCTTAGGCTCCGCCCACTTTTTTCTTTTTTTTTCTGTCTTGTTTCTGCGTCTCCGGGAGGTCCCGTTGTGGGAGCAAAACTTGCTGCAAAAATTGGGACGAAGAGTCAAGTGTTTACCTTCTGCAGAATTTTTTTGGAAAATTCTGGAGGAATTCAGAAGACATGGGGAGAAGAATAGAGCGCTGGAAATGCTCCAAATTTGCTGGAAGTTGTCCCGAGCATTTTTTGGCTATTTTCAGCTTCGATTCTGCTCAAAATGACCTCTGAAAATGCTCCAAATCCAGTCTAACGTCTCCTAGAGTATCTCGGCCTGTTTCAGCTCGATTCTGCTCGAAATGAGCTGTGAAAAATGCTCCATATCCTCCCGAATAGGCTCGAAATGCTCCGGAACTCGCAGGAGCCTATCCAGAGCATTTTCGAGTCGTTTTGACTAGAATTGAGCTTTGAAAAGTTCTAAAAAGAGCCCAAAAAATGCTCCAAAGGCTTCAGAATCCTTCTGAAAGTTAGAAGTTCGTTTGTAAGGCTATTTTGGTGTCCGGAAGGTTGTTTTTCCAGTTTTCCAGCCTTTTCTATTTGGCTTAAACCAATTTCCTCCTCCCTTTTCTGTTTGTTTTCGCCTCATCTCCTACCAGTAGTCATCATCAGATGACGTCCAACGTCTTCTGAAAGTTTTCGTTCCAGAAGTTTTCGTGTACACACACTGGGAAATGTATATCTCTTTTTTGCCTATATATGACAGGCAGTGGAAGAAGAAGGGACGGGAGGAGGAGGAGATGATGAATTACTCTCTGGGAGCTCGTGGAGCCCATGAAAAAAACGAAGAGAGTAGAGAGAAGGAGACGCAGAGATAGAAACAAGGGGAGAAGTTTTCCTTTCCGGTGATAAATTTCCCCCTTTTTCTGCTCTTTGTGCTCTTTTTTGCATATTCGAGCAGTCCTTGAAGTTTATGGCGTTATGGCGTGACGAGGGCTCTTTTGGAGCAGTTTTTAGAGATCATTTGGAGCAAAAATGAGCTAGAGATGCTCTAAGAAAAGTTGGGCTCATTTTAGAGAATTTTGAAGGCTCAAAACAGCAGTGAAACTACTCCGGATGGGCTCCGAAGGGTTCTGAACGGTTTTCAATGGTTTTTGCATTTTGAGCCAATTTGAAAGAGTTTGGAGCATTTTTCAGAGCTCATTCTGAGCAGAATCGAGCTCAAACGGGTCGAGATGCTATACTAGCAGTTTGACATGATTTGGAGCTTTTTTGAAGCTCATTTTCGGGAAAAACGATCCAAAAATGAGTGAAAATGCTTTGCGTGGGACGAGTTCGGAACCGTTTTCAATGGTTTTGGAGCATTTTGAGAAAGTTTGGAGCATTTTGATGCTCATTTCCAAGAAAAACCGACCTGAAAATGCTCTGGATGGGCTTCAGAATTATCTGGGCCAATTTTGATAGTTTTGGAGTTTTTTTTATCCAATTTGAGAGATTTAAGAGCATTAGGGCTCATTTCCAGTAAAAACTACCCGAAAATGACCAAAATCGCTCTGGATGGGCTCCGAAGAGTTCTAAACGATTTTCAATGATTTGGGAGGATTTTGAGCTTTAAAATGCTATATACATTCTCTCAAATCGTCTCAAAATGCTCCAAAACTCATCAAAGCTCGTCCAGAGCACATAAAAATTCTCCTAGTAGATCCAAGAAAGTTTTGAGCGTTTTTGGAGCCAAAATGCTCATTTTTAGATGAAATTTTTGATTTTTTTCCACCACAACCCCTCAACTTTTCCCTTATCTTATTACAAATGTTTTTCAGGCAATCCGAGAGGAAACCCGTTCCGATATAGAATCGCCGAAGACGAGACCACTCGGTGACGCGAAAATGAGCCAACAACAGGATTCTGGGGCAACCGCCGACGGTGCCACTGGCGAAGAGGAGAAGAAGACGGTGAAAGTTGGAAACGGACAGGAGAATGGTTAGTTTTTTCTTGTTTTTTGGGTAGGGTTTTGTCTCTGTGGGGGCCCCGTTTTCAAGGACAATGGAATCGCCATCATCGGAGAGTTTTTGGACGAAAAAACCCCAAAAAAATCAAAAAATCAATGAAGAAGTTTAGTCGAGAATGAGGGATTGGACGAATCGCACGATTTGGAGATAGTGGACGAGCCGGAGCCGGAAGAAGTCGATCCGGAAGACGTTGTTGAAGTTTTGAATACCGGAGGAGCTGAAGAGGAGCCAAAAGAGCAAGAAAAGCCAGAAGAGGAGCCAGAAGGAGAGGATGAATTCGAGGAGGACGATGAAGACGTTGTGCCCATTGAGAAGGCCGAAGAGCCGAAAGAGGATTCTGAAACTAAGAAAGACGAAAAGGAGGCCGAGGAGCCGAAAGAGAAGCCAGCCGAAGATTCTGACGCTAAGAAAGAGGAGAAGGAGCCTGAAGACGTCCCCAACAACACGTTCCATTCATCGCCGGAAGATGAGATTTTCTTGGACTACGAGGAGGATCTACTAGATGATCCGTTGATGGAGCAAGAGCAGGAGCAACAGGAGCAACAACAAAAGGAGCAAGATTTGGATTCTGGCAAAACGATGGCTGGAGCAACCCAGACAGCGCCGAAGAGTGGAGCTTCTGGGCAGCAACAGCCATCTGGCACAGTGACGACTTCTGGAGTCCCCAAACCACCCATCCTATTTGCCGATGACTCGAAGAAGACGTCGATCTGGATTCGCGGGATGGCGCCGTCGACGAAGGCGTCTAGTGTGAAGGTAATAAATGATAGAAGCGACAGGTTTTTTTGCTCGGTGAGCTGCATGCGGAGGAGTCTAAATGAATTCTGAAAGTCCCCTGAAAGTAAGGAGATTGTAGAATCTAGACCTTTTGGTGGTGGTGAAAAAAAGAGCGCTTGGAGCTGAAAAATACAGTTTTTGAGCAGGAAAAAAGAATTTTTGGGCTGAAAATGAGGCTCCAAAAGCGAATGGGTATGAAAATAGAGTTTTTTGGAGCTGAAAATAAGAGATTTTGAGCAAAAAAAGGGGCTCCAAGAGCGTTTCTGAAAATAGAGTTTGTGGATCTGAAAATTAAACATAAGAGTCTTCGGGAGATGAAAAATAAGGTTGGGAGCCTTTTGAAGCTTCAAACAGAGGTTCAGAACGTTCTGGTCCTGAAAATAGGGCTTGAGAACGTCCTGAAAATGAAAATTGAGCTCAAAACCTACTGGAGATGAAAAATGAGGTTGGGAGCCTTCTAAAGGTCAAAATTAAGCTTGAGAGCCCACGGGAGCTGAAAATGGAGGTTGAGAGTTTACTGGAGCTGATAATGGGGGTTGAGAACCTTCTGGAGCTGAAAATTGCGCTTGAGAACCTTCGGGAGCTAAAATTGGAGCCTGAGAGCCCTCTAGAGCTCCAGAAACTGTAGAAGACTTCGGGGGCTTTAAAAATAAAAGTTTTAGAGCCCTGAGGCTCCTGGGTCATCTAACAAGGGAAGTGTTTTCGGAGGGGCTTTGAGAATTTTCTGAAAATTGGTACACTAGTACTTTCGACCATGCTGAAAAACGTGGTAAATTTATTTTTTGCCCCTTGCCCCCGTGGGCCGAGATATCAGCTGAAAAAGCAAAATCCAGTACAAAAATTACCGATTTTTGAGGGCCCGTAACTTTGCTTCTAGGCACTTCCAAACGGTCTAATTTCTTGTTTTGGACTCACAATTGATTGTATTACAATTTCTAACGCTTTTTGGAGAGAAAAAATTTTGAGCCAAAACTTGAAAATTTTCGACCATTTGGGTGCAAAATTTTTCCAAGTTTTTTGGATTTTCGAAAAAAATTTTCAACCTTCCAGATTATGGTTGGAAACGATAGATGGATATTTGTACAGCCCTCCTCCATATTTTCGTAACAATACTTGTCACTTTTTCAAAAAATTAGATCAGTTATGCGCCAAAAACCTTGAAAAAAATTCAGCCATATTTTGACCTATAAAAAGCACCCTAATTAGTGAAAAAGTACATGAAAATTTCAAGAACTGTTCGACAAATCTCCATCTATCGTTTCCAGCCAAGAACTGCCAGATTGGAAAAACAGTTTTGAAAATCCACGTACTTCAAAAAATTTCGCACCCAAATGGTGGCAAAATTTCGAATTTTGGCTCAAAAAATTTTTTTTCCAGAAAGTACCGGAAATTGTTATACAATCAATTTTGAGTCCAAAACAAAAAACGAGACCTTCTAAAACCGCCTAGAAGCAAAATTACAGGCTCTCGAAAAATCCCCTTATTTGTACCGGGGACAGCTTTGTTGGCTGATATCTCGGCCCACGGGGGCAAGGGGCAAAAAATAAATTTACCACGTTTCTCAGCATGGTCGAAAGTACTAGTGTACCAATTTTCAGAAAATTCTCAAAGCCCCTCTGAAAACACTTCCCTTGTAAGAAGTTCCAGACGCGGTTTCGGGTATACTGAGGGTCCCGGAACTGTCTGGCGCGCTTCGGATTCAATTTTTAAAAGACTAGACGCTTCTGAAGCTCTTTGAGAATGTTTTACGGCTCATGGAGCATCCTGGCGCGCCCCAAGGCTTCTACAGCTCCTGGAGCAGTTTGGGGCGCCACAGACGTGTTTCTCAATATCCTGGGGCTCTTAGAGCAGTCGGGCGCCCTTCGGAATCATTTGGAAGAAATCGGAGCTTTGGAAGCTCTTTGAGCAGCTCCTGAAGCAGTTTTTAACCTTCTATGGTTCCTGGAGCAGCCTAGCGCGCCTCGGACGCGTTTAGAATGCAGAAACAACGACTAGAATTGCTTCTTGAATCGAAATGGAGCTCAAGATGTCCCTGAAGCGACAAAAATCGACGAAAATTGGAGGAGTTGAAGCGGAAGTGCGCTGAAAGCTGTGGAAATCCAGGAAAAATTGGATCTGGCGCGCCTTTGACGCGTCTCAAATCAAAAAGCTCCATAAAAAGAGCCCTTTGGAACCATCTGGTGCACCTCTGGCGCAAAAAAAACGATAATTTTTGATTCTGGGGTTATCTTGAAACGACGAAAAAATCAATTCTCCCCGCACCTCCGCTTCTCCAACACTATCTCGCTCTCTCCATTCATTTTTCTTGCCGTCTAATATATTTTTATGATGCATATAGATGGTCAATGCAACACCCTTTTCCTATCCCCTTATTCCGTCTTCTTTTTCCTCTTCTTCTTCTGTTTTAAAAATTTAAAACAAACAGAAGAATCATTAAAAAAAGCATCATAATCTGTGAGAAAACCCCCCGATAAATTTCTCGTTTTTTTCCAGCAACTCGCTTCGCAATATGGAAAAGTGATCCAGGCGAAAATCTTCAACTCTCGCCCGTCCGCAGGTGGTGACGTTAAGAATTGCTTCGCGTTGGTCTCGTTCTCGGATTCCGCCGCGATGGAGTTGGCCATCACGTCGTTGCACAAGAAGAACTATCAGGGAAGGGTGTTGAGGGTGGAGAAGGTAAGGAAATGCTCAAAAATTGGCTCTTTTGGCTCAAAAATTGGGTCCAACGGCTCAAAATTAAAATTTTAGAGCTTTAGAATCTTTAAACAGAGCCAAGGTTCAAGATTTTCGACCTCAAAAACGTCAAAATGGCTAAAATTGACTGAAAACCTTGAATTTTCGGTAGGAAAATTTTTTAAAATAGGCTCTTTTGGCTTTAAAATTGAAGTTCTAAAAGTTTACAATTTTCCGGGAGAGTCAAAAATCATGATTTTCGATCTAAAAATCGTTTAACACGGCTGAAATTGGCTAAAAATCGAATCAGAAAAGCCGAAAATCATGAATTTCGACCTCAGAATCGTCACAAACGACTAAAATTGCCTAAGGACCTCAAAAATCATGATTTTCGACCTAAAATAAGGCTAAATTTCACTTTTCCTGGTCTCCGAATCCCATCTCACTGGCTCCGCCGAGCGCATAGCTCAGGAGAAACTTGAAGCTGAGCAACAGAAGAAGAAGGCTCTCGAGACGCCCCCACCAGCAGCACCACCCACAGAAGAGAAGAAGAAGCGTGCCACGATCACGGCTCCAGAAGCCACGCCACCCAAGAAAACAGCTCCCCAGAAGGCTCGCCAAACGATTCAAGCACCATCATCGTCGACGTCTTCGCAGAACAACAATGTCGGTGAGAAGCGAGTGAAGCATCCGAAGATCCAGCCACCGGCGAGATCGAAGAGCCGAGAAAAGGGGGCTCAGCAGCAGCAACAGCAACAGAAGCGCAAACCCATTACTTATGATGAGGATCTCGCGACGGAGAGAGAATCGCCGGAGAGGGATTCCAGAAGGATCATTGCGCCCGCGAGGCCATCACGGGTGCAGAGATCACCGATTCGAGCGAACTCGCGACAGGGCGGAAGAGCCGGAGGAGCCGAGTCGTTGATGATTTCGGCCAGGGTTGATACGAGGTGGGAATTTGTTTTTGGAGTTATGGGAGGCGTTAGGAGCAATTTTGGAGGCTTCAGAAGCGCTTTGATTGCTTCAGGAGCATTTTGGAAGATCCAGAGGATCCTTGAGAGCTTTGGGAGCTCTTTGGAGGCTTGGGGAGCTCTTTGGAGGTTTTAGGAGATCTTTGGAAGGTCCAGGAGCATTTTGGAGGCTTTAGGAGCATTTCGGATGCTTTAGGAGCTGTTTGGAAGGTCTAGAAACTTTTAGATTGCTTCAGAAGGATTTTCAGAGGTCTAGAAGGTTCTGAGGAGCTCCAGAAGATCTCTGGAAGCTTCAGGAGCTTCAGAAGCGCTCAAGAAGGGCCAGACGATTTCGGAAGCTTCTGAAGATCTTTGGAAGGTCCAGGAGCTCTTTGGGAGCTTGAGAACGTCTTTGAGAGCGCTAGAAGCTTCTAGATCGGCTCAGGTCATTTTTAGGAGCTCCAGAAGCTATTTAGATGCTAATGAAGGTTTTGAGGAGCTTCAGGAGCTACTTGGAGGCTTGGGGGAGCAATTAGGGTGCTTCAGAAGGTCTTTGGAAGCTTCGGAAGATCTTTGGGAGCTTTAGGAGCCATTTTGAAGCTTCTAAGGCTCTTTGGAAGGTCTAGAAGATCTTTGAACACTCTAGACGCTTTTTGGTGGATCCAGAAGCTTTAAGGTTTCTTTAGGAGCTTTTTCGATGCTCTAGAATCTCTTCGGAGGGTCCAGAAGCGTCTAGATTGCCTCAGGACAGTTTTGAGAGCTCCAGAAGCTATTTGGAGGAAAACACAATTCTTAGAGCTCCATATTCGTCCCATAAACCCAACAAGTTTCAGCAACTGCCGCGGCAGAGGTGTCACCATCAAACGATCCGTCGAACGCATCGTTCCCAACAACATTAGCACCTCGCAACTCCGTCGTAACGCTCCACAACAACAACAGACGGCTCCGCGAGCATCCTATCAAACCGAGCAATACTCTCGTGAACGTTCTGGTCGCTACGAGAAGTCTCCGATTCGTGAGAGAGGAGGAGAGACTCGCCGTAGTGATCGTAGTGATCGCGGCGGTCATCGTGGACGTCATCAGGAGCATTTGGAGCATCATCAGGAGTACAGTTACGTGGAGTACGGACATCCGGAGCCGCAGCAGGATTCTGGAAGAAGAGGTAAACGCCGGGAGCAGGAGCAACATCTGGAGCAACAACAACAGCAACAGCCACAGCAATCGAAACGGCGTCAACAACAGCAGCAACAACAGCACGATGATCAAGAAGCGAAGGCTCGCGAGATGTTGGCTCTTCTGAAGCGTAAAGAAGAAGAGCATCGCATCCGGGAGGAGCGTCTGGAGATTGAGAAGGAGAAGGAGAAGATACGCTTCGAGGCGGAGAAGTTGGAGCGAACTCGGCTCGAGTTGGAGCTCGCCAAACAGAAAATGGCTCTGGAGCAAGCGGCGATGGCAATCGCGGCGTCTGGAGATCGACGGGCTCGTGGTGTGGCTTCTGTGCTTGTGGATGGTGATAGAGGAAGAGGAGGAGCACGAGGAGGAACGACTCAAGATTCAGGATCCAGAAGACGTCAGGCAACGGAGATTCTTGTGGCTCCGCAGGCAACGAAAGCGATGCACAGAGAGCATGGAGCATCGAGAACTGCTACTGGAGCAGGGGGAACGTCTTCTGGAAGACGTGGAGCGGAGAGCTACAAAAGCCATACGTCGACGACTACTTCTTACGGAATACAATCGGGAGGAGCTGGAATTCGTACGACTTCGGATTATACTCGGATGATGGAGCAACCACAAACTCGCGGAGCAATGGGAGGAGGAGGCTCAAGCAACTATGGGAATCCGCAGATGGGCGGTTTCGCTGGATATGGATACGTGGATAGTGGGGGTAAGGATTTTTTGACGACTTTTGGATTCAGAATACTATCGCAAAGTGAAATAATCGAAATTCTAGCGATTTGGGTATTAAAATGACTGATTTTGAACGAAAAATTTAGTCAGAGATGTGATTTTCGGCGAAATATAGGGTCTGAATCTCTTTTTGACGTCTTCTGGATTCAGATTCTGGTCGAAAAGTGAACATTTTAAAATCCCGTGGATCTGGGGATCAGAATTACCGATTTTGAACGAGAAATTTAGACAAAGATGTGATTTCTGACAAAATATAGATTCTGATTATTTTTTGACGTCTTCTGGATTCAGAATTCTATCGAATAGTTGAAATTTATAGATCCCATGAATCTGGGGATCAAAATGACCGAAATGGCGTCATTTTTGATGAAAAATTGATTCTGAATCATTCCTGACGTCTCCTTGATTCAGAATTTCGAAAAATTGCATCGTCAACTTTATTCTTCTCGAGATTTGCTTTCATTTGAGCCCCATATCGCCTAGTTTCGAAATTTTTGGAATTCTGAATCTTTGTGACGTCTTCTAACCCATTCCCTTCTTCCAGCTGCCTACCAACAAGTGTGGCCAGGAATCGGTTCCCAAGGAAGCCATCTCTCCACCAACAACGATACCAATTGGACTTCTGGAGCCACTCCGTCGTCGTCAACGTCTTCTGGAGGCGCCGGCAACTCGTGGGGCCACCAGAATAATTACTCGTCTTCAACATCGTCGTCGTCCCGTCGCGACTATGGATATCAACGCAATAATTACTAGATTATGATCTTCTTTTTAAAAAATTATTTCCATGTCTGTCTGTCTTTTTTTTTTCTATTTACTACTGTAGCATCTCATACTGTTTCTCTCATCGGCAATTCTTCTTTTTTTTTAATTCCCAAAGCTTTACCTCTGATGAATCCACCAAAAAGGACTATTTTTAATACAGTAGAAATCTCGATTTTAATGTTCTTTTCCTCCTCATATACCCTCTTTGGAGCAATTTATGGAGCCCCTTTTTCTGTTTTAATTAATTACCCGAAGAACTGAAATAATGAATGAAAAAAGTTCATAAAAATCACAAAATATTTCCTAAAAACCCGAAATACATTTCATTTCCGTCTCGAAAACCCCCGGCGTTCCCGCTCGATCGATATGGAAAAAGTCGACGATTTCGCTGACATAATAGCGGCGATCGTACCAGAATCGGTTGGCGAGCACGAGATTGATGATGGATTGGTCGTAGCTGAAATTGGGGGAAATTCCAGAGAAAAAGAAGGTAAAATTAGCTAAAATGGGTGAAAACTGAGAAAGTTTTAATTTTGAAAAAAATTCTTGTTTTAAATTTTTGCTTATTTTTTTGGCTCAAAATGCTCCAAATGCTCCAAATTTCCAGAAAAAATGAGCAAAAACGGATGGAAATGAGCAATTTTGAAATTTTGAAAAATATTTTTGCTCCAATTTTTTGCTCAATTTTTGCTCAAAATGCTCCAAATGCTCCAAACACCCACCGATGACACCCCGCGTAATTCAAAAATCGATCGTCTCCAAAAAATTGGCAGCTCAAGACGGCATCCTTCGGAGCCATGCAGTCCTCTTGGAGAGCACACAAAAAATACCTGAAAAAATGGGATTCTGGATTCAGAAGACGTCAGAATTCAGAATTTTCAAAAATTACATCGTTAACTTTGTTTTCCCTGAAATTTGCCCTCATTTGAGCCCCATATTGCCCTACTTCTACATTTTCGAGAAATCTGAATCCAGAAGACGTCAGAATTCAGAATTTCGAGAAATTTCATCGTTAACTTTGATCTACTCGAGATTTGCTTTCATTTGAGCCCCATATTGCCCTACTTCTATATTTTTGAGAATTCTGGATTCGGACGTCTTCTGAATCCAGAAATTCGAAAAATAAGCAGCGTCAACATTGTTCTCCTTGAAATTCCCTTTCATTTGAGCCCCATAGTGCCTAGTTTCAAATTTTGAAGAATTCTGGAGTCAGAAGACGTCAGAATTCAGAATTTTAAAAAGTCTCATCGTTAACTTTGTTCTCCTCGAAATTCCCTTTCATTTGAGCCCCATATTGCCCTACTTTGAAAAAATAATTTTTTAAACTTAGGATTCTGAATCCTACCATTTCACAACGTCCATCATCGTTTGCTTGGTGTTCACTGCGTACACAAATCCAGCGTCATACATTTTCGCTTTTTGTTTTTTCAGCTCCACAGGATTCGTGGGGAAGTATTTGTAGACATCTGCAAAGGGTTACTGTACCTTTGAATTCCGGATTCTAAAAAACTACAGTACCTGGATGCGTCACCGGAAGAATTCCATGTCCACTGTAGCCGTGTAGTAGGTATTGGCCTTTTCTGCATTCCTTCAAATTTCGCGCCCAAATTTCTTGATTCCAACCGTTCTCGTGGGGTTCACGAGATTCACGAAGGTCGCGAGCGTAGGAGGATAGTAGAGGGGGTCTGAAAAAGGAAAATTTGACGTCTTCTGAATTCAAAATTCACACCTAAAACAGTTGAATGCGATTTTTAGAGTTTTTGACATCGTTAAAGTTATTTGTCATGAAATTTCCGTTAATTTGACACCCATATTGCCTATATTTGAAAAAAGTGAGGGATTCTGAAGTCGGACGTCTTCTAGATTCTGAATTCTCAAAAATTCAAAAGTATCGCAATATGGATATCAAATGAAAGCAAGTTGCCGGAGGCATCAAACGTCGCCGTGACCCGAGGACTGCCACGTGGCGCCACGACGCCCCGCCATATATCGTCGCCCTTGTGATCGTGGAAGAATCAGTTTAGAGTTTTCTTATATTCTTGTCCCTATTCTCCCGGTTATTACTTTCGGTTTGTAATAAATCGGTTTAATTCGTTGGATTTGGTGTTCGTTTCGTGCTTCAAAGGACTCTATACCCAGTACCACTGACAACTTGGGGGCCGAACCGGACCATCCGAACTTTCGCAAGAGTTGGATAACTTTGTGGGAATTCGCGATCTTGATTGGAAACGGAGCCGAAGCAACGACAAATCAACGATGACGGATCAAGAAGACTGGTGGAGGAGTGTGTTGATGGAGTCAGGAGAGGAATGGGGCGCAACCAGTCTCAGTTCGAGGAACGTGAGTGGGAGGTTGGCGGCCTTGATTTCGAACTGGCGAGACGAGCCATTGCTGATTAAGAAGAATCAGAGGATTGGTGTCGTGAATCGGGAGTGGAAGTTGGTGGCGGAGAAGCAGCAGATGGTGAACATGATGGACTCGCATAGGATGGAGCCATTGAAGGGAAATGTTCGAACCAAAGAAGTGCTGAGGATGCGGAGAGGGAAGGTGAATACTGCGGATGTGGAGGATCCGAGTGAAAAGGAAACGGAACATCCGGCCAGGAGTCCGGATTGTGAGAGGAGGGGGAAGTTGCCGGAGGCATCAAACGTCGCCGTGACCCGAGGACTGCCACGTGGCGCCACGATGCCCCGCCATATATCGTCGCCCTTGTGTTCGTGGAAGAATCAGTTTAGAGTTTTCTTATATTCTTGTCTCTATTCTCCCGGTTATTACTTTCGGTTTGTAATAAATCGGTTTAATTCGTTGGATTTGGTGTTCGTTTCGTGCTTCAAAGGACTCTATACCCAATACCACGGGCAACTAGCAAATTTTATGCTGAGCAATTTTAACGTCGAAAAAATCTATTTTCACCTACCTTTTTATAACTTTCCCATAACAATTCACCAAATCATAAACATGTGATACATTCTGCTTCTCGAAAATCACCGATGAATCCAAATACCATATACTACCGTAATCCCGTAGAGTTTCAGCGATCACTATTGGTTTCCAACGATAGGATTTCAGTTCCTTCATATAGTGAGGATATTTGGAGAAGTTGAAATTTCGTACTTCCAGATTGCAAGAGTTCTGAAATTTTTGATAACGTTAACTTTGTTTATCTTAAAATTTTGGTTCGTTTGATACCCATATTGCCTATAATCTGAAAAATCAAGGGATTCTGACTCCCAACGTCTTCTGGATTCAGAATTCCAATTTTTTGGAAGTATGGCAATATGGGTATCAAATGAAAGCAAATTTCACGTAGAACAACTTTAACGTCACAAACTATGCACAATTTCAAGTTTTCAGGGCTCTGAATCCCGACGTCTTCTGGATTCCAGATTCTCGTACCCTTACCTCTGTCAATCTCTTCAAGTTATCTTCTCCTATTCCCAAATTATACAGAATTATCTTATTGTGATATCCCAACTTTCGAATGGAGGAAATCTGAAAATTTTCAGAATTCATAAATTAGAAGACGTGGAGGATTCTGAATCCTTACCAGTCTCATTCCATTCCGAGTGAATGGGTTGCTGAAGGCTGTGACGAAAACAGGATCCGGGGCAGGGGTGGTTGAAAGATTGATGAAGTTTGAGGAGGATTCTGAAAATTGAAATTTGACGTTGACGTCTTCTGAATTCGGAATCCTGATTTTTTTGAAAACAGGGCAATATGGGTGTCAAATGGCGTCAAATTTCGAGTAGAACAACTTTGACGTCAAGATTTGTAAATAATTTCGAATTATTTGGATTCTGATATTTGACGTCTTCTGAATTCAGAATCCTGAAGTTTTTTTTAAAAATGGTCAACATGGGGCTCAAATCGAAGGGAATTTTTTTAGCGAATATTTCTAACGTCAAAAAAATCAGTAACTATGATTCAGAATCCCAGAATCTGCAATTCAGAAGACGCCAAAAAAAATTTTGAAAAAATTTTTTTCAAAAAAAATTTTCAAATCTCACCAATTTTCTCCCATTCCTCTACATAATCACAACTGAATCGCTTTCCCATATTTTTTGGAGCCTGAAATAAAAAAAAAATTTTTTGGTTTTCTTCAAGGATTCAGAATCCCCCCTCACTTCTGGCAATTTATAACAGAAATCGTAGATTTTTCCGGTTACTGTAGACTTGCACATACACGATGGTTTTATGGGTTCTGGAGGCGAGAAATTTGAAATCTGAAAAAAAATTTTTTAGAAGACGTTACGGATTCTGAAAACTTCTTCTTGCCATAACTTCCACTTCTTCTTCTTCCATTCGAAAAAATGGAGTTTTTTGGAATTGAACGAATAGGAATACGGTAACAAAGACGTAGACGATGAGAAGGACTATGTGGTTTGCATGGGGACGCATCTATGGAATTCTGGAATTTTTTTTTAAAATAATTTTTTGAAAATCAAATTCTGAATGTTTCTGAATGCATCGAATTTCGCCGTTTGCTGAAAAAGTAATTCTGAAATTTTCAGAATTTTTGAAAACAATTTTAAATTTTAATTCAGAATTCCCATTTCAGAAGACGTCAAAATTTTATGAACCCATTAAAATTGATAAAAAAAGGTCTTCAGAAACAGACCTTCTGAAAATTTGAAAAAAAAAACTTTTTTCAAAAATTTTAGAATTTCCATTTCAGAAGACGTCAGAATTCTAGGAACTCATAATAATGGATCAAGAAAGGTAATGTCTCAAATTTTCTGGAGTTTGACGTCTTCTGATATGAGGATTCTGAAATTTTTAGAACTAAAAAAATGTTTTCTTTAATAAATTTCAGAATTCCCATTTCAGAAGACGGCAGAAATCTAGGAATTCTTAAAAATTTAGAATCAATTTGGTGATTACTGTAATTATTATTAATATTATTGACTACGTTTATTGGACGTGTAATAGGTGATAATAATGAAATATAAACATGATAATAGACAAAAAAAAGGTAAAATAAACATGATATAAAAATGTAGTCTGAAATTCTGATAGTGAGAGAATCAACAGGAATTTGGGAATCACGACAACAGAAGATTGAAGAATCCCAGATTTCAGATTTCTAAGAAAAAAGTTTTTTTTTTAAATTTGGTAGAAATGAAGATTCTAAAGTTCTTTGAATTCATAAAATGTTTCACGTCTTCTGAAATGAGAATTCTGAAATATTCAAAAAATATATTTTCCAAAATTTTTTTCGAAAAAGTTTCAGAATCCTCATTTCAGAAGACGTCACAGATTCAATAAATTCAACATAACGGATTCAGAAAAATGGAATTTCAGGTCTTCAGGCGATTTGACGTCTTTTGATTCTAAAATTTTTGAGAAAACAATTTTTTTGAAAATTTTCAGAATCACCATTTCAGAAGACGTCGGGATTCTCTGAAATCATGAAAATTAAAATCCATAGGGGAACGTCAAAATATCAGGATTAGAAGGGGTCAGACAGACATTTTAGGTCTTCTGGGATTTTTGGAATTACTCAAAAAATAATTTCTTGAAAATTTTCGAAAATGTGGATTACAGTAATCCAAAACTCAGAATATGATCGAGACCATACAAATTTAAAATATTAAAACCAAAACATTTTAGAATCCTAGTATTAAGGATCTTAAAATTAGCTCACACATTTTTACAAAAAAAAAATTTCAACAAATATATTTTTTTGAAAATTAATTTTTTCCTTAATTCGAAAAATCAAACAGTTTCTTAAATAATCTTTGAAACACATTTGGATGGTAATCGAAATCCTAAAATTAGGCCTAAATCGAAAAGGTTTCAAAAAAATTATTGTCGAAATTTTTTCCCCAAATTTTTGATGCTCCAAATCCTACAACAGCTTTGCGAAAAAAGTCCGAAAAAAATTATTTCCAGATTTTCCACTATGTGTGGTCTTCAGAATCCGAAAACACTCCGAAGGTTCCGGAAAAAACAAAAAACACTTTTTGTACATCTAACATTTTCTCATAAATATCACGAGTTACTAATCGTAAGATCAGTATCAGAAAAAAGGGAAGATATTTTTTCAATATTAAAAAATGGGGGAAGCCCTAGTGTTAGAAGACAGTTTTCAGCCAAAGTACGAGAACATGAAATTTTTTTTTAATTGCACATTGCTCAGCTTAAAAGCTGAGCAATGAAGCCGTGAAATTCTCTATTCCAATGAGAGATTTCGGTTTCCTTGGCAACGCATTTTGACCAATGCCGTTTCCTCTCTATGTTATTAAATTCTGAAGCAGGTGTCACGTCTTCTGGATTCTGAAGACGTGGGAAAAAAATGTTTTGAAAAAATTATTTTCTGGATTTTTTGGAGTTTCACATGATTTTTATTGGAAATAGTTTATTTTTAATGCATTTTTCAGAAATTGGATATCTGACGTCTTCTTCAGAATCCAGAAGACGTCAAAATTCAAAAAAAAACAATTTTTTTTCGTTTTCTTTTGGAAATTTCAAAATTTCACAAGATTTTGATTGGAAATAGTTTTTTAGATTCAAATTTCGATATCTGAAGTATTCTACATTCTGAATCCAGCATCCAGAAGACGTTAAATTTCAGAAAAAAATTTTCAATTTTTTTTTGGAAAATTTTCAAGATTTTTTGGAATTTCGCATGATTTTGATTGGAAATAGGTTTTTAGAACTCGAAATTTCATATCTGAAATTTTCTGGGGCATAATTCAATTTTCTCCCCCCACCCATACCAACAGTAGCCCCCCACGGGAAGACTGTAGAATTCCCCCCCCCCCCCCCCCCCTCACTACCCCATCTCCACCCCTCGCTTACAAAGCACAAAGAGATCTTTTTTCTAATACGTTGAAACCGTGACCCTAGTTTCTAGTTATACACGTAGAACTGACACATAGGTCCCCGTCATCCTACATTTGTCCCCCATCATCCAATATTAGCCCCCCTCCCCATAATCCAATATTAGGCCCCCATCATCCAATATTGTGCCCCCATGATCCAATATTAGGCCCCCATCATCCAATATTGTGCCCCCATGATCCAATAGTAGGCCCCCAACAGGCCCCATCATCCAATATTAGGCCCCCGTCATCCTACATTTGTCCCCCATCATCCTGTATTAGCCCCCCTCCCCATAATCCAATATTAGGCCCCCATCATCCACAATTAGGCCCCCATCATCCAATATTGGGCCCCCATCATTCAATATTAGGCCCCCCCCCCATAGTCCAATATTAAGCCCCCACAATACAATAGTAGGCCCCCACTATTGGATAGTTGGATAGGCTCCCATCATCCAATATTAGGCCCCCGTCATCCTACATTTGTCCCCCATCATCCTGTATTAGCCCCCCTCCCCATAATCCAAAATTAGGCCCCCATCATCCAATATTGTGCCCCCATGATCCAATATTAGGCCCCCATCATCCAATATTGTGCCCCCATCATCCAATATTAGGCCCCCATCATCCAATATTAGGCCCCCATCATCCAACATCAGCCCCTGAATAATTTTATGCGTGACCTCAGAATATCCCCAGTTTTAGAGAAAATTCGATTTCAACATTTTTATTTCCCGAGTTTTGCCCGGCGTGAGATGCTCGTCCAGTAAGTTGGTCCATTAACCCGAAAGTAAGCATATTGGTTCCTTTCCTAAGCTTAACATACCCCCACTATTTATTAGGCTTAGTAAGGTCCCGGGGCCATGTGATAACTCACTATGCCGACAAAGTCGGTGCTTCGGTGGGTGTTCATTGTTGGATGGTGGGGGAAAATTATTGGATGATGACGGGGGGCTTCTCTTCGGTCGTTCTGTGGGGGGCCAATATTGGATAGTGTGGGGGAGGATTGTTTGAGATTACCTAAGATCGAACAATCACCCCCCAAATCAACTGGTGGGGGAAAATTATTGGATATTCGCACCTAACTATTTCCCCCCTCCCAGAATCACCCCCATTCCCCCCGGAGAAATGAGAATATAGGGGGGTGGGGGGCGAGTGCCCGGTTTGGGGGGGCAATAGGGAGGTGGGGGGCGATTCTTGGAAATTACCATTTTCTGGATTCTCAATGCAAGATCTAGAAGACGTCGAATTTCAAAAAAATTTGTCCAAAAAATTTTTTTTCGAAAATTGCAAATTTTCTTCATAAAAATTTTTGACGTCGTCAAGGTTCTGAATTTAGCATCCTGGAGATGTCAAAGTTTTTGAAAAATTACAAAATTTTGAATTTGAAAAAAAATTTAACGAAAAAAGTCGCGAAAATTTTTTCGAAAGAAATTGGCATCGTTGAGATTCTGGATTCAGAATCCTGAAGACGTCAACTTTGGGAACATAAGTAAGCTTTCTTCTCTGAATCAGTGGTGTCTTCTGAATTCAGAAGACGTCAAAAAATCTTTTAAAAATTTTATGAAAAATTTTTTTTCGAAAAAAAATTCAAAAAATTGCACGATTTTTTTTCGAATTTCTACTCTAATTCTGGATTCAGAATGCGTGGGTGACTCAAAACGTTTTATTAAAATGTTTGCCATTGTTGAAAACTTGCTCTTTTGTCACACTTTTTATTCAATTGAAACATGAAAACAATTTTTCAAAAAATTTTCAGAATCTGAAAATCAATAAACAAAACTTTATTCAAAAAATGAGGAAGATCAGTAATATAAAATAAATTAAAGTACCCGATTTTCAAAAAGTCGAATTTCCATGTCACATTCTTGCCATTTTCCTCCGTAATCTTGTCAATTTTTCGATTCGATTTTGGGATTTTCTGAAAATTTTCATCTTTAATTTTCAGAAATCGCTATTACCTTTTCTTCGCTCTCCGATTAACTTCTCTTATCCCCAAACAATCCTGAATCGAGAAAAAGTCCACAATCGTTGCAGTTTCATCGAAAAATGACGCAGGATCTTCCAAATTTGTGGAATCATTTAGGATGCAGTTTAAGGTGGTCTCCTAGAATACAGTAATCCAAAGGTACAGTAATTCTAGAGACTCACTTTTGCATAAAACATAACACTGACACATCCAATTGTATGTTTTTCGATACACAAATCCACACATTCCGCCGCAGAGCTCACCGAATGAGCATCGACCAAATGGCCAATGAGCACTTTTTGACGATATCGAATTGGCTGGCCACCGGAGCATTTGTTGGCGGAGGATTCTGAAAATGGAATACTTGAATTTGGCAAGAAGGGAGCTTTCGAATGAGTATACTCATGGATTAGTTCTAGAAATTGACGTTTTTCTAACGTTTTTTTGTGGCCCCACTGGATTACTGTAGCTTTAGGACTCTAGAAGTGTTTATAGTCATTTTGAAGCTCTTGCTGTGATCTTTTTGAAAAATTAAGTTTGGCTTGAGATTGTTCAAAAATTCAAAAAGTTACAGCCTGTCAAAGTTGTGAATCCAACAAAAATTGAAAAAAAATTCCAATATTTTCGAGGGCTTATAACTTTGTAATTTCTAATTGTACCTTAGGCATATTTATGTATATTCTAAAGCCGTTGATTTGATTCTTTCAAAAATATTAATTTCACAAAAAATCAAACAAAAATGAACAAAGTTACAGCTATCTAAAGATTTGGGACCAAAAAATTGAAAAAAAATTGTTTTGAATATTTTGAGAGCTCATAACTTTATAATTTTTAACGATACTTCAGGCATTGTTATATTTATTTCAAAGCTCTTAAATATATATTACTTGTAGGCATTGGTCAAAAATTTCAAAAGTTACACCTTTCAAAAGTTTGGTAACCAAAAAATTGAAAAAAAAGTTTTGAAAATTTTTCAAATTTTTGAGAGCTCACAACTTAATAATGCCTAACGATACTTTGAGCATGATAATGTTTATTCTGAAGTTCTTAATGTGCCAATTTCAAAAACATAAAATTCAAAAAAATCGGTCGAGAACTCAACAAGTTACAACCTTCTAAAGTTTCTAATCCAAAAAATTTATATATATTTTTTAGGAAATTTTGTTTGAGAGCTTCTAACTTCAAAATTTTTGAGGGATCTTTAGTGTGGTTATACTCTTCTCAAAGCCCTTGCATTGCTCATTTCAGAAATAACAATTTCATAAAAATCGAACCAAAACCGTCAAAGTTACACCTCTTTCAAAAATTCACCAACATCCACTTACGTTGTATACAAATCTTCTCATAAGTGGTCACCGGATTCCTTGGCCTCGGTGTCATCGCCATATCCCCTGGCGGATTCTTCAACAAATAACAGAATCCTCTCGTTTTATCATACTCAATAGCAGTACAATCCGAAGCTCCGCCCCCTGGACGGGTATTCGTCAGACATGCGAAAACACAATCATCCTCGGTGATCTCCACATATTTTCCTTTCAAATTTGCCGCCTCTACGTAATCGGATCTCACGAAAATGACATCCTGGCCATCGGGGCACTTTGCTAAAGGTAAAACAGTAAAGCAAAAAAATTAAAAAAAGAACTAGGGGGCACCCGGAGTTGAACCGGGGACCTCTCGATCTGCAGTCGAATGCTCTGCCACTGAGCTATACCCCCGCATGGAAGAGAGGAGGGGGACGGCGTATAGGAAGGGGGCGACTTACGGCGTTGAGAGAAGAGAAGGGCGGTGGAAGAGGAGAGGGGAGTGGAGGCGGCGGCGGAGTGGAGGAGATTGTTGTCGTTGTTGGGGGTGTCCTTTTCGACGAGACGCAGGAATGAAGGGGAACGGAAAATGAGAGACAGATTACTAATGGATCATAGGGACACAGGAGAAGCCATATTTGTCTCGCAGAACATTTTACTTAAAAATTTTGGCCCAAAATCGAGAAGAAGCTACTAAATTTTAGTGGAAAAAGCTGATTTTCATATTAGAAATAGGTCCAGAAACCAAATGAACCCTCCCCAACACTTGAAAATCCGTGAAAACCATATTTTCCTTACTTTTTGATCCCAAAAACCTTAATAAACTCATCCCCCGGGTTCCAAAACCCAAAAATTCGAATTCAGCACCGTTAAAAACCCCAAAAAGCTTTTCAGGCCTCGAACTTGCCGCAATTTTTGCACCAAGTTCCTCCCTCTTACCGGCTGCGCCATTTGGACTCGCGCGCGGGAAAGGGCGCCGCGCATGCACGAATGGCGCAGCCGGTAAGAGGGAGGAACTTGGTGCAAAAATAGAAGCAAGTTCGAGCCCTCAGAAACTTTCAAAAGTTTTTACAAGTTTTCAAAGGTGCTGGATTCGAATTTTTGGGTTTCTGAAGGCTTGGGAGAAGTTTAAAGAGGTTTTTGGAATTTTCAATAGTATTTTCTTTGCTTTTTCGACCAAATAGTACCTCTGCTCCTCAATTTCATCATCACTCTCCCCAAACATCTCCTTCGAGACGAACATTCTTACACATCGTAACGTTGTCTTTGACAATTTTCGATGAAAACTGGATCCTTGGGTTCTGAAGACATTGGAATTCAGATTCACATTTTCTTGGTACATAGCACACGTCGCTAGTGGAGTAGAGTACGTGGCCGCATGGCAGGTGGGGATTCTGAAAAGTTACAGTAATCTGAGTTACTGTAGGGGTTACTGTACCTGGCACACTTTGTCAAGCACTCCAGCTTCGTCAAATTGTCATCGGTCTCGAATGGGGAGATTCTGGTGATTCCTGTGGATTTTTTGGTATTGAAGCACACGGATTCGACGTCTTCCTGAAAATCCGAGAATTTGAAATTTCAAATAAAAATTGGGAGGTTACTGTAGTCTTTCGAAGTTTCTCATCGATGAACATGTTTTTACCGGTTTTCACATTTGTGGTGACGCCAGCGAGGACTTTACGAAGACGTGGGGAGGAGGGATTGATGTCTGAAAAATTTGCTTAGATTTGAGCCCCATATTGATAAGGTTCAGAAAAAATGGGGATTCTGAATTCAGAAGATGTCAGGATTCAGAATCTATAAAGTTTGAAATTTAGCGTGATCTTGACGTCAAAGTTGTTCTACTCAAAGTTTGACGCCATTTGATACCCATAAAATATAGGGATTCTGAATCCAGAAGACGTCAAAATTCAGAATCCGTGAAACTCAAGACTCTTAATTTTCATGTCGTCAAAGTTGTTTGCCATGCAATTTGCTTTGATTTGCGCCACATATTGCAATACTTTTGAACAGTTAAGAATTCTAGATCCAGAAGACGTCAAAATTCAGAATTCATAGATTTTTTCAAATGTAGGCAATATGGGTATCAAATCAACGGAAATTTCATGATAAACACTTCTAACGTAACAAAATCTTTCAAAATTCAATTCTGAAGAATCTGGAACTCACGATTGAACTCATCACTAGATAATACTATTCTTGAAGCAACCGCCCGTCGTTTATCTGACTTTCTTCTTGGCTCATCGATCCTGTCATCGAAAATTGCTCCAGGGAATCTCATCAAATCGTGGCCATGGAGATTCTTGTTATAGAGGTTTACGGTAGTCTGAATTTGGGATTCAAAAATTTCAAAAAAATTTCAAATACCTTTCTCCCCCGATAAGTTGTCTCCCTGGCTTCGTATTTCTTCCCATCTTTATCAGTTTCCATCGAAACTATCTCTGTTTCCGGAATCTCATCGTCACGCCTTCTTTCCTGATCCGCCAGCATCATTTTCTAAAAAACTACAGTAATCTGCAGTAATCCTTACAGTAACCTTTACCTCCAATCCCTTCAGCGGGTCATCATCGAAAGTTTGAGTTTTCGCCGCATGCATCTTTGCCATCTTTCTCATCTCTCGCTCCACGGCAAATGGGTCCTGAGTGGAAATTTTTTTCGAAATCTACAGTAACCCCTTACCACTTCCTCTCCTCCAGTCTCCTGAATAGTGTCCTCAATTTGCTCGGGGACCCCATTTTCATAGTGCTCGCCATCGATACGGTTATCCACGTAGTACTTGGTAGCGGAGACACTGTATTTTCCTGAAAATATGGAGTCAGAATTTAGTTTTGGAAGTTTTGGGGACGTTAGAAAGGTTCGCCATAAAATTTGCTTTGATTTGATACCCATATTGATACGGTTCAGAAAAAATGAGTATTCTGAATTCAGAAGACGTCAAAATTCAGAATCCGAAAAAGTTCAAATTTTGCGTCTTCTTGACGTCAAATTTGTTCTACTCAAAAATTGACGCGTTTTGAGACCCATATTGCCCTACTTTCGAAAAATTGGGTACTCTGAATCCAGAAGACGTCGGGATTCAGAATCCCAAAAATTTCAATATTCGAAAAATATTGACGTCAAAATTGTTCTACTGAAAATTTGCCTTGATTTGACACCCATATTGCCCTACTTTCCGAAAAATGGGTATTCTGAATTCAGAAGACGTCGAAATTCAGAATCTCAAAAATTTCAATATTCGAAAAATATTGACGTCAAAGTTGTTCTACTGAAAATTTGCCTTGATTTGACACCCATATTGCCCTACTTTCCGAAAAATGGGTATTCCGAATTCAGAAGACGTCGAAATTCAGAATCTCAAAAATTTCAATATTCGAAAAATATTGACGTCAAAGTTGTTCTACTGAAAATTTGCATTGATTTGACACCCATATTGCCCTACTTTCAAAAAATAGGATATTCTAAATTCAGAAGACGTCGAAATTCAGAATCCAAAATTTTCAAATTATGCGATATCTTGACGTCAAAGTTATTCTACTCAAAATTTGCATTGATTTGACACCCATATTGCCATACTTCCCCAAAACGGTGGTATTCTGAATCTTAATCCAAAAGAAGACGTTGGGATTCTGAATCCTCTATTTTCAAATATTCATCTCTCCAAACCTAGGCAATATGGATATCAAATCAATGGAAATTTTACAAGAAACATTTCTAACGATGTGAAAACTCCCAAAAACCTCACCATTAAACTGTGTCACCTCGTTTTCATCCTTCCTCTGCCTATGATTCTCAATAAACTCATCAGGCAACTCTTGAAGCTTTACTAGACTACTTCCTTGGAAAGAAGACGTCGGCATTTTTGACGTCGTTGAGTCTCCAGAAGAAATATCCTCCACATCGTTATCCTCGCTCATTTCTTCGGGTTCCATGAAGAATCTATCTTCGTCTTCTGAAGTTGTTTTGGATAGAATCATGGGAGTTGACTCGAAGGATTCAGAAGACGTCACGTCTTCTAGATTCGGGGACAACGTTGATTCTGAGTCTCTAAGGAACGTTGAAGAAGACACAAAAGACGACGTGGCGGCTTGAGGGAAGGCTTTAAAGTATGGAGAGCTTCTGGCGAATTCTGACGTCACCGAAGATGACGTTGTGACTTCTGAAGTTGACGCTGATAAAGTGGAAGACATTCCAATGGGTGTATCAAATAGAGACTGGCTTGCGGCGAATGGAGAAGTAGAAGAAGTCGACGTCGATTCTTCGTTTTCAATCGCATTCTGAAGGTCGACGTCATCTGGAGATGTGTTACGGTAGTCAAGGTCCCCTAATTCTGGATCCGCAGAATCGAAAAGTGACTGATTCATTTGACGGTACCTCTCATCAAAGTTGTCTGAGACGGTTTCACGGGATGAGGAACGTTTGGTGCTCTGAAAATTGGAATTTCAGTTCGTTAGAAAAGTTTGTTTTGAAATTTCCTTTGATTTGATACCCATATTGCCTATATTAAAAAAAAACAGGTATTCTGAATCTCTGACGTCTTCTGGATACAGAATATCTTATTTCTCCCAATATAGGCAATATGGGTGTCAAATCAAAGCAAATAGGATGCCTAATAAAGTCAACGATGTAAAAATTTTTGAAAATTGAATTTTGCGTCCTTCAGAATCCAGAAGACATCAGGGTTCAAAACTCGAGAATTCGAAAATTCAACGATATGTCACCGTCAAAATTATTCAGCATGAAGTTTGCTTCAATTTGATACCTATATTGCCCATTTGAAAAGATTAGGGATTCAGAATCCCTAACGTCTTCTGGATTCAGAACCCCTCATTTTTTCGAAGTTAGGCAATATGGGTATCAAATTGAAGGAAATTCGATTCTGAATAAAGTTAACGACGCCAAAAATCCCAAAAATCAAATTCCAACTCACCATCCTTCTCACAAAATCCTCCTCATCGGTGTCTTCTGGAGAAGAGGGTAGAGGGATAGTGGAATTTTCGGTGTATTCTTGGAACATTGACATTTTGGCGAGTAGAGGATTCTGTGCAATCATGTCTGTGAGGTTTTCAGCGCCGGAAGGGCTCAAAAAGAAGAAGAGATAGAGGAGGAGCATCTGAAAAAAGTTAATGGGGGTAATTTGTGATTTGAAAAAGAGAAAAACAGAGTAATATTTGTGTTTAAAATTTTTGCCATGAAATTTGCTTCAATTTGATACCTATATAGCGATGTTTCCAAGGAATCGGGGATTCTGAACTCAGAAGACGTCAGAATTCAGAATACTCATTTTTTTTGGAATATAGACAATATGGGGCTCAAAATGTAGGAAATTTCATGGCGAATAAAGGTAACGATGTAAAACTCTGGAATGTTCAAAGATTCTGAATCTGAATTCAGAATACGTTACAAGGTGGGAATTCAGAATCCAGAATTTTTCAAATTTTGGATTCTTCAAAAGTTAGAACTTCGTTAAAAACTTTTCCCAGGTAATTAGCTTTGATTTGATACCCATATTGCTATGCCTCCAAAAAATGAGGATTCTGTATCCTGAAGACGTCAAAGTTCAGAATCCTCCATATTTTTTGGTTATAGGCAATATGGGGCTCGAATCAAAGCAAATTTTATGGAAAATAAAGTTAACGATGTGAAACTTTGAAATACTTGATGATTCTGAATTTGGTTTCAGAAGACATCACGAATTCCGAATTCAGAATCCATGAATCCTCAGTTTTTAGATTCAATGAAGTTTCGGGCTTCGCTAAAAATGTTTCCAATGAAATTTGCTTCAATTTTATAACCATATTGCCATGTTTCCAGAAAATTTATGATTCTGGATCCAGAAGACGTCAGAATTCAGAATCCTCCATATTTTTTGGTTATAGGCAATATGGGGCTCAAATCGAAGGAAATTTCATGGCGAATAAAGTTAACGATGTGAAAACAAAAGAAAATTGAATTCAGAAGACTGAAGAATCCAAAATAACCCGAAAAAGCTAAAAAATTGGAGATCCAAGAAAATTCTTCTAAAATCAAAACACAAAAAGTGCGAAGTCCAGCACCCTGCCCAAGACAGTACAAAGTAATTTTCCAATCGGAAAAAGTTGTGTAGAAAGTTTCGAGAAAGTGACCGGAAGAAGCGCTCTTCGGAGAATCGAAATTATCCCTCCTTTCCCAACTTTCCTCTGCCGAAAATTTCGACAGTAGAGAATATAGAGAATACAATAGAAGAAGAAGGCTATATGGATTTAATTGAGCGACAAAGAATAAAGGGGGGGGGGGGGGGGGGTCAAAAGAATAAGAAGAAGGTGACACCTTTTGGTTTTGTATTGAGATGAGATGGAAGTATGTATGTTTATGAGGATGGAAAAGTGAAAAGACAAGCTTGTCTAGGGAATGAAGAACGTTTTCTGAAGAAGGGGTTCAGAAACTTAGAATCCAAAAAATCGATTTTCAGATTCTAATTTCCCTCTATTTTTACATCGTTAACATGATTCACAGTGAAATTTCCTTTGATTTGAGCTCCATATTGCCCATATTCGCAAAAAATGAGGAATTCTGAATTCTGACGTCTCTTCTGGAATAAGATTCGGAATCCCTAAAATTTTAGAAGTAGGGCAATATGGGTATCAAATGGAAAGAAATTTTGTCTAGATTAACATTGACGATGAGATTACGTCGATTTTTGAGTTTTATAGATTCTGAACTTTGACGTCTTCTGGATTCTGAATCCAATAGAATCTTAGAATCGAAAAAATCCAAAAATTCCGATTTTTAGAATCTAATTGTTCTCTATTTTTACATCGTTAATTTTATTCACCATGAAATTTGCTTTGATTTGAGCTCCATATTGCTCATACTTTGAAAACTTGGGGGATTCTGAATTCTGACGTCTTCTGAATCCAGAATCCTCAATTCCTTCAAAACATGCCTATATGGGCATCAAATTGCAGCAAATTTCACGAGAAACATTTCTAGCGAAGAAAAAACTCCAAATTCAGGAAAATTCTGGATTCTGAATTCTGACGTCTTCTGAATCCAGAATCATCAATTCCTTTGAAATATGGCAATATGGGTATCAAATGAACCGAAATTTTACGAGAAACATTTCTGTAGATTTTCAAATTTCTCGATATTTAGTCCAAAATGAAAGGATTTCAGAATCCAAAATTTAAAAAAAAAACAATTTTTCTAGCGATTCGAAAAGCGAATGTGAACCAAGAATGAACCAGGATTTCGAAGCTTCTTGAATACTTCAAAACTTCAAAAGTCCACACAGAATAGCCTAAGCTTAAAGCGAATCCAGGTTAATCGGGAGAGAGTAGGGGGTGCCAAAGCGGATTATCCTTCTTCTTCTTTTGCTTACAACAATGAAGACGTTGGAGGAATGTCTTCTCAAGAATAGAGGGGGGGGGGGGGGTGGTTCCGTTACTGGTAACCAGAAATCGGGATAGAGAAACTTTTAATCAACTTTTTGTATTCGGGAATTGAGAAGGATTTGGAGGGGGGATTCAATTCACACCGTCTTGGAAATCCGGGTTCTAGGAATCTAAGAATCCAGGGATACAAAATATTCTGAAGAAGGATCTGCTAAAACGGTTGAAAATCAGAAAACTCAACAAAAAAAAAAATTAAAATCGACACTTTATGTGAATAAAAAGAACATTAAAAACAAAATGGCATACTGTAGGCTGTGAAATTCAAACAATTATCAAGAAATTCGAAATTCTACATCGTTAGAAATGTTCAATTTCAAATTCCCTTCAATTTGATACCCATATTTCTCTATTTCAAAAAAAATTGATGATTCGGGATTCAGAAGACGTCAAAATTCAGAATCCATGGAACAAAAAATTATTGGTTTTCAAGTCGTTGAAGTTGTTTGGAATGCAATTCCCTTCAATTTGATACCCATATTGCCCTGTTTCAAAAAAAAAACGAAGATTCAGGATTCAGAAGACAACAGAATTCAGAATCCCGGTTTTTTTTCTGAAATTTGAGTTTTTTCATTGTTAGAAATGTTAAATTTTAAATTCCCTTCAATTTGATACCCATATTGCCCTGTTCCAAAAAATTGAAGATTTCGGATTCAGAAGACGTCAGAACTCAGAATCCATGGAACTCAGAATTTCCAATTTTCAAATCGTCAAAGTTGTTTGTCATACAATTTGCTTCGATTTGATACCCATATTGCCATGTTTCCAAGGAATTGACGATTTAGGATTCAGAAGACGTCAGAATTCAGAATCCATGGTATTCAAAATTTCTGATTTTCAAGTCATTAAAGTTGTTTGGAATGCAATTTGCTTTGATTTGCGCCCCATATTGCCCTGTTTCAAAAAAAACGAAGATTCAGGATTCAGAAGACATCAGAATTCAGAATCCATGATAACTCTGGATAGGGATTGCTCATCTTTAATGAGCACGTCTTGAAATGAAAGTTAACTAATTTTTTTCGCCTGGAAGTGTTTCTCCATTGTCCTGAAAATAACATGTGGTTTTACTGACTCTGATTCTGATTCTGGACTACTGTTATTCAAAATAGTCTGAATTTAAAAAAATGAAAAAAAAACGAAAGACTTTTTTCAGCAAATTTTCAGTTTCTCAGGAAATTTCAAAATTTCAGAAATATTTTTCAAGATTTTAAAGATTTTCAGTTTGTTATCTTTCGCAATTTTTCCTTTCAAAAAAAAACCCCCCAAAATTCATCGAAGACCAAATTTTTAATTCAAATTTTTTGAATAATATGTAGTATTCTCATTCAAGGATTTTCATTCTCAACCCAATTTTTCATCGAAAAATCCATCTGCTCCCAGAACAACCATTTTCTATTTATTTTTCCCTTCCCTTCCCTCTCCCCTCATATGTGTCCAATGGGGCGCACTTGCATACTCCCCAGAGGCAAGAATATGGATTTTTTACGTCGGCAGAGGAGAGACGGGCAGATTTCGTAATACTTTGTTTTTTTTCGATTTTCACTGTTTATTGCATGGATTTTTTTAACCTTTATCATTGTAGAAAGAATTCTGCATAAAAAATTTAGCTAGATTTTTTTGAGTCTCGAATTTTTGATAACAAAAATTATCAAAAAAAAAATTGGAATTATTTTTCAGCACCCTAAAATCGATATTTTCAGTGATTATAGTTCAATTGTAAAATTATTTCTATTTTGGAAAAGTCAAGATTTTGAAAGATTCAGAATTTGGAAGTCTTCTGGATTCTGAATTTTTTGAAAAAAAAAAGTTACCAAAAAATATCGAATTTTGGCAGTTGAAACTTTTCGAAATTACTAAAAAGGTCATAACTCGACTAGTTTCAATCTCAACAGAAATGAAAACTAGAGATTTGGAATCAGGAAAACAAGAGCTTCAAAATGACTATGAACATGGCTTTTTGGTGATCTAGAAATACAAATAATCCTCTGAATTTTCCGGATTCTCAGATTCTCAGGTTTCCTTATTCTCAAATTCAAAAATTTCCAATCTTTCAGAATCTTTGACTCTTTCAATTCCTTAATTTTTCGATTTTTTTCGTTTTCAGATCTTAATATGTACCGTACCACAAATAACTTCTCCTCGACCTCCTCCAACAGTTCCGACACCGAAAACACGGCCTCCAAAAGTGCTCCATCCATCAAAACTCTAATCCATCAAAAACCACTATCCGCCTTTCGTCTCTGGTGTCTAGATAACGATGAGCAATTCATTGGAAAACATGCTCCGACAGATTTATTAACGAAAATGAAGACGTATTGGAGACATCATACGAGTCCTGAAGAGAAGGAAGAATATTATAAGAAGGAGAGAGAAATGAAACAGAAATATTATGCAGGAGGACTGTCAGGGGAGATTCCATCGTTGAAGAATTATATGAAAATTGGGAAGAGAGAGAATCCAATGGAGAGGTTTAGAGAAGCAGAGGAGACGAGGATTGAGGTAAGAGGATTCTTAGATTCTTAGATTCTTAGATTCTTAGATTCTTAGATTCTTAGATTCTTAGATTCTTAGATTCTTAGATTCTTAGATTCTTAGATTCTTAGATTCTTAGATTCTTAGATTCTTAGATTCTTAGATTCTTAGATTCTTAGATTCTTAGATTCTTAGATTCTTAGATTCTTAGATTCTTAGATTCTTAGATTCTCAATCCATATTCCAATTTTCAGCCACCTCTACCTTCCAATCCCCCTCAAGAAGTCCCCGCCCCTCCAGCTCCTTCCAAATTCGACCCAAATGCTCTTCATACAGTACACTATGCATCAAGAACACCCAGATCCAGATCTACTCCATATCCATTGAATCCAGTACAAAATAATTCATATTTCTCCTCAAAAAATCCATCGAAAAATGTGAAACCTAAAAAGGAACCCGATGCTTTTGGCGATGCCGATTTACCTGTTTATTTTTAATACCCTTTCTTGTTTTTTAAAAATACTACAGTACACCATCTGATCTCTGGTGTTGTCCACTATCTTTTGATCTTACCGAATTCTGAATTCTTAGGGAAAATAATGTCATTTTCTAAGTCATACTAGAACTCATAATAAACTTGTTGTGTTTTTTCTGCAGTTTGAATTTCCCGAGCAAAAAGTTATAACAAAATGTAGAAATTTACAACAGAAGACATCAGGATTCAGAATCTGCAAACTCCAAAATTTGACGTTGCATCATCGTCAAAGTTATTCCTCGTAAAATTTGCAGTGATTTGATACCCATATTGCCTTACTTCTAATTTTTTGAGGATTTAGAATCCAGAAGACGTCGGAATTCAGAATCGCTGCTGATTTTTGAATATGGGCAATATGGATGTCAAATCAAAGGAAATTCTATGTTGGATGAAGTTAACGATGCCAAATTCTTCAAAAATTATAAACTCGATTTCTCAACCGCTCGAGAATTCAGAAGACGTCAGGATTCAGAATCCGAAAATTCCAAAAATCCATGTTATCTTATTGTTTGATACCCATATATCCCTACTTCTGAAAAATGGAGAATTCAGAATACAGAAGACGTCAGAATTCAGAATCATACAAATTTTGCGAATATGGGCAATATGGGTGTCAAATCAAAGGAAATTCTATGTTGGATGAAGTTAACGATGCCAAATCTTCCAGAACTTTTAAATGAACAATAAAAATCGAAATCAAAATTTTTATTCACAGGTATTCAAATTGGAAAAAAATTCAATATTATTGGATATCTCTTTCCTCGCTCTTTCTTCCACCCTCAATTGCCTGATTATAATCAACATGGGTATCCCTTTTCTTTGTCCAATTTCTCTGAGCCTTAATGTGCTTGTTAACATTCTCAAAATCCGCGTCCTTCATTGCTGCTGTCGCTTTGTCAAGGATTTTTCCAGAAGATTGAGTGCACAAATTATTCAAATAGCAAAAAGAAGACGGCTCAACGGTGAAGACTTCAAGTTGACAGGCACCGTTGTTTGGGGAGATGCGGCAGTGGACGAAGGTCTGAAAGAAATTTGGCGTCGTTAAAAATATCCAGCATGAAATTTCCTTTGATTTGATACCCATATTGCCCATATTTGGAAAATTGAAGGATTCTGACATCTGACGTCTTCTGGAAACAAAATCCTCACTTTTTCAAAAGTAGGACAATATGGGTGTCAAATCAAAGGAAATTTCATGCTGAATAACTTTGACGATGAGCTTACGCAGAATTTGGAAATTCTTATATTCTGAATCCAGACGACGTCAGGATTCAGAATCCTCAATTTTTCAGAAGTAGTGCAGTATCTACACAGCAATTGTAGCTTACCTGATTTTTATCACAGAGGTCGATATTTCTCATCGTTCCTCTGTTGTGTTTTCGGAAAAGTGCTGTTTTCAAATTATGCATTTCCTCACTTTGGATGTTCATCTGGAATGAAACGTTTTGAGAAATAGCCATTAAATGTGATGTTAAAGTTGTTCCCCATGAAATTTCCTTTCATTTGACACCCATATTGTCCTACTTTTGAGTTTTGTTGGATTCTGAATCCAGAAGACGTTAGGATTTTGAATCCTTCAATTTTCTTAAATATGGGCGATATGGGTGTCAAATTAGAGGAAATTGCATGACAAAGAAGATTAACGGTGCCAAAAATTTGAGAAGCAAGATTCTGAATCCAGAAGACGTCCAAATTCAGAATCCATAAACCGCAGTAATCAAAACATTTCTCGTCGTCAAAATTGTTCCACATAAAATTTGCGTTCATTTGATACCCATATTGCCCTACTCCTAAATTTTCAAGAATTCAGAATCTAGAAGACGTTAGGATTCAGAATCCCTCCATTTTGTCAAATATACACAATATGGATATCAAATCAAAGGAAATTTCATGACAAATAACTTTAACAATGTAAAAAATTCTAAAAATTGCATACCAAAGTTTTAGAAGGGTACATGTGTCTCAGCGAGATTGCAAAACCGCTGACGTGGCGAGAGTAGTCAAGTTTGAAAACATGGGATGAGTTGATAGTGTCTGTGAAAATTGGGAGATTGAGAATCAGAGATTCAGAAGCTTCGGGAGTCAACGAGAGCCTGTGGGTTGTTTTGTCTGAAATTTTTGATTTTCAGAATATTTAGCTAAATTTTCTACAGTAACCTACCGTAGTGAAAACCTGGAATCGTTTTTGCCATGTGGAAAAGCGATGAGTAGTCAAGAAATGCTTCCTGGTCAGCGAAATTCTTCCCTTCGGCGGGCACATTGATGGTTTTGCGGAATTCTGATATTCTGAAAGTTCAAAGTTTAAGAATTGGCTGCGTAGCCATGTAAAAATGATACAGCAAAAAATTTTCCAAAAACTCACATCTCATCCAATTTACCCCTACTGACTTCATCTCCCAATTCCAGACGATTCTTCAATTCCTGAACAAGTCGTCGTCCCTGTACTCCCGTATTCCGGTACCGTAATCCTTCCCGTCGAAAGTTCAATGGCATCGATTTGCAGAATTCGGCAACGTCTTCAGGGGAAGTGAAGGGGATGGACTGAAAAAACAAATGGGTTTTTGGCATCGTTAACTTTTTTGAGCGTAAAATTTGCTTTGATTTGATAACCATATTGCCCATATTCGCGATAATTGAAGGATTCTGAATCCTAACGGCTTCTAGATCCAGAATCCTCAATTTTTCAGAAGTATGACAATATGGGTGTCAAATGAAAGAAAATTTCATGGAGAACAATTTTGACGATGATGTTACGTCAAATTGTGGAATTTTTGGATTCTGAATCCGGACGTCTTCTGAATTCTGAAGTGTTAGAGGACCCGAAATTCAAGTTTTCAGAAAAATTTATATCGTTAAAGTTAGTCAGCATAAAATTTGCTTTGATTTGATACCCATATTGCCTATAATCAAAAAAAAATGAGGGATTCTGAATCTTGACGTCTTCTGGATTCTGAATTTTAATTTTTTTAAAGTAGGGCAATATGGGTATCAAATGAGAGCGAATTTCATGGAGAACATCTTTAACGACGAAAAATCTCATGATTTCGATCTTTATGGATTCGGAATCCTCACTTTTCCAAAAGTATGGCAATATGGGTATCAAATCAAAGCAAATTTCATGGCGAACACTTTTAACGAAACAGATTTTCAATTTTCACCAAAAAAACTCACCGGATGCCCATTTTGTGCCAATTCCAGGTTATCAAAAAGTGTCTCCGGTGTCTGATCTCCATTCACTGTTAGGTTAGTCTCAATGAAAGTGACCTTGATGAGAACTTCGAGAAGCGTTTTTTCAGCCTCTTCATGGCTCAGGGCTCTCATTTGAGCCAAACGATCCACAGATTGGTAGAAGAGTTTGCCATGGTAGTCTTGGTATTTTTGTCTGGAAAATGGAAATATAGGTGTTAAATTTGGGCTCTATTAGACAATTCTCGAACTACAGTACTCCTACCGTACTCACCTCCAAACCTCTGGCTCATAGTCGACTTGAATATTCGGCCATTGCGCCTTATTTTCCTCTTTTTTCTTTCTGGCTTCTGCGAATTTCGCATCTCTAGCTAACACCTTCTCACTTTTTGCTCGAATTTGATCTGGTGTCGGATTTGGACGTTGATTTCTCCATCGTTGGTTTGGAGCAGCAATTGGAGCATTTGGTCTGTAGTTTCCACGGGGATTGTTGTTTGGATTTTGCATTCTGTAAAAAATAGAGAAAATTCTGAAAATTTTGAGCTAAAAATCAGGAATTTAGGTCAAAAAAGAGCAAAGTTATCGAGTTTCGAAAATTTTCGAAAATCGAAAAACCTTTATAACTCGATTATTTTTCATCCAAAATCAATGGAAACTAGAGATTTGAAAAGAAGAAAACAAGGGCTTTAAAATGAATTTGAACACCATTTTTTTGGTGGCCTAGAAATCCAAAACTAGGCCATAGAATAATTTTTTATAGGAAAGACAAAAAACGCAAAAACTGTCGATTTGGGGGTATTGAAAGAGAAACAATCAATAGCAATTATAGAAATCCATGTTTCGGGATGTTTACTATCCTAATTTGGTCTATGGGAAGTTTCTCAATAGAGCGTATTTGCATTTTCCTCTTTTTTCTCCCGGGAAGGTGTATGGAGAATTTGGACTTGAATTCTATAGGTCTCAAAGTACAAAAACATCTTAATCAAAACTAGAGAAAATTTCCTACATTTTAAGCCTAAAATCAAGCAAATCTGGTGAAAATGAGCCGAGATATGGAGCTCCGAAAATCCAATGTCCAAAAACATTTTTTGCAATCGATTTTTCAGCACTTTTCCAGGTATTTTTCAAGAAAATCTTGACTGAATCTCCAATTTCACATTTTCTTGTTAATTTTTCGAGAAAAAACGAGAAAAATCAACCTAAAACCCTATTTTTAGAGGCAAAATTCTTTCAGACCTCCCCACCAGCAAACCAAAGAAATTTAAACTTCCCTCCAAAAATCGGGTGTCTCCATGGAGCGCGCTTGCATCATCCAGTCATCAAACCTGTTTTCAGCTTTTTCAACGGTTTCAACACACTTCCTGGTCGGATTTTTCCAGTTTTTCGTAGTTTTTCGATCAGAATTTTGTTCTCCACGTCATCCAGATGTATAGAAGTGCTGAAAATGAGTGGAAAGTGCTCAAAAATTGGCAGAAAACTTTGAAAAAGAGATGGAGCTGAAAAAAATCTGAAAATAATGTTTATAAGGGTAAAGATAGCTCAAAATGATGGAAAAATTGTGGAAAATGCTCTGAAATCGATGGAAAATATGGAAAATTGATGAAAAATTCTGATGAAAAACCAAAAAAAATTGAAAAATTTATTATTTTTTCGATGTTCGTTGTTTTTTTTTCTCTGAACTTGTTTTTTTCTTGCATTTAAGCTATTTTTCTTCAAAATATCAATTTTCCAGACTAAAAAATGGAGGCTCTCCCGGTGATGCCTCTACTGGCACCACAGTTTCGAACGTCGACACTCTCCTATGATAATATTCCAAATTTCGACTTCAGATTGCGTATGAAAGAGGTAAGAGACGAAAAAAATGGATAGAGCACAAAAAATGGAGTGATTTGAGCCAAAATCGTGAAATTTGGTTAAAATTTCGTAAAAAATCGAAATTTTGGCAAAAAAAAAATTTTATGGAAAAATTATTTTTGGCTCAAAATAACTCAATTTAGATGATTTTTAGCTCAAAAAATCGATTTTCTGACGATTTTTCTTACAAAAAACCTACTTTTTCAGCACATTCTTCTCACATTCAACGCCGACCCACACGAGTACGACAACGCGTTCGAGCAGTTGGCTCATATGAAATTTGTGAGTTTTTGGTCGACTTTGGGGTTAAAATACCTTAAAAATCGAGTTTTTCGCTAAAAAAACCACAATTTTCCTTCAGGAAGCCAATATTCCGGATCCAACACCCGAGCAAGCGTTGAAACTGAAAAAGTACTATAGTCAGTTGTGTATGATGCAGAAGCGGTTCCCGATGGCGCCTGGGGAGGCTATGGAGACTCCGTTTGCATGGTAGGAATGAAAAAATCGATGGAAATTTGAAGGAAAATAATCTAGAAAACATTTTCGTCAATTGTGATCATTTTAAAGCTGTTTGGGGTCATTTTTCACCTAAAAATTGTGAAATTCTTACTAAAAATGGTCTAGAATCGTCTGTGCCTGAATTTTCGTAATTTAAGAGGTTTCTAGGTCATTTTTCATCAATTTTCATAGTTTTTGTACCATTTTTCATCAATTTTAGCCCATTTTTCACCCCAAAACCCCCAATTTTTCATTCAGGCACGACGGTCTTATCGATATGCGAAGCGCGCAGAGCGAAGTGACGATTTGCGATATTGAATTCGAGAAAGCGTCGGTGATGTTCAACATTGGAGCATGCCATTCACAATGTGCTGCAAAGGAGAGCAGAGAGACGCAGGAGGTGAGGTTTTGAGAGGTTCTGGAAGGTTTGGAAGCTCAAAATTGATTTAAAACGCTTAAAATGTGCTCAGAATCGCTTAAAATGCTCCAGAATGCTCTAGAAGGCGCTGGGAAGCTTCATGAGACTTTGTGATGCTTTTGGAAGATTTTGGACAATTTTAGAGCGATTTGGAGCATTCTGAATGCTCAAAAATGCTCAGAAACAGCTAAGAATGCTCTAAAAAGATTCAGAAAAGTTCAGAAGACGTTGGGACGCTACTAGAAGATTTTGAAGCCTTTTGAAGCATTCTAGAGCGTTCGGATGCGTTAAAAATGCTCGAAAGTGGCCCAGAAGTGCTCAAACTTGCTCAGAATGATCTGAAAAGCTTCAGAAGACTCTGGAATACTTTTGGAGGAATACTGGGGCAATTTGGAGCATTTTGAAGCGTTTTAAATGCTCAAAAAGGGCTAAAAGCGATTAGGATGCTTCGGAAGACTTTGCGATGCTTTTGGAAGATTCTGACGCGTTTTGAAGCCTCCCAGCTCAATTTGGAGCATTCCGAATGCTCAAAAATGCTTGAAAATAGCTAAAAATGCTCTAAAAATGCTTCAGAAAGCACTGTAGTGCCTCCAGAAAATTCTTACGCGTTTTGAAGTTTTCCAGCTCAATTTTGAGCATTCTGAATACTAAAAATGCTCAAAATTGGCTTAAAATGATCCATAAATCATCATAAAGCTTCAGAAGACTCTGGGATGCTTTTGGAAGATTCTGGAGCAATTTGGAGCATTTCGGAAGCTCGAAAATGCTCAAAAATGGCACAGAATGCTCCAGAAAGCTCTATTAGCCTCCAGAAAACTCTGGTATGCCTCTACAAGATTCTGAAGCCCTTTGAAGCCCTCCTGCTCAATTTGAAACCATTTTTAATGCTCCAAATCTCATTTCCACTCCAAAATCCCCATTTTTTCCAATTTTCAGAGCATCAAAGCGGCCTTCTCACATCTCCAACAAGCCACCCTTGCATTTGAACAGCTGAATACATACCGAAATTCGGATATGTTTTATCCATCAGTGGATTTGGATGCCAATGTTATCTCGTTCTACTATAAAGTTCATTTGGTAGGTGAAAAATGAGCCAGAATAGACCGTTTTCAGCTCAAAATGACAAAAAATTCGCAAATTTCGGCTGAACATGACTCTAAATAGAGTATTTTGGGCTAAAAATGACTCAAAACAGTCAATTTTGACTTAAAATGGCTAGAAATATCTCAGAAATGCTCGTTTTGGCTCAGAGTAACTTAAAAAATGCTCAATTTCAGTTCAAAATGACCCAAATTCCCATTTTTCAGTGTCAAACGCAAGAATGTCTCGTCCAAAAGTCGCTTCTCGAGAATAGAAGTCCAATCCTTATTGCAAAGCTGTGCCTTTGGATTTCCGACGAGTACGGCTTGGCTGGAGAGCTCTGCGAGGAATGGAGCATCAATATCCCTGAAAGTGTGCAGAGAGTGAGTTTTTTTGGATTGAAAATGAGAAAAATGGGCTTAAAATGAGCCAAAACGGCCTAGAATTGCTCCGAATCGACCAGAGACGTGTTTCTTCAATTTTGGCTCATTATCAGCCTTTTTGAGTGAAAAATAGACTAAAAATGAACAAAAACGATCTAAAAACTGCTCCAAATCGATCAGACCCTATTATATTTGGTTTTGGCTCACTTTGGCCCATTTTTAATTAATTTTTCGGGTTTTTGACATTTTTTTCGCTTTTTAGAGTGAAAAATGAGCTCAAAATAAGCCAAACTAAGCAAAAAATGCTCACAATCGACCAGAGACGGTTTTCTTCGATTTTGCCGAATTTTCAGTTTTTTTGAGTAAAAAATAGGCTTAAAATGAGCCAAAACGACCAAAAAATGCTCCGAATCGATCAAAACCGATTTTCTTCGATTTTAGCTCATCTTGGCTCATTTCCATTCTTTTTCTCGAGTTTTTGTCTCATTTTCAGCCTTTTTGAGTGAAAAATAACCTAAAAATGAGCCAAACTAACCCAAAAATTCTCAAAATCGACTAGAGACGGTTTTCTTCAATTTTGGCTAGTTTTTAGCCAGCTAGAGTGAAAAATTTGCTCAAAATGAGCCAAAACGAGCCAGAGTTGCTCAGAAACGACCAGAGACTGTTTTTATAGATTTTGACGAATTTTTAGCTCTTTTGAGTGGAAAAATAAGCTCGAAATGAGCCAAAATTGCTCAAACCCGACAATTTTCGAGACGGAGTCATTCTAAAGGGATTTTCACAGTTTTGGGCTCGTTTTGTCTAATTTTCATTCATTTTTTTGAGTTTTTGGCTAATTTGTCGCATTTTTTAGTGAAAAATGAGCTTAAAATATATCAAAATTGCTCAAACTGACTGTTTTTGCGACTGAATCATTCTAGTTTGATTTTTACTGATTTCGGGCTTGTTTTCGCTCAATTTTCATACTATTCTGGGTCCAATTTCCAATTTTTCCAGTACTATTCAAAACTGTGCAAAATGAAGTCGGATATCTACGGTGTCATCGGATATATGGCAATGGGAGATCATGCGGAAACCGAGGAGAAGAAGATGGGATGGCGTCTACAGTACTATAATATTGCCGCCAATATGTACATGGGACCGTTGACGAAGAATGCGGCGAAGATGAGGGATCAGTTTCCGGAGCTATTTCATACCTATAGCTTTTTGTTCGATGTCGTCACGGCGAAGTGAGTATTTGAAGTTTTAGGGGAAAAAAGAGCTGAAAAATAGCGAAGTTTTGGTGAAAAATGGTACAGAAGACGTCTGGAAGGATTCTGAAAATGTCTGAAGGCTTCTGAAGGCTTCTAGACGTTCCTGGATGATCTTGGAGCATTTCGGATCATTTTAAAGTACTCTCGAGCATCCTAGAAGATTCTGAAGGGTCCAGGAGGATCCAGGAGGATTCTGAAGGAGGCTGAAGGATCCTATAGGATTCTGGGCCCGTTTGGGGCATCCTGGAAGATTCTGGAGCATCTAGAAGCTTTATGGAGCATTCTAGAGCATTTCGAAGCATCCAGAGAGCCTTGAAATGCATCAGAAGGCGTCGGAACGCTCCTGAATACTCAAAAACATTATTTTGATAGCTTCAAAATGCTCCAAATGACGTTGGGACGTTTCGGAGTGCTCGAGAAGACGTTGGGGCGCTTGGGAATGCTCCAGAAGACCTTGGAATGCTCCATAAGACCTCAGGACGTTTCTGAATGTTCCAGTAGGCGTTGGAACGCTCCTGGATACTCCAGAAGACGTTGGGATTCTTTGGAATGCTCCAGAAGACTTTAGGATGCTTCAAAAGCTTTAGGACGTTTCTGTATACTCCAAAAAAGTTTTTTCGATAGCTTCGAAATGCTCCAGAAGACTTCGCGCCTTTTGGAATGCTCCAGAAGACCTGGAAACGCTTTGAAGTGTTCCAGAAGACGTTGGGATGTTTCGGAATGCTCTAGAAGGCTTTAGGATGCTTCAAAATGACCCGGGAAACGTTTTGAGGCCTTGCAGTGATGTTGAAGGGTTCTGAAGGGTTCTGGAAGCTCTTGGATCATTCTGGAGTATCCTGACAGATTCTGGATCGTTCTGAAGGCTCCTGAAGGCTCCTAGAGTGCTAAAGCCTCCCAAAACCTCAATTTTTTCAGAAGACACAACGCTGAAAAAGAGAACAATTTCATCTACCACGACCGAATGCCGAAAATGGACGAAGCACTGGAAGTGGCACAAAAACAAGGCGTCCGATGTATAGTGGATTTGAAGAAAGTGCAACTACTGGATCCCCAAGGATATGCTCCGGATCTCTTCGGCAAATTGCTCCCCGGATTTGTACAGGAAGCTGTGAAGAAGTACAGTACTATGAAGGAGGATATTCTGAAGGAAATGAGAGATATTGTGAAGGGATACGATGATCATTTGAATCATCAGCTGGAGCTCTCCGATTTCGATCGGCTCAGATTTATGCTGAGCAATGGAAAGAATCGAGAGGCGTGGTTTGAGATACCGGAGGATTTGATGAGACGGAATGCGGATATGACGGCCTATCCCGATTGTGTACCGAATCTAATTGAGAAGATGAGAGAGTCGTCGGATACGGCAAGGGTGGCCGAGGCGAAGCTCAATACGTTGCTCTCGAAGCTCAGAGCTATTGATTTGCCGAGATTGAAAGCGGATGAGGGGTTCAATTTGATTCAGGTGAACTTTTCGCTGAAAAATTGGCCAAAAATAGTTTAAAATTGCTCAAAATTGACTGTTTTTGCTTTCAAAATGACCCAAAATGAGCCAAATTTGCTCAAAATCGACCTGATACTCTCTGAGCCAATTTTCATGGATCTTGTGTGGTTTTGGCTCATTTTTTCAGGTCTCGGACCTTTCAAAAAGATTTTTTTGCTTAAAAATGGTCTAAAATAAGACAAAACTGCTCAAAATTGACTCTTTGGCCTTTTAAAGCCTTCAAAATGAGCCAAAGTGGTCGAACATTGCTCAAAATGAGCCAAATTTGCTCAAAATCGACCTGAGACTCGAGTCAGTTTTCATTGATTTTGGGTCATTTTGGCTTAATTTTTCGATTCGCAGACCTTTAAAATCGAATTTTTCATTTGAAAATTGGCCAAAACTGAGCAAACTTGACTATTCTGGCCCTTCAGAGCCTTCAAAATGAGCCAAAATAGTCTAAAATTGCTCAAAATCGACTGGGTTTGCTCCGAGACACTCAGAGCCAATTTTCATTGATTATGAGTTATTTTAGCTCAGTTTTCCGACTTTCTAGACTTTAACATCGAAATTTTCACATAAAAATGAACCAAACTGCCTAAAATCAATAATTTTGGCTTCAAAATGAGTAAAAACAGTCTGAAACGCCTCAAAATCAGCCAAATTTGCTCAAAATCGATCTCAGACTTTCTGAGCCAATTTTCTTCGATTTTGAGTCATTTTTGCTTAATTTTTCGATTCTCGGACTTTTAATATCGAAATTTTCACATAAAAATCAGCTAAACTGCTCAAAATCGATCATTTTTCGCTCCTAGAGCTCTCAAAATGAGCAAAAATAGTCTAAAACGCCTCAAAATGAGCCAAATTTGCTCAAAATCGATCTCAGACTTTCTGAGCAAATTTTCTTCGATTTTGATTCATTTTTGCTTAATTTTTCGATTCTCGGACTTTTAGCATCGAAATTTTCACATAAAAATGAGCTAAACTGCTCAAAATCGACCTTTTTGGGCTCCTAGAGCTCTCAAAATGAGCCAAAATGGTCTAAAGTCGGCCATTCTTGCTCCGAGACTTTTTGAAATCCAATTTTCGTCGATTTTGAGTCATTTTGACTGATTTTTCGTTTTTCTGACGTTCCCAATCACAATATTCATCTGAAAATGACCCAAAATTACTCCAAAATATTTCAGAAAGAGCTGGAACGACTCGCGGAGCACTTGGAGCAAGCGAAAACCAACAACGGCTCGTTGAACAAGGCCATTGCTCAGCACTCGGCAAATTTGCAACTTTTGACACTGCCATGTGTGGAAATGTGGCAGAAAATTGTGCCGACGATGGATGAGGAGAAGGAGGCGAAAAGTGGGTGGAAAATGGGCCGGAATTCAGGATTTTGAGCTGAAAATGAGTGAAATAGGGCCAAAATAGGCTGAAAATGGCTCAAATTGATCCAGAAACGTTGAAAATGGAGCTGGAAGGGTTTGAGCGAGTTGTGGCTTTTTTTGAACCTAAAAACGACTATTTTGAGCCGAAAATGTTGATTTCGGACCGAAAAAGATGCTCAAAATGCTCAATTTTGCCTCAAAATCACCTAAAATCCTTTCAATTTTCAGCCGGACCATCGGATCAAGAGAAACGAATCACCGAGATGGTCAACAAGGTTCTCGAGATGATGGATCAACGGAAAACGCTGTTGGCTCAGCTGGAGGCGGCACTCAAGGCCGATGATATCTCGAGCAAAATGATGGGAACGAATGAGAGAGGTAGGGGTGGGAAAAGAGCAGAAAAAATGACTGAAAATGAGCCTAAACTCGAAAAAAATGGTGAAGTCGATGTTTTTAGTACAGAAAATTATGAATTTTAGATAGATTAAAGCCTAAAAATGGCTGAAATGAGCCCAGAAAGATTGAAAACAGTCAGAATACACTCCTGGGGCTCTCTGAAACCTTTTGGCTCATTTTGAGGTCGAAATTGGTGAAAATGAGCCAAACAATGATTCAAAATGAGTTAAAATGATCTCAAATGGGCTCCTGAGCTCTTGGAGTTAAAATGTGGTTTTTAGACACCGAATGATCGAATTCGGCTCAGAATGGGTCAAAAAGAGCCAAAAATTGCATAAAAATGCACCAAAATGGACCTTACTGCCCACACAGGGCTCAAATATGTTTCTGAAGCTAAAACAATTTTAGTGCAGAAAATTATCAAATTTTAGTTCAAAATGAGCAGAAAAATGGCTAAAAATAAGCTCCACAATTTCCAGAAGGCTCCGGGACTTTTACATTGCTAAAATGGAGGTCCCCGACCTAAAAGTTAAGGTTTTAGGCTCAAAATAAAGGTTTTCAAACGAAAAATGCGCTCGATTTGATCCCAGAGCATCCCCTGACCTTCCTAATCCCTAATTTTCTTCCAGGAGCCGAAGAAATCATGCACAAAGAGCTCGAGAAGCATTCCGACGCTCAAAAGTACATTCGGCTCAACGCGACGGCTCAAGACGCAATCCTTCGCGCGTTCACCGATGCCAACGCCGACTTCTTCGAGGAACGTTCCGAAATGGCTCAGAAGCGAAAAGAGTACGAGCAGAGGGTTGCGGAGCTCTGCGCGTCGTATGAAGTGTATCGAGATGTGCAGCGGAAAGTTGAAGAGGGAGAACAGTTCTATCGACAGTTGATGGCACGGTGTGATCAGTTTGCGATACCTGTGCATGCGATGGAGGAGCAGTGTGAGTTTTGCGAGAAAATTTGGTGAAAAATAAGCCAAAAATGACCTTTTTGAGCTGAAAATGAACAATTTTGAGCCAAAAATGAGCAATTTTGAACCAAAATGATATATTTTTGAGCCAAAAAGCAATTTTTGGCTCAAAATGGCAATTTTTGACTCAAAAATGACATTTTCAGTCCATGAAAGAAGGTTTTTTGGCTCCGGAACGTTTGTACGGTTCTAAAACGTCCCGGTTTCCAAATGAGCGGTTTTAAAATGTCCGGTTATGAAACGTCTCGGTTCCAAAACATCCCTAGTTCTAAAACGTCCCGGTTCTAAAATGGCTCTAGTTCTAAAACGTGTCTAGTTCTAAAACGTCTCTGGTTCTATAATTTCCGGTTCTAAAACGTCTCTCATTTCCAGACCGCGAAGAAGTCGAGAAAAAAGAGCGCGCCAAAAAAGAGGCGGAGCATCACATGAATCAACTTCGAATGTCGCGAGAAGCCCAAAACGCCCTTATGGATTTTGGAGGCGGAGCTTCATCGCCAGCCCCGCGAGCCCCAGGAGCCATGGGACCCCCTGGAGCCCCAGGAGCATATGGAGCACCAAGAGCACCCTCTGGTCCCCGCCTCGGCGATTTCATGGACAGCTATCGAGCACGAAAGCAACAGGCTCCGCCCACTTTTGCTCCACAGGATGCTCCGGACCACGGAGCCCCACCGGGGCCCCCCTCACCGACGCCGAGTAGTATTTGTGATTTCCCAGTGTCGCAACGAAGTCAACGAGGCCCCGTGAGCCCAGCCTACAGTACCCACGGAGCACCGTATCAGGCTCCGCCCCCAGGGACCCCAGCCTACCGTCAAGCAACGTCGCCGTATCCCTTGGCTCCCGGAGCACCACCGAGCTCGTATCAAGTGCCGAGATATGTCCCGCAGGCTCCGCCCCCGCAGGCTCCGCCCACTTCCTATGCTCCGTCTCCGGTGCCGGTGGCTTATGCTCCACAAGCTCCGCCCCCTTCACAGGGCCCCCAACAAGGATACTATGATCAGCAAGCTCCGCCCACTTCCAGCTACCATGGATACCAGGCTCCGCCCCCTCCACAGGCTCAGCTGGGATATCCAGGAGGCGCACAGGCTCAAGCTCCGCCCCCTCAACAGGCTCCACAACAAGCTCCGCCCCCTCAAGGCTACCCAGGATCTTATCAGGCTCTGCCCACTTCTTATGCTCCATCACCGGTTCTGGGGGCTCCGGGAGCTCCAGGAGCCCAACAACAGCAATATCAGGGTCAACAGGCTCCGCCCCCAATGGCTCCAGGAGCACAATATCAACAAGCTCCGCCCCCTCATCAGGCTCCACAGGCTCCGCCCACTTCTTATGCTCCATCTCCAGTTCTTGGAGCCCCGGGAGCTCCAGGAGCACAATATCTACAGGCTCCGCCCACTTCTGTGCATCAAGGTTATCCAGGATCGTATCAAGCTCCAGGAGCTCAACAACAACAGTATCAGGCTCCGCCCCCAATGGCTCCAGGAGCTCAACAGCAGTATCAGACTCCACAAATTCCGCCCACTCAGGCTCCACAGGCTCAAGCTCCGCCCCCAATGGCTCCAGCGGCTCCAGCGGCTCAACAGCAGTATCAGGCTCCGCCCACTGGATACCCAGGATACCAAGCTCCCCAACAAGCTCCGCCCACTTCGCAGGCTCCGCCCCCTCCACCACCACAGTACCCATCGTATCAAGCTCCACCCCCTGCACAGCCGACCTACCAGCATCTTCCACCCCAAGGGGCCCCGATCTCGGCTCCGCCCCCTTCCCAGATGCATCAACATGTGCCACCACCACAGGGAGCCTCAGGAGCCCAACAAGCTCCCGGAGCACGCTTCACACCGATGGCTGGCGCGCCGTCGCCGTGGCACGCCACGCCGGCGGAGTTGAAGGTGAGCTTTAGCGAAAAAATGACAAGAATTGAGCTCTTTGAGCAAAAAATTGATCATTTTGAGTTCAAAAACAAGTTATTAGGCCCAGAATAGCTCATTTTGTGCTCCAAATCAAGTTTTATGGCTCAAAATCGACTTTTTGGGCCGAAAATCGAGGTTTTCAGCTCGAAATTCGAATTTTCAGACCCCATGGCAAACGACTCCCCAATACCACGCAGCAGCAGCAGCAACACCATCACCGGCACCTCCAATGTCAACGAATTCTGGAGCATCTGGAGCACCAACAGGACCACCTGGAGCATCCAAAAGCAACGTGGACTTGCTCAGCGATTTGCTCGGCGATTTCAACATGACACCAACGATGCAGCCGATGAATCAGAATCAGCAACAACGTAAGGAGGGAATTTGATCGAAAATTGAGCAAAAATTGCTCAAAAATGAGCCTAAAACGCTCAAATTTGACCAGAAATGCTCCAAATTTGACTAAAATCGTTGAAAAATGCTCCACAATTGATGAAAAATGCTCAAAACGCTCCAAATTTTCAGAAAATTGATCAAAAATGCTCCAAAATTCACCCAAAATCGATGAAAAATGCTTCAAAATACTCCAAATTCGCCCTTAAATGCTCCAAAATACTAAAAAATTGAATTTTCAGAATTCCAACAACCCCAACAACAAGCTCCGCCCCCTTCTTCTTCATCCCAACTCCTCCAACATGCTCCCCAACAAGCTCCGCCCCCTCCATCGGATTTTCGTCAGGCCCAACTTCCACCGGAACCGCCTTCTAAACCATTCGTCCGTCCGGCCGCCGCCGTCCAACCGATGCCACAACAACCACAACAACAGATTACTGTAGTTGGAGGTCCGGAGCTCAGTGAAATTGCTCAACAACACGCTGGAAACGCGCTGGAGACGCCGGTGAGGGTTTGGAGGGAGTTTGGAGCAAAAAGAGTCAAAAATGGAGAATTTTGGAGCAAAATGAGCCCAAAAAGTTGAATTTTGGAGCTATTTGAACCTAAAAATGACCAAATTAGGCACAAAATGCTCTAATTTTGCTCAATTTTGGCTCAAAATGCTCCAAATTTCATAAGAATCCCCCCAAAACCACCCAAAATCTTCCAGATCCTCATAAAAGGCTCACCAAGCGTCACGGAGCTCGCCGATCCGTCGAAATTCGAGCTCGGACAAGGGAATGTGCAAAAGTTGGAGAAACGATTGCTCCATCAGAGTTTTAGGTTGGTTTTGGTTTGAAATGAAGCGAAAAATGGTAAAAATGAGCATTTTTGAGCTGAAAATGAGCTTTTTTGGCTCAAAATTCTCCAAAATTCACTATTTCTGGTCGATTTTAGCTCAGAATGCTCCATTTTTGCTCTATTTTGGCTCAAAATGCTTCAAGTTTGCACTATTTTGGCTCAAAATGCTCTATTTTGCTCCAAAACCCCCCATTTTTCTTCCAGAACCAATGGACCACCACCACCCCTCAATCAATCGGATCCATTGAATCAAATCGATGCGTTCAGCAGTTTTTCTTCTTTCAAAAAATAATCCATTGTACTTGATGTATTAAAAAAAAGGAAAAAGTCTGATATTCTGGAATTTTTTCTCCAAAAACTGATTATTTGCAAATTTATTGCACTCTTTTCCTCCCCTTCTAATTCTTATCGCATTATTCTTATCAACTTCTCTGTAAATTTACTGCTTTTTTCCCCCCGAATTTTCTTGTCTCTTTAACCCCAAAAGTGCTCTGTGATGATTTTCGATATAACTACTTAGCCAAGCTCCAGCTCTCCTGAAAAAGTGTCCATAAAAATAGCTGAAAGTTGGGAGAAAAATGGAGGGATTTTTGAGAGAAAAAAAATGAGATTTTCGGACTAAATAGAGTCGAAAAATGAGATGTTTAGCTCAAAAATGCCAAAAATTCAATTATTTTACTAAAAAAATTGAAATTTTCGTTAAATTGTGGACTGAAAACTCAATTTTCGGTCGATTTGGGACCCTAAAGTCAAGGTTTTTCGCTCAAAAATTGGCTTAAAATTTGAGATTTTTGACTGAAAAATCGGAAATTTTGACTATTTTCTATTAAAAAACTTCCAAAAGTTCAGTAAATCCACTTTTTGTACTCAAAAATCTAGAAATTCTTCAAATTTTGACCTAAAAATCCAGTTTTCTGTTGTTTCGGTCCCAAAAATTAGATTTTTTGGCTAAATTTAGTCTAAAAATTTCAAGTTTTGACATTTCCAAGCCAATTTTTCTCTCAAAAACTACCCCCATTTTCTCTGAATTTTCAGCCAATTTATTCCAATCTAAAGAAATACTAGAAAAATAATAGTGCATATTCTATTTATAAAATTCCTCCCGGTTTCCATCCTTTTTTTAAAAATTATTGCTTGATTTCTAACTATTTTTACTGAAAATTTCGATTTTTTCGACAGAAAAATTGAATTTTTGGCTGAAAAACCTCATTTTTCACTTAAAAAATTGTATTTTTAGTTGTAAATGGGATATTTTTGACTGAAAATTGAGTTTTTTGATTAAAAATTGAAAATTACAGCTGAGAAAGTCAATTTTCAAAGAAAAAATAGTTTTTTTTTCGTCTAAAAATTGAATTTTTTTGCTCTTTTTTTACTGGAATTTTAACATTTTCCCCCCTAAAATCCCAATTCTGTTGACATTTTTCTTCTCTTCTGGTGATGGTAATGATGAAAATATTTATTTTTAAATTAATCTAATTTTTTCAAATTTATTTCGTTTCCTCTGGTTTTGTGCTCGAAGAAATGCTCAAAATTGTGCTTCACTACTGATTCAGTTGCTCACGCACTGTGTTCTGCACTATTTCTAATTGGTTTTAATTTTTTTTTTTTGAAAATTTTAAAGAAAAAAATTTTAAGAAAAAAAATTTCAAAAAAAAATTTTTTTTCAGAAAAAAAAAATTTTCTAGAAAAATCAATACAAGAAGAGACCAGGTCTTGTGCTCTGTTCTCCCCCTTGTTTTTCCTTATTTTTCTCTTTTTTAGTGGACTCTGGTCACTTGAATAGTGTTATTTATTTACATTGACGAAAAAGAGCACACAGCGTTTTTTTTGCTCCTTTCCCTCTGATTTGATTATTATAGAGTTCATTAACTAAAAAAGGGCACATGTTTAATTTTTGAGCACTTAAATAATGATACAGAAAAAATTTAATTAGAAACTGTCTCGTGCTCCAACAAAAAAAATGGCACGAAATGAAGAAATTAGCGCTAGATTTGAGCTACGACCACTATTGGCTCAGACGAAAGGGATTGAGAAGATTAGGAGATATTCAGGTAAATAATTTGGAATAGATTACGGTAGAATTTTGAATTTTTTGAAAATTTGGATTTTGAGTGATTCTGGAGGCTTGAGAATCTTATATACGTCGAAATTTCGGTTGGCAATATTTGAGGGACTCTAACTCCTGAGTCAATGGCTCAAATTCAATGAAAAATATACCATACGATAGAGCGTCTCTTCTAGATTATTCTAAGATTTTGAATTTTTCAAAAATTCGGATTCTGAACGATTCTGGAGTCTTCAGAATCTCACTTGACGTCAAAATTTCAAAAAATAAAAGTAGCTGTACTTTGAGCAACTGTAACTCCGGAGTAAAAAGTCGAATCCAATTGAAATTCATACCATTCGATAGAGCATCTCTTCTAGATCATTTTAGGTTCAAGAGTTTCCCAAAAATTTGGATTTTGAAGGATTCTGAAGACGTCAGAATCTCAAGTGACATCATAGTTTTGGAGAGCTTCACTTTGAAGAGCTCTAACTCCTGAATCAGTTGCTCAATATAGATGAAACTTGGACCATTTGATAGAGCATCTCTTTTAGATTATTCTACGACTTTGAATTTTTCGAAAATTCGGAGTCTGAAGGATTCTGGAGGCTTCAGAATCTCCTTGACGTCCAAATTTCAGAAAAAAGTTGTTGTACTTTGAGCAGCTCTAACTTCTGAATCAGTTACTCAATATAGATGAAACTTACACCATTCGATAGAGCGTCTCTTCTAGATTATTCTAGAATTTTGAATTTTTTGAAAATTCGGATTCTGAAGGATTCTGGAGACTTCAGAATCTCCTTGACGTCAAAATTTCAAAAAAAAAAAATTAGACGTGCTTTGAGCAGCTCTAACTCCAGAATAAACAATCGAATTCAATTGAACCTTGTATCATTCGATAGAGCGTCTCTTCTAGATTATTCTAGGATTTTGAATTTTCCAGAAATTCCAATTTTGACGTCTTCTGGGATTCAGAATCTCAAGTGACGTCAATTTTTTGATGTTTCAAATTTTTTTCTTCGATCATTTTTTCTCTGTATCTCAAAAATCAAATTATAGTGAAACTTATACCATTCGATAGAGAATCTCTTCTAGATCATTTTAGGATTTTGAATTTTTCGAAAATTCTGATTCTGAAGGATTCTGAAGACGTCGAAAACTCAGAATCTGACGTAACTTTTCTGGGGTTTCCCATCATTTTTTTCTGCATAAAACACACAAAAACGAATACATTAAAACATTCAATCATACATTATAGTTCACTTTTCACTCAGAAAACTCTTTCTCTTATCAAAGTTCAATTTGTCCGAGTAGTTTCTCTCTGGAGGGAATTTTGATTTTCTCTGCTTCTCTGTCGTCTCTCTTTCTCTCCCACTCTCTCTTTTTCGTTTTCCCCTGAAGAACAGGATTTGTGTGATAAAGATATAGTGGATTTACGATTGATTTTATATTTTTCTATTCAAAAAATTCATTGCATTTTCAGCAATGTCATCAGAATCGCCGACGGTGGGTGATGTGGCGGCGAGCCGCCATCAAATGGGACTCTGGTCGTGTATGAGCTATGTTATCGGTAAGATTCTATTAAAAATATGATGGTGGAGAAAATTTAGAGAAAAATGAGCCAAAAATCATGAAAATTGGATAGAAATTGACTGAGAAATGGTAAAAAATCGGAAAAAAAATTTTGAGCCAAAAAATTTTTTTCTGGAATTTTAATTTCCTACATATAAGTTTATTAGGGTCAAAAAAGATGAAATTTCCTGAAAAATGAGCAAAAAATCATAACAATTGGATGGAAATTGACTGAAAAAAACGATTTTTGAAATTTGGGTACAAAAAAAATTTCTTTTCGAAAAAATTATTTTTTTTTTTGAAATTTTGAGTTTCTATATGTTTTCGGAGGTTGATAAATACAAAATTTCCAGAAAAATGAGTCAAAAATCATGAAAATTGAATGGAAATTCACAGAGAAATGGTCGAAAATCACAAAAAATTTGAATGCAAAATTTCTTCGAAAATTATTTTTTTTGAAAATTTTCAGATTTTCAAAGTTTTTTAGATTAAAGACGCTGAAATTATCTGAAAAATAAGCCAAAAATCATAAAATTCGGTAGACAATCGACAGAAAAAAAAAGATTGGTTAAAAAATTTGGGTCCAAAAAAATTTTTTTTTCAAAAAATTTCAATTTTTTCTTCAATTATGTTTTTGAATTTCAGCCAACATTGTGGGTGCTGGAATCTTCATCACTCCGGGCACAATTCTACAGTATACCTACTCGAACGGACTAGCATTGGTTGTATGGGTCGGATGTGGTCTGATCTCTCTAATCGGTGGAATTTGTTATATTGAACTCGGAACGTCGATTCATGATCCCGGATGTGATTTTGCGTATAATGTGGGTGTTTCCTGGTTTTTGAGCGAAAAATTGAAGTAAAAATTGGAAAATTCGCGAAATTTTGAGCCAGAAAAGTTGGATTTGGGCCCAACTAGAGATTAGTCGGAAAATTGGTGAATTTCAAGTTAAAAATCTCAATTTTTGCATAAAAACGAGCAGAAAAATGGTATTTCTAAGCTGAAAAATAGAGAAACTTGAAAAAATTATCTAAAAAGATCGAAAAATGGTCAAAAATGGACTAAAACAGCCAGAATTGGGCTTTGTGCCAACTTTGGTCAAAATCGCTCAAAATTGCTCATTGTGGGCTCAAAAAACGCCAATTTTTTACTCATTTTGCTTCAAAAAAACTATAGTAGAATCACAATAATAAAAAACAACAAAAAAAATGATCTAAAATGGTCGAAAAATAATCAAAAATGGGCAAAAACTCATTGACTGCAGCACTCATTGACTGCAAGCGTTCATTGACTGCATATTCTCATTGACTGCAAAACCTCATTGACTGCATTTAACTCATCGACTGCATTTGTCTCATTGACTGCAAAAACTCATTGACTGCAAAAGTCTCAATGACTGCAGATGTCTCATTGACTGCAAACGCTCATCGATTGCATATTTTCATACTGTTTCATTCAATTCAGGTTTCTGGATCTTTCAGTAGAAATTTAAGAAGATTTTCCAGAGTTCCTAAGTCTTTTTTAGGTTTGTGTAACACTGAACTACAAAATTTATTGTATCTCCCTACACAAACTTTAAAAAAGGCTTAGTTCTCTGGAAAACCTTCATTGAATGCATGTTACTGCAAGCTACTGTTCTGGAGATTTTTCAGAGAACTAAGCCTTTTTTTAAAGTTTAACAAGGGAGATATAAGAAATTTTATAGTTCAATGTTACACAAAACTAAGAAGAAGGCTTAGGAATTCTGGAAAATATTCTAAATTTCATTTCTGAAAGAATCAACTGAGACCGTATGAAAAATGTAGTCGATGAGCCGTTGCAGTCAATGAGACATCTGCAGTCATTGAGACTTTTGCAGTCAATGAGTTTTTGCAGTCAATGAGACAAGTGCAGTCAATGAGTTAAATGCAGTCAATGAGGTTTTGCAGTCAATGAGAATATGCAGTCAATGAACGCTTGCAGTCAATGAGTGCTGCAGTCAATGAGTTTTTTGCCTCAAAAATGGCTAAAAACAGCCCAAATTTGATTTTGCTCTAAAGGCGCGCCAGATATGCTCAAAATCGCTCAAAATTGCTCATTTTGGGCTCAAAAACGCTAATTTTTTGCGCTTTTTGTCTGAAAACAGTGCCAATATCATCGTTATAGCAAAAAGCTGCAAAAAAAAATCCATAAAAATTGAGCAAAAACGCTGAAATTCGGCAAAAGTCAAAAGTGCGTCAGCTATGCTCAAAATCGCTCAAAATTGCTCATTTTGGGCTCGAAAAACGTCAATTTTGTGCTCTTTTTCACAGAACAAAGACAATAACACTATGATCTCAAAAAAGATTTAAAAAAACCATCAAAATTGAGAAAAAACACCTAAATTTGATTTTGTTCTAAAAGTGTGTCAGCTATGCTCAAAATAGCTCGAAATTGCTCATTTTTGGCTCAAAAAACGTCAATTTTTCAGCTCATTTCTGGAAAAAAACGCTAGTAAAACCACGATAAGAAAAAGAGCGAAAAAATGATCTAAAATGGTCGAAAAATGAGCAAAAATGGGCTAAAACTGCTCAAATTGAATTTAGCGCCAAAGGTGCGCCAGACAGGGTTAAAATCGCTCCAAATTGCTCATTTTGGGCTCAAAAAACGTCAATTTGTCTCTATTTTATCGCAACATTGCATATACATTTTCCTAAAAGTGTACTTATAGATTTTTCAAAAAAAAAAAATTTTCAGGTCTACGTCGGCTGGGAAGGCATCGCGTTCTCGTTCATGTGGGTCGGTGTGATCATGTCGTTTCCGGCGTCAGCCGCGGTACAGGCGCAAACTTTTGGACAATATATTGGTAAAATTTGGATTCTAAACTGTTTCTCGATGCTCAAAGGGCTCGCGGAGCAAAAAAAAACGGAAATTTGAAAAATGGCCGAAAAAAAAATTTTTTTTTTGAGCACTTTGAGCCCTGACTGGTTGCTCATCAGAATCGCCGTAAAATTATGATTCTTTTGATATCAAAATGTTTGAAAAAAAAGTTAACAATTTCCAATTTTTCCAGTCGCTGGCCTCCAACCAATGTGGCACCTCGAATCGCCGTGGGATGAGATTTTCGAACGTGGCCTAGGATTCGCACTTATCAGTAAGTGGACATCTGGACCAACAGAAATTCAGAAATTTCCAAAAAAAATTCCAGTCATCCTCACCATCCTGAATCTCTACGCCATCGATAAGTACGCTTCGCGATTCCAAATCGTCGTCACTATTGCCAAATTGCTCTCGTTGGCAGTGATTATTTGCACGGGATTCTGGTTTCTGATTGTTAAAGGTGAGGGAAGAGCAGAAAAACCGAGAAAAAATGAGCCAAAATGAGCCAAAACGGAGCATTTTGAAGTTGGACCATTTTTGATAGTTTTTAGGTCAAAAATTGCCATTTTCCGCAGGAAATTAGTGGTTTTAAGGTGTTAAGGCTGTCTTCATAATCTTAAGTCTGAAATTTTGAGCCAAAATGAGCCAAATTGAGCCAAAATGGAGCAATATTGAGCTGAAATGGGGAATTTGGAAGTTAGACTATTCTTGATGGTTTTAGTGATTTTAAGGTTAAAAAAACGGATTTTTTTCGTGGAATTTCAAACGCTTTGAGGTCTAGAAGAGGCCTAAATAATTTTGAGCCAAAATTTTTGAGCCGAAGATGAAGGGAAATGAGCAATTTTGAGCCAAGATGGAGCATTTTGAAGTTGGACCATTTTTGATGGTTTTTAGGTTCAAAACATAAATTTTTACCCAGAATTTTGTAATTTGAAGGTCTAGAAGTATTTTGAGGGTTTTGATCCAAATATTTTGACCCGAAAACCAAGAAAAATGAGCAATTTTGAGCCGAAATTGAGCCAAAATATAGCAAATAGAGCATTTTGAAGTTGAGTCGTTTTTTGATGATTTTTAATGTTCTTCAAGTCAAAATTGATATTTTCCTTGGAAATTTTGTTTTTTTTTTTTGTTTTAGGAAAGGTTTTGATAGTTTTGAGCCAAATTTTTTGGGCTAAAAATAAGGAAAAATGAGCAATTTTGAGCCAAAATGGAGCATATTTGATTTTTCCTTTTCGGACCCCCTCGAAATTGGTCCTTTTTTTCTCCAATTTCCCTCCCAAACAGTATTTTTGTTTCAGGCCAAACAGAGAATCTCAAACATCCGTTCGAGGGCTCAAACACGAGTCCCGGTCAAATCTCGCTCGCCTTCTACGGAGCACTATGGAGTTTCGCCGGATGGGACATTTTGAATTATGGAACACCGGAGATTTATAAGCCGAGAAGGTGAGAAACGTGTAAAGCGCGAAAAAATTATCTAAAATGGTCGAAAAATGGTCGAAAAATGGCCAAAAACGGCCAAAATTGGATTTTGCGCCAGATGGCGTCAAAATCGCTCAAAATTGCTCATTTTGAGCTCAAAAAACGGCAATTTTAAGCTCTTTTGCTTGAAACCACTGCCAATAGCAAAAAGTTGCCAAAAATTAGCAGAAAAATTATTAAAATTGAGCGAAAACAGCCAAACTTGGATTTTGCGCCAAAGGCGCGCCAGCTAGGGTCGAAATGGCTCAAAAATGATGATTTTGAGCTCAACAAATGCCGATTTTTTAGCTTATTGCTGGAAAACAACGATAGTAGAACCGCAATTCAAAAAACAGCAAAAAAATACCTGAAATGGTCGAAAAATGGGCGAGAACGGCCTAAAACGACCAAAATTGGATTTTGCGCCAGATAACGTCAAAATCGCTCGAAATTGATGGTTTTGAGCTCAAAAAACGCCGATTTTTTTGCTCTTTTTTTCCAGAACGATGCCCATAGCTCTACTCGGAGGTGTTACCATCGTCACAGCGATATACGTCGCCATGAATGTATCCTATATGACCGTACTCACGCCGAAGCAGATTATGAATTCCACGGCTGTCGCAGCGGACTTTGCTCAAGAAACATTGGGAAATTTCAGTTATGCAATTCCATTTATGATTGCAATCTTGTTGATTGGAACGTTGAATAGCAATATCTTCTGTGGATCCAGGTGAGATTCGGGGATTTTGAGGGATTCAGAATCCTGAAGACGTCGAAATCTTGATTTTTGGAAGCATAATCGATATGGGTATTAAATTGACCGAAATTACATGAAAAACTTATCTAACGTCGTGAAATTCTGCAGAAATTGACCAGAATCAAAGTCTCGGAGGATTCAGAATCCAGAAGACGTCAAAAAACAAAATTTTTGAAACCTAGGCAATATGGGTGTCAAATTGACCGGAATACCATGAAAAACTTATCTAACGTCGTGAAATTCCGTGAAAATTGATTAGAATCGAATTTGTGGGGGATTCAGAATCCAGAAGACGTCCAAATCTTGATTTTTGGAAACCTAGGCAATATGGGTGTCAAACGAACCGAAATTGCATGGAAAATACTTCTAACGAAGTGAAATTCCTATAAAATGTGCCGAAATGAAAATTCTGGGAGATTCTGAATCCAGAAGACGTCCAAATCCAGCATATCTGAAATCTAGTCAATAGGTATCAAAATGACCGTAATTTTATGAAAAATACTTTGAACGACCTAAAATTTTGCATAAATTAAGTAGCATCGAACTTTTTGGAGGATTCAGAATTCTGAAGACGTCGAAAACTTTATTTTTCGGAACATTGTCAGTATGGGTATCAAATTAACCGGAATTTGATGAAAAATACTTTTAACGGTGTGAAATTCCTCCCGAATGCCTTTGAATTCAAATATTCAAGGATTCTGAATCCAGAAGACGTCGAAAAATTGATTCTTTGAAACATAGAATATGGGGTATCAAATTGACCCGAATTTTATGAAAAATACTTTGAACGACCTAAAATTTTGCATAAATTAAGTAGCATCGAACTTTTTGGAGGATTCAGAATTCTGAAGACGTCGAAAACTTTATTTTTCGGAACATTGTCAGTATGGGTATCAAAATGACCCGAATTTCATGGGGATTTCCCCTGAATACCTAAAAATAGGGATTCAAGCCTTCTGAAGTTAAGAATCCGTTTTCAGATTCACTCACGCGGCCGCCCGTGAAGGCCATCTACCCACCTTCCTCTCATGCATCAACGAAGAATCCAACTCCCCTCGAGCCGCGCTTCTCTTCCAACTCCTCTGTACCATAGCGGTCACATTTGTCGACACGAACTCTCTTATCAACTATGTGGCCTTCGTCATGTTCGGACAACGCGTCTTCACAATGACCGCACTCATGTGGATTCGTTATCGTCGGATTCCGGTCCACCCGGATGCAATCAGGGTCCCTATCGTGTTCTCGGTGCTCTTCTTGCTCATTACTATTGCGCTGGTTATTGTGCCGTTTATCGAGGAGACTACGGTAGGTTACTGTATAAAATTTGGGTTTTGAACGAAGCGAAATGAGCGAATCTTAGTTGGGGAAAAATGATCCAAAAAAGTTGGGCTTTTGTAGTTTGTAGTCTTTGTAGGTCATACGGTAGGTTACGGTAGATTACTGTAGGTTACGGTAGGTTACAGTAGAGTACCATAGATTATTGTAGATTTCTGTAGATTACGGTAAATTACGGTAGGTTGCTATAGATTAGGTTACTGTAGATTACTATTAAGTACTGTAGCGACGGTAATTCACTGTTGGTTACTGTAGGCTACGGTTGGGTACTGTAGATTACTGTAGCTTACCGTAGCTTACTATAGTTTACTGTAGATTACTGAAGCTCTCTGTTCTTCCAGCACACAATCGTCGGCGTCGCACTCGTCCTCATGGGACTCATCCTCTACTGTATATTCATGAAACCCAAAAAACTTCCGGAGTTTTTGATGAGATTCAATGGTGAGTATGGATCCTGGATTCAGAATCCCGAAGATGTCCAAATCTCGATTTTTGAAAACATAGACAATATGGGTATCAAACGAACCAGAATTGTATGAAAAACCTATCTAACGATGTGAATTCCCATGAAAAATGACTAGAATCGATTTTTGGAGGATTCTGAATCCAGAAGTCGTCGAAAACTTGATTTTTGGGAACATGGGCAATATGGGTATCAAATGAACCAGAATTGCATGAAAAATCTATCTAACGAAGTAATTTCTCCGAAAATGACGATAATCCAAAATTTTGAGGATTCAGAATCCAGAAGACGTCGAAAACTTGATTTTTGGGAACATAGGCAATATGGGTATCAAACGAATCAGAATTGTATGGAAACCCCATTTAACGAAGTAATTTTCCAAAAATGACGAGAATCCAAAATTTTGAGAATTCAGAATTCAGAAGACGCCCAAAATTGTTTTTGGAAATCTAGGCAATATGGGTATCAAATGAACCAGAATTGCATAGAAAACCTATCTAACGAAGTGAAATTCCCGAAACTTGACGGAAATTAAAAGTTTTGAGAATTCAGAATCCAGAAGATGTCCAAATCTCGATTTTTGAAAACATGGACAATATGGGTATCAAACGAACCAGAATTGCATGAAAAACACATATAACGGAGTAATTTTTGCTAAAAATGACCAGAAATCAAATTCAGGAGGATTCAGAATCCAGAAGACGTCCTATCCTAAAATTTCTGAAGCCTAGGCAATATGGGTATCAAACGAATCAGAGTTGCATGTAAAACACATCTAACGAAGTGAATTTCCAGCGAAATTGACTAGAATTTGATTCTTGAAGGATTCAGAATCCAAAAGACGTCGAAAACTTGATTTTTGGAAACATAGACAATATGGGTATCAAACGAACCAGAATTGTATGGAAAACCTATCTAACGATGTGAATTTCCACAAAAATTGACTCGAATCCGAATTTTTAGAAGATTCAGAATCCAGAAGACGTTAAAAAATTCGAAAAATTTTCGAAAAAAGTTTTTTTTTTTTTGAAAATGGTTTTCAAATTTCCCTCCCAAATTTCCCTCCTGTTTCAGACGGAATGACACGTATCACTTGCAAAGTGCTCTTCACGACACCGGATCTGAAGCATCAACACCTCGACTCGTCGTCCGAAACCGCGGAAACGCTGAAACCCGACGGTGAGCTTGTCCACGGACAAACAGTGTCGTCTCGGTTTAACAGTGAGTTTTTATTGAGAAAAAACGCTTCTAGATAACTGTAGTTTAGATTACTGTAGTTTTGAACAGCCCGCGAAATTCGAATTTTGTTGAAAAACCGCTTTTTTGCAGACGAATCGATTCTGAATGCCGACGAACGAACTGCACTTCCGACGGCAACGACGACGTCTGAAACATCACATCTGTAGAATTCAGAATCCGAGGGATTCTGAATTCTGATTTTTCCATGGATTTTTATCGACTTTTTTTGTAAATTTTGACATTTTCTCTAGCTTTAACCACTACTTTTTCCCGCTCTTTCAGTGCAATCCCTTTTTCTCTCACATTTTCACACACACATCATTCCTACACTTTTCTCGATTATGCAAACTCGCCCCAGTGGACTCATAATGCTCGTTAGAGCGAATTCGATATTGTTGTTATTTTTTGTCTCGTTCTTCAATAAATATATTGTGTTAATGACAGTGTAAAGAAGTACAACAAATGCTTTGAAAAAACAGGCTCAAAAACGCGGCACTTGCGAAACGTCACACTTTCGAATCGTCTGCTTTCGAAATGTCGTGGAGTCGAAAAAATGTGGAATTTCTTGCTGATTCGAACGCGCATAATTTCGCCGCTCTAAACACTGTAGAAAAAGTTTTAGACAATTTTAAGTTTTGAAATTTTTGTTCAAAAAATTGTATTATTTTTTTCATTAATGCATCTGATAATATATTGTTTCTTCTTTACAGTAGTACAAAAATGAGACAAAACGGACCATTTTGAAGCGAGTTATGAGCGTTTGAACATTTCGTGAGAGACGCAGACACTGCCTCGTTTCTCTGCGTCTCTATGACAACGAGAGCGTCTGCTTTCTCTGCGTCTCTCTTACTGAAACTTTAAACGCTTATAACTCGCTTCAAAATGGTCCGTTTTGTCTCATTTTTGCACTACTGTGAAGAGGAAACAATATATTATTAGATGCATTAATAAAAATAATAGAATTTTTTGAACAGAAATTTCAAAAAAAATTCAAAAGTTGAAATTTTTGACATTTCAGTTCACAAAGTTCTATTATTTGAAATGCGCCTAATAATATCTCTCTCATTGTGGATGTGCCTCAAAGTAGCGCTTAGCGCGGGCGAGAGAGTGTACCCCGTCTTTTCCCGACGAGTCGGCCCTCGAGTCTAGAGTTGGTCACTAGGCTGGGCAAGACGGGCTAAAGCATCCACAAAGGCCGTACACCTTGAACGAGAGCAGCGTCCAATGCTTCTTTTTCAGGTGGCCCCCGCGCGGGGTCTTCGGCCGCCGTCCCTCTCCCTTCTGGGAACTCCCTCCAAGGCCTCGTAAGCCTAGGAGGGAGGGGACAAAAATACCAACCCACGAAAAAATCAATCACAAATATAAATAAAGGACCGGATCAATCCACCGGACCAAAGCCCGGACCAGGTACCGATACCCCCCTGGGAAGGGCTCCGGTGCAGCAGAAGGGGGTATCAAACCCATTCGGAACGATGCCATACACCAAGCAAAAACCACACACCAAACCCACCTCCAACCCTAAACAGCCAAAGCTGAAGAGAAGGGATCTCTTCCGGATTGGTACGTGGAACTGTCGTAGTGTCTCGAGTGAGGCGAAGCTTCACCCAGCGGTCCAGTACTGCAGAGAATCTGGATGCCACATCGTGGCGATTCAAGAATCCCTCCACCCACAGTCTCGACAGTCCGTAGATGGCTCCGACTACGAGCTCCTCTTCAACCCACGAGTATCATCAAAGGATAGGGGTCTCGCGTTCTTCATAGTGAAATCAAAAGAGCTTCTCGTCGATTCCGTCGAATGGCCGCGTCCAGGGATCGGAATCTTAAAATTCCAATATCAAAAGACGCCCCATGTCCTCTTGAATATCTATGCTCCCGTAGTCAAGAAAAATTCGGAAGTTGACGCGTTACGATTCTTCAGATATCTCGAATCCGTGCTCATAGAGCTTCGAAAAGTTTCCAAAGGAAAAGTCGTTCTTTGTGGTGACTTCAATGCGGCTGCGAACCAATGTCACAACAATGAACTTGCTCCGTATATCCACAAACACATTCTTGGAAACGGCAATGACCACGGAGACCTCCTGTACAATTTCCTCGCCGCCAACAAGCTCCACCTTCTAAACTCCAGATTCCCTAAAAAGACGTCAAAGAAATGGACTCATCACGGCCCTAAAGGGAAATCGGAAATCGATTTCTTTATAGCCTACCACACCAACACTATCTCTGACATCGCAACGTTTTCTTCGCCCCTGAACCTAAGCGACCACCGCATGGTCCGGGCGTACTGGAAACCAGAGGCTTCCAAGCCCATCAACCACAAATTCAATGGCTTGAGTCCCATGAGAAATGATAAGAGGAATTGGGAATCATTCGAGAACGACATCCATGGGATCGAATCGCTCGGGAGTGTGAAGGACTACGAGGAGCTATCAAAAACGCTCGTCGAGTGCTCTACAAGGCTCCCCAAAGCTCCCAAAAAACCCTTGTACTGTTCCGACACCCAGCAACTTCTCCGGGAGAGAAGAGCGGAGCTCGAATCGGCAAGCCCAGACGCTACCAAGCTGAGGGACCTCTCCAAGAGAGCCAGAATTGCCATAAAAAACGAAAAATCAGCCAAGCTTCTTCTCTTACTAGATACCTGCAAAAAGAAAAAGTCCATGAAACCACTCCAGAGAAAATTGAAGAAAGAAGTTCCCCTGCAAGTTCTAGAAAGGATGGATGGTTCCTTGACGGGCAACAGGTCTGAAATTGTCGAACTTGTCAAGAAGCACTATCTCGAGACTTTCTCGATCCCCAACGCTAGGAAAAGCCAAAACGCTCCCAGGGACTACTTTTTACAAGCTCCCATCCTCCGCGATGAAGTCAGAGCGGCGATCAAGAATCTAAAGCCAAACACGGCTCCGGGCGCGGATAAAGTAGATGCTTATATGATAAAGAAAGGTGGAGAACCAGTGGTGGAGTGTTTCACAAATTTGTTTAATGATGCCCTCAAGAGCATGTCCACGCCGGATTACTGGAAGAAGTCATTAGTGAAGTTGCTCCCGAAAAAGCCTAACCCGATACGTATGAAAGACTATCGCCCGATATCTCTTCTTTCTCTCCCCTCAAAACTCATGACGAGTGTACTGACAAAGAGACTCTCAAGAACTCAAGAAGATTTCCTCGACGAAAGTCAATGCGGCTTCAGAAGGGGAAGAGGATGCGTAGAGCACATTCAAACAGTCGCACAAGTCATCGAGAAGGGCAACGAATTCAATATTCCTTGGATTTTGATATTCGTAGACTTTTCGGCTGCCTTCGACAAAGTCACCCATTCCGGTGTACTGAAGAGTCTACAGGAAGCGGGCGCCGACGACTATCTAGTCGACTTCTTCTCGGTCACTATGGCAAGCGGTACAGCCCTTATTCCAATCCATGGCCGCTCTATCAAGATCCCGCTGCACCGAGGCGTCCGCCAAGGTGACTCCGCTTCTCCATCTCTCTTCGCAATGTCGCTCCAGTCAGCTCTCAACAGAGCCGATGAAGAGTATGAAGGTGAAGGGCTTTCGATAGACGGAGCAAACCTCCGCCGACTGGAATTCGCCGATGATGTCGTACTACTCGCCTCCGATGAGATCGAAATAAAGGAAAGACTAAAACTGTTGAAGAAATATGGAAAGGACATAGGGCTCACCATAAATGCTTCAAAAACTGTCCTGCTCTCCAACATTCCGACGCTGCTTTCCATCGATATAGATGGGGACAAAATCCTAAAATCCTCTGGCTGCCGTTACCTAGGACGTTGGATAGAAAGCTCAGGCAACCTCGACAACGAAATCTCCAGAAGAATCCAGGCAGGCTGGGCAGCTTTTCATTCCCTAAAACCCCTAGTCAGATCCTTGGACCAGAGGGAAAAGAAGTACATGTTCCACCAGAACATCCTCCCTGCCCTATTGTATGCCGCCGAAACATGGAACACCTCTGCCCCTACCATAAATCGGCTCCAATCGGCTGCCAACGCGATCGCCAACTCCTGCGAAATCTCCAATTGGCTCCCCGACATCCAACATATACTCCTCGCCAAGAAGTGCAGATGGGCTGGACACATCGCAAGAGCCAGTTCTCTCAGATGGTCAAAAATCGTCACAGAATGGCAACCGAGGAACGGCAAGAGGAATTGTGGTCGTCCGAAGAAACGATGGAGTGATGACATCAAAGACGCCCTAAGAGAATACAAAGACGCCCAGTCGAGACGCAATGGCATTGTCGAAGGAAGGAAAAGGCTGGGAATCTTATTACCGAAGACCACCTGGTCTACCGAAGCCAGGAAGGACCGATCCTTGTGGTCTGATTTTGTCCGCAGCTGCTCCAGCTTGAAACCCACGGACATCTAAGTATCTAAGTAAGTAAGAAATTTTTGTTCAAAAAATTGTATTATTTTTTTCATTAATGCATCTGATAATATATTGTTTCTTCTTTACAGTAGTACAAAAATGAGACAAAACGGACCATTTTGAAGCGAGTTATGAGCGTTTGAACATTTCGTGAGAGACGCAGACACTGCCTCGTTTCTCTGCGTCTCTATGACAACGAGAGCGTCTGCTTTCTCTGCGTCTCTCTTACTGAAACTTTAAACGCTTATAACTCGCTTCAAAATGGTCCGTTTTGTCTCATTTTTGCACTACTGTGAAGAGGAAACAATATATTATTAGATGCATTAATAAAAATAATAGAATTTTTTGAACAGAAATTTCAAAAAAAATTCAAAAGTTGAAATTTTTGACATTTCAGTTCACAAAGTTCTATTATTTGAAATGCGCCTAATAATACTGAATTTCCTCTTGAAAATGGTCTAAAAACGAGTCAAATCAAAGTTTCCGTGAGAGACGCAGACACTATCTCGCTTCTCTGCGTCTCTTCGACAACGAGAGTGTCTGCTTTCTCTGCGTCTCTCACGAAAACTTCAAACGCTCATAACTCGCTTCAAAATGCGTTTTGAGCAGCGATATTAGGTGCATTCGAATCAGCGAAAACTTCTACATTCATTGGAATAGGTTAGAAAAATGTAAGTTGGCGTTTTGAAAATCGGGTTTCTCGAGTTTTAGCGAACATTGTGCACAAATATTGTTATTTTCATAAATAATGGAATTGGGACGATCAAAATTAAAAATAATGAGTGTAATCCTACTTTAACATGTAGTTTCTAGTGACTCAACTAGACTGAAAAATTGCTCGAAAATGTTCATTTGGTTAATCAATTATCGTAAGGCAACCAATAATCGATTGATCTGAAAATGAAACTCTAAAAATTTCTCAACAATTATTTAACACTAACTCTCGTGAATAGACTCGAATTTGAAGTCGTCGAGCTCGTGTGTCCTTGTAGTTACATTTCAGTGAAACATTATAAGGCACAGCGTCAGAAGGAAGCCAGCCTCCCATATAATTTCCAAAGCCCTGAAATAAGGAATTTGAACCGAGAAATCAAAGAATTCAAAACTACAGATCCAAACTTTCTGCCACCAGATATTCCAATTGAGCGGTTGTAACCCCATTGGGTGAGTGCTGTGTCAACTACATTCAATGAACCTTAATGAAGAAGAATTAGGCCCCGTGACATTTCGAAAGTGCGACGTTTCGAAAGCAAGCATCTCAAATCATTCGAGAGAAAAAAAACAGTACAGTGTTGCACATCTGAGCCGTTTGATTAATTATCCCGCGAAACAGGCTCAAAAAACGCGGCACTTGCGAAACGTCACACTTTCGATTTGTCTGCTTTCGAAATGTCGTGGAGTTGAAAAAATATGGAATTTCATTCGAACGCGCATAATTTCGCCGCTCAAAACACTGTAGAAAATGTTTTAGACAATTTTAAGTTTTGAAATTTTTGTTCAAAAAATTGTATTATTTTTTCATTAATGCATCTGATAATATATTGTTTCTTCTTTACAGTAGTACAAAAATGAGACAAAACGGACCATTTTGAAGCGAGTTATGAGCGTTTGAACATTTCGTGAGAGACGCAGACACTGTCTCGTTTCTCTGCGTATCTTCGACAACGAGAGTGTCTGCTTTCTCTGCGTCTCTCTTACTGAAACTTCAAACGCTCATAACTCGCTTCAAAGTGGTCCGTTTTGTCTCATTTTTGCACTACTTTGAAGAGGATACAATATATTATTAGATGCATTAATAAAAATAACAGAATTTTTTTGAACAGAAATTTCAAAAAAAAAAATCAAAAGTTGAAATTTTTGACATTTCTGTTCACAAAGTTGTATTATTTGTAATGCACCTAATAATACATAATTTCCTCTTGTTGAAAATGGTCTAAAAACGAGTCAAATCGAAGTTTCCGTGAGAGACGCAGACACTGTCTCGTTTCTCTGCGTCTATTCGACAACGAGAGTGTCTGCTTTCTCTCGTTCATAACTCGCTTCAAAGCGGACCTTTTCCGTTGAACTTAGGCGCGTTTGAATCAGAAAAAAAATCTGCTTTTTTTGAAATAGGTTAGAAAAAAAATATAAGTCCGCGACTTGAAAATCGATTTTCACGGGGACGATCATTTGAGTATAAATTTTTCGTTTTCCAAACCGCTATCCTGGATTGTCATCATTCCATATGGATCATCACCAGCCACAACCATCTGAGGCAGGTTGACTGTCTCCTGTCCAGAAACTAGTGGATTTGCAGCATACACGAGAAATGGGCAATAGAACACATTCAAGTCGTCTTTTGCCTGAACGACCACAAAATTAGAAATAGCTTTAAAAGAAGTCTTACCATGTTATTATCATTATCAAAAACACATAATCCATTGGTCTTTGAAGCAAGATCATATAGAGTTTCTGGATAGTAACCCCCTGTGTAGTTGTTGCTTGCAAGAATAATAACGGTCACATGATGATGTCTTATTTTCGAAACCAATTTTGAGATCTCAGTTTCGTTTGGATATCGTTTCACGTAGATGTACAACAGTGAGCCGCAAATAGGTACCGTAGTAGTATCCAGAAATCTGTCAATCATATCCAAAACATCACTTCCTGTATTTCTGTCATTGAATCCGAGAGATGGGTCTGGTTGATGAGCCATTACAGATGCATTCACATATCTGGAAAAATAAGGGGATGCCAAAAAAAAAACGGTTTTAAAAAAATTGGGTAAAATTGGAAATCGTCCTTTATCCTAACGTCGAATCGAATGCTTCCACACATCGAGAAATGCTAAAAGTTGGCAGTTTTTCATGCTGACATTTGGAATCAGCGCGAAATTTCGCTTTTTTTTCAATTTTAATGAATTACCCCATATGGTGAGGAATAATCCGGAACGACGAAATAATCAAAGAACTTGTTTACCGAATCCGCATCGAAATCGTTAGAATAGGCAAATAAAAGTGTTGTATAATCGCTTGGGATGCATGCCGGGTCACCCCCCCCCCCCCCCCCGGCGAAATCGGGTCTTCAGACACCGTCAGTGGTTCAGGATACTGAGTGGATCATAGAATTCAAACTACAAACTATAAATTCTTTCAGACCAATCCCCCAGATCAGCTGCACTACCCGGCTCCACCGAAGCGAAAGGCCTCAAATCGATGCCGGCGTTTTGAGAACTCTTCATTTTCCATGTAAAAATGAAAGCTTTATATTATAAAGGTGCTTTGTCTTTATTATTTGTAGACAGTCACAATTTGGTAAAAATTTCATTCCGCTAGCTCCACTAGAACTCGAGGTACTACGATCCAAAGTTAGAGCGCGAGGGACAGTGGAGAAGGGAGAGACGCAGACACTCTCGTCGTCTGCGCTCTCACGCGTGTTGAAGTTTCGAAGCGGTGTATCTCAGCTCTAAGAACAGCTAGTAAATTGGTTTTTGGAGAGATTTGAAGGTCAGAAATTTTCTGATATTTCGATGTAAGTTTGAACTTTCTATCGCTTTTGGGAGCAAAGATACCACTGTTTGAAAATCGAAGTGAGAGACGCAGGCATGTAGAATTCTGTTTTACGTTTTGAATTCTTCTTGTTTGGTTTCGCATTGCATTCAGTTCTTATCAGCGATAGATAAGCAGGAAGGTTTCTCCTTCGTAAATGATTTTTACTCGACTGGAAAAGGATGTAGGGTAAAATTTCGTTGATAAGACGAAAGCATAAATATAGCTCGAACAGAATCTTTTTCGTATTGACAAATCGCCACTTTCAAATAGAAAACAATTACAGGGAGTCAGATTTTTTTTGAAAATGTTCATTTAATTATTTGGAATCAACACAATAAACGTCATTTAGATCAGTTATCGTACGGCATCCAATGATCGATTACCGGACTGAAAATTAATTACAATTCACTTATCCTGATACTTTTTCTGTTCTTACTCTGGCGAATTGATTCGAATTTGAAGACGTCTGGTCTTTGTGTCCTTATAATTACAAGTGACAGTGACGTTGTGAAGATAAACATCAACTGAACGCCATCCTGCTGCATGATTCCCAGAAACCTAAAATCAAAAATGTGAAGAGACAACTCAACAAAATTACTTTGCCATAATAGTGCCCATTTATTGTTCCGAGAGAATCGCTAGTGTCCCACTGGAGCAATGCAGTATCAACTACACCCAATGGTCCTGAAAAGTGTTCAAAATCACAAACAAAGGTTTTTTTCATTTTCAAACCGTTGTCCTGAATTGTCATCGCAAACCAGTAGAGATCAGCAGCGACAACCATTTGTGGAAGGATGACCACCTCATTTCCAGAGACCAATGGATTCGCGGCATAGACGAGATACGGATTGAAGACAGAAGGGATCTGTTTGATTTGCTGAAAAATCGTGAAATTGTGAGTACTAATCTCACTCACTGCAGTGCAAAACTCTAGAAAAACGTGAAAAAGTTGCATTTTTTGATTAGTTTTTGAACTTCCACAATTGCCAACAATGATTTCCCCTAATAGACCCTCTAGGAGACCGTGCTCCATGAAATCTTACCTCAGCCATGTCACTATCATTATCGAAAGCACAAAATCCATTGGTTTTCAATGCCAGCTCGTACAGAGTTTCTGGATGGTACCCACCTGTGGCGTCGTAGCTCGAGAGAATATTAACGGTCACATGATGATATCTCATTTTCGAAACCAATTGTGAAATCTTGGTTTCGTTTGGATATCGTTTCACAAGGATTACCAAATGGGAGCCGCAAATAGGTACAATAGTAATGTCCAAATATCGATCAATCATATCCAAAACATCACTTCCTGTATTTCTGTCATTGAATCCGAGAGATGGATCTGGTTGATGAGCCATAATCGATCCAGTCACATCTCTGTACAAAGTCTTTTAAATTAAAAAAAAAATTCTCTTCGTACCGTTTATCACTATAAAAACGGAAGTCATCCTTTGTCCTCATGTCGAATCGAATATTACCCAACATCACGTAATGCGAGGAAATAGAATGCGAATCGAAATATTTCCAGACATTGCTCACTAAATCCGCACTAAAATCATTTGAATAAGCAAACAAAAAGGTTGTAGGAGTGTTCGGGTCACATGTTGGATCACCTGAAAATTAACATTTTTTGAGGAACTTGTGAAAAAATGGAACTAGCGCGAGTCATTGACTCGAGATGTGTATTTTGGATAGGTAACGGTGGTTTTTTCCTGAAATATGATTATTAGTAAGGGGGGAGGGGGTATTGAAGTCGATTCTGTGAGAGTGCTATTTATGCAATCTTCTTATCAACGACATTTTACCCTACATCCTTTTCGAGGCGAGTAAAAATCATTTACCAAAGGGAAATATTCCTGCTTATCTATAACTGATAAGAATTGCATGCAATGACAAATCAATTAGTAAACAAGAAGAATTCAAAACGTAAAACAAAATTCTACATGTCTGCGTCTCTCACGTCAATTTTCAAACAGTCAGACTTGGCAAACCGGGCCAACCGGGCCACCGCGGGCCAGCGATTTTCTCCCTTATAAATTGAGATTTTTCAATCGAAACTTATATGAAAATGTAGAACTCGATGAGATCTACAAAATGACATACAAAACAATAATATTTCTTTACTCAATTGTGTGCTACTTTCCTAAAAATACCCGGGCCGGCAAAATGTGTTCGAGTGAGGTCGGCCCCCTGTTTTTAGGAAAGTAGCACGAAATTGAGTGAAGAAATATTATAGTTTTGTATGTCATTTTGTAGATCTCATCGAGTTCTACATTTTCATATAAGTTTCGATCGAAAAATCTCAATTTATAGGGGAGAAAATCGCTGCCCCGCGGTGGCCCGGTTGGCCCGGTTTGCCAAGTCTGCAAACAGTTGTATCCTTGCTCCCAAAGGCCATAGAAAATTCAAACTTACACCGGAATATCAGAAATTCTCCGACCTTCAAACCTGTCAAAAATCAACGTTTTAGCACTTCTGAGAGCCGAGATACACCGCTTTGAAGTTTCGGCGCGTGAGAGAGCGCAGACGACGAGAGCCTCTCCGTCTCCCCCTCTACACAGTCTATCGCGTCCTAACTTTGAAGCGTCGCATCTCGAGTTCTAGTTGAGCTAGAAAAGTGGTTTTAAGCTGAAAATGCTTCAAATTTTTCAGAAATCAAATTTGCCTGCAAATAAAAATGATAAAACACCATATAATATAAATAGTTCATTTTTATATGAAAAAATGAAGAGTTCTCAAAACGCCGGCATCGATTTGAGCCCTTTCGCTTCCGCGGAGCCGGGTAGTGCAGCTGATCTGGGAGATTGATCTGGAAATAATTTTTAGTTTGTTTTTAGTTTGTAGTTTTTGTAGTCTATAGCCTACTCACTCTCCTGAACCACTGGCGGTGTCTGTGTCGGCACCACTGGTGTCTGCAGACCCGATTTCGCCGGGGATACTGTAGGCAGAGCATTCTGATTGGGGGTAATGGCACCGACTGGAATGCTTTTCGCGCTTTTTGGAGTTGCTCTGGAAATTAAGGTTACTGTAGCTTGAAAAGAGAAAGGAGGGGGTGCCTTACTGAAAACTCTTGGCCTGTGGTGGTGGCTGTTGGGATGGGGCTCCAGGAGCAACTTTTGGATCGGTTTTCTGAAAATTTTTGAGAATACTTGAACTCAAACAAAGATATATGTAGTTTTGGGGAGATTAGAAAAAAATTTTCAAAAAATTTTTTTTTCAAATTTCAGAATTTTTTCAGAATCCCTACCGTTGATCTCTGTGTGGATTTCACATCGTCATCCATCACTGCTTCTGGTGTTTTCATCTTTTTTTCCTTTTTCTTCTCCGATTTTTTCGCTTTTTTCGACTTTTTCGACACCCGCTGTGAGGCTTCTGCCGATTTTTGCTTCTTCTTTTTCTTGGATTTTTTTGAGGATTTTTTCATCGATTTTTCCTCTTTTTTCTTCTTCTTTTCTTCTCGATCCAGTGCTGTGCGTGTGCTGTCTTGTACGACTTCTTCTGGGGCCTGGAAAAAAGTTTTGGTTGCGAAATGACGTGGTTGCGAAATGTCTTGGTTGCGAAATGTCTTATTTGCGAAATGGCATAGTTGCAAAACGTCATGGTTGTGAAACGTCAAGGTGTCATTTCGCAACTCGGACGTTTTGCAACTGGTCATTTTGTTACCGGACATTTTTCATTGCGCCGTTTTGTAACTATGAAAATCGGCTACTGCTCATTGTAGAACTACAACGTTTCATAACTAGTAATTCTGTAACCGTGGACATCTTGCAACCAGCCATTATGCAACCATGGTCATTTCGCAACTGTGATATTTCCCAACAAGAAAATCTCGTCAATGATAACCTGGATATTTTTTGGTTATAAAATAACCGGTTGCAAAACGATTTTGGTTGTAAAACGGCGCAGTTCTAAAACAATCAGTTTTAGAAAAGTGTCGGTTCTAATTTGTCTCGGTTGCGAAACGAGATTGATTACAAAGTGTAGGGGTCACTAGTCCCTCACACTTTTCAAATTACAAAGTTACAAAAGACCAGTTCTAAAACGGCGTAGTTGCGAAACGTCATGGTTGCGAAATGTCACAGTAGCTAAAAATGCAACTGGTCGTTTTGTAATCAGTCATTTTGCAACCGCGACATTTCGTAACCAGAATCAGCAAAGTTCAACGAGTGGTTACGAAATGTCATGGTTGCGAAATGACTTGGTTGCAAAACGTCCCGGTTTCAAAGTGTCCCGGATGCTAAACGTCCGGTTAATATTTCGCAACTAGGACATTTTGCAACCAGTAAAACCTATAGTTCAAAAAGTTGCGAAACGTCCCGGTTGCAAAACGTCCCGGTTGCGAAATGTCCTTTTGTACTCTCTCACCATTCTCATAGAATTCGTCACTTGTCGCACATCGCACTCTTTCTTCGCTTTTCCCTTACAAAAACACGCGATGAATATTGTTCCCTGAAATTGTATTATTTGTAGTTTGTAGTCTACAGTGATCAAAAACCTACCGTAATCATTGAAAAAGTGTTAAGGAAAACGAGCGAATCGATAAAAAGCATCATGACCAGTTGGGTTTCATTGGCAGACAAAATTTGAATCGATTTTTGATTTTGGTAGCAAAAAAGTTTGAATTGAAAATTACTGTACTTTTTTCTGTGTGAAATTTTTGAAAACGTGGCAAAAAAATATTCAGATTTTTGGGAAATTGGGGAAGGTCGTGAAGGTCATTTTTTACAAGATCTAAAATCAAAATAATCAATAAAATCAATATTATTTTCGCTTTAGAAAATGAACATTCAACCGGGACATTTGCCATTGAGATTGTTGAATTCTCCGAAAGATTCTGAATCTTCTCAGAAGACGTCAGAATCAGAAGACGTCGAAAAAAATGCTTTGGTTCCGGTTCGCGCCACTGCTGGACGAACTCGTCGTGGTGGAGCACTTCCGCAGGCCCGCGCCGAGCCAATTCATATTCCGAATCAGGTGGCGGCGATGCCGATTGTGATGACGGTAAGAAGGCTACAAACGGGAAATTAGAATTTGTAATTTAGTTGCGGAAATAGAGCATTAATCAAGCTATAATTTGAGCTAAAGATCTCAAAAATTGGTGAAAAATGAGCAGAGTTATGGGCGTTTGAAGTTTTGCAGTTTGTAGTCTTTGGAATTCTGGTTACTGTAGATTTTTTATACTTTAAAAAAGTTTGGAATTTTCTCTACAAATCTATGAAAAAATCAAGTTTCTAGCACACCTGAGAGCTGAGATTTAGCGCTTTGGAATTTTGAGAGACGCAGACGGTTAGGGACTCTGCGTCTCTCGAGTGTCTGCTTCTCTGCGTCTCTCCCAAACTTTGACGCCAAATATCTCGAGTTCTAGAAGAGCTAGAAATATGGTTTTTAGACAGAAATGCTCACAATTTATTGCTTATTACCCCAGACAAACAATAAATTGAAGAGTGGAAATTTTTCAAAATTTCAAAGTTTTTAGCCTTCCTTGTTTCTGGCCCAGAAAATAAAGCTCAAAATTGAAACACTTCTGTCTAAAAACCATATTTCTAGCTCTTCTAGAACTCAAGGTATGAAGCTTTGAAGTTTTGAGAGACGCAGAGAAGCAGACACAGAGAAAGGAGACGCAGAGTTTCATACTGTCTGCGTCTCTCCCAAACTTCAAAGCGCTATATCTCGGCTTCCAGAAGGGCTAGAAAGTTGGTTTTTAGATAGATTTGAAGATCGTAAAATTTCTAATTTTTTGGTGTAAGTTTGAATTTTCTAGCGTTTTAAAGAGCAGAGATATGATCATTTTAAAATTGAAGTGAGAGATGCAGACACTCAAATTGTGGTCTTCTAAATAGTATAATTTCCAGGGATTCGTGAGTCTGGTGCCCCACACTGTCCTGGACGCCATCGCTCTCACTAATTGTCTTATGGTAGTTCAATGTACAGAACCATTGGAAATCTTCACGGGAATCGAGACCCAAAATCGATACGTCGTCCATGATATGTACCTTCGTCCGATGCTTTTCTGCAATGAGAGATCCAACATTTTCTCGCGTGAATGCTGTGGATCGGGGCGCAATTTCAGCATGGACATTCGAGACGTTTATGGGGCGGAGCTTATGCGTTGCTATCGTGACAATCCCTGCTTCTCGTGTACCGATTATTTGGGAACACAGTTTCAGGGCAAACAAATCGGGCTGATGAAGAGAGAGTGTTGTGATGGAAATGTAAGTTTGACTGGCTGCGGATCTGTATGTCGGCTATAAATAATACTAGAAAAAGTCAAAATTACATCGATTTTCAAACCGTTGTATCTTCGCTCCCAAAAACCGTAGAAAATCAAAAGTTAAACTAAATAATCAGAAATTCCACGATCTTCAAATCTGTCTAAAAATCAAGTCTCTAGCCCTCCTGAGAGCCGAGATACGCCGCTTCAAAGTTTCAAAGAGACGCAGACAGCTAGAGACTCTGCGTCTCTTCGGCAGCAAGAGTGTCTGCTTCTCTGCGTTTCTCAAAACTCGAAGGAGTATATCTCGAGTTCTAGAAGAGCTAGAGAGGTGGTTTTTGGACAGATCTGTTTCAATTTTTGAGCGTTATTTTTCTGGGCCAGAACATGGATAATTTCTGATTAAAAGATTTTGAGCCTTTTTCGCTATTTTTATTCCTTTGTTATCTAGAATATTAGGCTAAACATTTGGAGTTTTTCTGTCAAAAAAAAAAAACGATCTATTTAGCTTTTCTAGAACTCGGGCTACTTAGCGTCAAAGTTTTGAGAGACGCAGACGATTAGAGTGTCTGCGTCTCGAACCTCTCTGGACTTCAAAGCGCTATATCTCAGCTTTCCGGTGTGCTAGGAGTTTGCTATTTTTACAGATTTGTAGATCAGAAAATTTCCAATATTTCGGTTTTTGATTGAATTTTCTAGCATCATTCTGAGTCGAGATACAGTCCTTTTAAGATTGACTAGTGAAAGACGTAGACGGTTAGATTGTTTTTCACACTTGGAAGCGGCTCTCTCCACAAAATTTGGCACAATTTTTTTTCATTCCTCTAGCTCAACTAGAACTCGAGATACGACGCTTCGAAGTTTAGGCGCGAGAGAGTGTGGGGGAGAGAGAGGCGCAGCAACTCTCGTCGTCTGCGTCTCTCCTAAACTTTAAATCGCTATATCTCAGCTCCCAGATGCGCTAGAGACTTGGTTTTTTCGCAGATTTGTAGCGCATAAAATCTCTAATCTCTCTGCTTCCAGTTCAAACTCCTCGGCGCCGGCTGCAACCAACCATTGCTCATCATGTCGCCGGCGTGTGCATCGTGTGGTGGTACTCAAGTGTTCCCAGTTTGTACTTATACTGGGATTAAAGTCGGTGAAATCGTTCGTCTTTATCCGGGATTCTTGCAAGAGGCGTTTACCGATGCGGACACTTATTTGGTTCATTGTGAGTTTGGGAGTCTAGTGGGGCGCATTTGCACCCCTTTTTGCAAAAGTTTGTGGTCCGGTATAGCGCGTTTGTTGAGGTATACAAATGCGCTCTACTAGACTCCAATACAGCGCATTTTCTTCATTTTTTTCAGTCCCAATGGATCTTCCACCAATTCTGAAACTTTTACTCATCTCCTCGGTCTTCCTTATCGATTTCACATTCTTTGAAGACAATAGTTGAATTGATTACGTCATCTTAAATTTCTACTTGAATTTTTTACTTGAATGAAGCTTTCTGGGATTACGTGTCTTCCAACTTTCAAATTTTCAAAGCTTCTTCTTATTTCTAGATTTTCAAAAAGAATCAAAATCGAAATGAGTCGTGGTGGTCCGTACCGTCTGAATCAGCAGCCACGTCATCAGAATCATCCACAATTACGTCATCATAACCCGAGAGGAGTCCAACAGCTTCCAGAAGAGAGAGATGAGCCGATTGATGTGCCGAATGCGATTGCAAACATGCCTGTGAGGATTACGGTAGGTTTTTGGAATTTAGTTGCGAAACGGCAAAGTTGCAAGATGACCGGTTGCGAAATTTCATGGTTGCGAAATGGCATAGTTGCGAAATGACCGGTTGCGAAATGCCCTAATTGCGAAACGTTGTAGTTGCGAGATATCATGGTTACGAAATGACAGGTTGCGAAATGTCGTGGTTGCGAGATGTCAAAGTTGCGCAACGACCAGTTGCAAAATGACCTAGCAACTATGACATTTCGCAACCATCCCATTTGGCAACCATCCCATTTCGCAACTATGCCGTTTCGCAACACCTCCATTCCGCAACCATCCCATTTCGCAACCCCTCCATTTCGCAACAATTCAACTTTTCCAGGGGTACCACCACCTGGAGCCTGCGTCCGCCTTGGAATCCATTGCCGCCAGTAACTGTTTGATGGTGGTGCAGTGTTTGGAGCCAATTGAGATGTTGACAGGAATTGAGACGCCGAATCGATACGTGGTTCATGATATGTACATGAGACGGGTAAGGGGGTCTTGTGGCAAAAAATTTGGGCCAAAAATCTCAAAAATCGGTTCAAAATGGACAGAGTTATAAGAATCTGAAATTTTGTAGTCTTTTTGTAGTTTGTAGTCTATGTAGTTTGTAGTGTGTGCCTGAGCCGGACCCTGAGCCGGACCCTGAGCCCGATCCTAAGCCGAACCCTGAGCCCGACTCTGAGCCCGACTCTGATCTTCGTTACAGATCCTCTACGCCCACGAGGAGTCCGACTACTGGGATCGCTCTTGCGACCGTAACCGCCGTAGTTTCGACCTGCACATGTTTGACAATCGAAGACAGCGTCTGATGAGCTCCACGAGGTACGGTGGCGGAAGTTGCACATGCTCGGCGGACGTTCTGGAGACGTGGCATCGTGGCACGTCGATTGGAATGTTGTCAAGGGATACGTGTGATCATAGGGTAAGTAGTTTGTAGTCCATAGCAGCTTATGAGGCCTCTGGGCTCTTGAAGGCCCTACGGGCCTCAGAGTCCATAGGATCTTCACGGCTTCTGTGGACTTTGTAGCCCACTCCTTTATTCCAGTTCTACCTCCGCGTCGCCGGCTGCGCCACGGAATTCGCCATCGTCGCCCCGGACAGTGCCCAAACCAATCCAGCGTGCCGTACCCGTCACACCCTCCCATTCCCCATCTACGTCCAGGGAGGCGCAAAAGTTGGTGAAATCGTCCGGCTCGATCCGGGATATTTGGAGTGGGTCAGCGATGCGGATACGTATATGATTCATTGTGAGTTTGGGGGCCCTCTGAGCCTGAGCCTTTGAGCCTGAGCCTCTAAGCCTAAGCCTCTAAGCCTAAGCCTCTAAGCATAAGCCTCTGAGTCTAAGCTTCTGAGTCTAAGCTTCTAAGTCTAAGCCTCTAAGCCTAAGCCTCTAAGCCTAAGCCGTTTTTTTCTTTTTTCAGTCCCCATCGACATGCCGGTGATCATCAAAATGCTCCTTCTCCAGGCAACATTTCTCATCGATTTCACATATTTCGAGGATCGAGGACAGAGTGGAAATGCGGCAGTTGTGTACTATTAAAAAGGGAACTTCTTTATGAAATACAGTACTAGGTCAACTTTGAGGGTCTGAAAAAGTGGTTTCCAGATGTCCGAGTTTTCTGAAATTTGAAGGGTGTATAGATCAACTAACATGCTTTATTTTTGTAGTTGACTGTTGTTTCATAGGATCACTTCTAGGGCTCGTGGAGCCGGTAGACTATGATGTGCTATTCGACCATTTCTAGTGAGAATAGGTCAACTTTGAGGGTCTGAAAAAGCGGTTTTCAGATGATCGATTTTTCAGAAATTAGAAGGGTGTATAGAGCAACTCTAGACATTTATTTTTGTAGTTGACTGTTGTTTCATAGGATCACTATCCAGGTAGTTAGGTCGCGCGAAAGCCAAGGTGTCCTAAAACTGTAATAGACCTCAAAAAACAAAGGAGTTTATTAAAAATTGACGAGTTGAAATTCAAGTTTTTGTTCCAGAGGATCCAGAAGTTGCAGAAGTTCCAGTAGACTTTGTGGTCCCGGTTTTCGACTTTGCAGTTTTCAGTACAGTAGTCTTCTTTTTCCCCTCAGCCTCCGAGACCCCCTTCTCCACATCACTCTTCTTCGAGCCTTCAGAAGCCGTCGACGTCCCGGACCACCCCGGAATATTCCATTGCTCCAGCTCTCTTTTCTTCTTCTCACTTCTTCTATTACACCAATAACAAATGAGCATCGCTAGGAGAAGAATCACAAAAACTGCTCCAATGGCTCCATAGCTGACCACGTACTGAGTTTGGATCAATGGATTCTTGGTAGTCGTCGTGGTTCTTTTGGTAGTTGTTGTGAGAATTGTGGTGGTGCGTGGTGTGGTAGGAGTGGTAATCAAGGTTTTACAGAAAGCCTCTGAAAAGTTAAAGCGTTCTTGAGATAGCAACAAAGGCTAAAGTGGAGCCATTCACTGAGAATGTAGGCCAACTTTAAGGGTCTGAAAAATGGGTTCCAGGCATTCGATTTTTCTGAAATTTTGTGTATGTATAGAGCAACTCTAGAACTCTATTTTTGTAGTTGACTTCTTTTTTATAGCTAACGTGGTTCTTGAGATATAGCGCCTAAGGGAGCCGCAGACAATAACACAGCTCTCGACGTCTGGGAGGGCGTTCTAAATTATCTCAAGAGCCACGCTAGCTATCAAAAAGTGGCTGACTACAAAACTTTGTAAAATTTTATGCTGAGAAATAATGTAGTTAACCTCTTTTTGATAGCTAATTTGGTTCTTGAGATAAAGCGCTTAAAGGAGACGCAGACAATGACAACTCTTGTTGTCGGCGAGAGCGTCCCAACTTTGAAGCGTTATATCTCAAAAACCACGTTTTCTATCAAAAAGTTGCTAACTACAAGAATTTTTTAAATTTTATGCTGAGCAATTTTGTAGTTGATTATTTTTTTATAGCTAGCGTGGCTCTCGAGATATAGCGCTTATGAGGAGACGCAGACATTGAGATAACTCTGGCTTTTCTGACAGAGGGAGAGCGTCTTAACTTTGAAGCGCAATATATCAAGAGTCACGTTAGCTATCAAAAAATGATCAATTACAAAATTGCTCATCATAAAATTTTACACAATTTGTAGGTTTAAATTTTTTTTAAACTGTTTTGGTTCTAGAGATATAGCGCTTCAAAGTTGAGACTCTATGTAGGAAGTCAATAGGCTATAGGCAAAATGAGACGAAATTTGAAGTGGCCTCCATGAGCGCTATATCTCGATAACCAAGCTAGCTATGAAAAAATGGTCAACTACAAAAATGGAGTTCTAGATATGTTCTATACATGTGCAAAATTTCAGAAAAATCGAATATCTGGAAGAAACTTTTTCAGACTCTCAAAGTTGGCCTGTTTCAACTGAAAATGCCAGCTGCTTCCCCTACCTTCTTTTTTCATCGGCTTCGTGCAGTATCTGACCAACGCTTTCCATTCTGCGTACGCACAATCTTCCTCTGAATGCAATACAAAATTGTCTGAAATTCTCTAGCTCTGAATACTTACGCTTGAATTTCTTTTCTTTTATACATTCCTTATAGTAATTCTTGGCAACTGTCTCACAGCTATCCTTTGAATCTTCAAAAGGGAAAAATAGTCCAATTTTAGCTCTAGAAACTTACAAAAGCATTCGGTTAGTATTTTGGAGTCCCTGAAAAAAAAGTGATTGTCCTCGTGGAGTACACGAGCTTGAGAACTTACATATCTTGCAGAAATCCACGCGGTTTGCGGAGCCTCACCATTTTTTTGAAGTGAGCAATATGAGGGATAAAAGTTGTGAATATTGGTTTTCAGGATGAGTAAGGAATGTCAGGGCAAGGTTAGGGGCCACAGGCTAGGGCAAAGTTCTGGAAGGTTTTTTTGGAATGACGCAGACAATGAGAGAATAGATGTCTCAACTTTGAAGCAATATACATCTGGAACCAAAATTGTTACAAAAATTGTGTTGACCACAAAATGCGTAAAATTATATGCTGAGCAACTTTGCAGTTCACAATTTTTTGAGAGTGGTGGTTCAACAAAAAAGCGGTATCCAGATTTGTCCCCTTAGCCTCATTAGCGCCCCACTAGACTTGTTTCGAAATCAGAAAATCTCCAACGCTATTATTCCTGTGTAAGCACAACAATGAGGGTAAAACGCGAAGAATACTTTGACAAACTGTAAGCAGTACTTTAAAAATTTTTTGAATCGCATAAAAATTTCAGGCAAAAAGAACTAGTCACAAAATGTCAAGATGCGGAAAAGTCGACAAAACCATATACCTGCCAGAGTGCTATTGACTATCACTATCGGAGATGCATGGCGGATCAATATGAAAGTGAGAAGGGGAAAAGATGGTTTAAAAAAGTAGAAAGAGTTTTTCAGGTTGGGAGTGTGAGAAGGAGGTGTATGAGACGATGGAACGATATTGTGCAGACAAAACAAAGAGTGAGGGATTTTGAGTACTTCATGACATTCTAAAAGCATTATATGTATATAAGCTGGCTTTTATTTGTAAGGAAAACAATTGCATATTGAGGCGGTAAAATGCAGCTGGACTTGCGCCACCGCACTCCTGTGGTAAAAGGTCCCGAAACGGTGATTTTTCCACTGGAGTGCGGTGGCGCAAGTCCAACTGCATTTTACCGCCACAATACAGTACGCGTTTTTAGTAAAAATAGGTCAACTCTTTGAGCGTCTGAAAAAGTGGTTTCCAGATATCCGAATTTTTCTGAAATTTTATTGATTCATAGAGCAAATTAGGGACTCGATTTTTGTAGTTGATAACTATTTCATAGGACCACTTCTAGGACTCGTGAAGCCGGTACAGTATGATTTGACCATTGCTAGTGGAAAATGGTTAACTTTGAAGATCTGAAAAAAAAGGTTTCAGACATCCGACTTTTCTGAAATTTTGTGGGTCTATAGAGCAACTTAAGAACTCTATTTTTTAGTTGACAACTTTTCATAGGACCACTTCTAGGGCTCGTGGAGCAGGAACAGTACAATTATATGCGATCCGACCATTTTTTGATATGCGATTCGACCATTCCTAACTTACTGGATTGCGGTTTTATGAAAAAGTTGCAAACTACAAAAAGTTAAAGTTCTTGAGTTGCTCTATAGATCTATATATACATTCACAAAACTTCAGAAAAATTGGATATCTGGAAATCACTTTTTCAGATCCTTAAAGTTGGCCTAAATTAGAAGTTGACCTGACTTAAGGAAAATGAAGCGCATTCATTCCAACTGAAAACTCTTCCTAATTTTCAGACGACATTTGCAAAGCAGTCATCACCTCCACAACCCTCTCCACATCCACCCCAACCACCACTAAAACCACAACGCCCCCCACGACAACTGCACCCATCATCAAATCCTCTCACATCATTACTGTGGGCGCCATTTGTGGAATGATCCTAATCTTCGGACTAATTCTTCTCATCTGCTGTTGTTGTCAAAAAAGACGTGAGAGAAAGCGAAGAGAGAAGGAAGAGGAATGGCACATTCCGGGATGGACTTCTTCTACGACTTCTGAAGGCTCGAAGAAGAGTGGAAGTGGAGAATGGGCCTATGGATTGAGTGGGATGATGACTGCCAAAGAAAAAACCGATATGAAGACAGCAAAGTCGAAGACGTCTTCAGGATTATTCGGGGAATCTAAGAAGCCTAAGTCTACCAAAGAAAGTGGCTCATGGGACTATGGATTGAGTGGAGTCATGACTGCCAAGGAGAAGACCGATATGAAGACAGCGTCCTCAGGATTGTTTGGGAAATCCAAGAAGCCCGAAGAGAATGGCTCATGGGACTACGGATTGAGTGGGGTCATGACTGCGAAGGAAAATACCAATATGAATACAGCGAAATCGAAGACCTCATTGTTTGGGAAATCCAAGGAGCCCAAATCTGCGAAACCATCTTCCCCAGCCACCCCAATCTCTCCAGGAACTCCTACTCCAAAGGCCACGGTTGAAAAGTCTAAGAAGAGACAACACACGGGCAACACTGCTACAATTCGTCCGTTGGTGTGGAATAAACAAGCGGCACAGAATACTTATTACTGAAAAAATACTTGATGAATTAATACTTGTTGGTTTTATTGAGAAATGAATTTTTGGATTTGAGCCATTTGTATTGAAAAAGAGCCATTTTGAGACCACGAAAAAGTGATTTTCAGGTATTCGATTTTTCTAAAATTTTGCAGGTGCATAGAACATATCTAGAACTCCATTTTTGTAAATGACCATTTTTAAACGGGTCTTTTTGAGCCCTATCGACCATATCTCAGGAGCCGATCATTAAGTTTACCAAACTTTTTGTGGTTCTTATTTTTTCTATTATCAACGTTTCCCCTAAGAAATGAAAAAAATTCATCAACCACAGGGAAAGTTATTTTTTTCGATTTTTGGATCACATCTATTAGGTTGTTCCATAAGTTTCTTTCTTTTTTCAAGATTTTTTTCATCTAAAATTACTCGCGAAGAGTTGATTCCAGAAAGCTAAAATGTATTGATAGTGAGTCTGTGTCTCTTCGTTAATCACCCTGCAAGTCCCTAGCCCGAGCCCATCAAATCTGGAGTTGTGGCGTTCGAAAGTTTCGAGAGTACTACTTTTTGGAACTTTTTTTGATCCGCATATTTCTTATACAAGAAGCTGTCTATCATTTTCAAATCAAAAATATTCGAAAAGAACATTATCTAAAGTGTAGAATTGACATAATTTCCCGAGCTTCATTACGAAAATTTTACCTGGATCACGGCTTGAAAACCACTGTTCGTTTTTGACAGGCAACTTTTAAACAAGATTTGCTCATGCTCGAAATTGGGAGAGGCTAAATACTTGAATTCTGTTTTGAATTAATGCGGAACATTCAAACTTGGTCCCTGCCAAATTTGAATTGGCTACCTCAAATGTGAACTTAACACGATTCGTTTCAAATCAGGTACATAATTTTCACTGAATATTGGGACGTTCAAGGATATAGTTATTTTCAAAGAGCAGCTATTTGATTGATATTTTGCGAATACATTTATCAACTTCTCATGCATCAATTCCCATTAAAAAGTTATCTCGTAACATTGCACATTCTGAGAAAAAATGTATCAAACATAACTTGGTCGAAGTCGAAAATTTCGTATTTTGACAAAAACTGGTAATTATTTGCAGATCGAATTTTTTCTGCAATACTTGAATTTGTATTTTTAAAAATTTGTTTAGCTAACAACTATTAATGTACAGTAAATATGACAGTTAGTTTCATGAATTTATGTCCTCACAGCAATCCACAATTGTACGTCAAAGTATCATGTACGGAAAACAAAGAGGTCTTATGTTTCACCTCATAACTTTTCGGAAACACAATATTTATCTGAAATCTCTTTTGCCAAATAAAGAACATATCTTATTTTATCAGAATTTAGTTTTTCTGGCAATGAAACCCGTGTTGAGGTTTCTGATTAGCGCAGTAGAAAACCTAGCGCCATTAGCAACCATGACAAGTGTCAAAAGAATCCCTGCTACATGCGAACAAATGACCCTGGTATTAAAATAAAATAGTGCCTAAAAGCACTTGAGTTGCTCTACAAAATGCACGAAAGATTGTATTTGTAATGCACCTGAGAAGCCAGAAAATGATGATCAACGTTGACCCATCGAAAACGAAGGAAACTTATGGAACAACCTAATACATCCGGAAGGATTCTGAAGCCCAGAGTAAATTTTGATTTTCAAAAAAAAAAAACTATGTGATCAACTCTCAATCATATCGTTAAGAAAAATGCCAAATTTCGTGTTGATTGAACATGTTTGAGCAAAGTTACTTACTGAAAACCAAACGTACACTCACTATTTTCCGCCACTGTATATTTATCTCACTCTATGAAAATTCAGAACAAAAAAGTTTATTATTGTCGCTAACGAGTAAAAAACCAAAATCGATGTCACAACCAAGTACCCGTAGTATTAGTCTTTGTAGTTTCTCCAGTCTTCTTCGTTTTCCTATCCTTCGTCTTGTTGGTCTTCGTCTTCTTCGTCCCACCAGTAGTCTCATTCTTTACCGTACTCGTCCATCCGCTTCCCCAGTCATCCATAGCTGCACTTCCCTCTTTGGACAACGTCCCCAACGATGCCATATACTCATCCCACATTTTGTACTCCCTCTCCTCACGCTCCTTTCTCGCTTGTCGCCGACGATGACACACGTACAATATGAGGCTGAAAAGGAGGAAGAGAATCGATCCGCCGATGGTCGTGTACATGATCATATTCGAGATGAAATCCGCCGTCGATGGCTTCACTGGTGTCGTCGTCGTTGGAGTTGAAGTGCTCGTTGGTTTGGTTGTGCTCACTGTCGTTGGTCTTGGAGATGGGATCTTCGGAAATTTGTACGGACAAACGCCATTCGTAGGCTCTCTGCAATCCTTCTCGACACTTCTCCGCAACCACCACTCACATTCGGGCCCTGAAACGATGTAAGGAGTGCTTTGAAGACTCGAATACAGAAAATGTCCGTTACCTGGCGAGCTTTTCATACACATAATCTTAAAAACGTCCAGAAATGGTGCGCATCCTGATACCTGACCTTGACCAAAAATTTTTTGTTCCATCCAAGTTTTAAGATCACCCCAACTGTTAATTTTTGTGGATCCACGAACTGAAACAACAAAATTCATCGGAATTGAACCGAATTCCTTGTTAGTCACTCACAATGGCACATAAAATCGACCATTTGGTGGCTGTAAATCGAACATTTCCAATTTTGGGCACATTTAAAAAAACTAACAGGTTTTCCTCCGAATTGATTTTAAATTGAAATCCCTTCAACTTAAACTGATCCTCTAGCATTTTAGCCAAAGTATCGGCATCGACAAACGGTTTGGTATCGGCATCGACCATCGCTTTTTTGAGTATTGTTTTTTTTTTCACTTTCGATTCAAGGCAATAAATCGCCAAGTCATCTAAGCCATCTGAGGTTAGTGGTCCTGTGGAGTAAGGCGCCCAAGGTTGAGAAATCAGTTCATATCAGCTTGCTTCTTTTTAGAAAACGTTTTGCATTTTTTACGTCTGTCATCGTCGACGACAGGCGAAAAAGGAGCGTGAGGAAAGGGAGTACAAAATGTGGGATGAGTATATGGCATCGTTGGGGACGTTGTCCAAAGAGGGAAGTGCAGCTGTGGACGATTGGGGAAGCGGATGGACGAGTACGGTGAAGAATGAGACTACTGGTGGGACGAAGAAGACGAAGACCAACAAGACGAAGGATAGGAAAACGAAGAAGACTGGAGAAACTACAAAGACTAATACTACGGGTACTTGGTTGTGATATCGATTTTGTCTTTTTTACTCGTTAGCGTCAATAATAAACTTTCTTGTTTTGAAATTTTTATACAGTATATTACAAATACATGCTCAGCATAAAATGTAGCACATTTCCGTAGTTAGAAGTTTTTTGATAGCTAGCGCGGTTCTTGAGATATAGCGTTCGACGAAGACGCAGTCATTGAGAGAACTATTCGATGACGCCATAACTTTGAAGCGCTATATCTCAAGAACCGAGCTAGCTAGTTAAAAAGGGTCAACTACAATATTGCTCAATATAAAATTTAGCACATTTTTGTAGTTGAAAGTGTTTTGATAGCTAGCGCGGTTCTTGAGATACACACGCTCAAAGTTGGGCGCGCGCTCCACCCCATTTAAATAGTGTTGGATAGTGAGAGACGCAGACACCGAGAGCGCTCTCGCCGTCTGCGTCTCTCTTGCCACACTTTAAGCGCCCATATCTCGAGAACCGTCACAGCTATCAAGTAGCTACAAACAACAAAAATGTGTAAAATTTTATGCTGAGCAAATACATATACATTCTCTCTAACAGTGGGGAACTATAAATGCCAACAAAAATTTTACTCTTCTCAACACATTTATTACTGTACATAGATTCCAAACAAATTACGTTGCCTTCTTTCCACATGCGTACATCTTTCTATCCGGATTGCGATTTCCCTCCTGACAGTACTGATCATCAAGTTGTCCATGGGTGATTCCAGGCCATCTGGGATGGGTGGAGCCACTGGGGAACACGAATTGATGAAGGCAGGATTGGGCTCTAAAATAGAGGAAAAATCAAGTTTCTAGCGCTTCTGAGAGCTGAGATACGGGGCTTCAAAGTTTGGGAGAGACGCAGACGGTTAGAGACTCTGCGTCTCCTTGGCAGAAAGAGTGTCTGCTTTCTCTGTGTCTCTCCTAAACTTTGAAGCTAATTATCTTAAGTTCTAGAAGAGCTAGAAGGATGTTTTTTCTTACCCATGAACATAGTCCAAAACTCCATCCGGCTGTCCTGGCGCAAAACCGAATCCAGCGGTTCCAGTGGTGTGCTTATCGGTCCAGAAGAATGTCTCCTTTGCTTGACACATGCCTGCACGATTACATGATCCTTTTCTTCGGGCACCGAGCCAGATTGCGGAGTCCGCATAGCCATGTTTTTGGATCATTTTCAGACCGGCCGCTGGAAAATCGAATGATGAGCTAGAGAACCTAAAATTGAGCTAGAAAATCTAAAATTAAGCTAGAATCCTAGAAATTGAGCTAGAAATCTTAACATTTTTCCTGAAAACAAAAATTGAGCTTAAGATCCAAAAAACCAAGCTAGAAACCCTAAAATTGAGCTACGAAACCTACAACCGAGCTAAAAAAGGAAATATTGAGCAATCCAATCAATTTTTGAACTAGCAAGTTTTAAATCGAGTTAGAAACCCTGAAAATTGAGCTAGAAAGCCAAAAAAAAAAATAAGCAAAAAAAATCTAGAATTAAGCCAAAAAACTTAAAAATAAGCTAGAATCTTAGAAATTAAGCTACAAGACTCAAAATTGAGCTAGAAACCTAAAATTGAGTTTTAAAACCACAAATTGAACTACAATCCTACAAAATGAGCTAGCTGACTTAAAATTGAGTTGAGCTTAAAGTTGAGCTAGAAAAATTAATTGTGAGCTAAAAAAATAATATTGAGCTAGCTAATCAAATTTTGTAACTAGAAAGTTTCAAATCGAGCTAGAAACCCTAAAAATTCAGCTAGAAAGCTCGAATTAAAGCTAGAAAATTTGAAACTGAGCTAGAAAGCCAAAAAGATAAGTAAAGAAATCTAGAATTAATCCAAAAAATTTAAATTTAAGCTAGAATTCTAGAAACTGAGCTATAAGACTCAAAATTGGGCTAGAAATCTAAAATTGAGTTTTAAAACCAAAAATTGAGCTAGCTGACTTAAAAGTGAGCTAGAAAATCCACAGTTGAGCTAGAAACCCTAGAATTGAGCTAGCGAGCTCCTTCAAAACCCACAAGCCAATCTTCTCCTCTCCAAATCCGTCTGCAATCCGGTCAATGTTGCTCCATGAGTTCTACACTTTGTCTCAGCGACTGGCTGCGTGTGTTGCCCCACAAATAACTGAAAATTTTTCTGTAGCTTGTAGTCCCCCTTAAGCTCACTCACCCCAACACACCAGTTGCCTTGCTTCCTCTCGAACAACATCCACCCATTTGGACATCTTTTTCCTTTTGGGGGACCTTTTGGGGGACTTTTTGGAGGGGGTGCTCGACCCCCATAGTAGTCGTGGTGGGCTACAGTAATCCCAAGAAGGGATAGCAGTAAAAATAGAGGAGCCCTCATTGTTTTGCAGGGGGAAATCGAAAGATGAAGAGAGTAGGTGTTATTTTTATAGGTCAACTTTTATAGGTTTGCTGGAATCGGAAGCGAAAACTTTATTGCAGAAACTGATTTTTGATGGAAAGGTGTTCTTTGAAGAACATCTGGAACTTTTTTGAGAACCCACCTGCGATATGTCACACTTTCGAAACGTCGCACTTTCGAAACGTCGCACTTTCGAAACATCGCACTTTCAAAATGTCACACTTTCGAAACGTCGCGCTTTCGAAATGTCACACTTTCGAAACGTCGCACTTTCGAAATGTCACACTTTCGAAACGTCGCACTTTCAGAATGCCACACTTTCGAAACGTCTCACTTTCGAAACGTCACACTTTCGAAATGTCGCACAAAAATCCAAAAAATGATGAAAAAAATCACTTTTTATTATTGACTTTAAATGATTGATATAATATGTGTATATATTATTGTTCAATTTTCATACATAAAACTCCTCAGGGGATTGTTGGGGCTAATGACAGTAAAAAAGTGGGCGTGGCTTACATATTTGGTAACTTTTGTGGGTTTCATGAGGACAGGATTACTGTAGCAAGAAATGCAAATCTTTTGGGGTGGGAAACATAAAACAATATATTCAAGGTAAACCGCTTGTAAAATGAAATATTGTGGAAGAGAAAAAAAATGGAAGAGAATTTTCAGTTGGTTTCTATTCGCGGCGAGCTTCCACTTCCACGTCGCCAATTTTTGAATTTGGCGAAGAGGCTCGTCGGGGAGAGCACGGAGCATTTTCCTGGAAATTTGAGAGGGTTAGGGGGGCTACAAACTACAAACTACAAACCTCCTTCCAAATCATTCAACGGCGCCTTCTTCTTCCGCTGCGAGTATCTTCTGATGGCACTGTGAAAATCGTCGATTGGATGGTGCCGTGGCGACGGCTTCTGAAGGACGACTTCTGGAGCAAACGCCTCCTGAATCTCGGCCACCAGACCCACAAGAAGGTCATCGACGTCGTGGTCCAGCGCGACGGAGATTTCAAAGTGCTCGAATCCCATGGCGGCTTTCGCGGCGCGCACTTCTGTAAGGTTATGGAATTGTGGGCGTGGCTTAAAGGGGGCGGAGCTTAGTTGAAAGTCAAAAGGGGCGGAGCTTGTTAGGACAATGAAGATTATATTCGAAGTTGTTAAGCCTCCAAAAGAGCCTCCAAAAAGTCTCCGAAAAGCCTCCAAGAAAGCCTCCAAAAAGCGTCCAAAAAGCCTCCAAAGAGTGGGCGTAATTGAAAGTCAAAAGTGACCGGAGCTTAATTAGGACTATAAAGCTCCCATTTGAACTTGTTGAACCTCCAAAACGCTTCCGAAAATGCCTCCCAGAAAGCCTCCAAAAAGCCTCCAAAAAAGCCTTCAAAGTGGGACTAACTAGAAAGTGGGCGGAGCTAAAAGTGGGCGGGGCCTAATTGAACGTCAAAAGTGGGGGAGCTAAGTTAGGACTATAAAAATTATATTTGAAGTTGTTAAGCCTCCTAAAAAGCCTTCCAAAAAAAGCCTCCAAAAAGCCTCCCAAAAAGTGGGCGCGGCCTAAAATGGGCGGAGCCTAATTGAGCCTACCTTGCTTTGTGACCGTACGCTTCCTCTCGAGATCGATTTTGTTTCCTGCCACCAGGGTTGGCAGATTTCGGCAACGTGGCTGGTCTCGGATCATCTGAAATTTCGTAGTTTGAGCCTTTGAGCCTTCGAGCCTCTATGCCTAAGTCTTTGAGCCTGAGCTTTTGAGCCTGAGCCTCCGCTCTGTGCCTGAGCCTAGGCCTTACCTCTAACGCCACCATTGCCTGTTTCCAGCTGGACTTTGAGTCGATACTGTAGACGACCAAAAACGCGTGGACCTCATTTGTCAACCAGCAAGGGTCCGACATGTCCGACTCGAAAAATACCAAGTCACACTCGACGCCTCCGATGCAAATGGATACTGTATTTTCGTAGTCTTCTGGAATTTTGTAGTTTGTAGTGTGTGCTCAACTCTGAGCCCGACCCTGAGCCCGACTCTGAGCCCGACCCTGTGCCCGACCCTGAGCCCAACTCTGAGCCCAACTCTGAGCCGACCCTGAGCCTGAGCCTGAGCCCGACCCTGAGCCGGACCCTGAGCCGACCCTGAGCCCGACACTGAGCCCGACTCTGAGTCCGATTCTGAGCCCGACCCGGAGCCCGACTCTGAGCCGACCCTGAGCCCGACCCTGAGCCCGACTATGACCCTGAGAATGCGCCCGACCCTGAGCAGTGACTTACGAATCTCATCGGCAAATGCGTTTTTGTATTCAGAAGTGATTAGTTGAGAAATTAGCGAGGATTTTCCGGTTCCGGTGTCTCCAACAACGTAAATCTGAAAAAACTCACTTTTTTTGGTACTAACAAAAATTCTACCTTATAAGTCTTATGACTTGTCGACGCATTCGTCACATCATTCACTGTCATCTTCGCCAACTCATCCGAAATCGGCGGCTCACTGGCCTCACTTTCACTTCTGGACCCGCGAGCTGAATCAGTGGATACGGAGACTGGGAATGGGGACGGGGATTTGTCGGATTTGTAGGTGGGCGTGCGTTTACGACGGAAGGAATCGCCACGGGACACCACGGCGCCTTTTTCGTCGATTTTGAATTGACGGACTCTGGAAAAATAGAGAAGAATCTAACAAGGGAAGTGTTTTCGGAGGGGCTTTGAGAATTTTCTGAAAATTGGTACACTAGTACTTTCGACCATGCTGAGAAACGTGGTAAATTTATTTTTTGCCCCTTGCCCCCGTGGGCCGAGATATCAGCTAAAAAAGCAAAATCCAGTACAAAAATTGCCGATTTTTAAAGACCTGTAACTTTGCTTCTAGGCACTTCCAAAAGGTCTAATTTCTTGTTTTGGACTCACAATTGATTGTATAACAATTTCTGATGCTTTTTGGAGAGAAAAAATTTTGAGCCAAAACTTGAAAATTTTCGACCATTTGGGTGCAAAATTTTTCCAAGTTTTTTGGATTTTCAAAAAAAAATTTCAACCTTCCAGATTATGGTTGGAAACGATAGATGAATATTTGTACAGCACTCCTCCATATTTTCGTAACAATACTTGTCACTTTTTCAAAAAATTAGATCAGTTATGCGTTAAAAACCTTGAAAAAAATTCAGCCATAATTTGACCTATAAAAAGCACCCTAATTAGTGAAAAAGTACATGAAAATTTCAAGAACTGTTCTACAAACTTCCATCTATAGTTTCCAGCCAAGAACTGCCAGATTGGAAAAAACAGTTTTGAAAATCCACGTACTTCAAAAAATTTCGCACCCAAATGGTGGCAAAATTTCGAATTTTGGCTCAAAAAATTTTTTCTCCTGAAAGTACCGGAAATTGTTATACAATCAATTCTGAGTCCAAAACAAAAAAAACGAGACTTTCTAAAACCGCCTAGAAGCAAAATTACAGGCTCTCGAAAAATCCCCTTATTTGTACTGGGGACAGATTTGTCGGCTGATATCTCGTCCCACGGGGGCAAGGGGCAAAAAATAAATTCACCACGTTTCTCAGCATGGTCGAAAGTACTAGTGTACCAATTTTCAGAAAATTCTCAAAGCCCCTCTGAAAACACTTCCCTTGTAAGAATATAAAAAACCGAGAGTTCAAAAATTGAGAAAAACATGATTTCTCATACTAAAATTGCTCAGATTTGGAAACTTTGGGATTACTTATCATAAGAGACTCAAAATTGCTCATCTTAAGATTGCTCAGTTTCGAAAAATTCTAGATTGCACATCGTAAGAGATAATAAAGAGATTTTGGGTGTTCCAAGGATTACTTTGTTCCAAATTTCAAATTACAGAAATTCAGAAGATCTAAAAATTCTGGTGGTTGTATTTTTCGAATTCTGAAAAAAGCAAAGATTTCGAAGTTTTGGAAATCTAAAAATCCAATTTCAAGAATCTAGAAGGTTCTAGAACTTCAGAGTGCATGAATTTTAGGATCTAAAATCCTAAGAATCTAAGAATCTAACATTATTGCTCATAGTAGAATTGCTCTAACTCGGAAACTGTGGAATTACTCATCATAAGATTTCGGCACTGTTCTAGAACGCCGGAACGAACGAAAAAAATCCCGGAACGAAAAAAAAGAATCCCGGAACGAAAAAAAATCCCGAAACGAAAATTAAAATGCCGGAACGAAAAATAAAATCCCGGAACCAAATTTAAAATCCCGGAACCAATTTTTTTTCTCTTTTAGTTTAAAACAGTATGTGTTTTTATTCATTGAACCCCACTTTTTTGAAAAAAAATACTTCATAACTTGAGTTCAGGAAATGGTTCAAAAAAGGGACCTATTGCAGATTAGGGGCCTTCGAATAATAGGAGTCCCTTCACCTGCCTCAAAAAAATAGGAGTCACTCAAGTTCCTCAGGAGGAGTAGGGATTCCTTCAAATTTTTTCTAGATTTCCATTTCCTTAACTGTTTTGAAATTAATTTTTGAGTTTTTTAAAAACGTATTGCATGATGACGCTTCTCTACCATTGTGAGTTTTGAGAGGAAAACTACTATTTAGCCTTTTTCCTAGGTGAACAAACTCCACCCCTACTAAACAGGTTTAGAAACGCCCCAGAGCGAGCTAGAATTTCAATCGAAGGGGGTCATCCTGAAAAGTGCAATGTGATCATTTTGGAGTAAGTGGGGGTGAAAATGGTATCTGTCAGGAGGGGTGATTCTGAAAGATCTGAGGCGTTTACTAAGCCTATTTAGTAAGATTGTAAATCTATTAAAGAAAAAAATTTGAAAGGACCCCAATTTTTTTTTTGAGAAACCTCAAGAGACCCTAATCTGCAATGGTCCCTTTTTTGAACCATTTCCTGAGCTCAAGTTATGAAGTATTTTTTTTTCAAAAAAGTGGGGTTCAATGAATAAAAACACATACTGTTTTAAACTAAAAGAGAAAAAAAATTGGTTCCGGGATTTTAAATTTGGTTCCGGGATTTTATTTTTCGTTCCGGCATTTTAATTTTCGTTCCGGGATTCTTTTTTTTCGTTCCGGGATTTTATTTTTCGTTCCGGGATTTTTTTTTGTTCCGGGATTTTTTTCGTTCGTTCCGGCGTTCTAGAACAGTGCCAAGATTTCTTGTTATATTGCTAAATTCCTATTCAAAATCGCTCATCTTAAGATTGCTCGTAAAGTTTTGAAATCGCTAATTCCATAAATCTCAGAATTTTGCTTTTGAGAATTTAAGAATCTAAAAATTCAAAAAACAAAAATATAATAATAAATAAGTTATTGCTCATACTAAAATTGCTCAGTTTTGGAAATTGTGGTATTGCTCATCATAAGATTGCTCAGGTTATCACTTCAAAATCAGTATTGCTCATTCTTAGATTGCTCAGTTTTTGTTCAAATTGAAGACAATATTGCTAATCCCAAGAATGCTAGTCTTTCATTCAAGTGAATACAGTATTGTTCAAGTTAAAATTGCTCAGTTTAAAAAATCCCAAAAACTCAAAATATTTTAATCAAAAAATACAAAATCTCAAAACTATCGAAATTCAGGATTGAAAAATCTCAGAATCTTGAAATTTTTTGTGGTTGCGAAATGTCTCGGTTGCGAAACGTCGGGACTCCAAATTCTCACCTTGTATAATCCTCCGAGTCGGGTAATTTCAAAAACCTCTCCTCCAATCCGCTATTATTTTTGGCCTCCGGCCAAACATCGGTTCTCGGCTCCATTATTCTGGATCTGAAAATTTCTTTGATTCAAAAAAATGTAAAATGAGAATCCGGGAATGATGATCAGAGCTATGTGACATCTGGGTATTGGGGTCTCTGTATAATTTATATAAACAAAATTTTCCGCCCACTTAAAAAAAATTAATTTGTCATCACATGGTCAGCGAGGAGTTCAGAGACCATTGACGTTTTATAGTTTGTAGTCTAGGGGGACCCTTTTTTGTAGTTTGTAGTGTAAAAATTTCAAAAAACATGTAGTTTGTAGTCTAGGGAAGGCCTAAAAGCAGACCTAAAGGTAAGTCTGGTAGTTGAAAAAAAAATTTTTTTTTTTGAAACTTTTTTTGTAGTTTGTAGTCTAGGGGACCCATTAGCAGACTTATGACTAGAAGAGGTTGCAAACTCGCTCTACTGTACATTTCAAATTTCCAGTTTTTTGTACTTTGTAGTCTCCCCCAAAACTTACTTTTGAAGACTTGGCCTCCGGGATACTGTAGGTGTGCTTCGACGTCTCTCATGGGGTCCCACATCGTCGATTGCCATTCGGCGGACCTGAAAATTATAAACTAGAACTTAAAACTTTAGTTGCCGGAGGCATCAAACGTCGCCGTGACCCGAGGACTGCCACGTGGCGCCACGATGCACCGCCACACATTGTCGCCCTTGTGATCGTGGAAGAATTCAGTTAGAGTTTTCTATAGTTTCTTGTCTCTATACTCCCGGTTATTACTTTCGGGTTGTAATAAATCGGTTTCATTCGTTGGATTGTGTTTGTTTCGTGCTTCAAAGGACCTTATACCCGATACCACGGGCAACTCTTTAACATTTTAGAATTTTTGGAAACAATTTTTTTTCGAACATCCGGACAAACTTTAAAAGCAAACCTCGACTTGAAGTAGCATTTCTGGACTGATGAGTTCTGTCATCCTTCTAGAAGACCTCATAGTTTTTATTAACTTTTTTTGAGATTTTTAGAGCAAAGTAAAATCGAAAAGAGGGAAAACAAGAATGTTGGAAAAAAGTGGGCGGAGCTTAAAAAGGGGGTTATTTGATGATGAATATAACTCGAGGTAAATAGTATTTAAAGAATATGTGTATAACTATTTTTAAATTCGAAATTATAGCATTTTGAAATTGAGCAAAGATACAAAATTGGAAAAAAAATTCTTGAGAAAAAAATTTTTTTAGAAATTTTTTTTTGAAGTAAATGCGCTCCATTGAGAATAGAAACTAAAAGTAGAGCAAATTTTAAAATGTTTGAGATTCTGGAGTATTTAAAAATAAAAAAATTAGATCCAAAAATTTTTTTTTCAAAAAAATTTCACAAAAAAAATTTTTTGGAGCATTTTTTAGGAATAAATGTGTTCTATTGAGAAAAGGGACCAGAAATGTGCAGTTGAGCAAACTTTAAAGATCCTGGAAACCTTAAAAATGACAAAATAAGGTCCGAAATACGATTTTTTCGAAAAAAAAATTTTTGAAAAAAAATTTTTTTTTTTAATTGTTTGGAGCATTTTTGTGGAATAAATGTGCTCTACTGAGGATATTGACTAAAAAATGTGCAGTAGAGCAAATTTTAAAGATTCTGAGTACTTGGAAATAACAAATTTAGAGTCAAAAATATTTTTTTCAGAAAAACAATTTTTGGAAAAAAGAATTGCGAAAAAACTTTTGGAGCATTTTTTAAAAAGTAAATGCGCTCTATTGAGAATAGTGACCAAAAATAGAGCAACTTAGCAAATAACTTGAAATCTGGGGCTCTAGACTCTAGAAAAAGATGGTCTCAAAAAATTTGCCTCCAAAAAAAATTTCGCAAATAAATTTTTTCCCAACATTTTTTTTTTCAAATTTTCAAAAATGAAATTGCACCACCACTTGAGACTATCCATGTCTCTATCTCAATACAGATTGAGATTGACGTCTTTTGTAGTATCGACACCCCCCCCCCCCCCCCTTTTTTTTCTAATTGTTTTGTCAAATAAGAAAAAAAATCGGCCTCGCCGCCTACAATATTTATTTTTTCGGCCATCCCCGGTCGAAACGGGACGATTTTTGACGTCATTTGACACGAAATTTGTATTGTAGACATAGATATATGTAGTTTTGCAGAGATCAGAAACTAGAAAAGCAAAAAAAAAGTTTCGAAAAAAAATGTTTTTTTGGAAAATTTTTCTTTCAAAAATAATTCAAATAAAACGTATTCAGATAATAATATTATCAATACTGTTCTAAATTCTATAAACTACAAAAAAGAGTTCCTTCACATACCAAAAAAATTTCTGGGGGGACCCCGTGGCGCTTCTAACGAAATTTGCAAAGATTGAAATAGACGAAAACGAGGAAAAAAATAGAAGACGTGGAGAAGACACGTCTTCTGTTTTCTTTTTGTCTTCTTCGTTCTCACTTTCAGAAGAATTTTTCAACTGGAAATTCAATTTTCAGCACACCAAATGCGGAAGGAGCAGAGGAGGGGGACCTGGGCTCTTTTGGAGGATTTTTTTTGCAAAAAATTGCAAATTGGAGCCTAAAATTAAGGATGAGCAATTATTATGAATCTAAGAATCTAAGAATCTAAGAATCTAAGAATCTAAGAATCTAAGAATCTAAGAATCTAAGAATCTAAGAATCTAAGAATCTAAGAATCTAAGAATCTAAGAATCTAAGAATCTAAGAATCTAAGAATCTAAGAATCTAAGAATCTAAGAATCTAAGAATCTAAGAATCTAAGAATCTAAGAATCTAAGAATCTAAGAATCTAAGAATCTAAGAATCTAAGAATCTAAGAATCTAAGAATCTAAGAATCTAAGAATCTAAGAATCTAAGAATCTAAGAATCTAAGAATCTAAGAATCTAAGAATCTAAGAATCTAAGAATCTAAGAATCTAAGAATCTAAGAATCTAAGAATCTAAGAATCTAAGAATCTAAGAATCTAAGAATCTAAGAATCTAAGAATCTAAGAATCTAAGAATCTAAGAATCTAAGAATCTAAGAATCTAAGAATCTAAGAATCTAAGAATCTAAGAATCTAAGAATCTAAGAATCTAAGAATCTAAGAATCTAAGAATCTAAGAATCTAAGAATCTAAGAATCTAAGAATCTAAGAATCTAAGAATCTAAGAATCTAAGAATCTAAGAATCTAAGAATCTAAGAATCTAAGAATCTAAGAATCTAAGAATCTAAGAATCTAAGAATCTAAGAATCTAAGAATCTAAGAATCTAAGAATCTAAGAATCTAAGAATCTAAGAATCTAAGAATCTAAGAATCTAAGAATCTAAGAATCTAAGAATCTAAGAATCTAAGAATCTAAGAATCTAAGAATCTAAGAATCTAAGAATCTAAGAATCTAAGAATCTAAGAATCCAAGAATCTAAGAATCTAAGAATCTAAGAATCTAAGAATCTAAGAATCTAAGAATCTAAGAATCTAAGAATCTAAGAATCTAAGAATCTAAGAATCTAAGAATCTAAGAATCTAAGAATCTAAGAATCTAAGAATCTAAGAATCTAAGAATCTAAGAATCTAAGAATCTAAGAATCTAAGAATCTAAGAATCTAAGAATCTAAGAATCTAAGAATCTAAGAATCTAAGAATCTAAGAATCTAAGAATCTAAGAATCTAAGAATCTAAGAATCTAAGAATCTAAGAATCTAAGAATCTAAGAATCTAAGAATCTAAGAATCTAAGAATCTAAGAATCTAAGAATCTAAGAATCTAAGAATCTAAGAATCTAAGAATCTAAGAATCTAAGAATCTAAGAATCTAAGAATCTAAGAATCTAAGAATCTAAGAATCTAAGAATCTAAGAATCTAAGAATCTAAGAATCTAAGAATCTAAGAATCTAAGAATCTAAGAATCTAAGAATCTAAGAATCTAAGAATCTAAGAATCTAAGAATCTAAGAATCTAAGAATCTAAGAATCTAAGAATCTAAGAATCTAAGAATCTAAGAATCTAAGAATCTAAGAATCTAAGAATCTAAGAATCTAAGAATCTAAGAATCTAAGAATCTAAGAATCTAAGAATCTAAGAATCTAAGAATCTAAGAATCTAAGAATCTAAGAATCTAAGAATCTAAGAATCTAAGAATCTAAGAATCTAAGAATCTAAGAATCTAAGAATCTAAGAATCTAAGAATCTAAGAATCTAAGAATCTAAGAATCTAAGAATCTAAGAATCTAAGAATCTAAGAATCTAAGAATCTAAGAATCTAAGAAAAATCTATTTCAAAGATCCTCTGAACTTTGTTGGAATTTCCCAAGTTTTCATCATCTGACCATCACCTCCCATACTTCAAAGGCCCATCCATTGACAAATGGGCCCTTTGATAAATAATATAGGAAAAATAAGAGACTTAGAGAAAAAGAGATAATAGGTAACAGTTGCTCATCCTCTTTGTCTGAAAACTTGGGAAGTCAGTCACAAGCGTAAAAGAGTAGTATAGAAGATAACTGATTTTCAGATGATTTTTCTGAAGAGATCAGAAATCTCTAAAATTATTGGTTGATGAGAGAAAAACAAGGAAAAAACATGACGATATATCATTTGGAATCCAGGAGGGAAATACCTAGAAAAAATATAGAAATTTTGATGAGGAAAAAGTTTTTTTGGGATTTTTAGAATTTGGAATTCTTAAAATTTAAGGATTCTTAGAAAGTTGAAAATTCTTGGAATTGAAAACGAGATTTGAATTATTTTTGGAATTTTCAAGAATCTGAAATCTCAAAAACTCGAAAAATCCGATTTTCAAGATATCAATGACTCACAATTTCAGAAATTTCAGAATTTCCAGAAATTTCCAGAATAGTATTCCTGGAACCTTCTGGAAGTCTAAAATTACTGAAATTTACAAGAAAATAGTAGAATTTTGGATACTGTAGTTTCGACCCCTGACTGAGGGCAAGAATTCAGAAAAATTTTATATCGAAATCTCAAAATTCCAGGAAAAACTTAGAATGTCTGAATCTTAGAATCTGGAAATTCAAAAAATAAAGAACTTTTGAATCTCACATTTTTCAAGTATCAAAGTATCCCAAATTTCGATTTCTACAAAATTCAGAAACTGAAACTCAAAAATTTCATCTTTTGAAAATCTCGAAAATTTTCAGATTCTCGAAAATTCCAAAAACAATTCTAGACATTTCTAAAATTTTAAAATTTCTAAAAATTCATTCTAAAAATTCCAAAAAAAACATGAAAACCTCAAAATCCTTCATTTCCAAATTCTCAAAAATTCAAAACTTCTGAATCCATGAAACCCCTTATTAAAGAAACTGAAAAATCCAGGCTCCGCCCCTTTTTTTCTAAATATTATATTTCCTAGTTCTGTTATAGTTTTACGATTCCATAACTATGCCAATTTTCCATTTTCAAGAAGACGTGACATTTACGAGATTCTAGAAATTTCTAGAATCTCTAAAATTACCTAAATTTAGGATTTCGGATACTATACTTTTTCCTTTAAATGAGGGCAGAAAATTCTAATGAAAAAGTGCAAAAATGGAAAAAAAATCTTCCGTCTGTCAGTAAATCTGTTTCTCCGAATGTCCAAAGGTCAATTTTCTAGCGAATAAGCTAACTTTTTCTAGCTAAGCTCATTTTTCTAGCTATAACAATGTCAAAAGTACAATAAGAAGGTATTGTAAACTTTGAAAATGCAAATTTCTGAAAATCTGTTTGTCCGGATGCCCTTCTATAACAAAAGTACAGTAAGAATGGGTACTGTCTATCAAAAGACCTTTTGAAAGTGCAAATGCGCTCCATTGCAAATCCCAAAAAACTCCCCTCCATTTTGTAAAAAGGGACCTACCTCAACCGTCGGCTTGGGCCGATGCTTGAAACTCTGCGATCTAATGGGCACATTTCTCATGTCGACACACAAATAACCGTCGTCTCCGCTGAGCAGTTCACGATGCGAAGAATCGGTTCTGAAAAATTAGAAATTGAAAAATTTTTTGAAAAAAAGATTTTCAAAAAAAATTTTAGAAAAAAAAGTTTTTGTAGAAAAATGGCAGGAATACTACTGTAAGGAGGGATACTGTAGAAAGATGATTAAAAATGTGTACTTTGTAGTCTACTAGTCCCCTCAAGGTGGTCCCTATCCAAGGGAAAATGAACTTTCCCAGAATCCAAAAAGAGCAAAAAAGTTTGGGACCTTTTTCCCCTCTGAAATATGATCCCAATCCAAGAAGATTCATCAAATTGGCGCTCCCCAAACTTTTTTCTCATCTTTTTTAGGCTCCGCCCACTTTTTTGAGCAATTTTTTGGAGGTTTTTTGGCACCGGAAGAAAATAAGAAAATAAGAAAATAACAACAAGAAAAAAACAAAGAAAGTTGTTGTTTTTTTGTTGTTTTGCAAAAGAAAATAGAGTTATTTTTAGTTTTACCCAAGGATTTTGATGGGAAAGATGTAGGAAGAGAAATATCAGTTGTCAGATTCTGGAATTTATGGAGGGGAAGTTTTGAGTGATTAGGAACGGAAATAGGGGGAAAAATGGAGATGATCAGAAATCTAGATTCTAGTAGTGAAAAAACAACAAAAAATTTAAAAAGTACCAAAAACTGCAAAACTTCAAATTTCTGGAACCGAATTTTTGAGATTCTGAAGCAGAAATTTTGATTTTTAGAAGTTTTAGAAGTTTTCGAATTTCTGGATTTTGAAAAACAGTTGAAATCAGGAATTTGGGATATTGGCAGGATTCTGAAAAAAAAAAATGAAATTCTGCACTTTCTAGGAATTTTGAGATTTTTGGGAATTTTTATAGAATTCAGAGACTTTTAGTGTCCAAAAATTGAAATTTCTGGAATTTAAGGATTCTGAAGACCGGATTTTTAAGATTTTGAAAAAAAAATTAGATTCAAAAGCAGAAGGATTTTGAATTTATGGATTTTTGAAATTCTCAGAATCTGGATTTTGAAAAATAGTGGAGATCAGAAAGTTAGATATTCTATTACTTTAAAATTCTAAAACTTTAAGATTTTGAAAAAAAAACTGTGTTTTTCAAGCTTCATTCCGGTTCCCCTTCAGATTCTGAAAGAAATTCTACTTTTCAAAAATGTCCCTTCTTATGGGGAGGTCTCTGCACTTTCCCACAGGATTAGGCTTTTCGGGAAGGAAAAAAAATTTGGAAAGGAAAGTTTTGGGAAGGATTCTGAAGAAGAAGACGACGTCACTTTTTGTGTAAAATTTATTGGATTTTTTTGTTGGAGAGGAAAGTGGAAGGATTTATTGTTTCCGTATAGGAAGAAGAGTGTGAATATAGTCTTTGGACTTTCTGATCTTCTTGGATTTGGAAAAGTTAAGATATTTACAAACTTGGTTTCAAAATTTCTTTTAGAATCTGAGGAGAACCAGAATCCTGAAAAAAGGAAAACTCCAGAATCTGAAAATAAAGTTCTAGACTACCTATTTTCAAATGAGACTAGGATCTTGGGTTTTAGTGTTAAAAATTAGAAAAAATTGGACTGTTTTGGGATAATTTTCAACTGTTCTGATCTCTAATTGACCAAAAATCTATTTCCGACCACAATGGCCCACAATTTTCGATCTTTGCGGTCAAAAAACGGTCGAAATTTCCAAAATCCCCTCAACAGGAAGTGACGAAAAGCAATAGAAGACTAGTTGAAGGGGGACACAATGGAGAAAGAAGAATAATTTTACTACACTTTCAATGAGGGGTCCCCCCTCATTGAAATTTTGAGAAGGAGATAGTGTGGGAGGTGGAGAGACGCAGAGAAGGAGAGAGAAGGATTGCACTTTTAGAAGGGAGAAAGTGAGAGAGGAAGGAACACATTGTTCGATGGAGAACTCTGGGAGCTCTGGGGAGCTCTGGGTCCAGAATTCACTGCGTAGCCATGTTGAACTGATACTGCATACTTTTTTAAAGATCAAAAAAATGTAATAGTCAATATGGAATCTCAAAATTTGAATATTTTAAGAGAAACAGTCAAAAATTTCAATTTTGAAAATATTCAGATTCCGGACTATTAAAAAAATATTTGATCCCAAAAAAAATAGTATAAAATTCCAATTGTTGAATATGGAATCGCAAATATATGTAAATCCCCATGTTTTGGAGCAAAATACAAAAAATTTTGATCCCAAAAAAGCGAGCGAACTCTATGAATGAATCTATGTACGTCACACACAACAATCGGGGAAAAAAGAGTGATTGATTAAAAAAATGTTTTTTGTCGAAAAATCGAAAAAAGATGTAAAATCTGTTGTCAACAAAATAATGCATAATATGCATATACATATTTCATAATTCCCTTCTACCATATTAGTCTAAAAAGTAACATGAGAAAATGACATCCGTCCCTCTGTGTGCCCAGATTTTCACTAGATCGCATTTTCCACACTTTCTTTTCTAAAGTGCAGTCCCATCTCTCTTGGAGGCCACGAAGCCAAGGCCTCACAGAGAGATGGGTGCATTAGCGAAATGAAAACGAACACACATACACTCTTTGGAAAATTGAAGGAGGGGGACCCCTCCCAGGACAAGAAATGAGGTCAATTTGAATGTGGCAGATGACACTGAGGGGGGGGGGGGCTCAGTGGGCTCTTTGGATGGCACACTGGACAAGATGAAGAAATCAAGGAGATGGATGGATGGATGAGTCACAGAGAGTTACAAATTACCCACTGTCCTAGGGGGGTCCAAGGGGGCCTTCTCTCCAGAGGGACCGCTTCAGACAGAGAAGAGTATAAAATTTATAGAGACAGAGAAGAGTATAAAATTTATCGACTCTGCACTTCGATATAGTGAAAGTGTTCGGATTTTAAACCTGAGAGATAGGGGGAGGATGTACTCAAATTTCACATTATTACAAATTTTTAGGGGCCCCATAGTTCAGGGAACAAGTAATATGAGCTTAGCTAATCTGTAATCTATAATACAGTACTCATTTGAATCTTTGAAACTGGAATTCCTCTTTCAAAAACTGCTTTTCTCCTTTTTAAAGAACTGAAAATTCCTCTTCTGAAACTGGACTTCCTCTTTACATGTAGATTTTATGATGAGCAATGAAAATTTCAATTTTTTTGTGAGGTTGACACCAGGATGGGGTCCCAATAGTGTCAGAGGTCCTGATATTTTAGGATGAGCAATGGAAACTTTAACTAAATTTATTGAAGTTTTAACTTACTATTTGCTAGCCTGTAGCTAGTCCCGAGGTACTTGTAAGAATTATTTAAAAAACAGCAATTTATTTAAAAAATAGCTAATTTATTTAAAAAATCAACTTTTTTTGAGAAAAAGGGGCGGAGTCTGAGAGATCTTGATAAGAAAAGTTTGGTATTGACTTCTAAAAGTGTTATATTTTAAGATGAGCAATGAGAATTTCTTATGAAAAAAAGGGACCCTTTTATCATAGTAAGTTGCATCATCAAAAGGTCAAAGATTCTGGAATTTCGAAACTTTTTTTTGAAATCTTGAAACTTTTCGAAGCTTCTTGCGTCATTAGATTAAAGAATCCAAAATCTAGATTCTAGAAGATTCCAGATTTTGAAATTACAGGGTTTTCTGAAATTTTTGGATTTTCAAAGTTTTCGAGTTTGAAATTACTGAATTCTCAAAATTTCGAAATTCCAACAAAACGGACACAATTTGGTCTAAAAATTGGCTCTTTTTTTGGCTAAAAAAGGAGATTTTGGCTTTCCGGACGTTTCGCAACCGGCCATTTTGAAACTAGGACATTTGGCAACCAAAATAATCCAACTAATAAGGAAAACTGGGCGCCGAAAGGGTAAATATCAAACCGGTTGCGAAATGTCATAGTTGCGAAACGTCATAGTTGCGAAACGTCTGGGTTGCGAAATGACTAGTTGCAAAACGTCTTGGTTGCGAAATGTCCCAGTTGCAAAACGTCGGGGAGACAAAATTTCAGAATCCAGGATTCTCAAACTCTTCCAAAATCTTAAAATCCGAAATTTCATAGTTGCGAAATGTCCCAGTTGCAAAATGTGTTTTTCCAAAAACTGGAAGATTCTCGAGTCCTAAGCCTCCAATCATCTTTGATCAGAAAATTCAGTTCAAAAATTTTCGCAATTTTTTTTCGGAACCAAAAAACTTTGTCCGCAAAAAAAAGTTTGACATCATTTTATGAATTCCCAAAGGATATTCAATAAATGTGACATCCAAATAATGGGTCACCAAAAAAAAGAGGGCGGAGCCTATTTAGGCTCCGCCCCTTTTCTAGATTGTCCGCCAAAAAATGCTCATTTTGACCCGGAAAAGAGTCAATTTCAATACCATTTGTCAAATGGGCGCAGAAGTGGGTCTTTCGGAAGAAGAGCAAATAAAATTTGAATTTTTTGGGGGGCCCCTGATGACGTCACGATAAAAATGGGAGATAGAAATAGACAGCTGGGTAAATTTGGAAGAAAAAATGCAGAAAAAAGGGACTCATTGGGATTCAGAGAGAATTTTGTGATAAACTGAGCAATTTTAAGATGAGCAGTCCTGAGACTGAGCAATTTTATGATGAGCAATCGCCAAATTTTCAAGGCTGAGCAATTTTATGATGAGCAATTTCAGAACTATCCAAACTGAGCAATTTTATGATGAGCAATCCCAGAACTATCCAAACTGAGCAAGTTTATGATGAGCAATCTCCCAATCTTTCAGGCTGAGCAATTTTAAGATGATCGATCCCACAGTTTTCTAGCCTGAGCAATCTTAAGATGAGTAATCCTGAGACTGAGCAATTTTATGATGAGCAATCTTAGAACTATCCAAACTGAGCAATTTTATGATGAGCAATACCGTTTTTTTCAAAATTTTGAGATCTTAAATTCCCAAAACTGACTAGAGGAGGGACCTCGTGGTTCTTCTTCTTTTTTTTTCTGTGAAAATTGAATTTCTTCCACTTTGGTAAAGAAGAAGAAACTTTCTTCTTTTTCTTCTTATTCTTTGGGGCCCCCTTTTTCCTTATTACGTTCTCTATTTTCTGGTGAACAAGACGGCAAAAAAGGACAACTGGAATTGGAAAAGTTCAGTATCGGGTTTTCTATTTTTAGAAGAAATAAGGGATACTGGGAAATTGAAATTGAAATATTAGAGGGTTGCGAAGTGTCCTAGTTGCGAAATGACCGAGTTGCGAAATGTTATAGGTAAAAATGACACGAAAAATTGAGAAAAAAATCTGAAAAAGAGCAAAAATTCAACAGTTGAAAATCTCAACAAATGAAAATTTTAAATTACAAAAATAAATTATTGCTCATGGTAAAATTGTTCAGTCTCGGATACTGTTTTTACTCATCATTGCTCATCTGAAGATTGCTAAGGTGGAATAATTTGGAGATTGCTCATCTTAATATTGCTCTATCTATAGTTCAGTTTGAGTTCAATATTACTTATGGTATAATTGCTCATCCTAAGATTGCTCAGGCTTGAAAACTATACTATTGCTCATTATAAGATTGCTCAGTCTAACACTAAAGTTAAAACTGCTCATCTTAATATTGCTCTATCCGGGGTTGCGGATTGGGTCGAAACGGGCCGGCCACGGGCCGGCGATTTTCTCCCCTCTAAATTGTGATTTTCAAGACAAAATTTATATGAAAATGTAGAACTCGATGAGATCTACAGAATGGTAGTTAGAACATCTGAATTCCATATCTATATTTTCCATAAAATGTCAGAAAGCGGACGGGCCGGGCTCACACGGGCCGAAATCTCCGGCCCGTGTGTTTAACAAACATTTGAGAAAACCCCAACAGCGTTACCTCATTGAATTTGATATCATTTTGTAGATCTCATCGAGTTCTACATTTTCATATAAATTTTGTATCGAAAATCTCAATTTAAAGGGAAGAAAATCGCCGGCCCGTGACCGGCCCGTTTCGGCCCGGTTCGCAACCCTGGCTCTATCTATATTTCAGTTCAATGTCAATAGTTTTCACCTTAAAATTGCTCAGTGTCGAAAATTGTGCGATTGCTCATCCTAAAATTGCTCAGGTTCGAAAATTATAATATTGGTCATCTTAAGATTTCTCAGTTCATGAAATTCGGCATTTTGGAACTCCTAAACAACTTTGAAATTCCAAAATTCTTCAAAAAATTTTCAAAAAAATTTTTTTGGAATTTTTTATTTCAAAACTATGTCAAAAAAATTGTGTCAAAACCTCTATTTTCCAACATTCCATAACGAAAACAAAGTATATCAAAAAACCCACCCATTTTTTCCAATCCCGTCAAAATCCATAATCAGATTTTCAGATTTTCACAGATTAGAGAAAATGGCACTATTTTTCAGAGGAAAGAAAGAAATTTCCAGAAAGTTTCGACTAAAAAACACTAATCCGTTTGGCTCTTCAACCAGATGACGTGGCATTCTGAAGTGAAATAAGCCCAAAAAAAAAAGAAAAAATGTCAGGGAAGGAGAGGATTAGGAACATTTTTCAGGGCAAAACAGAACAATAGAAAAGGAGAACTAGAAGAAGGCCAAAAATCAGTAGGGATACTGTAGAGAGACTAAAAACTACAAACTGGTAAACTGCAAACTACAAAATACAAACCTCTAAAACTTTAAATTGAAAAAAAAATTTTTTTTTAATTTTTCAAATTATTTTTCAGATATTTCAAATTTTCAGATTCCGTTTGAAAGATGGTTAATAATCGCAAAAATATTTTGAATTAAATGGTCTTTTATTTTAGCTATAATACAACCTTATATCTCTAAAACTGTCTGAGAAAAAAATTTTGGTTTTTTTTTCAAAAAAAATTCTTTTTCTACATTTTTTTTTCGAAAATTTCAAATTTTCAGATTCCGTTTCAAAGATGGTTAATAATCGCAATTATACTTTTTGTTCAAAATTAAACGAATTTTGATTTAAGCTATAATACAACCTTATATCTCAAAAACTCACTAAGAACGTTGAAATGTAAAAAAAAATTAAAATTTTTCCAAACAAAAAAAATTTTCAAAAATTTTTTTTTTCGAATTTTCAGATTTCGTTTCTAAGATGGTTAATTTTCCTAATTATATTTTTGTTTAAAATTAAACGGTCTTTCACTTAAGCTATAATAATGGCTGATATCTCAATAACTGACTGAGAACGAGGTTTAAATGTTTAAAAAAATTTTTCAAAAAAATTTTTTTTCCATTTTTTTCAAAAACTTCAAAATTTTTCTAACTTTTTCTAAATTCTTAATCACTCTTATATACATATTTTCAGAAATTCTTTTTCTTTTCAAAACGTTTTTCCTTTCAAAAAATCTCATTTTTCTGAAAAGTTAAGCTAACTTAAACTCCTTGTTTTTTTTTTCATTTTTTTCAGTTCCAAGAATTTTTTTCCTTCCCCCAAAAAAAAATTCCTTTGAAGAAACAACAAACTAGAGGCAACAAAAAAGTAAGAAAAAGAAGAAAATCTTCTTCTTCTTCTAGTTTTTTGTCACTTTTTTTGGGGTGCTCAGGATAATCAAATTAGGAAGAGGAGGGATTTGGGAAGAAAAAAGTAGAAAATGGAGGAAATTTGAATTTTTTTGTAGAGGCCTAGAAAGTTTGTGGTTTTTAGTTTAAAAAATGAAAAATAATTCCTTTTTGTGGGAAAAAATGAGCTCAAAATGATGATTTTAAGACGAGTTATAGTCTTTTTAAGATTCTCAAAAAAATTTGAAAAATTTTTCAAACAATTCATAGTTTGCGGTCAAAAAAATGGTCGAAAATTCCAATTTTTCGTCTAGCAATGAGCTTAAAATGATGACTTATAGTCAAGTTACAGTCATTTTAAGATTTGAAAAAGTTTCGATTTTTTTTTTTTTGAAATTTTTTTCAGAATCTCAGAACCTTTATGATGATTCATAATTTGTAGTCAAAAATCGTGTAAAAAAGCCAATTATTCAATTCCAAAATGAACCTAAAATGAAGTTTCGAAGTGAAGTTATAGTATTTATAAAATTTGAAAAAAAATTGGAAAAAAAAATTTCGTCGGAAAATTTTGATTCAAAAATTGCAGAATCTAAAAATTTTGAAATCCTTCGAATCTCAAAAAATTCCAGCCTTCGAATCTCAAAAAATTCCAGAATCTCGAAGCCACAGAATCCTCAAACTAAAGAATTCCAGAATTTGAGAATTTGAAAAACAGAATTGAAAATTTTCTGAACTTCAAATCTTAGACTTTCAGAATCACAATTTCAGAATCCTTCAGAATCCTCTAGAATCTTTCAGAATCTCGAAATTTCAGAATTCAAGGACCTTAGAATCCTTCAGAATCCTCTAGCATCCCATTTATTTCCTTTTCTACATTCTAAAACGTGACAAAGTCTTCATTTTCCAACCCCCAAATAAAAACCCATCGAAAAATCGAGGACCCATAATCCTATCGTGAGAAAATGAACCCAAAAAATTGTGCTCAAAAATTGGGCCCAAAATAAAAAGGGAACATTTTCAATGGTATGCTGATGTGAAAGTTTGGACTAAAATGCAATAAGAAAATACAATGGAAAGATGAGTAGGGATGGGGGTGGTTATAAAGAGTGTGTTGACCAACACTTAACACCAGAGGAGAGGAAGAGAACCCACCCAAAATTTTTAGGATGAGTCATTGGGGAGGATAAGGACATGGGTGGAGTTTAAGAATCGTTGATTAAAACAGATAATGATGAGCAATTATAGGCTTTGATAGTGAGATCAATGAAGATTCAAGTAGGTGAACTTATAAAGATCGTGATCACTTTTTGGGACGCTCTTTTTTACTTAAAATTGTGATTTTCAGGTCAAATTTTATATCAAAATGTAGAGCTTGATAAGATCTATAAAGTGGTATTAAAATCCATAATATTTCATTTCTCAATATTATTATAAAAGTCGCCAAACATAAATGTTGGGAGCTAAAATTAACTTTAAAAGCAAAACTTAAAAAATCTCATGCAAAACTCGAACACTTTGTATCATCTTCTCAAAGTCTGAACCATAGAGTTTTATAGATCTTACAAACTTTTATTACTTTGGTTCACTTTTTTCCAGATGTGTTCATCTGACCTCAAGTGAGTCACTAGAGTGTACGATTTTAGAGAATCTAGACTCACAATAGCCGAATTTTCAGAAGGTTCAGAATCCTTAAGATAAACCAAAGATTGTCTTTCTCAAGTGTTTTTGTCCCCTTATCCCTATTCTACTGCTCAGAAATTCCACTTTCCTTCGAAAAAAAAATGAAGTGGTTTGCTGTGTTCATGGAACTTCTTCCTCGAGGGGTAATCCACGAAAAAAAATTTGGATGGTCAATTTCCTTGATCCTTATTTTCTAGTTTTCTTCTTCAGTTGTTTTTTTTCATTTAGAGCATTTTTTTCAATGGGATTGAGAGCAAACACAGACTAGCCTCGAGGCGTTCGAAATTTTTTGGATTTTGGGAAAATAAAATCGTTTGGGAGGCGTTGGAGATCATAGGAGGAACTGGAATGAGGTGTCACGTGGAGTGGGAGACTAGAAATTGGGAAAGTTTGAGGATCTGGAAGCGCGGGAATTTCAGAATGTGCAAAGTCTTGAAGTTTAAGGCTGTTTGAATTTAGAAAAGTCGATATATAAGAACTTAAAAAGCTCAGAATTAAAGAAACTCGGAATCTCAAAATCTCAAAATCCAAAAACCCCTAAATTCAGAATATTGAAAGATCAGAATCTAATGACAAAAATTCGTAAAACCCGGACTTTTTTTGAAATTTGAAACTCGTAAAGTACTGGAATCTCTGAATCTCAAAAGTTCAAAAACTTCCGGAACAAATATTCTGAAAATTTAGAGAAAAATGAGCCAAAACTCAAAAAAACTGAACGAAAATTCGGAATTCTAGAATCCTACGATTGTGCATTTTCTGATGCTCGGAATCTTTAACAATCTACTCGTCAAGTTTCAGAATTCCAGGGTTATTTTAGATTCTCCGAAATTCAAATTACCAAAATCTAGGAAAGTCTCCAATTGTCAGAATCCAAAAATTCTTTAAGCTTGGAACATCGAAACAACAGAATCTATTAACAAAAAACCGTAAAACTTGGACTTCTTGCAGAAACATAAAACTACTGAATTCTCTGAATCTCAGAAACCCAGACACTTCGGAAGAAAATATTTTGAAAATTTGGAAAAAAGAGCCAAAATCAAAAAAAATGGTAGAAAATTGACTGAGAAGTGATAAAAATATGGATTTCCGTATCCTATAATTTTCAATTTTTCAATTTTCTAATATCTCGGAGTCTTAAACCAAATAATTTGAGATTCTCTTGGAATCTCTAACTGTAGAGGCTTAAACTACAAACTACAAAAACTCCTAAGCCTCTACAAAAGCGCTGCTAAAAAAACTGGAAATCCAAAGTTAAAACGATGTTCTAAGGATCGAAAAAAACGAGTAGTACATAGTCTATACACAAGAGGAAAAAGTTCTCTCTCGCAAGCTTTCCCGAATCTCTCTTGTTTCTCTGCGTCTCTCTTCTTACAGTACTCTTTCCATCTCTCTGCCCTGTGAGCTTCAGCCAAGCCCCATCCTATTCAAACAAACCAAAGACAGTTCCCTTTGACTTTTTTCTCTAAATCTCTCCAGATCCCTTAATCTCTAGAAGATCGTGGCGATCGAGTGGGATGTGGTGGTAAAATATTTGAAAAAAGTGTGCACACTTTTTTTTCAAACAGACAAGTTTAAGTTTAACTTTTTGGAGGAAAGGGAAATAGTAGGGGAAATTGAGAGAGTGGGTAGAGAAAAAAAGATAAATTTTGATTTCGGGGGATGACCTTTTGGATTTTGAAGAAGTCTGGACTCTTAGATTCTTAGATTCTTAGATTCTTAGATTCTTAGATTCTTAGATTCTTAGATTCTTAGATTCCCTTTTTTTTAATTGCTCAGGTTTATGATGAGCAATAAAAATAGAGAAGAAGATTGGAAGGGGCTAATAGCACAAGCTGTAGCTATAGCTTGCAAGATCTTCAAATCAGAAAAAAATCAGAAAATTGGAGATGAAAAACTAGAAGAAATGATTTTTGAGATTTCGAAAAATCAAAGCTCAAAATTTCAATTTTTATGTTTTGTAGTTTGTAGTCTAGTAGGGTTAGCGAATGATTCCAAGCTTCAGAATCCAAAAATTCAGAATTTAAGATCCTAGAAAATCAAAATATTCTGAATCCTCTCAAAATCACAGACTCAAAAATTCGAAAATTTCAAATTCGAAATCTCAAAAACTTTCAAAAATAGTAAAGTATACTTCTGTGCTGTTCAAAATGTTGCGATACTTCAAAGAAGAATGTGTATAGTATGAGGATAAAAAATAGGCTCCGCCCACTTTTCGTAATTTGACCCCGTTCGGTTGGTGACAAAACGACGTGCGAAAATGAAGAGTTTGGAGGGAGGAAAAAGTTGTACGAAAAAATTTTTGAGGAGTTTAGAATTTTTAGTATTAGCAATATACACAAAAAGTCTAAAAATAGAGGAGTTTTGGTTTTGAAGCATCTAAAAATAGAAGAAATTCAGAAAATTAGGAAGTTTTTATTTTCCAAAAAATAAAACGCATCAAAAGCATCAATTTTAGAGTTTCAAAATTCTTAAAAACCACCAAAATACCAGATTTTCAGAAAAAAAATTGCAAAAAAAATTTTCAGAATTTTCAATTTTTCTATTTTCAGAATCCCTCAGAATCCTACAGAATCTTACTTTCTAAATCTATTAATTTTAGAATTCTTCAGAATCTCAGAATCTTTGAAAATCTAAATTTCAGAATTTCAAAAAAAAAAACATTTTGGATTTTCAAAATTTCAAAAAAATTCCGAACTTTAAAATCTCAAATTCCAGTAGATTCTGAATCCTTTGAAATCTAAAATATTAGAAATTTGACTCCCAGACGTTTCGCAACTATGACATTTCGCAACTGAGGCCTTTCGCGAGGGTTGCGAAATGTCCTAGCTGCGAAATGTCTTAGTTATGAAACTTCTTACTTGCGAAATGTCCTAGTTGCGACATGTCCTAGTTGCGAAACGTCTTAGTTGCGAAATGTCGTAGTTTTCGAGCCCAAGAAAAACAAAAACATGATAAGAAAAAGGGTCCCCACTAGACTAGTAGTGTGTGGTCATCATCATCCATCAGCTGGCCGGTCCCTCCAGAAAAAGTGGGCGGAGCTTATTGTCAGTGTAATAGTAATAGTAGTGAAAAGGGACACCGCTAGGAGGGATCTCGAAGAACTCTTTTTTATTTTTCGAAACACAAAAAAATCATCTTTTGAAGTTTTTTTTCAGGGGGTGGATATTACGTTATTTTCTATACACTTCTAGTACTACTATTATTAGAGATGATAACGGGATTCTTTTATTGCTCAGGTTTATGATGAGCAATAAAAAAGGGAGGAAATTGAATGGGCTACAAGCTATAGTTAAAGTTTGCAAAAGCATAAGATCAAAAATCATGAAAATTGGAGGCTAGAAACTAGAGAATTTGTAGTTTGTTGTCCAGTAGAAATATTGCTCATTATATAATCTAGGATTCAGATTCAGAATCTGATGTGAATAATGAAAATGAAGATTAAAAACTAGAGATTTTGAAATTTTGAAAAAAGCGCATTCAAAATTTCATTTTTTTGTAGTTTTTAGTTTGAAGTCTAGTAGCGTTAACTATGTGTACTAAAACTTGAAATATTGCTCATCATATAATTTAAGATTCAGATTTTAGAATCCAACAACATGACTACTTTTTTTTTCAATAATTCCATTAGGATAATGGAAAATAGAGAATAATGGAATTTTTGATTTTTAGAATTTTTTTTTCGGAATTTATTATCTCGACTTCTAGTGGACCGATTTTTATGAAAATTATACAGATCGATAGGAAATTTAAAGGAGATAATTTAAAATTTTTTAAATTTTTTTGAATCATTCTAAATTTGACGTATTTTGGACCTTCCAAATTATACCATTTTTAGACACAGCAAAAAAAATTTCGAATTTTTTCAAACCTTGTTATCTCAGCTCCCAGTGATCCGATTTTTATGAAAATTATACAGATCAAACACTAAAAAATTTTCAAAAAATTGTTTGATTTTCTTTAATGCTCATTATCTCAGCATAAGAACGTACCTCAACTGCGAAACCAACATTGGATCGAAACTTCGAACCTCCTGAAGACGTGGATGACAACGTCGCATGATTTGTGGAGTCATCGGTGTGTAGATGACGTTGCCGGTGGCAATGTCATCTGGAGACGCCGGAAGTTGACGACGGCGATGGATACTCATTTGGACTTCTGAAGGTTCAAATTAGCGGTAATGGATTAGAGGGGACGTGAAAATTCAAAAGTTGTGTGAGAATCAAAAGATGGAACATTTGAAGACGGGAAGGCTTCAGAATATGGGGGATTTCTCATCCAGAATGATCTCCAGAAAATTTCACGCATTTTGAGCTAAAAATGAGTTCTCTGTGCCTTCTGGGCGCCGAGATACAATACTTCCAAGTTTCGAGAGAGATAGTGTGGGCGCGCGAGAGACGCAGACAACGAGAGTGTCTGCGTCTCTCATGGGAAACTTCAAACGCCCGTATCTCGGCTTGAAATTGAGCTAGAGCCTTGATTTTGGGCTCAAATCAGAGGATCTAAGAATCTCTTTTTTTATTTTTGTAGTTTTTAGTCTGCCTCAAAAAGGATACAAATAGATCTGTCAGGTCCCCCTACTCAAAGTCAAGTCTTCAAGAAAATGAGAAAAATGAAAGTGCTCTTTTTTCTAAGGGAAAAAAAAGAAACATGAAAAAACGAGGTTTTTTCTTTTAGCTTCTTTTTTTCTGCTCCTATCCGAGGATAATTATTCTAGAAGAAGAAAAAAATGGACAAGAAAATGGGAAGGGGAGATGTCAAGAAAAGGGGCGGAGCTTAGAGGGGAAGGGGAGGAAAAAGTGTGACTTTTTTGGGGAATGAGATAATTAGAAACTTACTTTAGGGGATCTTTAGGATGGGTTTCAGGGGGGAAATGAGCTCGGGGAGCAGGGAAAATGGAAAATTTTAAAAAATTTGTACTTAAATATTTTTTTGAAATTTTGAAAAAATTTTTTTTCGAAAATTCTAAAATTCTGGAGTTCCGAAGAAAATAGAGAATCTGAGTGATTCTGAATCTAAAACAGAGAGAAATATTGAGATTTGAGAAGAATTTCGAGGGTGTGATGAATTTTGAGATTCTTGGATTCTAAGATTCCGGAATTTTCTGATTTTGAAGAATTCTGAGATTCTGAATTTCTAAAAAACTACTTTTTCGAGTTGAAGTGTTCTAAAATAACGGGATTTAGAAGTTTTGAAATTCTGAATTTCATGAATGCAAACATTCTAAGAATCTGAAATTTTCAAAAAGTCAATATCGCAAATTGAAAGATTCTGAAATTTTGAATTGCTGAAATTTTCGAAACCTGAATTTTGAAATTTCAGATTGATTCTGAGATTCGGAAACTTCGAAATTCTGAAATCCCGACATTCTAAAATTCTCAAAAACATGAATTTTATAAACTAAAGGATCCTCAAATTTCTTTATTTTCAGATTTTGAAGGATTCTAAGATTCTGAAATTCTCAAAAAGTCTATATTGTAAGGGGCTCGTCCCGGTCACACCGCTTTCCACTCGTTGTTTACTCACACCCATGTTCATGTTACAGATCCAATGAGCCACAAGTCACTCGTCGTTGTCTGCACTCTCTCGTGCCCACACACTCACTCATTTGACAACGACACTCCACCAGTACGCTCATTCGATCTTCATCATTGGCGCAGGCGGCAATTGGCAACTGATGTCTGCGTCTCGCACTCTCTCGCCGAGGGGTATATAAGGGAGGACGGAAGGTGGATCGAGGTCATTCGGGAGTTACGGACGAATTCCAGTGCTCTAACTCTTGTCGTCTTTTTATTCTTTTATTCCCCTTTTGCCTTTGCATTTAACCCCTTGCCTGCCTTTTGTATTAAGACTCGCTTGCCTCTAATAAACCCGTCTGTAGTAAAACCCTCTTACGCTTCCACACTGCTTATCTTGCACCAATGCTTAACCCAGCATTACTGGTAGCAGCGAGTGCCGAGTTTGCTGCTATATTGGCAACTCGGTCTCGGTCCTTTGGTAGGTTTGTTAAGTTTTGCGCGTCTAGTTTTTAGTTTTAGGCTCTTTTTCACAAATTTTAGGCATTTTGGTTAGGTTAGATTGCATCATCCCTCTCTATTCCCTTCTTGCTTAACGGACGCGTTTTAGTAAGTATAATTTTGTAGGCGATTGCATTACGGGATTAAAAATCAGTAGTAAAAATTCGGCCACTGGAGCTAATGTGTAAGTTTTAAGCGCGCCTTAAGCGTAGGCCTTGGCGTTTATCGTGTTTATCTCTTCTCATTTTCTTATACCCTTCGCCCCAAAGGTTTGCGGTATTTTTCGTCTAAAGGTGACTATTGCGTCATCTTTTACTCTTTTTCCCCCACCCAACGTTCCGCCCGGCAGGTCGCCGGCGGAATCCGTATAATTTTCATGGTCATTTTCAGGCAACTCGGACTTGGTAATCTCCATCGAAAACCCGATGGATCGCTTTCAGACGGCTAAGAATTTTCGCGGAGTCGACTCGGCAGCGGTAACGCCGCAGAGTTTCTCCCGTTTACGTCATGCAGTTGTGGAGGATTTCACCAAAGTCGCCGACGAAGTGGAGCATGTTGAGCAGCTTTGCAATCAAACAAGAGGAGCAGCTGAGAGAGCGCTAGCTGTAGGCGTTGAAGTCGAACGACGACTTTCTGAATTTGAAGGTCAGTTTACTCGAGCATTGGCCGCTATTAGCGATCGTCTCGATGCGGTGGTGGAGAAGGGTTCCGAGCAGATGGTAGCACCGATGTGCTTCCATTCGGGCGTCCCCTCCACTGCCATTAAACAATCAACCAACTTTACGGGTATTACCCGACTTCGCTCTTCCTCTGTTCCCTCTTCAATCGCTCGCGAGAGCGTTATTTCAGGTTCAACGGTGTCTCCAGGTGATGCAACTCCAATTCAGGAGCATTCAAATGACTCGGATACGGGATCTAGTGAGATAATGGTGGCCGGAGCAAGTGTTGAGACTCCGGTAGATGGCGAGGGGAATGCCATTGGGGGAGGACATGTCGATACGTCCTCCACGACACTGGCCAGGGCTCTTGCTATTTCATCTAGCAGAGCGGACATCGATCTTGATGTTTCGAAACGCATAGACGCCGAGGCAGAGAGGTCGACTGTCGGTAAAGACGGTAGTCAGCAGTTCGACACACTGACAAGCAACGCTCGATCTGATGAAACGGATGCAAATCCGGAGGATCGCGGCAAAAGGGGCGGTATCGCGAACCCGCCGTGCGCTGGATCTTTGTCCAGCGTAGGGATGATCGATGCCGTTCCGGGTAAGGTTCATTCAAATCAAGCTCGTTCGAGCAAATCTAAACTAACATCTGTTCCACAGATTCTAATGTTAGCTTTCGACAAGGGAAGCAGGCTGCTACCTTACGGTGGTGGATCTAAGGAAGACTTGAAAGCATTCAAGCGTGCTTTCGAGGATCACGTGAGTCTAATTCCGACGGACAAAACCGTGGATACAACTAAATTGTTACTAACGTATCTGAAAGGAGAAGCGCGGGAAGTTGCAGGCGAACTTCAGGAAGACACTTCGGCTCCAGAAAACTTGACGACGGACGAAGTATTCAAGCATTTGGCCAAGCGCTTTGATGGACCAGTCATCAGGGAACGCTTCAGGGAGGAGCTGGAAACGGCGAAACAAGGGGTTACGGAATCGGTAACCGAATTCTACTCGAGGATCTGTCGTTTGGCTCGCAAGGCACATCAAGGAGAACGTCAGTTGGTCAAAACTGCGATTCTGCAGCGTTTCTTGCGAGGACTCGAGAAGGACATTCGCAGATTGGTCAAGGTTCAGAAGCCACAGACTCCGGAAGAGGCTTTTGAGAATGCTCTGGCAATAGAACAAGAGGAGGATCCCTCACCACTGGAACTCCCTTCTTCTCCAGAAGCGACAGTGTCAGTGAATGCCCTCAACAGGCATATGAACGCGAGTACGGCCATGAACGGTGATATCCGTGACCTTCTGCTCGACATCAGCAAGAAGCTGGATGGTAATGCATCCAGTGGAGCAGGTACCTCTTCGGGTCGTCAATCGACGGGCAATCGCAACCGAGAGGGGGGCATTGAGTGTTTCTATTGCCACAAGAGAGGTCACAAGAAGGCGGATGGTAGAAAGCGGAAGAGAGATAACTCGGAGAAACAACCGCAGGATCCAGTGAAGAATCACCGACAGGACCAGAAACATTCGGTCAACGTCATCAGAGAGGATCCCGTTGAGGCAATGCGACGGGAGCTGAAGTTCAAGGATGAGCGAATCAAATCGCTCGTGGCTTTCACTCATGGAAAGGATCAGTCATCGTCGGCTGATTGGGACGACTCCGTCAGGAGCTTGGCTTTGCCTAGCGACAACGACAAGGAAAGGAGCTATGATAGCTTCACGTCGGAATATCCAGGTAACTCTCATAGACAATCATTGGTGGCTCAGGTACCAGTCTGGGCGGATCAAGTTGGCTGTGCGGCACTCATCGACACCGGAGCAAGCATTTCCATTGCTAATATGGAGATGATCAAGGTTCTTGGAATCGAAAGACTCCTTGACTATGAAGCTTCACACGCCAAGGGCATCGCAGGAAACACAGTGGAGATGGTTGGTTCGGCTTGGATTAACTTCAGAGTTGGATCAACTACAATCAGACACAAAGTCCACTTCACGAGACAACCGTGCACTCCGTTCAACACGTCAAGCTACAGTTTCATCTTCGGCAACGACATTCTGTGCAGACTGCCAGCGTTCTGCTTGGATTACACTACGTCACAGATGTTTATGGGAGAGGACGTGTTGCCACTGGGATCTGGAATGGTGGACACCTGCGGTTACCAAGTGAACGTAGTCAATTCCGACGTCGCGGGACAAGTTCAGCAAACTCCGGATTCTGCAATCAAAGAGGATGGAGACAACTGCTGGTCAGGTATCGCTGAAGCATTATCGGAGAGAGTGGTCAAACTGACGACGGCAAATATCATGTTGAAGCAGGCGGTAACACTTCTTCTTCAACGGGAGAAAAACGCTCTGATGGTGCAGCAGCAGAAGCAGACAGCTCTTCAAGAAGTCGTCAACTGTGTTTACCACTTGTTTATTGGTTCAGCTCAGGAAGGTTCGAAGAAGCGGAAGTGTAGCTATTGTGGGAAGTGCAGTCACAGGAAGATCATGTGCCGGAAGTACCGCAGAGACGCTGAAACTCGAGAGGCTGAAAACACTGTGCTCTCCTCTCAACACGAGCCGTTAGGCGAACATCAATAAGTCTCGAACACAGGTTCAATTGATGATTCCGCTGGCAGTATCACCGACGTGTTACTGTGGAATAAGTCAATTGAATCTCGAGCACTTACTCACTCTTTTAACCCGCTTCATTGCATTTAAATTGTCTGACATAATGTCAGGTTTTGGTTTTTGGCAAATTTTCAATCAAATTTGCAGGAATTTTGCTTCACGTCTTCGAAGAATGCGAATCAACGTCGACTGTTCGAATATCTTCCAAAATTTTGGATTTTTGAATGACCGCCAATTGAATTTCGACGCAGGTTACGGTACACACCGGGTCTCGACACGACGAGTACACGCGACGCCTCGGTGTTTGCGGACTTTTCGTTCGCAATTGGGCGCCAAAGTCAGAGGACAAAATTTTATTTTGGCCTAAAATTTTGTTTTTCCAAAATTGTTTCATCGACTTGTGATTGATTGACATTTCATTAAACGTCAATTTGTTTTCACCGCATTTTTAGCAAAAAGTCCTCAAATTTTCTTTTAAAATTTTCTTTTTCTTTAAATTTCGCGTGTTAACCCGTTCGTCCTAACCTTTCTCTGATGTCGCCACGTCAGCTCTTGCTGTGTATATAAGCCCGTGGGGTGGGCAGAATAATCAGTTAGTCTTTCAGACCACACAGAAGCTCCACGAAACTTCTAGCGATCAATGTCCGATTCGGACAAGAACCACGCCATGGACACGTCCACCCCACCACCGCTTCCGAAGCCACCTCCGGAACCGGAGTTACCACCCGCGGCGGACGCGACCACACAGGTAAACGGCCATTCCACCTCTCTCTCCCAGATCCCGCTGATTCCAGGACCGAAGTCCTGGGATGGGAAGACGGGGGAGAGAGGGGCCACCTTACCATCTTCATCCACCGCCAGTTCTGGCAAATTTTTTGTTTCGGACCCCTCTATACCCACTCAAACCGGCTCTCAAAGCTGTCTCGAGGAGAACCCGCAGATTGGCGGACCGACGTCCGGCAATGGGATGACCCTCGGGACGGTGCCGGCAACGAGTACCATTCATCCAGTGTCTGATGACACACAACCCGCTAATCCGCTTCCTTCGGGAACTTTTTCAGATAATGATCCATTGAATCTTGATCATATCGACGATTACATGGAAGAAGACGAGGAACAGTTGCAGAATGACGACAAGATCGAGTTTGATGATAAAGGCCATCCAACGATATCAACTGAGAACGTGGTCGAGATGGAAGAAGCCGAAAGCTTCGTGGAAGGACCCTCGCCACCGAAGCAGCCACGTCGCGAAGCAACACCAGCGCTTCGACGCTGGTATGGTGGAAAATCCAACCCAACAAATAATGCTCTAGTGAAAGCTGTAATTCGTGAGTCTTTAGACTCCATCGATAATTTCAGAACAGAAACTCGAGATTGGAGACACGTCAAATCGTCCATTCAAGATGAGCGACCAAACCACATGGAGAACGAATTGCTGTTCGTTACGGGCCCACCACCCCAACCGTATGCAGTATATGTGGCTGTTGAGAACGAAGGTTCTCGGTGCCGATTGACACCTCTCCATCTGGAAGTGGTGGCTGGACAGTATCCCAGTCTGCATTTCGTGTTTCTCACCAACACAACATACGATTCGAAATCGCTTCGGCGATTCAAAGCACCTAACGTTCAGATTGGAGATATTTTCTTTGTACAGGAAATGTGTCGGAACGGCCGGAAAGCTGTCGACGATGAGCTCATGGACATCTCCAAGGTGCATGACGTTGCGTATCACAATTATTGGTATGTGTGGACAGCTTGTCGCTTACAACGGGATGTACGCTACAAGCAGATGGCTCGGATGTTGGACATTAAGCACTTTTCATCTGAAAAGCAGCACAAGCTACTAGTGGACAATCTAACGGCTCCGGCAATTTGTACCAAGAAACTCATGCCAAGCGCTCTCTCAGATAAAGATTGGCTTCAGGTGACGGTCTTAGTTCCTCCTGTTCAACCAGGCCGCCATCTGGATGGATATGAACCAGGACTAGATCGTGTGCAGGCAACACGGCTCTTTCAGGAACACTCTCGCAATTGGAATCTGTATCCACAGGTTCTTGAGATCACCGCTCCAGACGAGGATACATTGGTCTTGCTGAAATCTATGATGCAAGTGATGGACGGAAAGATCAATCGCGAAGGGTTCACCAAGCTCGCTAGGTTGACTCGTTTCGGAGCGTTCGCTAGTGCAGCCATGTCTAGTATCAGATACGATCCTCGACCGTATGTTGGTATGGTTATCGAAGCGGACTCAACACGCAGCGGTCTCGAATTATGGATTGAGCTCGAGAATCCACCTCATGCTCGCATTGACGAAAATAAGTGGTTCAGAGGAGTCCAGGTGGTTTTGTCAAGGGGTCATGATCATGTTCCAGCGATCGTTCAATCCACTGAGCCGAAGCCATCTCGATTCGTAATCACGGTCAAGTTGTTATGCAGCACGGACATCAACACTGAGGATCCCCAACTCCGCGAAGTCCCGTTGATCGTGCAACACAAATCTGACACGGAAGCCAAACGTCTCGGTATGGTTTTCAGAAAGCTAACAGTCCCGAAAATGGTTGAAGGGTTCAAAGCGTTGCAATACGTCGCCGCGTTACATGGGGGACCACCACTCAAGAAACCCGAATTACCCAAGAATCCTCAACTCTTCACAATGGGTAAGTATACCACCACCACAGAACAAGCTCGCTTGTTGCCAGCTTTCGAAGATGAGGACGTCACAGCACTCAACTTTCGGTGCGGGCCAGGAACTGGCAAAACAACCACGGTCGTAGCAAGTATGATCAAGTACACCGCGAAGCATCCGGGGGAATGGGTGGTGTTCAGCGGTCAGAGCAATGCCTCAGTGACTCAAGGGATTCGATCTCTGGAGACTCATGATCCGCAAAAACAAGTGCGTGCTATCCGTATTGTAACTTCGAAGAACCGGAATTCTCTCGAAGAGTCTCAACGGACTTCTTACGATTATCCCGTGTTGTGGAGAGAAGTGCTGACCAAGTATCTGCGACAGCATGACCAAGTGGGCCTCTACGTCACACCGATGGATATCGCGGTCGTGCGGCATCTAAGAGCACATCAAGTGATTACTCTCACGTCAATCAAGAATCCAGCTCTCCGAAACGCTACGTTCACCAGCTATCGCGATGACCCTCCAGCCTATACCATCTGGGACTGTCTTCTGGCGCTGCACGAACCAACGTTGATTTTCGGAACGATTTCGTCCATTCAATCGCAGTTCGAGGCGATTCCGGCTCTCAACGACAACATCAAGAATGTGCAGATATTGGTGGTTGACGAAGCTTCGCAGTTTCCAACTTGTGCGATGATCAGCCTGGCATTCATGTTCCCTCACCCGAAGGTCATTATGGTCGGCGACGATAGACAACTGCCACCCCATGCTGAAACCGGATTCCCCGCGTGCTTGGATCTTTTCGCTAATGGTCCAATGTTTAAGCTCTCGGTCAAGAATGAGCTTGTGCCGGAAACGACGCTCACGAAGGTGTATCGGTGTCCAGCAGAGTCAGTGGAGATCATCTCAAAAGCATTCTACCAGGATTCGTTGGTTCCTGACAAGGAGAAGTCAGCCTACTTCAAGTTCAAAGAGCTCGGGTTGCCCACCTTCCCGATAGTGATGATCAATACGAAGTCTGCCCACCGCATCGAAGGAACCTCCACGAGCAACAAGAAGGAAGCTCTTATAGCCAGAAAGTTGTCAGATCGGTGGTTAGAAGCGTACCCCACGGACTCCGTGGCAATCCTTTGTTTTTACAAGTCACAAACGTCTCTGATTGCAGGGCTCGTTAGAACGGACGTCTACGTGGGAACCGTAGACGGGGCGCAGGGTCGCGAGTTCGACATGACAATCATCTGCACATCGAAGTCCACGGCGTTCTCCCAGAGCAAGTTTCTCGACAATGATGAACGTCTCAACGTCGCATGGAGTCGTCACAAGCAATCCGCGGCGATCCTCGTCAACCAGCAGTTCGTCGACTCGTCAGCTTCATGGGCCAAGCTGGTGAAACTGGTCCCCGATCACGCCAAAGTCGAGCACTCTGACATTCCGGGACTCGACGTTGATGCAAGGGAATTGCTGCTCATGCCGGACGAATAGGATCCCAAGATCATGTCACAATTCAAGGTCTTCCCTACATGATACAAAGACTCGCCCATCCAAACAGTCTAAGTTTATCAGACCAGGGACGGTCTTATAAAAATGGGGGGAGGTGTAAGGGGCTCGTCCCGGTCACACCGCTTTCCACTCGTTGTTTACTCACACCCATGTTCATGTTACAGATCCAATGAGCCACAAGTCACTCGTCGTTGTCTGCACTCTCTCGTGCCCACACACTCACTCATTTGACAACGACACTCCACCAGTACGCTCATTCGATCTTCATCATTGGCGCAGGCGGCAATTGGCAACTGATGTCTGCGTCTCGCACTCTCTCGCCGAGGGGTATATAAGGGAGGACGGAAGGTGGATCGAGGTCATTCGGGAGTTACGGACGAATTCCAGTGCTCTAACTCTTGTCGTCTTTTTATTCTTTTATTCCCCTTTTGCCTTTGCATTTAACCCCTTGCCTGCCTTTTGTATTAAGACTCGCTTGCCTCTAATAAACCCGTCTGTAGTAAAACCCTCTTACGCTTCCACACTGCTTATCTTGCACCAATGCTTAACCCAGCATTACTATATCTCAGATAGTAATATTTCAAAATTTCGGGATTCTGAAATTCTGAAACTTTGAAATTCAGAATTTCACAAATTCCAAGATTCTAAAATATTGGAATTTGGAGATTTTCAAATTTCAAAGTTCTGAAATTTTAAAATTTTCAAATTTTGGGATTTAAAAGTCTTTTTGAAATTCTGAATCCTTGAAAACCGTTAAATTTTGAAAATCAATATTTTAAAATTCCAAAGAATCGAGAATTCAAAAATACAGATTTCAAAAATTCTAGAATTCTAAACTCTCCCAAAAATCTGTTTCTCAAAATCGCAGTCTTCTAAATCAATTTTTGACGCAATTTCCCTTTCCAACATAATTAGAATAACATGACTCATATTCTTTTAAAAATATTCCCATTGGTATTCAAAAAAAAATAAAAGAAAAATAGCACAAAAAATAACAAAGAGACCCCAAGTAATGGAGAAAATTTAATTAATTTCTGATGGATATTATGCATATTTTTTTGTGTGTGTGTCACTGAAAATTTTTTGAAAGGGAAAAAAATGAAAGAAAATGGAAAAAGAGCCCAGAAAAATCACCTGCTCTTTTGACATTTTTACGGTTTAGAAATTACAGAAAAAATTAGAAAAAATTTAAAAAAATTCCAACTAAAACCAGAAAAAAACTTTATATCAATTTCATAATTCAAATCCATTTCAAATTTTATACTACTATACTATTGATAATTTTTAATAATTTTTAATAATATTTTTTTGATAATTTTCAAAATTTTGACCTACTATGTAGTAGGTACTCTGCAGAAGTGTCATTTGAGCTTTTGGCACTTTTCAAAACTTTTGCAAAAAGAATAATAGATGAGCATGTTATAAAAGGTTCAGGTAACTGGAAATAATTTGGGAGAAATAGTGAGATAATTAGAGAAAAAAGATGAAATTTGAATTCGCTGCGTAACAATGAAAAATTGATACCGCAAAGTTAGAGAAAAACTTCAAAAATGGTAAGATTTGAATTCGCTGCGTAGCAATGCACAACTGATACAGCAAAACTTGTAAAAGTCCCAAAAAAGTGACATTTTGAATTCGCTGCGTAGCAATACAAAATTGATACAGCAAAGTTTGCAAAAAACCTCAAAACTACGGTATTTTTAATTCGCTGCGTAGCCATGTTAAATTGATACTGCAAAAACTAGAAATTTCAACTATCTATTTTCATTTATAATTGTTTCATGCACACTTACTGACATTTACATACACATACATTTGCGTCAGAAGCAACAAAAAAAGAGAGAGAGAGAGGAAACTAGCAATTAGAGAATTGCCTTTTTTATTTGGTTATCTGATAGTTCTGGCTTATTGTGCATTCAAAAAAAAATCGTAAGAAAAAAATTTGAAAAAAAAATTTTTTTTTGAATTTTTTTTTTTTTTTGTAAAAATTGAATTTTCAATAACGTCATCTTAAAAATCACCAAATTTAAATCAGAAATTATGACTTTTGTAATCAGTGAACCTTGCAAACTTCTTATTTTCCAGTTTCAGCAAGATTTTCCAAGCTAAAAACTTCAAATTTTTGCAAGTAATTTTTTTTTCAATGAGTAAAATAAAATTATAGAAAAGTCTATATGCATGTCCCTCACATACATACATACTAATAAATCTAATAAATTTATGTAAAAGTGTGGGTGGGAAAAAAAAGAGATAGAGAAAATTTCTAATAAATTATGTGAACCTGAAATTTGGACTTGAATTTTTCAAAAATTTTCAGATTTTTCAGAGCGGAACTAAAAAGAGACTACAAACTACAAAAAATCATCTTCTAGAATCTAGAATTGTTTTGTAGTCCTCGTGGACAACTCAACTTTCAAACTTGAGTTGTCCACAAGGAGTTCACGAAAATCAATTTTTCAAGTCAAAAAACGAGTATATGTTCTTCGGACTCTTCTTTTTTTTCTTGAATACTTGCTCGCTTCATTGAGCTCTCGGAGCACATCGTCAGATGAGCACACACTGGAAAAATGTAGGAGCAAAAATAGAAGAAGGAAAGAGGTGACAAATTAATTCAATATCACGCGAGGGAATACACACACAATCACACACACACTTTTTTTATGTGTTTTAATTATTTTGTAGAGGCTTAGAGAAGTTTGTAGTTTGTAGTGTAGAGCTCTATGCATTAGAAAGAAGGAGCAATTTGAAGAAATTTGAGCCAAAAATGAAGAAAATCGGTTAAAAACGAAGCGAGTTATGAACGTTTGAAGTTTTGTAGAGGCTTAGGGAATTTTGTAGTTTGTAGTCTAAGCCTTTACGAAACTTTAAACGCCCATAACTCGGTCAGTTTTCAACCAATTTTTATGGTTTTTGGCTCAAAATGTTTGAAATCTTCTTGGCAAAAACACTATAAAAGGATTTTCCCAAATTTAAAGTAAAAATCATAAAAATCGGTTTAAAATGAACCAAGTTATGAGCGTTTGAAGTTTTGGGGAGGCATAGGCGATTTTGTAGTTTGTAGTCTAAGCCTCTACAAAAACTAAAAACGCTTATAACTCTGTCAATTTTCAAGCGATTTCCTTCTTTTTTTCTCAAAATTCACCAAATTTCAAGGTCCCAATTTTATTAGAATAATTAAGTTTCGTTACGAAGCTGACGTACGGGTTTCATGGCGAAATTTTAGCACAAAAAAACCGAGAAAATTTTTCGTTGTCTAGTTTGTAATTAAAAGTCATATTTATTAAAAACTACAAAATTTTGAAGAAATTTGAGCCAAAAATCATAAAAATCGGTTGGAAATGAGCCAAGTTATCGGCGTTTAAAGTTTTGGGGAGGCTTAGGAAGTTTTGTAGTTTGTAGTCGCTAAGCCTCTACAAAACGGGTCGCCGCCGCTGCTGAGGGTCGCCGTTTTGTAGAGGCTTAGCGACTACAAACTACAAAATCGCCTAAGCCTCCCCAAAACTTCAAACGCTTATAACTTGGCTCATTTCCAACCGATTTTTATGATTTTTGGCTCAAAATTTTCTGAATTTCAAGTCCTACGCGTCAAACAGAATATTATTTGGAAATTCGCCTCAAAAATAGCCCAAAAACCGAAATTTCTAGCTCAAAAAAATTTTTTTTGTCACAAGACGCTCTTGACTCAAGCAGAAAAATACCTCATATGAGACATTGGTATACACCTATACTTATATTTACCTATACATAAGAGCTCCGAATACGAGTATTATTTGTGTGGGTATCGAATTACAAAAAAAAATTTTTTGGCCTTTCAAATCGCAAAAAAAAACCATAAAAATAAGAATATTTTCCGCGGAATATTATTTTCATTGATAATTCATGACACACAGCAAAAAAAAAACTATATTCCATTAATTTTCTAGAGAGGGGGCACCAGAAGACGTCAAAAAATATTCTGAATTCAGAAGACGTGGTGGTGTTCCGGAGGAGAAAAATAGGACCTAACCCGGTAAACAAAAATGGATATATATATGTATATATATTGAAAGAGGTTAATGAGACTGGCGGCAAAAAAAAACAGCCCGCGAAAAAAAACAACAAAAAATGAATGAACCGCGCGTTTTTTAGGCTCCGCCCCTTTTTCGACTTTTTTTTTGAGTCATTTATTGTTTAAAAATTCGATAATTTCACATGAAATGATATGTATGAAAAATTACAGCCAAAAAATAACTAAAACTCAAAAAGTTCCAAATAAAAAGTGATTATCCTTGAAAAATGTGCACATGATCGCTGGAGATGTTGAGAGCATCGAGAGCGCTGAAAATTGGAATTTGTAGTTTGTAGTCTAAGCCTCTACAAAAAATTCCAAGAATTTTGAGTCAAAAATCCCTTTTTTGGTTCAAAATTTAGAAAAAAATTTTGATAATCGTGTTGCCAAGACGATTTCAAGCATTTTGAGCCAAAAATCACAAAAATCGGTTGAGAATGAGCCAAAATACGAGCTTTTCAAGTTTTGGGGAGGCTTAGAAAATTTTGTAGTTTGTAGTCTCTAAGCCTCTACAAAATTGAAAGCGCTTATTTTCTACCATTTTTCGTCGTTTTTGGCTCAAACGTTTAATTTTTTTTGTAGTTTGTAGTGTACAAAGAATTTACGAATGAAAATTCTAAAAATTGAGCCAAAAAAAATTGGTTGAAAAATTCGAAACTTAAAAAAAAGTTTTCTTCGATTTTTGGCCATTTTTTAAAATAGTATTTTCATTAGCAGAAGTTTTTACAGTATAATCTACAAGAAATATTACAATTTGAGCCATAAATGAAGAAAAACTGATGAAGATAAGCCAAAGTGCGAATTCTTGAAGTTTTGTAGAGGCTAAGAGAATTTTGTAGTTTGTAGTCTAAGCCTCACCAAAAACTTTAAAAGCGTCTAACTCGGGTTATTTTCAACCGATTTTCTTCATTTTTTGGTTAAATTTTCTGTATATTTTTGTAGTTTGTAATGTACAAAATGAAACTAGGAGCAAAATAAAGAAAGTTTTCAAAAATTGAAACCCATTGTATTTTGGCTCATTTTCAACCGATTTTTGTGGTTTTTGGATCATTTTTCTTGAAATGTTTTGTAGTTTGTAGTTTTTAAGCTAGCAAATATCATTTTCTTCGTTTTTAGCTCAGATTGCTCCAAATTTTCCGTACTTTTTCGCCGCCACAATAAAACCATCCGGTCCACAAATGAACGCTCGTCTTGTCTCTGAGCTCTTCGGAATGATGGAACCCAGAAGATCCGCCGAAACTCGTTGTCCTTCAGAATCCGTATTTTTCAGTGTTGAAAGAACGTTTTTGAGCTAAAAAAAAAGGAAAATCGAAGAGACTACAAACTACAAAATTCTTCAGCCTACCACAATATTCTCACTATCTTTGTATCGCTTCCAGAGCTCTCCGAGCTTCCATTTTTGAGTTAAATCATCGTCTTCCACGTCTGAAAATGACGTCGTCTGAATATCCTCTTCCGTCTTATTGAACATAATCATATAGACTTCAGAATTCGGTGCCTTCTGAATCCTTCGCTCCAGAATATCAATCATCGGCGTCAGCCCACTACCGGCCGCCAAAAGGATCAGCTGACTCGAATTTTCGGTCCATCCAGTGAAATCTTTCTCTCCAATGGGATCACTAATATCAAGAGAGTCTCCAATTTTTAATTTCTCTAGGGATGGGGTACAGATTCCGTCTGGATAAATTTTGATCATCAGATCGATTCGGCGGGGATTTGGATTCGAAATCGGAGTGTATGGGCGATAGAGGACGGCGTCTGGAAAATCGAGAACGTGTTTTCAGGTTCTTTTCTGCCATTTCATTCTTGTTTTTGAGAATTTTTCAGTGAAAAAAAAGTTTTTTTTTGCTTTTTTTCAACTTTAAAGTTTTTTTTATTAATTCAGGATCTGCTTATTTTTTGAAAACTATAAAAAAGGACAAAATTTGATCCGAAAATCATAAAAATCCGTTGAAAACCGGCCGAATTACAAGCATTTTAGATTTTGTAGAGGCTTAGAAAATTTTGTAGTTTGTAGTCTAAGCCTCACCAAAAACTTCAAGTCTAACTCGGGTCATTTTTAACCGATTTGCGCAATTTTTCGCTCAAATTTTCGTAATTTGGGGTGTTCGCAGATTAGACGGACAAAAAGTTAAAAAAATGAGCCAATAATCGTAAAAATTAGTTAAAAATTGACTGAAAACTGCAAAATTCATGAATCGGTCAATTTTCGTCATTTTTTTTTTCGATTTTTGGCTCATTTTTCAAGTATTTTTTTCCGTATGAGATTTCATAAACTACAAACTACAAAAAAATAGAAGACATTTAACCAAAGAAAGTTTAAAACCTGTCGAAAATGAGTGATTTTCGTTTTTGGTGAGGCTTAGGAAATTTTGTAGTTTGTAGTCTAAGCCTCGCCAAAACTTCGAAGGCGTCTAACTCGGCTCATTCTTAACCGATTTCTGTGGTTTTCGGCTCAAATTTTGCCAAATTTTCTTTTAAAATTCCAGGCGGACATTTTCACCTGAACAATTTTTGAATTTGCATTTTACAAAGAGAAACAAATTTTTTTTCGAGTTTTGCTAAGCCTATACAATATCAAAACCGCTCATATCTCGACCAATTTTCGACCAATTTTTTTCATTTTTAGTTCATTTTTTTTGTAAATTTTTGTAGTTTGTAGTGTACTAAAAAACTAAAAAATTTTTTGAAAATTCATTGAGTTACGGTTGTTTCCATATTTATGGAGGGTTAGAGACTACAAACTACAAAACTCCCTAAGCCTCCCTAAAAACTTCAAACGCTCATAACTCTGGCCATTTTCAACCGATTTTCTTCATTTTTGGCTCACTTTTTCGCCTAAAAACTCACTTCCTTTCCTCACTTTCACCGACACATGATGTCCCAATGGTATCCGATACATTGTGTGCTCTGGGAACTCCAAACTAAACACCAAAGTGTCATGATTCAATCTGAAGACGTCGACGACTTCAGTGGAATGATACGATACTCCGGGTCGTCGTTGGATTTTGCATTTTTCTCGATTTAGGAATTCTTTGGTTTCTGGAACCTCTGAAAATCGAATTTCTACTCGATTTTTGAGGATTTTGAGCTCATATTTTTGTCGTGTGAGCATTGGAGTTGGCTCGAATTCAAACTCCATCGCCGGCTTCCAAAAATGATGAATCAGAATTCGAAGACGTGCGTGCTCATCTGAAGCCTCTTCTCCTCGGGTATTAATTGACGTCTTCACAAAAACCGGCGTCAAACTGACGACTACATTCAGCTCGGTTAGCGATGTCCAATCATCGTGCTCTATCGAAATTCCATTATTCTCGAGGGTCTCGACACGACTTCCGAATCCAGATTCTGATGGATCTGTGCTGAAGAGTGAGCTCATTGAAGATGGTACGCCTAGCTTGTTGGTGTCTTCTGATGTGGTAGGGGGCATTGGAGGGGGTACTGAAAAAAGAGGAAATTTAGACTACAAACTACAAAAAATACGACAAAATTTGAGCCAAAAACCAAGAAAAATGGTTGAAAAAGAGCCGAATTAGGCGCCTTTGAAATTTTGGTGAGGCTTAGCGAATTTTGTAGTTCGTAGTCTAAGCCTACTCAAAAACAAAACTAGTCAATTTTCAACTAATTTTGTTAGATTTTTGGCTACATTTCTTAGTATTTCTAATTTTGCACTAAAAAATACAAGAAATTACGAAAAATTTGATCTAAAAATGAAGGATCATGATTGAAAATAGGCCGAATTAGGTCAATTGAGGTTTTTGGGGAGGCTTAGAAAATTTTGTAGTTTGTAGCCTAAGCCTCGCCACAAGCTTTAATGGCGTCTATTTCGGCTCACTTTCGACCGTTTTCTCTCATTTTTGGCTCAATTTTTTTCAAATTTTAGGAGGACATTTTTATCTGAACAATTTTCAAAATTTGTGTTTCAAAAAAACCAAAAAGTTCGAACTTTTAATGATTTTAAATTTTTTTTTTCGGTTTCTTGTTCAATTTTTCGATTATTCCCTTCGCAGAAGCTTTACACAATACAAGCTACAAAAAATTACGAGAAAATTAGCCAAAAACCTAAAAAATTGATCGAAAATGAGCGATTCTAGTTTTTGGTGAGGCTTAGCTAATTTTGTAGTTTGTAGTCTAAGCCTCCCCAAAAATCGAATAGCTCGTAATTTGACTCATTTTCGACCGTTTTTCACCATTTTTGGCTCTTTTTTTCAGTTTTCTTGCAGTTTGTAGTGTATACAGCTCTTAAAAATGAAAATACTGTAAAATTGAGCCAATTCGGGTGTTTTTTTTTTGAGACTACAAACTACACTTTTCTCTAAGCCTCCCCAAAACTTCAAACGCTTATAACTTGGCTTATATTCGACCAATTTTCTTCATTTTTGGCTCAAAAAATTTGCTATTTTCTGTCCTTACATTTCGACAAGTCTCCAATAAACGGTCCAACGACGCACGCTTTCAAAAAGCTTTCATAATTGACCCATGCGTGATACTGATTGAAAAGGGGCGTGGCGTCGCGGCCAGCGCCGCGAAGGAGCTCTGGAATTCCTCCCGGATGGAAGTCTAGGTACTTGGTGACGTCGTAGACCTGAAAATGGAGAATTTTTCGGCTCAAAAAATTTTTTTAAAGTTTTCTGGGGGCCCTTACCGTTCCAAAAAGATGCACCCAACAGTCGTCTTTTGAGCTGTGCTTCATCAATTCCACGTGGTCAACGCCGCCGGCGATTCGCTTCGCAAGATGCTGAAAATTTGAATTTTAGGGGGTTTGGAAGCAAAAAAAAATTGTGAAAAATTTTTTGAAAAATTTTTTTTTGGAAATTTTTTTTAATTGGAATTTCAAAATTCACCAATTTTTCTAAGGAACTTTAAACACATTTTAAGGGATTTTGAAGCGAAATTTAATTTTTTTTTGTGAAAACAAATTTTTTAGAACATTTTTTTTTGGATTTTCAAAAAAACCTACTTTTCTAAAGAATTTTAGACACATTTTCGCCTAGGGAGCAAAATTTCTATGTGCTCTTTTTGCTGGGAGAGGAAATTCAGAAGCACACACACACACGTCAAAAAAAATGAAGTCGAGAGACGCAGAGAAGTTAGAGGAAAACATTAGAAGCGGTGTGGTAGAGGAGGAGAAAAAATGGAGAAAAAAAAGGAAATTTTGAGAGCATTTAGGGCTCTAAGCACTAATTAAATGTGCTTGGAATTCGAATTCTAGCTCGAAATGTGAAAAAATTGGCACAAAATCAAAGAAATTGGCGTTGAAAAAGGAGTTAGAAAATTTTGAAAACCGAGTTGAAAAATAATTTTTTTTTCAATTTTTCTGAAATTTTAATCTTATTTTTTACAGCAGCTATAGTATAGAATGAAAGCCTGCAATTTTTAAAGAATTTAAAGCGAAAAACGGAAAAAATCGGTTGAAAATGAGCCGAAATACAAGCTTTTTAGTTTTTGGTGAGGCTTAGGAAATTTTGTAGTTTGTAGTCTAAGCCTCTACAAAATTTAAAACGCCCATAACTCGGCTCATTTTTAACCGATTTTTCTCGTTTTCGGCTCAAGTTTTAGGGAATTTCTCTTACAATGCTGTTACCCAGACGATTTGACGAATTTTGAGCCAAAAATGAGCAAATTCTTCTGAAAATTATTTTTAAAAACAATTTTTTTCCAGATTTTTACGATTACTTTAAAATCGAATGAAAACCTTGAATTTTTGAAGAATGTGAAGCGAAAAACGAGAAAAATCGGTTAAAATGAGCCGAGTTTTGATCGTTTGAAGTTTTGGTGAGGCTTAGGAAATTTTGTAGGTTGTAGTCTAAGCCTCCCCGAAACTTCAAACGCTCATATCTCGGCTTATTTTCAGCCAATTTTTCTCGTTTTTGGCTCAAATCTTAAGGAATTTCATTTGCAATGTTGTTTCCCAGACGATTTTAAACAATTTGAGCCAACAATAAGAAAAATCGGTTGAAAATTAGCCAAGCTATGAGCGTTTGAAATTTTGTGTAGACTACAAACTACACTTTTTTCTAAGCCTCTACAAAATCGATTTCCAGGTTTTCGGTGGTGCTGAAAACGATAGGAACAGTCATTTTTATGTATTTTTCCCTGTTTTTTAAATAAAATCCATACTTTATTAGCTGTCAGCCTCAACCAATCCATAAACCCTTTTCCAGGTGCCAACGCGACTTTAACGCGTCCATATTCACTCCGTCCGATTGTAGGCTTAGCGAATAGTCCGTTTGGGTTAGTGGTTCCATTTACTGATAAATTGTTCATGAGATCTGAAATTTGCCGATTTTGAAATCTTTACAGGGAGAAAACAGGGTCTAAAGGGCGTTGGAGAAACTGAAAGTGCTTTGAATACAACAAACTTTTATTAAAATTATCCTTAAAGCAGATTTTTTCCAATTTTCCGTCAAAAACCCGCAAAAAACTGGAAAAAATGACTGAAAATCGCTGAAAAAACGAGAAATGCGCCAAGCACGGAAAGTGCGCCTTGCTGGCGCATTTCTCGTTTTTCAATTTTTTTTGCGATTGTCCACGGAATTTTCGCAGTTTTTGGAGAATAAAGCCAGAATTTTTCAGATTTCCCCATAAAAAATCAATAAAAAATAATAAATGAGTGATTCCGAGCAAAGAATAGCAGAAATTGAATCGATATCGGCGATTTTTCCGGACCTATTGGAGGATGTTAGCGAGAAACAGTTGACAATTCGATTTGAAAGGGATATTAGTGTAACTATCACACTTCCAGATGATTATCCATCAATGTGAGTCTGAAAATTGATAAAAAACTGAAAAAAAAAATAAAAAAAAACTTTTTTTCAAAAATGTTAAAAATTTTCAGATCTCCTCCAATTTTCCTCCTCAGCGGTCCATATCTAAACCGTGAGCAGAAAGAGCAACTCCACAATAGTCTCAACGAAATTTACATCGAAAATATGGGTTTTCCAGTGATTTTTAATTGGATTTCTCTTATTCAGGATTTTGTTCGAGTGAGTTGAAATATTAAAATTTTATTATTGAATAAAAATTTCTAAAAAAGTTCCAGGATCTTCCCCCGGAACCTTCTCCAGAAGACGATGCTCCAGAAGACGTGGAAATTTTAGTGGAAGTGGAAGATGATATGGATATTAAGCATGGAGAGGTGTTTACGGATAGAAAAAGTGCATTTCAGGCACATTTAGCAGCTGTGAAAAGTAAAGAAGAGGTTAGACTACAAACTACAAAAAAATTTCAAAATTTTTTCAAATTTTCAAAAAAAAAATTTTTTCAGGTAGATCGAGTGATGCGAATCCTCAAATCGAACTCAAAAATCGCTCGCGCCACTCACAACATTCTAGCTTATCGATTTACCACAGAATCGCCCACCTCCGGAAAACCGATTCATCATCACGATTGTGAGGATGATGGAGAGCACGGAGCCAGCTCGAAAATGTTGGAATTGATGGATCGAATGAAGGCGGATAATGTTATGGTCAGAATCGGCGGAAAATTAGAGGGAAAATGCAAGAAAAATGAAGAAAATCGGTTAAAAACGAGTCGAGTTATGAGCGTTTGAAGTTTTGGGGAGGCTTAGGGAAAAGTGTAGTTTGTAGTCACTAAGCCTCCCCAAAGTTTCAAACGCTTATAACTAGGTCTGTTTTGAACCGATTTTTTTCATTTTTGGCTCAGAATGCTTGAAATAGTCTTATAAACAACACTGTGAGAGAAATTCCCTAAAATTTGAGCCAAAAACGAGAAAAATCTGTGAAAAATAATTCGAGTTATGAGCGTTTGAAGTTTTGGGGAGGCTTAGACTACAAACTACAAACATTCCTAAGCCTCACCAAAAACGAAAATCGCTCATTTTCGGCCGATTTTTCTCGTTTTTGACTCAAATTTCTGCTATTTTTTGTAGTACTTCTACAGATAAAAAAAACTAGAGTAGTTTTGCCAAAAAAGTTGAAAAAATTGAGCCAAAAATCGAGAAATATGGCTAAAAATTGTCTATTTTCATCTAATTTTCCCGTTTTTGGCCCAATTTTTTAGCTTTTTTTCAGTCGTCGAATCTGTGGATACCATAGTTTACAAAAAATAAAAAAAATTTTGAGCTAAAAATCAAAAAAAAAATTGAGTGCAAATAAGTCAGTTCGAGGAATTCAGATTTTGTAGAGGCTAAGAGACTACAAACTACAAAAATTCCTAAGCCTCTACAAAATTTCAAATGCTTGTAACTTGACTCATTTTCAACCGATTTTTGCGATTTTTGGATCAATTTTCTTGCTTTTCTTTGTAGTTTGTAGTGTTCAAAGCGTCTACGATCTGAAAAAATGAACCAATTTTTCAGGTCGTTGTCACTCGATGGTACGGTGGAATCCATTTGGGACCCGATCGCTTCCGACACATTAATAATTTGACTCGACAAATTTTATCGAATAATAATTATGGATTGAAGAAATCCTAGCTTTTTTGTATCTTTGTGTCAGAAAACTCGCTCTAATAACAATGTACTAAAATTCATATCATTTTTTTTTTTGAAATTCTACGTGTAAAATCTCGAATTTTCTTGTCATCATTATATTACTCATTTCTAGAAATTTTCAATAAAAATATTCGAAATGCGCTTTTTGATGGAATTGGGCTCGCCGAACAGCATCTACTATACAGTATTCTGTTGTTCTCATGTGGTCATTGCTTTTTCGATTTTTATGGTGAAAAAATTTTTTTTGGAAAATTAAAAATTTCAAAAAAAAATTTTTTTCAGATTCTTGACATGAGTCTAACACTGGGATTGTTGTTATTCGAGTTGTTTTTGATAGTTGTGAGTTTTTAAAATTAAAATTTTTAAAAAGAAAAATTTGTTGAAAAAAATGTTTTTGTTGGAAAATTTTCATCTAAAAAATTATTACAGTATCGAAATGTTCCTGACCAAATATGGGCAATCTTCCATGGAATCTCTCTGATTACAATGACATCTGGATTTTTTGCGATTTTTGTAGGAATTTTAAAACTTTTCTTGAAAAAAAATTTTTCAAAAAAATTTTTTTTTCAAAAATTAAAAAAAAAAATTTAGGACCACCCTCCAGCGATAATATTCTTTGGATGTCGGGTTTCGCTGATTCTAGGAGTCACTATTGCTAGATTTATGTAATTTTTGAGAAAAATTTTTTTTGCAAAAAAATTTTTTCTCCAGAATTTCCATCCGCGAATTCACGTCTTCTGAAGAGCCGACGCTTCAAGAATTGATGAGTCTTTTTCAAATTATTCCAGTCATTTTGTACACGATTGGAGTTTTTCTATCCATTCAACTATTCTCTTATTCTACAGGAAGATATCGGTGAAAAAAATTTTCGAAAAAAAAATTTTTTTTTGAAAATTTTCAGAGGATACCATGATGTGGATGACGATTTGAGGATGGAAGTTAGAAGGTAAATATGGCCTAAAAAGAAAAAGTTAGTCCCCAAAGAAAATTTTTGAAATTTCAGAAAATTCGAGGAGTTTGAAGCTGCTATTGGTGAGGAGACAAAAGAGGATTGAACTTGAAAAAAAATGTTTCTGAAATAAATTTTTTTGAATTCAAAGTTATTATAGTTTCAGAATTATTTAGAATGAGATTCTGGAGCATTTATAAATTTTGGAAAAATTCGAAAAAAAATTTTCAAAAAATTTTTTTTTCAAAATTGTGAGATTTTTAATTTTCTGAAATTCTGAAATCTTGACATATTGGAATTCTCAGAATCTAATATCAGGACTACTGTAGCTTCAGAATCCCACAGAATTTTAGAAATGAAATTTTCAAAATTTTGAAAATCTATTTTTCAAAATTTTTTTTCAAAAATTTTGAGATTCTGAAATTTCTGTAATTCTGAAATCTAGAATTCAAATGATCTTAGATTCTCACACTCTATCATTAGGACTACTGTAGCCTCAGAACTCCACAGAATTTTTAAATCAAGACTCTTAGAATTCTGAAAATTTTTTTTAATTTCAAAAGAAATTTGAGATTCTGAAATTTCGAAATTCCGAAATTCTCAGAATCTTCTATTAGCACTACTTCAGAATCCTACAGAATTCAAGATTCAGAATCCTACAGAATTCAAAAAATAAAAATTTCGAAATTCGGAAAATCTAAAACAATTTTCCAAAAATTATTTTCCAAGTTTTTGAAATTCTGAAATTTTTGCAAATCTGAAATTCAGATGCTCTGAGATTCTCAGAATCTACATTTAGAACTACTGTAGCTTCAGAATTTCACAGAATTTCAAAAATAAAATATTTAAAATTCTGAAAATCTGAAATTTTTGCCCCCTCTTTTTTTCCTTCTGTATTTTTTTCTAGATTTACCCAAAAAATATCATCAGGTTTTCATACACTCATATTTTTTTCTGCCTTTTTTATGTTTGTTTTCCATTATTTTTTCCCTTCTACTTTATATGTCTTCTTATATTTATACATCATGTTTTTTTCTTCTAGAAGAAAAAAACAAAAAGAATAAAAAATCGACGAAGGAAATCGAAAAAAAGAGTTGAGATGTCTACATAATTCTTGTTTTTTAGGTATTCTAGAGACTCTGGAAAAAAGAAAAAAGAAAGAAGATTACTTTTCTAGAAGCTGAAAAAATTGAGTTTTTTCTTTAAAAAATTGACTGAAAAACCAAAAAAAAATTTGGGGATTTTAAAAGCACCAAAGATGCGCCATAATAGACTTAAAAACAACAATTTTTACTTTTTGATAGCAAATTTTTCATAGATTACTGTAGTTTTTGAATTTTTCAAAATTTTTGATTTTGACGTCTTCTTTGCTCCAGAACCTGAAAGTAACCAATTTTCGAAAAATAGCTGAAAATTTGGGATTTTCGAACGCGTCAAAGGTACACCAGACTAGTTCAAAAATTGACGATTTTTAAACAGTTTGATAGGAAATCTTCCATAGATTACTGTAGCTTTTGAATTTTCAGATAATTCAAATTTTGACGTCTTCTGGGCTACAAAATCTGGAGAAGACCATTTTCGAAAAAATGACTCAAGTTTCAAGATTTTTGAAACCGCTAAAGGTGCGCCAGACTAAACTAAAAATTTAAGATTTTTACACAGTTTGATAGGAAATCTTCCATAGATTACTGTAATTTTTGAATTTTTTGAAAATTCTGGTTTTGACGTCTTCTGAGCTTCAGAATCTGCAAGTAACCAATTTTCGAAAAAATAGCAGAAATTTTGTGACTTTTGAAAGCGTCAAAGGTGCACCAGCACAATTCAAAAATAGTAGGTTTCTGTACAGTTCCATAGCATTTTTTCCATAGATTACTGTAGTTTCTGAATTTTGGAAAAATTCTGATTTTTACGTCTTCTAAGCCAAAAAATGGAAATCGCTCAAAAAAGTGCGATTTTTTAAAAAGCGGTATTTTTCTTATTTTGTAGTTTTGCAATTTGTAGTTTGTAGTTTGTAGTTTGTAGTTTATAGCCTCTAAGCCTCTCCAAAAATTTCCAATCAAAATTTCGTATAGTGAGCGACCTTTTTTATCCCTTTTTCATTTTCCTCATATTTAATTTCAATTTTTCCTACTGTAATTGAATTCAGAAATCCCAAATCTTAGTCCAAGACAAATCTAAGACGACGAAAAAAAGCAGAGAAAATGTGTATGTGCATAATTGCTCACGGAGCACAAATGTCGCTTTCGGATTTTCTGAATGTTTAGAGAAGGAAAAGATTTCCGACTTTTTCTGTATAAATTTGTTTATATTTGCTCAATTTTGAGCTCAAATATAGCTTTTTTTGGATTTTTGATGTCAAATTTTTCCAATTTTCGAAAAAATTTGAACATTTTTTGGATATTTTGTGTGCCCTTTCAATTTCGGTTTAGATTTTTAAATCTCGAGGAATTTTTTTCTGAATTTTGCGATGTTTGAGCAAGAAAAAAAAGCAATTTTGACACAAACGAGCCACTTCAGAAATCAGAAATTGAAGATTTTTTCTTTGTTTATTTTGGGGTTTCTAAGGAAAAATCAGAATCTGAGAGAATATTTCTGAATTTCAGAATTTTCAAATTTTCAAAAAAATTTTTTTTTAAAGTATTTTTTCCAGATTTTCAAAAAACTTGAAACTTCAAATTTTGAGAGGCTCAAAATCTGAAAATCTCAAAATTTGGACTCTATTTTTGTGAACTTTTAGAAGTTTTGCATTTTAAAAGCTACATTTTTTTCAATTTTCAGAAATTCGATTTTTCGAAAAAATTTAATAACTGAAATTTCAGATTCTTAGAATCCGCAATTCTCGGAAGTTCCAGAAAATTCTCAAAATCTTCTAGAACCTTATAGACTCCCAGATTTTACCATTTTTAAAGCCAATATTCCATTTAAAAAATCTGAAAAAAATTTTCTTTTCTAAAAATCCCTCTCAAAATGACTCATTTTATATCTCCCTTAAACACCTGTGACTAGCTAATCTGAAAAAGAAAGTGATAATCTTATCAGAAAAAAAAATGCCAAAATCAAAAAAAGTGTAGGATTTCCGGATGTTAGATATTGACATCATCATCCGGAACTCTACTCAATTTTCAAAGAATTTTTGTTGTAGTTTGTAGTCTAATATAATCAATGTTATAGAAAGCCGAAATTGAAGATAATATTGATTACAAACTACAAAAAATTCCTGAATTTTTGAGCCAAAAATGAGCAAAATCGGTTGAAAACAAGCCGAGTTATGAGGGTTTGAAGTTTTGTAGAGGCTTAGGATTTTTTGTAGTTTGTAGTTTAAGCCTCTACAAAACTTCAAATGCTTATAATTCGACTCATTTTTAACCGATTTTGCTTATTTTTGGCTCAAAATTTAGCAAATTCTTCCTATAGTGTTGTTGCCAAGACAATATCAAAAATTTCAATCCCAAAACGAGCAAAATCGGTTGAAAACTAACCGAGTTAAAAGCGTTCGAAAATATGGGGAGGCTTAGGGGAGTTTGTAGTTTGTAGTTTAAGCCTCTACAAAAACTTCAAATCCTTTTAACTCATTTTTGGCTCAAAATTTAGAAAATTTCTCTTACAATGATTCAGCCAAGACGATTCCAAGAATTGTAATCCAAAAACGAAAAAAAATCAGTTGAAAATGCGCCGAATTACGATCATTTGAAATTTTGGTGAGGCCTAGGGAATTGTGTAGTTTGTAGTCTAAGCCTCCCCAAAACTTCAACAGCTCACAACTCGGTTAATTTTCAACCGATTTTCTCGATTTTTGGCGCAATTTTCTTCAATTTTTCTCTATTTTTAGATCACTAAAAAACCATCATTTTCAAATAATGCAACCTCTAAGATAGTAAGCAAAAAATTTGGCAAAAATTGAACCAAAAATAAGCAAAATCGGTTGAAAATGAGCCGAGTTATAAGCGTTTGAAGTTTTGGGGAGGCTTAGGATTTTTTGTAGTTTGTAGTCTAAGCCTCCCCAAAACTTCAAACGCTCATAACTCGGCTCGTTTTTAACCGATTTTTGTGATTTTTGGCTCAAAAGTTGTCCTTTTTCATGTTCTATTCTTTCTGTTCCTTCTGAAGTTCCCCATACTTCTAAGCCCCGCCCCGTTTGGCGGGGCTCTAGAGCCCCGCCTCATCCATCATTTCTTCTTACTCCTTTCAACTTCTGTTCCCCGTCTCTCAAAAATCGTGGAGCTTCCTAAAAGCATAAAAGGCATTGGGCCACAACGATGATGATGATGAAACCCTATAGTCTTCCCTCCCCTACTTTTAGGTGGACGGGGGCTCTGCGCGGAGCAAGAGAAACGAAAAGAGCACCCCCCCCCCCCCCCCCCCCCACTTTTCTCGTTTTTCCATAATCGGCGCTGTGTGTGCACTTCTTTCTCTCCGTCGTTTTTCCTCTCATTTTTCCCTCGGCACACGTCTTCTTGTATGTATACACTCCTCGCTTTTTTGCTCCGCCGAGCCCCGACTCCCTCGTCGCTCCTCTCAGAATCGATTCCCTCAACGACGACGTCTTCTACATCTTCTTCTTCTTGTGCTCTTTTTTCTTGCTCCTTCTCACCGAGCCTTTGCTTTCCTCTTGTACAACTCTCTCGTCTTCTATATGGGCTCACGGGCTCTCATTTTTTATGACTTTAGGTGACGTAGGGGTACCTTTTTTTTCGTTTGCAGGATTCTAATCTAGGGGGAATAGAATAGAATCGAGGTAATTAGATTTTAGAAGGGGGGGGGGGGGGTGTCTAGGGTCTTATAAAACAAGGAACTTCTTTTGACCTAGATTTCGTCACATTGAGCCCGTAGAGATTTTTTCTAATTTCGGATTGTTAGAGGGGTACTAAACTGTTTAGGTACATTTTTTGATTCATTTTTCGCCTAAGGTCAAAATTAGCACTTTTCGAGCCTACAGGTTTTTTGAGCCTACAGAGAGGTACTGTTTAGGTACAGTTTTTGGTAGGAAATTTTTTGAGCCTCGAATTTTTCCATCTTGCACTTGGGCCTTGAGGGAATTTCGACTATTTTTGATTGTTTAAAATTGAACTAAACTGCTTAGGTACATTTTTTGGTACGTTTTTTGTCTAGGGTCTTAAGGGACCTTTTTTAAGGGATGTATAGGGCCTTATGGGGCACTTTTTGAGCATCTGATTTCATCATCTTGGGCCTTGGGCTCAAGGGGAGATTTTGACTATTTTTGATTGCTTAAAAAGGTACTAAGGGGTACTGTTTAAGGGTACTGTTTTAGATACATTTTTCGGTTCCTTTTTTGGAAGGTAAACTTTCAGAGCTTCTGATTTCGTTATCTTGGGCCTTGGGCTTAAAAGGATTTTTTATTACTTTTTGATTTTTAAATTAAAGGGGTTCCCTAGACTGCAATAGAGTCCTCTTTTCGATTTAGAAAATTTTAGTTTATGCGAAAAAATTTTTTTTTGGAATTTTTTTCGGAAATTTTTTTGACTCAGATTTCGTAATCTTGGCCCTTGGGCTCAGAGGGGATTTTTGATTATTTCCCATAATATAAAAAGGTAGTAAGGGGTACTGTAGAGGGGTGCTGTTTAAACGTACTTAGCTAAAATAAGATCCCTACTTACATTTTTAAAATCTGAATTTTTGAAATTTTTTTGCGGTCCTTAAAATCGTTATTACTCGCTTCCCAGTCACTCGATTTTTATGGAAACTATACCAATCGATTGGAAAATTGATGGAAATTCTTTTCTATGTTTTCTATTTAAAATTTTGATTTTGAAAAAATTGTTTTCGAAAATTTTGTAATCTCAATTTATCGGACCTAAAAACCGTTATAACTCGCTTCACAGGGGTCCAATTTTCATGAAAATTATATCAATCAATTGGAAATTTGACGACGATTAGTTTCTTGGTTTTAATTATCTGAAAATCCCGATTTTGAAATTTTCGATATTTTACCTTATTTCACACTTATATCGTGTCAGAGGCGCGCCAGCCTATTTGGTTTTCAAAATTTCAATTTTTGTCTTTTTGAACTTTCGATCTTTATCAATAACATCATAGACATATTAGAATAATAGAATTTGAATCCCAAAAAAATTGTATGATCAAAATTCCAAAAAAAAAATTTAACAAAATTTTTTTGAAAAATTGTGAACTTTTTTTCAATTTTTTCTTCTGATTCATGTTTGATATTCTGAATCTTCAACGTCATCTGTTTCTATTTTATTTCCTTTTTCAAATTTCTTCTCATTCGAAATTTCAATTTTCAGAACCACCCAACCACCAAAAAACCCGAAAAATGCCTAAGACAAAGTGGCGATTAAACCTGTCCATCTTGCTACTCATCATTGTTCAGGTAAGCAAATTCGCTCCACTGGATACCACAAATCTCAGATTATAGCAATGGAGCGTGCTTTCTGACCTCTTGATTCGCCTATAATCATTATCAGACGAGTTTAGCAAGCGCGCTCCATTGCAAACCTCAAACTTTCCAGATTCTCCATAGAGCGCACTTTCTAAAATCTCAATTTTCAGATCTCCAACTCCGATGCTGTGCGATGTTTCGATTGTGTCGGCATGGATTGTATGGGTAGCTTCTGTGAGGGAGAGTACTGTATGGTGTCGCAGTACGCGCCGCGGTGGGGATCCGCGCGATGGGGAGAACCGGAAGTTGTAAAGGTAGGTGGACCAGAAACTAGAAAAAATTTGAAAAAATTTGGTCCACAAAAAAAGAAAATCGGTTGAAAATGAGCCGAGTTACGAGCGTTTGAAGTTTTGGGGAGGCTTAGACTACAAACTACAAAAAGCGCTAAGCCTCTACAAAACTTCACAGGCTTATAACTCGGCTAGTTTTCAACCGATTTTGCTCGTTTTTGGCTTGAATTCTTTGAAATCAATTTGGTAACAAAACTGAGGAAAAAATTCCTAAATTTTGAGCCAAAAATCAAAAAAATTGGTTGAAAACGAGCTTAGTTAAAAGCATTTGAAGTTTTGTAGAGGCTTAGCGCATTTTGTAGTTTGTAGTCTAAGCCTCCCCAAAACTTAAAACGCTCATAACTCGCTTCGTTTTCAACCGATTTTTGTGATTTTTGGCTCAAAATTTGTAAAATTTTTTGCTTTACATTGCTAATGTAATAAACATTCTGTAAATATGGTTTTTTTTTTCTATAGGGATGCGCCAAAGGAGCAATGTTGTCCAACGATGTCAGAGATCATTGTGAATTCGCCGAGGATTCTGAGGAGCCGTTCACATGTTTCTGTAACGGAAAAGACTTGTGTAACTCGAGAAAAACGCTTCGGAAGATTGAACGAGAGGATGTTGAATTGGTAAGTTAAAAAAAACAAAACTTTTCAAAAATTAGCAATGGAGCGCACTTGCAGGTCCAATGTGTGTGCAATGGAGCGCATTGTAAGAATGACAAGACATGTGTCGGTGAACTCTGCACCTATGTAGTGAACCACAAGACAAAACAAGTCGAACAGGGATGTGTCAACGCTTCTGTTCCTCTCATCGAAAGACGCGCCATTGGATCATGTATGGCACCGCCAATTACCGGAGCAATGCATCATAATGTTGCCAAGGTGAGAGTATGAAAAATTTGGGAAATTTTGAGCCATAAATCAAGAAAATCGGGTGAAAATGAGTAGAGTTAGATGGGTTTGAAGTTTTTGTAGAGGCTTAGGAAGTTTTGTAGTTTGTAGTCTAGTCAATTGAATTTTTTGTAGTTTGTAGTCCAGCCCATTGGATTTGTCTAAACATTTTGAGTCGATTTAACTTTGAATGACTCGATTCGGTTGAATTTGAGCCGAGTTACAGTATCTCAAAGTTTTGTAGAGGCTTAGGGGGTTTTGTAGTTTGTAGTCTAAACCTCCCCAAAACTTCAAAGGCTTATAACTCGCCTTAAAACAAACTTTCCCTATTTTCAGTTCTAAACATCGAAAATTATCTTGGAACCAAAGTCATACTAATTGAGGAAAAAATTTCCTAAGTTTTGAGCCAAAAATCACAAAAATTGGTCAAAAATGAGCCCAGTTACAAGCGTTTGAAGTTTTGTAGAGGCTTAGGATTTTTTGTAGTTTGTAGTCTAAGCCTCCCCAAAACTTCAAAGACTTATAACTCGGCTCATTTTCACCCGATTTTGCTCATCTTTAGCTCAAAAATCTTCGAATTTTCTCTATTTTCAGGACGCTCAATCTCTCCTCGCCGTCGAGTCTTGCATCTGCGGTACGGATTACTGTAACAGTGAGAAGCCATCGATCAGTGTGCCGGAGAATGAGAAATGTAATGCTTATGTGGAGGTGACCACAATGGGAACGAAGACACAGTCAAAGAATATCTCGTGTAGTGGAGAGTACTGTTTTACGGTGAGTGGCCGAACTTTTGCATTGGTGGCCTAGGAATATCTAGAGTTGGGTTTTTTAGGCCAACAAGCCAAAGTAGGCAGTACTGGCCTAACTTTTCCAAAAATCTGAGTTTCTAGGCCATCATGGATACTTTTAACTCGGTTTTTAGTTCATGTCCTAACTTTTGCTTTGATGACCTAGGTTTTGCATATTTTGAGAGACTCTAGGCCACCAAGTTCGATTAATTATAGTGGTCTAAGTTCCGCAGGCCAAAATGTGGCCTAACTTTTCAGAAAATCTAGGTATTTCAGGCCATTTTTGAGCCATCTAACCTACCTTCCTAGTCGAGGGCCTAACTTTTGCTTTGGTGGCCTAGGTTTTTGAAATTTTTAAGATTTTAGGCTACCAGATTTGAGTCTAGGTCCTTCAGGCCAAAATGTAGCCTGACTTTTTTGAAAAAACCAAGATTTCCAGGTCGTCTTTGAGCATTTTATCGCCAATTTTTCCCATGGCTCAATTTTTTCTTCGGTGTCCTAGGTTTTGTAAGTTTCGAAATTCTAGGCCTCCAGATTTAAGCCTTAGTTCTGCAGGCCGAAGTGTGGCCTAATTTTTTCAAAAATCAAGGTATTTCAGGCCATTTTTGAGCCGTTCAACCCAATTTCCTAGTTCATGACCTAACTTTTGCTTTGCTGGCCTAGGTTTTGCAAGTTTTGGGTTTCTACTCCAACTAGTCAAAGTAGGTAGCAGTGGTCTAACTTTTTCAAAAACTGATATTCCTAGGCCATTTTCGAGCCTTTTATTCCCGTTTCTCGTTTATGGCCTAACTTTTGCTTGGTGACCTAGGTTTTGCAAAATTTGGTGTTCTAGGCCACCAAACTTCATTGGTTTCTGTCGACTTTAGTGGCCTAGGCTTGGCAGGCTAAAGTGTGGCCTAACTTTAAAAAAACTGAGTTTCCTAGGCCATCTTAGAGCCATTTTAGTTCACATGGCCTAACTTTTTCAAACTTTGGTTTTCTAGGCCACCATCAAATCGAAACTCGGCATCATGTCCTCCTACCGTACCTACGGATGCGCTTCGTTCACCGGAGAAGACCCCCTTCCAGAAGAATTGGATCCAACTGGATGTGCCACGTTTACATCGGAAAGTTTGGAAGTTAAAACGTGTTATAAGGTATGGACTACAAACTACACACTACAAACTACAATTTTTTTTAGACCTCTGATAAGGCTGCGGTCGGAAGAGCCCTCGCATCAAAGCAAATTCCGGAATCCAAGGCTTCGAAACTATCGAAAGGGTGATTTTCAGAGTTTTCAATATTTCTTAAGCCTAAAATTTCAGAAAATCCCAAAAAGCGAAGCCAAAACAACAAGTAGAAGTGGAATACGATAATGAGGAAGAAGAGGAAGAGGAGGCCACGGAAAAGCCGAAATCCAAAGGCTCAAAATCACCAAAAGATCGTCAGAAGGCTCAAGAAGAATCGAGAAAAGAGGAGGAGAAGGAAGAGGAGGAGGAGGAAGAAGAAGAGGAAGAAGAGAAAAAGGAAGAGGAAACATCGACGAAGAAATCGTTCATCTTCCAGAAGCCGACGCAACCACCAATTCCGGATGATTCAAATACCACTATGGTGAGCGGAAAATTTGGCGCATTTTAGGCTAAAAATGAAGAAAAACGGTTGAAAACGAGCCGAGTTATGAGCGTTTGAAGTTTTTGGGGAGGGTAAGGCTACAAACTACAAAAAGCGCTAAGCCTCCCCAATCTTTCAAGTGATGATAACTCGGCTCAATTTTGTCCGACTTGGCTGTTTTTTGGCTCAGAATTCTTCAAATCGTCTTGATCACAGCATTGAAAAAAAAAATTTCCTAAATTTTGAGCTAAAAACGAAGAAAAACGGTTGCAAATGAGCCGAGTTATAAGCGTTTGAAATTTTCTAGAGGCTTAAGGATTTTTGTAGTTTGTAGTCTAAGCCTCCCCAAAACTTCAAACGCTCATAACTCGGCTCATCTTTAACAGATTTTCATGATTTTTAGCTCAAAATTTAGGTAATTGTTTTTCTTTAATTTTGATGGTTTCGTTTCCAAGAAAATTTTTGAAATTTAGAACTTAAAAAAAGGAATGTTTTTGATCAAATTTTTTTGGTTTTCGGATCAATTTTTCAGTATTTTTTTGCAGTAGAAGCATTTATAAATGAAGATAATGATAAAAATAAGCGAAAAATTGAATTAAAAGATATATTTTTATATTTTAAAATATAAAATATTCGAAAGTTAATTGTTTTCCGATTTTCGGATTATTAATTTTTGTATTTTTGTTTGTAGAAGCTTTGTAAACTAAAAATTACAAAAAATATATACATTTTGAGCCAAAAATGAGCAAAATCTGTTGAAAACGAGCCGAGTTAGAGCGATTTGAATTTTTGGGGAGCTTAGGAAAGTTTGTAGTTTGTAGTCTAAGCCTCTACAAAACTTCAAACGCTCATAACTCAGCTCATTTTCAACCGATTTTCTTCATTTTTTGATCAAAATGTTCCAAATTTACTGTAGTTTTTATTTTCAAAGGAAAAATATATAAAAATATAAATATGCTAAAAATCGAGAAAATCGGAGTGAAATGAAGGAAGTTTGAGCAATTTCCATTTTCGGCGACTACAAACTACAAAATTCCCGAAGCCTCCCCAAAATCTTCAAACGCTCATAACTTGGCTCATTTTCATCCGATTTTCACGATTTTTGGCTCAAATTTATCCTATTTTTTTCTATTTTCAGATCACCGTCTTCGTCCTCATCATCCTCTGCATTCTTGGCTCCGGAATCGTTTGGAAATTCGAACTTCACAAGAAGCTTCGACGAAGCAACTACGATACCGTAGCCGGCGGATAATTTGGGGTTCCCTGATTAGAGCCTAATTGTGATTTCTTTTTCACTATTTCAGATTTTTATAAGCTAGATTTCTTCCCCCTTTCACCAACATTCCAGATTCACTTATTTTAATTTATTTTTTCTCTATTTTCCCCCGCTAATAATCCCTAATATGAGTAGTTGAAGAAGCTATAAGCCCCCTCTCAATATTTTAGCAATAACAGAGTTTTTTTGTTTCAAAAAAGTTATATTTTTCGAATAAATGAATTTTTTCCCAAGTGAACAGAATACAACAAAAAAATCAACAACAGAAATAGAAGAAGTATTGGAATTATTTGGAGACGGTGGTGGTGTCGCGCATCTGGATGGATCGAAGTTGACGCTTCTTGGTCTTTTTCAGCTTGTGAATCTTGGTGATTTTCTGGAAAAAAATGGAGATGAAAAATGTGAAACTATTTATACTATTTAAAAATTGAAAAATTGATAAAATTTGAACCAAAAATCAAAACAAAATTGGTCGAAAACTAGCCGAGTTACAGGCGTTTGAAGCTTTGTAGAGGCTTACGGATTTTTGTAGTTTGTAGCCTTAGCCTCCCCAAAAACTTCAAACTACCATAACTCGGCTCATTTTCAACCGATTCTGCTGATTTTTGGCTCAAAATGTTAGAAATCATCTGGGCAATAACATTGTGAGAGAAATTGTCTAAATTTTTAGCCAAAAATCACAAGAATCGGTTAAAAAATGGCCGAACTATGATCGATTTCAAATTTTGTAGAGGCTTAGGTATTTTCGTAGTTTGTAGTCTCTAAGCCTCTACAAAAATCCAACTTTCGCTAGAATAGCTCATTTTCAATCGTTTTTCTCAAAATTTTCAGCAGTTTTGTCTCTTTTTACCGACTAGAACGTGTTTTCGAGCTCTCAAAGGTGTTTTTCTTGTAAAATTGCACATTTTGGCTCTGAAATGTCACAGAGCCTGCTTAACTCATTTTAAACGGTTTTTTTTTGGATTTTTCGCCAAATTTCGATGATTTTTAACTTTTTTTAGTGTTGTGGACCTATTTTTGTGCTCGGGAAGGTGTTTTCCTTGGCAAAAAATAGTGCATTCTGGCTCTGAAATGCTCCGGAGCCAACTTAGCTCGTTTTCAACGATTTTTCATGGTTTTTCCATCAAAATTTGTGGATTTTTCAGCAAAGCTGACTCTTTTAGGAATTAGAACGCATTTTTGTGCTCGCGGTGGTGTTTTTCTTGCAAAAGATGACACATTTTGGCTCTGAACTGCTCCGGAGCCAATTTAGCTCATTTTCTACGGTTTTTCTTGATTTTTGCATCAAATTTTAGGGGTGTTCTGGAAAAAATAGCTCATTTTATGGGTTTGAACGTATTTTTACATCAAATTTTCCTGGTTTCTGGAGTTTTTGGTCATTTTTAGGAGCTAAAACGTGTTTATGTGCTCGTGGAGGCTTTTGTCTTGCAAAAATTGCATATTTTCGCTCTGAAATACCCCAGACAAAGTTTAGCTCGTTTTCAACAGTTTTTCTTGGATTTTGCATCAAATTTCGAGGATTTTCACTGTTTTTCGGTAAAAAATGAGCTCAGGAAGGTTTTTTTTTTGACAAAAACTAAAAATACATGTTCCTAATCCAATTTTCCAGCCCTACCTGCACAATTTCCGATTTTCGCTCATTCTCCAACCGTCTCTTCTCCTGTTCCTCTTTTCGCTCCTTCTTCTCCTGTCTCTCCTGCACCGCGCGCTCTCGAATATTGTCTTGGAAACTTTTGACCATCTCCTTCTTGGCCTTCGCCTCCATTTTCTTGTTCCACGACGTCTTCAGCGTCTTCACTTTTTTGATTGTGGAGTGTCTGGAAACATCGGGAATTAGGAATCTATGATTTTTAGGCAAAAATCCACTTTTTATCCTGCTTCGTCTTCCACCATCTATTCGATTGGCAAGTGTCGTTGACTTTGAGCAATTCTGCGCCAGTTGCGACCATTTTTGAGCTGAAAAATGGTTTAATTAGTGTTTTCATCATAATTGAACGCAAAAATGAACGGAAAATGAGCAAAAAAGAAAAATGATAACTTAAAAATCGCTTACAAAATTTATCCCTTAAAAAGTGCCTATTTTTCATGAAAGTTGAAGCGCTAAACTGATAAAAAATGCTAAATTTCATGTAAAATTCAATTATAGCAAGAATTTGAACAAATAACATGAGAAAAAACCTCGAAAAATCAAGAAAAAACTTTTTAAAAATTTTCCCCTTGAAAAAATCGCCTATTTTTAATGAAATTTGAGGCGCTAAACTGCTAAAAGTGTCTAAATTTTATGCGAAATGCAATTTCAATAAAAATTTGAACAAAAAACACCCGAAAAAACCTCGAAAATTCATTTGGAAATTTTTTAAAAATTCTCCTTGAAAAGTCACCTATTTTCTATGAAATTTGTAGCTCTAAACTGATAAAAATGTCTAAATTTCATAAAAAATTCAACTTTAATCATAATTTTAACAAAAAAAAACCCTGGAAAACCTCCAAAAATGAAGAAAAAACCCGAAAAATTGTCTCAAAATCTCGAAATTCGTCTAAAAAATGTGAGTCCAGCGGAGCGCACTTGCATCTTATTTGCGCGGGTGTTTAAATTTGAAACACTTTTTTTTACGAATTTTCTGAATTTTTTTCAATTTTAAAAGAAAAAACCTCTGTTATTGTCTGTTCAATAAAACGTCGGGAAGACACGCCCCTTTTTGGACACGCCCCTTTTTCACGTTTGCTTGTAGATCAAATTTTTAGTAGTTACGTGAAAAGGGGAGTGTCCAAAAAGGGGCGTGTCTTCCCGACGTTTTATTGAACAGACAATAACAATGCCAAAACAAACCCCGCCCACTTTCCCTATTGCCTTATTATCTTTTCCCCAAAAACATGGAATAAAAGAAGGAAAAAGAGACTAGCTGTCGAAAAAATAGCACAAAAATCAGAGAGACGCAGAGAAAACAAAAGAAAAAGAATGACAGATGTGGTGAGGATTAAATGGAAGGCGTCGGCGAGAGCCGAGAAGAAGACGTGCAGCTGACCGAAAAAGGGAAAAGAAGAAATAGTATAGAAATTTGAGAGACGCAGAGAAAATGGAGAGGTCCCCCCACCACTACCACGACAACCAATGTCATCTTCGCTTCTTCTTCTCCTCTTTTTCATTCAATTTTCCCAATTTCCAGCACAAAAATGAACTACCTCGAGTTGATTCAGAGGAAAATTCGCTACCATATTCGCCACGTGGACACTGGCAATGCAATTTTGCTGTTTTGTGTCTCTGCGATGGTAAGATATTGTTTTTGTAGTTTGTAGTCTAGCCCATTGGATTTGTCTCAGAAAATTGAGTATCATCGTTTTTTGAAAAACTCGATTTGGTTGAAAATGAGCCGCGTCATAAGCATTTGAAGTTTTGGGGAGGCTTAGAACATTTTGTAGTTTGTAGTCTAAGCCTCCCCAAAACTTCAAACACTCATAACTCGGCTCATTTTCAACCAATTTTTATGATTTTTGGCTCAAAGTTTAAAAAATTTCCTCTTCTGTTTTGTTGCCAATTTGATTTCAAATATTTCGAGCCAAAAACGAAGAAAATCGGTTGAAAAGGAGCCGAGTTAAAGGCGTTTGTAGTTTTGGGGAGGCTTAGGGAATTTTGTAGTTCGTAGCCTACATCTTCCCAAAACTTCGAACGCTTGTAACCCTGCTCATTTTCAACCGATTTTGCTCATTTTTGGCTCAAAATTCTTCAAATTGTCTCAATAACAGCGTTAAAACAGAAATTTCCTAAATTTCGAGCCAAAAACAACCAAAATCGGTTGAAAATGAACCGAGTTATGAGCGTTTAAAGTTTTGGGGAGGCTTAGACTACAAACTACAAAACTGTCTAAGCCTCACCAAAAACTTCAAACGCTCATAACTCGGCTCATTTTCAACCGATTTTTTTTGCTCATTTCTAGCTCATAATTTCGGAAATTTTAGGCCGCTCTTGTCCTTTGTCTCATTGGCTCCCCCACAATTCGAGAAGCATGGAATCAAAAGCAAAATCCGCGTGAATCAACGTCTTCTGAATCCACGAGCCCTCAACGAAAAAGTATTCCGCAGCAAATAAAATCCGGCGGGCGAAGGAAGCGAAGGTTCGCTAAAAAAGACATAAGAGCGATGGAAATGGAGGAAAAACAGCGGAGAAAAGAGGAGAAAAAAGAGGAATCGAAAGCGGAGAGGATAAAACAGAAGCAGGCGGAAAATGGACAACAGAAACAGAAGCAAAAAAAGACGGTTTTCAAGGTGAATCTCGAATTTCCAAAGTTTTTATAATTTGTAGTCTAGTTCATTGAATTTGTCTTAAAATTCTGAGCGCATTTCTTTTTGAAAAAACTCGATTTGGTTGAAAATAAGCCAAGTTATGAGCGTTTGAAATTCTGTAGAGGCTTAGAGACTTTTGTAGTTTGTAGTCTAAGCCTCCTCAAAATTTCAAAAGCGTCTAACTTGGCTCATTTTCAGCCAATTCTCATGATATTTAGCTCACATTTTCAGTGATTTCTTGAAGTTTGTAGTGCGCAAATAAAAATACTAAAAACTTATCCAAAAAATCAGAAAAAAAATTAATAATTCGAAAATTAACTTTTTTTGGTAACATTTTTTTCAAAGTTTCTCTCACAGTGTTGCTACCAAAGAAATTGCAAGAATTTTGAGCCGAAAATAAAGAAAAACGGTTGAGAATGAGCCGAGTTATAAGCGTTTGAAGTTATGGGGAGGCTTAGGGATTTTTGTAGTTTGTAGTCTCTAAGCCTCTACAAAATTTATAATGCGTCTAACTCTGTTAGTTTCGGTCCGATTTTTTTGATTTTTAGCTCAAATTTTCTGCAATTTCTTGTAGTTTCTTTCTATATTGATAATTCATAAAATTTCTTAAAATTTCAGCGAAATGGCAGCGGAAACTCTATGGAAAACTCGACGAAAACCAATCGTCAGAAGCAGATTGGCGTCCGGAATATGCCACAAAAACGGAGCTGAATTTTTCTTTTTTGTATCAATTCTTCTTTTTCATATCGAAATTTTCGCCTCTGAGATCTGGTCTTCTGGAAAAAAGTGCAATAAAAACATTTGTATCTAGAAATATCTTTACTAATAACATTTGAAAACTTTGTATGTTCGTTTATGTGTTGCAAGCTGTAACTCGGCCCAAACTGAACGGATTTTTATGAAAGTTTTACAGAAAGATCAGAAATTTTTATTACTTGATGCCCGTATGTTTGGATTTTTAATAGCTCGAAAATTGAGCAAGTTACGGCTCTTTTAGTGAATTTTCAGTACTAATTTCGGTATCGAAAATGTGTTGCAAGTCATAACTCGCTTCAGAGTTGACCGATTCTTTCGAGATTTTCACAGTTTGTTCGTGATTATCTGAGGATGATGCACAACTTTTTTGTTTTTCGAAATTCCAATTTTGAAGCATTCTGGAGCACTTTTCCTGAGCAACTGGGTTCATTTTTGCATGCGCAACGACAGAGAAGCAGAGTCATTTTCGCTTGCGGCGGCGGCAGAGAGGCAGCGCACACACAAAGTATAGTGGCCGACGCGGACCTGGATTGATGTCGGCTGCTTACTTTCATCACCTCCGCCGACACGAGGGGGAGGTCGGTTCAGTTACCCAAGTTTGAGGTAAACTTCGCGATGGGGAGAGATATATAGGTTGAATTTTATACCATTCTGTTCGTCTCAACGCGAGGAGACAGAATATGTAAGAAAATTTTAGAAAAGTTGAACTTGAAGGATGTTTATCGGGGTTAGAAGTTTGAGGATATGCCTATTCTGACTCCGATAGCAGAGGTCCGCGGAAATCCGTCACCTTCTTCCGTATTCCGTATTTTTTTTTGATATTGGAAAAAAAAAGACCCGCAAAACATCGATTTTGAGATCAATGAGTAATTTCATTATGGTAGAAGAGAGAAAGAGAGTGACGTTGACGGAATTATTCCCACTTTTTTCCAAAAAAATGGGAAATTTCTCAATTGTGAAAATCGCCCGTTGGTCAAAAGTGAACGTGTTGTGACTACAGCTTTCGAACTTCACTGCGGTCGGCGCGACAGCAGATTCATGTAGGCAGCGGCCGGCGCGATAAAGTGCAATTTTGTTAATAAAAATGTTTATATTGCGTTTTGAGCAGCGATATTAGGTGCATTCGAATCTGCGAAAAATTCTACATTCATTGAAATAGGTTGGAAAAAATGTATGTTGGCATTTTGAAAATCGATTTTCTCGAGTTTTAACGATTTTTGTGCAAAAATATTGTTATTTTCGTAAAAAATAGAATTGGGACGATCACTTCAGAAAATAAAAAAAAATGACTGTAATCCTACTTTAATTATCTGAAATTTGGGCAATTAGCAATGGAGCCGGCGACTCCTCACTGTTGAATCAAAAAGTCCGCAGGCCCTAAGAAATGGAGCCACAAAATCTTAAGAATAGGACCGAAAGCTCCCCACTTTTGAGATTAGAGGGTCGCAGGCCCTACGGATTCGAGCCGAAGGCTTCCCAATTACTAGAAAAAAACGGGCCGCAGGCCTTACGAAATTGAGCCGAAGGCTCTCCATTTTCAAGTGAAAAGGGCCGCAGGCTATGAGGAATGGAGCCGAAGGCTCCACAACAAAAAAGCAAGCAAAAGCCAGGTGGTGAAGCCCCCGAAGGGGGCGGAGTCCACCTGGTTTACTTTCTTGTCAATTTTTTTTTTGATTTATCTTCTAAGAATCTCAATAATTCATTGTATAACAACCAGGTGGACTCCGCCCCCTTCGGGGGCTTCACCACCTGGCTTTTGCTTGCTTTTTTGTTGTGGAGCCTTCGGCTCCATTCCTCATAGCCTGCGGCCCTTTTCACTTGAAAATGGAGAGCCTTCGGCTCAATTTCGTAAGGCCTGCGGCCCGTTTTTTTCTAGTAATTGGGAAGCCTTCGGCTCGAATCCGTAGGGCCTGCGACCCTCTAATCTCAAAAGTGGGGAGCTTTCGGTCCTATTCTTAAGATTTTGTGGCTCCATTTCTTAGGGCCTGCGGACTTTTTGATTCAACAGTGAGGAGTCGCCGGCTCCATTGCTAATTGCCCAAATTTCAGATAATTAAAGTAGGATTACAGTCATTTTTTTTTATTTTCTGAAGTGATCGTCCCAATTCTATTTTTTACGAAAATAACAATATTTTTGCACAAAAATCGTTAAAACTCGAGAAAATCGATTTTCAAAATGCCAACATACATTTTTTCCAACCTATTTCAATGAATGTAGAATTTTTCGCAGATTCGAATGCACCTAATATCGCTGCTCAAAACGCAATATAAACATTTTTATTAACAAAATTGCACTTTATCGCGCCGGCCGCTGCCTACATGAATCTGCTGTCGCGCCGACCGCAGTGAAGTTCGAAAGCTGTAGTCACAACACGTTCACTTTTGACCAACGGGCGATTTTCACAATTGAGAAATTTCCCATTTTTTTGGAAAAAAGTGGGAATAATTCCGTCAACGTCACTCTCTTTCTCTCTTCTACCATAATGAAATTACTCATTGATCTCAAAATCGATGTTTTGCGGGTCTTTTTTTTTCCAATATCAAAAAAAAATACGGAATACGGAAGAAGGTGACGGATTTCCGCGGACCTCTGCTATCGGAGTCAGAATAGGCATATCCTCAAACTTCTAACCCCGATAAACATCCTTCAAGTTCAACTTTTCTAAAATTTTCTTACATATTCTGTCTCCTCGCGTTGAGACGAACAGAATGGTATAAAATTCAACCTATATATCTCTCCCCATCGCGAAGTTTACCTCAAACTTGGGTAACTGAACCGACCTCCCCCTCGTGTCGGCGGAGGTGATGAAAGTAAGCAGCCGACATCAATCCAGGTCCGCGTCGGCCACTATACTTTGTGTGTGCGCTGCCTCTCTGCCGCCGCCGCAAGCGAAAATGACTCTGCTTCTCTGTCGTTGCGCATGCAAAAATGAACCCAGTTGCTCAGGAAAAGTGCTCCAGAATGCTTCAAAATTGGAATTTCGAAAAACAAAAAAGTTGTGCATCATCCTCAGATAATCACGAACAAACTGTGAAAATCTCGAAAGAATCGGTCAACTCTGAAGCGAGTTATGACTTGCAACACATTTTCGATACCGAAATTAGTACTGAAAATTCACTAAAAGAGCCGTAACTTGCTCAATTTTCGAGCTATTAAAAATCCAAACATACGGGCATCAAGTAATAAAAATTTCTGATCTTTCTGTAAAACTTTCATAAAAATCCGTTCAGTTTGGGCCGAGTTACAGCTTGCAACACATAAACGAACATACAAAGTTTTCAAATGTTATTAGTAAAGAAAAGATATTAAAAAAATTATTCCTGAAGACGTGCCGGCGCCTTTCTCGATCTTCCACTTCTCGTCGTCGTCTCCGCGGGTGCCACGTATTGCGAAGACGTCGTTGACGACGTCGATTCAACAGTTCCAGATCGTTCGACACGTGGCAAAGGCGATGTTTCAGTAGATGTTGTCTCTTTGGGGTCATCAGATGACGTCAATGGTTCCGGGGATTCTGAGGGTCTAAAAAAATGAAGTTTTTGTTGGGTATGCAGCCAAGACGATTTCAAGCATTTAGAGCCAAAAACGAAGAAAATCGGTCGAAAAGTGACCGAGTTATGAGCGTTTAAAATTTTGAAGAGGCTTAGGAATTTTTGTAGTTTGTAGTCTCTTAGCCTCCCCAAAACTTCAAACGCTCATAACTCGGGTAGTTTTCAACCGATTTTTTTCGTTTTTGGCTCAAAATTCAGGAAATTTCTCGCTGAATGATTATAGCGTTGCTGCAAAAAATATTAAAAATTCGAAAATTTGTGCCGAAACCCGGAAAAAAAGAATAAAAATTTACCGAGTTGTGAGCGATTTAAGAAAAATTGAAAATCGTCTCTTGGCTCATTTTCGACCATTTTTGGCTTAAAATTCAGAAAATTCTTCGCCGAATGATTATGGTTTTGTTGCAAAAAAATTGTAAAAAGTTCGAAATTCGACAATTAATTTTTTTTGATTTTTTGGGTTATCTTTTTGTTTTATTTTTTGAAATTTAGTAGTAAATGCATTTTTATAAGCTTCATACACTTTAGACTGATGAAAAAAACAACAAAATTTGAATCGAAAACAAAGAAAATCGGTTGAAAATGAGCCGAGCTAGAGGGGTTTCAAATTTTGGGGAGGCTTAGAGACTACAAACTACAAAAATTCCTAAGCCTCCCCAAAATTTCAAACGCTCATAACTCGGCTTATTTTCAACCGATTTTCTTCGTTCTTGGCTCAAAATTTCGGGAACATTTCTCGCTACGGCGGGTTTTGCTTTTTGTAGAGGCTTAGGAATTTTTGTAGTTTGTAGTCTCTAAGTCTCCCCAAAACTTCAAACGCTCATAACTCGGGTAGTTTTCGACCGATTTCGCTCGTTTTTGTCTCAAAATTAAGGGAATTTCTGTCTCAAAAAACGTACATTATCTCCTCCTTGACGACCTGCTTCTCTGTCTCCGCCTCCACCACCGCCTCCGTCACCACCGTTTGGCTCTTCTCCTGCTCCAGAAGAGGAGGCTGCTCCAGGAGAGCAGGCGCAGCCTGCTCTTCCTCCTCCCCATTACCAACAACATCTTCCGTCTCCATTTCTCCATCATCCTCTTCGTCATCACTTCCAGCAGTAGCATCCGGAGCATTCCTCTTCTCACCACTTTCACTTTCTCCCTGCTCTCCACCCTCTTCCGCCGCTCGCTTCCTCGGACGTCCTCTCATCGGCTTATGAAGGACCCACGACGTCGCCAGCTGCTCCTCGGTGACATTATCAACGAGTCCCGGATCGGTGTTCGCGTTTCGAACGATCGCCGCAATTTTCTCACGATATCCGAGACCGATTCGCGCGTGTTGACACGTTTGGAGACGATTCAGAAGTTGCATGCACGCGTCTTCTGCCTTGCACACGGCGTTGAATGTGTAGACGTCCTGGAAATTGAGATAAACTACAAACTACAAAAAAATCCCGGAGATTGGAGCCAAAAACGAGAAAAATCGGTTGAAAAATGACCGAGTTATAGTCGATTTGAGTTTTTGTAGAGGCTTAGGGATTTTTGTAGTTTGTAGTCTAAGCCTCCCCAAAACTTCAAACGATTATAATTCGGCTCATTTTTCACCAATTTCGCTCGTTTTCGGGTCCAAATTCTTGAAATTTCCTCGATAACAACACTGTGAGAAAAATTTCACAAAAAATTCTCCCAAAAAAAAAATTCAATTTTCGAATTTTTTTATTTTTTCGTTTTGATTTTTTAGATTATTTTTGCCGTGTTTTTATTTGCAAACACTTTGTACACTGCAAACTACAAAAATATTGATAAAGTTTATGCCAAAAAGCAGGCAAAAATGGTCGAAAATATATGAGCGTTTGAAGTTTTTGGGGAGGCTTAGTGACTACAAACTACAAAAATCCCTAAACCTCCCCAAAACTTCAAACGCTCATAACTTGGCTCATTTTTGACCGATTTTCTTGGTTTTTTTGGCTCAAAATGTTTGAAATTCCCTTGGTAATAACATTGTGCGAGAAATTTCCCAAAATAATTTTTCCTAACAAACATTTAATTTACGAATTTTCATTTTTTTTCCGATTTTTTTTCCAGTGTTTTTATTTGCAAAAGCTTTGTGCCCTACAAACTAAAAAAAATCACAAAAATCGGTTGAAAAAGAGCCAAGTTATGAGCGATTGAAGTTTAGTAGAGGCTTAGGGATTTTTGTAGTTTGTAGTCTCTAAGCCTCCCCAAAACTTCAAACGCTCGTAACTCGGGTAGTTTTGACCGATTTTCTTGGTTTTTAGCTCAAAATGTTTGAAATTCTCCTGATAATAACATTGTGAATGAAATTACCAACATTTTAGGCAAAAAATCACAAAAATCGGTTTAAAACAACCCGAGTTATTATCGATTTCAATTCGGCTCATTTTCTCTTCATTTTTGACTTAAATTTCATCAAAGTCTTGTAGGTTGTAGTGTACAAAGCTTTTACAAATAAAAATACTAGAAAAATGAGCAAAAAATCGAAAAAAAAAACGTTGAAAATTGACCGAGGTACAGCAAGTTTTGTATTTTGTAGAGGCGTAGGGATTTTTGTAGTTTGTAGTCTCTAAGCCTCTCCAAAACTTCAAACGCTTATATCTCGGCTAGTTTTCAACCGATTTTGCTCGTTTTTGGCTCAAAATGCTCCAAATCGTCTGGGCAACAAGGATTCACAAAAATTTCGCTGTTTCAGAGGGCTCAGAATCATGCCTCGCCAAATTACCTTAAAATTCTGCCTCTCCGTCTGTCTGGACCAAATTTTGTGGTTCAAAAAGATGCGGGGCGGCGGTAGATTCGGATCCTCTTCCACTTCTGGCTCCTGTTGTGGGGGCACACGTCTCGAAGGGCCCGGTATTTGGGGCTCAAGCGGCGGCGGCGGGGCCGCCTCTTCCTGCTTGACAAAATTGCGAATCGGCTGTCGAATCATATATTTCTGTTGGGAACGGTTTGAATTCTCTGCGCCACCAGCTCCATACATATCCACATAGGGCTGTGATGTTCCGGCGGCCAGCTGAGCCGCAAGGGGCGGAGCCAGAGCTCGGGCTCCAAAAGAAAGCCGGACTCGGCCCGGCGGGTAATAGGTCTTCACTTCTCCCGGACGTTTTATCGACGTCGGATCGACGTCTTCTAGAATCTTCTGCGATCGAATTTTTTTGTCCTCCAAATCTCTGATGAAGACTTCCGGAGTGAAATAGTCAATGTACTCCTTTTGATGGAAAATCGAGTTTGTCGGTGGAGCGCGATTGCGATAACGAGGCTCCGGGAGATACGGATGGGGTTGATGCTCCAAACAGTAGTCAATAGTGATACGGGATGTCTCGTTTTTGGAGATTATCTGAAAAAAGGAGGCATTTAGGGATTTTGGAACTACAAACTACAAAAAATTGGGAAATTTTGAACCAAGAACGAAGAAAAACGGTTGAAAATGGGCGCAGTTATAAGCGATTGAATTTTTTTGGGGAGGCTTAGACTACAAACTACAAAATTTTCTAAGCCTCACCAAAACTTCAAACGCTCATAACTCGGCTCATTTTTGACCGATTTCGCTCGTTTTTGGCTCAAAATGCTTGAAATCGTTATGACAACAAGATTGAGATATTACCCAAAAAAAATCGAATTTCAATTTTTAAATTATTTTTGCAGTTTTTATATTTGCAAAATCTTAGAGCACTACAAAAGACAACAGATTATCTAAATTTTGAACCAAAAAAGAAGAAAAATTGTCTAAAAAGAGCTAAGTTAGACGCATTTCAAACTTTGTAGAGGCTTAGACTACAAACTACAAAAATCTCTAAGCCTCTACAAAACTTCAAGCGCTCATAACTCGGCTCATTTTTGACCGTTTTTCATGATTTTTAGCCAACATTTCTGCAGTTTTCTGTACTCCTCGTGGACGAAATCCCTTACCCTCCAATCAAAAATGCGAATAAACGCGGTACAGTGGCAATTTTGTTGCTGCAATCTGGTGGCTCTTCCGATGCCATTTTTCGCCAAACGATCATCGTGGGCACATAAATAATACATATTCTCGTCAGCCAATCCGAAGCGCTTCATCTTGAATCGACTATTCGCATTGAGCTCTCGAAGATAGTGCTGAAAATTTTCGCTCAATTTTTTCAGTCCATTTGCGTCTATAATTACCTCGAACAACGCGACATCTTTGAACTCGAATCGCTCGATCGTTAGACGACGTCCGTGTGTGTACATTAGATGATGAATGAGCTGGTCTTGTGATGGAAGATTCGTCGAGACTAGGCTATCGTTGCACTCGCTGCATAGTGCCTGAAAAAAAGAGCAAAAATTGGGGGAGTTTTGAGCCCTCTACTACAAACTACAAGAAATGCAAAAAATTGAGCCAAAAACGAAGAAAATCGGTTGAAAATGAGCAGAGTTATGGGCGTTTTCAATTTTGTAGAGGCTTAGACTACAAACTACAAAAAATGGCTAAGCCTCTACAAAATACAAAACTTGCCGTAACTCGGTCAATTTTCAACCATTTTTTTTTGGTTTTCGGATCGATTTTTCAGTACTTTTATTCGTGCACTACAAACTACAAAAAAAAGAGAAAATTTGAGCCAAAAATGAAATAAAAACGGTTGAAAATGGGCGGAGTAATGAGACTTTGAAATTTTGGGGAGGCTTAGGGAAAGTGTAGTTTGTAGTCTCTAAGCCTCTACAAAATCTGAAAACCCTCATAACTCGGCTCATTTTCCATCGATTTTTGTAGTTTTTGGCCCAAATTTTTTGAAATTTTACATAGCTATTTTTTACATGAACAACTCATAAAATTTTCAGCGAAATGGCAGGGAAAATTCCGTTTGTACTGATTTTTCCATGAAATTCCCCATTCACGAAATAATTTGTGAGTTATTCATTTAGAAAAGAAACTATTAAAAAATGCAGAAATTTTGAACCAAAAATGAAGAGAAACGGTCAAAAATAGGTCAAGTTATGAGCGTTTGAAATTTTGGGGAGGCTTAGAGATTTTTGTAGTTTGTAGTTTCTAAGCCTCCCCAAAATACAAAAATAGCTCTAACTTTCTTTATTTTTGACCGTTTTTCGTCATTTCCGGCTTAAATTTTCTGCATTGTTTTTTTTTCTATTTTACTTGGATAACTTGAAAAAAAAGACAATTTTAAGTCAAAAATCAAGAAAAACTGTTTAAAACGAGCCAAGCTATGAGCGATTTCGATTTTTGTAGAGGCTTAGCGACTACAAACTACACTTTTCCTTAAGCCTCCCCAAAACTACAAAAGCTCATAACTCGGCTCATTGTCAACCGATTCTCTTCGTTTTTGGCTCAAATTTCAGGAAATTTCTCTCTCAATGTTGTTGCTGAGACGATTTATAGATTTTTGGCCAAAAACGAAGAAAAACGGTTGAAAATAAGCCAAAACACAAGCGTTTGAAAATTTGCAGAGGCTTAGGGAAAAGTGTAGTTTGTAGTCTAAGCCTCCCAAAATTTCAAACGCTCATAACTCGGCTCATTTTTCACCGATTTTCACGATTTTTGGCTCATTTTCTTCCGATTTTTTAGTCTATACGCTCACCATCGGAAACGGCTTCGTTCTTCTCGGTTTTATCATTCCCAACGCGTTCTCAGCGAACAACACCTCATCAGCCGTCATGTTCATTTTCTTCTGTTTCTCTCTAAATTTTTGCATCTCAAAACGTTTCCGATAAATCTTATTATGTCGATGATCCAACAACGACGCCTGAATCGATTCGAAACTCGGAAATAGCTCTTTCGGAACGTCCGGGAAGTCGTGTTTGATTCTCTCCTGTACACCCTCGTATAACGGAGCCAATGGGGTGTCGGTGAATTCGGCGAGAAGTCGGGAGTCATAGACACCGACCCGAACAACGATTTGATGCTCATCGGGAAGGCATACATCGGCGTGTTCGTGGTCCAAATGGATATCGGAGAAATCGGGATGAAGGGTGCGAATCTCGCCGAAGCACTGCTCGTTGATGCATTTCCAGATGGTCCAGCCGTTGTCGGAAACCTAAAATTAGTGAAAAATAAGAGAAAATTGCGAGAAAAATTGTCAATTTCAATTTTTGTAGAGGCTTAGGATGCTTTGTAGTTTGTAGTGCTACAAAAAACTTCAGCGGTTTTTGGCTAAATTTTTCAGTATTTTTATTTCTTATCAGTGTACACTACAAACTACAAAAAAATTGCTAAAATTTTGAGCCGAAAACGAAGAAAAACGGTTGAAAATAAGCCAAATTACGAGAGTTTTTGTTTTTTTTTTTGGGAGGCTTAGAGAAAAAGTGTAGTTTGTAGTCTAAGCCTCCCCAAAACTACAAACGCTCATAACTCGACTCAATTTCAACCGATTTTCTTCATTTTTGGCTCAAAATTCTGCAAATTGCTTGTAGTTTGTAGTATTGTTCGTTCATTTTCATAAAAAGTTTTATCAATTTGTAACATTTTTTTTGATTTCTGGCTGAATTACCAGCATTTTTGTTTGTAAAATCAGTGTACACTTGAAAATACAGAAAAATTGCTAAAATTTGAGCCAAAAATGACGAAAAACGGTCGAAAATGAGCCAAGATATGAGCATTTTTGGGGAGGCTTAGCGACTACAAACTACACTTTTCTCTAAGCCTCCTCAAAACTCAAATCGCTTCAATTTCGCTTGTTTTTCAGCGTTTTTTCTTCGTTTTTACAGCGATTTTTTTCAAATTTTGTGGTTTTTTTGTCTTCTATGCAAAAAACCGGTGAAAAAAAGAGAAAAACTGCAAGAAAAATCCAGAAAAAAACGTCGAATTTTGATTTAGTGGAGGCTTCTATTAGAATTGTTTGTAGTTTGTAGTGTATAAGCCTCTGCAAAAAATAAGAAAATTGAGCCAAAAATAAAGAAAATCTGTTGAAAATGAGCGGTTCAGTTTTTGGGGAGCCTTTGAGATTTTTGTAGTTTGTAGTCGCTAAGCCTCCCCAAATTTTGTAGAGGCCTAGCGACTACAAACTACAATTTTTCCTAAGCCTCCCCAAAGTTCAAATCGCCTCAATTTCGCTTGTTTTTGGCCGTTTTTTTCTCGTTTTTCCAGCATTTTCCATGAAATTTTTTGTATTTTTCATATTTTATGCAACAAAATACACACCCAATCTTTCACTGTATACAGAAATCCTTTGAATGCGATCTGTCTGTGACACCGTCGATTAAAACACGTTATCAGTCGAGACATGCTTCCATCGGGCTCGCCGAACTGGTGTACTTTACTCATGAGCTCCGGAAGATTCATAGTCCAATAGGCATCGCCGCCACGGACAGGCAAAAAGGCTTGATAATCGTCGTATTCGATTACTTGATGGTCCATCATTGCTTGATAATAACCGCCTTCTTCTCCCATCCATACTTGCTCATCTTCGATTACTTCTTCTATCACTTCTTCCTCGCCGTCTTCTTGGTACACAATTTCACCGTCGCTTTTTATAATCGCCTCGCAGGACATTCTTGCGCTAGAAAAACTCATTTTTTGTGAGAAAATAATGTAGAGTTTATTTCTCTGAGTATTTTACAAAAAAACGGGCAAAAATCGTGGTTTTTAACATGAAAATCGCTTTTTTAATCGAAAATTCGTTCAAAAAATTTTTGCTTCTTGCAAGCGCGCTCCACCGCCACGCTTTAGAGAACGCGAGACGCAGACAATCGTTGACGCATTTCTCGTCACCCTTGACGCATTTTTGGTGATCCTTGACGCGTTCGGTGTTCCGAAGAGCTCCGAGCACCACGTGTTTCAGTTTTCATTCTGGAGCATTATTATTGACTATAAATCTATATACTATAAAAAATGACTGAAAAAACAGAGTCTCCAAGGTCCTTTGAGGCCGAGAACGATGTCGAGCAAAATGTAAGAGGGACCATAACTTTTTGTATAATTTTTGAAAGGGCTTAGAATCGATAAATAAGAAAAAATCCCTCCAAAAATTTCTTATTATTCTTTTTTTCTAGACCCCCCAAAACGATTCTCGTTATGTGACCTCCCGAGCATCACCGTATAATGTGATGCCGATTGAGATGGACTGCCCACATTGTCAGGTGAGAATTAATATTACGAAATCTGAAAATGCTGTATCAATTTATAAGGCTACGCAGTGAATTCAAAACTTTGATTTTTTGAGGATTTCTGCAGTATCAAAGAATCATTGCTACGCGGCGAATTGCAGTATCAGATTTTTGGAGCATTTGAAATATTGTGTTTTATCAATTTAACATTGCTACGCAGCGAATTTAAAATGTAAAGGTTTTTAGCAAATTTGCTGAATCGAAATATCATTGCTAGTAGGGTTGTCATCCGGGCGGGGGGCAAAACGGGCCACCCGCCACCCGCCCGGGCGGCGAGCCACCCGATTGCCGCCCGATCGCCGTCCGGATAATTTCGCGTGAACTTTTTAATGATTTTAATCTTAACAGTGTTGAAAAAGTTCCAGGATTATGTCACGTTTTTATAGTCGGGCGGCGAACGGGCGGCAATCGGGCGGCTCGCCGCCCGGGCGGGTGTGGACGGCGAAATCGCCGCCCGGATGACAACCCTAATTGCTACGCAGCGAATTTTAGCTACCAACTTTGAAGCTTGAAAAAATTGGTTTCCAGATATCCGATTTTTCTGAAATTTTGTAGGCTTATAGAGCATCTCTAGAACTCCATTTTTTTGTTGACCACTTTTTGACAGGTCCACTTCTAAGGCTCGTGGAGCCGGTACAGTACCGTGATATGCGATTCTATGATTTCTAGGGAGATGATCAACTTTGAGGGTCTGAAAAGTGGTTTCCAGGAGTCCGATTTTTCTGAAATTTTGTGGGCTCATAGAGCAACTTAAGAACTCTATTTTTGTAGTTGAAAATTTTTTATAGGACCCAAATCCAGGCAGTTAGGCCGTATGGAAGTCAAGGCACTTCAAAACGAGATAAAATTTGAAGTCTTCTAGCTTCCACGCGGCCTAACTGACTAGGTTTTGGTCCTATCAAAAAGTGAATAACTACAAAAATGGAGACCCTCAAAATTGACCATTTTCCACTAAAAAATGTTCGAATCGCATCATAGTACTGTGCCTGCTCCACGAGCCCTAGAAATGTTCCTATGAAAATGTGGTCAACTACAAAAATAGAGTTCTAGATAAGCTCTATACATCTGCAAAATTTCAGAAAAATCGGACTCCTGGAAACCACTTTTTCAGACCCTCAAAGTTGACCTATTTCACTGAAAAAAACCATTATTTTTGGCCAGTACTGTATGTAACTGCGCTCATTCGACGATTGAAGCCACTGTTGACTGACTATCAAACTTTAGGCTGCAATTTGGCTACCGTAATCAATACACACAAAAGTTTGATAGTCAGTAAACAGAAACCAGTTCACAAAAAAATGAGCTTTCTAGCTCAATTTTGAGCCGAGATATGGCCCTTCAAAGTTTGCAGGCGAGAGAGTGAGAGACGCAGAGTGCGTCTCGTCGTCTGCGTCTCCACTCTCTCGCTTTCAAATTTTGAAGCGTTGTATCTCGGCTCAAAATTGAGCTAGAAACTTGATTCTTCGCTCAAAAAATGTGAAATTCAAAACTCTATTTCCAGAACCACATCGTCTCCCATATCGACTATCAATGCGGTATCCTTCCCTTCATCATTTTCGCCATCCTCGCTTTCCTGGGTCTTTTCTTGTTCATTATTCCCTGGTGCTTCTGTTGTATCCCATTTTTCCTGGATCAACTTCGTGACGTCACTCATTCTTGTCCGGCGTGCAAAAAGTTCTTGGGGCGCTTCAGTCGGATTTGAGCATTGGTGGCCTAGAAAATCGGTCTAGAGAAAGTTAGGCCACCAAAAATGAAGAAAATTTCATAGATAAGTCGTTAAAACCGACGATTTTTTGGCCCCCACTGCCCCATCAGAACGCTATGAAATTTTCTTCAATTTTGATGGCCTAACTTTATCCAAAATTGACTTTTTTAGGCCACCACCCTACTATCCTGTGTATATCTTGCCCCTAGGCCCCGCCCACTTTAGGCTCCGCCCACTTTCTTGCGCGTAAAAATTACAACGAAAATGACCCCCCTATTTGTAAGCTTTAAAATTTCGCTTTTCTTGTCCTTTGTTTTCTTTTTTTCCTTTTTTTGTATGAATGTTTTGTGTGTTGTCCTTTTCCCCGGGAAATTTGAAATTTTTCACGAAAAAATTGCAGAAATTTTCAGATTTTAAGAAAGTAGAAGCTTCAGAAGCTGAGAATCGAAATTTTGAGGAAAAAAGTTTATTTTAAAATTGAATGGAAGAAAAATAACGTCTGGGGGTTTAGTAGAAGAGGGAAATTGAAAAAATTTGAAAAAAAAATTGAAAATTTTTAGGTGGACTTTCCCAAACGTCTGTAGGTTCCGATCCAGGCGCGACACGATGGACAATAGTGTTCGGCGTCTTTGAATGTTTCGACGCAGAATGGGACCTGGAAAATGAACATTCATAAGGTCCTATACTCCCTTGGTAGAGATAATTGAAAAGTTTTGAAAATTGGAAAAAAAAATTTTTTTGAAAAAAAAATTTTTTTTCAGAATTTTTGTTTCAAAGTTTGACCGATTCAAAAAACTTTTTCAGCTGAAGATGAAAACTGTGTGTTGTATCAATTTAATGTGACTACGCAGTGAATTCAAATCTTCACTTTTTTGGGGCTTCGAAAAAGTTTGCAGTATCAACCAATCATTACTACGCGGCGGATTGTTGAGCTAACTTTGAAGCTCTAAAAATAAAAGTTTTAGACATTCGTTTTTTTTGAAAGTTTGTAGGATTATAGAGCAACTCAAGAACTCTATTTTGTAGTTGGCCACTTTTTGATAGGACCACTTCTAGGGCTCGTGGTGCCGGTACAAAACCATGATATGCGATTGGATCATTTCTAGTGAGAAATAGCTAACTTTGAAGCTCTGAAAACGAAGGTTCTAGACATTCGATTATTTTGAAATTTCATGAGATTGTAGAGCAACTCTAGAACTCCATTTTTGTAGTGGATCACTTTTTGATAGGACCAAAATCCAGCCAGTTAGGTCGCGTGGAAACCAAGACAGTCCAAAACGAGGTTAAATTCTAAGTTATCTAACTTCTAAGCAACCTAACTAACTGGATTTTGATGCTATCAAAAAGTGGTCAACAACAAAAATAGAGTTCTTGAGTTGCTCTTTAAGCTCACAAAATTTCAGAAAAATTGAACATCTGAAAACCACTTTTTAAGACCCTTAAAATCACCATTTTCCACTACAAAAGTCGAATTGCACCATGTTACTGTACCGGCTCCACGAGCCCTAGAATTGGTCCTATGAAAAAGTTGTCAACTACAAAAATGGAGTTCTAGAGTTGCTCTATGAGCCCAAAAAATTTCAGAAGAATCGGATGTCTGGAAACCACTTTTTCAGACCCTCAAAGTTGACCTATTTCAACAACTACAACTTTGCAGTATCAACATACCATTGCCACGTAGTGAAATGTGGTATCGCCTTTTTTGATCATTCAAAATACTGTGTTGTATCAATTTAACATGGCTACGCAGCGAATTTGAATTTCCTATCAAAAACTTATCTTTTTTTTGGGATTTTTAGAAATTGTGTTGTATCAATTTAACATGGCTACGCAGCGAATACAACAACTTTTTTCAAAACTCCAAATTTTTGAGATTTTTAGAAAGCTTGCTGTATCAATTTGACATGGCTACGCAGCGAATTGTAAAATTAATTTTTTGGAGTTTTTGGGCTTAAAAATAGGGATTTTCAGACATTTTTCTTCTGAAATTTTTGCCAGAATATTTGTCCAAACTAGAGATAGATCTTCAATTTTGTAGTTGACTTTTTTTCTTATTTGAAAAAGTTATAGTTTTTAGCACATTTAGAAATATGTAGAGTTTTAGAGCTTCATAAATCTTTTTGTAGTTTGTAGTTTAGCCCATTGGATTTATCTCAAAATTCTGACTACATTCATTTTTTGTAGAGCTCGATTTCATGGAGTTTAAAGGGAGTTACAGTACCCCAAAGTGTTTTAGAGGCTTAGCGACTACAAACTACACAACTCCCTAAGTCTCGATTACCACCAATTTTTGCAATTTTGGCTCAAATTTCTTGCAATTTTTCTGCTAGTGTTATTGCAAAGATGATTTCAAAGATTTTGAGCCAAAAATGATCAAAATCGGTCGAAAATAGACCGAGTTATAAACATTTCAAGTTTTGTAGAGGCTTAGAGTTTTTTTGTAGTTTGTAGTCTAAGCCTCTACAAAACTTCAAACGCTCATAACTCGGCTCATTTTTGACCGTTTTTTATGATTTTTACCTCAAAATTTCTTAAAATGAGCCGAGTTATAAGGCCCCTAAAAAGACTCACCCAGAGGAAAAAGAGCGGAAGAATTGTGATACCGACGATGAGGAGGGCGAAGAATGAGACGTAGGTGAAGAAGCCGTTGACGAAACGAAGCTCCGTTTCGCCGTGATTCTGAAGATTTTGCAGTTTGTAGTCTACCAAATTCAGAAGGAATACCTTGCAACGTGGACAATCAAGAAGCTGTGGTCGATCGGAGAGATATTTCTTGGCGTTCACAAGCATGGACGGCGTGTGGGATGCCGATCTGAGAATGGGATGGGTTACTGTAGTTTTTTTTTTGTTTTTTGTAGTCTGTACTTTGGGATACTAAATCTCATGAAATTCAATCAAATTTTGTTTTTCAAAAAAAGAAACTACTCAAAATTTTAAGACAAATTCAATGGGCTGAACTTCAAACTACAAATCTCCATTATTTTTTTTATTCCTTTTTCTTCCTTCCCCTTAATTTTTTTCCAACTGTTTCATCTCAAGGGGAGTACTTGACACTTTTCGAATCACCAATTAGCCTTGGCAAAGTTAGGGAGCTAAAAAGAAGAAGATACATCCCTCTCTCATCAGTGTCAACAAAAACTTACTACTCGAGAATTGGATTTTTGTCTGCGTCTCTAGCTTTTTCGCACTATTTTTTGGATACAGGTACATGCGATTTGGAGCACTTGAGATTTGTGAGCAGGAGATTTTTAGGGGGGACAAATAGTAATACTATGTAGTATGGGAGAGAAATGGACTTGAACTATTGATTGGACTTTGGTAGGTCAAATTGGAAACATTTTGCAGTATAAAAAAATTATATGGCTACGCAGTGAATTAAAATTTGTACTTTTTTGAGTTTTTGAAAAAAATTGTTCTAACAACTTTAAATGGCTACGCAATGAATTGCAGTATCGGCCTTTGCGGCATTATTTGAAGGCCTTCCTGAGCTTTTAAAAAAGTGTGCTGTATCACATGATCGTTGCTACGCAGCGAATTGAAAAATTTACTTTTTTAAAGGCTATTTTTCAAATTTGCGGTATCGATTCTACATGGCTACGCAGTGAATTGCAGTATCGTCTTTTTTTGAGCATTCATACTAATTTTCAGTATCAACTTTACATGGCTACGCAGTGAATTGAAAATTTCACTTTTTGGAGTTTTTCATCAATTTTGTTGTATCACTTTTACATGGCTACGCAGCGAATTCAAATTTCCACTTTTAAAACGTTTTTCATAAATTTTGCAGTATCAATTTTACGTGGCTACGTAACGAATTCCAGTATCTCCTTTTTCGAGCTCTTATCAATCTGTTTAGGCTCTTTTAAGAATCTCAAATTTCTCGAATCCCAAAAATTAAAAAAAAATCAATAAAACTTTAGTGTATCAATTTCATTTCTCATCTACGTCATTGGGGAGGAGACCTAATTTTTTGGGTCAACAAAAAATGTGTCATTGTCTTTTCGAGTTTTTCTTATTTCTGTTATTTGATATTATTGCTCATACTAAAATTAGAAACTTCTAGAAAACACAATTAAAAACAATTTTTAACAAAAAAAACATCATAAAATTTGGCCTAAATAAAGGTAGTAAGATTTTGAGCTTAAATTTGAGCTCAAATTTTTCAGAAAAAAAAAACGTTTTTTTTCGGGAATTTTCAGTATTTAGGATCTAACAAGTTATCTATGGATAAGGATACAACATTTTTCAAATTCCAAAAAACTACAGTAATCCAAAAAGAGATACAGTAACTCACCTGTGAATAGGAATCGGATGAGATCGATTTGGCGCCATTTTCGTCGCTAAAAGTGTGCTAAAAATGTAAAAATTAATATTAGAAAACTGTGAATGATTAGTACTTCTAAAAAGCGCAAAGGAAAATCTGTGGGGGGAGAAAAAGCCCACCAAAAAAATTTGCCCCCGGTACTGGTGGGAGGGCTCTTTTTACCTCCTCCTGTTTGCACACTGTATGCTCTATTAGAGAAGCAGAGAAGAATCGGAAGAATATGAGCGAAAAAGAAGAAGAAGAAGAAGAAGTACTTGAGATTTTGGCTTAGGGGCTCACAAAATACTACATGACGCACTTACCTGGTAGAGAAGAAATCTGCAGAGATTTCTAAGAGAGAAATGGAGGGAAAAAAGTGGTATAGAAAATCAAGAATTTTAAGGGTCTGTTTTTGTTATTATCCGTAAAATAGTTATTGCCATGAGATACTGTAGGGGTACACACGAAAATTTGAAGGTTTGACTTCGTGTGTGCCCCCAGAAACATGAAGTTCAGAGTGGTTCAAAATGGGTCGATTTTGGACCTAAATTGTAGCTTTTTTCATGATGATTATGAATGAAGTCTTTTTTGTTATACCTCGTCTGTTTTTCCATAAGATACTGTAGGGGTACACACAAAATTTTGAAGTTCTCACTGCGTGTGTGCCCCTCGAAACATTGAAGTTCAAAGTGACCTAAAATTGGTCGTTTTTGGGTTCAAATTATAGAGTTTTTATGGGGGATTTTGAATCGAGTCTTCATTTTGTTGTACCTCTATGTTTTGCCATAAAACATTGTAGGGGTACACACGAAAATTTGAAGTTTCTACTGCGTGTGTGCCCCCTGAAACAGTGAAGCTCAAAGTGATCCGAAATGGGTCGTTTTTGGACTCAAATTGTGGCGATTTTTATGGGGATTATGAATCTGATACCTATTTTTGATATGATAACTTGGAAATTTAAATTTAAGAATTTCTCGTAGAGTTTTTAGTGGAAAATGGATCTATTATACTTTTAAGGGTGGAAAAATAGTTAATAGAAATTCGACTTTTTCCTGAAATTTTTGGGCGTTTTTTTTACACAGGGCTATAATATTGCATTGAATAAAACAACTTCTAAAAAAATTATTTGTGTTTTGACCATTTTTTCTTTTACCTTCTATTTCTATTTCCTTTTTGAAAACCAGTTTGATCCGATTCGAAATACCTTGTCCAAAAAATATACATTTCACACCTGTGTTGGAAATATTGTGTAGGGGTATATAAATATGAAAACATACATCATCAGATATTGTAAAGTGCAAAAAAACTTTATTGTATTTTGAAATTCAACGTAAAAATTATAAAAAATCGAAAAAATGGAGGCAAAATTGAAATACATAGCTGTATCTCCGCTCATAGGGGCTGAAAAATGAAGATTTTGGGATTGAAAGATAGAAAATTGTTAGCAGTTGTATTTGTTTATGAATCAAGTATAAATTTCCTCATTTTTGGTACCAAAATCATTATTCTAGCACACCGGGGAGCCGAGATATGGATGGCTGAAAATGGGCCAACATTGAATTCGCTGTACGATAGCTCATAATGACTGGAAAATAGAGATTTTGAAATTGAAAAATAGAATTTTTCAAACATTTTCATTTGTTTATAAACAAAGTACAATATTCTGCATTTGTTGGTACCAAAATCATTATTCTATCACAACTGGGAGCCGAGTAGAGTGTTGAGTCGACGCGAAAATCGACGATTTTTAGTCGACTTGGAAAATCGACACAACCGACTTTTTTTTAATCGAGGATTTTTCTCGTCGACGAAAGTCGATTATTTAGTAGTCGACTCTCGTCGATTTTTGCGTCGACTAAAATCGACGAAAGTCGACATTAGTCGATGAAAAGTCGACTTTTCATCGACTAATGTCGACTTTCGTCGATTTTCGTCGACGCAAAAATCGACTTTTCGCCGACTAAAAATCGACTTTAGTCGATGAAAAGTCGACTTTTCATCGACTAAATTAGGTAAAAATGGACGTTTTTTTTTTATCAAAGAATCGAAGTAAAAGCAATTTATTTCTTTTGAAGAAAGCTTTTCTGTCACGAATATCTTCGGTTGGGTAATATTTGTCAGAGAGAAAATTTTTATTATGTCTAATTAAAACCGTAACAAAGGAGAAAAGATATTTTAAAGTGGGAAAATCATATTAGATGGTGAAAAATCGATTCACATACTGAGTCGTAAGAGATCGATAAAACTGACTCTTGGGGAATCAATAAAAGTTACTTTGAATGCAGGAATTTGAATGTTTCAAAATGATAGATTGATCGATGTTACAAGATATTGTTCGAAGAAGTCGTCGTTGTATTCTCGTTTCTCTGTATTTCCTTCACCTTCATAATCCGAATCGTCGTCGCGTTCGTATTCTTCTGTGCATTAATCTTTTGACCTACAAAATTAACATGTAAACAAAAAACTGTCGAATCTTACTCCAACGTCGAAAGCGCAGCATTGAGAAGATGAAGACTGAGCGTTTTTGGCTTCATTCTATTTCTTCTGCTGTTGCTCAAAATCGCTCCACAGGTACTGAAATAAAGTTGTCACACGATTGAAACAATGAAATAATTATCGAAAAACTTGAAATTAGCCGATTTTCCAGAGTAGAATCCCAAAGTTCTGGAACTGAAATTTCTACACTTTTCCGATGTTTTCATGACCTGAAATTATAAAAAATGAACTCAACGTTATTGACTACCCCCAAAAACCTCAAAAAAGCATCGAAAAATCATGTTTTTGACCGATTTTCGAAAAGTGTCCGGATGGCCTAGTGTGATTTTGAATGGCTGGAAATCGATAGACGGGGGTTCGAACCCCAAGGGGTGAAAATTGGTCAGAATGTTTTTTGAAACATTTTTAGTGTATTGGAAGTGGTCCCGACTACCAATCTGACCTCCCTGGTTCGATACCCAACAGTGGTAAAAATTTTTTTGACCATTTTTTGGGTCTTTCTTCACCAAAAGTCCCCATTTCCTCTAATTTTCAATACATATTTGTGTGATACAACAACATATCCTTATCATCATTTATTCTCCCTCCATTGACAAGATTACGTAATCCCCAATCGGATTGTGAGGGGTCCCCCTCTATTTGCCCTTACTTATAGAGAGACGTACATTATTACACAATCATAAGGCAGGGGGACCATGACCCTGTCTGGTCCCTACAGTATCTCTATAACAATAGAGTGACACGTGTTGTGCAACGCCATCTCAAAAAGTGATATTTGTTTGTTTTTGGAGCATTTTTGGGGAGAACCTAAGTGTAATTTGAGGAGCTCAAGGAGAAGGAGGAGAAGAGGAACGAAAATGAGTGAATTTTTGAGAAAAAGCATCAAAAATTGACCCAGAAAACATGATGTATACGTTTTCCCTTTTTTGTGCTTTGGTTTGAATTTTCAACGTTTTCCCGATGTTTTCAAGTTTTGAAAATATGAAAAATGAACTCAGCGTCATTGATTCCCCTTAAAACCTTCAAAAATCTTTTTAAAAACACGATTTTGACCATTTTTAGTGATAGTGTCCGGATGGCCTAGTGGGATTTTGGATGGCTGGAAATCGATAGACCGGGGTTCGAACCCACCTGGGTGAAATTTGGTCAGAATGTTTTTGCAACATTTTTGGTGTATTGAAAGTGGTCCCAACTACCAATCTAGACACCCCTGATACCCACCGGTGGTCAAAAATTTTTTTGAAATTTTTTAGTGACTTTATTTGACTTTTTCCGATATTCCAAATAGTTTAAAAGCATTTTCCCTCATTTTTCTTTTCATTGCGGAACACTAAATCAACGAACATCAACATGGGGGCCTGATTCACTGATAACAACCTTGAGAGAAGATAAAACGCTTGTTAATTGTCTCTCTACCGTAATCAGATAAGAATTTCGCAAAAAGTTTATGACCACCCCGTGTCACCAAATTCTCATTTATCTTTGTTTCTAGATCAGTTAGGAAGTCCATCTTGATTTATTGGTGTAGGTAGAAGAACAAATAAAAAAATCGGATACTGTAGAAAGGGGGAGGTTTGGCGCATGTTAAGCCATTAGTGGTTAGGGAAAAAAAACTGGATTCCAAAAATCGGATATTATATCCATTATTCTTTTATTCCAAGTTGTCATACACCTATCACTCAACTTTTCCTCCCTCTCGTGTCCCTTTAAAAGGCGACTAGAGAGACAGTAGTAAATTACCATGTCATCCATTCCTTTTCCCTCTCTTTTCCCTCCGATTTTCCACCATTCCGACCACCCCAAACTTTCCATAATCTCATTTTAGGGTCTATTGGTCTTTTTCTACTCTTTTTTGGAAGTTTTTAGTGGATTTCTGAGTTTCTAAGGTTACCTATCAGTTTTAAGGGATTACTGTAGTTTGGAATTTTTTAATCTTTACTGTTTTTTCTCATGGAAAACATGTATAACACAACAGATGGAACATTGAAAAAGTGTCCAGGTTTTCCAGAGGTGGATTATTTTTGGACATCAATTTTTTTCAAGGTTTTTTTTTCTGTGCTACCCATTTTTGTTTAGTGAATATCTCAAGAACCAATAATCCGATATTGATAAAAATTATACTGTTTGAAAGAAAATTTAATGTAGATAATTTTTACTGTTTGATTTTTCAAAAAATGTAAGTTTTGACATTTTCCGGGGTCTGAATCTGTTGTTGGCCCACAGTACTTGAATCCGTCCATGAACGCATTTTGTTTCCTTCTGTAGCATACTAACCAGTGGTCCGATTTTGATGAAGATTATATCAATCGATAGGAAATTTAATGTAGATCATTTTTATTTTTTGAATTTCCAGGAAATTTCAATTTTGACGTCTTCTAGGCCTTGAATCTGCTTTTGCCCCAAAGGACTTGACACAGCGGACTGGACGCATTTTGTTTTTAACTGTATCTCAAGAACCAATCGACCAATTTTAATGAAAATTGCACAAATCGATAGGAAATTCAGTTTAGATAATTCTTACTATTTGAATTTTCATAAAATTTTGATTTTGACGTCTTCTGGAGCTCAAAATTTACATAACTCTTATATTGGTCTGTAGACGTTTGGAGAACCTTAGAGTTTTCTACTGTTTCTCATGAACCAATCAACCAATTTCTATGAAAATTATACCAACTTTAAGGAAATTTAATGTAGATAATTTCAACATTTTGAATCTTTCAAAAGTTTTGATTATGAAGTTCCCTAGAGCCCAAAATCTGCATCTTCCCTCTGTTGTCCGGTAGGAATTTGGGGCACCTTCCTGTTTCTTACTGTATCTCTAGAACCAGTGGTTCAATTTTTATGAAAATTATACCAATCGATAGGAAATTTTATGTAGATAATTTCAACATTTTGAATTTTTAGGAAATTTCCATTTTGACGTCTTCTGAAGCCCCAAACACCATCCCAATATCTTTGTCCTATTCCAGTGCTACTCCCCTCTACTCTCATCAAGCTAATGCTTTTAGATTGTCTCAAACTCGAATTGTGTGCTCCAAATGCTCCAAAAACATTCCAATTCTGCTCAAGCTCCAGAAGAACTAATCCAAAAAAGCGGAGAAAGGGAAATAGAATAGAAACCAAGCCTAACTGAATTCATTCATAAAAAAAGAGGGGGGGGGGGGGGGGTACTCTTTTTGTTTGTCATTAAAATAGAGAGGGGACTCGAGGAGCCCCCTCTCTAATTAATGAAAAAAAAAACGAGGATGGAGAATATATTATTATTATTATTAGTATTCTTCTTTTTTTCTAGTAGAAAAAAGTGAGGAAAAATGGACTTTTTGGGCCTTGAAAAACCTTTTTTTTGGGATTTCAAAATCTATAGTAATCTTTTTAACTTAAATCATCAATTTTATAATTCAAATTTATATTTAAACTAAGTTTATATTAATCATAAAATGAGCCCAAAAAATCAACAAACATTTTTGAAGTTAGTGGCCTAGAAATCCAAATTTTGAAAAGAAATCCAATTTTTCGTTACATACCATTGGATTCAGAAAATGATGAGAAACTCAAATCTGTTATTAAATTCCAAAAATATCAAGTTTGAACCAAGTTAGGAGCATTTAAAGTTTATGGCCTAGAATTCTATTTCTAGGCCACCAACTTCAAATGCTCATAACTCGGTTCGAAATTGACATTTTCGAAATTTGGAAACAGATTTGAGCTTCTCGTTACTTTTTGAATCCAATGATATATAACATGGTCTAGAAATCCAAAAAAATTGAATTTCTAGGCCACCAACTTCAAATACTCATAACATGCCCCAAAATTGAGATTTGGAAATTTTTTCCAACCAGGGCCCCAAGGTCTGTTTCTGTAAATTTGACACTCCTTTTTTGTTTATGGTACCTCTTCTTCTCATATTTTCCCTTCCCACAGAAGTTTTTAGTTCTTCTTCCATAAGCCCAATACTCTCTGCACACTCTCACATTTTTCCATACTATTTCACAGGGCAAAGTGTTAATCTGTTCGACCGTCAGGATTAGTGGAGAGGGGAGAAGAAAAAGAAGAAGAAGTGCTGATGCTAGTTTTGCTCTTCCGTATGGCAACAACTTTTGTTGCTCACGGAGCCATTTAAAATTTTGAAAAAAGTGGATTTTGAACATAGTTATAGGCATTTGAAGTTGGTGGCCTAGAAACCCAATTTTTGGGTTTCTAGGCCACAAAATAGTTCAAAAATGGTTTTTTCTAAATTTTTCAGATTTGTTGTATTGAAAGAAACTTTGAAATTTCGAAAAAAGTGGATTTTGTTATAAAGTTATAGACATTTAAAGTTGATGGCCTAGAAATCCAAATTTTTGGTTTCTAGGCCATATAATACATTATTAAATTTAAAAAATGATGAGAAGCTCAAATCTATTTTTAAATTTCAAAAATATCGATTTTGAACCAAGTTATGGCTGTTTGAAGTTGGTGGCCTAGAATTCTCTTTCTAGGCCACCAACTTTAAATGCTCATAACTCGGCTCAAAGTCAACATTTGTGAATTTTGAGAACAGATTTGAGCTTCTTATAATTTCCTGAATCCATCGATATATATTATGGCCTAGAAACTCAGAAATTTGGATTTCTAGGCCACCAACTTCAAATGCTCATAACTTGACCCAAAATTGAGATTTTTGAATTTCGAAAAGTGCTCCGAAATCCTCGTAATTTCCTCTATCAAAAATACATTTTCATAAATCCCTAAGCCATGCCCAAATATGGAAAACAAAACCGGAAGCGGTGTCTTTTTCTCTATGTGATATATCTATGAGGACACTACTAGCTCATACACATATATTAAGCTGGCACCAACACATAATTATGGGTTTCAAATATCCTCCTCTTTTTCTCGTCGTTTTCTTTTCATTTTTCTGTCCATCTTTCTTACTATACAAGATTTTGAACATTCAAATTTGAAGCTCCACCCACTTTCTTTATTTTCGAATAGGAAGAGATTTGTAGTCAAAAAAGTGTTATCAAAAACAAGTATAATCGATTCGGAAGTGGTAAATATTAGTGCTAGGTGGTGGTAAGATTGCTCATCGTAAAATTGCTCAGTTTTTTTAAAGGAAGAAAAGGCGTGAAAGGTGAATAATAATCTGCTTTTTTGGGCCTTTTTGCGCCTTTTTTATGGTCATGCAAATTTGCAGTATCACTTTTACATGGCTACGCAACAAATTTAAAATGGTCCGTTTTGAAGCTGTTTGAGGAATTTGTTGTATCAAGTTCACACTGCTACGCAGCGAATTGCAGTATCCCTTTTAAAGCGCTTTAAACTGTATGTGCAGTATCAATTGTGTGTGTCTACGCAGCGAATTTTATTTGGTTCTATTTGGAGCTGTTTAAATCGTTTGCAGTATCACTTTTACATTGCTACGCAGCGAATTGCTATACCAAACTTTGCTGTATCACTTCTCCATTGCTACGCAGTCAAATTATTGTTTCCAACTTTCTGTGAGCCAAACCAATTGACCCGTACAAAGATCACAATCTATGTATACCTATTATTGTTACTTGTTCTTAATGACCGCAAAAAAACCATTATATCTTTTGTAGGTCGATAAAAAAACCCGTAACCAAAACAAAAGACATCTCTCTCGGAATTCTATATTAATTGCTACCTCCGTCTGTCATTGTCCTTTTCTTAAGACACCCCAATAAATTAAAGGAGGACCCTCCTCCCAAAGACAAAGAGCCGTAAATGGCTCAATTGTGTGTTATGTTGGGCATCCCTGCGTCTCTCGGATTTTCGCACTATTCTCCCTGTGGAAGGACCATGTGTCAAGCATGACATAACCATAGGAAGAAATGGCGAAAAAAGCGAAAAAAGAAGCGAGCAGAAGGCAAAAAAAGTGGCTCTTATTAGTTATGCACCTTTCACGCCTTTTCGGTTTTTTTGAAGGGAAAATAGTGGTTTTTTGAAATTCGCTGCGTAGCCATGTAGAATTGATACAGCAAAGTTTTTGGAACTTTCATAAGTTTGAAGACATGTATCTTAGCTCACAGGTGAGCTAGAAGCATAAAATTTATACTAAAATTTAGGAATTTTCTTGAACTTTCTTTTGAAGTTAACAGCAAAATCTTTAGAGGGCTGTAACTCGGCTCCCAGTAGCCCAAAAAAGCTGAAAATTGTACCAAAATGTTCTCTTTTTCGTTTTTTCCAGTAACCAGGAATCCCTAGATTTTGTATCTTGTGTTGTCACCTCAAAAACAACCTCGTTTTTTCGGATTTTTCTCGGATTTTTCTTCCCTAATATTTCGTTTTGAGTTTAATCGATTCGGAAGTGACAAGTTCTAGGTAGTGAAAGTTTTAGATCCAAAAAAAACTTTTTTTTTTGAAAAATTTGATGACTTGTATCTCGGCTCAAAGTTGAGCTGCTGGAAAAAATGAAAATTTTATTAAAATTTGGAGAATTTCTCAGTCTTCCTTTTGAAGTTAACAGCGAAATCTTTAGAGAGCTGTAACTCGGCTCCCAGGGGTCCTAAAAAATTGGAAATTGTACAGAAATTTTGGAAATTTTATTGACTACATATTTCTAACAAAATCGAATCTGTTTGTGGATTATGTGTATACCTTTCCCATTCATTTTCCTCTCATCAGGCTAATGAGCTCTTGGCTCTTTTCTATATGAAAATTTTGAAATCCACCTCTAAAACCAAAGGGATTAGCAAAGATTTGAAGCTTGCAGTATCAGTTATTCACACTATACAGAGAAATCTAGTAAAACTCCCAAGTATCCTAGAACTTTGCCTAGGGCATTTTTTTCAAGTCCTCAACTCCCATTGCTCATCCTAATCCCCTCGTAATTTCTGCACACAATGTTTTATTACTGTTTTATTACAATTACATCACGATCCGTTCCTTTGGATTATGGCACTTATACCCCTCCTAAATACTCCATGTATTACGCAAGACACTTTTGCCACAAGGCCCTGAAAAGGTACTAATCCTTTCTTCCCTCATTCAGAGGCTCTCTGAATAGTAAGTACTTGAAAAGAGATATTACATGTATTATAAGTAGGTGTAAAGGAGGAACAGCTCATTAGATGGGCTACCGGAAGTGGCTAGTGACATTTCGCAACTAATATTGAATATTTCTATTAAAAAACCAAACTTTTAGCTCAATTTTGAGCCGAGATACACTCCTTAGAACTTTTAGGGAGTAGTGAGTGCGTAAGGGGAGAGAGCGCAGACGACGAGAGACTCTGCGTCTCTCGCTCTCTAGCCATCAAACTTTGAAGCGTTGTACCTCGGCTCACAGAAGAGCTAGCGCATTCAATTTTTTTTCAAAATGTGAGATTTTGAAATTTGAATATTTCTGTGTTAGAACCATTTTGTTAAGTTGATTTTGAGCCAAGATACAAGACTCCAAAATTTACTGTGGGATACCGCATAATTTCCTTGAGTATACACATTCCTTTTTTGCTCAAAGAAAAAGGGGTCCCCCCTACCACAAAAAGTCACAAAAAGAGAGACCCTGGGAAGAAAAAAGAAACCAATTGATGTCAAACATTCACATTCCTTTTATCCCATGTCCCTTCCTTCCAAAAACAAATTTCTCCTATTTTTGTTCCCTAATTTCTCTGCGGCCTCTCTCTCTCTCTCTCTTTCTAGATCTTGTTGGATTTAGGTTTAGAATACTTTGAGGAATCTAAAAAGTACTGTGTCAATGTCCAGATTTCCATTTTTAGGTCTTTATATGTCTGCGTCTCTCCCCCATATCTTCCTTTCCTTGACCCAGGTACCCCTGTTTTGAGCCATTATATCTCGCGAACCAAAAGTGCTATCAAAAAGTTGTCAACTACAAAAATGTTCTACATCCAATTTTACACATTTTCATAGTTTACAATTTTTCAATAGCTCTTTTGGCTCTAAAGTTATAGAGTATTAAAGTAGGTCCATGCATCTGGAAGCTCGATTTTCAGATTTTTCAGATTTCTCTGCGTCTCTCGCTTCCTATCATGGTTTTTTTTGTATTCCCTTTCTCTGAAAAATATTTTTATTCTTCTTTACAAATTTCACTTCTTGGGGGCGGGAGGGGTACCCCTCCCCCTAAGCCCCGCCCCCTTTTCCTATGTTCCCTTCTTCCTCCTCCTTCTCTCTGTTTAGCATCCCTCGGGGTCTTTCCTCCGGTATTTGATAGTAATATGTATATTTGTTATTTGGTTTGACATGGAGCATAGAATAAGGGGGGGGGGGGGGGGGGGGGGTGGTTTTGTGTTCGGATTTTAATTGTGGCGGTTATTGTTCCTTGTTTGGTACGTACATTTATGTATGTGTTTGTATTGCTTTTGCATATTGTTACATATTGGACGGTTCTAAGGCTTACTGAGGTGTAATTTTGATGTTTAGAATAGTTTAAGATAGAAATTTAACCTTTTTGAAGAAAAAAATTTTTTTCGAAAAATTTTTTTTCTAAAATTTCTTAATTTTTTTGATTTTTGCCTCAATTTTTCTCAACTTTCCAATTTTTTCTTGTTAGAAGATACTTTTCCCTCTATTTTTGGTTCATAAAATATGCAAATTGGACTCGTTAACTCGTTAACGTTAACTCTTCCCCTTCCTCTTTTTTTTGCTCTTTTTTCTTCTTTTCACTCTATTCTTTACTATTTTTACGCTTTTTTACTCTTCTTTTTCAGCTCCACATGAAAAAATGAGGAATTTTCTATCCCTTATCTCAATTTTCACCACTATACTGTGCTCTGTGGCCCCTGATGAGCTAATCTCTACACGATGTCAAGCGCAATGTCTTCATTTGATGGATCAAAGGCTAGGGGTGAGTTTTTGAGGTTTAAAAATAAGAAATTTGGATTCTACGCAAAAAAATTGGTCTAGAAAAGTGTTTTTTTTTTTCCAAAATTTTTTGGATTTTTTTCGTACAGTATCTCTGCTTGTAAATCTTGACATCTTCGTTTCTTATCACGAGATTCCAATCTTCTTCCGATTTTCATCGAGACCCCACGGGGGCCCCCCGCGATTTGTCGCCCTTGATTGACATGTTTGTTCTTTTCTCTGTGTCGTAAAAATACCAGACATACAGTAACATGATATTGGGACCCTTGAGAAGCCGCCAAAAAACGCGACAATGACAATATCCTTCCCCCTTAGGCCCACATTGGCCAAAAGTTGCGTCAGGTACTTGTAATAAGCCTGTGGGACTCAAAAAAGTCGAAAAAAAAGAGAAAAAACATTTTGCCACCGGTGGGTATCGAACCCTGGACGTCAGATTGGTAGTTGGGACCACTTCCAATGCACCAAAAATGTTGCAAAAAACATTCTGACCAATTTTCACTAGTCGGGGTTCGAACTCCCGTCTATCGATTTTCAGCCATCCGAAATCCCACTAGGCCATCCGGACACTTTTTTGAAAATCGGTTAAAATCGAGGTTTTCAGGTAATTTTTAAAGGATTTTTTGGATTTTTAAGTGCCCTTTGTCTATTTTTGAACCCCTTTTACCACCTAATCTCACACCCGAATCTCGATACCTCTATTAGCAGGTGGTCTCAGGTACTCTCACTCTTGTTGTCTTTAGATTCATATCTCGCTATTGTTGTACTCCTCTTGACTTTTACGATCTTGATATAAAGCAAAAGTAACTTGTTACGCAACTTTTAATGTTTTGATAAACACCGAGGTAGGGATCAAATAGAAGCCGCCGCTTGGGTTAATGTCATGTACTATAAACTTGCGTAACAAATTTTGTATTCAAATCGACGGGACCATTGAGTTTGGGAGGTCAGAAGGGGAACTATTCCTTCGAACTTTCTTAAAACTTTCTAAAAAAATTTCCAAAAATTTTTTTTTCGGTTTTTCATACAGTAATTTGACCCCTGAAACATTTTCATAGCGTTTTGAAATTACGAAAAATGAACTCAGCGCCCCTGAAACCCCCCAAAACCCTGAAAATTTCGATCGAAAACCTCTATTTTGACCATTTTTCGTTATAGTGTCCGGATGGCCTAGTGGGATTCTGGACGGCTGGAAATCGATAGACGGCAGACTTGTCACGGGCCGGGCCGGGCCGGGCCGGGCCGGGCCGAAACAGGAAAGTTCTCCGGCCCGGCCCGGCCCGGCCCGTGGCCCGGCCCGGGTTGGCCCGGCCCGGGTCGGCCCGTCGGCCCGGATTTTTTCAAAAATTGTTTTTTTCTTTCAAAATCTTCCAGTGATTGACATTTTTTGTTGTAGTTTGAGCGATTTTTAGGCAAAATTATATGTTTTTAACCCTTGTAACTTAGTTTTAGTAAGATTTGGGCAAAATTTCTGTTGTTGGGAATTTTTTTTTACTACCAATCACACATTTTTTTTAAACCCGGGCCGGCAAAATTTTTCCATCGGCCCGGCCCGGCCCGTGGCCCGGCCCGCGGGCCGGCCCGGAAAATCACAAGTCTGATAGACGGGGGTTCGAACCCGCGGGGCTGAAAATTAGTCAGAATGTTTTTTGCAACATTTTTAGTGCAGGGGAAGTGGTCCCAACTACCAATCTCACGACCAGGGTCCGATACCCACCAATGGCAAATTTTTTTTGTAACTTTTTTAGTTCCCAATTTTCCTCTACCATATTGTCGGTCACTTTTCTCACACCTCCTCTTTTCTCCAAGGGCAAATCTGGGCACTCTTGAGTGCACTTAGCCGACCTCGGGTCCGAAATACACTAACAATGAAGAGTGCGAACAAAAGTTGTGTGTGTGTGTGTCTTGACAAAAAGAGTTCACACCGGAAGAGAGGACCCCCTATTCATAAATTCCTCAAGAGTGGTGGGGGGACCCCATTGGTTATTAAGTGTGTCCAGTAGGTCATAAAACTTGGTGGGACCATCCCAATCTATTAGAATCTTTGGGGGGACCCCCTAAAGTCAACAAAAACATTAATTTTCTTTTTATCCCTTTAGCCAATCTATAGAGACAGCTGTCTGGAGAAGGCACATTTTACAACACATCCTAGAAACAACAATGGAGGAGTATATGTGACACCTGGAGTAGGTCAGGTATCTCATCAGGAAATGGGGGCTATTAACGAAGAAACAATTGTTACTAGTGATTTAGGCATAGTAAAACACAATAAAAAGGGTCCGGAAGCTTTTTTAAAAAAATTACAAAAAAAATTTTGCCACTGGTGGGTGTCGAACCATGGAGGTGAGATTGGTAGTTGGGACCACCTCCAATACACTAAAAATGTTTCAAAAAACATCCTGACCAATTTTCACCAGTCGGGGTTTGAGCCCCCGTCTATCTATTACCAGCCATCCAGAATCCCACTAGGCTATTCGTACACTTTTTGAAAAACCGCCAAAATTGAGGTTTTCGACCAATTTTTTCGGGATTCTGGGAATAATTGAGTACGCTGAGTTCATTTTTCACACTTTCATAACTTTCCAAAGTGTTTGAAAGTCGAGAACCCATTTCGATCTTGATACGGAAGACCCATGTGTTGACAACCGTCTTCATGATTTACTACTTTCTCCTCTGGACTTCATCTTGCGCATCAGAAGACGTTACGCATCACTGAAGAGGAAGGGAATTCAGAACCACCACAACGGCAATTAGTTTTATGGAGATGTCTCCCTCCAAAAGAAGAAGATTTTGGATTTAGATTGCAATCTCTTGGAGTATTTTCACTTGAAATCCGGGGGAAGTACTAATAATTATTATAATGAACGTATAGTAGGGAGAGTTGCGGTTTTGCAACTGGGGTTCAGAGCGTAGGGACCCTCAAAAACTATAAGAAAACATTGGATTTTTAGAAATTTGACACCGGAAATGAACTCAGAGCCCCTGAAAACCCCGGAAACAAAAAAAAATTTGGTGAAAAAACCTCAAATTTGACCATTTTTCGAGATGGTGTCCGGATGGCCTAGTGGGATTCTGGATGTCAGGGAATCGATAGACGGGGGTTCGAACCCCAACTAGTCAAAATTGGTCAGAATGTTTTTTGGAACATTTTTAGTGAATTGGAAGTGGTCCCGACTACCAATCTGACCTCCAGGGTTCGATACCCACCGGTGGCAATTTTTTTTTTGCTTTTTTTCTTAATGTTTTTAGCACTTTAATGACCCGTATATCAATCAAAAATATCCATTATCCTATCTATCTTAACTATAGAGGGGGGGGGGGGGTCAGGTGTTTGGTATGTTAGTTTGGCGGCTCTTTTTTCTATTCTGCTAACATCATCAATCAGTGACACAGTCCACGGGTCGGCGGGGGGCCTCGAGGTCAAAAAGAGAGGCTCCGATGATGTGTTAGTGACTTTACTTTACTATGTGCTAACTTTTTTTTGTGCTCGGCCTGGGGGACCTTCACATAATTATGGGGTAGAAGGGAAAGCGAAGAAGATTGGAGAGAAAAAAGAAAAACATAGCGAAACAAAGGACAACTTTTGGGGGCCCAAAACCACCAAAATGTGAAAAAAAAGAAAGAAAAAAAATTTGCCACCGGTGGGTATCAAACCCTGGATGTCCGATTGGTAGATGGGATCACTTCCAATACACTAAAAATGTTTCAAAAAACATTCCGACCAATTTTCACTAGTTGGGGTTCGAACCCCCGTCTATCGATTCCCAGCCGGCTAGAATCCCACTAGGCCATCCGGACACTATCACTGAAAATGATCCAAATCAAGGTTTTGGGTTAATTTTTTTAGGGATTCTGGGGTTTTCAGAGGCGTAGAGTTCATTTTTTATACTTTTAAAATGATTTAAAAGTGTTTAAGGGGTCAAATTCTTCTTTTAAAAAATTACAAAAAAAATTTTCTCGATTTTTTTCCTTCCTTCATCAGTCACCCATCTGTCATTCTCCGCATGTACCTAACCCCCCGTCTAGTTATTGTAACCTTCTCCGTCCCCTCATCAAGATGTTTATCTAAAGCACCTTAAAGTCTTCGTCATCATCAATCTTAGTCCTGGCGTGGGGGGCGCCAAGAAGGTTTGGCGCCAGTCATAAAATAATTTGGGGGGGGGGGGCATATGAGAAGGGGAACACATCCAAGATTTAGTGTAAATTGAACGGATTCCGACGGGTTTTATAGATTCTATGGGAATGCATATGGAACAGAAATCGAGTTCGACAAGGGGGGTGAAATTGCTCATCGTAAGATTGCTCAGCTTAAAATTTGGCTTCTTAGGGATTCACATTGTTCATCCTAAAATTAAGGGGTCGGAATATCCGGTTTTCAGCCTCTTTTTGCATTGCTCATCTTAAAATCGCTCAAAATGGATTCTGGGGCCTCTATAGACTACAGGACTACTGTGGGGCTCAGAATGTCCGGATTGCTCATCTTAAAATTGCTCAGTATACCATCTGCCCCACCCAAACAATACCCCTCTCCATGAATATTTCACGAGTTCCCGTTCCCCTCCTTTTCATCCGAACAAATCGTGAGAGAATCGACACCTCTCTGGATTTATGAATTTGGAATAATCTTGGGGGCCCCCTAAAGGGCCCCCCACATTAGCATATTGTATTTCAAGTGGATTGCGCCAGAAGCTCATTAAGGCTAGGCCATAGCACAGATCAAAGCGCAAACGATGATTTGTGAAGGGACCCCTCCTCTCCTGGGCCGCGGCTCATCCATGAAAATTTTGGTCTTTTAAAGTACCGTACCCACTTTAGACACACGCGGTATAGTTCTAACAACCCTTACAATACGTGGGTGCTCTTCCACTAATTACAGGTTAATTTGCACCCCTTTGATGGTCCTTTTCGAACAAAAACAATTGGAAAGAGACAAAGAAACTAGCCGGAAACATATAGACAGTAATTAGTAGAAGTGCGCGAGGCTTAGGGACCCCTAAAAAAGTTGCAAAAAAAAATTTTGCCACCGGTGGGAATTGAGGAAACTCTAAAACTAAATTCTTCCACGGTCAAATGGGCGACGGTGTATGGCGGGGCATCGGGACGCCACGTGGCAGTCCTCAGGCCACGGAGGCGTGGGATGGGGTTTTGCCTTAGGCAACTTCCCCCTCCTCTCACAATCCGGACCCCTGACCGGATGTACCCGTTTCTTTCCACTCGGCAAGTCGACAAGAATTCCAACTGGAAACGTGCATTTGGTTTACCACGTGGCCGACTTCAAGGAGAAATTGTCAGGTGTCCACAAGTACGCAGCCCTCAAGGAGTTCACGAAGAACTGTCCAGGAGAAGCAAGAGCCGAAGAAATTGAGGAAACTCTAAAACTAAATTCTTCCACGGTCAAATGGGCGACGGTGTATGGCGGGGCATCGGGACGCCACGTGGCAGTCCTCAGGCCACGGAGGCGTGGGATGGGGTTTTGCCTTAGGCAACTTGGGTATGGAACCCTGGATGTCAGATTGGTAGTTGGGACCACTTCCATTGCACTAAAAATGTTGCAAAAAAAACATTCTGACCAATTTTCACTAGTTGGGGTTCGAACCCCCGTCTATCGATTCCCAGTCGGCCAGAATCCCACTAGGCCATCCGGACACCAACTCGAAAATCGCTTAAAATCAAGATTTTGAGCATATTATTTTTGCGATTCTGGGGTTTTCAAGGGTGCTGAGTCCGTTTTTGATGCTTTTGAAGAGCCTAGACAACTCAAAGACTTTGAAAATTGCTAGTCGATCCCAATATTTGAACACAGAACACATGGGTATTACTCAAGACACCCCGAAACCGATGCATCAATGTCAGCGTGTGTGTGTCGAAAATATAAATCGACACGATGTTGAATCTCAGAAAGAAGATGAAACGGCATGGTGCCAGATGGGGCCCCCTCCAAGTGGGGGGGGGGGGGGGGGTAACTGGAGACGGTTTATGGTTGACATAAGACAGATGAAAGGAGGAAAAGTCGAAAAAACGGGGAGGAAGAAAAACATTTGAGATAGATTTACAACCGAATCTAACTATTGTTTCTGTGTAATTGAGGGGTGACTTTTGAATCCAGAAAAAAGGGGGTTGGTTTTTGAATTTAGGGAAGAAATCCTACAAAAATGTTTTTAAACCACTTCTAGAACTTTCCAGACCCCAAAAACATTCTAAAAAAGATGCAAAAAATTTGCAAAAAAATTTTGACCACTGGTGGGTATCGAACCCTGGACGTCAGATTGGTAGCTGGGACCACTTCCATTGCGCCACAAATCTTTCAAAAAACATTCTGACCAATTGTCACCTGTTGGGGTTCGAACCCCCGTCTATCGATTCCCAGCCATCCAGAATCCCACTACGCCATCCGGACACTATGACGAAAAATAGTCAAAATGAAGCTTTCGAGCTAATTTTTTCTGTGTTTCTGGGGTTTTCGGGGGCGCTGAGTTAATTTTTTGCATTTTCAAAGCTCTAAGAAGACTTTTAGAGGGTCTAATCTGGTTGAAAATTTACTATTTTTTGTAACTTTTCTAATATTTTTGTACAGGTCAATTCTCCTTGTCCATTAGGCTTATACCTTCTAATCCAGCCCCCGGAAAATCTCATACCATATGCATTAGTGAACGCATCATTTGACACTGTGTACAGTCAAACGAAGAAAGTAGAAATCTCCATTCTACTGGTCACCTTCTTGTTTAACGGAAAGGAAGACACATAATCCGGAGAGTACACAATAGAATAACGGAGAACAGGGGTGCGCGAAAACAGTGGGCAAAAATTTACGCTTGAATTATCTCACGTCTTCTGACGTTAGAAGTCAATAACTTTTGAAGACACAGAATGGTGTTAGAAATGGAAAAAGACAGGGAGGGACCCCTAGTGATGAAAAACTATTTGGACTAAAAAACTTTCCAAAAAAAGTCGAAAAAAATTTTGCCACTGGTGGGTATTGAACCCTGGAGGTGAGATTGTTAGTTGGGACCACTTCCAAAACACTAAAAATGTAGCGAAAAACATTCTGACCAATTTTCACTAGTCGGGGTTTGAACCCCCGTCTATCGATTTCCAGCCGGCTAGAATCCCACTAGGCCATCCGGATACTATTTTGAAAAATTGTCAAAATGAAGCTTTCGAGCTAAATTTTTTTGGGATTCTGGGGTTTTCTGGGGCGCTGAGTTCATTTTTAGCGTTTTCAAAACGCTCCGGATACGCTAAGATGCTGAAATGTGTAGCTTTCACCAAAAATATTTTTCATTAAAAAAATCACTGAAAATCGATGATTTTACAAGGGAAGTGTTTTCGGAGGGGCTTTGAGAATTTTCTGAAAATTGGTACACTAGTACTTTCGACCATGCTGAGAAACGTGGTAAATTTATTTTTTGCCCCTTGCCCCCGTGGGCCGAGATATCAGCTAAAAAAGCAAAATCCAGTACAAAAATTGCCGATTTTTGAGGGCCTGTAACTTTGCTTCTAGGCACTTCCAAAAGGTTTAATTTCTTGTTTTGGACTCACAATTGATTGTACAACAATTTCTGATGCTTTTTAGAGAAAAAAAATTTTGAACAAAAACTTGAAAATTTTCGACCATTTGGGTGCAAAATTTTTCCAAGTTTTTTGGATTTTCAAAAAAAATTTCAACCTTCTAGATTATGGTTGGAAACAATAGATGGATATTTGTACAGCACTCCTTCATATTTTCGTAGCAATACTTGTCTCTTTTTCAAAAAATTAGACCAGTTATGCGCCAGAAACCTTGAAAGAAATTCAGCCATAATTTGACCTATAAAAAGCACCTTAATTAGTGAAAAAGTACATGAAAATTTCAAGAACTGTTCTACAAACCTCCATCTATCGTTTCCAGCCAAGAACTGCCAGATTGGAAAAACAGTTTTGAAAATCCACGTACTTCAAAAAATTTCGCACCCAAATGGTGGCAAAATTTCGAATTTTGGCTCAAAAAATTTTTTCTCCAGAAAGTACCGGATATTGTTGAGCAATCAATTCTGAGTCCAAAACAAAAAACGAGACCTTCTAAAACCGCCTAGAAGCAAAATTACAAGCTCTCGAAAAATCGCCTTATTTGTACTGGGGACAGCTTTGTCGGCTGATATCTCGTCCCACGGGGGCAAGGGGCAAAAAATAAATTTACCACGTTTCTCAGCATGGTCGAAAGTACTAGTGTACCAATTTTCAGAAAATTCTCAAAGCCCCTCTGAAAACACTTCCCTTGTTAGCTTAAATTTTTTGGGTTTTGTGGGTTTGCAAGGGTTTTGAATCCATTTTTTACACATTCAATGTTCCATAATCTAAGTTTTCTCAATTTTCAGACCAATATCGACCTCCGGAAAACACTCAAACATCATATTATTCAACTATGCAAGGACGACGCGACGTGTTCAGCGGTAAGTAGGATTTCTTCAAATATTTGATCTACGGATTACACATTTACCGTTCCCCGGGGGTCATAATACCGTAGTAACGGGGGACTTTTGTAGTTTGTAGTCTCCATAGGGCCCATATGGAGCGGAAATTTGATCTCTCTTCTTTTTGGGTTAAAGAGGGGCGCCAGAAGCCCATCAATCACGGAACCCTAAGCCAAATCTTAATGGCATCCCCATTCCTCTTTTTTGGCTCATTGCGTATGCTCCAAAATGAGAGGAAGAGGGGGCAGATGTGTTTGCTACAGTAGTACATATATGTTGCCATGAAACAATATCAAGTACATGAGAGGGGGGCCCCGGATGGGGCCACTTCATCATGTTCTTGTGTCAAGAGATCATCATGAGGGGTCATCTTTTATGAAGAAAGGGGACCCAGAGGCAGTGAAAAACGTCGAAAAACACTTTGAACACCTTCCGGACCCCAAAAACCGTCTTTTAAAAATTGCAAAAAATTTTGGCCACTGGTGGGTATCCAACCCTGGATGTCAGATTGGTAGTTCAAACCACTTCCAATACACCACAAATGTTGCAAAAAACATTCTGACCAATTTTCACCCCCGCGGGTTCGAACCCCCGTCTATCGATTTCCAGCCGGCCAGAATCCCACTAGGCCATCCGGACACTTTTTCAAAAAACCGCCAAAATCGAGATTTAAGAGTGAATTTTTTGCTTTTTAGGGTTATTTTGGGATTTTAAAGCGTTTGGAAACACTTTCAAATCCTAAAAATCGCGTTTACCCCCAGTTTTGGACCCATGAACTATCATAACCCATGCGGCACATGTCGACGCCATTCATCATCAATTAGGGGGGCTTTTTAGTGGTTTTGCAATCCGGTCGGTATCCCTAAGTTCTTCAAGAATCTCGCCGGGCCCATAAAAATGCTTAATGACACATAGCCCACCAGCCAGATGTGTGTTTCTTCTTCTCTTTCCGTCGGCAAGGCGATAATTACCGTAATCGTAAAATCTGTGATGGTCGTCGTAAAAATTTAGACGCTTAGAAGACTGTGACACACCGCCAGACATAAGGAGGATATCGGTGAACTAAGGGGACCAAAATGTAACAAAAATGGGCTTAAAAGGTAGGGAAAAAAGGTTTTTAAGACTTGAAAATAGTCTAGACATTCTTAAAATCCAAAAGTACCCCCGAAACCCAAAAAAATTGACTTAAAAACCTTAGTTTTAACCATTTTTGGAAATTGTGTCCGGATGGCCTAGTGGGATTTTTGATGGCTAAGAATCGATAGACGGGGGTTCGAACTCCAACTAGTGAAAATTGGTCAGAATGTTTTTTGCAACATTTTTAGTGTACTGGAAGTGGTCCCAACTACCAATCTGACGTCCCTGGTTCGATACCCACCGGTGGCAAATTTTTTTTGCAACTTTTTTCGAACTTTTTGGAATGTTTACAATGTTCCTTTGCACACTACATGTGATTCTTGCAAGGGGTCCCCCTCTTCCATCATAATTATACCCCTCGATCTGGTACTTGACAAAACATTTATGCGTGAAGACTTGGAAATGAGCAAGATTGAATCAAATTAGGTGGAGTGAATCTCAAATGATGATGGAATGATCATTGAAATTAAAGGGACAGAGTGTCAAAACAGAAGGGGACCTCTAAAATTTTCAAAATTTCAGTGCTCCGCGCCGTGCCGCGAACAATTCGACGATATCAAGGCTTGCAAGAAGTCTTGCGTGGCTTCAGATGACCGAGAAACTTGTGAGGACTCTTGCCACTACCTGCAGACCATTTATCAGGAGAAGCCAGGAGCCTGCCCATCCGTAAACAACTCTTCGAACTATGTAAGTGAATTTGCGGACTTTGGGGGATTCTAAACGTTTTAAAAATGCCAAAATTGGATTCAGCGCCCCCGAAAACCCCGGAAACCCAAAAATTTTTGTAAAAAATCTCAATTTTGACTATTTTTCGTCATGGTGTCCGGATGGCCTAGTGGGATTCTGGAGGGCTGGGAATCGATAGACGGGGGTTCGAACCCCAACTAGTGAAAGTTGGTCAGAATGTTTTTCGAAACATTTTTAGTGTATTGGAAGTGGTCCCGACTACCAATCTGACCACCAAGGTTCAATACCCACCAGTGGCAACTTTTTTTTTGCTTTTTTGTATGGCCTCGGGGGCTCTTTCTAAGAATTCCTTTGTACCTTAGAAGCCCCCCCCCCCCCCCCCCCCCCCAGGTGATCAAATACACTTTGGCCAATACGTCACCCTCTCATCCCACCTGTTACACTTACCGCTAATCTTTAAAAAAGGGGGGGGGGGGGGTGCAATATTCCACTTTTATTTGCCTAAGAGTGTTGGTGGGGGATCCCATGCCCAAAAAGGTGCCGCAAAACACTTAAAGGAATTGCGAAACTCCACTAATCCATTGGGATAGGGAATGTACAGGTAGAAGTGTACTTGGGGCCTTTGAGGGGCCCCGAGGTCTCTTTGAGGGTCGGGGTCTTTAAAAGTAGTACAGTATGATAGAGCGACCTGAAAATAGTGGAAAATTCAAAAAAGCGGGAGAAAAACTGAAAAATTAGCAAAAAATTGAAAAGTTGTGAAAAAAATTTTAAAAAATTTTTTTCAAAAATTTTGGATTTTGAAATTTTTACAGTATTTTTTTGCGAGTTTTAGACCTAAAACAATGCAAAAACTAATTTTAGCCATATTCCCTGGCCCCAGACGCCTAGAAATCCTCCAAAAAATATTTCAAAAAAATTCTAGCCACAGGTGGGTATCGAACCCCGGTGATGAAATTGGTAGTCGGGACCACTTCCATTGCACCAAAAATCTTTCAAAAAACATTCAGACCAATTTTCACTAGTTGGGGTTCGAACCCCCGTCTATCGATTCATAACCATCCAGAATCCCACTAGGCCATCCGGACACTATGCCGAAAAATGGTCAAAATCGAGATTTTTGAGAATTTTTTTTTTGGTTTTCGGGGGTAATTTTGGATTTTAAAAGCGTCTAGACATGTTTTAAGATTGAAAAATGAAGGTTTTGATGTGAAAATGACCGAAAAACCAAAAAATTTTGCAAAAATTTCACCTTGACATTGTTTCCAGGAATGCTCCGCGTTGTGCCAAATGGATGGAGACTGCCCGGAGACTCAAAAATGCTGCTCTTCAGGATGCTCCAGGCAATGTCTAAAACCCAGATCTTCGGACATCCGACTCCTACCAATTCCTCGAAACATTAGTGTCCAGGAGAGGAAGCGAAAAAGAAGCATAATAATCCGATGGGCCACTGGAAGACTAACCAAGGCCCAACAAAACGAAAATGCAAATCTATTCCTGGTTCAATGGCGCTGGGGACTCCACGAGGACGAGTCGGCGATGACGGAATGGCAAACGGTTACAGTAAGAAACAAACCGTATGCCATTCTGAAACATTTGCTCTCACCTGGACGGTTTTATGAATTCCGCATTGCCGCCGTTTCCCAGGAAGGAAGTTTAGGGTTTAGTGTACCTTCTAAGCCCTTCAAAATATCGAAAGAAGCCAAGGCCCCGCCCCCACCGAAAGATATAAGTTTGGGAGCTTCGAAGTTGGGACCAGCGGGATTATGGAGTCAAATGGTGCATTGGAATCCACCTCCGAGTGATTTGCCGATTAAGAATTATCAGGTAAGGTGGATTTTTTTGCGAACGAAAACATGGGGGACCTCAGAAACTGAAAATTTGAAAATCTGAGAATCTCAAAATTTCTGAATCGTAAGATTGCTCATCCTAAAATTGCGTTAGATACAATTTTAGAATGAGCAATTGAGCAACTCTAGGATGAGCAATCTAACAGTTTTAAGATGAGCAATCGGAATCTCAGAATCCATTAGAGTCTAAGAACCTAAGGCTCCTAGACGTTTTGACACCGGTCGTTTTGTAACCGGACGTTTTATGACCGGACGTTTTGTAACCAGCCGTTTTGTAACCGAATGTTTTTGTCACCGAACTTTTGGTAACCAGACGTTTTATAACCGGTCATTTTGAGACCGGGCGTTCTATAACCGGACGTTCTGAAGCCGAACATTTTGTAACCGGACGTTTTGCAACTTTGATGCTTTGAAACTGCGATTTTCCGCAACCGGACGTTTTAGAACAGGTTGTTTTGAAACCGGACATTTTTCAAGCGGACGTTTTGAAACAGGACGTTTCGAAACCGGGAATTTTTGCAACCGGACGTTTTGTAACCGAAAAAATCAGAGGATTCTAAGAATCCCAAAATCCGAATTTCCTGTCTCTCTAATCTACTAAATCGTAGGATTGCTCATACTAAAGAATCAATAGTATTGCTCATCCTAAAATTTCGACAGATATATTCGGATTCTCAGAATCTTTTAGAATCCTTAAATTTCAAAATCTCAGAAGCTTTGAAACCTCCAGAATCCCAAAATCTCAAAAAATTTTTGAAATTCCTGTGAAAATAAAACATTTTTTGGCTCTCTAAAATGACTTTCCAAACATAACATTTTTAGAATGAGCAATCATAGAATTATCATAAAATTGCTCATCCCAAAAAGAAATCCTCCAGAATCCCAAAATTCAGAATCTAAGAACCCAGAATCTCAAAATCTCAATATTCCAAAACTCTAAAATCAAATTTTCTGAACCGTTTCTGGACCAAAATTCCGCGCCAAATTCAAATTTCTTCATCATATTCCTCTCCAAAGTGTCCTTCTTCCAGATCTCCTGGTTCTCCTCCACCAAATCCGAAGCGGATCTCTTCGAGGAACAAATGCGCAAGAAAACCCATCTCGAATTCGCGGCCCATGAGAAGCGAAGCCTTTCCGCTTCTGGAGACGACGACGATGACATCGTGGTGGGCCTTCAGGAACGTGACCGTCATTCAGTAGTGGTCCCAAGTCACGCGACGTCTTCAGAAATCCAGGGCCTATTTCCGAATAGTGTTTATCTGGTGGAGATTCATGCAACAGTGGATTCCAGTGACGGAGAGCTTCAAGGCGAGAAGGGCGTGGTCTTTATAAGGACTCAGGACGCTTTTGCTGAAAAAGGGGCGGAGCCTAAGGAGCAAGAGTACACCGGACCAAAAGCGAGGATTGCTCTGGAAAGCGAGGAGCTCAAGGTGGATACTACAAAGTCTCCAAAAATCAAGGGGCCCCGGACCCAAGGGTCCCCTCACCTTCAAGTCCAAACTCCCTACTACGACAATGAGCTCCAAACTGTGCTCTCTTGGACATCATATTGCTCCCAGGGTACTGTAGCTCCGCCCACTTTCTCCATAAAAGTCCGAAAGACCTTGTGCCGGGAATACCAGCCTAATCATCACTCGGATACCCGATGGCACGACTTACGGGTTTCTGAATGTACTGCGATTCTGAAAGGACTGTCTTTCGATTGTGACTATCGAGTAGAAATCACGGATACAGTAACCGGGAATACTGTAGTGGATGGTGTATTCTCGACGGACACCTGCGAGCAGACCGCCTCACTGAGCCCAATCGAATGCTCCGCCCTAACGACGCCTATCCAATGTCAAGTGACTTCCGAATCCAGTGCACACTGTCACTGGACGCGGCATCATGATCCGATGCAGACGGTTATTGGGTACCGTATTCTGTTGAGCTCGCCGATTAATACGGACACGAATACCACGATTAATCAGCCACAGTTGCGGGAAGTGCGATATGAGAATTTGCAACCGGGCTATGTGTATACTGTGGAGGTGAGTAGCATTTTTGTAAACTGAGCAATTTTAAGATGAGCAATCTTAGACCCTGAGCAATGTTAGGATGAGCAATCCTAAGCTAGATGAAATAGAATACTTTCACAAAAATTTAAATTTTGGCTATGGAAGGCAACGTATAGATTTTAGCAATACTAAAATGAGAAATTTTAAGTGAAAATTAGAGATGAGCAATCTTAAGGTTGACTGAGCAATTTTATGATGAACAATTATGGCTTAAAATTTGAGCTGAAATCTCAAGGTTGACTGAGCAACTTTATGATGAGCAATCTTGAGTTTGATAGAAATGGAAGAAAGAGCAATTTTATGATGAGCAATCCTTAAAAATTTGAAAATTTTGGGTTGACTGAGCAATGTTGAGATGAGCAATTTCAAGAAGTAAAAAAATGAAAATGACCGATCTTATGATGAGCAATTCGGAACTTTCCAAACTGAGCAATTTTAGAATGAGAAATTTTCAAAAATATGAAATTTTGGGTTGCCTGAGCAATTTTATGATGAGCAATTATGCACTTGAAATAAAAATCTGAAAAATCTGATAATAAGGAATTTTATGATGAGTAATTTGAAAAATTTTAAGAACTGAGCAATTTTATGATGAGCAATCGACTGAAATTTCGAAAAATTAGCAACCTGAGGAAACTGAGCAACCTTACGATGAGCAATCTCAATAATTTCAAAACCTGAGCAATTTTACAATGAGCAATATTTTCAGGTGCAATCCATCACCAACAAAGGCTTGGGACGTACTGTGAGTACCCAATTCGCAACCCACTCCGATTTCGAACAAAATGCGATATCAAGATTCCCGGGAGGAGAAATAATCGAATTACCACTAGAATCCTCATCTGGCAATGGACATTTCTTATTACCTATTTTCTTGGTTATTTTGCTTCTAAGGTTACTGTAGTTTCATTTTTTGAGGATTTTTTTGTAGTTTGTGTCTTTATGTGATACGGGATATTACGGGTGTTTTATCTACTTGTGTGAACTTTTTTTATATTGAATAAAACTTGAAAAAACTGAGCAATTTTATGATGAGCAATCGGAAAATTTTCAGTAGAAAAAAAATTTATTACAAAAATATACAAAGTTACAGAAAAATGTACAGTAATCCAAGAGTTTATCCATAGAATCCTCTACCGTATCCACCGTATCCTCCCATACCGTATCCTCCTCGCATACCGTATCCCATACCGTATCCTCTACCGTAACCCATTCCACCGTATCCCATTCCACCGTAGTATCCTCCCCAACGACGGACGCGAGAGTGGCTGGAAATTTTGAGTTTTTATAGGTTTTTGGGGTCGCAGAATTCAAATTTGGGGTCAAAAATTGTTTTAGACTACCTTCTGAGGCAGTTTTAAAACAAATAATGAAAAAAAATTTTGCGAAAAAAAATTTTTTTCGAAATTTTTCGGATTTTAAAATTTTGAAGTCGTGGGGTCTTCAGAATCCCATCTAAAGGTTTTCTGGTTCAAAAAATTCAGTTCTACACTTACGTCTCAGCATGTGCGCTCATCTGCTGGTCTCCAGTATCCATTTTCGAGTTTGCCTCCATTCCAGATCCCGCTCCAGTATTCATATTTGTCTCCATTTCGGAGCGTTTATGGATGCCACTGGAAAATTTGGGAGTACTGTAGTTATAAAGGAGTACTGTAGTTGTAAGGGATACTGTAGTTATAGGGATTACTGTAACTATGAAAAGAAGAGAAGAATACTGTAGTTTTGTGATTACTGTAGTTTCTCGATTACTGTATCCTTCAGGTTACTGTAGTTCGGGTGCCTAGGATTACTGTAATTCCGAGGATTACTGTAACTTACATTCTCGAGAGTGGATTGAAACGTTCGTTACTTCCTGAACCCATGCTGGAGTGTCGATTGAATCCACCAGTTCGCATGCGATCCCTGAAATTTTGAGAATACTGTACATAGTAGGAGATTACTGTGGTAAGGGAAGGGTACTGTAGGTACTGTAGAAATAGGGAATGTACTGTAGTAAGGGGAGGGGTACTGTAGCTTTCTATGAGCTGTTAGTAAGGTCACTGTAACTGGGAATAGTGGGTACTGTAGTTATCTGGGTTACTGTAGTTACATGAGTTACTATAGTTTTAAGGGATTACTGTAATAAGAAAAAGCCACTGTAGATTTGAGGATACTGTAGGTAGAATTACTGTAGGTAGGGATACTGTAGTTGAAGAAAGGAATACTGTATTTAGGGATGGGTTACAGTAGTCAGGGAACGAATATTGTAGTTAGAGAAGAAATTACTGAGGTTGGAGAAAGGGTTACTGTAGTTGGAGAAAATATTACTGTAGTTAGGGCTACTGTAGATAGAGATACTGTTTTCTAAGTAGGGGTTACTGTAGGAGGGAATAGTCACTGTATTTTAGATTTAGAGGTACTGTAGTTAGGGTTACTGTAGTTAAGAGGGTACTGTACTTTCGCGTACTGTAGTTGGAGAAAGGATTACTGTATTTTGGGGGTACTGTATTTGAAGAAGAGATTGATGTAGTTAAGGATACTGTAGTTGAGATTACTGTAACTGGAGGAGGGATTACTGTAGTTAGAGTAAGGAGTACTGTAGTTGAAAAAACTGCTGTAGTTACGAATACTGAAGTTAAAGGAAGGATTACTGTAGGAGGGAACAGTCACTATACATTGAGAGGTACTGTAGTTAGAACGATATCTGCTTCGGGGTACTGTAGGTTTAGAAATGGTTACTGTAGTTAGAATAACTATTGTTAGGGACACAGTAGTTGGAGAAGGGATTACTGTAGTTAAGGTTACTGTAGTTAGGATTACTGTACCTAGGATTACAGTACTTCTGGGATTACTGTATTTCTAGGAATACCGCACTTACACATCGGACATTGTTCCCAGCGTTCCGGTTCTTCCGAATCCCATATCTCCATGGGTCCTCAATCCAGCATCACCAGGGGTACCCATCTGGACGCCCATGTTGGCACAGTAGGCAGTGGCTCCGAAAAGAGCAATAAGGAGGAGGGATTTCATATTTTTTTTGATTATTTTTTTGATTTTTTGGCTTTCCTAGGGCCCGGGGTCCTATATAAGGAAAAGGGGCGGAGATTATTTTGAAATTGATCATTAATTTTTGAAAAGTTGTTGTTTACTATAGTTTGGTGTCTTAGATTGACGTCTTCAAGGTTGTAGGCGTCCTTGAAAAAAAGAAGATAGAAATCTTTGAAAATCAAAAAAGAAAAAAAAAGAGAATTCCCCGAAGGGAAAACAATCAACAAGGTGGTTTAGTGAACTACTGATCAGTTTTTTAGGCTCCGCCCCTTTTGTACTATAAAAGTACATCGGGGGGATACTGCAAATCAACAGATCCCAATCAAAAATGAGATCCTTTGTTATTATTGCTCTGCTGGCTACTGTAGCCTACTGTATGGAAATGGAGACCAAGATTAATACCGGTGGAGACGGTGGAATGGAGAGTCATTCGAAGGTGGAGGAAGCCGGAGCGCATTTGGACACAAAGACTGATATGTGAGTTAAAAGTGGCGAAAAACACTCAAAAAGAAGAAAATACGTCATTTTTAGCCCCTAAAACCAATCTAGACGTTTTTAAAATCCAAAAATACCCCCGGAAACCAAAAAAATCGACCGAAAAAGCTTCATTTTGACCCTGTTTCGAAATAGCGCCCGGATGGCCTAGTGGGATTTCGGCCGGCTGGAAATCGATAGACCGGGGTTCGAACCCATCTGGATGAAAATTGGTCAGAATGTTTTTTGCAACATTTTTAGTGCAGTGGAAGGGTTCCCAACTACCAATCTGACCTCCCTGGTTCGATACCCACCAGTGGTCAAATTTTTTTTGCTTTTTTTGGGGTCATTTTCGAACTTTTTAGCGTGTTTACAATCGTCCTACAGTACCCCTAATATCCCAAATTTGCAGTCATAACATGCAACGACGTGCCGAGATGGAGACCAAGATGAATACTGGAGGAGGACCTGGAATGGAGGCAAACTCGAAAATGAATACTGGAGATCAGCAGATGAGCGCACAGGCTGAGACGTGAGTTTAAAACGGATTTTTTGACCCTGAAAACCTCTAGGTGGGATTCTGAAGACCCCACGATTTCAAAATTCAAAAAAATATATATAAAATTTTTGAAAAAATTTTTTTCTCACTATTTCTACTAAAAGTGCCTTAAAAGTAAGTCTAAGACATTTTCAACCAAAAATTTGGATTCCGCGACCCCAAAAACCTATGAAAACCCAAAATTTTCAGCCACTCTCGCGTCCGTCGTTGGGGAGGATACTACGGTGGAATGGGATACGGTGGCATGGGTTACGGTAGAGGATACGGTATGGGATACGGTATGCGAGGAGGATACGGTATGGGAGGATACGGTGGATACGGTAGAGGATTCTATGGATAAAGTGGAGAACGGATTACTGTAATATATTACTGTATGAATAGGAATCGAATAGTTATAATGATATTTTTTGTGTCTAATTTTGTATAATGTATTATTTTGCATTGTAATAAACTATGTACTACATATATTTGAGATTGTATTCATGATTACATGCATATAACTTTGGATTTTGAGATTTTGAAAAATAAATATTCGAGGAATATATTTTTTCACTTTCAGATTCAAATTTGGCCTCAAATTTTGGCGCCTGAGTTTGCCTTATACCTTGGCTCAAAATAGTTTCTAGGACTTGAAATTGAAATTTTCAGACTTATCGCGATCTAATTGGCTCCGCGACATCTCGAAACCGGACATTTCGAAACCGCGACATCTCGAAACCGAGACATTTCGAAACCACGACATCTCGAAACCGGACATCTCGAAACCGGACATTCCGAAACCGGATATTTCGAAACCGCTGTAACGGGTGAAATTTTGATTGAAAAAAGTTCATGTTTTTTGTATAATTTTTTTCGAATTTTTGCTTCGAAAATGAGGAATTAGCTTAAAAATTTGAATTTTCAATTGGCATATTGAATTTGGCACTGCTGCACCATCTCATAGTCTTTTTGCAATTGCAACTCGCACGACAACAGTACGTTCTCTGAGGATCCAGGTTTTTGAAAAATGTTATTTTCGCTGTTGCTGATCTAATGAGACCACTTTAGGAAAAAACCATTTTTCATATTTTTTCAGAAAGAGACACCATGAAAATATTTTCCTAACAATTCAAAAAATGGTGTAACAATGCCAAAAATGGTGCAGCAGTGCCAAATGCAATATGCCAATTGAAAATTCAAATTTTCAAGCTGATTCTGCATTTTCGAAGCAAAAATTTGAAAAAATTATACAAAAAACATGCACTTTTTCCAATCAAAATTTCACCCGTTACAGCGGTTTCGAAATGTCCGGTTTCGAAATGTCCGGTTTCGAGATGTCCGGTTTCGAGATGTCGCGGTTTCGAAATGTCTGGTTTCGAAATGTCGCGGTTTCGAATTGTCTCGGTTTCGAGATGTCACGGTTTCGAAATGTCCGGTTTCGAGATGTCGCGGAGCCATCTAATTGATACAATAGGATCAAAATCTGAAAAAAATTTTGATTCAAAAATCGAAATTTTCTCCAAATTTGAAAAAGAATTTTTCGCAATTTGTCGAACCCCTGAGCAATCTCAGGATGAGCAATTTCAGAAAATCCCGAAACCTGTGCAATTTAAATATGAGCAATCTTGAACTGAGCAATTTTAAAATAAACAATCTCAAAATTATCCGAAATGTGAACAATTCTAATTTTTAATTGAACAGTAAACTGAGCAATCTTACGGTGAGTAATCTCACAATTTTCCGAAACTTGAGCAATTTCACTATAAGCAATCGGATCCAAATCCAAACAAAAACTTTTTTCTAGAAAATATATGGCACATGGTTTATTACAAAACTATACAGTATACAAACTCAATGTACAGTAATCCATTATCGAAATTTATCCATAGTATCCACCCATTCCACCGTATCCACCGTAACCGTATCCTCTACCGTATCCTCCCATACCGTATCCACCGTATCCCATGCCACCGTATCCACCGTAGTATCCTCCCCAACGACGGAAGCGAGGTTGTCTGAAATTTTGAGTTTTCATAGGTTTTTGGGGTCGGGAAATCCAAAGTTTTGGTTGAAAATTGTTTTAGACCAGTTTTTAAGGCAGTTTTAATATAAATAGTTTGAAAAACTTTTTTTTTCGAAAAAAAGTTTTTTCAACATTTTTTCGAATTTCTGAAAATTTGAATTCAAACTTCGCGCCAAAAACTTTTCTAGACCAAAATTTTTTCAAAAGAAAAAAAGAAATCTAAGTTTCAACCCTTCAAAACTTACTCCTGAGTCACTTTTGTATGAGTTGTGGTGACCTTCATTTTTCCAGTTTGTCCTGGTTGGAGATCCAAATTCGAGTGGGTCTCAATTTCAGTGGAAAATGCTCCGAGAGCAAGAATGGCCAGGAGGAAGACAGAGAGGAACTTCATTTTAAAACTGAGCAATTTTAAGATGAGCAATGATCAGAAAATGTGATCTGAGTAGGCCCGATATCCTCGGGGATATTTATATGGATCTGAAAGTGGGCGGAGCTTAAATTTTTGATTTTTTTTGGGATCTTGATCTATCAAAACTCCAAAAACTACGAATACAGACTACAAACAAACCATGACGTCTTCTTTTTCTTCTGTTTTTTCTCTGCGTCTCTTCATTCTCAGTTTTCTTGGAAATCAAAGAAGACACCAATCTCCAAATTTTTACTGTTTTTATTTTTGTTTTTTATTTTTCCAAAACTGTTCCCCAAACCAAACATGGATCCTGATCATATCCTCATCCTCATGATCCCAAGAAAAAATCAAAAAATTTAAGCTCCGCCCACTTTTGAATCCCTATAAAGACCCCAAAGACCCCAATAGATCCCCAGATCACACTTTTTGATCATTGCTCATCTTAAAATTGCTCAGTTTCGAAATGAAGTTCCTCTCCATTGTCCTCCTGGCCATTCTTGCTTTTGGAGCATTTTCCACTGAAATCGAGACTCACTCGAATTTGGATCTCCAACCAGGACAAACTGGAAAAATGAAGGTCACCACAACTCATACAAAAGTGACTCAGGAGTAAGTGTTGAGGGTTTGAAACTCAAATTTTTGAATTTTTGAGAAATTTTTGGTCTAGCAAAAGTTTTGGCGCAAAATTTGAATTCAAATTTTCAGAAATTCAAAAATTTTGAAAAAAACTTTTTTTCGGAAAAAAATTTTTTCACTATTAAAAAAAAATTTTTTTCACTATCTATAACTGTTTCGAAAATTGTTCCGAAACAATTTTGAACAAAAAATTTAGATTTCCCGACCCCAAAAACCTATACAAATCCGAAATTTCAGACAACCCCGCTTCCGTCGTTGGGGAGGATATTACGGTGGATACGGTGGCATGGGATACGGTGGATACGGTATGGGAGGATACGGTAGAGGATACGGTTACGGTGGATACGGTGGGATGGGAGGATACTATGGATAAATTTCGATTATGGATTAATGTACATTGAGTTTGTATACTGTATAGTTTTGTAATAAACCATGTGCCATATATTTTCACTGAAAAATTATTGTTTGGATTCGGATTCGATTGCTCAGCATAAAATTGTTCAGGTTTCGGAAAATTGTGAGATTACTCAGTTTACTGTTCAATTAGAAGTAAAAATTGCTCATTTTATGGTTGCTCACGTTTCAAATTATTTTGAGATTGCTCATGATAAAATTGCTCAGTTCAAGGTTGGTCATAGTAAAATTGCTCAGGTTTTGGATATTGTAATATTGCTCATCATAAAATAGCTCAGACTACTGTTCGATTAGAAGGCGGAATTACTCACTTGCTCATGATTCGGATAATTTTGAGATTGATCATGATAAAATTGCTCAGTCTACTGTTCAATTAGAAGTCAGGATTACTTCTCCTAAGATTGCTCAGATTTAAGAACTGTGAAATTGCTCATCATAAAATTGCTCTGGCTTGAAAACTGATCAATTGCTCATCATAAAATCCATTTTTCCCAATCATTTCTTTGACCACAGTACACCCACCTAGCCTCCCATAACTTTTGTTTTCCCCTTTCCTTTTTATCTATTTTCTATTTCCCCTCTTATCTTTAAAAATCATCTTCTGATTCTTCCAACGTCATCATTTTTTCTCGTGCTATTTTGTGTTAAAGTTCAGAATCCTTCGACGTCATCTGAATCTTCAAAAATTGAAAGAAAAAACAAATAAACAAACGGGGGATCGTGTCACTTTGTGATCATCTAGAAAATTAGTAAAAATTTCAGAAAAATAGTACTAGAATTCTTAGTTCACGTGCTTCTCTACTGTTTGATCAGATTTTGATCAACCTTTAGGCTCCGCCCACTTTTGCACCCCCTAGGGGGGAAGCGGTATAAAAAGCTGACATAAGTTGACAAAAATCTGAAAAAAAAATTCTAGAAAAATGAAGTTTTTCACTCTATTCTTGGCTGTTATTTTGGTTGTCGGAGTTTTCTGTAATTCTTCTTCATCGGAAGAAGGAAAGGGGGGCAAGCAAAAGATGGAAGGAAACACTGGAGATTTGAAGGAAATGTAAGTTGATTGCTCATCCTAAAATTGCTCAGTATGGATAGTTGTGGGATTGCTCATCATAAAATTGCTCAGTTTGGATAGTTCTAAGATTGCTCATCCTAAAATTGCTCAGTTTGGATAGTTAAAAGATTGCTCATCATAAAATTGCTCAGTCTGGATAGTTATGGATTCGCTCATCCTAAGATCGACCATCATAAACTTCCTCTATATGCAATTCCGCTACGGTATCCCATAAACTACAGTAACCCAGAAACTACAGTACTCCTGACTGCATGATTCCTAGCTACAGTAATCCCTGTAATCCTATCTTCAGGATCCCTAGCTACAGTTCCCGACGTTTCGCATGGCTTTCGAAATGTCCCTAGCTACAGTACCCCTTCTTTTTTCCAGCCACCACCGCCTATTCCGTCGACAACTCCTCGCCCCATATGGTTCCTACAGTAACGTTCAATATGGTGGATCCGGACCTTCTGCTGGAAATGGATGGAATGGAGGACTAGTTGGATCTGCGAGAGGTTTTGGATTCGGAACCGGATCCGATGGATATCACTAAATTTTTTGAAATAGGGGTTTTATGGACGATGTATGAGATTTTTTGTACAGAAAAAAAACAAGAGATTTGCCATGATTTTGTTGTATCATTTGTACTACTGTAAATAAACGTTTTTGTTCTTTTTTTTTAGTTCAAAATAGGGCATCTAATACCTCCCTCTTAAATTTAAATTTTTTTGACAGTAGCTACAGTATTCCCTATAAATCTGCGCTGCTTCAGGGATATCTAAGTTTTATGATGAGCAATCCTGGTCGCTTGAAATTGTACGACTCATTGCGTACCACTCTTGTTTTTGTTTTTCAGAAAAACTTCTAGAAAGTTTTTCTCTATTATTTTTTTAACCGATTTTTGCCACATATGGTTTAGTACACCGGTTTAGACACCTGACCCCATTTTCTTTGTAAACCATTTCATTTATTTATTTATTTGTGGTACCAAACATCTTCAACAATAAGAACCTGATAAATAATAAGAAAACACAGAAAAATCAGCGTCATAGATCTTTTTGAGATTGTTCTAGACTTGCAATACATAGTAAATAGAAAAAATCACTATGCGATTTTCCTTTCATAGGTTGACCATTGAAACAGAAAATGAAGAAATACTACGTACTATATTTTACAATAAGATGATAGTGAGAGGAGGAAGATAAGGGGGTAATAATTGTACCTGAAGTGAACTTGAAAGGAATTGGGAAACTTAGAAAAAGGCTTTGAAAATTAGAGAAATTGCACATGAACGGACATCTACATAGAAGATTAAAAAGTCGAATAGAGCACATGTGCATACATGAGAATGGGTTATAAAAAAAAATTTAGGATGAGCAATCATGAGGTTTTGACGTATTCGGGATTTGTGGGCTCTGGAATTCTTGGATTCAACAGACGCATCGATTTTCCGAATTCCTGGGCCCTCACTCTTGGTGTTCTTGGATTTTGAGATTCTGGGATTCTTGGACTCTTGGATTCTAAGATTCTGGGATTCCTGGATTTTGGGTTCCTTGCTTCTGGGATTCTTGGAGTCTTGAGTACCTTGATTCCTGAATACTTGTTTTTATAGTCTGAAAAAGTATAGAAATTTTAGAATAAGCAATTTTACTCTTCAGGCAATTGGAGAGTCGAAAATTTTGATTCAGAAATTTTGAAATGTTGGATTCGGAGATTCTCAGATTCGGAATTTTGAGATTCTGTAGGAGTTTGGGATTCCCAATGTATGTAACGCAATTTTATGATGAGCATTTATATGATTCTTAAATTCTTTTAATTCTTAAGGATTATAGGTTTCTAATGTATGTAACGCAATTTTATGATGAGCAATCCTAGGATTCTGAGATTCACGAATTCTCAAGGATTCCAAGATTCGGATTTGTTTTTTTTGCTGCAATTTTAAGATGAGCAAACCAATGCTGCTTTTCCGCTTGCTCATCCGAAAATTGTGCGATTTCTCATCCTAAAATTGTATGTGACACAATTTTAGGATGAGCAATCTTATGATTCACATGTAATGATCCCCAAGTGTTGCCTCTGAATTTTTTTGAAGTGGCCATAAATCGATACTACTCATAGATGTAAGGAAACCCACGAAGCGATTTTTTTTGAGGGGCCCCCCTTCCCGAGATATGCCGACATAAATTTTTTTCGGCGAGATGGGGCATCTCTAACTTTGAGAAGGCATAACTTGAGTTGTAGTTGAGCAATCAAAACAATTTTACTATCAAAATGTGCCAAATTTACTCGACTTTAACTTGATAATAATAAAAAATAACAGAAAACTTTTTTTGTCTTGAAAATCAGAAATTTGTAAAAAGTGTCATTACCAAGTACGTATTTTTGACGCTACACGATTTTGAAAATGTGACCAAAAGAAAGAACACAATTGATTTAGTATATATCCAAAAAATCAGGGTAGGTCGTCGGTCATTTTCGAGAGAAAAAATTAATTTTGTAAGAAAATTGCTTGTTTTAGTGGTACCGATGTGACTTAATCATCCACTATATGTCTCAAACTACTCCAAAAGTTCTGAAATTTTGTGTACACATTATTCGTAACACAGTTTATCAAGTATCATTGTTGATTTTAAGATTCGAATTTTTTGAAATACCGTACAATGCCCCTTAAAATCGATATATGGCCAAAATGACAAATTTTTTATTTTTGATGATAGACTAAAAATCTTTTCAGAATTTAATTGTACATCTTCTATTTACCGTTTTTAGTGTCAATGCCAAAATTTTATCGGTAAGGTTGGGTGTGAAAAAATGGATTTCAAAAACTTCGAAATCATAAAAACAGCCTTAAAGAATAATCGATTTTGGACATGATCCAAAACAGCTAAAAATTGATAATAACATAAGAAATTATGAGTAATAGATGTACAATAAAATTCTGAAAAGATTTTCAGTCTATCATCAAAAATAAAAAATTTGTCATTTTGACCATATATCGATTTTAAGGGGCATTGTACTGTATTTCAAAAAATTCGAATCTTAAAATCAATAATGATATTTGATGAACTGTGTTACGATTAATGTGTACACAAAATTTCGGAACTTTTTGAGTAGTTTGAGACATATAGTGGATGATTAAGTCACATCAGTACCACTAAAACAAGCAATTTTCTTACAAAATTAATTTTTTCTCTCGAAAATGACCGACAACCTATCTTAATTTTCTGGATACATACTAAATCAATTGTGCTCTTTCTTTTCGTTATATTTTCAAAACCGTGTAGCGTCAAAAATACGTACTTGGTAATGACACTTTTTACAAATTTCTGATTTTCAAGACAAAAAATTTTTTCTGTTATTTTTTTATTATTATTAAGTTAAAGTCGAGTAAATTGAACACATTTTGATAGTAAAATCGTTTTGATTGCTCAACTACAACTCAAGTTATGCCTTCCCAAAGTTAGAGATGCCCCATCTCGCCGAAAAAAATTTATGTCGGCATATCTCGGGAAGGGGGGCCCCTCAAAAAAAATCGCTTCGTGGGTTTCCTTACATCTATGAGTAGTATCGATTTATGGCCACTTCAAAAAAATTCAGAGGCAACACTTGGGGATCATTACATGTAAGTCACATCAGTACCACTAAAACAAGCAATTTTCTAACAAAATTAATTTTTTCTCTCGAAAATGACCGACGACCTACCCTGATTTTTTGGATATATACTAAATCAATTGTGTTCTTTCTTTTGGTCACATTTTCAAAATCGTGTAGCGTCAAAAATACGTACTTGGTAATGACACCTTTTACAAATTTCTGATTTTCAAGACAAAAAATTTTTTCTGTTATTTTTTTATTATTATCAAGTTAAAGTCGAGTAAATTTGACACATTTTGATAGTAAAATCGTTTTGATTGCTCAACTACAACTCAAGTTATGCCTTGTCAAAGTTAGAGATGCCCCATCTCGCCGAAAAAACTTTATGTCGGCATATCTCGGGAAGGGGGGCCCCTCAAAAAAAATCGCTTCGTGGGTTTCCTTACATCTATGAGTAGTATCGATTTATGGCCACTTCAAAAAAATTCAGAGGCAACACTTGGGGATCATTACATGTCAGTAGTTTAGAGAGTCCAAAATTTTTGTTCCGGAATTTCCATTTTTGAGACAGATTTCCATATTTTGAGACTTTAAGATTTTTAGATGTGCAGATTTTTTGAATTTTAAAAGTTTGAAATTCAAAAAATCCAGAAAGCTTCCTTTCAAACTGTATAATTTTCAAAAAAATCGGTCCGGTAGTTATTGAACTACAGTATCTTAAAATAATCTAAAAATCATCTGAAAATTTGCCTGAAAACCAAAAATCTCAAAAAAAAAACTCACCGAATCCTGAATAATCAAAACCACATGATCTCCATATGTCCATTTATTAAGTTTTCAAAAATCAAACAATCTTCGTCATTTCAAGGTCAGACACCCCTCCCTCCTTCTCTCCAGAAGAGAGGAGGACGTCTTCTAATTGAAGACGTCACTTTTTTGTCTGGTTAAAAAAAGAAAACAGTATGATTCAATTCAAATAATTTGAGGAGGTACAAAAATAAAAATGAACAAAAATAGATTATTGACCAAATAGCAAGTTCAGAAAACCCTAGGCTCCGCCCACTTTTTGTTATCCTTAAGGGGTATAAAAGGGTCCCCGGGACCCCTAGATTTCATCGGATTCAAGTTTTTGGATTACTGTACTTTCTAAAAAAATGAGATCCTACGTTCTTATTGCTCTACTGGCTACTGTAGCCTACTGTGCCGAAATGGAGACGAAGATGAATACGGGAGGCGGAGCCGGAATGGAGAGCCAAACGAAATTGGATTCCAAACTTGGACACCAGGTGGATACGCAGGCCTCGGCTGATATGTGAGTTACAGTAATCCTCTGAAGAAATCTACAGTAATCCAATGATCTTAGGAATCCCTACATGAAAATCCATGGGTACAGTACCCCGCTGGCAACTACAGTACCTCTCTAATTTTCCAAATTTGCAGTCATAACATGCAACGACGTGCCGAGATGGAGACAAAGATGAATAGTGGAGGAGGAGCTGGAATGGAGGCACAATCGAATTTGGATACTGGAGACCAGCAGATGAGCGCACAGGCTGAGACGTGAGTTTGGGAGGGGAAATTCGAAATTTTTGACCTTGAAAACCCCTGGGCGGGTTTTTGAGGGATTCTGAAGTCTGGGAAATTTCAAAATTTTAAAAATCGATTTTTAGTTTTTTTTGACGATTTTGAGCAGAAAATAGTAACTTTTTGAAGTTTTAGGACCCAGATTTTGGAATTTTTATGTGAAAAATCAAATTTTCTGACTCTAAAAACATTGGGATGAAATTCTAAAGGATTCAGAAGACTGGAAAACTGAAAATTTCGAAAATCTTTAAAATTCGATTTTTTTGACGATTTTGATCGAAAATCTTGTTTTTTTTGTGTTTCCAAGAGCAGAGATGTTAATTTTCAATCGAAAATTTAAACTCTTACTTCAAAAACCTCTAATTGGGGATTCTGAGGTATTCTGAAGTCTGAATAATCTAAAAATAGAAAAATTTCGATTTTCAGTTTTTTGACGATTTTGAGCATAAATTAGTACCTTTTTGTGGTTCTAGGGCTCAAAAAATTTCAATTTTTGATATGACATCTGAATATTTTGACCCAAAAACCTATAAAATGAATTGTGAGGGATTCTAAAATCTGAAAAACTGAAAATTTTCGAAAATCGTAAAAACTAGCTTTTTTTCAGTTATTTGACAATTTTGATTTTAAAATTGACTTTTTGCGAGGTTTTAAGGTTCAACAAATGAATTTTTGGTTGAAATTCAAATTTTTGGACCCCAGAAACCCGTAAAATTGGAGTCTGAGGAATTCAGAAGACCTAAAAACTCAAAAATCCTTTAAAAATCGGTTTTCGGGTTTTTGAACCCTAAAAACCACGATTTTTTACAAAAATCGACGCTTTTGGGGTTGTCGGGCTCAAAAATGCCAATTTTCCAGTCCAAAAGAAATTTTTCGACTCCGAAAACCTCAAAAATCGATTTTTTAACCCCGAAAACACCTAAAAATTAAAATTCCTAATTCCGAAACAATTTCTCCTATTTTCAGCCACGATCGCGTCCGCCGTTGGGGACCATGGGGATACGGTATGGGATACGGCATGGGAATGGGATACGGTATGTACCGTCCATGGGGCATGGGAATGTACCGCCCATGGGGAATGGGATACGGTATGTATGGATAAATCTGCTGCAGGCCAACAATCAAGATGTGTAATATTATTGTACATTCTAATATTGACTTTTCTGTACACCTTGTGCATTGAAAAACATCATTTTCATATAATTGTAATATAAATAAATATGTGCCATAATAAAAATTATTCATAATCAAAAAGAGAACATTCAAAATTTCATCCTTCCCAAACCATCATTATCATTTTCCAATGTCTTATTGAATGGTAAAGTTGGACTCGTGGGGCCCAGGGTGTCCTCACTTATCGTTCGGGGGACCACGAATACAGGTTGGGTTACTGTAGGTGGATCCGGCGCGCAAGAGGAGGGAGGAGAGATGGTAACAACGTCGGTCTGGAAACACACAATTTTTATCCCCTTTTTACCGCAAAAACGAGTCAAAACGGAACGTTTTGAAGCGAGTTATGAGCGCTTGAAGTTTTCGTGAGAGACGCAGACACTGTCTCGTTTCTCTGCGTCTCTTCGGAAACTAGAGTGTCTGCTTTCTCTGCGTCTCTCACTAAAACTTCAAACGCTTATAAAACTGCTTCTATTGGATTGTAAGAGGCGATATTAGGCGCGTTTGAATCAGAAAAAAAATCTGCATATTTTGAATTAGTTCAGAAAAATTAGGGTTCGAATTTTGAAAATCGATTTTTATGAAAAAATATTGTTACTCTTTATGAATCGGCATAAAATCCACGTTATGCGTTTTTGATCTCGTAGATATAGTAATCCTTTTCAGATGTTTTTAAATTACAGTACTCCCTAAGTCTTCAACATACCGCATCTGAATCCACGGACGTCGATTCCTCTTCCACTAGCTTTGGTAAGTGTCCCTGAGACATTGTACTATTCAATCCACCAGAGGACATGAATCCATTGGAAATCTCGAAAGCGGCATACGGTCTTTGTGGAGCCATCGACTGACTAAATGGGCTCTCGGGTTCCAATTTTTCAGGGCCCAAATGTTGTACAGAATGACTACGGGTACGTCTTCCGAATGCCGAGGATAGGCGACGACGGAAGGTGGATGTGGTGGAGTCGGCTGGAAAGGGAGGGATTAGGTACAGTAATCAATGAGGTATTGGATAGAGTACAGTCTCTCGAGGGCTACAGTAATCCCTTCTAGTAGATGTCACAGTAATCCTTTTTGCACCAGTAGTGTAATCTCTTAGTTTCTGTTATACAGTATGCCTAGGTCTTTGCGGCTACAGTGTTCCCATTTGAGAGAGAGAGAGAGATACAGTACTTCTTCTGACTCTAGGCTACAGTAATCTATTTTTAAAAGTACAGTAATCCCGTTTTTAGAGGTACAGTACTCCTTCTGTCTCTAAGATACAGAAATCTCTTTTTGGAAGTAGGGTTACCCGTTTTGTGAGTGTACAGTAATCCCTTAAAAAACTCACTTTTTCCAACGATAATTGGAGAGTTGATGTCCACCTTCATCATGTCAATATTGTCGGTCGGTTCGGCGAGACTGGAAAAAGTTAGGCCACGGTCGGGGAAAATTAGGCCACGAATGAGGGAAATCAGGCCAAAAGAGAAACTTAGGCCGCGGGGGAAAGTTAGGCCAAAATGATTCCATAATCTTGGAACCCTTCCCTTTGCAATAATAAAAAAAAGAAAAGTTAGGCCATGAATGGGGAAAGTTAGGCCATGGGTCGGAATCCTAGGCTATCTATGCAAAACATTGGCCACCATAGCAGAACCTAGGCCACCAATGCAAAACCTAGGCCACATGGGAAAGTTAGGCCATAATTGAAAAAATTGATCAAAAGGTTGGAGTTTGAAGATTTAATGGTAGCTATGCTGCTGCTGAAACCTAGTCCATCAAATGCAGAACCTCGACCATCAATGAAAAACCTAGGCCACATTTGGAAAACCAAAACCTAGGCCATCAAAATTAACCAAAGTCATCTAGGTCATGAATGGCAAACCTAGGTCATCTTTGCAAAAGTTAGGCCATCTTGGTCAGTGCAAGATTTTCTAGGCCAATATTGCAAGACCTCGGCCACCAATGTGAAACCTTGGCCACCACCCCCTAACTCACGTCACAGATTGCGCGGAGCCAACCAGCGCATGATCGGCTCCCGAATTAATGACGTCTTCTGGATAGAACGGTGCGAAGCCGGCCTTGGCGAACTGATCAGGCTTCATTTCGGGAAACTGATCGTATGTGGTATCGACGATTGCCATGCCGGTCTGGAATCGAAAAAATAATTTTTGGGATTTTTGGCGAGCCTTACCGAGATATTCTTATCGATCAAGAAATTGCACTCAAAATCATCGTCATCCTCCCCGAGTGGATTCAGAAGACCCTCGGCGACCTTCATCCATCCCATGAAGAAAATGAATTGGAATACGGTTAGAACGGGGAAGTAGTAGTCGACCTGGAAAAAATTGGGCCAAAGTTTTTTGAGCTCAAAAAATTTGAAATTCCCTCACCGTCCGCTTATCATCCATATCCAAATGCTGTCTCGTAAATAAGCACACAAAAAAGTAGAATCTGACGGCAACAAAAATGACCTGAGGATATGCCAATGGGATGGGGACCCAGTCGAAATTGCAGAGGATAGCCATATTTGAACGGAACGTTTTGATTTCCTGCCAGGCGGCGTTGAATAGGGGTGGCGCGGTGATTTTGCCTTCCTGGAAGAGGGGAGAGATAGGTCATGGAACTCTAGGCCATCGATGAAAATCCTAGGCCACCATGCAAAACCTAGGCCAGCAGCGGGATCGTGTCCCTTGCAGCTAGCCAAATAGTGAGGACAACATTCAGGGATAACATAGACACAAAAATGAAACAAAAAGTTAGACCACCAACGAAAATTCTAGGCCACCATAAAAAGGAGAAAAGTTAGGCCACCGATGATAATCCTAGGCCAGCGACGGAATTGTGTGTCTTGCAGCAAGGAAAATAGTAAAGACATCAAACAGTGATAGCAGAGGCAAAATGAAAATCCTAGGCCAACATGCTAATTCTAGGTTACCAATGAAAAAGTTAGGCCAGCACCAGTATCTTGTCCCTTGTATTCAGCACAAAGAAAGTAAGAACATAAGCCGAGGATAACATAGACATTAAAAAATCCTAGGCATCAAATGAAAATGTTAGGCCATCATTGAAAATCCTAGGCCACCACAGCAATTTTGTCGCTTGCAGCCTGTGGAGCACTAATATAGTAAAAACGAGGATATAGGCACAAAATAAAAATTCTAGGCCATCGAGGGAAAGTTAGGCCACAGATAGAATTGTTAGGTCACCATGGAAAATTCTAGGCCATCAATGAAATGCTAGGCCAGCACCAGGATCGTGCCCCTTGCAGCTGGCAAAATAGCAGGAACAACATCCCATATTAAAATAGACTCGAAAAAGAAAAACCTAGGCCACCCATGCAAAACCTAGGCCACCATAGGAAAAGTTAGGCCAGCCCCGGAATCTTGTCCCTTTCAGCCATTAGAGCACTAATACAGTAATGGCGTAAACCAAGAATGAAGAAGACATAAGAATGGAACACTTAGGCCACCAATGCAAAACCTAGGCCACCACCACCAAACATGCAAAAAAAGTCAACCCCCACAGCACACTCACAACAAAAACCTTCTGTAACAAAGCGCATGCCCAATTGATAGGCACCCAATATTTGTTGTAGGGACAATTGACGTCTTCTAGAATCACGGCTTCGTGCTCCTGGAGGAATCCTGGAAATTTTATTTGGATCTACAGTATCCGAAATTTAAAATCATCCACCTGATTTGATAATAGAGTCCATGTTGGGGAAGCGACGGCGCGTTTTCATTGAGATATCGCGGAACACTAGAACCTGAAGGAACTTTTGGGAAAAAATTGGTGGCCTAGGGGTTTCCTAGGCCACCAATTACAGTATGACTCACCTGGGATAGTACCAAGTATCTTATTATTGTCCTTCTCGCCAGTACCACTTCCGGTGTTGTTCCCCTGACTAATGTGGCGATTGCGAGCGCCGTACTGGAACAGGTTTTGTTTAACTTTGTTGGTGGCCTAGAAAACTCACTTTTCTATGAACCCAATATTCGCGAAAATGTTCTTCCACCGGTCAACGATTACTGTAACAAAGAAAGCCAACATGAAAGTCAAAGGGACGCAATTATCCAAGTTATCGTGTAAGTTTTGAATGTATTTTCGAGCTTCTCTGAAAATTTCAAGTTGAAATTTTGATGGCCTAGAAAACTCCTTACCCCCTAGCCTCTGGGTCCAGCGCAAATCTGTAGGTTACCATAACCATATAATAGAAAATCAGCCATATTACTAGCTCAGACCATATGGATTTCCAGACAGAGCCACGCCATCTGAATAGTACCTGGAAGAAAAAGGCTACAAATTTTAAAAATTTGAAGGCTCACCCGAAAAAAATTGAAAAATGAGACTGATGAGACGTCGAGATTATAGGATACTGTCATCTGAAATTTTTTTGGAAGTTGAATTTCAAAAAAAAAATCTAGAATCAAACATCACTGAACCATACGTAGGGGTGATCCCCTGAAAACAAAAGAACCTCAATCCTAGGAAAAAAAGATAACAAAATGATGTGGCAAAACGCAATGAACACATACGGGTGTCTTGATTCATCCAATTTTCGATTTCTCTTTCTTTCTCTGCGTCTCGCGTTCTCTCCTCGGCGCGCCTTCAGTTTTGTATCGCTTGTATCTCGAGAACTGTTAAAGATAATTAAAAACTTGTAACAAGAAAAATATTCAAAATTAGATTTTACACATTTTTGTAGTTGAAACTTTTTGGATAGCTTTTTTGGGTCTTGAGATATACGCGCTTAAAGCTGAATACCTGTCTGCGCCTTCTTTCTGCTGTATCTCTGGAACCGTTATAGCTATTGAAAAACTTTAAACTACAAAAATATTTAGTATAAAATTTTACATATTTTATTAATTAACACTTTTTTGGTAGCTTTATCGGTTCTTGAGATATACACGCTCAAAGTTAGGTATCTGTCTGCGTCTCCCCCTCTCTCGCCACCTACCTTTCGGCGCGCCCTCTTTCTTTGGGCGCCCACTATTTTGCACCGTTTATAACTCAAGAACCGTCATAGCTATGATAAACTTATAACTACAAAAATGTGTAAAATTTAACGCTGAGTAATTTTGTAGTTGACCACTTTTTGATAACTCTATTGGTTCTCAAGATATGCGCGTTTGAAGTTGAACCCGTGTCTCTCTTATCAAATCAGATTTCGCCCACATTTTACTACCGATTTTATTGATGAATGCGTACCCAAGAGAATGGATACTAATTTGGAAGATGGAGAAGAAAATGTGGAGATGTTGAGAAAAAGAAGAAGACGTTACAAAAATTTATGAGGAAAAAAAGAAAGAAAGAAAATGAAGATTACTGAATTTTCGAGAGATCAGTTTCAGAATATAAGAATTTTGGAATTCAAATAGTCAAAAATTGTACTAAGGAAGTAAAACTTTTATAAAAATTGAAAAAAAAAACGATTGCTGATGATAGAAAATCATTAATGATAAGATAAGAAAAATAGAAGAAGATTTTTTTTTTGGATTTTTGATCTTTTGGGATTCTCAAATTTTTAGATTCTGTGAAAAATTCAAGAAAGAAAAACTTGTCGCCATACAAGTTGTAAAACTATAAATGCTATAAAACCGGAAATTTCAGAGATCAAAACCTCTCAAATATTTGAATAAGGTTAGTCCAAAAATAGATAACCTACAACATACCATTTTCCGAATTTTTCAGAACTCCAGAGTTTCAAATCTTCAGAAAATCGAAAGTTTCATTGAAAGTTGCCTATGTGATGATGTCCTTTACAAATTTATGTTTACTTTATGCACTTTTTTTCACGATTTCCGTTTTACATTTGTATGGTATTTACTTTAGGATGTTTCCTGGGAAAATTGGGGGAACTTGGCCTAGAAAACAATGTGGGGGATACTAGGCCATGGGTTTCTTCAATTTACCCTTCATTTTTTGATTTTCACCCCAGTTTTCCGTTATTTTCCATCCCCTTCTTTTTTCCTACAATTTCCCCTCCTCTACCACTACTCTTTACTTTTCTCTCCTCCTCTCTCCCCGCTCCCTCTCCTCCCCGCTCCACCGCCCCTCTTGTGTACGCCCTCTGCCTCCTCCCCACAGCGTGATCAGGTGGCCGAGTGGTTAAGGCGATGGACTGCTAATCCATTGGGGTTTCCCCGCGTGAGTTCGAATCTCATCCTGATCGAATCCTTTTTGCTTTCTTTTTTCGATGTGTTGATGGGGTTTTGAGCATTTTTGGATTGTTTTGAACATGTTTTTCAATTATTAAAAACTTCAAATGAGCTAGAACTGTGAAACCAAGCTAATTTACAAACAAAAAACATTTATTGAAAAACAAATAATCACTTCTTTGGAACTTTCTTCGACTTTGACCTATTTTTAAGCAACAAAGTCCTATATCCTGCATTATTCCAGTCGTAAAATCCAGTTGTCAAAAAATCGTACATCTCCTGATCCTCCTTATTTGAGAATCCATGAATAACCTGAAAACAAAATCAAATTTAAATTTCGCGGGGTTCCCAACCTCCTTAAAAACATAAAAACCAATCATGTAGGCACAGAATGCCAACTGTTTTGCATTGGAAATCGCTCCGGCTCTTTTGGATCGAATTAGATCCAGAATTTCCAGAAAATCAATATCCATCTCTCGACTCAATAGTTGGTAGCCATATTCGATGTCTGAAAGGAAAAATAATTTGATGGCCTAACTTTCTCTGGTGGCCTAGAAACTTCAAACGGGTGTATCTCGGGTCTCAGGGGCCCTAGAACTTTGGTTTTTGTATCAAATTGAGGGGAATTTCTTTCTCATTATTCTGACAATATGATTTTTTATTGTGGTGGCCTAGTATTTTAATATAGTGGCCTAGAAAACTCACAAGCAAAACATCCCGACCGCCCAACACCATCCGTACAGTGCACAATGACAGGATTCCAATTTGTTCTGACTTCAGATAACAATGAATAGATACAATTCAAGTTATCTGGAACTCCTTCATCCGCCCATCCGAGGTACTGGTAGTGGGTTACGGTAAATGGGTCGGAGCCCCTGGAAAACTCATTTTTTTTTTCCAAAAATTCCAGAAAACTCACTCAAAACATATCTCCAACTCTCGAATCTCAATTTCTCCTTCGAAATCGGTATCCATGGTTAGGCAAGTCACTGTGAGACCCGTATTTTCGAATTTCATAGTTTCTCCAATCTCAGCAGGAAAATATCGATCACAAAAAATGATTCCTGAAAAAAAAAACTTCGAATCATTTGATATGTTTCCAAAAAAATTTCATAGCTCTAGCTCGTCTGGGAGTCGAGATATGGCGCTATGAAGTTTGAGGGCGAAATAGCTTGGGGAAGGGGGAGAGCGCAGACGGCGAGAGCGTCTGCGTCCTCTTCCTCCTCCACACTCTCTCGCCAGCAGCCTTTGAAGCGCCATATCTCGAGTCCCATGTGAGCTAGAGAGTTCAAATGTTTTGTGTTCTAATTCAAATTTGAAATAGATTCAAATTTGCTACATTTTGCTTTAATTTTCATATTTCTAGCTGCTCTAGAAGTCGAGATATGGCCTTTCAAGATTTGAGTGCTAAACTTTGAACCGCTATATTTCAACTCCCTGTAGAGCTAAAAACTTTTGGTTTTCTTTCTGTCCAATAGAGCGCGATTCCAACCAAAAAAACTAACTATCAATTTTCAGCATCGTAAGCATCACAATATGCTTCGTCTTGGACTGTTTCGCCATCCACCAAAACTGAGCCATATTACCAATCATAGGCCCCTGGGTCAAAATAAGGCTAAGACCACTGGGATAGTTGATTTTACTGGCATGGATGTAGCCGTCGAGGAAACGATTACCGTAGTCGAGCAATTTGAAGCGAGAGTGGATGTGGAGAGGAATTGGGAATCTGAAATGAAAATTTTCAAAATTCAATATCTTAGGCAGTTTTCATTCGATTCTCTTGATTTTGGGCTCAAATTATAGGAAATCCATTTCTTTATCTTTTTCGAATTTTAAGAGTGCTCACCTTTGACTCCCCGGATGCTCCTGGACAATCAAACTAGAGGCTTGTGGTGTCACCAGACAAGCTCGGTTCCAACAAGTCGTGAAAAATGAGTAAAACACATCTCCAGGAAGTATTCCGTCTAGTTTCATACTTTTCTTATGTTTTTTCATTTTCTCATAAAAGGATCGATAGAACCGTAATCCCTGTAAGACCGTCAATGGATCGTCAAGATTTTCAGAGAGGTCTGGTTGGGAGCCTTCTCGATAAATGAAATAGTAGAAGGCGGTGAGCGCGAGCGTGACAACAGCGGTGATAACGATGACGAGGAATCTGAAAATTTGGGAATTTTTGAAAAAATGAAGATAGATGAATTACAAGTCAACGTTATTCAAACTCACCGATGAAAATTTGCTCTTGCCGAGGAATCCAAGAATTCACGAATCGATGTCTCAAAATCTTCGATATGTCTTGGCATTTCCCCGAAAACAAAATTGTGTTTCACAAAATCGAAATCCAATCCTCCGACAACTTGAAAGTCTTTAGCAAACGCTTGAGTTTTGGGATTCGGATCACTAGCCAACTGCATCGAAATCTCCGTAGAAAACGTCAGATCCATATTGTCACCGAAATCAAGCTCTCCAGCGTGCTCGAAAAACTTGGTCATATTTGGAGCTCGTTTTCGGGACTCTGGAGCAACGGATTCCTCGAACTCATCCATTTTTGTTACCACCGTCTTCAGCTGTTCTCTCGATGCGTCATTATATTCCGCGTCGATTCCTTTGACCAATGCCGCCACCTTCTTCACTTCCAAATCTGGATTCGCAACTACCGTAATCGACTTCTCAGCTTTCTTGACATCATTCAACGCTCTCAATGAGTAGACACCCTTTCCAAGACCTTCACTAATTTTTCGGATATTCTTGAATTCTGGAGCATCTCTCAGACGGATAGCAGCATTCGACAGTTTTGTCTTCTTAACGGCTTCTTCCATTTTCACATATTCACTCTTGACCTTCGATAGACTTGCGATATATGCGGATGCTGTTTTAAAGTCTTGAGATTTGAGATCCTGGGTTTTGTCAATGAACTCTAACATCTCGGATAGGTTGCTCACGGACTCTTGCTTGATACAATTCATGACGGTCTCCACATTGGTTCCCTCGAAAATGTGAGAGATGCTACTGATTACAGCAAAATCAAGCTCGTCACCTCCATCGTAGAACAAATTGAGACCTTTCATGGAATTCAAAATGGCCAGCTTGGATTCGAACGGCTTCTTGAGCTTATCTTTCATGTCGGATTCGCGAATGTCAGTCCAAACTTTGAGGGTCTCATCTTCCGAAATGTCAGAATCCTCTTCGAATCTAGAGACAACCGAATACGCAGCGTCAACATCATCTATAGTCGCTGCAATATTTTCATCCGCCAATTTTGGCAAAACTTCTTTGAGTTTGGCAATCTTGTCGTGAAGCGAATCAGCATAACTTGATATCCTGTCAAGCATCGCTGGATCCGGTTGACTATTCAATGGACCCATTGACCCGATACACTCGGAAACCTCTTTGAACGGAGAAAAGTTGTCGGAGATTTCCAGAACCTTTTCAATCGAGTCAAAGATTTCATCAATCTTCTCAATCAAGCCAAGTGTCGACTCTCTTGACTTAATAGCCCCCGAAAACGTACCCCACTGTTCATTCAAAACAGGAAACCTGGATAAGAATTTCTTGAGCGGCTGAAGACCAGATTCAATGGGTTCAACTTCACGGTTTTCCAAAACGTGTCTTCTAAACCACAGATCATTCAAATCGTCGGTGATCTGATTTAGATCCTTATACTCTAGAAGACCATTGGTGAAGTGTTTACCGGAATGCGATCTGACGTTAGAACTCAGAATACTCAATGATGAAAGAGTTTGAACTGTTTCAGAGTACTTCTGTTTCTCTTTAATAGCTGCTGCCATTTGACCCGCATTGTTCGCTTCGCTTGCTTCGTCCAACTCTTCTCTATGAGGCTCAATTTGATTAAACGCGTTACTGTAGTTAACTACTTGTCCGACAAGAGTATTGTAGTCTTTCAGCTCGTCTTTCAACTTATCAAGTTGAAGAAACTCCGCAAACTTTGTACTGTAATCTCGCATGTCAGGAAGTTGAGATTTTAAACCTTCCAGAGACTTTCTCAAACTGATCAACACTTTTTTTCTTTCTGCATGACCCATGTCTTCTGCTTTCACCGAATAAATTTTTTCGATTGCGTTTAGAGCGTTTTGGAAGTTCTCCACTGTTAACATTCGAGTGCCCTCACTGTTATGGTTGAGTACAACGTCTTTAGATTCCATGAACCGTGCAGAAGGGTCTTTAATTGCACCCGGTTTCAAAAACTGCTCGTGTTCCTTCATTTCCATAATCAACTTGAGCCCGGCAATCAGCCCGTTCGGATCGTTTATTTTCACAGATACCTTATCCAACGAACTCGAATAATCCTCAAGTCCTTTGGCCAATGCATTGAAATCATGCTTCAGAAGTTCGGCGATCGTGCTTGGTCGGATATTCAGAAACTCGGCGATAACCTCAGCGATGATGAATTTTGAATCGTAGACTCCGTTTTGGATGGCGATGGCTGCGGAGACACGGGCCAGTCGGGCTGATTTTTCGATGAATGGAGTGAGGGTGGTGTCTGGAAAATGGATATATGTAAATCTCTTAACTTTCAAGCTATAGATAAAAGATTACAAAAGCGCTCCATTGATTGAAACGATTACGATTAAAACGCGCTCTATTTTGAAGGAGGCGCAGAATTTTTGTGAGAACAATAAATCCTCTTGGAGTAAAGTCTGAAAATTCCTAGTTTTTGAGTTATAAGCCAAAAACATGCCAAAAATTAGTGCTGAGCGAGTGCAGGTTCAATCCACGAGTCAATTCTGAACTCGCTCAGTATTCGCTTAGGCCTGTTTTTGGCTCATAAATCAAAAACTAAACATTTTTAGAGTATGCTCATTCTGCGTCGAACTATATAAAAATCTCAACAAATTAAAAACTATGTTACGTCCCCTTGGACTCACCACTGTGTTCAGATTGACAAATACTGAGGACTGATATCGACACGAGAAGAAACTGCCAGAATTTCATGGCTTCTGAAATTTCAAGACTCTATCAAAGCTCACAAAGCGAAACTCACATTTTTGACAAATTTCTTGTCACTTTTTTGAACACGGATTTTTCAGTGGTTTTATGAGCAATCTAAAAACGCAAAAAATGTCATTAAAATTTTCAAGATCATGACTTACTCGATAGTTTTCGTTAAGCACTACGGAGCGCTTGAAAGTTCCCAAAGGGAAAATTTCATGAATACGTGGAAGATTGTCCCAAATAACTCAAAGACAATTGAATCCAAATTCCAACGTGAAAAACTAGGGTAAATGTTGAACCGTGGAAACGGGAGCAATTTCTCATCATTCCACGTATTCCTGAAACTTTTTTCCCTCGGGAAGTTTCGAGTGCTCCAAACTCTATCACAAACTATCAAGTAAGTCATCATCTAAGAAAATTTCAACCGAAATTTGTATTCGTTCAGATTGCTCAGCAATAGCATTCAAGCGATCCACAAATTCCCCATAGTTGGGTTCGAAAACGTACCAAGAAATTGGTCAAAAAAGTGAGTTTTGTTTTGTGACCTTTTTTGGATTTCTGAAATTTCAGAAGCCATGAAATTCTGGCAGCTACTTCTCGTGTCGATATCAGTCCTCAGGATTTGTCAAGCTGGACCCAATGGTGAGTTAAAGGGGGCGAAACATAATTATTTTTTGTTGAAATTTTTACATTGTTCGACGCAGAATTTTTGTGAAAACAGTAAATCTTCTTGGAGCATACTCTAAAAGCATTTAGTTTCTGATTTATAAGCCAAAAACAGGCCAAAAATTAGTACTGAGCGAGTGCAGAATTGCCACGTGGAAAAATCTGCACGAATTTTTTGGCCTATTTTTGGCTTGTTAATCAAAAACTAGACATTTTTTTTTTCACAAAAATTCTGCGCCTGCTAAAAACCAGAGCGCGTTTTATTCTGAATCGTTTCAGTCAATAGAGCGATTTTGTTATCTTTTATCTATAGCCTGAAGTTAAGTGTCAATAAATCCATTTTCCAGACACCAACCTCACACTATTTATCGAAAAATCCGCTCGACTGGCCCGTGTCTCCGCAGCCATCGCCATTCAAAACGGAATCTACGATCCAAAATCCATCATCGCCGACGTCACCGCCGAATTCCTGAATATCCCACCGAGCACCGTCTCCGAACTTCTGAAGCATGATTTCAATGCATTGGCCAAAGGACTGCAGGATTATTTAAATTCAATTGGAAAGTTTTCGATTAAAATGAAGAATCCCGATGAGCTAGTGAAAGCGTTGACACTTTTCATGGCCATGAAGAAGAGTGAGAAGTTTTTGAAGAAGGGTGCCATACAGGATCCGTCGAAGCACTTCAAGGATGGCACTGCTGTTATGGAAGGCACTGTTGGTATTGGAGTACAAGTTTTGGCGAAATCAAACTTCGAAGGAGCAGTCGATATATTGAGAAGAATTCTGAAGGAGGATGCAGAAAGTGTTGATGATGAAGAAAGAAACAAGTTACTAGTGAAATTGTTAACTGATATCACTGCAGTGCAGCGTCAATTGAACGAAATGGGCAACTACAAGACATTGTTCAAGGACTATCTTGGTTTAGTCAGACTGAAAACCGATTTGAAAGATTTTACGAACGTCGTGAGCATTGCTGGAGAATACAGTACCACATTTCAGAAGATCGATCCATTCAGAAATGATTTGAAGTTGGCAAGTAACGACGCTTCACAAACAAAATCAGCCATTTTGGACATTCAAAAGTATTCGGAAATTGTGCAGACCATCTCAACGACCCCTATCTTGAATTCGATTTCAACGGAAGGCGGGAAAAAGAAGCTCACCTCCGGATTGTCTCAATATACGGATTTGAATATTGTTTTCAATGATTTGACTGATCCATGGTTCCAGAAGCACGTTGCAAACGATAGAGACACCAAAACGATTATTGATGGACTCGAAGATCTGAAGACGTTTTTGACCAAGTTCGCAACTATCAGTTTGCAATGGAAATCGTTTTCAGAGAATTCGAAATCTCGAGAACAATCATTGGCTTTGATTAAGACGATCAGTGAAGCCTATGAATCTGGAAAGAATGCGTTGGAAATCTCAAGCACAAAGTCTCCATTTGAAGAAATTTCAACATGTATTTCTTCAATGAACCCTCTCGCTCATCCCATCGACCAGCAGATGTTTGGTAGAATTGTGGAATATGCAGATTTGGTTCATACCAATGTTCGCTCTTTTGAGACTGGAATGGAGAAGATTAACAAGAACAATCTGGCGGTGGCAATCCAAAATACACAAGTTTTGGTTCAAAAGCTTTACAGTGTTGCGGGGGGTCTGGATGCCAATGGAACTATTAGTGTATGGGATTCGATTCGAAACTTGGCTTTCTTAGAAGATTTAACGAATAACTATGAGTCGACACTATCCACATTATCGTCCATGAATACAAAGATGTTTTACGATAAAGGAGACAAGCTCAATTACGATGTGATTAGTGGGATCTCGACAGTTTTCGATGGCACAAATGTTGACACCGTTGTTGGATGCATTCAGAAGTCTTCTATCGATAATTTGGTGGAAGTGTTCAGCTTCGTTCGTCGGACTCAGGATTTGAAGGCTCAGAGTTCGGAATTCAAGGTTGGACTTTTTGTTTATAGTTTTCATTCTAGTTCCTGCAGTTAAGGGGGCACAGAAGTGTTCCAAAAATTTACTATTTTTTATTTACATAGATCAATTCAACTCGGTGTAGAAAGAAAAAAATTGAATTGGAGGTAGTGCCGAAAAACTAAAGTTATTCGAGGTCAAAGTGCCAAAAATTGGAGTTTGGGGCTTGTTTTCTCTTCTTTTTTCATTGGAAAAATTTCTGGGGTCCTCGTGAAAAGATGATTTGAACGTGAAAGAACTATAATTTTTTTTTCACGAGGACCTCACAAATTTTTCCAATGAAAAAAGAAGAGAAAACAGGACCCCAAAACCCAATTTTTGGCACTTTGACCTTGAATAACTTTTTTTAGATCAATTTTCGGCACTACCTCCAATTCAATTTCTTTCTTTCTACTCCGAGTTGAATCGATCTATGTAAATAAAAAATAGTAAATTTTGGGAACACTTCTGTACCCCTTTAATAATATTCGTTTATATTTTGTATTATGTATTTTGATAGTTTTTTATTGTTTCTAGTTTGTTATATTATTCTACATTTTGCAGACGGCTACAGTCTATATCACAAGTGTCTCGAAGGTCAAGAGTGAATATGTGAAAATGGAGGAAGACGTTAAGAAGACGAAACTGTCGAATGCTGCTATCCGTCTGAGAGATGCTCCAGAATTCAAGAATATTCGAAAAATGAGTGAAGGTCTTGGGAAGGGTGTCTACTCATTGAGAGCATTGAATGATATCAAGAAAGCTGAGAAGTCGATTACGGTAGTTGCGAATCCAGATGTGGAAGTGAAGAAGGTGGCGGCATTGGTCAAGGGAATCGATTCGGATTATAATGATGCGTCAAGGGAAAAACTGAAGACGGTGGTTACGAAAATGAATGAGTTCGAGAAATCTGTTCCATCAAATGTGACCAAGTTTTTCGAGTACTCCGGAAAGTTTGATTTTGGACCCAAATTGGATTCGACGTTTTCTACGAAGATTTCGATGCAGTTGGCTGGTGATCCGAATCCAAAAAATCAGGCGTTGTCCAAAGATTTCGAAGTTGTCGGAGGATTGGATCTCGATTTTGTGAAGCATAAGTCTTCTCTCGGTGGAATGTCAAGTCTATTCGGAGATTTCGAGAAATCGATTCGTGGATTTTTGGCGACGTCGGAGCCTTCAGACAATGGAGAGAACGCAGCAGCAGAAGTAGCGTGGTATCAGTGAGTTATTCAGAAAAAAAATTGTATTCTATTTAGGGACCGCAACATAATTTTCAAACGCTATCATTTTAAGTTTTCTTTATCTGAGGATTTTCTACTCTTTGACATGAGACTACCTTCCAAATTTCAGCTCATTACGTCTACTCGTTCTCGAGTTATAGCCATTTTACTGGTGGATCCTCCCTGTATATATTCTCTTGAGGGAGTTGCATAGGGCACGGTTTTGAAGGCGGGGTCAAAAGTTGCAATATCGCCGCATGCAATTTTCGATTTAATTCCACGTGAAATTTTATTTCAAAAAACAAAAGTTTTCGAGTGGAGTCGAACCTGGGTGGAAATTTTTGTAAACAGAAGGAATATCCACTACACTATTCGTGACGTTGGAAATATTTATCAAAAAGTTTTACACGTAGTTGAGGTTGTCTCTTTTTTCTGATTAGAGGATTTTCACCTTGTGGGAGCCTTTTTTGCAATAAATCGCAGAAACAAACATGCATAACTTTTTTCGGCACGAGTGGATTTTCGATTTTCATTTCTCATCTTGACCCAAATTTCACGTAGAATCCGAATCTGTTAAAAAAAGATGTGTCAAGCCGGTTGCAAATACCTCAAAATGGCAAAAAACCGACTCGGCCGCTGACTATTGCTTCTTCCGAGTGTGTAAAATTAAGCTCGAAGTTGCTTAAAACTTCTGAAATTTTGGGAGGAGACTACTGAGACGTTGTTCAATCATATCTGAGTAAAAAAGTTGACTCATCTCATTCCAGTCAATAAAGAATGATGCCTGAAGTTTGACCTAGATTATTATGGTCCGGCACGAATAAAATTTTTTGAAATCTTCAGAAAAGCTGTAAAATCTATTCATTTACCAGATCATCAAAAAAAATTATGTGTCAATCCGGTTAGTTTCTCCGATATAAAGCCAAAACTAAGAGAAATTTCACTTTTTTGTTGGTATCTATGAAACGGGAGAAGTTAGGATGAAACAGGTTACATATTCGGAATCTACGTAGTCGATTACGTCTGTACACTAACTTTCATTATATTTGATACATCTAGAGCTGAGTTTCAGTCATCCAAAGTAGTCGGAAGGGATCCAAGAGAAAGAAATTTAAGCCCCGCCCCTTCACGTTGCGGTCCCTAATTCTATTTCAAAATTTTCAGAAACTGGGTGATATGGGTCATTGTTGGTTGCGTATTGTTGGTCGTCATTCTAATACTGATCAGTTGTGTTCACTGCTACAAGACCAAGACGTTTTGTTGGCACCCAGAAACGAAGCTAAAATCTGTAAAGAAAGAAACTGGCGAGACAGTTTATCTCACAGAAAATGTTACTAAATTTCATATTCCCGGGTCAGTTGGGTGTGGATTTGAAATTTGACAACTGATTTGTTACAGCTTCAATCCGAACAAATGGAGATTGGATGAACAAGCAGCGAAAGAAAAGGCGTCAAAAATTGAAGGGAGGAAGTCTAACGAGAAAGCGAGTAAATCGAACGGGAAGGCGAGAAAGGGGTACGAAAGTGTTCCAAAAAAGCATGATAGACATGTAAAAAACTTGACCTAATTCATGTTACAAAGTGTCAAAGCACCACAGAAGGGTTTTTTGGCACTTTGAGAGTTTGTAACTTGATTTATATCAATTTTTGACTGCTTTTTCTTGTTTGCAACAATCTGAATCGATCCATATCATACTTTTTTGGAACACTTCAATAAAACCTTTAAACAGGGAAGCGGCAAAATCAAGCAGTAATGCGAGCAAAGCAAACGGAAAACCCGGGAAACCTACGTGGTGAGATATTTGATAAAACATCAAGGTTTTGAAAAAGTTGGTAATACTCATTCGATTTTACTGAAATTTTGTCGATGCTTAGAGCAACTCTAGAACTTTGTTTTTGTAGTTGACCACTTCTTCATACGATTGAACTCCAGTTAGTTAATTTGTCTTGAAGTCAAGTTTCTCTAAAATGAAACAAAATTCAGTCTTTTCAACCTATTGGACTGGATTGCGGTTCGATCGGAAATGTGTTCACTATGAAAATATAGTTCTAGGGGTGCTTAATACATTCGATGGCTAGAGACCACTTTTTCAGACCATTAAATTACAGTTTGCAATCCAAAACAATCATGAGTTTTTTTTTTCAGGGTCGGACGAGTAGAGCACAACATTTACATTCCCCCTAAACCGTTAGTTTGTTAACTTCAAATCTCATTCTTGTTAACATTTTCATTTTGAAGACGTCCGTGGTACAAATTCTGGGGTCGGAAAAACAAGACGGCCGACACGAAACAAAAAAATGACGTAAATTTGGAGGCCGGGGTCGCCCGTAGCCCGCCAATGCCACCACCAAATGCATCTCGTGAAAAATTAGAGGCACATGTGTTCTCACAACTCATAAAGGATGACGGCAAAAGTTCCGCGGAACGGAGAAAGCGCGGCGAGAAAAAAACAAAACAATTGGCAGCGGATCAGAAAAGGTTGGATGAGAATAAGGAGAAAAATAATGTGAGAAAATTAAAATGAAATCTTAGGTGTAATATTGAATCCAAATTTGTAGAAAGAGGTCGGAGAATGGGTTCAATTCTGTGTGAACAACTTCAAAGGACCAATATACATACCGAATGAACCTTCGGTTTCGGTCAGTTGGGTTGTCTTATTACATTTTCGCCGTCCGGTGCCAGTCGGCTTTAAAGTAGGATTACAGTCATTTTTTTAATTTTCTCAAGTGATCGTCCCAATTCCAGCATTAACGAAAATAATAATATTTTTGCACAAAAAACGTTAAAACTCGAGAAAATCGATTTTCAATTAAATTTTTTCTAATCTATTTCAATGAATGTAGAATTTTGCGCTGATTCGAACGCACCTAATATCGCTGCTCAAAACGCTCTAGAAAAAGTTTTATGAACAAATTTTCAACTGTCGCGCCGCCCGCTGCCGACGTATGAGCCGGCAGCGGCGAGCGCGACAAAGCGCAATTTTGTTCATAAAAATGTTTCTATTGCGTTTTGAGCAGCGATATTAGGTGCATTCGAATCAGCGAAAAATTCTACATTCATTGAAATAGATTAGAAAAAATTTAATTGAAAATCGATTTTCTCGAGTTTAAAGGATTTTTGTGCAAAAATATTATTATTTAATTAATGGAACTTCGTAATTAATGGAATTGGGACGATCATTTGAGAAAATTAAAAAAAAAATACTGTAATCCTACTTTAAAGGAGGAGTGAACTATTCTAGAAATATTAATTTTTGAATGAAATTATTTCGAATGAGTCTCGCCGCGAATAAGTTCGACAGTACATATCCCGCTGCAGTGATTTTCTGATTTATGTTAAAGTTATTTGCGACTCAATCGAAATAATTGCATGCGCTTTCAAATCGGACTGACACCAGACGGCGAAAATGAAACAAAAATCGATAAAACTCGATAAAAGCAATGTTTTGTTGAATTCTGATTTTAGAATTTCGAAGTTTCCGTTTTGAAAATTCGGTCTAGTTTTCTTTCATTAAAAGCGTATTTTTGAATTCTACCTTGCTAAAAATTTGATTGTTGAGCTGTTCCGGCTAAAATATCGATAATACCAACTACAACTTTCCAGCCAGCCGTTGTTCTTCCTGACAACATCATTCTCACATGCGTCGACTTCGATCCGGAATCTTGCGAAATGTGGATCATAGGCTCGGAAATTGATGACATTGAACTGGATGCTGATTATGTCATGAATCCGGACAGTATCACCACTGAGAGCGAAGAGGACAATGAAAAAAGTGCGAAGAAGTTGCAAAGCAGAAAGGAAGCTAAAGAATCTATGAAACGTTTCAAGGAAAAAGTTGACCAACTGAAGACTGCGAAGGACTTATCTGAAAAGAAATGATTGAAATACGCAGTATACTTGTGCTTTTTACTCGAAGATAAATGAACGATCCAGTTATTTTCTTACTGTTTTTTGAAGGCTTATCAAATTTAAGCTCTCCGACGTTTCGAAATCGGTCATTTTGCAACTGTTACACTTCGCAACTAACTTTTCAACTAACAAGTGAAAAAAAAAAATCTTATCTTGTTCTGGTGTTCCAGTTGCGAAACGACTAGTTCTAGATTTCCAACAATCCAACAAGAAGGAAAGAACAGTAATTTATTTTCCAAAAAAAGTTAGAATTCTAGTTTATATTTTGAAGTAGCTGTAGGCAGATTGATTGAACAGATTGAACAATCTGAAACTTTTTCTTATATAAAATTGGAAACTTTGCAAATACCTCAATAAAACCACTCTCTCCTAATAAATCCGTGCCTTGCATTGAAAAAGTCGAAAATTCCAAAACCAATCATTGAGGATAACAGAAGGAGCTCCCAGAAGTAGAAGACCAGTGGAGAGTACCATGGCGCAGATGGGCGAGGGATGTGGGGGATTCTGGAACCTCGAAATTTTAAAAAATTTCATCGTCAAAATTAATCAGCATAAAATTTGCTTCAATATAATACCCATATTGCCCTACTTCTAAATTTTTGTAAATCCAGATGTCAGAAGACGTGCAAGTTCAGAATCCCGCACTTTTTTCGATTTTGGGCGATATGGGTATTAAATGAAAGGGAATTTCATGCTTATTAACTTTAACGATGTGAAATTTGTTGAAAATCAAATTTCGACAAGATCCAAAATGCAAGTATAAACTCACGACTCTCTCCTCTTCCTGTCCATCTCCAAAAACTCTCGAATCTTCCCTTTAAACTCTCCCATCTCCTTCTCACTCGTCAGCTCTCCCAAATCCTTGAATCCCTCAAACTCCAGAATCCTCTTCGTCTCCTTGGACTTCCTAGCTTCGTATGTATCCTTGACAAGCTTCAGAAACTCCTTCTGAAGTTTGGACGCAGTCGAAACATAATCTATACTCGTTTGGAAGTAGTATTTCTTTGATTTCAGATTTGTTAGGGTCCTCAGAAGGTGGATGACTTCTAGAAGAGATTCCAGGGAAGAGAGCTCGGAACATTTGACGGCTTCTAGAGCGTTGGTGCCTTTGAAAATTCCATAAATTTCCGTGGAATTCGGTAGTCGCAATTTGGGATAATAATTTACTTTAGTTTGAGCATCGGTAATCTTTTCTTGAAAATTCGCAATGTCGTAGTTTTTAATTCGATTCCAATTTTCTTCAGCCAATTTTTCATCGGGTTTTTTTGTGGTCTTGTCAACTTCTCTCACCACATTTCGAAATAAATCGCTTTGAATTAAAGACTCCAGAATCCCATCAATATCCCTTACTCGGTTTTCAAGTCGTTCCAAATCGCTCAAGAGGTTCGTGAGGTCCAGAATTCCTGGTCCGAGGCTCAATTTCTCAATACATTTTGGCTCTTTTTGAAAAATCACTGATATATACTCAAAATTAGCCCATCTCACTCAAAACTACAAACTGTAGATAACCACAGACTCAAACGATTTAGATGAAAATTCGTTCTATTTTAACTTACCACTGTGTTCAGATTGACAAATCCTGAGGACTGATATCGACACTAGAAGTAGCTGCCAGAATTTCATGGCTTCTGAAATTTCAAAACTCCATCAAAGTTTAAAAAACAAAACTCACATTTTTGTTCGCTTTTTTGTCACTTCATTGAACTAATGCCACCTTTTAACACTTGGATTTTTTCGGTGGCTTGAGAGGCAATCTGAAAATGTGTAAAAGGTTACTTTATTTTCAGAGATCATGACTTACTCGATAGTTTTTGTTGAGCACTACAGAGCGCTTGAAATTCTCCGAAAAGAAAAACTCTCAGGAATACGTGGAAGAATAACCTAGAGACATTTTAATCCGAATTCCAACGTGAAAAACTAGGGGAAAGTTAACAGTAGAAATGAAAACTTTATGATCCTTCCACGCATTACAGAAAATTTTCTCAACAGAAAATCCGCAATATTCCGTAGCGTTTAATCCTACCGAAAACTATCAAGTAAGAAGCACTAGTATCAATAAAATTGACCCAATTTTGAACCCTTTCAGATTGCTCAGCAATAGCATTCAAGCATTCTACAAATTCCCCATAGTTGGGTTCGAAAATCGTACCAAGAAATTGGTCAAATAAAGTGAGTTTTGTTTTGTGAGCTTTTGTGGAGTTCTGAAATTACAGAAGCCATGAGTTTCTGGCAACTACTTCTTGTGGTGATATCAGTACTCGGAGTTTGTCAAGCTGGACCCAATGGTGAGTTGAAATAGACCAGATTTTCATCTGATTAGGAGTGTTTGTGGCCTAAAAATTTGAGTATAGACACAATTGACAATGGCTTTCCATTTCTGCAATTTGATTTTTTTTAAAGACTGTCACTTAAAGTAGGATTAGAGTAATTTTTTTATTTGCTCAATTGTTTGTCCCAATTAGAGTATTTACGAAAATAACAATATTTTTGCATAAAAATCGGTAAAACTCGAGAAAATCGATTTCCAAAACGCCAACTTAAATTTTTTCTAACCTATTTCATTAAATGTAAAATTTTTCGCTGATTCGAATGCACCTAATATCGCTGCTCAAAACGCTATACAAACATTTTTATAAGTTGGCGTTTTGAAAATAATTTTCTCGAGTTTTAACGATTTTTTTTGCAAAAATATTGTTGCTTTCGTAAATGATGGAATTGGGACGATCATTTGAGAAAATATAAAAATGACTGTAATCTTACTTCAAACCGAGTTACGGCCTCAAAAAGATGGCAAATTTAGCCCTAGTCGGACATTTTGAGTTCATAACTCGGATCATGTGACCGTTTCAAAAATTTTGATGACAGAATCTGAAATCTCATATTCTATTGTGTCTTCACCCAAATTTCGGGAAAAAATTGACTTGGCAGGTCATGAGTAATCCTATACAATAATTTCAGTCAATGGCTTCAGTATTGAATCCGTTTTTAGTTTTAAGCCCCTAAAAATCTATTTTCCAGACACCGCACTAACTCCATTCATCGAAAAATCCGCCCGACTTGCCCGCATCTCCGCAGCGATTGCCATCCAAAACGGAATCTACGATCCAAAATCCATCATCGCCGACGTCATCGACGAATTCCTAAACGTTCCATCGAGCACCGTCTCCGAACTTCTGAAGAATGATTTCAATGCGCTGGCCAAAGGACTTCAGGATTATTCAAGTTCAATCGGAAAGTTTTCAATTAAAATGAAGAATCCCGATGAGCTAGTGAAAGCGTTGACACTATTCATGGCGATGAAGAAGAGTGAGAAGTTTCTGAAAAAGGGTGCCATACAGGATCCGTCGAAGCATTTCAAGGATAGCAATACAGTTATGCGAGCCATTAAACGTGTTGGAATGCGAGTTGTGGAAAAATTAAACTTCGAGGGAGCAGTAGATATAATGAGGCAAATCATGAAGAAGGAAGGAAGCAGCGTTGATGATGACGAAAGGAACACACTGCTGGTGAAGCTTGCAGCGCATATCTCAAAACTGACGACTCAATTGAGCGAAACGAACAACTACAAGACATTGTTCAAGGACTATCTTGGTTTAGTCAGACTGAAAACCGATTTGAAAGATTTCACAAACGTTGTGAGCATTGCTGGAGAATACAGTACCACATTTCAGAAGATCGATCCATTCAGGAATGATCTGAAGTTGGCAAGCAACGACGCTCCACAGACAAAATCAGCCATTTTGGACATTCAAAAGTATTCGGAAATTGTGCAGACTATCTCAACGACCCCTATCTTGAATTCGATTTCAACGGAAGGCGGGAAAAAGAAGCTCACTTCTGGATTGTCCCAATATACGGATTTGAATATTGTTTTCAAAGATTTGGTTGATCCTTGGTTCCAGAAGCACGTTGCAAGAGATGGAGATACCAACACAATTATTGCTGGACTCGAAGTGCTGAAGACGTTTTTAACCAAGTTCGCAAGTATCAGTTTGCAATGGAAATCGTTTTCGGAGAATTCGAAATCTCGAGAACAATCATTGGCTTTGATTAAGACGATCAGTGAAGCCTATGACTCGGGAAAGAAGGCGTTGGAAATCTCAAGCACGAAGTCTCCGTTTGAAGAAATTTCAACATGTATTTCTTCGATGAAGCCTCTCGCTCATCCCATCGACAAACCGATGTTTGATAGTATCGTTGAATATGCAGATCTTGTTCATAGAAATATTCGCTCTTTTGAAAATGGAATAGAGAAGATCAACGAGAATAATCTGGCCGTCACAATACGAAATACAGAGAACCTAGAAAGTTTGCTTTTCAAAGTTGTGAAGAATATGGATGCCAATAAAACCATCAATGTATGGGATTCAATTCGGAGCTTGGGTTATCTGGAAGATTTGGCCAAAAATTATGAGTCGACAATATCGATCTTATCGCCCATGGATGAGAGTCTGTTCTACGATAAAGGAGACGAGCTAAACTACGATGTGATTAGTGGGATCTCGACAGTTTTCGATGGCACAAACGTTGACGCCGTTGTTGGATGTATTCAAAAGTCTTCTATCGATAATTTGGTCGAAATGTTCAGCTTCGTTCGTCGAACTCAGGATTTGAAGGCTCAGAGTTTGGAGTTCAAGGTTAGCAATTTTTTTGTAGTTTTTAGTTAGATAGAGTACGTTTTCTAGCCATTTTCTCATTGAATGTTCATATTAAGGTTCTTTGTAGTTCTTACAGGAGCTCTATCATTGCACTTTTTATGAAACTTTGCTCCTAGACTATATAAACCCTGAAAAAACCGAATCTGCCATAACATTTTGTTGAATGTTTACGTAACTCGAGATATGATATTTCGAAGTTGCAGCCATCAGGACTATAGTGGAATTTTTGGGGTACATAACTCAGCTCAAAATCACTTTCAAAGGATCTAGTTTTTTGTTTTGTACTCTGAATTTGATGTGTAATAGTATCTTATACTTTTAAGAAAAATATTTTTTAGCAAAAAAAGTCGAAATTTTGAAAAAAAAATTTAACATTCACAAAATGTGTAGTTTGTAGTCTAATTTGATTCAATTTTTCAGACGGCTACATCCTACATCACGAGCGCTTCCACACTCAAAACAAGTGTCAAAAATCTGATCGATGAGACCAAGACGAAAAAGCTGACGAAAGAAGGACAAGCTCTGAAGGAATCCAAATCATTCGAGAACATTCTGAAAATCTCCGAAGGCATCGGCAAAGGAGTGTATTCATTGAGATCCGTCGAGAATGTTCTGAAAAGTGAGAAGTCGGTTCTGGCGGTGGCCGATTCGGATGTCAGTGTGAAGACGGCGGTTGCACAGATTAAGGACCTGGAGCATAGTTACGATGATAAGTACCGAAAGAATCTGAAGACGTCGGTGGGAAAAGTGAAGGAATTCGAGAAGAAAGTCAAAGGGAAGCCACATGAAAGTATCACGGATCTGCAGAAATTCTTCAAGGATTCTAATCAAATGAAGGCTCAGAATACAATGAATACGATGTTTTTGAAGAAGATCGGGAACAAACTTGCTGAGAATCCAGATGCAAAGATTCAAGGTGTCTCTGAAGATTTCCAATCCGTCGGTTCTCTTGATTTGGACTTTGTTAAGCATTTATCATCTTTTGGTTCCGCTTCCGGACAATTTGCACAACTTGAATCTTCCATCCTTGGTTTTCTGAAAGCTCCGAAGGAAAGTCAATTGGAAGATGACGCTGTTGAAGAAGAATCCTCGTCGCTAATTCTGATTTTGTAAGTGAATTTCGCAGAAAAAACTTTTCCAATGGAATTTTTCAGTGCCATCGTTGTATTTGTAGCTCTCGCCGCCGTCGCTATCATTCTTTTATGTTTGTTTTATTGCCGTCCACGTGGCATTTGCTTATGGAGATTGGATACGGTGGAGATTTCGGAAGACGAATTTCAAAAGGAGATGAAGAATGCGAAGGGGAAGCCGAAGGATGTGGCGCATTTGCCGGAGGAAGGCCGTTGGGTCCGGAAAGTTCCAGTATTCATGTTTGTTTTTGAAATGTGAAATACGAAACGTCAAGAATTACTTAATTTTTCAGATGTCGTTCGTCTACACATGGACTGAAAAATGGACCGAAATCGAAATCAAAGAAGAAGTCAAAAAGTGGAAAGGAAAAAGGGGAAAAGTGAGCTCTAAACGTTATTGAAATCTCAAAAATGAAAGTACCGTAAAATCTGTGTTAGAAGAGCCATGTCCCTCGATTTCCTTTTTTTCCCATCTTTCTGAATTCTCAAAACAAAAAAAAAAAGATTTTAAGCAGGGATGAGCGGCAACGAATTTCGGCAAAGCTCATTCGAAATTTGAATAACTTTTTTCAGTGGGATCGTGTAAAAATACGGTCAACAGAAAAAATGTTCCTTATTAAAAAATCTATCAATTGGTTAAAAAATCTTCAATTCCATTAAAAATTGAAAGAGTTACGCCTTCTGTTGCTGAAAAGTTGCCAATTTCGGCAGTTTCGGCAATTTTTCGGGAAAAGAAGGCGTAACTCTGTTAAATTTTGTTGAAATTTGACGATTTTTTAACCAATCGATAGTTTTTTTGATAACGAACATTTTTTTGTTGACCGTATTTTTACCGTATCCCTCTGAAAAAAGTTATTTCGTTTCCGCCTGATTTGAAGCAAATTCAGTAACGTTTTCAGTCAGCTTTTGATGAGGATTCTAAAAAAACTAATTTCAATCCATTTGAATTTCAAGAATGTGGTCATTTTGCGTTCATTGGGGTGCCCTTTCAATACAGATTTTGCGGTATTTCATCCATATTTCAAAAAAATTGTTTTTTTTTCAGGTCGGAGCCGGGATTTCTTGCAAAGTTGTGGTTATTTTTGTGAGTTTTTGACTTGACTAATCTTAAATTTTTACACTGAAAATATTGGATTTTTAAAGAAATTTTGAAAACATCAAAACCCCCAATTTTCAGGAGTTGTCGTGGGAAAAAGGAGAGTAAAAGGAAAGGAAACAAAGGAAAAAAGAAGAAAGTTGCGGAAAAGAAAGAAGAGAAAAATGAAGTGATGGAAAAGATTCGGAAAGAATATGCAGAGAGGAGACGGAGAGAGGAAAAAGAAGAGGAAGAAATGAGACAACGAAAGAAGCAAGAAGAGGAAGAAAAAGAAAAAGAAAAACGGAAGGATTCTGAAAAGAAGAAAAAGTTGATGGAGATACAAAAAGATCTCGCCGAATTGAGGATCCATGCCAGGAAATGCGCCGAACTTCAGAAGATTGCAGCGGATCCAAAAAAGTTCAAGCACATGGGGGCAATACACATGCCCCGCAGCCCGCCGGTATGTTTCGGACTACAAACTAGACAATCAAAAGGGACTATTTGTTTTCAGATCCCTCCACCTGCTCAACTTCCCAACGACGTGATTTTAGACAAAGTAGAATTTTGCGAGGAATTAAATGAACAGTATGACATTGGAAGCGACGTCGATGATGTTGAACTCGAATCAGAGAGTATTGATAGTACAGATGAGGAGGATGAAATTGAGAGAAATAAGAAGACAAAGTCTGCGGAGGATAGAACGAAAAAGTGATTGGCAAGAGACGAATCTTGAGAAGAAGTGAAAATCATTAAACTCTATGAACCTTTCTATGCATATCTTTACTTGACATGCTCTTTTTTTGCTGAATAAATGAAGGATTTTCCAAAAAACGTTAGAATTCTAGTTTATATTTTGAAGTAGCTGTAGGCGTAGATTGAACAATCTGAAACTTTTCCTTATAAAAAGTTGGAAACTTTGCAAATACCTCAATAAAACCACTCTCTCCTAATGAATCCGTGTCTCGCATTGAAAAAGTCGAAAATTCCAAAACCAATCATTGAGAACAACAGAAGGATCTCCCAAAAGTAGAAGACCAGTGGAGAGTACCATGGAGCAGAGGGGCGAGGGATGTGGGGGATTCTGGAACCTCGAAATTTTATAAAATATCATCGTTAAAGTTACTCAGCATGAAATTTCCTTTCAATTGATACCCATATTGCCCTACTTCTAAATTTTTGAGGATTCAGAATCTAGAAGACGTCAGAATTCAGAATTCCTCACTTTTTTCAAATATGGGCAATATGGGTGTCAAATTGTAGGTAATTTCATGCTGAATAATTTTAACGATGTGAAAATTCTCGAAATAAACTCACGACTCTCTCCTCTTCTTGTCCATTTCCAAAAACTCCCGAATCTTCCCTTTAAACTCTTCCATCTCCTTCTCATTTGTCAATTCTCCCAAATCCTTAAATCCTTCGAAGTCCAGAATCCTTCTTGTCTCCTTGGACTTCCTAGCGTCATACGTATCCTTGACAAGCGTCAGAATCTCCTTCTGAAGTTTGGATGCAGTCGAAACATAATCTATACTCGTTTGGAATTCGTAATTTTTTGGTTTCAGATTTGTTAGGATCCTCAGAAGGTGGATGACTTCTAGAAGAGATTCCAGGGAAGAAAGCTCGGAACATTTGACGGCTTCTAGAGCGTTGGTGCCCTTGAAAATCCCATAAATTTCCGTGGAATTTGGTAGTCGTGTTTTGAGATAATTTTGGAGATCTTCAACATTCTTTTGAGCCGTGGTAATATTGTTTTTAAACTTCTCGAGGTCGTATTCTTTGATTCGAATCCAAATGTCTTCGGCCAACTTCTCATTGGCGTGCGTTGCTGTCTTGTCAACTTCTCTCACAACATTTTGAAATAAATCACTTTGAATTAAAGGCTCCAGAATCCCATCAATATACCTAATTCGGTCTTCAAGCCTATCCAAGTTGCCCAAGAGCTCCTTGAGGTCCTCTGGTTTCAGAACTCCTAGCCCGAGGCTCAATTTGTCAATACATTTTGGCTCTTTCTTGAATATCGAAGAGATATACTCAAAATTAGTCAATCTTCGGGATCCTATAGTAAGGTTTCTGGTAAGATTTACAAAGTCTTGAGCTATATCGAAATCATCAAACTTCCAATTCCTTCGAATCTCTTCTGTGGCATTAGAAAACTTCTCCACCGGCTCCAAGCCTTTTATAAGGAGCTCCAAGTTCCCGGGATACTGTATGAAGTCCTTCTGAAGATTGGCAACTGTCATTGGATTGATGGAGACGTTCAGAGGGCCCGCTAATAGAGAAGTTCTTTTGAGCAACTTCAGACTCTCTTCGAGAGATTCGGATACTCTTATAGCGTCGTCTCGAAGGGATTGGATTCCGGAGACAAGGATTACTGTCTTCTGATGATTTTTGGTGTAGTTTGTAGCCAATTGGAGGAGTTTCTTGGCTCTTTGGATTTCAAGTTTTAGCTTGGGAAACTTTGCAATAATGTACAAAGCTTTTTGCAGTGCTTTCAAATGTTCAAAACGATAGAGATCGGTTTCTGTTTGAATTTTTTCAAGCGAAAGTTGCGCAAGAGTTTGCAGTATCTCCTCTTTCACATCCTTTCCCCAGAAGAATCCCAAATCCAAAGTTTCTGGCCTCAGAATCATCTCATTCTTCTTCAAATCCACCATCATCTGAAATGAAGGATTATGAGACTACAAACTACAAAGACTACAAAGGCTACAAAGAATACAAAGACTACAAAATACAAACTACAAACTACAATACCTTCAATCCCGCTTCCAGCTTCCTATACTTTGTATCAAATCCTGGCGCCTTCTGTACCAACGTCTTCCAAATTTCCAGAATCTTCCTCGGGCTGTCCCAATCTTCACTCAGGAAACCCAAAAATTGAGATTTTTTAATTTCAAAATTTCCAGCTAGAAAATCCAGAATCTTTGGTGTCGATGTGAGGGTTTCACGTTGGAGGCGGATGGCTGAGGTGAGACGATTCAGATGGTCCAATTCTTTAATGATGGGTGGAGGGGCTGTAAATGGAGAGTTTATGGGATTTGGGCGGTTATGGAGGATTCTGAGGGATTCATAGGGTTTCAAGAAAAATCTGGAGAATTCTAGAAAGCTTCGAAAAGATTCTGAAGAGTTCTAGAAAACTCTGAAAGGTTCTGAAGGATTCTGAAAGTCTCTAGAGGATTCGAAAAGACTCCAATGGCCTCTAGAAAACTTTGGAAGATTCTGAGTATCTCCAAAAGATTCTGAAGCATTCCGAGAGTTGTTAAAATAGCCTGGAAAATTCTGAGAGTTTCCAGAGGAGTCTGAAGAATTTCAAACATTTAAAAAGTTTTTTAAAGGATTTAAAAGGTCTTTAGAAGATTTTAAAGAAATCTTTAGAGTTTCCGGAAAAAAAAAATTAGAAAAAGTTCCAGAGAACTCTGGATGGTTCTGAAATCTTCAGGAAACTTCTGAAGACTTCTAGAAATTTTCAATAGCTTTTCATAATTTTTGGAGGATTATGGAGAATTCAGACAAATTTTCAGAGATTCTAGAATCGTCTGAATTTTCCAGAAACATTCAAAAACAGACCCATCTCTGTATAATCGTAAAAATAAAATTTAAAACTCACTTTCTTGGCCAAAAGCCACAAAACTCCAAAACAAAATTACCATAATCAATGGATTCCAGATTTTCATTATCTGCAATTTCAAAAATTCCATTGATTTTTGACACAGAAAACGTACATATGTTTAATTTTTCGCAAATTTTTAGTGCCACGTGGAACTATTCAAAGAAGAATTTTCAAGGGAATAAATTTTCGAACTCGTGGAACTTTTTGCTTCGTGGATTTTTAGAACAAAAATGTTCCAGATATCCAAAAATCCACGATTCCAGATTATTTCGCTTCAAAATGGCTCCACCGAAGGTTGCGAAGAAGAAGAAGTTTACTGATTCGAATCGAAAAAGTTCACAAAGGTAAGATGGAATTTTCGGATTGACAGATTTTGAGATTCCAGATCCTCCAACAATGGCTCCACTCGTAGTAGTTTCTCGAAAAATTCGAGTTTGAAGAGCTCGGCGAGCTCCAAAAGCTCCAAGAGCTCCCAACGCTCTGCGGGCTCCATCAAGAACAATAATCGAAAAGTTGAGAAGGATATGGAGACTTTCAAGACGATCTACAAGGCTTCAGATGAGCCACAGGAGGAGAAAGAGTGAGAAATAGATGTGGACTTTTCTGGAAAATCTAATGAAACTAAACTTGTTGCTCTAGGGGCCTTAAAACTGGAATGTTTTGCCTTCCATTAAAATTTCAGTTTCAATTCTGAAAGCGCTTTTAAAATGAGTTCTAGAGCACCTAGAGCTTTGAAATTAGGTTTATTTGAACCCTCATTTTTCCACGGTCAAAATGAACCAAAAATTAGTGATCAAAAATGCCTAGAAGTAGAGATATACGAAGACTTATCAATCCGTAGCTTACCTATTATTCCCATCATATTTTCAGTGTCTCAAATCTCACTATTTCAACACTGGCTTGGCTTCAAGGTGCGATTTGTGTGTACTTCATGCTAGCCATCATTTATCAGCTGATTTGGGGAAGAGAAGATGATCTCTGGTTCATTTTGTGTGAGCTTCTGATGTTTGAGGTGGGTACAAACTACAAAGACTACAAACTAAAATTTCAGATCCTCGCCGGTTGCCTTCTGATCGCCGTTGTCTACCGTCCGTTCATCGGCTACGTTTGTATTTTCTCATCCATTCAATACATGCTCCTGTTCCTGCTTTTCTCATTGTTCCTTCACTCGCCCTACAGTACTCGAAGGTAAACAATTAAAAAAGTATATTAGATCTCGAATCTTGTTGGAATTTGATTTTCAGCAATTTTCACATCGTTAAAGTTATTCAACATAAAATTTTCTTTGATTTGATACCCATATTGTCCATATTGTGAAAAAATGAGGAATTCTGAATTTTTACGTCTTCTAATTTACGAATCCTTAAAAATTTAGAAGTAGGACAATATGGGTATCAAATGAAAGGAAATGTTATGCTGAGTAATTTTGACGATGCTATTTGCCTTTTTTCAGACCATTCTTCGAGAAGGCGTTCGGGCTCTCTTCCACGTGTTTCGCTTCCTCTGCCATCCACTTTTTCATTGTTTTGCAATCGATGAGATTTATTGGAGAGTCGACAAAACGAAAGGATTATAGTGAGAGTGTGATTGTGGAGGGTGTGGAGAAGAGACGGAAGGACTTGTATATGATGATTAGTGATTTGATTTCCGAGATTTGTTACGATGATAAGGAATTGTGAGTCGGAATTCGATTTTTGACAATTTTCACATCGTTAAAACTATTCAGCGTAACATTTCCTTTGATTTGATACCCATATTGCCCATAATCGGAAAAATAGGTATTCTGAATTCTGACGTATCTTCTGGAATAAGATTCAGAATCCTCAAAATTTTGAAAGTACGGCAATATGGGTATCAAATCAAAGCAAATCTCGCCCTGAATAACTTTGACGAGGAGATTAGACATGATTAAAAGGTTTATGGATTCTGAATCCAAGCCTTAGATTATGGAAGAATTTTGGATATTTTCGGAATTCGGAATTTTGTTGGAATTCAATTTTTGAACATTTTTTCATCGTCGAAGTTGTTCAGCATTAAATTTCCTTTGATTTCATACCCATATTGTCCATAATCACAAAACTTGAAATATTCTGAATCTTGACGTCTTCTAAATTCTGAATCCTCAAAAATTTAGAAGTAGGGCAATATGGGTATCAAATCAAAACAAATTTCATGCTGAATAACTTTAACGTAGACATTAGACGGAATTTTGATGTTTGTGAAATCTGCAAATTTCCAGAAAAGTCAATGTGATGATCCGCGACGAGACTGGCCATCCGAAATCCATGCGTGGCGCTGGCGTCGAAGCAGGTGTGAATCGTGTCCTGGAAATGAGCACAGATGGACAGAGAGTCAATCTTTCCACTTCAAACACCACTCTGGCTCGTATCAATGTTCCAAAACACAAACATCATCATCAACATCATCATAAGTCCAAAGGTGGAGCACTTCAAAAGGAGTTGGCTCCAATTATTGATTCGAAATACAACAATTGCTCGAAACAGGAGAAAATGTTGAGCCCGAGAAAGATTCTGGCAAGGGAATAAAAGGATACAGAAAAAAGAAGCAATATTCATATCATCATCTACAAAGAAAATGTTTTTTTTATTGTATTGTGAATAAATGGAGAATTATATATTTTTATTCATTAAAAATTGACATTATTACAAGCTTAAAATTCGAAAAATTGATACTACAAAACTCAAGTTGGTTTAGTTCGCTTAAAATCCATCATAGTTGGAATACCATTCGAGCCCATATTTGCTCTTTGAGCCATGGCATCAGTCATCTGTGCTCCCATATATCCATACTGCCCCATATAATGCATCTGCGCTCCATGGAACATCATCCAGTTTTGATAGGCCACAAAGTCGTTATATGAATTAGCTGGGTACAAGGCCACACCATAGCCAATTGGATGTTGGTAACATTGCGGATACTGTACAGGTACAGTACTCATTGGAGGCACCATGGGATGTTGATACTGCGAAACCGGAGAGCCATCGGTACTTGGAGGCACACTATTCTGGTATGGACCATAGGACCCCGAGGCCCCGGGCCCAGCGGTCATTGGAGTTCTGGGAGGGCTCGGATGGGAAAGCCTAGAACGCTTGATAGCAGGTGGCGAGGTAGAAGAAGAGTCATAGGAATTTTGGTGCAGTTTACGGAATCCCGAGGCAAACTTGTTCAGGTTGACTTTGGTTTGGATGATAGCGGGATTCTGAAACAAAGATATTGATACATCTACTGTTGGCTTAAGCCTAAGCCTCTGAACCTAAGCCTCTAAGCCTAAGCCTCTAAGACTAAGCATCTAAGCCTAATATACTCACATGATACGCAGTAACCGCCATAAACTCCGTGCACTCCAATCGAAACTCTCCGACCACATGGCCCTGCATCTCGCAAACCGTCACCACTGGCCGCCACTTGTGCATACTTTGAACATAGATCACATTGGGCTCCTGGAGGTCCTGGCAATTGGTAAGACGAATTTGCTCGAAAGAAATTGGCTGGGACATCCATTTTGCGCCAGTTTGGGCTCCACTATGGTGTTGGACTACTGTAGGCGGGCAAGGCATCGGATTTGCCTTGCTAATTGAGACCCATTGGCCTTCAGTGTAATTGTATCTGTAAGGATTACTGTAGACTAGCTCCTAGGTCTTATAACCTACCTAAAATTGTTGACCCTTTCCATGTGGATGAAGAATTCATACATTTTCGTGGCATCGAGTCCTCGGATACTGTACTCCAAAATTGGGAAGAGTCTCCGACCGGATCTCTTCTTTGTAATCATCTCCATTGGATTTGGGAATTCTTGCCATTTGGAGAGGGTGTTTAGGGAGAGTTGGAGGCCAAAAGAAGACATCTGGAAATAGGTCTACAATAGAATGTTTGGAACAAAACTAATGTTAAGAATGAATGAAACTAAACTTACCGGATTCTAGACCGATCGAATCCCCACGAATGCATCATAAATCAGATGGACCCTGAAAGTATACAAAATGTGAAGGCCTAAGGTTTCCCAGAGGCAGTGGGGTCCCATGGTATACTGTATACTTTGAGATACATCCCCAGTGTTTGGGTGACACATTGTTATGGTTACGATTGTTTATGGTCACATTAAGAAGTATGTGATTTCTAGGATAAGGTCATGTCCGGTCAACATCGCTGAGCCTCTAAGCCTCAAAGCCTTTGAGCCTTTGAGCCTTTGAGCATTTGAGCCTTTGAGCCATTGAGCCTTTGAGCTTTTGAGCCTTTGAGCCTTTGAGCCTTTGAGCCTTTGAGCCTTTGAGCCTTTGAGCCTTTGAGCCTTTGAGCCTTTGAGCCTTTGAGCCTTTGAGCCTTTGAGCCTTTGAGCCTTTGAGCCTTTGAGCCTTTGAGCCTTTGAGCCTTTGAGCCTTTGAGCCTTTGAGCCTTTTTTATTTTGCTCCAAGAACATTGAACACACCCCCATTCGCGTGGAAATTGAATTTTACATCTAGATCAAATAAAAATTCATGAAAATTCTAAGTTCCAAGTATTTCAGAACGTGTCCCCATTTTTCCACATCACCAATTCTCTCACTATAAAACCTGAAAGTCCGCCCGAAAATATCAATATCAACTTTTTCGGCACTGAAAAAATGAGACTTCTTCTTCTCGCTTTTTCGATTCTTGCTCCGCCCACTTGGGCTCAGTTGAATTACGATGAGAGTCTGGAAAAGGCATGTAAATACATGAATGGACAGTGGAAACAAAGGGTAGCTCCTCAGGTGAGTAGAAATGAGATTTGAATGAGCTAAGCAATAACACAAAATGTTAGCAGAAACGGCCCTCCGGCTCCTGACAAACTTACAGCATGTTTTTGAATCGATTACTTCAAAAAAAGTACAGTAAACTTCAAATTGCTATAAAATCATTCCCATCCAACCAATCTTCACCAACTTAGACTCATCTGAACCCCCAGAAAATTTCCCACATTTCCTATTAACTCAAAATTTAGTCCATCACCGGCGACAAGTGCACTATGCAGTTCAAAGTGGCCGTTCGGGATCAGAACGATGCTAACGAGTTCTGCGAGCTCTACGCTCCATGGAGGTTGGAAAAAGCTGTTATTAAGACAGACGTTTCTGGAAGATCAATGGTGGAGTGTACAGTTGGTGAGTTGAATTTGAAAAAGTGCTTATCTAGCTAGCTACAAACTACAATACTCCGTCTTCGGGCTAGTAGACTCTTTCAACGGCTACTGTAGCTCTAGACTACAAACTACAATTTTCAGAAGCCACAGTAACTTGTAAAAAGGGATGGACCCAAATGTTTGGACACTGTTTCATGACGCCTGATAAGCATAACACCTTCACTTATGATGAGGCTGTGACAAAATGTGCATCTGCAGAAGGGGGAGCAGTCAAGGCGAGAATTGCATTCTTACATCATAGATACATTGTTGGGGTTTGGAGAAGTAAGTTAGGGATACTGTAGAGATACTGTACCTCACGATCTTCACAGGATTCTTCACCGGGATCGGTCAAATCTGGGTGGACGCCACGGAGCCTTGGGATCGATACGTGCAGAAGACGAATACGGTAGATGGAGACCACATGGCACTTGCATTCAATGGATGGCATTACAATTTCAAAGTGCATCCGAATTCGTTGATTCGAATCCAGCCGAAGATCAAATTGCAAGTAATATGTGAATATAAACCAGAGTTGAATGCAGCGGAGATTAATTATTTGGGACGGAGATATTCGGAGATTTACTATCCGGCGGTGCCCGTAGATTATGGAGTGTTGGTACGCTCGGCGTCTTCCTATACCAGAAGCACGAAGAATGTGGACATTTGTGAGAAGACATTGAAGCCGTACATGCAGTTGGAGAAAATTAAACCATTTGTGCCGAGTAAGGAAGATACAATGCCAGCGTTATCTTCGGCGAGACCAGAGGTAAGCTGTGGCGAAAAGCTTATATCTCAAGAACCAAAAGAGCAATCAAAAATCAATCAACTACAAAATTGCTCAACATGAAATTGTACACATTTTTGTAGTTGGTCATTTTTTGATAGCTCCATCCCTTACGGAGTTATGCGCCTTTAAAGTTGACGCGCACACCAGTGACCTGCGCTCTCGCCTCTTTACGTCTCTGGGCAAACTTCAAAGCGCTATACTTCAAAAGTGGGCGGAGCTATCAAAATACGTTCAACTAAGACATTGCTCAGCATAAAATTTCACTTTAATCTCACCACAAAATATTCAGCTAATGTGGCTCAGTCGTGCTGGCGCCGAAGCTCAACGCCTAGCATCTCATGTTCATGAACGGCGCTATTGCCAACACATCATCGAACGTTTCGAAGTGAAAGTGATTGACGATACCGTTGGAGACTTTCTGATCAGTGACCTAATCGAAGACAAAATCACATGTGACCATATGCTCAGCACAGCTATCACCCAATTCCCAGGAGAGGAGGCTAAAGTCAGAATCATGTCGGATAGTAGATCACTTCCGGTTTGGTGTAAACTTGGACGTCCGGCAAAGTTCAGTGTGGATAAACCTGATCACTATCATGTTTTCGATAGAGTCAATGGAGAGTTTGTGGCTCATAGACTATTCCAGACGCCGCTAACTTATGAGAATGCAAAGAAAAGATGCGAACAAGATGGGGCAGTGTTGACTGGAATCAACTCGAAAAAGGAGGCGGACTTTTTGAAGAGTAACTTTTTAAATAGAGTTTTAGTACAGTACTCTAGTGTTTCAGAAATCGCCGACGACGAAGGGCATGTGAAAAACCACCAAATGTGGCTCGGTGGCCGGCGAAAACCGGAGTGTGTGAATGTGCTAGCCTTCCAAAAGACGGGAAAATGTACACGAAACAAGGTGATCGAATGGGAGAACAATGTGGCACAGGAGTTTTTCGATGATTGGTGGAAAGATGCGCCGAACCTTTTGAATCCGGACTACGCGGGAAGCTCTCAACAGTGTCTGACGTTTGTCTATGGAAACCCAGACTGGGCCGATGTGAATAGCAATGGGTTTTTGGATGATATAGGGTGTGAACTTAATCTGGGATTTTATTGTACGATTAAGTTGAAAGTGAATGTGGTTTATTATTAACAAGTAAAGTAATAAAGGAATGATATGTCGAGTTTTTGAATGATTCTTGTTTCCTCCCGCTTTGTGCGCATATATCTCATGAACGGTATGAGCTATCACAATTTTGTCAACAACAAAAATGTGTAAAATCGTATGCTGAGCAATCCTGCAGTTAACAATTTTTTGATAGCTAAAGTTGTTCTTGAGATATGAGCGTTTTTACGCAATCACCTTTTTTTGGCGCAATATATCTCTTGAACCCTATTAGCTTTCAAAATTTTGTTAACTAGCAAAATGTGTAAAATTTTATGCTGAGCAATCTTGCAATTGACTGTTTTTTGATACCACAATTTTCAATGAGAGCCCGATTTTTAACATGGAAAAGAGAAGAATAATTTATTGTTTTTTTAGTTGCAGTAATCCGACTTTAAGGAAAATTGCACAGATCTTTATTCAAGCTTTCGTAACCTCCAATTTCTGAGTACAATAAAACATAAGCTTCTCCTCACACCCTATATCATCCAAGAATCCTTGACTATCCTTCGACGCCCATTGCGGTGTTCCATATACAAACGAAAGGCACTCTTGTCCCCTTTCAGCGTAGTCTGGATTCAGAATATGCCTTCCATTTTTCCACCAACCATCGTAGAATTCGTTGGCCACATTATTTTGCCATTTGATCACTTGATTTCGGGCACATATTCCAGTCTTTTCGAATCCTTTCACTCGAAGACAGTGCTCCGATCTCCGACCACCGAGCCAAATTTGTATGTCGCCGGGCGCGGACTCGGTTTTGGCGACTTCTGAAATAGTTAAAATCATTGAATGATATATGAAATTGAAGCTCTTGAAAAGCTCTACCGAATGGGCTCTAGAAAAAAAGGCTCAAGTAACTTACTCGCCAAAAACTCCGCCTCCTTATCCGAGTTAACCCCTGTCAAAACCCCTCCATCAGCCTCGCATTTCTTCTTTGCATCCTCGAAATTTAGCTTCTCCTTGAACAACCGATGACCAACATACTCCCCATTGAACCTTTCGAATACATGATAATTCTCCGGCTTTTTGAATACAAACTTTGCCGGCCGTCCAAGTTTACACCATATCGGAAGTGATCTACTATCCGACATGATTCGAATTTCAGCATTTTTCCCCGGGAATTGAGTGATTGCTGTGCTTAGCATGTGGTCACATTTGATCGCATCTTTGATTCCCTTGATGTTAAAATTCTGAACATCTCCGTCGAGAACCTTCACTTCGAACAGATGATCCACGAGTTGGCAGGTGGATTTTTTATGGTCTTGGGGCTTTGGAAGGCGGGCTTCAGCACCAGCACGGGTTAGCCAGGTGAGCTGAAATTAGAGGAATATTATGCTGAGTAATATTGCAATTAGCTATTTTTTTGATAGCTAAAGAGGCTCTTGAGATATAAGCCTTTCCTTGTACCATCCCCCCTGGTGCGCCTGCTTTTCTGCGCACTCAATGTTTAGCGCAATATAACTCTTGAACCCTACTAGTTATCAAATTTTTGTTAACTACAAAAATGTGTAAAATTTTATGCTGAGCAATATTGTAGTTGACAACTTTTTGATAGCTCAAATGGTCCTTGAGATATGGGCTTTTAAAGTTGAAGCCGCTCCTTTTCTGCCCTCTGTTCTCCTACCACTGCGCCCTCTAATTTGCTCGCCTGTATCTCAAGAACCAGAGCAGATATCAAAATTTTGCTAACTACAAAAGTATGTAAAATTATATGATGAGCAATATTGTAGTTGACAACTTTTTGATAGCTCAAATGGTCCTTGAGATATGGGCTTTTAAAGTTGAAGCCGCTCCTTCTCTGCCCTCTGTTCTCCTACCACTGCGCCCTCTAATTTGCTCGCCTGTATCTCAAGAACCAGAGCAGATATCAAAATTTTGCTAACTACAAAAATATGTAAAATTCTCGGGTGTCGCCGGCAACTTTAGGTCGGAGGTTGGTCGGGTTCCGGACAAGACCGCTACTAAAGCCGACCAAGGTCCGACAAACTTCAAATTTAAACGGGTCGGAAGTTGCAACTTCCGACCAAAAACTGACAAACGTCTGCACTAAAGCCGACGAACGGTCAACGTCTGACCAAAAGCTGACCAAGGTCCGACCTAAAGGCGAACCCCCCTCCACTTCCGACCAAAAGTTGCAACTCGACACCTGAGTTATATGATGAGCAATATTGTAGTTGACAACTTTTTGATAGCTCAAATGGTCCTTGAGATATGGGCTTTTAAAGTTGAGGCTTCCCACTTCCCTCTGATCATCCTACTGCTTTTCTGCACCCACTACTTGCGCCCTTGTATTTTATGAATCCTATTAGTTATCAAAATTTAGTTAACTACAAAATTGTGTAAAATCTTATGTTGAGCGATTTTGCTGTTGGCCACTTTTTGATAGCTAAACTGGTTCTTAAGAACTCGAATTTACTGACTTTGGCCGAAAATAACAGGGCTCAATTTTAAATGTAGTCTATCTTAGGCTAACCAAAACGGATTTCAATGATTTTGGTTTAGCAAATCTTTTGCCCAACTACCCTAACTCAAACCAAAACCCTACCTGCATTCGATGCTCACTCAACTGTGGCAATGACTCATTGCCCGGCACAAAGGGGCCCACTACATCAGCCATGTACGGTTTCAACGCCGCTTTGCAAACTTCCAAATTCGATTTGCTTCTGGTATAGGAAGATGCCGAGCGTACCAACACTCCATAATCCACGGGCACCGCCGGATAGTAAATCTCCGAATATCTCCGTCCCAAATAATTAATCTCCGCTGCATTCAACTCTGGCTTATATTCACATATCACTTGCATTTTGATCTCCGGCTGGATTCGAATCAACGAATTCGGATGCACTTTGAAATTGTAATGCCATCCATTGAATGCAAGTGCCATGTGGTCTCCATCTACCGTATTCGTCTTCTGCACGTATCGATCCCAAGGCTCCGTGGCGTCCACCCAGATTTGACCGATTCCGGTGAAGAATCCTGTGAAGATTCTCAGGTACAGTATCCCTACAGTATTCCTAACTTACTCCTCCAAACTCCAACAATGTATCTATGATGTAAGAATGCTATTTTTGCATTGACGGTTCCCCCTTCTCGAGTTTTACATAGATTCACAGCCTCATCGTGTGTAAAAGTGTTAGACTTATCAGGCATCATGAAACAGTGTCCAAACATTTGGGTCCAGCCACCTTTACATGTTAGCGTGGCTTCTGAAAATTGTAGTTTGTAGGCTACACCTACATTAGTTGTTACCAGTATGACAGGTTACTGTAGGGATCCCATTATCCTTCCCTATCTCCGCCCTCCTCAACCTCCAAGGAGCATAGAGCTCGCAGAACTCGTTAGCGTCGTTTTGATCTCTAACAGCTACGTGGAAATCCAAAGCACAGTAGTCTCCGGAGGTACTCTTAAAATAAGGAAATATTCTCCAGATTATGAGCATCCCAATGAGCTCAATATGGTTGCTCAAAGTTCACTATACCAGGAGTTATGAAGCTTTTTTGAATTTCTACTGTATCTTCGCTGTATCTCAACTTTGAGCAACAATTTTTGGCTCATTTTTGAGCCCATTAAAACCACTTACATCTGCACTTTCTCTCATTGTGTATTTTCCATGCAGTTGCTCACAAGCCAACTTTAAACTCTCATCAAATTTCAGTTGGGCCCATGAGTGGCTGAGAATCGATAGGATGAGGAATAGTCTCATTTATCGGTTACACTTGAAGAATTGGATTTGGAAACTTTTGGAAGAACTGATTTTGAACAAAAAGTTGGTAAAAAAAAGGGGGACGGGGTGAGTTGGATTTTGGTGGATTACGGTATGAAAAAAAATTAGGCCAAAAATTAGATTGTACGTGAAATTTTAGAGCGGCAACTTCAAATCTTAATTTCTCTAAAACCAATGAACGTATCAAAAAACAGTCAACTACAAAACTTTGTATTATAATATTTTACATATTTTATTAGTTAACAAAAATTTGATAACAAGTACGGTTCATGAGATACACCATGCCGAAGATGGAGTATGAATCAAGAAGGCGCGCTAATGGGCTAGATGTGTAGAAACACTCATATCTCCAGAACCAATGAAGGCAACAAAAACTAGTCAACTGCAAAATTGCTCAGCATTAAATTTCACATAATATTGCTGTTGACAAAATTTGTATAGCTTAAACGGTTCATGAGATATATAGCGTCATACATCGGCCGCTTTGCAAGTAGACGCAAACAAGTGATGGTTGCTTAGAAACGCTCATATCTCCAGAACAAGCTTAGCTATCAAAAAACCGACAACTGCAAAATTGCTCAGCATAAAATTTTACACATTTTTGTTGTTGACAAAATTTTGATAGCTTTCACGGTTTATGAGATATAGGCATATAAACGGCACAAGCCAAGGAACCAAGAAGCATTCAAAAACACTACATATTATTCCTTTATTACTTTACTTGTTAATAATAAACCACAGTCACTTTCAACTTAATCGTACAATAAAATCCCAGCTTCTGATCACACCCGATATCATCCAAAAACCCATCATAATTCTGATTGGTCCAATATGGATTTCCATAGACAAACGTCAGGCACTGTTGAGAGCTTCCCGCGTAGTCCGGATTCACACGATCCGGCCCATCTTTCCACCAATCATCGAAAAACTCCTGCGCCACATTGTTCTCCCATTCGATCACTTTGTTTCGTGTACATTTTCCCGTCTTTTGGAAGGCTAACACATTGACACACTCCGGTTTTCGACGGCCACCGAGCCACATTTGGTAGTCTTTTGGGTACCCTTCGTCGTCGGCGATTTCTGAAACACTAGAGTACTGTACTAACACTCTATAAGAAAATTACTCTTCAAAAAGTCCGCCTCTTTCTTCGAGTTGATTCCGGTCAACACTGCACCATCTTGTTCGCATCTTTTCTTCGCATTCTCATAAGTTAGCGGCGTCTGGAATAGTCTATGAGCCACGAACTCTCCATTGACTCTATCGAAAACATGATAGTGATCAGGTTTATCCACACTGAACTTTGCCGGGCGTCCAAGTTTACACCAAACCGGAAGTGATCTACTATCCGACATGATTCTGACTTTAGCCTCCTCTCCTGGGAATTGGGTGATAGCTGTGCTGAGCATATGGTCACATGTGATTTTGTCTTTGATTAGGTCACTGATCAGAAAATCTCCAACGGTATTGTCGATCACTTTCACTTCGAAACGATCGATGATGGTTTGGCACGAGCGTCGTTCATGAACTTGGGATTCTAGGCGTCGAGCTTCAGCGCCGGCACGAGTGAGCCACATTAGCTGAAGAAAAATTGGTGAGATACAGGTAAAATTTAATGCTGAGCAGTTTTGTAGTTGACCATTTTCTAATAGCGTTTTTGGTTCTTGAGATATAAGCTATTTACGATATCTTACTTTGCTCTTCCTGTTTATAAGCGCTACCTGTTTTCACCACCCGTATCTCTTGAACCCTACTAGCTATCAACATTTTAATAACACGTTAAATATGTAAAATTTAATTCTGATCAATTTTGTAATTACCAGTTTTTCGGTAGCGTTATTGGTTCTTGAGATACACGCAGTTAACGGTTCCCTCCTTGTTACTACGCGGCTTTTAACCTCAGAGCTCACTTTCATTTTGAATTGGTTGTATCTCCAGAAGCAGGCGAGCTATCAAATTATTATCAACTACAAAAATATATAAAATTTTACGCTGAGCAATTTTTGTAGTGAATCTCTTTTTTATAGCTCCGCCCACTTTTAAATTATAGCGCTTTGAAGTTTGCCCAGAGGCGAGAGCGGAGCCACCGGTGAGCGCGTCAACTTTAAAAACGCATAACTCCGTAAGAAGTGGTGCTATCAAAAAATGGTCAACTACGAAAATATGTAAAATTTTATGCTGAGCAATTTTATAGTTCTCAGTTTTTTGATATCTTTAATGGTTTTTGAAATATAAGCAATTCCTCATAGCTCACCTCCGGTTTCGCCGAAGACAACGCTGGTATTGTATCTTCCTTACTCGGCACAAACGGTTTAATCTTCTCCAACTGCATGTACGGCTTCAATGTCTTCTCACAAATGTCCACATTCTTTGTGCTTCTGGTATAGGACGACGCTGAGCGTACCAAGACTCCATAATCCACAGGCACCACCGGATAGTAAATCTCCGAATATCTTCGTCCCAAATAATTAATCTCCGCTGCATTCAACTCTGGCTTATATTCACATATCACTTGCATTTTGATCTCCGGCTGGATTCGAATCAACGAATTCGGATGCACTTTGAAATTGTAATGCCATCCATTGAATGCAAGTGCCAAGTGCTCTCCATCTACCGTATTCGTCTTCTGCACGTATTGTTCAAAGGGCTCCGTGGCGTCCACCCAGATTTGACCGATTCCGGTGAAGAATCCTGTGAAGATCGTGAGGTACAGTATCCCAACAGTATGCCTAACTCACTCCTCCAAGCCCCAACAATGTATCTATGATGCAAAAATGCTATTGTTGCCTTGACTGCTCCCCCTTCTGCAGATGCACATTTTGTCAAAGCCTCATCATAAGTGAAAGTCTTATGCTTATCAGGCGTCATGAAACAGTGTCCGAACATTTGGGTCCATCCTTTTCTACAAGTTAGTGTGGCTTCTGAAAGTAGTTTGTAGTTTGTAGTCTACCGTAGCTGCTGAAAGAGTCTACTAGCCCCAAGACGGAGTATTGTGGTTTGTAGCTAGCTAGATAAACACTTTTTCAAATTCAACTCACCAACTGTACATTCCACTATTGATCTCCCAGACACATCCGTTTTAATGACAGCTTTTTCCAACCTCCATGGAGCGTAGAGCTCGCAGAACTCGTTAGCATCGTTCTGATCCCTAACTGCTACTTTGAACTGCATAGTGCACTTGTCGCCGGTGATGGACTAAAAATATGGTCAATAAGAAATATAGGACATTTTCTGGGGATTCAGATGAGCCTAAGTTTGTAAAGATTGGTTGGGTGGGAATGATTTTATAGCAATTTGAAGTTTACTGTACTTTTTGGAAGTTATCGATTAGAAATGGGACAGTTTGTCAGGAGCCGGAGGGCCGTTTCTGCTAACATCTTTACTAATAACATTTGAAAACTTTGTATGTTCGTTTATGTGTTGCAAGCTGTAACTCAGCTCAAACTGGACGGATTTAGATGAAAATTTCACAGAAAGATCAGAAATTTTTATTACTTGATGCCCGTATGTTCAGATTTTTGATATCTCAAAAATGGAGCAAGTTACGGCTCTTTTCGTGAATTTTCAGTACTAATTTCGGTATGGAAAATGTGTTGCAAGCCATAACTCGCTTCAAGATTAACCGATTCTTTTGAGATTTTCACCGTTGGTTCCTGATTACCTGAGGATGATGCACGACATTTTTGTTTTTCGAAATTCTAATTTTGAAGCCTTTCGGAGCACTTTTTCTGAGCAACTAGGTTCATTTTCGCATGCGCAGCGACAGAGAAGCAGAGTCTTTTCCGCATGCGCGGCGGCAGAGAGGCAGCGCACACACAAAGTATAGTGGCCGACGCGGACCTCGATTGATGTCGGCTGCTTACTTTCATCACCTCCGCCGACGCGAGACGAGGCGTCGGTTCAATTACCCAAGTTTGGGTTGAGATTCGAGAGGGAAAGAGATACAGTGGCGGCAAATGGTGAGGGTCACTTTACGTTTATGTTTATAACTTTGCTCAAATATGTTCAATCGACACGAAAATTGGCATGTTACTGAACGATATGACTGAGAGTAAAACATATAGATTTTTGAAAATCTCAATTTATTCTGGGCTCCAGAATCCTTCCGGATGTAGGCGTCATCCAAAAATCAAAAAAAAAAAACGTTTCCTGTGGTCGATGAATTTTTGTAATTTGTTTGAAAAAATGTTGGTACTAGATGAAATAAGTAACATACAAAGTTTGATTCACTTTGGATGATTGGCTCCGGAGATATGGACGACGGAGCACAAAATGACATGTTCGGAACATTGAGCATATCTCGGCTAAAACTGATCGTAGGACTCTCAAATTTTCAGAGAATATGCATTTTGTTTTGCTCTACAAAACGGCAAAAAGAATTTTTAATTTTGAGCGAAATTTTTTTTTCGATACACTGCCTCCATTTGGTCAGAAGTAGCCCTGTACTTCGCCAAAATATTTTTTGCTCAAAATTGAAAATTCTTTTTGCCATCTTGTAGAAGATTCAAAAATACATATTCTCTGAAAATTTGAGAGTCCTACGATCAGTTTCAGCCGAGATATGCTCAATGTTCCGAACATGTTATTTTGTGCTCCGACGTCCATATCTCCGGAGCCAATCATCCAAAGAGAATCAAACTTTGTATGTTTCTTATTTCATCTAGTACCAATATTTTCTCGAACAAATTACAAAAATTCATTGGCCATAGGAAAAGTTATTATTTTGATTTTTGGATGACGCCTACATCCGGAAGGATTCTGGAGCCCAGAATGAATTGCGATTTTCAAAAAACTATGTGTTCTACTCTCAGTCATATCGTTAAGTAACATGCCAATTTTCGTGTCAATTGAACACATTTGAGCAAAGTTATAAACCTGAACGTAAAGTGACCCTCACCATTTGCCGCCACTGTAGATGGGTCGAATTTTATATCATTCTGTTCGTCTCGACGTTAGGAGACAGAATATGTAAGAAAATTTTGCAAAAGTTGAATTTGAAGCAATGTGATCAGGGTTTGAAGTTCGAAAATGACCATGTTCTGATTTCAAAGGCCTCATACTTCGTCGCGTTGCTTTTTTACTGCTGAAATCATAATCCGAATCTTTCGAAATAGGAAATTCTACCTAGACGGGCTCTAACGGATGAAATTCAGGAAAAAGATAAGACGCCAAAGGTTTCAAGTTTTCAAAAAAAAAAAAAACAAATGATCGAAGGTTCCCAGCTAAAGAAAAAGAGCCGATAGCTATGAAAATGGAACCGAAGTTTCCCAGTTTTGTGAAAAAGAGCCGAAGGCTTTGAAAATGGAATCAAAAGTTCAACACCTAACGTAAGCGAAGGCCAGGTGGATGAGCCCCGGAGGGGCGACAGCCACCTGGTTTTGTGTTATTGCTTAGCTCATTCGAATCTCATTTCTACTCACCTGAGGAGCTTCCCTTTGTTTCCACTGTCCATTCATGTATTTACATGCCTTTTCCAGACTCTCATCGTAATTCAACTGAGCCCAAGTGGGCGGAGCAAGAATCGAAAAAGCGAGAAGAAGAAGTCTCATTTTTTCTGTGCCGAAAAAGTTGATATTGATTTTTTCCGGGGGATTTTGAGGTTTTATAGTGAGAGAATCGGTGATGTGGCAAATGAAATGTTTGGAAATTTATAGAAGTGACGGGAAAAAATTGTTTTGAAAATTTTAAATTTTTTATTTGCTCTAGATGTAAAATTCAATTTCCCAGCGAATGGTAGCATTTTCAATACTCTAGGAGCAAAATGAACCGATTTATGAGCCTCAAAGGCTCAAAGGCTCAAAGGCCTTGAGGCTTAGGCTCAGCGATGCTGACCGGACATGACCTTATCCTAGAAATCACATACTTCTTAATAAGACCATAAACGATCGTAACCATAACAATGTGTCCCCCACATATTGGGGATGTATCTCAAAGTATACAGTATACCATGGGACCCTCTTGCCTCTGGGAAACCTTAAGCCTTCACATTTTGTATACTTTCAGCACCCAGCTGATTTACAATGTGTTCGTGGGGATTCGATGGACCTAGAATCCGGTAAGTTTATTATCATTCATTCTTAGTTTTAGTTGTGTTCCAAACATCCTGGGCCTAGCTACTCTCAACTTCCAGATGTCCTCCTTAGGCCTCCAGCTCTCCCTAAACACCCTTTCCAAATGGAAAGAGTTCCCAAATCCAATGGAGATGATAACGAAGAAGAGATCCGGTCGGAGGCTCTTTCCAATTTTGGAGTTTAGTATCCGTGGCTTGGATGCCGCAAAAATGTATGAATTCTTCATCCACATGGAGAGAGTCGATAATTTTAGGTAAGCCATGAGCCTTAGAGTTCCAATCTACAGTAATCCTTCCAGATACAATTACACTGAAGGCCAATGGGTCCAGATTTCCAAGGCAAATCCGATGCCTTGCCCACCTACAGTAATCCAACACCATAGTGGAGCTCAGACTGGAGAAAAATGGATGTCCCAGCCAATTTCTTTCGAGCAAATTCGACTTACCAATTCACAGGATCTCCAGGAGCCCAATGTGATCTATGTTCAAAGTATGCACAAGTGGCGGCCAGTGGTGACGGTTTGCGAGATGGAGGGCCACGTTGTCGGAGAGTTTCGATTGGAGTGTACGGAGTTTATGGCTGTCACGGCGTATCATGTGAGTATATTAGGCTTAGGCTTAGAGGCTTAGGCTTAGAGGCTTAGGCTTAGAGGCTTAGGCTTAGAGGCTTAGGCTTAGAGGCTTAGGCTTAGAGGCTTAGGCTTAGAGGCTTAGGCTTAGAGGCTTAGGCTCAGAGGCTTAGGCTTAGAGGCTTAGGCTTAGAGGCTTAGGCTTAGAGGCTTAGGCTTAGAGGCTTAGGCTTAGACTCTTAGGCTTAAATACCAACATCTCTGTATTTCAGAATCCCGCCATCATCCAAACCAAAGTAAACCTGAACAAGTTTGCCTCGGGATTCCGTAAACTGCACCAATATTCCGATGACTCATTTTCTACCTCGCCACCTGCTATCAAACGGTCTAGGCCTTCCCATCCAAGCCCTCCCAGAACTCCAATGAGCTCTGGGCCCGGGGCCCCATACCAGAATAGTGTGCCTCCAAGTACCGATGGCTCTCCAGTTTCGCAGTATCCACATCCTTTGGTGCCTCCAACGCGTACTGTACCTGTACAGTATCCACAATTTTACCAACATCCAATTCCCTATGGTGTGCCTATGTATCCAGCAAATCCGTACCATGACTTTTTGGCATATCAGAATTGGATGATGTTCCATGGAGCGCAGATGCATTATAAGGGGCAGTATGGATATATAGGAGCACAGATGACTGATGCCGTGGCTCCAAGAGCAAATATGGGTTCGAATGGTATTCCAACGATGATGAATTTGAAACCAGCTAAGCTAATTTGAATTTTGCATTATCGTTTTTTTATAATTTTAAGCCTGTGATAATAACAACTTTCCAATAAATAATAATGTGAATTCCTGAAGACATTTCGCAGTTAGACATTTTACAACCAGAGATTTTGCAACCAACCATTTTGCAACCGGTCACTTCGCAACCAGTTATTTTACAACTAAGACGTTTCGCAAGCTAGAAAATGTATTTATTGAAATCGGATTACTGTACTCTAAAAAAACAAAAATTATTCATGTACAACTTCCATATAAAAAATCGGGGTCTCATTAAAAATTTTCGTATAAATAATGGCAAATTTTCCATCTCTACATCGTTGAATCTGATATTTGCAAGCGGTTCCAGATATCGAAGATTTTCTGAAAAAAAAAATTTCAAAAAAAAATGTAATAAAATTTCAAGAAATTTTCTTTTTTTTTCAAAAACTGCCAACTGCAAACTCACCCTTCATGCTCAATTTCAGTGTATTTGATTTCATTCAAAATTTCAGAAAGTTCAATTTCCAAAACATTCAAAGTCAAATTTTTCAGATTTTTAGATCCTCCCTGAATCCAAAACTTCAAAAACTCATTGACATCTCTGTTTTGGATTCGGGTCCCACTTAGTGTCAAAATTTCGCAATCCATGGTAAGAAGACGTTCCTGGGTGATCCAGAATCCTTGGGTTACAGTAAGCTCCTTGTGTTTGTAAGTTCTGACGTCGTTCTTGATAAATTCAGAATCCGGGAACATCTCCAATTCCAGTTCTTCGATTTTTAGATTTTCCAGAATCTCGGGAAGCTTTGCGCAGTTTTCCGGAAGATTCACATGTCCAAATTTGATGGATTCTTGAGTGGAATTCACTATTTTCAAAATATCTATCCATTTGGAATTTTCCAAATACAATATCTCTATAGGCTTACTGTAGAGATGGAAAATGAAATTCAGTAGAATTTTGAAGCCATCGATTTGGTTTTCGAAGTAAAAATAGCAATCCTTGGAATCTGAATCTCGGATCCTGAACTCAGAATTCTCCGAAAAATAACAAGAAAAATATTCAAAGTCTCCAGTTTCCTCATTTTCATACTGTATTCCGATACTGCATGTTTCGTCGAGATGAAGATCCAGAGAGTAGAAGGAATTGGTTTTTTGGAGGATTGGTTTGACTAGGAAGTTGGTGATTCTGGAGCACAAGGAGAGACGAAATCTGGAAATTTTTTGGGATTCTTGGGGGAGATTCTGAGGGATTCCAAATGGATTCTGAAGGATTCTGGATGTCAGATTTCGAAAAAATATCGTTCTCTCAACCTTCAATCTAATAATCAAAGCTCCACGCCTTTTTGGTCAAGGTTTTCGGCGGGAAATTCAAATTTCAATGTACTTCAACAAGAAAAAACTCACAATTCACTTGGATGCAAGAATCTCAGGACGCAATCCTGAGATAATGGATCTAGTTGGAGAAATGGGAACATTTTGGAGGTCCTCAGAATTGAAAAACTGACGTCTTCTACGGTAACTGGGGAGGAATGCAGAGTCGATACTGCACTCTCCGCAATAACCTTAAAATGAATCTCGCCGTTGTCTTCTTTTTCTATCCCCAAATTCCCACGTCATCTGTCTGTTATCATTACCCACCCATTTCAGTGGCCATTATTTATGGAAGGGGTCCCCTTCCGGGATTAGCACCCTTCAAGATTTATTGAGTTTATTGTACCCCTGCAGGTGTCTCTGGGTATGTGTATGGTTGTCGTGGGATGTGAAGAAAAATGGTAGAGAATTTTTTTGGTTTCCCATGGTACCAAAAAAACCGAGAAGAGAGTCTAGAAATTTCTTGTTTCAAAAGGCAAATTTTATCCCAAA